>CM076709.1:11275000-13802500 GCA_038501285.1 Penstemon eatonii | reverse complement strand
GCGGAAGTGGTGTTTTCCGATTTGCTAGTGGTTATGCTCAGGCGAAGACTCATACTATTGACTTGAAGACAGGGGATGCGGTTGTAGAGTACAATGTCTATGTCTTCCATTATTGATCACTTATTATTTTTTCACTATTTTTTTCTAAAATAAAAGTATTTAGATGTGTTTTTTTTTTTCCAAAGAATTTTGTTGTGTTCTTTTGTTTGTATTGTCATGAGTGGCTTGAAGTAATTTGTAGAAGCATAATTAGGTCAGGTCTAGGAGATATTTTCTAGACTCTGTAGTTGAGTATGTACCACATCATTAATTATGATGATGTGATGCTCTCACAATATTAAGTTTTAAAAGATTACAAGGAAACAAACTACTTTTAAATCATAAATCATAGTGAAATAAATTGAATATTATAGAAATTACATGATATAAATTAGCATGAACTCTATAATTTACTGGGGAAGTTTAATTCTAGTGGTCTCACTTATGCAGGGTCCGTATATTCGAAGCAATCATTTGAATGAGTTATATTTCACTCTATATGTAATTTATAGTACAAGTTAATTTGCTTCATTAATTTACTGAGAAGTTAATTTGCTTCGTTCATCACACTAATCAAACAAGCTTGAACATCAGTTTTCGTTCGATAACTTTTGAAGCTCGGCTCGAGCTCGACTCGATAAAACCTCGTTTGAGCTCGACTCGATTTAATATCAAACCAATCTCAATTCTCAAACACAATATTTTAAGCTCTATATAAAACAAATCAAGCTTGAACAGTGTGTTGTTCGACATTACTCGGCTCGATTACACCGCTACTCCCGGCTTTAAAGAATTTTGACATATAAAATTGGAAAATAGTAATAGTGATGTTAGTGGGAAAACAAAATAAAAAAAATTGTTTAGTGAAATATGGGTTAAAATTTTGACTTATTATGAATAAGAAATCAAATTGTATATTTACACAAATTTCTTTTCTTTGATATTGAATTCAAATATATTTGATTATTAAATTTTAACATAATAAAAATGATTATAATTAAATTTTAACAAAAATAAGAATTATTATAAATCATATCAATTTTTCGAGTCAGATTTAAATTAAAATCCGCTACATTGACGATATATTCTAGTTTTGGTCAATATAAAAATGTACAATGATTTGAGCCAGCTCAAGTCCCTAAGTTAGAGCTGGGGTTGTGAAAGTGACAAGTAAACTCTTCAAAAACATTAACTCTTGGGCCTTAGCCCAAGCGAAATTGGAAAAATAATTAGTACCTGAAGATAATTGAAAAAGTTTGGGGCTGTTGGGCCCATCTATCCTGTATACTATTGTTAGTCCATGAAGGATTACTTTATTTTCTTTTTAAAAGGTTTATCCCGAAGGAGAAACCCCCCTCCTGCATCAGAGGTTCCTTGACCAGGAAGGATGTTAATCGAGGGATGTGCCGGATGACAGGATTTTGAGGGAGAGAGCCAACAGGATACCAATCTCAACACAACCCCCATAATATTTCAATGGAGAATTGTGCCACACGAGGTTCGAACCTGCGTTGCCGGAGGAAAAGATTCCCCACATCACCCCAAGCCTTACCAACTCCGCTATGCCCTGGGGACATAAAGGATTACTTTATTTGTAAAGCCCGTAGAGCAAGCAAGCCCATATTATATTTCAACTTAAAAGACGTATAAAATCTCTTACCCCACTTCAGCCTTTAAAAAAACTAATGTTAATTTAAAATGAAAAATGGGCAATAAATTTATCCATATGCTTTAAAAAAAGCATTTTACTGCCATGTAAATTTTTTAAAGATACAGTTTACATCATTTAACCGAATAGTGTAATTCACTTGTTGAAATTGGGAGTGGACATGAAAAGAGTTTTTATAATATAGAGGGATAAATTACCACATTTATCATAACACAGGGTCATTTTTTATCTACTAGATTGTGTATATACAGCTCGTACAAAAGAGTGCAAAGGGTATAGGTCATCCCCTGTGTGGTGTCTCCAGTAGGATTTGAACTTGAGTCTCGCATCTGGAGATCGCAAGTTACTACCACTTGGCCCAACCACCTTGAGTCCACATTTATCTAACCTATCATATTTTCATAACACAGGAGCGGTAAAATGTCACACATAAAAAATCAGGGAGATGGTGTGATGCTTTTACAATATTATGGAAGAGTAACTTACATGAAAGGTAATTGAACATTCTGAATATGACAGGAAGTAAATTGCCATTAATTAACCTTTTAGATATTATGGATACGTTGAAAGTTGAAACTTTCAATTTTCTCCCAAAAAAAAAAAAAAAAAAAAAAAAAAAGTTGAACTATCATTTTCTAAAAACAAAAAAGGAAATAATAATAAATCATATACATGACAAAGCTAATTATTTTGAAATAAGACACAAATTATAGGAATTTTCTTTTAAAAAACTATTAAAATAAAGTAATATTTAAGTAATATTAAAATAATAATGTTAATTAAATTAAATGAAAATTATATTTTTATAATTAAAAATAATTTTCTCAAAATATTACAGAAATTTTAGAAATTTTTAAAACCAAATAAAATAAAAATTATAAAAAATAAAATGAAAATGAGCATGTGAGGGAGAAAATTTGGAATGGGAAAGCTCCCCATCCGGATGGACCTCTTTGGGGACTGGGGGGGCCATGGTCCCCCCAGAATAAAATAGACAAATTCTGTATATAGGTAAGTATTTACAAAATATGAAAGTGGCCTTGTGGTAAGGTTCCCATTAATGCTTAGAGAAGCTTCTCATTCTTGAGAAGCTCAATATGTATTTAAGTTTGGTTTTTTAATATTTAATTTTTTTCTGTTTGATAAATTTTTTTTCTGTTTGATTTTAGTATTTAATTTTTTTTCATGCGCTGCTTTTATTCTTTTTCTTATGATTCAGACTAGTATTAGTTTCTATTTTTTTTCCTTATAAAATTTTAATTATTTTTGGATGTTATATACTCCTACTAGCATATATTATCTTGTGCTATATACAACTAACTTTACATTGTAAATTGTCCTTGTATTTCTGAGTTCCTCAATTTCTTATATCATTAATTGTATAGTTAGATCTCCATGCATAATTTTCTAGAAAAAAATTGGAGTTTATTTTAAAGTTCATTCTCGAGTTAAATAGTCGAGGTTATTTTATTTATTTTCTCCATTTCACGTACCCTCGGGTTCATTGAACTCCTCTTTTATGTTGTATCGTTAATCAATGTTTTTCATGATCTCTTCGTTCACCTTTTACCTTTATATTACACAGATTAATGGTCCATTGGTCTTTTTCATATCTTCTCTAAGCAATATTAATTTGCTTTCAGTTCAACTAAATTTATTGCATCATAAACTTTCATATAAACAATTTAAGAATCCTTATTATTAAAATTTTAACCTTTTGTTAGATAAAATCATATTTAGTAATACTTTATTGTGAGTTAGTTTTTTTTAGTAGAACATCGAATTTGCTACCGAAAAATTTTTCGGCCCCCAGAATAAACACAGTCTAGGTCCGCCCCTGCCCATCCCCCTCCCCCCGCTCTCCTCCAAGTTTCCTCTATTTTATTTGATCTCTCCCTTCCCCGAGACAATAGAGTTGGATTCCTCCCAATCCTATATATACCCTCTAAGACATCTACCTATTTGTCATACAAAATGTTCTTAGATGTTTTTCTTGTTGTTTTTTTATATATAAAAGAAGTACTTTATGAGAAGTTTAAACTATAATATCATATATTTGAATTATCAAAAAAAAAAAAAACTATAATATCATATACTATTATACAATGCCAGCTAACTCTTTAGACATAGCAAATTAACTCTATTTTATCAAACCGAATTATTCTAGAATTACAAATGTCTTCATGAATTCAATGGCGGAGCGTCATGGAGACTGGGGGGCGACCGCCCCCAAAGAAAAATATTGTTTATATATATATATATATATATATATATATATATATATACTAGGGATGTGCACCGCGCTATGCGCGGTGCTTTTGCCCAGTTCGATTGTTGAATAATTCTGATGTATATAGATATTGTTCACTCATTCCCAATTGAAAATTTTGTGTACCACGATTTTATGATCTGATTAATTGGCGCATTGATATGTATTTGTCGAAGGCAATGAGAATAGTGAATGAAAAGTCTTTGTGTTCTGTTTACAAGTACCTTGATGAAGTTTCTAAGAAGCCAGAAAACATCCAAATGCTGCATTGCACTCACAACAAAATATCTAAGCATAAAAAGTTTGAGCAACATCTCCATGAAATAACCATTAGTATAATGGTAAGAGAGTCCCCAGGGCAGCAAAACCAAGAGCTACCAGGGCAGCAAAAAGTTCAGTCAAATATGCGGCAGTCTTATATTCATGCAACGCAAGCTCGGTTATCGCTTCATCTTCGAGGATTCCAAGATATGCTGCATACAAGTAACAAGAATATAAGTAATCAAATGAATAATAGAATTTAGAAATCCAATGTATCAGGGGGCTTAAATGTGAAGGAAGACGTACCAAAGACAACCGTTTTTAGAACACGGCTTGCCAAATTTTGATGGTGAAACTCATATGGCTCGGAGCTCCTATTGTTTGTCACAAGTCAAATTGCTTAATTTTATAGCAATACTAAGAAATGAGGAAAAAGAAAAGTTAATATCTAATATTGACTGATATATAGAAAAGGAAGCATCGTACGATGTTTATAAACTCTTCTTCCAATTTAGAAGAAAGCTGCCTCTAGATAAAAGATCTATCAGAGTGCATGGCATGAGTCAGCAACTTTCATCATGTCCATGATTTCCCCTTCACCTGCCCGAGTTATTGCCTTTGCGATGAATTCCTGAATATTTCAGAGCATTTAAATAAAATTCAGTGAATTATTTTATTTTCAGAAATATTCAAGTATTATCACCCTATCGAAGTACACTTTTACCTCTATGGAGAAACTTCTTTGAGCAACCTAGCAAGGGCATTGATCAAAAGCTTCAGAATCTGTAAAACTGCAACAAACACCTCAAGAATGTGCTGACGAGAATTCTGGGGCAGCTCAGCATTTAAAACTGCAGACTTGATTCCAAACTGCAAGATCAAAAACTATAATCAGCTGCTGAATTACAAGAACATACTAATAACATCCCAACAAGTCTGAACCAAGATATTGTGTTTCTCTATGAAAAATACTATTTCTAAAGGTGCATTGGAAATACTCTTTTCCCAAGGTATTGTGATTCTCTGTGAAAAAATACTTTTTCAAAAGGTGCCTTTAAAATACTCTTCTTCTTTGAAGAATTTTAATTGCATACAAATTTATTTGATCTCTATGTTTCCTTCTAGATGATTGAAATTCTTCTCACTGATTATCATCCATTGCTAAAAGTACAAAAGCCATCGATATTAATAAGAGTTAAGTAATCATTACAATCTGGGAGATTAAAAAGTAATCATTACAATCTGGGAGATTAAAAGTTTTTTTTCCTTTTTCTAACTATATTCGTGAGAGATTTCAAGCCTATTGAAACTAAGCATTACAGAATAGCATGTAAAATGCACGCACACAAGAAACTACAATACATGTTCAAAGAACAGCTTCAGTCTAAAACTCATGTCAGTTGAATTAGTAAAGATAAGCACTTTCTTCTGAACCAATTCCAACTTCAAGAGGGCAAGGATATACACGAGCTTGTCCCGAGCACTGCAAGAAATCTATACAAAGTGACAACGTTAATAACAAAATAAAGAAATGAATCTTCACAACAGATACTCTGGAGAAAAGATATCAAAACCAAAACTCAGTGAATTGATAAACATAAAGATAAAACTTATATTCTAAGCAAGATATCTGACAAGTAAAAATATAAATAAATTCCTTTAAGAAAGATAAAAACAGATAAATACCTAATCTTTAAGATTCATTAAGTGGCACTTGAGCTGGTATAAAGTTCATTAAGTTTTAAAATTCTAAGAATCAGGAGCTAAAGTTAGATATTTTAATGTTCTTAAAAGAACGCTTACACAAACGCTCTCTTTATGTGCTGCTAAAATTTCAAAGGTTTTCAAGTAATATAACTTAGCATAAACTTTTTCATCATATTCTTGCAGTAGTTCAAATATCTCCAACAAAATCATAGAATTAATGTAAGAAAAACCATATTTAATAGTTGGAAATTATACTGACGGAAACTTGGTGGCATCTTCTCTAATGTGCATTTAGAGAAAGAAGAACCTATGTCGCAAATTCTGTTGAATAAGTTTTAATTTTATGCAACTCAGGTATGTTCACTAACACAAACTCATTGTTTCAGGTGTTTCTTTGAAATTCTCTTTTTAAATTGAGAAGACGTCTCAATAACTTTCAGTGAAGTCGTACTATAATTTTTTATTGTCTCATGGCATTTAGCAATCTCAAAGAACTACCAAAGCTTACTCTCTAATAATGTTTCCAAATAGTGTAAATGGCCAACTTAGCTAAAATGCATTCTTGCAAGTGAAGTTTATATGCCAATCTTTGCGATAGAGCTGATTTCATTCGAGATTGATTTTATGATGATCAACTAATGAAATTCGTAATTCTCTATAGGTTTTAATAAAACAAACTTTTTTTTTTCTTAATGAAGTAGTGGCTGCTGAACCCAAGTTCTGTCACTTTCTTTATGTGCAGGCACAATCTTGGCCATTTGCACAAGAATCTTGGTCGTTAACACAAGTAGTGGCTGCTGAACCAAAGAACTATATGCAGGCCGAAATTATTAATTAGTAGGGAGAACACCAAACTTTTACATGCGCGGTGTGTTTGTCTAGTATATTTGTGTTATTTATATTTAATATACACTCTAATATTGTGATTCACAGATTTAGATGAATTTAATCACAACCTGCCATCTGTTAGCACAAAAAGAATTATTTAAGTAACTTCAAAATCACATTGTGAAGGTAATGTGTGTCTAAAATTGACACTGGACGACCTCTTGTAGAATAAATTATAGTCAGCCAATAATTTGAAGTGAATTCTAATAACCGTTGAACCTGTAAGTTGTCTTGGCCCTAATTTGAAACAATAGACACAAAGTTGGTCAAATATCAGAAGTCCATTTAAAAAAAAAAAAGGTGCAAAGGTGAAACACCAACTATTTTTTTTCTGTTTCCCACAAAAACATATATTGCAACTCAATTATCAAATCATAAACCAACAAATTGAACAATTTAGACAATTTGGCTACATAAAAGATGAAGAGAATCTGGGTAAACAAAAGATGAACACGTTGACTGCAAAAAAGTAGATACCAGCAATTCCATCATCAAATGTGCCAGTAAGCAAATAAAATAGATTTCCAACATCGTTCAATGAGGAACCAATTCACAATTTTTGCCACCCAAATTTAACAAACCATCTTTAATAAAGTAAGCTTTATACCACCCCATAAACAAATGTTTCCAGTCTATAGCCCGCCCTTCATCTCAACTTGACAAATATTATTCCACCATTAAATAAAAGTGCACACGTCTTTCTATATAACCATCATCAACAAGCATTTGAAACTGACCCACTACTAAGTACTAACCAACCAAGAATCACCAATTATTGCCGTACTAAACTACTAGACAATCTTTGTTTGGTAATCAGTTTTCTAGTTATCCAATCAATACCAAAATTTCCATGACCAATCGTTCCAATGAAGTTTGAAAGTAATTAGTACTGAGCTATCTATGCAAATAAGATCTTCAAATACATGATACTTTTCAACAACTTGTAAAACAATAACAATTCTCTTCATTAAGGACTAATCAGTTAACATATATTTAATCTTTGAAGGACACCAAAGAAAACAATATTTTCAGAACATACTAACCTATTTAAACTCCTCCACAATAAGTGTTCTATCAAGAGCACTTCTCAATATTCTTCCTGCTTCAAGCAACATTGTTTCTTATCTTTGGAGAAGCTCCAGAGCTCATGTATCCACCTGGATTGCTGTAAACTAAAATTTTCCAAGACAATGAGTTCAAAGTACAAAAAGGTTTAACTCTAATAGTAGTCACTTTTTGCCACGAGAAACCAATTTTAATCAGTCGTTTAAACTACCCCATTCTCAAGCACCTTAAGTTCTGCCTATAGATGAGCAACAACTGACTTGATGGGAACTGAATCATCAACCTTTTGATTTGCATAGACCCTCAAGAGAACTGCTTATGTTGCATATTGTTCAGCTAATTCCTTTTTCTTATCATTTATGAGTTGATTCTCTCTAATTATGAACAAAAACATCAATAATAATTAATTACAAATTCTAATCCTTCTAGTCACTACTTCAATGAGAAGTAGTATGAAAACTTGGTCTATAATACACTTAATTTGTAAGTGTAAATTGTTAATAGAAACTTAATTTATAAGTGTAAATTGTTAATAGAAACTTGTCAAGTATATTGACATAATATGCTGCGATTCCACATAAACCTTTATAAGATTGATTGTTTAGTATTAATTGTATTGACTGACATATAAAACTAAAAGAAAAGTAAAAGAAACCTTGAGCAAGATAACTGATTCATATAAAGCATAAAGTATAAAAGATAATACATATAAGGCATTAATGACAAAAGAATGATACCTTAATAACCTTGAAACGAAGTAAACAGCAACGCGAACCTAAAATGTTAAGGATTACACACTAACAAAAGTAAATATACAGGAATAAATACCAGCAAAAACTAAAAATATACAATAAAACTAAAATCACCGGTGCACACACACAAACACAAGAACACACGATTTGAACACAGAATCAACATAAATTCATGATACAATAACCAATCTAACAAACCAAAGATATACGAAGACACGCCTATGAGTCAAAAAAATTCAGCCTTTTTTAAATGTACAGGAAATAATTAAAGAAACAACAGTAAAAAAACTATCATCTCTAAAACAATTCGCAATAAGAAAAAACGATATTAATGCAGTTTTAGATAGATATATAGACCACCACTTCTATATTGAAGCCATCAAACTTCACACAAGAAAATACAATCACTCGAATATGAGTAACACAATAAACAAATCACATTAATGACTCTAATATTGTGATTCACAGATTTAGATGAATTTAATCACAACCTGCCATCTGTTAGCACAAAAAGAATTATTTAAGTAACTTCAAAATAACCACTACGGAAAAAATTACAGAAGCTCAATCAAGAAAATAATTTAGCACCAGTTTAGCGGACTCTATAAATTCATGGACACTATACTAATAGCATATATGCATCAACAAATACCACCTCCCATTGTATTATGCCTAGACAACTATTATTTTAGCTATTTACATTTAACCTTCTCTTTTTCAAAGTCAGACAAAATGTTCAATTTTGTTTCTTATAGCTCCAATGGTGGCAAAATTAATGCTACATAGGAAACATTTGTAGTAGACTTCGTAGTATAATCATTCAGAAAGCAAAAAAGTTCAACGAATTCAAGTTTTCTCGATTGAAGGTGAATTAAAGGACATGTACAATGGCCATCTATGATTTTGTATACTAACATATCATCAGACACATGTATAGACTTGTAGTATGAACTCTAAAAACTGAAGTCTTTTGAACAAATCTCATCCTCAAAGCATCATTTGCATATAAATTCCCCAAAAAACCCATCAAAGCATGTATATCATATATGCAGTCCACTTCAACAATAGGAGATGTGATTATTTTATTAAACCAATATTAAAGAACGGTCATAAACAAATGAGCAACTAAAAAGGAAGATAGGTTATTATGGAAGTAAATATTTGAGGAAAAAAAACGTCCAAAAGCTACCTTTTCCAACTAAAGCAGATGCAATGCTTGGAAACTCCGGCGACGGTTTTTTTTTATCGGAAGCCTGGTAGGTTTGAGATGGGAAACTGGTAATTGACTGCTATTTTTCAAGTTAGTGAAAAATTAGAAGAAAAAGTATAATTATAGCCCAAACCGAGTAATCCACCGACAACATCCACCGCCTTCAATACATATGAATAATCTAACAAAATCAGTAAAAACTTAAATTAAATCACCTTAGGCCCAATTTCCGAAGCATCAAATCGAGACATTTTGTTGAGAGCAGAGAAACCCAATTCGATGTTAGCAAACGGCGAAGGAAGGAAAAATTGCTCTGCAATCGTAACACCGCGTTCAATTTGAGAGAGAAATCGATGAAGAATACATTATTTCTCTCTCAAATTGAAGATGGAGTTGAATTGGAGAAGACGGAAGAAGAAGAAGAAGAAGAAGAAGAAGACGGAAGAATAAAATGGAACAGGGTCGATTTGTGGGTTGCGGGAGAAGAAAATTTTATTAAAAAAAAAATAAATAGGTCCAAACGACGTCGTTTTGGACCCGCGCCTAAAAAAAATGAAAAATATTTTCGGGCGACCATAAATACACTGTAGCAAAGGGCGCTAGCCCTTTATATGATATATATATATATATATATATATATATATATATATATATATATATATATATATATATATGCAGTATAATTTTATTAACTAAAATCATCAGTGGTGCGCTGGTTAAGGCAATACATGTTTTCCCTGTTGTTCTGAGTTCGATTCTTCTGGGGAGTATTTTATTTTTTGACATTTTATACATATTTTTTTATTCTCTTGGTAGAGCTAATTAATCTAGATTAAAATATCTCATTATATTCTTTTCTTAATAAATTATTTCATCTAGTTTTTCAAGAATATTTAGGGAATAAATATTTTTTGTTGAAGTAGATTTCATAACCTAATTGAAAATGAGTTTTTTTTTATCGATTACATACTTATATATTATATTTTTTTCAAAAGAAAATGTTGACTCTTATAAGGCGAATTCGATAATAACAATTTATATTCAATAAAAGATTGTCGATTAGATTACAGTTTAAATGATTCTTATTCTTTAAGATATTTATATTTTCAATTTTTGTGTGATATTTTTTTTTTGTATATTGCTTTATCATAATTTTTGTCATTGTATCAAAATATTGAGGAAATACAAAATATTAATTAAGAAAGTATTTGACAAAAAAAAAATTAGTCCCCCCAAAGAATTGTTCCTAGCTCCGCCATATATACCATAATTCGGCTGAATAATCATCCTTTTATATAGAGATATATGTATATATTTAGGGATAACTTAAAGATAAATTTCACCAAGATTGAAAAGGTAAATCTACAATATATAATAAACAAAACAAACTTAATTAATTTGATAGTAATTGATTATAGAATTACAAATTGGAAAAAATTAATCATGTTAACTTTTTTTTTTTACGTTTGAAAATTTTAAAAAGTGATTATATATAGAAAATCGGCTTAATTTCACTTTGCACCCTACAAATAGGAATATTTTCCACTTTGCACCCTATAAAAAAATTTATCCCAATTTGCACCGTACAAACCACTATTTCATTTCAGATTGCACCTTCAACCATTTTCAACCCATTTAAGTCGCCTGAGTAAGGGTAAATTCGTCCATTCACATTATTAACCACCAAAATTTCCCTCCAAAAACTACATATAGCAAAATTGACATATCACCATAATAACTTAAAAAAAAGGATGAAAAATAGAAAATAAGTTTTACGGGTACCATATTCTCAATTTCTCCTCTTTCTTCTTCAGTTTCAGTCCAGTGTCTATTTTTTATGTTTTGAAGAAAAATGGGTTGGGTGCTAAGATAAGAGAATGAATTGTGTTTACCATATTCTCAATTTCTCATCTTATTTATGTTTTGATTTTCATTTCGTTAAATTATACTTGTTTGTAGAATTTGTAATTAGGGATAACTATATGTACATTCTCATAATTACTCTAGATTATTTCAATAATTATATGTAAAGTGGAAAAGAAAAATGCTGCACTGGACTCGACTTTAAGAAGAAAAATGAGAAATTGAGTAAACCCCCGTAGGACTTGTTTTCTATTTTTCATTTTTTTAAGTTATTATGGAAATGTGTCAATTTTGCCCACATATTATTTTTGGAAAAAAATTGGGGTGGTTAATAATGTGAATGGACCATTTTACCCTAACTCCGGCAACTAAAATGGGTTGAAAATGATTGAGGGTGCAATCTGAAATGAAATAGTGGTTTGTAGGGTACAAAGTGAGATAAATTTATTTATAGGGTGCAAAGTGAAAAATGCTCCTATTTGTAGAGTGCAAAGTGGGATTAAGAAAATCAAACATTACCAAAAAAAAAAAAAAAAAAAAAAAAAAGAAAAAACACACAGTTATCATTTTCATTTGACACCATGATCCTCAAAACTCCGAAAAGTAATATTATTTGCTACGTTAATAAGCATATTTCAATCTCGCAATCACATGACGCATAAAAATATTGTAAGAATCTATCATCTATTATTTCTATCAAGTGTTATTTGTTCTTTTCATCAAAATTTTGACACTGACCATTGTCATAATTTAAAAATCAAGAAATACAAATAATTTTGTCGATATATATGTGTTTCTTTTTCTTCTAATTATTCAATTATTGCATATGTGATTACTATATATTATGCAATATTAACATCGAATTGGTTAATATGGATCGAGTTCAAGTTGGAACATTCTTTAAACCCTATCCTACAGGCTACATGACTGTATGAGTTTATTTATAAATCATGGTTATATTTAACTTCATCATAAGTAGATCAACCAATGTAGTATATGGAATTATTGAAAGATCTCTTTATTATGTTCGGCACCTTGACAAAAATCTAAAATTGAATAGAAATTGAGTAAATCACTTCTTTGGTCCTTCTTATGGGTTGACTTTTGCACTTTCATCCCTCTTAAATTTGTTGCAGTAGATTCATGATCTCTTTTATCAATATAGTGTAACATATTCGTCCATCTTATCAATATAGTGAAACATGTGCGTCCCTCTTAAATTTTTCATAGCGGATTCGTCCCATTTATCAATATAGACACATTAGTACCTTTTAAATACATCACTTAAATTCAAAATATATTCCAAAATGGACGATAGTTGATGTATTTTTAATTTAAGAGGGACGAATATGATACCCTACATTGATAAGATAGACGAATCTGCTACAAAAAAATTAAGAAGAACGAATGTGTTATAAAAGGGACGAATGTGATACACTACATTGATAACAGAGACGAATATGCTATAAAAAATCTAAGAGAGACAAAAGTGTAAAATTTAACCCGAAGACCAAAAATGCTATTCGCTTTAGATAATTAATTAAGAAACAAAGTCAACCTTACACCAACTCCAATTATTAATTATCAAAAATAAAAAAAAAAATTCCAATTTTTATTACACTTCTATGTAAGTTGCTTGCTACGTTGCACGGATACGGACTCGGCGACTCGGACTCGACACGATTCGGATTCGGCGACTCGTTTTCGAAAAAAATTTAAGATACGACTCGGCATGGATACGTATATTTTAATAAAATAAATTTATATAGTTATATATAAAAAAATACATTAACATCAAAGTCATTGAATAAACACTCATTCAAATATTCATAACACAAAATCAAAGAAAAGATCAAGAAAGATATATAAATTCACTCCAAATACATGATAAATGATTCAAAATAAGTATCATATAATGGGTCGTAGTGGGAGTATATGAAATGAGGAATTTATTTACTTAATGTATCACATTCGTCCCTCTTAAATTTTTTATAGTATATTCGTCCCTTATCAATATAGTGTAACACATTTGTCCCTCTTAAATACAAAATACATTAACTTTCATCCACTTTAGAATATATTTTGAATTTAAGTGATATATTTTGTATTTAAGAGGGATAAAAAGAACGAATTTGCTATAAAAAATTTAAGAGAGATAAATATGATATACTATATTGATAAAAAAAAATTAAAAAGGATAAAAGTATAAAAATTAATCCATAAGAGTATCAAAAGCGCTATTTACTCTTTTCTTTTAACCCAATTCGTATTTGTACAGTTGCAAATTTCCAATCCTTCACTTCTTTGATGGTGCCCTGGAGCAAAACCCAACTCTTCTTCTTCAATTCAAAATCCTACCGCGCCGCCTCACCACCTACCCCATCGCGCCTCCACCATCTCTCTCTCGGCCCAGATTTTTAATTTACAGATGTACAGTCCAATTCTAAATGCCCAATTTTATTCTTTTTCTTATTTTCTCTTAATTAATTGGGTTCTAATTGCATTTAAAACTCAAAACTTGAATGATGCTAAAGTAATTTGCCGATTTGGATTTTGGAAGATACGGGAAGGAGGAGGAAGGAAGTAACTAGTAAGGAAAAACTTTAATTTTTTATTATTTAGGTGTGTAATTTGTATTTTCAACCCCCAATATTGTTTAAAAAATTGCGAAAATACCCCGCCGAGTCCTTGACCGTGTCGACTCAGCAGTTGACCGAGTCGGATTCGAGTATCCGATTTTTTATTTTTTTTATTTTCTCGGACTCGCCACGTGGCGAGTCCGACTCGTATCCCAGCCGAGTCGAAGGCGAATCCGAGTCCCCGGCGAGTCCGACTCTTCAGCTTGCTATTTCTTGAAGTATCCGTGCTTCATAGGTTGCTTGCCTTCATTTCCATTCCATGTTTGTTTTCTCTCCTAAAAAATCCCCCCAAAACCCTAAACACATTCTCTCCACTTTCCACAATGGCCAACATTTATTCTCTAAATCTGAAATTGACACCCACCATTTTCATATTCATACTTCTAATTTCCTCAGCATTGTTCATCCCAATTAAATCCCAACAATTTTCAAGAAAACTTTCCAAAAAAGAAATGGGCCTAAAAAAACAAAAATTAAGCCACCTCCACTTCTACTTCCACGACATAGTCGCCGGCCGCCACCCCACCGCCGTCCGTGTGGCTGAAGCCGCCATGACCAACACCTCCGCCACCGGCTTCGGCGCTGTGGTGATCATTGATGACCCATTAACATTGGGCCCGAAATTAAGCTCCAAAATTGTGGGACGGGCCCAAGGAATTTATGCATTTGCCGATTTAACGAATTTCGGGCTTTTAATGGTCTTGAACTATGTTTTTACAGAGGGAAAATTCAATGGAAGCACGATTAGTATATTGGGGCGGAACGCGGTGTTCTCCGCTGTGAGGGAGATGCCGATTGTCGGCGGAAGTGGTGTTTTCCGATTTGCTAGTGGTTATGCTCAGGCGAAGACTCATACTCGTGACTTGAAGACAGGGGATGCGGTTGTAGAGTACAATGTCTTTGTCTTCCATTATTGATCACTTATTATTTTCTCACTAATTTTTTTAAAATAGAAGTATTTTGTTGTGTTCTTTTGTTTGTATTGTCGTGAGGGTTACATTAATCCTACACCGTTGTATTATATCTATATGGGTTGGATAATAAGCAGATATGTATAATTGGACAAAATATTGTCTTTCATACACACTGTCGCTCATTCAACACCCCAGTGGATTGAATCCATTGGGGTAGGCACATAATTTCCTTGTCGTGAGTGGCTTGTAGTAATTTGTAGAAGCATAATTTTTATTCTTTTCTTTTTATGTTTTGATGCTCTATGGTATCTGCACGGAAAATTCTTAATCGGATCAAGTATAAGAGATATCTTCTAAATTTTGTGTTCACAATGATAATGTAGTATATTTTCAACCACAAGGTTTATGAAAATCTCAATCTGCACACCTCAGCTTAAAATTAGAAAATAAGTATTTCATGCTAGCTATAGATTATTATTTCTTGCCATATTCAGATTCTAATTTAGGAACTAATGTTAATTTACCTTACCTCTGTTAAATGCATAATATTTAATTTAAATTCATGTGATTTAAAAAAGATCACTTGTAACAGCCAGACCTAGGGCTAGAGATATGGGTATAATAAATTTCGGGATTGACACTTTTCATCCCAAACCCGTCCCGTAATAATTCGGGTACCCGAATTATTGCGGGACGGGATTACGGGTCCCATATTATTTTTATTCATCAATTTTCATCCACCTAACAATATAATATTACAATATTTCGTAATTATATTTCGTTATTTTCTTTTTGATAAATCGTATTACTTTTAACTCGTTATTACATAATATTACAATATTTCGTAATTATATTTCGTTATTTTCTTTTTGATAAATCAAATTACTTTTAACTCGTTATTACATAAAACATATCATTAATTCATCATAGCGATGATTTCAAATATATCCAAATACGATCAAAATGTGAAATCATATAATGAGAAAATGATAAAATACGATCCACATCTAATCTCAATAAGAAAAATCCAATCCAAATACTATCTATAGTTGATACCAAAATAATTTATCCAAGCCAAAACTTAAATTACACAAAAGTTATAATTTTTTAAAGAACTAAAATTCTAAAATCATACAATGACCCATAATATTAATTACTAATAACTAATGTAAGATTTAAAAGAAATATTAGGGTAAAGTAAAAAAATTCATTTATTATATAATGTTAATTAATTGTATAAGTAAAATGTATAAATTATATAATAATAATATTATATAGACGGGTTCGGGTATTCGGGGTTGGAGAGACCAATCCCAAACCCGTCCCATATTCCCGTAATAAAATACTGGTATTCAAGTTTGGGTACCCAAACCCAAAAAACACTCGTCCCGTTCGGGTATTTTAAAAACGGGACGGGTCGGATTTGAATTACCCGAACCCAATGCCTACCCCTAGCCAGACCCGAAATAAACTGACATTCATTTTAAAAACGACTTAACATTTGAAATCTTAATAAGTACGCGACATGATGAAAGAAAGATATTTCGGGTCTTGCTGTTACATCACTTTACATCTCTGTGAAAATTTTAACAAGGAAATATACCTCATTTAACCATAGAGTATAACTCATTCTCCAAAATTGAGAGTTAACTTGAAAAGTGCTTTTATAAGATATGGGTTAAGTGCAGCATTTATCAAAACACATGGAGTAAATTGTTACATTTATCATAACACATGGAGGTAAAGTGTTATATCTATCATTACACAAGGGTAAAATGTCACATACAAAAGACTTAATTTTGTTATTTTTTTAAGTTTAAAAATATTAGGAAGACGATGTGAAACTTTTATAAGATTACATGGGAATAAACTATTATTTTTTTAAATTACCTCCCTGTTGGGAGAGGTTCCCACTTTATGTGCTCGACACGCCTCGAAAGGGATTAAATCCTTGGAAAACCAAAAAAAAAAAAAAAAAAAAAATTATGTGATAAATTGCCATTTAACTCTATAATATACTGAGAAAGTTTAATTCTAATGGTCTCACTTATGCAGGGTCCATATATTCTGAGCAATCATTTGAATGAGTTATATTTCAACTACTACATGCTATTTTATAGTGCAAACTAATTTGCTTAGTTAAATTATACAGTATTTTATTTAGTTTTTGTCTTTTATAAGTGTAGCAGGTGGCTTAACAACATTGATAGTCGATTTGGTGAATGATTTACTCCATCAATATATAATTAAATTACTTTTTTTTTTATAATTTTATAATTAAATTACTTGGCCCATGCAGTGTTTTCAAAATCGGAGCCATAAAAACGAAAGCTCTACTGGTTACTGGTTCGATCGTTTAGATCGGTTCGACTACTAATTCGATCAAAATAATCGGTGTGACGTAATTATTATGTTATAATTATATATATATATATATATATATATATATATATATATATTTAGACTATCTAAAATATAATTATAATTAAAAAAATTGTTATTATTTGTCAATATAAATTCAAATTATTTCATACAAATAATTAAAGTGTCTCAAATAATTTTTTCGCAAGAATAGCACATATTTTCAAGTGCAAAAAATCTTTGTTGAATGGGCTTGACCTTACCCAAGACCCACTTCCACCCAGTCAAACTATAATTAAAAGGAAAAACCCTAATCTAAAAATTCCTCTACAGCCGCCTTTCATCTTCATTTCATCAAACAACCCCTGCCATTTCTTTCTCTTCTCATATTAGTTCTTTCTTTCATCTTTTCTTTTTACATGTAAATCTGGTTTTCTCGAATTAATTACTAGAATTGAGTTCATTATTCTCATCATGAATCTTATGATAGTTAGTGTTGTTGGTCCCAATCCGCTGTCATTATTAAAGTGTTTTTTTTTTTTTTTTTGCAAAATGGAAGAACCGCTGGTTCATCCGGTTGGACGGGCCATCGATTTCATCGGTTTTTTATCCATTCTAGCCGGTTCAAACTGGTTTATCTGGTTTTGGGGGTCGATTCGGACCGGACAGGCTTCCGGTTAGCAGTTAAACCGGGTTGACCGGTCGGTCCGATCCAGTTTTCAAAACATTGGGCCCATGTTGTATTGTGCACTTTAATTCTGTCAATTAGAGAATCGTGTTTGGATCCTTGTTGTGATTTTGTGTGAATATTTTAAAATCAGATTTAAATTAATAAAAAATGATTTTGACTGTAAAGAAAGAAGACCAAGTCTTCTCTCGTTTTTTAGTCTTGAACCAGTCAAATTATATTCCAAAATATTGTCCATCAATTCACCAGCTTTTCTCATGTTTTGAAATCAGATAAAGTTTGTTGTTGAATGGGTAAACCCATGATTGATTTATAATTTGAAAATCACCAGTTCACATTTTAACTGAACCGTGAATTACTCAATATTTGTTGAGAAATTAATCTATAAATAGAGTGGTACTTTGCTTCAGTTTATATATCAACAACTTAGGCCATCTCCAATGGTCCAGGGCTAGCCCTGAGCCCTGTCGTCGTCTCCAATGGTTGGGGCTCCGTGGGGGAATTAATTCCATTTTGAAACTTTGCCCACTCTCACCTATTAATATTATAGTTTTAAATTTTTTTAATATTAATATTAATAATAGTAATTATATTAATACTCGTAATTTAATTATTAATTATATTAAAAATATTAATATTAAATAGAATATTTAATAAAAGTAATTTAAAATTAATACAAAAAATTAATACGCAAACAAATATTTTTATAACACGGAAGAAAATACAAGAAATGAAATACAACAAACAACAAAGGAAATACAAGAAACAACAACGGAAATAGAAGAAATCAAAAATACGGGAAATACAAGAAAGGAAACACATAAAAATATTACATTTTACTGATTACCCCCCTGAAACCAGTCGGGACCTTCATTCGATGCATCTCCAAATAAGTTTGTTGGAAGAGTTTTCCTTGCTATTTCTCTTCTTTTGTGACTCCAATACGCCTTTGTAATTGGAGTGAATGATGAGCAGTCCATCGCCATAATCCGTTCCTCTTGTAACTTTTCTGTGATTCCCACTCTCGTTGCTTCTTCTTCCCGTTGACGTTGAAGATTCTCCGCATGCCTTCTCTCTCGTCCAGCCTCGAATTCAATTTGACTTTGTCTGGACAACTCAATGGCTATCAATCTTTGGCTTTCAAAATCAGAACTTGGTCGCCATAAACCTACGATTGTTCTTGAAGCTGTTGCATCACATGATACGTGGATATGGCACGCCTTTTTTGGCGTGCCGGGAGCATTGAACGACATTACAGTACTTGGTCGTTCACCTCTATTCGATAACCTCACTTCCGGTAACGTTCCCGCGGTTCAGTATGAAGTGAATGGAAATACTTACCGCATGCCTTACTATCTTGCGGATGGTATATATCCGAAGTGGGGAACGCTAATACAGTCGGTGAGAAATCCGAGAACACATCAAGAACAAGTATTCTCGCGATATCAAGAATCGTTCCGCAAAGATGTTGAACGAGCGTTCGGAATTCTCCAAGCTCGGTTCTCAATCGTTAATCAACCTGGCAGGGGGTGGCATACGCAAGATCTTGGCAATATCATGTTAACTTGTATCATACTCCACAACATGATTGTGGAGGATGAACGTGACGAATACAAGGACGATGACTCGGACGATGATGATACCGACATTAGCACGTCTCGTAGAGCACGCGCTAGAATTTATGACAATCGCGGAAAAGAGTTTCAAAATTTTGGACGGAGAAGACAAACGTTGGATAATTATATGCTGCGTCATGAAGCAATTCGTTCCAAGATGACCAACCGTAGACTCCAAAAAGACTTAATAGAACATGTTTATGCAAAATACGGTTAAAAACGAGTGTTTAAATTTAATTTTCTTATCTATTTTAGTATGTATTTAAATTTTTAATTTAGATTAAGTATTAATCTAAATTTTATGCTTATGACGTGTTTATTTTGTATTTTTAACTAATTTGGTATTTTAAAAAAAAATTATTTGTATGAGTGTTAAATTAAATGGACTATTCTAATATTAAATAGTATATCATAATTTTATTTAAAATATCATTAAATAATTAATCATATTATATCTATATAATTAAAACAACACATTAATTAAAATAATACATTAATTACTATAACACATTTATTAAAATAAAACACTAATTAAAATAACACATTAAATAAAATCACATTAATTACAATAACACATTAATTAAAATACAACACATTAATTAAAATCACATTAATTACAATAACACATTAATTAAAATACAACACATTAATTAAAATTACATACAACACATTAATTATACAAAATTAACCATACACACATTAAATAAACCATACACCAATTAATACACCAATTAATTCATTAAAGAAAAGCAAAAAAAAAAAAAAAAGAAAGACCAATCAGGTGCCGCCACTTGGCGGCACCTGTTTTAAAGAGGGGCGCGTGTTTACACGCGCCCCTCCTTCTTCAATCGCGGCCCGGGCTGGGCGCAGGGCTCCGCCGAGCCCTGCGCCCAGCCCGTTCCGCCCCGTTTCCCACCCCGGCCCCCACCCCGCGCCGTCTCCAGCGGTTCTCCTCCCCAGCCCGGCCCCGAGCCCGACCCCGCACACCACCGCTGGAGATGGCCTTATAGAGTTACACAACTTTTATAAATCCTCTTAAATGCTTCGGTCAAACTTTGTGGGATATTAAAACACTTTTGATTTCCACTTTACCTTTTATCTCAACCAGTCTCTGTTCTATCAAAAAATTGGAAAGAAGCCTTTGTTTTTCTTTTATGAAATAACTAGCAGAGAGTTTTGTTTATTTCTATAAACATACATTTCCAAAAACCGGAAGTCATTTTATGTAGAATTGCAATATTACACTCTTGAGAATTCCGAGCAATAATTAAAATTTAAGGGTGATAGTACGTCCGAGTTTCTAGGTGCACTGAAATTCGAGACATAATGGAATCTGGGCTTGTTTTATCCTGGGGCAATCGAGGTTATACACTGCTAGCACAAATAAGGGCAGAGCCGCAAAATTTGCCTAAAGAGAGCGTGGTCTGCGACTCTAATTGCAGTTTACAAATTGTCGTTCCAACAATTTTAGGCAAAGGTAATTTTGGTTTTCTGCTATGTCTGATACTGCAATTGATCTGGATAAGCCATTTCGTTTTGAGGGTCTTACACTTTAAACGTTGGAAACAAAAAATTGTTTTTTTCCTTTCTATAGAAAAGTTGCTTTTACAATTACTAGTGAAAAACCTACCTTACCCTCCGAACCTACTACACCTGCTGAAGCCCAAACTAAGGAATTAGAACATTGGAATGAAAATGATATTTTGTGTAAAACATTTTAAATGGTCTTGATTTGACCCTTTTTCGTATAGTTCGATTAAATCAATAGTATTTGTTTAGGGTTAGGTTTTAATACGATTATAGGGCTTAGTTACTTTATACCGGATGGATCAATCTCAAGGAGGAACAATACGTAACGAGATTAGTATATGAATATTATAATAAAAACCAATAAGTATAGCAAAATCTTTTGTATTAGAATAATCTTAGATTGTACAAATATGTAGGCGTAAGCTCTATTCTTGTCTAATACCATGTCTGATTACGGAATCTATAGGGTATAATCCCTAGATATACAAGGAAACATAATCCTACGAGGACTCTGGGTATTTTGTCCTTCTCAAGCCCGGATTCGCAGCCTGGTCGCTGAAGAGAATCATTTCTGATCGGGTCGATTTACGATAGTAAATGAGCTGTATATGGTCGAGCCGATCTAACATCCCTGAGTCGACCCGAGTATTCATATGTGGTATAAAATAGCCCCCATCAGTACTCCCTCACTTCTTCGAGCTGATATGTAATAAAAGCTCGTAGAAGTATTAAATATTGTTCGATTGACTTTTCTATGAATTATGCCTCATTAAAAACCTTACTTGGAGAAAACCCTTTGGGAAAAAATCCAAGGTAAGGAAAAGAGTGCGACGTTTCACAGATAGTCGTTTTGTCGTTTCCGAACTGTGCCGTTATTTTGCTTCGAGGAGTCAGTTCTCTTCGTTTGATGGCGGGAATATGAATAGTCGTGAAAGGGATCTAAGCGTCATTTTTACCTCGTATATATATATGCGTCCCTGGTTTCACCCTCACTTTTCACTTTCCTCCTTCTGTCTTTTATCAGTAACTTTCTTAGTCAATAATTCATCCAAATATCATACTTATTGACAATCATTTTCGAAAATCTTTATTATGGCTACAAATTCGAGAAATCCAAACTCCTCGTCTACCGAGGACGTCAATCCTGTTATCGATGTGGAAGCTTCTCCGAGTCCTTCTCCAGAACAAATGGGGGCTCCAGTCATAAATATCCCCGAGAAAGATACCTTCAAGGTGGGTATTCTCTCTGACGCGGAGGTGGCGCTAAAGCTAAGAGGGGCAAAGGCGCCAATCCTCAGGTGTCTGATCCGGTTGAGAACCTTGTTTGTGCTTATATCGAGGATAATTTTCATGAGGTATTAGATAATTATGGGAAGTATTTTCCGGAGGGCTCAGAAATTTTTCTCCACTCCTCTACTGACAGGGTTACCCCCCCTAAAGGTTGTCGCGCTTTTTACACGGCTCATTTCAATCATGGCCTCAGACTTCCATTGTCTCCTTTGTTCTTGGAGATATTAAAAATCTTTAGTATCTCTTTGACACAATTGGTCCCCAACTTCGTGGCCTTCGTCGTTTCTTTTTCAGTTTTAATGATTGCCAAAGGATTCCAACCTTCCTTCCGCAATTTCTACCAGTTATTTAGTTTTAACATTTCCAGTTCTTCCAATCATGGTTACTTTTTTACAAGTCAACGACCTGGTCTTTCTATTTTTGATTCACCCGTTTCCAGTAATTTCGACTGGAAATTCCACTTTTTCTTTGTTCGTCCTCCAACACATAGGACTTTAGCTGATGGGTCAAGATAACCTTTTACCTGGAACCATGATTCCAAGTGGACTTTTGGTGGTCGCTCTGTTGATGGTCAACTGATTCCCGACGATCCCATCCTGCTGGATAAAATAATAGATATGCGTATGGACAAATACCAATGCGCTGTCCTCATTGGGGAGGCCTTTCTTCTCAAGGCGGGCCTAAGTTCTCATACATTCCCTGTTTCCACCTCTTCTCAGCCTCTTGGTAAGCTTTTTTTCATAGTTGCAATATGTTTTCTTTGTCTTTATTCCATTAATGTTTACAACAAATTTTCGTTTCTCCCTCAACTTCTATGGTTGAAAATTCTAGGCGTTCTAGAAAGGGAAAAATGGTTTTGTCAAAATCTACCAAAACGGTAGAGAACCATCCCATAGAGCAACGGGTTTCTAGGAAGAGGAAATTGGATCAAGGTCTTTACTCTGACGATAACAGAGAGGAAACTCCAGAGCCTTCCCAAGAGATTCCTGATGAACCCTTTTCTTCTTAGATTCCTTCTTCTATCAGGACCGGACAAGGTTATCCTTCTCTGCAACTTAGATCTTCCCTCGGTATACGTGGATGCCGCATGTGGTCGTTGCCTAATTCAACTAATCCCGTGGCGAAGAGAAGGAAGTAGGTCTATAATCGTTCTGGCGAGGATCTCACATTGCTGGGTGAGCCGCATCCCAAGCCTACGCTAGTTGAGATGATTGAGGATCGTCTTGTTGGAAAAAGAGCTGCAGGTTACTCTGAGCGTGATACTCTGGTCAACGACGAGAAGGAGAATGCTGCAGATAAAGCTACACATATTCTCCTTTCTTCCGTTTTTACTCGGGATGTTCAGAGGTTGCTCGTGAAAGACACATTGGATAAGTTGGAGAAAGCCTCTCTCTCTTACGCCAGGGTAAATAACCAGATCATTCCTTTTGCATTTTCTGCGTTCGAGAAGATTTTACCTAATCTGCTTGTTCTTTTGAATTTTCAGACTGGCACTTGTATGTTATCTTCCATCTATGAAGCGGCCCTTCTGAGGTAGCAATGTGAATTTTTGGAGGAGAAGAACAAGGTTCTTCTTCAAAAAGTGGCTGATTTGGAACGTGGTGTGACTGGAGCTGGTCCTTCCACTTCTTCCTCTCCTCCATCTAGGGTCGATGGCGAGCATGATTTGGGGACAAACAATCCTCACATAATAAACACTGTTTTGGAAGCGACTCGTACCCAGGAGCGAGTTGATCAATTAGCCAAGGACCTAGATGATCATCAAGTTCAGTACGCTACTCGTATCAGTGAGCTGGAATCACGGGTCACACATCTTCAAGCTTCTATTCGATGAGCAGGAAGAAAACCTCAATCTCGATGGTCTTACTAATCGATATGGTAAAAACCCTAAGGAGAAGGTTAATCGTGAGTTCCACAGCTCCCCGGTTCACACAACGTTAGTTTATCAAAAGGTGGGCCCTCTTTTGGAGAGTACTTTTAAGAAAGCCGTTCATAAGATGGTTGCCATGGGTTTGATCGAGGATCGTCGAAGGGAGTACTTCAGGGCCATTCATGTTAGGATTAATCGCCATGGTCAGAAATATACTTCCTCTGATGTTCATACTGTGAATTTCGAGCATCTCCCTTTGGCGCATTTTGTAAAAGAGTTCGGAGTACCTTTGCCGGTGCCTCCTCCCGATGTTGATTCCGAGCAGGATAATGATCTGAGCGACCAGGAAGAGGAAGAGGAGAACCCTGAGCCAGTGAATAATGCCAACGAGCAGCTTCGGGTTGAAGGCGACCAGCAAGTCAGAGGTGAAGGCGACGAGCAGTTAATAGGTGAGGGCGACTAGCGGATCCGGGGTGAAGGCGAGCAGTAGTTTTTTAGGAAGAGTAATCGTCACAATGTAATTTGTAACTTTACGATTTTAACCTTTGTACTAAGACGATTCATATTCTATCTTTACGGTTTAACTTCCTCATTTATTAGAGAAGTTCAGACATAAGTCTTTATTTTCTGTATATTTATTAAATATATGTTTTCAGAGTCTGCGCAACTGTTCATTGGCCATATAATTTGTTTCGCGCTTCTTTCTAAGGTCCGTCTCGTCTTTTCCCTTAGTATAAATAATTGAGGTAAAAAGTTCTTCGCTATTTACTGTGCGTCCCTACTCAGATAAAATATTCTCCCCGGTAAGTCGTTCACTCTCCTCGATATTTCAATCACTTCCTTTATTTTTCGAGAATGAGTTCGCTTTTCGGTAATACTTCCAAACGCTCTTCGTGCGACTATCATAGAAACACTAGATTTAAGAGGTCCCGCACTAAGGGGCCTTCCTCTGGTCCATCCGAATCCTGATCATCCGTCAGCTCCGGAGCACAGGAGTCTACTATCTGTCCGAGTAGATTGAGTGTCGAGCCTAATGCGACCACTCATCCAAGTTCTGTACAACAAAACCTTTCCTCTTCTGATGATCTTCAAAGAGGGACCTCTCCAGGTCAGGTGGCTTTTGGGGATATGTCTAACGAGGAGCCATCCTTTGACATTCCCATTTCGACTTCCGTTTATGGTCTTCAAAGTCATGCTTACATCGACCCAAGTCATATTAATCCTTCAGCAGCTTCAATTGTTGTTCAGAGTCAGGTAGACAACACTGCTGAGCCAGTTAGCATTGGATTATTTTTGGATCCTCCTTTGGATAGTTCTAGACCGCAGCATGTTACCCAAGGTTTTTCAGATTTTTTGTTTTCTGATACTACTGTAATGACTACTTCTTTTGAGGCCGGTGCTTCTTCCCGGGGTCGGACCGAGCAAAGGTCAGGTCGGGTTACCAGGATTTCTGCCTCGGGGAAAGAATTTTTTGTGAGTCCCAACGCGATGGAATCCCCTCGCAAGTTGGATGATCGTTGTATATTGGAGCAGATTAAGGATATAACTGAGTCCGAATCTGCTAGTCATGATAAGATTCCCCTTGATTCTGTTCTGTCTGATTCTTGTGAACCTGATGCTTTATCCTGGGATCTGGGACTAAGTACTATTCTGCCAGGCGAGCTGAAGAAACACGAGGGTACTTCCAGCCTTTGCCTCATTCAGTCCCTTTTCAAACTCTTTGAGCAGGTACTCATTTTCTTAAGCTATTCCCTTTATTGCTTACTTTGCTCATTGATTTCATCTTTTATCCTTCCAGGGGAAGTACTATGCTTTGCAGTTGGGTGTCCAGAACGATGAGATGTGGTTCAGCAAAGATAGCATGAGGCATCGTTTGGATGTGGAGGTAGCTAAAACTGAAAGACTCACTCTTCAGAATCAACTTCTTGAGGATGATATCCAAAAGTTACGTGATGAAAATTTGGTTCTTCAAAAGGAGAGGGATGACCTTACTCAGCTGAATGCTAATCTGGAGGAGTATCGTCGAGGAGCTTTTGATGAAGGCTATGAACAAGGTTACCAGAAGCGCTAGGAAGAGCTGGTGGCGTTTCTAGATGCGCCAACTCCCAGAAAAAGTGCTTCCTCGAGCAAGCCTACCGGTCCCGATCAGCCTTAAAGCTTTAGCTAGCCTTTTCTTCCTTTTTTTTTTTCAATCTTCGTCGAGAGGCAATTTGAATTACTTGATCGTGTAGACATAATTTGAATTTTGAACTGAAGGGATACCAATCAATTTACTGTTAAGCAATGTTTCTGTTTGCCAGTAAGATGTTTAAGCATAGAACTCTATAAAAGGTTATCTTGCTGGACTTTGTGTAGATTGCTTCATTATGTCAAAGTGCTTGCTCCGTATCGACTAGCATCGTAGGTCGGAAATAAGTAAGTTATTGCTATCGATTAGACATGAGTCCTTCTTGGAGTTCGAGAAGTCACTTGTACTACGCAACGTTTCGTCTGTCCCTTAGTTGTAATGTTTTCTGTGCTTATAAATATGCAGAGGCCGCATAGCTTATCTAAAATGGCTTCATACGCACTTACACCAATTCTTTCTGCAGAACAAATCATGAGATTCTTTGTCGATCCAAGTGTCGCTTTAGGTTTCTGGGATATCGTCTTTATTTTGGTTTGGGTGGAATTGGAAAAATTAAGGGTCCCTCCTTCGCCAGGGGATCCATTGTTTCTAAACCAGTTTTAACGGAAAGCTGGTCAATTCATCAAAAGGGCCAACACTACTCTTCCTCGGTATCGTGTTCGATTATGGCGATTACCGTATGTGAGAGACACGAAGCGTTGTAATTACCTTCTCCATTTGGCGACCTTGCAAAAATCCTTGTTGAAAACGTATGCCCCTTTGGTCAGGGTGCATTACTAGGGGGTAGTGTCCTTTTCTGATCAAGGAGGATACCTCATCTTTAAGGTGCCGATCATAAGAGGCTTAGCAGCAAGTCGAAGATTTAGTCGATTGTAGTTGTAGGATGACACTAGTCTTTTTGTAATAGATATAATAGAAACGATTTATCCTGTAACACTGCTGAATGTACTTTCATGATAAAATTGTTTTTGTTAGCCGAATGATTAATGATTAACAAACAACTTGATATTTGAGCTTGTTTCTTGAGTCTAATCTTAACAGGAATTATTGAGAAGCTCATTATTTAAAGAAAGAGGCCCATTTGCAAATATAGCTTAATTGAGAAGAAAAGGCCCAATAAAGATCTTACAAGTCCAACAGTGAAGAAGGACCAATATGGAAGAAATGGCTTTGTACGAAATTGGGAGATAGCTCATGAGAAGGCCAAATTTAGCTAAAGGCTCGTTATTAAAGAAGATCAAGATCGAAATACACAAAGGAACTCATCAAAAGATTTGGAATGGACGAGTGCAAAGAAATGGGTACTCCCATGAGCCCTACCACGAAACTTGATAAGGACGAGAAAGCAGAACTATCCCAGAAGGATTTCAATTCTGAAACGGTTAAATCTATCCTAGGGGGATTTCAAGCATCAAGCGAGCAAAGAGATACCATAAGAATGAAAGGTAAAAATACTCCACGTTGAGGTAATCAAAAGTAATAGTACGGTAAGTAAATACCGATATACCCCTTGCATTTTCTTAAATATCCGCATATGCTAAAATTTAACCCCATGACTTATATTGTACTTGTTAAACATTTCATGTCCGTATATGATTCACATGCACTTCGCTTACATAATGATAAATGTTTTTGTGCAATTATTTATGAAGAAAATTCCACACATGCTAATACTTGACATATTATATTGTGGATTTGATAATCATTATAAGATTAATTGGCTAAATTGAAATTATATTGATAATTATCCTTCTTGTATGAAGACATCTAATTGAGGGGGAGAATTATATGCTTATCTGATCTATCTTTGAACTTTATTATCATGAGATTGTTATATGTGCTACATGTGATATTTGAGCTTCGGAACTTGACACTAAAAATCCTCGAAACAATGTTGTTCCAATATACTGTTGCTTTGAATAATCAAATGTTTGAATTGTTCATCTTGGAAAATGTTCTTAAACTATGCTCAACTGAATTCCGCTGAAGATATATTGTTACTCTGATTGAAGAACTTTTCTAAGTGGGGAATAAGAAGAATATGTTTGATTGACAAAAAAAGGGGAGAAGTTATTTGATGCATTTACTTGATATAATTGCCTTAACACTTGTTACAATTGCCTCATTATATTTGCCTCATGAATGCATACATTGAGGGGGACTTCCTCCTAATAATATATTTTATTGCATCAAAGTTGTTTGTCAATCAAGGGGGAGATTGTTAGCCGAATGATTAATGATTAACAAACAACTTGATATTTGAGCTTGTTTCTTGAGTCTAATCTTAACAGGAATTATTGAGAAGCTCATTATTTAAAGAAAGAGGCCCATTTGCAAATATAGCTTAATTGAGAAGAAAAGGCCCAATAAAGATCTTACAAGTCCAACAGTGAAGAAGGACCAATTTGGAAGAAATGGCTTTGTACGAAATTGGGAGATAGCTCATGAGAAGGCCAAATTTAGCTAAAGGCTCGTTATTAAAGAAGATCAAGATCGAAGCCCCTAGCACCCCTGAAGGGCCCAATTTTCGATTCAAGAAAATTGTGGTCTACTTAGTAAGTATTTTTCAATTGATTAAAAGAGCAAGAAAAATTCCAAGCCTAAACTTTTTAAATACTTTTGACCCAAGCTTTTTGCCTTTTTCTAAAATTGCTTTAAACCAAGTTATCAACTTTCATTGTTTTCAAAATGAGCCGTGACTTTTTTAAATTATGGCCGAAAATCTTTTGTTTAATTAAGCCTAATTACTCTTGAATATTTAACTAATTTTGGCCATTGTTTTGAATTATTAATCAAATCATTTCTTAAAGGTATGATTTCTTTCAAATCATTTGATTAGCTAGCAAAACAATTTGTCTTCAATTTGTCTAGCTAAATATCTTACCCTTCTATCTAAAATCAATTCTTTTGGAAAGATTTCATCTCCACCTAATTACTAAACCTTGTCCACATTCATTGGAAAATTAGTCACATGGTTTAATCTTGCAACATCTTTTTAAATGTGACAAAATCATTTTTGAATTTCAAAATCTTTCCCTATTGAACCAACTCCACTCAACTATAAATAGTGGATCATTTCTCATGGCTCAACACAACTCAATTCTCTACACTTTTCATTTGCAAAATCATTTCTCCTAGTTAAAGTCTTTGAGTGCTCTTAAGTTTGTTAAAATCATTTTTCTCAAAAAGGCTTTTTAAAATATCTTTTCTTCTTGCTCTTGAAATCTTGAATATACTCTAAGTTATAGAAGAAAAAGATCAGCGTTTACTACTTTGCAAAATCAGCTCATTTTGGAGCATATATTTGTAATCAAAATTTTACTACTGTTTTTGAGCGAAAGTTTTGTACTTGCAAGCTCGTAGTGCGATAGGACTGAGTGTTCTAGCAAGCACTGTTTTTGTGCGATAGGATTGAGTGTTCTAGCAAGCACTGTTTTTGTGCGATAGGTAGGAACCTAGCAAGCACGGTTTTTGTTGAGCGATAGGTTAGGCCTAGCAAGCTCGTTTCGAGAGAAAGAATTGATCTTGTAATCTCGAGTGGCGAAGGTTCGTCCTGCAAGCCACGATATATTAGTGAATTTTACCCAGGGGTGTTGGAAGAGAGGAAGTAGGCCGTTGGGGCGCGAACCTCTATAAATTGTGTTTGCCTTCTCTCCTTTTATTTTTTGCACTTTACTTCCTTCGTAACTTTAATCTTAAAATCATTGGAACGATCAACTTTTATTTAAAGTTACTTGAACTATTTACTAATTGTCCTTTGGGGAAAAACTCATTGAAAAAGTTATATACCTAATTCACCCCCCCTCTTAGGTATCAATTGGCATCAGAGCCTCGTGCTCTTATTTGGTCTAACAACCTGAGTAGAGATCCTATGGGCTTAGAAGGTGAAATATTTCTTGAAGGAAGATGCATTACACAACCTCCTATATTTGATGGCAATGATTATATTATTTGGAAAAATCAAATAGAAGATTTTTTAATTGCCTTAGACTTTGATTTATGGAGTATTGTTGTGCATGGATATGACGATCATGATTTTCATAAAAATAATATGTGCTTAAATGCTAAAGCTTTATATTTCCTTTATTCTGCACTTGATCAAAGGGCTTTGAAAGATATTTGCAGATTAAGGACGGCATCTGAGATATGGTACGTCTTGGATCAAATTTATGGAGACAATTCAAGTTGTGAAGATTCAATCATACTAGATCAATCTGATTTTAGAGGATGCAATCAAGATGAACAAACCAAAAGCTTGATCGATGAGAAGAATAATATTTGCAATGATCCATATTGCTCATGTGAAGAGCAAAGTGATGATGAGATGGAAAAGTTCTGCTTCTTGACGATAGGTAAGGAGGTAAATAATTCTCTTTCTAATAAATCTTATTGTGATATTGATAATAAAAATTGTATAGATGACAATCAATTACAAAAAGATATTAAAGAGTGTCAGAATTATTTTCAAAACCTTACTACCAAAAACAAATTTTTGAAATGTCAAATTGAAATGATTTCTAAACAAAAATTTGAGCTTGAATAAAAAGTTTTCAATTTCGTAGAAAATTTTGATCCCTTTAAAGAGGAAGATGATTATTTCAAATCCCAAATTTCTGATTTTACTAATGATAAATTTCCAAAGGACAAAGAGAAGTTGAACAATGAATCTAATGTGAAATGGTTTTCATCTCAAAAGGCTAGCAATAAATGTGTTCAAAATATACGAATACCATATTGTCATACGTGTACTTATTGTAGAAGAGGTCGACATTATGTTTATCATTGTCCTTACAAGAAACATGTTGGCTCTAAGTTTATATGGGTTGTGAAAAATGAAATAACTAACCATTGTGGACCCAAAGTAAAACGGGTACCAGATAGATTCTAGAATTATGTTTTGCAGGTCCAAAGTAAGCATATGATGGCCATATAATAAAAGAACCTGCATAGTGCCCGAAAGAAATGTTGAAAATGATGATTTTGAAAATACCTATGAACTTTCATCGGAATATCTTCCAGTGATTTAGTTTTTGGTAATATCAATAATGATCTACATGGCAAAGGTAAATGGGATATTAAGATAAAGTTGTCAAATAAGCCTATTAAAAGGTTTCTTGCTTTGGTTAATAATTAGCATGGATGAATTATGTGCACCTCTGAATAATAAAATGGCTTCTATTTATTAAGTGTGCATCAATTCTTATAAAGAATGAAATATCATGATCATCTAGATTCAAGCTACATTTTGATTGATCATATACAATACATGTGCTCTCCATTACTGCTCTCATCTATCTTAGATCACATAATTGCACCTACCTTGCAAAATGATATTCATATTTCTTAATTAGATGCATTGTTTATTACAATTATTCCTTAATTGCTTATAGATGATAAGAATAAGAATATTTAAAGAATTGTGCTATAATATTGCCATATTGTCATTGTCTTGCTATATCTTGTTGATTATTATCTTGAACGTGAAGAGATTAACTATTTATTTGAAGCATGATTGAAAAGTATTTGCTATGAAACTTTAAGGCATGAATAAATTTTTATCTGTTGAGATAATAACAAGAATCACATATGCATTAACTTGACTATTAAACTATTTATGATTCTTGATGTGCTTGAAGTTATTTTGCCAAAAATATTGTGATAACATGTTATTAATTATTTTCTCTCATCTCAATGAATGTCTAATTGCATATCATAATTATGAGTTGATAAATGAGCATGAGCTTAATGTTTCTAACCTCTATAGTGCCAAGAAATCCTTGAGCAATAATGTTTCAGATGTTGAAGAGGAAATCACAATCGAAAAATAGAAACTGCCGGAACCAGTACTGGAACAACTAACCAAAATAGAAGAACGTTCCGAAAAGGATTCGGAACATGAAGCTGAAGCAGAAACAGAAACTGAAGAAGGTAGTTCCAGAACTAAAAATGAACCAGCCGTCAGAAAGTTCAAACATGCATCTAGCCATCCCACTACACAAGTGATTGGTGATCTAAGGAGTGGACTTCAAACCAGATCAAAGGTACAACAACATCAAAGTGCCAATTTCATCCTACTCTCAATCACCGAACCAAAAGACGTTATTGAAGCACTAAGGGATGAATCTTGGGTTGCCGCTATGAAAGATGAGCTCGCTCAATTCGATAAAAATCAGGTATGGACTCTAGTCGAAAGGCCGAGTAAGCACACCTTCATTGGAACAAAATGGGTATTTAGAAATAAACTCAATGAAGAAGGTGAGGTTACTAGAAACAAGGCGAGATTAGTCGCTAAAGGCTACAATCAACAAGAAGGTATCGATTTCGATGAAACCTATGCTCCTGTTGCTAGACTTGAATCTATTCGTATGTTACTCGCTTATGCCACTTTTAGAAAATTTACTCTTTTTCAAATGGACGTTAAAATTGCCTTTTTAAATGGTTTTTTGAATGAAGAAGTTTTTGTGGAGCAACCTCCGGGTTTTGAAAATGAAAAATTTCCTAACCATGTTTTTAAATTGTCAAAAGCTCTTTATGGATTAAAACAAGCCCCTAGGGCTTGGTACGAAAGATTAAGTAAATTTCTTTTAGAAAATGGTTTTTCTATTGGTACTGTTGATACAACACTTTTTCTAAAAGCAAATGAAAATGGTTTGTTAATTGTTCAAATTTACGTTGATGATATAATATTTGGTGCTACTAATGATCTTCTTTGCCGAGACTTTGCGAAGTGTATGCAGGATGAATTTGAGATGAGTCTTATGGGCGAACTAACATATTTCCTTGGGCTTCAAATAAAACAAAATGAAAAGGGAATCTTTATTTGCCAAACGAAATACACAAAGGAACTCATCAAAAGATTTGGAATGGACGAGTGCAAAGAAATGGGTACTCCCATGAGCCCTACCACGAAACTTGATAAGGACGAGAAAGCAGAACTATCCCAGAAGGATTTCAATTCTGAAACGGTTAAATCTATCCTAGGGGGATTTCAAGCATCAAGCGAGCAAAGAGATACCATAAGAATGAAAGGTAAAAATACTCCACGTTGAGGTAATCAAAGGTAATAGTACGGTAAGTAAATACCGATATACCCCTTGCATTTTCTTAAATATCCGCATATGCTAAAATTTAACCCCATGACCTATATTGTACTTGTTAAACATTTCATGTCCGTATATGATTCACATGCACTTCGCTTACATAATGATAAATGTTTTTGTGCAATTATTTATGAAGAAAATTCCACACATGCTAATACTTGACATATTATATTGTGGATTTGATAATCATTATGAGATTAAATGGCTAAATTGAAATTATATTGATAATTATCATTCTTGTATGAAGACATCTAATTAAGGGGGAGAATTATATGCTTATCTGATCTATCTTTGAACTTTATTATCATGAGATTGTTATATGTGCTACATGTGATATTTGAGCTTCGGAACTTGACACTAAAAATCCTTCGAAACAATGTTGTTCCAATATACTGTTGCTTTGAATAATCAAATGTTTGAATTGTTCATCTTGGAAAATGTTCTTAAACTATGCTCAACTGAATTCCGCTGAAGATATATTGTTACTCTGATTGAAGAACTTTTCTAAGTGGGGAATAAGAAGAATATGTTTGATTGACAAAAAAAGGGGAGAAGTTATTTGATGCATTTACTTGATATAATTGCCTTAACACTTGTTACAATTGCCTCATTATATTTGCCTCATGAATGCATACATTGAGGGGGACTTCCTCCTAATAATATATTTTATTGCATCAAAGTTGTTTGTCAATCAAGGGGGAGATTGTTAGCCGAATGATTAATGATTAACAAACAACTTGATATTTGAGCTTGTTTCTTGAGTCTAATCTTAACAGGAATTATTGAGAAGCTCATTATTTAAAGAAAGAGGCCCATTTGCAAATATAGCTTAATTGAGAAGAAAAGGCCCAATAAAGATCTTACAAGTCCAACAGTGAAGAAGGACCAATTTGGAAGAAATGGCTTTGTACGAAATTGGGAGATAGCTCATGAGAAGGCCAAATTTAGCTAAAGGCTCATTATTAAAGAAGATCAAGATCGAAGCCCCTAGCACCCCTGAAGGGCCCAATTTTCGATTCAAGAAAATTGTGGTCTACTTAGTAAGTATTTTTCAATTGATTAAAAGAGCAAGAAAAATTCCAAGCCTAAACTTTTTAAATACTTTTGACCCAAGCTTTTTGCCTTTTTCTAAAATTGCTTTAAACCAAGTTATCAACTTTCATTGTTTTCAAAATGAGCCGTGACTTTTTTAAATTATGGCCGAAAATCTTTTGTTTAATTAAGCCTAATTACTCCTGAATATTTAACTAATTTTGGCCATTGTTTTGAATTCTTAATCAAATCATTTCTTAAAGGTATGATTTCTTTCAAATCAATTGATTACCTAGCAAAACAATTTGTCTTCAATTTGTCTAGCTAAATATCTTACCCTTGTATCTAAAATCAATTCTTTTGGAAAGATTTCATCTCCACCTAATTACTAAACCTTGTCCACATTCATTGGAAAATTAGTCACATGGTTTAATCTTGCAACATCTTTTTAAATGTGACAAAATAATTTTTGAATTTCAAAATCTTTCCCTATTGAACCAACTCCACTCAACTATAAATAGTGGATCATTTCTCATGGCTCAACACAACTCAATTCTCTACACTTTTCATTTGCAAAATCATTTCTCCTAGTTAAAGTCTTTGAGTGCTCTTAAGTTTGTTAAAATCATTTTTCTCAAAAAGGCTTTTTAAAACATCTTTTCTTCTTGCTCTTGAAATCTTGAATATACTCTAAGTTATAGAAGAAAAAGATCAACGTTTACTACTTTGCAAAATCAGCTCATTTTGGAGCATATATTTGTAATCAAAATTTTACTACTGTTTTTGAGCGAAAGTTTTGTACTTGCAAGCTCGTAGTGCGATAGGACTGAGTGTTCTAGCAAGCACTGTTTTTGTGCGATAGGACTCAGTGTTCTAGCAAGCACTGTTTTTGTGCGATAGGTAGGAACCTAGCAAGCACGGTTTTTGTTGAGCGATAGGTTAGGCCTAGCAAGCTCGTTTCGAGAGAAAGAATTGATCTTGTAATCTCGAGTGGCGAAGGTTCGTCCTGCAAGCCACGATATATTAGTGAATTTTACCCAGGGGTGCTGGAAGAGAGGAAGTAGGCCGTTGGGGCGCGAACCTCTATAAATTGTGTTTGCCTTCTCTCCTTTTATTTTTTGCACTTTACTTCCTTCGTAACTTTAATCTTAAAATCATTGGAACGATCAACTTTTATTTAAAGTTACTTGAACTATTTACTAATTGTCCTTTGGGGAAAAACTCATTGAAAAAGTTATATACCTAATTCACCCCCCCTCTTAGGTATCAATTGGCATCAGAGCCTCGTGCTCTTATTTGGTCTAACAACCTGAGTAGAGATCCTATGGGCTTAGAAGGTGAAATATTTCTTGAAGGAAGATGCATTACACAACCTCCTATATTTGATGGCAATGATTATATTATTTGGAAAAATCAAATGGAAGATTTTTTAATTGCCTTAGACTTTGATTTATGGAGTATTGTTGTGCATGGATATGACGATCATGATTTTCATAAAAATAATATGTGCTTAAATGCTAAAGCTTTATATTTCCTTTATTCTGCACTTGATCAAAGGGCTTTGAAAGATATTTGCAGATTAAGGACGGCATCTGAGATATGGTACGTCTTGGATCAAATTTATGGAGACAATTCAAGTTGAGAAGATTCAATCATACTAGATGAATCTGATTTTAGAGGATGCAATCAAGATGAACAAACCAAAAGCTTGATCGATGAGAAGAATAATATTTGCAATGATCCATATTGCTCATGTGAAGAGCAAAGTGATGATGAGATGGAAAAGTTCTGCTTCTTGACGATAGGTAAGGAGGTAAATAATTCTCTTTCTAATAAATCTTATTGTGATATTGATAATAAAAATTGTATAGATGACAATCAATTACAAAAAGATATTAAAGAGTGTCAGAATTATTTTCAAAACCTTACTACCAAAAACAAATTTTTGAAATGTCAAATTGAAATGATTTCTAAACAAAAATTTGAGCTTGAATAAAAAGTTTTCAATTTCGTAGAAAATTTTGATCCCTTTAAAGAGGAAGATGATTATTTCAAATCCCAAATTTCTGATTTTACTAATGATAAATTTCCAAAGGACAAAGAGAAGTTGAACAATGAATCTAATGTGAAATGGTTTTCATCTCAAAAGGCTAGCAATAAATTTGTTCAAAATATACGAATACCATATTGTCATACGTGTACTTATTGTAGAAGAGGTCGACATTATGTTTATCATTGTCCTTACAAGAAACATGTTGGCTCTAAGTTTATATGGGTTGTGAAAAATGAAATAACTAACCATTGTGGACCCAAAGTAAAACGGGTACCAGATAGATTCTAGAATTATGTTTTGCAGGTCCAAAGGAAGCATATGATGGCCATATAATAAAAGAACCTGCATAGTGCCCGAAAGAAATGTTGAAAATGATGATTTTGAAAATACCTATGAACTTTCATCGGAATATCTTCCAGTGATTTAGTTTTTGGTAATATCAATAATGATCTACATGGCAAAGGTAAATGGGATATTAAGATAAAGTTGTCAAATAAGCCTATTAAAAGGTTTCTTGCTTTGGTTAATAATTAGCATGGATGAATTATGTGCACCTCTGAATAAAAAAATGGCTTCTATTTATTAAGTGTGCATCAATTCTTATAAAGAATGAAATATCATGATCATCTAGATTCAAGCTACATTTTGATTGATCATATACAATACATGTGCTCTCCATTACTGCTCTCATCTATCTTAGATCACATAATTGCACCTACCTTGCAAAATGATATTCATATTTCTTAATTAGATGCATTGTTTATTACAATTATTCCTTAATTGCTTATAGATGATAAGAATAAGAATATTTAAAGAATTGTGCTATAATATTGCCATATTGTCATTGTCTTGCTATATCTTGTTGATTATTATCTTGAACGTGAAGAGATTAATTATTTATTTGAAGCATGATTGAAAAGTATTTGCTATGAAACTTTAAGGCATGAATAAATTTTTATCTGTTGAGATAATAACAAGAATCACATATGCATTAACTTGACTATTGAACTATTTATGATTCTTGATGTGCTTGAAGTTATTTTGCCAAAAATATTGTGATAACATGTTATTAATTATTTTCTCTCATCTCAATGAATGTCTAATTGCATATCATAATTATGAGTTGATAAATGAGCATGATCTTAATGTTTCTAACCTCTATAGTGCCAAGAAATCCTTGAGCAATAACGTTTCAGATGTTGAAGACGAAATCACAATCGAAAAACAGAAACTGCCGGAACCAGTACTGGAACAACTAACCAAAATAGAAGAACGTTCCGAAAAGGATTCGGAACATGAAGCTGAAGCAGAAACAGAAACTGAAGAAGGACGTTCCAGAACCAAAAATGAACCAGCCGTCAGAAAGTTCAAACATGCATCTAGCCATCCCACTACACAAGTGATTGGTGATCTAAGGAGTGGACTTCAAACCAGATCAAAGGTACAACAACATCAAAGTGCCAATTTCATCCTACTCTCAATCACCGAACCAAAAGACGTTAATGAAGCACTAAGGGATGAATCTTGGGTTGTCGCTATGAAAGATGAGCTCGCTCAATTCGATAAAAATCAGGTATGGACTCTAGTCGAAAGGCCGAGTAAGCACACCTTCATTGGAACAAAATGGGTATTTAGAAATAAACTCAATGAAGAAGGTGAGGTTACTTGAAACAAGGCGAGATTAGTCGCTAAAGGCTACAATCAACAAGAAGGTATCGATTTCGATGAAACCTATGCTTCTGTTGCTAGACTTGAATCTATTCGTATGTTACTCGCTTATGCCTCTTTTAGAAAATTTACTCTTTTTCAAATGGACGTTAAAAGTGCCTTTTTAAATGGTTTTTTGAATGAAGAAGTTTTTGTGGAGCAACCTCCGGGTTTTGAAAATGAAAAATTTCCTAACCATGTTTTTAAATTGTCAAAAGCTCTTTATGGATTAAACCAAGCCCATAGGGCTTGGTACGAAAGATTAAGTAAATTTCTTTTAGAAAATGGTTTTTCTATTGGTACTGTTTATACAACACTTTTTCTAAAAGCAAATGAAAATGGTTTGTTAATTGTTCAAATTTACGTTGATGATATAATATTAGGTGCTACTAATGATCTTCTTTGCCGAGACTTTGCGAAGTGTATGCATGATGAATTTGAGATGAGTCTTATGGGCGAACTAACATATTTCCTTGGGCTTCAAATAAAACAAAATGAAAAGGGAATCTTTATTTGCCAAACGAAATACACAAAGGAACTCATCAAAAGATTTGGAATGGACGAGTGCAAAGAAATGGGTACTCCCATGAGCCCTACCACGAAACTTGATAAGGACGAGAAAGCAGAACTATCCCAGAAGGATTTCAATTCTGAAATGGTTAAATCTATCCTAGGGGGATTTCAAGCATCAAGCGAGCAAGGAGATACCATAAGAATGAAAGGTAAAAATACTCCACGTTGAGGTAATCAAGGTAATAGTACGGTAAGTAAATACCGATATATCCCTTGCATTTTCTTAAATATCCGCATATGCTAAAATTTAACCCCATGACTTATATTGTACTTGTTAAACATTTCATCTCCGTATATGATTCACATGCACTTCGCTTACATAATGATAAATGTTTTTGTGCAATTATTTATGAAGAAAATTCCACACATGCTAATACTTGACATATTATATTGTGGATTTGATAATCATTATGAGATTAATTGGCTAAATTGAAATTATATTGATAATTATAATTCTTGTATGAAGACATCTAATTGAGGGGGAGCATTATATGCTTATCTGATCTATCTTTGAACTTTATTATCATGAGATTGTTATATGTGCTACATGTGATATTTGAGCTTCGGAACTTGAGACTAAAAATCCTTCGAAACAATGTTGTTCCAATATACTGTTGCTTTGAATAATCAAATGTTTGAATTGTTCATCTTGGAAAATGTTCTTAAACTATGCTCAACTGAATTCTGCTGAAGATATATTGTTACTCTGATTGAAGAACTTTTCTAAGTGGTGAATAAGAAGAATATGTTTGATTGACAAAAAAAGGGGAGAAGTTATTTGATGCATTTACTTGATATAATTGCCTTAACACTTGTTACAATTACCTCATTATATTTGCCTCATGAATGCATACATTGAGGGGGACTTCCTCCTAATAATATATTTTATTGCATCAAAGTTGTTTGTCAATCAAGGGGGAGATTGTTAGCCGAATGATTAATGATTAACAAACAACTTGATATTTGAGCTTGTTTCTTGAGTCTAATCTTAACAGGAATTATTGAGAAGCTCATTATTTAAAGAAAGAGGCCCATTTGCAAATATAGCTTAATTGAGAAGAAAAGGCCCAATAAAGATCTTACAAGTCCAACAGTGAAGAAGGACCAATTTGGAAGAAATGGCTTTGTACGAAATTGGGAGATAGCCCACGAGAAGGCCAAATTTAGCTAAAGGCTCGTTATTAAAGAAGATCAAGATCGAAGCCCCTAGCACCCCTGAAGGGCCCAATTTTCGATTCAAGAAAATTGTGGTCTACTTAGTATGTATTTTTCAATTGATTAAAAGAGCAAAAAAAATTCCAAGCCTAAACTTTTTAAATACTTTTGACCCAAGCTTTTTGCCTTTTTCTAAAATTGCTTTAAACCAAGTTATCAACTTTCATTGTTTTCAAAATGAGCCGTGACTTTTTTAAATTATGGCCGAAAATATTTTGTTTAATTAAGCCTAATTACTCTTGAATATTTAACTAATTTTGGCCATTGTTTTGAATTATTAATCAAATCATTTCTTAAAGGTATGATTTCTTTCAAATCATTTGATTAGCTAGCAAAACAATTTGTCTTCAATTTGTCTAGCTAAATATCTTACCCTTGTATCTAAAATCAATTCTTTTGGAAAGATTTCATCTCCACCTAATTACTAAACCTTGTCCACATTCATTGGAAAATTAGTCACATGGTTTAATCTTGCAACATCTTTTTAAATGTGACAAAATCATTTTTGAATTTCAAAATCTTTCCCTATTGAACCAACTCCACTCAACTATAAATAGTGGATCATTTCTCATGGCTCAACACAACTCAATTCTCTACACTTTTCATTTGCAAAATCATTTCTCCTAGTTAAAGTCTTTGAGTGCTCTTAAGTTTGTTAAAATCATTTTTCTCAAAAAGGCTTTTTAAAATATCTTTTCTTCTTGCTCTTGAAATCTTGAATATACTCTAAGTTATAGAAGAAAAAGATCAGCGTTTACTACTTTGCAAAATCAGCTCATTTTGGAGCATATATTTGTAATCAAAATTTTACTACTGTTATTGAGCGAAAGTTTTGTACTTGCAAGCTCGTAGTGTGGTAGGACTGAGTGTTCTAGCAATCACTGTTTTTGTGCGATAGGACTGAGTGTTCTAGCAAGCACTGTTTTTGTGCGATAGGTAGGAACCTAGCAAGCACGGTTTTTGTTGAGCGATCGGTTAGGCCTAGCAAGCTCGTTTCGAGAGAAAGAATTGATCTTGTAATCTCGAGTGGCGAAGGTTCGTCCTGCAAGCCACGATATATTAGTGAATTTTACCCAGGGGTGCTGGAAGAGAGGAAGTAGGCCGTTGGGGCGCGAACCTCTATAAATTGTGTTTGCCTTCTCTCTTTTTATTTTTTGCACTTTACTTCCTTCGTAACTTTAATCTTAAAATCATTGGAACGATCAACTTTTATTTAAAGTTACTTGAACTATTTACTAATTGTCCTTTGGGGAAAAACTCATTGAAAAAGTTATATACCTAATTCACCCCCCTCTTAGGTATCAGTTTTCATCTTTGATATACTGTGTTCATTTTTGTTTTGACGATTTATGAACTCCGTTTACTTCTGTGTCTCATATTGTATCTCAATACTAACGATCGTTGTGAGGTAATCTAATTCTCGCTGAATTTTTTGGATATTAGAATATGCTTACCAAAATTCATGTCCGTCACTCAGCCGAGTCATGTAGGTCGCTAGAACTTTATAAGTTGGACCCTGACATTTTACGTGAACAGTTCATCCATCTGTTCAAAATTTAAAATTAGCAGGTAGTAGATATGTGGTCCTTGTCGATAATCGATCCGACAAAGTTTTGAGACATTATTTTGTCTTTTATGAAGATCCATATAAGGGTCTTCGTTTTCATTCCTTTTCCAAAAAGGCCTCATCACCAAGATTCATTTCCTTAGTATAAGAACACTTGTCATCTTCGTAATCAATGTATTTGTGTACAGGTTGTGAATTTCATATTCCCCAAATAAAGCAACCCTTGTATTCATTATGCCATCATGTTGTATCTTTGGTGTGGGAGGAATTGAAAAACGTAGAACCATAAGTGAGATCCAGATTGTCAAGACCTCCTTAAGCAATTCTTTGGTATATTAGGCAGTGACGAGTTCATCTGTTTTAGTAAGAAAGATTGCTTCTCATAATACCTCGTCAGATTTTTTGGACTCTAGGAGGAGAGCTGGATTATGTGTTATAAGTTTCAAAATGATCCATTATTATCCAATCTCAACATTTTCGCTATGTACCAAAATCGTTAGATCAACGGATTTGGTAGTTTGAGTAGTGATGCCTTGTTCTTTTTTGTTTTAGTCGACCTATCGAAAGGTTGCGGATCGATCTTCACATGTTAATCGCTTCGATTCCGGTCCTCCACTTTCATCGAGTAGTTTTATCGACTGACCTTCCACCATTCCAAATTACTCGTATTAAATGCGGGTAGTTAATAAGTCCATTTCTCGTTCGTTGATCTAATTATTCCCCATCCGTAGGATCAACTTAGATTTTCCTATAAATAGGCAATAACTCATTTACCATTTCTACTCATACCGTACAGATGGAAAATTCAGTTTCCTCAAGCTTCACTTTGCCTAGTGATCCCATAATCTTCAAAAAACCGCATTACTACGATTATTCATATCAGGATTATTCATTCCTCGTCTTGCCTAGTGCTCAATTGGCTTTAACCATTCATTGTTCGATATTTGTAGATCGACGAGTGTTTACCGACCCGATCTGTTTTTACTCAGTCAATACTTAGGTTTTTTACCAATTATTGACTTCAACCATTCATTGTTTGATATTTGTTGATCGACGAGTGTTTACCGACCCAATCGGCTTTTACTCAGCCAATTTTTAGGTTGTATACCAATTATTGGCTTTAACCTTTCAATTCGTAGTTTTGGAGTTCGCTGAGTGTTTATCGATCTAGTCGACTTACTCAATTTAGAACTTAGGTTTTTTACCAAAATTTGGCTTTAACCTTTTAATTCGTAATTTTGGAGATCGCTGAGTGTCTATCGATCTAGTAGATTTTACTCAATTTAGAACTTAGGTTTTTTACCAAAATTTGGCTTTAACCTTTTAATTCCTAATTTTGGAGATCGCTGAGTGTCTACCGATCTAGTCGATTTTACTCAATTTTGAACTTAGGTTTTTTACCAAAATTTGGCTTTAACCTTTTAATTCGTAAAGGTAACTTTCAGGAACGATTTGTTCACGTCCATAGTATCTTCTCAGGTTGACAGCATTCCAAGTTATGGGTAAGGGTGTTCCATCCATGTGCGCAATTTTGTATGAACCCTTTTTTCCTACACTAACAACGATGTAAGGTCCATCCCAATTTTGTTGCAGTTTCCCAACGTGCTTGGATACCTCTACCTTTTTCAGTACTAAGTCCTCTTCTTTGAAGGTTCGTATGCGCACCTTTTGATTATAGGTCTTTTCCATGTTCGATTTAGCGACCTGCAAGCGAATTGCTGCTTTTTCTCTTAAGGCTTTAGTCAGGTCGACATCATCTTTTCTAGTCTTTTCATTCTCCTCGTTATCATACAACTCAATCCTTGGTGTTGGGACTAACGCTTCAACCGGAATAACAACCTCCGAGCCATAGACTAAACTGAACGGGGTCTCACCAGTCGAGGCTTTAACAGTCGTCCGATTGGCCCAAAGTACTCCAAGAAGTTCATCTAACCATCTTCCCTTTGCTGCCCCTAATCTTTTTTCCAAAGATTTGACTATTTCACGGTTAGCTACTTCAGTCTGTCCATTTGCCCTCGGGTGTCCTACCGAGGTAAAATTTTGTTGAATTCCAAACTTAGAGCACCAGTCCGATACTTGCTTTCCCGCGAACTGAGTTCCATTGTCGGAGATTAGGATTTGTGGGATGCTAAATCGACATACTATGAATTTCCATAAGAAATTAATTACTTGAAACTGTGTTATTCGCGCCAGGGCGACACATTCTATCCATTTGCTGAAATACTCTACAACTACTAAAACATAGCTTTTCTTTGACCTGGCCACTAGGAAAGGACCAACAATATCAATTCCCCATTGATCAAAGGGCCATCACACATGTATAGGGTGCATCTTCTCAGCAGGTTGTTGACTTATATTTGCATGAACTTGACAGTGATGGCACTTCTTTACATATTCAGTTGCATCATTGTTTAAACTTGGCCAGTAGTACCCTGTTCGGGGACATTTTAGAGCCAAAGCCCTGACTCTACTGTGATTTCCTGCCTCCCCGTCATGTATTTCTCGAAGTATCTCGTCGATTTGGGATTCGAAAATACATTTCAGTAGGATTCCAGAGACCGATCTTATGTAAAGCTTCCCATCCAATATTGTGTATCTGGGTGCTCGGTATTTATTTTCCGAGCCTCATTCTGATCGGTTGGCAGATTTCCTTCTAAAAGGTAATCCATTATTGGAGTCATCCAATTCTTTTCAGCTTCCTCGATCTCCATTATCTCAATGATGGGTGTGTTATCAATGTCGATCGCGGGGGTATTTGAGATTAACCAAGTGATTACTCTTTCCGTTCGTCCATCTCTTGATCCCGTGAATCGGGATAGTTGGTCCGCCCATTTGTTTTCTGAGCGGGGAACGTTTTGGATTTCGAACTTCTCGAATTTTTTCCGCCAGTTCATTTACCTTGGCTAGGTACTTCACCATGTTGAATTCTTTTGCTTCGTACATATCATCTATTTGTCGTTGTACCAACCCCGAGTCGGTTAATACCCTTAGGCTTCTGATGTTCGCTTTTATCGCCATTTCCATTCCTACAATCAAAGCCTCATACCCCGCCTCATTATTGGTTACCATGAAGTCCAAAGTTATTGCGTAATTCAAATCTTCTTCGATCCGGTAAAATTGATCCCGACTACACCTCCTTCCCTGTTTGAGGCACCGTCGACATGCATCAACCAAGTGGGATTTTCGACAATCATGACATCATTATCACCACTGGTTGAGTCGTTAGTTTCCTATATTGAGGTCGGAGTTTCTAATAGAAAATCAGCTAATACTTGAGCCTTGATTGCAGTTCTTGGCTTATATTCAATCTCGAATTGTCCTAACTCGATCGCCCACTTGATCAATCTACCAGAGGTTTCTGGCTTTGCCAAGACTTGTCTTAGTGGTTGATTTGTAAGGACCACTATTTTATATGTCAAGAAATATGGTCGGAGCTTGCGTGCCGCTACTACTAAGGCCAAAACAAATTTTTCGATCTCCAAGTAATTCTTCTCAGCTCCTTGTAGTAATTTACTTAGATAATAAACAGGCTTATGTTCTGTACCTTCTATCTTTACCAATACCGAACTAATGGCAACCTCGGAAATTGATATGTAGATATATAAAGCTTGTCCTTCGGTTGGTTTAGCTAATAAGGAGAAGAGGTCAGGTACTCCTTTAATTGGTTAAAAGCTCGATCACATTCCTATGTCCATATGAAGTTCTTTGCTTTTCGCAAGGTTTGAAAGAAGGGCAAACTTCTATCTGCCGATTTGGATATGAATCTGTTTAGTGCAACAATCTTTCCGACTAAGCTTTGTACTTGGGAGATTGTCCTAGGTGGTTTCATTTTTGTTATGGCTCGAATCTTTTCGGGGTTGGTTTCAATCCCTCCTTGATGAACCATATATCCCAAGAATTTTCCTGATTTGACCCCAAAAGTGCATTTAGCGGGGTTGAGTTTCATGCGGTATTTTCTTAAAATTTTGAAGCATCGATCCAGGTGTTTGACGTGGTCTGCTTCATTCAGGCTTTTTACTAACATGTCGTCTACGTAGACTTCCATTATTTCTCCAATCAACTTTCGGAACATCAAGTTAACTTAGTATTTAGTAGGTTGCCCCTGCATTCCTTAATCCGAATGGCATCACAATAAAGCAGTAAACTCCCTGCTCTGTGACGAAAGTAGTTTTTTCTTGGTCTCGCTCATCCATGTAAATTTGATAGAAACCCTGGAAGGCGTCCATCATGCTAAAGATAGCAAATCCTGCGGTTGAATTGACTAATAGGTCGATTCTAGGGAGAGGGTAAGGATCTCGAGGACATAATTTGTTGAGGTCGGTGAAATCGTTACACATCCTCCATTTGTTTTCTTTTTTATCTCCTTTTGCTACTAAGACGACATTGCATAGCCATTCCGAGATATGTATCTCCCGAATTTGTTTGGCCTTGAGCAGTCTCTCAACTTCCACTTTGATTATTTTATCTTTGGTAGGACCATGATTTCTCTTCTTTTGTCTCGCGGGTTTTGCCATTGGATCTATCTTTAAAGAATGAGTAATATCCCCTCTATGTCATCCGCACTCCATGCGAAGATGTCCACGTTGTCTCTGAGGAAGTTTACCAGCATTATTTCTCCTTCCGGACTGAGTTTAGTCCCGATCCTGATCGTTCTTAACGGATCTCCTTGCACAAGCATAAAATCCTTGTGTTCTGACAGTTTTATGGCTAAATCGATCGTCTCCGTCCCCTTCCGATCTATTCTGTCAGTGCTGGGGATCTCGATTTCAGCCTTCTCGGCATCATTCTCGAGTTTCCTTTTGGCTGGAGTAAAAGATTTGGATCTGTTTCCCAGTGTGAGGGAGGTATTATATCAATCCCACGCCATGCAATGATCATTCATTATTTCTCCGATGCCGGAGGCCGTCGAAAACTTTATCTTCTGATGGTATGTTGATACTACTGCGAAAAAAAGATTGAGTGCCGGTCGTCATAATATAGCATTGTATGCAAACTGAGTTTCTACGACCAGGAATTTTATCACTTTTACTGCTCGTTCTGGTCTATTTCCCAACGAGACACTTAAGTTCACAGTCCCAGAGGGGATTATTTCTGATCCTCCGAAGCCTACTAACGGAGTGGCAACTTTCTCAGATTCATTTGTGTTAGAACTTCCCTGGAAATGATATTCGCCGAACTGTCGTTACCGATAAGATTCTTTTCACATTGTAGTTCGCTATTTCGAGAGATACTACCATCAGGAAGTCGGGGTTGTCATCTTTTAAGTCCCAGACGATGTTTCTTGGTACTTCGCTCTCATTGAAACTAATAGTTTGTTCTTTTGGTAATTTGTTTTCGAGAGTCCATACTTCCCTCGAATTTCTAAGATTTCCTTCAATCGATCTGGCAGTTCTACCGCGGGTATTACGACTGTCTCCCCCTGCTGGTCCTCCTGAGATCGTATGTATAGTCCCGTTGATTTGATCATTGTTCAGTTCTTGAGGTGGACCATTATTAGGGGTTCTTCTCACGGGTGTTCTTCTCTGATTATGAGTTCGAGGACTCCTACTTCTATCCCTTTTTCTCCTGTTTCGTTCGACGTAGTCGTCTAACTTTCCTTGTTCAATTACCCTTTCGATTTCCTGCTTTAGGTGGAAACAATCTTCGGTTCGATGTCCATGGGCCCGATGGTATCTACAATATAAATTGTAGTTCCAAGCTCCTGGCTTTGGTTGTGTAATTTATTTCGCTGGTGGGATCCAATTGTTTCTTTAGAGCACTACCAAGATTTCTTCAACAGGGATAGTTAGTTTGGTATGTTCCACAAGGTCTACTCGATTCCCATGAGGTAGTTCGTCCGATCTTGATCTTGTATAGACATTAGGTCTTTTATCTCGATCGTGTCGATTATAATCCAATCTTTGGAAAACATTTCCTTTCCTAAATGATCGATCGTAATCTGTTGGCCTAGGAATAAGAGCTTTATCATGTCGCCACGGGCCGGAGGTGGAAGTTTTATTTCTACTCATATCCTTGAAAGAGTTCATCTCTTCTTGAGTCATATGCTTTGACGCCAAGGTCATAATCTCAGCGAAAGTCCCCGGTTGTTTTCTAGTCAGTGCATTCCCAAATTACCTGTTTTTGGTGAGGTTGAAAAGAATAGAGATTATGTAATCAATATTTGGTGAATCGATCTTGAGTAGTTCCACATTAAATCTCACCAACCAGCTTCTCAAGGATTCCCCCTCTTGCTGATTAATGGTTCCTAAGTAGCTCATAGGGAGTTTTTGCCTTTTTTGGCTGGCGAATTGTTGAGTCAGCTTGTTACATTGGAATTTGTTGCTTGTTTCCCAAACCAATCCAGCGCCAATCCTTCGAATGTAGTGACCATCAGTTTGGCGGTATATTCCGCAGAATGTGCATATAAATTCATTATGTTCGTAAAGCTGAATATGTAGTCGTCCGGGTCGGTTGTTCCGTCGTAACGCGGTAGTCATCCTGGAACTTGTCCGAATGATTGTGCTTCTCTTATTTCCCTACAGAAAGGGGAGCATGCTGCTAAACTTTCCTGAACTTCCGTATTCCTTGCCCATGGATGTTGAACTGTCAATAAACGTTGTTCCAAATGTTCTTGTACCATTTTCTCGATGTCTCTTTCAGAGACGCGGATAGTTTTGGTTGATTAGGGATCGGGTCGGTGATGTCATCGTTGATGGGAATTAATGTGTTTTCTTTCGATCCCTGATGTGCTGGGTACGGTTTTGTTCGATCCGTTTTTCTTCGGATCCGATTGTCCATAGGTCTTGCATTGCTCCTTTGTGGACTAGGTAGTGATCGCTGCTCGGTCCCAGGGCTATTCGCCTGTTCTGATGCTTGATTGAGCTGCCTTTGAGCTCTTCTGCCTGGTTGCGCCTTAGTTACTCTTGGGTCTCTGGGCTCTTGTTCAGGAATTATCAGTCCTCATGGACACAGGGAGTTAAACAGTAGCGCAATTTGTCTTAATTTTTCCTCCGTTCCCGCCAAAGGGATAGGGATGGTCGGAACCTTAAGAACTTCAGGTATTGTATCGGCGGCGATCTCTTGCTGTCCTTGAGAATTCAGGACAATGGCCTCTTGGCGTTCTTCCTGATTTGGTAGACGATCGTTTTCCTGCTGATTATCGCCATTGTTGACGATTGGTTCGTTTGTATCGTTTTGCAAATCATTTGACGTCACAGGAGGGTACATCGTGTTGCTTCTCGTCTCGTTGCAAGCGTTCTTCCCCGGGCGAGCCATGTGTCTATCGAATAATTAACTTGGCCCCTCGGTGGACGCTAGCTGATTTAACCATTTTTCGTATGGTTCGATTAAATCAATAGTATTTGTTTAGGGTTAGGTTTTAATACGATTATAGGGCTTAGTTACTTTATTCCGAATGGATCAATCTCAAGGAGGAACAATACGTAGCGAGATTAGTATATGAATATTATAATGAAAACCAATAAGTATAGCAAAAGCTTTTGTATTAGAATATTCTTAGATTGTACAAATATGTAGGCGTAAGCTCTATTCTTGTCTAATACCATGTCTGATTACGGTATTTATAGGGTATAATCCCTAGATATACAAGGAAACATAATCCTACAAGGACTCTGGGTATTTTGTCCTTCTCATGCCCGGATTCGCAGCCTGGTCGCTGAAGAGCATCATCTCTGATCGGGTCGATTTGCGATAGTAATTGAGCTGTATATGGTCGAGCCGATCTAACATCCCTGAGCCGATCTGAGTATTCATATGGGGTATAAAATAGCCCCCATCAGGTATGTCTGATGACCTGTACGATTACTATTGTAATGAAGAAGTGCAAAAGCCATTTGGGAGACCCTTCAGAAAAAATACGACACTGAAGAGGCTGGCACAAAATAATATGATGTGAGTCGTTACTTAAAATACCGAATGACTGATGACAAGTCTTTAGAAGCCAAATCCCATGAACTCCAAAAAATAGCCCACAAAATCAAGTCTAAAGGTATGGCCTTAGACGAACAATTCCAAGTAGATGTCGTTATTGACAAACTGTCCCCTTCTTGGAAAGATTTCAAAAATGTCCTTAGACACAAAACTAATGAAATTTCTCTTAAAATTCTTCTAACTAGCCTCCGGGTTGAGGAGGAAGCTAAAAAACAAGATCAACTAGATGAGATACTCGTTTCAAACAACAAAAAACCCATTTTCGTTGTTATAAATCCCACAAAAAATCCCATGAAAAAACAAAATCATAACCGAAACACAAATTGGAACAACCACAACCAACAAACCGAAACAACCAAAATCACAACCAGCAAAACCGAAACCCTCCACGAAATCAGAATGGACAAACTCCCCCCTCAAGAAATGATTCAGTTACAGTTTATCTGCTACAACTGTAACAAGCCAGGCTACATGGCGCCGGAATAGGCCTCGTTCTGCTCCACAAGCAAACCTAACCGAAGAGCAACTTATTGCTATGATCTCTGAGATCAATATCATTGGTGGATCCGAGGGGTGGTGGGTAGACACTGGCGCGTCTCGCCATGTCTGCTATGATCGAGCCATGTTCAAGTCCTATTCTGAAACGAGGACAAGAAAGTGTTGTTGGGTGATTCCCACACCACTACTATTGCTGGAATTGGTGAAGTCGAATAGAAATTCACCTCTGCAAAGACTGTTATCCTTAAGGATGTTTTGCATACTCCTGAGACAAGAACAAACTTAGTTTCGGGCTATCTTCTTAACAAAGCTGGTTTTACTCAGATTATAGGAGCTGATTTGTTTACCATTACTACCATTACAAAGAATGATGAATTTGTGGGGAAAGGGTATCTACTGATGGGATGTCTAAATTGAATGTTGATATTAATAAAATTTCTCCTTCTGCTTACATGTTGTGTTCTTTTAATACTTGGCATGCTAGATTTTGTCATGTTGAATTATGAATATGAGTAACTTGGGACATATTCATAAACTATCATTGAATGATTTTGAAAAAATGTGATTATTGTAGTCAAGCTAAAATAACTAAAACATCACATAAATCAGTTGTTCGAGAATCTGAGCCTCTAGATTTAATTCATTATGGTATATGTGAACTTCATGGGGTCTTAACTACAAATGGAAAACACCACTTTATAACATTTATTGATGACTGTTATGATTATGCATTTGTTTATCTAATGAAAAATAAAAGTGGTGCTTTTGAAATGTTCAAAATATTCCTTACAAAAGTTTAAATCAATTTGGTAGAAAAATTAAGAATTTTCGTAATGTAGAGGTTCTGAATATGACTCTAACGCTTTCATTGACTTTTATACCTCTCAAGGGATCATTCATGAAACGACTTTTACTGAACTTATAGTTGCTATTTTATTGAATTCTGGTGTTGCAACACATTGGTGGGGGGAAATTTTTAGTCTATATGCTATGTACTTAACATAATTCCTAAATCGAAAAGTAAAGTTTCTCCTTATGAAATCTTGAAAAATAGACAACCCAATTTGACTTATTTTAGAACTTGGGGTTGCTTAGCATACATTACAATTTCTGATCGTAGAAGGAAAAACCTGCTAGTAGAGCATATGAATGTGTATTTGTTGGTTACGCAATTAATAGCAAAGGTTATAGGTTATATGATTTGAATGCTCGTGTTGTTATTGAATCTAATGACGCTGATTTCTATCAACATAAGTTTCCTTTTATTTCGAGGAATAGTGGGGGCGCATCTTCTAGCAATGTGCCTATGGGTAGAATAGACAAGGATGATGAGGAATTAGATCCCGAACCTAGAAGAAGTAAACGAGCTGGAACTACTCTAAACTTTGGTCCCGACTTCGTAGCATTTACTTTAGAGGATGATCCCCATAACCTCCAAGAAGCTTTATCTTCTCTAGATGCTAACTCATGGCAAGAAGCCATCGAGGATGAAATGTACTCTATAGAATCTAATAGAACCTGGCATCTAGTCGACTTGCCTCCGGGATGCAAGTAAATAGGTTGTAAATGGGTACTTAAAAAGAAACTAAAACTTGATGGCACCGATGAAAAATAAAAGGCTCGACATGTAGCCAAATGTTTAAACAAAGAGAAAACGTAGATTTCTTTGATACATTTTCACCTGTAACTAGAATTACATCTATTCGAGTGCTAATCTCTTTAGCTGATATTCATGATCTGGTAGTGCACCAAATGAATGTTAAAATTGCATTTCTAAATGGTGAATTAGAAGAAGAGATTTATATGGACCAACCTGAAGGTTTTGTAATACCTGGTCAAGAAACAAAGTTGCAAACTAGATAAATCATTTTATGGTTTAAAACAAGCACCTAAACAATGGCATGAAAAATTTGACAATCTTTTATCTCGAATGGTTTTAAAGTGAATAAAGTGAAAATGCAATTATTATAAATCTGAAAATGACATTTGTACTATTATATGTCTTTATGTGGATGACTTGATTATCTTTGGCTCAAATATTCATGTTGTGAATAATGTGAAATCTATGTTAGGTGCTAACTTTGATAGTGATGAGGGATATTTCGGACTCTACATTGAGGAGCCCTGGCAAGAGCGAAGAACATGAATCCCGATCTTGGAAGTGTAGAGTCGAGCCCAAGTCACAATCATAGCAATCCGATCAACCGGAGAGAGCTCATGATCGGAGGTTACTGTTGGGCTGATCACAGGCCCAAGCCTTTGGGCCGAGAAATATACCCCTGTGGATGGACCAGCTAGCTCAATGTTTCAACTATAAATACCACCATCATTTATGACGCCAGACACGCTTTCCCAGGTGTTCTCTACTCGAAGCTGCTGCTTGGAGCCATCTTGGAAAGTTAGCATAGGTCACTTATTATGTATTGTTCCTCTAGCTTGTACGGCATCCCATAATGCTCAAGTAGGACCCTATATCTTGTAATCTGTATTTTGCAAGTTCGGAATATATATATATTATTGATCTTTCATCATTTAATTGTGCCATTAGCTATTTCTTTTACTTTTTTGATCGTATACGAAACCACGTAAGATCAATTGGCGCCCACCGTGTGTTAGATCGAAAAATGCCTACTACGAGGAGAAATACATATGTTCGAGGAGAGCCTTCTCACGCAGCCGGAGTACAAAACTCAGTCAACAATGAGACCGATAATCTACCTCGAGCGGCTCAACAACCTGAAGCTCCACCAGTCATTCCCCAGGACGATGCACCTATCTACACGACTGTCGCTGACCTGAGGTCTATCATAGGCACTATGTGCAGAGAGTTTCTGAATAGTGGAATGGCCGAACAATCACCTGTAGATCAGCCAGCAGTGCATGGTAGAGCCGAATTTCCTTCTTCGGACATCCAGAAGGAGAAAAGCATACCACGATCTATATCAAATGCACCAGCAACAAACCTTCCCCGAGCAGCCCCGTCGAAGGCTAACGTTCGACCAGGAATTCCTCAAAAGACGGTACATGATGTGGAGGATTCGGTGGTAGGGGAGAGTCAACCTGTAGATAAGGTAAAAGGCAAAAAACCAATTTACAAGAGGATTACAGATTCGGAGCTGGAAAGAATGGTGTAAGAGCGAGTTGCCAAGAAATTGGATGGGGAAGACACGGTGATGGAGGTTCGTCACGCCAATGCAGCCGCTAGGCGCACTGAATTAATTCAAAACAGAGAAACTATCCGGGATAGGGAAATCGAAAATAGTATCATGCGGTGCTCGCCATTTTGCCGCGAGATACGAGAAGCTAGAAATACTGAAACAGTACCAACAAGGTTACCACGGTATAACGGGACTTCCGACCCCGGAGAACATATCAGCAGTTTTATCAATGTCATGAACTTATATGGACACTCGGAAGACTTTTGCTGCAAAATCATGGTCACCACCTTCGAAGGAATCGCCCTTGATTGGTTCGGGAAACTGCTGCCAAATTCTATATTTTCTTTCAACGAGTTTTGTGACAAGTTGAAACACCAATTTGCAAGCCAGAGAAAACCTAGGTTGCCAGCGAATCATTTGGGAACGGTTAAACAATTGGATGGAGAAACTTTGAGGCAATGGCTGGCAAGATTCAGTATCGAACTTCTGAAAGTTGATACCCCACAAATAGAATATTTGTCTTCTTTAATGTTCGAATTGACAAGGGACATACAGTTCGGAAATGCATTATGCAGGAAGCAACCAAAGTCTTTCGAGCGGATAATGGAGATTGCTGAGAAGTTTATGATTCAGGAAGAGATGAATAAACTAAAAAATGCCCACAACACTCTCAATAAAAAGCAAGATCGAGCTCCAATTCCAAAACCAGGTGATTATGGAGGGTCGAATAGAGGATCAGTATGGCAACGACTCAACACCTACAAACCGCAGGTGCCGACCCAAAGAACTAATGCCTATGGTCCATCTATCGATCAAAATCAGCCTCCACGACCTGGAAAAGTCCATTTTACCAAGTTGAACAACTCAAAAGAGGAAATTTTGACCGTATTGGAGGAAGAGAATTTAATTCCCGAGGCTCAAAGAATTACCCAGGCAAGACCAGGAGCGATGGGTTATGACAAATATTGCCGATATCATAGAGCTCGGGGACATAGCACTGAAAATTGCTACCAATTGAAGGTTGAAATCCAAAAATTAATCGTGCAAGGAAAACTTAAATAGTTTGTTAAAAGCGGTAACTATAACAACCGTTATAGATTCAGGAGTCCTCGAAAAATTATCAGTCAACAAAGGGAGGGTTGAAATCAGGCAGATGAGCAGTTGAACGGAGTAGTAAATATGATTGCTGGGGGACCGGTGGGAGGAGACAGCAAGAATGCGAGGAAAAGGACGATGAGGTCGATAAAAACAGTTGTTATGACCAAAAAGGAAATATTCTCTTTGGAATTCCCATCCATAGAAAATCAAGTTATAAGCTTCAGCGATGCAGATTGACCCTCAGACGTCACTTGGGATATAAGTGAAGATGATCCAGACTTTTCCATGGTACTAACTCTAAAAATTGCTAACTTTGAGGTCAAGAGAGTTTTGGTTGACAATGGAAGTTCGGCAAACATTATTTCCTCCGAAGCTCTTACACGGATGAATCTTCAACATCCTCATCTGGATCGAGTAGCAACTCCCTTAGTCGGATTTGGAGGCTCGGAGATTTTTCCACTAGGAACCATTCTATTGAGCACGACTCTCGGGAACAAGCCGAAGAGTGTGACAAGAACGATAAAGTTTCTGGTGGTGGAAACACCTTTCGCTTACAACGCTATACTGGGAAGACCGGCCTTGAATGCTTTCAAGGCAGTTGTTTCTACCTATCATCAAAAGGTGAAATTCCCAACTGATGGAGGAGTTGGGGAGATGAGAAACGATCGATACATGGCTTGGGAATGTTATAACTCATCCTTGAGTATAAAGAAGAAAGTTGAACCTGAAATCCCGACGAAAAGAAAATTGTCTGATTTAGAATCCGAATCAATTTCGAATTTACCAATTCCCGATATTGAAAAACTACAAGGAAAGAAAGGAAAGAGTGTTGACATGAGCATGCAGGCGCCCGATCACAAGAAGGTAACCTTGGTCCCGGAATCACAGGAGAAGTTTACCAGGATCGGAACGGAGTTAAGTGAAGGAATGGAAACCATGCTCATCGATTTTTACGAAAAAATGTAGATGTTTTCGCTTGGAGTTCGGACGATATCGTGGGGATCGACCCACGTGTGATAACCCATTCTTTAAAAATTGATCTGAAGGCCAAGCCAGTGAGGCAGAAGAAGCGTAATCACGGGCGCGAGAAAGATAAAATCATTAATGCGGAGGTCGATAGGTTACTAGCTGCCGGCCAAATCAGAGAAATTAAGTTTATCGAATGGTTATGTAATGTAGTTCTGGTTTCTAAAGGCGATAAGATCGATAATAAATGGAGAATGTGTAATGATTTTACTGATCTAAATAGGTTGTGCCCAAGAGACCATTATCCGTTGCCTCGGATCGACATGCTAGTAGACTCCACTGCGGGCTTTGATTTTTTTAGCATGATGGACGCTTTTCAGGGATTCTATCAAATTTTTATGAACGAAAGGGATCAGGACAAAACCGCTTTCATTACCGAGCGAGGAGTCTAATGTTTCATAGTTATGCCGTTTGATTTAAGAAATGCGGGTGCAACTTATCAAAGATTGGTCAATATGATGTTTAAGGAATTGATAGGTGAAATTATGGAAGTTTATGTAGATGACATGCTGGTAAAAAGTATGACGGAGGAAGACCACATCAAGCATCTCGATAAATGCTTCGTTATTCTAAGAAAATATGGAATGAAATTGAATCCAGCAAAATGCACTTTTGGCGTGCGGTCGGGAAAGTTCTTCGGATATCTCGTCCATGAAAGAGGAATTGAAGCCAACCCAGAAAAAATTCGAGCAATTACCAATCTTCAACCTCCAAGAAAACTTTCAGACGTTCAAAGTTTGATCGGGAAAATTATTTCTTTAAACAGGTTCATTTCTTGATCCGCTGACAAGAGCTTGCCATTCTTCAAATTATTGAGAAAATCAAAGGATTTCGAATGGAGTGCTGAATGTGACAAAGCTTTTGAAGATCTAAAAGCATACTTAACCTCACCGCCGATGTTGGCCAAGCCTTCCGACGGAGAACCCTTGTACCTTTATATAGCCGTTTCAGAGGAAGCTATTAGTTCGGTATTGGTAAAATTAGAGAAATCAGAGCACAAGCCAGTCTACTATTTGAGCAAATTGTTGCAGGGTGCTGAGAAGAATTATATGGAAATCGAGAAACTCGCACTTGCTTTAGTAGTAGCTGCACGACGATTGAGGCCCTATTTTCAAACTTACAAGATTATTGTTTTAACCAACCAACCATTGACACAAGTTTTATCGAAGCCAGAAGCGTCCGGCAGATTAATTAAGTGGGCGGTTGAGTTGGGTCAATTCGAAATTGAGTACCAACCTCGAACAGCAATAAAAGCTCAGGTGTTAGCTGACTTCCTAGTCGAGTCCACTAGCTTGAAAAACCTTGAGAGCGAACCAACTTCCGAAGTAAATGTGGTTAAAGAGATTAAGGTTCCAGTTTGGTTGATGCATGTGGACGGCTCTTCGACCAAGGAAGGAGGTGGAGCAGGAATTCATTTTCAAGGACCCTGTGGAGAGGATTTGAGTTACGCCATTACTTTGGACTTTGTCGTTACAAACAACGAAGCGGAGTACGAAGCTTTGATCGCAGGATTAGAGATGGCCCTAAAAGAAAAGGTAAAATCAATTATTGTGTTAACCGATTCTGAACTTGTCCATAGGCAGGTTAAAGGCATATATGAGGCTAAAGAATTCAACATGATTAAATATTTGAACAAAGCCAAAAGTTTGATCTCGCAATTCGAAAAGTTCGATATTCAGCCTATTCCGAGGGAAGAAAATCTATGGGCCGATTTGCTATCTAAATTCACTGGTATTGGGGATGGAAAGAATGAAAGGATAATTACATGGCTTTTGTCGAATGCATCTGCCATCGATCTGGATGCTACTCCTTGTATTGACATCATGGAAATTGACGAGCAAATGATCTCTTGGATCGATCCTTTCATCGACTATTTAAAGGAAGAAAAACTGCCCGAAGATACCAATGAAGCCCGAAGAATCAAGTATCGAGCTTCGTCATTTACCTTAATTGATGATCAACTCTATTAGTGATCCTCCTTTGGAATCTTATTAAAATGTGTTCCCGAAGGTCAGTATCATATAATCTTGAAGGAGGTTCATGAGGGAGAAGCAGGGAATCATTGTGGTGCTCGAGCATTAACTCTAAAATGTTCGAGAGCAGGATATTATTGGCCCACTCTTATTTCTGACTCGGTCGATTATGTGAAAAAATATCACCATTGTCAAATTCATTCGAATTTGATCCATCAGCCGACTGAACAAATGCACTATATTCCGATCTGTTGGCCTTTTGACAAATGGGGAATCGACATCGTAGGTCCTTTTCCAACGGCCAAGGCCAAGAAAAACTATGTGTTGGTCGCTGTAGAATATTTCAGCAAATGGGTAGAATGCGTTGCTCTAACTAAAATCACTCAGTTTCAAGTCATTAATTTCCTATGGAAAAACATTGTCTGCAGGTTCGGAATTCCTAGAGTTCAAATCTCTGATAACGGAACACAATTCGCCGGCAGAAAGGTCATGGAATGGTGTGAGAGGTTCGGAATACAACAGAATTTGGCATCTGTAGGGCACCCGCAGGTCAATGGGCAAACGAAAGTTGTGAATAGAGAGATTGTTAGATCTCTGGAAAAGCGCTTATCTGATGCAAAAGGAAAATGTCTCGATGAACTTCCAGGAGTCTTATGGGCAAATAGGACGACCGTAAAAGCTGCCACGAGAGAAACTCCTTTCAGTTTGGTTTACGGTTCAGAGGCTGTTATCCCCGTTGAGAATCTTATAGCTTCTCCCAGGGTTGAATTTTATGATTCCGAAAGAAATCAGTCGCTGAGGGAAATGGAGGTTGATCATGCCGATAGCAAAAAAGATCGTGCTAAGATAAAAATCCAGGCTACAAAGGCCAACATGGAAAAGGCCTATAATCAGAAAGTTAGAATCCGAACCTTTAAGGTTGGGGATCTAGTGCTAAAAAAGGTAGAAGTCTCGAAGCATGTTGGAAAACTTCAGCCTAATTGGGATGGACCTTACGTAGTGGTCGAGGTCGGGAAGAAAGGTTCTTACAAGATTGCTCATCCAAATGGAGAAGTCCTGCCTCGGGCTTGGAATGTTGTTGATTTAAGAAGATATTATGGAAGATAAAGACTATTTAGCGAATTCTAGCCTATTTTTTATTTTGCTATCTCGTTCTGTTTCAGTTTGTTTATTCAAGGATTATCTAATCAATGGAAAGTCTTATGCGCCCGAAATATTATTAATTCATTATCTCTTGTTCGCCTGAAATATTATTAATTCATTATCTTATCTATTCGATGACAAGTCTTATTCGCCTGAGATGTTATTAATTCATTATCCGATCATGAAGATATTATGAGGCTATGCCTCATCTCTAAATATATAACTTGAAATCGACTAAGGGTGAAAGCCGTTGCTACTCCCCTTAGATCGGAAACAAAAGAAAATGGGTGAAAGCTGTTGCTAAGACCCTCGAAATCGACTAAGGGTGAAAGCTGTTGCTACGCCCCTTAGATCGCAATTAAAAGAAAATGGGTGAAAGTTGTTGCTAAGACCCTCGAAATCGACTAAGGGTGAAAGCTGTTGCTATGCCCCTTAGATCGAAATTAAAAGAAAATGGGTGAAAGCTGTTGCTAAGACCCTCGAAATCGACTAAGGGTGAAAGCTGTTGCTACGCCCCTTAGATCGAAATTAAAAGAAAATGGGTGAAAGATGTTGCTAAGACCCTCGAAATCGACTAAGGGTGAAAGCCGTTGCTACGCCCCTTAGACCGGAAACAAAAGAAAGCGGGTGAAAGTTGTTGCTAAGACCCTCGAAATCGACTAAGGGTGAAAGCTGATGCTATGCCCCTTAGATCGAAATTAAAAGAAAATGGGTGAAAGCTGCTGCTAAGACCCTCGAAATCGACTAGGGTGAAAGCCGTTGCTATGCCCCTCAGCTCAAGTCGTCAAAAAAGTTTTCCGATTTTAACAATGATCGATTTACAAATTGCGATGATCGAGATTTACGAGGAATATCAAAGAAATATCAATTATCGATTATCCTAAGCAGCAACGCAAATTCAATAATTATTAAATAATTGTTCTCCGAATTGGATATTCGATTATTCTATCAAAAGAGCAAGATAAGCAAAGAAACATACAAGCACGGTGAAGTAAAAATAAGTCTTTATTTCATAAGCTTTCAGATAGTTACAAAAGATTTCAGTACTATTCTATTACAATAAGTAAATTCGAGCTAAAATCTGAAGGGTACATTAAGTACTATCCTACTACAAATGACAGGCTCTACGCTAGGGATCTTCGTTCGATCGGCAGGGCTGAGTAGAGCTGGTTCTGAATCTACCCTTTATCCAAGAATACAGGGGTCGGGTTGGTAGCACTTTTTCCAGCATTCTTGCTACCACTCCCCTGCTGATTAGTTCGTACATTCACCCAGGTCGAAGCAGCAGGAAGTAATCCCTAGAGAAATTACTCCACGCAATCTCGAAGGCAACATTCTTCAAGAAACATCTCGAAGAAGTTGAGATCGAGAGCAGGAAAACTCCTCCAGGAGTTGACCCACTATCCGACTGGGTAGAGCGATAGGATACAGGAGTCCGAGCCTGCCTTAGATATATGATAACCGAGAAAGCAGGTCATTTGCCGATATCCTAGTCGCAATGATATTCGTCTGTCGATATTCTAGTCGAAGCAAAAATTTCTGTGGAAGCAAAGGGAAAGAAAGTACGAATTCGAATCTCGAACATTTTTATGGGAGATAAATGATTGGCCATTAAAGGTAAAAAATCGTGCATACAGATCGAACAAATTTTTCACAGAAAGAGTAAAAATACGATGGTAAAATGACAACCAGTCAGAGGTATTTATAGGGGAAGAAAATAAACACCAATGGCTCAGATTTTATGGATTAAACGGTCATGATACGAGCGATAAATGCGCCGACGGTTCCGCTTCCCGATGAATAGGGGACTGTTTGGAGAATATTCGAACATTCGCATCAATACATTTGTGCCCGCTATACAAAGATCGAATAGTAGTAACAATTATCGAAGCATAAAATATTTTATGACAATTATGCTTGGTGTAGGTTAATTAAAAAATGGAGAACATGCCAGAGAATAGATATGGCCATCGAAGAGGGACATAACAATCATGAAAATGGCGCATGGCCCAGTACACGGTCCGAAATGCAAAAACAGAAACACACGAAACAAATTAAACTTATTCAAAGTTACAGCACAAGTGCGAAATGGAGAATTAAAATCACAACAGGTTTAGCAATTAAGGCATCTACAGAAGTTTATTATCGGAAAAAATCTTCCGAAGCTCGGCACTGTGGTCATCATATCCACGAGCATAAGCCTTCTGTTCACGAAGCTCAGAATCCTTCTTCTCCTGTTCATAAAGTCCTTTGAGTACTTCAAGCTCTTTACTCAACTGTTGGTGGATTTCTTCCCCCTGATCCTTGGCGGCCTTCTCCTTCTCTAAAGCCTGTTTCTCCTCGAGCACACGGTCCAATTTGGTTTTCTTCTTCTCCAGTTCGAGGGTAACAGTAGCACGTTAGCTCAATTCCCGCTCAGCTAACACTTTGAGCTCGAGGAACTCTTGTCCAGCCTACCTTATGAATAAATGGGTTAGTAAAAAAAAAAAAAAAGAGAGGAGAAAGAGAGAAAAACCTGGAAAAGATAATTCGATCCAGATTGAAACAGCTCTGAAGGGCTTTTTCCCATATACACGCCCGCTTCAGAAATGGAGATATCAGCCTGCAGGAGACTCTTAACAGGATTCTCGAGTATCACTTTCGGAGCAGACTCATTTTTCAGCGGGAAAGAGAAGATCACAGGAGAAGCAGAAGCACCGCGAGGGTCGGAAAGATCCTCAACTTTCGAGGATTCAGCTGTTGCTGCAGAAACTAAAGAGCCTTCACCGGTATCTGTCAGTTTAAGTTTCTTGCCCAAACTTCCTTTCGGGGAACCAGCTGCAGAATCACCGGCCAACGACTCATTTCCAGAGACAAGCTTTTGCAAGGTCTCAGTGGGGGTGATCCCATCAGAATAAGGCCTTTTATGCGAAGCAAGAACCGAAACCTTCTGTCTAGCCAATGCTCGTTTGGAATTATCGAGAGGTTTCGACGGGGAGCCCTCAGATTCCTCGTCGAGATCCTCATATAAAATCGATTTGTTAGGAATAATCTTAACATGTTTGGTTGAAGCCTGCTTTTATTTCTTAGTCTCCCCTCCTTTGGAGGTTTTGGGGAAGATGCGGAGGTGGTTGGAGAAGCCCTGGAGGACTTCTTATCCTTAGTCAACTTCTGATCTTTGGGTGGACCTTTGCTCTTGGAGCCACCCAACAACGACAGGGGATCGATAGCTTTACCCAATATTTGATCCATGATGAGCGAATAAATAAATTTGAAAGGTAAAAAATATATATTAAGCGCGGAGCTCCGATCGCAATGCTTAAAGAATTATAGGTAAATGATTCAAAACAATTCTTGTATTTATAGAGGCTACACCCCACCTTTACAATAATTGAACCGGTGCGACTCTCAAGAAACTAAATAAGAAACTATAGAATCCGAACAGAAGAATAAAGAAGACTTCGAACGGTAAGAAGGCAAAAACGCGGATAAATAAATATTTACAAGTCAAGGATTATATTGATTATATAAATTAAGGGAGAAACCTATTACATCAACTATTACCCCCATTACATAGCTATGAACGGATTTCTAGCTACTAGACTTTGAATCATTGCCCGAGCTGCCGCTACCTTCGCCATCACCACCCTATGTCCCTACTTGACGGTTGAATTGATCATTTTGCTCATCGGATTCGCCTTCTATGTCAACATAATGATCTTCCCCTAAGGCAGATTAGGGGTCATTGCCGGATAGCTCATGCAAATCAGGATTCGGCATTGGAACCCCAAATTCCTCAACAAACGGGGCAAAATGGTGATCTTGCCAGCTTATGGTTTCCTGGGCCAATGACGAAGCTTTGTAGTCTTTTCCTTCAGCATTCATATATGGATCCATATGTCGAAAATATTCGTCCATCGTGTTCGGAATTATCTCTGCCGAGACTAGCTGTTGAACCCCTTTGTAGAAAATCATTTGAAGAATCCCGCGTATCCTTCTTCGAACCAAGGGATCAAGAACAGATGACCTCAAAAACTCTCGTATAGCTGGGATCGCTGCCTCTTCCCGACCCTGAGAATATGCACTCTTGGAGTCTTGTCTGGCTTGTTCGAGCTCAACTTTAGCTTTCTTAAGCTCCTCCTCGAGAGCACTTTTCTCCTTAACTATTGACACCAAATCCTCCTCCACGGATGGAGTGTGTTTTTTGTTACTACTCTCTAATTCCTTCTTGGTTTTAGATAATTCACGACGAGTGTCGTCCAGTTGAGCTTGAAGCATTCTATTCTCGGCAAGAGTCTGTGCGAGAGCATTGTGAGCCTCTTGTGACTCTTGCTCCAGCAAGGCTAAACGATAAGTCTGAAGGGCGAAATAATCCCCGGCCTATGAAGAAGAAAAGCAAGTCAACAGGCTATTTAAGAATAAAAAAAGATAAAGTATTTGAAACTTAACAGTTATTACCTCCTGGTAGGTTCGTGAAAAGTTACTCAGGACTTCGAAATCGCTTTTGACGGTATGGTGAAGCAGATCCCGTTTAAACCGTCCGGCCATAAAAATTCTTGTGGATTTGTCGAACTCATTTTCACCGTCAGGTCCAAGGTCGGACAGGATAGTCCCTTCTTCCGGATATCCCCCTACACCCGCGAAAATGCTCATCCATAAAATCCGCTACATCCGGTTCTAATCTGCCTGGTCGACAAGGAACCAAATTGGAGCTCCTCCCGAACGGTTTTACCCTCCTCGAGGGCCCTGGATGATCAGCATTCCGTTTCTGAGTCATACGCTCCTCATGTTCTTGCATACCCAAAATACGATTCCAGGAATATTGACTGTAACCAGCGGATGAGGGAATAGAAGTCTCAATTGAAAATACACTGCGTAGGGGACCTGCTTCAGCAGGATTCGATGAGCTTGTGCTGCCGACACCTCTAAAAGCTGGAAATATAGCTGGCAACTCGATCGAGTCAGCGACCAAATTACTTACTTCCAACCCTTCAGGATTGATTTTCTTCATTTGATGGGGTTGTTTCAGTACGTGCCCGGAGGTCACGGTCCCGATCGAGTTAACCATGGACAGACGAAACTTCTCAACGGTTTGATCTATAAAGAACATGCAATACGTTTAGAAGGAAAAATGTGAAAATGCAATTATCGCGTATCAAAATACGAATGATAACAACATACTTAAAGTAAGAGGGGCACGAGGAAGAGTGGCCGGTTCGAGCATATTTCCGAACGATCGAACAGATCCGTCGAGGGATCGAGTTAACGAAGAAAGAGAAAATTCAACCGTCGGGGCAGGGTAGTCACATTTACTTAGACCTGCCATCCTCAAAACCCCTTCTTGAACAAGTAACATGGTCTGGTAGGGATTGCACTGCAGCTGTTCTAATAATTCGTCAGAAAGGTGATGATTAAGCTTTTCCTTGATTCTGCGGCGACCATATACCCAAGACTATACGCCATCCCATCAGTATGACCTAGTTTTCGAATTTCCTTCCGAGACGGGAACGTCAGGACCTTTCACGAAAAAGAACCTTCGCAGCCCTTGGTTTTATCCATAGGCACGCTCGAAAAAATGGGCCGACTCGACCGTTGAGAAAAATATACGAACCCCGCGTTGGAACCTTACCCATTTGAAATATTTGCCAGAAATTCCGAAAGGAAGCTTCTTCCCCTTTAGGTTCCATAAGAGCGCTGAAAGCTACAATATACGCAATAGAATGCGGAAGAACCTGAGCAGGGGAAAGCGAAAAAGACGTTAAAATACTCCTTCTCAGGGGAATAAAGGGGATGCGAAATCCATAGGAAAATTGTTTCTCGTAAAACGCCTGACACCCCACTGGTGGATCAGTCGCGCGTTGACGATAAGAAGGGATGACGATCGAAAAACCCCTAAGAAGAAATTTCCCGAACTCTTCCTCCAGATAAGCACGGTCGTCCTTAGTAAAAATGCAAGAAGTTCGATCGGCGCCAAGCTCGGCCCTGTTAAGACTGGCTATTCTAGAAAGACCTTCAGGCTTGTATATCCTAACAAAGGCATTATCACCAATGGTATGCTTCTCGACCACATTCTCCTCAAGATCTTCAGTCTGATCAGTGTCCTCACGCTCGGGATGAAATTCCCCTTCCTCGTAATCATCAATAAGCCTCAAGTCAGGATCAGGTTCCTGATCTTCTCCGATTTTGCTCTTACCCCTCATGTTTCTTGAACTAGACATTATAAGCGAAAAACAATTATGTGAGAATGACAGCTCGTCCGATCTCTATGCTCCGATCTAGAGTAAAAGTTGCTTTGCGAATAATTTTCAACAAGTCAACATATATATATAAGGTTAAAAAGGTAAATTGCAAGCCGGACCCCGAATAACCACGACGGTTGAACTCCCTCAGGGCAAATTCAAAACTATCTTTCCGGTAATTGCATTTTAGACCCCTATACTCTCTGCAATTAGGAGCCGAAAACCAAGACATGAAGAGACACGCCTCTTCAATATATATATATTTATTGCCCCAGCTTTTTACTATCCTACAATCGGAGAAATAGGGAAGTATTAATGGATCAATTACAACAATAAGGTAACCAATGTGGAAGGATACTCTGATCATGATCAAATTTGAAAAGCCAGACGAGGATTATTGATGTCAAAACTTATATCATTGCAATAAAGCCATTAAATTGTTCCCAAGATATACACTCTTTTTCCCTGATTCGGTTTTTATCCCAATGGGTTTTTCCGAGTTAGGTTTTTAACGAGGCATATCCGAAGTACATTATAAATGGTTTGTTCATCCCAATGATCGAAGCAGTGCATACTTCTTCGAGCTAAAGCTTCACTTTGCGCTCGAGAAGTGGGGGAGTATTGATGAGGGATATTTCGGACTCTACATTGAGGAGCCCTGGCAAGAGCGAAGAACGTGAATCCCAATCTTGGAAGTGTAGAGTCGAGCCCAAGTCACAATCTTAGCAATCTGATCAACCGGAGAGAGCTCATGATCGGAGGTTACTGTTGGGCCGATCACAGGCCCAAGCCTTTGTGCCGAGAAATATACCCCTGTGGATGGACCAGCTAGCTCAATGTTTCAACTATAAATACCACCATCATTTATGACGCCAAACACGCTTTCCTAGGTGTTCTCTACTCGAAGCTGCTGCTCGGAGCCATCTTGGAAAGTTAGCATAGGTCACTTATTATGTATTGTTCCTCTAGCTTGTACGGCATCCCATAATGCTCAAGTAGGACCCTATATCTTGTAATCTGTATTTCGCAAGTTCGGAATATATATATATATATATATATATATATATATATATATATATATATATATATATATATATTATTGATCTTTCATCATTTAATTGTGCCCTTAGCTATTTCCTTTACTTCTTTGATCATATACGAAACCACGTAAGATCAGATAGGAAAGACTTAGGAGAAGCAGACGTAATCCTTGGTATTAAAATTAATAGGTCTGAAAAGGGAAATTTCTGTGGATCAATCTCATTATATCGAGAAGATATTAAAGAAATACAATTACTTTGACTGTAAACATGCATGTACTCCTTATGATCCTAGTGTAAAGTTGATCAAGAACACCGGTGACAGTGTTAGACAAACTGAGTATGTGATCGTCATTGGTAGCCTTCGTTACGCTAGTGGTTGCACTAGACCCGACATTGCTTATATTGCTGGACTACAATGCAGATTTACGAGTAGACCTAGTATTGAACACTGGCATGCTATTGAAAAGGTTATGAGGTACCTCAAGAGGACCATTAACCTCGGATTACACTATTAAATGACTCCAAAGCAACTAATGGCTCTATATTTAGCATAGTTGGTGGCGCTGTTTCAAGGAAATCAAAGAAACAGACTATTTTGGCTCAATCGACGACGGAGTCTGAGTTGATAGCATTGGCTAAGGCTAGTGAAGAAGCAGGATAGCCAAGAAGCCTGCTAGTTGATATTTCCTCATGGGAAAAACCGATTCCAGCTATCTTGATCCATTGTGATGGTACCGCTGATATCTCAAAAATCCATAAACGTTACTATAACGACAAGAGACGATAAATACATCGTAAACATAGTACTGCAAGATAATTTCTCTCTACTGGAGTTGTGAGAGTGGATCATGCACGTTCAGATAATAACTTAGCCAATCCTTTGACGAAAGGGTTATCTAGAGAGAAGGTTTATAAAACCTCGAAAGGAATGGGACTATTGCCCCTATCTTGAGGAGTCATTATGATGGTAACCCGACCCATAGACTGGAGAACCCAAGAAATAGGTTCAATGGGTAATAACAAGTCGTGATGATATGAAGTGAATCATGCTATTATATTATTCTGAGTTCCATTCCTTTGTTAAAGCATGATATCCTGGAACGATTGATCTATACTCTATGTGGAGTGGAGTACCTAGCTACAGGAGTACTCTTGATAGACTCACCTAAGTGATTGTGGAAGTTTGGCCGCTTTCTATAATTTCTAGTACAGGGCCATAATGCACGGGCTTTGACCTTCACCACTGATAAGGTTGTGCGTGTAATGTTGTTAGAGATAGAGTTCAAAACTACGAGTTGCTCTAGTATAATCTAAAATAATTATTACTATTCAAGGGTTCAAGTCGAAAGACACATTTGTTTATGCGCAATCTTATATAGTTTAGACAGCTCGATGGAAAACGATTTTAAAAATTCAAGTGGGGGATTGTTGTGATTTTGTGTGAATATTTTAAAATCATATTTAAATTAATAGAAAATAATTTTGACTGCAAAGAAAGAAGGCCAAGTCTTCTCACGTTTTTTAGTCTTGAACCAGTCAAATTATATCCCAAAATATTCTCCATCAATTCACCAGCTTTCCTCATGTTTTGAAATCAGATAAAGTTTGTTATTGAATGGTTAAACCCACGTGTGATTTGTAATTTGAAAATCAATAGTTCACATTGCAACTGAACTGTGAATTACTCAATATTTGTTGAGAAATTAATCTATAAATAGAGTGGTAGTTTGCTTCAGTTTATATATCAACAACTTATAGAGTTACACATCTTTTATAAATACTCTAAATGCTTCGGTCCAACTTTGTGGGATATTAAAACACTTTTGATTTTTACTTTACCTTTTGTCTCAACCGTTCTCTGTTCTATCAAAAAATTGGAAAGAATCCCAGCCTCTGTTGCCGGTTGAGTCACCATGATTTACCTCCTCTCACAATCCCGTCGGACAGGGGGTGAGGGGCGCCCGGGGTGAGCGATTTCACCTTTATTGGAACAAAAAATTGGAAAGAAGCCTTTGTTTTTCTTTTATAAAATAACTAGCAGAGAGTTTTGTTTAGTTCTATAAACATACGTTTCCAAAAAACGAAAGTTCTTGCCTTACAAAAGTCAGGACATTTTTTTGCAGTATTGCAATATTAGACTTTTGAGAATTCAGAGTAGTAAATAAAATTTAAGGGTGATAGTACATCCGAGTTTCTTGGTGCACTGAAATTCGAGACAAAATGGAATATGGGCTTGTTTTATCCTGGGGCAATCGAGGTTATACACTGCTTGCACAATTAAGGGTAGAGCCGCGAAATTTGCCTAAAGAGAGCGTGCTCCACGACTCAACTCGATTTCGGTAACATTGTTCCGGTTTATATATATTACTCTAATTGCAATTTACAAAATTGTCGTTCCAACAATCCCAATAATTTCATTGGACACATTTTGGTAAGAAATGGTGAAAACCAGCTCAAAATCTCCAAGTTAGGGTTTGGTTCGGTTTAGGCTATCAATTGGTGGGCTTTTACGTAGGCCTGACCTTGTCATTATCCATTGGGTTCAGCCCCGCTGCAGGCGAAAGGGTTCGGGCCTTATTAATGGGTTTTCTGGTGAAAGTGACGATATAGCTCTAGTGGAAGTCCAACGTCTCGAATTCAACCATGAGTCCATAATTCAGACAGAAATAGCTAATTGCAGGGCTTTCAATGCGTTAGATTATGGAACTCACGTTAAATTTGAATTTTGTTCGAATTAATTGGGTATCGGATTTTTTTCGAATCTAGTAGAACCTTCATTTGTAAATTCATATTACTATATTTTTGTGAAAACCATTTTTATTATTATTTTTTCATTTAACTTAACTCATATGTCCAAACTTTTCTGAACAATTCACTAAGACTTGACATAAAAATGATCTCAACACATTTTATTCAAATTATTTCACATATAATTTTTAGAAATCATGATATTGATATTAATGTCTCAAAATTAACTCTTACGATTTAATGAAGATATGCACAAAAATAAGATTATGAATTAATTAAACATATATCTTTTTTTTTTTATTTTAGTGTTGTATACGGATCACTATCTTATCAAATCGATATAGATTCATATTCGCTCCACGTCTTTCGGATAACGAATTTTTGTAATCAACTTAGATTCACGGGGTCTCTAGTCAGACAAAATATCTATTAAATCAGATCAAATTCGAATTAGATATGGATTGAAATCTGCTCCATTACCATCCTTATCTAATAGTAGGACCTGAACTCAAAAGAAACTAAATACTGTACTATCTAGAACTTTTTTCTTATATACTCGTAGATAGGACCGTCAATGGGTCAAATTCTGCTCGGATCAGGCTCGTCCAGATCCGACTCGATTTATATCGGATCGGATCTTGTTTGAATTATGTTCGAATCTAGTATTTTTTAATCCAATGGATCTTGGTCGAATTTGACCGGATATCGGATCTTTTTCGGATCCATTAAATTTTTCATTTAAAATATTACATTAATATTTTTTCCTAAAACAAGTTTATTAACTTTGCAATTTTACTTAATTTTAGCTCACATGTTCAAACATCCTTTCCCAATATTCATATTTTTAGATGAAAATATTGGTTCAAACAAATTTATAAACGAATTATAAATTACTATCTTCTTAGAGTGATAGTGAAATATTATTAATGATACTTACTTTTATGAACATTATAATTACATCATTCCTTTTTTTTTTTAATCGGGTCAACTTAAATCCATATTCGCTCCATGTGTTTCGAATTACGAATCTTTATAATTGGATCAGATCCATCGAATCTCTAATCGGACAATTATCCTAATAAGTCGAACCGGATTCGAACTGATCCGGATTAAAAGTTACCCCACTGACAGCCCTACTCGCAAATTTGTAGTACTGGTCCAATTCAAATTCGTGAAGTCCATAGAGTAAGCTCATATAATGTGTCGATGAATTATTATTATTATTTATCTAATATGTCAATGAAATTACGTGCATATGATAAGAGCTATCAACGGGTCATATTAGGGCAGATCAATCTAGATTGGTTTTGCCTCCATTTACATAATAGTGTTGGCTTGGATCTAGTCGAACTCTAGAATATCGCAATATATCGGATCTTGCACATATTAGCTCAAATATATTTCAATGTATTGAGTTCTGACTAGGGGTGTAAACAAGGCGAGTAGTATCGACTATCAAATGACACATTGTTCAAGCTTGATTTATATTTTATCGAGCTTAGAATTTTTTGTTTGAGCTTGGTTTGATTTATTAACGAACCAAGTTCAAATGAACTGATAATGTCGTGAAAACGTCATTATTACCGGCACTCTCAAGCTCAAAAGTATTGATTGGCCTTAAGCTTTCGTGTGTTCTTGGGTGTTTTTCTTTCTTATGTGTTTCTTTGTGCCGTTGTTCGTTGTTTCGTGTTTTCTTTGTTGTGGCATTGATTTTCGTGATTTTCGTGGCTTTTGCAGGAGCTTATGAATAAGAGCTTTAAGGAAAGAAAAGTCCAAAGCAAATAGTACAAAAACGTAGATGGCTGCTCACTCCAACAAGTTAACTCTTTGATAGGTTATCCCATGAAGCTTAATTTTTTGTATGATGTAGAGGACGAAGTTAGCTACGCTACGGATTTTACGGATCTGCATTTGAAGGTCGGACGAGGGAGAAACATCTATTTGAAGCTACCTTGCCAGAATAGCCGAGAGTCAGAGTCGCGACCCCGGTAGAAGAGAAGAAAAAAACTGCAATTCAGAGGCGCAACATCAGAATCCGGAGTCACTACTCCATCTAGCAGAAAAATGCACGTTTTGAAGGGGAAAAATGGAATTTCAGCAAGATAAGTGGAGGGCTTTTCTGGCATTTTATAAGACTTATTTGGGGTTGAACTAAATGCTTAATCAAAACCTATTTTCATACCTTTTGACATTACACTTTATATTTCACTTTAATTGGAGAGATTTAGTGGAGGCCATTGGGGAATTTGTGAAGATCTTCAAGAGACTAAGCATTTTCTATCTCTAATTTCATCTTTTTATCATTAGAATATGGATTTAATTATGAGGATGATATTGGATGATTTTATTGATATCATGAGTAGCTAGATCCCCAATTCATAGGGTTTATGAATCATATGTTTGATCTATGGTTGAATGATGAATTAATTGTTGATTACATGCTTGTATGTGATTGCTTATCTAATTTTGGGCTTATTGTCATCTAATTGCTTGATCACCAATTAGGTGTTTTCTATTGGTCTTTAAAGTGCTTGACAAAGTATATTGAAGATTAGAATTGGAAATTAGATTGTGATTTGACCCTAGGATCGAAATATACCTAGCTCGTTTCATATCCTAATAGGTTCAAGCTTAATGCATCAACTATTAGACATAAATTGGGTTAGTTATCTTGATAGGTTCATATGCAACTCGAAAGATACATGTGAATATATTTGAATCCTAGGATAGTAATTGATGTACCAAGTCTTCGTCACAACATCACTATATCGATCGTCGATATCCTCGCCGCGATGTCCGACGGGAAGAACGAGTCACAACACGTCGATCTCCATCGAACAGACTCACGCCGAGGATATCAATCTAACTCATCGACAAGCCCAACCCTTTTCGTAAAAGGGTCGAACCAAATAACCCGACCCTGATATCCGAGAGGTCTTGTCAGGATCCGACCCGATGACCCGAACGGAAACTATAAATAGCCCTCATAAATATAGTAACGGTACGCACCCTCTGAGCATTAATTACCCATTTCTATCCCACATCTCGATACTTATTTAAGCATCGGAGGGTTATCGCCGGGTCACCACCGACATTAACCTGACATAGTTCTCTTTGATTGCAGGTTACGATCCTCGTGTACAAATCGAGGAAAAGCTTGAATGACCTGCCGATCTTCACATTGACGAGAAGTGTTAATAACCTTCTCATCAAATGGCGCCGTCTATGGGAAACATAACTCTGAATCAAGAAAGATGACTACACGATCGATGGCTGCTCTCGCTCGAGAACGGAGTGGAAATCAGGATCAATTCAGGGAGGGTCAGGGAGATAGCATGCCTCTGAGGCACCCCGACCCCACTCTTGGAGACGAGGGTGAACCCTCGAGACCTTCTGTTCCAGAAGTCTTTCAAATGACAAAGAAGGACGTGAAGGCCCTCCTGGACGAAGCAAAAAAGGAATGGTTAGCAGAAGTTGCAAAGGGGGATATTGATGTTCCTCGAGAACAACCACGTAAAAAAGCACCAGCTGTGGGATTGAGAATGGAGATAAACGAGGCTAACATCAATAACGATCAAGATAACGAAAGGGATCTTCGTCGGCATGAGCTGGAAGAACAATATGTGAGGGAAGTAAACAAGCTAGCTTCCGAAGTCAGATCCTTACATTAAAAACTAGACAGATAGGAGACGAAAAATGAAATACCGGTGTCGAAATCTCGATTAAGAAAGTCTCCTTTCTGTAATGAAATATTCTTCGAAGGACTACGCTTAGATAAGAGATTGCCCACGCAACTCCCTCGATACTTCGGTACCGAAGATTCGGAGGAGCACCTCGCTTCTTTCAATCTCTAGATGCAACTGCACGGCATCTCGGACAACGTAGCGGCCAAAGCTTTCTCGACCACTCTGTCGGGGATGGCCTAATCCTGGTTCGGAAGGCTAGAGGAAAAATCGATCTTCGATTTTGACCAATTGTGCGATAAATTCATGAGCCAATTCGGTAGCAAGAGGGCTGTTCGACCTCCAGCCAATCATTTGTATTCAGTAATACATACACCCGATGAGACCTTCAAAGCATTCATGGGGAGATTTAATAATGAACTGTTAAAAGTCAAAGTACCAAGGGTGGATTTTCTAATTACAGTCTTGTTCCAAAACACCTTGAATAGAGGATTTGCCAGCGCGATTGTCTGAAAAACCCCTCCTACCTACGAGAAGCTAATGGGAATGGATAACCAATACATGAACGAGGAGGAAATGACTAAGCTCAGAGGGAGCTTCTTTGGAATCGGCAAAATAGACGAGAAGCAACAAGCCCCTATCTTGGATCGTCCGATCGAGAGAGGACCGAATAATCGTTATAACGATAACAGAAACAGGAGAGGATATCGTGAGGATGGAAGAAATTTCGATCCAAGAAGGCTGAGGGCAGGCAAGTCCAACAAGGAATACTATGATAATTACAACCCACTTAAAAAGCTCAGATCGGAAATCATGTTTGCTATACAAGATAAGAATCTTCTGAGAAGCCCCTCCCTCCCCCCCGCCCCCCGACAAAGAGAAGCCCCAAACTCGAAGAAATACTGTAGGTTTCATCGAAAAAGGGGCCATGACACTGATGAATGTTATCAACTGAAGGATGAAATCGAAAGGCTGATATCAGAGGGTTATCTAACTGGATACGTTAAAACCACGAGAAACACTTAAGGGGAGAACAGACCAGGTAACAACCGTTCCCGATCTAGATCTCCCCCGAGAAGAAATCAGAATCGAGAAGACAAGGAGGAATCGAGAAGGGCCCAACCGAGAACAATTGTCAATATGATATCGGGGTGACCCGCAGGCAGAGATAATAAGAACTCGAGGAGAATAGTTTCCCGAGCTCTTCGAAACAGGGATCAACATGAGCGTAACGAAATATTATCAATCAAACCAGCAACCCCCAACAAATTGATAGGGTTTGATGATTCCGACCTCCAGCCAAGATATGTCCCATACGATGATCAAGATGTCCCGACTACCCCATGGTTATCACCGAGCAGATAACTAGCGCGACCGTAAAAAGAATCTTAATCGATACAGGTAGTTCGGCAAACATCCTCTTCTTAGATGCACTGGAAAGGATGGATCTGGGACATACCCCTTCAGATCCCGTAGGAACTCCTCTTGTCGGCTTCGGAGGGGCTCAAGTATCCCTATGGGGACATTAACTCTATCTCTAGCATTGGGAGAATAAGGTAATTCGAAAATCAGGATGGTCAAATTCCTGATAGTCGACGCACCGTGCGCTAATAATGTCATATTGGAAAGACCAGCACTTAAGGCCATCTCCAACAGTTGGGGCAAAAATGCCCCCTCCCCCTCTCCCCTCCCACTCCCCCTCCCACTCCATAATCGTCTTCAACAGTTAGGGACATAGATTAATAATAATAAAATAATAATATAAAATAATAATAATAATAATAATAATAATGTGAAAGATAAAGATAATAATAATAGTAACAATAATAAGAATAATAATAATAATAATAATAATAATAATAATAATAATAATAATAATAATAATAATAATATAAATATTATTATTATAAAAATTACTAATAATAAAAATACTAATAATACTGATAGTAATAGTAACAATAATGATAAAATAATAATAATAGTAGTAGTAGTAGTAGTAATAATAATAACAATAATAACTAATAACAATAATAATAATAATAATAATAGTAATAGTAACAATAATGATAAAATAATAATAATAAATAATAAATAATATTAATAATAACAATAAAATAATAAATAATAATAATAATTAATAATAATAATAGTAGTAGTAATAATAATAATAATAATAACAGACTTCGTGCCCCGAACCAGGAGGATCTACGGAGGCTTCTTGACAAAGCAGAACGACGTGGATTCCCAGGAATGATCGGGTCTTTAGACTGCATGCACTGGATATGGAAAAATTGTCCAACCGCATGGCAGGGGAGCTTTTCTGGCAAAACTAGAAAAACCCACAATTGTTCTTGAAGCAGTAGCCAGTGTTTTGAAAATCGGACCGGACTGGCCGGTTGACCCGGTTCAACCGCTAACCGGTCTTCAATTCTGTTCGGTTCACCCCTAAAACCAGTCTCCTAATTAACCAGTTTGAACCAGTAATATCAGTGAACCAGTGGTTCACTTAATTTTTTTTTTTTTTTTAAATTTAGAGATTTTTTGTTATTGTTATTTATTTGAACTCTTGTTTAACATTTAATAGAATTACAAATATATACTTTAATTGGAATAACATTAATTATTTTAGTGTTTTCACAGTCAATGCAATAATACATTTTCTTTTACATAAAGAAGTACATAATCATTTTCTCATCATTGTGAATAATATTATTTTGTGTATAAAATTATGCAAATCAATTACCATATAAACATCAACTTACAACAATAAAACCCAAATATATGTATATTTGAGGAATACTTGAGATTTATATTTTTGACATTGATCTTAATTATTAAGACATTTTGATTATTTGCATGAAACAATAAAAATTTATATTGACAAAGAATGATAATTTCTTGAATTATAATTGTATTTTAGATAATCTAAATATATATATATATATATATATATATATATATATATATATATATATATATATATATATATATATATATATATATATATATATATATTACATAATAATAAAGTCACACCGGTTATACCGATCGAACCAGTAACCAGTAAGGCTTCCGGTTCAATGACCGGTCCGATTTTAAAAACACTTGCAGTAGCTTCATCAGACACTTGGATATGGCATGTCTTTTTTGGCATACCCGGTGCACAAAATGACCTGACTGTCCTCGGTCGTTCACCCTTGTTCGATGACCTCACTCGTGGAAAATTCCCATAAGTGAGCTATAAGGTGAATAGTAACGTCTACACAATGCCGTACTATCTTGCCGATGGTATTTATCCAAAATGGGGCACGTTAATTCAATCCATCAGGCGAGGATATTATTATTATTATTATTATTATTATTATTATTATTATTATTATTATTATTATTATTATTATTATTATTATTATTGTTATTATAAAAAAGTCGCAATCACTTATATATATCAAGTTATACTCGAGTTTAAATCATATTAAAGTTCATTTATTTGATAAAAAATAATTTATAATTTGATTCATTTGTACATTTTAACTAAATTAAAATATAAATTTAAAATATCTAATTAAAACTAATTCCTGTAAAGATTTAATTTTTTAAAATATGAAATTTATTAATCCATACACAAAATTTATAAAAATAAAAACCACCAAATGTATAAAAAACGAGAAAAAATGTAGCATGTGAGAGCCGAGGGGTAAAGGAGGGGTAAGCTTTTGCCCTTTCTTTCCCACTCCCACTCTCACTCTCCTCTCCCTCCCCACTCCCCCCCACCATTGAAGGCCATAATTCTAGAAAAACCCCAAAATCCCCCTCCCCCTCCCCCTTACCATTGAAGATGGCCGGAGGGCAAATTTTTGCCCTTTGTATCTCATTCCCCCTCCCACTCTCCCTCCCGTCCCCACTTCCCCCCACTATTGAAGACCACAATTCTTTTCCCCCTCAAAATCCCCCTCCCCCTCCCCCTAACGATTAGAGATGCCCTAACAGCTTCTAGGCAATCATTTCCACCCATCATCAGAAGCTGAAATTCCCGACCTCCAGGGGAATTGGGGAAGTGCTAGGAAACATGAAAGATGGTTGGTGATGGGGGCTATTTCGCACCCTATATCTTGTACGGATCGAGTAAAGAACATGAGATCGGTTCGACCAAATCAAACAGTTCGGGATCATCTTATCGACCCGGCCAAGTACAGCTCTCTTCGACTAGAAGACTATATTCCGGACCCAAGAAGAATATTTGGGCCGAATCCTATTAGGACTATGTTTCCTTGTAACGCTAGGTTTAGCATTGTATAAATACCTAGTTAATCATTGTTATTAACAACTTAAGCTCTCGGGAATACGCCGTTGAATGCTGCTTACCACAGCATAAGTCAATACTATTCAAATAAAGAAAAAGCTTTTCCTCTTCATATTGGTGTGTTCTTTGCTTTGGTTTGTGTGTTTACTTCTTGTTTTTACAATATTGCTTTTCTTTGTGATTGATCCATCCGGAATAAAGTAACAGAGCCCTATAAAATATATAAATATCACAAAATCACTGATACCCCCTTAACCCGACGAAATCCGGTTAAATCAGTTGGCGCCCACCGTGGGGCTAGGTTAATTATTCGATCGACACATGGCTCGCCCAAGGAAAAGCGCTCGCATTGGAGCGAGAAGTAATACAACCACCGGCCATAACACATCGGAAGACGTACAGGACAACAATAATAATAACGTTCCCAACACCAACGAGAATCTCCAAGATGCCCGCCCCCGTCAGTAGGAACCCCAAGGAGGTCTTCCCGGTGCCATACAAGAAGAACCGGAACTCCCCGAAATACCCGTTCCTCTCCCGGGCGCTCAGGAGAAACTGCGACAAATAGCAATGCTCTTCAAATCACTCTCTCCAGAAGAATTACTAGTTCTAGATCAAATCCCTCGAAACGTTAGGGCTACCAGGACAATTCCTGCTCCTGAAGCGCCAAGAACAAACGAACAAACCTCTCAACAAGCCGACAGCCCAGCAAGTGAGCGACGCTCGCTACACACTCCGCAGCAGGGAAATTCTAAACCCTCCGATAATCATCACCAAAGAAAACCAGGACAAAGAAAACCGCAGCCGGGGCGCAGTGGCTCCAAGGAACGTACGATAATCCCTATCGAGGATGATATAGACGATGCAATCCCTGATCGACCACGAACAACCCGATTCTCGGAAAGAGAAATCGAAAGGATAGTACAGGAGCGACTGGAAAAACTCCTACGATCTGTCCAAAACCCGTGGGCCCGGCCCGGACCGCTGAATTCTACTATCATATTGGCTGAGATTGGAACAAAAAGAGTTAAGTATACATTGATCAGCTCAATAAACACTCCTCAATCCGACCATAAAAACGAGTCGAGAATACATTGATCCGCTCAATAAACACTCCTCGATATATATTCAGCAATCAAAAAGACTTCAGGTACTAAAAACCTAAGTCTAAACAAAACGAGTCGAGTAAACATCGATCCGCTCGATAAAAACTCCTCGATATATATTCAGCAATCAAAAAGACTTCAGGTACTAAAAACCTAAGTCTAAACAAAACGAGTCGAGTAAACATCGATCCGCTCGATAAAAACTCCTCGATATATATTCAGCAATTAAAAAGACTTCAGGTACTAAAAACCTAAGTCTAAACAAAACGAGTCGAGTAAACATTGAGCCGCTCAATAAAAACTCCTCGATCTACTCATAACAATTCAAACAGACTTTGGGTTAAAAACCTAAGTCTAAACAAAACGAGTCGAGTAAACATCGATCCGCTCAATAAACACTCCTCGATATATATTCAGCGATAAAAAAAAAAGACTTTGGGTATTAAAAACCTAAGTCTAAATTATAAACGAGTTGAGTAAACATTGATCTGCTCAATAAAAACTCCTCGATCTATTCACGACGATCAAAAAGACTTCAGGTACTAAAAACCTAAGTCTAAACAAAACGAGTCGAGTAAACATCGATCCGCTCGATAAAAACACCTCGATATATATATTCAGCAATCAAAAAGACTTTTGGTATTAAAAACCTAAGTCTAAATTATAAACGAGTTGAGTAAACATTGATCCGCTCAATAAAACTCCTCGATCTACTCATGACAGTTCAAAAAGACTTTTGGTATTAAAAACCTAACTCTAAATTATAAACGAGTCGAGTATACATTGATCCGCTCAATAAACACTCCTCGATATATTTTCAACGATTAAAAGGCTTTTGGGATAAAAACCTAAGTCTAAACAAAACGAGTCGAGTAAACATCGATCCGCTCGATAAAAACTCCTCGATATATATTCAGCAATCAAAAAGACTTTTGGTATTAAAAAACCTAAGTCTAAGTAAACGAGTCGAGTAAACATCGATCCGCTCGATAAAAACTCCTCGATATATATTCAGCAATTAAAAAGACTTCAGGTACTAAAAACCTAAGTCTAAACAAAACGAGTCGAGTAAACATTGATCCGCTCAATAAAAACTCCTCGATCTACTAATAACAATTCAAACAGACTTTGGGTTAAAAACCTAAGTCTAAACAAAACGAGTCGAGTAAACATCGATCCGCTCAATAAACACTCCTCGATATATATTCAGCGATCAAAAAAAAAAGACTTTGGGTATTAAAAACCTAAGTCTAAATTATAAACGAGTTGTGTAAACATTGATCCGCTCAATAAAAACTCCTCGATCTATTCACGACGATCAAAAAGACTTCAGGTACTAAAAACCTAAGTCTAAACAAAACGAGTCGAGTAAACATCGATCCGCTCGATAAAAACTCCTCGATATATATTCAACAATCAAAAAGACTTTTGGTATTAAAAACCTAAGTCTAAATTATAAACGAGTTGAGTAAACATTGATCCGCTCAATAAAAACTCCTCGATCTACTCATGACAGTTCAAAAAGACTTTTGGTATTAAAAACCTAAGTCTAAATTATAAACGAGTTGAGTAAACATTGATCCGCTCAATAAAACTCCTCGATCTACTCATGACAGTTCAAAAAGACTTTTGGTATTAAAAACCTAAGTCTAAATTATAAACGAGTCGAGTAAACATCGATCCGCTCGATAAAAACTTCTCGATATATATTCAGCAATCAAAAAGACTTTTGGTATTAAAAAACCTAAGTCTAAATAAAACGAGTCGAGTAAACATCGATCCCCTCGATAAAAACTCCTCGATATATATTCAGCAATCAAAAAGACTTTTGGTATTAAAAAACCTAAGTCTAAGTAAACGAGTCGAGTAAACATCGATCCGCTCGATAAAAACTCCTCGATATATATTCAGCAATTAAAAAGACTTCAGGTACTAAAAACCTAAGTCTAAACAAAACGAGTCGAGTAAACATTGATCCGCTCAATAAAAACTCCTCAATCTACTTACGACGAACAAAAGACTTTTGTTATGAATACTTAAGTCAAAATTATAAAAGAATCGAGTATACATTGATCCGCTCAATAAACACTCCTCGATCCAGCAATAAAAATGAGTCGAGTATACATTGATCCGCTCAATAAACACTCCTCGATCCAGCTAAATGAAAAGACTTGAGTATACATTGATCCGCTCAATAAACACTCGTCGAATAATCGATAAACACTCACCGATCTCCAAAAAATGACTTAGTGTTTAAAACCAATAATTGGTAAACAACCTAAGTCATAATATTTGAGTAAAATCGATCCGCTCGATAAACACTCACTGATCTCCAAAAAATGACTTACTGGTTAAAACCAATAATTGGTAAACAACCTAAGTCATACAATTTGAGTAAAATCGATACGCTCGATAAACACTCAGCGATCTTCAAAATTAAAGAAATTGAAGGGTAAAAACCATCAATTTGGTATGAACTCTTGATCGAGTAAAACCATTAAGTTGGTAAAAACTCTCAAATAAAAATTAAAGAGTAAAACCACTTAAGTTGGTATAAACTCCTGATCGAAAAATATTGAGTAAAATCATTAATTTGGTAAAACTTCCTCAAATACATATTGAGCATAAACCATCAAGCGGTAAAAGCTCGACCTACAATCTTCGATCTACAATCTTCGATCTTCGATCTACTATCCTCAATCTACGATCTACAATCTTCGATCTACGATATACAATCTTCGATCTTCGATCTACTATCCTCAATCTACAATCTTCGGTCTTCGATCTACGATATACGATCTTCGATCTTCGATCTACAATATTCAATCTACGATCTATGATCTACAAAACCGATAATTGGTTTACCATCCAAATACAAAATTAAAGATCAGACCATGGTTTGAAAGGATCAAAAAATTACTATATGGAATTTTTAACTGCTCCGATCTCCCTGCTGATTATGGTTATGGAGAACTGCAAATTCAACCATTGAAGAAATTATACTATACTCAGAGATCGATACGACACAATACCCATGCATTGACAAACCCTAAATATCACGAAGGATATGTACTCTTTTTCCCTTGGTCGGTTTTTATCCCAATGGGTTTTTCCAAGCAAGGTTTTTAACGAGGCATGTTCGATATACATCAGGGAGCCATCCAAAGGCATAATTTTACTTCTCCGAGCTACATATATACTTCTGCTTGAGAGGCGGGTTTCGTACTGACGGCTGCTATTTCGTATTTAGCCTGGTCGTCTTCGACCTGATCAATATCGATCTGGAACATTTCAATCTCGATATGGAGCGTCTCAATCTTGACCAAACCTCATCATTATCGATTGATTCAAGCTGAAGTACACATCAACGCTTTATGTGACGCAAATGCTGATCGATAGAGTTCGATCTAAGATCCATAATCTACGAATTCTAATGGGATAAAACCCTTAAGCTGGTAAAAATTCTGATTTTATGAGCACAAACTGTCGATCAGAAAATCTTTTAACTGAATTTATTACCAAATTGTCTCGACCAAGACTGGAAGCTGTTGCTACGACCCTTGGCTCGGAAAAGGATTGAGAATAAAGCCATTTGAGTAAAATCTCTTTTTATAACCCTTTGCTCAGAAATGACTAAAAGCAAGAGTGAAATCCATTGATATGACTCTATGCTCGAACAAGACTTAATAGAAAATTTGAGTAAAACCATTCATTTGGTATAAACTCAATGCTCGAAAATGTATAATAGTATGGGTAATATCTGCTGATATAATTCTTTACTCGATAAAGATTTAACGTAAAAGGGCATATTGGGCCCCTCAACTTTGAAGAAATGGCTTTCCAGTTCAAAAGCATCTGATTTTATTAAGCGTCTCTCATGAATATATACTCTTTTTCCCTTCCCTGGTTTTTATCCCACAGGGTTTTTCCGAGCTAGGTTTTTAATGAGGTATATCCGACGCATCCCAATTTTGAGGACGATCAGCACCTTCGCTCGGTTTATTTCTACGAGCTTCAGCCTCACTTCTGTTCTATTTTAATGAGGTATTATCCCATCTTCGCTCGCGACTAATCATATTCTCGCCAATCATTGAAGAAGAAACGTCTCCTCAAAAGAGAAATAACATTACGGTGCGAAAACGACAAAATGACTATCTATGAAGTGTAGTACTCTTTTCCTTACTTAGGATTTTTTCCCACTGGTTTTTTTCCAAGTAAGGTTTTTAACGAGGCACAGTTCATAGAAAGGACAGTCGTAAAAGACCATCTACTTCTACGAGCTTCTATTACATATACGCTCGAAGAAGTGAGGGAGTACTGATGGGAGCTATTTCGCACCCTATATCTTGTACGGATCAAGTAAAGAACATGAGATCGGTTCGACCAAATCAAACAGTTCGGGATCATCTTATCGACCCGGCCAAGTACAGCTCTCTTCGACTAGAAGACTATATTCCGGACCCAAGAAGAATATTTGGGCCGAATCCTATTAGGACTATGTTTCCTTGTAACGCTAGGTTTAGCATTGTATAAATACCTAGTTAATCATTGTAATTAACAACTTAAGCTCTCGGGAATACGCCGTTGAATGCTGCTTACCACAGCATAAGTCAATACTATTCAAATAAAGAAAAAGCTTTTCCTCTTCATATTGGTGTGTTCTTTGCTTTGGTTTGTGTGTTTACTTCTTGTTTTTACAATATTGCTTTTCTTTGTGATTGATCCATCCGGAATAAAGTAACAGAGCCCTATAAAATATATAAATATCACAAAATCACTGATACCCCCTTAACCCGACGAAATCTGGTTAAATCAGTTGGGACTGTTACACTATCTCCATTGACAAACAAGAGAAAAATGAAGGAACCTACTCGAAGGTCCAGAAGCTAACTGCGGGGGCCCTTCCTGAGCCCTCGATCCCAATCATTGTTGACGACCCTCTCGAAAAGGGAACCATGGAGAAGAGGAAACTGAAACAAGAAGAAATGAATAACCGGAAAAGAAAGTTCGAGAGAATCGAGCCCTCGAAAAGTCATAAAACAATCGAATTAATACTGGGAGAATCATCAAAGACGACTAGAGTTGGGACACAACTCTCTGAGGGACTTGAGACCCAGCTTATCGAATTTTTGAGGGAGAATGTGGACGTTTTCGCATGGTCGACCACCGATCTGCAGGGAATACACCCGAAAATCATCGTCCATAGACTCAATATCGATCCATCAGCGAGGCTGGCCAGGCAAAAGAAAAGGAACTTTGGTCCCGAAAGAAACAGAATAATAAAAGAAGAAGTCAAAAAGCTCCTCGACGTTGACTACATTGCCGAAATACAATTCACCAAATGGCTATGTAATGTCATTTTGGTATCCAAGGGAGGAGGAAAATGGAGAATGTGCAATGACTTCTCGGATCTCAACAAACTCTGCCCAAGGGATCCTTACTCTCTCCCTCGAATCGACTCCCTAGTCAACTCAACCACTGGTTGTGCTATTTTGAGCATGATGGATGCTTTCCAAGGTTTCTACAAATCTTTATGGCCTTGGAAGACCAGGAGAATACAACATTTGTTACCGAAATGGGAGTATATTTCTTTAAGGTGATGTCGTTTGGATTAAGGAACGCAGGGGCGACTTATCAGCGCTTGGTCAACAAGATGTTCGAAACACGGATAGGTAAATCTATGGAGGTGTACGTCGATGATATGCTCGTCAAAAGCCTCGACGAGAACGACCACTTAGTGCACATCAAACAAGCGTTTGATATCATGAGGAAATACGGGATGAAACTTAATCCCGCCAAATGCATTTTTGGCGTTTGTTCATGAAAATTCCTTGGGTATTTGGTGAACGAGAGAGGTATCGAGGCAAATCCCGAAAAGATACAAGCCATCATCGACCTGAAAGCCCCGAGGAATTTGAATAAAGTACAAAAGCTGGTCGGAAAGATCACTGCCCTTAATCATTTTATATCTAGATCGGCGAACAAGAGCCAGCCTTTCTTCAAGGTTATGAAAATGCGAAAAAATTCGAATAGTCTGCAAAATGTGATCAAGCTTTCGATCAACTCAAAGCTTACTTAGTGTCTCCTTCCCTATTGGCAAAACCTCAGGACGGAGAAGTTCTTTATCTCTATGTTGCCGTATCATCCCAAGCTATCAGCTCGGTGTTAGTAAGGATGGAAGCTAGAGAGAACCACCCGATTTACTATGTCAGCAGAGTCTTGCAAGACCCGAGAGAAACTACTCCAAGATTGAAAAGCTCGCTCTGGCCATAGTAACCACTGGCCGAAAACTCCGACCTTATTTCCAGTCTCATAAGATCGTCGTTTTGACAAATCAACCGCTGAGACAAACTCTTTCGAAACCAAAGGCGTCGGGAAGATTGGTTAAATGGGCAGTCGAATTGGGGGAGTATGATATCGATTATTTGCCCAGGACATCCGTCAAGGGGCAGGTCCTAGCGGACTTTGTTCTCAAAAGCACCGAGACTATAGAGGAAAAAGAAGAAATCTAGATGCTGCACGTAGACGGTTCCTCCACGTCGACAGGGGGTGGAGCAGGAATTTACTTTCAAGTACCAAATAGCGAAGAACTCGAATTTGCATTAAAATTAGACTTCCTGGTGTCTAACAATGAGGTAGAGTACGAGGCTTAATTAGTTGGTCTCAAAATGACGTCGGAGACGGGAATTCAAAACTAAATCGCCTACACTGATTGTTAGCTAGTAGAAAAGCAGTTCAAGGGTTTGTTCGAAGCCAAAGAAGAATCCATGATCAAATACCTGGATCTCGTCAAAACTCAAACCTAAAAATTCAAGACCTTCCGGTTGGAATACATAAGACGGACCGAGAACACAAGGGCGGATGCCCTTTCAAAATTTGGAAATATGATCGAAGGCATCGTAACGAGAAAGATAACCTTAATGGTATCTAGTAAACTGGCCATCGACACACGACTGGAATCACGAAGTGTAGATGTTCTGAACCTCGACAATGAAGAGCCAAGTTGGAAGACCCCCTTGATAGATTACTTAACGAAAGGAACTCTACCCATCGATAACAATGAAGTGAAAAGGATTAAATACAGAGCACCTCACTACGCTATGATCAGTGATGAGTTATATTGACGATCTATTACGGGAGTACTTTAAATGTGTATAGCAAGTCCACAGACAGGGATGGTTTTGAAAGAAGTCCATGAGGGATCATTCGGAAATCACTCGGGAGGAAGAGCGTTAGCAATCAGAGTATCACGGCTGAGGTATTACTGGCCGACTTTGACAAAATAAGCTATTCATTACGCGAGAAGTTGTGCCAAATGTCGATACCATGCAACTATGCCTCAGCAACCAGCTCAGAAAGTGGAATCTATCTCGATCGCATGGCCTTTTGATCAATGGGGTGTCGATTTAGTTAGCCCGCTACCATAGGCAAGAGGACAGAAACGCTTCCTACTCGTTGGAGTCGAGTACTTCAATAAATGGATAGAGTTGTTCCCCTGAAATAGATCACTCAAACTCAGATAATCAACTTTTATTGGTCGATAATCTGTAGGTTCGGACTTCCAAGGGTCATAATATCGGATAATGGTGGGCAATTCATCGTTAAAAGAGTAACCGATTGGTGTACAAAACATAAGATTACGCAACGCATTACCTCGGTGGGATGTCCGCAGACGAATGGGCAAACCGAGGTAACTAACAGGGAAATTCTGAGGCTCTTAAAGAAGAGATTGTCGGAAGCCAGCGAAGCATGGTTGGATGAATTACCTTGGGTAGTTTGGGCTAATAGAACAAAAGAAAAGACAGCGACTGGAGAAACTCCTTTCAGATTGGTATATGGCTCCGAGGCGGTGGCTCTAGCGGAACTCGAAGTGCCTTCACCCAAAATCGACCTGTGCAATGAAGCGGACAACACGGACGCAAGAAACTTTGAACTCGACCAAATGGAGGCAAGAAGAGAGGGGGCTTCGACTAGGATACAGTCGTACAAAACGACCATGGCCAGGGCTTACGACAAGAACGTAAGGTTGAAGTATTTCCAAGTTGGGGACCTTGTACTTAAACTGGTCGATGTTTCTAAAGAAAAAGGGAAACTCGACAGCAATTGGGAAGGACCATTCAAGGTAATTGAAGTTGGAAGGAAGGGCGCATATCGGCTGGAGACGATGGGCGAAGAACTAGTCAAGCGAACATGGAATGTGAGAACCTCAGGAAATTCTACACTAAAAGTCACTTCTCTCTCGTTTGTTTGTATTGTTTAAAATGTTATGTAGTACTCTAACCTCTCTTGTCACTCTTTTGAATCTAATACCAAAAGTTACTTTTCCAAATTACGAGTTGCAGAGGAACCGACTAATGAAGAATGAAAGCTATTAATAAGCTAACTCCACAAGTTCCTCGAAAGCCGCAGGGCGTCGAGATGAAATCGACAAATAAAGAATGAAAGCTATTAATAAGCTAACTCCACAAGGCGTCGAGATGAAATCGACAAACAAAGAATGGAAGCTATTAATAAGCTAAATCCACATGTTCCTCGAAAGCCGTAGGGCATCGAGATGAAATCGACAAAGAAAGAATGAAAGCTATTAATAAGCTAACCCCACATGTTCCTCGAAAGCCGCGAGCATCGAGATGAAATCAACAAACAAAGAATGACAACTATTAATAAGCTAACCCCATATGTTCCTCGAAAGCTGCAGGGCATCGAGATGAAATCGACAAACAAAGAATGAAAGCTATTAATAAGCTAACTCTACATATTTCTCGAAAAGCCGCAGAGGCATCGAGACGAAGTTGACTAAAGAAGAATGAAAGCTATTAATAAGCTAACTCTGCGAAATCGGCAAAAAACTGCAGAGGCTTTGAAGCAAAATCGACTAAAGAAGAGGCTATTAGCCAGCTTACAAACTTCTCAAAAAAGATGAAGAGATATCGAGATAAAATCGATCAATGAAGTTAGAAACAATATTAAGTTGGAAGTCGCATAATGAAGTCAGAAACAATATTAAGTTGGAAGTCGCATAATTTAAAGTTATTCAACGAGTGGGCGAATCAGAATTTATATCATTAGACGATTAAAATTTATCCAGAAGTTGATTGATAGTCGACGTCTTCAAAATCGACATCCATACTTAAATTGAAGAATCGACAGATAAAAACCATGGATATAAGCAAAAGAAAAGATTTTATTACGTTAAATCGATCACTTTACAAAGGTATCAAAAGCTATTACAACTACTTTCTCGAATAAGTACATGAGAAATTGGAATCCTACATCTAATTCTTCGTCTCTTCATAATGCGACCACCGAGACCTCGACGTCGGCTTAATGAAGACCTTGATGAACAGACAGATCTTTCTCGACTCCCGAGCATGTCTTCCTAAATGCACGCCTATAGCTTTTTCTCTCACTGATCAGTGCATTTCCGAGACGTACTCCTCGGGTTCTCGATGGTGTTAGCGAGGGCCAGTAGGGGTCATTTTCAGCAACAGCCACAAGGAAACCCATCGACCAGATTACCATGGCTGATGGGTCTCTCTACTTTGGCCAAGTGACAGGAGAGGAAAAAACTGCAGATCGATGATCCGCAGTTTAAGTCCTCCACCAGGCTACAACCCACCGCCTCCGAATACGACTCAAGATCTCGACTCTCAGAACGAAGGCATTCCATATCTGAGAGCCAAAATAGTGAGGCAGCGTCAGGGCTGACCTCGTTGTCCTTATCGATCCCACCCGTTCGAACATCGAGGCCGACACACAGAGGCGCCCCCTTTACCGATACGACCCAATCGAATAAGTTAGTCCCCCTCCTCGATCAGGAGGGCGAACACGATGAGGAAGTGCGTAGATTAAGAAAGCACTTCTCATCGACATGATGTGTGTAGAAAGCTCGAAGGGAGAGCATGTCAGAGTATATATCCAAGGATACATATTTAGATTATTGTGGGTACGGACTGAAAATGAATGGTCCCCCTCCCAATTTATAGATCCTACATGCCCGATCCCCTGGCTAGGGTTTATTGGGATCAACGGCCAAGATCAAACGCATTAAACGCCGTCTGCTGCGCTTACCAAGGAAAGCCACGCGGAATTAATCCGGCGGTCCAAAGGCATCATCATCAACGGCTAAGATCCAAGCATTTAATGCGCCAACCGCCCCTACTATCGACCAGCTTCGACATTCAAACGATGGTCGACACACTGAAGGCTAATTAGCATACAACTCGGCTCGTGCGTCGACCTGATATGGTATTACCCGCCGAACTCATAGCGACTATGCAATCTTTGCACATGTCGACGGTTTAGTATCAAAAAGCCGAAATCCCTACAATAATTAAACGACGGAAGAACACGTCGATACGATGAAAACTTTCCAATTTCTCTCATACCAAAGAACGAGAATTGATAAAGGACAATGACGATGGTGTAAATATGAAAGATATATTCGACAGAAAAATTATACCTGAATGACATACTTCTATCCCGAGGAAATTATGCAGCAAACAAAGTACTATATATAGAATCACGGATATGATCCGAGGGTCCAGAATGCATCTTACCGCTCGAGATCAGTAACCATTCAGGCAAATACTGACAAGTAGCACCAACGAAGGGCCTATTAACATAATTGTGTAATTATGAATTAAAATCAAATAGATAAATATGGAAGAAAAATTGTCAGAATATTGTTAAGTTACAGACCGAATAGTTAAAGTCAAAACACGCTACTCGAGCGCGACTCAATAAAAGATCATCGAGATTTACAGTACGAAACATTTATTACAAATAACACAAGCCAAACAATATTAAATTGAGCCGGGATCATGGTGGGTCACATAGTCGAGCATATCGAGATGAGTCGACTCCTTCGAAGTCTCGGGGACATCCCTGTGGGCTACCACCTTAGCCTTCTCGACCTGAATACCGAGAAGAAAGCCGAATTCATACTTCTCAGGCTCTTCTTTGTCTTCAACTTCGGGGGTCGCAATATTGACCTCCTTACCGTTCTCATCAAGGCTGGGATCCATTTTCCCTTCATCAAACTTATCATTAAGGAATCCCAAGGCACGACATTGCTTCCACCCTCTCTCGAACATCTGGATCAAATCGGTACCCAACTGACGATCCACAAGCTCCTGATACACGATACTGTTGTAAAATTCGAGAACGACCTCCTTCCTCTCTTCAGAAGACAAACTGCGACGACGCTCGAGTACATCTCGCTGACCCTTCTCAAAGCCCTCGACCTCCCTCTCTCCCAATTTCTTCTCGAAATCAACCTTCAATTGTGATAGCTCGGCCTCCAACAGCGCGATCTATTTCTCCTTGTCAGAAATATCTCCCTCAAGAGATTTCGCTTTCCCTTCGAGAGCACCGAGCTGCTTCCGGGCTTCCTTATCAAGTCCTTTATATTTCTCGGCACGTTTTCGAGCTGAATCCGCTCTACAGCAGTTGTGGAAAATCAGTTGGTTGCTCTGAAAGAACACAAAACAAAATTTAGTATGCTAAAAAAGGGTCTCTACAAAAAGTTAACCACCTAAACATGAAAACAAAAACTTAAAAAATACCGCCAACTGGAGGGTTGCTTGCAAACGCAAGATATCGGCAGTATCGAATTTCAAAAAAGCCTCATGATCCATAAGGGATGGCGTCGAACAGAACTTATCCCAAACCTCGGGACTAATGTCATTACGAAGGAAAGACGGATTTATCATCAAGCCTTGAGCGACTTGATCCCCCATTCTTTTCTTATGATTCCCGACCATCGTCTCGACTATTTTCCTCGGGAGAGCGATGGCATCACCAGTCGATGGAGTCAGGCTCGCATCGGACTTCGCCCTCTTTGAGTTGGGTGCTTCCTTTGGCCCACCATCGGAAGACATTGGCCTTTTCCCCTTGTCGAAAGATGACTCCTTTTCAAAACGCGGGCTCGGCTTAGGAGGGATAGTACTTGATTGCGCAGATACCTTGGTCCTCAAGTCTTTTCCCCGCGTCGCTGGAGGAGTAGGATCATTAACCATCTTCTTTTCTTTTAAAACTGCCAAAGAAGCTCGACTCGCCATGACCACAGATTCTGCACGTCAGAAGAATTAGTCGATAACAAACAAGAAGTGAATAAATAAATGGCATGATAACTACCTAATGAGGGACTATCGATAGGTAAAGGAGCCATCGACATCCCTCCCAAACTCAAGATCGGTTCCCGCAAAAGTAAGTTGATATCAAATGTCGACTCCGATAACTGCGAAGAAAAGTCGGGCCCCAGGAAGGTTCGGGAACATTCTTCAAAAGAATGTCGCCCGCTCCACTCGCGTTTCGTCCTCCACACATAATTCTTAGGAGAGTGAACAAAAGCGAATCTATTTTTCCAACCCTTTCCATGTGATGACTTAAGGTCACTCAGGAACCTAACGTTAGGTTTTTACGTGACAAAATAAAAACTTTCGTTCGACTTAGGGGAAGGACTTAGGTTGAAAAGACCACAAAAATTGGCAAAAGAAGCCAGTTGACCTAGAGACTTCATGACTAAACAAAAACCGATTATGTACCCCCACAGCATTGGGGACTAGCTGTGTCTGACAAATACCCAAACCATTTACTATATCGACAAACTCCTTAGCCAATGGAAAACGAAGACCGTTTTCGAAGGTATCGAATGAAAAGTCCTACACCCTCGAGGTGGATCATTCATTCTCTGATCGGGAGTAGGGAGAAGAACAGTCCAACCCTTAGGAAATTGGAACTTGGCTAAAATTGACTTAACTGACAAACGTAAACGATTGGCTGACATGGTATTAAAATGCTCGGCAGTACGATAACGTTCCGATGTCGAACTCGGCGAAACGACATCTTTTGGAACCTGCTCAATAACGCTCAATAGTTGAGCAGAAAGAGGGCTATGATGCTACCCCTCAAAAGGGATATCGAAATGTGACATTATCGACCCCACTGACATACCCTCCCCTTCACCAACTGACTCGCTACCAATCGACAACGAATGATTCGACATAGAGAAAAGAAAGAGATAGAAGAGGTACCTAAGATGAATGAAAAACTTCGACTATAACGACTGCTTAACTCGACCAATGGCAGCTCCAGCGACCTTGCTCCGATTAAAAATTTGCTTTGAAGTGTGAATAGTGAATAAGGATAAATGGCCTATTTATAAACACAAACATCCTAAAGGTGCGATATTTCAAAAATATTTCAAAAAAGACGCGGCGGTTAAATATTTTAACGGCCCAACAAGTTCCCTCGAAAGGGTCCACCACGGTAGATTGTCAAATAAAATAATTGAAAAATTAAAAACATTTCTACATATATTAAATTAATGGCGACGACTGTTCAGAAAGATTCGATGATCACGATAGCTGATTAGAAAAAATCGATAACAAAATATACTAATTTCTTATCCTGGCAACAAAATACAAATTCCTAATCCTCATTATCCTCGTCCTCGGGTATCAACTTTTCAAACTCATGAGCTCGAGCTACAGCTTCTTCCGACTCCAACTCCGCGGCACTCGCATCGACTTCACATCTCTCGTTCAGCGCGGGACCAATGGCTTCAGGGTCAAAGTCAGATGTCAGGAAAACTATGTACGCACATTGAGCAATCGTCCTCTCGTGCATACGTATCAACTCCTCGCCCATCCTAGCATCGGCAAGATAGTTAAAGAGCGGAGACTCGACAAACTCCCTCGCAATCTCCAATCTCTGCTCCGAACTTACAACTCTAGCCTCCGGGGGGTAACCGCTGCGGAGCTTATCGTTCTACATTGTCGCTAAGCTCAATTGCCTCATGGAATACTCGAGCTGTTGATCCCTTCCTCGTGCTCCTTCTTACATCTCGCCAATTCCTCTTTACACTCGGCCAACTGCTTCTGCGCTAGCTCAGCTTCGTAATAACCGTTGAACAAATATTGCATCACCTATAATATCGAAACGACTAACTATGAGATCAAAGAAGTCGATGTGGAAACTACTATTATCGAGAAAGTCACTTACCTCGACGATCATCCGACCTCCATAATGTACGTTTTCTTGCAGAGAGAACTTCGATAAAAATCTTTGATCGAGAGGATAGATGCTATGTATGAAGGTCGCGAAGGCTGGTATCAAGGAATTCCTGAGGAGGACGGAGGTATCTTCGCCTAACTGGGTCGGGTGATCAAATTTTGAATCGAGCCACTCGAAAAGTTCCCAATCGAGATCCACCCCCGCATACTTGGCACTACTCCCCTTTTTTCACAGTCGGAGGAACAACATGATTGACTGCAGGGGGAACCTCGGGCTCGACTTCAGTCGTAGGTCTTTTCCCCAACCTGATCTCCTCGCGTAGAGAATCAGGATTGACTCCAGTTGACTTTCCCTGCTCATCGCCACCTGGTCGACCTCTGGAAGATGAGCCTTGGTTCGAAAACCTAAAGCCATGTTGCTCCAACATCACTCGCTTGCTCCCCTGGGAGAAACCAGAGCTCCTAGGAGTATATCCTCTACAAGAGACACAAATTGGAAAATTTTACCCAAAAATAATATCGACGTATTATTGCTTACCAAGGCTAGGGTCGTCGGCTCTTTTCTTCGATTTTGACAAATCGCAAACACGGAGTCGAGGTTCCTCGTTAAGTTTGTTGACATCGAGATGATACTTGCGGAGGTTCTCGACAAACCTCTATGTGAAATGTGGTCTCGGGGGATTATTCACGACTATGGGGTCAATACGACATGGAGCCGTTGTGTTCAAGGATTGGACCCTCGGGAGGTGTGAGAAACACAAACCTTGACTTCCAACCTTTACCATGAGAACTCTTGGCATTGGTTAAAAAGCTATACATGTTTCCTCGAGATTTTACTTGGTAAAAACATGTACCTGATTGAGGCAACTCACTAACCTTGAATAGGTACCAAAAGTTTTCGAAAGAGGAGCGTTGATTAAAAGCCTTCATCACCACTATAAACGTGATGATCATCGACATCCCATTCGGGACTATCTGCGTCGGACGAACGCCGAGGGTATTCAAAATTTCGGCCAATTCGGGAGCTATCGGCACACGAAACCTGCCTTCCATCGACGCCTCATGAATGGCCAACGCCCCCTCCGGCGGCTCGTGCATCCTGGCGTGCTCACCAGGACTTGTCAAGGTCCAACCCGAAGGTATCGAGAAGGCAGATAGCATCGACCCCACAGGTCTTTTGTGACCACCAGCTTGGAACTCGTGATACGCCTCCTTGATCTGATAATTTTTAGGGTCCTCCTCGTCACCGGACTCCTCGACTCTCCCTTCTACGCCAATTGGTTGGACATCAACTCCTTGTCCCCCGGACTTCGGGATTCTCGATCTGTTCATTAAACACTTCAACGACAATGGAATCGACGTGAGCGCTCTCCGGGCTTGAAGGTACATTGGCCGACATCTTTATCGATACTTTGAACTAAGCAAAACTATCGACTTCGAACTCTAAGAGAGGATATATTCAAGAACACGCTCAATAATAAAGAACAAGCTCCGAGGATAAAAGAAATTTCACTGAAAGGATGAAATTGCTTTACGGTAAAAATGACTTATATATAGGGAGAAAACTACCGCTTCGCTTATTACAGAAAAGCCCCTCAAAAAGTCACGACGATTCAGCTTCCTCCCTTCAGGAGATGCGATGTTCCGCCTGCCACCCTCTAATTTTTAAAATTGCCGCCAAGGCATGAAAATATAATTGGCGCGAAAAGCGATGAGCTAATAACGAAACCTCCAAAATCCAAATGAACATATTGATAGGATAGTGCCCAGCAAGCCAATTCATTTTAGCTTGTAATAGGTCTATTCTGTAAATAACAATCTTTGATTTTATAATTAATACGCACGTTTATTTATATGTGTATAAGGATAAACAATGGCCAACTTCATCTCTCGCGAATACATTTAAGCGATTGGATGAAATCCTTAGCTTACATTTGACTATGGGACGATTCACTTCAGTACTGAGCGCAATCATGAAGCAGTCTATAAGGTCGTAATCTTAAAACACGTTCCAAGTCATAGATTCCGAAACGAGATGGGGTATCGTAGGAATCGCCAAGACTTGTACAAGTATGCATGATTCACATGGAGTGAATTTGTACCGTTTCATGAGCAAGGCATTTGAGGCCAGTGCATATGAGTAGGTGGTTCGATAGAGGATCGAACGCATCGAACGACCCGAGTAGAGAACCCCATTGTGGAAGCGCATGTCGCATATCGGTGATGGGATGTTTCTCAAGACTTATAATAGTGTACGATTTAGTCCTTTGACTTAAGGTGCTAGGGCGAATTCGGTACATTAGTGTACGTACTTAGATCTAGGTATAGGTCACTTAGCTTGATCATAACATGCCTAGGTTGGGTGCGTATAGTTATGTACGCGAGTGGTTAGTACCAATATGGAATCTACCGACTCATCGTAATGGATGAGAGAATTTCCTATACGATTCTTAGATAATATATCCGAGGAATCTACGGGTCGGTGACGGATTTGGAAAGGGGTTTCCAAATTTAGCAGTCACACTGGAATATTATCCCGAATTAGAATGTATAGTTATCGAGACAAATTTAGAGGTGCCGATCAATTCACACACCCTAAGTCTTGATCGGGAAAATTAGTCGATAGAAGGACCGTATGTACATGGCAATTATATGAGGTGAGGTTCACAAATATCAATTCACATGAAGTTGGGCTTCATGGGCTTGTGGCTAGACATCGACCATGATGTGTGGGTACTCCTGAGTTAATAGAGGAATTTATTCTAGGAGTGGTCAATTAAAGGTAGTTTAATTGATCGGAGCAATTTATTGTTCATAAATTAAATCACGAGGAATTCGTGGGCCTGCTGCCAATTGATGGTGAACCTAGAGGGTCACACACAATACAGTTGGACGGTGACAGTTATAAAAGGGTATAAAAGGAATTAATTAATTTAAAGGTAATTAAATCAATTAAATGAATTAAAATATTAATTCAAGGTGGTTAATTAAAATGAGGCTTGCAAAACATGGGCCTTTAATTAAAATCCCATAAGAAGTCTTGCAAACCTAGGTCAAGAAGGAGGCTTATAAATAGAGTTCTAGATGAACTCAAAGGTGAACACCCTTGCACAAACCCTGAGCCGCCCCCTCTGACCTAGCCGCCCTTGCCCCTGCGCCACCACCTAGCCGCCGCCGCCTCCCTTGGCCGTGAGCTGCTCTTGTGCCGCCGTAGCTCCTCTCCTGTTCACCTTGTGCTAGATCTTGCTCTGCAAACAGATCTAGACAGTCCTTTAGTAACAAACCTTCTAGATCCAGCTCGTAGCCTAAGACTAGAATGTGTTGCCATAATCCAACTGGTGTGGATCAATCTCTGGAGGTGAGACACTTGGATCACTACCTGTGAATCGAAAACAACATTGGAGGTTGCCACCACCTTGCCTGTGGTGAGGTAAAAATCGAAACCCCCTTTAATTAAAGTACTTTATATGTTTTTTATTCAACCTTTTCGCATACATAATATGGAGATTTAATTATGGGACTGTGAAAAATTTTAAAATTCCGCACTCTCTGTTGTTCTGACAATCGAGGCAACCCAACACATATGTACATAAAATAAAAAACCAATCAAACTTCTAAAGTTCGACCTTTACTCGATCTCTAGAACTTGGGGGACTACCACTAATATATGCACAGAAAATTAAAAAACCAATTAAACTTCTAAAGTTCGACCTTCACTCGAACTCTAGAACTTGGGAGGCTACCACTAATATATGCACAGAAAATTAAAAAACCAATTAAACTTCCAGAATTCGACCTTCACTCGAACTCTAGAACTTGGGGGACTCTTGATGTACCAAGTCTTCGTCACAACATCACTATATCGATCGTCGATATCCTCACCGCGATGTCCGACGGAAAGAACGAGTCACAACACTTCGATCTCCATCGAACAGACTCACGTCGAGGATATCAACCTAACGCATCGATATATATTATGATCGACAAGCCCAACCCTTTTCGTAAAAGGGTCGAACCAAATAAGTGAGGTCAGTACCCTGATCCAAGTGTCTTATCATGACCCAACCCCGATATCCGAGAGGTCTTGTCAGGATCTGACCCAATGACCCAAATGGAAACTATAAATAGCCCTCATAAATACAGTACGGTACGCACCCTCTGAGCATTAATTACCCATTTCGATCTCACATCTCGATACTTACTTAAGCATCGGAGGGTTATCGCCGGGTCACCACCAGCATTAACCTGATGTAGTTCTCTTTGATTGCAGGTTACGATCCCCGTGTATAATTCGAGGAAAGGCTTGATTGACCTGCCGATCTTCACATTGACCAGAAGTGTTAATAACCGACATCCAAACTTTAAATACGACACAAGCATACTAATATACCGAAAACACTCTCATCAGTAATCACTAGCATGGGTCATCAATTGATTTAACTAATTGGTCATAGATTAGACTATGCGACATAGAACTCTAGGAGCTTTTTATTTTTATACCTACCAAGTGTTTGATAATTTGTCTGAGTTACTTTCATTTACTTTTCCTTAGTGTTAATTGTTAATGTTGTTAACTATGTTTAAAACAATCTGTGTATATAAAATATTATAGAATATTTTATATTTCTAAGTACTATAGTGAATTATAAAATATTATAAAATACTTTATATTATAAAACTATAGTAAATTATTCCAACAGAATAATTATTTATAATTAACTCTAATTATAAATCTTAATATAGTTTATTCTCGCAGAACAAACAAAATCAGAATTTAATAACAGTGTACTTACTGAAATAATTCTGAATCGTAAAATCGACCGAGACTTGCAAATGCAATATCCTTAAGACAATATTTCTGGGCTGTCAAAGGTGCAACAGTTCGTCCCAGTGGTCTCCCAAGATACAGCGGTCGGATACTTGTTTCTTTGCACTAAGAACAAGTCCACAGCGAACTTTAACAAATAAAATATTTGAGTACTTGAGAATAGAAGAAGAAGAGAAGAATGTAGAGAGAAAGAATAGGATTCTGCTTGATTGCTAGAAAACGGAATGAGAGAATTGGCCAGATTCTCCCCCTATTTATAGCTGCAGAAGAGGTGTTTCTGGAGGGACATGACCATTCGGATTAAACCAGTAGAGATGGTTCGGTCAATCGAACCGGTACAGACAATTCAAAAAATGGCGCGCGGATCTTTTGGAGCAAACGGGTCAGCCGCGTGGATCTTGTTCGGGTCAACCGAATCTGGTACGCGGATCTAATCTTGTATGGATTTAAAAATTGGGCCTTTAATTTTGGGCTAAAAAATTAATTAAATTTTGTCCAAAAAGAATAATGTTATTTTGAGGCCCAAGCCCAATCCAAACCCAAACCCGACCCGTACCGTGCCGAGCCGAGTCGGTCGGACGGACGGCGGCGGCGCGCGCGTGTGGGAAACCATTGTCATCTACGTCTTCTCCCCTCATAAAACTTGGTACCCCCAAGGGGCCCTCCCCTTATACATTTTTTTGCATTATAAATGACAAAAAACTTCTTACTTTCCTCCATGTGGGATGAAGGCATTTTTCATTCTTCTAAGCTTCATTCATTTCTCATTTTGTGGGCTTAATTCCAATTGGGCTCAATCCAATTGGGTTAATACCCATAAAATCTAACAATCCCCCACAAATGAATGAAATTATTCTTCATATCTCGTCACACGGGACATATCAAAGTCAAATATCTTTTAGGAATAGTACTGCATCGAGATAGGTGAAATATTCCATCTTGAACCTTCCCTAGTTAGAATTTATCGGATTTACTTAGCCAATCAGTGAAATATTTCATCTTGAACTGTCGGCTGTTTATGTAAACCAAAACAATAAACTTAACACAGCACTAAACCGATTTGTTAAGAGTTCTCGGTTGTGTTCGTTTTGGCCCTGAACATTCTTGGGTTCTGCGAGTGCTTTAGAGGATTCCAGCCTTATAAGAATTCTCAACGAGCCGACCCAGCTCACACTTACATAGGTGACCGCATCTATCAAGAGTATCCTACTATACTCCACTTGTTCTTGACAAGATATAGACGTCATTAAAAGCATAAGCTTAACCTAGTCAAACGATGTAGGTTGCACTTTTTGCATCATAGGAATGAGCTAGAGTTGGACTCTAAAGTGCTCCACTTTTTAAGTTAACCAAGACTGGTTGTCCTATTGAACCTGGTCCGTGGGATCTCCAGTCGCCAAGTTAGGTTTCCGTACAAGGTAACTTAGTTATATTTTAGGCTTTTAAGCCCATTCCCCTCGACGCACATTCTACTCTCTCACCAGATAAACCTTTAGTAAACAGATCCGCGAGGTTATCTTTTGATTTCACAAAGTCAATGGAAATTATTCCATTTGAGAGTAAATGTCTCACGGTATTATGTCGACGACGAATGTGTCGTGATTTACCATTATACATAAAGTTATGAGCTCTATGTAATGCCGCCTGATTATCACAATGAATACATATAGCCGACACAGGTTTCGGCCATAGTGGAATATCTTCCAGAAAGTTATGAAGCCACTCAGCTTCTTCTCCAGCTTTATCCAAAGCTATAAACTCTGATTCCATAGTGGATCGAGCTATACAAGTTTGTTTGGAAGATTTCCAAGAAATAGCGGCTCCCCCCAGAGTAAATACATATCCGCTTGTGGATTTTGATTCCTCTGAATCAGAAATCCAATTTGCATCACTATATCCCTCAAGGACAGCTGGATATTTTTCATAGTGTAATGCATATTTTGATGTATTTTTTAAGTATCCAAACACTCTCTTCAGAGCATTCCAATGTTCTTTGCTTGGATTGCTCGTGTACCTACTCAATTTATACATGGGACATCCGATGATACGAGCATACTCGTTTTGTGATACACTATCACCTTTATTCTTGTGTAAAACAAGAGATGGAATAAATGGGTTATTTGTTCCCTTAATTCCATAGTTTTTAAATCTCTCAAGCACTTTATCTACATAATGTGACTGAGATAATTTAATCCCATCCGGTGATCTTGTTATTTTAATTCCCAAAATAACATCCGCTTCACCGAGATCTTTCATATCGAAGTGTTTTGTTAATATTTTCTTTGCGGACTTAATGACCTCCATATTAGTCCCAAGTATTAACATATCGTCTACATATAAACATATTATGACAGTTGCTTGTCCAAATTGTTTAATATAGACACACTTGTCGCATTCATTGATTTGAAATCCATTTTTAATCATGACACTATCAAATTTTTCGTGCCATTGTTTAGGAGCTTGTTTAAGGCCATAAAGAGATCGAACAAGTTTACATACTTTGTTCTCTTTGCCTTTAACAATGTAACCTTCAGGTTGCTCCATATATATTTCCTCATTCAATTCTCCATTGAGGAAAGCGGTTTTAACATCCATTTGATGTATCTCTAGATTATATAGCTGCTAAAGCTATTAATGTTCTCATGGATGTTATCCTAGTCACTGGTGAATAGGTGTCAAAGAAATTTATTCCCTCTTTTTGACTATAACCTTTGGCTACTAATCTAGCCTTATATTTATCAATTGAGCCATCGGGTTTTAATTTCTTTTTAAATACCCATTTACATCCAATTGGCTTACTTCCCTTAGGAAGATCCGCCAACTCCCAAGTATTATTACTTAGAATGGACTGTAATTCACTGTCTATTGCCTCTTTCCAATAAGAGGCATCAGGAATAGACATGGCTTCAGTATATGTTTTTGGATCATCCTCTAACATATAAGTCAAGAAATCTGGTCCGAATGATTTAGCAATTTTAGCTCGCTTGCTTCTTCGGGGCTCTTCAGATTCTTCAGCAGTCTCTTTACTGATTTGAGAATTACTTTCCTTAGAAATTAATTCATATGGTCTTTTATGAGAAGTAACATCCGAGTTCTTCTTATGTGGAAATACATTCTCGAAGAATGTAGCATCACGTGATTCAATTATAGTATTCACTTGTATGTTGCTTACTTCAGATTTGAACACTAAAAATCTGTAAGCGCTACTATTTTCTGCATGACCTATATAGTAGCAATCCACGGTTTTTCGTCCAATTTTTGGTCCAACCTTTTCTTTCATAGGTTTTGGTACAGCTACCTTTGCCAAGCACCCCCACACTTTGAGGTATTTATAGCTTGGTTGTCTACCTTTCCATAACTCATACGGAATGGTATCATTTTTCTTGTGCGGAACTCTATTTAATATATGATTAGCCATAAATAAAGCTTCCCCCCACAAGTTCCTAGGTAAACCCGAATTCAAAAGTAATACATTGATCATGTCTCTTAAGGTTCGGTTTTTCCTTTCGGCTTTTCCATTTGATTGAGGTGAGTACGGTGCCGTTGTTTGGTGAATTATCCTCGAGTCGGCACACAACTGTGCAAAGGGATATTCATATTCACCACCTCTATCAAATCTAAGAATTTTTATCTTCTTATTTAACTGATTCTCTACTTCAGCCTTGTATCTTACAAAGGCATTTATTGCTTCCTTTTTCTTATTCAATAAGTAAACATAGCAATATCGTGTACAGTCATCAATAAATGTGATGAAGTACTTTTTCCCTCCTCGAGTTGGAGTTGACTTGAGATTGCACAAGTCTGTGTGAATTAGCTCTAATGGTTGTGAGCTCCTTTCCACTGAAGGGAAAGGTTGTTTCGCAAACTTTGCCTCAATGCAAATTTCACACTTATAAGATTTATCAATATCAAATTTAGGAATTAATCCTAAGTTTGCTAATTTTTTCATTTTTCTAAAATTAATATGGCCTAATCTATCATGCCAAAGTAAAGTGGACTCAAGCAAGTAAGCAGAAGAATTATTATTATTAATAAATTTTTCGTTTTTGCCAATAACGGCTACATTAGCCTTAAATAGGCCATCACACCCATATCCTTTGCCTACGTACATACCCCCTTTGGTCAGCACAAATTTATCTGACTCAAAGGCTAATCTAAAACCTTTCTTCGTTAGGACAGAACCAGAAATTAAATTCTTCCTAATGTCTGGGACATGAAGAACTTCATTGAGAGTAACATATTTTCCTGAGGTGAATTTGAGAACCACTGTGCCCTGTCCCTCCACCACGGAGTGAATTATTTCCCATGTACAGCTTCTCTTCATGATCAAACTTCTTGTATGAAGTGAACATGTTTATGTCAGAGCAAATGTGACGGGTAGCTCTAGTATCCACCCACCAGCCTTTGGTTTCACTTGTCAGAAATGCTTCAGCAACTGCAGATAAATGCATGTTATCGATGTCAGATGGAGCTAGGTTGATGCTAACATTTGCTTCATCCTTTGGCTGAGCACGGCTACGACAATCCTTTGCAAGGTGTCCATTTTTTCCACATGTGAAGCAAGCTCCATTGAACTTTCGCTTCTTGTTACCCTTTTGTCCTTTGTTGGAGGTATTGGCCTTACGTTTGTTGCTTTTCTTTGAGCCTTCTACGACATGAACCTTAGCCCCTCCGAGCTGAGGCATAGCCACATAGTTACTGTTGCCCTTGTCAGTATACCGATTGTTTTCTTCGGTTTTCTGATATTCTGTGAGATCTTGCAAATTCCACTTTGCAACAGATTTCTTGTGCCTCAAGTGATGTTTGAACCCCGTCCAACCAGGAGAAAGCTTGCCAATGATACAAGCAACCAGGTAAGACTCGCTAAGTTCATGTCCTTCAGCCAAGATGTCGTGAATCATATTCTGAAGTTCTTCCACTTGCTCATTCACAGTTTTACTGTCAACCATTCGATAAAATTGGAATTTATCCACTACGAATTTTTTGTAGCCTGCATCTTCAGTCTTAAACTTTTTGAATAAACCTTCCCACAAGAGTTTACTAGTCTTAAATTGACTATAAATCTTGTACAAAGATTCATCCAAATAGCTAAGAATATAATTTCGGCACATAAAATCCGAGTTACTCCAAGCTTTTATCACTAGTGCCATTTCTTCAAGTTCCTCCGGACTGGCTCCCTCCTTTGGCTTAGGTACCTCCTCAGTGAGAAATCTAGCCATGCTCAAGGATGTGATGTAAAAGTACATCTTATTTTGCCACGTTCCAAAGTCAGTTCCTTTGAACTTGAATGGTGGTATTGCCGGCGGAGCAGCAACTTTTGCCGTTTCAACCATTTCAGTGTTTCTTGCCATCTACACAGATGAATTAAACAGATTAAAAAATTATTGTCTTAATATTGTTGTTAAATATGTTTAAAACAATAAAATATTATAGAATATTTTATATTTCTAAGTACTATAGTGAATTATAAAATATTATAAAATCTTTATATTATAAAACTATAGTAAATTATTCCAACAGAATAATTATTTATAATTAACTCTATTTATAAATCTTAGTATAGTTTATTCTCGCAGAACAAACAAAATCAGAATTTAATAACAGTGTACTTACTGAAATAATTCTGAACCGTAAAATCGACCGAGGCTTGCAAATGCAATATCCTTAAGACAATATTTCTGGGCTGTCAAAGGTGCAACAGTTCGTCCCAGTGGTCTCCCAAGATACAGCGGTCGGATACTTGTTTCTTTGCACTAAGAACAAGTCCACAGCGAACTTTAACAAATAAAATATTTGAGTACTTGAGAATAGAAGAAGAAGAGAAGAATGTAGAGAGAAAGAATAGGATTCTGCTTGATTGCTAGAAAACGGGATGAGAGAATTGGCCAGATTCTCCCCCTATTTATAGCTGCAAAAGAGGTGTTTCTGGAGGGACATGAAAAATGGTGCGCGGATCTTTTGGAGCAAACGGGTCAGCCGCGCGGATTCGGGTCAACCGAATCTGGTACGCGGATCTAATCTTGTATGGATTTAAAAATTGGGCCTTTAATTTTGGGCTAAAAAATTAATTAAATTTTGTCCAAAAAGAATAATGTTATGTTGAGGCCCAAGCCCAATCCAAACCCGACCCGTACCGTACCGTGCGGAGCCGAGTCGGTCGGACGGCGGCGGCGGCGCGCGCGCGCGTGGGAAACCATTGTCATCTACGTCTTCTCCCCTCATAAAACTCGGTACCCCCAAGGGGCCCTCCCCTTATACATTTTTTTGCATTATAAATGACAAAAAACTTCTTACTTTCCTCCATGTGGGATGAAGGCATTTTTCATTCTTCTAAGCTTCATTCATTTCTCATTTTGTGGGCTTAATTCCAATTGGGCTCAATCCAATTGGGTTAATACCCATAAAATCTAACAGTTAAAACAGCCATCCAAACATATTTGAACCATGAATCTAAGTAGAGTAGCTTTAGTCCTTGTGAGTAAATAGTTTGTTCGATTCTCCGTGGGTTCGACACTCGACTTATCTCTTTATTATTGGAACGATACGTATACTTGCGTGCTTTGCGTGTTAGTTTATATCGCAAACACGAACTTTTGTCGAACAAGCTCGAGACGAGTATCGAGTAGCTTAGTATTTTAATGTGTTTTTTCAATCTTTAGCTTATTGAGTCGAGCTCGAGCCGAGCTTCAAAAGTTATCAAACGAAAAATCATGTTCAAACTTGTTTTACTTGTTTGACGAATTGAGCTAAAGCTTTTATCTAATGATCTCGAGCCGAATGCCGAATAGCATGATTTGATTTTCAGACCTAGTTCGGACTTTGAAATTCGACACATTTAACTTCTTGCTTTAAAGAATTCAACATATAAACTGGGAAAATAGTAATATTGATGTTAATATACCAAAATTAAAAAATTGTTGTTTAGTAAAATATGCATAAAATTTTTGACTTATAATGAATAAGAAGTAAATTGTATATACACACAAATTTCTTTTATTTGATATTGAATTCAAACATATTTGATTATTAAATTTTAACCAAATAAAAATTATTATAAATCATATCAATTTCGAATCAGATTTAAATTAAAATCCTCTCCATTGACGATATATTCTAGTTTTGGTCAATATCAAAATGTACAATGATCCGAGCCAGCTCAAGTCCCCAAGTTAAGGTTGGGCTTGTGGAAGTGACAATTAAACTCCTCGTGTAATTTGGTAAGGAAGTCCTGGATATCAATTCAACCATGCTTCAAAAACATTTAACTGTTGGGCCTTAGCCCATACGAAATTGCAAAAATATTAAAACCTGAAGATTTGGAAAAGGTTGGGCCTATCTATCTTTTATACAATTGTTAGTCCATAAAGGATTACTTTATTTGTTAAGCCCGTAGAGCAAGCAAGCCCATATTATATTTCAACTCAAAAGACGTATAAAATCTCTTACCCTCTTCAACCTTTTATAAGACTAATGTTAATTTAAAATGTGTTATAAAACTAATCTAAAATGATCAATTAACAAAGTAAGAACTAAGAACAATAGAAATAGGGAGAGTATATAATTTTATTCCATTCTTGTTGTGTGTAAAAAATACAATACAATAGCATCTATTTATAGTTCAAAGAAATACAACCAAAGGTCACTAATTATAATATTCATTCAAGTTATGAGACCTTTCATATGAATTCATCAATTGATTCCAATGTATGAGATACATGACTTTTCATATGGACATCCACCATTTAGTAAGATTTATAACACTCCCCCTTGGATGTCCATCAATTATGGAATATGCCTCGTTAAAAACATTTTCAGAAAAACCCTGTGGGAAAAACCTGAAAAGGGAAAAAAGAGTACACATCCATACGGGACTAATGAGCGTATAACACTGCCTCGTTAAAACCTTGCCAAGAAAAATCCATTGGGACAAAAGACTTGGACGAAGGAAAAAGAGTACAGTTACACACTCCCCCTGATGTTGACACAAGGTCCACAAGTTAGACGTATTTCGATGTGTGGTGAACCATATTTCTGAATAATGTAGCCAACAATAGGCAAAATTATTGTTTGAATTTGATGACATCTATATCACCATTTTCTTTGAAGCTCGTGGGTGAAAAAAAAAACCCGGTGATATGTGTTTTGTGTTTGTCATCTTTGATATAGCCATCACTGTCTTCATATTGATGTATTCCTTGTTAAAGACAACCCACATAATTCTTGAATATATTAAACCACATATATCATTTATATACATTCACGAATTATTTCGTGCAATATAAAAAATAATTGAAAATGGTAAGAAAAAAATGTGGTTGCAAGTGTTTGTTTTCGTATATTGTCTGAATATCATAACACCACATAAGTAAACATATGTTCACTTTTGTGCAACCAACATCTACATAACCCTTTACTTGTGGGCTTGAACATTTAAAGTAAAAAATAAGTTTATGTCAGTTGTTTCACGAAGATAACATAATATTTGTTTAATGTCATTTCAATGACTTCATGTTGGTGCAAAGTTGTATCTAGTTACCGATATAGCTATATCCGACCTCGAAAAAATTCAATATACATGATGGCTCTTATTGCACTTAAATATGGTTTTTCAGGACCAAATATTTATTCATTGTCCTTTCCCTGGAGGAAAGTGATATTCATATATCTAAAGAACAATCAACCATGACATTTGCTCAACAAATAAACATTTATCAAAATTTTATCTGAAATTATTTCATTAAGTAATTTGCGGTATTTGTGGGCTCTGCAGGAGTCCTCATAAAATTTAAATCATGCATACATACCACAATAATAGATCGTTCAATGCAAAATACATGGATAAATTGGATTATGTACGAATCCTTTTTTTTTTACGAGGTATTCATTTAGCTGGCTATACCACATCAGACCAGATCACCCTAACTCGTATAAGGATCGTATTTGTTTAATATGGGACCATTTAATTCCTTCAGGAATTTTAATATAAATATCACAACCAAATGATCTATCTAATATGCGGTAACTACATCCATAAACACATTTCAAGTCCTTCAGGGACTGCAAATCAATTAAATACCGCAACGTGATTGCACCAATCACAGGGGAATATGTTTCATCGTAGTTATTGGTCTCTGCGAGAATTCGTACAAATATATATGTCTTATATCTCATATTTTCATCATGTTTTTCGTAAAATTATATGTTTGTGACATATAAATTTCACGTCTTTGGGCGTGCAGACAACTAGCCAAATACTTTTACAATTTAATAGCGATCTTGAATCGCATCTTTCTATAAGGCCAATTTATTTATTTATGTCGACATTAATATAACCATTCACGGTTCAGGATCCTGATTTATAACTTTTATTTAGTGCGACCCAAATAAGCAAAAGTATTATTTATAATTACTTTGCTTTCTATCTCAGTTTCTTGATTTATCCATATGTTTTATTTCTGTTTCATGTGCCTTTTAATGGGATTTCGTGATTTAGACTGATCAGTCATTTTTATTTTATAGCGCTTTAATTTGAAACAGTTTCCTCTTCAGGATGGACATGTACTTTAAGTACCCTTTTTCCTTCTTAAGTTTTCTATTGCACCAATAGTAATTTCACGCTTTAAGTGCGTCTATAGTATGCTAGCATATTGTCCTTCAAGGACTTCAATCCATGTTGATGCAATTTTCAATTCTTGCTTATACTGTTTGTGCGTGGCCAAGATGAGACAAGTATTATACATTTATGTACTCATGTCAGATAATTTCACGCCGTTCTACATGCAACGACATCAATTCTCCCCCTAACGGTGGGAAAAACTGTCTCACCAAAATGATTATCATGATATTTTGATTTACCATATCGCCTCGTCAGACGTTTAAGATAAATGGTTATAGCATCATCAGGCGTTCAAAATATATGGTTATAGATGGGAAATAAAAATGAACCAACACGTCTTGTAGACCCATACATGTTCATTTTGGTGGAAAAATTAGAACATAAATCGCACAATCATAAATTTAATTGAGAATTATTAGGCTTCTAGCCTGACAAAAGTTGCAACGTTGCCCTCAATCTTATACTTGACCAAGAATCTCAGCAAAAGCAATACGTGTTGATAATAGGCATATGTAAACAATTAAAAAAAAAAACTTTTACAGGACCCTGAAATTACATAATGGTCCACAAAAGGGATCTATAAGTCCACATACAATCCATTAAAATCATCATAAAAAAAATTTGGGACTCACGACCATTCTTCACAGTAGTTGGTTTTACAATTTACTTACTTTGTGAGCAATCAACACACACATATTCATGAGGTAAATAATTATATGGTTCTTTAAAAGATGCCCGTAATAATTCGGCGCATTTGTAATTTTCCCTGGATAACCAAGTTTATCATGCCACTTCATAATATTTTGGATCATTGAACTTCTGGTTAGTGAATACTGATGAATATGATCTCAGAAAAATATATTAATATTTTGGATCATTGAACTTCATATTAGTGGTATCGAATGTTTTAATTTTATCAACGACATTATTGATATCAATATATTAACATATTTCATCTTCAATGAATAGATGTTTATAAACAATCAATAAGATATGGACGTGACAAATATCTTTTACTCCACACATCTAGCAAGTAAGATCAATTTACACATACGCTTTTCTTTTCTTTGCATACCACTATAATCGTTTCACTTTGAATTGTATGACACAAATATTTTATTGAATACAAAATTTGAACATGACTAAATCATATCATGTCTATTGTTAATTGCATTCACTTCTAGGAATGAATAATTTACATAACATTTGCATTCACTTCAGGGAATGCTTATCAATCAGTGTGGTAAGAGTTATGATTTATCAATAAGAGTTTAGTATTCAAAATAAATCAATTAAGAGTATTTCTCAAAACCTCTCTTTCGGTATGACTTATTTATGAATATTTTAAAATCATATTTTATATCCACATAATCTCGACTGAGATACAATATTAAAATCGTGGAGAATACAATTATATACCAATTTAAAATATTGAAACTTCTTGTATTCATAGTGAGCATTAGTCAGTATCATATACCTTTAGTGATTGTATTGCTCCTTTAAAAGTTAGCATGTGTCATCATTCATATAATATCGAGCCTTTGAATTATCACATTTTTGTGATTATATGCCTCCAATATTTCATAAGACTTAGGCCTCAATCCTTCAAGGAGGAAATGAATAATGAAAAACATAGCTCTTTATATTTTTCACTTGCCCATTTTTCATTTCATTCAGAATTTTCGAGGCTCTTTTCTTTCAAATGAATTTCAACATCAAAAATCCATGTTATATAATTTCAAAAAATTTAAGGGCGTAGAATTAAATTTTGGTAATATTAGCCATATTTCTAAAGCACAAAAATTAATACTTTATATACTCAAATCTTCGGATTTGAGTTTATCACCTAGGCTCCTTTCAAGCTAAAAACAAACTTGCTAAAAATATACTCAAATCTTCGGGTTTGAGTTTATTACATAGACTTCGGATCTAATATGATATTTTGATTTCGGAACTTCAAGTTCTTGATATGATAACAAAACATATACATGTTTGATATTCTTTTCACTGAGCTCATTTGCATAGGTTGTTCATCTAATTTTAGTTGATCACTTTTTAACTATAATCATCAGCTATCACATTTTTCATTGGCTTGTCCCATTGTATAAAACTTAATAGTATCATAAATTATGATAATTCACGACACATCAACATTAAAAGTAAAAGACAATGAAAAATTATTCAAGATGCCAGAATATTTAAATTTTGTCAAGCCTAATAATCCAACAAACGTGTAGCCATAAATCAACCATATAAGATACATCTTCAGGCTTCATGTATTAAATAAACCACATATTTTCGTACTCGTTTCCAGAAGCAAACCCAATACAAATTATTGGTGCAATTTAACCAATACAATGGATGATAGGGAGAGAGTAGAAATCAATAAACTTTAGATATGCAACCTATTAAATAAATCATATTGTTTTACCAACATATGGTTTGAGTAATACAAACGCCAACATGACATGAATAATCAATTGATTAATTAGGCAGCCCATAATTAGTTATTTTCTAATTTTGTTTGTGCTCGTGAGAGACTGTGAAATTAGAATCATATACTTTTGTACCAACAGCCAGAACAATACTCTTTCTCTTTTAATTGCCATAAAAATTATGAAAGTAAATGTTAAAATAAAACCACACCTCAAGTTCTACACAATATAATCTACATCATAAAATAGTAAGGGGTTTAGACTTTAGATTTATGATTTGGGAATTACGGTCATATGATATAATTAGAAATATATAGCTCAAAAATTTGAAGGAGACATTTTCAACATACCTAAATATTCTCATGGCAATCACCATTTATATGTATAGATTAACATACCTCATCTGTTGATTCAATTCTACAAGTTTGAAAGTGAGAGATATGAACTTTTTTGTTGTTTCGATTTGGAATCGAAAGGTAGAGTAAATTCGTGCTGATAACGTGTTATAAACTGATCTAAAATGATCAATTAACAAAGTAAGAACTAAGAACAATAGATATAGGGAGAGTATATCATTTTATTCCATTCTTGTTGTGTGTAAAAAATACAATACAATAGCATCTATTTATAGTTCAAAGAAATACAACCAAAGGTCACTAATTATAATATTCATTCAAGTTATGAGACCTTTCATATGAATTCATCAATTGATTCCAATGTATGAGATACATGACTCTTCATATGGAAATCCACCATTTAGTAAGATTTATAACAAAATGAATAATTTATCCGTGTGATTTAGATAGAGCATTTTACTGCCATGTAAAAATTTTAAAGAAATAATTTACATCCCATGAGAGTGTAACTCACTTGTCGAAATTGAGAGTTAACATGAAAAGAGTTTTTATAACATAGAGGGGTAAATTATCACATTTATCATAACACAGGAGATAAAATATTGCCATATTTACCATTTTTTATTATTTACTAGATTGTGTATATACAGCTCGCACCGAAGAGTGCAAAGGGTATAGGTCTTTCCCAGTGTGGTGTCTCCAGTAGGATTCGAACTTGAGTCTCGCCTCTGGGGGTCGCAAGCTACTACCACTTGGCTCAACTACCTTGAGTCCACATTTACCTAACCTATCATATTAGCATAACACAGGAACGCTAAAGTGCCACACATAAAAAATCAGGGAGATGGTGAAGCTTTTACAAGATTACAAAAGGGTAAAGTGCTCTTTTTTAGATTACATGGAAGTAAATTGAACATTATGAATATGACATGGAGTAAATTGCCATTAATTAACCTTTTATATGTTATGGATACGTTGAAAGTTGTAACTTTCATTTTTCTCCAAAAAAAAGTTGAACTATCATTTTCTGAGAAAAAGAAATAATAATAAATCATAAAATTGACAAAGCTAATTATTTTGAAATAATACATAAATTATAGGAATTTTCTTCTAAAAAACTATTAAAATAAATTAATATTAAAATAATAATGTTAATTATATTAAATGAAAGTCATATTTTTATAATTAAAAATAATTTTTCAATATATTAAACAAATTTTAGGGATTTTTTTTTTGAAAAAAACCAAAAATAAAAAATATATTAAAAAATGAAAAATGAGCATGTGAGGGAGAAGATTTGGAATGGGGAAGCTCACCCTCCCCCTCCTTCAAGTTTCCTCTATTTTATTTGATCTCTTTCTCCCCTGAGTCAATAGAGTTGGATTCTCCCTCCCCCACCCCACATATACCCTCTAATACATCTACCTACTTGTCATTCAAAATGTTCTTAGATGTTATTGTTGCTGTTTTTATATATATAAGAGAAGTACTTTATGAGAAGTTTAAACTATAATATCATATATTATGGATTTTTTTAGGGTGCGGGTATGTGAGTTACGCCCTCACATGCGGGAAGATTCATCATGCCATTTATTTGATTCAGATTGATCTGGATCGTTGATTAGGTAACTTGGTCAAATTTAATTTGTAACTTTAATTAAATTATAATATACATAATTTACCCTTTCAATTAATTTTATTCTAAAAAATAAATAAAATCGGCCATTACATAAAATGACCACTTTACCCTCAATCTAATTAATTGACTTTGACAATTTTGCAAATTGACCCCTATACTCCGCGATTTTACGAATTGAATTATTTTGCTTCTACAAAATATAAAAAAAAACTCCTTTCATATAAAAAGACCGCTTTACCCCCAATTTTGCAAATTGACCCCTATGTTCTGCGATTTTACGAATTGAATTATTTTGCTTCTAAAAAATATAAAAAACCCGCCTGTCGTATAAAAAGACCGATTTACCCCCAATTTAGATAATAACTGACTTTCACAATTTTGCAAATTGACCCCTATGTTCTGCGATTTTACGAACTGAATTATTTTGCTTATAAAAAAAAAAAAAACGCCTCATATAAAAAAGACAGCTTTACCCCCAATTTTGATAATAATTGACTGACAATTTTGCAAATTGACCCCTGTGTTTTGTGATTTACGAATTGAATTATTTTGCTTCTAAAAAAATAAAAATAAACTCATATCATAAAAAAAAGACCGCTTTACCCCCAATTTTGATAATAATTGAATTTGAAAATTTTGCAAATTGACCCCTATATTTTGCGATTTAATGAATTGAATTACTTTGCCTCTAAAAAACAAAAAAAAAAAGAACACTTGTCATATAAAAAAGACCGCTTTACTCCCAATTTTGATAATAATTGACTTTGATAATTTTGCAAATTAACCTGTGTTTTCCGATTTTAAGAATTGAATTATTTTGCTTCTGAAGAAATAAAAATAAAAATGTCTCTAATATAAAAAAGACCGCTTTGCCCCCCAATTTTGATAATAATTGACTTTGACAATTTTGCAAACTTGACCCCTATGTTTTGCGATTTTACGAATTGAATTATTTTGCTTCTAAAAAACAAATAAAAAACCGCCTGTCATATAAAAAAGACCGCTTTACCCCCAATTTTTTATAATAATTGACTTTGATAATTTTGTAAATTGACCCCTATATTTTTCGATTTTACGAATTGAATTATTTTGCTTCTAAAAAACCGCCTCTCAAATAAAAACGACCGCTTTATCCCCAATTTTGATAATAATTATCTTTGACAATTTTGCAAATTGACTCCTATGTTTTGCGATTTTACGAATTGAATTATTTTGCTTCTAAAAAAACAAAAAAAAGCCTCTAATATAAAAAAGACCACTTTACCCCCATTTGATAATAATTGACTTTGACAATTTTGCAAATTGACCCCTATGTTTTCCGATTTTACAACTTGAATTATTTTGCTTCTAAAAAAAAAGAATGCCTTTCATATAAATAATTCAATACATAAAATCGGAAAACATAGGGGTCAATTTGCAAAATTGTCAAAGTCAATTATTATCTAAATTGGGGGTAAAGAGGTCTTCTTTATATGACAGACAATTTTTTTTAGAAGAAAAATAATTCAATTCGTAAAATCGGAAAACATAGGGGTCAAATTACAAAATTGTCAAAGTCAATTATTATCAAAATTGGGGGTAAAGCGGTCTTTTTTATATGAGAGGCCTTTTTTGTTTTTTTAGAAGCAAAATAATTCAATTCGTAAAATTGCAAAATATAGGGGTCAATTTGCGAAATTGTCAAAGTCAATTATTATCAAAATTGGGGGTAACGCGGTCTTTTTTATATGACAGACAGTTTTTTTTTGTTTTTTTAGAAGCAAAATAATTCAATTCGTAAAATCGGAAAACATAGGGGTCAATTGGCAAAATTGTCAAAGTCAGTTATTATTTAAATTGGGGGTAAAACGGTCTTTTTTTAATGGCAGGTGGTTCTTTTTATATTTTTATAGAAGAAAAATAATTCAATTTGTAAAATCGCAAAATTTAAGGGTCAATTTGCAAAATTGCCATGGTCAATTATTATCAAAATTAAGGGTAAAGCGGTCTTTTTTATATGATAGGCGTTTTTTTTTTTGTTTTTTCAGAAGCAAAATAATTCAATTCGTAAAATCGGAATAGATAGGGGTCAATTGGCAAAATTGTCAAAGTCAATTATTATCTAAATTGGGGGGTAAAGCGGTCTTTTTTATATGACAGGCGATTTTTTTTACATATTTTTAGAAACAAAATAATTCAATTCAAAAAATCGCAAAACATAGGGGTCAATTTGCAAAATTGTCAAAGTCAATTATTATCAAAATTGAGGGTCAAGCGGTCTTCTTATATCATAGGCGGGTTTTTTTATTTTTAGAAGCAAAATAATACAATTCGTAAAATCGCAAAATATAGGGGTCAATTTGCAAAATTGTCAAAGTCAATTCTTATCTAAATTGGGGGTAAAGCGGTCTTTTTATGATAGACGATTTTTTTTAATTTTTTAGGAGCAAAATAATTCAATTCCTAAAATCGCAAAATATAGGGGTCAATTGGCAAAATGTTCAAAGTCAATTATTATCTAAATTGTGGGGTAGAGCGGTCATTTTATATGACAGATGATTATTTATATTTTTTTAGAAGCAAAATAATTCAATATGTAAAATCGCAAAATATAGGGGTCAATTTGCTAAATTATCAAAATCAATTATTATCAAAATTGGGGGTAAAGTGGTCTTTTTAATCATAGGCTGTTTTTATTTTATTTTTAGAAGCAAAATAATTCAATTCGTAAAATCACGGAACATAGGGGTCAATTTGTTTTTAGTTTTAATTATTTTGATTTAAAGGTTATAAATGTCTTTTATTAATTGAAGATTATCTCAATTTTTATTTAAAATAAAATAAAAAAAGGTAAAATAATCTATTTACAGACCGAGTCAACTCATCGAGTTACATATTAGCTACGCATGCCACATGGCATGATTTCATGGTCGTCCCGCATGTGAGGGCGAGTTACCTTGCCCACAACCTAGAAGGCCCGTACTATTATACAATGCCAGCTAACTCTTTAGACTTAACAAATTAACTCTATTTTACAACATGATGTACTTTCTGAGAAGTTTAAACTATAATATCATACTATTATTATACAATGCCGGCTAACTCTTTAGCAAATTAACTCTATTTTATAACAACATTATAATAAATTATCAAACCGAATTGTTCTAGAATTACAAATGTTATCTTCTAGAACTACAAATTGTTCTAGAATTACAGAAGATGGGATCATTAACTTCTCATCTGCACAGGGCATAGGCCATTATCTTCTTTGCTAATATTATCATCTTTTGATAATTCTGACCTTTTGATCCAATCACCATTACCTTTTTCTTTCTAATTAACACTTTAGACTTACGATAACAGGTTTAGAGTAAGGAAATAACAACTTCTATTTTGTAAATTTCAATTCGATTCAAAGTGCTCCAGCATTTTAGATTGTCAGCAAAGACAGCTCCCTCGGAAACTTCTAGTTTCACACCAGATTTCGCAGCATTAATCTCTTTACCCTGAAAGGAACAAGTAATGGCCCAAAAAATATATCAAAGTATCGGAAGTTGGTTGTAGAATTTTCGAAACCATTTGTGTTTAAATAAAGCTAATTTAACAAAGTAGAACTAGAACAAATGTCATACTATCAATGATATACTCTAAAGTAATAATACCTAATGAATTATCAAAGATTAAATAATGGTTTCACCTATTAAAATCGTCCAAACCGGGCAGAGTAAATGTGAATGTGAAGAAACCGAACAGCTAGAACACTAGAGGCAAAGGAGTAGCGGAATTGTTTGGATAGTGTAGGCACGAATTGTGGTGTGGACACAAGACTGGCAGAGCTGCAGAGAGGGTGGACACGACAAGACTAAGTAACTATTTTTTCAATTGATGAGTTGCACTCTTCCGGAAAGAACTTTCCTTTCACTTCTCCTCTTTGAAGCAGGACTCATAAAGAAATCCGACAACCTGAAAGCAAACCTTCAAGCATTCAAAACCGAGACTGATCGAGTTGTAGATTAGCACTAGTTAACTTAGCACCCTGGAATAAGAAAAAAAAACAATTATGTAATGAATCAAGTTTAGCAATAGTTAACTTAGCTTATGGCTTCTCAAAAATATTTCAGCCAGGTAAGCTAAAATCAGGAATAAATCATGAACACTATACCAAGTTCTATAAACATCTCTGCCTACTTGAATTTCCTTGTAGCTAAGAAACTTCAAAATGTGATTCAAAAGTTCCCACAACAAAGCAGAGCAGTTCTCAGGAACATTCCAATCATGCAAGCAGATAACAAATATAAATATTGTACACTGTATAGGATCCATAGATATTCCAATTATACTTGCATCTGAAAAGTGTAGAGAATAACATCATCTATTAATGTTCCAGATTTTCCTAACAAAAACAAAAATCAAGATAGATATGAAATAGATATATCAAGTTAAAGATGCACATGATTTTATTTTAATAAAGTGGCATCAAAGTTTGCCCACTGGCTCAAATATTACCTAAATTTTTCGCATCTAACTCAACTGAGGGTGATTCGCTCGATTCCATAGGGCAATTTACACAAAATCATATGTAAAGATCTGCAAAATGAGAAATTATGCAATACTGCTATTAATTACTAAAACTATATAAATAGATCATAAATCATTGATCGATTAAATGATTTTCGAGGTATAGAGAGTGAGAGAGAGAAGAACGAAACAAATAGGTCAAAATTTGAGGTTGCGGCAGCAAAACAGGGAGATATAGCGAGCGTGAGGCAGCGACGGCGAAACAGGGAGATAAAGCGAGCGTGAGGTAGCGTCGGTGATAAGGGAGATAGAGCGAGTGTGAGGCAGCGGTGGAGATACGGGGAGAGAGGGAGAGGGAGAGGGGGGGGGGGGAAGGAGAGAGAGCTGCAGTGATACGGGGAGAGATCGTGTAGTCGAGCCAATTTCTCAAATCCCACATCTAGAAATAGAAATTACTCAAATGCCAAAGATAATTCTCACATTTAAAAAAAAAAAGAAAAATATTAATAAATCATTAACCCATATAACTTATTACACTTTACCCCCCTCAATTTTCTTTAATAAAACAAACACCCCACCCAACCCTAAACAAAAATAAAAACAAAAACAAAAAAAAAAGAGGAAAATCAAGGAAGAAAAGGAGGAAAAACAACATAAAAGGTAAGCATTTGCAAGTTATTTGAAGTTTTGATGTATTATTAAGTGATTTAGTTAACAAAAATTGAGAAATCGAATCGAATTGAAATTCGCGATTTTTGGCGTGTGGCGTGTGGAAATGTCCACATGCCACAAGCCATGCTTTGGCTTGTGGCGTGTGGAAATGTCCACACGCCACAAGCCATGCTTTGGCGTGTGGCGTGTGGCCATTTCGACACGCCACAAGCCATGCTTGGCGTGTTGTCCTTATTAATGTATTTTTTTTATTTAAATAGCTTATTTATTAATTTTTATTTTTACTTGTAGGAATGGAAAAACTTATAGTATATCTTCGATATGGCGGTGATTTTACACACCCAATGGATGATAAATGGCATTGGAGTGGAGATTCTATGAAAACAATAATGGTTGATAGGGAAATTTCGTTTGAGAAACTACTCGATAAAATTATAATTTTTGAAAAGTTAGTGACCAAACTGCAAATATGTGTTAAATGCAAGTTTGTAGTGAGTGAACAATTTAATGTTGTGCAAATTATGGATTGAATTGCAATTATGGATTTTTTTATAAATTTTGGGGGTAAAATTATAATTTTTAAAAAGTTAGGGACCATATTGTAAATATGTGTTAAATGCAAGTTTGTAATGAGTGAGCAATTTAATTTTGTGCAAATTATGGATTGAATTGCAATTATGAATTTTTTATAAATTTTGAGGGTAAAATTGAGAAGTAACCCTAAACCCTAATCCTATCACCCAAATGGAGAAGTAAAACTTACAAGAACATTATATCCTCCGTAAATCATAACTTCGTACATATTGGTCAATTTTCTAATATTTTGTCAATTTATTACCCAAATGGAGAAGCAACACTTACATGAACATTATATCCTCCGTAAATCATAACTTCGTACATATTGGTAATGTACATGTACGAAGTTATGATTTACGGAGGATATAATGTTCCTGTAAGTGTTACTTCTCCATTTGAGTGATAAATTGATAAAATATTAGAAAATTGACCAATATGTACGAAGTTATGATTTATGGAGGATATAATGTTCCTGTAGGTATTGCTTCTCAATTTAGGTGATAAATTGACAAATATTAGAAAATTGACCAATATGTAAGAAAGTTATGATTTACGGAGGATATAATGTTCCTGTAAGTGTTACTTCTCCATTTGTGTGATAAATTGACCAAATATTAAAAAATTGACCAATATGTACAAAGTTATGATTTACGGAGGATATAATGTTCCTGTAAGTGTTACTTCTCCATTTGGGTGATAAAAAATTTACCAATATATACGAAGTTATGATTTACGGAGGATATAATGTTCCTGTAAGTATTACTTCTCTATTTGGGTGATAAATTGACCATATATTAGAAAATTGACCAATATGTACGAAGTTATGATTGACGGAGGATATAATGATCATGTAAGTGTTAATTCTCCATTTGGGTGATAAACTGACAAAATATTAGAATATTTATCAATATGTACGAAGTTATGATTTACAGAGGATAAAATGTTCATGTAAGTGTTACTTCTCCATTTGGGTGATAAATTGATAAAATATTAGAAAATTGACCAATATGTACGAAGTTATGATTTACGGAGGATATAATGTTCCTGTAAGTGTTACTTCTCCATTTGGGTGATAGGGTTAGGGTTTAGGGTTAGGGTTTAGGGTTACTTCTCAATTTTACCCTCAAAATTTATAAAAAAATTCATAATTACAATTCAATCCATAATTTGCACAAAATTAAATTGTTCACTCACTACAAACTTGCATTTAACACATATTTACAGTTTGGTCCCTAACTTTTTACCCCTAAAATTTATAAAAAAATCCATAATTGCAATTCAATCCATAATTTGCACAACATTAAATTGTTCACTCACTACAAACTTGCTTTTAAAACATATTTGCAGTTTGGTCACTAACTTTTCAAAAATTACAATTTTATCGAGTAGTTCCTCAAACGAAATTCCCCTATTCGCCATTATTGTTTTCATAGAATCTCCACTCCATTGTCATTTATCATCCATTGGGTGTGTAAAATCACCTCCATATCGAAGATATACTATAAGTTTGTTCATTCCTACAAGTAAAAATAAAAATTAATAAACAAGCTATCTAAATAAAAAAAATACATTAATAAGGACAACACGCCAAGCATGGCTTGTGGCGTGTGGAAATGGCCACACTCCACAAGCGTGTGGCCATTTCCACACGCCACATGCTTGTGGCGTGTGGCGTGTGGCCATTTTCACACGCCACACGCCAAAAATCGCGAATTTCAGTTCGATTCGATTTCTCAATTTTTGTTAACTAAATCACTCAATAATACATCAAAACTTCAAATAACTTGCAAATGCTTATCTTTTATGTTGTTTTTCCTCTTTTTCTTCCTTGATTTGAGTGAAATTTGTGTAAATTGGGTTAGGGTTTGGGGTTTGATTTTGGGGTGGGTTGATTTTGAAGTTTTTAAAATTTTGGGGTATATTTATTAAAATTTGATTTAATTAGGAAGAGTTAATTAAATAAGATTAATTGGTTAATTAGTATTATTGCATTTGAGTAATTGTGGTTTTGTGAAATGACATTTTTGAAATTTTTGTTTTGTTTTATGGCATTTTTGAAAATGTTTCGCGTGTAGTCTGCAATTGGAGATTTTTGCTTTTTAGTTTTTACATTTTTCCGGTTTTATTTCAGGGTACTGGCCGAGTTCTTATTTATTGGTTTTAAAAAGAAAAATAAAAGTTCGATTGGGCACGAAGAAACATATATGCGCTCATATATTTGTAGACGAAGAAAGTTAATGCGTGTCCAAAGATAAATATTTAGGGTCGAATTTTTTTTGGATGTAGCTTAATATTGCTATTAGAGAGGAAAAAGCGCGTCTACTAAGATTTTCAACAATTGTGCACGTATTTCTCAGGTAGATGAACACTTTTTAACACGAAAACACAATTTTGTCCCCTAATGCAAACTTTTGTGGTGAAATTTCTAGCGTACAGTATTTCTTGTAGTGAGATCTTCATTATAATAACTCTATTTTTTATTATATTGTCCTATTTGCCAAAACATGATTAAGCATATTTCAATCTCTATCATCATCAATTTCTATCAAGTGTCATTTGTTCTTTTTATCAAAATTTTGACACTGACAATTGTAATAATTTAACAATCAAGAAATACAAATAAATTTGTCGATATATATGTGTTTCTTTTTCTTCTAATTATTCAATTTTTACATATGTGATTACTATATAATATGCAATATTAACATCGAATTGGTTAATATGGACCGAGTTCAAGTTGGAACATTCTTTATCCCTCTCCTACATGACTGTATGAATTTATTTATAAATCATGGTTATATTTAACTTCATCACAGAATTAGATCAACCAATGTAGTATATGAAGTTATTGAAGTAATAGATCTCTTTCTTATGTTCAGCACCTTGACAAAAATCTAAAATTGAATAGGAAATTGAGTAAATCGCATCTTTGGTCCTCTTTATGGTTAACTTTTGCACTTTTATCCTTCTTAAATTTGTTGTAGTAGATTTATCCCTTTTATCAATATAGTGTAATATATTGTCCCTCTTATCAATATAGTGTAACATGTTCGTCCCTCTTAAATTTTTCATAGCGGATTCGTTCCATTTATCAATATAGACACATTAGTCCCTTTTAATACAAAATACATCACTTAAATTAAAAATATTTTCTAAAATGGACGAAAGATGGTGTATTTCTAATTTAAGAGGGATTAATATGATACACTACATTGATAAGATTGACGAATCTGCTACAAAAAAATTAAGAAGAACGAATGTGTTATAAAAAGGACGAATGTGATACACTACATTGATAACAATGACGAATCTGCTAAAAAATTTTTAAGAGAGATGAAAGTACAAAATTTGACCCATAAAATAACCAAAAGCTATTCACTCTAGATAATTTATTAAGAAACAAAGTCAACCTTACAGGAGTTCTTAAAACAAAAACAAAAAAAGTCAACCTTACAGGCTTACACCAACTCCAATTATTAATTATCAAAAAAAAAAATGGAATTCCAACTTTTTTATATGTAAGTTGTTCTTGCCTTCATTTCCATTCCATGTTTATTTCTCTCCTCAAAAATCCTAAACACATTCTCTACACTTTCCACCATGGCCAACATTTCCTCTCTAAATCTGAAATTGACACCCACCATTTTCATATTCATACTTCTAATTTCCTCAGCATTATTCATCCCAATTAAATCCCAACAATTTTCAAGAAAACTTTCCAAAAAAGAAATGGGCCTGAAAAAACAAAAATTAAGCCACCTCCACTTCTACTTCCACGACATAGTCGCCGGCAGCCACCCCACCGCCGTCCGTGTGGCTGAAGCCGCCATGACCAACACCTCCGCCACCCGCTTCGGCGCTGTGGTGGTCATTGATGACCCATTAACATTGGGCACGGAGTTAAGCTCCAAAATTGTTGGACGGGCCCAAGGAATTTATGCATCTGCGGATTTAACGAACTTCGGGCTTTTAATGGTCTTGAACTATGTTTTTACAGAGGGGGAATTCAATGGAAGCACGATTAGTATATTGGGGAGGAACGCGGTGGTCTCCGCCGTGAGGGAGATGCCGATTGTCGGCGGAAGTGGTGTTTTCCGATTTGCTAGTGGTTATGCTCAGGCGAAGACTCATTCTCTTGACTTGACGACAGGGTATGCGGTTGTAGAGTACGATGTCTATGTCTTCCATTATTGATCACTTATTATTTTCTCACTATTGTTGTTTTTTTTTTTTTTCTAAAGAATTTTGTTGTATTCTTTTGTTTGTATTGTTGGGATTTATGAACAATTCGATCCAATTGAATAAAATAGGATCGGATTTATTTAAATCAATTGTGTAATTCGGTGAGTTTTATGTTTTCAATATATTTCAAAAATAATTTACATAAAATATAAAGATCACATAACGAATATTATTTTAATTTATGCAAAAAAGAGAGAAAACAAATTATACCGAAAGCTTCATGTCCTTTGTCTTTTAGGTTGAACTTTGGTGTTAGAATGAGATCAACAAACTTTCATAATCTTTTTAACCCTTGATTTTCAACCTCATTTCTCTTTCTACTAGTGGGTGTGCACTAACCTTTTAAGTTTGGATAATTAAACTCTAGAATTTGGAAGAATAAATTTCTCTTAATTTGTAAGATGATGGATAATTTTTGTGTAGAGAAAAAGAGAGATTTTCTTGCTTTTTTTTCTAAGATGATGGATAATTTTTGTGTAGAGAAAAAGAGAGATTTTCTTGCTTTTTTTACAAAATTGTATCTCTGCAAAAAAACTTCTATTATTAGGAAAAGAGATATCTCATACAGATATGTCATACATATCATCTTCCCTTATTTTTCTCAACTACTTTTTTCTAACTCAATTAGGATTCCACCTCCTTCCTTCTAGATAATTGCATTATTTGTATAATCTTATATTATAAGTATATCCATATATAATCATAAAATGCATTTTCCTATTAAGGAAACTCCTACACAAATTTAATTCAACAATTAAATTTGATTTAATCAATTGTCATATTTTTATTTGATTAATTCACAATTCATCAATTAAATATCACAATTAATTTATTTTGTATATTTTAGAAAATACAATTTTTCAAAATATATCAAGAGTTTAATCATTCTTATTATAGGTTCAATCGTAAAATAATAGGAGCCAGTATTGGGACCTATGAACATGTAATTTCAAGCTCCAATAAATTAAATAATTAATTAAACTCATTTATTAAATAATTAATTAAACGCATTAAATTAAATAATTAATTAAGCTCATTAATTAAATATTATTTGTTACGTTTGCCAAAACATGATTGAATAAGCATATTTCAATCTCGCAAACACATGACGCATAAAAATATTGTAAGAATCTATCATCATCTATTTCTATCAAGTGTTATTTATTCTTTTTATCAAAATTTTGACACTGACAATTGTCATAATTTAAAAATCAAGAAATATTAATAAATTTGTCGATATATATGTGTTTCTTTTTCTTCTAATTATTCAATTATTGCATATGTGATTACTATATAATATGCAATATTAACATCGAATTGGTTAATATGGATCGAGTTCAAGTTGGAACATTCTTTAAACCCTATCCTACATGACTATGAGTTTATTTATAAATCATGCTTATATTTAACGTCATCACATAAGTAGATCAACCAATGTAGTATATACAAAAATTTAACCTAACCAACGGGTGATTGGTCTAGTGGAAGGGACTAGTCACTACAAAGTAGCGGATTCAGGTTCTAATCCCTGTTGGGAGAGGTTCCCACTTTATGTGCCTGACGCGCCTCGAAAGGAATTAAACCCTTGGGAAACCAAAAAAAATATACAAAAATCTAAAATTGAATAGAAATTGAGTAAATCGCATATTTGGTCCTCCTTATGGGTTAACTTTTGCACTTTTATCCCTCTTAAATTTGTTGTAGCAGATTCATCCCTCTTATCAATATAGTGTAATATATTCGTCCCTCTTATCAATATAGTGTAATATATTCGTCCCTCTTATCAATATAGTGTAACATGTTCGTTCCTCTTAAATTTTTCATAGCGGATTCTTTCCACTTATCAATATAGACACATTAGTCCCTCTTAAATACAAAATACATCATTGAAATTAAAAATATATTCTAAAATGGACGAAAGGTGATGTATTTTTAATTTAAGAGGGATGAATATGATACACTACATTAATAAAAGGGACGAATCTGGTAAAAAAAAATTAAGAAGAATGAATGTGTGATAAGAGAGACGATTGTGATACACTACATTGATAAAATGGACGAATTTTCTACAAAAAATTTAAGAGAGACGAAAGTACAAAATTAAACCCGTAGATAATTTATTATGTAACAAAGTCAACCTTACAGGCTTACACCAACTCCAATTATTAATTATAAAACATAAAGAAAGAAGGAATTCCAATTTTTTTTATATATAAGTTGGGTTTTTGCACTTTGCACCCTCAAAATATTGGAAATAGGAACTTTGTACTCCGAAAACTTAAATTTATCACTTTGCACCCTCAAAATATGAAAAATGCAGCACTTTGCATCCTCTTTTATTTACAAGTAAAAGCTCAAGGGTAAAATATGTAATTGTATTGTAAATCTTTGGCACTTTGCACTCCCAAAATAAAATTAGCACTTAACACTCCGTAATTAAGAACAAATAACAACTTGCACCCTTGAAACACAATAAATGGACACTTTGCACCCCAAAACACAAAATTAACACTCAACACCCTCAAATTAAAAAAAAAATGTTGGTACAAATTAGAGAAGGTTTTGAAGATGACGAAAAGGCCATAATGGTTTTGAAGATCAAAAGGATAAGTCATCAACTAAGAACAGCTTAGTGAAACCTATCTCAAAGGTCTGGAAGCTATGTGACCGAATCAGCCGAGTGGGATATCAGATCAGTGAAGATCAGATTGGTTATCATTAGCCGAGTCAAGATAGATGTGTTCATTCTTGAATCAGCAGAGTAGCCCTCAGCTCAGTACTCCCATCAGCCAAGTGAAGACGGTCAGTAAGCTGTCCAACGGTAACCAGCTGAGTGCATTAAATGCGACTGACAGAAAGTACAGAAGACTGTACTATAGCAGTTGCAGGGAGCCGTTCCAGAAAATGGGGGCCAGAACTCGAGGACTGCAGATTTCTGTCTCATCTTCAACGGGCAGAAATTCAAATTCGAGAGTATAAATAGAAGACTAACTGAAGATCTAAAAGAGACTTGCACAATTCAAGATCACATCTTAAGAGCGAGATCCATCAGTTGAGTCGTCTGATCACAAGCCCAGTCATCTGTTGACGAAGTTTTTCGTTGAAGAACAGAGAACTTGCGTTGTCTGTCTGAGTGACTTTCAACTGAGAAAAGAAAGGAGTGTATATCAATCTGTGTGAAGTGATATAGCTTCTTAGTGTCGGTTTTCTTTGTGAGCTCCTATACTGAAAATAGCGTGAGGAGTGTAGATCCATCTATGTGAGTGATCTAGCTTCGGAGAGTAGGATTTCTGTGTGATTTCTTACTACGCACTTGTGGCCTGTTCATTTGTTGTTCGGCGCAAGCAGAGTATATTGTAAACTGTGTCTTTATAGTATAACCCAAGATCTGTGTGACTTGGAAGAGTGGACTAAAGGACTTTGATCCATATAACCACTATAAAAATATCGGTGTTTTACATCTGCATTCTTTTCTTGCATATCTCAAAAAGAGCTTTCAACCGTTAAAAATGTTTTGAAAAGAATTTTGTAAAACTGGGGTAAAACTTTGAAAGATAAACTTGATTGAAAAACATACTTGATATATCCGCTGCATACAAGTTTTGAAACTCTAAGTATATCTGAATCAGCCTAGTGAAATCAGATGAGTGGTCAACTCTTGTGATTCAAAGCTTTGTGTGCAATCAGCTTAGTAAACTTACGAATCAGATCAGCTTAGTCTGCTGACAGAAAAAGTTAGAGAAACAGTTTTAAAGTTTATGAGATCTATTCATCCCCCCCTCTAGATCTCATTGACCACTTTTGGGACCAATAAGTGGTATCTGAGCGGGTTGGTTCATCTGATCCTCTGCCTGATCAAACGAACTTGATCCAAGGTGTGTTTTTCAACTTTTTCAAAAAGAGAGCATGTTTTGAAAATCAAAAACTTTTTGAAAAATGGATGTCATAAGCCATGTTCCTCACATTGGCCTTATGGACTTTGAAAGCTGGAAAATCAGAATGGAAATCCTTCTTGCCGCTTACGACGACAACATGCTTACTTGTTTTACAAAAGGACCATTCAGATTTCAGAAGACGGTGAAGGTTGCTGGCCAACCAGATCAGATAGTTCACAAAGAGCTGGATGAGCTGACTCCCAAAGAAGTCAAGTTAATAAATCTTGATAAAAAGGCTAAGCTCATTATGTTCAAAGATGTAGATGAAGAAAGATTCCAGAAGATCAAGCATTTCAAAACTGCCAAAGAGATGTGGGATAAAGTCTGCGAGCTAAGCGAAGGAAACGACGCTATCAAAGAACACAAGCTCAGTGTGGCTCTTGAGGAGTTTGAAAATTTCAAGATGAAGTCTGGTGAAACGATTGATCAGATGGATACCAGATTTACCAAAGCTCTGAATGAAGTTCTAAGGTTTGGTAAAGAATCTTCGAACAAGGAGATCACCGCAAAGGTTCTCAAGGCCTTGCCACCTAAATTCAACCTGAAGGTGACAGTCATGGAAGAATCAAGGGATTTAGGGAAGATTTCCCTTTCCGAACTGTTCTCATCCCTCAAAGCTTTTGAGTATCAAATGACAAGAATGGGATTAGAAGTGTCAACCAGTTAAGACCCTACTGCTGCTCTAATGGCGTCAGACAAGTCAAGAAAATCAGCAGACAAGTCAAAACAGAAGACTCTGCTGAGTTCAGTAAAAGTCTACACTGCTGACGACGTTACCCTGCTGCTGAATGATTTTGAGAAGTTCTACAAGAAGAAAATGAAATTAAAATATAAAAATGCTACTTCATCTTCTTCTAATCATTTTCAGGAAAACAGGGGTTCCTCCAAAGCAAAACTTAGAGATTACAATGAAGAGGAGTATGGACTCTTGATCAAAGATACTTCTCCCTCATCATCTGAAAAGTTTGCTGAAAAGGAAAAGCGTGCCAAAAAGGAGCGTAAGAATAGTAAGAACAAATCAAAGTTAGCTGATGCAGCAAAGCTAATAAACTCTGGCACATCTCTTTCAGACCGTCAGTCGTCTGATAAATAGTTTGAAGAAGTACCTGAAACTATATGCTTAACTGTCATAGAATCTGATGATTCTGAACCTGAGGTAACTTCTACTATTAATTAAATGCACTATTTGAATCGTTTAAATAAATGCTGAATTACAAATTCAAATATTGTTTGTGCATTTGCCAAGCTTAATGAAGAGATGATTCTGCTAAAAAGAGCAAATCAGATTACTTAAACTTCAGGTTGGAAAACCTCAAGAATCAGCTGACTACAAAAAGATTGAGCATGAGTATGACACTCTAAAAGCTGAGTATGCAGTTTGTTTTGAAGATATAAATGAATTTAAAATAAGAAATTGCATCATTCTCTAAATAAAAAGAAATCAGAGGCTTAAAAGAAGAAGTCTACTGATGCTCAACAGGTTAGAAAACCTAGTAAGCTACCTAAGACGAATCATACTACTAAAACACATCAGCATAATAAGCTGCTGATAGGAGTAAAATTTAAATTTCAAGTCTGCTAAATCTAGGGTGAGTTATTAAATAACTCAGGTAAGAAATTGAGGCAAAAATGAAATTATCTGGCAAGAATTTGAATCACAATATGATAATTATTATTATGACATGCACTATGTTTATTCATATTATCATGTTGATCATGTTCACTGTGCTGATTGCCATCCTCATTTCAATATGCATATTTATCACACATTTCATTCATCTTACCTTGCTTATGAGCATTGTTTTAATCATGACCAGTAAAGTGGTATCATCATGATAAAACATAAGTCACTAGATCATCATATGTTAAAGGTTTTACTAACCCTGCTGGACCCAATAAATAAGGGGTACCCAAAATAGTCATCTGTTTTACAGGTGAAGTGCACGTGAGATGACAAAGATGAGTTGACTGTCCTTGCAAATTTCAACAAATTCAACAAGTGATCTTAGCATCAAGTGTACACCTGGAAATGGTACCATCAAGCTGCTTATATCAGATTGCTCCAAACCATCAAGTGATATCAATCAAGTAAGTGATATCAGACAAGTGTTAACAGACAAGTGGTATAAACCAACAAGTGGTAGACGCTACATTTGGAGATTTCAAGGAAGCAAGATTGTTGGAAAGCTGAAGCCTATCAAAGGATTACAAATGGTATAAAGACCATCAGAAACCAACAAGTCAACCATGTGGCAAAGAAAAATGGTTTGTTGATTTTGGATTCATAAGTTGAGGGGGAACTTATCAGAAGACTAACCCAGAACATCTTACTGAAATTCAACGGCTGAGTGTCTTGAAGAGAAACTCTCATCAGACTACTTGACCACGGATTCTTGAACTTAGGGGGAACTTGTACGACTAGCAGTACTCCTAAATAAAGATGAAATTGTCAATAAGTCAAAATGAAGCTATCAGAAGACTGCTTCTTATCAGCCGACTGGAACTCAACAGCCAAGCGTTATTCAAGAATGTACTACATCAAGTGGTATCAGCAAGTGTTATCACATCAACAAGTGATATCAGCTGACTAATCTGATTTACATTCATACAAGTAGTATCAGACTACAAGTAGCATCAGACTACAAGTGGAATCAGACCACAAACAGCATCAAGTGGTATCAATTCTTGAAGTTAAGGGAATTTTCTAGCTGGAGTGATAAACAGCAACGAAGACTACCTAAATCAGCCTAGTACTCACCTAATTGTCTTCAGCATACTAAGTTTGCAATCCTATAAAGAGGAAAAGGGGAAGAAGAGATGCAACTCAAGTATTATTGTTGATGACAAAAAGGGGGAAGATAAAGGATGCAACTAAGAACCCTTTAAACAGAAGATCAGAAAAGGGAAAACAACCAACTATTGGTATTTTTTTGAAAGTTGTATCAGATCAATAAATTTCCATCTCAAGGTATGAAGACCAAATCTGATGACTTAGAAGACGTTCTTAGTTGAAGGTTTTGTCATCATCAAAAAGGGGGAAATTGTTGGTATAAATTAGAGAAGGTTTTGAAGATGACAAAAATGCCATAATGGTTTTGAAGATCAAAAGGATAAGTCATCAACTAAGAACAGCTTCGTGAAACCTATCTCAAAGGTCTGGAAGCTATGTGACCGAATCAGCCGAGTGGGATATCAGATCAGTGAAGATCAGATTGGTTATCATCAGCCGAGTCAAGATAGATGTGTTCATTCTTGAATCAGCAGAGTAGCCATCAGCCATGTGAAGACGGTCAGTAAGCTGTCCAACGGTAACCAGCTGAGTGCATTAAATGCGACTGACAAAAAGTACAGCAGACTGTACTGTAGCAGTTGCAGGGAGCCGTTCCAGAAAATGGGGACCAGAACTCGAGGACTGCAGATTTCTGTCTCATCTTTAACGGGCAGAAATTCAAATTCAAGAGTATAAATAGAAGACTAACTGAAGATCTAAAAGAGACTTGCACAATTCAAGATCACATCTTAAGAGCGAGATTCATCAGTTGAGTCGTATGATCAAAAGCCCAGTCATCTGTTGACGAAGCTTTTCGTTGAAGAACAGAGAACTTGCGTTGTCTGTCTGAGTGACTTTCAACTGAGAAAAAAAAGGAGTGTATATCCATCTGTGTGAAGTGATATAGCTTCTTAGTGTAGGTTTTCTTTGTGAGCTCCTATACTGAAAATAGCGTGAGGAGTGTAGATCCATCTATGTGAGTGATCTAGCTTCGGAGAGTAGGATTTCTGTGTGATTTCTTACTGCGCACTTGTGGCCTGTTCATTTGCTGTTCGGCGCAAGCAGAGTATATTGTAAACTGTGTGTTTATAGTATAACCCAAGATCTGTGTGACTTGGAAGAGTGGACTAAATGACTTTGATCCATATAACCACTATAAAAATATCGGTGTTTTACATCTGCATTCTTTTCTTGCATATCTCAAAAAAAGCTTTCAACTGTTAAAAATGTTTTGAAAAGAATTTTGTAAAACTGGGGTAAAACTTTAAAAGATAAACTTGTTTGAGAAACATACTTGATATATCCGCTGCTACAAGTTTTGAAACTCTAAGTATATCTGAATCAACCTAGTGAAATCAGATGAATGGTCAACTCTGCTGATTCAAAGCTTTGTGCGCGATCAGCTTAGTAAACTTACGAATCAGATCAGCTTAGTCTGCTGACAGAAAAAGTTAGAGAAAAAGTTTTAAAGTTTATAAGATCTATTCACCCCCCCCCTTCTAGATCTCATTGACCACTTTTGGGACCAACAAAAAACTCAAACCCCTGATTTAACCGGATTTCGTCGGGTAACTTGAATTATCAGTGAATTTGTGATATCGGGGGTTTTCGATATTTATATATATTATTTAGGGCTCTGTTACTTTATTCCGGATGGATCGGTTACAAAGAAAAGCAATATTCAAGAACAAGAAGTAAAACCACCAAACAAAGCTATGAAACACACCGATATGGAGGTAAAAAGCTCAGTAATAATATTGAATATTATTAAGTTGTGCTGTTGTAAGCAGTGTTAAATCCTGTATTCCCACGGTTCAGGAATTTCGTCGTCCTTTAATACAATGATTAACTAGGTATTTATATGATGCTAAACCTAGTGTTACAAGGAAACATAGCCCTAATAGGACTCGGCCCAAATATCCTTCTTGGGTCCGGAGTACAATCTTCTATCGAAGCGAGCTGCACTTGGCCGGGTCTGCAAGATGATCCCGATCTGTTAGGTTTGGTCGAATCGATCTTATCTTCTTCGTTCGATTCGAATAGTAAGTAGGGTGCAAAATAGCCCCCATCAGTACTCCCTCACTTCTTCGAGCGTATAGATAATAGAAGCTCGTAGAAGTAGATAAATCTTTACGACTGTTTCTTTTCTATGAATGGAGCCTCATTAAAAACCTTACTTAAGAAAAAACCCTGTGGGAAAAAATCTTAAATAAGGAAAAGAGTGCTACATATCATAGATAGTCGTTTTCTCTGTCGAATTACGGATCGCCACGCGTCTATTCAGGAAGCTCTTCGTATCCTTCCGTTTTTGGCGGGAATATGAGTAGCTGCAATAAGTTTGAAACGTCTTTTCTCATTTTGTTATAAATAGGTGACTTTCGAGTTCGCCATTTTTCTTTTATACTTCCTTATAACCTGTACTCATTTTCCTGCCTGGTCGTTTATCTCATAAAAATTTCTCTTTTGTCGATCTTCATCTTTGGGAAACCAGAATATATGGCTTTTGTAAGAAAATCCTCTTCTTCTTCTAGAGAGATCGTCGCTCCTGATCACGATGAGGAGTTGCACCCTAATCCTTTGAGCGAGCAATCTACAGTATCTGACTTCGTTGTCCCCGTAGAAGATACTTTCAAAGTACGAATCCTTTCTGATGCAGACGTGGCTGCCCGAGCCAAAAAGGGCAAAGGTACTGTTCCTCAGATTTCTGAACCGATTGAGGACGTAGCTTGCGCATATACAGCGGAAACATTCCCGGATGTTGTGAATAATTACGCCAAATATTTTCCGGAAGGTTCTGAGATAATTCTTCCTTCTTCTACTGATAGAGTCACATCTCCCCCGGAGGGATGTCGAGCCTTTTATACGGCTCACTTCAATAGTGGATTGCGTCTTCCTTTGTCTCCCCTTTTTCTTGAAGTTTTGAAAACTTTCAGTGTGTGCTTGACACAGCTGGTTCCAAATTCCGTTGCTTTTGTGGTTTGTTTTTCCGTTTTGATGATTGCGAAGGGGTTTAAACCTTCCTTTCGTAATTTTACGCAGCTTTTTCGCTTTAATATTTCTAGTTCTTCAAATCGTGGATATTTCTTTGCTAGTCAGCGGCCTAGTCGAGCAATCTTTGATGCCCCTGTTTCTAGTAATCCTTCGTGGAAATCTCATTTCTTCTTTGTTCGTCCTCCGTCTAATATTGGTTTTCCGGATGGTTCGACCATGCCTTTTTTATGGGATCATGGTTCCAATTGGATTCCTGGAGGTCGCTTACCGACCGGTGAACTTGTTCCTGACGATGTACAGTTTATCACTGAAATCCCCGAAATGCGTGCAAACAAATATCAAAGCGCTCTTCTGATCGGGGAGGTTTTCCTTCGTAAGGCGGGGTTAAGTGTCCATAACTTTCCCATCAGTTCATCATCTGATCCTCTTGGTTAGTATTTTATTTTATCTTATTGCTGTAACTATACCTTTTATACGGAGAAACTAACTTTTATTTTGTTTCTTTTTCAGCCCATATGGTAGAAAACTCTCGGCATTCTTCGAAGGGAAAAATGGTGCTGTCGAAATCTTCAAAATCCGTAGAGAACACCCCCATCGAGCAGAGAGCTTCACGAAAAAGGAAACTGGAGTTGGGTCATGAGTCCGAGGATAATAGAGGGGAATCTCCAGATTCTTCTCGTGAGTCCCCTATTCGTCAGGGCACGGGATCTGGTTATCCACCTCTTCACCTTAGAACATCTTTGGGTATTCGAGGATGTCGTAGCTGGTCGATGCCTCATCCTACTAATAATCCAGTTGATAGAAAAAGGAGTTACTATGGACGTTCTGGTGACGACCTTTCTTTACTCGGAGATAAACATCCAAAAACCTACCCTGGTCGAAATGATCGAGGATCATTTAGAGGGAAGGAGGGCCGCTGGTTACTCCGAGAAGGATTCTCTTATTCATGATGATAGTGAGAACGCAGTCGATAAGGCAACCCGCGTTCTTTTGTCTGGTGTTTTCACTCGTGATCTCAATAAGCTTCTTCATAAGGATCCTCTGGAGAAATTCCAGCGAGCTTCTCTTTATGCCGAGAAGGTGACATCTTTTTACTTTAATCATATTAATAGATAATTTTAAAGGTCTTCCTTAATTTATTAATCCATTTCTTTTTCTTGCTCTCTTTGTTCTTCAGACCAAAACTTGTCTTGCGTCATACGCCTATGAAAATGCACTTTGGAAACAACAGTGCGAGTTTCTGGAAGAGAAGCATAAAGCTTTACTCCATAAATCCTCCGGTTCAGAGGTTGGTCCCTCAACATCTTCTTCCGTTCCCGTCGTAGAGACTCGTGCTACCGGGACTGAAGATCAAGAAATGATAGACAGGGTGATGGAGATTTCTCGTGCTCAAGAGCAGGCCAATCAAATGGCTAGAAAGTTAGAGGAATTGCAGTTACAGAGCACGACTCGAATTAGTGAGCTTGAATCTCAAGTATCAAACCTTGAAACTTCTTTAGAGGAGTACGAAAAGGATGTCCCACTTAGCGGACTTAGGGATCGATATGGTAGGAATCCTGATGAAAGAGTTGTTCGCGAATTCCTTAACTCTCCTGTTCATACGGCGTTAGTGTATCGGATGGTCGGTCCTCTTCTTGAGAATACTTTTAAGAAGGCGATTCATCAGCTGGTCGCTTTAGAGATGATCGACGACCGTCGAAAGGAGTATTTTAAGACGGCGCACATTCGGTTGAATCGGTATGGCAAACTATATTCTTCTTCCGAGGTTCCAGATGTTGAATATCAAGGTTTTCCTCTGGCTCACCTTGTCGAGGAATTTGGAAATCCATTGCCGATTCCTCCTTCTGATGTTAACGATGAGCTTGATAATACTTTCATCGATCCAGGAGACGAAGAGGAAGAAGGAGACGATATAGGGATGACTGAGGACGTCGGTAGTGAACAGAAGATTCCGGATAGCGACCAGGCTTCTTGAAATAGTGATTCATTTTTGAAATAATCTTTGTAATTATTTCCTCGTAGTTTTAACTGTAACTTTAGCTTATTTTGTACGTTAAACGCTTCGTATTCTGACAGTCGTGTCTTTTCACTATTGCCGTAATAATTCAGACAAGTCATTTAATTTGCCGTAATCATTATGTGTGTGTCTTTTCGAATTCCAGCGTTTGCTCCAAGGTCAGTTTTCCTGTTTCGCGCCCTTTCTTTAGGTCTGTCGCATCCTTTCGTGTAGTATAAATACGAAAGGTAAAAACTGGACTTGTTTTTTACTGCTATACTCCTCTCTTAACAGAATACTCTTTCTTTAGCTAGTCGATAAACTTTCTCGATATTAATTTGTATTTTTCCATAGTCCGATCATGAGTAACCTTTTTGGTAATACTTCGAAGCGACCTTCTCGTGAGGGCGCTAGAGATAATAGATCTAAAAAATCTCGAAGAGATGGGCCGTCGATAGAGCCTCCTCGCTTGTCTCAATCAATTAGGTCGGAGATCGATACTCGTTGTATTGTCTCTGAACCTCTTTCCGTGGTAAACTCGTCGTTTTCAGAACCAATCTTTTCTACTTCCACTCAGGAAGGAAACATGCCTTCCCCTGGTCGATTACCTTTTGGAGATATGTCCAACGAAGAAACGGCTTATAATATAGCTGTTAGTTCCAACACTTCTTCTTTTGAGCACGTTTTTCACGGAGGGGATTTTGCTGTTTCCCTTCCTTTGTCTACTTCTTCTGCTCCCATTGTAAGCGGAGGGCAAGCTGGTGATAGCTTTTTTGTTAATCCTTCTACGACACAATCTATTGTGCAGGATTGTCCTGAATTTTTGTTTCATGATACCACTGTAATGACTACATCCTTTGAATCAGGAGGGCCTTCCGGAGGTGGGACCGGTTCCAGGTCTGGTCGTCGAACGGTTATTTCTGCCTCGGGCAAGGAGACCTCTGTTAGTCCCGACGGGAGAGAATCTCCTCGTCTATTAGATGATCGATGTATCTTTGAGCAAGTTAAAGATATTATGTTGTCAGAGACACCTCGTTCTGATGGTGTCCCTTCTAATAGTGAATTGCCTGGCTCAGTTGAGCCTGATGCTTTATCTTGGGATCTGGGTATGAGCACAATTTTGCCCGGCGAGTTGAGGAAGCTCGAAGGTTCCTCCAACGTTCGCCTTGTTCAATCTCTGGTGACGATGTGTGAGCAGGTAAACATATTCTGAATATTTTTCCTGTTTTTTTTTTTGAACGCCTTGTTGTGTGTCGGTTTTTCTTACTTTTTCTGCTTTTTAGGGCAAGTATTTTGCACTCCAGCTGGGTGTGCAAAATGACGAACTGTGGACGAGTAAGCGTGTTCATCAACGTCAGTTAGAGTCGGAAAAAGCTAAAGCCGCAGGGCTGACGTTGGAACTTCAGATTGCCAGAGATGATCTTCAAAAATTGGAGGCTGATAAAGTTGTTCTTGAAAAAGAGAAAAATGATTTAATTCAGGCTGCTGCCCTTGCAGAGGAGTCTCAACGGCGGTCCTATGAGGAAGGGTATGACGCTGGTTATCTGAAGCGTCAAGAGGAGTTGATGGCGTTTGCTGGCAATTTGACTCCTCGGAGGACTGTTTCTAGTAGTCGGCCTATTGACCGTCCTTCTCAGTGATCTTTGTTCGTCCTGGCAGGCCTTGGACTGTCTATTTTTTTTTTTTTTTTTTTTTTTTTTTTTTTGTCGCCCAACTTTTGTGCACTTGTTTGGGCTGAAATTTTTGTAATGGGAGAAGTACTAAATTGGAAATATTAACCTTCTTGCAGGCAGATTCTTGCCTATATCTATTTTCTTCTCTTTGTTATGCACAATTTGCCTTTATGCATAAATATAATTATCGTAAAATAATCAGTATTGTTTAGCATACTTATCTGAAATTGATCTTTGCCAAGAATGTAGAATAAAGTAGCTTTGATCTCGATGTTTGTTTTGCAAATCCAATCTTTGTTGATTAACCCAGTATAGTCCCTTGGGTTATATTCAAAATCACGTTTGCGCATAATCATGCAGATAGCAGCTTTATTCGGATCGATCTGATTTAGGGAACGTTCAACATTTTAGTCGATGTTCGATCCCTGCCCTTGTAAAATTGTCCTTTTGTGACACATAGTTTTATATAAGGAGGCTTTTTATACCTTTTGTTGAACTCTTCTTTTCTTTTCATAAGAGCAAGAGAAAATAACTCTTTCAGTATCCTTCGAAGCTTTATGTTTCTTATTATCAGCTTCGAACTACTTGTTTTTCAACCAATGTTTCGTTTATAGCATATCTTTGATATGGGAGGAATTGGAAAGTGTAGAAGTCTTAGTCAGATCTGACCTATTCAGACCTCCTTAAGCAATTCTTTGGTATGTTAGGCAGTTACGTCCTTGCTGTTTTGAATAAGGAGGACTATTCTCCTGATTTCTATATCAACTATCTTGGATTCGAGAGGAGTTCCTGTATGGCTTAGTCAATGGTCATCCATACGATGTATGAGGCAGTGACGTGCCTCGTATGGTGAAAAGTTTGGTCTTTTATCTCTTATCGAGCAACTGTCCTTTTTGCTGCGATTTTAAAGCTTGTATAACTTTGTTTATGGATTCTAGGTCTCTAAACCATCGATCATGAAGTATGATTGTGCTGGAATGTCTAATCCAAAGCTTTTTTAGATATGATCATATCGATCTATTGCCTCTTTTGTTATCGACTAGTTGGGGCGATTAGATTGTGCCGTTCCAACTTACTTGCATTTATTGCGGGGAGTCAAGGGGTCGCATCTGTGTCCGTTGATCAAATGCTTTTTCAGCCGTTGGATTGTTTGAGTCTATCCCTATAAATGGGGTGGTGGTTTGCATTCTTCCTTTGCAATTTCCCAAAGAGAATGGAGATCTCAACTTCTTTGGATTTTATTCTGCCCTCAGATCCCATAATATTCAAAAAATCACATTATCGTGATTCATTCTTTAATAACTTGGTGTTCATCTACCTTGTACTGACGGGTCCCATGTCAGCCCTTCCTTGTACTAACGGGTCCCATGAGGCCACCGCTTTAGTCTTCATCAATTAGAGGTCCGTGGTTTCCGTTTGCACATGGGGGGTTCATACTTGCCAGTCACCCTCGCTCTTGGATGTGACTTCTGGAGTGATAGACCGCCGGGGTGGCTAGTAAACTTACCGTTTCACGACGGTCCCGAAGAGATGCTGCTCGAGAGTAAAATGTTTTATAGATAAAGTAAAAGCAGTATCTTCTTACAGGTGAGTGAGCATTGCTAGTTATCTGGCTGGTAATGTTCATTTCATCTGGAAGAACATTTGATCTTCAGAGCCTGGCCATCGAACTAAAGAAGTCGACCATCGTGAGCAGCATGCTTCTTAGGTCGCATATTATAATCGATGAGGTACTAGGGAGGAGATTGGTGTTTCCGTGGACATTGTCGTGAAGATAGTCGATCCCATAGGATCAATTTGAGTAGATCATTGTAACGATCTTTAGGTAGCAAGCAAATCTTTGTAACGTAGTATATTTGTATGTAATTGATTTGATGAATAAAATATTACTTTATTTCTTGCATCTTCTTTGTCGTTGATAATTTTATTTACGAGGAGTATTTTCCGAGCAGATGAATTCATACTTGATTTATCTTTCAAAACTTTAGGAGTATCAGCAGATCTTTTTTAGATCGTTAGGAATATATCGAGGAGTTTTTATTGAGCGGATCAATGTATACTCGACTCGTTTGTAATTATACTTAGGTTATTAACCCAAAAGTTCTTTAATTATTGAAAATATATCGAAGAGTTTTTATCGAGCGGATCGATGTTTACTTTACTCGTTTTATTCAGACTTAGGTTTTAATACCACAAAGTCTTTTTCTCGTTGTAAATATGGGCGAGGAGTGTTTATCGAACGGATCGATGTTTACTCGACTCGTTTATAATTTTAGACTTAAGTTTTTAGTACCAAAAAGTCTTTTTCTCGTTGTAAATATGGGCGAGGAGTGTTTATCGAACGGATCGATGTTTACTCGACTCGTTTATAATTTTAGACTTAGGTTTTTAGTACCAAAAAGTCTTTTTCTCGTTGTAAATATGGGCGAGGAGTGTTTATCGAGCGGATCGATGTTTACTCGACTCGTTTATAATTTTAGACTTAGGTTTTTAGTACCAAAAAGTCTTTTTCTCGTTGTAAATATGAGGAGTGTCTATCGAGCGGATCGATGTTTACTCGACTCGTTTATAATTTTAGACTTAGATTTTTAGTACCAAAAAGTCTTTTTCTCGTTGAAGATATATCGAGGAGTGTTTATTGAGCGGATCAATGTATACTCGACTCGTTTTTGAATTTATCGAGGAGTTTTTATCGAGCGGATCGATGTTTACTCGACTCTTTTTAATTAGACTTAGGTTTTTAACCCAAAAGGTCTTTTCGATCGTTGAAGATATATCGAGGAGTGTTTATTGAGCGGATCAATGTATACTCGACTCGGTTCGTTCTCAATTTTCATTAATATGATAGTGTAATTCCGAGGAGCATTAACCGAAATAATCGATGTATATAGAATGCTAAAACTTTTTACTAATTGAACTTGTAGGCTAAGGCCTTTGTTAAAAGGATTAAAACTTGATAAAGTAAAATAAAGGAACACAGTATAATCTGCTAAAATTTATTTACCATAGTATTTCCTAAGGTTGACCGCATTCCAGGTTCTTGGTAAGGCTGTTCCATCCAAGTGTGCAATTTTGTATGAACCTTTCTTTCCTACGCCAATGACGATGTAAGGTCCATCCCAATTTTGTTGTAACTTTCCCACATGCTTGGATACTTCTACCTTTTTCAAGACCAAGTCTCCTTCTTTGCAAGTTCGGATGCGTACTTTTTGATTGTATGCTTTCTCCATATTTGCTTTAGTGACTTGTAGGCGTACAGCAGCTTTATCTCTTAAAGCTTCTGTTAAATCAATGTCATTTTCTCTCGCTTTTTTATTTTCTTGATCGTCGAACATCTCTATTCTTGGCGTTGGGATTAGGGTTTCAACAGGAATAACAGCCTCCGACCCATACACCAAGCTGAATGGTGTTTCCCCGGTTGAGCTTCTTACTGTAGTTCGATTAGCCCATAGTACTCCTGGAAGTTCATCGAGCCATCTTCCTTTGGCCGAACCTAATCTTTTTTCCAAAGATTTTATTATTTCTCGGTTTGCTACTTCGGTTTGTCCGTTCGCTCTTGGATGTCCGACCGAAGTGAAATTTTGTTGAATTCCCAGTTTCGAACACCATTCTATTACTTGTTTTCCCGCGAATTGGGTTCCATTATCTGAAATTAGGATCCTCGGGATGCCAAATCGGCAAACTATGAACTTCCATAGGAAGTTGATCACTTGGAATTGAGTTATTCGTGCGAGTGCAATGCATTCTATCCATTTGCTGAAATATTCTACAGCGACCAGGACGTAAGCTTTTTTGGATCTGGCCGCTGGAAAAGGCCCCACAATGTCCATTCCCCATTGATCGAAGGGCCAACATACTGGAATTGGATGCATGTTTTCTGCTGGTTGATGACATATGTTAGCATGGATCTGGCAGTGATGACATTCTTGGACATATAGAGTGGCATCTTTATTGATGGTAGGCCAATAGTAACCAGTCCTGAGACATTTTAAGGCCAATGCCCTTGATCCGCTGTGATTTCCTGCGTCTCCTTCATGTATTTCTCGCAGTATATCGGCGGTTTGTGACTCAGGGATGCATTTCAGGAGAATTCCTGATACTGACCTTCGGTAGAGTTTTCCTTCTACAAGCGTATATTTTGGGGCTCGATATTTTACTTTCCGAGCTGCATTCTGATCAGATGGTAGTTTCCCTTCACGAAGATAGTCTATCATTGGGGTCATCCAATTTTCTTCGACTTCATCTATTTCCATTATATCGACTGCCGGTGTTTCGTCGATATCGACTGCCGGTGTAGAAGATATCAACCAATTGATCACCCGTTCGGTTTTTCCGTCGTGGGCTCCTGTGAACTTAGACAGTTGATCGGCCCATTTGTTTTCCGAACGTGGGATGTTCTGTATGTCGAAATTTTCAAACTTCTCGGCTAGTGTTTTTACTTTGGCGAGGTATTTTACCATATTGAATTCCTTAGCTTCGTATAGGCCTCTAATTTGTCTTTGTACTAACTCTGAGTCGGTTAACACTTTAAGCCTTTTTATGTTAGCTTTGATCGCCATTTCCATTCCTGCGATTAACGCTTCATATTCAGCTTCGTTGTTTGTTACAACGAAGTCCAATGTTATCGCGTAATTCAAATCTTCCTTATTTGGTCCGGTGAAGTTGATTCCGGCGCCTCCTCCTTCTCGGCATGAAGCACCATCGACATGCATTAACCAAGTTTGATTTTCTATAATCAAGACATCGTCGTTGAGGCTGCTCGATGATTCAGTAGCCTGTGTTGGTGTTTCTAATATAAAATCGGCTAACACTTGGGCCTTGATGGCAATCCTTGGTTTGTAGTCTACTTCAAATTGGCTGAGTTCGATGGCCCATTTGATCAATCTTCCGGAGGCTTCTGGTTTTGCTAGAACTTGCCTTAGCGGCTGATTCGTCAAAACGATGATTTTGTAAGTTAAGAAGTAGGGTCGGAGTTTTCGTGCGGCCACTACTAAGGCCAGCGTGAATTTTTCTATTTCCAAGTAATTCTTCTCCGCCCCTTGTAATAATTTGCTTAGATAATAGACGGGCTTATGCTCGGAGCCCTCTATCTTAATTAGTACTGAACTTATGGCCGTATCAGAGATGGAGATGTAGATGTACAACGGTTCCCCTTCCGTCGGTTTAGCTAACATCGGAGGCGTTGTCAAATATTCTTTGAGTTGTTCGAAGGCTCGTTCACATTCTTCGGTCCAAGCGAATTTTTTCGCTTTTCGAAGTGTTTGGAAAAAGGGCAAGCTTCTGTCCGCAGATTTTGATATGAATCTATTCAATGCTACGATTTTCCCAACTAAGCTTTGTACTTGAGAGATGGTCTTGGGAGGTTTCATTTCAGTTATGGCTCGAATTTTTTCTGGGTTGGCCTCTATACCTCGCTGGTGTACCAAGTATCCTAAAAATTTTCCTGACTTAACACCGAAGGTGCATTTTGCAGGGTTCAACTTCATACGGTATTTTCTTAAGATTTGGAAACATCGATCTAGATGCTTTATGTGATCTGCTTCATTCATACTTTTGACTAACATGTCGTCTACATAGACTTCCATTATTTCTCCGATTAATTCCCTGAACATTAAGTTTACTAACCTTTGGTAAGTAGCGCCGGCATTCCTCAATCCGAATGGCATTACATTAAAACAGTATACTCCCTGTTCGGTTATGAACGCGGTCTTCTCTTGATCCCGCTCATCCATGTATATTTGGTAAAATCCTTGGAACGCGTCCATCATGCTGAATATCGCGAAGCCAGCAGTCGAGTCGACCAATAAGTCAATCCTCGGGAGAGGGTATGGGTCGCGTGGACATAACTTGTTAAGGTCGGTGAAATCATTACACATTCTCCATTTGTTGTCCTTTTTATCCCCTTTTGCTACTAGTACAACATTACATAGCCATTCCGAGAAATGTATTTCTCGGATTTGTTTTGCTTCGAGCAGTCTCTCTACTTCGGCTTTGATAATTCTATCTTTTACTGGTCCATGATTTCTTTTCTTCTGTCTGGCGGGTTTCGCCGAAGGGTCGATTTTTAGGGTATGCTTGATTATCCGAGGATCAATTCCTTCAATCTCATTCGCGCTCCAGGCGAAGACGTCAACATTATTTCTTAGGAATTCGATTAACATTATTTCTCCTTCTTTGCTCAATTCTGTACCTATTCTTGTCGTTTTGGACGAGTCGCCTTTTACTAGAATTATATCTTTATGTTCTGGGGGTTTCAGGGATAAGTCTAGCGGTTCTTTCCCCTTTTTATCTAACCGATCAGTAATAGGAATTTCAACCTCATTTCTAGTGAGATCGTCTTCGATCTTTCTCTTGCTCGGAGTAATTGACTTAGGGTGTTCTTTCAAAGTTAACGATGTGCTGTAGCAATTCCACGCCATACAGTGGTCATTCGTTATTTCTCCGATGCCCATATCGGTCGGAAACTTTATCTTCTGATGATAGGTAGAGACTACAGCTCGGAAAAGGTTAAGGGCTGGTCGCCCTAGTATAGCGTTATAAGCGAAGGGTGTTTCCACTACTAGGAATTTTACTAACTTCACTGTCCTAAGTGGTTTCTTCCCAAGTGACACACTTAAAGATATTGTTCCGCTGGGGATAATCTCGGACCCTCCAAAGCCTACTAACGGCGTAGCTACTTTTTGTAGGTTTATTTGTCCCAAGTTCATTTGGGCTAAAACCTCCCGGGAGATGATATTTGCTGAGCTTCCATTATCAATTAAGATTCTTCTTACATTATAATTCGCTATCTCTAATGATACTACCATAGGAAAATCGGGGTTATCCTCTTTTGTGTCCCAAATGATGTTTTTAGGTACTTCGCCTTCGTTGAAGCTGATCGGCTGGTGATTTGTCGGCCTGTTTTCCAGAGTCCATATTTCTTTTGGATATTTAGAACTTCGAATTATGGATCGGGCTGTCCTTCGTCGTGCATTACGACTATCTCCACCCGCGGGTCCCCCGGATATTGTATGGATAGTCCCATTGATCTGGTCCTGATTTAACTCCTGAGTAGGTCGACGTTCAGGCGACCTTCGACGAGAACTTCTCCTTCGATTACCGTTCCGAGGGCTTCTACTTCTTTCCCTTTTGCGATTATCTTGGTCTATGTATTCGCCTAGTTTTCCCTGCTCGATCAGTTTTTCGACTTCTCTCTTAAGGTGAAAACAATTTTCCGTTAGATGCCCATGTGCCCTGTGGTACTTACAGTATTGATCATAGTTTCTAGACCCCGGTCTGGGCTGAGCGATTTTCCTTGCCTCGGGAATCCAGTTATTTCTTTCTAGGACTTCCAATATTTCTTCCATTGGAGCATTTAACCTTGGGTGTTCTACTTGATTCACCCTGCTTCTGATTGGTTGCTCAGGGTTTCTTGGTCTTTGGTAGTAATTAGGTTGTCTTTCTTGATCGGCTTTGCTGTATTCCAGTCGCTGGAAAACGTTACCTCTCCTGGAAGATCGCTCATAGTCTAAGGGTCTTTGAATAGGAATCTTATCATGCCGCTTGGAGCCTGAAGCTGTGAATTTATTTTTGTTTTTATCCTTAAAGGAATTCATCTCTTCTTGGGTCATATACTTAGACGCCAAGCTCATGATGTCGGCGAACGTTCTTGGTTGTTTTCGACTGAGGGCATTTCCGAACTGCCTATTTTTAGTGAGATCGAAGAGGATAGAAATTATGTAATCAATATTTGGAGAATCGATTTTGAGTAATTCTACGTTGAATCTGGCCAACCAGTTTCTTAGGGATTCTCCTTCTTGTTGATGTATGGTTCCTAGGTAGCTCATCGGGAGTTTTTGCCTCTTCTGACTGGCAAACTGCTGCGTCAATTTATTGCATAATTCCCGGAAACTGAATATGGAGTTGGCAGGTTGTTTTGCGAACCAATCCAACGCTAGGCCCTCGAATGTGGTCACCATTAACTTGGCGGTGAATTCGGCAGAGTGGGCATATAAATTCATTATGTTAGTGAAGCTAAAAATATAATCATCCGGGTCGGTGGTTCCGTCATATCGGGGTAGTCTACCCGGGACCTGTCCAATGGATTGCGCTTCTTTTATTTCTCTGCAGAAGGGAGAACATGCTGCAAGGCTCTCCTGGAGTTTCGCGGTTCGGGTCCACGGGTTTTGAACAGATCGTAGGCGTTGCTCCAGTCGTTCCTGTACTATTCTCTCGATTTCTCTTTCCGAGAATCGAGTCGCTCGTGGTCGATCTGGGATAGCATCATCTATGTCATCCTCGATAGGGATTATTGTTCGTTCCTTCGATCCGCTGCGATCCGCCTGTGGCCTTCTTCGACCTGGTTTTCTTCGGGGACGGTTATCGGAGGGTTTAGAATTGTCCTGCTGTGGGCTGCGTAACGAGCGTCGCTCACTTGCTGGGCTGTCCGCTTGTTGAGAGGTTTGTTTGTTTGACCCCGGCATTCCCGGTGCAGGAGTTGTCCTGGGAGCCGCAGCGTTTCGAGGAATTTGGTCTAAAACTAGCAATTCTTCTGGAGAGAGTGATTTGAAGAGCATTGCTATTTGTCTCAGTTTTTCCTGAGCGCCTGGGAGAGGAACGGGTATTTCGGGGACTTCCGATTCTTCCTGTATTGCACCGGTAAGACCTCCTTGGTGTTCCTGCTGACGAGAACGGGTATCTGGGAGATTTTCATTGGTGTTGGGAATGTTGTTATCGTTGTTGTCTTGTGGATCTTCGGATGTGTTGTGGCCGGTGGTTGTATTACTTCTCGCTCCAATGCGAGCGCTTTTCCTTGGGCGAGCCATGTGTCGATCGAATAATTAACGTAGCCCCTCGGTGGGCGCCAACTGATTTAACCGGATTTCGTCGGGTAACTTGAATTATCAGTGAATTTGTGATATCGGGGGTTTTCGATATTTATATATATTATTTAGGGCTCTGTTACTTTATTCCGGATGGATCGGTTACAAAGAAAAGCAATATTCAAGAACAAGAAGTAAAACCACCAAACAAAGCTATGAAACACACCGATATGGAGGTAAAAAGCTCAGTAATAATATTGAATATTATTAAGTTGTGTTGTTGTAAGCAGTGTTAAATCCTGTATTCTCACGGTTCAGGAATTTCGTCCTTTAATACAATGATTAACTAGGTATTTATATGATGCTAAACCTAGTGTTACAAGGAAACATAGTCCTAATAGGACTCGGCCCAAATATCCTTCTTGTGTCCGGAGTACAATCTTCTATCGAAGCGAGCTGCACTTGGCCGGGTCTGCAAGATGATCCCGATCTGTTAGGTTTGGTCGAATCGATCTTATCTTCTTCGTTCGATTCGAATAGTAAGTAGGGTGCGAAATAGCCCCCATCAATATGTGAGCAGGTAAACATATTCTGAATATTTTTCCTGTTTTTTGTTTTGAATGCCTTGTTGTGTGTCGGTTTTTCTTACTTTTTCTGCTTTTTAGGGCAAGTATTTTGCACTCCAGCTGGGTGTGCAAAATGACGAACTGTGGACGAGTAAGCGTGTTCATCAACGTCAGTTAGAGTCGGAAAAAGCTAAAGCTGCAGGGCTGACGTTGGAACTTCAGATTGCCAGAGATGATCTTCAAAAATTGGAGGCTGATAAAGTTGTTCTTGAAAAAGAGAAAAATGATTTAATTCAGGCTGCTGCCCTTGCATAGGAGTCTCAACGGCGGTCCTATGAGGAAGGGTATGACGCTGGTTATCTGAAGCGTCAAGAGGAGTTGATGGCGTTTGCTGGCAATTTGACTCCTCGGAGGACTGTTTCTAGTAGTCGGCCTATTGACCGTCCTTCTCAGTGATCTTTGTTCGTCCTGGCAGGCCTTGGACTGTCTTTTTTTTTTTTTTTTTTTTTTGTCGCCCAACTTTTGTGCACTTGTTTGGGCTGAAATTTTTGTAATGGGAGAAGTACTAAATTGGAAATATTAACCTTCTTGCAGGCAGATTCTTGCCTATATCTATTTTCTTCTCTTTGTTATGCACAATTTGCCTTTATGCATAAATATAATTATCGTAAAATAATCAGTATTGTTTAGCATACTTATCTGAAATTGATCTTTGCCAAGAATGTAGAATAAGGTAGCTTTGATCTCGATGTTTGTTTTGCAAATCCAATCTTTGTTGATTAACCCAGTATAGTCCCTTGGGTTATATTCAAAATCACGTTTGCGCATAATCATGCAGATAGCAGCTTTATTCGGATCGATCTGATTTAGGGAACGTTCAACATTTTAGTCGATGTTCGATCCCTGCCCTTGTAAAATTGTCCTTTTGTGACACATACTTTTATATAAGGAGGCTTTTTATACCTTTTGTTGAACTCTTCTTTTCTTTTCATAAGAGCAAGAGAAAATAACTCTTTCAGTATCCTTCGAAGCTTTATGTTTCTTATTATCAACTTCGAACTACTTGTTTTTCAACCAATGTTTCGTTTATAGCATATCTTTGATATGGGAGGAATTGGAAAGTGTAGAAGTCTTAGTCAGATCTGACCTATTCAGACATCCTTAAGCAATTCTTTGGTATGTTAGGCAGTTACGTCCTTGCTGTTTTGAATAAGGAGGACTATTCTCCTGATTTCTATATCAGCTATCTTGGATTCGAGAGGAGTTCCTGTATGGCTTAGTCAATGGTCATCCATACGATGTATGAGGCAGTGACGTGCCTCGTATGGTGAAAAGTTTGGTCTTTTATCTCTTATCGAGCAACTGTCCTTTTTGCTGCGATTTTAAAGCTTGTATAACTTTGTTTATGGATTCTAGGTCTCTAAACCATCGATCATGAAGTATGATTGTGCTGGAATGTCTAATCCAAAGCTTTTTTAGATATGATCATATCGATCTATTGCCTCTTTTGTTATCGACTAGTTGGGGCGATTAGATTGTGCCGTTCCAACTTACTTGCATTTATTGCGGGGAGTCAAGGGGTCGCATCTGTGTCCGTTGATCAAATGCTTTTTCAGCCGTTGGATTGTTTGAGTCTATCCCTATAAATGGGGTGGTGGTTTGCATTCTTCCTTTGCAATTTCCCAAAGAGAATGGAGATCTCAACTTCTTTGGATTTTATTCTGCCCTCAGATCCCATAATATTCAAAAAATCACATTATCGTGATTCATTCTTTAATAACTTGGTGTTCATCTACCTTGTACTGACGGGTCCCATGTCAGCCCTTCCTTGTACTAACGGGTCCCATGAGGCCTCCGCTTTAGTCTTCATCAATTAGAGGTCCGTGGTTTCCGTTTGCACATGGGGGGTTCATACTTGCCAGTCACCCTCGCTCTTGGATGTGACTTCCGGAGTGATAGACCGCCGGGGTGGCTGGTAAACTTACCGTTTCACGACGGTCCCGAAGAGATGCTGCTCGAGAGTAAAATGTTTTATAGATAAAGTAAAAGCAGTATCTTCTTACAGGTGAGTGAGCATTGCTAGTTATCTGGCTGGTAATGTTCATTTCATCTGGAAGAACATTTGATCTTCAGAGCCTGGCCATCGAACTAAAGAAGTCGACCATCGTGAGCAGCATGCTTCTTAGGTCGCATATTATAATCGATGAGGTACTAGGGAGGAGATTGGTGTTTCCGTGGACATTGTCGTGAAGATAGTCGATCCCATAGGATCAATTTGAGTAGATCATTGTAACGATCTTTAGGTAGCAAGCAGATCTTTGTAACGTAGTATATTTGTATGTAATTGATTTGATGAATAAAATATTACTTTATTTCTTGCATCTTCTTTGTCGTTGATAATTTTATTTACGAGGAGTATTTTCCGAGCAGATGAATTCATACTTGATTTATCTTTCAAAACTTTAGGAGTATCAGCAGATCTTTTTTAGATCGTTAGGAATATATCGAGGAGTTTTTATTGAGCGGATCAATGTATACTCGACTCGTTTGTAATTATACTTAGGTTATTAACCCAAAAGTTCTTTAATTATTGAAAATATATCGAAGAGTTTTTATCGAGCGGATCGATGTTTACTTTACTCGTTTTATTCAGACTTAGGTTTTAATACCACAAAGTCTTTTTCTTGTTGTAAATATGGGCGAGGAGTGTTTATCGAACGGATCGATGTTTACTCGACTCGTTTATAATTTTAGACTTAGGTTTTTAGTACCAAAAAGTCTTTTTCTCGTTGTAAATATGGGCGAGGAGTGTTTATCGAACGGATCGATGTTTACTCGACTCGTTTATAATTTTAGACTTAGGTTTTTAGTACCAAAAAGTCTTTTTCTCGTTGTAAATATGGGCGAGGAGTGTTTATCGAGCGGATCGATGTTTACTCGACTCGTTTATAATTTTAGACTTAGGTTTTTAGTACCAAAAAGTCTTTTTCTCGTTGTAAATATGAGGAGTGTCTATCGAGCGGATCGATGTTTACTCGACTCGTTTATAATTTTAGACTTAGGTTTTTAGTACCAAAAAGTCTTTTTCTCGTTGAAGATATATCGAGGAGTGTTTATTGAGCGGATCAATGTATACTCGACTCGTTTTTGAATTTATCGAGGAGTTTTTATCGAGCGGATCGATGTTTACTCGACTCTTTTTAATTAGACTTAGGTTTTTAACCCAAAAAGTCTTTTCAATCGTTGAAGATATATCGAGGAGTGTTTATTGAGCGGATCAATGTATACTCGACTCGGTTCGTTCTCAATTTTCATTAATATGATAGTGTAATTCCGAGGAGCATTAACCGAAATAATCGATGTATATAGAATGCTAAAACTTTTTACTAATTGAACTTGTAGGCTAAGGCCTTTGTTACAAGGATTAAAACTTGATAAAGTAAAATAAAGGAACGCAGTATAATCTGCTAAAATTTATTTACCATAGTATTTCCTAAGGTTGACCGCATTCCAGGTTCTTGGTAAGGCTGTTCCATCCAAGTGTGCAATTTTGTATGAACCTTTCTTTCCTACGCCAATGACGATGTAAGGTCCATCCCAATTTTGTTGTAACTTTCCCACATGCTTGGATACTTCTACCTTTTTCAAGACCAAGTCTCCTTCTTTGAAAGTTCGGATGCGTACTTTTTGATTGTATGCTTTCTCCATATTTGCTTTAGTGACTTGTAGGCGTACAGCAGCTTTATCTCTTAAAGCTTCTGTTAAATCAATGTCATTTTCTCTCGCTTTTTTATTTTCTTGATCGTCGAACATCTCTATTCTTGGCGTTGGGATTAGGGTTTCAACAGGAATAACAGCCTCCGACCCATACACCAAGCTGAATGGTGTTTCCCCGGTTGAGCTTCTTACTGTAGTTCGATTAGCCCATAGTACTCCTGGAAGTTCATCGAGCCATCTTCCTTTGGCCGAACCTAATCTTTTTTCCAAAGATTTTATTATTTCTCGGTTTGCTACTTCGGTTTGTCCGTTCGCTCTTGGATGTCCGACCGAAGTGAAATTTTGTTGAATTCCCAGTTTCGAACACCATTCTATTACTTGTTTTCCCGCGAATTGGGTTCCATTATCTGAAATTAGGATCCTCGGGATGCCAAATCGGCAAACTATGAACTTCCATAGGAAGTTGATCACTTGGAATTGAGTTATTCGTGCGAGTGCAATGCATTCTATCCATTTGCTGAAATATTCTACAGCGACCAGGACGTAAGCTTTTTTGGATCTGGCCGCTGGAAAAGGCCCCACAATGTCCATTCCCCATTGATCGAAGGGCCAACATACTGGAATTGGATGCATGTTTTCTGCTGGTTGATGACATATGTTAGCATGGATCTGGCAGTGATGACATTCTTGGACATATAGAGTGGCATCTTTATTGATGGTAGGCCAATAGTAACCAGTCCTGAGACATTTTAAGGCCAATGCCCTTGATCCGCTGTGATTTCCTGCGTCTCCTTCATGTATTTCTCGCAGTATATCGGCGGTTTGTGACTCAAGGATGCATTTCAGGAGAATTCCTGATACTGACCTTCGGTAGAGTTTTCCTTCTACAAGCGTATATTTTGGGGCTCGATATTTTACTTTACGAGCTGCATTCTGATCAGATGGTAGTTTTCCTTCACGAAGATAGTCTATCATTGGGGTCATCCAATTTTCTTCGACTTCATCTATTTCCATTATATCGACTGCCGGTGTTTCGTCGATATCGACTGCCAGTGTAGAAGATATCAACCAATTGATCACCCGTTCGGTTTTTCCGTCGTGGGCTCCTGTGAACTTAGACAGTTGATCGGCCCATTTGTTTTCCGAACGTGGGATGTTCTGTATGTCGAAATTTTCAAACTTCTCGGCTAGTGTTTTTACTTTGGCGAGGTATTTTACCATATTGAATTCCTTAGCTTCGTATAGGCCTCTAATTTGTCTTTGTACTAACTCTGAGTCGGTTAACACTTTAAGCCTTTTTATGTTAGCTTTGATCGCCATTTCCATTCCTGCGATTAACGCTTCATATTCAGCTTCGTTGTTTGTTACAACGAAGTCCAATGTTATCGCGTAATTCAAATCTTCCTTATTTGGTCCGGTGAAGTTGATTCCGGCGCCTCCTCCTTCTCGGCATGAAGCACCATCGACATGCATTAACCAAGTTTGATTTTCTATAATCAAGACATCGTCGTTGAGGCTGCTCGATGATTCAGTAGCCTGTGTTGGTGTTTCTAATATAAAATCGGCTAACACTTGGGCCTTGATGGCAATCCTTGGTTTGTAGTCTACTTCAAATTGGCTGAGTTCGATGGCCCATTTGATCAATCTTCCGGAGGCTTCTGGTTTTGCTAGAACTTGCCTTAGCGGCTGATTCGTCAAAACGATGATTTTGTAAGTTAAGAAGTAGGGTCGGAGTTTTCGTGCGGCCACTACTAAGGCCAGCGTGAATTTTTCTATTTCCAAGTAATTCTTCTCCGCCCCTTGTAATAATTTGCTTAGATAATAGACGGGCTTATGCTCGGAGCCCTCTATCTTAATTAGTACTGAACTAATGGCCGTATCAGAGATGGAGATGTAGATGTACAACGGTTCCCCTTCCGTCGGTTTAGCTAACATCGGAGGCGTTGTCAAATATTCTTTGAGTTGTTCGAAGGCTCGTTCACATTCTTCGGTCCAAGCGAATTTTTATGCTTTTCGAAGTGTTTGGAAAAAGGGCAAGCTTCTGTCCGCAGATTTTGATATGAATCTATTCAATGCTACGATTTTCCCAACTAAGCTTTGTACTTGAGAGATGGTCTTGGGAGGTTTCATTTCAGTTATGGCTCGAATTTTTTCTGGGTTGGCCTCTATACCTCGCTGGTGTACCAAGTATCCTAAAAATTTTCCTGACTTAACACCGAAGGTGCATTTTGCAGGGTTCAACTTCATACGGTATTTTCTTAAGATTTGGAAACATCGATCTAGATGCTTTATGTGATCTGCTTCATTCATACTTTTGACTAACATGTCGTCTACATAGACTTCCATTATTTCTCCGATTAATTCCCTGAACATTAAGTTTACTAACCTTTGGTAAGTAGCGCCGGCATTCCTCAATCCGAATGGCATTACAATAAAACAGTATACTCCCTGTTCGGTTATGAACGCGGTCTTCTCTTGATCCCGCTCATCCATTTATATTTGGTAAAATCCTTGGAACGCGTCCATCATGCTGAATATCGCGAAGCCAGCAGTCGAGTCGACCAATAAGTCAATCCTTGGGAGAGGGTATGGGTCGCGTGGACATAACTTGTTAAGGTCGGTGAAATCATTACACATTCTCCATTTGTTGTCCTTTTTATCCCCTTTTAGCTACTAGTACAACATTACATAGCCATTCCGAGAAATGTATTTCTCGGATTTGTTTTGCTTCGAGCAGTCTCTCTACTTCGGCTTTGATAATTCTATCTTTTACTGGTCCATGATTTCTTTTCTTCTGTCTGGCGGGTTTCGCCGAAGGGTCGATTTTTAGGGTATGCTTGATTATCCGAGGATCAATTCCTTCAATCTCATTCGCGCTCCAGGCGAAGACGTCAACATTATTTCTTAGGAATTCGATTAACATTATTTCTCCTTCTTTGCTCAATTCTGTACCTATTCTTGTCGTTTTGGACGAGTCGCCTTTTACTAGAATTATATCTTTATGTTCTGGGGGTTTCAGGGATAAGTCTAGCGGTTCTTTCCCCTTTTTATCTAACCGATCAGTAATAGGAATTTCAACCTCATTTCTAGTGAGATCGTCTTCGATCTTTCTCTTGCTCGGAGTAATTGACTTAGGGTGTTCTTTCAAAGTTAACGATGTGCTGTAGCAATTCCACGCCATACAGTGGTCATTCGTTATTTCTCCGATGCCCATATCGGTCGGAAACTTTATCTTCTGATGATAGGTAGAGACTACAGCTCGGAAAAGGTTAAGGGCTGGTCGCCCTAGTATAGCGTTATAAGCGAAGGGTGTTTCCACTACTAGGAATTTTACTAACTTCACTGTCCTAAGTGGTTTCTTCCCAAGTGACACACTTAAAGATATTGTTCCGCTGGGGATAATCTCGGACCCTCCAAAGCCTACTAACGGCGTAGCTACTTTTTGTAGGTTTATTTGTCCCAAGTTCATTTGGGCTAAAACCTCCCGGGAGATGATATTTGCTGAGCTTCCATTATCAATTAGGATTCTTCTTACATTATAATTCGCTATCTCTAATGATACTACCATAGGAAAATCGGGGTTATCCTCTTTTGTGTCCCAAATGATGTTTTTAGGTACTTCGCCTTCGTTGAAGCTGATCGGCTGGTGATTTGTCGGCCTGTTTTCCAGAGTCCATATTTCTTTTGGATATTTAGAACTTCGAATTATGGATCGGGCTGTCCTTCGTCGTGCATTACGACTATCTCCACCCGCGGGTCCCCCGGATATTGTATGGATAGTCCCATTGATCTGGTCCTGATTTAACTCCTGAGTAGGTCGACGTTCAGGCGACCTTCGACGAGAACTTCTCCTTCGATTACCGTTCCGAGGGCTTCTACTTCTTTCCCTTTTGCGATTATCTTGGTCTATGTATTCGCCTAGTTTTCCCTGCTCGATCAGTTTTTCGACTTCTCTCTTAAGGTGAAAACAATTTTCCGTTAGATGCCCATGTGCCCTGTGGTACTTACAGTATTGATCATAGTTTCTAGACCCCGGTCTGGGCTGAGCGATTTTCCTTGCCTCGGGAATCCAGTTATTTCTTTCTAGGACTTCCAATATTTCTTCCATTGGAGCATTTAACCTTGGGTGTTCTACTTGATTCACCCTGCTTCTGATTGGTTGCTCAGGGTTTCTTGGTCTTTGGTAGTAATTAGGTTGTCTTTCTTGATCGGCTTTGCTGTATTCCAGTCGCTGGAAAACGTTACCTCTCCTGGAAGATCGCTCATAGTCTAATGGTCTTTGAATAGGAATCTTATCATGCCGCTTGGAGCCTGAAGCTGTGAATTTATTTTTGTTTTTATCCTTAAAGGAATTCATCTCTTCTTGGGTCATATACTTAGACGCCAAGCTCATGATGTCGGCGAACGTTCTTGGTTGTTTTCGACTGAGGGCATTTCCGAACTGCCTATTTTTAGTGAGATCGAAGAGGATAGAAATTATGTAATCAATATTTGGAGAATCGATTTTGAGTAATTCTACGTTGAATCTGGCCAACCAGTTTCTTAGGGATTCTCCTTCTTGTTGATGTATGGTTCCTAGGTAGCTCATCGGGAGTTTTTGCCTCTTCTGACTGGCAAACTGCTGCGTCAATTTATTGCATAATTCCCGGAAACTGAATATGGAGTTGGCAGGTTGTTTTGCGAACCAATCCAACGCTAGGCCCTCGAATGTGGTCACCATTAACTTGGCGGTGAATTCGGCAGAGTGGGCATATAAATTCATTATGTTAGTGAAGCTAAAAATATAATCATCCGGGTCGGTGGTTCCGTCATATCGGGGTAGTCTACCCGGGACCTGTCCAATGGATTGCGCTTCTTTTATTTCTCTGCAGAAGGGAGAACATGCTGCAAGGCTCTCCTGGAGTTCCGCGGTTCGGGTCCACGGATTTTGAACAGATCGTAGGCGTTGCTCCAGTCGTTCCTGTACTATTCTCTCGATTTCTCTTTCCGAGAATCGAGTCGCTCGTGGTCGATCTGGGATAGCATCATCTATGTCATCCTCGATAGGGATTATTGTTCGTTCCTTCGATCCGCTGCGATCCGCCTGTGGCCTTCTTCGACCTGGTTTTCTTCGGGGACGGTTATCGGAGGGTTTAGAATTGTCCTGCTGTGGGCTGCGTAACGAGCGTCGCTCACTTGCTGGGCTGTCCGCTTGTTGAGAGGTTTGTTTGTTTGGCCCCGGCATTCCCGGTGCAGGAGTTGTCCTGGGAGCCGCAGCGTTTCGAGGAATTTGGTCTAAAACTAGCAATTCTTCTGGAGAGAGTGATTTGAAGAGCATTGCTATTTGTCTCAGTTTTTCCTGAGCGCCTGGGAGAGGAACGGGTATTTCGGGGACTTCCGGTTCTTCCTGTATTGCACCGGTAAGACCTCCTTGGTGTTCCTGCTGACGAGAACGGGTATCTGGGAGATTTTCATTGGTGTTGGGAATGTTGTTATCGTTGTTGTCTTGTGGATCTTCGGATGTGTTGTGGCCGGTGGTTGTATTACTTCTCGCTCCAATGCGAGCGCTTTTCCTTGGGCGAGCCATGTGTCGATCGAATAATTAACGTAGCCCCACGGTGGGCGCCAACTGATTTAACCGGATTTCGTCGGGTAACTTGAATTATCAGTGAATTTGTGATATCGGGGGTTTTCGATATTTATATATATTATTTAGGGCTCTGTTACTTTATTCCGGATGGATCGGTTACAAAGAAAAGCAATATTCAAGAACAAGAAGTAAAACCACCAAACAAAGCTATGAAACACACCGATATGGAGGTAAAAAGCTCAGTAATAATATTGAATATTATTAAGTTGTGCTGTTGTAAGCAGTGTTAAATCCTGTATTCCCACGGTTCAGGAATTTCGTCGTCCTTTAATACAATGATTAACTAGGTATTTATATGATGCTAAACCTAGTGTTACAAGGAAACATAGTCCTAATAGGACTCGGCCCAAATATCCTTCTTGGGTCCGGAGTACAATCTTCTATCGAAGCGAGCTGCACTTGGCCGGGTCTGCAAGATGATCCCGATCTGTTAGGTTTGGTCGAATCGATCTTATCTTCTTCGTTCGATTCGAATAGTAAGTAGGGTGCGAAATAGCCCCCATCAACCCCTCATTTTTTTCGGCAAAGTTGACCATTAAGGTGAAAAAAATTTAAGGCACAATAGGTAATTATTTATGGGTCTGTGATATTTTGAAGTAGGCAATGGGTCTTCGAGAAGTATACTTGTACTTTATTTAGTTATTTATGGTTATATTGTTGAAAAGAAGGATGGAGAGAGAAATAAGTTCAAGTATTTATAATTGTATTTGCAAAATTTAAGGAAAAAAAATGAATTACCTATTTTGCCTTAGAGTTTTTTCACTCCGTTAGTCAAATTTGACGAAAAAAGAGGGGTTTTGATGGTGTTAAGTGTTAATTTTGTGTTTTGGGGTGCAAAATGCCCATTTATTGTGTTTCGGGAGTGAAAGTTGATGATTTGTTCTTAATCAGACGGTGTTAAGTGATAATTTTATTTTGGGGGTACATAGTGTGAAAAATTCAAGTTTTGAAGGTGCAAAGTGCCAATACTATTGAATTACCTATTTTGGCATTGAATTTTGCTTGAAAGTAAAAGATGGTGCAAAATGGTGCATTTTTTATATTTCGAGTATGTAAAGTGTTAAATCTAAGTTTTGGGAGTACAAAATACCTATTTTCCATATTTCGAGGGTGCAAAGTGCAAAAAACACTTTCTCTTGCCTTCATTTCCATTTCATGTTTATTTCTCTCCTCAAAAATCCCCCCAAAATCCTGAACACATTCTCTCCACTTTCCACCATGGCCAACATTTCCTCTCTATATCTGAATTTGACACCCACCATTTTCATATTCATACTTCTAATTTCCTCAGCATTATTAATCCCAGTAAAATCCCAACAATTTTCAAGAAAACTTTCGAAAAAAGAAATGGGCCTAAAAAAAAAAAATTAAGCCACCTCCACTTCTACTTCCACGACATAGTCGCCGGCCGCCACCCTACCGCCGTCCGTGTGGCTGAAGCCTCCATGACCAACACCTCCGCCACCGGCTTCGGCGCTGTGGTGATCATTGATGACCCATTAACATTGGGCCCGGAATTAAGCTCCAAAATTGTTGGACGGGACCAAGGAATTTATGCATCTGCGGATTTAACGAATTTCGGGCTTTTAATGGTCTTAAACTATGTTTTTACAGAGGGGAAATTCAATGGCAGCACGATTAGTATATTGGGGAAGAACGCGGTGGTCTCCGACGTGAGGGAGATGCCGATTGTCGGCGGAAGTGGTGCTTTCCGATTTGCTAGTGGTTATGCTCAGGCGAAGACTCATTCTCTTGACTTGAAGACAGGGAATGCAGTTGTAGAGTACGATGTCTATGTCTTCCATTATTGATCACTTATTATTTTCTCACTATTTTTTTTTCTAAAATAAAAGTATTTTCTTATGTAGTTTTTTCTTCTAAAGATTTTTGTTGCTTTTGTTTGTATTGTCATGAGTGGCTTGTAGTAATTTGTAGAAGCATACTTTTTATTCTTCTTTCTATGTTTTGCTGCTTTTTGAATGAATATGAGAGCATTGGCGTCTCTCTTCAAATTTTTCTTGTATTTTTTTTGCATTCCTTCTGTCCACTCCTCTTCATCATCTTTTGTAGAGGGTTCAGAATACATTTCTTCCACAACATTCTATAAATTTTGTGAAAGAAACAATGATTCTGTAACACCCCTGTCTTAGAAAATACTTAGTTCGAGTAGTCTATCCTGACTCTCACCCCGCTCAAGAGTCAGGATAAAACCTGCTTCAAAATTTGTACATTAAGCTATTAAAATTGTACATAGCTGTCCGATGGTATAAAATGTGGGTAAATGAGTATGAACCCAGCAAATAGTTTACAGGGACTTGATGCGGTGTTTACACATGCAAATAAACGCAAGTGCACGTATCGAACAAGTAATAAAGAGTAAGTATAAGAGTATCGTCTCCACAGGGACTTGACTAATATCTACCAATTCCAATTCCTAATTTACTTTTAATTGATTCCAAATTCAAATATATTTTCAGGTTCAATTAAACTAGATTAACTAAATGAATTAACTAACCTAAGTACTTTGATTGAGTTCGAATAATGAGAAGAGAAACCTAGGGTTATAATCCACTATGTTATCTATCGATTGCTCAATTGAGATTTTCGTAGTTATTGTGGTGATAAGAGTGCTACCCGAGGATTCAAGTATATTCCTATGTATCTTCCGAATTACGTAAGAACCTAATGTATTATACAAATCGATCCTATTCCTAGGTGATTCATAAATAACACAAAGCATTAAACACGAACCTCATGTAACGGGTATAAACGCCTTAAGTATATTCTTATACTAAGAGTCGTTGATGAGGGATATCTCGGGCGTCCGCCCTGTCTATACAATCACACGAGATCGAGCAGTGTTTATCTCGGAAAGTCGTTCCCGACCTCGATGCCCGAATACCGTATATACGCGGCAGCCCAGTATCCAAAGTTACTGTTGGGCCAAGCTTAGATCCAAACTTCTGGGCCGAAGAATTGCATGTCTGTGGGTGGACCACCTGAACCCCAATTTCAGCTATAAATACCCCGTGCATTTATGATGCTGGACACGATTTTCCAGGTGCTCCCTCCTCGAAGCTACTGCTCGGAAACAATTGGAAGTATAGGCTTTAGATCTATTATGATTTCGCCCTCTAGCTTGTACGGCATCCAATAATGCTCGAGTAGGACCCTAAATATTTGTACTTGTACTCAATTAATTCAAATACAATTACATTTGATCTCTACTTTACTTTATTTATTGTTATTATTGTCATATATCTTACCCTTGATCGAACTAACGAAACCACGCAAAATCAATTGGCGCCCACCGAGGGGCCCTATTCGAGTATTTGATCGAAATATGCCTACTACGAGGAGAAATACATACGTTAGAGGAGAGCCTTCCCAAGCAGCAGGGGCACAAAATTCTGTCAACAATGAACCTGATAACTTATCGCGCGCGGCTCAACAACAACCAGAGGCACCGCCGACGGTTCCGCAAGATAACATCCCAATACATACGACCATTGGAGATCTGAGGTCTATAATAGGCACCATGTGCAGGGAATTCATGAACAGTGGAAGAGCAGATCAATCACCCGTCGATCAACCGGGGAATCAGGGAAGACCTGAAATACCTTCATCGAACTTACAGAAGGAAAATGATATGTCACTTGCCCCATCAATGCGTCCACAAAGGACTGCGCCCTCGAAAGTCAATGCTCGATCAGAAAATCCTCCTGCACGAGTGCACGATCTGGAGAATTCTGTTATGGGGGAAAGTCACACCGCCGGCGCTGCGAGAAGAGATAAACCAACTTATAAGAGAATTACAGAATCTGAATTGGAGGTGATAGTACAGGAAAGGGTAGCTAAGAAATTGGAAGAACAGGATGCTATGATAGAGATTCCTTTCACTAATCAAGCTGTCAGGCAAGCGGGGGATATCCTGACTAGAAGAAACCTACGAGAGAGGGAGGTCTCGAACAATATCATGCGATGTTCACCCTTTTGTAGAGAAATACGCGAAGCTCGAAACACAGAAACAGTGCCAACCAGGCTCCCTCGGTATAACGGGACTACCGACCCCGGTGAACACATTAACAGCTTCGTTAATGTTATGAACCTGTATGGACACTCGGACAATTTCTGTTGCAAGATTATGGTCACCACTTTTGAAGGGATTGCCCTCGATTGGTTCGGAAAGTTACCTCCGAACTCCATATTTTCTTTCGAAGAATTTTGCGATAAGCTGAAGCATCAATTCGCTAGCCAAAGGAAGCCAAGACTGCCAGCAAATCATCTGGGCACTGTGAAACAATTGGAAGGAGAGACGTTGAGGCAATGGCTGGCAAGATTCAGTATTGAGCTCTTGAAAGTGGATACCCCGCAGATTGAATATCTGTCCTCGTTGATGTTCGAGCTGACTAGAAGTACACAGTTTGGGAATGCGTTATGCAGAAAGCAACCAAAATCCTTCGAACGGATAATGGAAATTGCTGAAAAGTATATGATACAGGAAGAGATGAACAAATTGAAGAGTTCACATCTAGATAAGTCTCATCTCAACAAAAAACAAGATCGGACTCCGATCCCAAAACCAAGTGATTATGGAGGGCCGAGTAAAGGATCCGTTTGGCAGCGAATCAACACTTTTAAGCCGCATATGCCACCCCAAGGACCGCACTCATACGGACCTCCTTATGATCGAAATCGAGCCCCAAGGCCGGGTAAAATCCAGTTTACTGAGCTCAACAGTTCAAAGGAGGAGGTGTTGACTGTATTGGAAGAAGGGAATTTAATTCCGGAAGCCCAAAGAATCACACAGGCGAGGCCGGGTGCGCCCGGATATGACCAATACTGTCGATATCATCGAGCTAGAGGCCACAGTACGGAAAATTGTTATCAATTGAAGGTCGAGATCGAAAAATTAATCAACCAAGGAAAACTCAAAGAATTTGTTAAGAATGGCAACTATAACAATCGCTACAGATCCCGTAGTCCGAGAAAACTTAACTCTCGGCAGAGGCAAATTCAGAATCAGGCAGAAGAACAATCGAACGGTGTGATCAACATGATTGCAGGCGGACCGGCAGGCGGAGATAGTAGGAATGCCAGAAAAAGGACTTTAAGATCAATCAGGGCAGGAGTATCCGCAAAAAGGGAGGTTCTATCTTTGGAATTTCCATCAATGGAGAATCAAGTCATCAGCTTTAGCGAAGCGGATCGACCCGCAGACGTAAGTTGGGATACGAATGAAGATGATCCAGATTTCTCCATGGTATTAACATTAAGAATTGCGAACTTCGAGGTCAAAAGAGTGCTGGTCGACAACGGGAGCTCGGCAAACATAATTTCATCGGAAGCTATTGCAAGAATGAATCTCTGTCATCCACACTTGGATAAGGTAACTACTCCCTTGGTCGGTTTCGGGGGATCGGAGATCATTCCGCTCGGGACCATACTTCTGAGCACCACTCTAGGGCTCAAACCAAAGAATGTCACGAGAATGATCAAGTTTCTAGTCGTGGACACGCCATTTGCTTACAATGCCATTCTAGGAAGACCTGCACTGAATGCCTTTAAGGCTATCGTATCTACCTACCATCAAAAAATAAAGTTCCCAACTGAGAGAGGAGTCGGAGAAATGAGGAATGACCAGTACATGGCTTGGGAATGTTACAGTTCATCCTTAACTATCAAAGAAAAGGTGGAGCCCGAGCTCCCTAACAAAAGGAAAATAAACGAATTAACCTCTAACTCCGGAACTCCGATTCCCGATTATGAAAGACTGGATGGAAAGAAAGGAAGAATTATTGACATGAGTATGCAAGCACCTGGTCACAAAAAAGTGAATTTGGTACCTGGATCTCCAGAAAAATTCACAAAAATAGGAACGGAGCTAAGTAATGACATGGAAGCAAAGCTCGTCGGATTCTTACAGGAAAATGTTGATGTTTTCGCATGGAGTTCGGACGACATAGTGGGAATTGACCCGCGTGTGATAACGCATTCTTTAAATATTGACCCGAGGGCTAAACCAGTAAGGCAGAAGAAGCGTAATCACGGGCGAGAGAAAGACAAAATAATTAATGCGGAGGTCGATAGATTGTTAGCAGCAGGACAGATAAAAGAGATAAAGTTCACCGAATGGTTATGTAATGTGGTCCTAGTCTCTAAGGGGGAAAAGGTCGAAAATAAATGGAGAATGAGCAACGATTTCACCGATTTGAACAAGTTATGTCCCAGGGACCCTTACCCCTTGCCTCGGATTGACATGCTCGTAGACTCCACTGCGGGATTTGTGTTGTTTAGCATGATGGACGCATTTCAAGGATTTTATCAGATCTTCATGAACGAAAGAGATCAGGATAAAATGGCATTCATCACCGAACGGGGAGTGTACTGCTTCATCGTTATGCCTTTTGGTTTAAGGAACGCCGGCGCAACGTATCAGAGATTGGTCAATATGATGTTCAAAGAATTAATAGGAGAAATCATGGAAGTGTATGTAGATGACATGCTCGTAAAAAGTATGTCCGAAGAGGATCATATTAAACATCTTGGTAGGTGCTTCGAAATTTTGAGGAAGTATGGGATGAAGTTAAATCCAGCGAAATGCACATTCGGGGTGCGATCAGGAAAGTTTCTTGGGTATTTAGTTCATGAGAGGGGGATCGAAGCTAATCCAGAAAAAATCCAAGCAATAACTGATCTCCATCCACCAAGGAAACTTTCAGACGTTCAAAGTTTGATCGGAAAAATTATCTCGTTGAATAGATTCATCTCCAGATCCGCGGACAAGAGCTTACCTTTCTTCAAACTGTTGCGTAAATCTAAGAACTTCGAGTGGAACGCTGAATGTGATAAGGCTTTCGAAGAACTGAAAGCATACTTAACCTCGACACCCATGCTAGCAAAACCATCTGAAGGTGAACCCCTATATCTGTACATAGCTGTGTCAGAAGAAGCCATTAGCTCGGTTCTGGTCAAACTAGATAAAGCTGAGCACAAACCAGTTTACTATTTGAGTAAGTTGTTGCAGGGTGCCGAAAAGAACTATATGGAGATTGAAAAATTTGCTCTTGCCCTAATTGTGGCAGCCCGGAGGTTAAGGCCCTATTTTCAAACGTATAAAATCATTGTTTTAACTAACCAGCCTTTAAGACAGGTTCTGTCCAAACCAGAAGCTTCAGGTAGGTTAATAAAGTGGGCGGTCGAGCTCAGCCAATTCGAAATTGAATACCGACCACGAGTCGCTGTTAAGGCGCAAGTGCTAGCCGATTTCGTGCTTGAATCAACCAACATATCAAACGGGAAACAAGGAACGACCTCGGAATTAGGTATGGTGGAAGAAGCAAACAATCAAGTTTGGCTGATGCACGTGGACGGATCTTCAACCAAAGAAGGTGGTGGAGCTGGGATTCACTTCCAAGGGCCCAATGCTGAAGACCTGAGCTATGCGATAACTTTGGATTTTGTCATCACCAACAATGAGGCCGAATATGAAGCATTGATAGCCGGATTGGAGATGGCCATTAAGGCAAAGGTAAAATCAATTGTCGTGCTAACAGATTCGGAACTTGTTCACAGACAAGTGAAAGGCACTTACGAAGCCAGAGAATTCAACATGATTAAATATCTGAACAAAGTGAAGAAGTTAATCTCAGAGTTCGATCAATTTGATATTCAACCGATACCAAGAGAAGAGAATCTCTGGGCCGATATATTGTCGAAATTTACAGGACTGGCCGACGGAAAGACTGAAAGAACAATTACTTGGCTGCTATCGAATATGTCTGCCATCGAGCTAGATGCAGCCCCTCCAGTTGATGTTATGGAAATTGAAGAACCGAGCGAGTCATGGAGCGACCCTCTTATCGCCTATCTTAGGGACGGAAAACTGCCGGAGGATGCAAATGAGGCTCGGAGAATTAAATATAGAGCGCCATCATTTACTTTGATGGAAAATCAACTCTATAAGCGGTCCTCTTCGGGAATTCTCTTAAAATGTATCCGCGAATCACACTACAATGCCATATTAAGGGAAGTTCATGAAGGGGAAGCAGGAAGTCATTGTGGCGCTCGAGCGTTAGCTCTAAAATGCTCAAGATCTGGATATTATTGGCCTACACTTTTTTCTGATTCTGTCGAGTATGTGAAAAAATGCCATCACTGCCAAATTCATTCGAATTTGATACACCAACCGGCCGAACATATGCATTCGATTCCTATTTGTTGGCCCTTCGACAAATGGGGCATCGATATTGTGGGACCTTTTCCAACTGCGCGAGCCAGAAAAAATTATGTACTAGTGGCAGTGGAATATTTCAGCAAGTGGGTCAAATGTGTTGCCTTGACCAAAATCACTCAATTTCAAGTTATTAATTTTTTATGGAAAAATATAGTATGCAGGTTTGGAATCCCCAGGGTTTTGATATCAGACAACGGAACACAGTTTGCAGGAAAAAGGGTAACAGACTGGTGTGAAAGATTCGGAATACAACAGAACTTTGCATCTGTTGGCCACCCTCAAGCTAATGGGCAAACTGAAGTAGTGAACCGGGAAATTGTTCGATCTCTGGAGAAGCGCTTATCGGAGGCAAAGGGAAAATGGCTGGATGAACTACCAGGAGTATTATGGGCCAACAGGACAACAGTAAAAGCCGCAACTGGAGAAACTCCATTCAGTTTGGTTTATGGGTCGGAGGCTGTTATCCCAGTCGAGAATCTTATACCTTCTCCCAGGGTCGAATTCTATAATCCTGAAGAAAACCAATCGCTGAGGCAAGTGGAAGTTGATCACGCGGATGCTCGAAGGGACCGCGCGAAGTTGAAAATTCAAGCCGCCAAGGCCAACATGGAAAAGGCTTATAATCGAAATGTGAGGATTCGATCCTTCAAAGTAGGGGATCTAGTGCTCAAAAAAGTGGAAGTATCAAAGCACGTCGGCAAACTACAGCCCAATTGGGAGGGTCCTTTCGTGATCGTAGAGGTTGGAAGAAAAGGTTCTTACAAGATTGCTCGCCCTAACGGGGAGATACTGCCTCGAGCTTGGAATGCGGTCAATTTAAGAAGATATTATGGAAGATAGTTACAGTTTAGGCCTCTACTTTTTAGTTTTCTTGTTCTGTTTTCTCTCACTATAACTATTTGGCAAGCTATATGTGTTCAATGAAGAATTGAGTTATTTGAGGAATGTTATTCGGAATACTTATTCAATGAAAGCTTGTTTCATCTACATTCTTACTTATTCGTTATATTCCCGATATTCTCGGTCTATATTCATATTTATCAATCTCTGTTTTTCTCCACCAACTATTGAATGGGTGAAAGCCTCTGCTATGACCCTCGAGCTAAAATTGCTCTGAAAATGACTAAGGGTGAAAGCCTCTGCTATGCCCCTTAGATCGAAAATATTGAATGGGTGAAAGCCTCTGCTATGACCCTCGAGCTAAAATTGCTCTGAAAATGACTAAGGGTGAAAGCCTCTGCTATGCCCCTTAGATCGAAAATATTGAATGGGTGAAAGCCTCTGCTATGACCCTCGAGCTAAAATTGCTCTGAAAATGACTAAGGGTGAAAGCCTCTGCTATGCCCCTTAGATCGAAAATATTGAATGGGTGAAAGCCTCTGCTATGACCCTCGAGCTAAAATTGCTCTGAAAACGACTAAGGGTGAAAGCCTCTGCTATGCCCCTTAGATCGAAAATATTGAATGGGTGAAAGCCTCTGCTATGACCCTCGAGCTAAAATTGCTCTGATAATGACTAAGGGTGAAAGCCTCTGCTATGCCCCTTAGATCGAAAATATTGAATGGGTGAAAGCCTCTGCTATGACCCTCGAGCTAAAATTGCTCTGAAAACGACTAAGGGTGAAAGCCTCTGCTATGCCCCTTAGATCGAAAATATTGAATGGGTGAAAGCCTCTGCTATGACCCTCGAGCTAAAATTGCTCTGAAAATGACTAAGGGTGAAAGCCTCTGCTATGCCCCTTAGATCGAAAATATTGAATGGGTGAAAGCCTCTGCTATGACCCTCGAGCTAAAATTGCTCTGAAAACGACTAAGGGTGAAAGCCTCTGCTATGCCCCTTAGATCGAAAATATTGAATGGGTGAAAGCCTCTGCTATGACCCTCGAGCTAAATTGCTCTGAAAATGACTAAGGGTGAAAGCCTCTGCTATGCCCCTTAGATCGAAAATATTGAATGGGTGAAAGCCTCTGCTATGACCCTCGAGCTAAAAATGCTCTAAATACGACTAAGGGTGGAAGCCTCTGCTATGCCCCTTAGATTCGAAATTATTAATGGGTGAAAGCCTCTGCTACGACCCTAGGGCTAAAAATGCTCCAGATGCGACTAAGGGTGAAAGCCTCTGCTACGTCCCTTAGCTCGAAATTATCAAATAAATAAAAGATATTACCCCCTAAATCAAGAATACTTTCGAGATCGATTTAAATTTTATCATACTATCTCTCCAACGAAGACTATGGTGCTGAAAAGGATCAAAACTATGAGATATTCAACGAAAGATTTGGCAGCAAAATAAACGAAAATTCTCATTCATAAACTTTCGGACAAATTACATACGAACTCTTATTTACATTCAAGAAACCGAACTAATCGGAATATTTTACATATAGTTCAACCCTATTACATATGTTTATTCCTATGAACGCCCGAAGAAGGAAAGTAAGCCTGCTACACTTCTACCCTTCATCCAACGCTTCACAGCAAGTCGGTTGATAAGGATCCAAGTCGAGAAACAGGGAAGCAACTCCAGTTGGAGACATTCCTAGTAAGTTCGAAGACCACACCCTTCAGGAAGTCGCCTCGAAGACATGAAGATCGAACATAGGAAAACCTCTCCAGCTGTGGACCCACTATCCCGACTGGATGGAGAACAGGATATAGGAAGTCGAGCCCGCCTCAAGGATTTGGAATCAGAGAGAGCAGGTCGCCTGCCGGTACCCTAGTCGCAATTATTTTCGCCTGTCGATACCCTAGCCGAGAGATTTGTCAAATAGGATTGCCAACAAAACGAGGAAAGAAGGTTCGAATGAAAACTTCGAACATTTCAATTACTGACAATGAATGGAACGGGGAGCCGATCGACAGAGGTAAAAACACAACCATATCGATCGAATAAAATGTTTACAGAAGAGTAAAAAACAAGAATAACGTGGAAAGCTATATATAGGGGAAAGAATTCGGCATCAACGGTACATATATCTCAGGATGAATGGCCACGATACGAGCATTTAAAGCTCTGACCGTTTCACTTCCCGAGAAGTTCGATATAAAAAAAAAAAAAAAAAAAAAAAAAAAAAAAAAGAGAAGAAAGAAAGAGACGGAGAATATTATTACAGCAAATATTATATCATTACAACAAGGGTTATACTACAACAAGAAAGGAAAACCATTACAACAAGGGTGGTGTTACAACGAGAAGTCTTAACTCATAATATGGAGGAAAACCACGGAGTTACTAAACGAAATTATTTTCGGAAAGGATCTTTCGAACTTCAGTACTACGATCAGTATACCCGCGGATGTAAGCCTCCTTCTCACGAAGCTCAGAGTGTCTCTTCTCACGTTCGTAAATACCTTTGAGTTTCTCCAATTCTGAACTTAACTTGTCCTGAGATATCTTTTCCTTGAAAAATCGATTAGCTTCCAATGCACGTTCCAGCTCGATCTTCTTCCCGATAAGCTCAAGCGAAATAGAAACCCGCTGCTCGAACTCATGTTTGGCCAATGTATAAAGCTTAGAAAAGACCACCCTAGCCTGAACTTACAAGAAAATATGTTATAACAGAAATAAAGAGATTAAACAGTCATGACAAAGGGGTGAGAATAAATTACTTGGGCAAGAGTTTCCAACCCAGAATAAAACAGGAACGAGGAATATTCTCCAGTCGAAGAGTCACCCTCGGAGACAGTAACGCGGGATCGAAGAAGGGTCAGGTTGGTTTTCTCGTGAGACACCTTGTCAAAAGGAGCTATGTCCCTTTTAAACAAAGATCCATTGACCATTGAAGGTACGGATTGAGAAAAGACGTGCCCAGTGACATCTTCCGCAAAAGAAACCTTTTTTATTCCCTTATTGGAGCCCCTAGTTTTCAAGCACGAAGGAAGGGCAACGGTCGAATGTTTATTCCCCTCATGGAAGTTTTGCTGGTCAGAATTAGTGGATGTAATTGATGATCGATCTCTTTTTCTTGATTTTCTACTAACACTTGGCCTGGAAAAAGGCATGGAAGAAATCACCAGAGTGTTCGAATTTTTATCCATCTCTCAACCTTCGAGTAAAAATCCAACCGAACTGATTTTTAAGAAAGCTCCGAACACTATGAACGATATCAATGCGAAAGCAACGAAAGTGCCCTTGCTACTTATAAGAGAAACAACATCAGGCAAAATCGCAATGATTGGTAAAGCACTACTTCCAAAAAAGATCCAATGACGTAGCTAAATACGCAATAGTGACGTTGTAAAAGATCAAAGGCCATGGTCTAAAAATAGCATAAAGAAAATAGATTCATATTCAAGTGCCCACTAAATAGGCAACAGGAAAAGATTACAAGTAAGCAAGTACATTGATTCGCTAAGTTAGTCCTATTACACAGCAAACGTTATTGGTTGGACTCTTTCACGCCCGAACCACGGTCCGATCTATCTTCTTTCTCTGATTCGCTACTACCGCTTCCCGAGCCGTCAGAGTCATCTTTGCCTGAGCTGCTACCTCCTCCATCATGACTTTGTACGTCAGACGCAGATCCACTCGAACCAGAAGAGAGGGTGCCTTGTTCACTCCGATCACGGGAATCCCCTTCAATATCCACATCTTCGCTTTCGGATTGGGCTTCGAGCTCATCAGGATTAGGCATCGGTGCACCAAATTCCTCAAGAAATGGAGCAAACTCGTGAGTGGCAAATTCCTCGAGCTTAGGAGGAAGGGAAGACGCTTTGTAATCTTTACCAAAGATATTCTTGTAAGGATTCATCTTAGGAAGGAAGTCATCAAGGGAGCCTTCAACCTTAGCAACTGTAAGGAGATGCTGTGCTCCTTTGAAATAGAAGGCTTGATTGATTTCTCCCGACCGTAACCGAACTAAGGCATCGAGGATTGGAGAATTTAGGAACTCTCTTATGGCGGGAAGCCTGGCTTCGTTTCGACCCCGTTCATAGGACTGTTCGGCAGACACTTTGGTTCGCTCAATCTCCTGCTTTAATTTCTCCACCTCCTCCTCTAAGGCTTTCTTTGCTTCCAACTCTTTCTCAGTCCTCTCAAGCTCAATCTCGATTTCGGACAACTTAATCTTGGCATCCTCTAGCTGACTGGTCTTCGCAGCCTCATCCTCCAGAACATTGTACAAGGCCTTCTGTACCGCCTGAGACTCTTCGCTCAATACGGACAGTCGAAGAGCAGTTTGAATAAATAGGTCTCCGGCCTGTAAAGGAAAAGATACGTAAAAGCACAAGATAAAGATTGTAGGGAAAAAAGCTAGAAACTTTCGGAATTAGACAGTACCATTTGTTGAGCATGGGCATAATCGCCAAGTATCTCGAAATCTTTCTTAGCGAAAGATTGGATAGTATCATCTCTGAATCTACTGGCCAGGAACATCCGGAGAGACTTGTCCACCGTATGCTCACCCTCGGAGCCCAAATCAGATTCGATGATCCCATGGTCTGGATATCCGGCCGCCCTCGGTCCGTGCAAATGATTCTCGATAAAATCTGCCAAATCTGGCTCGGAATGACCAGCCCGACATGGTATAGGGTCTGGCCCTCGAGCAAAGGGCTTGACTCTCCTGGAGGACTCAGGAACATTGCTACTTCTCTTACGATTCATCCTGGCCTGCAAAATCTCTCTGGCACGATTCTCCAGGAGAGTATAATTACTGAATCCCTCATCGTTCGGATTGGAGGATACGTTCGGAAAAACGGATCGAAGGATCCCGGAACCCTGGAAATCGGAGACCCCCGCCGTCTCGGCCCTACACCGAGAGGTTCCTGCTTGGGTAATCGGGGGAACAGTCACTAAAGCACTCGAGGTCGATGCGATCCCCACCGCGTCTTTGGACTTTTTTGCTTTTCGAGGATTCGTTGACATTTGAGGACGGGGTCGACCCTTACTACCTTTCGAAAAGGAAGCAACGTGCGGGCCAGCTACCGATGTACGGAATTTGTCAACGATATCAGCCAACGTGGAAGGGGGGTTAGCAGGATCGATCTGAGCTTTCCCGTATTCGATCGGATCGGCAGGAAAAGTGCAATTGCTGAGCTCGGCCAATCGCAAGACTGCTTCTTGAGTCATTAGAGCGGTCTGATGAGGATCAGCACGAAGAGATTGCAGAAATTTATCTGTTATCTCATTTTTCATATTCCCCATGAGACGGCGTTTTCCATATATCCACTCCTTGGCTCCAGGCCACTCGAAGGGAGTAGGCTCGGGATTTTCTTCAGAAGACGGAAACTCTGGCCCCCGGACAAAGAAGAACTCATGCTTCCATCCCTTCAGATTACTACTCACGTTGGTCGATAAGATAGAAATCTTCGGCCTCTGAGAAAAGTATACGTAACCTGCGTTTGAAGAGGTGGAAGCGCTTATCTGGAATATCCGCCAAAAATTCTGAAACGTTGCCTTTTTCCCCTTAGCCTTCATCAACACGCAAAAAGCCATGATCAGGCCGATCGAATTTGGTAAAATCTGGCAAGGAGCCAACTTGAAAGCATCCAGAAGGCTTTCTAGCAAAGGAGGGAAGGGGATGCGTAAGCCGTAGTGGAAGTGTTTGGAATAAAAGGCTTGGCAACCGGCAGGAGGATCGGTAACTCGCTGATCGGGAGAGGGAAGCACAATCGAAAAACCGGCGCCTAGATATCGACCGAATTCTTCTTGCAACTGCGCCAAGTCTGTCTCCTTATAGGAACAGACGATCTCATCTGCCCTCTCCTCTGTCATATTTAGAGCTGCGCTAGTCGAGGGCTCTTCCCAATTATAGATCGTAATCACTACGTTACGGTTCAATTTGTATTTATGCTGCTCGTTGTTACCCAAAGGAAGCTCCCCATCCTCTATATTTTCCCGTTCGGAAACTGTCGCCTCATTGGAATTTTCGTCTTCACTATCTCCACTTTCAGAGCTCGACTCCCGCTCCTCTCCGCTGGAATCCGAAGCGAAACCCGAGCTTTGCGGATTCTCGTTTTCAGATGATCGACTCTCCACAACATTTTTCCCCTTGCGGTTATCGACCTCATCCTCCTCTAAGGGAGACTTTCCTTTCAAATTTACTGGGCTCGACATAATAAATATAATATGACTGATTAAAAAATGGCTAATGAAACTTATGTATCGACCCGTCTGCTCCGATCTAAACTTCTCTCCTCAGTATTTGTAAGGAACAGCGACCCTCTGTATAACTATATATACAGGGACAAAATGGGAAATTGCAAATCAGTCCCCGAGTAACCGCGACGATTGAACTCTCTTAAGGTAAATTTGGAGTCGCATTTTCAGAAATTGCAACTGCAGCCCCTATACTTTCCGGAATTTCTGAGTTAAAGATGCACATCACAAACAACGAGGATGATATTAAGACTGCGCCACTAAGAAATCGTTCAAGTATGCACTATTTTTCCCTGAACCGGTTTTTATCCCAAAAGGGTTTTTCCGAGTCAGGTTTTTAATGAGGCATACCCGAAACAATAAGCCGAGATCGATTTATCCTACTCCTTTATCAATGGTTATGCATACTTCTTCGAGCTTAAGTTCTACTTTGCGCTCGAGAAGTGGGGGAGTATTGATGAGGGATATCTCGGGCGTCCGCCCTGTCTATACAATCACACGAGATCGAGCAGTGTTTATCTCGGAAAGTCGTTCCCGACCTCGATGCCCGAATACCGTATATACGCGGCAGCCCAGTATCCAAAGTTACTGTTGGGCCAAGCTTAGATCCAAACTTCTGGGCCGAAGAATTGCATGTCTGTGGGTGGACCACCTGAACCCCAATTTCAGCTATAAATACCCCGTGCATTTATGATGCTGGACACGATTTTCCAGGTGCTCCCTCCTCGAAGCTACTGCTCGGAAACAATTGGAAGTATAGGCTTTAGATCTATTATGATTTCGCCCTCTAGCTTGTACGGCATCCAATAATGCTCGAGTAGGACCCTAAATATTTGTACTTGTACTCAATTAATTCAAATACAATTACATTTGATCTCTACTTTACTTTATTTATTGTTATTATTGTCATATATCTTACCCTTGATCGAACTAACGAAACCACGCAAAATCAGTCGTTTACTATTCAATTTCCTATCTAATCCTAATCTCCCTTTTCCAAGTTCGAAAAGAATATTAAATCTAACAACTAGGTGATCAGTCAAGTTGCAAGCACAGAGAACGAAATTAAATCAAACACAAGAATTGCCCCTAACTACGAATAATCTATTGAAAATAATCAAAGTAACATAGTTTCATAAAAACCCTAGATCCTAAAGAATTAGTTCATGATAAATATAAGAAGAAAATAATAAAGGAAAACAAATCTGAGTTCATGTGGTTTTATAGACAAAACGATGAATCTGAGATAAAGATCTTCAATATTGCGTTCTTCTTGCTTGGGTGATCTTGAGGACTTTTCTCTTTTCTCTTATGTAGTTTTTTCTTCTAAAGATTTTTGTTGCTTTTGTTTGTATTGTCATGAGTGGCTTGTAGTAATTTGTAGAAGCATACTTTTTATTCTTCTTTCTATGTTTTGCTGCTTTTTGAATGAATCTGAGAGCATTGGCGTCTCTCTTCAAATTTTTCTTGTATTTTTTTTGCATTCCTTCTGTCCACTCCTCTTCATCATCTTTTGTAGAGGGTTCAGAATACATTTCTTCCACAACATTCTATAAATTTTGTGAAAGAAACAATGATTCTGTAACACCCCTGTCTTAGAAAATACTTAGTTCGAGTAGTCTATCCTGACTCTCACCCCGCTCAAGAGTCAGGATAAAACCTGCTTCAAAATTTGTACATTAAGCTATTAAAATTGTACATAGCTGTCCGATGGTATAAAATGTGGGTAAATGAGTATGAACCCAGCAAATAGTTTACAGGGACTTGATGCGGTGTTTACACATGCAAATAAACGCAAGTGCACGTATCGAACAAGTAATAAAGAGTAAGTATAAGAGTATCGTCTCCACAGGGACTTGACTAATATCTACCAATTCCAATTCCTAATTTACTTTTAATTGATTCCAAATTCAAATATATTTTCAGGTTCAATTAAACTAGATTAACTAAATGAATTAACTAACCTAAGTACTTTGATTGAGTTCGAATAATGAGAAGAGAAACCTAGGGTTATAATCCACTATGTTATCTATCGATTGCTCAATTGAGATTTTCGTAGTTATTGTGGTGATAAGAGTGCTACCCGAGGATTCAAGTATATTCCTATGTATCTTCCGAATTACGTAAGAACCTAATGTATTATACAAATCGATCCTATTCCTAGGTGATTCATAAATAACACAAAGCATTAAACACGAACCTCATGTAACGGGTATAAACGCCTTAAGTATATTCTTATACTAAGAGTCGTTTACTATTCAATTTCCTATCTAATCCTAATCTCCCTTTTTCAAGTTCGAAAAGAATATTAAATCTAACAACTAGGTGATCAGTCAAGTTGCAAGCACAGAGAACGAAATTAAATCAAACACAAGAATTGCCCCTAACTACGAATAATCTATTGAAAATAATCAAAGTAACATAGTTTCATAAAAACCCTAGATCCTAAAGAATTAGTTCATGATAAATATAAGAAGAAAATAATAAAGGAAAACAAATCTGAGTTCATGTGGTTTTATAGACAAAACGATGAATCTGAGATAAAGATCTTCAATGTTGCGTTCTTCTTGCTTGGGTGATCTTCAGGACTTTTCTCTTTTCTTCTTCAATCTTTCTCCACGTAGATCTTTGATGTTGTAGGTGTATTCTATGAGAAAAGTATGTTTAGAGCTGATCAAAGATGTGTAATTTCGTGACCTAGAAGTCCTTATATAGATCTACCAAGTTGAGTCCAAGTAGGAGACTTTGGGCCCAAGAATTCCCTTAAAAGCCCGCTGAAAATCGCGACAGATTTGCGCGACAGTTTTGCAAGTGTCTTAACTTCTAGCTCCGAACTCCAAATCAAGATCCGTAAAATCTGTGGTGTAGCTAACTCATTCCTCTACATAATAGTCGAAATTTAACTTCATTGGAGCTTCCTTGAAAGAGTTATGGTCCTCGGTGTGCATAATAACATTTCTGACAGCTTTTTCCTTCTTCGTTCTTGCACTACTTGACTCAATTTGATCTTTAATTCGTAGTTCTTCACTTCCAATCATGTTCTTAGATTCAAAGTAGCTTAGGCCTACAAATATGAACACAATATATAAGAAAATATCTCAATTCATGCACAAAACAACCAAACCAATGACTCGAGCGACAAAACACAAAACTAACTAAAATTGCCTAAGATTCTATCAAAACTCTAATAAAAGTAATCGAATGAGTAAAGCAAATAGACTTGATAACACTGTTTTCACAGAGTTATCACGCCCCTGTCTTAGAAAATACTTAGTTCGAGTAGTCTATCCTGACTCTCACCCCGCTCAAGAGTCAAGATAAAACCTGCTTCAAAATTTGTAACATTAAGCTATTAAAATTGTACATAGCTGTCTGATGGTATAAAATGGGTGTAAATGAGTATGAACCCAGCAAATAGTGATCGGATACCCTAAATTGACAAAAATACCCTTTCAACTAAAAAAAAAATTCTCTTCTTCTCCAACCCACCCCACCCCATCCCACCCCATCCCCACCAAACCAAACCTCCCCCCCCCCCACCTTCCCAGGCCGTCCCGCCGGCCTGGGATCGCCGGTTCCAGGCCGGCGACGACTTGAGGAGAAGTTCCCAGGCCGTCGCCGGCCTGGAACTACAAATCGAAAGCCTGCGACGGCCTCTGAGTTGAAGCCGTCGCAGGCCTCGGAATTTGCTTACAGGCCGGCGACTTTTCCCCAGGCCGTCGCCGGCTTGGAGTCGTTGATCCCAGGCCGTTGTCGGCCTAGGATCGGCCGTTTCGACGCCCTGGGCTAGAGAGATTGAGGCGGCGGCGGGTTGGGTGGGGTGGGTTGGGTTTTTTCTTTTTATTTTTTTTATAAAAATCAAAATAAATATTTATATTCAAATTTAATTGTAAATATTAAAATGTTAACAAATATTTGTAATTTGAAAATTGTTGTATTGTAAATTAACGAGTAATTTTAAAAAATGTTCCAACAAAGAATTTTTGTAATTACTTTTTTCGTCACAACATTCAAACTCGAGTACATATTTACAATATTTTTTTATAAAAAAATATTTACAAATTGTAATCAAGTTCGTTTCAACAACTTTGCAATTATTTAAGTTGATATTGTAAAAATATATGTCAAAAATTGCAACATCAAATATTAAAAATGTTGTAACACTAATAATCGAATCATCATTTTTTTAAAAATTACTAAAATATTTTCAAATTACGGAGGACTTAGTGTTATATAACCATATAATAGACAATTTGATCGGAATAATTACCGAATCATTTTTTTTTTATTTTGGTCGATTGAGATTCAAAACGAAGAACCAAGTCGTTATGTAACGTTAACTCCTCCGTTTGTAAAACAAAAAACTCAATTTTTTATTTTTATTTTGGTCGATCGGGATTCAAGAAGTTTTTATGTAGCATGTGCAAGACTTGTAGGAAAATATTTAAATCTAGGTAAGTGTATGTTTTTATGTGAAACATATTCAATTTATATACATAAATCAAGAGATGAATATTTTTTTTTTAAATTATCTCTTGAATGTTTATGTATATAAATTCAAATAAATATAAACATTAAAATTTGTTTTTATTATTTTTAATGTTTTTATATTCAAATCTTGTATATGTCATTATATTTTCTATCAAGTAATAAATTGTATATGTCATTATATTAACTATCAAGTAAAATATAAAAATTTCAAAAATAATAAAAACAAATTTAAATGTTTATAATTATTTGAATTTATGTTCATGAGTTGAGTCATCAAGAGATGAGTGGTTATGAGCTGAGTAAGTGATCATGAGCTGAGTGGTCAAGAGATGAGTGGTCATGAGCTGAGTGAGTGATCATGAGCTGAGTGATCAAGAGCTGAGTGTGATCAAGAGCTGGGTGATAAAGATATGAACTTTTTTTAAATTATCTCTTGAATGTTATGTATATAAATTCAACTAAACTGAATATGTCATTATAATTTCTATCAAGTAAAATATAAAAACATTAAAAATAATAAAAACAAATTTCTTTACTTTTTCAAACTGTCTGCTTGCTTGCTTCTTTGTTTATTGGGTCACACTGAACTCAAAGTTTTGCTATTTACAAAGGTTTTGCACACTCAATCAATTATACAAATGTAAATTAAATCAATGTAATATATATAATAATGTCTCGTTTTAGATGATGCAAATCAATTCAGCTTTGGTATAGAAGTATATATACATAAACATAAAAATTGTTAGGCAAGAAATACGTAACTTTTTATTAAACTAATGTTTTCGTTATGGAATTGTCAAACTTTCTTATCATTGGCAGAAATATATTGTACGATGCATCAAAAACATTATTGACTAATTGAGGTTGTTTTCGTCATACCTCAAATGAGGTTGTTTTAATCAACTTAAATTCACGAAATTAAAGTTGAATATTTTAAATATTTTTCTATCAAGTAAAATATTAAAACAATAAAAATAATAAAAATAAATTTGAATGTTTATATTTATTTGAATTTACATACATAAATATTCAAGAGATAAGTGATCAAGAGCCGAGTGAGTAATCAAGAGATGAATGATCATGAGCTGAGTGATCAAGAGATTAGTGGTCATGAGCTGAGTGAGGATCAAGAGCTGAGTGAATGATCAAGAGATGAGTGAGATGAATGGTCATGAGCTGAGTGAGAGCTAAGTGAGTGATCAAGAGCTGAGTGAATGATCAAGAGATGAGTTGTCATGAGCTGAGTGAGTGATTAAGAGATGAGTGGACATGAGTTGAGTAAGAGTTTTTATGTATATAAATTCAAATAAATATAACCATTCAATTTTTTGTATTATTTTTAATGTTTTTAACTTTTTATATTTTACTTGATAGAAAATATAATCACATATTAAATTTATTTGAATTTATAAACATAAACATTCAAGAGATAATTTATGAAAAAGTTCATCTCTTGATCACTCGGCTCTTGATCACTCACTCAGCTGATGACCACTCGTCTCTTGATCACTCAACTCATTATCACTTGACCACTCAACTCATGATCACTCACTCAGCCGATGACCACTCATCTCTTGATCACTCAGCTCATGACCACTCAGCTCATGATCACTCACTCAGCTGATGACCACTTATCTCTTGACCAATCAACTCATGATCACTCACTCAGCTCATGACCACTCATCTCTTGATCACTCAGCTCATGATCACTCACTCAGCTCATAACCACTCATCTCTTGATCACTCAGCTCATGAACATAAATACAAATAAATATAAACATTTAAATTTTTTTATTATTTTTAATATTTTTATATTTTACTTGATAGTTAAAAACATTTAAACATTTACAATTTATTTGAATATAAAAACATTGAAAATAATAAAAATAAATATGAATGTTTATATTTATTTGAATTTATATACATAAACATATAAAAGAAAATATGAGATTTTTTTTTTTTTTTACAAATGAAGGAGTTAATGTTATATAACGATTTGATTCTCCGTTTTGAATCCTGATCGACCAAATTAAAAAAAAAATTGAGATTCTTTTTTTACAAACGGAAGAGTTAATGTTACATAACGACTTGGTTCTCCGTTTTGAATCCCAATCGACCAAAATAAAAAAAATTGAGATTTTTTTTACAAACGGAAGAATTAATGTTATATAACGACCGGGTTCTCCGTTTTGAATCCCAATCGACCAAAATAAAAAAAATTGAAATTCTTTTTTTTTTTTCACAAACGGAGGAGTTAATGTTACATAACGACTTAGTTCTCCGTTTGGAATCCCGATCGACAAAAAAAAAATGAGATTCTTTGTTTTACAAACGGAGGAGTTAATGTTACATAACGACTTGATTCTCCGTTTTGAATCCCAATCGACCAAAATAAAAAAAATGATTTGGTAATTTTTCCGATCAAATTTTATTAGATGGTTATGTAACACTAAGTCTTCCGCAATTTGAAAATATTTTAATAATTTAAAAAAATGTTGATTCGATTATTAGTATTACAACATTTTCAATATTTGATGTTGCACTTTTTTACATATATTTTTAAATTATCAACTCAAGTATTTCAAAAATTGTTGAAACAAACTTGATTACAATTTGTAATTTTTTTATAAAAAAAATATTGTAAATATGTATTCGAGTTTGATTGTTGTGATGAAAAAAGTAATTACAAAAATTCTTTATTTAAAATTACTCATTAATTTAAAATGCAACAATTTTCATATTATAAATATTTATTTACATTTTAATTTTTATAAATAAATCAAATATAAAAACATTTATTTTATTTTATTTTTATATTAAAAAAAAAAACTAAAAACCCAGTTGAAGCCGTCGCAGGCCTCGGAATTTTGCTTCCAGGCCGGCGACGGCCCGGGGAGAAGTTCCCCAGGCCGTCGCAGACCTGGAGACGTTGATCCCAGGCCGTTGCCGGCCTAGGATCGGCCGTTCCGACGGCCTGGGATAGAGAGATGGAGGCGACAGCGGGTTGGGTGTGGTAGGTTAGGTTTTTAGGGTTTTTTCTTTTTTTTTATAAGAATCAAAATAAATTTTTATATTCAAATTTAATTATTAATATTAAAATGTTAACAAATATTTATAATTTGAAAATTGTTGTATTGTAAATTAATGAGTAATTTTAAAAAATGTTCCAACAAAGAATTTTTGTAATTACTTTTTTCGTCACAACATTCAAACTCGAGTACATATTTACAATATTTTTTTTATAAAAAAAATTTACAAATTGTAATCAAGTTCGTTTCAACAACTTTGCAATTATTTGAGTTGATATTATAAAAATATATGTCAAAAATTGAAACATCAAATATTAAAAATGTTTAAACACTAATAATTAATAATCGAATCATAATTTTTATTTTAAATTATTAAAATATTTTCAAATTACGGAGGACTTAGTGTTACATAACCATCTGATAGACAATTTGATCGGAATAATTACCGAAATCAATTTTTTTATTTTTTATTTTGGTCGATCGGGATTCAAAATGGAGAACCAAGTCGTTATGTAACATTAACTCCTCCATTTGTAAAAAAAAAAAATCTCAATGTTTTTTTTTTATTTTGGTCGATCGGGATTCAAAACGAAGAACCAAGTCGTTATATAACATTAAATAATCCGTTTGTAAAAAAAATCTCAATTTTTTTTTATTTTGGTCGATCAGGATTCAAAACGGAGAATCAAGTCGTTAGGTAATATTAACTCCTATATTTGTAAAAATAAGAATCTCATTTTTTTTTGGTTGATCGGGATTCAAAACGAAGAACCAAGTCGTAATGTAACATTAACTCCTTCGTTTGTTAAAAAAAAATCTCATTTTTTTGTTGATTTTGGTCGATCGGAATTCAAAACGGAGAACTAAGTCATTATATAACATTGACTCCTCCATTGGTAAAAAAAAATCTCATTTGGTCGATTGGGATTTAAAACGGATGTTTTTTTATATTATTTGATAGAAAATATAATGACAGATTCAATTTATTTGAATTTATATACATAAATATTCAAGAGATAATTTTAAAAAAAAACATCTCTTCGTCACTCATCTATTGAATGTTTATGTTCATAAATTCAAATAAATATAAACATTCAAATTTATTTTTATTATTTTTAATGTTTTTATATTTTACTTGATAGAAATTATAATGACATATTCAATTTATTTGGATTAATATACATAATCATTCAATATATAATTTTAAAAAAATTCATCTCTTGATCAATCAGCTCATAATCACTCATCTCTTGAATCGTTATGTATATAAATTCAAATAAACATTGTTGGATGAAGATGAAGATAGAGTAGATTAGTTAAGAGAGGTTTTGATGATTTCCAAAACTCATCAAGATCAGCTAAGTATGGAAAACTTAGTTTAAAACCCTTAGAAGAATTTTGACCAAGTAAGAAGACAAATCAGAAGGGTTAAATATTCAAGGTCCAGAAGACTACTGATCTGCTGAGAGAAGAAATCAGACTGGTGTATATCAGCCGACTCAAATCAGATTTGTTCAAGTTTGAGATCAGCTCTGCTCACCATCAGACTTGCTCTCTCATCAGCCAAATGGAAATGATCAAGAAGTCTCTCCAACGGTAATAAATGCACTTGGAGTAATAAATGCTGAAGACCGAGGGTATTAATGACAAATGATTGAAGAAATACCTCGTATCAGCTCGGTGCATTAAATGCTGCCTGACAGAAAGTACAGTCTGCAGTATTGTCACTGTGCAGAGAGCCGTTCGCGGAAATTAAGGACCAGAAATCGAGAAATTCAAATTGTGTCTCTCTTCAACGGACACTTTTTGAATCTGTGAGTATAAATAGCCGGAGAGAAGAAGAGAAAAGAAGCTACACACAACAACTGAGAGAATTTACGAAGCAGAATATTTTCTAAGTCTCAAAAGCTCAAGAACAGCTCACTCATCAGCTTCGTCATTTGTTGACTTAAGCAGAAGTTGAAGATCAAATATATACACATTTTTCTGAGTGAAAAACTGTTAGAGTGTTGTGAGGAGTGCTTATCCATCTTTGTGAAGTGATAAAACTCTGTAGAATAGGTCTTCTTTGTGATTTCCTATTGCGAACTTGTGGCCATTTCATTTGTTGTTTTGCGCAAGTAGTGTATACTGATTACTTTGTGTTTTTAGTATAACCCAAGTTCTGTGTGACTTGAAAGAGTGGACTAAAAGATTTACATCCATATAACCACTATAAAAATCCTTGTGTTTTTACTTTGCATTTTTAACTTGCATATTTTCAGTTTGCATAAAAACACTTGAGAAAACGGTTTGAAAATGGATTATAGAAGTTTTATAAAATTGGGGATAAAATCTTTCAAACTACTAAGTTTACTTGTGAAAAACACTTTAAAAATCCGCTGCAAGTATTCTGGTATTAAAACTGATTTTGACTAAATCAGCTAAGTGATTATCAGATTAGTGGTCAACCAAGCTGTTCAAAGATTTGTTCGCGATCAGCTTCGTCAGCTTACTGCTCTGTAACAGCTTAGTCTGCTTACAGTTGAACAAAAAGTTTTAAAGTTAAAATTTGATTAAAATTTTCAGAGGTCTATTCACCTCCCCCCTCTAGACCTCATCTGACCACTTGGGACCAACAAACATAAACATTCAATTTTTTGTATTATTTTAATGTTTTTATATTTTACTTGATAGAAAATATAATGACATATTTAATTTATTTGAATTTATATACATAAACATTCAAGAGATAACTTAAAAGAAATTCATCTCTTGATCACTCGACTCTTGATCACTCACTCAGCTCATGAATACTCATCTCTTGATCACTCAGCTCATGAATACTTATCTCTTGATCAGTCACTCAGCTGATGACCACTCAGCTCATGATCACTCACTCAGCTGATGACCACTCAGCTCTTGATCACTCAACTCATGATCTCACTCAGCTGATGACCACTCATCTTTTGATCACTCAGCTCATGACCACTCATCTCTTGATCACTCAGCACATGAACATTTAAATATTTTTATATTTTACTTGATAGTAAATATAATGACATATACAATTTATTACTTGATACTTGATAGTAAATATAATGACGTATACAATTTATTTGAATATAAAACATTAAAAATAATAAAAATAAATTTGAATGTTTATATTTATTTGATATATACATATTTTTCAAGAGATAATTTTTAAAAAAATTCATCTCTTGATTTATGTATATATGAATATGTTTCACATAAAAACATACAATTTCCTAGATTTAAATAGTTTCCTACAAGTATTGCATATGTTGCATAAAACCTTCCATTTTGAATCCCGATCGACCAAAAAAAAAAATTGAGATTTTTTTTACAAATGTAGGAGTTAATGTTACATAACGACTTGGTTCTCCGTTTTGAATCCCGATCGACCGAAATAAAAAAAAATTGAGATTCTTTTTTTTTTCAAACGGAGGAGTTAATGTTACATAACGACTTGGTTCTCCGTTTTGAATCCCGATCGACCAAAATAATTTTACAAACGGAGGAGTTAATGTTATATAACGACTTGATTCTCCGTTTTGAATCCTGATCGACCAAAATAAAAAAAAAATTGAGATTCTTTTTTTTTACAAACGAAGAGTTAATGTTACATAACGACTTGCTTCTCCGTTTTGAATCCCGATCGATCAAAATAAAAAAAATGGAGATTCTTTTGTTTTACAAACAGAGGAGTTAATGTTACATAATGACTTGGTTCTCCGTTTTGAATCCCGATCCACCAAAATAAAGAGATTTTTTTTTTTACAAACGGAGGAGTTAATGTTTCATAACGACTTAATTCTCTGTTTTTAATCCCGATCGACCAAAATAAAAGAAAATTTGAGATTCTTTGTTTTACAAACGGAGGAGTTAATGTTACCTAACGACTTGGTTCTCCGTTTTGCATCCCAATCGACCTAAATAAAAAAAAATGATTCGGTAATTATTCCGATCAAATTTTATTAGATGGTTATGTTAAGTCCTCTGTAATTTAAAAATATTTTAATAATTTAAAAAAATGATGATTCAATTATTAGTGTTACAACATTTTCAATATTTGATGTTGCAATTTTTTACATATATTTTTAAAATATCAACCCAAATAATTGCAAAGTTGTTGAAACGATCTTGATTACAATTTGTAAATATTTATAAAACAATATTGTAATAATGTACTCGAGTTTGATTGTTGTGATGAAAAAAATAATTACAAAAATTTTTATGTTGCAACATTTTTTTTTAAATTACTCATTCATTTACAATACAACAATTTTCAAATTATAAATCTTTGTTAACATTTTAATTTTTATTAAAAAATTCAAATATAAAAATATTTATTTTATTTTATTTTTATATTTAAAAAAAAAACCTAAAAACCCACCCACCCACACCACCCACCCCACCGCCGCCCCCTCTCCCTCAATCCCAATCTCCGTCGTAAGGGCCGATCCTAGGCAGGCAACGTCCAATACAAATCTCTCTCCTCATAACATACTGTTAAATCGGGATTTTGGACAATAACACCAACACTATCCACAATTGCTTGTGCAAGGCTCAACTCAGCCACAGCTGCAGCTGGGAGTGCATCCCAGATCTCTGATAAGAATTTTGAAAATTAAACAAGAAAATCAACAAAAACAGCAACCTGATAATTGAATCCCAATTTGGTTTGACCAAGTCTGGAAATTATATATGAACACTAGGATGATGAAAATGTTAGATGCTGATGAATTTACCTTTCCGACCACCATAATGAACTTCTCCCCAGGTGGGGTGGGGTGGGGTGGGGTGGGGTGGGGAAGATGAGTTGTTTTTTGTTTTATTGTGTGGGTATTTTGGGTACTTTATATTTGAGTAGGGTATGGACAATGGACACATGTCATAATTTAATTGAAATGGTATATGACCCTTATCGGCCAAGAGTCAGCACAATTTTTCTAGGGTGGGGCCCCTTTAGTTACGGCCTCACATGAGGCCCACTCCATCCGCCGTTAGATCGACTTAGTTGAATGTCATCCGTTGGATTGGTAACTAAAGTTTTGGGATTTAATTTCGGAAATAATCTAATTAAAAAAGCAATTGACTATTAAACCCTTTGACATAGTTTGTCAAAAAAAAAAAAAAACCGTCTGAAAATAAAAAAGACCGTATTACCCCCCATTAAATTTTATGTTTGAAGAAGATGTTTATACCTCCACTAAAAAACCGAAATTAATAATTAATTCCGAAATTATTTCCTTCTCTTTCATAATCTTTCAAACCTAACAAATAATTTTCTTTTATTTCATAATCATTCAAACTTAATTGATTATTTCTTGTTATTACTTCTCCACCATTTTTACACCGTCCATGCCTTCAATAATCTCACCACCATTTTTGCACCTTAAATGAATAATAAATCCAAAATTGCTTTACAAATTTTGAATTAAAAAAAAAATGAAATTCTCAAGTACTTTTGAATCCCAGAAATCAATATCTCAAATCAATAATTTTGATGTATATAATCCTTAATCCCTTTTTATTTATTTATTTCTATTCGGTCGATTAAGTTCGAATTTCTTAGATAATAGTTTAAATTTCAGTTCTCATGTTATAGGTCAATTACAAAAGTCATTAATTCGACACATCCATCAATATTTCATGAACTAATAGTTAGATAATTTTTCATGAAGCCGTATAATATCGCATTAATACTATTTCAGATTAATATGAAGCCGAATAATAAATTTAATTTGAAGCCGAATAAATTTAGGTTGAAATTTTTATTTTCAGACTATATTTCAGATTTATATGAAAAGAAAATCCAAAATATTATACAATGAACGATAGAAATACTTGTTATTTACCACAGTATTTTAAATTAATAATATTAATATGAAAAATATCATGTTACATAGTAATAAATAGGATCTATCATAGAAGGATGATAAATTAAATATATTTTGCATAGGCTAACTGTTTAATACATTAATAAATTAAACATGTGATATATATTATGTAATCTGAACAAATTTGTACATATGTTATTTTTATTTTGATCTATTTTTTACAATTTTGCTTATTACATTAAAATTTCATTATCATTGCCAAATTAATTACCTTGTTCATCACGGCTTGCATCAACTTCGTCATCCGGGATTGTAGAAATGCACCATATTTAGGTTTGTGGAAATTGTGATGAAGAGGTTGATTATGTTTGAGGAGATAGTGATGAAGAGATTGATTTTGAACGAACTTGTAGATAGTTTTTTTAATCGTGCAAGATGAATTTTAAATTGTAATTAGTGTTCTTAATCGTGGAAGATGAAATTTAGTTTTACCCTAATTGTGTTTTTAAATCATAGAAATAAATCGGAGATAGAATTAGGTTTATTATGTGAAAGGGTATAAGTGTCTTTGTGTAATTAAGTTTTAAGTGTTTTAAATTTAAGTTAATTAAAAAGGATATAATTGACTTTTCAATTTTAAGTTATTATTTTGATTTTCATTTAAAAATAAAACAAAAGGTTAAATTGGACATTAAAAAATTGGTGTAACCTTGACAAAAATAAAGTGTTAGTTACCGCGCCACGTGTCGCGATTTAAAGGGGGGGCCGCACGTAAGTTTAGTTACGTGAGGCCGCACCCTAGTCAGCCCGCAGTCAGCATAGACAATCCCTACTTAGTTAATGCTTACAAAACACACTTAGTTAATTTACATATGTCATAACCCTTCTTCATTTACAAGATCAACTCTTTATTAGTTAATTTACAAGACACTAGTAGATCTCAAGATATTATTACGTCACTTAGACAAAACATCTTCTTCACTTCTATGCTATCTCCGGTAAATTTGTAAATAGATAAAACAGAAATGTAAGTTGACTGACAACTTAGTGAGGTGGGTGCGCGTCTTATATATAAAATTTTGAAAAATTCGGCAAGTAACAATTTAAGAAAATTCAACCAAAATAGCATAGAATAAGTGCCAAAACTTTGACAGTAAATATCCCCCTTATATCTCCTCAAGGCTATCTTCACCAAACACACCACGATAAGAAGCTTCCTTATCAAAACCTGCATGACTAGTCAATGCATCCAACAACGACTACATATATTCAAAGACCCGATCTCTTGAATATACGAAACCTGGTCAGGGTCAATAGCCCATTGATTTAGCCGGATTTCGTCAGGTTAATTGAATATCAGTGAATTTGTGATATCGGGGGGTTTTCGATATTTATATATATGTTATATAGGGCTCTGTTACTTTATTCCGGATGGATCGGTTACAAAGAAAAGCAATATTCAAGAACAAGAAGTAAAACCACAAAACAAAGCTAAGAACACACCGATATGAAGGTAAAAAGCTCTGTAATAATATTGAATATTATTGAGTTGTGCTGTTGTAAGCAGTGTTAAATCTTGTATTCTTAGAGTTCAGGAATTTCGTAGTTGTCTAATACAATGATTAACTAGGTATTTATATAATTTTAAACCTAGCGTTACAAGGAAACATAGTCCTAATAGGACTCGGCCCAAATATCCTTCTTTAGTCCGGAGTATAATCTTCTATCGAAGCGAGCTGCACTTGGCCGGGTCAGTAAGATAATTCTGATCTGTTTGAATTGGTCGAATCGATCTTATCTTCTTCATTCGATCCGAGTAGTATGTAGGGTGCGAAATAGCCCCCATCAGTACTCCCTCACTTCTTCGAGCGTATAGATAATAGAAGCTCGTAGAAGTAGATAAATCTTTACGACTGTTTGTTTTCTATGAATGGAGCCTCGTTAAAAACCTTTCTTAAGAAAAAACCCTGTGGGAAAAAATCTTAAGTAAGGAAAAGAGTGCTACATATCATAGATAGTCGTTTTCTCTGTCCGATTACGAATCGCCACGCGTCTATTCAGGAGGCTTTTCGTATCCTTCCGTTTTTGGCGGGAATATGAGTTGCTGCGATGAGTTCGAAACGTCTTGTCTCATCTTATTATAAATAGGTGACTTTTGAGTTCGCCATTTCTCTTTTATACTTCCTTACAACTCGTAATCATTTTCCCGATTTGTCGTTCATCTCATAAAATTTTTCCTTTTATCGACCTTCATCTTCCGAGAACCAGAATATATGGCTTTTGTAAGAAGATCTTCTTCTTCTTCTAGAGAGATCGTCGCCCCCGATAACGAGGAGGAGTTGCATTCTAATCCTTTGGGCGAACAAACTACAGTATCTGACTTCGTCGTCCCTGTAGAAGACACTTTCAGGGTACGAATCCTTTCTGATGCAGATGTGGCTGCCCGAGCCAAAAAGGGCAAAGGTACTGTTCCTCAGATTTCCGAACCAATTGAGGACGTAGCTTGTGCCTATACGGTGGAAACATTCCCGGAGGTTGTGAATAATTATACTAAATATTTTCCGGAAGGTTCTGAGATAATTCTTCCTTCCCCTACTGATAGGGTCACGTCTCCACCGGAGGGATGTCGAGCCTTTTATACGGCTCACTTCAATAGCGGACTGCGTCTTCCTTTGTCTCCCCTCTTTCTCGAAGTTTTGAAAACTTTCAGTGTGTGCTTGACACAGCTGGTTCCAAATTCCGTTGCTTTTGTGGTTTGTTTTTCCGTTTTGATGATCGCAAAGGGGTTTAAACTTTCTTTTCGTAATTTTACGCAACTTTTCCGCTTCAATATTTCTAGCTCTTCAAATCGTGGATATTTCTTCGCTAGTCAGCGGCCTAGTCGAGCAATCTTTGACGCCCCTGTTTCTAGTAATCCTTCATGGAAATCTCATTTCTTCTTTGTTCGTCCTCCGTCTAATATTTGTTTGGCGGATGGTTCGACCATGCCTTTTTCATGGGATCATGGTTCCAGTTGGATTCCTGGAGGTCGCTTACCGACTGGTGAACTTGTTCCTGACGATGTACAGTTTATCACTGAGATCCCCGAAATGCGTGCAAACAAATATCAAAGCGCTCTTCTGATCGGGGAGGCTTTCCTTCGTAAGGCGGGGTTAAGTGTTCATAACTTTCCCATCAGTTCATCATCTGAACCTCTTGGTTAGTACTTTATTTTATCTTAGTGCTGTAACTATACCTTTTATACGGAGAAACTAACTTTTATTTTGTTTCTTTTTCAGCCCATATGGTAGAAAACTCTCGACATTCTTCGAAGGGAAAAATGGTGCTGTCGAAATCTTCCAAATCCGTAGAGAACGTCCCTATCGAGCAGAGAGCGTCGCGAAAAAGGAAGCTGGAGTTGGGTCATGAATCTGAGGAGAATAGAGAGGAATCTCCAGATTCTTTTCGTGAGTCCCCTATTCGTCAGGGCACGGGATCTGGTTATCCTCCTCTTCATCTTAGATCCTCTTTGGGTATTCGAGGATGTCGCAGCTGGTCAATGCCTCATCCTACTAATAATCCAGTGGGTAGAAAAAGGAGTTACTATGGACGTTCTGGTGACGACCTTTCTTTACTCGGAGATAAACATCCAAAACCTACTCTGGTCGAAATGATCGAGGATCATTTAGAGGGAAGGAGGGCCGCTGGTTATTCCGAGAAGGATTCTCTTGTTCATGATGATAGTGAGAACGCGGTCGATAAGGCGACCCGTGTTCTTTTATCTGGCGTTTTTGCTCGCGATCTCAATAAGCTTCTTCATAAGGATCCTCTGGAGAAATTCCAGCGAGCTTCTCTTTATGCTGAGAAGGTGATATCTTTTTCCTTCAATCATATTGACAGATAATTTTAAGGGTTTTCCTTAATTTACTAATCCATCTCTTTTTCTTGCTCTCTTTGTTCTTCCAGACTAAAACTTGTCTCGCGTCATACGCCTATGAAAATGCACTTTGGAAACAACAGTGCGAGTTCCTGGAAGAGAAGTATAAAGCTTTACTTCATAAATCCTCCGGTTCAGAGGTTGGTCCCTCAACATCTTCTTCCGTTCCCATCGTAGAGACTCGTGCTACCGGGACCGAAGATCAAGAAATGATAGACAGGGTGATGGAGGTTTCTCGTGCTCAAGAGCAGGCCAATCAAATGGCTAGAAAGTTAGAGGAATTGCAGTTACAGAGCACGACTCGAATTAGTGAGCTTGAATCTCAGGTATCAAACCTTGAAACTTCTTTAGAGGAGTACGAAAAGGATGTCCCACTTAGTGGGCTTAAGGATCGATATGGTAGGAATCCTGATGAAAGAGTTGTTCGTGAATTCCTTAATTCTCCTGTTCATACGGCGTTGGTGTATCGGATGGTCGGTTCTCTTCTTGAGAATACTTTTAAGAAGGCGATTCATCAGCTGGTCGCTTTAGAGATGATCGACGACCGTCGAAAGGAGTATTTTAAGGCGGCGCACATTCAGTTGAATCGCTATGGCAAACTTTATTCTTCTTCCGAGGTTCCAGATGTCGTATATCAAGGTTTTCCTCTGGCTCACCTTGTCGAAGAATTTGGAAATCCATTGCCGATTCCTCCTTCTGATGTTAACGATGAGCTCGATAATACTTTTATCGATCCAGAAGACGAAGAAGAAGAAGAAGAAGACGATATATGCATGACTGAGGACGTCGGTAGCGAACAGAAGATTCCGGATAGCGACCAGGCTTCTTGAAATAGTGATTTATTTTTGAAATAATCTTTGTAATTATTCATTCGTAGGTTTTGATTGTAACTTTAGCTTTCCTTACTTTGTACGCTAAACGTTTCGTATTCTGACAGTCGTGTCTTTTCACATTCACCGTAATAATTCAGACAAGTCATTTAATTTGCCGTAATCATTATGTGTGTGTCTTTTCAAATTCTAGCGTTTGCTCCAAGGTCAGTTTTCCCGTTTCGCGCCCTTTCTTTAGGTCTGTCGCGTCCTTTCGTGTAGTATAAATACGAAAGGTAAAAACTTGACTTGTTTTTTACTGCTATACTCCTCTCTTAACAGAATACTCTTTCTTTAGCTAGTCGATAAACTTTCTCGATATTAATTAGTATTTTTCCATAATCCGATCTTGAGTAACCTTTTTGGTAGTACTTCGAAGCGACCATCCCGTGAGGGCGCTCGGGATAATAGATCCAAAAGATCTCGAAGAGATGGGCCGTCGATGGAGCCTCCTCGTTCGTCCCAAACAATTAGGTCGGAGATCGATACTCGTGTTATTGCTTCTGAACCTCTCTCCGTGGTAAACTCGTCGTTTTCAGAACCAATCTTCTCTGCTTCCACTCCAGTAGGAAGCATGCCTTCCCCTGGTCGAGTTGCTTTTGGCGATATGTCCAACGAGGAATCGGTTTATAATATAGCTGTTAGTTCAAATGCTTCTTCCTTTGAGCACGTTCTTCATGGAGGGGATTTTGCTATTTCCCTTCCTTTGTCTGCTTCTACTGCCCTGATTGCCGGTGAAGGGCAAGTTGGCGATGGTTTTTCTGTTAATCCTTCCGTAACGCAATCTATTTTGCAAGATTGTCCTGAATATTTGTTTCATGATACCACTGTAACGACTGCTTCTTTTGAATCTGGGGGACCTTCTGGGAATCGGTTTGGGTCGAGGTCTGGTCGTCGAACCGTTATTTCTGCTTCGGGCAAGGAGACCTCCGTTAGCCCCAACGAGAGAGACTCTCCCCGTCCGTTAGACGATCGATGCATCCTTGAACAAGTTAAGGATATTATGCTGTCAGAGACTCCATGCCCTGATGGTGTCGCTTCTAATAGTGAATTGCCTGGCTCAGTTGAGCCTGATACTTTGTCTTGGGATCTGGGTTTGAGCACCATTCTGCCCGGAGAGTTGAAGAAACTTGAGGGTACTTCAAACGTACGCCTTGTTCAATCGCTAGTGAAGATATGCGAACAGGTGGATGAATCTTTCATTGTTTTATTTGTTTTTATTTTGACTGCCTTGTTACAGAAAGGCTGTTTTCTTTTTCCAGGCTAAGTACTTTGCACTCCAGCTGGGTGTGCAAAACGATGAACTGTGGAATAGTAAGGATTCTTACCGAAAACGGTTGGCGTCGGAGTCGGCGAAGGTCGCAGGGCAGACTCTCCAGCTGCAGCTCGTCAATGATGATTTGAAAAAATTGCAGGAGGAGAAGTCTGTCTGGGAGAAGGAGAGAAACGACTTGGTTCGGGCTGCTGCCCTTGCAGTGGAGTCTCAACGGCGGTCCTATGAGGAAGGATATGACGCCGGTTATCTAAAGCGTCAAGAGGAGTTGATGGCGTTTGCTGGCAACTTGACTCCTCGGAGGACTGTTTCTAGTAGTCGACCTACTGACCGTTCTTCTCAGTGATCTTTGTTCGACCTGGCAGGCCTTGGACTGTCTATTTTTTTTTTTTTTTTTTTATTTTTTTTTTTTTGCTGCCCAATTTTTGTGCATATGTTTGGGCTGAAATTTTTGTAATGGGAGAAGTACTAAATTGGAAATTATGACCTTCTTGTAGGCAGATTCTTGCCTATATCTATTTTCTTCTCCTTGTTATGCACATTTTGCCTTTATGCATAAATATAATCATCATGAAATAATCAGAATTGTTTAGCACACGTATCTGAAATTGATCTTTGCGGAGAATATTTAGGATAGAGAAAAGCTAGCTTGATCTTGATGTTTGCTCTGCAAATCAAATCTTTGTTGATCAACCCAGTATAGTCCCTTGGGTTATATTCAAAATCATGTTTGCGCATAATCATGCAGATAGTAGGTTTATTCGTATTGGATAGTCGATTGAATTGTTGTTAGGGAACGTTCAGCATTTTGGTCGATGTTCAATCCATGCCTTGTAAAATTGTCCTTTTGTGACACATACTTTTATATAAGGAGGCTTTTTATACCTTTTGTTGAACTCTTATTTTCTTTTCATAAGACTAAGAGAAAATAACCCTTTCAGTATCCTCCAAAGCTTTATGTTTCTCATTATCAACTTCGAACTACTTGTTCTTCAACCAATGTTTCGTTTATAGCATATCTTTGATATGGGAGGAATTGGAAATTGTAAAAGTCTTAGTCAGATCTGACCTGTTCAGACTTCCTTAAGCAATTCTTTGGTATGTTAGGCAGTTACGTCCTTGCTGTTTTGAATAAGGAGGACTATTCTCCTGATTTCTATATCAGATATCTTGGATTCCAGAGGAGTTCCTGTATGGCTTAGTCAATGGTCATCCATATGATGTATGAGGCAGTGTCGTCCCTCGTATGGTGAAGGGTTTGGTCTTTTATCTTTTATCGAGCAACTGTCCTTTTCGCTGCGATTTTAAAGCTTGTATGACTTCGTTTGTGGATTCTAGGGTTTTAAGCCATCGACCATGAAGTATGATTGTGCCGGTATGTCTAATCCAAAGCTTTTTTAGGTTTGATCATTTCGATCTATGGCCTCTTTTGTTATCGACTAGTTGAGGCGATTAGATAGTGCCGTTCCAACTTACTAGCATTTATTGCGGGGAGTCAAGGGGTCGCATCTGTGTCCGTTGATCAAATGCTTTTTCAGCCGTTGGATTGTTTGAGTCTATCCCTATAAATAGGGTGGTGGTTTGCATTCTTCCTTTGCAATTTCCCAAAGAGAATGGAGATCTCAACTTCTTTGGATTTCATTCTGCCTTCAGATCCAATAATATTCAAAAAGTCACATTATCGTGATTCACTCTGTAATAACTTGATGTTCATCTACCTTGTACTGACGGGTCCCATGGAAGCCCTACCTTGTACTAACGGGTCCCATGAGGCCTCAAATGTTGTTTTCACAGATTTGAGGTCCGTGGTTTCTGTTTGCACATGGGGGGTTCATACTTACCAGGCATCCTTATTCTTGGATGTTACCTCCGGAGTGGTCGTCCACTGGGTTGCGCTGGTAAGTTTTATCCTTTACGACTCATCCAAAGAGATGCTGCTTCAGAGTAAAAGTCTACCCCATTATACAAGCAGTGTCTCGTTATGGGTGAATGAGTATTGCCGGTTTATCTGGCTGGTAATGCTCATTTCGTCTGGAGGAACATTTGATCTTCAGAGCCTGGCCATCGAACCAAAGAAGTCGACCATCCTGAGCAGCGTGCTTCTTAGGTGGTTTATTATAATCGACAAGGTACTAGGGAGGAGATTGGTGTTTCCATGGACATTGTCGTGAAGATAGCCGATCCTATAGGATCATTTTAACTAAATCATTGTAATGATCTTTAAGTAACAAGCAGATCTTTGTAACGTAGGATTTTTGTATGTAACTGATTTGATGAATAAAATATTACTTTTATCTCTTGCATCTTCTTTGTCGTTGATTCTGTCATAATTTTTATTTACGAGGAGCAATTTCCGAGCAGATGGAGTCATACTTGATTTATCTTCAAAACTTTAGGAGTATCAGCAGATCTTTTAGATCGTTAGGAATAGATCGAGGAGTGTTTATTGAGCGGATCAATGTTTACTCAACTTGTTACAATTTAGACTTAGGTTTTTATCAGCTGAAAATTTTCCGATCGTTGTAAATATACCGAGGAGTTTTTATTGAGCGGATCAATGTATACTCGACTCTTTTTGATTAGACTTAGGTTTTTAACCCAAAAGTCTTTTTAGGATGTTGGATACGTATCGAGGAGTTTTTATCGAGCGGATCGATGTTTACTCGACTCTTTTTAATTAGACTTAGGTTTTTAACCCAAAAAGTCTTTTTGATCGTTGAAGATATATCGAGGAGTTTTTATCGAGCGGATCGATGTTTACTCAACTCGTTTTGATTAGACTTCGGTTTTTAACCCAAAAAGTCTTTTTGATCGTTGAAGATATATCGAGGAGTTTTTATCGAGCGGATCGATGTTTATTCAACTCGTTTTGATTAGACTTAGGTTTTTAACCCAAAAAGTCTTTTTGATCGTTAAAGATATATCGAGGAGTTTTTATCGAGCGGATCGATGTATACTCGACTCGTTATAATTTAGACTTAGGTTTTTTTGTACCAAAAGCCTTTTAATCGTTGAAATATGGGCGAGGAGTTTGTATTGAGCGGATCAATGTATACTCGACTCGCTTTTGAATATATCGAGGAGTTTTTATCGAGCGGATCGATGTTTACTCAACTCATCTGTAATTTAGACTTAGGTTCATCACCAAAAAGTCCTTTTTGTCGTTGATATAAATCGAGGAGTGTTTATTGAGCGGATCAATGTATACTCGACTCGTTTCGTTCTAATTTTATATCAATATGATAGTGTAATTCCAAGGAGCGTTAACCGAAATAATCGATGTATAGAAAATGCTAAAAATCTTTACTAATTGAACTGTAGGCTAAGGCCTTTGTTACAAGGATTAAAACTTGATAAAGTAAAATAAAACAATGCAGTATAATCTGCTAAAATTTATTTACCATAATATTTCCTAAGGTTGACCGCATTCCAGGTTCTTGGTAAGGCTGTTCCATCCAAGTGTGCAATTTTGTATGAACCTTTCTTTCCTACGCCAATGACGATGTAAGGTCCATCCCAATTTTGTTGTAACTTTCCCACATGCTTGGATACTTCTACCTTTTTCAAGACCAAGTCTCCTTCTTTGAAAGTTCAGATGCGTACTTTTTGATTGTATGCTTTCTCCATATTTGCTTTAGTGGCTTGTAGGCGTACGGCAGCTTTATCTCTTAAAGCTTCTGTTAAATCAATGTCATTTTCTCTCGCCTTTTCATTTTCTTGATCATCGAACATCTCTATTCTTGGCGTTGGGATTAATGTTTCAACAGGAATAACAGCCTCCGACCCATATACCAAGCTAAATGGGGTTTCCCCGGTTGAGCTCCTTACTGTGGTTCGATTAGCCCATAGTACTCCTGGGAGTTCGTCAAGCCATTTTCCTTTGGCCGATCCTAATCTTTTTTCCAAAGATTTTATTATTTCTCGGTTTGCTACCTCGGTTTGTCCGTTCGCTCTTGGATGCCCGACCGAAGTGAAATTTTGTTGAATTCCCAGTTTCGAACACCATTCTATTACTTGTTTTCCCGTGAATTGGGTTCCATTATCGGAAATTAGGATCCTCGGGATGCCAAATCGACAAACTATGAACTTCCATAGGAAGTTGATCACTTGGAATTGAGTTATTCGTGCAAGGGCGATGCATTCTATCCATTTGCTGAAATATTCTACAGCGACCAGGACGTAAGCTTTTTTGGATCTGGCCGCCGGGAACGGCCCCACGATGTCCATTCCCCATTGATCGAAAGGCCAACATACTGGAATTGGATGCATGTTTTCTGCTGGTCGATGACATATGTTAGCATGGATCAGGCAGTGATGACATTCTTGGACATATCGAGCGGCATCTTTATTGATGGTAGGCCAATAGTAACCTGTCCTGAGACATTTTAAGGCCAATGCCCTTGATCCGCTGTGATTTCCTGCATCTCCTTCGTGTATTTCTCGTAGTATATCAATGGTTTGTGATTCAGAGACGCATTTCAGAAGAATTCCTGATACTGATCTTCGGTAGAGTTTTCCTTCTACAAGTGTATACTTTGGAGCTCGATATCTTATTTTCCGAGCTTCATTTTGGTCAGGTGGTAATTTTCCTTCTCGAAGATAGTCTATCATCGGGGTCATCCAGTTTTCTTCGACTTCTTTGATTTCCATTATATCGACTACCGGTGTTTCATCGATATCGATTGCCGGCGTATTAGAGATCAACCAGTTGATTACCCGTTCGGTCTTTCCGTCATGGGATCCTGTGAACTTTGATAGCTGGTCGGCCCATTTATTTTCCGAACGCGGAATGTTCTGAATACCGAAGCTTTCAAATTTTTTAGCTAGTGTTTTCACTTTGGCGAGGTATTTGACCATATTGAATTCTTTAGCCTCGTATAGGCCTTCAATTTGTCTTTGCACTAACTCTGAATCAGTTAATACTTTAAGACTTTTTATGTTGGTTTTAATCGCCATTTCCATCCCCGCAATCAATGCTTCATATTCAGCTTCATTGTTTGTTACAACGAAGTCCAATGTTATCGCGTAATTCAAATCTTCCTTATTCGGTCCGGTGAAGTTGATTCCGGCGCCTCCTGATAGAATAGTACCCGGCAAGCCAATCTAAATTAGCTTGTTTGAGGACTATCTTCTTATGGTTTATAATTAATACGCCCGTTTATTCATAGTACGCGAATTAAACAATGGCCAACTTCATCTCTCGCGAACCTATCTAAGCGATTGGATGAAATCCTGAGTTCACAATAGACTATGGGACTATACACTTCAGTACTGAGTGCACTTATCATGAAACAGTCTCAAAGGTCGTGATCTCGAAAACGTTCCAAGTCATAGATTCATATCGAGACGGGATATCGAATGAATCGTCAAGACTTGTACGATTATGCATGATTCACATGGAGTGAATTTGTTGTAGTTTCATGAACAAGGCATTTGAGGCCAGTGCATATGACTAGGTGGTTCGATAGAGGATCGAATGCATCGAACGACCCGAACAGAGAAACCCATTGTGGAAGCGCATGTCGCATATCGGTGATGGGATGTTTCTCAAGGATTATAATAGTGTACGATTTAGTCCTTAGACTTGAAGTGCTAGGGCGAATTCGGTGCATGAAAGTGCGTACTTTGATTTAGGTATAGGCCACTTAGCTTGGTCATAACATGCCTAAGTTGGGTGCGTACGGAAGTGTACGCGAGTGGTTAGTACTAAGAAAGGATCCATCGACTCATCCTGATAAGGTGGAAGAATTTCCTGTACGTTCTTCGATAATAGTTCCGAGAAACCCGTGGCCACGGTCAGTGACGAATTTGGAAGGGACTTCCAAATTTAGCAGTCACACTGGAATTACTATCCTGAATTAGAAAGTACAGAATCGAGATAATTAGAGGTGCCGATCAATTCACACACCCTAGGTCTCGGTCGGGAAATCAGTCATGGAAGGACCGTATGTACATGGCAGTTATAATAGGTGAGGTTCACAAATATCAATTCACCTGAAGTTGGGCTTCATGGGCTTGTGGCTAGACATCGACCATGAAGTGTAGGTACTCCTGAATTAATAAGGAAATTAATTCTGGAGTGGTCAATTAAAGATAGTTTAAAGTTGATCGGAGCATTTAATTGCTCGTTAATTAAATCACGAGAGTCGTGGGCCTACTGCCAATTGATGGTGAACCCAGAGGGTCACACACAATACAATTGGACCGTGACAGTCATTAAGGGAAATGTGAATGATTTAAAGTTGTTAAATCAAAGTTATTGAATTAAAGCATTAATTCAAGTAAGAGATTATTAATTAGATATTTAATTAATTAATGTTAAATTAATTAATTAAGGGTTATCTGATTAATTATGAAATTAATTAAAGTGGTTAATTAATTAAGTTGGAAGAATAAATTTAATTGGTAATTTTTCGGATTAGCCAATTAAATGACAAAGGGGTCGATTTGTAATTATCACAAATAGAAGTGATAGGGGGCGATTTTTTGAAGATAAGAAAAAGGAAGTTTTTAATCTTGGAAGATAAGCAAGAAGAGATATATCAAATCTTAGATTCCTAATTAGATAAGGAAGAAAAGATTTGATAGACAAGGAAGAAGATATCTTATAGGAGTAGGACTCTTCTCCTATAAATACTTCTTCTCCTCTCTTCATTTAAAAAAAAAAAGGGAGACTGAAAACTTTTGAGAGAAAACTCTGCAAAACTTTTGAGAGAAAGTTATAGCCGATTTTTGAGAGAAAAATCTGATTTTCGAAAATAAGTTTTAGAAATTGCATATCCGCCCCAAACTATTTCGCCCCGAACCCTAGTCGCCCATCCTAGCTCGGCCGAACCTAACCTGGCCGATCCAAGCTTGGCCGAACCAAATCCAGCCGCATAAGCCCTGCGTGTTTGGTCTTCTTCCAGTTGATCTCCAAACCCGAACCTAGATCAAAGTCCTGATCAAGTTCAGAAGTACCTTTGTTGTTAACTTTCAAGTTCCAGTTCTTAGCCTACGACTTGGAAGTGTTGCTACAATCCAGTTGGTGTGGATACATTCTGGAGGTGAGACACTTGGATCACTATATTGTGAATCGAACATGAAGCCTGGAGGTAACCACCACCGAGCTGTGGTGAGGTAATTTCGATTAACCCCCTATGTTTTATTTATGCTTGCGTTCGTTTCTTGCTTTTCGTATACATAATATGGAGACTTTATTTATGGGACTGTGGGTGTGTCTTGAAAAATTTTAAATTCCGCACTCTGTTGTATTGACAATCGAGACACAAACCCAACAGTGGTATCAGAGCCAACTCCATACTTATTATACGTAAAAGCCTGAACATAATGTGTTTATCGTATATGTTTGATTATGTGTATGAAAACACTTTAGAATTATGTTCTGTCGATTGATTCTTACTTGTTATGACTGGATCTATAATTGGGTAAAACTGCTTTTTCAGATCTGTGGCGTTTTTATAGTTTTTCGAAAAATCAGGACTATTTTGCAATAATCGCAAATCTTGAAAATTAGGGCTGAAAATTAATTTTCTGTTTCTGGAAATTTTAGAAATTTATGGGCTGATTATGAAATTCTGATCGCACGGGTTTTTGGACCATTTTGCAATTTTCGAAAATTTATGGGCTATTTTGTAATTTCCGAAATTTCAGGGGTCAGTTTGCAATTCGAAATATTTTCTGGATTCAAAATTTTTATTTTCTGGTCCTTCTGTCCGAAAACTGTTTTGGGGGTGTTTTGTAACTTTTCAAAAGTTTTGGGGTTAAAAGTGCAATTTCCGAAAGTACAGGGGCCGAACTGCAATTTTTCAAAAGTTGAAAATCCGGATCTGTTTTAAAGCAGAAAACTTGTTTTGTTTATCCGAGAATTTTTCTTGTCATAATTAGTAGTGACTAAAAGTAAGAAATCAATAGGAAGTTAGTTTTAAAAGGTAGTTTTAAAATTAAGAAAGAAAGTGAAAGATGTTTACATGTTTCTTGCTCAACGTGAACTGTTTACGTGGTTTTCGATCGCGCCGAGCCTTGACCTTAGGGTAGATGTGATTGGTTTAATTTAATGTTTGGTTTTATTGGGCCTGCGAGCCTGTTATTGTTTTGGACCACTTTGAGCCTTTGTAATAGAATAGGGCTTTACTGCTTTCCTAGTCTAGGATGGAGGCCCGTTTACAAGCAAGGTGGGAGCCCATGAAGAATTGAAGGCCGCGTATGCGTGGTACATTGTGTAATAGCATAGGCCTGTTTGAACCCCTTTAGATTGACCAATAGGGCCAACATCACTGGCTCGATGATGGCCTGCATAGGAGGCTCCCGATCGAAAACATATTGTGGTAGCATGAATGTTAGGCTTGTATGGCTTTTATTTATTTGTCGATTTATGATTGCTTGTGTGTATGCGCGCTAGTATCTAGATCGTAATAAAAGATAAAGCATAATTGAAACGGTGAGATCTCGAGGAGAGTTTCTTCAAACTTTCAAAACCGAAAATCCCCTCTCGAATAAATATTAAGTCATATTGGGTAAACTATAAAATGAAGTTTTATAGATCCAAGCCTTCCATTAATAGGGACTAGTGTGAGTTGTCTACTTATCGATAAAGGTGATCCAGAGTCTGGCACCCGAGTCGAAGAAAGGGGCAATACACGAAATTCCTCGATTCCTATTTTTAACTAAATACGACAAGGGTAGGGATTGGTCGGGATGTGAATATCGACCGATAACTAGTTACGGGGAGTTCACGACCGGGCCCGTTGCTTATCACGATTAATGGGTTAGACTTAAACGCGTAGTAACATTTATGATGTAGCAGTGCTAGATAAATGCGAAAAACGAGGCAAAATAGCTTGAAGGTTGTGTGGTAGACACAATTGGTAATATGTATACCTACCTAGGGAATTAATTGTATGGCCACGAGTCGTGGGTACAATTAATTGCTGCTGGGACGTCAAGACCTACTAGGAAATATAATTTCCCGAAACTAGAAGGGGTCACAGTTTCGATAAAATAGTGGGAGAACTTTTTCGATAAAAAGTCCAAATTTCGTTAATTATAAGTATTAATGTTAAACCTGTCTGCTTATATGTTGTCTATTTTTGTTAGCCATTCACCATCCACTGTCCCATTCAAACAAGTTGTGTTACGTTTTCAAACCGAACAAACTTTGGGGAACATTATGAGCTATTCACTCTATGAGACAAACATGGATGAGTTTGACAATGTTAGAGAATATTGTTCTTACTTAGCCAAGATGTTCAAACGACTCAGAAAGTTTGGAACTCGAATATCTAAAGAAGATGAGATAACCATTACTCTCAATGGCTTGTCTGAAGACTTCGATCATTTCTTGCAACATTGTGATATTCCGTTTGATGGAATTGAAACAAAACACTTGCATCAGTTGTTAGACAAATATGAGGATGTCCATCTACTTGGATATGGTCTATATGAGTGGGGCTGCCATATATGTGACTACGAAGAACAAATGAATGATTATGCTGGAAAGAAATTCCTGAACATAATTAACAATGGTATGACTTTTAAGTTATACACCTGTTAAATTCTTTATGATGTAAGACATCTGATAGAACTTTCATGTCTGTAAAAGTGTTTGCAGGTGATGATGGTGTTCCCTCTCGACCTAAAAGGAAGAAATTCCTTAAAAGGAGGATGCAATCAATGCTTAGAGAGATAAGGGAGAATCGCTTCAGGGATTGGGTCAAGGACTATCTAGACCTAGAACTTTGCATAAAGAGATATTAGTTTTTCGTATTAGCATAAGTCTTTAGTTTTTTTTATCTTTGAGATTTTATTTCAAATTTTTGTACAAGACATTATTGCTTTACCATTGAGAATGGAATTTATTTAATTAAAGCTATTTAACTTTGTACAAATATTGATGCTTTAAAGCATAGAAATAAATACAATGATAAACAAATCAAAACTACGAAAAACTATATGCTGAATCGAAAAACGTGGCAAAATAATCGTCCACGATTGAAATGTTCTTTTTGGACATTCTTCCTGAAGATAGATACGAAAGGGAAGCTTTTATCTATTGTTCTTGAAATAAGGAACTTGGATAAATTCATAACTTTCGAATCTTGAAGGAATGATAACCGAAATTAATGGAATATTTAGCATTCCAAACAATTCAACCAAATGGATTCAATCCATTAGGACAAACGTGGAAGAACTAAAAGCACTAGTTCAAGAAGAACGTTACTTCAGATATACTTACGATTTCTTAATCGTCAAAGTATATGTGTCATAATTGAAGTACAATTCTGAGACTATTGAAGCAATTCAACAGACGTCTTGGAAATGAAGCAACTAAATGCATTATGACGAAAGCACTTTTGATCTAATCAAGCTTGCTGAAACATAAGCAATTAATTCCACGATTATCTAAAACGAGAATAGAATTCTCATGAAGCAAATCAAGAAGGGGGTCGAACCTAGTTCGATTCACAACTATGATCTTGCTAAACTTCCTTCATTCACATTAAGGGGATAGCCTCTCCTGACTCTTCAAGAAACTTGGTGTAGTGCCTTCCGAAGAAAGTTATTACACTACCAAATCATTTATGAAATGAGAGAATACCCATGTATGAGAAATTCGATGGTGGATCCGATTCATACAAATATTTGTGGGGTATCCAAAGAAATCCATTGGATACCTGTTCTATGACAACGAGAAACGAAAGTATCTCGTGAGTAGCTTATTCCTATGTTGACGAATCTTTTGTCAAAGGAAATAAGGGAATGTCATAAAACTTGATGAAGTCCAAAAGACATTGGACCCATCCCCACAAATAGTGGGAGTAAACCCCGAAACCCAATGAACCGATTTTTGCACAAATTCTTAGTAATCTAATCAAATTCGTAAGGAACTCACAATTCCATTTTACGAAATTGAGTGATTAGATATTTAATCCAAGATTACAAAGAAAAATATGTTTAGACATAAATCAAGGGATATGGCATGAAGCCATAAGATTCAAAGTGATAAGTTTGACTCGCTAAATGGCGATAGGTGATTATTCAAAAGTCCTTTAAAAGATCTATGAAAATACCTTCTCTCCATTTAAAACGTCAAAACCCATTTTGAAACTATTAGCCATAGAAAGGTGGTTGTTGACTACCGAGATATGACTATTGGAAATGGATTCTGCATCTCACAATTGATGAGATGATCTCTATTCAAATCCAAAGGTCAATCTATGACTTTTTCCGAATTGGAACATGCAACTTGATAAGTCAATCAAGAATGTTGAATTGTCAAAAGGCATATGGATTCCATTTGTGCAAAAGGATCAGTGGGAGTACAGTTGAGTTCGAAAAGTAACAAGAAGATGTTCTATACATCAAGATTGATATAAGAATATCAGAGAAGCACAGACGAAAGCGTGTTAATCACGCAATTCTCCATGAATAGATTTGGAATTGCATCTCACGTACTGGCGATACGTATCTAAAGTAGATAAAGAAAAGTAGGTGTTGAAATTCACAAATCTAAGTACAAAGACTATATGGAAAATCCAAGAAAGGATCAATTACATAGAGATATGAATTTCTCTGTCTTATTTAATGTGAATGCCCTGCATTTAATAAGTAAAGAAGAAATTGTCTCAAGAAGCCTTATGCTTAAGCGTTTGGATTGCATGTAGCATGCAAAGTCTTGTACATGACCTGACTCATCAAAAGCTCTGATATTTCACGAGCTACTGATAAGTCAAACTCCAGTCAAGGACACTGGACTACCATAAAGCAATCCTCGAAGATAATTAAAGGATGTGTTGCTGGTCTATGGTAATAGTGGAGAATTGAAACTCGAATGATTTATTAATTCGAGATTTTCAAAGTCAAAAGTGGATGATTTATTCTGTTTCGATGGAGCAGAGGTATATTGGAAGAAATTCCAATAGTATACCATTGCCAACTCAATCAGAATAAAAGCACCATTGTGATGCTGCACACACACAAAAGGTGTTTAGATGAGAAAACATTCATCCATTGGATGAATTACCTAGCATGACGAAAGCTTGTTATAATCCTAACCGATTTAAACAAAGCTATTGCTGAATGAAAGAAAATCGAGATCTCATCAAGAATCTAAACACAAAACCAAATGATTGAAAAAAAATCATAGGTAGTTGAGACGAGTAAAAGTACTACGTCATCTCAACAAGACAACTTAACAGATCCACTAATGAAGCTCTTTCACAAATGGTTCGAGGGACATCTTGGTATAGATGGGTCTTAGAAATGTTGTGATTGGCTTTAGGGCAAGTGGGAGATTGATAGAATAGTACCCGGCAAGCCAATCTAAATTAGCTTGTTTGAGGACTATCTTCTTATGGTTTATAATTAATACGCCCGTTTATTCATAGTACGTGAATTAAACAATGGCCAACTTCATCTCTCGCGAACCTATCTAAGCGATTGGATGAAATCCTGAGTTCACAATAGACTATGGGACTATACACTTCAGTACTGAGTGCACTTATCATGAAACAGTCTCAAAGGTCGTGATCTCGAAAACGTTCCAAGTCATAGATTCATATCGAGACGGGATATCGAATGAATCGTCAAGACTTGTACGATTATGCATGATTCACATGGAGTGAATTTGTTGTAGTTTCATGAACAAGGCATTTGAGGCCAGTGCATATGACTAGGTGGTTCGATAGAGGATCGAATGCATCGAACGACCCGAACAGAGAAACCCATTGTGGAAGCGCATGTCGCATATCGGTGATGGGATGTTTCTCAAGGATTATAATAGTGTACGATTTAGTCCTTAGACTTGAAGTGCTAGGGCGAATTCGGTGCATGAAAGTGCGTACTTTGATTTAGGTATAGGCCACTTAGCTTGGTCATAACATGCCTAAGTTGGGTGCGTACGGAAGTGTACGCGAGTGGTTAGTACTAAGAAAGGATCCATCGACTCATCCTGATAAGGTGGGAGAATTTCCTGTACGTTCTTCGATAATAGTTCCGAGAAACCCGTGGCCAAGGTCAGTGACGAATTTGGAAGGGACTTCCAAATTTAGCAGTCACACAGGAATTACTATCCTGAATTAGAAAGTACAGAATCGAGATAATTAGAGGTGCCGATCAATTCACACACCCTAGGTCTCGGTCGGGAAATCAGTCATGGAAGGACCGTATGTACATGGCAGTTATAATAGGTGAGGTTCACAAATATCAATTCACCTGAAGTTGGGCTTCATGGGCTTGTGGCTAGACATCGACCATGAAGTGTAAGTACTCCTGAATTAATAAGGAAATTAATTCTGGAGTGGTCAATTAAAGATAGTTTAAAGTTGATCGGAGCATTTAATTGCTCGTTAATTAAATCACGAGAGTCGTGGGCCTACTGCCAATTGATGGTGAACCCAGAGGGTCACACACAATACAATTGGACAGTGACAGTCATTAAGGGAAATGTGAATGATTTAAAGTTGTTAAATCAAAGTTATTGAATTAAAGCATTAATTCAAGTAAGAGATTATTAATTAGATATTTAATTAATTAATGTTAAATTAATTAATTAAGGGTTATCTGATTAATTATGAAATTAATTAAAGTGGTTAATTAATTAAGTTGGAAGAATAAATTTAATTGGTAATTTTTCGGATTAGCCAATTAAATGACAAAGGGGTCGATTTGTAATTATCACAAATAGAAGTGATAGGGGGCGATTTTTTGAAGATAAGGAAAAGGAAGTTTTTAATCTTGGAAGATAAGCAAGAAGAGATATATCAAATCTTAGATTCCTAATTAGATAAGGAAGAAAAGATTTGATAGACAAGGAAGAAGATATCTTATAGGAGTAGGACTCTTCTCCTATAAATTCTTCTTCTCCTCTCTTCATTTAGAAAAAAAAAGGGAGACTGAAAACTTTTGAGAGAAAACTCTGCAAAACTTTTGAGAGAAAGTTATAGCCGATTTTTGAGAGAAAAATCTGATTTTCGAAAATAAGTTTTAGAAATTGCATATCCGCCCCAAACTATTTCGCCCCGAACCCTAGTCGCCCATCCTAGCTCGGCCGAACCTAACCTGGCCGATCCAAGCTTGGCCGAACCAAATCCAGCCGCATAAGCCCTGCGTGTTTGGTCTTCTTCCAGTTGATCTCCAAACCCGAACCTAGATCAAAGTCCTGATCAAGTTCAGAAGTACCTTTGTTGACAAACTTTCAAGTTCCAGTTCTTAGCCTACGACTTGGAAGTGTTGCTACAATCCAGTTGGTGTGGATACATTCTGGAGGTGAGACACTTGGATCACTATATTGTGAATCGAACATGAAGCCTGGAGGTAACCACCACCGAGCTGTGGTGAGGTAATTTCGATTAACCCCCTATGTTTTATTTATGCTTGCGTTCGTTTCTTGCTTTTCGTATACATAATATGGAGACTTTATTTATGGGACTGTGGGTGTGTCTTGAAAAATTTTAAATTCCGCACTCTGTTGTATTGACAATCGAGACACAAACCCAACAGTGGTATCAGAGCCAACTCCATACTTATTATACGTAAAAGCCTGAACATAATGTGTTTATCGTATATGTTTGATTATGTGTATGAAAACACTTTAGAATTATGTTCTGTCGATTGATTCTTACTTGTTATGATTGGATCTATAATTGGGTAAAACTGCTTTTTCAGATCTGTGGCGTTTTTATAGTTTTTCGAAAAATCAGGACTATTTTGCAATAATCGCAAATCTTGAAAATTAGGGCTGAAAATTAATTTTCTGTTTCTGGAAATTTTAGAAATTTATGGGCTGATTATGAAATTCTGATCGCACGGGTTTTTGGACCATTTTGCAATTTTCGAAAATTTATGGGCTATTTTGTAATTTCCGAAATTTCAGGGGTCAGTTTGCAATTCGAAATATTTTCTGGATTCAAAATTTTTATTTTCTGGTCCTTCTGTCCGAAAACTGTTTTGGGGGTGTTTTGTAACTTTTCAAAAGTTTTGGGGTTAAAAGTGCAATTTCCGAAAGTACAGGGGCCGAACTGTAATTTTTCAAAAGTTGAAAATCCGGATCTGTTTTAAAGCAGAAAACTTGTTTTGTTTATCCGAGAATTTTTCTTGTCATAATTAGTAGTGACTAAAAGTAAGAAATCAATAGGAAGTTAGTTTTAAAAGGTAGTTTTAAAATTAAGAAAGAAAGTGAAAGATGTTTACATGTTTCTTGCTCAACGTGAACTGTTTACGTGGTTTTCGATCGCGCCGAGCCTTGACCTTAGGGTAGATGTGATTGGTTTAATTTAATGTTTGGTTTTATTGGGCCTGCGAGCCTGTTATTGTTTTGGGCCACTTTGAGCCTTTGTAATAGAATAGGGCTTTACTGCTTTCCTAGTCTAGGATGGAGGCCCGTTTACAAGCAAGGTGGGAGCCCATGAAGAATTGAAGGCCGCGTATGCGTGGTACATTGTGTAATAGCATAGGCCTGTTTGAACCCCTTTAGATTGACCAATAGGGCCAACATCACTGGCTCGATGATGGCCTGCATAGGAGGCTCCCGATCGAAAACATATTGTGGTAGCATGAATGTTAGGCTTGTATGGCTTTTATTTATTTGTCGATTTATGATTGCTTGTGTGTATGCGCGCTAGTATCTAGATCGTAATAAAAGATAAAGCATAATTGAAACGGTGAGATCTCGAGGAGAGTTTCTTCAAACTTTCAAAACCGAAAATCCCCTCTCGAATAAATATTAAGTCATATTGGGTAAACTATAAAATGAAGTTTTATAGATCCAAGCCTTCCATTAATAGGGACTAGTGTGAGTTGTCTACTTATCGATAAAGGTGATCCAGAGTCTGGCACCCGAGTCGAAGAAAGGGGCAATACACGAAATTCCTCGATTCCTATTTTTAACTAAATACGACAAGGGTAGGGATTGGTCGGGATGTGAATATCGACCGATAACTAGTTACGGGGAGTTCACGACCGGGCCCGTTGCTTATCACGATTAATGGGTTAGACTTAAACGCGTAGTAACATTTATGATGTAGCAGTGCTAGATAAATGCGAAAAACGAGGCAAAATAGCTTGAAGGTTGTGTGGTAGACACAATTGGTAATATGTATACCTACCTAGGGAATTAATTGTATGGCCACGAGTCGTGGGTACAATTAATTGCTGCTGGGACGTCAAGACCTACTAGGAAATAGAATTTCCTGAAACTAGAAGGGGTCACAGTTTCGATAAAATAGTGGGAGAACGTTTTCGATAAAAAGTCCAAATTTCGTTAATTATAAGTATTAATGTTAAACATGTCTGCTTATATGTTGTCTATTTTTGTTAGCCATTCACCATCCACTGTCCCATTCAAACAAGTTGTGTTACGTTTTCAAACCGAACAAACTTTGGGGAACATTATGAGCTATTCACTCTATGAGACAAACATGGATGAGTTTGACAATGTTAGAGAATATTGTTCTTACTTAGCCAAGATGTTCAAACGACTCAGAAAGTTTGGAACTCGAATATCTAAAGAAGATGAGATAACCATTACTCTCAATGGCTTGTCTGAAGACTTCGATCATTTCTTGCAACATTGTGATATTCCGTTTGATGGAATTGAAACAAAACACTTGCATCAGTTGTTAGACAAATATGAGGATGTCCATCTACTTGGATATGGTCTATATGAGTGGGGCTGCCATATATGTGACTACGAAGAACAAATGAAGGATTATGCTGGAAAGAAATTCCTGAACAGAATTAACAATGGTATGACTTTTTAAGGTCGGTGAAATCATTACACATTCTCCATTTGTTGTCCTTTTTATCCCCTTTTGCTACTAGTACAACATTACATAGCCATTCTGAGAAATGTATTTCTCGGATTTGTTTTGCTTCAAGCAGTCTTTCTACCTCGGCTTTGATAATTTTATCTTTTACTGGTCCATGATTTCTCTTCTTCTGTCTGGCGGGTTTTGCTGAAGGGTCAATTTTTAGGGTATGCTTGATTACCCGAGGATCAATTCCTTCAATGTCATTCGCGCTCCAGGCGAAGACGTCGGCATTGTCTCTGAGGAAGTCGATTAACATTATTTCCCCTTCTTTGCTTAGTTCTGTTCCTATTCTTGTTGTTTTCGACGAGTCGCCTTCTACTAGGATTATATCTTTATGTTCTGGGGGTTTCAAGGATAAGTCTAGTGGTTTTTTTCCCTTTTTATCTAATCGATCAGTAGTAGGAATTTCAACCTCATTTCTAATGAGATCGTCTTCGATCTTTCTCTTGCTCGGAGTAATAGACTTAGGGTGTTCTTTCAAAGTTAACGATGTGCTGTAGCAATCCCACGCCATACAGTGGTCGTTCGTTATTTCTCCGATGCCCATATCGGTCGGAAACTTTATCTTCTGATGATAGGTAGAGACTACAGCTCGGAAAAGGTTAAGGGCTGGTCGCCCTAATATAGCGTTATAAGCGAAGGGTGTTTCTACCACTAGGAATTTTACTAACTTCACTGTCCGAAGTGGTTTCTTTCCAAGTGACACACTTAAAGATATTGTTCCGCTGGGGATGATCTCGGACCCTCCAAAGCCTACTAACGGCATAGCTACTTTTTGTAGGTTTATTTGTCCCAAGTTCATTTGGGCTAAAACCTCCCGGGAGATGATATTTGCTGAGCTTCCATTATCGATTAGGATTCTTCTTACATTATAATTCGCTATCTCTAATGATACTACCATAGGAAAATCGGGGTTATCCTCTTTTGTGTCCCAAATGATGTTTTTAGGTACTTCGCCTTCGTTAAAGCTGATCGGCTGGTGATTTGTCGACCTGTTTTCTAGAGTCCATATTTCTTTTGGATATTTAGAATTTCCAATTATGGATCGGGCTGTCCTTCGTCGTGCGTTACGACTATCTCCACCCGCGGGTCCCCCGGATATCGTATGGATAGTTCCATTGATCTGGTCGTGATTCAACTCCTGAGTAGGTCGACGTTCAGGCGACCTTCGATGAGAACTTCTCCTTTGATTACCGTTCCGAGGGCTTCTACTTCTTTCCCTTTTGCGATTATCTCGCTCTATGTATTCGTCTAATTTTCCTTGTTCGATCAGTTTTTCAACTTCTCTCTTAAGGTGAAAACAATTCTCCGTTCGGTGTCCATGTGCCCTATGGTACTTACAGTATTGATCGTAGTTTCGAGACCCTGGTCTTGGCTGAGCGATTTTCCTCGCCTCGGGAATCCAGTTATTTCTTTCTAGAACTTCCAATATTTCTTCCATTGGAGCATTTAACCTTGGGTGTTCCACTTGATTCACCCTGCTTCTGATTGGTTGTTCAGGGTTTCTTGGTTTTTGATAGAAATTAGGTTGCCTTTCTCGGTCGGTTTTGCTGTATTCCAATCGTTGGAAGACGTTACCTTTTCTGATAGATCGCTCATAATCCACGGACCTTTGGTCAGGAATCCTGTCATGTCGTTTAGAGCCCGAAGCTGTGGCTTTATTTTTGTTTTTGTCCTTAAAGGAATTCATCTCCTCTTGGGTCATATATTTAGACGCCAAGCTCATGATGTCGGCAAACGTTCTTGGTTGCTTTCTACTAAGAGCGTTTCCGAACTGTCTGTTTTTTGTGAGGTCAAAGAGAATAGAAATTATGTAATCGATATTCGGAGAATCGATCTTGAGTAGTTCTACATTAAATCTTGCCAACCAGTTCCTCAGGGATTCCCCTTCTTGTTGATGTATGGTTCCTAGGTAGCTCATCGGGAGTTTTTGCCTCTTCTGACTGGCAAACTGCTGCGTCAATTTATTGCATAATTCCCGGAAACTGAATATGGAGTTGGCAGGTTGTTTTGCGAACCAATCCAACGCTAGGCCCTCGAATGTGGTCACCATTAACTTGGCGGTGAATTCGGCAGAGTGGGCATATAAATTCATTATATTAGTGAAGCTAAAAATATAATCATCCGGGTCGGTGGTTCCGTCATATCGGGGTAGTCTACCCGGGACCTGTCCAATGGATTGCGCTTCTTTTATTTCTCTGCAGAAGGGAGAACATGCTGCAAGGCTCTCCTGGAGTTCCGCGGTTCGGGTCCACGGGTTTTGAACAGATCGTAGGCGTTGCTCCAGTCGTTCCTGTACTATTCTCTCGATTTCTCTTTCCGAGAATCGAGTCGCTCGTGGTCGATCTGGGATAGCATCATCTATGTCATCCTCGATAGGGATTATTGTTCGTTCCTTCGATCCGCTGCGACCCGCCTGTGGCCTTCTTCGACCTGGTTTTCTTCGGGGATGGTTATCGGAGGGTTTAGAATTGCCCTGCTGTGGGCTGTGTAGCGAGCGTCGCTCACTTGCTGGGCTGTCCGCTTGATGAGAGGTTTGTTCGTTTGGCCTTGGCATTCCTGGTGCAGGAGTTGTCCTGGGAGCCGTAACGTTTCGAGGAATTTGGTCTAAAACTAGCAATTCTTCTGGAGAGAGTGATTTGAAGAGCATTGCTATTTGTCTCAGTTTTTCCTGAGCGCCTGGGAGAGGAACGGGTATTTCGGGGAGTTCCGGTTCTTCCTGTATTGCACCGGTAAGACCTCCTTGGTGTTCCTGCTGACGGGAATGGGTATCTGGGAGATTTTCATTGGTGTTGGGAATGTTGTTATCGTTGTTGTCTTGTGGATCTTCGGATGTGTTGTGGCCGGTGGTCGTATTACTTCTTGCTCCAATGCGAGCGCTTTTCCTTGGGCGCGCCATGTGTCGATCGAATAATTAACGTAGCCCCTAGCTCGGTGGGCGCCAACTGATTTAGCCGGATTTCGTTAGGTTAATTGAATATCAGTGAATTTGTGATATCAGGGGGTTTTCGATATTTATATATATGTTATATAGGGCTCTGTTACTTTATTCCGGATGGATCGGTTACAAAGAAAAGCAATATTCAAGAACAAGAAGTAAAACCACAAAACAAAGCTAAGAACACACCGATATGAAAGTAAAAAGCTCTGTAATAATATTGAATATTATTGAGTTGTGCTGTTGTAAGCAGTGTTAAATCCTGTATTCTTAGAGTTCAGGAATTTCGTAGTTGTCTAATACAATGATTAACTAGGTATTTATATAATTTTAAATCTAGCGTTACAAGGAAACATAGTCCTAATAGGACTCGGCCCAAATATCCTTCTTGAGTCCGGAGTATAATCTTCTATCGAAGCGAGCTGCACTTGGCCGGGTCAGTAAGATAATTCCGATCTGTTTGAATTGGTCGAATCGATCTTATCTTCTTCATTCGATCCGAGTAGTATGTAGGGTGCGAAATAGCCCCCATCACCCATGCTATTCGACTTAATCGCAAAACCGCACAAACCAAAAAATGGGCCCAACAACAGAACATATAAACAATTCACGTAAACTAATTCATATCAAACTCACCTTTTAGTATAACACCCGCTGTTTCAAAAACATGTAAAATAGCAATTAGGTATAAGAAGTAATTATTTTAAACATTCTACCTATAAACTATTATTGAAAGTTGTACATCAGAACCAGAACCAATAATCAATCCTACGGCCCTTATCTTAGTGTCTATTCCCCTTCATTATTACATACAACCTTATTAATGGTCAGTTTACGTAGGGGTGATTAAATGCTATTAGGTCCACATTTATCCAAATTATAAGATTTCATAATCTCAACTCTATTACATAACATATATATCACTAAATCTTAGAACACCAATACTAACAAATCATCTCTGCATTCAAGAAATCGTATCAGTTAAAAAAAATGAAATTTACACCGGAATCAATTTAACGCGTTTAAATAACTATTCTAGGTAAGCTTTCGTTATTTAAATCCCACACTTACCTCTTTACCGAAATTTGAGTTAGCGAGAGCTGGATTTTTTTTTACTCCGTGTTAACTCTACAAATTAGAGTTAATTTCTATGTATTTTTGTGGGGAATGGTATTAGTTTCTAGAGTTTTTAGATCGTTTTCATTCGGTTTAGCTTGGTTTATCTCGTTGGTGAGTCACGTACTCATTTTGGTATTTTCTTGTGAATATTTCAGATTTTCTCTTGATTTTGTTGGAATTGCAAACAGAAGCCTCTTCGCTGGAGCGGAAAATCTCTCCGCTGGATCGAAATCACTGAGCAGACCTCCGCTGGGGCACAAGATTTCCGCGAATTTTACTTTTAGTGCCCTAATTTGACGTTGAAACATATATCTAAGTGAAGGAAGAGAGAGAAAAGGGATCTTGGAACACTTTTTGACAAGAGGGAGACCAAGAACAAGAAAAAATCATTCAAGAGCGTGAAAAATATCGAAGAACATAATTCTTGAAGATTGAGAAACAGATCTACTTCTCTTTTCTCATCTTTTGCAATTTTCTTTTCTCTTTTCTGTTCTTGTACTCATGACTTTGATTATTCTTGAGTTTATTTCCGTTTTAGCTATGAACTAAATTTACTTTTCTAGGATTGCAATGAAATTCTTTGTTTGAATTGATTGTTGTTTATTTTTCCTTATTCTATTTTATTGAGATTTATTGTTTACCCATTCTTGTGCTTAAATTTCAATAGCCTGACCAACTATTGTTTTACAAATCTAATTGAATCGGAAGAGGAAATTAGGTTTTAGGTTAAAGATTAACCTTTGTACGAATTGAGTAATTTGTTTAGCAATTAAGATAGGAATATACTTAATTGCCTTAGGTAGTCACAATTAGGTCTTGTTCTTGATTGAATTTGGCCTAACTTCATTGGCATATAGGAATATAACTCTTTGATTAGGTTAAATTATTTTTACAATATTCTAGAAAGAAATTGTAAGAACTTAAGTGCCCTAGACTAGCAATAAACCTTAATTGAGATAGAATCACCTCTCTCTTTTATCTTAAATGTTTTCTCCTCTGCAGAATTCCTCCCCAAAGCATAAATTCTAGCACTTATTTTGGAAGAGATTTAGTATTCAAGTTCATACTACTACATGAAAGCAATTAAGGATATATATATGTGTGAACCTTTTGTCCAATTGAATTCATCCACTTAGAGGACATTCACGTGTTCTAATTTGTTGTAAAGAGAGTTGTCATCATTAGGCTTAATTTCAACAATTAAGTTTATGAGATTTTGCAAAATACCCCTTAACTATAAAAATTTGCAATTTGACCCAATATTTTCATAGTGTACTATTAGGTCTCAAGTTGAAAACTGGATAACTAAATTAAATTCTCGATAATATTCTTGATTTAAAGTTCAAATTCAAGATTAGAAATTTCATATACGTAGGAATTTTGGGGTTTTTACAGTTTCCATTTAACTACTCCAATAATCATAATGTTCTCCTTCAGATATTAGAACTAGATTTGGAGTGTAGGAAAACATGGTAGAAACTTGATTTGAAGCCATTTGTAGAGATATGAGAACTCGTATTGAGATCCCATCTCTAGATACCAATTTATTGGGGGAAATTTGAATTTATTATTGTAGTGCTATGACACTCACAATGATCTCTCTTGGATATATGAATTACAATATTTTCTTATTCTTTTTTTATTGCTAAATGTCTAGATTACATAGGTATATATAGGATAAAACCTACATGAATCTAGTTTAATACATGAATTAAAATAAATAATATACTTCCCCTTTAGGTAGACTAGTATATGAATCTAATGAAAAGACAATACATGTATCTTTTCTGAGTTCATGTGTATAACACATTTGACTAAGTAATTATAACATGACCTTTTAACTTCTTTCCAAGTTGCAAATTTTTATTTCCAATATTGATTGTCTAGGAGATATTTTCGAACCGAAAATTCTTAATTATGTCAGGTCTAGGGGATATTTTCTAGACTTTGTAGTTGAAAATGTAACACATCATTAATTGTGATGATGTGGTGCTCTCACAAAAATGATGTGATATATTTTTCAACCACAAGATCTATGGAAATCCCAGTCTACACACCTCAGCTTAAAATTAGAAAATAAGTATTTCATGCTAACTATATATTATTATTTCTTGCCATATTCGGATTCATATTACTTAGGAGTTAATGTCAATTTACCTCTGTTAAATGTATAGTATTTGATTTACTTTCATGTGATTTAAGAAAGAACAATTGTAACAATCAAATCCGAAATAAACTGATATTCATTTTAAAAAAAACTTGACATTTGAGATCTAAATAAGTACATGATAATACGATATGATGAAAGGACAATTTAAAAACAACTTGACATTTGAAATCTAAATAAGTACACGATAATACTATATGATCAAATAAAGGAAGTTTATTTCGGGTCTGGATGTTATAACACTTACCCCTCTGTGAAAGATTTAACAAGGCAATTTACATCATTCAATCGGAGAGTGTAATTCATTCTCCAAAATTGAGAGTTGACATGAAAAGTATTTTCGAAAGATAGGGGGTAAAGTACAATATTTATCAAAACACATAAGGTAAATTGTCACATTTTTTTTAACACAGGGAGTTTAAATGTCATATTTATCATAATACAAGAGTAAAATGTCACATAAGAGACGAGGCAAAGTTTTGTCAATTCGTATTTTTTTAAGTTTAAAAATATTATGGAGACAGTGTGAAACCTTTATAAGATTACTAGGGAATAAACTACTTTTAAATCATAAATAAGAAATAAATTGGTTATATTATAGAAATTACATGATATAAATTGGCATGAACTCTATAATTTACTGAGGAGGTTTAATTTTTTTTTTTTTAGAAAAATGATCGATATATAGAATCAAAAAGCTTTTACAGATACAAGATATTTAATGTGCTCCGGCAACTCAACTAAATCTATTAAGAAGGCTAATTTTGTTAAAGAATGAGCTACTTTATTACATTCTCTACGAGTAAAACTAATAACTGAAAAATCAAGAACTCTAAAAAATGCCTTTATATCTGCAATAATTGGCCTCGTAGATAGAAAAATCTTCTTCAGATTCAGATGATTGGATTTTAAGTAACACATACATACAATCTTCTAATGGTCTCATTTATGCAGGGTCCGTATATTCTAAGCAATCATTTGAATGAGTTATATTTCAAGTTTTCAACTACTACATGCTATTTTATACTGCAAGCTAATTTGCTTAGTTAAATTATACCGTATTTAATTAGTTTTTGTCTTTTAATTATAAGTGTAGTAGGTGGCCTAACAGAATTGATAGTCGATTTGGTCAATGATTTGCTCCATCAATATATAATTAAATTACTTTTTGTTTGGGATAATTTTATAATTAAATTACTTGGCCCATGTTTTATCGTGTACTTTAATTTTGTCAATTCGAGAATCGTGAGTTTGAATCCCAAGGTTTTCATTGCACAAATTTCGGTCAAGAAAATGTTGGAAGCCAGCTCAAAATCTCCAGGTTAAGGGTTGGTTGGGCTTAGGCTGTCAATTGATGGGCTTTTACCCAGCCCTGACTTTGTCATTATCCATTGGGTTCAGACCCCCTGCCAGGCGCAAGGGTTCGGGCCTTGTTAATGGGTATTATGGTGAAAGTGACGAGAATGTCTCAAATTCAACCATGGGTCCATGACTCCCAAAAATAGCTAATTGAAGGGCTTTCAATGGGTTAGATTATGAATCGAATTAGGCTTGACTAGATCCGAGTCTATTTATATTGGATAGAACTCGCGTTAAAACCCTCATTTGTAAATTCATACTAATATTTTTTGTGAAAACCATTTTTTAAATTTTTTTTTCATTTAACTTAACTCATATATTCACTAAGACTAAAATGATCTCAACACATTTTATTCAAATGATTTCACATATAATTTTGAGAATTCATGATATCGGTATTATTGTCTCAAAACTCATATGGTTTAATGAAGGTATGCACAAAAATAAGATTACAAATGAATTAAAGATATATATATATATCGTATACGGATCTCTATATTATCAAATTGACCTAGATTTATATCCGCTCAATGTCTTTCTGATAACGAATTTTCGTAATTGAATTAAATTCACGGGGTCTCTAGTTGGACAAAGTATCTATTATATCAGATCAAATTTGAATTAGTTACGGATTGAAATCCGCTCCATTACCAACCCTATCTAGTAGGACCTGAGAAAGAAACTAAATACTGTACTATCTAATAAGTGTTGGGCTTTGCATGAGTTATAGACCTTTTTCCTTATATACTCGTAGATAGGACCGTCAATGGTCGAATTCTGGTCAGATCAGGTTCGTTTAGATCCAATTCGATTTATATTGAGTCGTGTTTTATCGGATTCGAATCTTGTTCGGATTATGCTCGAATTTATATTTTTTTAATCCAATGAATCTTGGTCGGATTTAACTGGATATCGGACTTTTTCGGATCCATTAAAATTTTCATTTAAAAGATTACATTAATGTTTTTTCCTAAAACAAGTTTATTAACTTTACAGTTTTACTTAATTTTAGCTCACATGTCCAAACATCCTTTCCTAATATTCATATTTTTAGATGAAAATATTGGTTTAAATAAATTTATAAACAACATATAAATTACTATTTTCTTTAATTGATAGTGAAACAATATTAATGGTTGTAACAAATAAAATTTCAAGTTTAAAAATATATATTAAACAAGAAATAATTGTACAAATAAAATTTTATTGATTTAAAGTATTGGTTACAATCTCTATGATTCCTCTGATTCTAATCGTCTAAGCGATAATCTTGAAAAAGATTGATTTGATCTTCTCCAAAATGATTTTGGAACTTGAATAACGTTAATCCAAAGCAATTGTGCTTAATATTGGATCAAACGTGAAATGAATTGAATCTCCTTGACGAACGTCTCGAACTTCGCCTTGGATATTCTGGATTTTTGAGGGATTTGATCTTTATTTTAACTACGTGAATTTCCAATAACGTTAATCTAAGAGTTAAGTATATTAATCTTAGATTAAATGTTGGATTTTTCTTCACTTCTTGAAGAACGCCTTTGAATATTGGAAAGAACGCCTTGATATTTTGGAAGAACGCCTTGAGAGAGTTTGCTTTTCTCCTTGCACTTCTTTTTGCTTTTTGAATTGTGATTTTCTTCTTAGAAGTGACCCCTATTTATAGGTGGGGTTTGAGAAAAATTGTAATATTCTCCATATGACGTGGCACAATTTGATTGGTTCTTCACACCTTGTATGACAAGAAATATACCTTGTTTAATTCTTTTGCCATTTAAAAAGATATGACATGCAAATATTGCATTGTGAATAAAATCTTACCTTGCTTAATAATTTCCTACACAAACTTGCCTTGCGTACGGAGATTTTAATTTATTTGCAAGAAATCTTGTATTTAATTAATCATAAGATATGAAATATATCAATTAATTATTTAATTATTATTTTAGGAATTAAATTTGATATAATCCCAAAATAAATTAATTAATAATTAATATATATTGGACTTAATCAGACAATAAAATTTAACTGCCTACAAATGCCCCCTTGTTGGATGAAGATGAAGAGAAAAGAAGTTAGTTATTAAGGGAAGGTTTTGATGATTTCCAAAACATCATAATCAGCTAAGTGTGGAAAGCTTAGTTCCCTTAGAAGGATCTTTGAACAAGCAAAGAAGATATCAGAAGAGTTCAAAGTTCAAAGACCAGAAGACTAGTGATCTCTTGCTGAAACAACAAACAGAAGGATAGGTCATCAGCCGAGTCAGATCAAATTAGTTCAGTATTTGATCAGCAGAGTGCCTATCAGAAGGGTTGCTTCGATCAGCAGAGTAGAAGAGATCATGAGATCAGTTCAACGGTAATAAATGCACCTGGTGTAATAAATGCTGAAAGAGAAGGGCAGTAATGACAAATGATTGAAGATATTCTCGGATCAGCAGAGTGCATTTAATGCAGCATTTAATGCGATGGACAGAAAGTACTGTACATTGTACGGACTGCTGCAGGAAGCCGTTTCAGATGAGCTGAAGAATGGATTTGAATTGTGACTTGGCTTCAACGGTCATATTTTCAATTCCATGTATAAATAGAGCTGAATTTCAATCGGGCAAAAGAACACAACAACAATCAGAGATTTCGTTTTTGAAGCAGAATTTTTCTAAGTCTCAAAAGCTCGAACAACTCACTCGTCTGGTGGAAGTCATCTGTTGACAGAAACCCAGTTGAAGAAAACAGAAAATTACGATCTGAGTGATCTTGTAATAGCTGAGTGTTGTGAGGAGTTGTGATCCATCTTTGTGAGTGATCAAACTTCAGAGAGTAGAATTTCTTAGTGATTTTCTATTGCGAGCTTATAGCCTTTTCATTAGTTGTCAAGGTATAAGTGGAGAAATATTGTAATCTGTGTGATTATAGTATAACCCAGAATCTAAGTGATCTGGAAGAGTGGACTAAAGGATTTTTATCCATATAACCACTATAAAAATTCTTTGTGTTATCTTGCATTTAAAGTTTTCTTGCATATTTTAAAGCTTGCATATTTACACACTTTGAATTACAAAAAGATTTTATAAGGAGTTTAAGAACTGGGGATAAAATCTTTTAAGAACTTAGTTTACTTGTGAAAAACACTTTCAAACAATATACTCTTTGGAAAACTGTTTTGCTGAAAAACAGCTAAGTATTTGTAAGAAGAGTGGTCAGTCTGCTGTTCAAGATTTGTTCACGATCAGCTCAGTCTGCTTACTGTTCTTCATCAGCTTAGTCTGCTGACAGAAGACTGAAAAGTTTTTAAGTTCAAAAATTTTCAGAGGTCTATTCACCCCCCCCCCCCTCTGGACCTCATCTGACCACTTGGGACCAACAAGTGGTATCAGAGCAGGTGGTTCATTAGAATCAGCTGCCTGATCAACGAGCTTGATCTAAGTGTTTTTCAAAGGTTTTCAAAAACTTTTCAAAAGAGCATCTTTTTGAAAAATCAAAACTTTTTGAAAAATGGATTGTATCAGTCATGTTCCCCACATTGCTGGTATGTCCTTTGAGGACTGGAAAATCAGAATGGAGATTTTCCTAGCTGCTTATAATGACAACATGTATACATGTATCATTAAAGGTCCATTCAGATTCACAAAGACCATAAAAATAAATGAGATTGATACGGTTGTGGAAAAAGACCTTCATGAGATGACTCCATAAGAAATAAAGCTCTTCAATCTAGACAAAGTTGGGAGATTCATCATGACTAAAGCCCTGGACAATGATCGGTTTGACAAAGTCAAACATTGCAAGACTGCAAAAGAGATGTGGGACAAAGTCAGAGATATAAGCGAAGGCAATGATGCAATAAAAGAGCATCAGCTCACTGTTGCCTTGGAGAAACTGGACAACTTCAAAATGAAGTCTGGAGAAACCATTGATCAGATGGATACCAGATTCACCAGAACTCTGAATGAAGTTTTAAAGTTGGGAAAGACCTTCACTGACAAAGAGATCACTGTCAGAGTACTAAAGGCCCTACCCCCAAAGTTCAACATGAAAGTGACAGCAATGGAAGAATCAAGGGATTTGGGAAAAATCTCTCTTACTGAGCTGTTCTCTGTACTCAAGGCATTCGAGTATAAGTTGCCTAGAATGGGAATTGAAGAAACCTCAACTTCAGGACCCACAGCTGCACTTGTTGCTGCTGAAAACACCAGAAGACCAGCACAGAAAAGCAAAGAAGTGGACTCATCTGATGAAGCCACTCTACTCAACAAGAAGGAGTACACTGCTGGAGATGTTGCACTGTTGATGAACAATTCCAAGAAGTTCTACAAAAGAAAAATGAAGAACAAATACAACAATGCTTCTACTTCTAAACCTAACTTTTCTTCTCAAGATAAAGATGATTATAAAGCAAAACTAATGTGTTACAACTGCAGGAAATTGGGACACTTCATCAAAGACTGCCCATATCCAAAAGCAGAAAAGTACACTGAAGAGGAGAAGAAAATGAAAAAAGAAAGAAAGCATCAGAGAGGCAAGGCAATGATGGCTGAAGCAGAAAAGCTGACTGCTATCTACTCATCTGGTTCAGATTCAGACACGTCTGATGAAGAATCGTCTGATGAAGAAAAACCTGCTCTCCTGTGCCTGATGGCAAAGGAATCTGATGACTCTGAGGATGAGGTAACTCCTCTTAACAATGAATTATTTAATTCATTTGAACAAATGATGCTTAACAATACTGGTATTGCTGAAGCATATAAAAAGCTTAAGGAAGAGATGATATTGCTAAAAGAGCAAAATAATTCACTGAAACTTTTAGCTGAAAAGCCAAAGGAATCAGCTGAATATAAACAGCTTGAGCAAGAACATGAATCTCTGAAAGCTGAATGTGAGGTCTATAAAGGAAAAATCATGGAACTTGAAAAGATTATTGAGTCTCATGAAAAATCATCTGCTGCATTAAATCACATGTCTAGTAAACAGAAGATGCCTTTAGAACAGGATAAGCAAGAGTTGAATCATACTGAGAAATTTATATCTGCTGACAATAGTAAGGTCATTCTGTATGTTCAAACTGCTAGACCTACCTCAACTGAGAAAGAATTAAAGGAGAAGAAATCTTCTAAGGCTAAAAAGAGCAAAGAGCCTAGTATAGGAAATAAGACTAGTAAGACCAAATAGCAGAGTCCTAAGAAGTCTGCTGATAAAGCTAAAGTTAATCAATCTGTTGGTGAAACTAAGTCAAAACCAAATGAGCAAGCATCAAGTAAACCAAAGAAGCATAAGAACAAGAAAAATCAAAATGCTTGGTATGGAAATGAGTCTTATTATGTGCAACCTGCTGCATATCATCCTATGTATCATGCACCTCAATTTCCAGGTTACTATGCACCTTACCCTGCTCATCCAATGCATGCATACCCTGCTTATCATGCACCTTACCCTGCTTATGAACATTTTTCTTATCATACTGATTATCAACATGACTTATCTGACAATTATGATAAAAATGAAACTGTTCATGCTCCTGTTAAAACTCAGAAGCCTAAGAAGCCTAAGACATCAACATCTTGGGTTGTCAAAGGTGAAACTAATCCTTCAGGACCCTCTCAATAAGGGTACCTAAAACAATTTTATTTTTGTTTTGTAGGTTAGGATTAGGAGTAGGAGTAAAGTAGAGAAGATTTGGTACTTGGACAGTGGATGTTCAAGACACATGTGTGGAAACATACATGAGCTGACTGATGCAGTTGCTGTGGATGGTCCAAGTGTTACATTTGGAGACAGCAAAGAAGGCAAGATTAAAGCTAAAGGAAGATTAATCAAGGGAAACATAGAGATATCTGACGCCTCATATGTTAAAGGCCTAAAGTATAATCTGCTGAGCATAAGTCAATTTTGTGACAAAGGATATTCAGTCATCTTCTCAACAGATAAGTGCTACGTTGAACAGATTGGTACAAAGAAGGTAATCTTATCTGGAAGACGACAAGGAAATATCTATATAGTCGACTGGAATTCTGCTGATAAGAATTCAAGTGTTTGTTTGGTGACATCTGCACCAAGTGAAGTCAGTTGGCTATGGCACAAGAGAATGAATCATCTAAACTTCAAGACCATAAACAGATTAATCAAGAATGATCTGGTTGAAGGGATTCCAAAGGCAGTCATGAGCAAAGACAGGCTCTGTGACGCATGTCAGAAGGGTAAACAAATCAAGTCATCATTCAAAGAAAAGAAGCACCAATCTTCTGGAAGAATATTGGAGCTACTGCATATGGACTTATTTGGACCCATTGATCCAGTCAGCAATGGTGGAAAGAAATACTGCCTAGCTGTTGTGGATGACTATTCAAGATATACTTGGGTGATTTTCATGAAGAAGAAAAGTGAAACCAAGGAACATCTTACCAATCTGATGGAACTGATCCAGAATGAGAAGAACATCAAAATATTGAAGATCAGATCAGATAGAGGGACATAGTTTACAAACTCTACTGTTGAAGAGTATTGTAATATCAAAGGAATACATCATGAGTATTCAGCTGCTAGAACCCCTCAACAGAATGGTGTTGCTGAAAGGAGAAACAGAACACTAAAAGAAGCTGTCAGAACCATGATAGCTGAAGCTAAGCTGCCACAAAGATTTTGGGCAGAAGCAACAAATACAGCATGCTTTACCCAAAACAGATGTATGATCAACAAAAATCAGAACAAGACTCCATATGAAGTTTGGAACAACAGAAAACCAAACATTCATTACTTTAAGATTTTTGGTTGTAAATGTTTTGTATTGAATAATGGGAAAAATCACCTTACTGCATTTGCAGAAAAGGCTGATGAAGCTGTTTTTGTAGGATACTCTACTGTTAGTAAGGCTTATAGAGTTTTTAACAAAAGAACACTGCTAATAGAAGAATCTATCCATGTAGTATTTGATGAGCCAAGTCAATCTTCTGAAAAGAATAATAGTATTAACCAAGATCTGTCTACTGATTTACAGAAGTTAGACATTGGAAGAAATGAAGAATATGTTCCCATCATACTACCTAATCTTAGTTCAGCTGCTAACTCAAGTGCTGTTCAAAATCACAGTGCTGATAGTCTAACAGACGAGTTGCAAACAGCTGACAGACCAGAGACTGTTCAACAGACTGCAAACGTTCAACATACTACTACTGGAACTCCAACAGTAGTGTTGCATGATCAAGACAGAGGACAACATCCTGATCTGCAACCTGATCTCAGATGGCTCAAAAATCACCCACCTGAGTTAGTAATAGGTGATCCTTTAGATAGAGTGAAAACAAGAAGAGCTGCTGCACAAGATGCTATGTTTGTCACCTTTCTATCTCAAATAGAGCCTAAGCAAATTGAAGAAGCTCTTAATGATTCCTTCTGGATAGAATCCATGCAAGAAGAGCTGAATTAATTTGAAAGGAATGAAGTCTGGTACTTAATTCCTAGACCAAGTCATCAAAGAGTAATTGGCACTAAGTGGGTATTCAGAAATAAGATGAATGAAGATGGTATTGTTACCAGAAACAAAGCAAGATTAGTAGCCAAGGGTTATTGTCAAGAAGAAGGAATTGACTTTGATGAAACTTTTGCACCAGTAGCAAGACTTGAAACAATCAGACTGTTTCTAGCCTATGCTGCTTACAAGAACTTCACTGTCTATCAGATGGATGTGAAATCTGCTTTTCTCAATGGAGAACTGCAAGAAGAAGTATATGTTGAACAACCTCCCGGATTTGAAGTCTATCAAGAAGAGGACAAGGTATATCGTCTGAAGAAAGCCCTCTATGGGCTGAAACAGGCTCCAAGAGCATGGTATGATACCCTATCTGATTTTCTTTTAATTAAAGGATTTCGTAAAGGTAAGGTAGATAAAACCTTGTTTACAATTGACTGGGAAAATCATATATTACTTGTGCAAATATATGTGGACGATATTATTTTTGGTTCAACTAACCAACAGATGTGTGATAAGTTCTCCAAGCTGATGCAGAATAAGTTTGAAATGAGCATGATGGGTGAACTTAATTATTTTCTTGGTCTGCAAGTTAGACAGTTGCCTGATGGAATATTCATCAGCCAAGCAAAATACACAAGAGATCTGTTCAAGAAATTTGGTATGGAAACTAGCTCAACTTGTGACACCCAACCTGGAAGCATCCTGCTTTCAGATGAGGTGCCACCCGCCTACGACTTATTTTTCTAACCTGAAGTCGCAGGAACATCCTAAAGAAAATAAACGAACAGAGCCATGTACTAATTCGTAAAGTACCTTATTCAAACAAGGTTGTCTGGAACGGTGATCAGATCAAGTTTCTTTAGTAGCACTTACTAAATGTTATTATTCAATAAATCGCATCATCTACGCCCAACAAGGTAACGGAAATTCATTCCAATTGGGATTTGAAAGATATAGTGAGAACTTAGAACCCCAATAAAAGTAGCAAATTAGAATGAGATATGTCCAGCATAAGAGTCAAAGAGTTTTAAGAGAGCTTGATCAACTAACAATCCATCCGAAAAGAGAAAATGTGTGAATTTCACATTTGAGCGCAAGGAACAGCAAATAGGTGATAATGAGCAATTCAAAGAATGAAAATGAGTAATTATAAGATCCAAGAGAAGTTAGTGACGATTTGGATCGTTCACATAAATATTTTGAAAGTTATGCTATGCTTGAAACTAACAAGATCGATTACGAAATCCAATAGGAGGATGAGAATTTAGTCCAAACAGAATTCTCATGATACAATGAGAAGCAATACAAATTAAACACCGACTTGATATGGAAAAGCCATCATATTTAATTCAAACGAGCTAACTAGAAGGCAACCGAAGTAAGGCTTCATTAAGATAACAAGAAGGCATTCGAATTTAGAACCTTAATAAGAATTGAAAGCAATCAATTATAAGACCGAATCAAGACTTTATGATCAAGAATGAGTATTATCAAATACAAATTAGAAAGAGATAATTTCAAGAATAAAATTCAATGGAAGTTTAAGGAAATCTCAGCCAATTTCGCATACGGAGTGAGGTTGATAACTTTAAAGTGAATTTGACTGACTTTCATGCTGAAGGAGAAGTTACGACATTTTGATCGTTCTACCTTCAATTCAAGAGTTATCGACTCATGTAGCCAATTAAAATGAATACTTTATAATGACCGAATGAAAAATTTTGGAACAATCATGATAGAAATAGCCAAACAATGAAAAGAGTAAAGACAATATGATCATTTTGCAACAAAAGCAACTATAGAAGACAACAAATACTCAAGTTCAATTTCCTCAGGACTTTGTGCCAAAACAGTACGGAAGGAAAAGATAGAACCCTCACCTTAATCGAAGTCGAATGAATATTCTACCAAATGCATGGAGCTGCAGCCGTAACCTCGGTGATTGTCTCGATGCCTAATCATTACCAATAGTACATATAAGAATTATATTCATACTTCACTATATATAACGACTTCTAATAATACTGGCACTAACTCGCTTGAATCGATTCAAGGTATCCGACTCTGTTTCATCCTTGCTACATTAACATCGAAGCCAACGAATTATAAGTAGTTATTTTCTTAGTTAACTTAATTCGTCTCAAGTCTATTTAATTATGCCTAAAACCCAAATGTGTTAATAATACCAATTAACATAACATCTAATTTTCTTTTACATAATATAACTCAAATAATTACTGCATGCTAAATCCCAATCACTAATCCAAACAATTAGTCCCAACAACTTCTAATTGATTATCATTCAAATTTAACTAATCTAATACTTAATAAATATTTTAATTTACAGCTAATAGTTTTACTAAAAGCATAGACCCATTTAACGCCCACTATCCAAACATGCAATTAACAACAACTTCAATAATAATTCAAATTAAATTAATCTGCTAAGTTGACCTCATGCATGGAATGAATATGGATGGTTATTTTACCAAAATTTCAGCAGCAAATTTCCTTCTTATTCCCTCTCCTTTGTATTTTTTTTTCTTCTTCTTTCCATTCCTTCCTTTTGTAAATGCAGCGATCCCTTTGTTCCTTCTCCTTAATTTTTCCTTCTTGCTGTCTTTTGCTTATTTCTTGACCATAGTTTGTTGTGTATTTGTTCCTCCATTTTTTTTTTCCTTAAATTCCTTGATACTTTACTACAGCCAGCCAACCTGAATCAAGATGCCGTCGTCACCTCCGATCAGTCTTTTGGAGTTTCGATCAAGGCCATGCAGGACCACGCCATTCTTTTCTTCAAAACCCCAACTGGACAGTCCCGATTTATGCTCCAAACTTCAGTTGTAGTTGGTTAATCTACTCTCTAATAAAGGTTTTATGTTGTGGGTTAAAGGTATTTATGAGTTCCCAAATTTTGCAGATTTTTGGAATATTGGTTTTCTTGAATTTCCATTGTCTTTGTTTGTTTGAATGAGGTAGGCGAAGAGTTGGTAAAAGGTGGGCTGATATTTATGCATAAGTTTCGCAGGAAACCCCCTTGACTAACATAAACCTTTTAATTGGTAAAAGACTTTAAATTTATTTTACAACTAATCCCTAGTATTTCAATTCCTTTCAACTTGGTCCAAAATAAAATAGACTAACTTTATAACTATTTTATTGAGCCCATGACTAAAAATACTAAATGCAATTGAATCCTTAAAGTTTCCAATCATATTATATGTACCATGAAAATTTTACTTCTTCTGAATTGAGCCTAATTTAATTGAACTACCCATCTTGAATAATAAAAAAAAAATGAATTATTATTATTATTTTTATAAATTTTTTTTTGATCGTCACAATCTCCCCTCCTTTATGGAATCTGGTCCCCAGATTCTCACTTGTTTCACTGTAAAGCTCATAATAGCGTGAGACGTTTCATCCGCTTTTTCTCCCGTTGCTTTCTCAGTTTTATGATTATTTCAACTTCAGAATTTATGTATTTGTTGGTCGATGATACTAACTATTACCTCTATTTGAATAAGATTCTCATCTGATTGTAAATTGAAGTGATTAATGATATACGTGTGTCAACCATGCTCGATTTTTCTTAGTTTGAGAATTTGTGACGTAATTAATTAAGTAGATCTGATTTACATAAATATAACGAAGATGACAAGTGTAGAATACGAAGGTTTAGAAATTCGATTCAAGTATAACTAGAATTAAATATGGAGTTAAGCACCAAGCAGATCATATCAAGATGCCAAGAATGTGTCATATTTGAAGAAGAGGTAACTATCATCGCTACTGAATTGAACATAGCACTTTCTATGGAAGAACGATTCGACAAGGCAGATTCATATGAGTTCGACAAGTAGTCCAAATAAAAAGTGTTAAATTCACAAAGTTACATGTGAATATTGAAAGGAACAATTGAGTCAAGATAAGATTATAATGAAGTGCCCTTGAGAAAATATAGATGGTTTGAATGGTTTGTTACTGACTTGATATATGAGAGCCAAACTTCCAAGTAGGAGAAAGTAATAAGATCAAGGATATGGGATAATGGATTCAAGTATATATAATAAATAGGATTAAATGAAATACTGGAATACTGATGATTGGGTTAAACAAATGACTAATCGATTTTATAGTGATCACATGCATTACTTTAAACATATTTTTACGTATACAAAAGTCATATGAATTCAAATCTCGAAGCACAATTAACATTCTTGTTCGTCATTCCTCAAGTCTCGTAAGGACAGTGTCAAAGTATCCATGACTTTAACATGCAGTTGCAAGATACACGAGGGTTGGCTTTATTGCAACAACGAGTCCTACGATATGGTTGACTGGTTACTCAATTTTCTTTCAAACGAGGGGTACCTTTGATATTCGGACGGTAATTCACTAAGACGCATATGAGATTCTTTAAAGCGATAGACAACGTACTCGAAGATTTGTTCTTCCATGTGGTTTAATACAACAAAATCTTCTTCATGTTAGTGATTCGGGCCTCTACTTTCTTGTACTTTGGATCCCTATAGAAACTCTGTAGACGAATCTCAAAACCTCTCTAGCGCCTGGTCTTCCATTGGTAGTTGCATAAGGCATTGCACTACGAGACAACCCTTGACTTTGATAAAATCGCATAAAAAGGTTTGAACGTGGTTGAAGGCTTTCCTTCATGATCTGGCGTCATGGCTAAGAGTTTTAACTTGGGGCACTGAATTGACTAGCACATGCTCTGTTTCTGCTGGTTATTTGTGTCAAACTTGTAGAGTTTCTTCACTTCTTTCACTCGATTCAACCATTTTACGAAGCTTGTATCTATATTATCACTCTAGATTTTTTTTTTTTCGCTTAAAGAAACTCACTTGAAGTTCTTCCAAGTTAATTTCAGTTGGCCAAGGTAGTTAATAGGAACTTTTATTATATATTAGTCACTGAAGTAGAAGATGGCCTTGAACTTCTAAATTTCTATATATAATTAAGAACTAGTATGGACTGGATACCGTCGATTGTAATTGGGAATCAATGACGTGGATAGTAAAAAAAAATGATAATATACACCATATAACTGCTGGTATAAGGATGTTGGAGGCTAAACAAAAGTTCCATGAATATGTAATTATTGCTGGGCTTTAATCAATTATCAACTGTATGAAATAAAGTTTGATTGCAGAAAGTTTAGGGATTAATTGAGAAGATATTGCAGTAGATACATGCAGGAGTTTATTAACAATATGAGAAATTTAAAAAGTTGAAATTAAAGAGGCTTTGGAAAGAGCTAGCAAGCTACATGCGCTGATTTGAATCCACAGTTGTCTAGAATTAAGCAAAGTTGCCAAGAAGTAAGCAAACGGTGTTACAGATAAGCTAAATAACAACCGTGGATGATAAAGTAAGGGGATAACAGAATAAATGAGACGTAATACACTGTATCGAAAAGGTTAGAATAGTGGATAACTAGAAAGTCTCTTCACGATGTTTAAAACAAATAAACGACTTGGAAGTGGTCTGATAACATGGCGAGGCAACAATGATATAAATTTTAAGTAACACTCAAATGAGAATATTACAATCAAGGCATGATGGAATGTATATTTTAGATCAATACATGCACAAGTGATGAAAGTTAACAATGAGTCTTGAAGGGTGTGTGAAAAGAACTCATGCTTTAGTGTGCTATGCGATTAGGAGAGTGTTTGAGCAAACCCTTAATGAAAAAAAAATATATATAACCTTTTTCGCAAAGAACACCTTCAAGAGTTAAACATTGTAGTGATGGAAAACAACGATGTAATAGATTAAAGTTTTATAGAAGAAATGGATATATGTAAGGAACAATCAAATGATACTCTCAAAGTTTAAGATACGTACCATTAGTTCAACAAGTAACAAGAGATAGGGTAAATTAGAAATAAGATTGGATTCTATATGAGCATCATATAGGAATTCGTGTTTTGGTAGTATGAAAGGAAATGATGCTTCACCAAAACCCTAACGAAAGAGTGATCTTATGACACCAGATCCAATTGAGAAAAGAAACGCAATGGTGAAGAATAAGAAATAGATAAAATAATAAATTAGGATAGATGTGATGCGTAAACAAGTCATGCCTGAACCCCTTTTTCTTTATCAACTATTTAATTACGCTATGTTTGGAACACGTTAGACCACTCCCGAACTTACGTACACCTAAACATGGCTCAAAGATTGGATCTTAATTAACTATAAGATCTAGGTATATAGAGCACTAATTGCATAATCAACTTTCTATCTTTAACCTATGCTCTGATACCACTTTGTGACACCCCAACTGGAAGCATCCTGCTTTCAGATGAGGTGCCACCCGCCTACGACTTATTTTTCTAACCTGAAGTCGCAGGAACATCCTAAAGAAAATAAACGAACAGAGCCATGTACTAATTCGTAAAGTACCTTATTCAAACAAGGTTGTCTGGAACGGTGATCAGATCAAGTTTCTTTAGTAGCACTTACTAAATGTTATTATTCAATAAATCGCATCATCTACGCCCAACAAGGTAACGAAAATTCATTCCAATTGGGATTTGAAAGATATAGTGAGAACTTAGAACCCCAATAAAAGTAGCAAATTAGAATGAGATATGTCCAGCATAAGAGTCAAAGAGTTTTAAGAGAGCTTGATCAACTAACAATCCATCCGAAAAGAGAAAATGTGTGAATTTCACATTTGAGCGCAAGGAACAGCAAATAGGTGATAATGAGTAATTCAAAGAATGAAAATGAGTAATTATAAGATCCAAGAGAAGTTAGTGACGATTTGGATCGTTCACATAAATATTTTGAAAGTTATGCTATGCTTGAAACTAACAAGATCGATTACGAAATCCAATAGGAGGATGAGAATTTAGTCCAAACAGAATTCTCATGATACAATGAGAAGCAATACAAATTAAACACCTACTTGATATGGAAAAGCCATCATATTTAATTCAAACGAGCTAACTAGAAGGCAACCGAAGTAAGGCTTCATTAAGATAACAAGAAGGCATTCGAATTTAGAACCTTAATAAGAATTGAAAGCAATCAATTATAAGACCGAATCAAGACTTTATGATCAAGAATGAGTATTATCAAATACAAATTAGAAAGAGATAATTTCAAGAATAAAATTCAATGGAAGTTTAAGGAAATCTCAGCCAATTTCGCATACGGAGTGAGGTTGATAACTTTAAAGTGAATTTGACTGACTTTCATGCTGAATGAGAAGTTACGACATTTTGATCGTTCTACCTTCAATTCAAGAGTTATCGACTCATGTAGCCAATTAAAATGAATACTTTATAATGACCGAATGAAAAATTCTGGAACAATCATGATAGAAATAGCCAAAAAATGAAAAGAGTAAAGACAATATGATCATTTTGCAACAAAAGCAACTATAGAAGACAACAAATACTCAAGTTCAATTTCCTCAGGACTTTGTGCCAAAACAGTACGGAAGGAAAAGATAGAACCCTCACCTTAATCGAAGTCGAATGAATATTCTACCAAATGCATGGATCTGCAGCCGTAACCTCGGTGATTGTCTCGATGCCTAATCATTACCAATAGTACATATAAGAATTATATTCATACTTCACTATATATAACGACTTCTAATAATACTGGCACTAACTCGCTTGAATCAATTCAAGGTATCCGACTCTGTTTCATCCTTGCTACATTAACATCGAAGCCAACGAATTATAAGTAGTTATTTTCTTAGTTAACTTAATTCGTCTCAAGTCTATTTATTTATGCCTAAAACCCAAATGTGTTAATAATACCAATTAACATAACATCTAATTTTCTTTTACATAATATAACTCAAATAATTACTGCATGCTAAATCCCAATCACTAATCCAAACAATTAGTCCCAACAACTTCTAATTGATTATCATTCAAATTTAACTAATCTAATACTTAATAAATATTTTAATTTACAGCTAATAGTTTTACTAAAAGCATAGACCCATTTAACGCCCACTATCCAAACATGCAATTAACAACAACTTCAATAATAATTCAAATTAAATTAATCTGCTAAGTTGACCTCATGCATGGAATGAATATGGATGGTTATTTTACCAAAATTTCAGCAGCAAATTTCCTTCTTATTCCCTCTCCTTTGTATTTTTTTTTTCTTCTTCTTTCCATTCATTCCTTTTGTAAATGCAGCGATCCCTTTGTTCCTTCTCCTTAATTTTTCCTTCTTGCTGTCTTTTGCTTATTTCTTGACCATAGTTTGTTGTGTATTTGTTCCTCCATTTTTTTTTTCCTTAAATTCCTTGATACTTTACTACAGCCAGCCAACCTGAATCAAGATGCCGTCGTCACCTCCGATCAGTCTTTTGGAGTTTCGATCAAGGCCATGCAGGACCACGCCATTCTTTTCTTCAAAACCCCAACTGGACAGTCCCGATTTATGCTCCAAACTTCAGTTGTAGTTGGTTAATCTACTCTCTAATAAAGGTTTTATGTTGTGGGTTAAAGGTATTTATGAGTTCCCAAATTTTGCAGATTTTTGGAATATTGGTTTTCTTGAATTTCCATTGTCTTTGTTTGTTTGAATGAGGTAGGCGAAGAGTTGGTAAAAGGTGGGCTGATATTTATGCATAAGTTTCGCAGGAAACCCCCTTGACTAACATAAACCTTTTAATTGGTAAAAGACTTTAAATTTATTTTACAACTAATCCCTAGTATTTCAATTCCTTTCAACTTGGTCCAAAATAAAATAGACTAACTTTATAACTATTTTATTGAGCCCATGACTTAAAATACTAAATGCAATTGAATCCTTAAAGTTTCCAATCATATTATATGTACCATGAAAATTTTACTTCTTCTGAATTGAGCCTAATTTAATTGAACTACCCATCTTGAATAATAAAAAAAAAATGAATTATTATTATTATTATTATAAATTTTTTTTTGATCGTCACACAACTGCTACCATTCCTATGTCTACAAACCTTCGTTTGGATAAAGATGAAGATGGCAAATCAGTGGACATAACCAAATATAGAGGGATTATTGGTTCATTGCTGTATCTAACAGCAAGTAGACCTGATATAATGTACTCAGTTGGAGTCTGTGCAAGATTTCAATCAAACCCCAAGGAATCTCATCTCTTAGCTGCCAAGAGGATACTGAAATACATTAAAGGCACTCAAGAATTGGGATTGTGGTATCCTTGAGAATCTGGATTTGAGCTTATTGGTTATTCAGATTCAGACCTTGCTGACTGCAAGATTGACAGAAAAAGCACAACAGGTGCCTGTCAGTTCTTAGGTAGTCGTCTGATCTCATGGATGAGTAAGAAACAGACTTCAGTTTCTATATCTACTGCTGAAGCTGAATATATAGCTGCTGGAGCTTGCTGTGCACAGATACTTTGGTTGAAACATCAACTAGAAGACTACAACATCAAGATCAGTGGAATTCCAATCTACTGTGATAATACAAGTGCAATCTCTCTTACTCAGAACACTACAAGTCATTCAAGGACTAAACACATTGAGATCAAGCATCACTTCATTAGAGATCATGTTGAAAAAGGCAATGTAATGATTGAGTATGTTCATACAGATAATCAGATTGCTGATATTTTCACTAAACCTTTAAGTGAAGTAAGGTTCTCAACTCTAAGAGCAGAGCTAGGACTACTAAATTTGGATGCATAAGCTGAGGGGGAACTCATCAGAAGACTGAAGTTCAACAGCTTAGTTATTCACTATTATATTCAAGGATTAACCTTCAACAGACTAGTTAACTTATGGATTCTTAAAGTCAGGGGGAACGTGTAAGACTAGCGGTACTTTTGTTCTGAAGATGAAATCAGTTAATGGCAAGTAGTTGAAGTTAAATTATCAGAAGATATGTTCTTAATTCTTGAAGACTGAAGATTATTTTATCTTGCTGGATTGACAAACAGCAGAGGAAGATTACTAGCTATTGGCCTTCTCTAGTAATATCAGATAACAGATCACTCGTCTGTCAGATAAGTTAAACTCTACTCATCTGATACCTTATATAAGCATGGTCATAAAACGTATCCTTAGAAACGCGCTTCTATAAGTAACAGATTAGTGTCGATAGAGTTTCGCGCCCATCTGACATTAAAATAATGAAATTGAAATCCGCAGCTCCCATCCACACGATTAAAAACTGTCAGATTAGATCATCGGTTCAGATTAATCACGATAACCAAATCAAAAGGAAACCTATAAAGTCCGATCTGAAGAACATAGTCGTCTTACGCACTCAAACACTCTCAAACTCTCTCACTCTCAAACTCTCCTGTTTCGAAAGTTTATTGTTTTTGCAGAATTATACTCACTAATCTCAGAAATGGAAAAGATCATTGATGGAAGATACCTAAACTACAGCAAATTTCACTTTTCGGGTACTGATCTGATGCGCTCACTCTTGGAGAAAATCAAAGAGGCATCTTTAGTTCCGGTTTTGGAAGCACACGAAGACAGGGTCTACTTAGAAGACGTATATCACTTCTATACGACCAGGGAATTTAACGATGATGAAACTGTCATGACTGCTGTTGTCGGTGATAAGAAAATTGCTGTTTCTGCTGCTGTTTTAAGTGAAATTTACAAACTTAAGAATAAATGAGGAGATGTGACAGACCTAGGGTCTGAGAAGGAGGAAGAATTTTGGGAAATTTGTGCTAAAAAGGGAGAAAAGATGACTGGAACTCTGATGAAAACTTAGTTGAAAGATGAGTATCAGAGGTTCGCAGACATCATTGCGAAGGTGCTGGATTGTAGCACGAGTTCTTTAGATGGGTTACCTAGGAGGAGGTACTACACCATGATCTGCATTTACTATGGACTGAAGGTGAACTGGGCAGTTCTTGTCTATGATCTGCTAAGTGACAAAAGGACTTCGCATGCCATCTTGCTTAGTCATCTATTCATGTCACTGAATTGTCCTATGGCTGGTGGAAAAACCACTCACGGTAGTAAAGAGTTCAAATTATATGAACCAGTAAAGAAAGTAGTGGCTGCACCTAAAAGAAAAGCTCCTACTAAGTCTAAGAAGACCCCTTCTAAGAAGAGCAAGAAGGAGGGTCAAACAAGCAAGTCTGCTGATCAAGCAGCAAGCTCTGCTGTTGAAGCTGGATCAACAGAAGCTGAGTTTGAAGTCCCTGAGAAGGTGATAGATGACTTCACTGCTGAGCTTGAGAAGATGGATACAGGTTCCTCACCTGAAAGGACAGAGTCTGAAGAAGAAATCCCACTTCAAAGACTGAAAAGATTAAGGACCAGGAGTGAAGCAAGGGGACCTCCCCAAGCTAAGAAGCCCACTGGAAGAATTCCTAAATCAAAGGCCAAGAGAAAGGTCACTTTCTCTGTGGAGCCAGTTGCAACAGTAAGAGAAACAACAACAGAAGCAGAAAGGCCATTAACTATTGAAGAACCTGCTGTCAAGGCTGCTGCTGAAACTGAAATTGTTTCTACAGTTGGAGTGTCTACAGAAGACTCATCTGCTGCACTATCTGCTGAAGTTGAAGAAGCACAGCAGACTAGTACAACACATGAAGGAGATGCACTCTTGCTGCATCCTACTCCAGTTGCTGCAACCCCTCTTCAAGCAATTGAAAGTCCTGAATCAAGGAGGAAGAGGACTGGCAAGATTGCCACTTACTTAACTGCCGCAGAAAAGAAAAGACAAGATGCTGCTGAAAAGCTAAGGATAGCTGCAGAAAAGGCAGAAGAAGAAAGGCTGAAAAGCCTAGAGTTAAAAAGGCTGGAATAAGAGGCCAGCAAGATGACTCAAGAGCAAAGGGATGCTATTGAGGCTTCAGAGTTGGCTGCTGCTATTGAAGCAAGCACCAAGGATGCTCATGGACATCAGCATACTGGTGGGATAGTTATTGGTGAACAAAGAGATCCAAACAAACCAATACCAGCTATGCCTGCACCAAAGATAAAGCCAAAGAGAAGAGAGGAGATTAGATTATCTTTAGAGATTGTCAGGGATGATCCTGCTATCTTTGAAGAATTCCTCAAGAGGCTAGATGCTGAAAGTGAAAGAATCAACCATCTGACATTGTTTAATGCTGAAAAGATCAGATACAACAGATGGAGAGAATTCAGACTGACAAAAAGTCCAGCTGAAATGGCCAAATGGAAAGCCTTCACTGCTGAAGAAGCCTGGGTGTTAAATTGGCTTGAGACTGGATCACTCATGCAAGCACTGGATTCAGAATTCTTTCTGGACAGGTTAAGGCTAAGAATAAGTCACATAGTCAAGGCTGAAGCAAAGAAGATCTTTGAGTCTGTTCCTGAGGATTATGATGAATCAGAAGACCTCAAGGAAAGATCAATCAAGTTGGCTATCGCTCAAGCAATGGAGCTTTGGGCAAAGAAATCAAGGAAGCTAAAGGGACAACCCAGCTCATTGGTCCCTCTTCCAAATATCAAGCACATTGTCTATGGTCCTAACATCAAACCATATGAAGAGCTACCTGAGGAACCATACTCACCTTTTATTCCTCTTGACAATTTTACATGGATTTCTAACAGGTCAGCTGTAGACAATGAAGGATTGCTGAAAATAGTTGAGACTGTTAAAAGGATCATATCCCCTGCTGATAAAGATAAAGAAGAGTCTTCTGATCAACAAAAGCACAAAGAGGGTACATCTGACCCATCTGATCAGAACAAAGAACAGAATGATAAGACTGAAACAGCTGATGATTCCAAGAAAGAAGAAGTTATTCCAGCTGATCAGATCAAGGATAAGGAAGCTGCTGATGAAAAAGATGATCAGACTAAGGAGAAGGAAAGCACTCCTAGTCATGCTGATAAGGCCAAGGAAGTTGAGCCCATCTCTGCTCCAGCAGATCAGTCTCTTGAACTGATAATTCAAACATCAGAGCAACCTATCAAAGAGACACCTCCTACTTTGCCTGCTATTCCAACAGATGTTCCTTCAACTTCTCAAAATGCTCAGACAAATTTGTTGGACTCCATCCGACAAATGATTGACAAATCATTGAAGGAAATGAAGGAGGAGTTAAAAGTAGATGTGTTGGCTGCTGTACGTCAACCCAGTCAGACAGTTGCTGCTATTCCAACAAATCTGATAGAAGATACTGCTCAAAATGTTAAGTCCATTTGTCAAGATAGGACATACTCAGAAGAAGGACTCAGAGCACTGCTGATGGTTGGAGACGAATTGAAGAAACAGTTGAAACGGCCCTCCAAGCAGAAGATGAAGTCATGGAAAATATGATGAAAGACTTCACTGCTTCATCAAATTGGATTTTAGGAACTCAAATTCAATTGGGTGATCAAGGAGAGGATTTGCTCAAAGAAGTTAAAGACTTTAAGGCCAATCAACTCAAACAACAAGCTCAAATAAATGCCATGGAAGAAAACATCAAACTTCTCTGTGACGCACTTCAGATTACACCAGCCTTGCCACAATATCCAATCAACCCTGCTGATGATGACAAAAAGGGGGAAGAGAGGGTATTTGGACAGAAAAGAGTTGGAACTTCCTTTGAAAGGGAAGAAGAAAATCAAGATGATGCAGAAGAAACTGAAGTGTTGGAAGAATCTGCTGATGAGACTGATAAAAACATGGAAGAAACAAGCACACCAACAGATGAGAAGATCACAGAAGAAGAGAAAGCTGACAATGTTGAAGCTGAAGCAAAAGCCAAGTCTGATAAAGAACTAGCTTCTGCCAAAGACTCAGCTGAAGAACAATTTGATCCTGATGTCAAATATAAGAAGATAGAGCTGTTGAGGAAAAGATTCTTTGAAACATTGGAAGCTGAAACTTCCAAACTATCTGATGAAGAATCTGAAAAAGAAGACAAGGAAGCTGAAGAAGAAAAGAAAGAAGAAGCTGAAGAAGAGAAGAAGGGAGAAGACTAGTTTAGGCTAGATTTTCTTTTACCTTAAAAATACTTGTAATCTTTTTAATTACTTTGCACCCTTCATCTTTCAACACTTGTAATATGTAAGCAGTTCAATTATCTATAAAATTGCAAGTTTGAATCTAACACACTATTTCTATCTCAGAAATTTTTGAGGATCAGAACTTTAGTTTAGGTACAAGTACTTAGCTGAAGTTTTGTCATCATCAAAAAGGGGGAAATTGTTGGATGAAGATGAAGAGAAAAGAAGTTAGTTATTAAGGGAAGGTTTTGATGATTTCCAAAACATCATAATCAGCTAAGTGTGGAAAGCTTAGTTCCCTTAGAAGGATCTTTGAACAAGCAAAGAAGATATCAGAAGAGTTCAAAGTTCAAAGACCAGAAGACTAGTGATCTCTTGCTGAAACAACAAACAGAAGAATAGGTCATCAGCCGAGTCAGATCAGATTAGTTCAGTATTTGATCAGCAGAGTGCCTATCAGAAGGGTTGCTTCGATCAGCAGAGTAGAAGAGATCATGAGATCAGTTCAACGGTAATAAATGCACCTGGTGTAATAAATGCTGAAATAGAAGGGCAGTAATGACAAATGATTGAAGATATTCTCGGATCAGCAGAGTGCATTTAATGCGATGGACAGAAAGTACTGTACATTGTACGGACTGCTGCAGGAAGCCGTTTCAGATGAGCTGAAGAATGGATTTGAATTGTGACTTGGCTTCAACGGTCATATTTTCAATTCCATGTATAAATAGAGCTGAATTTCAATCGGGCAAAAGAACACAACAACAATCAGAGATTTCGTTTTTGAAGCAGAATTTTTCTAAGTCTCAAAAGCTCGAATAGCTCACTCGTCTGGTGGAAGTCATCTGTTGACAGAAACCCAGTTGAAGAAAACAGAAAATTACGATCTGAGTGATCTTGTAATAGCTGAGTGTTGTGAGGAGTTGTGATCCATCTTTGTGAGTGATCAAACTTCAGAGAGTAGAATTTCTTAGTGATTTTCTATTGCGAGCTTATAGCCTTTTCATTAGTTGTCAAGGTATAAGTGGAGAAATATTGTAATCTGTGTGATTATAGTATAACCCAGAATCTAATTGATCTGGAAGAGTGGACTAAAGGATTTTTATCCATATAACCACTATAAAAATTCTTTGTGTTATCTTGCATTTAAAGTTTTCTTGCATATTTTAAAGCTTGCATATTTACACACTTTGAATTACAAAAAGATTTTATAAGGAGTTTAAGAACTGGGGATAAAATCTTTTAAGAACTTAGTTTACTTGTGAAAAACACTTTCAAACAATATACTCTTTGGAAAACTGTTTTGCTGAAAAACAGCTAAGTATTTGTAAGAAGAGTGGTCAGTCTGCTGTTCAAGATTTGTTCACGATCAGCTCAGTCTGCTTACTGTTCTTCATCTGCTTAGTCTGCTGACAGAAGACTGAAAAGTTTTTAAGTTCAAAACTTTTCAGAGGTCTATTCCCCCCCCCCCTGGACCTCATCTGACCACTTGGGACCAACAAGTGGTATCAGAGCAGGTGGTTCATTAGAATCAGCTGCCTGATCAACGAGCTTGATCCAAGTGTTTTTCAAAGGTTTTCAAAAACTTTTCAAAAGAGCATCTTTTTGAAAAATCAAAACTTTTTGAAAAATGGATTGTATCAGTCATGTTCCCCACATTGCTGGTATGTCCTTTGAGGACTGAAAAATCAGAATGGAGATTTTCCTAGCTGCTTATAATGACAACATGTATACATGTATCATTAAAGGTCCATTCAGATTCACAAAGACCATAAAAATAAAACACCTTACATTCACAAAAGCCGTGAAAAGCAACATTCTTGAAATTTTTTTTAAGACCACAAAATGGGCTCATTCAATTGTCTTAAAAATAAAGACCCAACATCAATAATTTTGTTAGCCCACTAATTAATTCAGCTTTGGCCCATTTGAATAACCATGGTCTTTGTAGACCAACAATAGATGATAATTTTCTTCATCTTCCCCAAGTAGATCGGACGAAACTTGGATGGAAAATAATGCCTACATCTTTTGGGAAGAAATTAATCTCAAATCAATCCCTTTCCTTTCACAAGCTTACCATCCTTTGAGCTCTAGGAGACTTTAATAACTTTGGGTAATATCTTCAAGCTTCCGAAAATTGATTAAAGACAAACACTTTTCTTGCCATATTGATAGTTTCATAGAATTCGATTCTAAATTTTGTTTCCACTAATCCCAAATCTATTTCTGAATTTTGAGATCTTCAGACCAATTTTATTCCCTAAATGAATGTTTCCGAGTTCTAAAAGGATTCCAATTGAGTTCAATATCTGTACCTATAAAAAGGCCTCATTACTCCCCTTCTTCATTCATTCAAATAACCCAAAGACTAGTGTTTATATTCTTCAATTACGGCGGTCTCCCCTTTTCAAGAATCAGAAGTATACATATACATATATACTTGATCGGAAGCTAGTTTGAGTGAGACAGTGGAGTATTAATCTTGGTTTCAGATTGTTGGTGAAGAAGCAGGCTGGTCCCTTTTCCTTTCTTTTAACTTTTCTTGGTTTATCTTCTTTTCACTCATTTTATTAATTAACGGTGCCCTCTTTTTTTTCTTGACAGGGACCAAAATCATAAGCTTTGGAGTAAAGCTAATTGCTACAGGTCCATATATGTATGCCGGGCTTTTTTTTTTTTTTTTAATTTTTCCTTAATTCTTTCGGCAGAATTTTTTTTCAAGGGATTATACCATCACGGAGAGCTATTTCTCGGAATCTCAAAATCTTTATAGTAAAAATAAAATTAGTCATAAACTCAATATTTTTTTTCCAAATATTTGAATTATTAGACCAATTTTATCTAATGCCCCCATTATTTGATTTCTTTTTTTTTTTTGTTAGGATGGTAATCTTTGTTGGCGATCACACTTCTTCTGGGGAAGAACGTTTGACTATTCGAGACGATAAGGATCAACCAATCGAAAAGAGCACGATCTTGACTGTTGGAACGCTTTTGATCGGCAGATATTCAAAGAGGTGGGCGGCACTAAGAAATTCTCTTCACTTGGACGAATGGTCTCGAGAATATACGGAATCTCCAAATAAGGCTAAAAAACATTTAATCTTGCTTTCCGCTCATCATAAACCATCGAGTGACGCTATTCCTTTCCCATCTTTGGGCCGTCAACTCATTGGTAATAAGATGAAGTGGGGTGATGATCCCTTTGAAGTGCCTGGAGAATTCCGTTATTTTAGGGGATATTGGGAGTGGACTGAAGATGTCTTGAGTCGATGCAAGACTGCGCTACATGCAGCTAAACTTTTTAATTCGGTGCACGCTATCTTCCTGGGGTGAATTATCCATATCATTATGGGATCTTCACGCTATTGCAGGTCTTCCCATTTTGGGCATCCTCTATGATGAGGTATGATGGGATAGTGCCCTGCAAGCCAATATATTTAGCTTGTATTGGAACTATCATTATCTTTCTTTAGTATAAATGTAATAATACGCATGTTTATTTATACGAGTATAAGGATAAACAATGGTCAACTTCATCTCTCGCGAATACATTTAAGCGATTGGTTGAAACCCTTAGATTACATTAGACTATGGGACGATTCACTTCAGTACTGAGTGCAATCATGAAACAGTCTCAAAGGTCGTAATCTTAAAACTGTTCCAAGTCATAGATTCCGAACGAGACGGGGTATCGTAGGAATCGCCAAGACTTGTACGAGTATGCATGATTCACATGGAGTGAATTTGCAGCGTTTCATGAGCAAGGCATTTGAGGCCAGTGCATATGAGTAGGTGGTTCAATGGAGGATTGAACGCATCGAACGACCCAAACAGAGAAACCCATTGTGGAAGCGCATGACGCATATCGGTGATGGGATGTTTCTCAAGGATTATAATAGTGTACGATTTAGTCCTTTGACTTGAGGTGCTAGGGCGAATTCGGTGCATGAAAGTGCGTACTTAGATCTAGGTATATATCACTTAGCTTGATCATAACATGCCTAGGTTGGGTGCGTATGGACATGTACGCGAGTGGTTAGTACCGATATGGAATCTATTGACTCACTGTAATGGATGAGAGAATTTCCTATACGATTCTTAGATAATATATCCGAGGAATCCACGGCCGTGGTCGGTGACGGATTTGGGAAGGAGTTTCCAAATTTAGCAGTCACACTGGAATATTATCCTGAATTAGAAAGTATAGTTATCGAGACAAATTTAGAGGTGCCGATCAATTCACACACCCTAAGTCTTGATCGGGAATATTAGTCGATAGAAGGACCGTATGTACATGGTAATTATATGAGACGAGGTTCACAAGTATCAATTCACCTGAAGTTGGGCTTCATGGGCTTGTGGCTAGACATCGACCATGAAGTGTAGGTACTCCTGAGTTAATAGAGGATTTGATTCTAGGAGTGGTCAAATTAAAGGTTGTTTAATTGACCGGAGCAATTTATTGTTCATAAATTAAATCACGAGGAATTCGTGGGCCTGCTGCCAATTGATGGTGAACCCAGAGGGTCACACACAATACAATTGGACGGTGACTGTTGAAAAAGAATACTAAAGGAATTAAATGATTTAAAGGTAATTAAATCAATTAAATGAATTAAAATATTTAATTCAAGTGGGAGATTAATTAATTGGCTGACTTAATTAATTAAATACTTAATTGAGTTGCTGATTAATTATATAAAAGAAATATTGATTTAATTGGATTGGGCATTTAATTAAAGTAATTAATTAAATGAAAGGCTTGCAAGACATAGGCCTTTAATTAAAAGCCCATAAGGAGTCTTGCAAACCTAGGTCAAAAGGGAGTCTATAAATAGGGTTCTACTAGAGCTCAAAAAAAAAAAAAAAACACCCTAAGCAAAAACCCTAGCCTCCTTTGACCTAGTAGCCGCCGCCCCTCTCCCTGCGCCGCCAAGCCTTGTGCCGCCGCCACCTTGCTGCCGTGAGCTGCCCAAGCGCCGCCGCCGCCTCTCCCTTGTTCCACCGTGCTAGATTTTGCCTTGCCAAGTTGATCTGCACAGTCCTGCAACAACAAATCTCCTAGATCCAGTTCTGAGCCTAAGACTAGGAGGTGTCACCAGAATCTAGTTGGTGTGGACTATCTTTGGAGGTGAGACGCTTGGATCACTTCTGTGAACCAGATCCAGATCGAGATTCAGAATCAGAACTGAAGGTTGCCACCACCTTGCCTGTGGTGAGGTAAATCGCAAAAACCCCCTTGTTTAATTCAATGTGTGTTTTTGTTTCATGCTTGCGTATAAATAATATGGAGATTCTTATATGGGACCTTGGGTGCTTCGAAAAATTTTAAATTCCGCACTTTCGTTGTTCTGACAATCGAGGCAACCCAACCACTATCCCAACAGTGGTATCAGAGCCAACTCCATACTTATTATACGAAAAGCCTGAACATAATGTGTGTTCATCGTATATGTTTGATTATGTATATGTAAACACGTGATAATTATGTTCTGTAAATTGATTCTTCCTTGTTATGACTAGATCTATGATTGGGTAAAACTGCTTTTTCAGATCTGTGCCGATTTTATAGTTTTTGGAAACTTCAGGACTTTTTGAACTAAAAATCGCAATTAGGGTTTCAAGGGCTGAAAAATTAAAAATTTTCGAATCTGGAAATTTCAAAATTCTGGACTGTTTTGCAAATCTGGTCGCACGGGTTTTGGGGTCAATTTGTAATTTCCGAAAACTTTGGGGCTGTTTTGCAATTACCGAAACTTGAGGGGTCAATTGGAAAAATCAAAAAATTTCAGAATTCAAAATTTTATTTTCTGGTAGCTGCCCGAATTTGCTCAGGGGTGTTTTTGTAACTTTTTTAAAAGTTTTGGGGTCAAAGTGCAATTTTCGAAAGTTGAGGGGCGAAAATGCAATTTTCGAAAGTTGAAAAACAGAATCTGAATTTGAGCAGAAAATTTATTTTTGTTTACCCGAACATTCATTTTGTCATAATTAGTAGTGACTAAAAGGTAAGAATCATAGAAGTTAGTTTTAAAATTAAGAAAGAAATAGGTAAAAGTTGTTTGCATGTTTCTTGCTCTACGTGAACTGTTTACGTGGTTTTCGATCGAGCCGAGCCTTGACCTTATGTTAGATGTGATTGGTTTAATTTATTGTTTGGTTTTTATTGGGCCTGCGAGCCTATTATGTTTTTGGGCCACTTTGAGCCTTTGTAATAGAATAGGGCTTTACTGCTTTCCTAGATTAGGATGGAGGCCCATTTACAAGCAAGGTGGGAGCCCAAGAAGATATGAAGGCCATGTATGCATGGTACATTGTGTAATAGCATAGGCCTGTATGAGAACCCATTAGATCGACCAATAGGGTCAACATCATTGGCTCGATGATGGCCTACATAGGAGGCTCCCGATCGAAAATATATTGTGGTAGTATGCATGCTAGGCTTGTGTGGCTTTTATTTATTTTGTCGATTTACATTTAGCTTGTATGAGATGCGCGCTAGAACCTAGATCGTAATAAAAGATAAAGCATAATTGAATCGGTGAGATCTCAAGGAGAGTTTGTATAACTTTCAAACCAGAAATTCCCCTCTCGAATTAAATATTAAGTCATATTGGATTAAAATAAAATGAAGTATTTATATAAATCCAAGCCTTCCATCAATAGGGACTAGCGTATGTTGTCTACTTATCGATAGAGGTGATCCAGAGTCTGGCACCCGAGTCGAAGAAAGGGACAATACGCGAAATTCCTTGACTCCTGTTTTTAACTAAACACGACAAGGGTGAGGACTGGTCGGGATGTGAGGATCGACCGATAACTAGTTACGGAGAACTCATGATCGGGCCCGTTGCTCATCATGATTGATTGGTTAAACTTAACGATTAGTAACACTTATGATGTAGCAGTGCTAGATAAGTGCGAAAACCGAGGCAAAATAGCTTGAAGGTTGTGGAGTGACACAATTGGCAATAAGTATGCCTACCTGGGGAATTGGTTGTATGGCCACGAGTCGTGGGTGCAATTAATTGCCGCTGGGACGTCAAGACCTACTAGGAAATAAAATTTCCCGAACAATTGAAGGGGTAATTGTTTCGATAAAATAGTGGGAGAACTTCTACGATAGAAAGTCCAACCTTCGTAGATTATAAGTATTATTCATTAACTAGTCCACTAAATGTTTGTCTTCTCTTTAGATACTGAGATATCTGTAATTATCCATTTTACTATTTATCCTCGACTAATAAAATAACTGGATTAAAATATCGACTACGCAAAACTTGAGAATTGTCTTAAATTCCAGAAGTGGGAATGATGTTCTTAAAAGACGAGCCTATGCCTTATGCGCTTCTGAGATAAGTCAAAATAAAGAAAACGAATCACCCGTAGAGTATGGGAATATTAATGATCGTTTCCTCATATAAAGATGAATCTCAAAAGTGAAACGAATCACCTATGAAGTATGGGAATCTTAATGATCGTTTCCTCAAATAAGCATCAAGATTGAACGAGCTACGGAAGCAACATGAGAAGCATGTCTGAAGCTTCCACCTCAAAAGGCCCGTTTTGAGGACCAGTCTTCTGAAACAAACCTCCACCTCAAAAGGCTTGTTTCGAGGAGTAGTTTTTCGAGACTTCTAAGGAATTGTTTCAAAACTCGAGAATGAATGAAGGAACTAGTGTCAAGGATCTCTGTCTTTGTTTAATCAATCTAGTTGAAAACTGGATCGATTAAACGTAGGCCTGCAAGTGATCTTAACATTAACTTCCTCCTAAATTCTCCTTCCGCTCATTCAAATGACTCTTGAAATACACTGATCTTATTTGATAAGTCGATCACATTTCATGAATCAACCAAAGTACTGGTTAAAGGCAAATAGGATAAACCTGTAATGATCGTTTACACTTCATGGACTACGAAGTCAAAGAAGAGTAAAATGAAGAAGAATTTATTCTCTTCTAAATTCGACCATAAAGGTAGTCAAAAGAACGCAAGTAGCCTAAAAGTCGAATTATCCCACTGCATCTAAGAAAGGCACTGATATGTTTAATTGATTAGATGATCTAACTAATTAAGCAACATTTCAATTAAAGGGTTAATTGAAAAGGAAAAAGGAAGCAATTAAAGAAGTTAATTGAAAGGAAGTAAATTAATTGAATTAAACCATTAACTCAATTTCATTGAATTAATGTGTGAAGTTCAAATTAATACAAAGATAATAATCCATAACTTTGGTACGCTAGACTTGGACACATCTCCAAGAGTAGGATTCAAAAGTTGGTTTTACCTAAGCTTCTTGAAAAATAGAACTTGGATGAACTTCCAACCTGCGAATCATGTCTCAAAGGAGATATGACCAGATCTCCCGTCACAGGGAATCCAGAGCGAACCAAACAAAAATCTGGATTTAATCCATGAGTATGGATCACTAAAGGTTACTGTGAGAGGAGATTACTCATACTTCATACTTTTTGCTAATGACCTTGGTCGTTAGTGGAAAATGAATCTAGTGAGATACAAATCCGAAAAACCTTTGAATGTTTTAAAGGTATTTCAATACGAAGTAGAGAATCAACAAAGATAAAGTAGTACGACCATTCGATCTAATTGAGATAACAAATACTTGTCAAGGATTCCTCAATTATCTCAATGAGAATGGGGTTCTCATACAACAAACTCTTCCTAAGACGCCTCAACTTATTGAAATGTCTAAAGAGATGGAATCTAACATTGTTAGGCATTGTTCGATCCATATTGAGTTTTGTTAAGCTTCCTTATGCATTCTAGGAGTTGGTCCTCCTGACTGCATCGAAGATACTGAGCAAAGTACCTTCAAAAGTAAGTGCCTACAAAGCTTTACCAGGAAGGTATGGCAAAATACCTCTATGCTCTTACCTCTGAGTATGGAGATCTCCTGCCGATGGTAGAAACGAGAAAGGAGATAAATTGGCTAGTAGATCCAATTTGTATGTAATTGTGGGGTATCTAACGAAATCCATTGGATACCTGTTCCACGACAATGAGAAACAATTGTTTCTCCTAGATACCCGTTCCTCTGTCGATGAAGTTCTCGTCAAAGGAAATGGAAATGTCATGGAACTTGATGAAGTCCAAGATTTGGACCCATCCCCGCAAACAGTGGGAGTTAATCTAGAATTAACTGAACCTACTAGTACACCTACTCTTCGGAGGTCTGATCAAATTCGTAAGGAGCTAGAGCGATTTGGTTTCATTCACGAAAACGAGAATGTGGAAAGTGATCCAAAGACCTATCAAGAAGCGATGTCAGACATAGACTCGGGTGCGTGGCTCGAAGCCATGCAACCCAAAATGGATCCCATCCATTCCAACAAGAAATAAACCTTGATTGATCCACCCGAGGGATTTATCCCTATAAGTTGGTTATAAGTTGTAAATGGATCTTCTAACTTGGAATGAATGGAGAGGTATTGCCTCAAAGAATTGACTAGTGGTAAAAAGGATATTCACAATGTTCTGGAACAGACTTTGATGAAACCTTTTATCCATTAGCAATGTCTGAGTCCATTTAGATTCACATTTGTTCTGATGAGATAGTCAAGACATTTGACTTCATCAAAACGAGTATGAACCATGAGTGTACAAAAGGATTAGTGGGAGCGCGATGAAGCTCATATTTTATATGTCGATAATTTTCTGGTTATCTGGGATGATATCGGAATGTTAGCACAGACGAAAGCATGGTTGTCCATCCAATTCTCCATGAAAGATTTAGGAGAAGCATCTTGCGTATTGGGATACGTGTCTATAGAATAGATCCGAAAAAGATGCTGACACTCTCTAAATCTAAGTACATAGAATCAATACTGGAAAAATTCAGTATGAAGAATCCAAGAAAGGATTGCTTCCAGTGAGACACTGTATCCCTTATTCCAAAATCGATGTGCCCTACATCAAATGAGAATAAAGGAGAATGTCTCAAATACCTTATGTTTCAAACAAAAGGTTGCATGTAGCATGCTTTACTATGTACTAGACCAAACGTAGAACATGCTCAAAGTGTCGCGAGCAGTTGCTAGTCAAACTCCAGTGAAGAAGTACTGGACCACCGTAAAAGATATCCTTAAGCTCTTGACAAAGACTAAAGGATCTGTTCTTGGTCTACGGTGGTAGTGGAGAATTAAGAATTCGAAGGATTTTCTGATTCGAATTTTTCAGTCTGATGTGGATGAATTAAATATATCCATTTTTGGATACATATCCTGCCTCAATGGGGTAACGGTAAATTTGAAAGGGTTCCAAGCAAATCACCGTAACCATCTAAACCACTGAAGCAAGATATATTGCAGCATTAAATGTAGCATTAAATGCGGCTTAAGAAAATGTTTGGATATAAAACTTCATCCTATGGTTGGATGTAGTTCCTAGCATTGCGAAGTTCATGGTTATCTTCTATGATAACATTGGAGCTATTGCTAAAGCAAAGCGTTCGAGATCTTACCAGAAATCTAAACACGATTGAAAGAAAAGTACCATTTCATTAGAAAAATCATTGGTAGAGTTAACGCGCGTAATGGATCGCGTCGACTCAGAAGACAACTTAGCGGATCCACTAAAAGGAGGCTATATCATGAAATGAGTTCGAAGAACATCTTTAAAAAGATGGGTCCTAGAAACGTTTGTGATTGGCTTTAGGGCAAGTGGGAGATTGATGGGATAGTGCCCTGCAAGCCAATATATTTAGCTTGTATTGGAACTATCATTATCTTTCTTTAGTATAAATGTAATAATACGCATGTTTATTTATACGAGTATAAGGATAAACAATGGCCAACTTCATCTCTCGCGAATACATTTAAGCGATTGGTTGAAACCCTTAGATTACATTAGACTATGGGACGATTCACTTCAGTACTGAGTGCAATCATGAAACAGTCTCAAAGGTCGTAATCTTAAAACTGTTCCAAGTCATAGATTCCGAACGAGACGGGGTATCGTAGGAATCGCCAATACTTGTACGAGTATGCATGATTCACATGGAGTGAATTTGTAGCTTTTCATGAGCAAAGCATTTGAGGCCAGTGCATATGAGTAGGTGGTTCAATGGAGGATTGAACGCATCGAACGACCCGAACAGAGAAACCCATTGTAGAAGCGCATGACGCATATCGGTGATGGGATGTTTCTCAAGGATTATAATAGTGTACGATTTAGTCCTTTGACTTGAGGTGCTAGGGCGAATTCGGTGCATGAAAGTGCGTACTTAGATCTAGGTATAGATCACTTAGCTTGATCATAACATGCCTAGGTTGGGTGCGTATGGACATGTACGCGAGTGGTTAGTACCGATATGGAATCTATTGACTCACTGTAATGGGTGAGAGAATTTCCTATACGATTCTTAGATAATATATCCGAGGAATCCACGGCCGTGGTCGGTGACGGATTTGGGAAGGGGTTTCCAAATTTAGCAGTCACACTGGAATATTATCCTGAATTAGAAAGTATAGTTATCGAGACAAATTTAGAGGTGCCGATCAATTCACACACCCTAAGTCTTGATCGGGAATATTAGTCGATAGAAGGACCGTATGTACATGGTAATTATATGAGACGAGGTTCACAAGTATCAATTCACCTGAAGTTGGGTTTCATGGGCTTGTGGCTAGACATCGACCATGAAGTGTAGGTACTCCTGAGTTAATAGAGGATTTGATTCTAGGAGTGGTCAAATTAAAGGTTGTTTAATTGACCGGAGCAATTTATTGTTCATAAATTAAATCACGAGGAATTCGTGGGCCTGCTGCCAATTGATGGTGAACCCAGAGGGTCACACACAATACAATTGGACGGTGACTGTTGAAAAAGGATACTAAAGGAATTAATTGATTTAAAGGTAATTAAATCAATTAAATGAATTAAAATATTTAATTCAAGTGGGAGATTAATTAATTGGCTGACTTAATTAATTAAATACTTAATTGAGTTGCTAATTAATTATAAAAAAAATATTGATTTAATTGGATTGGGCATTTAATTAAAGTAATTAATTAAATGAAAGGCTTGCAAGACATGGGCCTTTAATTAAAAGCCCATAAGGAGTCTTGCAAACCTAGGTCAAAAGGGAGTCTATAAATAGGGTTCTACTAGAGCTCAAAAAAAAGAAACAAATACCCTAAGCAAAAACCCTAGCCTTCTTTGACCTAGTAGCCGCCGCCCCTCTCCCTGCGCCGCCAAGCCTTGTGCCGCCGCCACCTTGCTGCCGTGAGCTGCCCAAGCGCCGCCGCCGCCTCTCCCTTGTTCCACCGTGCTAGATCTTGCCTTGCCAAGTTGATCTGCACAGTCCTGCAACAACAAATCTCCTAGATCTAGTTCTGAGCCTAAGACTAGGAGGTGTCACCAGAATCCAGTTGGTGTGGACTATCTTTGGAGGTGAGACGCTTGGATCACTTCTGTGAACCAGATCCAGATCCAGATTCAGAATCAGAACTGAAGGTTGCCACCACCTTGCCTGTGGTGAGGTAAATCGCAAAAACCCCCTTGTTTAATTCCATGTGTGTTTTTGTTTCATGCTTGCGTATAAATAATATGGAGATTCTTATATGGGACCTTGGGTGCTTCGAAAAATTTTAAATTCCGCACTTTCGTTGTTCTGACAATCGAGGCAACCCAACCACTATCCCAACAAGGTAATCCCTAGTGAAGCGGAGCTAAATGGCGTAGATGAGAAGGGAGAACCATTCGTACCTCGATCTTGCAAATACTTGTTCCACGCATTTCATTTACTTCAAGCAAGTGGCAAATGTGACAATCATTCCCAAGTTTCGATTGAGAGATAGATCCAATTTTGGTCTAAGAAAGCAAAGAAGTACGAGCCACCTCCTCCGCGAAAAGAGAAGAAAAGCGTTCGTCCTAAATCCACTCAAAATCCTCTTGATGATTTTGAAGATCATAAGACATGGTCTCCTTTGGAAGAAGGCGTATTCTCGAAGCTCAAAGTTAGAGGTAATATAAAAGATGATGCATACTTGGCGGCATAGTTAGCTTGTTGGCTTTGTACCTTTGCTCTTCCCACCGAGAATGTCAACTCGATACGTCCAAGTACTTTTAAGGTGGCTAGTCTTATGGCGAGCGGTCGTCGAGTGAGCCTTGAGATTCCAGTATTGGCAGCTATCTACAAGGGTCTTAACACCATTTCAAAATCTCCAAAACCTTGTGCGGATTTTCCATTTCCAATACATTTCGTTTATGGTTGGCTCGCGCAGTACTTCATAACTCATTCTGAAGTTCACCAACAATTACGTGGTCCTAGCATGGTATTATATTCTGGTGAAGGAGGCGCAAAATACTATGATCCTTTAGGAGCTCGTAGAAAAATTCATAAGGGAGACTATATTACTTGGACTTGTAATATTGACCAGAAAATCGTGGATTGCATGTATGTTGATAACATTAACGTTTCTGAGTCCCAACAAAATTATTTTACTAGCCTCCGTTCTAGTTATCTTACTTTGAGGCGAGGCGAAAAGTTTATTGTCGAACCTTATAGTCCCCATCGATTCAGTCGTCAATTTGGATACTTTCAAGAAGTCCCAGGCATTCTCAAGCATGATATTCGCGAGGCTTCTTTGGAGGAAGGACTGCGCTATTGGCGAATTAGCACTTTGTCTAAGTCTAGAACTACAGCGAGGTTTCCTGCCATACCTTCTGGTGTGAAGAGACTATATTCGAAAGATTACGGAAAATGGTGGGCTAAAGTCCATGGACGATACCTTGAAGCAAACGTGGAGCATTTAATCACTATGCAATTGAGCGTGGCTTCTCCTAAAGGTAAAGAGCATCCAAAGGAACCTTTCAAAGGTAATTCGACCTCTACATATAGTTTATGACAAAGTTAACTTTTTATGTATAAATTTTCTTACATGTAGAGATTTTCATTGCAGAGAATTCGATACATAGTTCCGACTCTCCCGTTGATGAAGGCCTCCAAAAGAAGTTCGATGTTTCCACACAAATAAAAAGAAAGATAATTCCTATTGATTTGGAGGAAAGTCGTAGCAGCAACTTAGACCGTAACTGGAAAAGACAAAAGCAAGTTTCGAAATCTTTGGAACAAGAAGATTTCAATATGTCGAATGACCTTCCAAATGAAAAACCTTTATTGGAAGATTCCGTCGAAGAGGTATTTACTTATTAGTTCATCCATTATTGATTAATATCTCTTTTTCTAAACTTTCGCTTATTGCTTAATTTCAACAGGTAGAAGAGAACTCCCCCGTTAGTGATGATGCCCAATCTCGAGGTGCTACAGAGATAGTCGTTGATTCCACTTTGCAAGAAAAAGTTTCACAAGGCAAAACACCTACTTATGCAGCTTGCTCAGTCTTTGTGGGTGAAAAGTTAATACTTGAGCACAGAAAGAGATTTTTGAATACTTTATGGAATGAGCTTAGTCAAAAGATAGGAAGGACCTCGCTCGACTCAATTTCTTCCATCAAAGATGAGGTCTATATTGTGATGCAGACGATGAGGATGTTTGAGGATGTTGACATCTCCCATGCGATAACATTGTTAGATTCGTTTTTTGATATGGCTGTCGTTTATGATACTGCGAGATCAACATCAAGCGAAAATTCTTCTAAGGAATTACTTGCTCAACAACTTTCTGAGGCTCAAGGTCGTCTACATGAGGCTAAAAACAAAGAAGATAAGGAGGCTGATCACATTAATTCTACGAAGGAAGATTTGGAGGTGATCGAGGAGAAACTCATTGATTTAGCTCAAAAGAAGAAAAGACTGCTTTCATCCTTGAAGCGCCAAGAAAAGTTGCTCAAATCTGCTCAAGCTGACATTCTTAAGATTGAAGAAGAAGTTGCGACATTAAAGGACACCTCTCCCTTGATTGACAAAATGAAAGATAATCCGGAAACTTCGTGTATGCGCTTGAAAATTGCTCAAGAGGAACTGAAGAATTTGAAGCCCTTTGTTTGAGATTTTTTTTTTCGTAATTCTTTCCTTCATTTCTTGCTTTGTTTCTTGCTTTTTTCTTTTCTTGTAATGCACTCCAACTTTCGAGATTAATAATAGAAGATGTTATTTTTTTATCTTTCTATTCATTTCCCTATCTTGTAGTTCATAGTAGCATGCAAGTCAAATTTTTTTTTTTTTTTTAAACATATGACTGAACTTAGAAAATGATCTAAGCTGGCTACGTATTCCAAAAGGAATCAAGTCATCACGTAGTTCAAAAGGAGATTTTTTTTTTAACGTATGACTGAACTTAGAAAATGATCTAAGCTGCCTACGTATCCCAAAAGGAATCAAGTCATCACGTAGTTCAATAGGAGAATTTTTTTTTTTAACATATGACTGAACTTAGAAAATGATCTAAGCTGCCTACATATCCCAAAAGGAATCAAGTCATCACGAAGTTTAAAAGGAGGATTTTTTTTTTTTTTTTTGCAGGAAGACCTTTCACAGTTTATACTCATGCGGGTCAGGAGTGTTCGTTTCTTAACCACCTCGAACTAGGTGGGGATTAAAATTTAACCACATAAATGCCATTAGTGGAGTAAGTTATCATTTTAACCACATGAATTACTATTGGTGGATACCATTCACAGTTTATACTCGTGCGGGTCAGGAGTAACACGCAGTTTAGGCTCATGCGTCATGGAGCTTTCTTCTAACATCAAGGGTAGTACTTCTTTAAGAATTTCCCGTTTATTGGGCCAACTCTTAAACCATCTTCAGCGACTAACTTGTATGCTCCATTGGTGTAGACTTCTTTAATAACATAAGGACCATCCCACTTTGACGTAAATTTATTTTTCGTCTTGTGAGTGATGATGATAGGCCTTCTTACTGCCAGTACCAAATCACCAAGTTGAAAAGAACGTGAACGAACTTTTTTATCGAATGCTTTTGAAATGCGAGCTTGATAACACTCGAGTTTTTGTTGAGCTTCCAACCTTTTCTCGTCGAGAGCTTCTAACTCTTCAAGGCGCAAGCGAGCATTTTCTTCATTGGTAAGTCCTTTTTGTATAGCAATCCTTTTTGTATATCTTCAGACTCCTTGAACTCTTCATCCTTCACATTTGAGTATTGATTCATTGATGTATCACCATCTTCGAGCTTTACGGGTTGTTTTCGCATCACATGACTTCCTTCAATATGGTTCGTTTGGCTCAACAACTTCTCGATCTTTGCATCTTGATCTTGGGCATGTTTAGCGAACGATTCCATTACCTTAGTCAAAGCCAACAGTTCTTCCTCAATGGTTGTAGTACTTGTTGTCATGGCAGACACCTTACTTGAAAATGAAGATTCAGTGCTAGAAGAACCATCGTCTTGGTTGGAACCTTCAAAATGTGCAGAATGAGATGGACTTCTTTGATCGCCATCTTCCTTTCTTTGTTCAACCATCTTAGCCCTTGGATCATCCATCAACTCAGTCACAGTTCGATACTTCTTTGGGGGCATTGATTTTTAGCGAAAAGAGATGAGAGGTAGAGATTGTCCCACTGGGCGTGCCAAAAATTTGTAACAAATAAAATTTCAAGTTTGAAAATATATATTAAACAAGAAATAATTGTACAAATAAAATTTTATTGATTTAAAGTAGTGGTTACAATCTCTATGATTCCTCTGATTCTAATCGTCTAAGCGATAATCTTGAAAAATATTGATTTGATCTTCTCCAAAATGATTTTGGAACTTGAATAACGTTAATCCAAAGCAATTGTGCTTAATGTTGGATCAAACGTGAAATGAATTGAATCTCCTTGACGAATGTCTCGAACTTCTCCTTGGATATTCTGGATTTTTGAGGGATTTGATCTTCATTTTAACTTCGTGAATTTCCAATAACGTTAATCTAAGAGTTAAGTATATTAATCTTAGATTAAACGTTGGATTTTTCTTCACTTCTTGAAGAACGCCTTTGAATATTGAAAAGAACGCCTTGATATTTTGGAAGAACGCCTTGAGAGAGTTTGCTTTTCTCCTTGCACTTCTTTTTGCTTTTTGAATTGTGATTTTCTTCTTAGAAGTGACCCCTATTTATAGGTGGGATTTGAGAAAAATTGTAATATTCTCCATATGACGTGGCACAATTTGATTGGTTCTTCACACCTTGTATGACAAGAAATATATCTTGTTTAATTCTCTTGCCATTTAAAAAGATATGACATGCAAATATTGCATTGTGAATAAAATCTTGCCTTGCTTAATAATTTCCTACACAAACTTGCCTTGCGTACGGAGATTTTAATTTATTTGCAAGAAATCTTGTATTTAATTAATCATAAGATATGAAATATATCAATTAATTATTTAATTATTATTTTAGGAATTAAATTTGATATAATCCTAAAATAAATTAATTAATAATTAATATATATTGGACTTAATCAGGCAATAAAATTTAACTGCCTACAATGTTATTTACTTTTATGAACATTATATATACATCATTTTTTTTTAATTGGATCGATCTAAATTCATATTCGCTCATATTAATGTATTTACTTTTATGAACATTATATATACATCATTTTTTTTAATTGGATCGATCTAAATTCATATTCGCTCCATGTGTTTTGAATTATAAATTTTTATAATCGGATCAGATCATTGAACCATTAATCGAATAATTTTCCTAATAAGTCGAATTGGATTGAAACGGATCTGGATTAAAATTTACCCCATTGACAGCCCTACCACATAGTTCCAGCAACAACAAAAGCTGCAAAAAAGACAGCCGCGATACTACTGGAGAGTACGGTTTGCTCGTAGATTTGTAGTACTAGTCCAATTCAAATTCGTTAAGCCCATGGAGTAAGCCCATATAAAGTGTCAATGAATTATTCTTATTATTTATCCAATATGTCAATGAAATTACGTGCATATGATAAGAGCTGTCAACGGGTTATATTAGGCCAGATCAATTCTAGATTGGTTTCGCCTCCATTTACATAATAATGTTGGCTTGGATCTAGTCGAACTCTAGAATATCGCAATATATTTCAATATATTGAGTTCTGACTAGGGGTGTGAACGAGCTGAATAATATCGAATGACAGGTTGTTCAAGCTTGGTTTGGATTTTATTGAGCTTGAAATTTTGTGTTAGAGCTTGATTTGATTTATTAACGAACCGAGTTCAAACGAGTTTTTATCGAACGAGATCGAGTCGAGTATCACGTAGCTTGGTAATTTATATGTGTTTTTTCAATTTTTAGCTTATCGAGTCGAGCTTCAAAAGTTATCAAACGAAAAATCTTGTTCAAGCTTTTTTGATTTGTTTGACGAAACGAGCTCAAATGAACTTTTATCGAACTAACTCGAACCGAGTATTAAATAGCTTGATTTAGTTTTCAAACCTAATTCTAACTTTGAAAAGATTAACACTCGACACATTTAACTCCTTGCTGTAAAAAATTTAACATATAAAATGGGAAAATAGTAATATTGATGTTAATATACTAAAATTATAAATATGTCGTTTAGTGAAATAGGCATTAAAATTTTTCTTGTATATTTACACAAATTTATTTTATTTGATCATTAATTCAAACATATTTGATTTATTAAAATTTAGCCAAATAAAAAATATTTAAATCATATCAATTTCGAATCAAAGTTAAATTAAAATCCGCTACATTGACGATATATTCTAGTTTTGGTCAATGTCAAGATGTAAAATGATCTGAGCATATCAATTAAATAATAACTCTTCGTGTAATTTGAAAGGAAGTCCAACATATCAATTCAATAATAACTTACAGGAAACTTTCTATTCTTTCTTCTTTTGGTTGAACTTTTTGCTTCTTGCTTTTCTTTAGTTTGATGAACAAATGGCTCGATCTTTTTTTACCATTGATATCAATCACGTTCTCTCTACTAGGCGTGTGAACACCAACTTAATAGAATCGAACTTTTTATTAACATTGTAGAGATCAAAATTTCAAGATGAAATTTCTTCTCGGTTTCTTGAACAAGGGCGGCTTTTGCATGTATAGGGTTGAAGAACTTTTTCTTTTGAGTGTAATTTTAATGATTTCATAAATCGTTATTATTCTCTCTAAGATCTATATCTCATATGTATATATAAATATGGGAGGAGTTAAATTCCTATCTGTTGGATGAAGATGAAGATGGAATGCAAGAAGATAAGGGATGTTTTGATCATTTCCAAAACATCAAAATCAGCTAAGTAAGGAATACTTAGATCCCTTAGAAGAATTTTGACCAAGTAAGAGGACAAATTAGAAGGGTAAAAAGTTCAAGGTCCAGAAGACTACTGATCTGATGCTGAAGTTCGAAATCAGACTGGTAGTTTTTCAGCTGACTCAAATCAGATTAGTTCAACTTGAGATCAACAGGGTATCTATCAGACAGGCCATTTCGATCAGAAGAGTGGAAATGATCAAGGAGTCTATCCAACGCTAATAAATGCATTTGGAGTAATAAATGCTGCAAGAGAAGGGTACTATGGCAAATGATTGAAGGTATTCTCGGATCAGCAGGGTGCATTTAATGCGACTGGCAGAAAAGTACAGTGGAGTGTACATTGCAACAGTTGCAGAGAGACGTTCCAGGAAAAGGGGGACCAATACTTGTAGCTTTGAAATCTGTCTCATTCTTCAACGGATATATTTCGAAGACAAGAATAAATAGAGCTGAATTCAAGTGTTAGAGAGAACACAACTGAGACTTCATCCGCGAAGCAGAATTTTTTCTAAGTCTCAAAAGCTCAAGAACAGCTCACTCGTCTGCTGAAGTCAATTTGTTGACATAAGCTAAGTTGGAGCAAAAGAATACATCTTTCTTAGTGATTCTGTATTAGAAGAGCGTTGTGAGAAGTAGATACCAGTCTAAGTGAGTGATATTACTTCGGAGAGTAGGAGTTTCTTAGTGATTTCTATTGTGAACTTACGGCTTATCATTTGTTGTAAAGCGTAAGCAGTGTATATTTTAAACTGTGTGTTTATAGTATAACCCAAGTTCTTCGTGACTTTGAAGAGTGGAATAAAGGATTTACATCCATATAACTACTATAAAAATTCTGGTGTTTACATTTGCATAAGTTTTCTTGCATATTTTGAAAGAGCATATTTTAACACTTGAATTATTTGTTTTAAATTTTTTAAAGGAGTTTAAACTAGGGATAAAATCTTTAATTGAATAAGTTTACTTGTGAGAAACACTTTAAAACATCCGCTGCAAGTAATCTGATTAAAAGTTGATTTTGCTGAAATCAGCTAAGTTATTATCAGAAGAGTAGTCTACTCTGCTGTTCAAAGCTTTGTGTGCGATCAGCTTAGTCTCCTTACGATTCTCGATCAACTTAGTCTGCTGATAGAAGAATTATAAATTTTTAAAGTCAAAAATTTTCAGAGGTCTATTCACACACCCCCTCCCCCTCTAGACCTCATCTGGAACCAACAAGTGGTATCAGAGCGGGTGGTTCATTTGAATCAGCTGCCTGATCAACGAGATTGATCCGAATGTTTTCTAAAGGTTTTAAATGTTTTCAAAGAGCACTTTTTTAAAATCCAAAACTTTTTGAAAATGGATTGTAACAACCATGTTCCCCACATTGACTGTATGAGTTTCGAGGATTGGAAGATCCGAATAAATTTTTTTCTTGCTGCTTATATTGATAACATATTTACATGTATCACAAAGGCCCATTCAAAATCACCAAGACTATCAAAGTTAAGAACGAAGAAATGGTGGTGAACAAAGAACTTGATGAGATGACAACTGAAGAAGTCAAGCTGTTCAATCTGGACAAGGTTGGCTGTTTCATCATGACCAAAGCTCTGGATAATGACCGTTTTGATAAGGTCAAGCACTGCAAAACTGCAGAAGTAATGTGGGACAAGGTTCGTGATATGAGCGAAGGAAATGATGGCTTAAAGGAGCACCAGCTGAGTGTTGCTCTGGAAAAGTTAGTCTGGGAAAACCATTGATCAGATGGGTACAAGGTTCACCAGAACGCTGAACGAAGTTCTAGAGCCGGGAAAGACCTTCACTGACAAGGAGATCAATGTCAGAGTACTGAAGGCGCAACCTCCTAAGTTCAACATGAAGGTTACAGCCATGGAAGAGTCAAGGGATCTGGGGAAGATCTCTCTTACAGAGCTGTTTTCCGTACTCAAGGCATACGAGTATAAACTGCCAAGAATGGGTATTGAAGAAACCTCAACTTTAGGCCCCACAACTGCACTGGTCGCTACTGAAAATCCTAGAAGATCTGCAAACAAAAGGAAAGATGTGGACTCATCTGATGAAGCCACACTGCGCAACAAAAAGGAGTACACTGCTGGAGACGTTGCACTGTTGATAAATAACTTCAAGAAGTTCTACAAGAGAAAAATGAAGAACAAATACAACAATGCTTCTACTTCTAACCCTACCTCTACTTCTCATGATAATAAGGATTCTTATAAGTCCAAACTAATGTGCTATAATTGTAGGAAATTGGGACATTTCATCAGAGACTGCCCATATCCTAAAGCTGAGAAATACACTGAGGAGGAAAAGAAATTGAGAAAAGGAGAGAAAACATAAAAAAGGCAAAGTGCAGAAAAGTTTGCTGCTATCTACTCGTCTGACTCAGACTCAGACACTTCAGAAGAAGAGTCTACTGAAGACGAGAATCCTGCACTTCTATGTCTGATGGCCAAAGAATCAAATGAATCTCCGAAAGCTGAATGTGAAGTCTATAAGGGTAAAATCATGGAACTTGAGAAAGTCATAGAGTCTCATGATAAGTCTTTTGTTGCATTAGATAACACGCTTAGTAAACATAAACTTCTTTTAAATCAGGAAAAGATAGAACTGAACCATACTGAAAAATTCATATCTGCTGACAATAGTAAGGTCATATTGTATGTTCAGATTGCTAAACCTGCTTCACCTGAGAAAGAAGTAAAGGAGAAGAAAGCTCCTAAGGCTAAAACGAGCAAAGAGCCTAAGATTGAAAAATAGACTGGTAAAGCTAAACATCATAGTCCTAAGAAACCCGCTGATAAGAGTAAAACCAATCAGATTAGTAATAAAACTAAGTCGTCTGTGAATGAGCAAACAAAGAGTAAACCAGAGAAGCATAAGAATAAGAAAAATCAAAAAGCTTAGTATGGAAATGAGTCACCATATTATGTGCATCCTGCTGCATATCCACATGTATATCATGCACCTCAATTTCCAGCTTACTATGCACCTTACCCTGCTCATCCTATGCATGCATATCCTGCATATCATGCACCTTATCCTGCTTATGAACATTATCCGCATCATATTGATTATCAACATAACACATCTGCTGAATATGATGAAGAGAAAACTGTTCATGCTCCTGCTAAAACTCAGAATCCTAAGAAGCCTAAGACTTCAACATCTTGGGTTGTCAAAGGTGAAACTAATCCTCCAGGACCTTCTCAATAAAGGGTACCTAAAACAATTTTTTTTTGATTTGTATGTTAGGATTAGGAGTAGGAGTAAAGTAGAGAAGAAATGGTACTTGGACAGTGGATGTGAGACATACATGAGCTGACTGGTGCTGCTGTTGTGGACGGTTCTAATGTTATATTTGGAGACATCAAAGAAGGCAAGACTGTGGCGTGTGGAAAGTTAATCAAATGCAACATTGAGATATCTGACGTCTCTTATGTTAAAGGCCTCAAATACAATTTGCTGAACATAAGTCAATTTTGTGACAAAGGTTTTTCAGTCGTCTTTTTATCAGATCAGTTCTACGTTGAACAAATTGGAACTAAGAAGGTCATCTTATCTGGAAGAAGACAAGGTAATATCTATATAGTCGACTGGAATTCTGTGGACAATATTTCAAATTTTTGTTTGGTGGCTTCTACACCAAGTGAGATTAGTTGGCTATGGCACAAAAGGATGAATCATGTGATTTCAAGACCATCAACAGATTAATCAAGAATGATTGGTAGAAGATATTCCTAAAATAGTCATGAGCAAGGACGAGCTTTGTGACGCATGTCAAAAGGGTAAACAAACCAAGTCATCATTCAAAAGCAAGAAGCACCAATCTTCATCAAGGATATTGTAGCTACTACATATGGACTTATTTGGACCCACTGATCCAATCAGCAATGGTGGGAAGAAGTACTGCCTAGCTGTTGTGGATGACTTTTCAAGATACACCTGGGTTGTCTTCATGAAGAAGAAAAGTGAAGCCAATGAGCATCTTACCAATCTGATGGAACTGATCCAGAATGAAAAGAGTATGAAAATATCTAAATCAGATCAGATAGAGGGGCTGAGTTTACAAACTCTACTGTTGAAGAGTATTGTAACATCAGAGAAATCAATCACGAGTACTCTGCTGCCAGAACCCCTCAACAAAATGGAGTTGCTGAAAGGAGAAACTGAACTCTAAAGGAAGCTACCAGAACCATGATAGCTGAAGCAAAACTGCCCCAAAAATTCTGGGCAGAAGCCACAAATACAACATGTTACACCCAGAACAGATGCATGATCAACAAAAGACAAAACATGACACCTTATGAAGTCTGGAAGAACATGAAGCCTAATATTCATTATCTCAAGATTTTTGGTTGTAAATGTTATGGTTTGAATAATGGGAAAAATCACTTTACTGCTTTTACAGAAAAGGCTGATGAAGCTGTTTTTGTAGGATACTCTACTGTTAGTAAAACTTACAGAGTCTTTAACAAAAGAACTTTACTTGTAGAAGAATCTATTCATGTAGTATTTGATGAACCAAACCAATCTTCTGAAAAGAACCAAAGTACTAATCCAAATCTGTCTACTGATTTTCAGAAATTGAGTGTGAAAGAAAAAATGAATATGTACCTATCACACTACCTGATCTCAACTCAACTGCTAGCTCAAGTGCTGTTCAAAATCAGTCTGCTGATTGTCTAACAGACGAGTTACCAACAACTGATAGACCAGAGACTGTTCAACAAACTACAAATGTTCAACATACTACTACTGGAACTCCAACAGTAGTGTTGCAAGATCAATCAAGAGGACAAGATCCTAATTTGCAACCTGATCTCAGATGGCTCAAAAATCACCAACCTGAGTTAGTGATTGGTGATCCTTTGGATAGAGTAAAGACTAGAAGAGCTGCTGCAAATGATGCAATGTTTGTCAGCTTCCTATTCTAAATTGTGCCTAAACAAATTGAAGAAGCCCATAGTGATTCTAACTGGATTGAAGCTATGCAGGAGGAGCTGAATCAATTTGAAAGGAATGAAGTCTGGTACTTAGTTCCTAGACCAAGTCATCAAAGAGTCATTGGTACTAAGTGGGTATATATAAATAAAATGAATGAAGATGGTATTATCACCAGAAACAAAGCCGTACTGGCCAAGGATTACTGCCAAGAAGAAGGCATTGACTTTGATGAGACATTTTCACCAGTAGCAAGACTTGAAGCAATCAGACTGTTTCTTGCCTATGCTGCTCACAAAAGCTTCACTATCTATTTGATGGATATGAAGTCTGCTTTTCTCAATGGAGAATTGCAAGGAGAAGTGTACGTTGAACAACCACCTGGTTTTGAAGCCTATCAAGAAGGAGATTCTCGTCTGAAGAAAGCCCTCTATGGACTGAAACAGGCTCCAAGAGCATGGTATGATACTTTATCTGATTTTCTTTAATTAAAGGATTTCAAAAAGGTAAAGTAGACAAAACCTTGTTAACTATTGAATGGGAAGATAATATATTACTTGTGCAAATATATGTGGACGATATTATTTTTGGTTCAACTAACCAATAGATGTGTGACAAGTTCTCTAAGCTGATGCAGAACAAGTTCGAAATGAGCATGATGGGTGAACTGAACTACTTTCTTGGTTTGCAAGTTAGACAGTTGCCTGATGGAATATTCATCATTCAAGCTAAGTACACAAAAGATCTGTTTATGAAATTTGGTATGTAAACTAGCTCATCTGTTAGTGTTCCTATGTCTACTAGACTTCGTCTGGACAAAGATGAAGATGGCAAATCAGTGGATATAACCAAGTACATAGGCATAATAGGGTCACTGTTATATCTAACAACTAGCATACCAGATATTATGTATTCTGTTGGGGTTTGTGCGAGATATCAATCAAATCCTAAGGAATCTCATCTCTTAGCTGCCAAGAGGATCCTCAGATAACTTAAAGGCACACAGAAATTGGGATTATGGTACCCTAGAGAATCAGGATTTGATCTTATTGGCTATTCTGATTCTGACCTTGTGGTTGCAAAATTGATAGGAAGAGTACTACAGGTGCCTGTCAATTTTTAGGTAGTCGTCTGATCTCATGGATGAGTAAGAAGCAGACTTCAGTAACTATCTCTACTGCTGAAGCTGAGTACTTTGCTGCTGGAGCAGTGTACAGATACTATGGTTGAAACATCAACTAGAAGACTACAATAAAAAGATCTGTGGAATTCCAATCTACTGTGATAATACAAGTGCAATCTCACTTACTCAGAATAGTACAAGTCATTCAAGGACAAATCATATCGAGATCAAACATCATTTTATCAGAGATCATGTGGAAAAATGGAATGTCATTATTGAGTATGTTCAACTGACAATCAGATTACTGACATCTTCACCAAACCACTAAGTGATGCAAGGTTTTCAACTCTAAGAGCTGAACTAGGATTACTTAATTTGGATGCATAAGCTGAGGGGGAACTTATCAGAAGACTCAAATTCATCAGCTTACTTATCTTTTCGTATCTTCAAGGTTAACTCTCAACAGACTAGTTAACTTATGAATTCTTGAACTCAGGGGGAACGTGTAAGACTAGCGAAACTCTTGATCTAAAGATGAAATTTGTTGATGACAGTTAGTTGAAGTTATGTGTTTGAGAAGATATCTTTATTCTTGAAGATTGAAGATTAATTTATCTTGCTGGATTGACAAACTACAGGGGAAGATTACTATTTATTGACTTTCACTAGTAATATTAGATATCAGATCACTTGTCTGTCAGATAAGTTAAACTCTACTCATCTGGTATATTATATGTGTGTACTATAAACGTTATATTTAAAGACGCGCTTTTATAAGTAACAGACTAGTGTCGCTTGAGTTTCCCGCCCATCTGACATTAAAGTATAATATTTGAAATCCGCGAATCTCGTTCGCACGATTATAAAATGTCAGATTAGATCTAACAGTTCGCGTGAAACACAGAAACCGATACAATTTGAAATCTATAAATCCAGATCTGATCAGAAGGGTCGACCTTATGTACCCTAAAATCTCTTAAGCACAAAATAAGTTACTAATTCTCCGAGTTTTCTGTCTTAAAGCTTTTCAATCTCACAAACTACTAAAAATCATCAGAAATGGCTGGAGCTGAAGGACGATATTTGAGTTTTGATAAGTTCTACACTTCTGGAACTCCTCTTATGAAAGAGTTAATGGCTAAAATCAAGGAATCATCTCTGGTTAATGTTTTGGAAGCTCATGAAAAACTGATATGGCTAAGAGCACGATGATTGGGAAAGTAGGAGGGAAAATGATCTGCGTCTCTCCCGCTGTGTTAATGAAGTCTACGGACTGAAAAATGGAGGAGAAGTCTCTATTCTGGGTTCGGAGAAGGAGGAAGCCTTATGGGCTTTGTGTGCTAAGGAAGGGGAGGAAATGACGGGGACGTTGATGAAGACTCAGCTGAAGGATGGGTATGAACGTTTTGCTGACATTATCGCTAAGGTTTTGGAGTGTTCTACTGGCTCCTTGGATGAGTTGCCAAGGAGAAGGTTTCACACTATGGCCTGCATCTACTATGGCCTAGAAGTCAACTGGGCTACCCACTTCTTCAACATTTTGGCGGTGAAGAAGAGTGGATATGTTATTCTGCTTAGCCATCTGTTCATGGCTCTGAACTGCTCAATGATCAATGGAAACCCTGTTCATGCATTGAAGGAGCTCAAAACATATGAACCTGTCAGAGTGGAAGCTAAGATCCTGGTTACTCCCAAGAGAAAGGTAAAAAGTAACACTGAAAAGCCTGTTGCTGCGAAGAAGGCTAAAACAACTAGTTAGACTAGTAAGTCTGATGATCAGTGAAGTCTGCATCCACTGTTGTTGACAAGATAGTCACGGAAGTGACTAAGGAGATATTGGAGATGGCTGTTGGAACATCTCCTGAAAGGACTGAATCAGATGAGCCAGTCCAAGTTGAAATAAGGAGAAGGACAAGGAGCTCTGCTAAGAGGCCTTTTGCTCAACCTCAACTAACATGAGCTATGACCAAGTCCAAGGCAAGGATGAAGGTCACCTTTTCTGAGGAACCTACTAAAAAGGTCAGGGAAGATACAATATCAGCAGACAGACCAGTTGCTGCTGAAGAAAAGGCTGCTGATGAGCCTGCTGTTGACTCAATGTTAAGTCAATCTGCTATCACAGAGACTGAACAACAGACAAGCACAACTGCTGAGGGTGATGTACTTCTTCTATGTCCTCAACCAGTTGATGCTATTCCACTCAAGATTGTGGAAACCCCTGCTGCCAGAAACAAGAGAACTGGCAAAGGGAAGGTATCTACTGCCCAAAGAGAAAGGAAGAAAGAGAACAGAAGAAGTAAGAAGAGGCAGAGTACCAGGAAGCTTTGAATCTGAGTGAGCTGGAAGCCCAATCAAAGAACATGACTGAGGCAGAGTTGGCTGCCAAGGAAGCTCAGGATCTGGATGCTGCATTAGAGGCCAGTACCAAGGACGCTCATGGTCCAAGGTACAATAGCGGAATTAGAATTTGATTTAACCGGTTTTCGTCGGGTTAATAGTATCAGTGAATTTATGATATTGGGGGTTTTGATTATATGTAATTTATGGGGCTCTGTTACTTTATTCAGGATGGATCAATCTCAAGGAAAAGCTATATTGTAAGAACAGAAAGTAAATATTCAATCCAACACAGAAAATAACACAAACATGAAGAGAAAGCTCTTTCTTTATTGAATAGTAATGAGTCGTGCAGTTTAAGCAGAATTCAATGGCCTACATGCCTTGTAATTCAGAATTCTTAATGTCCTCCCCCCTTTTCATACAATGATTAACTAGGTATTTATATCATGCTAAACCTAGTGTTACAAGGAAACATAGTCCTAATAGGACTCGACCCAAATATCCTTCTCGGGTCCAGAATATAGTCTTCTAGTCGAAGAGAGCTGTACTTGGCCGGGTCGATCAGACGATCCCGAACTGTCTCATTTGGTCGAACCGATCTCATGTTCTTTACTCGATCCGTACAGTATGTAGGGCGCGAAATAGCCCCCATCAGTACTCCCTCACTTCTTCGAGCGTATAGATAATAGAAGCTCGTAGAAGTAGATAATTCTTTACGACTGTTTATTTTCTAGGAATGGAGCCTCGTTAAAAACCTTTCATAAGAAAAAACCCGGTGGGAAAAAATCTTAAGTAAGGAAAAGAGTGCTACATATCATAGATAGTCGTTTTCTTTGTCCGATTACGAATCGCCACGCGTCTATTCTGGAGCCTTTTCATCTCCTTCCGTTTTTGGCGGGAACGTGATTAATTATGATGAGTTCGAAACGTCTTTTCTCATCTTAGTATAAATAGGTGACTTTTGAGTTCGTCATTTTTCCTTTATACTTGCTTATAGTTCATAGTCATTCTCTTGCATAGTCGTTCATCATATAAAGTTTTCCTTTTATCGACTTATATCCTTCGAGAGTCTGAAAATATGGCTTCTTTGAGAAAATCTTTTTCTTCCTCGAGGGAGAATGTTGCTCCTTATAACGAGGAGGAGTTGCGCTCCAATCATTTGGGCGAACAATCTGCGATTTCTGAATTCGTTGTTCCTATAGAAGATACTTTTAAAGTACAGATCCTTTCTGACGCAGAGGTTGCTGCCCGAGCAAAAAGGGCAAAGGTACTGCTCCTCAAATTTCTGAACCAATTGAGGACCTAGCTTGTGCTTATACGGTGGATACTTTTCCGGAGGTCGTGAACAATTATGCCAAATATTTCCCGGAGGGTTCCGAGATAATTCTTCCTTCCCCTTCTGATAGGGTCACTTTACCACCGGAAGGATGTCGCGTCTTTTATACGGCTCACTTTAATAGCGGCCTCCGTCTTCCGTTATCTCCCCTGTTCCTTGATATCTTGAGAATATTTAGTGTGTCCTTGACACAATTAGTTCCAAATTCCGTGGCTTTCCTGGTTTGCTTTTCTGTCCTGATGATCGCGAAAGGGTTTAAACCTTCCTTTCGTAACTTTACACAACTTTTCCTGTTCAACATTTCTAGTTCTTCTAATCGCGGGTATTTCTTCGCCAGTAAGAGACCTAGTCGAGAGATCTTTGACGCCCCCGTTTCTAGCAACCCTTTTTGGAAATCTCACTTTTTCTTTGTTCGCCCCCCACCTCATCTTCGTTCGGCGGATGGTTCGACTATTTCCTTCTCGTGGGATCATGATTTCAAATGGGTATATGGAGGTCGCTTGCCGACTGGTGAATTCGTTCCTCACGATGCTCAGTTTATCGCTGAAATCCCCGAGATGCGTGCAAACAAATATCAGAGTGCTCTTCTGATTGGGGAAAGTTTCCTTCGTAAAGCGGGATTGAGTGTTCATACTTTTCCAATCGGTTCATCATTGGAATCACTGGGTAAGGATTTTACTTTAATTTAGTGTTACGATAATATCTTCTTATATGTAGGGAAACTAACTTTATTTTGTTTCTTGTTCAGCTCATATGGTAGAAAATTCTCGACATTCTTCAAAGGGAAAAATGGTGTTATCCAAATCCTCTAAATCTACAGAGAATAACCCGATCGAGCAGAGAGCTTCTCGGAAGAGAAAGCTGGAGTTGAGCCATGAATCCGAGGAGAATGGAGAGGAGTCTCCAAATTCTTCCCAAGATTCCCCTGTTCGTCAAGGGACTGGGCCTGGTTATCCCCCCCTTCAGCTTAGAACATCCTTGGGAATTCGTGGATGTCATAGTTGGTCGATGCCTCATCCTAGCGAGAACCCGGTGGGGAGAAAAAGGAGCTATTATGGTCGTTCTGGCAACGATCTTTCTTTAGTTGGCGACAATCATCCGAAACCTACTTTGGTTGAAATGATCGAAGATCATTTAGAGGGGAAGAGAGCCGCTGGTTATTCCGAGAAAGATTCTCTCGTCCATGACGAAAGCGAGAATGCGGTCGATAAGGCGACTCGCGTTCTATTATCCGGGGTTTTTACTCGTGATTTAAACAAACTTTTTCGTAAGGATCCTCTGGAGAAATTTCAGCGAGCTTCTCTTTACGCTGAAAAGGTAAATTCTTTTGAGCTCGCTTTATAAGATATTATTTATTCCAAATACATTCTTGCTAACTTATTTCTTGTTTTACCCCTTTGCTTTTTCAGACTAAGACTTGTTTAGCCTCATATGCATACGAAACTGCACTCTGGAAACAACAATGTGAGTTTCTAGATGAGAAAAATAAAGCTCTACTTCGTAAGTTTTCTGGTTCAGAGGTTGGTCCCTCAACCTCTTCTTCCGTTCCTGTCGTAGAGACTCATGCTACTGAGACAGAGGATCAAGGGATCATAAACAGGATTATGGAGCTTTCCCGTGCTCAAGAGCAAGCCAGTCAAATGGCTAAAAAATTAGAGGAATTCCAATTTCAGAGTACGGCTCGAATTAGTGAGCTAGAATCTCAAGTATCAAGTCTTCAAACTTCTTTGGAGGAGTATGAAAAGGATGTCCCTCTTAGCGGTCTTAGGGATCGATATGGTAGGAACCCTGATGAAAGAGTTATCCGCGAATTCCTTAACTCTCCTGTTCATACGGCGTTGGTATATCAGATGGTCGGTCCTCTTCTGAAGAGTACTTTCAAGAAGGCGGTTCATCAGCTGGTCGCCTTAGCGATGATCGACGACCGTCGAAAGGAGTATTTTAAGGCGGCGCACATTCGGTTGAATCGTTATGGCGAAACTTATTCTCCTTCCGAGCTTCCCGATGTCATATATCAAGGTTTTCCTTTGGCTCACCTTGTCGAAGAATTCGGAAAACCATTGCCGATTCCTCCTTCTGATGTTAACGATGAGCTTGATAATACTTTTATCGATCCGAAAGACGAAGAAGAAGAAGAAGAAGAAGAAGAAGAAGATATAGGCATGACTGAGAACGTCGGTAGTGAACAGAGAATTCCGGATAGCGACCAGGCTTCTTGATATAGTGATTTTTGAAATAATCTATGTAATTAATTATCCGTAGGTTGAATTGTAATTTTACTTTTTCATCCTTTTGTATGCTAAGGGTCTCATCTTCTGACAGTTACGTCTTTTCATCTTCGCCGTAATAATTCAGACAAGTCATTAAGTTCGCCGTAATCATTATGCGTGCGTCATTTCAAATTCTAGTGTTTGTTCCAAGGTCAGTTTTTCTGTTTCGCGCCCTTTCTTTAGGTCTGTAGCGTCTTTTCGTGTAGTATAAATACTAAAGGTAAAAACTTGACTTGTTATTTACCGTTATACTCGTCTCTTCTAATAGAATACTTTTTCTTTGACTAGTCGATAAACTTCCTCATTTCTTTGCTTTATACTTTTCAACAATTCGATCATGAGTAACCTTTTCGGCAATACTTCGAAACGACCTTCTCGTGAGAGCGCTAGGGATAATAGATCCAAAAAATCCCGAAGAGACGGGCCGTCGATGGAACCTCTTCGTTCGTCCCCAATAATTAGGTCGGTGAATGATACTCGTGTTATCCCTTCCGAACCTTTTTCTGTAGTAAACTCATCGTTTTCAGAACCAACCTTTTCTTCTTCCATTGAAGTAGGAAGTATGCCTTCCCCTGGTCGGGTAGCTTTTGGCGATGTGTCCAATGAGGAAACAACTTATAACATACCTATTACTTCAAGTGCTTCTTCCTTCGAGCACGTTTTTCATGGAGGAGATTTTGCTATTTCCCTTCCTTTATCTGCTTCTACTGCCCCAATCGCCAGCGAAGGGCAAGTTGGTGATGGCTTTTTTGTCAATCCTTCCACATCACAATCCATTTTGCAGGATTGCCCTGACTACTTATTTCATGATACCACGGTGATGACTACTTCTTTTGAATCTGGGGGACCTTCTGGGAGTCGGTTCGGGTCGAGGTCTGGTCGCCGAACCATTATTTCTGCTTCGGGCAAGCAGACCTCCGTTAGCCCCAACGAGAGAGATTCTCCTCGTCTGTTAGATGATCGATGCATCCTTGAGGAAGTTAAGGATATTATGTTGTCAGAGACTCCACGCCCTGACGGTGTCCCTTCTAATAGCGAATTGCCTGGCTCAGTTGAGCCTGATGCTTTGTCTTGGGATCTGGGTTTAAGCACTATCTTGCCTGGTGAGCTGAGGAAACTTGAGGGTACTTCCAATGTACGCCTTGTTCAGTCTCTTGTTAAGATGTGCGAGCAGGTAGACATATCTTTCGATAATTTTCCCTACTTTATTTTGACTTTCATGTTGTGTGAGGGTTTATCTCACTATTCTTCTTTTTCAGTCCAAATATCTTGCCCTTCAGCTGGGTGTGCAGAACGATAATCTGTGGAATAGTAAGGATGCTTACCGAAAACGGTTGGAGTCGGAGTCGGCGAAGGTCGCAGGGCAGACTCTCCAGCTGCAGCTTGCCAATGATGATTTGAAAAAATTGCAGGAGGAAAAGTCTGTCTGGGAGCAAGAGAAAAACGAGTTGGTTTGGGCTGCTGCCCTTGCAGAGGAGTCCCAACGGCGGTCCTATGAGGAAGGATATGACGCTGGTTATCTAAAGCGTCAAGAGGAGTTGATGGCGTTTGCTGGCAACTTGACTCCTCGGAGGACTGTTTCTACTAGTCGACCTGCTGACCATTCTTCTCAGTGATCTTTGTTCGACCTGGCAGGCCTTGGGCTGTCTCTTTCTTTCTTTCTTTTTTTTTTTTTTACTGCCCAGCTTTTGTGTATTTGTTCGGGCTGAAACTTTTTGTAATGGGAGAAGTACCAAGTTGGAAATTATGACCTTTTGTAGGCAGGTCCTTGCCTTGATCGATTTTCTTCTGTATATTTACTTTGTTATGCACATTTTGCCTTTATGCATAAATATAATTATCATGAAATAATCAGCATAGATTAGCACACTTATCTGATATTGATCTTTTAGGATAGAGAGAAAGTAGCTTGATCTTGCTTGGTCGCTGTTTAAGTAGACGAATGATATAATGTTTGCACTGCAAATCAAATCTTTGTTGATCAACCCGGTATCGTCCCTTGGATTATGTCCACCAACATGTTTTACGTCAAAATATAGACAATAGGTCATTCGTATCGATAATAGTTGTTAAGGAACTCTCAGCATCTTGGTCGATGTTCGATCCATGCCTTGTAAATTTGTCTTTTTGTGATGTAAATCTTATATAAGGGGGCTATTATCCCTTTTGTTGAACTTCACTTTTCTTTTCATCAGGCTAAGAGAAAATATCCCTTTCAGTATCTTCCAAAGCTTTATGTATCCCAGCATTAATTTTGAACTATATGTTCCTCAATTGGTGTATCATTACATCATTTCTTTGATATGGGAGGAATTGGAAAATGTAGGAGTCGTTGGCAGATCTGACCTGTTCAGGTATGTTAGGCAGTTACTTCTTTGCAGTTTCGAAAAAGGAGGACTATTCTCCTGATTTCTATGTCAGATATCTTGGACTCCAAAGGAGTTTTTGTACGAGTTGGTTAATGGTTACCCTTGTGACGTATGAGGCAGTGACGGCCCTCGCATGGTGGAGGGTTTCATCTTTTATCTTTTATCGAGCAAGTAATCTTTTCACGACGATCTTAGACTTGTATGCCTTCGTTTGTGGTTGGTCTATTTGGTCCGGAGCTCTTTTAGGTGTCCAAACGATGATCGCTTCGGTCCACGTATTTCTGATTATCGACTGGTTGAGTCGACTAAATAGCGTCGTTCCAACTTACTTGCATTTATTACGGGGAGTTAAAGGGTTCCATTTATGTCCCTTGATCAAATACTTTTTCAGCCGTTGGATTCATTAGATCTATCCCTATAAATAGGGTGGTGGCTTGCATTCTTCATTTGCAATATCTCAATAAGGATGGAGATCTCAGTTTCCTTAGATTTTATTTTGCCTTCAGATCCCATAATATTCAAAAAGTCACATTATCATGATTCACACCGTAATAGCTTGATGTTCTTCTGTCTTGTACTGACGGGTCCCATGGAAGCCCTACCTTGTACTAACGGGTCCCATGAGGCCTCAAATGTTGTTTTCACAGATTTGAGGTCCGTGGTTTCTGTTTGCACATGGAGGGTTCATACTTGCCAATCACCCCTGCTCTTCAATGTTACCTCCGGAGTGATAGACTACTGGGGTGGGCTGGTAAATATTAATAATTCTCGACCGCCCCGAAGAGATGCTGCTCTAGAGTAAAATGTTTTATTTTAAGTAAAAGCAGTATCTTGTTGTGGGTGAATGAGTATTGCCAGTTATCTGGCTGGTAATGCTCATTTCGTCTGGAAGAACATTTGATCTTCAGAGCCTGGCCATCGAACCAAAGAAGTCGACCATCCTGAGCAGCATGCTTCTTAGGTGGTTGATCATAGTCGACGAGGCACTAGGGAGGAGATTGGTGTTTCCGTGGACATTGTCGTGAAGATCGCCGATCTTATAGGATCATTTCATCTAAATCATTGTAACGATCTTTAAGTAGCATGTAGACCTTTGTAACGTAGGATTTTTGTATGTAACTGAATTGATGAATAAAATATTACTTTTATTCCTTACATCTTCTTTGTCGTTTGATTCTGTCATAATTTTTATTCACGAGGAGTAATTTCCGAGTAGATGGATTCATACTTAATTCATCTTCCAAACTTTAGGAGTATTAGCGGCTCTTTTAAGATCGTTAGGAATAGATCGAGGAGTGTTTATTGAGCGGATCAATGTTTACTCAACTTGTTACAATTTAGACTTAGGTTTTTATCACCAGAAATCTTTCTGATCGTTGTAAATATATCGAGGAGTTTTTATTGAGCGGATCAATGTATACTCAACTCTGTTTGATTAGACTAAGGTTTTTTAACCCAAAAGCCTTTTAATCGTTGAAAACATATCGAGGAGTGTTTATTGAGCGGATCAATGTATACTCGACTCGTTTTGTTTAGACTTAGGTTTTTAACCCAAAAGCCTTTTAACCATTGAAAATATATCGAGGAGTGTTTATTGAGCGGATCAATGTATACTCAAATCTGTTTGATTAGACTTAGGTTTTTAACCAAAAATCCTTTTAATCGTTGAAAATATATCGAGGAGTGTTTATTGAGCGGATCAATGTATACTCAACTCTGTTTGATTAGACTTATGTTTTTAACCAAAAATCCTTTTAATCGTTGAAAATATATCGAGGAGTGTTTATTGAGCGGATCAATGTATACTCGACTCGTCTTGTTTAGACTTAGGTTTTTAACCCAAAGTCTGTTTGAATTGTCGTGAGTAGATCGAGGAGGTTTTATTGAGCGGATCAATGTTTACTCAACTCGTTTATAATTTAGACTTAGGTTTTTAATACCCAAAATCTTTTTTAATCGTCGTGAATAGATCGAGGAGTTTTTATTGAGCGGATCAATGTTTACTCAACTCGTTTATAATTTAGACTTAGGTTTTTAATACCCAAAGTCTTTTTGAATTGTCATGAGTAACGGACGAGGAGTTTTTATTGAGCGGATCAATGTTTACTCAACTCGTTTTTACTTGGACTTAGGTTTTTAATACCTGAAGTCTTTTTGAATTGTCATGAGTAACGGACCAGGAGTTTTTATTGAGCGGATCAATGTTTACTCAACTCGTTTTTACTTGGACTTAGGTTTTTAATACCTGAAGTCTTTTTGAATTGTCATGAGTAACGGACGAGGAGTTTTTATTGAGCGGATCAATGTTTACTCAACTCGTTTTTACTTGGACTTAGGTTTTTAATACCTGAAGTCTTTTTGAATTGTCATGAGTAACGGACGAGGAGTTTTTATTGAGCGGATCAATGTTAACTCAACTCGTTTTTACTTGGACTTAGGTTTTTAATACCTGAAGTCTTTTTGAATTGTTATGAGTAACGGACGAGGAGTTTTTATTGAGCGGATCAATGTATACTCGACTCATTTTTTTTTTATGGTCGGATTGAGGAGTGTTTATTGAGCTGATCAATGTATACTTAACTCCTTTGTTCCAATCTCAACCAATTATGATAGTAGAGTTCAAAGGAGTGTTTTCCGGAACAATCGATTTATAGAAATTGCTAAAATCTTTAATAATTGAACTGTAGGCTAAGGCCTTTATTACAAAGACTGAAACTTAATGAAATAAAAATAAAACTAAGCAGTATAATCTGCTAAAATTTATTTACCATAGTATTTTCTAAGGTTGACTGCGTTCTAAGTTCTTGGTAAGGCTGTTCCATCCAAGTGTGCAATTTTGTACGAACCTTTCTTTCCCACTCCAACGACGACATAAGGTCCATCCCAATTTTGTTGTAACTTTCCCACATGCTTGGATACTTCTACCTTTTTCAAGACCAGTTCTCCTTCTTTGAAGGTTTGGACGCGTACTTTTTGATTGTATGCCTTTTCCATATTTGTTTGAGTGGCTTGCAAGCGTACAACGGCTTTTTCTCTTAAGGCTTCTGTTAAGTCGACATCATTTTCTCTTGTCTTTTCGTTTTCCTGACCATCGTACATTTCAATTCTTGGTGTCGGAATTAGAGTTTCAACAGGAATAACAGCTTCCGAACCATATACCAAGCTAAATGGGGTTTCCCCGGTCGAGCTTCTGACTGTGGTTCGATTAGCCCAAAGTACTCCTGGGAGTTCATCAAGCCATTTTCCTTTGGCCGCTCCTAATCTTTTTTCCAAAGATTTTATTATTTCTCGGTTTGTTACTTCGGTTTGTCCGTTCGCTCTAGGGTGCCCGACCGAAGTGAAATTTTGTTGGATTCCCAGTTTCGAACACCATTCTATTACCTGTTTTCCCGCGAATTGGGTTCCATTATCAGAAATTAGGATCCTCGGGATGCCAAATCGACAAACTATGAATTTCCATAGGAAGTTGATCACTTGGAATTGAGTTATTCGTGCGAGGGCGATGCATTCTATCCACTTGCTGAAATATTCTACAGCGACCAGGACATAAGCTTTCTTGGATCTAGCCGCTGGGAACGGTCCCACGATGTCCATTCCCCATTGATCGAAAGGCCAACATATCGGGATAGGGTGCATGTTTTCTGCTGGTCGATGACATATGTTAGCATGGACTTGGCAGTGATGACATTTTGGACATACTGAGCGGCGTCTTTGTTGATGGTAGGCCAATAATAACATGTTCTGAGGCATTTTAAAGCCAATGCCCTTGATCCGCTGTGATTTCCTGCGTCTCCTTCGTGTATTTCCCGTAGTATATTGCTGGTTTGTGATTCAGAGACGCATTTCAAAAGAATTCCTGATACTGATCTTCGGTAGAGTTTTCCTTCTATAAGTGTATACTTTGGAGCTCGATATCTTAACTTCCGAGCATCATTCTGGTCAGACGGTAGCTTTCCTTCTCGAAGATAGTCTATCATTGGGGTCATCCAGTTTTCCTCAGCTTCTTCGATTTCCATTATATCGACTATTGGTGTTTCATCGATATCAATCGCCGGTGTATTAGAAATTAACCAGTTGATCACCCTTTCGGTCTTTCCATCATGGGATCCTGTGAATTTAGATAGTTGATCGGCCCATCTGTTTTCCGATCGTGGAATGTTCTGTATGCCGAAACTTTCAAATTTCTCAGCTAGTGTTTTCACTTTAGCGAGGTATTTAACCATATTGAACTCTTTAGCCTCGTATAATCCTTCGATTTGTCTTTGTACTAACTCTGAATCGGTTAATACTTTAAGACTGTTTATATTGGCTTTGATCGCCATTTCCATTCCTGCGATTAACGCTTCATATTCTGCTTCATTGTTGGTTACGACAATGATTTAACCGTTTTTCGTCGGGTTAATTTAATATCAGTGAATTTGTGATATCGGGGGTTTGGATATTGAATTATTCAGTATATTGGGTTCTGTTACTTTATTCTGGATGGATCGTTTACAAAGAAAAGCAATAATCAAAGGCAAGAAATAAAACCAGTAACGAAATTAAGAACGCAATGATATGGAGGTAAAGTTCTGCAATAATGGATATTATTGAGTTCTATTGTTATCAATGTATTCTTGTGTAATCCCTGAATTAAGAGAATTCGTAGCTGTCTTATACAATGAATAACTAGGTATTTATATTACGCTAAACCTAGTATTACAAGGAATCATAGTCCTAGTTGGACTCGGCCCAACCTATCCTTATTGGGTCCGGAGTGTAATCTTTACTCGGAGCGAGCGGCATCAGGCTGGGTCAGTAAGAAGGTCTCGATCCGTTAGAATTGGTCGAATCGACCTTGTAATCTTTGTTCGGTCAGACTGGTATGTAGGGTGCGAAATAGCCCCCATCAGTACTCCCTCACTTCTTCGAGCGTATAGATAATAGGAGCTCGTAGAAGTAGATAAAACTAGTCGACTGTTTCTTCTCTATGAACGGAGCCTCGTTAAAAACCTTACTTAAGAAAAAACCCAGTGGGAAAAAATCTTAAGTAAGGAAAAGAGTGCTACGTATCATAGATAGTCGTTTCTTCCGCCTAATGATGAATCGCCACGCGTCTATTCAGGAGGCTTTTGGTATCCTTCCATTTTTGGCGGGAATTTGAGTAGCTGCTATAAGTTCGAAACGTCTTTTCTCATTTCCTTATAAATAGGTGACTTTCGAGTTTGCCATTTCTCTTTTATATTTGTTTTTAGATCGCAGTCATTTTCTAGTTTGGTCGTTCGTCGTATAAAATTTTCTTTTCATCGACCTTCTTCTTCAAGAACTAGAATATAGATGGCTTCCGTAAGAAGATCTTCTTCTTCTCCTAGAGAGATCATCGCCCCTGATAACGAGGAGGAGTTACATTCTAATCCTCTGGGTGAACAAACTACGGTCTCTGACCTTGTTATCCCTGTAGAAGATACTTACAAAGTACGAATCCTTTCTGATGCGGACGTAGCCGCCCGAGCCAAAAAGGGCAAAGGTACTGTTCCTCAGATTTCTGAACCAATTGAGGATCTAGCTTGCGCATATACAGAGGAAACATTCCCCGAAGTCGTGAATAGCTATACCAAATATTTTCCGGAGGGTTCTGAGATAATTCTCCCTTCACCTACTGATAGGGTTACTACCCCGCCGGAGGGATGTCGAGCCTTTTATACGGCTCATTTTAATAGCGGACTGCGTCTTCCTTTGTCTCCCCTTTTCCTGGAAGTTCTGAAAACTTTCAGCGTGTGCTTGACACAACTGGTTCCAAATTCTGTTGCTTTCGTGGTTTGTTTTTCCGTTCTGATGATTGCAAAGGGGTTTAAACATTCTTTCCGCAATTTTACGCAACTTTTTCGTTTTAATATTTCTAGTTCTTCAAATCGTGGATATTTCTTTGCTAGTCAGCGACCTAGCCGAGCAATTTTTGATGCTCCGGTCTCTAGTAATCCTTCATGGAAATCCCATTTCTTCTTTGTTCGTCCTCCGTCTAATCTCCGTTCGGTGGACGGTTCGACCATACCTTTCTCATGGGATCATGGCTCTAGTTGGATTCCTGGAGGTCGCTCATCAACTGGCGAACTTGTTCCCGACGATGTGCAATTTATAACTGAGATTCCCGAGATGCGTACAAACAAATATCAAAGTGCTCTTCTGATTGGGGAAGCTTTTCTTCGTAAGGCGGGGTTAAGTGTTCACAATTTCCCCATCAGTTCATCACCTGAACCTCTTGGTTAGCCTTTTATTTGACCTTTAGTATTGTCGCTATACTTTTTATACGGAGAAATTAACTTTATTTTGTTTCTTTTTCAGCTCATATGGTAGAAAACTCCCGACATTCTTTGAAGGGAAAAATGGTGCTGTCGAAATCCTCCAAGTCAGTAGAGAATAATCCTATTGAGCAGAGGGCATCTCGAAAAAGGAAACTGGAGTCGGGCCACGAGTCTGAGGATAACAGAGGGGAATCTCCAGATTCTTCTCGTGAGTCCCCCATTCGTCAGGGGACGGGATCTGGTTATCCTCCTCTTCACCTTAGAACATCTTTGGGTATTCGAGGATGTCGTAGCTGGTCGATGCCTCATCCTACTAATAATCCAGTTGATAGAAAAAGGAGTTACTATGGACGTTCTGGTGACGACCTTTCTTTACTTGGAGATAAACATCCAAAGCCTACTCTGGTCGAAATGATCGAGGATCATTTAGAGGGAAAGAGGGCTGCTGGTTATTCCGAGAAGGATTCTCTTATTCATGATAATAATGAGAATGCGGTTGATAAGGCGACCCGTATTCTTTTGTCTGGCGTTCTTACTCGTGATCTTAATAAGCTTCTTCATAAGGATCCTTTGGAGAAATTCCAGCGAGCTTCTCTTTATGCTGAAAAGGTGAGACCTTTTTCTTTCTATTATTCTGATGAAGTGATCTTTTAAGATTTTCTTAATTTGCTAATTCGTTTCTTTCTGACCCCTTCGTTATTTCAGGTTAACACCTGTCTGACATCATACGCCTATGAAAATTCTCTTTGGAAACAACAGTGCGAATTCCTTGAAGAGAAAATTAAAGTTTTACTTCACAAATCTTCCGGTTCAGAAGTTGGTCCCTCGACATCTTCCTCTGTTCCTGTCGTAGAGACTCGTGCTGCCGGGACCGAAGATCAAGAAATGATAGATAGGGTAATAGAGGTTTCTCGTGCTCAAGAACAAGCCAATCAAATGGCAAGAAAATTAGAGGAATTGCAGTTGCAGAGTACGACTCGAATTAGTGAGCTTGAATCTCAAGTATCAAGCCTTGAAGCTTCTTTAGAGGAGTACGAAAATGATGTCCCCCTTAGGCAAAGAGATCGATATGTTAGGAAATCTGACGAACAAGTTGTTCGTGAATTCCTCAATTCTCCTGTTCATACGGCGTTGGTGTACCGGATGGTCGGTCCTCTTCTTGAGAATACTTTTAAAAAGTCGATTCATCAACTGGTCGCTTTGGAGATGATCGAGGATCGTCGGAAGGAGTATTTTAAGGCAGCTCATATCCGGTTGAATCGTTATGGCGAGCTTTACTCTTCCTCTGAAGTTCCAGATGTCGTATATCAAGGTCTTCCTTTAGCTCACCTTGTCGGAGAGTACGGAAATCCATTGCCAATTCCTCCTTCAGATGTTAACGATGAGCTCGATGATACATTTATCGATCCGGAAGATGAAGAAGAAGAAGAAGACGACATGGACGTCGGTGGCGAACAGAAGATTCCCGATAGCGACCAGGCTTCTTAGAATAGTGGTTTTATTTTTGAAATAATTTTTGTAATTATCCACTCGTAGGTTTAATTGTAACTTAGCTTTCCTACTTTGTACACCAAACGTTTCGTATTCTGACAGTCGTGTCTTTTCACATCCGCTGTAATAATTCAGACAAGTCATTTAATTTGCCGTAATCATTATGTATGCGTCTTTTCAAATTCTAGCGTTTGCTCCAAGGTCAGTTTTCCTGTTTCGCGCCCTTTCTCCAGGTCTGTCGTGTCCTTTCGTGTAGTATAAATACGAGAGGTAAAATTTTACTTGTCTTTTTACTGCTACACTTTTCTCTTAACAGAATACTCTTTCTTGAGCTAGTCGATAAACTACCTCGATATTAATATATATTTTTCCGTAATCCGATCATGAGTAACCTTTTCGGTAATACTTCGAGGCGACCATCCCGCGAGGGCGCTAGAGAAAATAGATCTAAAAGATTACGAAGAGAGGGGCCGTCGATCGAGCCTCCTCATTCGTCTCAACCAATTAGGTCGGAGATTGATTCTCATATTATTACTTCTGAACCTCTTTCCTTGGTAACCTCGTCGTTCTCCGAACCAGTCTTTTCTGCTCCCATTCAGGAAAGAAACATGCCTTCCCCTGGTCGATTAGCTTTTGGGGACATATCCAACGAAGAAACGGCTTATAATATAGCTGTTAGTTCCAATGCTTCTTCCTTTGAGCATGTTTTTCATGGAGAGGACTTTACTGTTTCTCTTCCTTTATCTGTTTCTACTGCCCCAATCACTAATGAAGGGCAAGCTGGTGATGGCTTTTTTGTCAATCCTTCTACGACGCAATCTATTGTGCAGGATTGTCCTGATTATTTGTTTCACGATACTACCGTGATGACTACTTCTTTTGAATCTGGAGGACCTTCTCAAGGTCGGACCGGCTCGCGGTCTGGTCGTAGAACCATAATTTCTGCTTCGGGCAAGGAAACCTCCGTTAGTCCTGACGGGAGAGAGTCTCCTCGTCAACTGGATGAGCGATGTATCAATGAGCAAGTTAATGACATCCTCTTGTCGGAGACTCCACGTTCTGACGGTGTCCCTTTAACTAGCGAATTGCCGGGTTCTGTTGAACCTGATGCCTTGTCCTGGGATTTAGGCATGAGTACCATTTTGCCTGGTGAGTTGAGGAAGCTCGAAGGCGCCTCCAATGTTCGCCTTGTTCAATCTTTGGTGAAGATATGTGAGCAGGTAGACATTTTTGTTCTTTGTTTTGAATTCTTTGTTGTACGGTGGTTTTTCTCATTCTTTCTGTTTTTAGGGCAAATATTTCGCACTCCAGCTGGGTGTGCAAAATGACGAGCTGTGGAACAGTCGGAGAGCTCTTCGGGGTCAGTTGGAGTCCGAAAAAGCTAAAAGCAAGGGTTTGGAGCTGCAGCTGCAAGTTGATAAAGATGCTCTCCAAAGATTGGAGGCCGAAAAAGTTGTGCTTGAAAAAGAGAAAAATGATTTAACTCAGGCTGCTGCCCTTGCAGAGGAGTCTCGACTGCGGTCCTATGAGGAGGGATATGACGCCGGTTATCTAAAGCGTCAAGACGAGTTAATGGCTTTTGCTGGCAACTTGACTCCTCGGAGGACTGTTTCTGGTAGTCGAACTGCTGATCGTTCTTCTTAGCGACTTTAGTTTGACCTGGCAGGCCTTGGACTGTCTATTTTTTTTTTTTTTTTTTTTTTTTTTTTTTTTTTTTTTTATTGTTGCCCAATCTTTTGTGCAGTTACTTGGGCTGAAATTTTTGTAATAGAAGGAGTAGAAATTTGAAAACGATGATCTTTTGTAGGCAGATTCTTGCCTGATCAAATGTCTCCTGTATATATACTTTGTTATGCTCGTTCTTCCCTTGTGCATGGATATAGTCATCATGAAATAATCATTATGGAGTAGCATACTCGCGTTTCTAGATAGAGGAAGGATAGCTTGTCCTTGTTTTATTACTGTTTTAGTAACTGATTTTGCTTTTGCCAATCACAACTTTTGTCGATCAAACTTTGTGTACTCCATTCTGGTCGATGTTCGATCCGTGCTTTGTAAATTTGTCCCTTTATGACATATTTCTTATATAAGGAGGTTATTGTTCCACCTGTTTGAACTTCGCTTTTCTTCTCATCAAGGGAAATTTCCCTCTCCGTGCTTTTCATAAATCCATGTCTTTCATCATTAACTTTTTAACTATACTTTTCTCTAGCCAGTATATCATACTCTTGATATGGGAGGAATTGGAAAATGTAACAGTCCTGGCCAGATCTGACCCGTTCAGACCTCCTTCAGCAATTCTTTGGAAAATTAGGCAGTGACGGCCTTATGGTTTCGAATAGGGAGGGCTATTCTCCTGATTTCGATGTCAGATTTCTTGGATTCCAAATGGAATTCTTGTATGGCCAACTTAGTAGTCCCCCACTGATGTATGAGGCAGTTACGACCCCCGTATGGTGGAGGCTCTGGTCGTTTTTAAGCAATTATCCTCTTTCAACGGTCCAACTTTGCATGCCTTCGTTGAGGAGTTCTTAATATTTTCTATTAGGCGACCTTCATATATGATCGTGCAGATCGTTTTGGTCTTTGAACTTCTTTAAGTTTTCTTGGATTATTTTGTTGATCGCTTCGATCTGTAGATTTGTTTTTCACCGATCAGTTGAATCGATCAGACGGGCGCCGTTCCAACTTACTTGCATTTATTTCGGGAAGTCAAAGGGTCGCGTTTTCGTCCCTTGATTAAACTCCTATTATCCGTAGGATCATTCTCACGGGCGCCTATAAATAAGTAGATAGTTTCCTTATTTTCCATTCATAACAATGAAAATCTCTGTTTCTTTAGATTTCATTTTGCCTTCGGACCCCATAATGTTCAAGAAGTCACATTATCGTGATTTGTTCGCTCGCAGTAAAGGAATTGTCCCCAGTCTTGTATTGACGGGTCCCATGTCAGCCCTTCCTTGTATCGACGGATCCCATGAGATCTCCACTTTATTCTTCATCACTTTAGAGGTCCGTGGTTTCCGTCTGCACATGGGGGGTTCATACTTGCCAGTCACCCTCGCTCTTGGATGTGACTTCCGGAGTGATAGATCGCCGGGGTGGCTGGTAAGTTTTACCGTTTCACGACGGTCCCGAAGAGATGCTGCTCCAGAGTAAAATGTTTTATAGATAAAGTAAAAGCAGTATCTTCTTCTGGGTGAGTGAGCATTGCTAGCTTATCTGGCTGGTAGTGTTCATTTCATCTGGAATCACATACGATCTTCAGAGCCCTGCCATCGAACCAAAGAAGTCGACCATCCTGAGCAGCATGCTTCTTAGGTGGTTTATTATGATCGATGAGGTACTAGGGAGGAGATTGGTGTTTCCGTGGACATTGTCGTGAAGATAGTCGATCCCATAGGATCAATTTAACTAGATCATTGTAACGATCTTTAGATAGCGAGCAGATTTTTGTAACGTAGGATATTAGTATGTAATTGATTTGATGAATAAAATATTATTTATTTCTTGCATCTTCTTTGTCGTTTGATAATTTTATTTACGAGGAGTAATTTCCGAGCAGATGAATTCATACTTGATTTATCTTTCAAAACTTTAGGAGTATCAGCGGATCTTTTTTAGATCGTTAGGAGTAGATCGAGGAGTTTTTATTGAGCGTATCAATGTGTACTCAATCTTGCTATAATTTAGACTTAGGATTTCATAACAAAATCCTTCTTTGTCGTTGTAATTAATCGAGGAGTTTTTATTGAGCGGATCAATGTTTACTCAACTCGTTTTGTTTAGACTTAGGTTTTTAACCCAAAAATCTCTTTGATCGTTGAACATATATCGAGGAATTTTTATCGAGCGGATCGATGTTTACTCAACTCGTTTTGTTTTAGACTTAGGTTTTTCATACCAAAAAGTCTTATTGATCGTTGAACATATATCGAGGAATTTTTATCGAGCGGATCGATGTTTACTCAACTCGTTTTGTTTTAGACTTAGGTTTTTCATACCAAAAAGTCTTTTTGATCGTTGAATATATATGATGTCGAGGAGTTTTTATCGAGCGGATCGATGTTTACTCAACTCGTTTTGTTTTAGACTTAGGTTTTTCATACCAAAGAAGTCTTTTTGATCGTTGAATATATATGATGTCGAGGAGTTTTTATCGAGCGGATCGATGTTTACTCAACTCGTTTTGTTTTAGACTTAGGTTTTTCATACCAAAGAAGTCTTTTTGATCGTTGAATATATATGATGTCGAGGAGTTTTTATCGAGCGGATCGATGTTTACTCAACTCGTTTAGACTTAGGTTTTTCATACCAAAAAGTCTTTTTGATCGTTGAATATATATGATGTCGAGGAGTTTTTATCGAGCGGATCGATGTTTACTCAACTCGTTTTGTTTTAGACTTAGGTTTTTCATACCAAAAAGTCTTTTTGATCATTATAGATATATCGAGGAGTTTTTATTGAGCGGATCAATGTTTACTCGACTCGTTTTGTTAATGAGGAGTGTTTATTGAGCGGATCAATGTATACTCGACTCATTTATAATTCAGACTTAGGTTTATCACCAAAAAGTCTTTTTTGCTGTTGAATATATATACGTCGAGGAGTTTTTATCGAGCGGATCGATGTATACTCAACTCGTTTTTGTCGTCGGAATGAGGAGTGTTTATTGAGCGGATCAATGTATACTCGACTCATTTATAATCCAGACTTAGGTTTATCACCAAAAAGTCTTTGTTGCTGCTGATATAGATCGAGGAGTGTTTACTGAGCGGATCAATGTATACTCGACTCGTTTCGTTCTAATATTTATCAATATGCTAGTGTAATTCCACAGAGCGTTAATCGAAATAATCGATGTATAGAAAATGCTAAAATTTTTACTATTTGAACTCTAGGCTAGGGCCTTTGTTACAAGGATTAAAACTTTGATAAAGTAAAAATAAAACAATGCAGTATAATCTGCTAAAATTTATTTACCATAGTATTTCCTAAGGTTGACTGCGTTCCAGGTTCTTGGTAAGGCTGTCCCATCCATGTGTGCAATTTTGTATGAACCTTTCTTTCCTACGCCAATGACGATGTAAGGTCCATCCCAATTTTGTTGTAACTTTCCCACATGCTTGGATACTTCTACCTTTTTCAAAACCAAGTCCCCTTCTTTGAAGGTTCGGACGCGTACTTTTTGATTGTATGCTTTCTCCATATTTGCCTTAGTGGCTTGTAGGCGTACAGCAGCTTTATCTCTTAAGGCTTCTGTTAAATCAACGTCATTTTCCCTCGCCTTTTCATTTTCTTCTTTATTGAACATCTCTATTCTTGGAGTTGGAATTAAAGTTTCCACAGGGATAACAGCTTCCGACCCATATATCAAGCTGAATGGGGTTTCCCCAGTTGAATTTCTTACCGTAGTTCGATTAGCCCACAAAACTCCTGGTAGCTCATCGAGCCATTTTCCTTTGGCAGCTCCTAACCTTTTTTCCAAAGATTTTATTATCTCTCGGTTTGCTACTTCAGTTTGTCCGTTTGCTCGAGGATGTCCTACCGAGGTAAAATTTTGTTGAATTCCGAGTCTTGTACACCATTCTATTATTTGTTTTCCCGCGAATTGAGTTCCATTATCGGAGATAAGGACCCTTGGGATGCCGAATCGACAGACTATGAATTTCCAGAGGAAGTTAATAACTTGGAATTGGGTTATTCGTGCGAGGGCGACGCATTCTATCCATTTGCTGAAGTATTCTACAGCGACCAGGACATAGGATTTCTTTGATCTAGCTGTTGGGAAAGGTCCCACGATGTCCATTCCCCATTGATCGAACGGCCAACAAATCGGGATAGGGTGCATATTTTCTGCTGGTTGATGACATATGTTAGCATGGATCTGGCAGTGATGACATTCTTGGACATATTGAGCGGCATCTTTATTGATGGTTGGCCAATAGTAACCTGTTCTGAGACATTTTAAGGCCAATGCCCTCGATCCACTGTGATTTCCTGCGTCTCCTTCATGTATTTCTCGCAGTATATCCATGGTTTGTGATTCAGGGATGCATCTCAGGAGAATTCCCGATACTGATCGTCTGTAGAGTTTTCCTTCTACAAGTGTATACTTTGGGGCTCGATATTTTATTTTCCGAGCTTCATTCTGATCAGATGGTAGTTTTCCATCTTGAAGATAGTCTTTCATTGGGTTCATCCAGTTTTCTTCGGCTTCTTCGATTTCCATTATATCGATTATCGGTATTTCATCGATGTCGATTGCTGGTGTATTAGATATTAGCCAGTTAATCACCCGTTCGGTCTTTCCGTCATGGGATCCTGTGAATTTTGATAGCTGATCGGCCCATTTGTTTTCCGAACGTGGGATGTTCTGGATACTGAAGCTTTCAAATTTCCCAGCTAGAGATTTCACTTTGGCGAGGTATTTGATCATATTGAACTCTTTAGCCTCGTATAGGCCTTCTATTTGTCTTTGTACTAATTCCGAATCAGTCAGTACCTTAAGACTCTTTATGTTGGCTTTTATCGCCATCTCCATTCCTGCGATTAACGCTTCATATTCGGCTTCATTGTTTGTTACGATGAAGTCCAATGTTATCGCGTAATTCAAATCTTCCTTATTTGGTCCAGTGAAGTTGATTCCGGCGCCTCCCCCTTCTCGGCATGAAGCACCGTCGACATGCATTAACCAAGTTTGATCCTCGATCATCAAGACATCGTTGTTGTGACAGTTCGATGATTCAGTGGCCTGTGTCGGTGTTTCTAGTATAAAATCAGCCAACACCTGGGCCTTGATGGCAATCCTTGGTTTGTAGTCTACCTCGAACTGGCTGAGTTCGATGGCCCATTTGATTAGTCGTCCGGAGGCTTCTGGTTTCGCTAGGATTTGCCTTAGCGGTTGATTCGTCAAAACGATGATTTTGTAGGTTAAGAAGTAGGGTCGGAGTTTTCGTGCAGCCACTACTAAAGCCAGCGTGAATTTTTCTATTTCCAAGTAATTCTTCTCCGCCCCTTGTAATAACTTGCTGAGATAATAGACAGGCTTATGCTCTGAACCCTCTATCTTAATTAGGACCGAGCTAACGGCCGTATCGGAGATGGAGATGTATAAGTACAATGGTTCCCCTTCTGTTGGTTTGGCCAACATCGGAGGGGATGTTAAATATTCTTTGAGTTGTTCGAAAGCTCGTTCACATTCTTCGGTCCAAACAAAATTTTTCGCTTTTCGAAGTGTTTGGAAAAAGGGCAAGCTTCTATCCGCCGATTTAGATATAAATCTATTCAACGCTACGATCTTCCCAACCAAGCTTTGCACTTGAGAGATGGTCTTGGGAGGTTTCATTTCAGTTATGGCTCGAATTTTTTCTGGGTTGGCTTCTATCCCTCGCTGGTGTACCAAATATCCCAAAAATTTTCCTGACTTAACACCGAAGGTGCATTTTGCGGGGTTCAACTTCATACGATATTTTCTTAAGATTTGGAAACATCGATCTAGATGTTTTACGTGATCTGCTTCATTCATACTTTTAACTAACATGTCGTCTACATAGACCTCCATTATTTCTCCGATTAACTCCCTGAACATTAGGTTTACCAATCTTTGGTATGTAGCCCCAGCGTTCCTTAATCCGAACGGCATTACTATAAAGCAGTATACTCCCTGTTCGGTTATGAATGCGGTCTTCTCTTGGTCGCGCTCGTCCATGTATATTTGGTAAAAGCCTTGGAAGGCGTCCATCATGCTGAACAGCGCAAAGCCAGCAGTCGAGTCGACCAATAAGTCGATTCTTGGGAGGGGGTAAGGGTCGCGTGGACATAACTTGTTAAGGTCGGTGAAATCATTACACATCCTCCATTTGTTGTCCTTTTTATCCCCCTTTGCTACTAGTACAACATTACATAGCCACTCCGAGAAATGTATTTCTCGGATTTGTTTTGCTTCCATCAGTCTTTCAACTTCGGCTTTAATGATTTTATCTTTCACTGGTCCGTGATTTCTTTTCTTCTGTCTGGCGGGTTTCGCCGAAGGGTCAATTTTTAGGGTATGCTTGATTACTCGAGGATCGATCCCTTCGATGTCATTTGCACTCCAAGCGAAAACGTCCACGTTATTTCTTAGAAATTCGATTAACATTACTTCTCCTTCTTTGCTCAATTCTGTACCAATTCTTGTCCTTTTGGACGAGTCGCCTTCTACTAGAATTATATCTTTATGTTCTGGGGGTTGCAAGGATAAATCTAGTGGTTCTTTCCCCTTTTTATCTAATCGATCAGTAATAGGAATTTCGACCTCATTTCTAATTGGATCGTCTTCGATCTTTCTCTTGCTCGGAGTAATAGGGTTAGGATGTTCTCTCAAGGTCAGCGACGTGCTGTAGCAATCCCACGCCATACAGTGGTCATTCGTTATTTCTCCAATGCCGCTATCGGTCGGAAATTTTATTTTCTGGTGATAGGTAGAGACCACAGCTCGAAAAAGGTTAAGGGCTGGTCGCCCTAATATAGCGTTATAAGCGAAGGGTGTTTCTACCACTAGGAATTTTACCAGCTTCACTGTTCGAAGTGGCTTCTTTCCGAGCGATACACTCAAAGATATCGTTCCGCTGGGGATGATCTCGGACCCTCCAAAGCCTACTAACGGTGTGGCTACCTTTTGTAAGTTTATTTGTCCGAGGTTCATTTGTGCTAGAACCTCCCTGGAGATGATATTTGCTGAGCTTCCATTATCGATTAGGATTCTTTTCACATTGTAATTCGCTATTTCTAACGACACTACCATAGGGAAATCTGGGTTATCTTCTTTCGTATCCCAAGTAATGTTTTTAGGTACTTCGCCTTCGTTAAAGCTAATCGGCTCGTGATTTGTTGGCCTATTTTCTAACGTCCATATTTCTTTTGGATATTTAGAACTTGCAATTAGGGATCTTGCCATTCTTCGTCGAGCATTGCGACTATCTCCACCCGCAGGCCCCCCGGATATAGTGTGGATAGTTCCATTGATCTGGTCGTGATTCAACTCCTGAGTAGGTCGATGTTCTGGTGACCTTCGATGAGAACTTCTCCTTTGAGTTCCGTTCCGGGGGCTTCTGCTTCTTTCCCTTTTGCGATTATCTCGTTCTATGTATTCGTCTAGTTTTCCTTGCTCGATCAGTTTTTCAACTTCTCTCTTAAGGTGAAAACAATTTTCCGTTCGATGCCCATGTGCCCTATGGTACTTACAGTATTGATCATAGTTTCTAGACCCTGGTCTGGGCTGAGCGATTTTCCTCGCCTCAGGAATCCAATTATTCCTTTCTAGAACTTCCAAGATTTCTTCGATTGGAGCATTTAATCTTGGGTGTTCTACTTGATTCACTCTGCTTCTGATTGGTGGTTCAGGGTTTCTTGGTCTTTGGTAGAAATTAGGTTGCCTTTCTCGGTCGGCTCCGCTGTATTCCAGTCGCTGGAAAACGTTACCTCTCTTGGAAGATCGCTCGTAATCCAAGGATCTTTGGGCGGGAATCCTATCATGGCGCTTAGACCCTGTAGCCGTAACTTTGTTTTTGTTTTTATCCTTAAAGGAATTCATCTCTTCTTGGGTCATATACTTAGATGCTAGGCTCATGATGTCGGCGAACGTTCTTGGTTGCTTTCGACTGAGGGCATTCCCGAACTGCCTGTTTTTAGTGAGATCGAAGAGGATAGATATTATGTAGTCAATATTTGGGGAATCGATTTTAAGCAATTCTACGTTGAATCTGGCCAACCAATTCCTTAGGGATTCTCCTTCTTGTTGATATATAGTTCCAAGGTAGCTCATTGGAAGTTTTTGTCTCTTTTGGCTGGCGAACTGCTGTGTCAATTTGTTACAGAGTTCCCTAAAGCTGAATATGGAGTTGGCAGGTTGTTTCGCGAACCAGTCCAACGCGAGTCCTTCGAATGTGGTTACCATTAATTTGGCAGTGAATTCAGCAGAGTGGGCATATAAATTCATTATATTCGTAAAGCTAAAAATATAATCATCCGGGTCAGTGGTTCCATCGTAGCGAGGTAGTCTGCCCGGGACTTGTCCGATCGATTGTGCCTCTTTTATTTCCCTGCAAAAGGGAGAACAGGCCGCAAGGCTTTCCTGGAGTTCCGTGGTTCGGGCCCACGGATTTTGAATAGACCGTAAGCGTTGTTCAAGTCGGTCCTGCACCATCCTTTCGATTTCTCTTTCCGTCAGTCGAGCCGTTCGTGGTCGATCAGGGATTGTATCATCTATATCATCCTCAATAGGGATAATTGTTCGTTCCCTGGATCTACTGCGCCTCGCCGGGGTTTTTCTGTGACCTCGTTTCCTTCGAGGATTGTTGTCGGTGGGTTTCGAATTGTCCTGTTGTGGACTGTGTAGCGAGCGGTGCTCGCTTGGTGGGCTATCAGCTTGTTGAGATACATGATCGTTTTGTCCGGGCGTTCTCCGAGCAGGAATTGTCCTGGCAGCCTTAGGATTTTGCGGAATTTGATCAAGCACAAGTAATTCTTCCGGGGAGAGTGATTTAAAGAGCATCGCTATTTGTCGTAATTTCTCCTGAGCACCCGGGAGAGGAGCAGGGATCTCGGGGACTTCCGGCTCTTCCTGTATCGTGCCGGGAGGACCTCCTAGGGGTTCATGATCTCGGGGATGGGTATTCTGTAAATTCTCGTCGGTGTTGGGAACGTTATTATTGTCGTTCCCTTGTGGATCTTCAGATGTGTCATGACCGGTGGTTGTGTTACTTCTTGCTCCGATACGAGCGCTTTTCCTTGGGCGAGCCATATGTCGATCGAATAATTAACCTAGCCCCACGGTGGGCGCCAACTGATTTAACCGTTTTTCGTCGGGTTAATTTAATATCAGTGAATTTGTGATATCGGGGGTTTGGATATTGAATTATTCAGTATATTGGGTTCTGTTACTTTATTCTGGATGGATCGTTTACAAAGAAAAGCAATAATCAAAGGCAAGAAATAAAACCAGTAACGAAATTAAGAACGCAATGATATGGAGGTAAAGTTCTGCAATAATGGATATTATTGAGTTCTATTGTTATCAATGTATTCTTGTGTAATCCCTGAATTAAGAGAATTCGTAGCTGTCTTATACAATGAATAACTAGGTATTTATATTACGCTAAACCTAGTATTACAAGGAATCATAGTCCTAGTTGGACTCGGCCCAACCTATCCTTATTGGGTCCGGAGTGTAATCTTTACTCGGAGCGAGCGGCATCAGGCTGGGTCAGTAAGAAGGTCTCGATCCGTTAGAATTGGTCGAATCGACCTTGTAATCTTTGTTCGGTCAGACTGGTATGTAGGGTGCGAAATAGCCCCCATCAGACAAAGTCCAACGTTATCGCATAATTCAGATCTTCTTTATTTGGCCCGGTGAAGTTGATTCCGGCGCCTCCTCCTTCTCGGCATGAAGCACCGTCGACATGCATTAACCAAGTTTGATCTTCTATGATCAAGACATCGTCGTTTAGGCTGCTCGATGATTCAGTTGCCTGTGTCGGTGTTTCTAATAGAAAATCAGCTAACACTTGGGCCTTAATTGCGATTCTTGGTTTGTAATCGATTTCGAACTGGCCGAGTTCGATCGCCCATTTGATTAGTCTTCCGGAGGCTTCTGGCTTTGCTAAGACTTGCCTTAGTGGTTGATTTGTTAAAACCACTATTTTGTAGGTTAAAAAGTATGGTCGAAGTTTTCGTGCAGCCACTACCAAGGCCAGGGTGAATTTCTCAATTTCCAAATAATTCTTCTCCGCCCCTTGTAATAATTTGCTTAGATAATAGACAGGCTTATGTTCTGAACCTTCTATCTTTATTAGTACTGAACTAATGGCCGCGTCGGAGATCGATATGTAGATATACAATGGTTCTCCTTCAGTCGGTTTGGCCAACATCGGGGGTGTTATCAAATACTCTTTGAATTGTTCGAAGGCTCGATCGCATTCTTCGGTCCAAACGAAGTTTTTTGCTTTTCGAAGCGTTTGGAAAAAGGGTAAGCTTCTGTCCGCTGATTTTGATATGAATCTGTTCAATGCTACTATTTTCCCAACCAAGCTTTGCACTTGGGATATGGTTTTGGGAGGTTTCATTTCAGTTATGGCTCGGATTTTTTCCAGGTTGGCTTCTATTCCTCGTTGGTGTACTAAATAACGCAAAAATTTCCCTGACGTAACACCGAAAGTGCATTTCGCGGGATTTAACTTCATACGGTATTTCCTTAAGATCCGAAAACATCGATCAAGATGTTTTACGTGATCCGCTTCGTTCATGCTTTTGACCAACATGTCGTCTACATAGACTTCCATTAATTCTCCGATTAAGTCTTTGAACATTAGGTTTACTAACCTTTGGTAAGTAGCCCCGGCATTCCTTAAGCCGAATGGCATCACTATAAAGCAATATACTCCCTGCTTGGTTACGAATGCAGTCTTCTCTTGGTCCCGCTCATCCATGTATATTTGATAGAACCCTTGAAAGGCGTCCATCATGCTGAATATTGCGAAGCCAGCAGTTGAGTCAACTAATAAGTCGATCCTTGGGAGGGGATATGGGTCGCGTGGGCATAATTTATTAAGGTCGGTAAAATCATTACACATTCTCCATTTGTTGTCCTTTTTATCCCCTTTTGCTACTAGAACAACATTACATAGCCATTCTGAGAAGTGTATTTCTCGGATTTGTTTTGCTTCAAGTAGTCTTTCTACCTCGGCTTTGATAATTTTATCTTTTACTGGGCCATGATTTCTCTTCTTTTGTCTGGCAGGTTTTGCCAAAGGATCGATTTTTAGTGAATGCTTGATTACTCGAGGATCAATTCCTTCAATGTCATTCGCGCTCCAAGCGAAAACGTCGACATTATCTCTGAGGAAGTTGATTAACATTACTTCCCCTTCCTTGCTCAATTCAGTACCTATTCTTGTCGTTTTGGAAGAGTCTCCCTGTACTAGAACTACATCCTTATGTTCTGGGGGTTTTAAGGCTAAATCTAGCGGTTCTTTTCCCTTTTTGTCTATTCGATCAGTACTGGGGATTTCTACCTTGTTTCTAACAAGATCGTCTTCAAGTTTTCTTTTGCTCGGAGTAATTGATCTGGGATGTTCTTTCAAGGTTAACGAGGTGCTGTAGCAATCCCACGCCATACAGTGATCATTCGTTATTTCTCCGATACCTCCATCGGTCGGAAACTTTATCTTCTGGTGATAAGTAGAGACGACGGCTCGGAACAGGTTGAGAGCTGGTCATCCCAATATTGCGTTATAAGCGAAGGGTGTTTCTACGACTAGAAATTTCACTAGCTTCACAGTCCGGTGCGATTTTTTCCCGAGTGACACACTTAAGGTTATTGTCCCGCTGGGGACGATCTCGGACCCTCCAAAGCCTACCAACGGCGTAGCTACTTTCTGTAGGTTTATCTGCCCCAAGTTCATTTGGGCTAAAACCTCCCGGGAGATGATATTTGCTGAGCTCCCATTATCGATTAGGATTCTTTTGACATTATAATTTGCTATTTCTAGCGATACCACCATCGGGAAATCGTGGTTATCCACTTTTGTGTCCCAAATGATGTTTTTAGGTACTTCGCCTTCGTTAAAGCTGATCGGCTGGTCGATTGACGGCTTGTTTTCCAGAGTCCATATTTCTTTTGGGTATTTTGAGTTTCCAATTATGGATCTGGCTGTCCTTCGTCGGGCGTTAAGACTATCCCCACCTGCGGGTCCCTCGGATATTGTATGGATAGTCCCGTTGATCTGGTCGTGGTTCAACTCCTGTGTGGGACCATGCTGGTGTGACCTTCGATGAGAACTCCTTCTTTGACTATTACCCCTAGGGCTTCTGCTTCTTTCCCTTTTGCGGTTATCTCGCTCTATGTACTCGTCTAGTTTTCCTTGTTCGATTAGTTTTTCAACTTCTCTTTTAAGATGAAAACAATTTTCCGTTCGATGTCCGTGTGCCCTATGGTACTTACAGTATAGGTCGTAGTTTCGAGACCCTTGTCTGGGCTGAGCGATTTTCCTTGCTTCGGGGATCCAGTTATTTCTTTCTAGAACTTCCAATATTTCTTCCATCGGAACATTTATCCTTGGGTGTTCCACTTGATTCACCCTGCCTCTGATTGGTAGTTCGGGGTTTCTTGGTATTTGGTAGAAATTAGGTTGCCTTTCTTGGTCAGCTTTGTTGTATTCTAATCGCTGGAAAACGTTGCCTTTTCTGAAAGATCGCTCATAATCCGCGGATCTTTGGGCAGCAATCCTCTCGTGCCGTTTGGAGCCTGAAGTTGTGGCTCTGTTCTTGTTTTTATCCTTAAAGGAATTCATCTCTTCTTGGGTCATATATTTAGACGCCAAGCTCATGATGTCGGTAAATGTTCTTGGTTGTTTTCGACTGAGGGCATTTCCGAACTGCCTATTCTTCGTGAGGTCGAAGAGAATAGATAATATGTAATCGATATTAGGGGAATCGATTTTGAGTAACTCCACGTTAAATCTTGCCAACCTGTTTCTCAGGGATTGTCCCTCTTGTTGGTGTATGGTTCCTAGGTAGCTCATCGGGAGTTTTTGCCTCTTCTGACTGGCAAACTGCTGCGTCAATTTGTTGCATAATTCCCGAAAACTGAATATGGAGTTGGCGGGTTGTTTGGCGAACCAGTCCAATACGAGTCCTTCGAATGTGGTCACCATTAACTTGGTGGTGAATTCGGCAGAGTGGGCATATAAATTCATTATATTCGTGAAGCTAAAAATATAATCATCCGGGTCAGTGGTTCCATCATATCGGGGTAGTCTACCCGGGACCTGTCCAATGGATTGCGCCTCTTTTATTTCTCTGCAGAAGGGAGAACAGGCTGCAAGGCTCTCCTGGAGTTCCGCGGTCCGGGCCCACGGGTTTTGAACAAATCGTAGGCGTTGTTCAAGTCGCTCCTGCACCATCCTTTCGATTTCTCTTTCCGAGAATCGGGTTGTTCGTGGTCGATCTGGGATTGCGTCGTCTACATCATCCTCGATAGGGATTATTGTACGTTCCTTGGACCCACTGCGCCCCGGCTGTGGTTTTCTTTGTCCTGGTTTCCTTCGGGGATGGTTATCGGAGGGTTTAGAATTGCCCTGCCGCGGACTGTGTAGCGAGCGTCGCTCACTTGTTGGGCTGTCGGCTTGTTGAGAGGTTTGTTCGTTTGGCCTTGACGCTCTTGGAGCAGGAGTTGTCCTGGCAGCCCTAACGTTTTGAGGAATTTGATCAAGTATGAGTAACTCTTCTGGAGAGAGTGATTTAAAGAGCATTGCTATTTGTCGCAGTTTCTCCTGAGCGCCCGGGAGAGGAACGGGGATCTCGGGGACTTCCGGTTCTTCCCGTATCATACCGGGAAGACCTCCTTGGGTTTCGTGCTGACCAGGGTGGGTATCCTGCAAATTCTCGTTGGTGTTGGGAACGTTATTATCATTGTTGTCCTGTAGATCTTCAGATGTGTTATGGCCGGTGGTTGTGTTACTTCTTGCTCCAATACGAGCGCTTTTCCTTGGGCGAGCCAGGTGTCGATCGAACAATTAACCTAGCCCCACGGTGGGCGCCAACTGATTTAACCGGTTTTGGTCGGGTTAATAGTATCATTGAATTTATGATATTGGGGGTTTTGATTATATGTAATTTATGGGGCTCTGTTACTTTATTCAGGATGGATCAATCTCAAGGAAAAGCTATATTGTAAGAACAGAAAGTAAATATTCAATCCAACACAGGAAATAACACAAACATGAAGAGAAAGCTCTTTCTTTATTGAATAGTAATGAGTCGTGCAGTTTAAGCAGAATTCAATGGCCTATATGCCTTGTAATTCAGAATTCTTAATGTCCTCCCCCCTTTTCATACAATGATTAACTAGGTATTTATATCATGCTAAACCTAGTGTTACAAGGAAACATAGTCCTAATAGGACTCGGCCCAAATATCCTTCTCGGGTCCGGAATATAGTCTTCTAGTCGAAGAGAGCTGTACTTGGCTGGGTCGATCAGACGATCCCGAACTGTCTCATTTGGTCGAACCGATCTCATGTTCTTTACTCGATCCGTACAGTATGTAGGGCGCGAAATAGCCCCCATCAGAATTGGAGAGCCATGAGATCCCAATCAGCCAAAGCATGTTATGCCTAGACCAAAGGACCTAAGAAGAAGAGGTCTGAATTGAAACATGCCTTTACAATTTGTCCTTGACAACCCAGAGGCCTACAACATATTTGAGGCTGAATTGGAGAGGTATAACAATTTGCTCGTCCGTCAGAGTCTGTTTATAGCCAAAAAGATCAGATACAACAGATGGAGAGACTACCGTCTGACGAAGACAAAGGAGCAAATCATGGAATGGAAGGCGTTTGCAACAGAAGAAGCCTGATGAGCTGGTTGCAAACAGGATGCCTTAAACAAGCTCTGCATTCAGACTTTTTCCTAGATATGGTTAGATGGAAGCTGAGGAAAATGGCTAAGTCTGAAGCCAAGAAAATTATAGCTTCTGTTCCAGAGACCCCTGCTGAGGGAGAAGACCTGCTGGACAGAGTTGTAAAGTTTTAGCCATTTCCATCATTCTAGAAATGTGGTCTAAGAAGACTCAGTGTCATAAGGGTCACCCAAGTTCAATGACACCCCTGCCCAGTCTTCAACAGATTGTCTTTAGACCGGCCATCAAAACTGTTGGTCCCAAGTGGTCAGATGAGGTCTAGAGGAGGGGAGGGAGGTGAATAGACCTCTGAAATTTTTTATACTTTAAAAAGTTTTCACTCAACTGTCAGCAGACTAAGCTGTTTAAGGTCAGTGAGCTGACTAGGCTGATCAGTGAACAAATCTTTGAACAGCACAGTTAATCACTTCTCTATGTACTACCTAGCTGATTTCAGCAAAATCAACTTTTAAAAGCAGAGTACTTGCAGCGGATTTGTAAAGTGTTTTTCACAATTAAACTCTTATCAGTTAGAAAGATTTATCCCCAGTTCTGTATGGTTCTTTTCAAAGAATCTTTCAACAGTTTTGGTAAAGTGTCATATTGCAATCTTGAAAATATGCAAGTAAAAACACAAAATATTTATAGTGGTTATATGGATTTAAATCCTTTAGTCTACTCTTCCAAGTCACTTAGATCTTGGGTTATACTATAATCACAAAGTTTACAGCATACAACACTTACGCCAAAACAACAAATGAATCTGGCCATAAGCTCACAATAGGAAATCACTTAGAAGACCTATCCACTGAAGTTAGATCACTCACAAAGATGGATCTACACTTCGCACAACACTCTAACAGTTTTTCACTCAGAAAATGTGTTTATCTTTGATCTTCTACTTCTGCTTGTGTCAACAAATGACAAAGCTGATGAGTGAGCAGTTCTTGAGATTTAAAGATTTTGCTTCGGATTTTCTCTCAGAGATTGTGTTGATTTTCTTCTCTTTGTCTCATGAACTATTTATACTCCAGGATTTGAAAAATGTCCGTTGAAGAGAGAAAAAATTCAAATTCCTCGGGTACTGGTCCTTAATTTCCGCGAACGGCTCTTTGCACACCGACAGTACTGCAAACAGTACTTTCTGTCAGACAGCATTTAATGCACCTAGCTGATACGAGGTTTTTCTTCAATTATTTGTCTTTAATACCCTCGGACTTCAGCATTTATTACTCCAAGTGCATTTATTACCGTTGGAGAGACTTTCTGATCCTTTCCACCTGGCTGATGAGAACACGAGTCTGATAATGAACAAAGCTGATCCCAAACTTGAACAAATATGATTTTAGTGGGCGAATCTTCACTAGTCTGATTTCTTTCTTCAACAGCAGATCAGTAGTCTTCTGGACCATCTTGAATTTTGACTTTTCTGATAATACTTTAACTTCAATCAAAATTCTTCTAAAGTTTTTTAACTAAGCTTTCCTAACTTAGCTAGTTATGATGTTTTGGAAATCATCAAAACCTACCTTCAAACTTTTAATTTCTTGTCTTCTGATCTTCATCTTCATCCAACAATTTTCCCCTTTTTGATGATGACAAAACCTAACAGCTAAGTACCTGTACCTAGACTAAAGTTTTTTTCCTCAAAAATTTCTTAGTTAGTGTTGGTCCCAAGTGGTCAGATGAGGTCAAGAAGGGGGGGGGGGGGAGGGGCTGAATAGACCTCTGAAAATTTTTAGACTTAAAAACTTTTCAGTTGTCTGTCAGCAGACTAAGCTTATGAAGAACAGTAAGCTTACTTTGCTGATCGTAAATGAACAGCAGAGTGACCACTTATCTTATAACAACTTAGCTGATTACAGCAAAATTAGTTTTTCAAGAGTATACTTGCAGCGGATGTTTGAAAGTGTTTTTCACAAGTAGACTAAGTCCTTAAAAAGATTTTATCCCCAGTTTTAAACTCCTTTTAAAATCTTTTAACAATTCAAAGTGTAAACTTATGCAATTTCAAAATATGCAAGAAAACTTAAATGCAAGAATAACACCGATAATTTTTATAGTGGTTATATGGATTTAAATCCTTTAGTCCACTCTTCCAGATCACTTAGATTATGGGTTATACTATAAACACATAGTTTACAATATTTCTCCACTTATACCTAGACAACAAATGAAAAGGCTATAAGCTCGCAATAGGAAATCACAAAGAAAACCTATCCTCTGAATTTAAATCACTCACAAAGGCGGATTTAAACTTCGCACAACACTCAGCTAAATACAAAATCACTCAGAATGTATTTTTCTATTTTCTTCAACTGGGTTTCTGTCAACAGATGACTTCCACCAGACGAGTGAGCTGTTCGAGCTTCTTGAGACTTAGAAATTTTCTATTTCAAAAACGAAATCTCAGAAATGTTGTTGTGTGTCTCTCTCTTCGAAATCAGCTCTATTTATACTTGGATTTGAAAATATGACCGTTGAAGCAAATCACACTTCAAATCCATAGCCTTAGCCCAAATTCAGAACGGCTTCCTGCTACAGTACTTTTTCTGTTGTACTTTCCTGTAGCTGCATTAAATGCACCATGCTACTCCGAGAATATTCTTCAATCATTTGTCATTACTACCCTTCTCTTGCAGCATTTATTACACCAAGTGCATTTATTACCGTTGAATTATCTCATGATCTCTTCTACTCTGCTGATCGATGCAACTCTGCTGATAGATACTCTGCTGATCAAATACTAAACTAATCTGATTTGAGTTAGCTGATGACCTACCCTTCTGATTGTTGTTTCATCATGAGATCAGTAGTCTTCTGGGCTTCGAATTTTGAACTCTTCTGATGTCTTCTTCACTTGTTCAAAATTCTTCTAAGGGACCTAAGCTTTCCATACTTAGCTGATTTTGACGTTTTGGAAATCATCAAAACCTTCCCTTATCTTCTTATCTTCTTTGCACTTCATCTTCATCTTCATCCAACAGTTAGAAATGATGTATTGGATGAAAAACTTGAATTTTTCATTGATATCAGATTTGTGAGTACAAGTTACAAGTTTTCAGACAGATGAAAGAAAATACAAGTAATTTGGAAAAACAAATTACAAGAGAATTAAGTCCTAGTGATCTGATTCTTCATCAGTCACCTCTTCTTCTATTTCAAACAAGTCTTCATCATCCTCATCTTCCACTTCATCATCATCACCGTCATCAGCTTCCATTTTTCTAAGTCTTTCTGCCTCAGCTGCTTAAGCTTCCTCAAGCTTCTTCTTGATGCGTTCTAAGTTCTGTTTCTTCAGCTCAGGATCTAGTTGCAGGTTCTAACTCAGTTACAGGTACTTGATTTTCTTCTCTTCGTCTCATGAACTATTTATACTCCAGGAAGAAGATTTTTCTGAGCAGCTTCCATTTTTCTAAGTCATTCTGCCTCAGCTGCTTCAGCTTCCTCAAGCTTCTTCTTGATGCGTTCTAAGTTCTGTTTCTTCAGCTCAGGATCTAGTTGCAAGTTCTAACTCAGTTTCAGGTACTTAATTTTCTTCTCTTCGTCTCATGAACTATTTATACTTCATCATCATCACCGTCATCAGCTTCATCAGTAAGAAGATTTTTCTGAGCAACTTCCATTTTTCTAAGTCTTTCTGCCTCAGCTACTTCAGCTTCCTCAAGCTTCTTCTTGATGCGTTCTAAGTTCTGATTCTTCATCAGTAACTTTCAGCTTCCTCAAGCTTCTTAGCTTCTTCTTGATGCGTTCTAAGTTATGTTTCTTCAGCTCAGGATCTAGTTGCTCTTCTAATGAGTCCTTAGTTGCAGCCAATTAATTATTAGACTTGACTGGTTCCTTAGGTTCTTATTCTTCCTGATCAGCAACTTCTTCTTCAGCATCTGCTTCATTTGCATCAGCAGCCTTTTCATCAGCAGCTTCTGCATCTTTTTCAGCTTCAACCTTTTCTTCAGTCTCCTTAGCTGGTTCAGGTACTTGCTCTGTTTGCTTTTCATCGACATCTTTTTCAACATCAGAGTCTTCACGTACTTGATCAGTTTCAGGTTCTGGAGCGGCTTCTTCTTTTTCAGAAACTATCTTCTCTTCCCCCTTTTTGTCATCATCCACAGGGAGAGAATTATTAACATGTAGATTTACAGCAGTGTAGATCCTTTGTATGTTCGCACCCAAGTTATCCAGCATTGATGATAATTGACTAAGTGTTGATCCTTGATTGCTTGTCTGATCATTCAATTAGTCCAAGTTCAGTTGCAGAGTGACAACATCATTATTGACCTCTGATGCAATCCCATCCAAGTGTGCTGCCCATTCCCTTTTGAGTTCCATTTCAGCATCAGCAAGCTTGGTGATGGATCTGATGGCATTTGCAATATCAGCTTCATTACGTTTAAGAGCTGTATGAAGATGATTCATATCAGCCTTCACGTCTTCAATGTTTCCATTCATGCCATTCAGACATTCGCTCAGTTGAAGAGAGTTGTCAGCAGGCAGATTATTAGCAACATCCTTGATTAGTTTCTTATTTTCCTCCAGTAATCTCCTGTTTTCTTCTTGAGTCTGGTGGTTTTCCTCCTTTATCTCCTTAATCTCCTTTGTCAGCTTCCCAATTCTGTCATCCAAGGTCTGTTCCAGCAGCAGCTGAATAGACTCCATCAGACTTGAATGTTTATCAGCTTTTGGAATGGAGGTGGAAGCTGATGGCTCAACTTGGTAGACTTCAATATATCTACTAAGTTTTCTTCAGTCTTTTCTTCACTTTGTTCAGACTTAGCAGGGTCCTGAACAGTTGGATGAACAACAATTGCGCCAACTTCTACTTGAGCATTTTCTCGAGCCTTTTCTTCATCAGGCTTGGCAGCAACTTGTTGAACAGTTGACTGTTCCTCTACCTTAACAGTTTCAGGCATTCCATCATCAGATATTTTAGTAGTTTGATGGATTACCTGAGTGATTTTAGGCAAGAAACTCTGAGTAGGTGCCTTAATCACTTCCTCTCTGTGATTACTGACTTCAGCACCAAAAGTAATCTGCTGAACACTAGGCAGTGAAGGCAGATCACATGGAGATCTTTTGAAGTATCTTGAACGTTCAGACCATTTCTCCAAGGCCTGGTAGACAGCAATTTTAATAGCCCTTTGAACAGGGTCATCACTTTTTCTCCTCTTAGCAGGTAGGGACTTCTCAATCTTCTTTGCCTCCTTATAGACAATTCCTCTTGTGAGGTTGTGGAATACATCCCTAATGTGATCAGGATCTAAGGCTTGTGAGATGGAATTAGTTTGAAAGAACTCTAGCACCCACTTCTCTTCAGCTTCAAACTCTTCCCAAGCCTTCAGCTCCGCAACAGATTTATTAACTCTGTAAGTTCTCCACTTGTTGTATCTAGTTTTCTCTTGGACGAACAGAGTGGCCTGCTGCAGTTGTCTGTCAAATTCTTGTAAGGCAGCTTCAAATCTGGCAAAGGCACCAGAATGTCCATTGACAATATTCATAGCCCATTTGACATTAAAGGGGCACTTCTCCACTCTCATGCCTGGTGGTAGAATCCTTCTTCCCCTTAAGGATTCTCCAATCTTTATACCACCAGCATGGCGAGGCCCATGAGCATCCTTCTTGCTCATTTCAAGAACCATAGTCAATTCAGCTTCCTCAGCAGCTTGGCGTTTAGCAGGTGTCATTTTCCTACTCCTTTCTTCTTTTTCTGATTCAATCTTGCTAAGCCTGATAGCTTCAGCAAGTTCCTCCTTAGTCTTTTTCTCTTTAAGGGCATCCTCCCTTCTTTTCTTTTCAGCTGCATATATCATTCTCTTGACAATCTTTTTCTTTTTAAGTTTATCAGCAGCAGCAGCAGGTTCCGGAGCAGCAGATGAGATAGGAATGGCTGCTTTTGGTTCAATGATCCTCACTTCTGGATCAACTTGAGGTTCAGAAACCTCAGCTGTTGAAGCTTGCTGTGGGGCAGCTGTTGCATCAGCATCAGAAGTCATCTTAGCAGCAACAGCTTCATCAGGTTTATCAGCTTCAACTGGCCTCTCAGCTGATTGAGGGCCTTCTCTGACTAAATCATCAGATTTAGTAGGAGATGGTTCAAAAACCATCTTCCTCTTAGCAGTCTTCTTTGTTGCAACTTTTTCTTTAATAGGCTTAGAAGCCGCAGTATCTCTCAATTGACTTCTAGTCCTTTTTGCAACGTTTTCAGCAACTTTTTCTTTTGACACTGTCCTTGAAGGAGAACCTGCTGATATCTCCAAGACTTCATCAGTGGTCTTCTTTATGGTAGCATCAATATCAGCATCAGCTTGCTGTTTCTTATCTGTTCTGGCTTGAACAACAGGTTTAGCTGTTTGAACATACACTTTCTCTTTCTTAGCAGGAGCCTTCTCCTTAGGCTCCTCAACCTCTTCTTCTTCAGTCTTCCTTTTTGACCCTCCCTTGACTGTTTGATAATTTGCCATTGACTTGGCATTGTGAATGACTTTCCCATGAGTCATTTCACAACCCAGATTTAGAAACAAATAGCTCAGAGTAATCCTATGGTTAGTCTGCTTCTTCAGGTGAAAGTTTGCCAGAATATACCAAATGATCACAGACCAGTTTACTTCGTAACCATAGTAAATAGCCATCATCATAAAGTATCGTTTCATGGTAACACTATCTAAGGAGAAAGTGCAATTTTCTATCAGCTTAGATACCATATCAGCCATGCGCTAATATTCATGTTTGAGCTGTTTCTTCTTGATGTTACCTGAAAGAACTTCCCCTTCCTGGGCACAGATACTCCAGAATTCATGCATTTTGTCTTCTGACATGGTAGTCACATCAGTTCTTCCTTGGTTGGACAATCCGAACTTTTCATGGAGCAGGGCAGGGGTGATGACTATGTCCTTTCCTCGACGGTAGCCTTGATCTCAAGCTTGTTGAAATCAACAGCCCTTGGCATTGTAATACTCCAGGATTTGATCCTTGTACACCATCTCATCGTGAGCTTCCATGAAGTTCACTAGAGTTGCAACTTTGAACTTCTCAAGGATCGCCTTCATTTCTTCAGTACCAGAGAGGTGATATGTATCGTAAACGAGATACATACCCTCTGCCTCTGCTTCTTGTTGGGGAGTCATGATGATTCTGAAAAGGTTAATGAATAGGAGAGAAATTTTGCAAAATATGAGAGCAGAAAATTCCCAGAAATGCTTTTGAAAGTTTTTGTGTGCGTAAAGGGTTAGCGAGCTGATCAGATCTAGTTTTAAAAGGTTTAGGTGCGTCGGTTTCCGAGTTACACGCCAATCGTTAGATCTATTTTGTGTCAGCTTTGATCGTGCGGCGTCAGTTACGTAGTTCAAAATTCAAAAAGCATTTATTGACTGGCGGGAATATGAACCGCCTTAGTCGACTAGTAAAAGAGGGTTTTAGATAAAACGTTTTTAACTACAAAGGCTTTTACATAAGCGATCAGACGAGTAAACTTAAATACTTATCTGATGGGACTTTTGTCCTGATGACAGACATTACTAGTGAAAGCCAATAACTAGTAATCTTCCTCGGCTGTTTGTCAATCCAGCTAGATAATTAATCTTCAGTTCATCAAGAATTAAGATCTTTTGTTGAAAACATAACTTCAACTAACTTTCATTAACGAATTTCATCTTTTAATCAGAAGTACCGCTAGTCTTACACGTTCTCCCTGACTTTAAGAATCCATAAGTTAACTAGTCTGTTGAGAGTTAACCTTGAAGTTAATAAGATGAGTAAGCTTATAAACTCCAGTCATCTGATGAGTTCCCCCTCAGCTTATGCATCTAAATTCAGTAGGCCTAGTTCAGCACTTAAAGTTGAAAACCTTGCATCAGTTACAGGTTTTGTGAAAATATCAGCGATCTGATTTTCAGTATGAACATATTCTATCATGACATTTCCTTTTTCCACATGATCTCTTATGAATTTTTGATCATGTTCGTCATCCTAGTCTTGATTTCGGTTTTACAGATGTATTAGAATTTTTTTCGATTTATTATGTACAATAACGTAATGATGTTTGATCTCTATATGCTTAGTCCTTGAATAACTTGTAGTGTTCTGAGTAAGAGAGATTGCACTTGTATTGTCACAGTAGATAGGTATCCCTCTGATTTTAATGTTGTAATCTTCTAGTTGATGCTTATGTTGGGTTGCCTCGATTGTCAGAACAACAAAAGTGCGGAATTTTAAAAAATTTCGAAACACCCAAGGTCCCATATATTAGATCTCCATATTATGTATACGAAAGCATGAAACAAAACACACAATGTATTAAAACAAGGGTGTTTCGATTTTTACCTCACCACAGGCTAGGTGGTGGCAACCTCCAACTCTGATTCTGATTCTGGTTCACGGGAGTGATCCAAATGTCTCACCTCCAGAATTTAGTCCACACCAACTGGATTCTGGCTACACCTCCTAGTCTTAAGCTAAGAACTAGATCTAAGAGGTTTGTTAATGTAGGACTGTGCAGATCTACTTGGCAGGGCAAGATCCAGCATGGAGGAACGAGGGAGAACTCACGGCGGCACTATAGCAGCTCATGGCTAGCAGGAGGCGGCGGCTATTGGTGGCGGCGCAGGGTTTGGGGCGGCGGCTACTAGGGCAGAAAAGACTTCGGGTTTTGTGCTAGGGTGTTAGCTTTTTGAGCTCTGGTTGAACTCTATTTATAAGTCTTCTACTTGACCTAGGTTTGCAAGACTTCTTATGGGCTTTTGATTAAAGGCCCATGTCTTGCAAGCCTTGCTTTAATTAACTACTTTAATTAAAAAAAAATACCCAATCCATATTAATAAATTAATATTTCCTTTAATTAATTAATTAGCAATTCAATTAATTATATTAATTAATTAAATCAACCAATTAATTAATCTCCCACTTGAATTAACACTTTAATTTGTTTAATTGATTTAATTACATTTAAATCAATTAATTCCTTTTATATCCTTTCATAACAGTCACCGTCCAATTGTATTGTGTGTGACCCTCTGGGTTCACCATCAATTGGCAGCAGGCCCACAAATTCCTCGTGATTTAATTTATGAACAATAAATTGCTCCGGTCAATTAAACAACCTTTAATTGACCACTCCTAGAATCAAATCCTCTATTAACTCAGGAGTACCCACACTTCATGGTCGATGTCTAGCCACAAGCCCATTAAGCCCAACTTCAGGTGAATTGATATTTGTGAACCTCGTCTTTCTTATAATTGCCATGTACATACGGTCCTTCTATCGACTAATATTCCCGATCAAGATTTAGGGTGTGTGAATTGATCGGCACCTCTAAATTTGTCTCGATAACTATACTTTCTAATTCGGGATAATATTCCAGTGTGACTGCTAAATTTGGAAACCCCTTTCCAAATCCGTCACCGACTGCGGCAACAAATTCCTCAGATATATTATCTAAGAATCGTATAGGAAATTCTCTCATCTATTACGATGAGTCGGTAGATTCCATATTGGTACTAACCACTCGCGTACACAACTATACGCACCCAACCTAGGCATGTTATGATCAGGCTAAGTGATCTATACCTAGATCTAAGTACGCACATTCATGCACCGAATTCGCCCTAGCACCTCAAGTCAAAGGACTAAATCGTACATTATTATAAGCCTTGAGAAACATCCCATCACCGATATGCGTCATGCGCTTCCATGATAGGTTTCTCTGTTTGGGTCGTTCGATGCATTCAATCCTCCATTGGGTCGTTCGATGAGTCGGTAGATTCCATATTGGTACTAACCACTCGCGTACACAACTATACGCACCCAACCTAGGCATGTTATGATCAGGCTAAGTGATCTATACCTAGATCTTAGTACGCACATTCATGCACCGAATTCGCCCTAGCACCTCAAGTCAAAGGACTAAATCGTACACTATTATAAGCCTTGAGAAACATCCCATCACCGATATGCGTCATGCGCTTCCATGATGGGTTTCTCTGTTTGGGTCGTTCGATGCGTTCAATCCTCCATTGAACCACCTACTCATATGCACTAGCCTCAAATGCCTTGCTCATGAAACGCTACAAATTCACTCCTGTGAATCATGCATACTCGTACAAGTCTTGGCGATTCCTACGATACCCCGTCTCGTTCGGAATCTATGACTTGGAACAGTTTTAAGATTACGACCTTAGATACTGTTTCATGATTGCACTAAGTACTGAAGTGAATCGTCCCATAGTCAAATGTAATCTAAGGATTTCATCCAATCGCTTAAATGTATTCGCGAGAGATGAAGTTGGCCATTGCTTATCCTTATACACATATAAATATACGTGCGTATTATTATAAAATCAAAGATTGTCTCATACAGAATAGACCTATTACAAGCTTATTGAACTGGCTTGCTGGGCACTATCCGATCAATCTCCCACTTGCCCTAAAGCCATTCACATATGTTTCTAAGACCCATCTTCTCTAGATGAATATCGAACGCCTTTTGTTAAAGTGGCTTAGTTAGTCGGTCAGCCATGTTGTCTTCTTATTTGACATACTCCATGTGCATGTCTCCTCTACCAATGACCTCCCTGATCACGTGGTATTTCCTTTGTACGTGTTTGCATTGATGGTGTGATCTCGGCTCCTTCGCTTGAGCTATTGCCCCGTTGTTGTCACAGAAGACTACTACTGGTTCAGCAATGCTAGGAACAACATCCAGTTCTTGGATGAAGTTCTTCATCCATAAACTTTCCTTTGCTGCATCTGATGCTGCAATATATTCTGCTTCTGTGGTTGAGTCGGCAGTGGTAGACTGTTTACAGCTTTTCCAACTGACCGCTCCACCATTGATGCGGAATATGTATCCAGAGTTGGATTTGAAGTCATCCACGTTAGACTGGAAACTCGAATCAGTGAATCCTTCAAGTTTCAGTTCTCCACTACCACCGTAGACCAAAAACATATCCTTAGTCCTTCGTAGGTACTTTAGGATTGCTTTTACGGCAGTCCGGTGTTCTTCACCTGGATTTGACTGATAGCGGCTCGTTACACTTAGAGCGTGTGCTATGTCTGGTCGAGTACACAACATTGCATACATAATGCTTCCTATAGCAGAGGCATATGGTATGAGAGACATTCTCATCTTTTCTTCGTCGGTTGTAGGGCACATTGACTTAGAAAGAGAGATGCCATGTCTCATTGGAAGCAATCCTCTCTTGGATTCTTCCATTTTGAATCTCTTCAAAATTGTGTTGATGTACTGAGATTGGGAGAGTTCTATCATCTTCTTCGATCTATCCCTATAGATACGTATTCCCAATATGTAAGATGCATCTCCCATATCTTTCATGGAGAACTGCGCGGATAACCACGCTTTAGTCTGCGCTAACATCTTGATATCGTCTCCGATTAACAAAATGTCATCGACATACAAAACAATGAATTGTATCGAACTCCCACTATTCTTCTTGTACATACAAGGATCATATACGTTTTTGATGAAGCCAAATGCTTTGACTGTCTCATCAAATCGTATGTCCCAGGTTCGAGACGCCTGTTTGAGGCCATAGATTGACCTTTGAAGTTTACACAGTTTGTGCTCACTTTCTTTGGAAGCAAAACCTTCAGGTTGTTGCATAAAAATCTCCTTGTCAATGTCTCCATTGAGAAAGGCGGTCTTTACGTCCATTTGCCATATTTCGTAATCATGCCACGCGGCTACGGCAAGCAGTATCCGAATGGATTTCGACATCGCCACGGGAGAGAAGGTTTCCTCATAGTCTATTCCAGGCCTTTGAGAATACCCTTTCGCCACTAAACGAGCTTTATGAGCTAATACCTCTCCATTCATTCCAAGCTTGCGCTTGAAGATCCATTTGCATCCTACAGGGATAGTTCCCTCAGGTGGATCGACCAAGGTCCAAACCTTGTTGGAATGCATGGAATCCATTTCGGATTGCATGGCTTCGAGCCACGCACCCGAGTCTATGTCTGACATCGCTTCTTGATAAGTCCTTGGATCACTTTCCACTTTCTCGTTTTCGTCAATGAAGCCAAATCGCTCTGGCTCCTTACGAATTTGATCAGACCTTCGAAGAGTAGCTGTACTAGTAGGTTCAGTAAATTCAGGTTCAGCTCCCACTGTTTGTGGGGATGGGTCCGATTCCTGGACTTCATCAAGTTCTACGATTGCCCCATTTCGGTTGGTGAGGAAATCCTCTTCCAAGAAGTGGGCGTTCCTAGATACGAGCGTATTACATTCTTTAGGACGAAGAACAGGTATCCAATGGATTCCTTTTTGGATACCCCACAAATTTGCACAAACTAGACATACTATCTAGCTTATCTCCCTTTTTGTTCTTTACATACGCTGGAGATCCCCATACTCGTAAATACGAATACACGGGTGCTTTACCATACCATACTTGGTACGGCCTTGTTGGCACTAACTTCGAAGATACTACGTTTAGTATCTTCGAGGCAGTTAATAGGGCTAGGCCCCAAAACCAAAAGGGGAGATCAGTGAAACTCATCATGGAACGAACCATGTCTAACAAAGTTCGGTTCCTCTGCTCAGACACTCCATTGAGTTGGGGCGTACTAGGGGGAGTTTCCTGTGCGAGAATTCCATTCTCTTTCAGATAATCGAGGAATTCTTGGCTTAAGTACTCACCACCTCTGTCAGATCGAAGTGCTTTAATACTATGCCCAAGTTGGTTCTCTATTTCCATTCGAAACTCTTTGAATTTCTCAAAAGTTTCGGATTTGTGTTTCATGAGATACACATATCCATAACGACTAAAATAGTCGGTGAATGTTACGAAGTACGAGAATCCTCCTCTCGCATTGACACTCAATGGTCCACAAACGTCAGTATGGATTAAATCCAATGTTTGCTTGGTTCGCTCGGGATTCCCTGTGAAGGGTGACTTGGTCATCTTTCCTTTGAGACAAGATTCGCAAGTTGGGAGTTCATCCATGTTCTTTATTTCAAGAGCCTTAGATGAAACCAGCTTTTGAATCCTACTCTTGGAAATACGTCCAAGTCTAGCGTGCCAAAGTTGTGGAGTTTGATTATCATATTTCCTTTTTCTAGATTGAATGTGCATGACGTTGGAATTTATAGATTCTAGGGAATACAGACCATCTATCAAAGTACCACGAGCATACATTAAACCACCTTTAAATATGCAAAAAGCTCCATTTTCAATGGAAAAATTAAAACCATCAATATCTAACATAGGTATAGACATGATGTTCTTAATAATTGTTGGTACGTACAAACAGTCTCTTAAAACCAAAGTAAAATTCCCTAAAACTAATTCCACGTCTCCTATAGCCTCAGCGGCGATCCTAGCTCTGTTTCCAAAATACAGGATTCTATCCCCGGGCTTCAGGTATCTTACTGCTCCCATCACCTGCAAATCATTGCAGATATGAGAACCTGCTGCGGTGTCTAACACCCACGATGCACAGTTAATAGAAATATTAACTTCAACCAAGAAAATACCTTTGGGTACCAGTTTCATCTTTAGGTAGTCTGGGCAGCTCCTTTTCCAGTGCCCTGCTTTCTTGTAGTGGAAGCATTCGTCTTCTGGGCTTTTGCGCTTCTTTTCGACCACCTTCGTGACTGCCTTCAAAGAGAAGACCTTCTTCTTCTTCTTACCTCTCTTGGGCTTTGCAGCCTTCGATTGGTGTGCAGTCATTACCGGCTTCTCTTTTTGATAGTCGCTTCTGCAGTTACCAACAAATTGGTTAGTTCGTCAAGAGAGAGGGTTCTATCCTCCATGTTGAAGTTCAACACGAACTGGTCAAAAGAACGAGGCAGCGTATGGAGGAGGAGGTCAGTGCTAAGATCAGCGTGCTAATCTACATCCAATCGCCCCAGTTTTTCAACCAGGTTGATGAAACACAGACAGTGATCCTTCACACTGCTTCCTTTAGCCATCTTGAGATGAAACAGCTCCTTAGTGGTCGCGAACCTTTCGGTGCGAGACCTCTCTCCAAACATCTGCTGGAGATGGAGAAGTATATCTCTAGCAAGCGGTATTTCAGCATGCTGTTTCTGCAGTTCATTCGACATCGAGGCTAGCATGAGGCAGCGAACCTGAAGATCATCATCAACCCTTTTAGCATGGGAGGTTCGTTGTTCCTCAGTAGCTCGTGATGCGGGTGCAGCAGGCATAGGTGTGTCAAGCACATAGCTTCGTCGCTCGGAGTCGAGGACAATTCTAAGATTTCTTAGCCAGTCGACAAAGTTTGAGCCATTCAACTTGTTTGCGTCGAGGATAACAGATAATGGATTCTTAGACATTGTACTTAATATCTACAAATGGAAAGAAGTCAACGTTTAGCTAACTGATCTTATGTCTAATACTTATAATTATCGAATTTTGGATTTGTTTTCGAAAAGTTCTCCCACTATTTTATCGAAACAATCACCCCTTTGATTGCTCGGGAAATTTAATTCCTAGCAGGTCTTGACGTCCCAGCAGCATTTAATTGTACCCACGACTCGTGGCCATACACATACAATTAATTCTCCAGGTAGGTATACTTTTACCAATTGTGGCACCTCACAACCTTCAAGCTATTTTGCCTCGGTTTTCACATTTATCTAGCACTGCTACATCATAAATGCTACTAATCGTTAAGTAGAACCCATCAATCACGATGAGAAACGAGCCCGGTCGTGAATTCTCCGTAACTAGTTATCGGTCGATCTTCACATCCCGACCAGTCCTCACCCTTGTCGAGTTTAGTTAAAAACAAGAGTCAAGGAGTTTCGTGTATTGTCCCTTTCTTTGATGGAAGGCTTGGATCTTTAAAACTTCATTTTAAATGTACCCAATAGACTTAATATTAAATTCGTGAGGGGAATTTCTGGTTAGAAAGTTATACTAACTCTCCTCGAGATCTCACCGATTCAATTATGCTTTATCTTTTATTACGATCTAGATTCTAGCGCGCATCTCATACAAGCTAAATATAAATCGACAAATAAATAAAAAGCCATACAAGCTTAGCATGCATACTACCACAATATGTTTTCGATCGGGAGCCTCCTACCACAATGATGTTGGCCCTATTGGTCAATCTAAAGGGTTTGCAGACAGGCCTATGCTATTACACAATGTACCATGCATACATGGCCTTCATATCTTCTTGGGCTCCCACCTTGCTTGTAAACGGGCCTCCATCCTAATCTAGGAAAGCAGTAAAGCCCTATTCTATTACAAAGGCTCAAAGTGGCCCAAAAATATAATAGTCTCGCAGGCCCAATAAAAAACCAAACATTAAATGAAACCAATAAGGTCAAGGCTCGGCCCGATCGAAAACCACGTAAACAGTTCACGCAGAGCAAGAAACATGCAAACATCCTTTACCTATTTCTTTCTTAATTTTAAAACAACCTTTTAAAACTAACTTCCTATGATTCTTACTTTTTAGTCACTGCTAATTATGAAAAAATAAATATTCGGGTAAACAAAATAAATTTTCTGCTCAAAATTCAGATTCGGTTTTTCAACTTTTGAAAATTGCACTTTGACCCCAAAACTTTTAAAAAGTTACAAAACACCCCAAAACAGATTCGGGCAGCAGACCAGAAAATAAAATTTGAATTCTGAAAATTTTTGATTTTTCAAACAGGCCTCTGAATTTTTGGTAATTGCAAAACAGTCCCCGAACTTTTGAAAATTACAAAACGACCCCAAAAAGCTATGCAACAAGATTTGCAAAACAGTCCAGTATTTTTGAAATTTCCAGATTCTAAAAATTCGAATTTTCAGCCCTTTAAAACCCTAATATGCGATTTTATTGCACAAAAGTCCTGAAGTTTTCAAAAACTATAAATTCGCCACAGATCTGAAAAAGCAGTTTTACCTAATCATAGATCTAGTCATAACAAGCAAGAATCAATTTACAGAACATAATTATCACGTGTTTACATATACATAATTAAACATATACGATGAACACACATTATTTTCAGGCTTTTCGTATAATAAGTATGGAGTTGGCTCTGATACCACTGTTGGGTTGCCTCGATTGTCAGAACAACAAAAGTGCGGAATTTTAAAAAATTTCGAAGCACCCAAGGTCCCATATATTATATCTCCATATTATGTATACGAAAGCATGAAACAAAACACACAATGTATTAAAACAAGGGGTTTCGATTTTTAGCTCACCACAGGTTAGGTGGTGGCAACCTCCAACTTTGATTCTGATTCTGGTTCACGGGAGTGATCCAAATGTCTCACCTCCATAGTTTAGTCCACACCAACTGGATTCTGGCAACACCTCCTAGTCTTAGGCTAAGAACTAGATCTAAGAGGTTTGTTAATGTAGGACTGTGCCGATCTACTTGGCAGGGTAAGATCCAGCATGGAGGAACGAGGGAGAACACACGGCGGCACTATAGCAGCTCACGGCTAGCAGGAGGCGGCGACTATTGGTGGCGGCGCAGGGTTTAGGACGGCGGCTACTAGGGCAGAGAAGACTTAGGGTTTTGTGCTAGGGTGTTAGCTTTTTGAGCTCTGGTAGAACTCTATTTATAAGTCTTCTACTTGACCTAGGTTTGCAAGACTTCTTATAGGCTTTTGATTAAAGGCCCATGTCTTGCAAGCCTTGCTTTAATTAACTACTTTAATTGAAAAAAAGAACCCAATCCGTATTAATAAATTAATATTTTCTTTAATTAATTAATTAGCAATTCAATTAAATATATTAATTAATTAAATCAACCAATTAATTAATCTCCCACTTGAATTAACACTTTAATTCATTTAATTGATTTAATTACCTTTAAATCAATTAATTCCTTTTATATCCTTTCATAACAGTCACCGTCCAATTGTATTGTGTGTGGCCCTCTGGGTTCACCATCAATTGGCAGCAGACCCACGTATTCCTCGTGATTTAATTTATGAACAATAAATTGCTCCGGTCAATTAAACAACCTTTAATTGACCACTCCTAGAATCAAATCCTCTATTAACTCAGGAGTACCCACACTTCATGGTCGATGTCTAGCCACAAGCCCATGAAGCCCAACTTCAGGTGAATTGATATTTGTGAACCTCGTCTCTCTTATAGTTGCCATGTACATACGGTCCTTCTATCGACTAATATTCCCGATCAAGACTTAGGGTGTGTAAATTGATCGGCACCTCTAAATTTGTCTCGATAACTATACTTTCTAATTCGGGATAATATTCCAGTGTGACTGCTAAATTTGGAAACCCCTTTCCAAATCCGTCACCGACTGCGGCCGCAGATTCCTCGGATGTATTATCTATGAATTGTATAGGAAATTCTCTCATCCAATACGATGAGCCGGTAGATTCCATCTTGGTACTAACCACTCGCGTACACAACTATACGCACCCTGATAGAAATAGTGTCCTGCAAGCCAGCTGTATGGTTAGCATTAATTGTAATTAATGAGGAACTATTCAATTTTGATTAATAAATGCACTTTTATTAAATGGTCAACTTTATCTTATGTAATATTTGTCTACGCATAAGGATAGAAGTCCTTAGATCACAGGGCTATGGGACAACCCGTGGACTGATCTCCAAGGCCATGATCTAGAATATATTCAAGAGTCGTAGAATCCAATCGAGATAGGACATCGTTGGATTCGGTTAGACTCTCACTATTGTGTATACTCCGATGAACTGGAGGACGCTGGGGTCCACGAGCGTGACTGGGATAGTCGATACACATAAGTGGGTGGCTTGCTGGGATGGCAAGCGCACTGAATACCCCAATTAGAAAATAACTCACCATGGAAGCGGTAGTCGCATATCGGGGTTGAAGTTATTTCAATTTACAATAGTATACGAGGAACGATCCCTAACAACTTGAGATGATAGGGTTTATCTGGTGCGAGAACGTCTATGCTTTGATGTGAGTTCCGACTGACTGGGGATCGCCAGAAAGTCTCTGTGGACTCATGTTGGGTATAGAGGAACTCGTATGCAGATTCATATCATCAACAAAGGATCCATTGACTCGACTTGATAGGTCGAGAAATTCTCCTATGGATTTCTGTGAGAAATTAATTCTGATGAAATCCTTGGCCAAGGTAACTGACGACTTTATGTAAGTAGCTCATAAAGAACAAGTCAAAGAGAATTTATTTCGATATCAGAGAACATAAGGTCAAGACAAAAGATAAGGGAATCCGATGAAAGACCATACCCTTAAGTCTCGACTGGGAGATTGATCGATGGAGAGATTGTGTCGTATATGGAAATTGTAAATGATAAAAAGGTTCACTGAATTAATTCACCAGTGATTGGGCTCCATGGGCTTGTGACTGGACATCGACCGTGGAGTGTGGGAGAATTCCCAAATTAGCAGGGGTGCTAATTTTGGAATGATTGATCGACAGAGTGTTCGATTAATTTAGAGTATTAATTGCTCGAGTAATTAAATAATATTTAATTACAACCTTCGGCCAATTATGTGGTGAACCTACGGGGGCATACACAATACACATGAAGCGAAAGCGAGGAAATAGGAACGAACCAGTTGACTGGGTCGACTGGGTCAAAATCGACTGGGTCGATTAAATGGGTGGGTCGACTGGGTCGACCCATATGGAACGAAGATGGATCCAATTGGAATTGGATCAAGATTATAAATTAAATTGGAATTTAATTTATGAGTAAATTAATTAATTATGATTTAATTAATTAATGGAATAATTAATTTAATTAGACTTGGAGTTTAATTAATTAATTGGGAGATGATTTAATCAATTGGGCTATTTAATTGGGAGATTAAATAAAGCCCTGAAAGATTAATTAATATGGACCATGAATCAATTAGAAGACTTAGTCTTCTAATTAAAGAGGGCCATGGCCCATGTAGGAGAATTAGTATCCTAATCCTAGGAGGATTAGGTTTTATGAGATATCTATAAATAAGGGACTAGGTCTCATATCTCACATACAACTCCACAAGAAAAATCAAGAAAAGCAAAATTCTCTCCCTCTCTCCCTTGTGATCGGCCGAACTCACTTCCACTTTAGGAAGAATTTTCGTCTTCGATTCTTCGTTCTAAAGTTGTTCTAAAACCTAGATATTAATATACCCTATGTTCCAGTTGATTAGGATATATTAATTTTCGTGATATTGTGGTGTATCAACTCGTAGAGGCGCAACACGTGGGGCGCTAAACAAAGGTGTGGGTCGATCTTACCGAGGCAGAATTCAGAGTTCGTCTTGCTAGCCGAGGATTTGCAAGGAGACAGGTATAAACGAGAAAACTTATACTGTCGTTTAATTATATTCATATATATACAACCAGAGAATATCCTGGCAAGATTCTTTAAGAGGCCCTAGAAATTTTTTTATATTCCGCTGTGCCTAGGGCTGTTTTTCTTACCGAATCCCAACAGTGGTATCAGAGCCAACTATAGGCTTTGTATATATATGAATTTGCGAATTATGTGTTTATTAAATCATATGTTTGATTTATGTGGCTAGTTCTTTAACTGTGCATGTTATAGGACGTATGTTTAATTAACTTGGAGTTAATGTTTAATTTAGGATTCGAAAATTTTATCATGTTGATGTTATTTTGAATTAGGATTTAATTGACTGGGTTTGTTGAATTAAATCTGTGGGTAATCGAAGAAAAAATTTTTTTTTTTATTAGATCCGACTCGCGGTGGCACGCGGCGGTGCGCGGCAGCGCACCGCGGCTGGGCGGCCACCGCAAGCCGCTGCCAACGGCAGCGTGCTGGCAGCACGCTAGCCGCACACGCTGCGCGCAGCAGCAGCCTTCGGGCTGCTGTTTACGCGCTGCTGTGTGCGGCTGCTCGCTGCCGCACGCAGCCGCGTGCAGCGGCTGCTGCCGCAGGCAGCTCACGCGCCGCCTTGGTGGTCGCGCGTGGGCTGTCCTACGTGGCAGTCCGTGATTGGCCTCGTCTGGTTGATTTCTGGTTGGACTCTAATTCTGCCTATTTTGAAAGTCCTGAAAATCTTGGAGAATTTTGGAAGATTAGGAAACTTGGAGTTTTTGGATAAGGTAGTTACTTTGTTAAACTTAAACACTACCTTAATTAACTAATCTAGTCAAAATAGGATTATCTTGAGAATCTTGGAGATTTGGGAATTTTGGGAAACTTAGAGTTTTGGATAAGGTAAGAATCTTAGAGATTTAGATTACCTTAATTAACCAATTTAATCAAGATAAGAATTGTAGATTACTTAGAGCTCAAGTAAGAGCTAATTAATCTTAGAGGTTAATTGTTAATTCAAAATTAATTAACTTGGATGAATTTTTGCGAATTAAAATTAATGAAGCCGGTAAATTTACATGATTGCCCTTATGTGAATTTATGCATGTTCTTGAGTGAATATGTGGATTGGTCGATTTTGCCCTTAAGCCCTGTGTTGTTTTTGGTTTATTTAATTTTGGGTTGTAATTAAATGGGCCTGATTGGTGCCCTTGCTTGCGCAAACAAATGTAATAGAATAGGACCATTTAAATTATGTAAGCTAGGCTTAGATTAGGCTTGGAGCCGAGAAGACCTCATGAAGACTTGGAGATCCACATGGAGGCCCATTTACCTTGGAGGACACGGAGGCCCAATTCATTACATGGAGGCCCAATCAAGCTGGATATTACAAGAAGGCCCATGATGTATGGGTTTAAAAATTGTAATAGTTAGGACATTTAATTTTCACCCTAGACTGACCAATTGATTCATCACGTGGCTCGTGATGGATCGCATAGGATGGGCAATCGACCAATCATATCTTGCTAGGTGATGAATGTTTACTTTTTCGCAAATTATTCTTTGATGTATGAGATGCATGCTTAGGATAGAAAACGTAAACAAGATAAGCATAATCTGATGAGACCTCGCACACTTAGAAACCTCCAATTGAACTTAAAATTCAATTAGAATATTAAATCGAATAACGGGCGCATATGAATAGTGTACATGGTCCGAGCCTATCCAATTACTAGGTCTTGGGCATATTGTACGAATATATCTCGATGTCTCACGAGTCGTGGGTCGAGCTATAGGAAGATAATATGTCTATTGCCTCGATGCACGAGTTTAGTGCCAAGGGAGGGGATAGCAAGGTTTTAGGCGCTGTCTCACGAGTCGTGGGGCGTCTAGGATTGAACTGTTTCTCTTCACGAGTATTGGACATGATTTAACGCTAGTAAATATGGATGTCTCACGAGTCGTGGGTCCATATCGAAAAACGAGGCTAAATGAACTTAAGGGTTAGCTGCGATGGTTAACCGTCGACGTATTCGACCACCAAGTGGATCAAATAGTATGGCCAACGAGTCGTGGGTACTAGGAGATTGCATTTGGGCCTTAAGCCCGCTAGGATATTTTAAATTCCCGAAACTTATGTGGGGGCATAAGATTTTGATTAAAATAGTGGGAGTAATTTGCAAATGAAATCCATGTTTGTGAATTGTGCATTTTAAGTTAATCTTTCGCGTATTTATTTCTTCTATCGTCGTTTTGTAGATATAATGTCTAAGAATCCGATTTCCATCATACTTGAACATAACAAATTGACTGGACCAAACTTCCATGACTGGGTCAGGAACCTTAAGATCATTCTCGCTTCTGAAAAGCGAGGTTTTGACCTTGATGGGCCCCCTCCCGAACTTGCTAAGGATGCCGATGATACTGAGAAAGAAGCCGTGGATTTATGGCTTGACGATGACTTGCAGTCACGTTGTCTCATGTTGGCATCCATGACGAATGAGCTTCAAAAGCAGCACGAGCATATGAAGTCTTCTTTTGAAATCTACACGCACCTGAATGGTTTATTTGGGGTGCAAAGTAGATACGAGCGGTATGAAACTGCTAAGGCTTTGCAACAAACGAGGATGGCTGAAGGTGCTGATGTTCGATCTCACTGCATCAAGATGATTGGGCTTATTGAAAAGCTTAGTCATCTTGACGTAAAGATGGACAAGACCTACTGCCAGGATATAATCCTCCAGTCATTGCCAAGATCATTCGAGCAATTCGTAGTGAACTACAACATGCACAAGATGAATGTTGAACTTCACGAGTTGGCTAATATGCTCGCCACTGCCGAGGCTTCCATAAAAAGAGAGAAGCCAGTGATGGTTGCTACCTCAACCCAATCCAAGTCCAAAAGGACAAAGAAAGGGAAGGGGAAAGGAAATGCTTCTTCAAGCAAAGGCAAAGCACCATCTGGGCCCATAGGGAAGGGAAAGAAGCGTAAAGCTTCGTCTGGTGAACAGAAATGTTTCTACTGCAAGAAACCTGGACACTGGAAGAGGAACTGCAAAGAGTTCTTGGAGAGCTCGAAAGGTATATTCCTTGTTGAAGTTAATTTATCAATTAACTGTACATCATGGGTGCTAGACACTGCTTGTGGTTCTCATCTTTGTAATGATTTACAGGTGATGGGAGCAACAAGGCCACTTAGGCCAGGGGATTGGATCCTGAGATTTGGCAATGGAGCCAGAGCTGCTGCCGAGGCCATAGGCGAAGTGGAGTTAGATTTAGGTGGTAATAAATTAGTCCTTAGGAACGTTCTTTATGTACCTGGTTTGGTGAAAAACATTATTTCAATTCCTGTTTTGGATAATGAAGGTTTTAATTTTACTATTAATAAAGGTTCCTTTTCGTTATTCATGAATGATAATATGTTTTTCACTGGTACATTAAAAGATGGACTATATACCATTGAACCACCTAAGTTAGTGATGCATGTACAACAAAACAAAAGGAAACAAGATAATGAAATGTCTGCCCAATTATGGCACGCTAGACTTGGACATATATCCAAGTCAAGAATTCAAAAGTTAGCATCATCTGGCGCGATTGAAATCAATCGCATTGATGAAATGCCGACATGTGAACCATGTTTAAAGGGTAAAATGACTAAGTTGCCGTTTAAGGGAAACCCTGAGCGAGCCAAGCAAACATTGGACTTAATACATACTGACGTATGTGGACCACTAAGAAAAAGCACCCGAGGTGGCTATGACTACTTCATCACTTTCACTGACGACTTTAGTCGTTATGGATATGTGTTCTTGTTGAAACACAAGTCTGAAGCCTTTGAGCGATTCAAAGAATTCAAGATGGAAGTAGAGAATCAACTTGGTCATACGATAAAGGCTCTTCGTTCTGACCGAGGTGGAGAATTTCTTAGTAACGAATTTCTGAATTATCTTGTAGAGCATGGAATACTATCGCAGTGGACTCCTCCTGCAACACCCCAGTTAAATGGAGTAGCAGAGAGAAGGAATCGAACCTTGATGGACATGGTTCGATCCATGATGAGTGCCACTGACTTACCTCTTTCATTTTGGGGACATGCCCTCCTCACGGCAACGAAGATACTGAATATGGTACCTTCGAAATCCGTAGAAAAGACATCATACGAACTATGGTTTGGCAAGGCACCCTCATACGCATTCATGCGCATATGGGGATCTCCCGCTTACGTTAAAAAGCTAGTGGGAGATAAATTGGAAACTAAATCCACTTTGTGCAAATTCGTGGGGTATCCGGAAAACTCAATAGGATACGAGTTCTACGATCCTACAAGACAAACAACGTTTGTCTCGAGGAACGCTAACTTCTTGGAGAAGGATTTCTTGGTGGACAAGAAAAAAAATAACGTAGAACTAGATGAGGTCACTGAAGCTGAAAAGACCTTAGAGGTCGATCGAGCTGACCCGTCACCACAGGCAGTGGGAGAACAAGAGCATGAAGGTGCACCAGAAAGTACACCGATACTTCGTAGGTCAGAAAGACAACGTAGAGAACCCGAGAGGTACTACGGTCTGCTGCATGAGACTGGACAGTCTCTAACCGACCCAAGGACTTACGAAGAGGCTATGCTAGACATAGACTCGGGAAAGTGGCGCGAAGCCATGGAATCCGAACTGGACTCCATGCACTCAAACAAGGTCTGGGCCTTGGTAGATCCACCAGTGGGAGTTGCTCCCGTGGGTTGCAAGTGGATCTATAAGCGAAAGCTTGGAGTGAACGGAGAGGTGATTACCTACAAGGTGCGACTAGTGGCAAAAGGATACACTCAAAGACCAGGTATCGACTTTGAGGAGACCTTCTCGCCCGTCGCAATGCCCAAAACCATTCGGATCTTGCTGGCCATAGCTGCGTGGTATAACTACGAGATATGGCAGATGGATGTAAAGACTGCCTTTCTCAATGGAGACATTGATAAGGAGATCTACATGGAGCAACCAAAAGGATATGCATCCAAAGGAGATGAACACAAGGTGTGCAAACTCCAGAGGTCCATTTATGGACTAAAGCAAGCTTCACGAAGTTGGAACATTCGTTTTGATGAGACAATCCAAACTTTTGGATTCATCAAGAACATGTTCGAACCTTGCGTGTACAAGAAGATCAGTGGGAGTACAGTTGAATTTTTGGTGCTTTACGTTGACGACATTCTTCTCATTGGAAACAATGTAAAAGCATTGTCTGAAACTAAAGCATGGTTGTCTACACAATTCTCAATGAAGGATATGGGAGAAGCATCCTTTGTACTAGGTATAAGGATCTACCGAGATAGATCAAAAGGACTGCTGGGCCTCTCCCAATCCCAGTACATAGACAAAATCTTGAAAAGATTTAGTATGGAAGAATCCAAGAGAGGATTGCTTCCAATGAGACATGGAATTGCACTCTCCAAGTCTATGGCCCCAAAGACGCCAGAGGAGAGAAGCAATATGTCTCGAGTACCGTATGCATCCGCGATAGGAAGCATAATGTATGGTATGCTGTGTACGAGACCAGACGTAGCGTACGCTCTAAGCGTTACAAGTCGCTACCAGTCTGACCCAGGTGAGCAGCACTGGATAGCCGTAAAGGCAATTCTGAAGTACCTGAGAAGGACTAAGGAATTGTTCTTGGTATACGGTGGAGGAGAATTGAAATTGGAAGGCTATACAGACTCAAGCTTCCAATGTGATGTAGACGACTTCAAGTCGACATCAGGATATGTTTTCTGCCTCAATGGTGGTGCGGTTAGCTGGAAGAGCTCCAAGCAGGAAACAACCGCGGATTCAACCACTGAAGCAGAATACTTTGCCGCGAGTGACGCAGCAAAGGAAGGTGTTTGGATGAGGAACTTCATCCAGGAACTGGATGTGATACCTAGCATTGCTGAGCCCATTACTATCTTCTGCGATAATAATGGGGCAATAGCGCAAGCAAAGGAGCCGAGATCTCATCAGAAATCCAAGCACGTACAGAGACGATACCATGTGATAAGAGATATCATTGGTAGAGGAGACATTAAGATGGAACGTGTCGACTCAGAAGATAATACGGCGGACCCACTAACGAAGCCTCTGCCTCAAAAGGCATTTGAGAAACATCTGCATAAGATGGGACTCAAGAACATAAAAGACTGGCTTTAGGACAAGTGGGAGATTGATAGAAATAGTGTCCTGCAAGCCAGCTGTATGGTTAGCATTAATTGTAATTAATGAGGAACTATTCAATTTTGATTAATAAATGCACTTTTATTAAATGGTCAACTTTATCTTATGTAATATTTGTCTACGCATAAGGATAGAAGTCCTTAGATCACAGGGCTATGGGACAACCCGTGGACTGATCTCCAAGGCCGTGATCTAGAATATATTCAAGAGTCGTAGAATCCAATCGAGATAGGACATCGTTGGATTCGGTTAGACTCTCACTATCGTGTATACTCCGATGAACTGGAGGACGCTGGGGTCCACGAGCGTGACTGGGATAGTCGATACACATAAGTGGGTGGCTTGCTGGGATGGCAAGCGCACTGAATACCCCAATTAGAAAATAACTCACCATGGAAGCGGTAGTCGCATATCGGGGTTGAAGTTATTTCAATTTACAATAGTATACGAGGAACGATCCCTAACAACTTGAGATGATAGGGTTTATCTGGTGCGAGAACGTCTATGCTTTGATGTGAGTTCCGACTGACTGGGGATCGCCAGAAAGTCTCTGTGGACTCATGTTGGGTATCGAGGAACTCGTATGCAGATTCATATCATCAACAAAGGATCCATTGACTCGACTTGATAGGTCGAGAAATTCTCCTATGGATTTCTGTGAGAAATTAATTCTGATGAAATCCTTGGCCAAGGTAACTGACGACTTTATGTAAGTAGCTCATAAAGAACAAGTCAAAGAGAATTTATTTCGATATCAGAGAACATAAGGTCAAGACAAAAGATAAGGGAATCCGATGAAAGACCATACCCTTAAGTCTCGACTGGGAGATTGATCGATGGAGAGATTGTGTCGTATATGGAAATTGTAAATGATAAAAAGGTTCACTGAATTAATTCACCAGTGATTGGGCTCCATGGGCTTGTGACTGGACATCGACCGTGGAGTGTGGGAGAATTCCCAAATTAGCAGGGGTGCTAATTTTGGAATGATTGATCGACAGAGTGTTCGATTAATTTAGAGTATTAATTGCTCGAGTAATTAAATAATATTTAATTACAACCCGCGGCCAATTATGTGGTGAACCTACGGGGGCATACACAATACACATGAAGCGAAAGCGAGGAAGTAGGAACGAACCAGTTGACTGGGTCGACTGGGTAAAAATCGACTGGGTCGATTAAATGGGTGGGTCGACTGGGTCGACCCATATGGAACGAAGATGGATCCAATTGGAATTGGATCAAGATTATAAATTAAATTCGAATTTAATTTATGAGTAAATTAATTAATTATGATTTAATTAATTAATGGAATAATTAATTTAATTAGACTTGGAGTTTAATTAATTAATTGGGAGATGATTTAATCAATTGGGCTATTTAATTGGGAGATTAAATAAAGCCCTGAAAGATTAATTAATATGGACCATGAATCAATTAGAAGACTTAGTCTTCTAATTAAAGAGGGCCATGGCCCATGTAGGAGAATTAGTATCCTAATCCTAGGAGGATTAGGTTTTATGAGATATCTATAAATAAGAGACTAGGTCTCATATCTCACATACAACTCCACAAGAAAAATCAAGAAAAGCAAAATTCTCTCCCTCTCTCCCTTGTGATCGGCCGAACTCACTTCCACTTTAGGAAGAATTTTCGTCTTCGATTCTTCGTTCTAAAGTTGTTCTAAAACCTAGATATTAATATACCCTATGTTCCAGTTGATTAGGATATATTAATTTTCGTGATATTGTGGTGTATCAACTCGTAGAGGCGCAACACGTGGGGCGCTAAACAAAGGTGTGGGTCGATCTTACCGAGGCAGAATTCAGAGTTCGTCTTGCTAGCCGAGGATTTGCAAGGAGACAGGTATAAACGAGAAAACTTATACTGTCGTTTAATTATATTCATATATATACAACCAGAGAATATCCTGGCAAGATTCTTTAAGAGGCCCTAGAAATTTTTTTATATTCCGCTGTGCCTAGGGCTGTTTTTCTTACCGAATCCCAACACACCCAACCTAGGCATGTTATGATCAGGCTAAGTGATCTATACCTAGATCTAAGTACGCACATTCACGCACCGAATTCGCCCTAGCACCTCAAGTCAAAGGACTAAATCGTACACCATTATAAGCCTTGAGAAACATCCCATCACCGATATGCGTCATGCGCTTCCACAATGGGTTTCTCTGTTCGGGTCGTTCGATGCGTTCAATCCTCCATTGAACAACCTACTCATATGCAGTGGCCTCAAATGCCTTGCTCATGAAATGCTACAAATTCACTCCATGTGAATCATGCATACTCGTACAAGTCTTGGCGATTCCTACGAAACCCCGTCTCGTTCGGAATCTATGACTTGGAACAGTTTTAAGATTACGACCTTAGAGACTGTTTCATGATTGCACTCAGTACTGAAGTGAATCGTCCCATAGTCAAATGTAATCTAAGGATTTCATCCAATCGCTTAAATGTATTCGCAAGAGATGAAGTTGGCCATTGCTTATCCTTATACACATATAAATAAACGTGCGTATTATTATAAAACCAAAGATTGTCACATACAGAATAGACCTATTACAAGCTTATTGAACTGGCTTGCTGGGCACTATCCTATCAGCTTCAACCAAAGTATTTGTGCTCAACAAGCTCCAGCAGCTATGTACTCAGCTTCAGTAGTAGATATGGATACTGAAGTGTGTTTCTTACTCATCCATGAGATCAGACGGCTACCTAAAAATTGACAGGCACCTGTTGTTCTCTTCCTATCAATTTAGCAGCCAGCAAGGTCAGAGTCTGAATATCCAATAAGTTCAAAACCAGATTCTCTAGGGTACCATAATCTCAATTCTTGAGTGCCTTTCAGATATCTAAGTATCCTTTTGGCAGCTAGAAGATGAGATTCCTTAGGATTTGATTGATATCTCGCACAAACCCCAACAGAGTACATGATATCAGGTCTGCTAGCTGTTAAGTATAACAGTGACCCAATAATTCCTCTGTATTTGGTTATATCCACTGATTTGCCATCTTCATCTTTATCCAAACGAAGTCCAGTAGACATAGGAACACTAACAGTTGAGCTAGTTTTCATACCAAATTTCTTAAACAGATCCTTTGTGTATTTTGCTTGGTTAATGAATATTCTATCAGGCAACTGTCTTACTTGCAAACCAAGAAAATAATTTAGTTCACCCATCAAGCTCATTTCAAACTTGTTTTGCATCAGCTTGGAGAACTTGTCACACATCTGTTGATTTGTTGAACCAAGAATAATATCGTCCACATATATTTGCACAAGCAATATATGATCCTCCCATTCAACAGTGAACAAGGTCTTATCTACCTTACCTTTACAAAATCCTTTAATTAAAAGAAAATCAGATAGGGTATCATACCATGCTCTTGGAGCCTGTTTCAGTCCATAAAGGGCTTTCTTCAGACGATAGACCTTGTCTTATTCTTTGTAAGCTTCAAATCCAGGTGGTTGTTCAACAAAAACTTCTTCTTGCAATTCTCCATTGAGAAAAGCTGATTTCACATCCATTTGATGGACTGTGAAATTTTTATGAGCAGCATAGGCAAGAAACAGTCTGATTGCCTCTAATCTTGCTACTGGTGCAAAGGTTTCATCAAAGTCAATGCCTTCTTCTTGGCAGTAACCCTTGGCCACTAGTCTTGCTTTATTTCTGGTGACAATACCATCTTCATTCATTTTATTTCTGAATACCCACTTAATGCCAATTACCCTTTGATGACTTGGTCTGGGAACTAAGTACCAGACTTCATTCCTTTCAAATTGATTTATGTCTTCTTGCATAGCTTCAATCCAATTTGAATCACTAAGAGCTTCTTCAATCTGTTTAGGCTCTATTTGAGATAGGAAGCTGACAAACATTGCATCATTTGCAGCAGCTCTCCTTGTATTTACTCTATCTAAAGGATCACCAATTACCAGCTCTCCTCTGTTTTGATCTTGCAACACTACTGTTGGAGTTTCAGTAGTAGTCTGTTGAACAACAATTGTCTGTTGAACAGTCTCTGGTCTGTCAGCTGTTTGTAACTCGTCTGTTAGACAATCAACAGTGTGATTTTGAACAACACTTGAATTAGCAGCGGAGTTGAGATTAGGTATCATGATGGGTATATACTCTTCATTTCTTTCAACACTCAATTTCTAAAAATAGTAGACAGATTTTGATCAGTATTTTGATTCATTTCAGAAGATTGATTTGGCTCATCAAATACTACATGAATAGATTCTTCTACAACTAAAGTTATTTTGTTAAAGTCTATAAGCTTTACTGACAGTAGAGTATCCTAAAAAAACAGCTTCATCAGCATTCTCTGCAAAAGCAGTGAGGTGATTTTTCCCATTATTTAAAACAAAGCATTTACAACCAAAAATTCTAAAGTAATGAATGTTTTGCTTCATGTTGTTCCAAATTTCATATGGAGTCTTGTTTTGGTGCTTGTTGATCATGCATCTGTTTTTGGTAAAGCATGCTGTATTTGTGGCTTTTGCCCATAATCTTTGGGGCAGCCTTGCTTCAGCTATCATACTCCTGGTAGCCTCTTTCAGAGTTCTGTTTATCCTTTCAGCAACTCCATTTTGTTGAGGGGTTCTGGCAGCAGAGTACTCATGGCTGATTCCTCTGACATTACAATACTCTTCAACAGTTGATTTTGTAAATTCAATCCCTCTATCTGATATGATCTTCAATATCTTCATGCTCTTTTCATTCTGGATCAGCTCCATCAGATTTGTAAGATGCTCCTTGGTTTCACTTTTCTTCTTCATGAAAATCACCCAACTGTATCTTGAATAGTCCTCCACAACAGCTAGGCAATACTTCTTTCCACCATTGCTGATTAGATCAATGGGTTCAAATAAGTTCATATGTAGCAGCTCCAAGATCCTTTCAGATAATTGGTGCTTCTTGCTTTTGAAAGATAACTTGATTTGTTTACCCTTCTGACAGGCGTCACAGAGCTTGTCTTTGCTCATGATTGTCTTTGGAATTCCTTCTACTAGATCATTCTTGATAAGTCTGTTTATGGTCTTGAAATTCACATGGTTCATTCTTTTGTGACACAGCCAACTGACTTCACTTGGTGTTGATGCTACCAAACAAATATTGGAACTTTTGTCAACAGAATTCCGGTCCACTGTGTAGACATTTCCTTGTCGTCTTCCAGATAAAATTACCTTCTTTGTACCGATCTGTTCAACATAGCACTTATCTGATGAGAAGATGACTGAAAATCCCTTGTCACAAAATTGACTTATGCTCAGCAAATTGTATTTGAGGCATTTAACATAAGAGACGTCAGATATCTCAATGTTGCCTTTGATTAATCTTCCACTTGCTACAATCTTGCCTTCCTTGCTGTCTCCAAAAGTTACTTTGGGACCATCCACAGCAACAACATCAGTCACCTCATGTATGCTTCCACACATGTGTCTTGAACAACCACTGTCCAAGTACCAGATTTTCTCTACTTTACTCCTACTCCTAATCCTAACCTACAAAACAAAATAATAATTATTTTAGGTACCCTTATTGAGAGGGTCCTGAAGGATTAGTTCCACCTTTGACAACCCAAGATGTTGAAGTCTTAGGCTTCTTAGGCTTCTGAGTTTTAACAGGAGCATTAGCAGGTATATCTTCATCATATCCATCAGATTTGTTATGTTGATAATCAGTATGATAAGGATGATGCTCATAAGCAGAATAAGATGCAAGATATGCAGGGTATGCATGCATTGGATGAGCAGAATATGGTGCTTAGTAAGTTCGAAATTGAGGTGCATGATACATAGGAGGATATGCAGCAGGTTGCACATAATATGACTTATTTCCATACCAAGAATTTTGATTTTTTTGTTCTTATGCTTCTTTGGCTTACTAGACGCTTGCTCATTAACAGACGACTTCGTTTTACCACTAGTATGATTGGTTTTAGCCTTATCAGCAGACTTCTTAGGACTCTGAAGTCTAGTCTTACCGGTCTGTTTTCCTACACTAGGCTCCTTGCTCTTTTTAGCCTTGGGAGCTTTCTTCTCCTTTAATTATTTCTCAGGTGAAGCAGGTTTAGTAGTCTGAACATACAAAATGACCTTACTGTTGTCAGCCGATACAAATTTTTTAGTATGGTTCAGTTCTAACTTATCCTTGATAGGATAATGCCCAGCAAGCCAATATTAATTAGCTTGTTGAAGTACTGCTTTTCTATGGTTTATAATTAATATGCCCGTTCATTCATAGTACGTGAAATTGAACAATGGCCAACTTCATCTCTCGCGAACTTATCTAAGCGATTGGATGAAATCCTAAGGTCACATAGACTATGGGACGATTCACTTCAGTACTGAGTGCAATCATGAAACAGTCTCAAAGGTCGTGATCTTAAAACCGTTCCAAGTCATAGATCCCGAACGAGACGGGATATCGTAGGAATCGCCAAGACTTGTACAAGTATGCATGTCTCACATGGAGTGAATTTGTAGCGTTTCATGAGCAAGGCATTTGAGGCCAGTGAATATGAGTAGGTGGTTCAATGGAGGATTGGACGCATCGAACGACCCGAACAGAGAAACCCATTGTGGAAGCGCATGACGCATATCGGTGATGGGATGTTTCTCAAGGCTTATAATAGTGTATGATTTAGTCCTTGGACTTGAGGTGCTAGGGAAAATTCGGTGCACGAGTGTGCGTACTTAGATTTAGGTACTGGTCACGTAGCCTGGCCGCAAAGTGCCTAAGTTGGGTGCGTACACAACTGTACGCGAATGGTTAGTACTAAGAAAGGATCTATCGACTCATCCTGATAAGGTGGGAGAATTTCCTGTACGTTCTTCGATAATATGTTCCTATAAATCCATGGCCATGGTTGTTGACGAATTTGGAAAGGGGTTTCCGAATTTGGTAGTCAAACTGGAATTATTATCCAGAATTAGAAAGTACAGAATCGAGATAATTAGAGGTGCAGATCAATTAACACACCCTAGGTCTCGATCGGGAAATCAGTCGTGGAAGGACCGTATGTACCTGGCAATTATAGGAGGTGAGGTTCACAATTATCAATTCACCTTTAATTGGGCTTCATGGTCTTGTGGCTAGACATCGACCATGAAGTGTGGGTACTCCTGAATTAATAAGGAAATTAATTCTGGAGTGGTCAATTAAAAGTTGTTTAATTGATCGGAGCATTATTTGCTCGTTAATTAAATCACGAAAGTCGTGGGCCTGCTGCCAGTTGATGGTGAACCTAGAGGGTCACACACAATACAATTGGACGGTGACTGTCGAAAAGGAAATGTATGATTTAAAGTTGTTAAATCAAAGTAATTGAATTAAGGCATTAATTCAATGGGAGAATATTAATTAGATATCTATTTGATTAATGTGCAATTAATTAATTAGAGTTATCTTATTAATTATGAAATTAATTAAATTAGTTAATTTAAGTAATTGGAAGATTATGTAATTAACCAATTTTAGGATTGGATAATTATATGGGTTGTTTTTGCAATTATCTTGAAATAGGAGTGAGGGGCGATTTTTACAAGATAAGGAAAAGGAGTTTTAATCTTGGAGAGCAAGCAATAAGAGATCTATCAAATCTTGCATTCCTAAGTTGATAAGGAATAAAGGATTTGATAGATAAGAGAAGAAGATATCTTCTAAGAGAATGACTCTTCTCTTATAAATACTTCTTCCCTTCTCTTCATTCACAACAACACTTTTGAAAACCCTGAAAAGAAAAGAGAGTAGCCGATTTTTAATGAGAAGAAATCTGATTTTTGCACAAGAAATTTTATTTACAAAATCGCCCCACATACTTTCAACCAAAACCCTAGTCGCCCAAAATCAAGATCGATCGAACCCAAGGTGGTCGATCCTAACTTGGCCAAATCTGGTTTAATCACATAATTCCTGCGATTAGTCTTCTTCCACAAGATCTCCCAATCCGGATCCAGATCTTATGTCCAGATCCAGATCTATAGTCCTTTGCTGACAAACCTTCAAGATCCAGTTAGTAGCCTAAGACTTGGAGGTGTCACTACAATCCAGTTGGTGTGGATCAACTCTGGAGGTGAGACACATGGATCACTCATATTGTGGATCGAACGAAACGCCTGGAGGTAACCACCACCGAGCTGTGGTGAGGTAAATCGCAAAACCCCCTTTGTTTATGTTTGATTCAAGCTTTTCGTATAAATAATTGTGGAGAAAGTTTTATGGGACTAATAGGGACCTCGAAAAATTTTAAATTCCGCACTTTGTTGTATTGACAATCGAGCCCCCTTAGTAGAATATCCCAACAGTGGTATCAGAGCCAACTCCATACGTTTTTATACGAAAAGGCCTGAACATAATGTGTGTTCACTGTATATGCTTGATTATATGTATTAGAACGCGTGATAATTATGTTCTGTTAATTGATTCTTGCTTGTTATGACTGGATCTATGATTGGGTAAAATTGCCTTTTAAACATCTGTGGCGAATTAATAGTTTTTCGAAAAATCAGGACTCTTGGTGCAAAGATCGCATATCTTAAAATTAAGGGCTAAAAATTAATTTTTCTGTTTCTGGAAATTTTTGTAAAATCTGGTCTGGTTTTGTAATTCTGGTCGCACGTGTTTTTGGGCCGTTTTACAATTTTAAAAAATTCAAGGACTGTTTTGTAATTTTTGAAAGTTCTGGGGTCAGTTTGCAAATTCAAAAATTTTCTGGATTTCAAAATTTTATTTTCTGGTCCTGCTGTCCGAAAACTGTTTTGGGGGTAATTTGTAACTTTTCAAAAGTTTTGGGGTCAAAAGTACAATTTCCGAAAGTATAGGGGCCGAACTGTAATTTTCAAAAGTTGTAAAATCCGAATCTGTTTTTAAGGCAGAAAACTTGTTTTATTTACCCGATAATTTATTTGTCATAATTAGTAGTGACTAAAAAGCAAGAATCATAGGAAGTTAGTTTTAAAAGGTAGTTTTAAAATTAAGAAAGAAATACGTAAAAGTTGTTTGCATGTTTCTTGCTCTACGTGAACTGCTTACGTGGTTTTCGATCGCGCCGAGCCTTGACCTTAGGTTAGATGTGATTGGTTTAATTTAATGCATGGTTTTTATTGGGCCTGCGAGCCTGTTATTATTTTTGGGCCACTTTGAGCCTTTGTAATAGAATAGGGCTTTTACTGTTTTATTAGTTTAGAATGAAGGCCCGTTTACTAGCAAGGTGGGAGCCCAAGAAGAATTGAAGGCCATGTGTGCATGGTACATTGTGTAATAGCATAGGTCCTTTGAGAACCCTTTAGATTGACCAATTGGGCCAACATCATTGGCTCGATGATGGCCTGCATAGGAGGCTCCCGATCGAAAACATATTGTGGTAGTATGCATGCTAGGCTTGTATGGCTTTTATTTATTAGCCGATTTATGATTGTTTTGATGGAATAGTGCCCAGCAAGCCAATATTAATTAGCTTGTTGAAGTACTATTTTCTTATGGTTTATAATTAATACGCCGTTCATTCATAGTATGTGAAACTGAACAATGGCCAACTTCATCTCTCGTGAACTTATCTAAGCGATTGGATGAAATCCTAAGGTCACAATAGACTATGGGACGATTCACTTCAGTACTGAGTGCAATCATGAAACAGTCTCAAAGGTCGTGATCTTAAAACAGTTCCAAGTCATAGATTCCGAACGAGACGGGGTATCGTAGGAATCGCAAAGACTTGTACAAATATGCATGATTCACATGGAGTGAATTTGTAGAGTTTCATGAGCAAGGAATTTGAGTCCAGTGCATATGAGTAGGTGGTTCAATGGAAGATTGAACGCATCGAACGACCCGAACAGAGAAACCCATTGTGGAAGCGCATGTCGCATATCGGTGATGGGATGTTTCTCAAGGCTTATAATAGTGTACGATTTAGTCCTTAGACTTGAGGTGCTAGGGCGAATTCGGTGCACGAGTGTGCGTACTTAGATTTAGGTACTGGTCACGTAGCCTGGCCACAAAGTGCCTAAGTTGGGTGCGTAGACGACTGTACGCGAGTGGTTAGTACTAAGAAAGGATCCATCGACTCATCCTGATAAGATGAGAGAATTTCCTATACGTTTCTTAGATAATTGATTCCGAGAAATCTATGGCCATAGTCGGTGATGCATTTGGAAGGGGTTTCCAAATTTGGCAGTCACACTGGAATCATTGTCGGAAATTAGAAAGTATAGTTATCGAGATAATTAGAGGTGCCGATCAATTCACACACCCTAGGTCTCGATCGGGAAATCATCATGGAAGGACCGTATGTACATGGCAATTATAAGAGGTGAGGTTCACAATAAATCAATTCACCTTTGATTGGGCTTCATGGGCTTGTGGCTAGACATCGACCATGAAGTGTGGGTACTCCGGAATTAATAGAGGATTTAATTCTAGGAGTGGTCAATTAAAAGTAGTTTAATTGATCGGAGCATTTAATTGCTCATTAATTAAATCACGAAAGTCGTGGGCCTGCTGCCAGTTGATGGTGAACCCAGAGGGTCACACACAATACAATTGGACAGTGACAGTCATAAAGGAAAATAAGTGATTTAAAGTTGTTAAATCAAAGATATTGAATTAAGGTATTAATTCAATGGGAGAATATTAATTGGATATTTAATTGATTAATGTTTAATTAATTAATTAAGATTATCTAATTGATTATAAATAATTAAAGTTGTTAATTGGTAAACAAGGAAGAATAAATAATTAGCAATTTTCGGATTGGCTAATTAAAGGCAAGGGGCGATTTTTTGGAGAGGAAAAGAAGGGAAGAGTTTGTTACTTGGTCATCAAGCTACAAACAAGAGATTTGGTCAAATCTTGTTTCCTATTATGGTAAGGAAAAGATTTGCCATATCTTGAAGAGATATCTTATAAGAGAAGAACTCTTCTCCTCTAAATACAACTCTTCATACATCTTCCAAGAGAAGAGAAAATAGTTTTACACAACACAAGAAGAAAAGAAATTGCCAACTCCAAAAACCGCCCCTAGCCCCTAGTTCTCGGCCAAACCCTAGCCGCCGCCCTAGGTGGATCCGAAGCCTAGCCGCGCCGCCCTTGGTCGATCCAACCTAGCCGCATAAGTCCTGTGGTCATGGTTGTCTTCCTGCAATTCTCCTAATCCAGATCCAAATCGATATCCTGATATAGATCTGCTCATTCCTTTCTTGACAATCTTCAAGATCTAGTTCTTAGCCTGTGACTTGGAGACGTTGCTACAATCCAATTGGTGTGGATACATTTTGGAGGTGAGACACTTGGATCACTCCGTTGTGAATCGAACAAAGAAGCCCGGAGGTAACCACCACCAAGCTGTGGTGAGGTAAATTGCGAAAACTCCCTTTTGATAATTATGTTATTGTTTGATTCAACCTTTTCGTATAATAACTGTGGAGATTGACTAATAGGGAACTCGAAAAATTTTAAAATTCCGCACTTTGTTGTATTGACAATCGAGCCCTACCACGAATATCCCAACAGTGGTATCAGAGCCAACTCCATACGTTTTTATACGAAAAGGCCTGAACATAATGTGTTTTCACTGTATATGCTTGATTGTATGTATGAGAACGCATGTTAATTATGTTCTAGTGATTGATTCTTGCTTGTTATGACTGGATCTATGATTGGGTAAAACTGCTTTTTTAAATCTGTGGCGAATTTATAGTTTTTCGAAAAATCAGGGCTTTTATGCAAAAATCGCAAAACATGAAAATTAGGGCTGAAAATTGAATTTTCTATTTCTGGAAATTTTTTGAAAAATCTGGGTTATTTCTGAAAATATGATCGCACGCAATTTTGGACCATTTTGCAATTTTCGAAAATTCGAGGACTGTTTTGTAATTTCCGAAACTTCAGGGGTCTGTTTGCAAATTTGAAAATTTTCTGGATTTCAAAATTTTAATTTTCTGCTCATTCTGTCCGAAAACTGTTTTGGGGGTATTTCGTAACTTTTTCAAAAGTTTTGGGGTCAAAAGTGCAATTTCCGAAAGTATAGGGGCCGAACTGCAATTTTCAAAAGTTGAAAAATCAGAATCTGAAATTAAGGCAGAAAAGTTGTTTTGTTTATCCGAGAATTTATTTTGTCATAATTAGTAGTGACTAAAAAGCAAGAATCATAGGAAGTTAGTTTTAAAAGGTGTTTTAAAATTAAGATAGAAGAAAGTAAAAGTTGTTTACATGTTTCTTTGCTCTACGTGAACTGTTTACGTGGTTTTCGATCGCGACGAGCCTTGCCCTTAGGTTAGATGTGATTGGTTTAATTTAATGCATGGTTTTTATTGGGCCTGCGAGCCTGTTATTATTTTTGGGCCACTTTGAGCCTTTGTAATAGAATAGGGCTTTACTGCTTTCCTAGTTTAGGATGGAGGCCCATTTACAAGCAAGGTGGGAGCCCAAGAAGAATTGAAGGCCATGTATGCGTGGTACATTGTGTAATAGCATATGTTCTTTGAGAACCCTTTAGATTGACCAATTGGGCCAACATCATTGGCTCGATGATGGCCCGCATAGGAGGTTCCCGATCGAAAACATATTGTGGTAGTATGCATGCTAGGCTTGTATGGCTTTTATTTATTAGTCGATTATGATTGCTTGTGTGTTTGCGCGCTAGAATCTAGATCGTAAATAAAAGATAAAGCATAATTGAAGCGGTGAGATCTCGAGGAGAGTTTCCTTAAACTTTCAAAACCGAAAATTCCCCTCTCGAACAAATATTAAGTCATATTGGGTTAAATATAAAATGAGGTTTTATAAAATCTAAGCCTTCCATTAATAGGGACTAGTGCATGTAGTTTACTTATCGATAGAGGTGATCCAGAGTCTGGCACCCGAGTCGAAGAAAGGGGCAATGCACGAAATTCCTTGATTCTAGTTTTTCTTAAAACTCGACAAGGGTAGGGACTGGTCGGGACGTGAAGATCGACCGATAACTAGTTACGGAGAATTCATGACCGGGCCCGTTGCTTATCATGATTAACGGGTTAGACTTAACGCTTAGTAACATTTATGATGTAGCAGTGCTAGATAAATGCGAAAAACGAGGCAAAATAACTTGAAGGTTGTGTAGTAGACACAATTGGTAATATGTATACCTACCTAGGGAATTTATTGTATGGCCACGAGTCGTGGGTGCAACTAATTGCTGTTGGGACGTCAAGACCTACTAGGAAATAGATTTTTCCCGAAACTAGAAGGGGTTACTGTTTCGATAAAATAGTGGGAGAACTTTTTCGATAAAAAGTCCAAATTTCGTAAATTATAAGTATTAATATTAAACCTGTCTGCTTATAGTCGTCTGTTTTTAAATGTTAGCCATTTACCATCCACTGTCCGATACTCGATGCGTTTGAGAACCGAACCAACTTTGAAAAAGGTGATGTGCAATTTCCTATACGAAACCGACATGGCTAAGTTTGACAATGTTAGGGAATATTGTTCTTACTTAAGCAAGACATTCGAGCTGATCAAAGGGTTTGGAGCCCAATTGACTCTCGAAGATGAGATAACGATAACCCTTCAAGGATTATCTGAGACCTTCACTCATTTTATGCAACATTGCATTATTCCGCCTGATGGAATACAAACAAAGCAATTGCATGAGTTGTTAGACAAATATGAAGAAGCTCATCAACGTGGTTTTGGTCTATATGATTGGAATTGCCCTCTGTGTAAGTACGAAGAGAAAATAAGGAAGCTTGTTGAAAAGGATTTCCTGGAAAGACTTGACTACGGTATGACTTTTTAAGTTATACACTTGTTGAATCTTTTCGATGTAAGACATCTGAATAAAACTTTCATTTCTGTAAAAGCATTTACAGGCGATGATAGTTTTCCCTCTCAACCTAAAAGGAGGAAATTCCATGAAAGGGAGATGCAATTAGTGCAGAGAGAGATGAGGGAACTCGAATTCCGGGACTGGGTCAAGGATGAATTGTACCTAGACATTCCTTTTTAGCAAAGAAGTTTTTCTTAGTTTTTCGTATTAGCATGAGTTTTAAATTTTAGTTTACTTTGAGTATTATTTCACATTTTGTATGAGACCTTATTGCTTTACCATTGAGAAATGAAATTTATTAGAGCAATTTAACTTTGTACAAATGTTGATGTTTTGAAACATAGAAATAAACAATGATGAACGAATCGAAACTTTGAAGACTATATGCTAAATCGAAAACGAGTAAGACAAACTGGATAATCGTCCGCGCTTGAAATGTTCACTCTGGACATTCTTCCTAAAGAGAGATGCGAAAGGAAAGTTTTTATTTACTGATTCCTGAAATAATGAACTTAGGTAAATTCGGAACTTTCAAATCTTGAAGGAATGATAACCGAAGTGAAGGATTGCTAAGGCATTCCAAAACATTCCGATCGACATGAACTAAAAACACTAGTTCAAAGGAATACTACTTCACATATACTTACGATTTCAATCGTTAAAGTATATGTGTACTTGGCTGAAGTACAATTCTGAAACTATTGAAGTAATCAATAGACGTTTTGGAAATGAAGTAACTAGACGCATTATGTCGAAGGCAATTTGATTTAATCAAACCTGCTGAAACATAAGCAACTTAACACCTCGATTATCTAAGACGAGAATAGAATTCTCATGAAGCAAATCAAAGAAGGAATCGAACTTTGTTTGATTCACGACTCTGATCCTGCTCAGTTTCCTTTATTCAAATTAGGGGATACCTTCCCTTGACTCTTCAAAGATACTTGGTATAGTATATTTCGAAGTAAGTCCTTACATCGCCATGTCTTTTAAGACATAGCAGAACACCCTTATATGAGAAATTAGATGGTAGATCTAGTTCATATAAAGTTTATGGGGTATTCAACAAAACCCATTGAATACCTGTTCCACGACAATGAGAAACGAAAGTATCTCGTAAGTAGCTTGTTCCTCTGTTGACAAGACCTTGTCAAAGGAAATAAGGAATGTCGTAGAACTTGATGAAGTCCAAGGATTGGACTCGTCCCCATGAACAGTGGGAGTAAACACTAAAAGAAACTGCTGAATCAATCCACGCACAAAGAAATCGTAATCTGATCAAATTCGTAAGGAACTCAAAAATTCCATTTTACGAAATTGAGAAATTGGATTCTAATCAAAGATTACAAAGAGATTATGTTAAACGTGATCTAAGGGATATGGCACATAGCCATAAGATTCGACGTTGAAAACTTTGACTCACTTAAATGGCAATAGGTCATTATTCAAAAGTCCTTTTAGGATTGATGAAAATGCCTTATATCCATTAGCTACGTCAAAATTCATTTCGAAACTATTAGCCATAGAAAGGTGGTTTTGACTACCAAGACATGACTATTGGATATGAATCCTGCATCTCACAATTGAAAGTTGATGAGAAGATCTCTATTCAAATCCAAGGGTCAATCTATGATTTTTTTCCCAAACTTGGAACATGCAACTTGATAAGTCAATCAAGAATGTTGAATTTGTCAAAAGGCATATGGATTCCAATTGTGCAAAAGAATCAGTGGGAGTGTAGTTGAGTTCGAAACGCAACAAGATGATGACCGGTACATCAAGCAAGATATAAGAATATCATAAAAGCACAGATGAAAGCGTGTTCTTCACGCAATTCTCCATGATAAGATTTGGAATTACATCTCACGTACTGGCAATACGTATCTATGGTAGATAGAAGGAAGTAGATGTTGCAATTCACCAAATCTAAGTACAAAGACTATATATTGATTGAATTCAATATGGAAGAATCCAAGAGAGGATTGGTTCCAAAAGAGACAAAATCTCTCTCACTTATTTAATGAGCCCTAAATTTAAATGAGTGAAGAAGTAACTGTCTCAAGAAGCCTTATGCTTGGCATTTGGATTGCATGTAGCATGCAAAGTCTTGTACTAGACCTGACTCGTCAAAATGCTCTAAACGAGCTACTGTTAGTCAAACACCAGTAAAGGACACTGGTCTACCATAAAAGCAAATCCTCGAAGATAATTAAAGGATGCAACGCTGGTCTATGGTAGTAGTGGAGAATTGAAACTCGAAGGATTTTTGAAATTCGAGATTCCCAGTCTGAAGTGGATAAATTATTCTGTCTCGATAGAGCAAAGGTAAATTGGAAGAGATTCCAATAATATACCATTGCCGATTCAAACAAGAATAAAGAGGCACCATTATGATGCTGCACAAAAGAAGGTGTTTAGATGAGAAACTTTCATCCATTAGATGAAATACCTAGCATGACAAAAGCCCATCATAATCTTAGCCGATTTAGATGAGGCTATTGCTCATTGAAAGGAAATCGAGATCTCACCTATAATCTAAACACAACACCGTATGATTGAAAAAGTCATGGGTAGTTGAGACGAGCAGAAGTATTACTTCATCTCGACAAAGACAACTTAGCAGATCCACTAATTAAGCTCTATCACAAATGGTTCGAGGGACATCTTGGTATAGATGGGTCTTAGAAATGTTGTGATTGGCTTTAGGGCAAGTGGGAGATTGATGGAATAGTGCCCAGCAAGCCAATATTAATTAGCTTGTTGAAGTACTATTTTCTTATGGTTTATAATTAATACGCCGTTCATTCATAGTATGTGAAACTGAACAATGGTCAACTTCATCTCTCGCGAACTTATCTAAGCGATTGGATGAAATCCTAAGGTCACAATAGACTATGGGACGATTCACTTCAGTACTGAGTGCAATCATGAAACAGTCTCAAAGGTCGTGATCTTAAAACAGTTCCAAGTCATAGATTCCGAACGAGACGGGGTATCGTAGGAATCGCAAAGACTTGTACAAATATGCATGATTCACATGGAGTGAATTTGTAGAGTTTCATGAGCAAGGAATTTGAGTCCAGTGCATATGAGTAGGTGGTTCAATGGAAGATTGAACGCATCGAACGACCCGAACAGAGAAACCCATTGTGGAAGCGCATGTCGCATATCGGTGATGGGATGTTTCTCAAGGCTTATAATAGTGTACGATTTAGTCCTTAGACTTGAGGTGCTAGGGCGAATTCGGTGCACGAGTGTGCGTACTTAGATTTAGGTACTGGCCACGTAGCCTGGCCACAAAGTGCCTAAGTTGGGTGCGTAGACGACTGTACGCGAGTGGTTAGTACTAAGAAAGGATCCATCGACTCATCCTGATAAGATGAGAGAATTTCCTATACGTTTCTTAGATAATTGATTCCGAGAAATCTATGGCCATAGTCGGTGATGCATTTGGAAGGGGTTTCCAAATTTGGCAGTCACACTGGAATCATTGTCGGAAATTAGAAAGTATAGTTATCGAGATAATTAGAGGTGCCGATCCATTCACACACCCTAGGTCTCGATCGGGAAATCATCATGGAAGGACCGTATGTACATGGCAATTATAAGATGTGAGGTTCACAATAAATCAATTCACCTTTGATTGGGCTTCATGGGCTTGTGGCTAGACATCGACCATGAAGTGTGGGTACTCCGGAATTAATAGAGGATTTAATTCTAGGAGTGGTCAATTAAAAGTAGTTTAATTGATCGGAGCATTTAATTGCTCATTAATTAAATCACGAAAGTCGTGGGCCTGCTGCCAGTTGATGGTGAACCCAGAGGGTCACACACAATACAATTGGACAGTGACAGTCATAAAGGAAAATAAGTGATTTAAAGTTGTTAAATCAAAGATATTGAATTAAGGTATTAATTCAATGGGAGAATATTAATTGGATATTTAATTGATTAATGTTTAATTAATTAATTAAGATTATCTAATTGATTATAAATAATTAAAGTTGTTAATTGGTAAACAAGGAAGAATAAATAATTAGCAATTTTCGGATTGGCTAATTAAAGGCAAGGGGCGATTTTTTGGAGAGGAAAAGAAGGGAAGAGTTTGTTACTTGGTCATCAAGCTACAAACAAGAGATTTGGTCAAATCTTGTTTCCTATTATGATAAGGAAAAGATTTGCCATATCTTGAAGAGATATCTTATAAGAGAAGAACTCTTCTCCTCTAAATACAACTCTTCATACATCTTCCAAGAGAAGAGAAAATAGTTTTACACAACACAAGAAGAAAAGAAATTGCCAACTCCAAAAACCGCCCCTAGCCCCTAGTTCTCGGCCAAACCCTAGCCGCCGCCCTAGGTGGATCCGAAGCCTAGCCGCGCCGCCCTTGGTCTATCCAACCTAGCCGCATAAGTCCTGTGGTCATGGTTGTCTTCCTGCAATTCTCCTAATCCAGATCCAAATCGATATCCTGATATAGATCGGCTCATTCCTTTCTTGACAATCTTCAAGATCTAGTTCTTAGACTGTGACTTGGAGACGTTGCTACAATCCAATTGGTGTGGATACATTCTGGAGGTGAGACACTTGTATCACTCCGTTGTGAATCGAACAAAGAAGCCCGGAGGTAACCACCACCAAGCTGTGGTGAGGTAAATTGCGAAAACTCCCTTTTGATAATTATGTTATTGTTTGATTCAACCTTTTCGTATAATAACTGTGGAGATCGACTAATAGGGAACTCGAAAAATTTTAAAATTCCGCACTTTGTTGTATTGACAATCGAGCCCTACCACGAATATCCCAACATGTTTGTGTGTTTGCGCGCTAGAATCTAGATCGTAAATAAAAGATAAAGCATAATTGAAGCGGTGAGATATCGAGGAGAGTTTCTTTAAACTTTCAAAAACCGAAAATTCCCCTCTCGAATAAATATTAAGTCATATTGGGTTAAATATAAAATGAGGTTTTATAAAATCCAAGCCTTCCATTAATCGGAACTAGTGTATGTTGTTTACTTATCGATGGAGGTGATCCAGAGTCTGGCACCCGAGTCGAAGAAAGGGGCAATACACGAAATTCCTTGATTCTAGTTTTTCTAAAACTCGACAAGGGTAGGGACTGGTCGGGACGTGAAGATCGACCGATAACTAGTTACGGAGAATTCATGACCGGGCCAGTTTCTTATCATGACTAATGGGTTAAACTTAACGCGTAGTAACATTTATGATGTAGCAGTGCTAGATAAATGCGAAAAATGAGGCAAAATAGCTTCAAGGTTGTGTAGTAGACATAATTGGTAAAATGTATACCTACCTAGGGAATTAATTGTGTGGCCACGAGTCGTGGGTGCAACTAATTGCTGCTAGGACGTCAAAACCTACTAAGTAATAAAATTTTCCTGAAACTAGAAGGGGTTATTGTTTCGATAAAATAGTGGGAGAACTTTTTCGATAAAAAGTCCAAATTTCGTTAATTATAAGTATTAATATTAAACCTGTCTTCTTATAGTTGTTTGTTTTATTGTTAGCCATTCAACATCCAAACAATACTTAGTGCGAGTTCGAAACGAATTAACTTTGGGAAGTATGATGTGCAATTACCTTCACGAAACAACCATGGCTGAGTTTAACAATGTTAAGGAATATTGTTGTTACTTAACCAAGATGTTCAAACGAATCAAAGGGTTTGGAGCCCAACTGATTCTCGAAGATGAGATAGAGATCACCACACATGGTCTATCTGACACCTTCACTCATTTCATGCAACATTGTGATATTCCGCCTGATGGAATTGAAAAAAAACAATTGCATGAGTTGTTAGACAAATATGAAGGAGCTCATCTGCAAGGATTTGGACTATATGAAGCAAATTGCCCTCTGTGTAAGCACGAAAAGAAAATAAGGAAGCTGACTGAAAAGGAATTCCTGGATAGACTTAACTACGGTATGACTTTAAGTTATACATCTGTTAATTCTTTTTGATGTAAGACACTCATAAAACTATCATGTCTGTAAAAGAGTTTACAGCGGGTGACACGATTCCCTCTCCACGTAAAAGGAGGAAATTCATTGAAAGGAAAATGCAAGCAGTGCAGAGAGAGTTGAGGGAAAACGAATTCAGGGACTGGGACAAGGAACAACTGAACCTAGACATTCCTTTTTAGCAAAAGAAGTTTTACTTAGTTTTTCGTATTTGCATGAGTTTTAGTTTTAGTTTATTTTGAGTATTATTTCAAATTTTGTACAAGACATAATTGCTTTACCATTGAGAATGGAATTTATTTAATTAGAGCGATTTAACTTTGTACAAATATTGATGTTTTGAACCATAGAAATAAAACAATGATAAACGAATCAAAACTTCGATGGCTACATGCTAGATCGAAAATGAGTAAATGAGATAATCATCCACGTTTGAAATGTTTATTTTGAACATTCTTCCTAAAGAGAGATTCGAAAGGAATGTTTTTATCTACTGCTCTTGAAATATAGAACTTTGATAAACTCATAACTTTCAAATCTTATCTTGAAGGAATAATAACCGAAATAAAGGATTGCGATGCATTCCAAGCATTTCAACCATATGGATTTAATCCATAAGGACAAACGTGGAGAACTAAAAGGACTAGTTCAAAAGTATGCTACTTCATAAATACTTACGATTTCAATCGTCAATGTGTATGTGTACTTTATTCAAAGTACAATTCTAAAACTATTAAAGTAATTCAATAGACGTTTTGGAAATGAAATAACTAAGTGCATTATGTCAAAAGCATTTTGATCTAATCAAACTTGCTGAAACATAAGCAACTAAATCCTCGATTATCTAAAAGAAGAATAGAATTCTCACGAGGCAAATCAAAGAATGAATCAAACTTTGTTTATAAAACTTGGTTCGATTCACGACTGTGATCTTGCTGTATTCCTTTATTCACATTAGGGGATAGCCTCCCCTGACTCTTCAAAAATTACTTGGTCTAGTACTTTTCGAAGTGAGTTCTTACACCGCCATGTCATCTAAGACATAGATACCCTTATATGAGAAATTAGATGGTAGATCTAATTCATATAATGTTTGTGGGGTATCCAACGAAATCCATTGGATACCTGTTCTACGACAACGAGAAACGAAAGTATCTCGTAAGAAGCTTGTTCCTCTGTTGACGAAACTCTTGTCAAAGGAAATAAGGAATGTCATAGAACTTGATGAAGTCCAAGAATTGGACCCATCCCCACGAACAGTGGGAGTAAACCCTGAAACATGCTGAACCGATCTTTGCACAAACGCTTCGTAATTTAATCAAATTCGTAAGGAACTCAAAATTCCATTTTACGATATTGAGAAATTGGATTTTAATCCAAGATTACAAAGAGACTAAGGGATATGGCATGAAGCCATAAGATTCAAAATGGAAAGTTTGACTCACTTAATGGCGATAGGTCATTATTCAAAAGTCTTTTTAGGACCAATGATAATACCCTCTCCATTTGCAACGTCAAAATCCATTTCGAAACTATTAGCCATAGAAGGGTGGTTGTGACTACCAAAATATGACTATTGGATATGAATCCTGCATCTCACAGTTCAAAATTGATGAAAAGATCTCTATTCAAATCCAAAGATTAATCTATGACTTTTTCCCAAACTTGGAACATGCAACTTGATGAGTTGATCAAGAATGTTGAAGTTGTCAAAAGGCATATGGATTCCAATTGTGCAAAAGGATCAGTGGGAGCGTAGTTGAGTTCGAAACACAAAGAGATGATGTTATATACATTAAGTACGATATAAGAATATCAGAGTAGCACAGATGAAAGCGTGTTCTTCACGCAATTCTCCATGATATGATTTGGGAATTACATCTCACGTACTTGCAATACGTATTTATAGGGATAAAAGCGAAGTAGATGTTACAATTCACCGAATCTAAGTACAAAGACTATATATTGATTAAATTCAATATGGAAGAATCTAAGAAAGGATTGGTTCCAAAGAGACAAAATTTCTCTTACTTATTTAATGATCCCTACATATAAATGAGTAAAGAAATAAATGTCTCAAGAAACCTTATGCTTTGGCATTTGAATTGCATGTAGCATGCAATGTCTTGTACAAGACCTGACTCATCAAAAGCTCTGACTTTTCACGAGCTGCTAATAGTCGAACACTAGTAAAAGACACTGGACTACCATAAAAGCAATCCTCGAAGATAATTAAAGGATATAATGCTGGTCTGTGGTAGTAGTGGAGAATTGAAAACTCGAAGGATTTAGTGATTCGAGATTTCCAGTCTGAAGTGGATGATTTATTCTGTCTCAATGGAGCAAAGGTAAATTGGAAGAAATTCCAATAGTATACCATTGCCAACTCAATCAGAATAATCGCACCATTATGATGCTGCACAAGAGAAAGTGTTTAAATGAGAAACTTTCATCCAACGATTGGATGAAATACCTAGCATGACAAAAGCCTGTCGTAATCTTAACCGATTTAGATAAGGCAATTTCTCAATGAAAGGAAAACGAGATATCACCGATAGTCTGAACACAATACCATGTGATTGAACAAGTCATAGGTAGTTGAGACGCGTAGAAGTAATACGTCATCTCAACAAAGACAATTTAGCAGATCCACTAATTAAGCTCTTTCACAAAAGGGTTCGAGGGACATCTTGGTATAGATGGGTCTTAGAAATGTTGTGATTAGCTTTAGGGCAACTGGGAGATTGATAGGATAGTGCCCAGCAAGCCAATATTAATTAGCTTGTTGAAGTACTGTTTTCTTATGGTTTATAATTAACATGCCCGTTCATTCAGAGTACGTGAAATTGAACAATGGCCAACTTCATCTCTCGCGAACTTATCTAAGCGATTGGATGAAATCCTAAGGTCACAATAGACTATAGGACGATTCACTTCAGTATGAGTGCAATCATGAAACAGTCTCAAAGGTCGTGATCTTAAAACCGTTTGAAGTCATAGATTCCGAACGAGACGGGGTATCGTAGGAATCGCCAAGACTTGTACAAGTATGCATGATTCACATGGAGTGAATTTGTACCGTTTCATGAGCAAGGCCTTTGAGGCCAGTGCATATGAGTAGGTGGTTCAATGGAGGATTGAACGCATCGAACGACCCGAACAGAGAAACCCATTGTGGAAGCGCATGACGCATATCGGTGATGGGATGTTTCTCAAGGCATATAATAGTGTACGATTTAATCCTTGGACTTGAGGTGCTAGGGCGAATTCGGTGCACGAGTGTGCGTACTTAGATTTAGGTACTGGTCATGTAGCCTGGCCGCAAAGTGCCTAAGTTGGGTGAGTACACAACTGTACGCGAATGGTTAGTACTAAGAAAGGATCTATCGACTCATCCTTATAAGGTGGGAGAATTTCCTGTACGTTCTTCGATAATATGTTCCTAGAAATCCATGGCCATGGTTGATGATGAATTTGGAAAGGGGTTTCCAAATTTAGCAGTCACACTGGAATTATTATCCAGAATTAGAAAGTACAGAATCGAGATAATTAGATGTGCCGATCAATTTACACACCCTAGGTCTCGATCTAGAAATCAGTCGTGGAAAGACCGTATGTACATGGCAATTATAAGAGGCAAGATTCACAATTATCAATTCACCTTTAATTGGGTTTCATGGGCTTGTGGCTAGACATCGACCATGAAGTGTGGGTACTCCTGAATTAATAAGGAAATTAATTCTGGAGTGGTCAATTAAAAGTTGGTTAATTGATCGGAGCATTATTTGCTCGTTAATTAAATCACGAAAGTCGTGGGCCTGCTGCCAGTTGATGGTGAACCTAGAGGGTCACACACAATACAATTGGACGGTGACTGTCGAAAAGGAAATGTATGATTTAAAGTTGTTAAATCAAAGTAATTGAATTAAGGCATTAATTCAATGGGAGAATATTAATTAGATATCTAATTGATTAATGTTCAATTAATTAGAGTTATCTGATTAATTATGAAATTAATTAAAGTAGTTAATTAAAGTAATTGGAAGATTATGTAATTAACCAATTTTAGGATTCGATAATTATATGGGTTGTTTTTGCAATTATCTTGAAATAGGGGTGATGGGCGATTTTTACAATATAAGGAAAAGGAGTTTTAATCTTGGAGAGCAAGCAAGAAGAGATCTATCAAATCTTGCATTCCTAAGTTGATAAGGAATAAATGATTTGATAGATAAGGGAAGAAGATATCTTCTAAGAGAAGGACTCTTCTCTTATAAATACTTCTTCTCTTTTCTTCATTCCCAACAAGTAACACTTTTGAAAACCCTGAAAAGAAAAGAGAGTAGCCTATTTTTCATGAGAAGAAATCGGATTTTTGCACAAGAAATTTTATTTACAAAATCGCCCCACATACTTTCAACCAAAACCCTAGTCGCCCAAAATCAAGATCGATCGAACCCAAGGTGGTCGATCCTAACTTGGCCGAATCTGGTCTAATCACATAAGTCCTGTGATTAGTCTTCTTCCACAAGATCTCCCAATCCGGATCCAGATCTTAAGTCCAGATCCAGATCTACAGTCCTTTGCTGACAAACCATCAAGATCCAGTTCGTAGCCTAAGACTTGGAGGTGTCACTACAATCCAGTTGGTGTGGATCAACTCTGGAGGTGAGACACATGGATCACTCATATTGTGGATCGAACGAAACGCCTGGAGGTAACCACCACCGAGCTGTGGTGAGATAAATCGCAAAACCCCCTTTGTTTATGTTTGATTCAAGCTTTTTGTATAAATAACTGTGAAGAAAGTTTTATGGGACTAACAGGGACCTCGAAAAGTTTTAAATTCCGCGCTTTGTTGTATTGACAATCGAGCCCTCTTAGTAGAATATCCCAACAATCCTGTTCCAAAGATATCTTCTGGTTACTAGACATATGAGTGGATGCGACAGATGATTTCTCATGAGACTCAATTATCTTTCAAGTTCCATGATTTTACCCTTATAAACTTCACATTCAGCTTTCAGAGATTCATTCTCTTGCTCAAGCAGTTTATATTCAGCTGATTCTTTTGGTTTTTCAACCTTAAGTTTCAGTGAACTGCTTTGTTCTCTTAGCAATATCATCTCTTCCTTAAGCTTACTAAATGCTTCAACAATATCAGTATTGTTAAGCATCATTTGTTGAAATGAATTAAATAATTCATTTTCGAGAGGAGTTACCTTCGGAATTTGAAGCTAGAGGTGTCAGAAAAGTTACCACAGGGATAACTGGCTTGTGGTAGCCAAGCGTTCATAGCGACGTTGCTTTACCTCATCATCCTCAGAGTTATCAGATTCCTTAGCCATCAGGCAGTTGAGTGCAGGACTCTCTTCTTCAGTAGACTCTTCATCAGAAGTGTCTGAATCTGAATCAGATGAGTAGATAGCAGCCAACTTCTCCGCTTCTGCTAACAACACTTTGCTTTTCTGATGCTTTCTTTCCTTTCTGATTCACTTTTCTTTCTCTGTATACTTCTCAGCTTTAGGATATGGGCATTCTCGGATGAAATGGCCCAATTTCCTGCAATTATAGCACATTAGTTTGGATTTATAAGAATCCTTATCTAGAGAAGGAGAGGTGGGGTTAGAAGTAGAAGCATTGTTGTATTTGTTCTTCATTTTTCCTTTGTATAACTTCTTGAAGTTGTTCATCAGCAATGCAACGTCTCTAGCTGTGTACTCCCTTTTGTTGAGTATTGTGGCTTCATCAGAGGAGTCCACATCTTTACTTTTATATGCTGGTCTTCTCAGATTTTCAGCAGCGACTAGGGCAGCTGTGGGACTTGAAGTTGAGGTTTCTTCAACACCCATTCTAGGCAGTTTATACTCATACGCCTTGAGTACTGAGAACAGCTCGGTGAGTGAGATCTTTCCCAAATCTCTTGATTCTTCCATGGCTGTCACCTTCATGTTGAACTTCAGAGGTAGAGTCTTGAACACTCTGACGGTTATCTCTATGTCAGTGAAGGTTTTTCCAAGCTTGAGAACTTCATTTAATGTCCTTGTAAACCTTGTATCCATCTGATCAATGGTTTCCGCAGACATCATCTTGAAATTATCCAGCTTTTTCAGAGCAACACTCAGCTGATGCTCTTTTATGGCATCGTTTCCTTTGCTCATGTCACGAACCTTATCCCACATCTCTTTCGCAGTCTTGCAATGCTTGACTTTGTCAAATCGATCATTGTCTAGGGCTTTGGTCATGATGAAACGGCCAACTTTGTCCAGATTGTACAGCTTAATTTCTTCAGCTGTCATCTCATTTACATCTTTCTCCACCACTATGTCTACTTCATCAACCTTTATAGTCTTGGTGAATTTGAATGGACCTTTTATGATACATGTGTTAAGATTCGGTAAGATAAACAGCCCTAGGCACAGGGGAATTTAAAATTTTTAGGACCTCTTACGGAATCTTGCCAGGATACTACTCTAGGTGTATATATATAAATATTAATTTAAACGACGGTATGAACAGTTTACACGTTATACCTGTCTCCTTGCAAATCCTAACTGGCAGTCGAGATCAAGTTTCTCCTCCAATAAATCGATCCAAGCTTATCCAAGAGCGCCCCACGTGTTGTGCCTCTACGAGTTGATTCATCACAATATCACGAAAATTAATATAACCTAATCGACTAGAACATATGATATATTAATATCTAGGATTTGGGAACGATTTAGGAACAAAATTGAAGACGAAAAATTCTTCCACAGGGAAGAGAGTGTTCGGCCGATCTAGACTGGGAGAGGGAGAGAATTTTTGCTCTACTCAATTTTTGCTTAGAGTTGTATATGAAAAATAACTACAAGTTACCTACTTATAGTTATCTCCCTAACCTAGTCCTATTAGGACTAGGACTTTATTCTCCTACATGGGCCATGGCCCTCTTTAATTAGAAGAGTAAGTCTTCCAATTAATTCATGGCCCAATTAATTAATTTGACCAGGCTTTATTTAATCTCCCAATTAAATAGCCCAATTAATTAACTAGTCTCCCAATTAATTAAATCAGACTCTAAGTCTATTTAATTAAATTCTTTCTATTACTAATTAAATCCAACTTAATTAATTAATTCACAAATTAAATTCCAATTTAATTTATGATCCTGATCCAATTCCAGTTGGATCCTATTTAGTTCCAATTGGGTCGACCCAGTCGACCCACTCATTATAATCGAACCAGTCGATTATATACCCAGTCGACCCAGTCGACTCGGTCGTTCTCATTTTCTCGCTTTCGCTTCATGTGTATTGTGTATGCCCCCGTAGGTTCACCACATAATTGGCCGTGGGTTATAATTAAATATTATTTAATTATTCGAGTAACATATACTCTAAATCAATCGAACACTATGTCGATTGATCATTCCAAAATTAGCACCCCTGCTAATTTAGGAATTCTCCCACACTCCACGGTCGATGTCCAGCCACAAGCCCATAGAGCCCAATCACTGGTGAATTAATTCAGTGAACCTCTTAACTTATTTACAATTTCCATATACGAAATAATCTCTCCATCGATCAATCTCCCAGTCGAGAATTAAGGCTATGGTCCTTCATCGGTTTCCCTTTTATTTTGTCTTGACCTAATGTATTCTGGTCTCGAAATAAATTCTCTTTGACTTAATCTTTATGAGCTACTTACATAAAGTCGTCAGATACCTTGGCCAAGGATTTCATCAGAATTAATTTCTCACAGAAATACATAGGAGAATTTCCCAACCTATCAAGTCGGGTCAATGGATCCTTTGTTGATGATATGAATCTGCATACGAGTTCCTCCATACCCAACATGAGTTCAGAGAGACCTTCTGGTGATCTCCAGTCAGTCGGAACTCATATCAAAGCATGAACGTTCTCGCACCAGATAAACCCTATCACCTCAAGTAGTTAGGGATCGTTCCTCGTATACCATTGCAAATTGGAATAACTTCAACCCCGATATGCGACTACCGCTTCCATGGTGAGTTATTTCCTAATTGGGGTATTCAGTGCGCTTGCCATCCCAGCAAGCCACCCACTTATGTGTATCGACTATCTCAGTCACGCTCGTGGACCCCAGTGTCCTTCAGTTCATCAGAGTATACACAACACTGAGAGTCTAACCGAATCCAACGATGTCCTATCTCGATTGGATTCTACGACTCTTGAATATGTTCTGGATCACGGCCTTGGAGATCAGTCCATGGGTTGTCCCATAGCCCTGTGATCTAAGGACTTATATCCTTATGCGTAGATAATTATTACATAAGATAAAGATGACCATTTAATAAAGTGTATTTATTAATCGAAATTGAATAGTTCCTTATTTATTACAATAAATGCTAGCTATACAGCTGGCTTGCAGGACACTATTTCTATCAACATGTGTACATGTTATCATTGTAAGCAGCTAAGAAAATCTCCATTCTGATCTTCCAGTCTTCGAAGCTCATACCAGCTATGTGGGGAACATGGCTGAAACAATCCATTTTCAAAAAGTTTTTGATTTTTCAAAAAATGTGCTCTTTTGAAAATTTTTGAAAACCTTTGAAAAACACTATGATCAAGCTCGTTGATCAGGCAACTGATTCTAATGAACCACCCGCTCTGATACAACTTATTCGTCCCAAGTGGTCAGATGAGGTCTAGAGGGGGCGGGGGGTGAATAGACCTCTGAAAATTTTTATACTTTAAAAAGTTTTCACTCAACTGTCAGCAGACTAAGCTGTTTAAGGTCAGTGAGCTGACTAGGCTGATCAGTGAACAAATCTTTAAACAGCACAGTTAATCACTTCTCTATGTACTACTTAGCTGATTTCAGCAAAATCAACTTTTAAAAGCAGAGTACTTGCAGCGGATTTGTAAAGTGTTTTTCACAAGTAAACTCTTATCAGTAAGAAAGATTTATCCCCATTTTTGTAAGGTTCTTTTCACAGAATCTTTCGACACTTTTGGTAAAGTGTCTTTATGCAATCTTGAAAATATGCAAGTGAAAATGCAGAGTAAAAACACATAATTTTTATAGTGGTTATATGGATTTAAATCCTTTAGTCCACACTTCCAAGTCACTTAGATCTTGGGTTATACTATAATCACAAAGTTTACAGTATAAAACACTTACGCCAAAACAACAAATGAATCTAGCCATAAGCTCACAATAGGAAATCACTTTGAAGACCTATCCACTGAAGTTAGATCACTCACAAAGATGGATCTACACTTCGCACAACACTCTAACAGTTTGTCACTCAGAAAATATGTTTATCTTTGATCTTCAACTTCTGCTTGTGTCAACAAATGACAAAGTTGATGAGTGAGCAGTTCTTGAGACTTAAAGATTTTGCTTCGGATTTTCTCTCAGAGATTGTGTTGTTTTTCTTCTTTTCGTCTCATGAACTATTTATACTCCAGGATTTGAAAAATGTCCGTTGATGAGAGACAAAATTCAAATTTCTCGGGTACTGGTCCTTAATTTCCGCGCATGGCTCTCTGCACAGTGACAGTACTGCAAACAGTATTTTCTGTCAGATAGCATTTAATGCACCTAGCTGATACAAGGTTTTCCTTCAATCATTTGTCTTTAATACCCTCGGACTTCATCATTTATTACTTCAAGTGCATTTATTACCGTTGGAGAGACTTCCACCTGGCTGATGAGAACACAAGTCTGATAATGAACAAAGCTGATCCCAAACTTGAACAAATCTGATTTGAGTCGGCTTATCTTCACCAGTCTGATTTCTTTCTTCAACAGCAGATCAGTAGTCTTCTGGACCATCTTGAATTTTGACTGGTCTGATAATACTTTAACTTCAATCAAAATTCTTCTAAGGTTTTTTAACTAAGCTTTCCTAACTTAGCTGGTTATGATGTTTTGGAAATCATCAAAACCTCTCTTCAAACTTTTAATTTCTTGTCTTCTGATCTTCATCTTCATCCAACAAAAACATATGAAGAACTGCCAGAACAGACAACATCGCCTTTCGAACCTGCTTGGATTTTCACTCATAAATCTGTTGTTTCTGCTGATGGTTCTTATATTGTGACAATTGCAGATGAGCCAATAAAAGTCCAAAAGAAGACATAGGAGTCGGCTAAGGAGAAGGAAAGCACTCCAATAATTAGCCAAATAAGTGCAGATATCTCATCTACCTCATCAAATGTGCAATCATCAATTCTGGAATCCATTCAACAACTGATTGCAAATTCAATGAAGGAGATGGATGACAGAAATAGAGAACAATTGTAAAAGTTTGCGGAGATAGCCTCATCTCTACTGTCTGCTGCCAGTGCTGAAAAGAACCCGCAGGCTGCTGATCCCAGTCCGATGATAGTAGAGTAGATTGCAATAATCAAAGAAGATGCGCAAACTATCAAGTTGGATCTGGAGACACTTGGAGCAAGAACTCAAAGCAATACAGCTGGGTGGAACAATGTAGACGATGTTGTTGCTAAGGCCATGGCTTCTCATGAAGAAGCCAGCAAAGGCATGCTTAAGACCTTCACCACTGCTGCTGAGTTGATTTTCCACACTCAAAGTCAGCTGATGGAGCAAGTTGACCTAACTTTGGAAAAGGTGGAGTCTTCTGCCAACTTACAACAACTGCGCATAGATACTCACATGGATGCAATGGAGGAGAACATCAAACTTCTATGTGAGGCAGTGAATATCACTCCAATTCCGCCAGCATAACAAGTCAACCCTGCTGCTGATGCTTGATGCTCGTACTCGACCATCACTTTTGCGGGTCGAGCAGTTCTTCGAATCCTGGGTAGTCAGCAATTCCAAGGTATTTTCCTTGGCTGACTGGCCCCAGGCAAGGATCGATAGCTTATTGGCTTTCTGGATTTGGCTTATTGGCCTTCTAGATCGAAAATATTTTCGTCTACAGATATTCTAAGCGAATTGAAACTGCACATACTCTTGTCAACGAACGTTCGAAGTCTGATCTCATAAATTTGTGTCGAAAGAACGAGATTTTCGATCACCATCATCGGACCAAGATAATCTCAAAAAAGAAGAATGAACAAAGTTATGAAAGTTAAGGGAGACCCCTTTTATAGTAGCAGCTGAGCCGAGTCCAACGGCTGCCATGCAGTTAAAATGGACGAATGAGATTCAGTGACTGTTTCATTTCCCGAGGAATAGCGATTGTTTGGCGGAAGAAATCTCAAGAAAGTCGGTTATCTTCAGGAAAACGGTTATTGACATAACAAAAAATACCACTCATGCTCGGAACCTACATCCTGTCAGTTATATGCTCGGAAATTCAAACGAACAAAGAGCATCAGTTGGATGGAATTACTTAATGATCGCAATATTTGACAAAGTTATTTACACATAATTCGGCTATCACTTATGATCGAAGAATCACACATGGTTACGAACAAGGCCGACATTCAACTACTATCGAATAAAATAAAGGGCCGAAAAATAGAACATCGAATTAAAATGGCGCGAGGCCTAATACGAGATCAGAGGTTCAAATTGAAACTACACAGTAAATTATTCAAAGTTACAACAGAAGATCGAAATAATCTTAAGATAACTTCAAATTACAGCAAGGCCGAGGATAAAATTACAAGATCTAGAGAAGCTTGTCCTCGATAAAGATCTTCCGAAATTCAGCATTACGGTCATTATAACCGCGACTATAAGCCTCATGCTCGCGAAGCTCGGAACCCTTCTTCTCCTGCTCATAAATTACCTTGAGCTCTTCGAGCTATTTGCTCAGTTCTTAGTGGATCTCTTCACCTTTGTCCTTGGCGTCCTTTTCTTTTTCCGAAGACATCTTCTCCTCGAGCGACTTGTTGGCTTCCAAGGCGCGGTCCAGCTCGGTCTTCTTCTTCTCTAGCTCAAGGGAAAGAGCGACTTGTCGTTCAATTTCCTGCTCAGCCAGCAGCTTCAGCTCGAAGAACTCCTTCGCATCCTATTATCAAGGAAATGGAGCATTAATAGTAATGATATTAAAAAGAAGAAAAGGGGGGGGGGAAGAGAATTAGCAATAGCAATAAAAAAATTTTCGGGAAACTTGGGCAACAAAATTCGATCCTGACTGGAACAGCTGCAAAGGAATTTTCCCCTTAGATGTTCCTATGTCGAAATAGAGATATGAGGCTGCAGAAGACTCGAAACGACATTTTCGAGCATCCCCTCAGAACGGAGCTTATCCTTAGACTCTCCAAGCACAGAAGAGGATTTCTCTAGAACCTCGGAAGTAGGCAGCAGGTCGGAAGGGTTCTCGACCTTTGAAGAATCATCTGGAGTTTTAGCAAAGGGAAAGCGTGTTCGGTGACACCCTTCCCAGAAGCAACGACTTTCTCCTTCTTACATGGCCTCCCGCTCTCGGGATTGATTACAAGGGCACCAGTCAATGGTTTGTTATCACTCACAAGCCTCTAAAGGGTCTCGATCGGAGTAATCCCATTGGAGTGAGGCCTTTTGCTCGAAGAAAGCTCAGAGGCCTTCTGCCTAAGCAAGGCTCGTTTGGAATTTTCCAAGTGTTTGGGGGGAGAACTTTCAGGACCGACTTCGGTACCCTTGTTCAAAAGGATGGATTTGCTAGGGATAACCCTAGCAGGTTTAAGGGAAGCGTGTTTCTCTATCTTATTATCTCCGCCCTTAGAAATTTTGGGAGAAGATGTTGTAGGCTTCGGAGAAGTTTTAGAGGTTTTCTTCTCCTTGGATGGTTTTGTGTCCTTGAAGGACCCTTACTCTTAGCACCACCAAGAAGCGATGAAGGGTCGATCGCAGTACCCAATATTTTGTCCATAATTGTTAACGAAGGAAGGCTTTTTGGGGTCGAATTTTATTGCTAATCTATGAGCTCCGATCGTGATGGTTTGATATGACAGTGAAATGATTTGAAATGACCCTTATATTTATAGCGGGAGCAGTACGTCATTTTATTAGAAATGAATGGTGGTGACTCCCAAGAAAATTCGAGGGAAAATAACAAGCACGAGCATAGTTGAATATTTTCGAACATTGAATAACAAAAGATTTTGTCATACATAGTTACAAGCATAGAGAAAAAACGATTAAGGAAATATCTATTACATAGACATGATCAGTTGTCAGGATTTTCATTCTCATCCTCCTCACCCTCTTCTTCAACTTCAGCATCGGAATCACTCTCGTCTGACTCATCATCATCGCTATCTGAGCTTTCATCCTCCCCATCGCCATCTTCATTGTTGGTCCCAAGTGGTCAGATGAGGTCTAGAGGGGGGGGGGTGAATAGACCTCATAAAATTTTTGAACTTAAAAACTTTTCAGTGTTCTGTCAGCAGACTAAGCTGATGAAGAACAGTAAGCAGACAAAGCTGATCGTGAACAAATCTTGAACAGCAGACTGACCACTCTTCTTACAATGACTTAGCTGTTTTTCAGCAAAACAGTTTTCCAAAGAGTGTACTTGCAGCGGATTGTTTGAAAGTGTTTTTCACAAGTAAACTAAGTTCTTAAAGATTTTATCCCCAGTTCTTAAACTCCTTATAAAATCTTTTTGTAATTCAAAGTGTGTAAATATGCAAGCTTTAAAGTATGCAAGAAAACTTAAATGCAAGACAACACAAAGAATTTTTATAGTGGTTATATGGATAGAAATCCTTTAGTCCACTCTTCCAGATCACTTAGATTCTGGGTTATACTATAATCACACAGATTACAATATTTCTCCACTTATACCTAGACAACTAATGAAAAGGCTATAAGCTCACAATAGAAAATCACTAAGAAATTCTACTCTCTGAAGTTTGATCACTCACAAAGATAGATCACAACTCCTCACAACACTCAGCTATTACAAGATCACTCAGATCGTAATTTTTTGTTTTCTTCAACTGGGTTTCTGTCAACAGATGACTTCCACCAGACGAGTGAGCTGTTCGACCTTTTGAGACTTAGTAAAAATTCTGCTTCAAGAACGAAATCTCTGATTGTTGTTGTGTTCTTTGCTCGATTGAAATTCAGCTCTATTTATACATGGAATTGAAAATATGACCGTTGAAGTCAAGTCATAATTCAAATTCATTCTTCAGCTCATTTGAAACGGCTTCCTGCAGCAGTCCGTACAATGTACATTACTTTCTGTCCATCGCATTAAATGCACTCTGCTGATCCGAGAATATCTTCAATCATTTGCCATTACTGCCATTCTCTTTCAGCATTTATTACACCAGGTGCATTTATTACCGTTGAACTGATCTCATGATCTCTTCTACTCTGCTGATCGAAGCAACCCTTCTGATAGGCACTCTGCTGATCAAATACTGAACTAATCTGATCTGACTCGGCTGATGACCTATCCTTCTGTTTGTTGTTTCAGCAAGAGATCACTAGTCTTTTGGTCTTTGAACTTTGAACTCTTCTGATATCTTCTTTGCTTGTTCAAAGATCCTTCTAAGGGAACTAAGATTTCCACACTTAGCTGATTATGATGTTTTGGAAATCATCAAAACCTTCCCTTAATAACTAACTTCTTTTCTCTTCATCTTCATCCAACAATTTCCCCCTTTTTGATGATGACAAAACTTCAGCTAAGTACCTGTACCTAAACTAAAGTTCTGATCCTCAAAAATTTCTGAGATAGAAATAGTGTGTTGGATTCAAACTTGCAATTTTATAGATAATTGAACTGCTTTCATATTACAAGTGTTGAAAGATGAAGGGTGCAAAGTAAATAAAAAGATTACAAGGATTTTTAAGATAAAAGGAAATCTAGCCTAATCTAGTCTTCTCCCTTCTTCTCTTCTTCTGAATTTTTCTTCTCTTCTTCAGCTTCTTCTTTCTTTTCTTCTTCAGCTTCCTTGTCTTCTTTTTCAGATTCTTCATCAGATAGTTTGGAAGTTTCAGCTTCCAATGCTTCAAAGAATCTTTTCCTCAACAGCTCTATCTTCTTATATTTGACATCAAGATCAAGCTATTCTTCAGCTGAGTCTTTGGCAGCAGCTAGTTCTTTATCAGACTTGGCTTTTGCTTCAGCTTCAGCATTGTCAGCTTCTTCATTTTCAGCTTTCTCTTCTTCTGTGATCTTCTCATCTGTTTGTCTGCTTGTTTCTTCCATGTTTTTATCAGTCTCATCAGCAGATTCTTCCAACACTTCAGTTTCTTCGGCATCATCTTGATTTTCTTCTTCCCTTTCAAAAGTAGTTCCAACTCTTTTCTGTCCAAATACCCTCTCTTCCCCCTTTTTGTCATCATCAGAAGGGTTGATTGGATATTGTGGCAAGGCTGGTGTAATCTGAAGTGAGTCACAGAAAAGTTTGATGTTTTCTTCCATGGCATTTATTTGAGCTTGTTGTTTGAGTTGATTGGCCTTAAAATCTTTCACTTCTTTGAGCAAATCCTCTCCTTGATCACCCAATTGAATTTGATTTCCTAAAATCCAATTTGATGAAGCAGTGAAGTCTTTCATCATATTTTCCATGACTTCATCTTCTGCTTGGAGGGCCGTTTCAACTGTTTCTTCAATTCGTCTCCAACCATCAGCAGTGCTCTGAGTCCTTCTTCTGAGTATGTCCATATCTTGACAAATGGACTTAACATTTTGACTAGTATCTTCTATCAGATTTGTTGGAATAGCAGCAACTTTCTGACTGGGTTGACGTACAGCAGCCAACACATCTGCTGTTAACTCCTCCTTCATTTCCTTCAGTGATTTGTCAATCATTTGTCGGATGGAGTCCAACAAATTTGTCTGAACATTTTGAGAAGTTGGAGGAACATCTGTTGGAATAGCAGGCAAGGTAAGAGATGTTTCTTTGATAGGTTGCTCTGATGTTTGAATTATCAGTTCAAGAGACTGATCTGCTGGACCAGAGATGGGCTCAACTTCCTTGGCCTTATCAGCATGACTAGGAGTGCTTTCCTTCTCCTTAGTCTGATCATCTTTTTCATCAGCAGCTTCCTTATCCTTGATCTGATCAGCTGGAATAACTTCTTCTTTCTTGGAATCATCAGCTGTTTCAGTCTTGTCATTTTGTTCTTTGTTCTGATCAGATGGGTCAGATGTACCCTCTTTGTGCTTTTGTTGATCAGAGGACTCTTCTTTGTCTTTATCAGCAGGGGATATGATCTTCTTAACAGTCTCAACTGTTTTCAGCAATCCCTCATTGTCTACAGCTGACCTGTTAGAAATCCATGTAAAATTGTCAAGAGGAATAAAAGGCGAGTATGGTTCCTCAGGTAGCTCTTCATATGGTTTGATGTTAGGACCATAGACAATGTGCTTGATATTTGGAAGAGGGACCAATGAGCTGGGTTGTCCCTTTAGCTTCCTTGATTTCTTTGCCCAAAGCTCCATTGCTTGAGCGATAGCCAACTTGATTGATCTTTCCTTGAGGTCTTCTGATTCATCATACTCCTCAGGAACAGACTCAAAGATCTTCTTTGCTTCAGCCTTGACTATGTGACTTATCCTTAGCCTTAACTTGTCCAGAAAGAATTCTGAATCCAGTGCTTGCATGAGTGATCCACTCTCAAGCCACTTTAATACCCAGGCTTCTTCAGTAGTGAAGGCTTTCCACTTGGCCATATCAGCTGGACTTTTTGTCAGTCTGAATTCTCTCCATCTGTTGTATCTGATCTTTTCAGCATTGAACAACGTCACACGGTTGATTCTTTCACTTTCAGCATCTAGCCTCTCGAGGAATTCTTCAAAGATAGCAGGATCATCCCTGACAATCTCTAAAGATAATCTAATATCTTCTCTCCTTTTTGGCTTTATCTTTGGTGCAGGCATAGCTGGTATTGGTTTGTTTGGATCTCTTTGTTTATCAATAACTATTCCACCAGTATGCTGATGTCCATGAGCATCCTTGGTGCTTGCTTCAATAGCAGCAGCCAACTCTGCTGCCTCAATAGCATCCCTTTGCTCTTGAGTCATCTTGCTGGCCTCTTCTTCCAGCCTTTTTAACTCTAGGCTTTTCAGCCTTTCTTCTTCTGCCTTTTCTGCAGCTATCCTTAGCTTTTCAGCAGCATCTTGTCTTTTCTTTTCTGCGGCAGTTAGGTAAGTGGCAATCTTGCCAGTCCTCTTCCTCCTTGATTCAGGACTTTCAATTGCTTGAAGAGGGATTGCAGCAACTGGAGTAGGATGCAGCAAAAGTGCATCTCCTTCATGTGTTGTACTAGTCTGCTGTGCTTCTTCAATTTCAGCAGATAGTGCAGCAGATGAGTCTTCTGTAGACATTCCAACTGTAGAAACAATTTCAGTTTCAGCAGCAGCTTTAGCAGCCTTGACAGCAGGTTCTTCAATAGTTAATGGCCTTTCTGCTTCTGTTGTTGTTTCTCTTACTGTTGCAACTGGCTCCACAGAGAAAGTGAACTTTCTCTTGGCCTTTGATTTAGCAATTCTCTTGGCAGGGGGGTTGGCAGTAGGAGGTCCCCTTGCCTCACTTCTGGTTCTCAACCTTTTCAACCTTTGAAGAGGAATTTCTTCCTCAGACTCAGTTCTTTCAGGTGAGGAACCTGTATCCATCTTCTCAAGCTCAGCAGTGAAGTCATCTATCACCTTCTCAGGGACTTCAAACTCAGCTTCTGTTGATCCAGCTTCAACAGCAGAGCTTGCTACTTGATCAGGAGACTTGCTTGTTTGACCCTCCTTCTTGCTCTTCTTAGAAGGGGTCTTCTTAGACTTAGTAGGAGCTTTTCTTTTAGGTGCAGCCACTACTTTCTTTACTGGTTCATATAATTTGAACTCTTTACTACCGTGAGTAGTTTTTCCACCAGCCATAGGACAATTCAGTGACATGAACAGATGACTAAGCAAGATGGCATGCAAAGTCCTTTTGTCACTCAGCAGATCATAGACATGAACTGCCCAGTTCACCTTCAGTCCATAGTAAATGCAGATCATGGTGTAGTACCTCCTCCTAGGTAACCCATCTAAAGAGCTCGTACTGCAATCCAGTACCTTCGCAATGATGTCTGCGAACCTCTGATACTCATCCTTTAACTGAGTCTTCATCAGAGTCCCAGTCATCTTTTCTCCCTTTTTAGCACAAATTTCCCAAAATTCATCCTCTTTCTCAGACCCTAGGTCTGTCACGTCTCCTCATTTATTCTTAAGTTTGTAAATTTCACTTAAAACAGCAGCAGAGATAGCAATTTTCTTACCACCAATAACAGCAGTCATGACAGTTTCATCATCGTTCAATTTCCTGGTCGTATAGAAGTGATATACGTCTTCTAAGTAGACCCTGTCTTCGTGTGCTTCCAAAACCGGAACTAAAGATGCCTCTTTGATTTTCTCCAAGAGTGAGCGCATCAGATCAGTACCCGAAAAGTGAAACTTGCTGTAGTTTAGGTATCTTCCCTCAATAATCTTTTCCATTTCTGAGATTAGTGAGTATGATTCTGCACAAGCAATAAACTTTCGAAACAGGAGAGTTTGAGAGTGAGAGAATTTGAGAGTGTTTGAGTGCGTAAGACGACTGTGTTTTTCAGATCGGACTTTATAGGTTTCCTTTGATTTGGTTATCGTGATTAATCTGAACCGATGATCTAATCTGACAGTTTTTAATCGTGTGGATGGGAGCCGCGGATTTCAATTTTATTATTTTAATGTCAGATGGGCGGGAAACTCTATCGACACTAATCTGTTACTTATAAAAGCGCGTTTCTAAGGATACGTTTTATGACCATGCTTATATAAGGTATCAGATGAGTAGAGTTTAACTTATCTGACAGACGAGTGATCTGTTATCTGATATTACTAGAGAAGGCCAATAGCTAGTATTCTTCCTCTGCTGTTTGTCAATCCAGCAAGATAAAATAATCTTCAGTCTTCAAGAATTAAGAACATATCTTCTGATAATTTAACTTCAACTACCTGTCATTAACTGATTTCATCTTTAGAACAGAAGTACCTCTAGTCTTACACGTTCCCCCTGACTTTAAGAATCTATAAGCTAACTAGTCTGTTGAAGGTTAATCCTTGAATATAATAGTGAATAACTAAGCTGTTGAACTTCAGTCTTCTGATGAGTTCCCCCTCAGCTTATGCATCCAAATTTAGTAGTCCTAGCTCTGCTCTTAGAGTTGAGAACCTTACTTCACTTAAAGGTTTAGTGAAAATATCAGCAATCTGATTATCTGTATGAACATACTCAATCATTACATTGCCTTTTTCAACATGATCGCTAATGAAGTGATGTTTGATCTCAATGTGTTTAGTCCTTGAATGACTTGTAGTGTTCTGAGTAAGAGAGATTGCACTTGTATTATCACAGTAGATTGGAATTCCACTGATCTTGATGTTGTAGTCTTCTAGTTGATGTTTCAACCAAAGTATCTGTGCACAGCAAGCTCCAGTAGCTATATATTCAGCTTCAGCAGTAGATATAGAAACTGAAGTCTGTTTCTTACTCATCCATGAGATCAGACGACTACCTAAGAACTGACAGGCACCTGTTGTGCTTTCTCTGTCAATCTTGCAGCCAGCAAGGTCTGAATCTGAATAACCAATAAGCTCAAATCCAGATTCTCTAGGATACCACAATCCTAATTCTTGAGTGCCTTTAATGTATTTTAGAATCCTCTTGGCAGCTAAGAGATGAGATTCCTTGGGGTTTGATTGAAATCTTGCACAGACTTCAACTGAGTACATTATATCAGGTATACTTGCTGTTAGATACAACAATGAACCAATAATGCCTCTATATTTGGTTATGTCCACTGATTTGCCATCTTCATCTTTATCCAAACGAAGATTTGTAGACATAGGAATGGTAGCAGTTGAGCTAGTTTTCATACCAAATTTCTTGAACAGATCTCTTGTGTATTTTGCTTGGCTGATGAATATTCCATCAGGCAACTGTCTAACTTGCAGACCAAGAAAATAATTAAGTTCACCCATCATGCTCATTTCAAACTTATTCTGCATCAGCTTGGAGAACTTATCACACATCTGTTGGTTAGTTGAACCAAAAATAATATCATCCACATATATTTGCACAAGTAATATATGATTTTCCCATTCAATTGTAAACAAGGTTTTATCTACCTTACCTTTACGAAATCCCTTAATTAAGAGAAAATCAGATAGGGTATCATACCATGCTCTTGGAGCCTGTTTCAGTCCATAGAGGGCTTTCTTCAGACGATATACCTTGTCCTCTTCTTGATAGACTTCAAATCCGGGAGGTTGTTCAACATATACTTCTTCTTGCAGTTCTCCATTGAGAAAAGCAGACTTCACATCCATCTGATAGAAAGTGAAGTTCTTGTAAGCAGCATATGCTAGAAACAGTCTGATTGCTTCAAGTCTTGCTACTGGTTCAAAAGTTTCATCAAAGTCAATTCCTTCTTCTTGACAATAACCCTTGACCACTAATCTTGCTTTGTTTCTGGTGACAATACCATCTTCATTCATCTTATTTCTGAATACCCACTTAGTGCCAATTACTCTTTGATGACTTGGTCTAGGAACTAAGTACCAGACTTCATTCCTTTCAAATTGATTCAGCTCTTCTTGCATAGCTTCTATCCAGAAGGAATCATTAAGAGCTTCTTCAATTTGCTTAGGCTCTATTTGACATAGAAAGGTGACAAATATAGTATCTTGTGCAGCAGCTCTTCTTGTTTTCACTCTATCTAAAGGATCACCTATTACTAACTCAGGTGGGTGATTCTTGAGCCATCTGAGATCAGGTTGCAGATCAGGATGTTGTCCTTTGTCTTGATCATGCAACACTACTGTTGGAGTTCCAGTAGTAGTCTGTTGAACGTTTACAGTCTGTTGAACAGTCTCTGGTCTGTCAGCTGTTTGCAACTCGTCTGTTAGACTATCAGCACTGTGATTTTGAACAGCACTTGAGTTAGCAGCTGAACTAAGATTAGGTAGTATGATGGGAACATATTCTTCATTTCTTCCAATGTCTAACTTCTGTAAATCAGTAGACAGATCTTGGTTAATACTATGATTCTTTTCAGAAGATTGACTTGGCTCATCAAATACTACATGGATAGATTCTTCTATTAGCAGTGTTCTTTTGTTAAAAACTCTATAAGCCTTACTAACAGTAGAGTATCCAACAAAAACAGCTTCATCAGCCTTTTCTGCAAATGCAGTAAGGTGATTTTTCCCATTATTTACAAAACATTTACAACCAAAAATCTTAAAGTAATGAATGTTTGGTTTTCTGTTGTTCCAAACTTCATATGGAGTCTTGTTCTGATTTTTGTTGATCATATATCTGTTTTGGGTAAAGCATGCTGTATTTGTTGCTTCTGCCCAAAATCTTTGTGGCAGCTTAGCTTCAGCTATCATGGTTCTGACAGCTTCTTTTAGTGTTCTGTTTCTCCTTTCAGCAACACCATTCTGTTGAGGGGTTCTAGCAGCTGAATACTCATGATGTATTCCTTTGATATTACAATACTCTTCAACAGTAGAGTTTGTAAACTCTTTCCCTCTATCTGATCTGATCTTCAATATTTTGATATTCTTCTCATTCTGGATCAGTTCCATCAGATTGGTAAGATGTTCCTTGGTTTCACTTTTCTTCTTCATGAAAATCACCCAAGTATATCTTGAATAGTCATCCACAATAGCTAGGCAGTATTTCTTTCCACCATTGCTGACTGGATCAATGGGTCCAAATAAGTCCATATGTAGTAGCTCCAATATTCTTCCAGAAGATTGGTGCTTCTTTTCTTTGAATGGTGACTTGATTTGTTTACCCTTCTGACATGCGTCACAGAGCTTGTCTTTGCTCATGACTGCCTTTGGAATCCCTTCAACCAGATCATTCTTGATTAATCTGTTTATGGTCTTGAAGTTTAGATGATTCATTCTCTTGTGCCATAGCCAACTGACTTCACTTGGTGCAGATGCCACCAAACAAACACTTGAATTCTTATCAGCAGAATTCCAGTCGACTATATGGATATTTCCTTGTCGTCTTCCAGATAAGATTACTTTCTTTGTACCAATCTGTTCAACGTAGCACTTATCTGTTGAGAAGATGACTGAATATCCTTTGTCACAAAATTGACTTATGCTCAGCAGATTATACTTTAGGCCTTTAACATATGAGACGTCAGATATCTCTATGTTTCCCTTGATTAATCTTCCTTTAGCTTTAATCTTGCCTTCTTTGCTGTCTCCAAATGTAACACTTGGACCATCCACAGCAACTGCATCAGTCAGCTCATGTATGTTTCCACACATGTGTCTTGAACATCCACTGTCCAAGTACCAAATTTTCTCTACTTTACTCCTACTCCTAATCCTAACCTACAAAACAAAAATAAAATTGTTTTAGGTACCCTTATTGAGAGGGTCCTGAAGGATTAGTTTCACCTTTGACAACCCAAGATGTTGATGTCTTAGGCTTCTTAGGCTTCTGAGTTTTAACAGGAGCATGAACAGTTTCATTTTTATCATAAGTGTCAGATAAGTCATGTTGATAATCAGTATGATAAGGAAAATGTTCATAAGCAGGGTAAGGTGCATGATAAGCAGGGTATGCATGCATTGGATGAGCAGGGTAAGGTGCATAGTAACCTGGAAATTGAGGTGCATGATACATAGGACTCATTTCCATACCAAGCATTTTGATTTTTCTTGTTCTTATGCTTCTTTGGTTTACTTGATGCTTGCTCATTTGGTTTTGACTTAGTTTCACCAACAGATTGATTAACTTTAGCTTTATCAGCAGACTTCTTAGGACTCTGCTGTTTGGTCTTACTAGTCTGATTTCCTATACTAGGCTCTTTGCTCTTTTTAGCCTTAGAAGATTTCTTCTCCTTTAATTCTTTCTCAGTTGAGGTAGGTCTAGCTGTTTGAACATACAGAATGACCTTACTATTGTCAGCAGATATAAATTTCTCAGTATGATTCAACTCTTGCTTATCCTGTTCTAAAGGCATCTTCTGTTTACTAGACATGTGATTTAATGCAGCAGATGATTTTTCATGAGACTCAATAATCTTTTCAAGTTCCATGATTTTTCCTTTATAGACCTCACATTCAGCTTTCAGAGATTCATGTTCTTGCTCAAGCTGTTTATATTCAGCTGATTCCTTTGGCTTTTCAGCTAAAAGTTTCAGTGAATTATTTTGCTCTTTTAGCAATATCGTCTCTTCCTTAAGCTTTTTATATGCTTCAGCAATACCAGTATTGTTAAGCATCATTTGTTCAAATGAATTAAATAATTCATTGTTAAGAGGAGTTACCTCATCCTCAGAGTCATCAGATTCCTTTGCCATCAGGCACAGGAGAGCAGGTTTTTCTTCATCAGACGATTCTTCATCAGACGTGTCTGAATCTGAATCAGATGAGTAGACAGCAGTCAGCTTTTCTGCTTCAGCCATCATTGCCTTGCCTCTCTGATGCTTTCTTTCTTTTCTCATTTTCTTCTCCTCTTCAGTGTACTTTTCTGCTTTTAGATATGGGCAGTCTTTGATGAAGTGTCCCAATTTCCTGCAGTTGTAACACATTAGTTTTGCTTTATAATCATCTTTATCTTGAGAAGAAAAGTTAGGTTTAGAAGTAGAAGCATTGTTGTATTTGTTCTTCATTTGTCTTTTGTAGAACTTCTTAAAATTGTTCATCAACAGTGCAACATCTCCAGCAGTGTATTCCTTCTTGTTGAGTAGAGTGGCTTCATCAGATGAGTCCACATCTTTGCTTTTCTGTGCTGGTCTTCTGGTGTTTTCAGCAGCAACCTGTGCAGCTGTGGGTCCTGAAGTTGAGGTTTCTTCAATTCCCATTCTAGGCAGTTTATACTCGAATGCCTTGAGTACGGAAAACAGCTCAGTAAGAGAGATTTTTCCCAAATCCTTTGATTCTTCCATTGCTGTCACTTTCATGTTGAACTTTGGGGGTAGGGCCTTTAGTACTCTGACAGTGATCTCTCTGTCAGTGAAGGTCTTTCCCAACTTTAAAACTTCATTCAGAGTTCTGGTGAATCTGGTATCCATCTGATCAATGGTTTCTCCAGACTTCATTTTGAAGTTGTCAAGTTTCTCCAAGGCAACAGTGAGCTGATGCTCTTTTATTGCATCATTGCCTTCGCTCATATCTCTGACTTTGTCCCACATCTCTTTTGCAGTCTTGCAATGTTTGACTTTGTCAAACCGATCATTTTCCAGGGCTTTAGTCATGATGAATCTCCCAACTTTGTCTAGATTGAAAAGCTTTATTTCTTCTGGAGTCATCTCATGAAGGTCTTTTTCCACAACCGTATCAATCTCATTTTTTTTTATGGTCTTTGTGAATCTGAATGGACCTTTAATGATACATGTATACATGTTGTCATTATAAGCAGCTAGGAAAATCTCCATTCTGATTTTCCAGTCCTCAAAGGACATACCAGCAATGTGGGGAACGTGACTGATACAATCCATTTTTCAAAAAGTTTTGATTTTTCAAAAAGATGCTCTTTTGAAAAGTTTTTGAAAACCTTTGAAAAACATTTGGATCAAGCTCGTTGATCAGGCAGCTGATTCTAATGAACCACCTGCTCTGATACCACTTGTTGGTCCCAAGTGGTCAGATGAGGTCTAGAGGGGGGGGGGGTGAATAGACCTCAAAAAATTTTTTAACTTAAAAACTTTTCAGTGTTCTGTCAGCAGACTAAGCTGATGAAGAACAGTAAGCAGACAAAGCTGATCGTGAACAAATCTTGAACAACAGATTGACCACTCTTCTTACAATGACTTAGCTGTTTTTCAGCAAAACAGTTTTCCAAAGAGTGTACTTGCAGCGGATTGTTTGAAAGTGTTTTTCACAAGTAAACTAAGTTCTTAAAGATTTTATCCCCAGTTCTTAAACTCCTTATAAAATCTTTTTGTAATTCAAAGTGTGTAAATATGCAAGCTTTAAAGTATGCAAGAAAACTTAAATGCAAGATAACACAAAGAATTTTTATAGTGGTTATATGGATAGAAATCCTTTAGTCCACTCTTCCAGATCACTTAGATTCTGGGTTATACTATAATCACACAGATTACAATATTTCTCCACTTATACCTAGACAACTAATGAAAAGGCTATAAGCTCACAATAGAAAATCACTAAGAAATTCTACTCTCTGAAGTTTGATCACTCACAAAGATGGATCACAACTCCTCACAACACTCAGCTATTACAAGATCACTCAGATCGTAATTTTCTGTTTTCTTCAACTGGGTTTCTGTCAACAGATGACTTCCACCAGACGAGTGAGCAGTTCGACCTTTTGAGACTTAGTAAAAATTCTGCTTCAAGAACGAAATCTCTGATTGTTGTTGTGTTCTTTGCTCGATTGAAATTCAGCTCTATTTATACATGGAATTGAAAATATGACCGTTGAAGTCAAGTCATAATTCAAATCCATTCTTCAGCTCATTTGAAACGGCTTCCTGCAGCAGTCCGTACAATGTACAGTACTTTTTGTCCATCGCATTAAATGCACTCTGCTGATCCGAGAATATCTTCAATCATTTGCCATTACTGCCCTTCTCTTTCAGCATTTATTACACCAGGTGCATTTATTACCGTTGAACTGATCTCATGATCTCTTCTACTCTGCTGATCGAAGCAACCCTTCTGATAGGCACTCTGCTGATCAAATACTGAACTAATCTGATCTGACTCGGCTGATGACCTATCCTTCTGTTTGTTGTTTCAGCAAGAGATCACTAGTCTTTTGGTCTTTGAACTTTGAACTCTTCTGATATCTTCTTTGCTTGTTCAAAGATCCTTCTAAGGGAACTAAGCTTTCCACACTTAGCTGATTATGATGTTTTGGAAATCATCAAAACCTTCCCTTAATAACTAACTTCTTTTCTCTTCATCTTCATCCAACATTCATCATCATTGTTATTTATACGCAAGCAAGAAACAAAAACACACAGAGTAATTAAACAAGGGGTTTTTGCGATTTACCTCAGCACAGGCAAGGTGGTGGCAACCTTCAGTTCTGATTCTGAATCTGGAACTGGATCTGGTTCACAGAAGTGATCCAAGCGTCTCACCTCCAAAGGTAGTCCACACCAACTGGATTCTGGCAACACCTCTTAGTCTTAGGCTCAGAACTGGATCTAGGAGATTTGTCGAAGCAGGACTGTGCAGATTTACTTGGCAATGCAAGATCTAACACGGTGGAACAAGGGAGAGGCGGCGGCGGCTGCGCTAGGGCAGCTCACGGCAGCAGGTGGTGGCGGCACTAGGTTGGCGGCGCAGGGAGAGAGGGCGGCTAGGTCAGAGAAAAGGAGGCTAGGGTTTTTGCTAGGGTGTTAGCTTTTTGAGCTCTTGTAGAACCCTATTTATAGACTCCCTTTTGACCTAGGTTTGCAAGACTCCTTATGGGCATTTAATTAAAGGCCCATGTCTTGCAAGCCTTTCATTTAATTAATTACTTTAATTAAATGCCCAATCCAAATAAATCAATATTTCTTTTATATAATTAATTAGCAACTTAATTAAGTATTTAATTAATTAAGTCAGCCAATTAATTAATCTCCCACTTGAATTAATACTTTAATTCATTTAATTGATTTAATTACCTTTAAATCAATTAATTCCTTTAGTGTCCTTTTTCAACAGTCACCGTCCAATTGTATTGTGTGTGACCCTCTGGGTTCACCATCAATTGGCAGCAGGCCCATGAATTTCTCGTGATTTAATTTATGAACAATAAATTGCTCCGGTCAATTAAACAAACTTTAATTGACCACTCCTAGAATCAAATCCTCTATTAACTCGGGGATACCTACACTTCATGGTCGATGTCTAGCCACAAGCACATGAAGCTCAACTTCAGGTGAATTGATACTTGTGAACCTCGTCTCATATAATTACCATGTACATACGGTCCTTCTATCGACTAATATTCCAGATCAAGACTTAGGGTGTGTGAATTGATCGGCACCTCTAAATTTGTCTCGATAACTATACTTTCTAATTCAGGATAATATTCCAGTGTGACTCCTAAATTTGGAAACCACTTTCCAAATCCGTCACTGACCGTGACCACGGGTTTCTCGGATATATTTTCTAAGAATCGTATAGGAAATTCTCTCACCCATTACAGTGAGTCAATAGATTCCATATTGGTACTAACCACTCGCGTACATGTCCATACGCACCCAACCTAGGCATGTTATGACCATGCTATGTGGCCTATACCTAGATCTAAGTACGCACTTTCATTCACCGAATTCGCCCAAGCACCTCAAGTCAAAGGACTAAATCGTACACTATTATAATCCTTGAGAAACCTCCCATCACCGATATGCGACATGCACTTCCACAATGGGTTTCTCTGTTTGGGTCGTTCGATGCGTTCAATCCTCCATTGAACCACCTACTCATATGCACTGGCCTCAAATGCCTTGCTCATGAAACGCTACAAATTCACTCCATGTGAATCATGCATACTTGTACAAGTCTTAGCGATTCCTACGATACCCCGTCTCGTTCAGAATCTATGACTTGGAACAGTTTTAAGATTACGACCTTTGAGACTATTTCATGATTGCACTCAGTACTGAAGTGAATCGTCCCATAGTCAAATGTAATCTAAGGGTTTCAACTAATCGCTTAAATGTATTCGCGAGAGATGAAGTTGGCCATTGTTTATCCTTATACTCGCACAAATAAATGTGCGTACTAACTCATTTATACTAAAGAAAGATAATGATAGTTCCATTACAAGCTAAATGTATTGGCTTGCAGGGCACTATCCCATCAATCTCCCACTTGCCCTAAAGCCAATCACAAACATTTCTAGGACCCATCTTTTAAAGATGTTCTTCGAACTCATTTCATGATATAGCCTCTTTTTAGTGGATCCGCTAAGTTGTCTTCTGAGTCGACGCGATCCATTACGCGCGTTAACTCTACCAATGATTTTTCTAATCAAATGGTACCTTTCTTTCAATTGTGTTTAGATTTCTGGTGAGATCTCGAATGCTTTGCTTTAGCAATAACTCCAATGTTATCATAGAAGATAATCATGAGCTTCGCAATGCTAGGCACTACATCCAACCATAGGATGAAGTTTTATATCCAAACACTTTCTTAAGCCGCATTTAATGCTACATTTAATGCTGCAATATATCTTGCTTCAGTGGTTTAGATGGTTATGGTGATTTGCTTGGAACCCTTTCAAATTCACCGTTACCCCATTGAGGCAGGATATGTATCCAAAATGGATATATTTAATTCATCCACATGAGACTGAAAATTCGAATCAGTGAATCCTTCGAATTTTAATTCTCCACTACCACCATAGACCAAGAACAAATCCTTAGTCTTTGTCAAGAGCTAAAGGATATCTTTTACGGTGGTCCAGTACTTCTTCACTGGGTTTTGACTAGCAACTGCTCGCGACACTTGAGCACGTTCTACGTCTAGTCTAGTACATAGTAAAGCATGCCACATGCAACCTTTTGTTTGAAACATAAGGTATTTGAGACATTCTCCTTTATTCTCATTTGATGTAGGGCACATCGATTTTGGAACAAGGGATACAGTGTCTCACTGGAAGCAACCCTTTCTTGGATTCTTCATACTGAGTATTTTCAGTATTAATTCTATGTACTTAGATTTAGAGAGTGTCAGCATCTTTTCTAATCTACTTCTATAGATACGTATCCCAATACGCAAGATGCTTCTCCTAAATCTTTCATGGAGAATTGCATGGACAACCATGCTTTCGTCTGTGCTAACATTCCGATATCATACCAGATATCCAGAACATTATCCACATATAAAATATGAGCTTCATCGCGCTCCCACTAATCCTTTTGTACTCTCATGGTTCATACTCGTTTTGATGAAGTCAAATATCTTGACTATCTCATCAGAACAAATGTGAATCTTAATGGATTCAGACATTGCTAATGGAGAAAAAGATTCATCAAAGTCTGTTCCAGAACATTGCGAATAGCCTTTTTACCACTAGTCAATTCTTAGAGGCAACACCTCTTCATTCATTCCAAGTTTGAAGATCCACTTACAATTTATAGCCAACTTATAGGGATAAATCCCTTGGGTGGATCAATCAAGGTTATACCTTGTTGGAATGGATGGGATCCATTTCGGTTTGCATGGCTTCGAGCCACACACCCGAGTCTATGTCTGACATCGCTTCTTGATAGGTCTTTGGATTACTTTCCACATTCTCGTTTTCGTGAATGAAACCAAATCGTTCTGGCTCCTTACGAATTCGATCAGACCTTTGAAGAGTAGGTGTATTGGTAGGTTCAGTAAATTCTGGATTAACTCCCACTGTTTGCGGGGACGGGTCCAAATCTTGGACTTCATCAAGTTCCATGACGTTTCCATTTCCTTTGACGAAAAATTCATCAACAGAGGAATGGGTATCTAGGAGAAACTATTGTTTCTCATTGTCGTGGAACAGGTATCCAATGGATTTCGTTGGATACCACACAATTATATACAAATTGGATCTACTAGCCAATTTATATCCTTTCTCGTTTCTACCATCGGCAGGAGATCTCCATACTCAGAGGTAAGAGCATAGAGGTATTTTGCCATACCTTTCTTGGTAAAGCTTTGTAGGCACGTACTTTGAAGGTACTTTCCTCAGTATCTTCGATGCAGTCAAGAGGACTAACCCCTAGAATGCATAAGGAAGCTTTAACAAATCTCAATGTGGATCGAACAATGTTAAACAATGTTAGATTCCATCTCTTTAGACAATTCAATAAGTTGAGGTGTCTTATGTGGAGTTTGTTGTATGAGAACCTCATTCTCATTAAGATAATTGAGGAATCCTTAACAAGTATTTGCTATCTCAACTAGATCGAATGGTCGTAATACTTTGTCTTTGCTGATTCTCTACTTCGTATGGAAATACCTTGAAAATATTCAAAGGTTTTTCGGATTTGTATCTCACTAGATTCATTTTCCACTAACGACCAAGGTTATTAGCAAAAAGTACGAAGTATGAGTAATCTCCTCTCACAGTAACTTCTAGTGGTCCATATTCATGGATTAAATCCAGATTTTGGTTCGCTCTGGATTCCATGTGACGGGAGATCTGGTCATATCTCCTTTGAGACATGATTCGCAGGTTGGAAGTTCATCCAAGTTCTATTTTTCAAGAAGCTTAGGCGAAACCAACTTTTGAATCCTACTCTTGGAGATGTGTCCAAGTCTAGCATACCAAAGTTATGGATTATTATCTTTGTATTAATTGAATTTTCACACATTAATTCAATAAGATTGAGTTAATGGTTTAATTCAATTAATTTACTTCCTTTCAATTAACTTCATTAATTGATTCCTTCTCCCTTTCAATTAACCCTTTAATTGAAACGTTGCTTAATTAATTAGATCATCGAATCAATTAAACATATCAATGCCTTTCTTAGATCCAGTGGGATAATTCGACTTTTAGGCTACTTGCGTTCTTTTGACTACCTTTATGGTCGAATTTTGAAGAGAATTAATTCTTCTTCATTTTACTCTTCTTTGACTTCGCAGTCCATGAAGTGTAAACGATCATGACAGGTTTATCCTATTTGCCTTTAACTAATACTTTGGTTGATTCATGAAATGTGATCAACTTATCAAATAAGATCAGTTTATTTCAAGAGTCATTTGAATGAGCGGGAGGAGAATTTAGGAGGAAGTTAATGTTAAGATCACTTGCAGGCTTATGTTTAATCGATCCAGTTTTCAACTAGATTGATAAAACAAAGACAATGATCCTTGACACTAGTTCCTTCATTTATTCTCGAGTTTTGAAACAATTCCTTAGAAGTCTCGAATCAAATCGATTCAAAACTACTCCTCAAAACAAGCCTTTTGAGGTGGAGGTTTGTTTCAGAAGATTGGTCCTCAAAACGGGCCTTTTGAGGTGGAAGCTTCAGACATGCTCCTTATGTTGCTTCCATAGCTCGTTCAATCTTGATGCTTATTTGAGGAAACGATCATTAAGATTCCCATACTTCATAGGTGATTCGTTTCACTTTTGAGATTCATCTTTATATTAGGAAACGATCATTAATATTCCCATACTCTACGGGTGACTCGTTTCTTTTATTTTGACTTATCTCGGAAGCGCATAAGGCATAGGCTTGTCGTTTAAGAATATCATTCCCACTTCTGGAATTTAAGACAATTCTCAAGTTTCTTGCCTAGTCGATATTTTGATCAAGTTATTTTATTAGTCGAGGATAAATAGTAAAATGGATAATTACAGATATCTCAGTATCTAAAGAGAAGACAAACATTCAGTGGACTAGTTAATGAATAATACTTATAATCTACGAAGGTTGGACTTTCTATCGTAGAAGTTCTCTCACTATTTTATCGAAACAATTACCCCTTCAATTGTTCGGGAAATTCTATTTCCTAGTAGGTCTTGACGTCCCAGCGGCAATTAATTGCACCCACGACTCGGGGCCATACAACCAATTCCCCAGGTATGCATACTTATTGCCAATTGTGTCACTCCACAACCTTCAAGCTATTTTGCCTTGGTTTTCGCACTTATCTAGCATGGCTACATCATAAGTGTTACTAATCGTTAAGTCTAACCCATTAATCACGATGAGCAACGGGCCCGGTCGTGAGTTCTCCGTAACTAGTTATCGGTCGATCCTCACATCCCGACCAGTCCTCACCCTTGTCGTGTTTAGTTAAAAACAGGAGTCAAGGAATTTCGCGTATTGTCCCTTTCTTCGACTCGGGTGCCAGACTCTGGATCACCTCTATCGATAAGTAGACAACATACGCTAGTCCCTATTGATGGAAGGCTTGGATTTATATAAATACTTCATTTTATTTTAATCCAATATGACTTAATATTTAATTCGAGAGGGGAATTTCTGGTTTGAAAGTTATACTAACTCTCTGATAGAAATAGTGTCCTGCAAGCCAGCTGTATGGTTAGCATTAAATGTAATGAATGAGGAACTATTCAATTTTGATTAATAAATGCACTTTTATTAAATGGTCAACTTTATCTTATGTAATATTTGTCTACGCATAAGGATAGAAGTCCTTAGATCACAGGGCTATGGGACAACCCGTGGACTGATCTCCAAGGCCGTGATCTAGAATATATTCAAGAGTCGTAGAATCCAATCGAGATAGGACATCGTTGGATTCGGTTAGACTCTCACTATTGTGTATACTCCGATGAACTGGAGGACGCTGGGGTCCACGAGCGTGACTGGGATAGTCGATACACATAAGTGGGTGGCTTGCTGGGATGGCAAGCGCACTGAATACCCCAATTAGGAAATAACTCACCATGGAAGCGGTAGTCGCATATCGGGGTTGAAGTTATTTCAATTTACAATAGTATACGATGAACGATCCCTAACAACTTGAGATGATAGGGTTTATCTGGTGCGAGAACGTCTATGCTTTGATGTGAGTTCCGACTGACTGGGGATCGCCAGAAAGTCTCTGTGGACTCATGTTGGGTATAGAGGAACTCGTATGCAGATTCATATCATCAACAAAGGATCCATTGACTCGACTTGATAGGTCGAGAAATTCTCCTATGGATTTCTGTGAGAAATTAATTCTGATGAAATCCTTGGCCAAGGTAACTGACGACTTTATGTGAGTAGCTCATAAAGAACAAGTCAAAGAGAATTTATTTCGAGATCAGAGAACATAAGGTCAAGACAAAAGATAAGGGAATCCGATGAAAGACCATACCCTTAAGTCTCGACTGGGAGATTGATCGATGGAGAGATTGTGTCGTATATGGAAATTGTAAATGATAAAAAGGTTCACTGAATTAATTCACCAGTGATTGGGCTCCATGGGCTTGTGACTGGACATCGACCGTGGAGTGTGGGAGAATTCCCAAATTAGCAGGGGTGCTAATTTTGGAATGATTGATCGACAGAGTGTTCGATTAATTTAGAGTATTAATTGCTCGAGTAATTAAATAATATTTAATTACAACCCGCGGCCAATTATGTGGTGAACCTACGAGGGCATACACAATACACATGAAGCGAAAAGCGAGGAAGTAGGAACGAACCAGTTGACTGGGTCGACTGGGTCGATTAAATGGGTGGGTCGACTGGGTCGACCCATATGGAACGAAGATGGATCCAATTGGAATTGGATCAAGATTATAAATTAAATTGTAATTTAATTTATGAGTAAATTAATTAATTATGATTTAATTAATTAATGGAATAATTAATTTAATTAGACTTGGAGTTTAATTAATTAATTGGGAGATGATTTAATCAATTGGGCTATTTAATTGGGAGATTAAATAAAGCCCTGAAAGAATAATTAATATGGACCATGAATTAATTAGAAGACTTAGTCTTCTAATTAAAGAGGGCCATGGCCCATGTAGGAGAATTAGTATCCTAATCCTAGGAGGATTAGGTTTTATGAGATATCTATAAATAAGAGACTAGGTCTCATATCTCATATACAACTCCACAAGAAAAATCAAGAAAAGCAAAAATTCTCTCCCTCTCTCCCTTGTGATCGGCCGAACTCACTTCCACTTTAGGAAGAATTTTCGTCATCGATTCTTCGTTCTAAAGTTGTTCTAAAACCTAGATATTAATATACCCTATGTTCCAGTTGATTAGGATATATTAATTTTCGTGATATTGTGGTGTATCAACTCGTAGAGGCGCAACACGTGGGGCGCTAAACAAAGGTGTGGGTCGATCTTACCGAGGCAGAATTCAGAGTTCGTATTGCTAGCCAAGGATTTGCAAGGAGACAGGTATAAACGAGAAAACTTATACTGTCGTTTAATTATATTCATATATATACAACCAGAGAATATCCTGGCAAGATTCTTTAAGAGGCCCTAGAAATTTTTTTATATTCCGCTGTGCCTAGGGCTGTTTTTCTTACCGAATCCCAACAGTGGTATCAGAGCCAGGTTTAGGCTTTGTATATATATGAATTTGCGAATTCTGTGTTTATTAAATCATATGTTTGATTTATGTGGCTAGTTCTTTAACTGTGCATGTTATAGGACGTATGTTTAATTAACTTGGAGTTCATGTTTAATTTAGGATTCGAAAATTTTATCATGTTGATGTTATTTTGAATTAGGATTTAATTGACTGGGTTTGTTGAATTAAATCTGTGGGTAATCGAAGAAACCAAAAAAAAAAAAAAAAAATTTTTTTTTTAGATCCGACTCGCGGTGGCACGCGGCGGTGCGCGGCAGCGCACCGCGGCTGGGCGGCCACCGCAAGACTCTGCCAACGGCAGCGTGCTGGCAGCACGCTAGCCGCACACGCTGCGCGCAGCAGCAGCCTTCGGGCTGCTGTTTACGCGCTGCTGTGCGCCGCTGCTCGCTGCCGCACGCAGCGACTGCTGCCGCAGGCAGCTCACGCGCCGCCTTGGTGGTCGCGCGTGGGCTGTCCTACATGGCAGTCGGTGATTGGCCTCGTCTGGTTGATTTCTGGTTGGACTCTAATTCTGCCTATTTTGAAAGTCCTGAAAATCTTGGAGAATTTTGGAAGATTAGGAAACTTGGAGTTTTTGGATAAGGCAGTTACTTTGTTAAACTTAAACACTACCTTAATTAACTAATCTAGTCAAAATTGGATTATCTTGAGAATCTTGGAGATTTGGGAATTTTGGGAAACTTAGAGTTTTGGATAAGGTAAGAATCTTAGAGATTTAGATTACCTTAATTAACCAATTTAATCAAGATAAGAATTGTAGATTACTTAGAGCTCAAGTAAGAGCTAATTAATCTTAGAGGTTAATTGTTAATTCAAAATTAATTAACTTGGATGAATTTTTGCGAATTAAAATTAATGAAGCCGGTAAATTTACATGATTGCCCTTATGTGAATTTATGCATGTTCTTGAGTGAATATGTGGATTGGTCGATTTTGCCCTTAAGCCCTGTGTTGTTTTTGGTTTATTTAATTTTGGGTTGTAATTAAATGGGCCTGATTGGTGCCCTTGCTTGCGCAAACAAATGTAATAGAATAGGACCATTTAAATTATGTAAGCTAGGCTTAGATTAGGCTTGGAGCCGAGAAGACCTCATGAAGACTTGGAGATCCACATGGAGGCCCATTTACCTTGGAGGACATGGAGGCCCAATTCATTACATGGAGGCCCAATCAAGCTGGATATTACAAGAAGGCCCATGATGTATGGGTTTAAAAATTGTAATAGTTAGGACATTTAATTTTCACCCTAGACTGACCAATTGATTCATCACGTGGCTCGTGATGGATCGCATAGGATGGGCAATCGACCAATCATATCTTGCTAGGTGATGAATGTTTACTTTTTCGCAAATTATTCTTTGATGTATGAGATGCATGCTTAGGATAGAAAACATAAACAAGATAAGCATAATCTGATGAGACCTCGCACACTTAGAAACCTCCAATTGAACTTAAAATTCAATTAGAATATTAAATCGAATAACGGGCGCATATGAATAGTGTCTATGGTCCGAGCCTATCCAATTACTAGGTCTTAGGCATATTGTACGAATATATCTCGATGTCTCACGAGTCGTGGGTCGAGCTACAGGAAGATGATATGTCTATTGCCTCGATGCACGAGTTTAGTGCCAAGGGAGGGGATAGCAAGGTTTTAGGCGCTGTCTCACGAGTCGTGGGGCGTCTAGGATTGAACTATTTCCCTCCACGAGTATTGGACATGATTTAACGCTAGTAAATATGGATGTCTCACGAGTCGTGGGTCCATATCGAAAACCGAGGCTAAATGAACTTAAGGGTTAGCTGCGATGATTAACCGTCGACGTATTCGACCACCAAGTGGATCAAATAGTATGGCCAACGAGTCGTGGGTACTAGGAGATTGCATTTGGGCCTTAAGCCCGCTAGGATATTTTAAATTCCCGAAACTTATGTGGGGGCATAAGATTTTGATTAAAATAGTGGGAGTAATTTGCAAATGAAATCCATGTTTGTGAATTGTGCATTTTAAGTTAATCTTTCCATCATACTTGAACATAACAAATTGACTGGACCAAACTTCCATGACTGGGTCAGGAACCTTAAGATCATTCTCGCTTCTGAAAAACGAGGTTTTGTCCTTGATGGGCCCCCTCCCGAACTTGCTAAGGATGCCGATGATACTGAGAAAGAAGCCGTGGATTTATGGCTTGACGATGACTTGCAGTCACGTTGTCTCATGTTGGCATCCATGACGAATGAGCTTCAAAAGCAGCACGAGCATATGAAGTCTTCTTTTGAAATCTACACGCACCTGAATGGTTTATTTAGGGTGCAAAGTAGATACGAGCGGTATGAAACTGCTAAGGCTTTGCAACAAACGAGGATGGCTGAAGGTGCTGATGTTCGATCTCACTGCATCAAGATGATTGGGCTTATTGAAAAGCTTAGTCATCTTGACGTAAAGATGGACAAGACCTACTGCCAGGATATAATCCTCCAGTCATTGCCAAGATCATTCGAGCAATTCGTAGTGAACTACAACATGCACAAGATGAATGTTGAACTTCACGAGTTGGCTAATATGCTCGCCACTGCCGAGGCTTCCATGAAAAGAGAGAAGCCAGTGATGGTTGCTACCTCAACCCAATCCAAGTCCAAAAGGACAAAGAAAGGGAAGGGGAAAGGAAATGCTTCTTCAAGCAAAGGCAAAGCACCATCTGGGCCCATAGGAAAGGAAAAGAAGCGTAAAGCTTCGTCTGGTGAACAGAAATGTTTCTACTGCAAGAAACCTGGACACTGGAAGAGGAACTGCAAAGAGTTCTTGGAGAGCTCGAAAGGTATATTCCTTGTTGAAGTTAATTTATCAATTAACTGTGCATCATGGGTGCTAGACACTGCTTGTGGTTCTCATCTTTGTAATGATTTACAGGTGATGGGAGCAACAAGGCCACTTAGGCCGGGGGATTGGATCCTGAGATTTGGCAATGGAGCCAGAGCTGCTGCCGAGGCCATAGGCGAAGTGGAGTTAGATTTAGGTGGTAATAAATTAGTCCTTAGGAACGTTCTTTATGTACCTGGTTTGGTGAAAAACATTATTTCAATTCCTGTTTTGGATAATGAAGGTTTTAATTTTACTATTAATAAAGGTTCCTTTTCGTTATTCATGAATGATAATATGTTTTTCACTGGTACATTAAAAGATGGACTATATACCATTGAACCACCTAAGTTAGTGATTCATGTACAACAAAACAAAAGGAAACAAGATAATGAAATGTCTGCCCAATTATGACACGCTAGACTTGGACATATATCCAAGTCAAGAATTCAAAAGTTAGCATCATCTGGCGCGATTGAAATCAATCGCATTGATGAAATGCCGACATGTGAACCATGTTTAAAGGGTAAAATGGCTAAGTTGCCGTTTAAGGGAAACCCTGAGCGAGCCAAGCAAACATTGGACTTAATACATACTGACGTATGTGGACCACTAAGAAAAAGCGCCCGAGGTGGCTATGACTACTTCATCACTTTCACTGACGACTTTAGTCGTTATGGATATGTGTTCTTGTTGAAACACAAGTCTGAAGCCTTTGAGCGATTCAAAGAATTCAAGATGGAAGTAGAGAATCAACTTGGTCATACGATAAAGGCTCTTCGTTCTGACCGAGGTGGAGAATTTCTTAGTAACGAATTTCTGAATTATCTTGTAGAGCATGGAATACTATCGCAGTGGACTCCTCCTGCAACACCCCAGTTAAATGGAGTAGCAGAGAGAAGGAATCGAACCTTGATGGACATGGTTCGATCCATGATGAGTGCCACTGACTTACCTCTTTCATTTTGGGGACATGCCCTCCTCACGGCAACGAAGATACTGGATATGGTACCTTCGAAATCCGTAGAAAAGACACCATACGAACTATGGTTTGGCAAGGCACCCTCATACGCATTCATGCGCATATGGGGATCTCCCGCTTACGTTAAAAAGCTAGTGGGAGATAAATTGGAAACTAAATCCACTTTGTGCAAATTCGTGGGGTATCCGAAAAACTCAATAGGATACGAGTTCTACGATCCTACAAGACAAACAACGTTTGTCTCGAGGAACGCTCACTTCTTGGAGAAGGATTTCTTGGTGGACAAGAAAGAAAATAACGTAGAACTAGATGAGGTCACTGAAGCTGAAAAGACCTTAGAGGTCGATCGAGCTGACCCGTCACCACAGGCAGTGGGAGAACAAGAGCATGAAGGTGCACCAGAAAGTACACCGATACTTCGTAGGTCAGAAAGACAACGTAGAGAACCCGAGAGGTACTACGGTCTGCTGCATGAGACTGAACAGTCTCTAACCGACCCAAGGACTTACGAAGAGGCTATGCTAGACATAGACTCGGGAAAGTGGCGCGAAGCCATGGAATCCGAACTGGACTCCATGCACTCAAACAAGGTCTGGGCCTTTGTAGATCCACCAGTGGGAGTTGCTCCCGTGGGTTGCAAGTGGATCTATAAGCGAAAGCTTGGAGTGAACGGAGAGGTGATTACCTACAAGGCGCGACTAGTGGCAAAAGGATACACTCAAAGACCAGGTATCGACTTTGAGGAGACCTTCTCGCCCGTCGCAATGCCCAAATCCATTCGGATCTTGCTGGCCATAGCTGCGTGGTATAACTACGAGATATGGCAAATGGATGTAAAGACTGCCTTTCTCAATGGAGACATTGATAAGGAGATCTACATGGAGCAACCAAAAGGATATGCATCCAAATGAGATGAACACAAGGTGTGCAAACTCCAGAGGTCCATTTATGGACTGAAGCAAGCTTCCCGAAGTTGGAACATTCGTTTTGATGAGGCAATCCAAACTTTTGGATTCATCAAGAACATGTTCGAACCTTGCGTGTACAAGAAGATCAGTGGGAGTACAGTTGAATTTTTGGTACTTTACGTTGACGACATTCTTCTCATTGGAAACAATGTAAAAGCATTGTCTGAAACTAAAGCATGGTTGTCTACACAATTCTCAATGAAGGATATGGGAGAAGCATCCTTTGTACTAGGTATAAGGATCTACCGAGATAGATCAAAAGGACTGCTGGGCCTCTCCCAATCCCAGTACATAGACAAAATCTTGAAAAGATTTAGTATGGAAGAATCCAAGAGAGGATTGCTTCCAATGAGACATGGAATTGCACTCTCCAAGTCTGTGGCCCCAAAGACGCCAGAGGAGAGAAGCAATATGTCTCGAGTACCGTATGCATCCGCGATAGGAAGCATAATGTATGGTATGCTGTGTACGAGACCAGACGTAGCGTACGCTCTAAGCGTTACAAGTCGCTACCAGTCTGATCCAGGTGAGCAGCACTGGATAGCCGTAAAGGAAATTCTGAAGTACCTGAGAAGGACTAAGGAATTGTTCTTGGTGTACGGTGGAGGAGAATTGAAATTGGAAGGCTATACAGATTCAAGCTTCCAATGTGATGTAGACGACTTCAAGTCGACATCAGGATATGTTTTCTGCCTCAATGGTGGTGCGGTTAGCTGGAAGAGCTCCAAGCAGGAAACAACCGCGGATTCAACCACTGAAGCAGAATACATTGCCGCGAGTGACGCAGCAAAGGAAGGTGTTTGGATGAGGAACTTCATCCAGGAACTGGATGTGATACCTAGCATTGCTGAGCCCATTACTATCTTCTGCGATAATAATGGGGCAATAGCGCAAGCAAAGGAGCCGAGATCTCATCAGAAATCCAAGCACGTACAGAGACGATACCATGTGATAAGAGATATCATTGGTAGAGGAGACATTAAGATGGAACGTGTCGACTCAGAAGATAATACGGCGGACCCACTAACGAAGCCTCTGCCTCAAAAGGCATTTGAGAAACATCTGCATAAGATGGGACTCAAGAACATAAAAGACTGGCTTTAGGACAAGTGGGAAATTGATAGAAATAGTGTCCTGCAAGCCAGCTGTATGGTTAGCATTAATTGTAATTAATGAGGAACTATTCAATTTTGATTAATAAATGCACTTTTATTAAATGGTCAACTTTATCTTATGTAATATTTGTCTACGCATAAGGATAGAAGTCCTTAGATCACAGGGCTATGGGACAACCCGTGGACTGATCTCCAAGGCCGTGATCTAGAATATATTCAAGAGTCGTAGAATCCAATCGAGATAGGACATCGTTGGATTCGGTTAGACTCTCACTATTGTGTATACTCCGATGAACTGGAGGACGCTGGGGTCCACGAGCGTGACTGGGATAGTCGATACACATAAGTGGGTGGCTTGCTGGGATGGCAAGCGCACTGAATACCCCAATTAGGAAATAACTCACCATGGAAGCGGTAGTCGCATATCGGGGTTGAAGTTATTTCAATTTACAATAGTATACGAGGAACGATCCCTAACAACTTGAGATGATAGGGTTTATCTGGTGCGAGAACGTCTATGCTTTGATGTGAGTTCCGACTGACTGGGGATCGCCAGAAAGTCTCTGTGGACTCATGTTGGGTATAGAGGAACTCGTATGCAGATTCATATCATCAACAAAGGATCCATTGACTCGACTTGATAGGTCGAGAAATTCTCCTATGGATTTCTGTGAGAAATTAATTCTGATGAAATCCTTGGCCAAGGTAACTGACGACTTTATGTGAGTAGCTCATAAAGAACAAGTCAAAGAGAATTTATTTTGAGATCAGAGAACATAAGGTCAAGACAAAAGATAAGGGAATCCGATGAAAGACCATACCCTTAAGTCTCGACTGGGAGATTGATCGATGGAGAGATTGTGTCGTATATGGAAATTGTAAATGATAAAAAGGTTCACTGAATTAATTCACCAGTGATTGGGCTCCATGGGCTTGTGACTGGACATCGACCGTGGAGTGTGGGAGAATTCCCAAATTAGCAGGGGTGCTAATTTTGGAATGATTGATCGACAGAGTGTTCGATTAATTTAGAGTATTAATTGCTCGAGTAATTAAATAATATTTAATTACAACACGCGGCCAATTATGTGGTGAACCTACGGGGGCATACACAATACACATGAAGCGAAAGCGAGGAAGTAGGAACGAACCAGTTGACTGGGTCGACTGGGTCAAAATCGACTGGGTCGATTAAATGGGTGGGTCGACTGGGTCGACCCATATGAAACGAAGATGGATCCAATTGGAATTGGATCAAGATTATAAATTAAATTGGAATTTAATTTATGAGTAAATTAATTAATTATGATTTAATTAATTAATGGAATAATTAATTTAATTAGACTTGGAGTTTAATTAATTAATTGGGAGATGATTTAATCAATTGTGCTGTTTAATTGGGAGATTAAATAAAGCCCTGAAAGATTAATTAATATGGACCATGAATTAATTAGAAGACTTAGTCTTCTAATTAAAGAGGGCCATGGCCCATGTAGGAGAATTAGTATCCTAATCCTAGGAGGATTAGGTTTTATGAGATATCTATAAATAAGAGACTAGGTATCATATCTCATATACAACTCCACAAGAAAAATCAAGAAAAGCAAAAATTATCTCCCTCTCTCCCTTGTGATCGGCCGAACTCACTTCCACTTTAGGAAGAATTTTCGTCTTCGATTCTTCGTTCTAAAGTTGTTCTAAAACCTAGATATTAATATACCCTATGTTCCAGTTGATTAGGATATATTAATTTTCGTGATATTGTGGTGTATCAACTCGTAGAGGCGCAACACGTGGGGCGCTAAACAAAGGTGTGGGTCGATCTTACCGAGGCAGAATTCAGAGTTCGTCTTGCTAGCCGAGGATTTGCAAGGAGACAGGTATAAACGAGAAAACTTATACTGTCGTTTAATTATATTCATATATATACAACCAGAGAATATCCTGGCAAGATTCTTTAAGAGGCCCTAGAAATATTTTTATATTCCGCTGTGCCTAGGGCTGTTTTTCTTACCGAATCCCAACACTCTCCTCGAGATCTCACCGATTCAATTATGCTTTATCTTTTATTACGATCTAGATTCTAGCGCGCATCTCATACAAGCTAAATCTAAATCGACAAAATAAATAAAAGCCATACAAGCCTAGCATGCATACTACCACAATATTTTTCGATCGGGAGCCTCCTATGCAGGCCATCATCGAGCCAATGATGTTGGCCCTATTGGTCAATCTAAAGGGTTGCAAACAGGCCTATGCTATTACACAATGTACCACGCATACATGGCCTTCATATCTTCTTGGGCTCCCACCTTGCTTGTAAACGGGCCTCCATTCTAAACTAATAAAACAGTAAAAGCCCTATTCTATTACAAAGGCTCAAAGTGGCCAAAAATATAAAAGGCTCGCAGGCCCATTAAAAACCAAACAATAAATTAAACCAATCACATCTAACCTAAGGTCAAGGCTTGGCTCGATCGAAAACCACGTAACAGTTCACGTAGAGCAAGAAACATGCAAACATCTTTTACCTATTTCTTTCTTAATTTTAAAACTAACTTTTAAAACTAACTTCCTATGATTCTTACCTTTTAGTCACTACTAATTATGACAAAATGAATATTCGGGTAAACAAAAATAAATTTTCTGCTCAAATTCAGATTCTGTTTTTCAACTTTCAAAAATTGCATTTTCGCCCCCCAACTTTCGAAAATTACACTTTGACCCCAAAACTTCTAAAAAGTTACAAAAACACCCCTGAGAAGATTCGGGCAGCTACCAGGAAATAAAATTTCGAATTTTGAAAATTTTTGATTTTTCAAATTGACCCCTCAAGTTTCGGTAATTGCAAAACAACCCCAAAGTTTTCGGAAATTACAAATTGACCCCAAAACCCGTGCGACCAGATTTGCAAAAACAGTCCAGAATTTTCCAGATTTCAAAAATTTCGAATTTTCAACCCTTTAAAACCCTAATCTCGATTTCTTTGCATAAAAGTCCTGAAGTTTTCAAAAACTATAAAATCAGCACAGATCTGAAAAAGCAGTTTTACCCAATCATAGATCCAGTCATAACAAGTAAGAATCAATTTACAGAACATAATTATTACGTGTTTACATATACATAATTAAACATATACGATGAATACACATTATGTTCAGGCTTTTCGTATAATAATGATGGAGTTGGCTCTGATACCACTGTTGGGATAGTGGTTGGGTTGCCTCGATTGTCAGAACAACGAAAGTGCAGAATTTAAAATTTTTCGAAGCACCCAAGGTCCCATATTAGATTCTCCATATTATTTATACGCAAGCAAGAAACAAAAACACACAGAGTAATTAAACAAGGGGGTTTTTGCGATTTACCTCACCACAGGCAAGGTGGTGGCAACTTTCAGTTCTGATTCTGAATCTGGATCTGGATCTGGTTCACAGAAGTGATCCAAGCGTCTCACCTTCAAAGATAGTCCACACCAACTGGGTTCTGGCAACACCTCCTAGTCTTAGGCTCAGAACTGGATCTAGGAGATTTGTCGAAGTAGGACTGTGCAGATCTACTTGGCAATGCAAGATCTAACACGGTGGAACAAGGGAGAGGCGGCGGGGCGGCGGCGGCGCTAGGGCAGCTCACGGCAGCAGGTGGCGGCGGCACTAGGTTGGCGGCGCAGGGAGAGGGGGCGGCTAGGTCAGAGAAAAGGAGGCTAGGGTTTTTGCTAGGATGTTAGTTTTTTGAGCTCTAGTAGAACCCTATTTATAGACTCCCTTTTGACCTAGGTTTGCAAGACTCCTTATGGGCTTTTAATTAAAGACACATGTCTTGCAAGCCTTTCATTTAATTAATTACTTTAATTAAATGCTCAATCCAAATAAATCAATATTTCTTTTATATAATTAATTAGCAACTTAATTAAGTATTTAATTAATTAAGTCAGCCAATTAATTAATCTCCCACTTGAATTAATACTTTAATTCATTTAATTGATTTAATTACCTTTAAATCAATTAATTCCTTTAGTATCCTTTTTCAACAGTCACCGTCCAATTGTATTGTGTGTGACCCTCTGGGTTCACCATCAATTGGCAGCAGGCCCACAAATTTCTCGTGATTTAATTTATGAACAATAAATTGCTCAGGTCAATTAAACAACCTTTAATTGACCACTCCTAGAATCAAATCCTCTATTAACTCAGGGATACCTACACTTCATGGTCGATGTCTAGCCACAAGCCCATGAAGCCCAACTTCAGGTGAATTGATACTTGTGAACCTCGTCTCATATAATTACCATGTACATACGGTCCTTCTACGACTAATATTCCCGATCAAGACATAGGGTGTGTGAATTGATCGGCACCTCTAAATTTATCTCGATAACTATACTTTCTAATTCAGGATAATATTCCAGTGTGACTCCTAAATTTGGAAACCCCTTTCCAAATCCGTCACGACCGTGGCCACGGGTTTGTCGGATATATTATCTAAGAATCGTATAGGAAATTCTCCCACCCATTACAGTGAGTGAATAGATTCCATATTGGTACTAACACTCGCGTACATGTCCATACGCACCCAACCTAGGCATGTTATGACCAAGCTAAGTGCCCTATACCTAGATCTAAGTACGCAGTTTCATGCACCGAATTCGCCCTAGTACCTCAAGTCAAAGGACTAAATCGTACACTATTATAATCCTTGAGAAATATCCCATCACCGATATGCGACATGCGCTTCCACAATGGGTTTCTCTGTTCGGGTCGTTCGATGCGTTCAATCCTCCATTGAACCAGCTACTCATATGCACTGGCCTCAAATGCCTTGCTCATGAAACGCTACAAATTCACTCCATGTGAATCATGCATACTTGTACAAGTCTTAGCGATTCCTACGATACCCCGTCTCGTTCGGAATCTATGACTTGGAACAGTTTTAAGATTACGACCTTTGAGACTGTTTTGTGATTGCACTCAGTACTGAAGTGAATCGTCCCATAGTCAAATGAAATCTAAGGGTTTCAACCAATCGCTTAAATGTATTCGCGAGAGATGAAGTTGGCCATTGTTTATCCTTATACTCGTATAAATACTAACTCATTTATACTAAAGAAAGATAATGATAGTTCCATTACAAGCTAAATGTATTGGCTTGCAGGGCACTATCCCATCACCATCCACTGGAAAATCGTAACAATAGCATCACCGCCGATTCTATACTTTTGGACTTCATTTTCGCCCAACGTTAAGGTATCACCCTCGACCGCTTTGCCCTCGGATGTTTTATCTTCGGCTTCATCCTTATCCTCTTCGTCGCCAGAATCTCGATGAACCTCCCCTCCTCAGTGTCGGAACTAGATGTACCACCAGGGATTCCGGACCCTTCCTCGTCGGACGCTCTATAATTATCGATAAGTGATAAGTCAGGATCGACTTTCGACCCTTCTATTACTTTCGCCTTCCCTTTAAGATCTCTGGCGGAAGTCATCTTCAATGCAAATTATGGGGGATCAACTTGATGAGGGGTATCTTGGACACAGCGTCTCTACGGCCTGGCAAGGTCAAAAGTCACAGATCTCGATCTCATGAGCATAAATTCGAGCCCAAAGCTCAAGAATCCTGCGCTGATTCGACAAAGGAAGCTTAGGGTCCAAAATCACTGTTGGGCCGAGTTCAGGCCCAGGCCTATGGGCTGGGAAATGCTCATCTGCGGGTGGACCACCTAGCTCCAGATCTTAGCTATAAATACCCCTAGCATTTATGACGATGACACAACTTCCCAGGTGCTCTTCCTCCGAGGCTGCTGCTCGGAACTACTTAGGAAGAATAGTATAGACTGTTTATTGCGTATTTTGCCCTCTAGCTTGTACGGCATCCTATAATGCTCGGATAGGACTCTTGATATTTGTAATTTGTACTCAATTATTCCGAATACAAATACTATTGATCTCTTACTTCTATTTACAAACATTAGCACGGCATTTTATAACACTTAAGTTGAACAAACGAAAACGCGTAAGATCAATTGGCGCCCACCGTGGGGCCTTATTCGAGTATTAGATCGAAATACGCCTACTACAAGGAGAAATACGTATATCAGAGGAGAGCCTTCCCATGCAGCAGGAGCACATAATTTGGTCAACAATGAGCCCGACAATCTGTCACGTGCGGCTCAACAACCAGAGGTTCCACCGGTTGTTCTGCAGGATAATGTCCCAATTCACACGACCGTTGGAGATCTAAGGTCCATAATAAGCATGATGTGTAGGGAATTTCTGAACGGGGGAAGGGCTGATCAATCGCCTGTAGATCAACCAGCAGTTCATGGGAGACCTGAAATACCATCTTCGAACATCCAGAGGGAGAACAGTGTACTACGATCTATATCGCATGCGCCAGCAACAAACCCTCCTCGGGGCGTGCCATCGAAAATAAACGCTCGATCGGAAATTCCGCCAAAATCATTACATGATGTAGAAGATTCAGTAGTAGGGGAGAGCCACCTTGCTGGTGCAGTCAGAGACAAAAGATCGCCTTACAAAAGAATTACCGAATCTGAACTGGAAAAGATAGTGCAAGAAAGAGTAGCTTAGAAGTTGGAGAACGAAGGTACGCTGATAGAGATTCCTCGCAGCAATCATGCTGCCAGGCGAGCGGAAAACATTCCGAGTAGAGAGAATCTACGAGATAGGGAGGTTTCGAACAGTATCATGCGTTGTTCGCCGTTTTGTCAAGAAATACGCGAAGCTCGAAATGCGGAAATAGTACCGACCAGGCTACCACGGTATAACGGGACTACCGACCCCGGGGAACACATCAACAGCTTTATTAATGTGATGAACCTATACAGACATTCTGAGGAATTTTGTTGCAAGATCATGGTTACTACCTTCGAGGGAATTGCCCTCGATTGGTTCGGAAAATTGCCGCCCAACTCCATATTTTCCTTCGAGGAATTTTGCGACAAACTAAAACACCAATTTGCTAGTCAAAGGAAACCGAGGTTACCGGCGAATCATTTGGGGACTGTAAAACAATTGGAAGGAGAAACGTTGAGACAATGGTTAGCAAGGTTCAGTATCGAACTTCTCAAAGTTGACACTCCGCAGATCGAATATTTGTCCTCTCTGATGTTCGAACTGACAAGGAGCACTCACTTCGGAAACGTCTTGTGCAGGAAACAACCAAAATCCTTCGAGCGAATTATGGAGATCGTTGAGAAATACATGATTCAGGAAGAGATGAATAAGTTAAAAAGCTCGCACTCTGTAAAACTCCCTCTTAACAAGAAACAAGATCGGGCTTCTATCCCAAAGCCTGGTGATTACGGAGGATCGACCAGAGGGTCTGTTTGGCAACGAATCAATACTTATAAGCCACATATGCCGCCCCAAGGGTCGAATTCCTATGGACCTCCCTAGGAACGAGCTCGACCTCCAAGACCGGGAAAAATTCAGTTTACCGAACTTAACAGTTCAAAGGAAGAAGTGTTAACTGTGTTAGAAAAAGGAAATTTGATTCCCGAGGCCCAAAGATTCACTCAGGCTAGGCCAGGTGCATTGGGTTATGACCAATATTGTCGATACCATCGAGCTCGGGGACACAGCACCGAAAACTGCTACCAACTGAAAGTCGAGATAGAAAAACTAATTGCACAAGGAAAACTCAAAGAATTTGTCAAAGTAGGCAACTATAACAATCGTTATAGGTCCCGAAGCCCGCGAAAATTTAATACTCAACAGAAGCAGGTTCGAAATCAGACGGAAGAGCGGTCAAACGGAGTGATAAACATGATTGCTGGCGGACCGGCAGGAGGAGATAGCAGAAATGCTAGAAAAAGAACGTTGAGATCGATAAAGGCTGGAGTCTCTACAAAGAGGTTAATTCTATCCTTGGAGTTTCCCTCCATGAAAAATCAAATTATAAATTTCAGTGAGGCTGATCGACCTTCAGACGTTAATTGGGATACAAACGAAGATGATCCAGATTTTTCCATGGTATTGACATTGCAAATCGCTAATTTCGAGGTTAAAAGAGTGCTGGTTGATAATGGAAACTCGGCAAACATTATTTCGTCAGAAGCCCTCTCAAGAATGAATCTTTGTCACCCGCATCTGGATCGAGTAACCACTCCTTTAGTCGGTTTTGGGGGATCGGAGATCGTTCCGCTTGGGACCATTCTCTTGAGCACGACTCTAGGAAGCAAACCAAAAAATGTAACAAGGATGGTCAAATTTCTGGTAGTAGATACATCATTCGCTTACAATGCCATATTAGGGAGACCAGCTCTAAATATGTTCAAAGCAGTTGTATCTACCTATCACCAAAAGATAAAGTTCCCGACCGAGGGAGGAGTAGGGGAAATGAGAAATGACCAATACATGGCCTGGGAATGTTATAATTCATCTTTAAGTATTAAAAAGAAAGTGGAGCCCGAGCTCCCAATTAAGAGGAAAATAGCTAAATTAGAGTCTGGCGTAAAAGCACCGATTCCCAACTACGAGAAATTACAAGGAAAAAAAGGGAAAAATGTTGACATGAGTGTGCAAGCACCCGGCCACAAAAAAGTAACTTTAGTTCCGGGATCCCCTGAGAAATTCACCAAAATTGGAACAGAGTTAAGCGAGGGCATGGAAACCATGCTCATTGAGTTCTTACAGAAAAATGTGGACGTTTTTGCCTGGAGTTCAGATGATATAGTTGGAATCGACCCACGGGTGATAACGCATTCATTGAACATCGATCCAAAGGCAAAACCTGTAAGGCAAAAGAAGCGCAATCATATCCGCGAAAAGGACAAGATAATCAATGCAGAGGTCGATAGATTGTTAGCAGCAGTCCAGATCAGGGAAATAAAGTTCACAGAATGGTTGTGCAATTTGGTCCTAGTTTCTAAGGGGGAAAAGATTGAGAACAAATGGAGAATGTGTAATGACTTTACAGACCTAAACAAATTGTGCCCGAGAGATCCTTATCCATTACCTGGGATCGATATGCTTGTAGATTCCACCGCGGGGTTTGTATTTTTTAGTATGATGGATGCTTTCCAAGGATTTTACCAGATTTTTATGAACGAAAGAGACCAGGATAAAACAGCGTTCATCACCGAGCGAGGAGTCTACTGCTTCATTGTCATGCCTTTTGGCTTGAGGAATGCAGGCGCAACCTATCAAAGATTAGTCAATATGATGTTTAAAGATTTGATAGGGGAAATCGTGGAAGTTTATGTAGACGACATGCTCGTAAAGAGTATGACGGAGGAGGACCACATCAACCATCTTAATCAATGTTTTGGAATTTTAAGGAAATATGGAATGAAGTTGAATCCTACCAAGTGCACTTTTTGTGTGCGATCGGGAAAGTTCCTCGGATATCTCGTCCACGAAAGAGGAATCGAGGCCAACCCTGAAAAAATTCGAGCAATTACCGATCTACAACCACCAAGAAAGCTCTCAGATGTCCAAAGCTTGATTGGGAAGGTTATTTCGTTGAATAGATTCATCTTACGATCTGTTGACAAGAGTTTACCATTCTTCAAACTATTGCGTAAATCTAAGAACTTTGAGTGGAATGCAGAATGCGACAAAGCTTTAGAAGACCTGAAAGCATACTTAACCTCACCACCAATGTTAGCCAAGCCATCCGATGGAGAACCTCTATATCTATACATAGCCGTGTCGGAAGAGGCTATTAGCTGTGTTTTGGTAAAGCTCGATAAGTCTGAGCATAAACCAGTTTACTATTTGAGCAAGTTATTGCAGGGTGCTGAGAAAAATTACATGGAGATCGAAAAATTCGCGCTTGCCTTGGTGGTAGCTGCACGAAGGTTGAGGCCTTATTTTCAGACATACAAGATCATCGTTTTAACGAATCAACCTCTGAGACAGGTCCTATCAAAGCCAGAAGCGTCGGGCAGATTGATAAAGTGGGCGGTAGAGCTAGGTCAATTCGAGATTGAATATCAACCGCGGGTCGCTATAAAGGCCCAGGTATTAGCTGACTTCGTAGTCGTGTCAACAGGCCTATCGAATGTGGAAGAAGGAGCAATCTCCGAGGTAAGTATGGTCGAAAAAGCCGAAGATCAGGTCTGGCTGATGCACGTGGATGGCTCCTCGACTAGGGAAGGAGGTGGAGCAGGAATCCATTTTCAAGGACCCAATGGTGAAGACTTGAGCTATGCTATCACTTTGGACTTCGTCGTTACAAACAACGTGGCAGAATATGAAGCCCTGATCGCTGGATTAGAAATGGCCATGAAGGCAAAGGTAAAATCAATTGTTGTGCTAACATATTTTGAACTCGTTCATAGACAGGTAAAAGGCACTTACGAGGCCAGGGAGTTCAATATGATCAAATATTTGAACAAGACAAAAAAGTTGATCTCTGAATTCAACAAGTTTGATATTCAACCTATACCGAGGGAGGAAATCTATGGGCAGATCTATTATCAAAATTCACAGGACTTGCCGATGGGAAGAATGAAAGGATAATTACATGGCTATTATCGAATACTTCTGCTATCGAACTGGATGTGACTCCCTCAGTCGACATCATGGAAATCGATGAGCCAAGAATCTCTTGGGTCGACCCTCTTATTGCCTATCTCAAAGAAGGAAAGCTTCCAGAAAACTCAAATGAAGCTCGAAGGATCAAATACCGAGCGCCATCGTTCACTCTAGTTGATAATCAACTCTATAAAAGATCCTCTTCTGGAATATTATTAAAATGTATCTCCGAAGTGCACTATAATGCTATTTTAAAGGAAGTCCACGAGGGAGAGGTAGGAACTCATTCCGGTGCTCGGGCATTAGCTCTTAAATGCTCGAGGTCAGGATATTATTGGCCTACTCTGTTCTCTGATTCTGTTGATTATGTGAAGAAATGCCACCATTGTCAAATTCATTCGAATTTAATCCATCAACCGGCTGAACATATGCACTCTATTCCGATCTGTTGGCCTTTTGATAAATGGGGCATTGATATCGTTGGGCCTTTTCCAACAGCAAGAGCTCGGAAAAATTATGTACTGGTTGCAGTAGAATATTTCAGCAAATGGGTTGAATGCGTTGCTCTGACAAAGATCACTCAGTTCCAGGTTATTAATTTCTTATGGAAAAATATTGTCTGCAGGTTCGGGATTCCTAGGATCTTAATATCTGATAACGGAACGCAGTTCGCCGGGAAAAGAATCACAGAATGGTGCGAAAAGTTCGGAATACAGCAGAATTTCGCATTAGTAGGGCATCCTCAAGCTAATGGACAAACCGAAGTCGTGAACAGAGAGATCGTTCGATCTCTGGAAAAATGTCTATCTGAGGCAAAAGGAAAATGGCTCGACGAACTGCCAGGAGTTTTATGGGCCAATAGAACTACTGTTTAAGCTGCAACAGGAGAAACTTCATTCAGTCTGGTTTATGGGTCGAAAGCTGTTATTCCGGTCGAGAACCTCGTACCTTCTCCCAGGGTCGAATTTTATGATCCTGTGGAAAATCGATCTCTAAGGGAAGTGGAAGTTGATCACGCCGATGGTCGAAGGGACCGTGCAAAGTTGAAGATTCAATCTACCAAGTCTAGCATGGAAAAATCTTATAATCGAAACGTTCGAATCCGAACATTCAAAGTGGGAGATTTAGTGCTCAAGAAAGTGGATGTGTCGAAGCATGTTGGAAAACTTCAACCTAATTGGGATGGCCCCTTTGTGATCGTTGAGGTTGGAAAGAAAGGTTCTTACAAAATTGCTCATCCTAATGGAGAGGTCCTACCTCGAGCATGGAATGCTGTTAATTTGAGAAGATATTATGGAAGATAAAGATGGATAGTTAAATTCTAAGCTACTACTATTTAGTCATCTCGTTCTGTTTCTTTATTTCTCGTGATTAAGAAAACTATGTGATTCAATGAAAGTTTATTTCGACTGAGTTATTTATTCAATGGAAGTTCATTTCGCCAAAATTATTATCTATTCGTCATATTCTGGATATTCTTGATCATTATTTATCATCAATCTCTATTTGTCTACATCTACTATTAAAATGGGTGAAAGCTGTTGCTACGACCCTCGGGCTAAAAATGCTCTGAAACGACTAAGGGTGAAAGCCGTTGCTACGCCCCTTAGATCGAAATTATTAAATGGGTGAAAGCTGTTGCTACGACCCTCGGGCTAAAAATGCTCTGAAATGACTAAGGGTGAAAGCCGCTGCTACGCCCCTTAGATCGAAATTATTAAATGGGTGAAAGCTGTTGCTACGACCCTCGGGCTAAAAGTACTCTGAAACGACTAAGGGTGAAAGCCATTGCTACGCCCCTTAGATCGAAACTATTAAATGGGTGAAAGCTGTTGCTACGACCCTCGGGCTAAAAATGCTCTGAAACGAGTAAGGGTGAAAGCCGTTGCTACGCCCCTTAGATCGAAATTATTAAATGGGTGAAAGCTGTTGCTACGACCCTCGGGCTAAAAGTGCTCTGAAACGACTAAGGGTGAAAGCCGTTGCTACGCCCCTTAGATCGAAACTATTAAATGTGTGAAAGCTGTTGCTACGACCCTCGGGCTAAAAATGCTCTGAAACGACTAAGGGTGAAAGTCGTTGCTACGCCCCTTAGATCGAAACTATTAAATGGGTGAAAGCTGTTGCTACGACCCTCGGGCTAAAAGTGCTCTGAAACGACTAAGGGTGAAAGCCGTTGATACGCCCCTTAGATCGAAATTATAATCAGGATCGATCAAAATTCTGTCACATCCCTTCTACGCGATTATTGAAATAAAGTCAAGAATATTTTTCGAGATAAGGAAAATATCCCTTTGAAATTCGGGAATCCCCAAGAATTCTATGTTCAACAAAGGTAATATTATTCGGAAGTGGTTCCATGAAGTTACGAGACCATGAATCATTAGGTGACAAGGATAAAAGTTCTTTTCCGTTAAGGTTTTCGACTTGCCTTATAAGTTAATGAAATCATGGAACGACAAAAGGGCAGAAGATCGAAATCAGGATCCATTAAAATAAAGACAGGAAAAGAAAAACATAAAGATAAATAATGGCATTTATAAGCTGTTCGGACAATTACAAATGATTCATGGAAATACAGAAATAAAGATACAACAAGAAGATTCAAACTCAAAAACGTTACATTTGTTCCTATCCTACTACAAATGCTACAAATAAGCTAGAGGTCTCCGAGCCAAATGAGGAAAAAATAGGGGAACAAAATTGGAGCCTGCCTCCCGCACTCGTAGCAAATCCAAGGCCTTCGTACATAAACAGTGATGATCACGAGCTTAAGAGAAAAACCAGCGGCAAGGAGACAGTTTTCCAGCATTCTTGCTACCGGACCCCCGCTGGCTCTCTAAGACTATTATCCGGTCAAGGGAAGAAGGAAGCATATCCAGTTAGAGTACTCAATGAGCAATCTCGAAGATATTAATCCACCAACCGACCGGATGAAGCGACAGTATATCGGAATTCTAACCCATCTCAGGAGAGATGACTCCAAAGAAGCAGGTTGCCTGCCGGTACCCTAGTCGCAATCCTTTTCGCCTGTCGATACCCTAGTAGAAATAGTTTCCCATACAGGGACGCCGAGGAAATCGAGAAAGAAAGTTCGAATTCGAATTTCGTGGGATGAACGGCCACGATACAAGCATTAAACGCTCTAACCGTCACACTTCCCTTAAAAAAAAAAAAAAAAAAAAAAAAAAAAAGAGAGGAAAGAAGAAAGAACAACATTTCGACAATATTACCGTTACAACAAGGTTGTGTTACAACAAAGAAAAATCTTAGCAAGTTTATGTTACAACGAAGAAAAATCTTAATGCAACTAAACGAAATTATTCTCGAAAAGGATTTTTCGAACTTCAGCACTGCGATCAGCATACCCGCGGATATAAGCTTCCCTCTCACGAAGCTCGGAATTTTTCTTCTCACGTTCGTAGATATCTTTGCGTCTATCTAATTCCGAGCTCAACTTGTCCTGAGACAATTTCTCCTTAAAGAATCTATTAGCTTCCAGTGCGCGATCCAGATCAATCTACTTCCTGGCCAGCTCGAGAGTAATGGTAGCTCGTTGTTCGATCTCACGCTTTGCCAACGCATAGAGCCTAGAAAAGTCTTCGCCAACCTGAACTCGTAAAAAGACATGTCAAGGCTAAAATAAAGAAACTAGAAAACCAGGATAAGAAAGTTAGCAAGAATTACCTGGGCAAGGAAATCCGACCCAGACTGAAACAAGAACGAAGAATATTCTCCTTTTCACAGAATTGCCTCGAAGATAGAGATATTGGCCCGAAGGAGGGTCAGATCGGATGTCTCATGTGATACTTTGTCAAAATGACTTATGTCCCTCTTAAATGGGAAGACACCAGAAAGAAACAATAAATTGAAAGATTCTCCGACCTTCGAGGGCACGGATTGAACAGGAAAGGGTATGCGCACAGATACATCCTCCCCAAAAGAAACCTTTTTAATTTTCTTGTTTGAGCCCCCGGATTTCAAGCATGAAGAAAGGGCGACAGTCGAAGGTTTATCTCCTTCATTGAAGATTAGCTCGTCGGGAGTAGTGGACTTACTCGGAGCTTGTCTCCTTTTCTTTATATTTCTACCATCATTGGGTCTTGGGAAAGGCACAGAAGAATTACAGAAACGTTCGAACTTTCATTCATCTCTTGGCCTTCGGATAATTATTCGACCGTAATAATTTCCTGAAGCTCCGATCACTGTGTATGATGTTATCGTAAAGGCAAAGTAAAATGGCCTTAGTATTTATAAGAAACGCGGCATCATACGAGTCACAATAATTGATAAACCACCACTCCCAAGAAAGATTCGATGACGCGACCAAGTATGCAAGAATGACGTTATAAAGTTCAACAAAATGGTCAAGCTGGCAGTAAATTAAACAGGAAAGTGTAAATTCCAGCATCCACCAAATAAGAAAGGCATGAGACTATACAAAACAAATCTGCAATTATGATGATTCGCTAAGTAAACCCTATTACATGATAATTATTAATGGCTAGGTTCCTTCACGCCAGAGCCATTATCCGATCTCTCTTTCTCATTCCCTTCACTAGAGTCGCCCTCTAAGCTATCGGAATCACCACTGCTCGAGCTACTTTCTTCTTCATCGTTACTTTGGACATCAGCTGCAGATTTACTTGACTCGGAGGACGGAGTGTTTTTCTCTCCCTGGTCGCGGGAATCCCCTTCAATATCCACCTCTTCATCCTCAGACTGTGCTTCGAGCACATCAGGATTTGGCATCGGCACTCCAAATTCATCAAGGAACGGAGCGAACTCATGGTCGGCTAAGCCTTCGAGCTTGGGAGGAAGAGAAGAAGCCTTATAATTTTTTCCGAAAATGTTCTTATAAGGATCCATGTAAGGAAGATAATCATCGATGGTGCCTTGAATATTTCCGGCCGAGAGCAGCTTCTGAATTCCTTTGTAATAGAAGGCTTGATTAACTTCGCCCGATCGTAAACGAACCAAAGCATCGAGAAAGGGCGACTTTAAAAATTCTCTTATGGCGGGAAGTCTGCCTTCTTCTCGGCCTCGAGCATACGCCTGTTCGGATAATGCCTTAGCCTGCTCAAGATCCGATGTTAACTTGGTTACCTCTTCCTCGAGGGCCCTCTTTTTATCAAGGTCCTTCTTAGCTTCCTCGAGCTCCTTCTCGACCACATAGAACTTAGTCATAATATCCTTCAACTGATCAGCCTTAGTAGCCTCTTCATTCAGGATATCGTGAAGGGCATTCTGGGCCATCTGAGACTCCTCGTTTAATATGGCCAGTCGGTAAGCCTGATGATTGAATAAGTCTCCAGCCTAAAGAAGAAAGCTAATATTAATGACGAAGCAAAGATTTTGAGGGAAAATTAGTATATTTGAAAACTCATATACCTTTTGTAGAGCATAGGCGTAATCACCCGCGATCTCGAAGTCGTTTTTAAGAAATAGCGCGGTGTTATCATCCTTAAATCTCCCGGCCATGAATATCCGAAGAGACTTATCCACTGGGTTTTCACCATCAGGGCCCAAATCGGACTCGATGGTTCCATTTTCTGGGAATCCAGCAGCTCTTGGCCCTTGAAGGTGGTCCTCTATGAAATCAGCCAGATCTGGCTCGGAATGGCCAGCCCGGCATTGGATCGGACTCGATCCCCGACCAAAAGGCTTCATCCTTCTAGAGGATTCGGGGGCATCGCTACTCCTTTTACGAGCCATTCTCGCCTCCAGTATCTCCTGAGCTCGGACCTCTTTCAGGGTATAATGGCTAAACCCCGCCTCATTCGGATTGGAAGAACCGGTTGGAAAAACGGACCGAAAATCGAAAGCTCGAGATTGGGAAGTTCCCGCGATCGTAGCATGAGGTTAGGAAGTTCCCGCAATAGCAGTTTGGGGAAAAGTCACCATAGCATTCGAAACTACGATGGTATCGACCCCAGGAGCGGATTTTACAACCTTTCGGGAAACCTTTGATTTTTGATGGCGAGGTCGACCTTGGTTACCTTTCGAAAAGGAAACAACAACCGAACCAGCTATCGACGTCCGAAACTTATCAACGATTCCAGCTGTATAATACAAGGGAACTAGCTTTGATTATAGAAAGATAAATCGAAATGAATATGATAATTTGACACACTTAAAGTGGGGGGAGCAACAGTAGGGTTGACCTCTTCTTCGACCCTTCCAGGTTGCTCGGTTGGATTGACGATCAGAATGATCAGAGCTTTTCCATAGTCGATCTCAGGCGCAGGAAAAGAGCATGAGCTAAGACCAGCCAAACGCAAAACCGCCTCTTGAGTCATTAAAGGAGTCTGATGAAGGTCGATTCGAAGGGATTGCAGGAATTCATCTGAGATCTCATGGCTCATATTTCCCCTAAGGCGTCGTCTACCATAGGCTCGGGATTGTCCGCAGAAGGCGGAGAGTCTGGGCCACGAACGAAAAAAAATTTCCGTTTCCAGCCTTTTGAATTGCTACTAACGTTGGTCGATAAAATTGATATATTCGGTCTCTGAGAAAAGTATACATAACCAGCGTTCGAAGGCGTGGAGGAGCTGATTTGGAAAATTCGCCAGAAATTTTGGAACGCTGCCTTCTTTCCTTTAGCTTTCATCAGGACGCAAAAGGTTGTTATAAGTCCGATCGAGTTCGGCAGGATTTGAGAGGGAGTAAGCTGGAAAGCCTCTAGACTACTGCATATCAAAGGTGGGAAAGGAATGCGTAAACCATTGTGGAACTGTTTAGTGTAAAAAGCTTGACACCCTTCAGGAGGATCGGTGACTCGCTGTTCAGAGGTCGGATGACAATCGAATACCCGGTGCCAATATATTTGCCAAATTCTGCCTCCAATTCCTCCCGGTCTCCTTCAGTATAGCGGCAAACGGTTTCATCTGCCCTATCCTCGGTCATGTTTAGCCCTGCACTGGTCGACGGCTCTACCTAATTAAAGATCGTAACCACGACCCTGCCGCCTATGCTATATTTCTTTTGCTCATTCTTCCCTAAAAGAAGGTCGCCATCCTCTTCGACTTCCTCGTCGGAGACTGTCACCTCGCTCGAACTATCATCCCCGCTGTCCTCTGATTCGTTACCCGATTCTCTTTCCTCTCTGATGGAATTGGAATTGGGGCTCGGATTCTCCACTAGGGGCGATCGAATATCCTCGGTCTGCGTCTCCTCAGGACCACTCTCTCGACCTTCCATTACTCGGGACTTACCTTTCAGATCTACGGTGCTGGACATATTGAATGTATGGAAACTAGTCGAAGAAGTTGCTAAAATTCTCTTATAGATCTGTTCGCTCCGATCTAGGGTTTTCTTAGAACTTATGCAGATCAGCGGCCCACGATCAACATATATATACAGGGACAAAATGGGAAATTGCAAACCGATCCCCAAGTAACCGCGACGGTAGGACTCCCTCAGGGTGAATTCAAAATTATATTTCCAATAATTGCATGTATTCCCCTATACTTTCCGGGATCATGAACTGAAGTCTAACATTTGAAAAGATGCTTTTCTTAAATATCAATTCCATATTATCCCACCGATTCGTCATATTAAAAGCAAAAGGATAAAGAGATACTGCTAAAATCAACTAAAGCACCCCGGGAAGTAACAGTAAAAGATCCTGATCTGGAAGTCCTATGTAAGCCACAGACAACCAAGGTCATATCAAGACGATGCCATTATATCATTTACGAGATATGCACTCTTTTTCCCTAGCTCGGTTTTTATCCCAAAGGGTTTTTCCGAGTTAGGTTTTTAATGAGGCACATCCGAAACATGTCCTAAAAATGGCTCATCTCACCCCAGCGTTCGGAGCAATTTATATTTCTTCGAGCTTAAGCTCCCCTTTACGCTCGAGAAGTGGGGGAGTATTGATGAGGGGTATCTTGGACCCAGCGTCTCTACGGTCTGGCAAGGTCAAAAGTCACAGATCTCGATCTCATGAGCATAAATTCGAGCCCAAAGCTCAAGAGTCCTGCGCTGATTCGACAAAGGAAGCTTAGGGTCCAAAATCACTGTTGGGCCGAGTTCAGGCCCAGGCCTGTGGGCCGGGAAATGCTCATCTGCGGGTGGACCACCTAGCTCCAGATCTCAGCTATAAATACCCCTAGCATTTATGACGACGACACAACTTCCCAGGTGCTCTTCCTCCGAGGCTGCTGCTCGGAACTACTTAGGATGAATAGTATAGGCTGTTTATTGCGTATTTCGCCCTCTAGCTTGTACGGCATCCTATAATGCTCAGATAGGACTCTTGATATTTGTAATTTGTACTTAATTATTCCGAATACAAATACTATTGATCTCTTACTTCTGTTTACAAACATTAGCACGGCATTTTATAACACTTAGGTTGAACAAACGAAAACGCGTAAGATCACAACTTTCGGGATTCTTCGATAGGTTTGGATCGCTGGGCTCCGATCTAGGCTTTGAGAATCTTTCTTCAATGAATCTTCAACGGTCAACGTATATATATATGGGGTTAAAAAGGTAAATTGCAAATCGGACACCAAGTAACCGCGTCGGTTTAACTCTCTAGCAGTAATTTAAAATGACATTTCTCGATAATTGTACCTTTGGCCCATATACTCTACAAATTTAGGCTCTGGCATGGCTGTTGGAAAAGACACGTCCTTTCAGCCTCGGAATAAATCTACTCCTCCGAGCTTCAGCTTCACTTACGCTCGAGAAGTGGGGGAGTATTGATGAGGATTCAAAATAGAAAGCACGATCAACTCAATTATCAACCAACTCAATTGTTACAGAAAGCAACTTAAAGGAGCAATGTCAATATCATTTACATCACAACAGATAATCATTTCAAGGTTTCCAAGATACGCACTCTTTTCCTTGGTTCGGTTTTTATCCCATTGGTTTTTTCCGAGCTAGGTTTTTAATGAGGCATATCCGAAACATCAAATAATGATTCATGTCAATATTGAGGCAACATTTACTTCTCCGAGCTTCAGCTTCACTTACGCTCGAAAAGTGGGGGAGTATTGATGAGGGGTACTTTAGATTCTATATTTTTGGAAGTCACGCCTGGTCGAAAACCATGGAATCCAATCTCGAAAATGTATCCTCCGATCTCCAAAACTAGTTAACCCTGTCCAATCGCCAGAAAAGAGGCTCATGCTCGGATATTACTGTTGGGCTGATCCCAGGCCCTGGCCCTTGGGCCGAGAAAAGTACCCCTGCGGATTGTTCAACTAGCACACCGCCTCAAGTATAAATATCAAAAGCATTTATGACGCCAAACACGATTCCCCAGGTGCTCCTTGCTCGAAGCTACTGCTCAAAGTATCCTCGAAAATTAGATTCGATCACTTTGTATGTGTTAGCCTCTAGATTGTACGGCATCCTGTAATGCTCAAGTAGTTCTTCTCCGCGCCTTGCAACAATTTGTTTAGGTAGTAGAGTGGTTTGTGCTCGGATTTCTCAACTTTTACCAGAACTGAACTGATAGTATCTTCATCAGTTCAGTTCAGTTCTGATAGTATCGTTTATCAAAAAAAAAAGAACTGATAGTATCTTCAGAGACCACTATGTACAGATACGAAGGCTCACCGTCTGAAGGTTTTGCTAGCATCGGGGGTGAAACCAGATATGCTTTGAGCTCTTTGAAAGCTTTGCCACACTCCTTATTCTATTCAAAATCTTTTGATTTTTGCAATAATTTGAAGAAAGGAAAGCTTTTATCCACCGACCGGGATATAAATCTGTTAAGGGAGATGATTTTTCCCACTAAACTCTTCACCTCTAAGAGCTTCTTTGGCGGTCGAAGCTCTATAATAGCTTGAATTTTCTTAGGAATTGCTTTGATTCCTCGTTCATGAACGAGGTAGCCCAGAAATTTTCTCGATCTCGCACCACAGGTGCATTTTGCTGGATTCAATTTCATACCATACTTCCTCAAAATCCCGAAGCATCTATCGAGATGCTTAATATAATCCTCTTCTGTCATGCTTTTCACGAGCATATCCTCCACATAGACTTCCATAATCACCCCGATTAATTCTTTAAACATCATGTTTACCAACCTTTGATAAGTTCTTCCTGCATTTCTCAAACCAAACGGCATCACGATTGATGAGGGGTACTTTGGATATTCTATTTTGGGAATGCACTCTATGATCGGAAATAGCAATATCCGACCCCGAAGACTTATCGGCCGACCTTCAACGCTGTACAGGCATGTTCCGATCACAGGGCAAGGGGTTCATGCTCGGATTGCACCATTGGGCCGACCCCGAGCCCAAGCCTGTGGGCCGAGAAATACACCCCTGCGGATGGTTCAGCTGGCACGCCGATTCTGCTATAAATACCGCAAGCATTTATGATGCCAACAATCGCACAATTCCCCAGGTGCTCCCAGGTCGAAGCTAATGCTCTAGACCTCCTCTTGATTTATGTTTTGATCATATTGTAAGTATTAGTTTCTAGCTTGTACGGCATCGAATAATGCCCAAGTAGGACCACGAATATATTGTAATCACGTTCGAAAATATACATATTTGACCCCCACATTGGCAATTTAACACCTCCACTGTCACTATATTTCCTTATTGATCCCTCAATGAAACCACGTTAGATCAATTGGCGCCCACCGTGGGGCTTTATTTGGGAGTTAGATCGAAATATGCTTACGACGAGACGAAATACATACATGTGAGGAGAGCCTTCACACGCAGCCAGAGCTCAGAACTCCGTTAACAGTGAGCCCGATAATCTTTCTCGAGCGGCTCGTCAACAAGAAGCTCCGCCGACCATGACACAAGATGATATTCCTGTCCGCACGACTGTGGCCGACCTGAGATCTATCATAGGGACGATGTGTAGGGAATTCTTGAACAGTGTAAGAGCCGATCAATCACCGGTAGACCAACCCGTAATGCATGGGAGGCCTAAAATATCATCCTTGAATATTCAAAAGGAAAAAAGCGTGCTTCGGTCGATGTCAAAAGGACGTACGACAAACACTCTCCAACCAGCTCCATCGAAGTCTAACGTTCGATCTCTATTACCATCCAAAGCGGTGCATGATGTAGAGGATTCAGTGGTTGGGGAAAGTCAACCTTTGGGCACCGAGAAGGCAAAGAAATCGACCTATAAAAGAATCACCGAGGCCAAACTAGAAAGGTTAGTGCAGGAGAGGGTTGACAAGAAATTAGATCAAGAAGAATTTATCAAAGAAGCTCGGCACGTAGGAGCGACGGTTAGACGTACTCAGATAATGCATAACAAAGAAACATTTCGAGAAAACATCAGAGATAGAGAGATCGGAAATAGTATCATGAGATGTTCGCCTTTTTGTCAGGAGATTCGAGAGGCAATAAATACTTAGACTGTGCCCACAAGATTGCCACGGTATAACGGGACTACCGACCCCGCTGAACACATTAATAGCTTCATTAATGTGATGAATTTGTATGGACATTCGGAAGATTTTTGCTGCAAAATCATGGTCACGAACTTCTAGGGAGCGATTGGTTTGGAAAATTGCCACCAAACTCTATCTTCTCTTTTGATGAGTTCTGCGACAAACTCAGACACCAATTTGCGAGCCAGAGGAAACCTAGATTGCCTGCCAACCATTTGGGCACAGTAAAACAAATGGAAGGTGAAACTTTGAGACAATGGATGGCACGTTTTAGCATCGAACTTCTTAAGGTCGATACGCCCCAGATCGAGTACCTATCCTCCTTGATGTTCAAATTGACGAAGAATACACAGTTCGGAAATGTATTATGCAGGAAGCAGCCAAAATCCTTCGAAAGGATCATGGAGATAGCAGAAAAGTACATAACACAAGAGAAAATGAACAAGCTAAAGCATGCCCAAAACCCGAGGCCTCCCCTCGGAAAGAAGCAGGATAGAGCCCCCATGCCGAAACCAGGGGATTATGATGGATCGAATAGGGGGTCGGTTTGGCAAAGAATCAACACCTACAAGCCACAGATGGTGAACAACCGTCCCAATGCTGGCTCCGATCCTAATCCAATTCCTTGATCGGGAAAAGTCCACTTCACCGAACTGAATACTTCAAAGGAAGAAATTCTCACTGTCTTGGAGGAGAGAAATTTGATACCTGAAGCAGATAGAATTACACAAGCGAGACAAGGAGATTTGAATTATGATAAGTATTGTCGATGCCATAGAGCTCGTGGACATAGCATGTTACCAACTGAAGGTCGAAATTGAGAAATTGATCGTACAAGGCAAACTTAAAGAGCTTATAAAAATAGAAAACTATAACAACCGTTATAGGTCCAGGAGCCCCCGAAAATTCCTCGTTCAACAACATGTGTCTCGGAATCAGCCCGAGGAACATCCAAATGGAGTAATCAACATGATTGTAGGCCAACCGGCGGGGGGAGACAATAGAAATGCAAGGAAGAGAACCATGAGATCGATCAAGTCGGTCGTATTAACTAGGAAAGAAGTGTTCTCCTTGGAACCAGCTTCCATGGAGAATCAAGTTATAAGCTTTAGTGATGCGGACCGACCAGCGAATGTTACTTGGGAGGTAGACAACGACGATCCCGATTTTTCGATGGTTCTAACTTTAAAAATCGCTCACTATGAGGTTATGATTACGCCCAAACTTGTCGAAACAAAGCGATCGATGTAGAATAGATTGGGCGGTCGTATCCACGAGGAGATGACTAAACTAAGCTAAAATCGTTAGTAGACAAAGTAGCTTTAAAGATAAATAAACAAACTAAATTAACGAAGAGATTTGATTTTAAGAAAACTTAAAGAAAAGTGAATTTTTGGTTGTTGGAAAATACGATAATTAAAACGGTAAGATATCAAGAATCCCTTATATGCTTCGTTCACTTATTTGGATTGATTCATAAATTACTCAATTGAAAGTTTCACATCCCAAACAATCAATTGGAAGATAAAGAATTGAAAAACACATAATTTCTAATGTATTTGAGTAAATAATTTTCTTGCTTTTAGAATTGGCACAAAATATCATCTTATGAGAAATAAAAAACATACTATATACCAAGGCATATTGCATTAAAAGACTACCCATAAAACGAAAGTTTATATCAATATAATTATATCATAAAGCTTTTCACATAAAAAGAGCATGACTAGATTTATATGAAAACTAATGAAACAATTGTATTAACATAAAAGTTGATGGAAATAGATGAAGAAGAATAAATTACTCAAAATTATTAAACTTACAAAACCTTGAAGAATCGAATCCAAATAAGATCACTACGCATATAAGTTCATCTCTAATCTCACCAAATAACTCTTAGCCTAATTTGCTAATCATTATCACAAGTTCTAGAGAGAAAATATGATAATGATTTGAGAGAGAATTGTAACTAAGACTAAGAATTGTGTGTAAAGATGTGTGATTCTAGGACTATATATAGGTGCTAAACAGCCCTAATCCAAGTAGGAGAATGCTTAGGAGGTAGACATTGAGTAGGAAGATGTTTAGGAAGCTTAATTCTCGTATGGAAATAATTTATGCAAGTTTCCTAATCACTTTAGGACACAAATCGCGATTCCCGCGTAGAAGATTCTGCTCTGCGCGACATATTTGAAAAATGTATATCTTTGTGCTCCGAACTCCAAATCCAGATCCGTAAAGTCTGTAATGTAGCTAACTCCTTCCTCTACAACATATCCGAAATTCAGCTTAATAGGAGTTTCCTTGCGTGAGTTATCGTCCTTGGAAGTAGCAGCAATATTTCTGGCAGATTCCTTATTTGTTGTTCTTGCACTAATTTACTTCCTTGAATCTTTCCTTGCTTCAAATTATGCCTTTGATACTTGTACAATTTGGGAAAGCTAAATATTCCGGGGTCCATATTTTATATTCCTACAAAAACAAATCAAAACTCAATATTTTCTAATTACAATAATTTCTATTAATTTCATGAAAATATCAAATTAACACTTGATTTATTTAGAAAATAAGAACAACTTAAGTGCATTTTCAAGCACTAATCACAACCCCCAACCAGCTTATTGCTAGTCTCTTAGCAATTCAAGCGCAAATAAGATATAAGCATGATGAACAAAACTGAGAAGAAATAAGATAAACTATTCAAGTACTTCAATCAAAGAGCTAGTCAAAGATCACAATCGCTATCAAGATTAGTTCGATCATAACTCCCAAAATGAGTGTGCGTGAATACTAAGCCAAAACCTTCATACCACAAACCACAATGCACATAGCTTTCGAAAATTTACCAAGAAAAGTATCAACTCCATTTCCTCACGGGTAAAGTGTTTAAATTTTTAGGACAAGGATTTCACTCATGGAGTTGGAAAACAGATAGTCACTCAAAGAAATAGGCCATATTTTTACGGACAAGCATACAAACAAACATTGATCCAATGATAGGAAACATAACTATCTAGAGGTCACATTCTTTCACAATTTAGCTTCAGGATTTCAATTGGTCAATACATACTATAGAGCCATATAAAGATTCGTCTTCTAACATGACGAAAACTAAGAACTTTTCTCTTTTTTTTTTTTTTTTTTTCACTTTTTTTTTCACTTTTTTTTTTTTTTTATATATATATAAATATGGCTCATGAAAACATTTTACTCTTGACCAATATCATCCATCTCTTTGACTTTTCTTTAAGAATGTTACTCTAATAGCAATTAACCAATTCAAAAGAGCAATATAAGTTCATAAGTTGTTTTCTCAACCTCTCCACTCACTCACAAAAGATGTGTGAGTATAGGAAAAAAAGAATTTTAACTTGTAAAATTTCTAGGCTACATGCATCGAACATCCATCTTACCACAAGCTTAGTAATGTGCTCTTGAAATTATTTTGGAAGCTACTTTCTAATAATAAAGATAGAAAAAATGACTAAGACTTAACACGATGAAATCATATCTAAAAAGTAAATCTAGCATCTCAAATCAATCCATTCATACATACCTTATAGCCCATTTTCAAGAGAATCGCTAATATAAAAGCAATAAACTAATTTTTCTTTAAAATGCATTTTATTTTCTCTCAAAAGGCTACCACCCCCAACCTAAATATGACAGTGTCCTCATTGTCACTATAATATGAATGCAGATAATACAAGAGACAAAGGACTACTACTTGAATGATGTAGGTTAAGCTAGAAATGATCTTAAAACACACAAACGAAAAAAAAAACAAGAAAACACAAAAGAAAGAAAAAGAGAAAAAATAAAACTATAGTACATAATGGAAAGATAGAACCTGATTAATGGAAGATAGGAGATGCCAGTGCAATCTCCTCACGTTCATCCACCCTCTCCAAAATTTGCTTTAATCTTTGGCCATTTGCACGAAAAAGTCTTCCATCTTTAGAATCTTCAACTTCTATGGAACCATTGGGAAAGAATTGTTTCACCACAAACGGACCAGTCCTTCTTGATCTCAACTTTCCAGGGTCAAATTTCTTCCAAACGTTATGCTTGTCAGCCACTTTTAGTGATTGAACGGAAGATGTCTTTGGTTTTCTTCTTTCTTTTGGTAGTTCCTTGAAATGCGGGTGCCAAAATCTCTTTTCTTTCACCCTTGTTTCATTAAAAATATCAGATGAGTTAAAACTATTAACAGAGTTAAGAGAGTAATCAAAATAAGAATCACAAAGGAGATAATCTAAGGATTCAGAATTTTCCCTTTCGAATGTTTCAGGCACCAATGAATCTATCATATATGTATGGTGACACTCATCTTCATCTTGTAGTTGTTTCCCAACATTGAATACATTGACTTCCAGTGTCATATTACCAAATGTAAGCTTCATGAGACCATTCCTACAATTGATGAGAGCATTTGCTGTAGCAAGGAAAGGTCTACCTAGGATCAGTGGTATCTTAGACTCCATATTGACCACAGATTGAGTATCCAAAACCAAGAAATCAACAGGATAATAGAATTTGTCAATTTGAAGCAAAACATCCTCGACTATCCCTTTGGGTCTACGAATGGTTCGGTCAGCTAGTTGCAAAACAACAGATGTAGGCTTGATCTCTCCAAGGCCAAGTTGCAAGTAAACTGAGTATGGCATAAGGTTTACACTTGCTCCAAGGTCTAATAAAGCTTGACTAAACTCATGTGGACCAATCTGACAGGTTATTGTGGGACACCCAGGATCTTTATATTTAGGCGTTACCTTTTGCTCAATCACTGCACTTACTTGCTCGGTCAAAAATGCGGTTTTCTTGACATTGTGTTTTCTTTTCACAGTACACAAATCCTTAATCACCTTTGCATATGAAGGTACCTGCTTGATAACATGTAACAAAGGCAAATTAATTTTGACTTGTTTCAAATGTTCAAGAATCTCACCATGATTTTCTGGTATTTTTCCCAATTTCAGTGCTTGAGGGAAAGGAACATGGACCAAGGTTTTATGTTCTACTTCCTTAGGGGGGTCGTTTGGCGGATTAGCTAAAGTTGGTTCCTCTATGACTTTCCCGCTACGAGTGGTGATGGCATTAATATCTTTGATGTTATGTGATTCTGAAGATTCTACCTTATGTAGCCCCTTAGGATTAGACTGTGGTTGGGAAGGGAACTTGCCTCGTTCTTGTATAGTAAGCGCACTAGTTAGCTTACCAATTTGATTTTTTATCTCTTTGTTCTCTTCCACAATCTGAGTTATTACGGCTTCTACCTTTTGATTAGTCTTACTTTGTGCCTCAATAAATGCTTGAAGTGTGTCCTCTAAAGGATTCCTATTTTGGTGAGCATTATTTTGAGGTGCAGGGTAAGTTCTAGGTGCTTGTCCCTCGGATTTCCAACTAAAGTTAGGGTGATTTCTCCAACCAGGATTGTACGTCTCAAAATAAGGTGAAAAAGGCTTCGTATATGTTCCTAAGGCATTACATTGTTCTTCGTAAACCTCTCTCATCTCACCAAGTGTAGGACATACTTGAGCTAAATGATCTACCCCACCACAAATGAAACAACTATCTCGTGACTCTACCCTTGCAACTAGTTGATGTTTTTGACTATCTTTTGTTTCTAAAGCTTTTAATTTGTTAGTCAATGCTTCAATTTGTGCTTTAAGGTTGTCTTCTTCCTTAAGATAGTAAATTCCACTAGTTTTTGTTCTACTAGTACTATCAGTAGTACTAGGTCCAGTCCAGGTGTGAGCTTTTTCGGCTATGTCATTTAGGTAATCTATAGCTTCATCAGGATCCTTTTCAAGAAATTCCCCATTACACATCATTTCAATAAATTGACGCTCCCTAGATGTAAGTCCCTCATAGAAATAACTAACAAGACGCCAATTTTCATACCCATGGTGCGGACACATATTCAACAATTCCTTGAACCTCTCCCAGGCTTGGTATAAAGTTTCATTATCTTTTTGGGAAAAGGTAGAGATTTGTCTCTTAAGGTTGTTGGTCTTATGTTGGGGAAAGTATTTGTTGAAAAAGGCTTGAGTCATTTCTGTCCATGTACCTATAGATCTAGGTCTCAAAGAATACAACCAACTTTTTGCTTTGTCTTTTAGGGTGAAAGGGAAGAATTTCAACATAATTTACTCTACGACATTGGGTTGACTATTAAAAGTGACGATGACCTCCTCAAATTCCCTAATGTGTAAGTAAGGATTCTCACTATCCATACCATGAAAGGTTGGTAAAAGTTGGATCAATCCAGGTTTGAAATCTATTTGCGGGGTATTTGTGGGAACCATGATGCATGAGGGAGTGGATGTGCGGTTTGGGTGTAGGTATTCCCTTAGGGAACGCGCATGGATGTTTTCAAGTTGGTCCATGGTGGTAGGTGTATCGGTTAATGCAATGTTTGACCAAGATTCACTTAAATCTTGAGAAGTTGTATTGATTCCCTCAGTGTTTTCCCTATGTTCTTTCCTTAACCTACGCAAAGTTTTCTCAATTTCTAGATCGTACTGCAATTCATCTTGATTAGAAGATCGAGTTACAAACATAAAAACAAAACAACTTTTTTTTTTTCCTCTTTTTTTTTTTTAATTTTTTATAAAACTAATCAATTAACTAATAAGGATAAAGAGTACGAAACTTTCTACAATTACCTAAGAGAACAAAATTTGAATAAAATAAAGTTTACTTACCTCGTTAGCTAAATAACTACTTATGATGCTTACTTGTTGCACCTCCCCGGCAGCGGCGCCAAAATTTGATTACGCCCAAACTTGTCGAAACAAAGCGATCGATGTAGAATAGATTGGGCGGTCGTATCCACGAGGAGATGACTAAACTAAGCTAAAATCGTTAGTAGACAAAGTAGCTTTAAAGATAAATAAACAAACTAAATTAACGAAGAGATTTGATTTTAAGAAAACTTAAAGAAAAGTGAATTTTTGGTTGTTGGAAAATACGATAATTAAAACGGTAAGATATCAAGAATCCCTTATATGCTTCGTTCACTTATTTGGATTGATTCATAAATTACTCAATTGAAAGTTTCACATCCCAAACAATCAATTGGAAGATAAAGAATTGAAAAACACATAATTTCTAATGTATTTGAGTAAATAATTTTCTTGCTTTTAGAATTGGCACAAAATATCATCTTATGAGAAATAAAAAACATACTATATACCAAGGCATATTGCATTAAAAGACTACCCATAAAACGAAAGTTTATATCAATATAATTATATCATAAAGCTTTTCACATAAAAAGAGCATGACTAGATTTATATGAAAACTAATGAAACAATTGTATTAACATAAAAGTTGATGGAAATAGATGAAGAAGAATAAATTACTCAAAATTATTAAACTTACAAAACCTTGAAGAATCGAATCCAAATAAGATCACTACGCATATAAGTTCATCTCTAATCTCACCAAATAACTCTTAGCCTAATTTGCTAATCATTATCACAAGTTCTAGAGAGAAAATATGATAATGATTTGAGAGAGAATTGTAACTAAGACTAAGAATTGTGTGTAAAGATGTGTGATTCTAGGACTATATATAGGTGCTAAACAGCCCTAATCCAAGTAGGAGAATGCTTAGGAGGTAGACATTGAGTAGGAAGATGTTTAGGAAGCTTAATTCTCGTATGGAAATAATTTATGCAAGTTTCCTAATCACTTTAGGACACAAATCGCGATTCCCGCGTAGAAGATTCTGCTCTGCGCGACATATTTGAAAAATGTATATCTTTGTGCTCCGAACTCCAAATCCAGATCCGTAAAGTCTGTAATGTAGCTAACTCCTTCCTCTACAACATATCCGAAATTAAGCTTAATAGGAGTTTCCTTGCGAGAGTTATCGTCCTTGGAAGTAGCAGCAATATTTCTGGCAGATTCCTTATTTGTTGTTCTTGCACTAATTTACTTCCTTGAATCTTTCCTTGCTTCAAATTATGCCTTTGATACTTGTACAATTTGGGAAAGCTAAATATTCCGGGGTCCATATTTTATATTCCTTCAAAAACAAATCAAAACTCAATATTTTCTAATTACAATAATTTCTATTAATTTCATGAAAATATCAAATTAACACTTGATTTATTTAGAAAATAAGAACAACTTAAGTGCATTTTCAAGCACTAATCAGGTTAAAAGAGTTTTGATCGATAATGTTAGTTCGGCGAATATTAATTCTTCGGAAGATCTTTCCCGAATGAATCTCCAATATCCTTGTCTGGATAAAGTGATAACTCCATCGGTCGGATTCGGTGGTTCGAAAATTGTTCCATTAGTAACCATATTGCTAAGCACGACCCTCGGGAACAAACCAAAGAGTGTAACCAAAATAGTAAAATTTTTGGTGGTGGAAACACCCTTTGCTTACAACACAATACTGGGAAGGCCGGCATTGAACGCGTTCAAAGCCGTGGTGTCAACGTATCATCAAAAGGTGAAATTTTCGACAAATTGAAGGGTCGGAGAAATGCGAAATGACCAGTACATGGCCTGGGAATGCTATAATTCATCACTATCGATAAATAGAAAAATCGAGCCCTAGTTTTCGAGCAAAAGAAAACTGGTCGATTTGGAGTCAGTATCAGTTGCTGACCTACGGATCCCTGATTGTGATAAAATACAAGGAAAGAAAGGCAAAAACGTCGACATGAGCATTCAAGCTCCCGATTACAATAAGGATGTCTTGGTCCCTGGATCACCAGAAAAGATTACCAGGATCGGAACGGAGCTGAGCGAGGGAAGGGAAACCATGCTCGTTGATTTTCTACCGAGAAATGTGGATGTCTTCGCCTGGAGCTCGGATGATATTGTGGGGATCGACCCCCGAGTAATCACTCATTCGTTAAACATAGATCCGATAGCAAAACCTGTTAGGCAGAAGAAGATGAATCATGGACGAGAAAAGAATAAAATAATTAATGCTGAAGTAGATAGATTGTTGCCAGCTGGTCAGATTAAAGAGATCAAACTTACTGAATGGTTATGTAACGTGGTGTTGGTTTCCAAAGGAGAGAAGGTCGAAAACAAATGGACAATGTGCAACGATTTCACCGACCTCAATAAGTTGTGCCCGAGGGACCCTTATCCGTTGCCAAGGTTCGACATGCTGGATGATTCTACGGCAGGTTTCATTTTCTTCAGTATGATGGATGCTTTTCAAGGGTTCTATCAAATCTTTATGAATGAGAAGGACCAAGACAAAACCGCTTTCATTACCGAGCGAGGGGTATATTGCTTCATTGTCATGTCGTTCGGACTTAGGAACGTTGGAGCAACTTATCAAAGGCTGGTCAATATGATGTTCAAAGATTTGATCGGTGAAATCATGGAGGTTTACGTGGACGACATGCTCGTAAAAAGCATGACAGAAGAGGATCACATCAAGCACCTTGATCGTTGTTTTGCAATTTTGAGAAAATATGGTATGAAGTTAAACCCAGCGAAGTGCACCTTCGGGGTCAGATCAGGAAAGTTCTTGGGATATCTCGTACACGAGCGCAGAATTGAGGCTATCCCGGAAAAGATACGAGCTATCACAGAACTGAAGCCACCAGGGTGACTGTCGGACATGTAGAGTTTGGTCGGAAAAATTATCTCATTGAACAGGTTCATTTCACGGTTAGCCGACAAGAGTTTGCCCTTCTTCAAATTACTCCGAAAATCCAAAGATTTCGAGTGGACGACTGAATGTGATAAAGCTTTTGAGTATCTCTACATAGCGGTTTCAGAGGAGGCAATTAGCTCGGTTCTGGTGAAGGTAGAGAAATTCGAGCACAAGCCTGTATTCTACTTGAGTAAATTATTAAAAGGCGCAGAAAAGAATTATATGGAAATCGAGAAGTTTGAACTTCCCCTAGTAGTAGCTTCTCGGAGATTGAGGCCTTATTTCCAGACTTACAAGATTATTGTTTTGACTAACAAACCTTTGAGACAGGTCTTGTCGAAACTAGAGGCTTCTGGAAGGTTAATAAAGTGGGCAGTGGAACTTGGCCAATTCGAAGTCGAATATCGACCGAGAACTGCAATCAAGGCTCAGGTCTTGGCTGATTTCATCCTAGAAACTTCGAGTACAAAAGTTCTGGACGAGTTGGAATCTTCAGAAGTGAATTCAATCAAGAAGGTCGAGGAATCAGTATGGTTGATGCATGTTGATGGATCCTCGACCAAGGAAGGAGGAGGAGCAGGGATACATATCCAAGGACCTGCCGGAGAAGATTTGAGCTATGCAATCACGTTGGAATTCGTCATCACAAACAATGAAGCGGAATATGAAGCTCTTATTGCAGGCATGGAGATGGCTCTTAAGGCAAAGGTAAAATTCCTTACTGTGCTTACTGATTCCGAACTCGTACATAAAGAAGTCAAAGGCATTTACGAAGCCAAGGAATTCAACATGATAAAATACCTCAACAAGGTGAAAGCTCTAATCTCCAAGTTCGAGAAGTTCGATATTCAACCAATTTCCAGAGATGAAAACTTATGGGCAGACTTATTATCTAAATTTACGAGAACAGTGGATGGAAAGAAGGAAAGAATTATTACTTGGCTACTTTCAAACACACCGGCTGTCGATTTGGACGTTACTCCGGACGTTGATATTATGGAAATCGATGAGAAAAAACCCTCTTGGGTATCCTTTCGTAGTATTGATGAGGGGTAATTCGGATCCCCTGTTTTTCGAGCCTCAATGCGGTTCGAATAGCACCGAACCCTGTCGCCAGGGACCAAAAGCCGAACCATAGCATGAAGATGATTGTTTCGAGCGCATCAGAGAACCATAGATCGAAGGACACTGTTGGGCCAAGCCCAGGCCCAAGCCCTCCAATTTGGCTATAAATACTCCATGCATTTATTATACTGGACAACTTCCTAGGCGCACAAAACTTGAGACTGCTGCTCGGGTTTACTAGTATACTTTAGGTTTCTTTGTACATATTTCACCCTCTAGCTTGTACGGCATCCAATAATGCTCGAATAGGACCCCTAATATTTGTACTTGTACTCAATTTACTCGAATACAATTACATTTGGTCTTTATTTTCCTTTTAACATTATTATCATCGTGTTATTTCCCCACCCTTGATCGAACCAACGAAACCACGTAAGATCAATTGGCGCCCACCGAGGGGCCTTATTCGAGTATTAGATCGAAATATGCCTAATACGAGGAGAAAAATGTATGCCAGAAAAGCTTAAGGATAATGGTCAAGCCTATGGTCGCACAACTCTTTTATTTCTTCAACGAATTTATTTTTAGGAGCGATTAAGAAGTTCAGCAGGTATCATCGAAGGCTTAGAAGATCTATAAAATGGCAGCTTGTCAATTGACGATCGGAATTTATTTTTTCGATCTTCGCGTTTATTAACTTCAATGACAAGTTCTTTCGAATCGGTTATTTAGGAGACCATTTACGAAATCTCTATGTACTATTTGTCGACTGTGGTGTTTTTTCTCAAAGTTAATCGGGATAAGTTGATTGATTGAATATCTGCAATCGATTAGATAAATTCTCGAGCTAATGAACGGAATATTGGCTATCATTTCGACCAATAACGGAATTCAAGTAATAAAATTCAATCAGAAATGAAGCTTTATCATTCAAATTCTTCAGATAAATTACAAAGAAAAGCCTCGAATCAATTCCGAGCTCAAAAGATATAGTACAATCACTCCTACACTATTACAAGTTCTGCGAGTAAGTCTATCCTAATACATATTCGGTCATCGTCCCTATTAGACAGCTCCAGATGCAGAACTCAGCAGTGATTCTTCATGATCATCACTAGCCACGTGTCGCACATCCGTCTTCGTACAGGATGAAAGTCGGATCGGAACTCTCCTCCGGGGTTCAGACCGACCTTAGGTCTTCATCTGTAAATAATGATTGAAATCCTCAATCATTATTTACAGGATAATCCGAACAGATGCAGCAGAGGGTTATCCCAGCAGAGGCGCTCCAAAGGAACTCGAAGAACCTATCTCGTAAGAAAGCCCTCGAGGAAGCTGGTGCCTCAGATTTAAAGAACTCCTCTCGGAGTAACCAACTGCCCGATCGGGTACTGCACCAGAAGACCGGAATTCTAACCCGTCACAGACAAGATATGTCTGGGAAAACAGGTTGCCTGCCGGTATTCTAGGCGCAATTTCTTTTGCCTGTCGATATTCTAAGCGAAAAGCTTTTACAAAAGGAAACAAGATCGAAAAACAAAGTTCGAACTCTAATCTCAAACTCTTTTATCTGGGAGAAAATACGAATCAAATCTGAAATTCGACCCATGGTGATCGGAGGAGCATAAGGAAAAAAGCAAGAAGTGCTGTATACACGAAGGGACCTATTTATAATGGTGAAGGATTTTTAATCAACGGCCCAGATAACAGGCTACGAACGGTTTGATGTCCGTAATAAATGGAAAGACCGTTACATTTCCCGAGAAATAGGGCCCTGTTTGGTAATGAAGGACACCTAATTCAATGGGGAGTATAGAAGAGTTACGACATTCTAAATATCGAATAGTCACGACGCGTTCATAACATTATATTGAAGGATGGCATGTCGGATTCGTATTCGGTTTATTTAGATATTTTTACACTCAAGTATTTATTGTTATGCTTTTACATTACCAATTGAGAAGAAATATAATCGGTTTAGTCGAACAGAATTCTCGACCTGGGAATTATACAATTATGGAAGTTCAGCAGTGATAAGGATTTATGGCATCATTTCCCTTATCAATTTCAGGGCCGCTAAAATATTTATCTATTATCCGATCAGGCAACTGGTATTCGATTATTTCTCTATCGATATTAGAAGATCAAAATGGAGTTACGAAAGATAAACTCTATTCTATTATCAACAAAACAAAGAGGAAGTGTATTTATATTATCTTGAAAAATACAAGAAACGGAAAATACATATCGAGCATGGCACAGGCCTTTACATTACATCAGTACATTATTACAATCCTATTGTTTACTCGGGATATTATAGCTCCGAGCGAGGAATAACCTTTGGGACCACAGGCTTTTAACTTTATTTGCAATCTTCCGAAGACAGAGGGGCGAATACTCGGCAATATTCTACGGCATTCTCTTCCCAGCACGTCTTCCTAAATGCATAGTGGCAACAGGTCGATGCGCCTGGCGTATTGGCTTTCAAGATGGAAATCGCATTTGCCTGTCGATATTCTAAGCGTGGTTGCTCTAATTTTTCTTCCGCTCGAAGATTGTTCCGCTTAAAAATTGTTCGAAGTCCGAACTCAAACAGTTGAATTAATTGAATAGTCGCCTTGACCACCATGATCAGATAGGTAAATTCTCGGTGCAACGAATGAGATAATTTCAACAATAGGCCAGCCTTTTATAGCCGAAGACAGAAAAGAATCCGACGGTGTATAATTCGCGAAGTGAACGGACAAGATTTGTCGACCGTTGCGATTCCAGGTAAAACGGTAACCGTTTTGAAAAAATCAAACTTATCGAAATTGGGAACCTACAGACAAAGAATTGTCTCGACAAAGGCATAAGGATTATTGAGTTATTCACCACTGGCTATTTATCCACGATTCATCTTTTCTCATGATTACAGAAGACTATTTTCTCGTCAAAATGTATTTCGATCAGAGTTACATATTCAATGAAAACTAATTTCATCTATATTCATATTCATGCCTCTCTACCCAAATATTATCGATCTCTGTTATTCTGTCAGTATTTGTCTCAGTCTACTACTGTCTAAGGGTGAAAGCCTCTGCTATGCCCCTTAGATCGAAATTGTTAAAGGGTGAAAGCCTCTGCTATGACCCTAGGGCTAAGAATGCTCTGAAAACGACTAAGGGTGAAAGCCTCTGCTATGCCCCTTAGATCGAAATTATTAAAGGGTGAAAGCCTCTGCTATGACCCAAGGGCTAAAGATGCTCTGAAAACGACTAAGGGTGAAAGCCTCTGCTATGCCCCTTAGATCGAAATTATTAAAGGGTGAAAGCCTCTGCTATGACCCTAGGGCTAAAAACGCTCTAAAAGCGACAAAGGGTGAAAGCCTCTGCTATGCCCCTTAGATCGAAATTATTAAAGGGTGAAAGCCTCTGCTATGACCCTAGGGCTAAAAACGCTCTAAAAGCGACAAAGGGTGAAAGCCTCTGCTATGCCCCTTAGATCGAAATTATTAAAGGGTGAAAGCCTCTGCTATGACCCAAGGGCTAAAAATGCTCTGAAAACGACAAAGGGTGAAAGCCTCTGCTATGCCCCTTAGATCGAAATTATTAAAGGGTGAAAGCCTCTGCTATGACCCAAGGGCTAAAAATGCTCTAAAAGCGACAAAGGGTGAAAGCCTCTGCTATGCCCCTTAGATCGAAATTATTAAAGGGTGAAAGCCTCTGCTATGACCCAAGGGCTAAAAATGCTCTGAAAACGACAAAGGGTGAAAGCCTCTGCTATGCCCCTTAGATCGAAATTATTAAAGGGTGAAAGCCTCTGCTATGACCCAAGGGCCAAAAATGCTCTGAAAACGACTAAGGGTGAAAGCCTCTGCTATGCCCCTTAGATCGAAATTATTAAAGGGTGAAAGCCTCTGCTATGACCCTAGGGCTAAAAACGCTCTAAAAGCGACAAAGGGTGAAAGCCTCTGCTATGCCCCTTAGATCGAAATTGTTAAAGGGTGAAAGCCTCTGCTACGGCCCGAGGACTAAAAAAAGATTCTGAAAACGACCAAGGGTGAAAGCCTCTGCTATGCCCCTTAGATCGAAATTATTTTCATCGATCAATCAAGATCAACCAGCATTTCTATTCTTTTCTCTCCATAATTATTCATTCGTCTAAGGCTAACAGCCATCATCGCGACGCTTATATCAAAATTATTAGTCAAGATCGGTCAAAATCCTTTGTCGATTATTACTTCGCGATTATTTGTTTGACTGGGGAATTTGGCCCCTCGGATTAAATTTGTTACTCAAGGATCATCTCGGGATTCTTCTATTCGATCTCTTAATTATTATGTATTTGATGGGGCTACAAAGATCTCCGACAGATTAAATTCAAAATCGAGGAATGTCGGTTGTCATCCATCGTCTGAATATTTGTCAAAGTTTTTAAAGATAGCTCTTATTCGTATTCTAGATACAGAGAGATGGATGCTCGACAACAGTATACAAAGCAATTCTATAAGATAACAAGTAAGGATGATGAGAGAAATAAATATCTCATTCATGACATTACAAACGGTTACAAAAGAGTTCGAAATTACAATGATAAATCGAGCAAAAACTTTACATTTAATGTAACCCTATTACAAAACAACCCTATGCTAGAATGTTCTCGTAAGTGAAAACGGAAGGCGAGGCTGGGATAACACTTCTACCCTTAATCCATCGCTTCCTCAATAATCGCTCCGTGCTGGAGCAGGCCGAAAGACAGGGAGGCAATCCCTAAAGAAATTATTCCACGCAATCTCGAAGGCAACATTCTTCAAGGAATATCTTGAAGAAGTAGAGATCGAGTGCAGGAAAACTCCTCCAGCAGTTGACCCACTATCCGACCGGGTGGATTGACAGGATACAGGAGATCGAACCTGCCTCAAAGACTTGAAATCAAAGAGAGCTGGTCGCCTGCCGGTACCCCAGTCGCATTCATTTTCGCCTGTCGATACCCTAGTCGAAATAAGTAGCCATCAGGAGATAGCGAAATTTATAAATAGTTCGGAGGAAAACCTCGAACAGTTCAATCGGGGATAGCAAACGGAACATGGCGGCTAGAAAGAGTAAAATCTCAATCATAGAGCCGATCAGAAATGTTACTGAAATGAAAAGTTTGAAGGTAACTACGGAACTATATATAGTGAAAGGAAAAGGCAATTAACGACTCAGATTTGATGGTACTAACGGCTGAGATATAAGCAGTAAATGCAGCGACCGTTCCACTTCCCGAGAATTCAGGAACCGGGCGGATAAATGAAGAAAAGGTAAAATTCAACCGTGCTCGAAATAATTATAGTTTAATTCCCAATCGTTAAAGAAAGTCACAAAGAAAAAGTCGAACTATAACTGATCAAGGAACCATTATCAAGAACTCGTCCGAGGATGGGCCAAGAGCTTTATCTAAGCAGATAAGAACGAATGTAAGAAATTAATCAAGAAATTATTATTTCCAGAGTTCGATACATTGAAAAGTTACAAGTTACAAAGATATCAACTCCTGTTACATTTTATAATTCTACAAACACCTACAAAGCTTCCTATGAAATTTTCGGCGAACGATAATGTCCTTACTCGGATTGGAGGAGCCTGTCGAGCCAACAGGCTTTTATCTTTATTTATGATTCCTCAAAAAGGAGAAGGGTAAGGCATCCTTTTCTAGGTGTAACGTGAATACTTTATTGAGGGCCTCGACCCTCGAAACTCCACCCCTTACATCTTCGAGGAAGAACCAAGCAAACCGCTGGAGACCCCTAAAAGATTTGATGCTTGAACTTCTCCTAAACCACGGAGGGTCGTGGGGAGTGCCCGGGTCGTGGGTGGTCAGCAATAAAGCTGACCGGACTCCAAGGTCGGAATAATATTCGCCTGCAGATACCCTAGTCGAGGTCGAAGTACCAGTTAGTCTATGACATGCAGAATAGGTCCTAACTCGAAATTTAAAATATTGCGCCATACAACAAGATCGTTTAACCAGCATGGTTGAAGGAAGTCTGCTTTAAAGATAATTTTATAAGGATATAAATTGAAGAACCCTATTTATAAGTACTATTCTCAAAATCCAACGGCTAGCGAAAAACGAAAGGTACGGTCAAGATCAAAAGACTGTTGCGCTTCCCGAGAATTTCACCGGGGAGAGAAAGTGATACTACTTTTGGAATATAAGCGGAATTACTACGCCAAAGGTCGAAAAATTGAGAAGGCAAACTAAAGCATGATCAAAGAAAGAGCACATAGGGAGAACATACGATTCGAAAAGAAGAGTAAGGTATTACAAGCCATGGGAAATAAAATATCTGAAAATTATTCATGGTTGCACAAATAAAAACAGTACGGAAATATTACAAGCCCGAGCAAATTAGAGACGACATCTAAACAAGCTTATTATCAGAAAGAATCTTTCGAAGCTCAGCGCTACGAGCCTCATATCCTGCTGCGAACCCACGATCATAAGCCTCCTTCTCTTGACGTATGAAATCTTGCTTCTCCTGCTCATGAAGGATCTTCAGTTTCTCGATTTTCTCGTTCAGCTGATTGTGGATCTCTTCTCCACGTTCGTTAGCAGTCTTCTCCCTCTCTAAAGCAAGTTTCTCTGCGAGTACGCGGTCGAGCTCGACTTTCTTCTCCTCCAGCTCGAGAGAGATAGCAGCACGCTGGCTGGTCTCCCGCTCAGCAAATGTTTTAAGCTCAATAAAATCTTGTCCGGCCTGTTAAAAGGATCAGCAGCATTATTTTTCTTATTTAAAAAAAATATATATATATATATATAGGTGCTGCCCAGACTCGAACAACTCTTCTATGTTTCTCTCTTTGGACAGGTTCCTCTCCTTGGGTATGTCAGTCTCTGAAGAAGTAAAGGTAGCTTGCAACAAGTTACCCATGGGATCAACCTTAGAAGGAGATCCATCTTTCAACTCCTCGTGCAGGGAAGAAGCAACTTTGTGAGGAGTGGAATCGGCAAAAGGTCGAGGAGGATTATCAATTCCTAAAGCTTCAGCAGAGGCCCCCCCACCACTCTCAATCTCTAACTTGGATTTTTTGCTGGGATTCCCTGAGGAAGGAACGATCGAAGTATCGGAGGATGACTTGCTACCAATAGCAAGATTTTGTAAAGCCTCAAGGGGTGTAACCTCATCGGAATAAGGCCTCTTATTCGAAGAAGGAACAGGAATCTTTTCTTCGACAGGATCCTCACTGTTAGAATCAATCACTTTCGGGGAGGAACCTCCGAGCTTAGCCTCGAGCTTTTCATCACCCTTGTTTGGTGTCGAGGAGGCGTTTTTCTCTTTCTTATCTTCTCCCCCTTCAGGAGCTTTCGGGGAAGACACAGAGGTCTTAGAAGAAGATTTGGAGGGTTTGGCCTCCTTGTCAGCTCTTCGCTCTTTGTTCGATTTCTTATTCTTCGAACCACCAAATATCGATCTGGGATCGATAGCTTTGCCTAATACATTCTCCATAACAAGAGAATCAGGGATCGATGAGCTAGGATCGTTACTTTTTGAGGAAGTTCAGAAAATGCAGAAAATATAGGGAGAGCTCCGATCTCTGTAAGGGAGGATATCGTATGAATAATGAAAAGAAATCCTAATATTTATAGACGCTACGCACTACGATTGTGATAGTGAATCGACGCGACCATGGAGAAAAATCCCACTCGGATAAACAAAGTTCGATCAAAAAGTGTGAAAAATCATCGATATTTATAAAGTTAGAATTCACAAGTTACACGAATCAGATCAAGAAATATAAAGTCAACTCGTTTACAAAATTGGGTTACATAGGTAAATACAATTGATTTCCTAACTAGAGAACCTTGAATCGACCCCTCCGGCTTACTCAACCCCAGAAACTCGCTAAGCTGAAAATCAGGCGATATTTGAAGATGGACAATTAGCCAGCTTGGTCGAAAGATCGACCGTCTCCCTTATCCGGGGCGTTGCCTATATTGACATCCTTATCTTCCTCCCCGGACACATTAGAAGGATCGTCGCAGGAGTACTCGAGCACATCAGGGTTAGGCATCGGAATGCCATACTCCTCGACTAAGGGGGCAAAGCGATGATTTCGCCAATTGATATCCATCTTGGGTATAGAAGAAGCTTTATAATCCTTCCCTTCAGCATTCTTAAAAGGGTTCATGTGCTTAAAGTACTCATCCATATCATCTGGAATCCTCTTGGCCACGACCAATTGTTGAACCCCTTTATAAAAGATCGTCTGAAGGATTTCCCCCATTTTCCTTTGAACTAAGGGGTCTAAGACAGGGGATTCCAGGAACTCTCGTATGGCAGGGATCTCGGCTTCTTCTCGGCCCTGGGCATACGCACGCTCGGAGTCTTGCTTCGCCAATTCAAGTTCTATCTTTACTTTCTTCAGCTCTTCCTCGAGGGCACTCCTCTCTTTGACGGACGCCAGCAAGTCCTCTTCCACTGAGGAGGAACGTTTCGTACTCACTGTCTCGAGTTCCTTCTTCACTTGGGATAATTCTCGCTGACTCTCCGCCAGCTGAGATCGAATGACCTGGTTATCAGCAAAAATCTGGGCATATGCATCATGAGCGTCCTGCGATTCCTGCTCTAATAACGCCAAACGATAGGATTGAAGGGCGAATAAATCTCCGACCTATATGACATTTTCGAGCATCAGTAAAACTAGGAGTTCTGAAGAAATAACACAGTCAAAAGACGAATTTTTACCTCGTGATACGTTCTGGAGAAATCACTTAAAACCTCAAAATCCCCTTTGATGGAATGAAGCAGGATATCCCGCTTAAATCGACTGGCCATAAAGATTCTAGTGGCTTTGTCAAATTCGTTCTCCCCATTTATATCCAGATCGGTCATAATGATACCATCCTCAGGATATCCTGCGGTTCTGCTACTACGAAGATGCTCGTCCATAAAGTCTGCCACATCAGGCTCCGACCTACCTTCTCGACATGGGACAAATGCAGAACTCACGCCAAAGGGTTTTATCCTCCTCGAAGGCCCTGGGTGTTCGGCATTTCTTTTCTGGCCCAAAAGCCTCTCGTATTCCTGAATACCCTGAATCCGATTCCAGGAATGTTGACTGTAGCCGACCGACGAAAGAGCGGAAGTGTCAGGAGAGAATATCGATCGAAGAGGTCCGGACGTGGCAGAATTCAGGGAACTCATAGTACCAACCCCCCTTAAGGCAGGAATCAAAGACGGTATGACAACTGGATTCCCACCTAAGTTACTTGCGTCTGTTTTTCTTTCGGAGGCATAAGGCAATGGGTCGAAATAAAACTGTTTATCTCCGACCAAGCCGGCAGAGGATACCCGAAATTTCTCAACAATTCGACCTGCAAGGATAATACGAATCGGGCACAAGTTCAAACAAGGAAAATTGTTTAATAAGACACAAAAGTAAGTTAAAGATGAGAGGCATACCCAAAGAAAGTGGAGCAGTGTTCGAAGCACCGGAGGTTGGCAGGACATCGGTTCGCTTAAGAGGCCCTTCGGAGGACTGGTTAGGGTATCTGATCGACGGAACTGGGTAGTTACATTGGCTCAACCCAGCCAATCGCAAAACGCCTTCTTGGATCAGGAATCTAGTCTGGAAGGGGTTAGACTGCAGTTGCCCCAAGACTTCATCAGAAAGACGGTGGCTGAGTTTTTCTTTAATCCTGCGAGAACCGTATGTCCAAGTATTTGCGCCATCCCATCGATAAGATCTTGTTTTCGAACTACCCTCTGAGATAGGAACGTCAGGGCCCTTCACAAAAAAGAATCTCCTCTTCCAACCTAAAGTCTTCTTTGTTGTAATTTTAGTAAGAAAAGGCCGCTTAGATCTCGGATGGACAGAGACAAACCCCATGTTCGAACCCTTGCATGGGTCCATTCGAAAAAATCTGCCAAAAGTTACTAAAGGAAGCCTCTTCCCCCTTTGTCTCCATAAGAACGCAAAACGCAATTATGTATGCAATGGAGTGTGGGAGAAGCTGAGCCGGAGAAAGTGAAAAGAAGTTCAGGATGTTTCTGATAAGTGGAACGAACGGAATACGCAAGCCACAGGAAAATTGTCCCTCGTAAAAGGCTTGACATCCAGCGGGGGGCTCAGTGGCACGCTCGGTATAGGAAGGAATGACAATCGAAAAACCTTTGGGCAGAAATTTCCCAAAATCCGCCTCGAGGCGAGCGTGATCCTTTTTCGAAAAACAACAGGAAGTTTGACTAGCGGGAAGCTCTGACTTACCCGAGATTACGGCTTGTGGGGCTGGCGTATGTTTAAAGATCCTAACAAAAGCACCTTCGCCGATACTACGTTTGTCGACCTCATTCTCTTCGAGATCCTCGCTCGGATCGTCGTCTTCGCCGTCTTGATGAAATTCCCCATCTTCGAAGTCATCTACAAGCTTAAACAAGGGATCAGATTCTTGACTCTCTTCGATCTTATTCTTGCCCTTTGAACTTCTAGAGCTTGACATCATGAATTCGGAAATGATTATACTAACGTAACTATCTTTTTCGATTAAAACACTTCGAGCTCAAGAGAAAATTTAACATGGAAGTAATTTTTCAACGGGTCAACATATATATACGGGGTTAAAAAGGTAAATTGCAAAGAGGTCCCCGAGTAACCGCGACGGTTGAACTTACCAAGGGTAATAACTTCGGGTTATACTACTCAAAATAGCCTTTTTGGTCCTTCACTTTCTAGAATCGCGGAATTTGTCTTTACGGTTCATCCCTAAAGATCTCGGAGGCCTTGCTTATTATAACCGGAAATTCGGGAAAGCATCCATCCGGGGATCGAACAACACATCTTGGAACCAAAAAGGATATTATTACTTCAACATCCTCTGACAAGGGCAACTACAGAACACGTCGATGCATGCTTTCTTGTATATGCACTCTTTTTTCCTAGCTCGGTTTTTATCCCAATGGGTTTTTCCAAGTTAGGTTTTTAACGAGGCATATCCTCAAGATATCCAAACGGTTCGTCTCATTGTAGCTTGGAGACGTATTCTGTACTTCTTCGAGCGCTTGCTTCGCTTTACACTCGAGAAGTGGGGGAGTATTGATGAGGGGTAATTCGGATCCCCTGTTTTTCGAGCCTCAATGCGGTTCGAATAGCACCGAACCCTGTCGCCAGGGACCAAAAGCCGAACCATAGCATGAAGATGATTGTTTCGAGCGCATCAGAGAACCATAGATCGAAGGACACTGTTGGGCCAAGCCCAGGCCCAAGCCCTCCAATTTGGCTATAAATACTCCATGCATTTATTATACTGGACAACTTCCTAGGCGCACAAAACTTGAGACTGCTGCTCGGGTTTACTAGTATACTTTAGGTTTCTTTGTACATATTTCACCCTCTAGCTTGTACGGCATCCAATAATGCTCGAATAGGACCCCTAATATTTGTACTTGTACTCAATTTACTCGAATACAATTACATTTGGTCTTTATTTTCCTTTTAACATTATTATCATCGTGTTATTTCCCCACCCTTGATCGAACCAACGAAACCACGTAAGATCAAGTATACTTGCAAGATGAAAACTTCCCGAAGACACTAATGAGGCTCGCAGGGTCAAATACCGATCACCATGCTTCGCCCTGGTCGAAGGAAGACTATATAAGAGGTCCTCCTCGGGGATTCTGCTGAAATTTATTTATGAGGATCAATTCGAATGTTACGAAGTAAGAGAATTCTCCTCTCGCATTGACACTCAATGGCCCACAAACGTCAGTATGGATTAAATCCAATGTTTGCTTGGTTCGCTCGGGATTCCCTGTGAAGGGTGATTTGGTCATCTTTCCTTTGAGACAAGATTCGCAAGTTGGAAGTTCATGCAAGTTCTTTATTTCAAGAGCCTTAGAGGAAACCAGCTTTTGAATCCTAGTCTTGGAAATATGTCCAAGTCTAGCGTGCCAAAGTTGTGTAGTTTGATTATCATAATTCCTTTTTCTAGATTGAATGTGCATGACGTTGGAATTTATAGGTTCTAGGGAATACATACCATCTATCAAAGTACCACGAGCATACATTAAACCACCTTTAAATATGCAAAAAGCTCCATTTTGAATGGAAAAATTAAAACCATCAATGTCTAACATCGGAATAGAAATGATGTTCTTAATTATTTTCGATACGTACAAACAGTCTCTTAGAACTAAAGTAAAATCCCCTAAAACTAATTCCATGGCTCCTATAGCCTCAGCGGCGATCCTAGCTCCATTTCCAAAGCGCAGGATTCTATCCCCGGGCTTCAGGAATCTTACTGCTCCCATCACCTGCAAATCATTGCAGATATGAGAACCTGCTGCGGTGTCTAACACCCACGATGCACAGTTAATAGAAATATTAACTTCAACCAAGAAAATACCTTTGGCTACCCGTTTCATCTTTAGGTAGTCTGGGCAATTCATTTTCCAGTGCCCTGCTTTCTTGCAGTAGAAGCATTCATCTTCTGGGCTTTTGCGCTTCTTTGCACCCACCTTTGTGACTGCCTTCGAAGAAAACACCTTCTTCTTCTTCTTACCTCTCTTGGGCTTTGCAGCCTTCGATTGGTGTGCAATCATTACCGGCTTCTCTTTCTTGAGAGTCGATTCTGCCGTTACAAACAAATTAGTCAGTTCGTGAAGATGAGGGTTCTATCCTCCATGTTGAAATTCAACACGAACTGGTCAAAAGAACGGGGCAGCGTATGGAGGAGGAGATCAGTGCTAAGATCAGCGTGCAAGTCCACGTCCAATCGCCCTAGTTTTTCAACCAGGTTGATGAAACGCAGACAGTGATCCTTGACACTGCTTCCCTCAGCCATCTTGAGATAAAACAGCTCCTTAGTGGTCGCGAACCTTTCGGTGCGAGACCTCTCTCCAAACATCTGCTGGAGATGGAGAAGTATATCTCTAGCAAGCGGTATTTCAGCGTGCTATTTCTGCAGTTCGTTTGACATTGAGGCTAGCATGAGGCAGTGAACCTGAAGATCATCATCAACCCTTTTAGCATGGGTGGATCGTTGTTCTTCACTAGCTCGTGCTGCGGGTGCAACAGGCATGGGTGTGTCGAGCATATAGCTTCGTCGCTCGGAGTCGAGGACAATTCTTAGATTTCTCAGCCAGTCGATAAAGTTTGAGCCATTCAACTTGTTTGCGTCGAGGATAACAGATAATGGATTCTTAAACATTGTACTTAATATCTACAAATGGAAAGAAGACAACGTTTAGCTAACTGATCTTATGTCTAATACTTATAATTAACGAATTTTGGACTTGTTTTTGAAAAAGTTCTCCCACTATTTTATCCAAACAATCACCCCATTGATTGCTTGGGAAATTTAATTCATAGCAGGTCTTGACGTCCCAGCAGCAATTAATTGCACTCACAACTCGTGGCCATACAATTAATTCTCCAGGTAGGTATACTTTTACCAATTGTGGCACCTCACAACCTTCAACCTATTTTGCCTCGGTTTTCACATTGATCTAGCACTGCTACATCATAAATGCTACTAATTGTTAAGTAGAACCCATCAATCATGATGAGTAACGGGCCCGGTCGTGAATTTTCCGTAACTAGTTATCGGTCGATCTTCACATCCCGACCAGTCCTCACCCTTGTCGAGTTTAGTTAAAACCACGAGTCTAGGAATTTCGTGTATTGTCCCTTTCTTTGACTCGGGTGCCAGACTCTGGATCACCTCTGTCAATAAGTAGACAACATACACTAGTTTCTATTGATGGAAGGCTTGGATCTTTAAAACTTCATTTTAAATGTACCCAATAGAATTAATATTAAATTCGAGAGGGGAATTTCTGGTTTGAAAGTTATACTAACTCTCCTCGAGTTCTCACCGATTCAGTTATGCTTTATCTTTTATAACGATCTAGATTCTAGCGCGCATCTCATACAAGCTAAATATAAATCGACAAATAAATAAAAGCCATACAAGCCTAGCATGCATACTACCACAATATGTTTTCGATCGGGAGCCTCCTATGTGGGCCATCATCGAGCCAATGATGTTGGCCCTATTGGTCAATCTAAAGGGTTTGCAAACAGGCCTATGCTATTACACAATGTACCACGCATACATGGCCTTCATATCTTCTTGGGCTCCCACCTTGCTTGTAAACGGGCCTCCATTCTAAACTAATAAAACAGTAAAAGCCCTATTCTATTACAAAGGCTCAAAGTGGCCCAAAAATATAATAGGCTCGCAGGCCCAATAAAAACCAAACATTAAATTAAACCAATCACATCTACCCTAAGGTGAAGGCTCGGCTCGATCGAAAACCACGTAAACAGTTCACGTAGAGCAAGAAACATGCAAACATCCTTTACCTATTTCTTTCTTAATTTTAAAACAACCTTTTAAAACTAACTTCCTATGATTCTTACTTTTTGGTCACTACTAATTATGACAAAATAAATATTCGGGTAAACAAAAATAAATTTCCTGCTCAAATTCAGATTCTGTTTTTCAACTTTTGAAAATTGCATTTTTGCCCCTCAACTTTCGAAAATTGCACTTTGACCCCAAAACTTTTAAAAAGTTACAAAAACACCCCAGAACAAATTCGGGCAGCAGACCAGAAAATAAGATTTTGAATTCTGAAAATTTTTGATTTTTCAAATAGACCCTTGAAGTTTCGGTAATTGCAAAACAGTCCCAAAACTTTCAAAAATTACAAAACGACCCCAAAAACTATGCGACCAGATTTGCAAAATAGTCCAGTATTTTTTAAATTTCCAGATTCTAAAAATTTGAATTCAGCCCTTTAAAACTCTAGTATGCAATTTCTTTGCATAAAAGTCCTGAAGTTTTCAAAAACTATAAATTCGCCACAGATCTAAAAAAAGCAGTTTTACCCAATCATAGATCCAGTCATAAACTCATAACAAGCAAGAATCAATTTACAGAACATAATTATCACGTGTTTACATATACATAATTAAACATATACGGTGAACACACATTATGTTCAGGCTTTTCGTATAATAAGTATGGAGTTGGCTTTGATACCACTGTTGGGTTTGCCTCGATTGTCAGAACAACAAAAGTGTGGAATTTAAAAAAATTTCGAAGCACCCAAGGTCCCATATTTTAGATCTCCATATTATGTATACGAAAGCATGAAACAAAAACACACAATGAATTAAAAAAGTGGATTTTTGCGATTTACCTCACCACAGGCAAGGTGGTGGCAACATCCAACTCTGATTCTGATTCTGGTTCACGGGAGTGATCCAAATGTCTCACCTCCAGAGTTTAGTCCACACCAACTGGATTGTGGTAACACCTCCTAATCGTAGGCTCAGAACTAGATATAAGAGATTTGTTATTGCAGGACTGTGCAGATCTACTTGACAGGGCAAGATCCAGCACAGTGGGACAGGGGAGGATGTGCGGCGGCGTTGCAGCAGCTCACGGCCAGCAAGGTGGCGGCGACTATTGATGGCGGCGCAGGAAAGGGGGCGGTGGTGCTAGGTCAGAGAAAAGAGGCTAGGGTTTTTGCTAGGGTGTTAGCTTTCTGAGCTCTAGTAGAACTCTATTTATAAGCCTCTTCTTGACCTAGATTTGCAAGACTCATTATGGGCTTTTTAAAAAGCCCATGTCTTGCAAGCCTTCTTTTAATTGACTTCTTTAATTAAAACCCAATCCATATTAATAAATCAATATTTCCTTTAATTAATTAATTAGCAATTTAATTAACTAATTAATTAATCTCCCACTTGAATTAATACTTTAATTCATTTAATTGATTTAATTACCTTTAAATCAATTAATTCCTTTCATGTTCTTTTATAACAGTCACCGTCCAATTGTATTATGTGTGACCCTCTGGGTTCACCATCAATTGACAGCAGGCCCACGAATTCCTCGTGATTTAATTTATGAACAATAAATTGCTCGGGTCAACTAAACAACCATTAGTTGACCACTCCTAGAATCAAATCCTCTATTAACTCAGGAGTACCCACACTTCATGGTCGATGTCTAGCCACAAGCCTATGAAGCCCAACATCAGGTGAATTGATATTTGTGAACCTCGTCTCATATAATTACCATGTACATACGGTCCTTCTATCGACTAATATTCCCGATCAAGACTTAGGGTCTGTGAATTGATCGGCACCTCTAAATTCATCTCGATAACTATAGTTTCTAATTCAGGATAATATTCTAGTGTGACTGCTAAATTTGGAAACCCCTTTCCAAATCCGTCACCGACTGCGGCAGCAGATTCCTCGGATATATTATCTAAGAATCGTATAGGAAATTCTCTCATCCATTACGATGAGTCAATAGATTCCATATTGGTGCTAACCACCCGCGTACATGTCTATACGCACCCAACCTAGGCATGTTATGATCAAGCTAAGTGACCTATACCTAGATCTAAGTACGCACTTTCATGTAGCGAATTCGCCCTAGCACCTCAAGTCAAAGGACTATATCGTACACTATTATAATCCTTGAGAAACATCCCATCACCGATATTCGTCATGCACTTTCACAATGGGTTTCTCTGTTCGGGTCGTTCGATGCGTTCAATCAACCATTGAACCACCTACTCATATGCAATGGCCTTAAATGCCTTGCTCATAAAACGCTACAAATTCACTCCATGTGAATCATGCATACTCGTACAAGTCTTGGCGATTCCTACGATACCCCGTCTCGTTCGGAATCTATGACTTGGAAAAATTTTAAGATTACGACCTTAGAGACTGTTTCATGATTGCACTCAGTACTGAAGTGAATCGTCCCATAGTCAAATGTAAACAAAGGATTTCATCCAATCGCTTAAATGTATTCGCGAGAGATGAAGTTGGCCATTGTTTATCCTTTATACATATATAAATAAACATGCGTATTATTATAAAATCAAAGATTGTCTCATACAGTATAGACCTATTACAAGCTTATTGAATTGGCTTGCTGGGCACTATCCTATCAGTATCTACTCAAACAGCTGAGCCATCTATTCAAGCCAGAGTAGACACGTCTGATGCTATGAAGACTGATGAAATCATCAAACGGACTACTGCGGAGATCAGGAATATATCTCCTGCCTCATCTTCAAGAATACCATCTGCTGAACATCCTGATGAGACTGTTGCTCACAGGACCAGACGTCAACGCAGAGATACAGGTGCTTCCAAACCTGTTACAGGAAGAACAAAGAAGACAATAAGGAAGAAAATGACTTTTGCTGATTCACCCACTGAGTTATCAGACTTAGTGCGACAAAGCCCTCAATCAGCAGAGAGGCCTGCTGGTACTGAAGAAAAGTCTGCTGCTGAAAAGACTGATGATCAACATACTGCTCCAAAAGAACCAACAGCTGGGGTTGCTCAACCTCAAGATGATCCAGATGTGCAGATCATCAACCCCATAGCAGCTGCACCCATTGCATTTGCTGGTCCTGCTCCTAAACCTGCCCAAGCTGATAAAGGGAAAAGAAAAATCCTTATCAAAAAGAAGAAAATTTCTGCTGCTGATAAAAAGAGGAGAGAGGAAGCAGAGCAGAGAAAAAGAGATGAACAGGAGGAGCAGAGGGTCCTTGAACTCAATAAGATTCAGGCCGAAAAGGATGAACAGAGAAGGAAAATGTCTGAAGCAGAACGTAAGGCTGCTGAAGATGCTGAACTTGCTGTGGTCCTTGAGCTGAGCAAGAAGGATGCTGATGGCCCTGAACATGCTGGAGGAGTGAAGATTAGTGAATCTTTACAAGCCAAGCCAAAGATGCCTGCTGGCATGGTCAAGCCTAAGGCCAAGTTTGAAGTCAGAAAATCTTTTGATATTATCAATGCTGACAAATCTGTTTTCAACGGGTTTGAGAAGGCTCTGGCCTACTTTGATAAAAAACTGATGCTCAAGACTTTATTCACCCATGAAAAACAAAGATATATGAAGTGGAGAGACTACAGAGTGAATAAGTCTATTGAAGAGCTTCAGAAATTGAAGGAGTTTGCTGATGAAGAAAAATGGGTTCTTTAATGGTTGAAAACTACCTCCATCACAAGAGCCTTGGATCCTGATTTTGTCAGAGATGCTATGCATCAGTATGCCAAGGACTTTGCTAAAGAAGAAGCAAAGATTATTGCTAACACTTTGCCAGGCAAGAGAAGGAAATCTGATGATCCTACTAAAAGGGCTATTCAAATTGCAGTGATGACTGCCCTGAAGAACTGGGCTGCTAAGGCAAGATATCAGAAAGGTTCTTCAAGTGATCTACCCTCGTTGCCAAGCATTCAACAGATCACGTTTGGCAAGGAACTGAAAGATTATCATAAAGCGCCTAAGGTAAATAATCCTGCCCCAAATCTGTGGCCTGTTGTAAGACAGATTCGTCAAACAACAGTCTTTATTGATGATGGCAAAATCATTGATAAGATCTTTGAGGACGTCACTGATCAGCCCCGCACTGATAAAGAACCCTTAGCAATTCAGTGGAAAGCTAAGGAGTCAACTGCTGAAAAGGAGACTGATTTGAAAGATGCACCTGTCCACCAGGAAGCTGAAAATGACCAGACTGCTGATCCTTCTGCTTCATCAGCTGATATGCACTCATCACTGATGGAAGCCTTCCAAATGTTGCTGGAGAACAAGCTAAAAGAGATGGAAGAAAGGAACAGAGTACAGCTGGAGAAAATGCAGCAAGCCTTGGAAGAATCCAACAGGCTGGAACTTGAGCAAATGCAGAAAGCTACTGCCGGAACAGTACAGGATGTTGTTGACAACTTCCCACTACCTGGAATTGAACAGAAATGTTGAAGATGTTAAGGCAGATGTGGATCATCTTCATGCTGCTCTAAAAAGGGGTGAAAAAAACATTGCCCATCTAACAGAAACCTTCATCAAAGTCAGCGAGGAGGAGAAAGCTGCAAACATGGCATTATTAAAAGATATCCACATAGCTGGAGATGTTATTCATGAAGAACTTGCCACAATGCAAATCAATGTTGACTGTCTGAATGATCAGAATGATACCATCAGCACCACTCTCAATCATCTAACTGGCAGTCATGAAGTAGCAAATCAGAACATCAAGGCTTTATGTGCAGGAATGAAGATTCAATCTGTTGCACTCAACCCTCCTACCAAACCTGCTAATGTCACAAGTTCTGATGATGACAAAAAAGGGGAAGAGAAAAGGGAAGAGGAGCCAACTCTTCAGGCTGCTGATAAAAGTCAGAAACTTGAAGAAAAAGCTGAGGAAGCTGCTGCTATTGAAACCAAGAAGACTGATGCTGCTGAAGAAACTGGAAAGGTTGATGGCAAAGAAGAAGCTGCTGAAGAACCCAAGGAAAAAGCCAAGACTGATGAGGAAAAGGCTACATCTAAGGATTCTAATGGAGAAAAATCAAAGCCCTATACCAAGTACAAAGATGAGGAAAGAATCAAGAGAAAGATGGACGAGATAGACAAAGAACAAGAAATCAAAGAGAAGATGGAAGCTGCTAAGTCTAATCTACTCTTAGATGATGAAGCTGATGAAGAAGAAGATGATGATGAAGAGTCTTCATATGAATATTATGAAGAAGTTGAAGGAAGTGAAGAAGCTGATGATTAAAATAGACAAATCTTTTTGTAATCAGTGTTCTTTATTTTCAGTCATACATCTTATCTGAACAGAATTGTACTTGTAATGAATTTCATATTATCAATTAAAGTTCAAGTTCTGTTTCCAACATATTTTTTCTATCTCAGAAAACATTGAGGATCAAAACTTTAGTATAGGTAAACAGGTACCAAGCTGAAGTTTTGTCATCATCAAAAAGGGGAAAATTGTTGGATAAAGATGAAGATGGAGTGCACTGAATTTTATTTAGTTAAGGGAGGTTTTGATGATTTCCAAAACTTCATATCAGCTAAGTAAAGACAACTTAGTTGTAATCCCTTAGAGGAATTTTGACCAAGTAAGAAGACATATCAGACGGGTCAAATATTCAAGACTACTGATCTGCTGAATTGAAGAAATCAGATTGGTGTAAATCAGCCGACTCAAATCAGATTTGTTCAAGTTTGAGATCAGCTCTGTTCATCATCAGAAGTGTTCTCTCATCAGCCAATTGGAAAGATCAAGAAGTCATCCCAACGGTACTAAATGCCACTGGAGTAATAAATGCCGAAGTCTAAGGTTATTAATGACAAATGATTGAAGAAAAGACTCGTATCAGCTCGGTGCATTTAATGCTGCCTGACAGAAAGTACAGTCTGCAGTACTGTCACTGTGCAGAGAGCCGTTCGCAGAAATTAAGTACCAGAAATCAAGAGATTTGAATTTTTTCTCACTTCAACGGACATAATTCAAAGAGTGACTATAAATAGTTGAGAGAGACGAAGAGAAAAGTAACAACACAACAACTGAGAGACCAATTTCGAAGCAGAATATTTTCTAAGTCTCAAGAAGCTCTAACAGCTCACTCGCCTGCTGAAGTCATTTGTTGACAGAAGCTTGTTGAAGTTTAAAGATAATACATTTTCTGAGTGAATCTGTAAAGAGAGTGTTGTGAGGAGTGTTTATCCATTTGTGTGAAGTGATAAAACTCTGTAGAATAGGTCTTCTTTGTGATTTCCTATGCGAGCTTACGGCCAGATTCATTTGTTGTTTTGGTGTAAGTGGAGTATACTGATTACTATGTGTTTTTAGTATAAACCAAGATCTTTGTGACTTGGAAGAGTGGATTAAAGGATATTTACATCCATATAACCATTATAAAAATCCTTGTGTTTTTATCTTGCATTTTACTTGCATACTTTGAGACTTGCATAAAACACATTACAAAACTGTTTGAAAATGGTTTAAAGGAGTTTACAAAAACTGGGGATAAAACTTTCAAACTACTAAGTATACTTGTGAAAAACACTTTAAAAATCCGCTGCAAGTATTCTGGTATTAAAACTGATTTTAATAAAAATCAGCTAAGTAACTATCAGATTAGTGGTCAACAAAGTTGTTCAAAGATATGTTCGCGATCAGCCTAGTAAACTTACTGTTCTGTAACAACTTGGTCTGTTCACGTTTGAGCAACAATTTTAAAGTTAAAATTTGATTAAAAATTTTAAGAGGTCTATTCACCCCCCCCCCCTCTAGACCTCATCTGACCACTTGGGACCAACAAAATCAATCAAACACTCTGTCGACTGATCATTCCAAAATTAGCACCCCTGCCAATTTGAGAATTCTCCCACACTCCATGGTCGATGTCCAGCCACAATCTCTCCATCGACCAATCTCCCAGTTGAGACTTAAGGGTATCATAATCTCTCCATCGACCAATCTCCCAGTTGAGACTTAAGGGTATGGTCTTTCATCGGTCTCCCTTTTATTTTTGTCTTGACCTTATGTATTCTGGTCTCGAAATAAATTCTCTTTTACTTAATCTTTACGAGCTACTTACATAAAGTCGTCAGATACCTTGGCCAAGGATTTTACCAGAATTAATTTCTCACAGAAATCCATAGGAGAATTTCCCAACCTATCAAGTCGGGTCAATGGATCCTTTGTTGATGATATGAATCTGCATACGAGTTCCTCCATACCCCACATGAGTTCACAGAGACTTTCTGGTGATCTCCAGTCAGTCAGAACTCACATCAAAGTATGAACGTTCTCGCACCAGATAAACCCTATCACCTCAAGTAGTTAGGGATCGTTCCTCGTATACTATTGTAAATTGGAATAACTTCAACCCCGATATGCGACTACCGCTTCCATAATGAGTTTATTTCCTAATTTGGGTATTCAGTGCGCTTGCCATCCCAGCAAGCCACCCATTTATGTGTATCGACTATCCCAGTCACGCTCGTGGACCCCAGCGTTCTCCAGTTCATCGGAGTATACACAATGGTGAGAGTCTAACCGAATCCAACGATGTCCTATCTCGATTGGATTCTACGACCATTGAATATGTTCTAGATCACGGCCTTGGAGATCAGTCCACGGGTTGTCCCATAGCCCTGTGATCTAAGGACTTCTATCCTTATGCGTAGATATTTATTACATATGATAAAGATGACCATTTAATAAAGTGCGTTTATTAATCGAAATTGAATAGTTCCTTATTTATTACAATAAATGCTAGCCATACAGCTTGCTTGCAGGACACTATTTCTATCAGTAACACATGCACGGTGTGTGGGGGGTGGGTAATCGTGTGTGAGAAAGATAATTTTAAAACAAGTGATTTTAATTTCAAACAAGAGTGCCATACTAATTTACATTCATAATATTGTAGTTCCTTTAAATCAAATTTAATTCATAAGAAGATAGTCCAAGGTATTACCAAATTCCAATAGATAATATGAGCAAGCACGTTAATAAATATGAAAAATCCTCACGAATCCATACAACATATATTTCTAGATCTACATTCCATAGATAACTATCAACTAACATAAATTATATTATCAAGCAATTTATACGACTATGTTTTATGACTATTTACATGCATAATCATGAATTATATCGAATCAGTCTGTAAACATACATAAATTGACACCAAGGTTACAAAAATCAAATAAAGTAATCAAGTTCAACATACTTTCACGACCACCAGCGTGCACTTAACAACATGTACAAATAAAGGGCTTGTTGAAGTAACATGACCAGATCTTGGGATTATTGTTTGAGGTCTAGAAGGTCGACGACTACTCCTGGAAGTCGTGACACTTGAACATTCCAAAGCAAGGATAACGGGTAGTTGATCGGCCCTTGAAGTTACACTTTCACGAGCTTCCATTTCAATAGAAAAATAATTCTGAATATTATAAATTGAAAGGGGAATAAAATCTAAGACTGAATTAGCAAAATGAAATTATTGACGAGTTTAAAATGTCAAATACATGAATGTAATGCTAAAAATGTTTTTTTGGTTTTTGAGAGGTATGAATTAATATTGTAATAAATACAATTGTTAGATATTTTAAATTTTTCCATTTTTGACCATGTGGCACTAGGTCTACTAATATTGGCTTTCATATTCCCATCTACTATAAATGAAATTCTATTTTCTATAAATGCTTTATGCAATCAAGTGGGCTAATATTGCAAAAAAAAAAAAAAATTCTCAATTTCCTCATTTCTAGCATTGTTTATATTGTAATTACAACTCAAATTTGAGAAATTACACACATACCTTAATATTCAATTCTTTTTTTCGTTGAATTTATATGATATATGTTGTATATCTCATTTATGTTATTCCTCATTTCTCTGTATTGCTTCAATCATTGTGGCTATATTGTATTATCGATAATTTTTCAAATTTAGGCTATGTAACTTAATATGTTATAATAATTCCTGACTAATAGGAAATAGATTCAATCGAGAAGAGCCTACACCAGTTTTATACTAAGGTGATGCCATACAAATCTTTCACCAACTTTGGTGCTTTAGTATGAAAAATTTGTTGTACCGCTGAATTACAAGTAAGTTAATATAGGAAAATTTACATAGACAACCCTTTCAAAATGTCTAATTACAAGAATTTACCAGGTTTTTTTGGATATTACGAGGACACACCCTCGGCTAAAATTATATTACAAGAACACCCTTTACGGCATTAGTGTCAGACATCTAATTTTCTTAATATTTTTCCGAAGTTACCCTTTGTCAAGTTTAAAACTTGTTCTAAAATTGTGGGTTGAAACGACAATTTACTAATCTTCAACCTTGAGCTTCACGATAACAGAAGAATGCGTACAAACTCAAATCACAATACTCCAAATTAGTGTCACCTAAATCTCCAACCAAACTTTGAACAATAATTTCTCCCAAATTACTCAACGGTTTGATAACATCTTTATCGATACAAATTCTTGACGTGACGACGAAAGGAATGAGCTTTTTAGGCATGGTTCATTCAAATAATCAGCAAACTACATTAATGTAAACTTACGATTATTATTTGATTATATTTTGACTCAAAATCGATAATTAATTTATCATTCATCATTCATATCTTATTTTGGTGATTTAGCCGGATTTCGTCAGGTTAATTGAATATCAGTGAATTTGTAATATCGGGGGGTTTTCGATATTTATATATATGTTATATAGGGCTCTGTTACTTTATTCCGGATGGATCGGTTACAAAGAAAAGCAATATTCAAGAACAAGAAGTAAAACCACAAAACAAAGCTAAGAACACACCGATATGAAGGTAAAAAGCTCTGTAATAATATTGAATATTATTGAGTTGTGCTGTTGTAAGCAGTGTTAAATCCTGTATTCTTAGAGTTCAGGAATTTCGTAGTTGTCTAATACAATTTTTAACTAGGTATTTATATAATGTTAAACCTAGCGTTACAAGGAAACATAGTCCTAATAGGACTCGGCCCAAATATCCTTCTTGAGTCCGGAGTATAATCTTCTATCGAAGCGAGCTGCACTTGGCCGGGTCAGTAAGATAATTCCGATCTGTTTGAATTGGTCGAATCGATCTTATCTTCTTCATTCGATCCGAGTAGTATGTAGGGTGCGAAATAGCCCCCATCAGTGCTCCCTCACTTCTTCGAGCGTATAGATAATAGAAGCTCGTAGAAGTAGATAAATTTTTACGACTGTTTGTTTTCTATGAATGGAGCCTCGTTAAAAACCTTTCTTAAGAAAAAACCCTGTGGGAAAAAATCTTAAGTAAGGAAAAGAGTGCTACATATCATAGATAGTCGTTTTCTCTGTCCGATTATGTTGGATAAGGATGAAGATGAAGGCACTAAAGAAAGTTTGATAAGGGAGGTTTTGATGCATTCCAAAACTTCATAAATTGGCTAAGTATGGAGTAACTTAGCTGATAAACTTATCAAGGAATTTTGACTAATTAATGAAGACATCAGAAGAGTCAAAGTTTCAAGGTCCAAGACTTCTGATCTGCTGTAGTAAAGTTATCAGACTAGTGAAGATCAGCCGACTCAAATCAGATTTGTTCAAGTTTGAGATCAGCCGAGTTCACCATCAGACTTATACTTTCGTCAGCCAAGTGAAGAAGATCATGAAGTGTTCCCAACGGTAATAAATGCCCCTTGGTGTAATTAATGCTGAAGTACGAGGATATTTAAGACAAATGATTGAAGAAAAGCTTCGCATCAGCCGAGTGCATTTAATGCTGCATTTAATGCTGCCTGCAGAATAGTACTGTTTACAGTACGGACAGACTGCAAAAGAGCCGTTCGCGGATTTTAAGGACCAGTACTCGAGGAATTTGAATTATGTCTCTCTTCAACGGACACTTTTCAATTCTCAAGTATAAATAGCTGAAAGAGACGAAGAAGAAACAAGCAACACACTTTCTGAGAGAAATTTCCGAAGCAAAATTCTTTAAGTCTCAAGAACAGCTCACTCATCAGCTGAGTCATTTGTTGACGAAAGCAGAGTTGAAGAATCAAGAAAAATACATCTTCTGAGTGATTTTGTAAACAAGAGTGTTGTGCGGAGTTGTGATCCATCTTTGTGAGTGATCAAACTTCAGAGGATAGGTTTTCTGTGTGATTTCCTATTGCGAACTTGTGGTCGTTTCATTTGTTGTTCGACGCAAGCAGAGTATACTGTAACCTTTGTGATTATAGTATAACCCAAGATCTGTGTGACTTGGAAGAGTGGACTAAAGGATATTCAAATCCATATAACCACTATAAAAATTGATTGTGTTTTTACATTGCTTTTAAACTTGCATATTTTCTGTTTGCATAAAAACACGTTAAGTTAACTGTTTGAAAAGAAGTTAAAAGGAGTTTATAAAACTGGGGAATCACTTTTCAAACTACTAAGTTTACTTGTGAAAAACACTTTGAAAATCCGCTGCAAGTACTCTAAGTATTAAAACTGATTTTAACAAAATCAGCTAAGTAACTATCAGACGAGTGGTCAACAAAGCTGTTCAAAGATTTGTTCGCGAACAAAATTGTAACTTACTAATCTGATCAGCTTAGTCTGTTCAGTTTGTGTAACAGTTTTAAAGTTAAAATTGGAAGAAATTTTTAAAGAGGTTTATTCACCCCCCCCCCCTCTAAACCTCTTCTGACCACTTGGGACCAACAAGTGGTATCAGAGCAGGTTGTTCATTAGAATCAGCTGCCTGATCAACGAGCTTGATCCAAGTATTTTTCAAAGGTTTTCAAAACTTTTCAAAAGAGCATCTTTTTGAAAAATAAAAACTTTTGAAAAATGGATTGTATCAGCCATGTTCCCCACATTGCTGGTATGTCCTTTGAGGACTGGAAAATCAGAATGGAGATTTTCCTTGCTGCTTATAATGATAACATGTACACATGTATCATTAAAGGTCCATTCAGATTCACAAAGACCATCAAAATCAATGAGGTAGATACGGTTGTGGAAAAAGACCTTCATGAGATGACTCCAGAGGAGATAAAGCTTTACAATCTTGATAAAGTTGGGAGATTCATCATGACTAAAGCCCTGGATAATGATCGGTTTGACAAGGTCAAACATTGCAAAACTGCAAAGGAGATGTGGGACAAAGTCAGAGATATGAGCGAAGGCAATGATGCTATTAAAGAGCATCAGCTCAGTGTTGCCTTGGAGAAGCTGGACAACTTCAAGATGAAGTCTGGAGAAACCATTGATCAGATGGACACCAGATTCACCAGAACTCTGAATGAAGTTTTGAAGCTGGGAAAGACTTTCACTGACAAAGAGATCACTGTCAGAGTACTGAAGGCCCTACCTTCCAAGTTCAACATGAAGGTGACAGCAATGGAAGAATCAAGAGATCTGGGCAAGATTTCTCTTACAGAGCTGTTCTCCGTACTCAAGGCGTATGAGTATAAACTGCCAAGGATGGGAATTGAAGAAACCTCAACTTCAGGACCCACAGCTGCACTTGTTGCTGCTGAAAACCAAAGAAGACCAGCACAGAAAAGCAAAGAAGTGGACTCATCTGATGAAGCCACTCTACTCAACAAAAAGGAGTACACTGCTGGAGATGTTGCACTGTTGATGAACAACTTCAAGAAGTTCTACAAGAGAAAGATGAAAAACAAATACAACAATGCTTCTACTTCTAAACCTAATTTTTCTTCTCAGGATAAGGATGATTATAAATCAAAACTGATGTGTTACAACTGCAGGAAATTGGGACACTTCATAAGAGACTGCCCATATCCAAAAGCAGAAAAGTACACTGAAGAGGAGAAGAAAATAAGAAAAGAAAGAAAACATCAGAGAGGCAAGGCAATGATGGCTGAAGCAGAAAAGCTGACCGCTGTCTACTCATCTGATTCAGATTCTGACTCGTCTGATGAAGAATCGTCTGATGAAGAAAAACCTGCTCTCCTATGTCTTATGGCAAAGGAATCTGATGACTCTGAGGATGAGGTAACTCCTCAAGAAAATGAACTGTTTAATTCTCTAGAGCAAATGATGTTGAATAATACTACTATTGCTGGAGAGTTTGTTAAGCTTAAGGAAGAGATGAACTTGCTAAAAGAGCAAAATAGTTCACTGAAACTTTTAGCTGAAAAGCCAAAAGAATCAGCTGAATATAAACAGCTTGAGCAAGAGCATGAATCTCTGAAAGCTGAATGTGAGGTATATAAAGGAAAAATCATGGAACTTGAGAAAATCATTGAGTCTCATGATAAGTCAACTGTTGCATCCATGCATACACCTAAGAAACAGGAGACACCTTTAGAAAAGGATAAACTAGAGTTGAACCATACTGAAAAATTCATATCAGCTGACAATAGTAAGGTCATTCTGTATGTTCAAACCTCTAAACCTACCTCATCTGAGAAAGTGGTAAAGGAGAAGAAATCTCCTAAGGCTAAAAAGAGCAAAGAGCCTATTGTAGGAAATCAGACTAGTAAGACCAAACAGCAGAGTCCTAAGAAGTCTGCTGATAAAGCTAAAGTCAATCAGACTAGTGGTAAAACTAAGTCAAAAACAAATGAGCAAGCACCTAGTAAACCAAAGAAGCATAAGAATAAGAAAAATCAAAATGCTTGGTATGGAAATGAGTCATATTATGTGCAACCTGCTGCATATCATCCTATGTATCATGCACCTCAATTTCCTAGTTACTATGCACCTTACCCTGCTCATCCAATGCATGCATATCCTGCATATCATGCACCTTACCCTGCTTATGAACATTATTCATATCATACTGATCATCAACATGACTTATCTGATAACTATGATAAAAATGAAACTGTTCATGCTCCTAAAACTCAAAAAACCTAAGAAGCCTAAGACTTCAACATCTTGGGTTGTCAAGGGTGGAACTAATCCTTCAGGACCCTCTCAATAAGGGTACCTAAAACAATTTTATTTTTGTTTTGTAGGTTAGGATTAGGAGTAGGAGTAAAGTAGAGAAGATTTGGTACTTGGACAGTGGATGTTCAAGGCACATGTGTGGAAACATACATGAGTTGACTGATGCAGTTGCTGTGGATGGTCCAAAAGTCACTTTTGGAGACAGCAAAGAAGGCAAGATTAAAGCTAAAGGAAGATTAATCAAGGGAAACATAGAGATATCTGACGTCTCATATGTTAAAGGCCTGAAATATAATCTGCTGAGCATAAGTCAATTTTGTGACAAGGGATATTCAGTCATCTTCTCAACAGATAAGTGCTACGTTGAACAGATTGGTACAAAGAAGGTAATTTTATCTGGAAGACGACAAGGAAATATCTATATAGTCGACTGGAATTCTGTTGACAAGAATTCAAGTGTTTGTTTGGTGGCATCTGCACCAAGTGAAGTCAGTTGGCTATGGCACAAGAGAATGAATCATTTAAACTTCAAGACCATAAACAGATTAATCAAGAATGATTTGGTAGAAGGGATTCCAAAAGCTGTCATGAGCAAAGACAAGCTCTGTGACGCCTGTCAGAAGGGTAAACAAATCAAGTCATCATTCAAAGAAAAGAAGCACCAATCTTCTGGAAGAATATTGGAGCTGTTGCATATGGACTTATTTGGACCCATTGATCCAGTCAGCAATGGTGGAAAGAAATACTGCCTAGCTGTTGTGGATGATTATTCAAGATATACTTGGGTGATTTTCATGAAAAAGAAGAGTGAAACCAAGGAACATCTTACCAATCTGATGGAACTGATCCAGAATGAGAAGAGTATCAAAATATTGAAGATCAGATCAGATAGAGGGACAGAGTTTACAAACTCTACTGTTGAAGAGTATTGTAACATCAAAGGAATACATCATGAGTATTCTGCTGCAAGAACCCCTCAACAGAATGGTGTTGCTGAAAGAAGAAACAGAACACTAAAAGAAGCTGTCAGAACCATGATAGCTGAAGCTAAACTGCCTCAAAGATTTTGGGCAGAAGCAACAAATACAGCATGCTTTACCCAGAACAGATGTATGATCAACAAAAATCAGAACAAGACTCCATATGAAGTTTGGAACAACAGAAAACCAAACATTCATTACTTTAAGATTTTTGGTTGTAAATGTTTTGTATTGAATAATGGGAAAAATCACCTTACTGCATTTGCAGAAAAGGCTGATGAAGCTGTTTTTGTAGGATACTCATCTGTTAGTAAAGCTTATAGAGTGTTTAACAAAAGAACATTACTAATAGAAGAATCTATCCATGTAGTATTTGATGAGCCAAGTCAATCTTCTGAAAAGAATCAAAGTGCTAATCAAGATCTGTCTACTGATTTACAGAAGTTAGACGTTGGAAGAAATGAAGAATATGTTCCCATCATACTACCTAATCTAAGTTCAGCTGCTAACTCAAGTGCTGTTCAAAATCACAGTGCTGATTGTCTAACAGACGAGTTGCTAACAGCTGACAGACCAGAGACTGTTCAACAGACTACAAATGTTCAACAGACTACTACTGGAACTCCAACAGTAGTGTTGCAAGATCAAGACAGAGGACAACATCCTGATTTGCAACCTGATCTCAGATGGCTCAAGAATCACCCTCCTGAATTAGTTATTGGTGATCCTTTAGATAGAGTGAAAACAAGAAGAGCTGCTGCACAAGATGCCATGTTTGTCACATTTCTATCTCAAATAGAGCCCAAGCAAATTGAAGAAGCTCTCAATGATTCCTTCTGGATAGAAGCTATGCAAGAAGAGTTGAATCAATTTGAAAGAAATGAAGTCTGGTACTTAGTTCCTAGACCAAGTCATCAAAGAGTAATTGGCACTAAGTGGGTATTCAGAAATAAGATGAATGAAGATGGTATTGTTACCAGAAACAAAGCAAGACTAGTGGCCAAGGGTTATTGTCAAGAAGAAGGAATTGACTTTGATGAAACTTTTGCACCAGTAGCAAGAATTGAAGCAATCAGATTGTTTCTAGCCTATGCTGCTCACAAGAACTTCACTGTCTATCAGATGGATGTGAAGTCTGCCTTTCTCAATGGAGAATTGCAAGAAGAAGTGTATGTTGAACAACCTCCTGGATTTGAAGTCTATCAAGAAGAGGACAAAGTATATCGTCTGAAGAAAGTCCTCTATGGACTGAAACAGGCTCCAAGAGCATGGTATGATACCCTATCTGATTTTCTATTAATTAAAGGATTTCGAAAAGGTAAGGTAGACAAAACCTTGTTCACAATTGAATGGGAAAATCATATATTACTTGTGCAAATATATGTGGACGATATTATTTTTGGTTCAACTAACCAACAGATGTGTGATAAGTTCTCCAAGCTGATGCAGAATAAGTTTGAAATGAGCATGATGGGTGAACTTAATTACTTTCTTGGATTGCAAGTTAGACAGTTGCCTGATGGGATATTCATCAGCCAAGCAAAGTACACAAGAGATCTGTTCAAGAAATTTGGTATGGAAACTAGCTCAACAGCTACCATTCCTATGTCTACAAGTCTTCGTTTGGATAAAGATGAAGATGGCAAATCAGTGGACATAACCAAATACAGAGGCATTATAGGTTCATTGTTGTATCTAACAGCAAGCAGACCTGATATAATGTACTCAGTTGGAGTCTGTGCAAGATTTCAATCAAACCCCAAAGAATCTCATCTCTTAGCTGCCAAGAGGATATTGAAGTATGTTAAAGGCACTCAAGAATTGGGATTATGGTATCCTAGAGAATCTGGATTTGAACTTATTGGTTATTCAGATTCAGACCTTGCTGGCTGGAAGATTGACAGAAAGAGCACAACAGGTGCCTGTCAGTTCTTAGGCAGTCGTCTGATCTCATGGATGAGTAAGAAGCAAACCTCAGTCTCTATATCTACTGCTGAAGCTGAATATATAGCTGCTGGAGCTTGCTGTGCACAGATACTTTGGTTAAAGCATCAACTAGTAGACTACAACATAAAGATCAGTGGAATACCAATCTACTGTGACAATACAAGTGCAATCTCTCTTACTCAGAACACTACAAGTCATTCAAGGACTAAGCATATTGAGATCAAGCATCATTTCATTAGAGATCATGTGGAAAAAGGCAATGTAATGATTGAGTATGTTCATACTGATAATCAGATTGCTGATATCTTCACTAAACCTCTAAGTGAAGTAAGGTTTTCTACTCTAAGAGCTGAGCTAGGACTACTTAATTTGGAAGCATAAGCTGAGGGGGAACTCATCAGAAGACTGGAGTTCAACAGCTTAGTTATCTATTATTATCTTCAAGGATTAACTCTCAACAGACTAGTTAACTTATGAATTCTTAAACTCAGGGGGAATGTGTAAGACTAGCGGTACTTCTGAATTACAGATGAAATTTGTTAATGACAGTTAGTTGAAGTTATGTTTTCATCAGAAGACTCAACTATCGAAGATTAAAGTTATATTATCTAGCTGGATTGACAAACAGCTGAGGAAGGTTATCAGCTATTGGCATTCTCTGATAACAGCATTGTCATCAGGACAGTAGTCCATCAGATAAGTGTTTATTATACTCATCTGATTACTTAAATAAAAGCGAACTATTTAAAAACGTTTTATTCAAAACACGCTTTTACAAGTAACTGTCGGGCGGTACATATTCCCGCTCCTCATTAAAATATCTTTTGAATTTGAAAGGTCGTAACTGACGCCGCACGATCAGCACTGACATTCATCATCTAACAGCTAGTCATGACGTTGTCAATCAGAATCTAAAGGCTTTATGCGATGGAGTAAAGATTCCAACAGTTGCTCTCAACCCTGCTGTTGAACCTTCTACTGTCATCAGAGTTGATGATGACAAAAAGGGGGAAGATAAAAGGGAAGAACCAGCTAAGGAAACTGCTGCTGAAGAACCAGCAACTGCTGCTGAAGAACCAGCAAAGGAATCTGCTGCTGAAGAATCAACTAAGGAGGAAACTACGGCTGCAACAACTGAAGCCAAAGAAACTGAAGAAACAGCTGACAAGACTGAAGCTGAAACTGATAAGATTGCAAAGCTTGGAACGGTAGAAGAAGAAGAAATAACTGAAAAAGAAGATACCAAGTACAAGAATACAGAATCTGCAAGGAAGGCTATGGAAGCTTTGAAAGCTCTTCAAGAACAAGAACTTAAGGAAAAGATGGAAGCTGCCAAAGCAACCTTGGAAGAAGAAGCTGATGATGAAGAAGATGATGAAGAATCATCTTATGAATATGAAGAAGTGCTGGAAGGATCAGATGAAGAAGCTGATAGTTAGAAATTGAAAAATCCTTGTAATCAGTTTACTTTATCTATTTCTTCAGAAATCTCATCTGATGAACTTGTACTATGTAACTCTTTTAAATATTAATGAAAAGTCAAGTTCAATCCAATAAACTTTTTCTATCTCAGAAAATTTTGAGGATTTCAATCTTTAGTTTAGGTATTTAACAGGTAATTAGCTGAAGTTTTGTCATCATCAAAAAGGGGGAAATTGTTGGATAAGGATGAAGATGAAGGCACTAAAGAAAGTTTGATAAGGGAGGTTTTGATGCATTCCAAAACTTCATAAATTGGCTAAGTATGGAGTAACTTAGCTGATAAACTTATCAAGGAATTTTGACTAATTAATGAAGACATCAGAAGAGTCAAAGTTTCAAGGTCCAAGACTTCTGATCTGCTGTAGTAAAGTTATCAGACTAGTGAAGATCAGCCGACTCAAATCAGATTTGTTCAAGTTTGAGATCAGCCGAGTTCACCATCAGACTTATACTTTCGTCAGCCAAGTGAAGAAGATCATGAAGTGTTCCCAACGGTAATAAATGCCCCTTGGTGTAATTAATGCTGAAATACGAGGATATTTAAGACAAATGATTGAAGAAAAGCTTCGCATCAGCCGAGTGCATTTAATGCTGCATTTAATGCTGCCTGCAGAATAGTACTGTTTACAGTACGGACAGACTGCAAAAGAGCCGTTCGCGGATTTTAAGGACCAGTACTCGAGGAATTTGAATTCTGTCTCTCTTCAACGGACACTTTTCAATTCTCAAGTATAAATAGCTGAAAGAGACGAAGAAGAAACAAGCAACACACTTTCTGAGAGAAATTTCCGAAGCAAAATTCTTTAAGTCTCAAGAACAGCTCACTCATCAGCTGAGTCATTTGTTGACGAAAGCAGAGTTGAAGAATCAAGAAAAATACATCTTCTGAGTGATTTTGTAAACAAGAGTGTTGTGCGGAGTTGTGATCCATCTTTGTGAGTGATCAAACTTCAGAGGATAGGTTTTCTGTGTGATTTCCTATTGCGAACTTGTGGTCGTTTCATTTGTTGTTCGACGCAAGCAGAGTATACTGTAACCTTTGTGATTATAGTATAACCCAAGATCTGTGTGACTTGGAAGAGTGGACTAAAGGATATTCAAATCCATATAACCACTATAAAAATTGATTGTGTTTTTACATTGCTTTTAAACTTGCATATTTTCTGTTTGCATAAAAACACGTTAAGTTAACTGTTTGAAAAGAAGTTAAAAGGAGTTTATAAAACTGGGGAATCACTTTTCAAACTACTAAGTTTACTTGTGAAAAACACTTTGAAAATCCGCTGCAAGTACTCTAAGTATTAAAACTGATTTTAACAAAATCAGCTAAGTAACTATCAGACGAGTGGTCAACAAAGCTGTTCAAAGATTTGTTCGCGAACAAAATTGTAACTTACTAATCTGATCAGCTTAGTCTGTTCAGTTTGTGTAACAGTTTTAAAGTTAAAATTGGAAGAAATTTTTAAAGAGGTTTATTCACCCCCCCCCCCCTCTAAACCTCTTCTGACCACTTGGGACCAACAGATTACGAATCGCCACGCGTCTATTCAGGAGGCTTTTCGTATCCTTCCGTTTTTGGCGGGAATATGAGTAGCTGCGATGAGTTCGAAACGTCTTGTCTCATCTTATTATAAATAGGTGACTTTTGAGTTCGCCATTTCTCTTTTATACTTCCTTACAACTCGTAATCATTTTCTTGATTTGTCGTTCATCTCATAAAATTTTTCCTTTTATCGACCTTCATCTTCCGAGAACCAGAATATATGGCTTTTGTAAGAAGATCTTCTTCTTCTTCTAGAGAGATCGTCGCCCCCGATAACGAGGTGGAGTTGCATTCTAATCCTTTGGGCGAACAAACTACAGTATCTGACTTCGTCGTCCCTGTAGAAGATACTTTCAGGGTACGAATCCTTTCTGATGCAGATGTGGCTGCCCGAGCCAAAAAGGGCAAAGGTACTGTTCCTCAGATTTCCGAACCAATTGAGGACGTAGCTTGTGCCTATACGGTGGAAACATTCCCGGAGGTTGTGAATAATTATACCAAATATTTTCCGGAAGGTTCTGAGATAATTCTTCCTTCCCCTACTGATAGGGTCACGTCTCCACCGGAGGGATGTCGAGCCTTTTATACGGCTCACTTCAATAGCGGACTGCGTCTTCCTTTGTCTCCCCTCTTTCTCGAAGTTTTGAAAACTTTCAGTGTGTGCTTGACACAGCTGGTTCCAAATTCCGTTGCTTTTGTGGTTTGTTTTTCCGTTTTGATGATCGCAAAGGGGTTTAAACTTTCTTTTCGTAATTATACGCAACTTTTCCGCTTCAATATTTCTAGCTCTTCAAATCGTGGATATTTCTTCGCTAGTCAGCGGCCTAGTCGAGCAATCTTTGACGCCCCTGTTTCTAGTAATCCTTCATGGAAATCTCATTTCTTCTTTGTTCGTCCTCCGTCTAATATTTGTTTGGCGGATGGTTCGACCATGCCTTTTTCATGGGATCATGGTTCCAGTTGGATTCCTGGAGGTCGCTTACCGACTGGTGAACTTGTTCCTGACGATGTACAGTTTATCACTGAGATCCCCGAAATGCGTGCAAACAAATATCAAAGCGCTCTTCTGATCGGGGAGGCTTTCCTTCGTAAGGCGGGGTTAAGTGTTCATAACTTTCCCATCAGTTCATCATCTGAACCTCTTGGTTAGTACTTTATTTTATCTTAGTGCTGTAACTATACCTTTTATACGGAGAAACTAACTTTTATTTTGTTTCTTTTTCAGCCCATATGGTAGAAAACTCTCGACATTCTTCGAAGGGAAAAATGGTGCTGTCGAAATCTTCCAAATCCGTAGAGAACGTCCCTATCGAGTAGAGAGCGTCGCGAAAAAGGAAGCTGGAGTTGGGTCATGAATCTGAGGAGAATAGAGAGGAATCTCCAGATTCTTCTCGTGAGTCCCCTATTCGTCAGGGCACGGGATCTGGTTATCCTCCTCTTCATCTTAGATCCTCTTTGGGTATTCGAGGATGTCGCAGCTGGTCAATGCCTCATCCTACTAATAATCCAGTGGGTAGAAAAAGGAGTTACTATGGACGTTCTGGTGATGACCTTTCTTTACTCGGAGATAAACATCCAAAACCTACTCTGGTCGAAATGATCGAGGATCATTTAGAGGGAAGGAGGGCCGCTGGTTATTCCGAGAAGGATTCTCTTGTTCATGATGATAGTGAGAACGCGGTCGATAAGGCGACCCGTGTTCTTTTGTCTGGCCTTTTTACTCGCGATCTCAATAAGCTTGTTCATAAGGATCCTCTGGAGAAATTCCAGCGAGCTTCTCTTTATGCTGAGAAGGTGATATCTTTTTCCTTCAATCATATTGACAGATAATTTTAAGGGTTTTCCTTAATTTACTAATCCATCTCTTTTTCTTGCTCTCTTTGTTCTTCCAGACTAAAACTTGTCTCGCGTCATACGCCTATGAAAATGCACTTTGGAAACAACAGTGCGAGTTCCTGGAAGAGAAGTATAAAGCTTTACTTCATAAATCCTCCGGTTCAGAGGTTGGTCCCTCAACATCTTCTTCCGTTCCCATCGTAGAGACTCGTGCTACCGGGACCGAAGATCAAGAAATGATAGACAGGGTGATGGAGGTTTCTCGTGCTCAAGAGCAGGCCAATCAAATGGCTAGAAAGTTAGAGGAATTGCAGTTACAGAGCACGACTCGAATTAGTGAGCTTGAATCTCAGGTATCAAACCTTGAAACTTCTTTAGAGGAGTACGAAAAGGATGTCCCACTTAGTGGGCTTAAGGATCGATATGGTAGGAATCCTGATGAAAGAGTTGTTCGTGAATTCTTAATTCTCCTGTTCATACGGCGTTGGTGTATCGGATGGTCGGTCCTCTTCTTGAGAATACTTTTAAGAAGGCGATTCATCAGCTGGTCGCTTTAGAGATGATCGACGACCGTCGAAAGGAGTATTTTAAGGCGGCGCACATTCGGTTGAATCGCTATGGCAAAGTTTATTCTTCTTCCGAGGTTCCAGATGTCGTATATCAAGGTTTTCCTCTGGCTCACCTTGTCGAAGAATTTGGAAATCCATTGCCGATTCCTCCTTCTGATGTTAACGATGAGCTCGATAATACTTTTATCGATCCAGAAGACGAAGAAGAAGAAGAAGACGATATATGCATGACTGAGGACGTCGGTAGCGAACAGAAGATTCCGGATAGCGACCAGGTTTCTTGAAATAGTGATTTATTTTTGAAATAATCTTTGTAATTATTCATTCGTAGGTTTTGATTGTAACTTTAGCTTTCCTTACTTTGTACGCTAAACGTTTCGTATTCTGACAGTCGTGTCTTTTCACATTCGCCGTAATAATTCAGACAAGTCATTTAATTTGCCGTAATCATTATGTGTGTGTCTTTTCAAATTCTAGCGTTTGCTCCAAGGTCAATTTTCCCGTTTCGCGCCCTTTCTTTAGGTCTGTCGCGTCCTTTCGTGTAGTATAAATACGAAAGGTAAAAACTTGACTTGTTTTTTACTGCTATACTCCTCTCTTAACAGAATACTCTTTCTTTAGCTAGTCGATAAACTTTCTCGATATTAATTAGTATTTTTCAATAATCCGATCATGAGTAACCTTTTTGGTAGTACTTCGAAGCGACCATCCCGTGAGGGCGCTCGGGATAATAGATCCAAAAGATCTCGAAGAGATGGGCCGTCGATGGAGCCTCCTCGTTCGTCCCCAACAATTAGGTCGGAGATCGATACTCGTGTTATTGCTTCTGAACCTCTCTCCGTGGTAAACTCGTCGTTTTCAGAACCAATCTTTTCTGCTTCCACTCAAGTAGGAAGCATGCCTTCCCCTGGTCGAGTTGCTTTTGGCGATATGTCCAACGAGGAATCGGTTTATAATATAGCTGTTAGTTCAAATGCTTCTTCCTTTGAGCACGTTCTTCATGGAGGGGATTTTGCTATTTCCCTTCCTTTGTCTGCTTCTACTGCCCTGATTGCCAGTGAAGGGCAAGTTGGCGATGGTTTTTCTGTTAATCCTTCCGTAACGCAATCTATTTTGCAAGATTGTCCTGAATATTTGTTTCATGATACCACTGTAACAACTGCTTCTTTTGAATCTGGGGGACCTTCTGGGGGTCGGTTTGGGTCGAGGTCTGGTCGTCGAACCGTTATTTCTGCTTCGGGCAAGGAGACCTCTGTTAGCCCCAACGAGAGAGACTCTCCCCGTCCGTTAGACGATCGATGCATCCTTGAACAAGTTAAGGATATTATGCTGTCAGAGACTCCACGCCCTGATGGTGTCGCTTCTAATAGTGAATTGCCTGGCTCAGTTGAGCCTGATACTTTGTCTTGGGATCTGGGTTTGAGCACCATTCTGCCCGGAGAGTTGAAGAAACTTGAGGGTACTTCAAACGTACGCCTTGTTCAATCGCTAGTGAAGATATGCGAACAGGTGGATGAATCTTTCATTGTTTTATTTGTTTTTATTTTGACTGCCTTGTTACATAAAGGCTGTTTTCTTTTTCCAGGCTAAGTACTTTGCACTCCATCTGGGTGTGCAAAACGATGAACTGTGGAATAGTAAGGATTCTTACCGAGAACGGTTGGCGTCGGAGTCGGCGAAGGTCGCAGGGCAGACTCTCCAGCTGCAGCTCGTCAATGATGATTTGAAAAAATTGCAGGAGGAGAAGTCTGTCTGGGAGAAGGAGAAAAACGACTTGGTTCGGGCTGCTGCCCTTGCAGAGGAGTCTCAACGGCGGTCCTATGAGGAAGGATATGACGCCGGTTATCTAAAGCGTCAAGAGGAGTTGATGGCGTTTGCTGGCAACTTGACTCCTCGGAGGACTGTTTCTAGTAGTCGACCTACTGACCGTTCTTCTCAGTGATCTTTGTTCGACCTGGCAGGCCTTGGACTGTCTATTTTTTTTTTTTTTTTTTTTGCTGCCCAATTTTTGTGCATATGTTTGGGCTGAAATTTTTTGTAATGGGAGAAGTACTAAATTGGAAATTATGACCTTCTTGTAGGCAGATTCTTGCCTATATCTATTTTCTTCTCCTTGTTATGCACATTTTGCCTTTATGCATAAACATAATCATCATGAAATAATCAGAATTGTTTAGCACACGTATCTGAAATTGATCTTTGCGGAGAATATTTAGGATAGAGAAAAGCTATCTTGATCTTGATGTTTGATCTGCAAATCAAATCTTTGTTGATCAACCCAGTATAGTCCCTTGGGTTATATTCAAAATCATGTTTGCGCATAATCATGCAGATAGTAGGTTTATTCGTATTGGATAGTCGATTGAATTGCTGTTAGGGAACGTTCAGCATTTTGGTCGATGTTCAATCCATGCCTTGTAAAATTGTCCTTTTGTGACACATACTTTTATATAAGGAGGCTTTTTATACCTTTTGTTGAACTCTTCTTTTCTTTTCATAAGACTAAGAGAAAATAACCCTTTCAGTATCCTCCAAAGCTTTATGTTTCTCATTATCAACTTCGAACTACTTGTTCTTCAACCAATGTTTCGTTTATAGCATATCTTTGATATGGGAGGAATTGGAAATTGTAGAAGTCTTAGTCAGATCTGACCTGTTCAGACCTCCTTAAGCAATTCTCTGGTATGTTAGGCAGTTACGTCCTTGCTGTTTTGAATAAGGAGGACTATTCTCCTGATTTCTATATCAGATATCTTGGATTCCAGAGGAGTTCCTGTATGGCTTAGTCAATGGTCATCCATATGATGTATGAGGCAGTGACGTCCCTCGTATGGTGAAGGGTTTGGTCTTTTATCTTTTATCGAGCAACAGTCCTTTTCGCTGCGATTTTGAAGCTTGTATGACTTCGTTTGTTGATTCTAGGGTTTTAAGCCATCGACCATGAAGTATGATTGTGCTGGTATGTCTAATCCAAAGCTTTTTAGGTTTGATCATTTCGATCTATGGCCTCTTTTGTTATCGACTAGTTGAGGCGATTAGATATTGCCGTTCCAACTTACTAGCATTTATTGCGGGGAGTCAAGGGGTCGCATCTGTGTCCGTTGATCAAATGCTTTTTCAGCCGTTGGATTGTTTGAGTCTATCCCTATAAATAGGGTGGTGGTTTGCATTCTTCCTTTGCAGTTTCCCAAAGAGAATGGAGATCTCAACTTCTTTGGATTTCATTCTGCCTTCAGATCCAATAATATTCAAAAAGTCACATTATCGTGATTCACTCTGTAATAACTTGATGTTCATCTACCTTGTACTGACGGGTCCCATGTCAGCCCTTCCTTGTACTAACGGGTCCCATGAGGCCCCAGCTTTTGTCTTCATCAATTAGAGGTCCGTGGTTTCCGTTTGCACATGGAGGGTTCATACTTGCCAGCCACCTCCGCTCTTCGATGTTACCTCCGGAGTGATAGACCACCGGGGTGGCTAGTAAACTCACCGTTTCACGACGGTCCCGAAGAGATGCTGCTTTAGGATAAAATGTTTTATAGATAATGTAAAAGCAGTATCTTCTTGCGGGTGAGTGAGCATTGCTAGTTATCTGGCTGGTAATGTTCATTTTATCTGGAAGAAAATTTGATCTTCAGAGCCTGGCCATCGAACTAAAGAAGTCGACCATCCTGAGCAGCGTGCTTCTTAGGTGGTTTATTATAATCGACGAGGTACTAGGGAGGAGATTGGTGTTTCCGTGGACATTGTCGTGAAGATGGCCGATCCTATAGGATCATTTTAACTAAATCATTGTAATGATCTTTAAGTAACAAGCAGATCTTTGTAACGTAGGATTTTTGTATGTAACTGATTTGATGAATAAAATATTACTTTTATCTCTTGCATCTTCTTTGTCGTTGATTCTGTCATAATTTTTATTTACGAGGAGCAATTTCCGAGCAGATGGAGTCATACTTGATTCATCTTCAAAACTTTAGGAGTATCAGCAGATCTTTTAGATCGTTAGGAATAGATCGAGGAGTGTTTATTGAGCGGATCAATGTTTATTCAATTTGTTACAATTTAGACTTAGGTTTTTATCGGCTGAAATTTTTCTGATCGTTGTAAATATACCGAGGAGTTTTTATTGAGCGGATCAATGTATACTCTACTCTTTTTGATTAGACTTAGGTTTTTAACCCAGAAGTCTTTTTAGGATGTTGGATACGTATCGAGGAGTTTTTATCGAGCGGATCGATGTTTACTCGACTCTTTTTGATTAGACTTAGGTTTTTAACCCAAAAAGTCTTTTTGATCGTTGAAGATATATCGAGGAGTTTTTATCGAGCGGATCGATGTTTACTCAACTCGTTTTGATTAGACTTAGGTTTTTAGCCCAAAAAGTCTTTTTGATTGTTGAAGATATATCGAGGAGTTTTTATCGAGCGGATCGATGTTTACTCAACTCGTTTTGATTAGACTTAGGTTTTTAGCCCAAAAAGTCTTTTTGATTGTTGAAGATATATCGAGGAGTTTTTATCAAGCGGATCGATGTTTACTCAACTCGTTTTGATTAGACTTAGGTTTTTAACCCAAAAAGTCTTTTTGATTGTTGAAGATATATCGAGGAGTTTTTATCGAGCGGATCGATGTTTACTCAACTCGTTTTGATTAGACTTAGGTTCTTAACCTAAAAAGTCTTTTTGATTGTTGAAGATATATCGAGGAGTTTTTATCGAGCGGATCGATGTTTACTCAACTCGTTTTGATTAGACTTAGGTTTTTAACCCAAAAAGTCTTTTTGATTGTTGAAGATATATCGAGGAGTTTTTATCGAGCGGATCGATGTATACTCGACTCGTTATAATTTAGACTTAGGTTTTTTTGTACCAAAAGCCTTTTAATCGTTGAAATATGGGCGAGGAGTTTGTATTGAGCGGATCAATGTATACTCGACTCGCTTTTGAATATATCGAGGAGTTTTTATCGAGCGGATCGATGTTTACTCAACTCATCTGTAATTTAGACTTAGGTTCATCACCAAGAAGTCCTTTTTGCCGTTGATATAAATCGAGGAGTGTTTATTGAGCGGATCAATGTATACTCGACTCGTTTCATTCTAACTTTATATCAATATGATAGTGTAATTCCAAGGAGCGTTAACCGAAATAATCGATGTATAGAAAAAAAATCTTTACTAATTGAACTGTAGGCTAAGGCCTTTGTTACAAGGATTAAAACTTGATAAAGTAAAATAAAACAATGCAGTATAATCTGCTAAAATTTATTTACCATAATATTTCCTAAGGTTGACCGCATTCCAGGTTCTTGGTAAGGCTGTTCCATCCAAGTGTGCAATTTTGTATGAACCTTTCTTTCCTACGCCAATGACGATGTAAGGTCCATCCCAATTTTGTTGTAACTTTCCCACATGCTTGGATACTTCTACCTTTTTCAAGACCAAGTCTCCTTCTTTGAAAGTTCGGATGCGTACTTTTTGATTGTATGCTTTCTCCATATTTGCTTTAGTGGCTTGTAGGCGTACGGCAGCTTTATCTCTTAAAGCTTCTGTTAAATAAATGTCATTTTCTCTCGCCTTTTCATTTTCTTGATCATCGAACATCTCTATTCTTGGCGTTGGGATTAAGGTTTCAACAGGAATAACAGCCTCCGACCCATATACCAAGCTAAATGGGGTTTCCCCGGTTGAGCTCCTTACTGTGGTTCGATTAGCCCATAGTACTCCTGGGAGTTCGTCAAGCCATTTTCCTTTGGCCGATCCTAACCTTTTTTCCAAAGATTTTATTATTTCTCGGTTTGCTACCTCGGTTTGTCCGTTCGCTCTTGGATGCCCGATCGAAGTGAAATCCTGTTGAATTCCCAGTTTCGAACACCATTCTATTACTTGTTTTCCCGCGAATTGGGTTCCATTATCGGAAATTAGGATCCTCGGGATGCCAAATCGACAAACTATGAACTTCCATAGGAAGTTGATCACTTGGAATTGAGTTATTCGTGCGAGGGCGATGCATTCTATCCATTTGCTGAAATATTCTACAGCGACCAGGACGTAAGCTTTTTTGGATCTGGCCGCCGGGAACGGCCCCACGATGTCCATTCCCCATTGATCGAAAGGCCAACATACTCGAATTGGATGCATGTTTTCTGCTGGTCGATGACATATGTTAGCATGGATCTGGCAGTGATGACATTCTTGGACATATCGAGCGGCATCTTTATTGATGGTAGGCCAATAGTAACCTGTCCTGAGACATTTTAAGGCCAATGCCCTTGATCCGCTGTGATTTCCTGCATCTCCTTCGTGTATTTCTCGTAGTATATCAATGGTTTGTGATTCAGAGACGCATTTCAGAAGAATTCCTGATACTGATCTTCGGTAGAGTTTTCCTTCTACAAGTGTATACTTTGGAGCTCGATATCTTATTTTCCGAGCTTCATTTTGGTCAGGTGGTAATTTTCCTTCTCGAAGATAGTCTATCATCGGGGTCATCCAGTTTTCTTCGACTTCTTCGATTTCCATTATATCGACTACCGGTGTTTCATCGATATCGATTGCCGGCGTATTAGAGATCAACCAGTTGATTACCCGTTCGGTCTTTCCGTCATGGGATCCTGTGAACTTTGATAGCTGGTCGGCCCATTTATTTTCCGAACGCGGAATGTTCTGAATACCGAAGCTTTCAAATTTTTTAGCTAGTGTTTTCACTTTGGCGAGGTATTTGACCATATTGAATTCTTTAGCCTCGTATAGGCCTTCAATTTGTCTTTGCACTAACTCTGAATCAGTTAATACTTTAAGACTTTTTATGCTGGCTTTAATCGCCATTTCCATCCCCGCAATCAATGCTTCATATTCAGCTTCATTGTTTGTTACAACGAAGTCCAATGTTATCGCGTAATTCAAATCTTCCTTATTCGGTCCGGTGAAGTTGATTCCGGCGCCTCCTCCTTCTCGGCATGAAGCACCGTCGACATGCATTAACCAAGTTTGATCTTCTATGATCAAGACATCGTCGTTGAGGCTGCTCGATGATTCAGTTGCCTGTGTCGGTATTTCTAATATAAAGTCAACCAACACTTGTGCCTTAATTGCGATTCTTGGTTTGTAATCGATTTCAAACTGGCCTAGTTCGATCGCCCATTTAATTAGTCTTCCTGAGGCTTCTGGTTTTGCTAAGACTTGTCTTAGCGGTTGATTTGTCAAAACCACTATTTTGTAAGTTAAAAAGTAAGGTCGAAGTTTTCGTGCAGCCACTACTAAGGCCAGCGTGAATTTTTCTATTTCCAAGTAATTCTTCTCCGCCCCTTGCAATAACTTGCTGAGATAATAGACAGGCTTATGCTCTGAGCCCTCTATCTTAATTAGTACTGAACTAATGGCCATATCGGAGATGGAGATGTAGATATACAACGGTTCCCCTTCCGTTGGTTTGGCTAACATCGGTGGTGTCGTCAAATATTCTTTGAGTTGTTCGAAGGCTCGTTCGCATTCTTCGGTCCAAGCGAAGTTTTTTGCTTTTCGAAGCGTTTGGAAAAAGGGCAAGCTTCTGTCCGCAGATTTTGATATGAATCTATTCAATGCTACGATTTTCCCAACCAAGCTTTGTACTTGAGAGATGGTTTTGGGAGGTTTCATTTCAGTTATGGCTCGAATTTTCTCTGGGTTGGCTTCTATTCCTCGCTGGTGTACCAAGTATCCCAAAAATTTTCCTGACTTAACACCGAAGGTGCATTTCGCAGGGTTCAACTTCATACGGTATTTTCTTAGGATTTGGAAACATCGATCTAGATGTTTTACGTGATCCGCTTCATTCATACTTTTGACTAACATGTCGTCTACATAGACTTTCATTATTTCTCCGATTAATTCTCTGAACATTAGGTTTACTAACCTTTGGTAAGTAGCCCCGGCATTCCTCAATCCGAATGGCATTACAATAAAGCAGTATACTCCCTGCTCGGTTATGAACGCGGTCTTCTCTTGATCCCGCTAGTCCATGTATATTTGGTAAAACCCTTGGAAGGCGTCCATCATGCTGAATATCGCGAAGCCAGCGGTCGAGTCGACCAATAAGTCAATCCTTGGGAGGGGGTATGGGTCGCGTGGACATAACTTGTTAAGGTCGGTGAAATCATTACACATTCTCCATTTGTTGTCCTTTTTATCCCCTTTTGCTACTAGTACAACATTACATAGCCATTCCGAGAAATGTATTTCTCGGATTTGTTTTGCTTCAAGCAGTCTTTCTACCTCGGCTTTGATAATTTTATCTTTTACTGGTCCATGATTTCTCTTCTTCTGTCTGGCGGGTTTTGCTGAAGGGTCAATTTTTAGGGTATGCTTGATTACCCGAGGATCGATTCCTTCAATGTCATTCGCGCTCCAGGCGAAGACGTCGGCATTGTCTCTGAGGAAGTCGATTAACATTATTTCCCCTTCTTTGCTTAGTTCTGTTCCTATTCTTGTTGTTTTCGACGAGTCGCATTCTACTAGGATTATATCTTTATGTTCTGGGGGTTTCAAGGATAAGTCTAGTGGTTCTTTTCCCTTTTTATCTAATCGATCAGTAGTAGGAATTTCAACCTCATTTCTAATGAGATCGTCTTCGATCTTTCTCTTGCTCGGAGTAATAGACTTAGGGTGTTCTTTCAAAGTTAACGATGTGCTGTAGCAATCCCACGCCATACAGTGGTCGTTCGTTATTTCTCCGATGCCCATATCGGTCGGAAACTTTATCTTCTGATGATAGGTAGAGACTACAGCTCGGAAAAGGTTAAGGGCTGGTCGCCCTAATATAGCGTTATAAGCGAAGGGTGTTTCTACCACTAGGAATTTTATTAACTTCACTGTCCGAAGTGGTTTCTTTCCAAGTGACACACTTAAAGATATTGTTCCGCTGGGGATGATCTCGGACCCTCCAAAGCCTACTAACGGCGTAGCTACTTTTTGTAGGTTTATTTGTCCCAAGTTCATTTGGGCTAAAACCTCCCGGGAGATGATATTTGCTGAGCTTCCATTATCGATTAGGATTCTTCTTACATTATAATTCGCTATCTCTAACGATACTACCATAGGAAAATCGGGGTTATCCTCTTTTGTGTCCCAAATGATGTTTTTAGGTACTTCGCCTTCGTTAAAGCTGATCGGCTGGTGATTTGTCGACCTGTTTTCCAGAGTCCATATTTCTTTTGGATATTTAGAATTTCCAATTATGGATCGGGCTGTCCTTCGTCGTGCGTTACAACTATCTCCACCCGCGGGTCCCCCGGATATCGTATGGATAGTCCCATTGATCTGGTCGTGATTCAACTCCTGAGTAGGTCGACGTTCAGGCGACCTTCGATGAGAACTTCTCCTTTGATTACCGTTCCGAGGGCTTCTACTTCTTTCCCTTTTGCGATTATCTCGCTCTATGTATTCGTCTAATTTTCCTTGTTCGATCAGTTTTTCAACTTCTCTCTTAAGGTGAAAACAATTCTCCGTTCGGTGTCCATGTGCCCTATGGTACTTACAGTATTGATCGTAGTTTCGAGACCCTGGTCTTGGCTGAGCGATTTTCCTCGCCTCGGGAATCCAGTTATTTCTTTCTAGAATTTCCAATATTTCTTCTATTGGAGCATTTAACCTTGGGTGTTCCACTTGATTCACCCTGCTTCTGATTGGTTGTTCAGGGTTTCTTGGTTTTTGATAGAAATTAGGTTGCCTTTCTCGGTCGGTTTTGCTGTATTCCAATCGTTGGAAGACGTTACCTTTTCTGACAGATCGCTCATAATCCACGGACCTTTGGTCAGGAATCCTGTCATGTCGTTTAGAGCCCGAAGCTGTGGCTTTATTTTTGTTTTTGTCCTTAAAGGAATTCATCTCCTCTTGGGTCATATATTTAGACGCCAAGCTCATGATGTCGGCAAACGTTCTTGGTTGCTTTCTACTAAGAGCGTTTCCGAACTGCCTGTTTTTTGTGAGGTCAAAGAGAATAGAAATTATGTAATCGATATTCGGAGAATCGATCTTGAGTAGTTCTACATTAAATCTTGCCAACCAGTTCCTCAAGGATTCCCCTTCTTGTTGATGTATAGTTCCTAGGTAGCTCATCGGGAGTTTTTGCCTCTTCTGACTGGCAAACTGCTGCGTCAATTTATTGCATAATTCCCGGAAACTGAATATGGAGTTGGCAGGTTGTTTTGCGAACCAATCCAACGCTAGGCCCTCGAATGTGGTCACCATTAACTTGGCGGTGAATTCGGCAGAGTGGGCATATAAATTCATTATATTAGTGAAGCTAAAAATATAATCATCCGGGTCGGTGGTTCCGTCATATCGGGGTAGTCTACCCGGGACCTGTCCAATGGATTGCGCTTCTTTTATTTCTCTGCAGAAGGGAGAACATGCTGCAAGGCTCTCCTGGAGTTCCGCGGTTCGGGTCCACGGGTTTTGAACAGATCGTAGGCGTTGCTCCAGTCGTTCCTGTACTATTCTCTCGATTTCTCTTTCCGAGAATCGAGTCGCTCGTGGTCGATCTGGGATAGCATCATCTATGTCATCCTCGATAGGGATTATTGTTCGTTCCTTCGATCCGCTGCGACCCGCCTGTGGCCTTCTTCGACCTGGTTTTCTTCGGGGATGGTTATCGGAGGGTTTAGAATTGCCCTGCTGTGGGCTGTGTAGCGAGCGTCGCTCACTTGCTGGGCTGTCCGCTTGATGACAGGTTTGTTCGTTTGGCCTTGGCATTCCTGGTGCAGGAGTTGTCCCGGGAGCCGCAACGTTTCGTGGAATTTGGTCTAAAACTAGCAATTCTTCTGGAGAGAGTGATTTGAAGAGCATTGCTATTTGTCTCAGTTTTTCCTGAGCGCCTGGGAGAGGAACGGTATTGCACCGGTAAGACCTCCTTGGTGTTCCTGCTGACGGGAACGGGTATCTGGGAGATTTTCATTGGTGTTGGGAATGTTGTTATCGTTGTCGTCTTGTGGATCTTCGGATGTGTTGCGGCCGGTGGTCGTATTACTTCTTGCTCCAATGCGGGCGCTTTTCCTTGGGCGAGCCATGTGTCGATCGAATAATTAACGTAGCCCCTCGGTGGGCGCCAACTGATTTAGCCGGATTTCGTCAGGTTAATTGAATATCAGTGAATTTGTAATATCGGGGGGTTTTCGATATTTATATATATGTTATATAGGGCTCTGTTACTTTATTCCGGATGGATCGGTTACAAAGAAAAGCAATATTCAAGAACAAGAAGTAAAACCACAAAACAAAGCTAAGAACACACCGATATGAAGGTAAAAAGCTCTGTAATAATATTGAATATTATTGAGTTGTGCTGTTGTAAGCAGTGTTAAATCCTGTATTCTTAGAGTTCAGGAATTTCGTAGTTGTCTAATACAATGATTAACTAGGTATTTATATAATGTTAAACCTAGCGTTACAAGGAAACATAGTCCTAATAGGACTCGGCCCAAATATCCTTCTTGAGTCCGGAGTATAATCTTCTATCGAAGCGAGCTGCACTTGGCCGGGTCAGTAAGATAATTCCGATCTGTTTGAATTGGTCGAATCGATCTTATCTTCTTCATTCGATCCGAGTAGTATGTAGGGTGCGAAATAGCCCCCATCATTTGGTGTGCTAACAAATTCCTAATAAAGTTGGACAAATTGCAAAGCCACCCTTTTTTCCATAATCTAAGTTTCAGAACCTCGAAGTATAACAAAACGGCCCCTGAAGTAATTCAAACTGCTAATATGAATCATTCAACCAAGCAAATTTATCTCAAAGTTATTTGAAGTTGCAAATCTGCTCTTGCACTTTGGCTTATAAAAATGTTCTGCAGAAATAACAAAATGACATCTAGAAATTACTGAGAATTACAAGGTTACCACATGAGTTATCTCAAGATTGAAGAACAATAGGACTTGGTAAAATTTACACTTTATATTTTCAATATATTTACGGAACCCTAAAGCAAATAATAAATGAATCACTAAACTGTTGAATAAAGATGAAGACAAAGAATTGAAAATAATTTCACTCTGCAAACCAAATCAAACTTAAACATATTATGATAGTTCATTCCACTAAAATAATATTGAGAGCAATGTGAGAATTCGTAGTTTTCCTATTCACTTGCAATAGTTAAACAGTATACCACAATCAGCATGAAACAAAAACTTTGTTAGGAACAATTTCATGAATATTATGATACAAAGAAATTGATAGAAGTCGATTTTTGTTATGCCTTGTTAAAATTAAAAAAATTTATTTTTCTTGTGAAAGAGATAAGCATATTGTAAGCCTGTTGATGCATTTATCGAAATCACAAGGATCAAATCATGATACATCCAAAATGGTAAATTGCAAAACAACACGTGCACTTTCCTTCCCATTTAAAAGTATTTTGATTTATTACATCATGTCAACCATATGGTATATGATTATTAAATGAGACATATGTGATTGTTAAATTTAGTACTAAAGTTATTTTTATTTTCATCAATTGATTAAAAAAAAACAAAAAGAGTTCATGCTATATAGGAAGAAAAATAATATTTTTATTATAATTAAGATACAGTTTAGAAGAAAAATATTTCAAAATGATGACAATAATAAAATTGATTTGAACCATATAAGGAATAATGAATTGCATATGTCTACACTTTACAAAAAATAGAAAGTAATTTAAAATGAACAATTAGTGAGGTAAAAATTATCAATTAGGAAGCTTCATGTCTTGTGTACCCAAAGTTATTTTTAAACCGTCCAACTGCAGTGGTCCATCACAAGAACCTTATAAATGCCATCTAGGTTAAGAACGGAACAATCTCCCTATAAAGTAACACTACATCAAGTCAATGCATTTATAGCTCAAATAATTAATAAAATTTAAAGTAGGTAGAAATTCTAATTTCGTACAGAGAAAACTAATTTAAATTGCATTTTAAATTTCATAAAACTAATCTTAACCAAATTTTTATCTCGTACTTTAGTATTTTGTACATTCTATACCATTTTTTAGAAACATTTGTACTTTTTATATGATACTTCACTAAATTGTATTTTTGTTTGGATCCCAATACTTAAAAATATTTTGCATTTTTAATTTCATATAAAAATTTACACTTAGCATATTTGCTTGATATTGGACTTTTAATCTTGAACATCACAAAATTGTCTGATCCGAATTCCAATACTTACAAATATTTTGCATTATTAATTTCATAGAACAATTAACACTTAGCACCATTTATATTAGGAATCTGAGATGTATTTAATATTTGATGGGGTTTATTGGAAACTAACAAAGGTTAGGGGACAAAGTGGGTAAACCTTCAAGGGTTAGTGGCAAAGTGGAATTTTTCCTTTGTATTAGTATTTAAAGGTTCAAACATCATAAATGTGAAAATTCAACTTAATAAGTTACACTGTATATTCAAAGGTTTAAACTTCATGCTACTATTTCTTTTCAGTTATGAAAATTTATGGCTTTTTGGGACAACATTACCATTGATTCTACAGGAAATCTTTTGTGAAGAGATCTTGATTATTTGTCATTGTACAGTAGTACATTTTTTTAAAGAGATCCTAATTACTCCTTATAGTCAATTTTGGCAACTAGATGGTATTTGAAGAGATCTTAATATTAATGGTATTAAGAGAAAGTTGGCTGGTTCTGTTTCAGGTACGGTTTGTATTTACGAACCAGATGTCGATTCTCAGATTATTTCCGAACAAGACGTGAATTGTTGTGTTGATCTCCATAGACCTTCCAAGAAGAATCAGGTTGCTATTCAAAGGCGAAGGTTGCCGGGCAGCCCCACCTATCATCATGAATTGCATCGCTTGGAACCTCGGCAGTTAGACATCTTTGATACCATGTTCTAGATCACAACCCTCAAATAATTTTCCTATCAGAAACTAAAGCGAAGGCTAGGAAAATCAATTTGTCGAAAGCTCAATTAGATATGTACGTGTTAGAGTAGTGCCTTACAAGCCAATCGGTTGTCTTGTAAATACTCTTGTAATCAATCTTATTCATGATCAATAAAAGTTCGCATTGGCAATTCTTCATTTATTGTGATACATCTAAGCAATTTATGAAGCCCTTAGATCGTTGAAACTATGGAACATGGTGCATCCCTCTATGGAATATGTTCTACTATGGTTTAAGATCTTAAAAGCTTTCCATGTCATAAAATACTATTGAGATAGGGCATCATTGTATTCGGTAAGACTTGCATGAGTATGCATTCTCTTTTGCATGGGGATGGATAGTTCCATGGACATCGATATGGTAGATATCAATGCATATGAGTGGGTGGCTTGATGAGATCAAGCGCGTCGAAACCCCGCTAGAAAAATCTCATCTTAGGAGTTTATCTGAGATGAAGATTTCTTCTACTTACGATAGTGTACGTAAATTGGTTCTTTGAATTGAGACGTTAGAGTGAACTTCATGCGGAGCGTTTATGCTTTGATGTGTTACTCGACTACTAATTAGCGAGTCATTATAGTTTAACGTTGGGTATGGACTGCTTTGTAGTGAGGTTAATGACGTCAATAAAGGATCCATTAACTCCCACCGTGATGTGGTTGGACGATTTCCTATGCATTCTTTTGTATGGATTGATTCCGGGAATCCGGCTGAAGTGAGTGATGTTAGATTTGGAAAGGAGTTTCCAAATGGGTAATCACTAAAAGGAATCACAATACAGAATAAAGACGCATAGTTATCAAGGCTAATAGGAATCCGTTGGACTCCATGTCCTAGACATCGATCGGGAAATAAGTTATTGGAAGGAGCGTACGTGCATGGTATGCGTAAGAGGATTGATGAAATCAATTCAAGAAAGGTTCACACTTTATTTTCATCATTAGTTAGGACTCGTCGCCCATGACTAGACGACTACCTCGAGTGTTGGGTACTCTAGATTTGATGAGATCATATCTAAGAGTGATTAATTAAAAGTAGTTTAATTAATCTTTTTAATTAATTCACTAATGGTTTGTGAGCCCACGACTAATTGATGGTGAACCCAAGGGGCCACACACGATATCACAAGATGCAACTTAGTTCAATCTATTAAAAGTCAAATGGATTTGACAAAAAGTAGTAATTAATTAATGGCGATTAATTAATTGAAGGACTCTGTTAATTTAAGTGTTAAATTAATTTAGTCAAAAATTAATTAGAAGGGTCTAATTAATTGAAGAATGAAATAAATGGGTTTCTAGTTTTGAATTAGAGATTTGATTTATTAACTCGAAAATAAATGTCCATTTAACCCATGACCAGTTTAAATTGGTCTTATGAGATGATCATATTTATTATGATATAATGTTAATATATATATATATATATATATATATATATATATGTGTGTGTGTGTGTGTGTGATATATGTATATATATAACTATGGAAAAATAAATATCTTATCATGTGTTAGTGGTGGCCCCCACCACTAACTTGTATCAAAAGTAGTGTGCTTGGGAAGCCCAATAAAGCTACAAGTCTTATTGGTGGATTTGATCCTACAATAAACTACATTGTATTTTTTACAAGACATAAGATAAGATATTGTCTTCATTCTAGAGAGTTGAAGATGCAAGACAAAAACACACACTACACCTTTTAGTATGTGTTCGGATTTCTCTCTCATCCTAGAAAGAAAAGTTGTTTTCTTCATCTCTTTCTCTTCCTTAATCATGTTTCTAACTTGATTCAAGTACTACTTCATTCTAGCTAATAGCTTGAGGGTGTATTTGCAAGATCTAGTTCATCTTCTTTGCTCCTTAAGTACTATCACTTGTGTGTGTGGGCTAACATTGGAGGATCTACACTTGGAGATCTTGGTGTGGATATTCTTGAGGTTCTTGGAGAAAGAATTTTCAAAGGAGGAGATTCTAGCTTGGAGCTTGGAGGTGTTGAACCCGTGAGCTTGGAGGTTGTTGAAGGTTTCGGGTGTTACTTGCTTGTCCCGATTCTTTGCGGCTCTTCACCTCCCAAGATTGGGAGAGGTATGACTTGATATCTTTCCTTCTAATATGAACTTTGTATGCATGATGATCCTAGGATAGTAATGGTAGAAGGTCTCCAAAGTTTTCTTGCAAAGTAGTTGCATTTTTGGGCCGATTTGTCCCCGATTAAAAATTTTGTTTCTGCTGCGTTTTGGCTGACCTTTGGACCATTACCATCAAGTGGTATCAGAGCCAAATCATGCTATTTCATATTAGATTCGTGATTCATAAGTGTTATGAATGTTTCCTTACGGTTTGATGAAAACGGTTTGTTAAAATTTGAAGTGCATAAACCGATTTGCTTTCGGATTTAGTGACTGTTTTTGTGGTTGATTATTGTTAGATAATGTTTATGAACACTTTAATGGATATGGGGATGTATGGAGTAAGAGTGTTTTATGTTTGAAAATTGGTTTTTGGTGAAAAGACCGTACGTTCCGGGTTGTAGTGGAACAATCGCACCCACCGGTAAAATTGCCTAAATCTTGTGAGTCCTATGGTTTCCTAAGGTGATGTAGGGCTGTGGGTAAGCCTCTTCACTTATGGATAACTTTAGGATGAGCGGGATTGGTCATAAAATCGAAATTCAAACACCTATCGAGCTCCTACATCAAGTTATCTAAATTTGTGTTCTTTGGTCTCATTAAATTGGGACACCACAATGAACATGCCTTAATCCTTTAGAAATTGGTAGATAATCTTCTTGCTAAATTTACCTTATCGATGCAACATTGTGTGATCGATGAATGTATGGGTGGATGATCTAGTGGCCTTGACCTTATGTGATTGGATATTAATCTTGTAATTCATTTTATGATTTGGGTTTGTAATTAAATGGGGCTTGCATGCCTCTTATTTCTTGACTTATGTCAATGTAAAGAGAGTAGGCATTAGGTTGTGAGGTTTATTCAAGAAGAAGGACTTGAAGGACTTGTGAAGGACTTGAAGGACTTGGAGGACTTGAAGACCTTGAAGGCCATGTATGCATGGTGATGCATATGTAATAGAATAGGATTCTATTTCCATTTGTTTGTTTACCCTAGATTGACCACTTGGGACATTCCTTGGCTCAGAATGGACCGCATAGGATCGGCCCATGATCATCCACCACGCGATAAGAGCATGCTAGGGCCGTTTATGCTTTGTTGGTATTTTATCCATTTGATGTATGTGATGCATGTTAGGATAGATCACCTGATGTATGTGATGCATGTTAGGATATATCACCTAACAAAGATAAACAACTAAAATTTGGTGAGATCTTGCAACTTCAAATAATTAAAAATCTCCACTCGACCCAATCGAGTTTAATAATTTAGTCATAATGGACAAGCGAGTTTTCGTAGTCCATGCCTTCCATCAATAGGGCTCGGTCATGAGTTGTATTCGATTCATCCGTTGTCTCACGAGTTGTGGAACGGGTGTAATTAGAGCAATATGATCATTTCCTTGATGCACGAGTTAAAGTGCCAAGGGTAGGTCATTTTCGGTTCATGGCGTTGTCTCACGAGTCGTGGAACGTCCATGATTGGGGTATGTCTTATCAAGATTGATGGTGTAGACTTAACGTTTAATAATATGGATGTCGCACGAGTCGTGGGTCCATACGAAAAGCGAGGCAAAATATTCTCAAAGGTCGTTTTGTAGAAACGATTGGCAATTTGTTGTCTACCTATTGAATTGACCACACGTCTCACGAGTCGTGGGTGTGGAAAATGTCTTTAGGACTTTGAGACCTACTAAGAAATTTGATTTCTCGTTTACCATGTCGGGATATGGGATTCAATAAAATAGTGGGAGACCTTTATGGTTAGAAGTCCAAGATCATAAAGTATATTGAAAAATTGAATGAACGCTAAACATAATCTCTTTTGCCTTTATAGATTTAAAAGTGTTTTAAAATGGCAAAGAACCCACTTCATTTGATACTTGACTCAAACAAACTCACCGGGTCAAATTACTCCGATTGGCTCCGCAACCTTCGCATTGTTCTCGATTCTGAGAAAAGGAGCTATGTCCTCACCGCCCCACCCCCTGTGGCCTTACCGACTGATTCGTCGGATGAGGAGCAGGACACCTTTGACAAATGGGTCGAAGATGATCTTCAAGCCTGTTGCCTCATGTTAGCCTCAATGTCAAGTGAGCTTCAAAAGCAACATGAGAACATGTCTCATGCTTCGGATATCCACCTTCACTTGTTCGAGTTGTACTCGACTCCGGGTCGGCAAGAACATTACTTGGCAAGTAAGGAGCTTTTCCAAGCTCGCATGATTGAGGGATCATCGGTCCGTGAACATGGGCTTAAAATGATTGGACTCATTGAAAAGGTTGCTCATCTTAACGTGGTTATGGACAATGAACTCTATATGGATTTGATCCTTCAATCATTGCCCCGCTAATTTGGCAACTTTGGATGAACTTTAACATGCATAACATGGAAGTTGGACTTCATGAACTTGTTAATATGCTTCACACGGCGGAAAGATCTCTAGTAAACGAGAAACATGTGATATTTGCTCCCTCTTCTTCCAAGGGCCGAAAGGCAAAGGGAAAGAAAAAGAAGGGGAAGAAGGGGTAAAGTTCCTCTAAGGACAAGAAGCCTCTTAAGTCCACTCCTAAAGTTACGAAGAGAAAGGTGCCTAAGGGTATTTGTTTCCATTGTAATAAAGAAGGGCATTGGAAGAGGAATTGTCCTCTTTACCTTAAAACCGTCCCAAATAAGAATCAAGGTATATTTTTCGTTGAAGTTAATATTTCCGTGAATAATGCTAATTGGGTGTTGGACACCGCTTGTGGTTCTCACCTTTGTAATGGCAAATAGGTGATGAGAACAACAAGGCCCCTTGAAACTAAAGATTAGATTCTTCGCTCGGGCAATGGTGCAAAAGTTGCAGCCGAAGCAATAGGGGACGTAGTACTAGATATAGGACATTGTAAACTAGTCCTTAGAGATTGTCTCTATGTACCAACTTTAATCAAGAACCTTATTTCCATTCCTGTTTTGGATCAAGAAGGTTTTTGTTTTACCATTATGAATGGAATTTTTAGCATCTGAAAGAATGGTTCTTTATATGCAAATGGTACACTAGCTAATGAATTGTATAATCTTGAAACGTCTAGAACATCTAATACTATATTGCATGTTCACAATAATATTAAGAAACGAAAGGCAAATAACGATAACTCCGCATATCTATGGCATGCTAGACTTGGACATATTTCCAAGAAGAGGATTCAAAGGTTGGTCTCAAATGGGTCTCTAGAAATAGTGGACTTGGATGAGTTCCCAACATGCGAATCTTGCTTAAAGGGAAAAATGACCAAATTGTCATTTTCTGGGAAACCGAAACGTGCTTCAAGCACTTTGGATTTGATCCATACGGATATATGTGAACCAATAAGTGTTAGTGCTCGAGGAGGTTATAAGTAGTTCATAACTTTTACCGATGATCATTCACGGTATGGATATAGGTATCTCATAACACATAAGTCCGAAGCTTTTGAAAGGTTCAAAGAGTTTCGAAATGATGTAGAAAATCAACTCGGTAAAAGTATTAAGTCACTTCGATCCGATCGAGGTGGAGAATACTTGAGTAGCGAATTCCTCGGTTATTTGAAAGAGAATGGGATTCTCTCAAAGTGGACTACTCCGGGTACTCCTCAATTGAACGGAGTATCGGAGAGAAGGAATAGAACTCTGTTAGACATGGTTCGATCCATGATGAGTTTCACGGATTTACCTAGAAGCTTTTGGGGTTTGGCTCTTCTTACAGCTTCAAAGATACTAAACGTAGTACCTTCGAAGACTGTGCCTAAGACACCTCATGAGATGTGGTTCGGCAAAGCACCCTCTTATAAATTCATGAGAATTTGGGGGTCTCCCGCTTATGTCAAGAAGCTAGTGGGAGATAAGTTGGAAGCTAAGTCCTCCTTATGCAAATTGGTGGGATATCCTAGAGAGTCTAATTGATATCAATTCTATGATCCTAAGGAACAACATGTGTTTGTTTCTAGGAACGTCATTTTCTTGGAAGAACGTCTTCTTGATAATGAAAAGGTGGAGATAGAATTGGAGGAAGTTCGTGATACGGATGAATCACCAAAAGAGATGGAAACAAATGAGAGTAATAAGGAAACCGCTAGTACACAACAACTTCGTAGGTCCACTCGTGAACATAAACAACCCGAACTGTTTGGATTGATACATGAAACAGGGCAATTGAATATTGATCCAAGGACTTATGAAGAAGCTTTGTTGGACATAGATCCGGGAAAATGGCGTGAAACCATGAGAGCCGAATTGGACTCCATGTACTCAAACAAGGTATGGACCTTGGTAGATCCACCAAAGGGAGTAGTACCCGTTGTTTGCAAGTGAAAGCTTGGAGTAAATGGAAAGGTGTCGACCTACAAGGCGAGGCTAGTTGCGAAGGGATACACTCAAAGGCCGGGCATCGACTTTGAGGAAACCTTCTCACCGGTGGCCATGCCGAAGTCCATTCGGATCTTGCTTGCCATAGCCGCATGGTACGACTATGAGATGTGGCAAATGGATGTGAAAACCGCTTTTCTCAATGGAGACATTGAAGAAGAAATTTATATAGAGCAACCAAAAGGTTTCATTCCCAAAGGTAGTGAGCAAAAGGTTTGCAAACTACAAAGGTCCATTTATGGACTTAAACAAGCATCCCGAAATTGGAACAAGCGTTTTGATGAGACTGTCAAATCCTTTGGCTTCATCAAGAACATCTATGAACCTTGTGTGTAAAAGAAGGTTAGTGGGAGCTCGATTGAGTTTATAGTGCTTTATGTCGATGATATTCTTCTCATTGGGAATGAAAAAGGAATATTAGAGAAGACTAAAGCATGGTTATCTACAAAATTCTCCATGAAAGATTTGGGAGAAGCTTCCTTTGTATTGGGAATACGGATCTATTGTGATAGATCTAAAAGGTTGCTAGGGCTATCCCAAATGTTGTACGTAGAAAAGATACTAAAGAGGTTTTGTATGGATGACTCGAAGAAAGGGTTTCTTCCAATGCGACATGGAATCCATCGCTCCAAGTCGATGTCTCCCAAGACTGACGATGAAAGAGAACGAATGTCAAAGATACCTTATGCGTCCACTATAGGGAGCATAATGTACGCCATGCTATGTACTAGGCAGGATGTGACACAAGCTCTCAGTGTCACAAGTCGCTTTCAATCTAATCTAGGTGAGAGTTACTGGAGTGCCGTAAAAGCAATCCATAAGTACTTGAGAAGAACTAAGGATTGGTTCTTGGTCTACGGTAATGGAGAATTAAAACTTGAGGGTCACACTGACTCTAGTTTTCAGTGAGATGTAGATGACTCCAAGTCTATGTCAGGTTTTGTATTTTGCTTGAACGGAGGTGCAGTAAGTTGGAAGAGTTCCAAACAAGAAACTATAGCTGATTCCAAAACCAAAGCAGAATATATAGCCGCATGTGATGCTGCTAAGGAAAGTGTTTGGATGCGAAACTTCATCCAAGAGTTTGGTGTAGTTCGTAGCATTGCCGAAACTCGTTGCTATCTTCTGTGATAACAATGGGGCCATTGCGCAAGCAAAGAAGACAAGATCTCATCAAAGATCCAGGCATGTATTGAGGCGATATCATTTGATATGAGATATCATTGATAGAGGAGATGTGAGAGTGGCGCACGTCGACTCAAAAGGAAATGTGCCAGACCCACTCACTAATCCATTGCCAATCAAGGCTTTTGAAGGACATCGCCTTAAGATGGGCCTTAAAGTTATGAACGATTGGCTTTAGTGCAAGTGGGAGATTGTTAGAGTAGTGCCCTGCAAGCCATTCGGTTGTCTTGTAAATACTCTTGTAATCAATCTTATTCATGATCAATAAAAGTTCGCATTGGCAATTCTTCATTTATTGTGATACATCTAAGCAACTTATGAAGCCCTTAGATCGTTGAAACTATGGAACATGGTGCATCCCTCTATGGAATATGTTCTACTATGGTTTAAGATCTTAAAAGCTTTCCAAGTCATAGAATACTATTAAGGTAGGGCATCATTGTATTCTCTTGCATGAGTATGCATTCTCTTTTATCATGTGTTAGTGGTGGCCACCACCACTAACTTGTATCAAAAGTAGTGTGCTTGGGAAGCACGATAAAGCTACAAGTCTTATTGGTGGATTTGATCCTACAATAAACTACTTTGTATTTTTTACAAGACATAAGATAAGATATTGTCTTCATTCTAGAGAGTTGAAGATGCAAGACAAAAACACACTACACCTTTTAGTGTGTGTTCGGATTTCTCTCTCACCCTAGAAAGAAAAGTTGTTTTCTTCATTTCTTTCTATTCCTTAATCAATCTTCTAACTTGATTCAAGTACTACTTCATTCTAGCTAATAGATTGAGGGTGTATTTGCAAGATCTAGTTCATCTTCTTTCCTCCTTAAGTGCTATCACTTGTGTGTGTGGGCTAACATTGGAGGATCTACACTTGGAGATCTTGGTGTGGATATTCTTGAGGTTCTTGGAGAAAGAATTTTTAATGTAGTTTAATCAATTTATTGTGATACATCTAAACAATTTATGAAGCCCTTAGATCGTTGAAATTATGGAACATGGTGCATCCCTCTATGGAATATGTTCTACTATGGTTTATGATCTTAAAGCTTTCCAAGTCATAGAATACTATTGAGATAGGGCATCATTGTATTCGGTAAGACTTGCACGAGTTTGCATTCTCTTTTGCATGGAGATGGATAGTTCCATGGACATCGATATGGTAGATATCAATGCATATGAGTGGGTGGCTTGATGAGATCAAGCGCGTTGAAACCCCGCTAGAAAAATCTCATCTTAGGAGTTTATCGGAGATGAAGATTTCTTCTACTTACGATAGTGTACGTAAATTGGTCCTTTGACTTGAGACGTTAGAGTGAACTTCGTGCGGAGCGTTTATGCTTTGATGTGTTACTCGACTACTAATTAGCGAGTCATTATAGTTTCACGTTGGGTTTGGATTGCTTCGTAGTAAGGTTAATGACGTAAATAAAGGATCCATTAACTCCCACCGTGATGTGGTTGGGCGATTTCCTATGCATTCTTTTGTATGGATTGATTCCGGGAATCCGGCTGAAGTGAGTGATGTTAGATTTGAAAAGGAGTTTCCAAATGGGTAATCACTAAAAGGAATCACAATAAAGAATAAAGATGCATAGTTATCAAGGCTAATAGGAATCCGTTGGACTCCATGTCCTAGGCCTCGATCGGGAAATAAGTTATTGTAAGGAGCGTACTTGCATGGTATGCGTAAGAGGATTGATGAGATCAATTCAAGAAAGGTTCACACTTTATTTTCATCATTAGTTAGGACTCGTCGACCGTGACTAGACGACTACCTCGAGTGTTGGGTACTCTAGATTTGATGAGATCATATCTAAGAGTGATTGATTAAAAGTAATTTAATTAATCTTTTTAATTAAATAACAAATGGTTTGTGAGCCCACGGCTAATTGATGGTGAACCCAGGGGGCCACACACAATAGCACAAGATGCAACTTAGTTCAATCTATTAAAAGTCAAATTGGATTTGACAAGAAGTAGTAATTAATTAATGGAGATTAATTAATTAAAGGACTCTATTAATTTAAGTGTTAAATTAATTTAGTCAAAAATTAATTAGAAGGGTCTAATTAATTGAAGGAAGAAATAAATGGATTTCTAATTTTGAATTAGAGATTGGATTTATTAATTGGGAAATAAATGTCCAATTAACCCATGACCAATTTAAATTGGTCTTATGAGATGATCATATTTATTATGATATATATATATATATATATATATATATATATATATATATATATATATATATATCTGATATATGTATATATATAACTAGAGAGAAATAAATATCTTATCATGTGTAAGTGGTGGCCCCCACCACTAATTTGTATCAAAAGTAGTGTGCTTGGGAAGCACAATAAAGCTACAAGTCTTATTGGTGGATTTGATCCTACAATAAACTACATTGTATTTTTTACAAGACATAAGATAAGATACTGTCTTCATTTTAGAGAGTTGAAGATGCAAGACAAAAACACACACTACACCTTTTAGTGTGTGTTTGGATTTCTCTCTCACCCTAGAACGAAAAGTTGTGTTCTTCATCTCTTTCTCTTCCTTAATCAAGTTTCTAACTTGATTCAAGTACTACTTCATTCTAGCTAATAGATTGAGGGTGTATTTGCAAGATCTAGTTCATCTTCTTTGCGCCTTAAGTGCTATCACTTGTGTGTGTGGGCTAACTTTGGAGGATCTACACTTGGAGATCTTGGTGTGAATATTCTTGAGGTTCTTGGAGAAAGAATTTTCAAAGGAGGAGATTCTAGCTTGGAGCTTGGAGGAGTTGAACCCGTGAGCTTGGAGGTTGTTGAATGTTTCGGGTGTTACTTGCTTGTCCCGATTCATTGTGGCTCTTCACCTCCTAAGATTGGGAGAGGTATGACTTGATATCTTTCCTTCTAATATGAACTTTGTATGCATGATGATCCTAGGATAGTAATGGTAGAAGGTCTCCAAAGTTTTCTTGCAAAGTAGTTGCATTTTTGCGCCGATTTGTCCCCGATTAAAATTTTTGTTTCCGCTGCATTTTGGCTAACCTTAGGACCATTACCATCAGTACGGTATTTATGCAGAACCTCGTGGCTGTTCTGGAGATTTAGCATTGTTATGGAAAAACGATTTACAAATTGATTTGTAGAGTTTCTCTCAGAACCTTATTGATGTTCACGTGTCTGAAGTAGATAATCCAACCGGTTGGCACTTTATAGGCTTCTACGGGGAACCAAACTCTACTCTTAGACATCATTATTGTGAACTTCTTCACCGTTTAGCCAACCAAAGCTCGAAACCGTGGATGTGCATAGGGGATTTTAATGCAATTGTCTCCCTCTGAGAAAGAGGGTAGAAATACTACTGCTGGATATTTGTTGAGGGATTTTAGAATGGCTTTACAAAAATTTATGATATTTTGCTTCTTGGGGTATCCTTTTACCTGTTCCAATGGGTGGGAATTTCTTGTGCTACGGACCTCTGGATGCAAAATTTCTCTAGCAGCAAACCATTGTCCCATATTACTTCGCATTCTTGTTCATGATTTCAATTAGCAAGGCTTAACAAAACAAAAATTTATGTTCGAATCGATGTGGCTTGAAGATGAGGATTGCCCAAAGGTTATCATAAATTCCTGGGAAAATGATATTGAAAATCTGCCAACAACATATGGGAAACTTGAAGTGCGTAAAAAAGAGTTGTCTGCATGGAGTAGCTCCTATACTGGGGGAGTCAGAAAAAAGTGTCCAGAATTAGAGAAGAAATACATAATCTTAAGACTGGGGAGATCTCGCCTACCTCTACAGAGCAGGAAAAAAATCTTAATTTCGAATTGGAAGATCTTTTTGATGAGGGGTACTTTGGATATTATATTTTAAGAATGGCTTGTACGATCGGAAATCCCAGTATCCAACCTTGAAGACGTATTGGCCGACCTCCAATGCTGTGCAGCCTACTCCGATCACGGGCAAAGGAGTTCATGCTCGGATTCCACTGTTGGGCCAACCCCAGGCCCAGGCCTGTGGGCCGAGAAATACACCCCTGCGGACGGTTCAGCTAGCACACCAACTCAACCATAAATACCGCAAGCATTTATGACGCCAAACAACGCACGATTCCCCAGATGCACCCCGCTTCGGAATTTAGGATTCGATTAAAATTGTATGTATTAGTCTCTAGATTGTACGGCATCCAATAATGCCCAAGTAGGGCCTCGAATTATATTTTAATCACGATCGATAATATACATTTGACCCCATCATTGGCATTTTAGCACCTTTGTTGTCATTACTTTCCGTTATTGATCCCCAACGAAAACACGTTAGATCAATTGGCTCCCACCATGGGGCCTTATTTGGGTGTTAGATCAAAATATGCCTACTACTAGATGAAATACATACATGCGAGGAGAACCTTCACACGTAGCTGGAGCACAGAACTCCGTTAGCAACGAACTCGATAATTTTTCTCATGCGGCTCATCAACATAAACCTCCACCGATCATGCCACAAGAGGACATTCCGATCCGCACAACTATGGCCGATCTGAGATCCATTGTTGGTACGATGTGCAGGGAATTCTTGAACAGTGGAAGAGCCGATCAGTCACTAGTGGATCAACCTGCAATGCATGGGAGACCTGAAATTCCATCCTCAAATATTCAAAAGGAAAGAAGTGTGCTTCGATCGATATCAAAAGCACCTATGGCGAATCCTCCCCAACCAGTTCCGTCGAAATCTAATGTCCAATCAGTGTTATCTTCCAAAGCAGTACATGACGTGGAGGATTCGGTAGTTCGGAAAAGTCCACCTTTGGGTGCTTATAAGGCAAAGAAATCGACCTATAAGAGAATCATTGAAACTGAACTAGATAAAAGAGTGCAGGAGAGAGTGGCTAAGAAGTTAGACAGAGAGGAGATAATAATAGAAGCTCGGCACGCGGGCACAACGATCAGACGTACTGAGATAATGCAAAATAGAGAAACATTTCGAGAGAATATCAGAGACAGAGAGATCGGAAATAGTATCCTTAGATGTTCACCTTTTTGTCAAGAAATTCGAGAAGCTAGAAATACTGAGACGGTGCCCACGAGACTACCACGGTATAACGGGACTACCGACCCCGCAGAACACATTAACAGCTTCATTAATTAATGTGATGAATTTGTATGGACACTCGGAAGATTTCTGCTGCAAAATCATGGTCACTACATTCGAAGGAATTGCTCTTGGCTGGTTCGGGAAGTTGCCACCGAACACAATCTTCTCTTTTAATGAGTTCTGTGATAAATTTAAGCATCAATTTGCGAGCCAGAGGAAGCCAAGGTTGCCCACGAACCATTTGTGGACAGTAAAACAGATGGAAGTCGAAATATTGAGGCAATGGTTGGCAAGATTCAGCATCGAGCTTCTTAAGGTCGGTACTCCACAGATCGAATACCTATCCTCCTTGATGTTCGAATTAACAAAAAATACCGAGTTCGGGAATGCGTTATGTAGGAAGCATCCAAAATCCTTTGAAAGGATCATGGAAATAGCAGAAAAGTATATGATACAGGAGGAGATGAACAAGCTAAAGCAAGCTCAAAACCCGAGGCCTCCACTCAGAAAGAAGCAAGACAGAGCCCCTGTACCAAAACTAGGCGATTACGGTGATCGATGATAACTCCGTGAAAACAGTGTTATCAAGTCTATTTCCTTTACTCATTCGATTACTTTTATTAGAGTTTTGGTAGAATCTTAGGCAATTTTAGATAGTTTTGTGTTTTGTCGCTCAAGTCATTGGTTTGATTGTTTTGTGCATAAATTGAGGTATTTTCTTATATATTGTGTTCATATTTGTAGGCCTAAGCTATTTTGGATCCAAAGACATGATTGGAAGTGAAGAACAACGAATTAAAGATCAAAGGAAGTCAAGTAGTGCAAGAACGAAGAAGGAAAATGCTGTTAGAAATGTTGTTATGCACTACGAGGACCATAACTCTTTCAAGGAAGCTCCAATGAAGTTGAAATTCCACTATGATGTAGAGGAATGAGTTAGCTACACCACAGATTTTACGGATCTTGATTTGGAGTTCGGAGCTGAAAGTTAAGACACTTGCAAAACTCTTGCGAGAATCTGTCGCGATTTTCAACGGGCTTTTAAGAGAATTCTTAAGCCCAAAGTCTCCTACTTGGACTCAACTTGGTAGATCTATTTAAGAACTTCTAGGTCACGAAATTACACATCTTTGAACAGCTCTAAACATACTTTTCTCATAGAATACACTTACAATATCAAAGATCTACTTGGAGAAAGATTGAAGAAGAAAAGAGCGAAGTCTTAAAGATCACCAAAGCAAGAAGAACGCAATATTGAAGATCTCTATCTTGGATGATGGTAATGGTCCTAAGGTCAACCAAAACGCAGCAGATAACAAAAAAAATTTAAACGGGACAAAACGGCCCAAAAAGTGCAACTACTTTGCAAGAAAACTTTGGAGACCTTCTACCGTTACTATACTAGGATCATCATGCACGCAAAGTTCATATTATAAGCAAAGATATCAAGTTATACCTCTCCCAATCTTGGGAGGTGAAGAGCCGCAAAGAATCGGGACAAGCAAGTGAGACCCGAAACCTTCAAGTACCTCCAAGCTCACGGGTTCAAATCTCCTTCTTTGAAACTTCTTTCTCCAAGAACCTCAAGAAAATCCACACCAAGATCTCCAAGTGTAGATCCTCCAAAGCTAGCCCACACACACAAGTGATAGCACTTAAGGAGTAAAGAAGATGAGCTAGATCTTGCAAATACACCCTCAAACTATTAACTAGAATAAAGTAGTACTAGAATGAAGTTAAAAACTTGATAAAGGAAGAGAACGAGATGAAGAAAACAAACTTTTCTTGCTAGGGTAGGAGAGAAACCCGAACACACACTAAAAGGTGTAGTGTGTGTTTTTGTCTTGCAACTTGAACCCACTAGAATAATGTGAAGACTATATCTTATATTATATGTTTCAATCTTGCAATTTAAGTTTCATTATTGGCTTCCCAAGCACACTACTTTTAATGCAAGATAGTGGTGGTGTCCACCACTAACATATAATAAGGTACATATTTCTCTCTTATATATATATCACATATATATATATATATATCAAACATTATATCATATCATATATGATCATCTCATAAGACCAATCTAAATTGGTCATGGGTTAATTGGACATTTATTTCCCAGTTAATAAATCCAATCTCTAATTCAAAATTATAAACCCATTTATTTCTTCCTTCAATTAATTAGACCCTTCAAATTAATTTTTGACTAAATTAATTTAACACTTAAATTAATAGAGTCCTTCAATTAATTAATCTCCATTAATTAATTAATTACTACTTCTTGTCAAATCCAATTTGAATTTAATAGATTGAATTAAGTTGCATCTTGTGCTATTGTGTGTGGCCCCTTGGGTTCACCATCAATTAGCCGTGGGCTCACAAACCATTTGTGATTTAATTAAGAGATTAATTAAACTACCTTTAATTAATCACTCTTAGACATGATCTCATCAAATCCAGATTACCCAACACTCGAGGTAGTCGTCTAGTCACGGTGGACGAGTCCTAACTAATGATGAAAATAAAATGTGGACCTTTCTTGAATTGATCTCATCAATCCTCTTACGCATACCATGCACGTACGCTCCTTCCAATAACTTATTTCCCGATCGAGGCCTAGGACATGGAGCCCAACGGATTCCTATTAGGCTTGATAACTATGCGCCTTTATTCTTTAGGGTGATTCCTTTTAGTGATTACCCATTTGGAAACTCCTTTCCAAATCTAACATCACTCACTTCGGCCGAAGATTCCCGGAATCAATCCATACAAAAGAATGCATAGGAAATCGCCCAACCACATCACGGTGGGAGTTAATGTATCCTATATTGACGTCATTAACCTCACTACGAAGCAATCCATACCCAGCGTGAAATTATAATGACTCGCTAATTAGTAGTCGAGTAACACATCAAAGCACAAACGATCCGCAAGAAGTTCACTCTAACGTCTCAAGTGAAAGGACCAATTTACGTACACTGTCATAAGTAGAAGAAATCTTTATCTCCGATAAACTCCTAAGATGAGATTTTTATAGCGGGGTGATAAGGGGTAATTTGGATCCCGTGCCTTAACAAGCTCGGTGTGTATCGAGTAACGCCAATCCTTGCCCCCCAGGAACGACGAGCCGAGCCAGGCCCCTAAGTATATTGTTCCGAGCTTACAAAGAAAATCCGAGACCATGAGATACTGTTGGGCCGAGCCCAGGCCCAAGCCCGTCTGCTCAGCTATAAATACCCCACGCATTTATGACGACGGGACAACTTCCCAGGTGTTGTTCCTTCGAGGCTACTGCTCAGATTCGCTTGGAATCAATAGCATAGGTTAGACTATACGTATTTCACCCTCTAGCTTGTACGGCATCGAATAATGCTCGAGTAGGACCCCATATACTTGTAATTTGTACTCAGTCAATTCGAATACAATTACTATTGGTCTTTACTTTCCATTTAATATTGTTGATATCGCACTGCAATTCTATCCTTGATCGAGCACACGAAAACGCGTAAGATCAATTGGCGCCCACCGAGGGGCTCTATTCGAGTTTTAGATAGAAATATGCCTACTACGAGGAGAAATACGTATATCAGAGGAAAATCTTCCCATGCAATGGGAGCGCAAAATTCAGTGAACAATGAACACGACAATTAGTCGCATGCGAATCATTAATTAGTAACTTGGCAATCTGTTTTCCAGGGTGCTTTCCAACCAGCAAGACGCTCATCAGGTAAAGGTCGAAGATAAAATGGGTTGAATTTCCAATTTTTAGAATGTTAATTCTACTCTGTGATAGTTTAGTTCGTTATTTCTTTCTTCGGATTTATTTTCCACAAATGATCAGTCCTCTATCCTTAACCCGAGTTAAATATTGTAAAGATATCATTCTAAATACAATTAGCTTGATCATCAGTTTACGGCAAAAAAGTTGTGAGAATCTATGGATTTCAATTTATTGATGTTTGGAATTTATTTTTCCGACCATCATAATTAATAATTTCAGAATGTGTTATTTCTCAATCCGTATTCATCGACTATCTGATGTTAATCTCGATCAATGGGAATAGATTTGTTTAGTTTCCTTTGCTCGATAAAAGTTTCTAAGCGGACCTTGCAATTAGATATCATTGAACGCCCAGTAAAACGACGGGAATAGGATATATGAGCCTTCGAAGTCGCAACTAAGGATGCAGTGCAGCTCGATCGATAAATAGGGATTCATGATCTCAAGGGTAGGGATAATTTGGGGATAACTACAAATTCCGATGAGTCTTACTCGAAGTCAATCAAAGGAATTGAAGAGACATAAAAGGATAAAATAAAGGAATTCGACCTGAAAACAAAGTTTTATTAATGATATTCTTTGAATCAAGTTACAAGAGAAGCCTCGAATACAATATTAAAATCCGAGCTCAAATAATACAGCACTAATGCTCCTGCCCTATTACAAACTCTACAAGTTATTCTACTTCGTTACATGCTTGGTCTTCCTTCCCTAAGATCGCCCCAGATGCAGAACTCAGCAGTGATTCTTCTTGGCAATCACTAGCCACGTGTCGCACATCCGTCTTCGTGCGGGATAAAAGCCGGATCGGAGCTCCTCTCCAGGACTTCAAACCGACCTTAGGTCTTCGTCGGTAAACAATGATTGTCGAAATCAATCATTATCTACCGATCGATCCTAACCGGTGCAGCGAAGGTTTACCCCAACGGAGTCACCCCAAGCGAGCTCGAAGGAACTATACTTCAAGAAAGCCCTCGAGGAAGCTGGTGCTCCAGATTTAAAGAACTCCTCTCAGATAAACCAGCTGCCTGATCGGACGCTACGCTAGGAAACCGGTTTTCTAACCCGCCCTAGACAGAATATATCTAGGAAGACAGGTTGCCTGCCGGTATTCTAAGCGCAAGTTCTTTTGCCTGTCGATATTCTAAACGAAGAAGGTTACACCAGAAAAGACCAGAATCGGAAAATAAGGTTCGAATTGTTATCTCAAATTCCTTTATTTTGGAAATCATACGAATTGATGGCAAGGTTCGACCCATATTGGTCGGACAAAGCATATTGGCAAAAAATGAGGAATATCGCATAACCGAAGGAGAACTATTTATAGCAGCGAATTTTTAGAACCAATGGTTCAGATAACAAATCATGGACGGCTGAGATATAAGTAATAAATGAACTGACCGTTACGTTTCTCGAGAAATAGGGTCCTGTTTGGATAGGAGGACGCATGATTTAACGGGGCGTATAGGAGAATTATGACATTCTAAATGCCAGGCTGCTTAATAACGCTGTTCGACTTGAAGAAACCCAATTCAGCCTATTCGAACAAAACTCTCGACTTGAAATGTTCAACGACCGTGGAAATTTAACACGACCAAGGATTAGTTGCAACATTTTTCATATTAGGTCTATCGGAAAAATTGTTTACCATTCACTCAAGCAAGTGGTGTTCGATTTGTTCCATTATTAATATCTGAGGATCGAAGTCAGGGTATTGAAAATGAGAATTTATCTAAATTACGTTTTCATCTATCGACAAGATAAAGGAAAATATATTTATTTTATCTCGGAAAATACAAGGTATGGGAGATACATTTCGAGCACAGCTCAAGCTGAGTTATTACGAAAGAACTATAACTCTCTACAATCCTATGAAATTTTTCGGTCTCTTCTCCTCTTGCTTATCCGGAGTAACTTATCCCCAAGCGGTAGAATTTCCTTTGGAGCCACAGGCTTTTAACTTTATTTACGATTTTCCGAACACGGAGGGTTGGATGCACGGTCTGACGAGTAATTATGGTCTTCGTCATTTTCTTCCCCAATATGCGTTCCTAAATGCATTGTAGCAACAGGTCCCTAGTCGAAGACCTTTGCTACAACCTACGGACTCCGGGAATCTGGCATATTGGCTTTCAAGATGGAAGTGGTATTTGCCTGTCGATATTCTAAGCGAGGTCGAGAAGTTTTCCCCTGAATGAAGAATATTCAGCTCAAAGAATATTCGAAGTCTAAGCTCGAATAATTGAACTGAAAGAATAACGATCCCGATCACCATGGTCGAAGGAATAATACTCCAATGCTACCAATTAATCTATTTCAAGGGCGTAACTACCTTTTATAGTAAAAATGGAGGAGAGTTCAACGGCAGATAATCAGTGAAACGAATGGTTAAGATCTGCCGACCGTTGCAATTCCCGATAAATGAAGAACCATTTGGAAAAGATAAAACTTATCAAAAAAGTGGCAACATATGCAAAGGGCTTAGATCGACAAAACAAGAACCTCGCAAGGAATATTCTTATCAAGACAAAGCGATTATAGGGTTATTTACTATTTGCTGTCTCGCTATGTTTCATCTACTCTCACGATTCCAGAAGACTTTTATCCCCTCAAAATATCTTTCAATCAGAGTTATATAGTCAATGGAAATTCGTTTCGCCAATAATCATATTTACTCGTCATATTTTAATATTATCAGTCTCTACTCATTTATTATTCCGATATCCTGGATCTATATTCAGCTATTATCAATCCTTGTCCGTCTCCGTCTATTATTAAGGGTGAAAGCTGTTGCTAAGACCCTCGAAGATCGACCAAGGGTGAAAGCCGTTGCTATGCCCCTTGGACCAAAAATATTAAAATGGGTGACGACCCTCGGGCTAAAAATGCTCTGAAACGACTAAGGGTGAAAGCCTCTGCTATGCCCCTTAGATCGAAATTATTAAATGGGTGAAAGATGTTGCTACGACCCTCGGGCTAAAATTGCTCTGAAACGACTAAGGGTGAAAGCCTCTGCTATGCCCCTTAGATCGAAATTATTAAATGGGTGAAAGCTGTTGCTACGACCCTCGGGCTAAAAATGCTCTGAAACGACTAAGGGTGAAAGCCTCTGCTATGCCCCTTAGATCGAAATTATTAAATGGGTGAAAGCTGTTGCTACGACCCTCGGGCTAAAAATGCTCTGAAACGACTAAGGGTGAAAGCCTCTGCTATGCCCCTTAGATCGAAATTATTAAATGGGTGAAAGTTGTTGCTACGACCCTCGGGCTAAAAATGCTCTGAAACGACTAAGGGTGTAAGCCTCTGCTATGCCCCTTAGATTGAAATTATTGAAGGGGTGAAAGCTGTTGCTACGACCCTAAGTACAAATTATCAACTAAACAAGATTCCGATACATATCCTATCTCGAACTACGGCAATCATGATCCGCTAAGATCGCCTATTATTATTCAAGTATTATTAATTCTCGATCACTCTACCGGCAAATGAAATCGGCGAAGACGTCAACTATAAGTTATCTGAATATCAATGGTCGAAGAGTGTTAATTATCGGTTATTATTCAGATACTTATCGGAGTCGTTGGAAGATAGCGTTTATTTGTGTCTTTAAGGCAAAGAAATTGATGCTCGGTAGCAATATATAGAAGCAATTTTGCAGATTAGCTAATAGAACTGATGAAGGAAATAAATATTTCATTCATGATCTTTCAAACAGTTACAAGAGGATTCCTGATTACAATAATAAACGAAATTGAACAAAGCTGAGACTTTACATTTAATTAAATCCTAGTACAAGAATTGTCTACAAGAATGTATACTTCGAACTTCATTGTCACCCCCAGTTTATAAATTGCAAATGGTGATCAAAGGGGGAAGGCGGGGCTAGGATAACACTTCTACCCTTCATCCGTTGCCTCCTCAATGATTGCGCCACGCCGGACCAGGTCGAGAAACAGGGAAGCAATCCATAGAGAAATTATTCCAAGCAATCTCAAAGGCAACATTCTTCAAGAAAGATCTTGAAGAAGTGGAGATTGAGTGCGGAGAAACTCCTCCAGCAGTGGACCCACTATCCGACCGGGTGGATTGACAGGATACAGGAGTTCGAACAAGTCTCTAATTGTTGGAATCAGAGAGAGCTGGTCGCCTGCCGGTACCCCAGTCGCAATCCTTTTCGCCTGTCGATACCCTAGTCAATATTTTTCCCCATACAGGGACGACGAAGAGATCGAAAAAGAGAGTTCTAGTCCGAATCTCGTACGTTTTTATTGCTGAGATCAAATTGAACATAGAGATAGTCGATGGAGGTAAAAATGCAACCATATCAATCGAACAAAACGTTTACAGATAAGTAAAATATGAGGGTAAATTCAGAGCTATATATAGGGGGAAGAATCCCATATCAACGGCGAGGATCTCTCGAAATAAACGGCTGCGATATATGCATTAAAAGCTCTGACCGCTCCAATACCCGACAAATGCGCCGACCGTTACGCTTCCCAAAAAATTCGGGAATGCTATGGGTAAATGAAGAAAAAATCAAATGCAATAGCGATCGAAGTACTTGTAGCCTCTATTCCGGTCGCCAAAAAGAGTCACAAAGAGAAATTCGGAAAAGGCACTATCAACTCGTCTAAGATCGACCGAGATTGGCAAAATACACTATTTGAACATATAAAATAACTAAAAGTTTAGTCAAGGAATTATTATTTCCGAAGTTCAATACATTGAGGAATTACAAGTTACAAAGGTGACTTTCATGAGCAGGAAATCCTATGAAATTTTCGGCTGACGATAATGTCCTTACTCGAAAGAGAGCAGCCCATCAAGCCGACAGTGTTATGTCCTTTTATAGTTTTTAAAAGAGAAGAGGGGTGATGCATCTTTTTCTAGGTGTAATGTGGATACTTTTTTAGGACCTCGATCCTCGAAGCATCACCTCCTCACATCTTCCAGAAGAACCGAACAAACTACCGAACATCCTCGCAAAAATTTTGATGCTTAAATCTCTCCCCGGCCATAGAAGGTCGAGGGAGCTACCGGGGTCGTGGATGGTCAGCAATAAGGCTGTTCGGCCTTCAAGGTCGAAATAGTGTTCGCCTGCAGGTATCCTAGTCGAAATAGAAGTACTAACCAGCCTACAACCTACAAAATAGGTCCTAACTCGAAAATCAAAAGTTGGATCATGCAACGAGATCTTTTAGAAAGCATGATAGAAGGACTTTGCCTTCAAATGATTTTATAAGGGTACAAGATGAAAAGTCCCCATTTATAGGTACTATTTTCAGGATCCAACGGCTAGCAGAAAACCGAAAGAACGATCGAGATCGGCAGACCGTTGCGCTTACCGGGAATTTTAGCGGGAAGAGAAAGTAATATAATTTTGGAAATCAAGCAGAATTAATATACCAAGATCGAAAGTTGAAGATCGTGAACATAAGACCAAACGAAGAAAGCAAACTAAAGCATGGACAGAAAAGAATACATCAAATTATGGAAGAACATGCAATCTGAGAAGCAAATAGATTATTACAAACCAGAGGGGATAAAATGTCTGAAATTGTTCATGATCACACTAGAGTAAAAACAATATAGTCATACAGCAAATCAGGGTAAATAAAAAACATCTAGAGAAGCTTATTGTCGGAGAAAATCTTCCGAAGCTCGGCATTACGAGCCTCACATCCAGCTTCGTATCCACGATCGTAAGCCTCCTTTTCTCGATGCGTGAAGTCTTGTCTCTCCTGCTCGTGAAGACTTTTTAGTTTTTCGAGCTCCTCATTCAGCTGCTTGTGGATCTCCTCCCCATCCTCTTTAACAGACTTCTCCCTCTCTAGAGCAAGCTTCTCCGCGAAGACACGGTCGAATTCGGCTTTCTTCTCCTCCAGCTCGAGGGAAATAGCAGCACGCTGATTTGTTTCCCGCTCAGCAAACGTTTTAAGCTCAATAAAATCTTGTCCGGCCTGTTAAAAGGATCGACAGCGTTTAAAAAAAAAAAAAAAAGAGAGAGAGAAAAAGGAATAAATAGATATACCTGAAACAGGAATAAATAGATATACCTGAAACAGGAAATGCGTCCCAGACTCAAACAGCTCTTCTATGTTTCTCTCCTTGGACATATTGGGTTCGGAAGAAGTAAAGTTAGCTTGCAACAAATTATCCATGAGATCAGCCTTAGGAGACCCATCTTTCGACTCCTCAGGCAGGGAAGGAGTAACCTTCGGAGGAGTGGGGTCAACGCGGGTTTCGGGAAGATTGTCAATTTTTAAAGCCTCAGCAGAAGCCCCTCCACTAGTTTCTAACTTGAGCTTTTTGTTGAGACCTCCTGCGGGAGGAACGGTCGAAGCAACGGGGGATAATTTACTACCAATAGCGAGATTTTGCAAAGCCTCAATGGGAGTGACCCCATCGGAATAAGGCCTCTTGTTCGAAGAGGGAACAGGAATCTTTTCTCTGACAGGATCTTCACTCGAAGAATCGACAACTTTAGGGGAAGAACCCCCGAGCGCAGCCTCGAGCTCTTCGTCCAAAATGGACTTGCTGGAACCGCCCTTGTTTTGCTTTGAGGAAGTGCTTTTCTCTTTCTTATTTTCCCCTCCTTTAGGAGCTTTCGGGGAAGACACAAAGGTCTTAGAAGAAGACTTGGAGGGTTTGGCCTCCTTCGCAGTTTTTTGCTCCTTGCTCGGATTCTTATTCTTCAAGCCACCAAACAACTGTTTGGGGTCAATTGCTTTGCCTAGTATGTTTTCCATAATGAACAGGGAGAGAGGTAAGAAATTAGAAGGATACAAAGTATAGAGGAAGAGCTCCGATCTCTAAAAATATTTTCTGACAAAGTTTGAAGAGGTTCTGATATTTATAGGCACTAGACCCTATAATTGTTAATAGTGGAATCGACGCGACTATCAAGAAAGATTCTGTATGGAATAAATAGAGATCGAACATAGATCACGAGAAAGTATTGAACTATGAAAGGCAAATAATGTCTTAATATTGGCGGGATTGGAATTTACAAATTACACGAATTAAACCGAAAGGAAAACAAATCCGATTACAAAAGTGAGTTACATACATGTATACATTCGATCCCTAACTACGAAACTATAGATCACCCCCTCCTGCGTGATCGAACTTAGCATTCGGACCAACGCCTTCTCCACTGCCGCTGCCTAACAGATTAGTCCGGTCAACGGATCGATCATTTTCCTTATTCGATTCGTCCTTTATGTTAACATTTTCTTCTTTCCCTGAATTAGAAGGGTAATCATTGTTAGAGCGCTCGAGCAAGTCAGGGTTAGGCATCGGAATGCCATACTCTTCTACTAAGGAGGCAAAGCGGTGATCCTGCCATCTTATATCCGTCTTGGGTAAAGAGGAAGCTTTGTAATCCTTCCCCTCAGCATTTTTAAAAGGGTTCATGTGCTGATAATATTCGTCCATATTATCTGGAATTATCCCGACCGAAACCAATTGTTGAACCCCTTTGTAGAAGATCGTTTGGAGAATCCCCCCCATTCTCCTTTGGACTAAGGGATCTAAGACGGGAGATTCCAAGAATTCTCGTATGGCCGGAATCACAGCCTCATCCCGACCTTGGGCATATGCACGCTCGGAATCTTGCTTCGCCAGCTCAAGTTCAATCTTTACCTTCTTCAGCTCTTCCTCGAGGGCACTTCTCTCTTTAACAGATGCCAGCAAATCCTCTTCTACAGAGGAGGAGTGTTTCGTAGTCGCTTCCTTGAGCTCCTTCTTTACTTGGGATAATTCCCGCTGGCTCTCTGCCAGTTGAGATCGAAGGGCTTGATTATCATCAAAATTTTGCGCATATGCGTCGTGAGCATCTTGTGATTCCTGCTCTAGTAGTGCCAAACGATAGGTTTGAATAGCGAACAAGTCCCCGACCTATGAGATAGTTTAAAACATCAGCAACATTAGGGACTTTAAAGAAAGAAGAGATAGTCAAAAGACAAATGTTCACCTCATGATATGTTCGAGAGAAGTCACTCAAAACCTCGAAGTCACCCTTGACGGTGTGAAGCAGCATATCCCGTTTGAATCGACTAGCCATAAAAACTCTAGCGGCTTTGTCAAATTCATTCTCACCAGCTGAGTCCAGATCAGTTAGAACGCTACCATCCTCAGGGTACCCAGCAGCCCTGCTACCGCGGAGATGCTCGTCCATAAAATCCGCCACATCAGGCTCCGACCTACCGTCTCGACATGGAACCGAATCAGATTTCACGCGAAAAGGCTTTACCCTCCTCGAGGGCCCAGGGTAATCAGCATTCCTCTTTCGACTCAGAAGCTTTTCATACTCCTGAACACCCTGGATCCTGTTCCAGGAATGTTGACTATAGCCAACGGATGAAAGAACCAAAATATCGGGGGAAAACAAAGTTTGAAGAGGCCCAGCAGAGGCGGAGTTCAAGGAACTCATAGTACCAACACCTCTTAGATCGGGAATTGCGACTGGAATAGTAACTGAGTTTCCGCCCAAGTTACTTGCACCCGCTCTGTTTTCGAAAGTACGTGGCAACGGATCGAAATAGAACGGTTTGTCTTCAACCGGACAGGCCGCAGATAGTCGGAATTTCTCAACAATTTGACCTGCAAAGGAAATACGAGGGTCGCATAAATGTAAATTAATGATCCATCTCGTCTCAAGATAGGAACAAGTTGAAAACATACCCAGAGAAAGAGAGGCGAGAGGCGGAGCGGAAGAAGCTGACAAGTCACCGAACTGAGGAAGCGACCCTTCTAAGGATTGATCAGATACGGGACGAGAATATTTGAGTATTGGAGCAGGATAATCACAGCGGCTCAACCTAGCCAATCGTAAAACACCTTCCTGAATCAGGAGCTCGGTTTGGTAAAGATTTGACCGCAACTGCTCAAGAAATTCGTCGGAAAGCCGATGGTTGAGTTTCTCTTTAATCTTGCGAGGACCATATGACCAAGAGTTGACTCCATCCCATCGATAAGGTCTCATATTCGAGCTACCTTCTGATATAGGGACATCAGGGCCCTTTACAAAGAAGAACCTCCTTTTCCAACCTACACTCTTTTCCGTTGTTATTCTCGTAAGAAAGGGCCGTTTCAACCGCTGGCGGATGGACACAAACCCCATATTCGAGCCCTTGCACAGATCCATTCGGAATATTTGCCAGAAATTACTAAAAGAGGCCTCTTCCCCCTTTGCCTCCATAAGAGCGTTAAACGCTGCTATATACGCAACGGAGTGCGGGAGAAGCTGAGCGGGAGAAAGTGAAAAGAAAGTCAAGATATTTCTGACAAGGGGAATGAACGGGATACGCAAACCATAAGGAAATTGATCCTCGTAGAAGGCTTGACAGCCAGCCGGGGGATCGGTAGCACATTCGCTATAAGAGGGAATAACGATTGAAAACCCCGTGGGGAGAAATTTCCCGAACTTCGCCTCGAGGTAAGTGCGATCCTTCTTTGAAAAACAGCAGGAAGTCTGGCTGGCAGGAAGTTCTGACTTGTTCGAGGTGATGGCGGTAGAGGGATGCGTATGTTTAAAAATCCTGACAAAAGCACCCTCGCCGATGCTGCATTTCTCAACCTCATTTTCTTCGAGATCCTCACTCGGATCCTCATCCTCGCCTCCTTGATGAAACTCCCCATCTTCATAATCATCTACAAGCTTAAATAAAGGATCGGACTCTTTATTTTCTCCGACCTTATTCTTACCTTTTGCACTTCTAGAGCTCGACATTATGGATTGAGAAACAAGTATACGAAAGCAAATGCTGTTTCGAACTTAAACGCTTCGAGCTCAAGAAAGAAGGTAATATGTAAATAATTTTTCAACAAGTCAACATATATATACGGGGTTAAAAAGGTAAATTGCAAACAGGTCCCCGAGTAACCGCGACGGTTGAACTTACTCTGGGTAAAAACTTAAGGTTATCCCGCAGAGAATTGCACTTTTGATCCTTCATTCTCCAAGTTGCGGGATATGTTCATTGAAAATTATCCCTGGGAGTCTCATGAGTCCTTTATGTTTATGGTCGAAAAGTAAAGGGAGCATTCGCTAAGGAAATGAAGAAAGCGACGCGGTAACTCATAACGAGGAACATACCAATTGGGATATCGTACGTAAACAAAGAACGACAAGGTAATTATCTCGACATGCCAATGCATGTATTGTTTCTATATGCACTCTTTTTTCCTAGCGCAGTTTTTATCCCAATGGGTTTTTCCGGGTTAGGTTTTTAACGAGGCATATCCGAAGCATGTTCCGAACAGCACATCTCATACCAGCGGGCAATATAACTTATACTTCTTCGAGCGCAAGCTCCTCTTTACGCTCGAGAAGTGGGGGAGTATTGATAAGGGGTAATTTGGATCCCGTGCCTTAACAAGCTCGGTGTGTATCGAGTAACGCCAATCCTTGCCCCCCAGGAACGACGAGCCGAGCCAGGCCCCTAAGTATATTGTTCCGAGCTTACAAAGAAAATCCGAGACCACGAGATACTGTTGGGCCGAGCCCAGGCCCAAGCCCGTCTGCTCAGCTATAAATACCCCACGCATTTATGACGACGGGACAACTTCCCAGGTGCTGTTCCTTCGAGGCTACTGCTCGGATTCGCTTGGAATCAATAGCATAGGTTAGACTATACGTATTTCACCCTCTAGCTTGTACGGCATCCAATAATGCTCGAGTAGGACCCCATATACTTGTAATTTGTACTCAGTCAATTCGAATACAATTACTATTGGTCTTTACTTTCCATTTAATATTGTTGATATCGCACTGCAATTCTATCCTTGATCGAGCACACGAAAACGCGTAAGATCACGGGGTTTCAACGCGCTTGATCTCATCAAGCCACCCACTCATATGCATTGATATCTACCATATCGATGTCCATGGAACTATCCATCCCCATGCAAAAGAGAATGCATACTCGTGCAAGTCTTACCGAATACAATGATGCCCTATCTCAATTGTATTCTACGACTTGGAAAGCTTTTAAGATCTTAAACCATAGTAGAACATATTCCATAGAGGGATGCACCATGTTCCATAGTTTCAACGATCTAAGGGCTTCATAAATTCTTAGATGTATCACAATAAATGAAGAATTGCCAATGCGAACTTTTATTGATCATGAATAAGATTGATTACAAGAGTAAACAAGACAACTGATTGGCTTGCAGGGCACTACTCTAACAATCTCCCACTTGCACTAAAGCCAATCGTTCATAACTTTAAGGCCCATCTTAAGGCGATGTCCATCAAAAGCCTTGATTCGCAATGGTTTAGTCAGTGGGTCCGCCACATTTTCTTTTGAGTCAACGCGCGCCACTCTCACGTCTCCTCTATCAATGATATCGCATGAATACGTGCTTGGATCTTTGATGAGATCTTGTCTCCTTTGCTTGCGCAATGGCCCCATTGTTATCACAGAAGATAGCAACGGGTTCGGCAATGCTAGGAACTACACCCAACTCTTGGATGAAGTTTCTCATACAAACACCTTCTTTAGCAGCATCACATGCAGCTATGTATTCTGCTTCAGTTGTAGAATCGGTTACAGTTTCCCGTTTGGAACTCTTCCAACTTACTGCACCTCCGTTCAAGCAAAATACTAAACCTGACATAGACTTGGAGTCATCTACATCACACTGAAAACTAGAGTCAGTGTGACCCTCAATTTTTAATTCTCCATTACCGTAGACCAAGAACAAATCCTTAGTTCTTCTCAAGTACTTAAGGATTGCTTTTACGGCACTCCAGTGACTCTCACCTGGATCGGATTGAAAGCGGCTTGTGACACTAAGAGCTTGTTCCACATCCGGCCTAGTACATAGCATGGCGTATATTATGCTCCCTATAGCGGACGCATAAGGTATCTTTGACATCCTTTCTCTTTCATCGTCAGTCTTGGGAGACATCGACTTGGAGAGATGGATTCCATGTCGCATTGGAAGAAACCCTTTCTTCGAAACATCAATACTAAACCTCTTTAGTATCTTTTCTATGTACAACATTTGGGATAGCCCTAGCAACCTTTTAGATCTATCTCTATAGATCCATATTCCCAATACAAAGGAAGCTTCTCCCAAATCTTTCATCGAGAATTTTGTAGATAACCATGCTTTAGTCTTCTCTAATATTCCTACTTCATTCCCAATGAGAAGAATATCATCGACATAAAGCACTATAAACTCTATCGAGCTCCCACTAACCTTCTTGTACACACAAGGTTCATAGATGTTCTTGATGAAGCCAAACGATTTGACTGTCTCGTCAAAACGCTTGTTCCAATTTCGGGATGCTTGTTTAAGTCCATAAATGGACCTTTGTAGTTTGCAAACCTTTTTCTCACTACCTTTGGGTGTGAAACCTTTTGGTTGCTCCATATAAATTTCTTCTTCAATGTCTCCATTGAGAAAAGCGGTTTTCACATCCATTTGCCATATCTCATAGTCGTACCATGCAGCTATGGCAAGCAAGATCCGAATGGACTTCGGCATGGCCACCGGTGAGAAGGTTTCCTCAAAGTCGATGCCCAGCCTTTGAGTATATCCCTTCGCTACTAGCCTTGCCTTGTAGGTCGACACTTCTCCATTTACTCTAAGCTTTCGCTTATAGATCCACTTGCAACCAACGTGTACTACTCCCTTTGGTGGATCTACCAAGGTCCATGCCATGTTTGAGTACATGGAGTCTAATTCGGCTCTCATGGCTTCACGCCATTTTCCCGAATCTATGTCCAACATAGCTTCTTCATAAGTCCTTGGATCAATATCCAATTGCCCCGTTTCATGTATGAATCCAAACCGTTCGGGTTTTTTTATGTTCACGAGTGGACCCACAAAGTTGATGTGTACTAGTGGATTCCTCATTACTTTCATTTGTTTCCATCTCGTGGTGATTCATTTGTCTCACGAATTTCCTCATATTCTATCTCCACCTTTTCATTATCAAGAAGACGTTCTTCCAAGAAAATGGCGTTCCTAGAAACAAACACATTTTGTTCCTTAGGATCATAGAATTGATATCCAATAGACTCTCTAGGATATCCCACAAATTTGCATAAGGTGGACTTGGCTTCCAACTTATCTCCCACTAGCTTCTTGACATAAGCGGGAGACCCCCAAATTCTCATGAATTTATAAGAGGGTGCTTTGCCGAACCACATCTCATGAGGTGTCGCAAGCACAGTTTTCGAAGGTACTACACTTAGTATCTTTGAAGCTGTAAGAAGAGCCAAACCCCAAAAGCTTCTAGGTAAATCCGTGAAACTCATCATGGATCGAACCATGTCCAACAGAGTCCACTTTGAGGTGTACCCGGAGGAGTCCACTTTGAGAGAATCCCATCCTTTTTCAAATAACCGAGGAATTCGCTACTCAAGTATTCTCCACCTCGATCGGATCGAAGTGACTTAATACTTTTACCGAGTTGCTTTTCTACTTCATTTCTAAACTCTTTGAACCTTTCAAAAGCTTCGGACTTATGTGTTATGAGATACACATATCCATACCGTGAATGATCATCGGTAAAGGTTATGAAGTACTTATAACCAACTCGAGCACTAACACTTAATGGTCCACATATATCCGTATGGATCAAATTCAAAGTGCTTGAAGCACGTTCCGGTTTCCCAGAAAATGGAAATTTGGTCATTTTTCCCCTTAAGCAAGATTCGCAAGTTGGGAACTCATCCAAGTCCACTATTTCTAGAGACCCATTTGAGACCAACCTTTGAATCCTCTTCTTGGAAATATGTCCAAGTCTAGCATGCCATAGATATGCGGAGTTATTGTTATTTGCCTTTCGTTTCTTAATATTATCGTGAACATGCAATATAGTATTAGATGTTATGGACGTTTCAAGATTATACAATCGATTAGCTAGTGTACCTTTTGCATATAAAGAACCATTCTTTGAAATGCTAAAAATTCCATTCATAATGGTAAAACAAAAACCTTCTTGATCCAAAACAGGAATGGAAATAAGGTTCTTGATTAAAGTAGGTACATAGAGACAATCTCTAAGGACTAGCTTACAATGTCCTACATCTAGTACTACATCCCCTATTGCTTCGGCTGCAACTTTTGCACCATTGCCCAAGCGGAGAATCCAATCCTCGGGTTCAAGGGGCCTTGTTGTTCTCATCACCTGTTTGTCATTACAAAGGTGAGAACCACAAGCGGTGTCCAACACCCAATTAGCATTATTCACAGAAATATTGACATCAACGAAAAATATACCTTGATTCTTATTTGGGACGGTTTTAAGGTAAAGAGGACAATTCCTCTTCCAATGCCCTTCTTTATTACAATGGAAACAAATACCCTTAGGCACCTTTCCCTTCGCAAGTTTAGGAGTGGCCTTAAGAGGCTTCTTGTCCTTAGAGGAACTTTTCCCCTTCTTTTTCTTTCCCTTTGCCTTTCGGCCCTTGGTAGAAGTGGGAGCTAACATCACATGTTTCTCCTTTACTATAGAGCTTTCCGCCGTGTGAAGCATATTAACAAGTTCATGAAGTCCAACTTCCATGTTATGCATGTTAAAGTTCATCACAAAGTTGTCAAATGACCGGGGCAATGATTGAAATATCAAATCCATATAGAGTTCATTGTCCATAACCACGTTAAGATGAGCAAGCTTTTCAATGAGTCCAATCATTTTAAGCCCATGCTCACGGACCGATGAACCCTCAATCATGCGAGCTTGGAAAAGCTCCTTACTTGCCAAGTAACATTCCTGCCGAGTACAACTCGGACAAGTGAAGGTGGATATCCGAAACATGAAACATGTTCTCATGTTGCTTTTGAAGCTCACTTGACATTGAGGCCAACATGAGGCAGCGGGCTTGAAGATCATCTTCGACCCATTTGTCAAAGGTGGCCTGCTGTTCATCCGATGAATCAGTCGGTAAGGCCACAGGGGGTGGGGCGGTGAGGACATAGCTCCTTTTCACAGAATCGAGGACAATGCGAAGGTTGCGGAGCCAATCGGAGTAATTTTGCCCGGTGAGTTTGTTTGAGTCAAGTATCATATGAAGTGGGTTCTTTGCCATTTAAAACACTTTTAAATCTACAAAGGCGAAAAAGATTATGTTTAGCGTTCATTCAATTTTTCAATATACTTTATGATCTTGGACTTCTAACCATAAAGGTCTCCCACTATTTTATCGAATCCCATGCCCCCACATGGTAAACGAGAAATCGAATTTCTTAGTAGGTCTCAAAGTCCTAAAGACATTTTCCACACCCACGACTCGTGAGACATGTTGTCAATTCAATAGGTAGGCAACAAATTGCAAATCGTTTCTACCAAACGACCTTTGAGAATATTTTGCCTCGCTTTTCGTATGGACCCACGACTAGTGCGACATCCATATTATTAAATGTTAAGTCTACACCATCAATCTTGATAAGACATACCCGAATCATGGACGTTCCACGACTCGTGAGACAACGCCATGACCCGAATATGCCCTACCCTTGGTACTTTAACTCGTGCATCAAAGAAACGATCATATTGCTCTAATTACACCCGTTCCACGACTCGTGAGACAATGGATGAATCGAATACAACTCATGACCGATCCCTATTGATGGAAGGCATAGACTACGAAAACTCGCTTGCCCATTATGACTTAATTATTAAAATCGATTGGGTCGAGTGGAGCTTTTTAATTATTTGAAGTTGCAAGATCTCACCAAATTTTAGTTGTTTATCTTTGTTAGGTGATCTATCCTAACATGTATCACTTACATCAAATGGATAAAATACCAACAAAGCATAAACGGTCCTAGCATGCTCCTATCACTTGGTGGATGATCATGGGCCGATTGGTCAATCTAGGGTAAGCAAATAAATGGAAATAGAATCCTATTCTATTACATATGCATCACCATGCATACATGGCCTTCAAGGTCTTCAAGTCCTCCAAGTCCTTCAAGTCCTTCACAAGTCCTTCAAGTCCTTCATCTTGAATAAACCTCACAACCTAATGCCTACTCTCTTTACATTGACATAAGTCAAGAAATAAGAGGCATGCAAGCCCCATTTAATTACAAACCCAAAGTTCATATTAGAAGGAAAGATATTAAGTTATACCTCTCCCAATCTTGGGAGGTGAAGAGCCGCAAAGAATCGGGACAAGCAAGTGAGACCCGAAACCTTCAAGTACCTCCAAGCTCACGGGTTCAAATCTCCTTCTTTGAAACTTCTTTCTCCAAGAACCTCAAGAAAATCCACACCAAGATCTCCAAGTGTAGATCCTCCAAAGCTAGCCCACACACACAAGTGATAGCACTTAAGGAGTAAAGAAGATGAGCTAGATCTTGCAAATACACCCTCAAACTATTAACTAGAATGAAGTAGTACTTGAATCAAGTTAAAAACTTGATAAAGGAAGAGAAAGAGATGAAGAAAACAACTTTTCTTGCTAGGGTAGGAGAGAACCCGAACACACACTAAAAGGTGTAGTGTGTGTTTTTGTCTTGAAACTTGAACCACTAGAATAATGTGAAGACTATATCTTATATTATATGTTTCAATCTTGCAATGTAAGTTTCAATATTGGCTTCCTAGCACACTACTTTTAATGCAAGATAGTGGTGGTGTCCACCACTAACATATAATAAGGTATATATTTCTCTCTTATATATATATATCACATATATATATCAAACATTATATCATATCATATATGATCATCTCATAAGACCAATCTAAATTGGTCATGGGTTAATTGGACATTTATTTCCCAATTAATAAATCCAATCTCTAATTCAAAATTAGAAACCCATTTATTTATTCCTTCAATTAATTAGACCCTTCTAATTAATTTTTGACTAAACTAATTTAACACTTAAATTAATAGAGTCCTTCAATTAATTAATTTCCATTAATTAATTAATTACTACTTCTTGTCAAATCCAATGTGACTTTAATAGATTGAATTAAGTTGCATCTTGTGCTATTGTGTGTGACCCCTTGGGTTCACCATCAATTAGCCGTGGGCTGACAAACCATTTGTGATTTAATTAAGAGATTAATTAAACTACCTTTAATTAATCACTCTTAGACATGATCTCATCAAATCTAGAGTACCCACCACTCGAGGTAGTCGTCTAGTCACGGTCGACGAGTCCTAACTAATGATGAAAATAAAGTGTGAACCTTTCTTGAATTGATCTCATCAATCCTCTTACGCATACCATGCACGTACGCTCCTTCCAATAACTTATTTCCCGATCGAGGCCTAGGACATGGGGTCCAACGGATTCCTATTAGCCTTGATAACTATGCGTCTTTATTCTTTATGGTGATTCCTTTTAGTGATTACCCATTTGGAAACTCCTTTCCAAATCTAACATCACTCACTTCGGCCGAAGATTCCCGGAATCAATCCATACAAAAGAATGCATAGGAAATCACCCAACCACATCATGGTGGGAGTTAATGGATCTTATATTGACGTCATGAACCTCACTACGAAGCAATCCATACCCAGCGTGAAATTATAATGACTCGCTCATTAGTAGTCGAGTAACACATCAAAGCATAAACGCTCCGCATGAAGTTCAATCTAACGTCTCAAGTCAAAGGACCAATGTACGTACACTATCATAAGTAGAAGAAATCTTCATCTCCGATAAACTCCTAAGATGAGATTTTTCTAGCGGGGTTTCGATGCGCTTGATCTTATCAAGCCACCCACTCATATGCATTGATATCTACCATATCGATGTCCATGGAACTATCCATCCACATGCAAAAGAGAATGCATACTCGTGCAAGTCTTACCGAATACAATGATGCCCTATCTCAATTGTATTCTACGACTTGGAAAGCTTTTAAGATCATAAACCATAGTAGAACATATTCCATAGAGGGATGCACCATGTTCCATAGTTTCAACAATATCAGGGCTTCATAAATTGCTTAGATGTATCACAATTAATGAAGAATTGCCAATGCGAACTTTTATTGATCATGAATAAGATTGATTACAAGAGTAATCAAGACAACTGATTGGCTTGCAGGGCACTACTCTAACTTTGGATTCATCGTTTTGTCTATAAAACCACATGAACTCATATTTGTCTTTCTTTATTATTTTTCTTCATATATTTATCATGAACTAATTCTTTAGGATCTAGGGTTCTTATGAAACTATGTTACTTTGATTATTTTTATTGGATTATTCGTAGTTAGGGGCAATTCTTGTGTTTGATTTAATTTCGTTCTCTATGCTTGCAACTTGATTGATCACCTAGTTGTTAGATTTAATATTCTTTTTTAACTTGGAAAAGGGAGATAAGGATTAGATAGGAAATTGAATAGTAAACGACTCTTAGTATAGGAATATACTTAAGGCGTTTATATGCGTTACATGAGGTTCGTGTTTAATGCTTTGTGTTATTTATGAATCACCTAGGAATAGGATCGATTTGTATAATACATTAGGTTCTTCCGTATTTCAGAAGATACATAGGAATATACTTGAACCCTCGGGTAGCACTCTTGTCACCACAATAATTACGAAAATCTCAATTGAGCAATCGATAGATAACATAGTGGATTATAACCCTAGGTTTCTCTTCTCATTATTCGAACTCGATCCAAGTACTTTACTTATTTACTTAATTAATTAGCCCCAAAATTATATTTGAATTGTGAACCAGATTAAAAGTAAATTAGAAATTGGAATTGGTAGATATTAGTCAAGTCCTTGTGGAGACGATACTCTTATACTTACTCTTTATTACTTGTTCGATACGTGCACTTGCGTTTATTTGCGTGTGTAAAATCCGCAACAAGTTTTTGGCGCCGTTGCCGGGGACTTGCAACATTTATTTGCCAAATTTTTTTTTTTATTTTTCTTTTGGTTAGTTCCTAGTTAGTTGTTCTCTCTTTCTCATTCTCTTCATTTTGTATGAATCATATCAGTTATCATTGGCTTAATGAAGGAATGACTTGTGTGTATTGTGCAGGTGAACACTCGTACGATCTGTGCCCACTGAATTCAAATTCATTGTTATACGTGGATCAATTTTAGGGTAGTCCGTATGGTCAGAATCTTCACCCCAACAACTACAATTCAGGGTGGGGGACTAACCCAAATGTTCCATGGAGCGATGATCTGGGAAGTAATCAATACACAAACTGCATGATGACCAACTCGTTCAAACCTCCAAGCTATCAAGAGTATTCTCAGCCACCACCAACTGAACCAAGTATTGCATTTATGAGGGCATTCACCGATTGTATGGAGGAGATGAAAAAGATCGGATCTGAAATGGAGGCATTCAATTTGATTATGGGTAAACTTGACGCTAACTCATTTCAAGCTCAACCAGTGAAAACTGTCCTTCAAATTCAGAGTCAGCATGTTACGTGGGAAATAATCGAAACAACCAAGATTATAACCCCTATTCTAACAGCTATAATCAGCACGCTGGACAGGGATCAATCAATGCCACAACTCAGCAACAGCAAAATCCACCAGGCTCTCAAGGTCAACAAAAACAACCACTAGTGGATAACAAACCATCGCTAGAATAAACGCTGAAGCAGTTCATAAACCATATATCTGCATTCTTCAACTAGACAAATGCATCTATTCGAGACTTAGAAACCCAAACAAATGCAACAAATGCATCTATTCAAAACCTAGAAACCCAAATGGCTCAATTAGCTCAAGATAGGCAGCACAGTCCTCAAGACTCACTCTTGAATGAAGGGGATAATTCGATATTATTAGATACTAAGCCGAGCGAGACAAACTCTCGTATTGTTGAGAGTGAAATAGAGCAGCCGCATAGCAATAAATTGACAAGTTTCGATGTTCGTCATAACGAGGTGATCCCGGATGCAGATGACAATATCTTAATCATTCCGAAGGACGAAGACATCAAGGGAGACACCGAACTCTAAAATTCAGTGACGTTGATAGATGTGATTGAGGTAATGGAAATAGAGGAGGATACAATTGAGTTTATCATACCTCCAATTTATGAGTCAAAAGGCGATGAATCTTATTTTGGTGTGGATGAGAAATTAGTTAGAGATACGCAAAAAGGAAGGTTTGATGATAAAACGAACTACAATATGCATACCCATCCTCAAAGCGTGACTTGGATAAGAGTTGGTAAAGATTACAAGAGATTTGAACCTAGTGATAGAGATTGTCGATTCGATACGAGGTTCAAATTTGTCCCAATTGAGCTTACAAGAGAAAGACCAAATTTTGGGACATTAAATAAAGCAAAAAGGCCCGGACTTATGCTTGATCCGGACGGGACCCTATTCGATTATTGGCCACTTTAAAATGGAAGTATCAAAGTCAAGCTAAGGACTTAAAACTAAGCGCTTCTTGGGAGGCAACCCAAGCTTTCAATTTTCCTTTTTGTCTTGTGTCTTGTTGTGTGTTTAGTTTCTTTTTTTGTGTTTGTTTTGTGTGCAGATACATCGATGCTCTGGAGAATATTAAAAATATGATGAAAAGAAGGACGCATCAAGGTGGAGGTTAGCACGAATAGAAAATTTCCAGTAGCTTCAGGCCATGGCTCAAACTGAATCAAGCCATGGCCCAATCTCGAGAATAGTGAAAAAAAAATTCCAAATTCTTCAGGCCATGGCTCAACTTGAGTCAGACCATGGCTCAATTATCAACAAGAAAAGTGAATAAATTACAGAAGCTTGAAGCCATTGCACAACTTGAGTCAGGCCATGGCTCAATTTTGAACAAGAAAAGAGAATAAATTCCAGAAGCTTGAAGCCATGGCACAACTTGAGACAGGCCATGGCTCAATTTCGAGTGCAAAAAGGAACAAATTTCCAGATTCGGAAGGCCATGGTTCAAATTGGATCGAGCCATGGCCTCAAAAAAAAAAATTCTGAATCCCTAGTCCATATCACCACCCGCCTCCATCATGATCAATCTACACATGCCACCTCATGCTCCGTCCAATTTACGCTGCCACCATCACCACGTTGCCGCTCTGAATGGGGATTTTGTTTACTAAGATGGAGCAACGAGCAATGGGAGCATACAATTCTCATAGCGTATTCTTTTTCCAATTCTCTTTTACATTGATGTATTATGTTTTTGTTTGTTTGTTTGTTTGTTCTGTCGACCTCTTTTTACCTCTTTGAGTCGCAGTGGGGACAATGCTTAGTTTAAGTTTTGGGGTGAGGTCGCATTTACTTCGTGCATGCTAGGCCGACTTTGACTAAATTTTTTGAAATTTTATGTATTTTTGATTGTTTTTCCTACAATATTCTAAGCACGAATGCATAATCGAGAATTGAGGATCACGTCAGAGAATTATAGTTAGAATAGAGATTAAGAAATCCTTTCTTGCAAACCTGATCTCTAGATTCAAGGGTTAAAGTGCTAAGGGTCTAAGTGATAGTTTTGCCTAAGTTTGGGGGGAAGGATAACTTTAACAAGAACCAAATAAAGCAAATGATTGAAAAACTATAAGTTAAATTCAAAGAAAATAACCTCACTTGTATGAGACCTGAAAAACCTCATCGCTTGAGACTTATACTTGCACTCCTCTAACTTGACTGCAATAAGATGAACGATATATGGGTGCATCGACTTAACTATTCTACTATTCTGCACTCCTCTATTTTGACTGCTTCTTTAGAACGAGTTATGAGTGTGAGTGTGCTAAATATACTTAAGTTATGCTAATCAATGAAGAAAGTGCTATGTGAAAGTTCAAACTTAAAGAATTCCATAACTTCGACTGAAGGCTTTGCGAGAACATAGTAATTAGTATGATAACCTAAGAAAATAGAGAATATGTTTGGCAATTTAGGAATTCATGCAATTAGGCTCAGTGATTTCGAAGCTATGGATCTAGGTGAATCCGACATGCTCGTTTTATGTATACACACACACACACGCAGGAACTACATGATAGAATGCATAACGTTTTGAAATTGTTGGTTAGTAGTTTGACTTGGGGTGCATGAATGTAAATGTTCGTGTCGTTGTTTAAGTTTTTGTCATTACTCGAGGACGAGTAATAGTTTAAGTTTGGGGGTGTGATAACTCTGTGAAAACAGTGTTATCAAGTCTATTTTCTTTACTCATTCGATTACTTTTATTAGAGTTTTGGTAGAATCTTAGGCAATTTTAGATAGTTTTTTGTTTTGTCGCTCGAGTCATTGGTTTGATTGTTTTGTGCATGAATTGAGGTATTTTCTTATATATTGTGTTCATATTTATAGGCCTAAGCTATTTTGGATCCAAAGACATGATTGGAAGTGAAGAACAACGAATTAAAGATCAAATGAAGTCAAGTAGCGCAAGAACGAAGAAGGAAAATGATGTTAGAAATGTTGTTATGCACTACGAGGACCATAACTCTTTCAAGGAAGCTCCAATGAAGTTGAAATTCGACTATGATGTAGTGGAATGAGTTAGCTACACCACAGATTTTATGGATCTTGATTTGGAGTTCGGAGCAGAAAGTTATGACACTTGCAAAACTGTCGCGCAAATCTGTCGCGATTTTCAGCGGGCTTTTAAGAGAATTCTTGGGCCCAAAGTCTCCTACTTGGACTCAACTTGGTAGATCTATTTAAGAACTTCTAGGTCACGAAATTACACATCTTTGATCAGCTCTAAACATACTTTTCTCATAGAATACACCTACAACATCAAAGATCTCCATGGAGAAAGATTGAAGAAAAGAGCGAAGTCTTAAAGATCACCAAAGCAAGAAGAACGCAATATTGAAGATCTCTATCTTGGATTCATCGTTTTGTATATAAAACCACATGAACTCAGATTTGTCTTTCTTTATTATTTTTCTTCATATATTTATCATGGACTAATTCTTTAGGATCTAGGGTTTTTATGAAACTATGTTACTTTGATTGTTTTTATTGGATTATTCGTAGTTAGGGGCAATTCTTGTGTTTGATTTAATTTCGTTCTCTATGCTTGCAACTTGATTGATCACCTAGTTGTTAGATTTAATATTCTATTTGAACATGGAAAAGGGAGATAAGGATTAGATAGGAAATTGAATAGTAAAGGACTCTTAGTATAGGAATATACTTAAGGCGTTTATACCCGGTACATGAGCTTCGTGTTTAATGCTTTGTGTTATTTATGAATTACCTAGGAATATGATCGATTTGTATAATACATTAGGTTCTAACGTAATTCGGAAGATACATAGGAATATACTTGAATCCTCGGGTAGCACTCTTGTCACCATAATAATTACGAAAATCTCAATTGAGCGATCGATAGATAACATAGTGGATTATAACCCTAGGTTTCTCTTCTCATTATTCGAACTCGATCCAAGTACTTTACTTATTTACTTAATTAATTTAGCCCCAAAATTATATTTGAATTAGGAACTAGATTAAAAGTAAATTAGAAATTGGAATTGGTAGATATTAGTCAAGTCACTGTGGAGACGATACTCTTATACTTACTCTTTATTACTTGTTCCATACGTGCACTTGCGTTTATTTGCGTGTGTAAAATCCGCAACAATCGAATAAGGGTCGGTATGGCAGAGACTCAATGCCTACAAACTCCAGATGTCAAACCACCGACCTAATGCCTATGGTTCGATCTCCAATCCTAATCCGATTCCACGCCCGGGAAAAATCCATTTTACCGAACTAAACACTTCAAAGGAAGAAATTCTCACTGTTTTGGAGGAAATGAATCTAATACCTAAAGCTGAAAGGATTACTCAAGCAAGACCAGGGGCCTTGAACTATGATAAATATTGTCGATATCATAGAGTTTGAGGACACAGTACGGAAATTTGTTATCAACTGAAGGTCGAGATCGAGAAATTAATTGTACAAGGAGAACTTAAGGAGTTCGTCAAAAAGGGAAACTATAACAATCATTATAGATCCATTAAGCCCCCGGGAGTTGGCCTTTCAACAACGCGAAGCTCGGAATCAACCAGACGAGTAGCCGAACGGAGTGATCAACATGATTGTAGGCGGACCGGCGGGGGGAGACAGCAGAAATGTAAGGAAAAGAACAATGAGGTCGATCAAGGCAATTGTATCGGCCAAGAAAGAGATATTCTCTTTGGAACCACCTTCCATGGAGAATCAAGTGATAAGCTTCAGTGATGCGGACAGACCATCATATGTTACTTGGGATCCGGATGATGATGATCCCGTTTTTTCCATGGTTCTAACTCTGAAAATTGCTAACTATGAAGTTAAAAGAGCTTTGATTGACAATGGTAGTTCCGCGAATATTATTTCTTCTGAAGCTCTTTCTAGAATGAATCTCCAACATCCTTATTTGGATAGAGTGATTACTCCTTTGGTCGGATTTGGTGGTTCGGAAATTGACCCACCGGGAACCATTTTGCTAAGCATGACCCTCGGAAAGAAGCCAAGGAGTGTAACTAGAACGGTAAAATTCATAGTGGTGGAAACACCCTTTGCTTATAACACCATACTGGGAAAACCGGCTTTGAACGCATTCAAGGCAGTAGTATCGACATATCATCAAAAGTTGAAATTTCCGACCGATGGAGGGGTTGGAGAAATGAGGAATGACCAGTATATGGCCTGGAAATGTTATAATTCTTCCTTCTCCATAAATCGATAGGTCGAACCCGTGATTCCGAGCAAAAGAAGGCTGGTCGATTTAGAATCAAGATCGATTTCGGACCTACCGGTCCCCGACGGTGATAAACTACAGGGAAAGAAAGGCAAGAACGTAGATATGAGCGTCCAAGCCCCCGAGTACAAGAAGGTTGCCTTAGTTCCTGGTTCTCCAGAAAAGGTTACCAGGATCGGAACGGAACTGAGCGAGGGAATGGAAACTATGCTCGTTGATTTTCTACGAAGAAATATGGATGTCTTTACGTGGAGCTCGGATGATATAGTGGGGATCGACCCTCGGGTAATCACGCATTCGCTGAACATAGACCCAAAGGCAAAACCTGTTCGATAGAAGAAGCGAAATCATGGACGAGAAATGGATAAAATAATCAATGCGGAGGTAGACAGTTTGTTGACAGCCGGTCAAATTAAAGAGATCAAATTTACCGAATGGCTGTGTAATGTGGTTTTAGTTTCCAAGGGGGAGAAGGTCGAGAAAAAATGGAGAATGTGCAACGATTTCACCGACCTAAATAAGTTATGCCAAGGGGACCCTTATCCATTGCCTCGGATCGACATGCTGGTAGACTCTACTCCAGGGTTCGGTTTCTTCAGTATGATGGATGTTTTTCAATGGTTTTACCAAATATTTAAGAACGAGAGGGATCAAGATAAAACTACTTTCATTAACGAGCGAGAGGTTTATTACTTCAATGTCATGCCGTTCGGACTAAGGAACGCTGGAGCAACATATCAAAGATTGGTCAATATGATGTTCAAAGATTTGATTGGAGAGATCATGAAAGTTTATGTTGATGATATGCTCGTGAAAAACATGACGGAAGAGGATCATATCAAGAATCTTGATCGGTGTTTCGCAATTCTAAGGAAATACGATATGAAGTTGAACCCAGCGAAGTGTACCTTCGGGGTCAGATCGAGAATGTTCTTGGGTTACCTTGTACACGAGCGCGGAATTGAGGCTAATCCTGAAAATATTCGGGCTATCACCGAACTGAAGCCGCCGAGGAGACTTTTGGACGTGCAGAGTTTGGTCGGAAAGATCATCTCCTTGAGCAGGTTCATTTCGCGGTCACCCGACAAGAGTTTGCCCTTCTTCAAATTATTGCGAAGATCTAAGAACTTTGAGTGCACTGCTGAATGCGATAAAGCCTTTGAAGATCTCAAGGCTTATCTTACTTCGCCGCCGATGCTGGCTAAACCGTCTGAGGGTGAACCTTTATACCTCTACATAGCGGTTTTAGATGAGGCAATTAGCTCAGTCTTGGTGAAGGTGGAGAAATCCGAGCACAAACCCGTCTACTATTTGAGCAAATTATTACAAGGCGCGGAGAAGAACTATATGGAAATCGAGAAGTTCGCACTTGCTCTAGTAGTAGCTGCTCGAAGATGGAGACCTTACTTTCAGACTTATAAGATTATTGTTTTGACTAACCAACCTTTGAGGCAGGTCTTATCTAAACCAGAGTCTTCTGGAAGATTGATAAAGTGGGCGGTAGAGCTCGGACAATATGAAGTTGAATATCGACCAAGGACAACAGTCAAGGCTCAAGTTTTAGTGGATTTTATCCTAGAAACCACAGGCACGAACGTTCCGGATGAAGTGGAATCTTCAGAAGTAAATTCGATCAAGGAGGCCGAGGAACCAATATGGTTAATGCACGTTGATGGATCTTCAACTAAAAAAGGAGAAGGAGCAGGAATACATTTCCAGGGTCCTGGCGGGGAAGATTTGAGTTGCACAATTACATTGGACTTCGTTGTTACCAATAACGAAGCGGAATATGAAGCTCTAATTGCAGGAATGGAAATGGCTCTGAAGGCAAAGGTAAAATTCCTTACTGTGCTTACAGATTCCGAACTCGTACATAGACAGGTCAAGGGAATTTACGAAGCTAAGGAGTTGAACATGGTAAAATACCTTAACAATGTAAAAGATCTTATCTCCAAGTTCGAGAAGTTCGAAATCCAACCGATTCCCAGGGAGAAAAATCTGTTGGCAGATCTGCTCTCTAAATTTAGAGGAACTACTAACGGAAAGAGGGAAATAGTTATTACTTGGTTACATTCGAACACACCGGCTATTGAGTTAGACCTTACTCCGAACATTGATATTATGGAGATCGTTGAACAGATACCCTTCTGGTCGATCCTTTCATAGAGTATTTGCGAGAAGGAAAACTCCCTGAAGATACTAATGAGGCTCAGAGGGTTAAATATCGATCACCATGCTTCGCCCTAGTGGAAGGAAGGCTCTATAAAAGATCCTCATCGGGGATTTTACTAAATTGTGTTTCTGAAGGTCAATACGACATGATCCTGAGAGAAGTCCATGAAGGGGAAGCTGAGAATCATTGTGGCGCTCGAGCATTGGCTCTGAAATGCTCGAGGGCGGGGTATTATTGGCCTACTCTTATTTCTGACTCGCTCGATTATGTGAAGAAATGCCATTATTGTCAGATTCACTCAAATTTGATCCACCAACCAGCAGAGCAGATGCATTCTATTCCTATTTGCTGGCCTTTCGATAAATGGGGTATTGATATTGTCGGTCCTTTTTCGACTGCTAGAGCAAGGAAGAATTATGTATTGGTTGCCGTCGAATATTTCAGCAAGTGGGTAGAATGTGTGGCCTTAACCAAGATCACTCAGGATCCGAACCTTCAAGGTCGGTGACTTGGTGCTGAAGAAAGTTGAGGTCTCGAAACACGTGGGAAAACTACAATCTAATTGGGATGGCCCTTATGTTGTTGTCGAGGTCGGAAAGAAAGGCTCTTATAAAATTGCTTATCCAAATGGAGAAGTTCTTCCACGAACATGGAATGCAGTTAATGATATGAACCTCGCCACGAATAACGAGACCCGAATTATTAGGACTCCTAGGATCGTTCTACAATCAGGTTTAGATGGATTTAATGAAGACGCCACAAACGATGATGGATGAATCGTTTGATAAGTCGATGGATGAATGCCACAAGTCTTCTTGATAAGTCATGAGGACGCCACAAACGATGTTGACTGAATCGCTTGATAAGTCGGAACGCCACAAGAATGCTTGATAAGTTCGTGAGGACGCCACAAACGATGGTGGATGAATCGTTTGATAAGCCACAAAGATTTTACTGACCTTTGATAAGTTCATGAAGAAGAATTCTTCAAAGAAGGTGGAGAATACTCAACACAAATTAATTGAAGACTAAATCTTGAATTCATTAAAGAAAAAGGTCTTTTAAATAGGACAAGATTACATCTTGAAAAGAACTAGGAAACTATAAAATAGTAAACTAACCTAATACCAAAAGGAAACTAAATCCTAGTAAAGAATAAACTAATCCTACAAAAACAATGAGCTAAATTCGAAATTAAAAGATTACTATATTAAAATGTCCCACATGACAAGTAAATATTGGACTAGATCTTCTTCAATCTTGATTAGCAATTAATCCTTCTTGACCGAACAACTTGTCTTCAATTAATTCTTCCAATTCTATTTTTGTGCTCTTCATGGTCACATCATTCTCCTCCTCTTAAAATAGATTTGCCCGCAAATCATCGCCGACCTTGCAAAACATTGCAAAACATTTTTTTTCGATTTATTTTTTTTTAACTTTTTTGTTTCTCAATTTTTTTTTCGATTTTTCTTTTCAACATTTTTTTTTAACTTTTTTTTTTTTGACAAGAAAATAAAGGATAGGCAAACCTGAGACTAGAACAAAGCTCTAATACCAAATGATACGAACCTCGCCACGAAAAGCAAGACCCGAATTATTAGGACTCCTAGGATCGTTCTACAATAAGGTTTAGATGGATTTAATGAAGACGCCACAAACGATGATGGATGAATCGTTTGATAAGTTGATGGTATCAAAAGTGAAATTCTCTCTTAGGCTAAGTGCTTTTGATCGAGCTGCGGAGCATAGACGAGCAGGGTCGGGGCCTATCTCCAGGACTTTTAACCGATCTTGGATCTTCATCTATGAACAATGATTACTATGCCCAATTTAAGATCATCAGATCGATCTCCGATCTTGAAGCCAAGCGCTCCCGTCGGAAACGGTTTTTCCAGCATTCTTGCTACCGTTTCCCCGCTGGTTCATTCACACCTGGCCCCTAAGCCAGGCAATTTCCGATCCGTTGATCACATAGTCTTCGTAAATTTCCTCCATCACTCCGAGCAATCTCGTAGGCACCATTCTTCAAGAAAAACCTTGAAGAAGCTGCTGCTCGAGATTGAAATAGCTCCTCTGGGGGGTTGATCAACGGACCGACTAGGTGCAGCGTAAGAAGACCGGAATTCTAACTCGTCTCAGATATGGAATATCCAAGAAAGCAGGTTGTCTGCCGGTATTCTAAGCGCTAGGTTTCTTGTCTGTTGATATTCTAAGCGAATAAAGTTTTGTCAAAAGGAATAAGGTCGGAAAAAAGGGTGCGATTTCTAATTCGAACTCTTTTATTTGGGAAAAAGGATGGAACATGTTGATCGAAATATTTGAAATTCGAAAGGTAAAGTTCGGACAAGGCATTTGCGTGAAGGTAAAAAATGTGATAGTAAATTTGGAGCTATTTATAGTGGAAGAGAGATAAATCCGACGGATCAGATTACACGGGACGAACGACTATGATAAGAGCGATAAATGCGTCGATCGTTCCGCTTCCTGAGAAATAGGGCACTGTTTGGCTAAAAAAGAAGATACCTCCTCAGTTAGACTAGGAAATTTTCGCAAGACGAACGGACTCTTGATCGATCTAGCTACAGATTCCTTCATATGGTGTCATAAAAAAAAAAAAAAAAAAGGAGGAGGAGGAAGGAAGGAAGAAAGGTTGAATGACTCAAGATCAAAGGTATCTTGGTACTACGATCAAAAGTGTCTGAAAATAAATTTTATAAGGAAAATTTTGAAGTTTTAAATATCATGTCATCCTCCGCTCACTCGGTCGGAAACTTTGTTCAAGTATTAGTGTCAATCGTTCATGTTCGATCGACATTGCCCAGGTTAGGACGATCATTCAACTTCTATCCTTCAAATCGTTCATATTAGATCAATTGTTTATGTTCGACCAACGGTTGAAGTTCAGAAATTTAGTGCAGGATTATTATTGCCAATTTGAGTTCGATCGGCAATGCTCAGATTAAGGAGTTCATACAACTGCAGTTCTTCAATTTCTCATGTTCGATTAATTGCTCACCTTCGATTAATTGTTCATATTCAGAAAAATTTCCAAGGAAAGTCTTAAGTAATCGGATATCGAATTATCTTCTGGTTGCTGGCTCGGAAGATCAGTTCGAATACTGTCATTCAATTAATTATTAAAATTCGATCGGATTATTCAAGTTAAGAGTTCATTCAACAATTATTGATCGAACAACATAATTCAGATGCAAAGAAATTCACAAGTTTTATTCCGATCAAGAAGGTGTATACAATTAGATCCTATTACAAAGATACAAGACTTCAGAAAGCACAAAGTTACAAGAGATAATTTTCGATCCTATTACAAGCTAATACGTTACATTCCGATCATATTACATTCTACAATCCTATGAAATTTTCGGCTTCTTCTCCCACAGGTTGGTCGATATTATCCATGCTCGAGCGTGGAATCTTCTTTGGACCCGCAGGCTTTTGTCCTTATTTACGTCTTTCCGAAGATGAACGGGTTAATGCATCTTTTTCTAGGTTAAGACATCTTTTCCAAGATGCAGCATGAATACTTTATTGCTGACCTCGTCCTCCAACGCCGCCCGTAATACACCTTCGAAAATGCATTGTGGCAATAGGTCCCCCAAATGGAGATCCATGCCAAAGGAATGACAAATGCTACCGACCATCCTTGGAGAACTTGATGCTCGTACTCCACCAACTCTTTAGGGGATCGAGCAGCTCTCCGGATCCTGGGTAGTCAGCAATACCAAGGTATTTTCCTTGACTGACTGACCCCAGGCAAGGATCGGTAGCTTATTGGTTTTCTGGATTTAGCTTATTGGCTTTCCAGATCGGAAATATTTTTGTCTGTCGATATTCTATGCGAATTAAGGTCGCTCATGTTTTTATCAAAGAAAGTTCAAAGTCTAAACTCAAAAAGTTGGGTCGAAAGGGGAAGATTTTCGATCACCATCGCCGGAGCAAAATGATGATAAAAATGGGAGAATGGACAAAATTAGGAAACTTAAGGGAGACCTCTTTTATAGTAACAGTTGGGGCTCAATCCAACGGCTGCCATCCATTAAGATGGACGAACGAATAGGGATTGTTTGGCGGAGGAAATCATAGAATTATCAGTTTATTCGCGGAACAGTTATGGATTTAACTTACAATATCGCACGGGTTCGGAAGTTACGGTCTGGCACTCGTGTGATCGAAAATTTGATGATTAAAGAATTTCGGTTCGACTAAAACATAGGGGAATGAAACATTCAAAAGAGTTATTTTCACAATATTGAGTTTATTTTCTACGATCGGAAAATGCACACATAATTGGGGACAAACATATAGTCAACAAAGAGGTATATCTAAGCATCAAAAAATAATGGATGGAATAAAACAGCGCGAAGGCCGATGACAAGTTCAAAGATTCAACAAGAGACAAAGATATTATAGGCAGACTGATTAAACACTTCAACTATTTTCAAATTACAACAGGCCGAGAAATGTACTACGAGCTTAGAGAAGTTTATTCTCGGAAATAATCTTCCGAACTTCATCACTGCGGACGTCGTAACCCTGCTTATAAGCATCCTTCTCACGGCGCTCGAAGTCCTTATCTTGCTCGTAAAGTCGTTTAAGATCTCCGAGCTCTTTCCCCAGCTGCTGATGGATTTCTTCACCTTTATCCTTGGAGGCTTTCTCTTTCTCCGAAGCTATCTTCTCTTTGTTTGGTGGCCTCCAGGGCATTCTCCAGTTTGGCGTTTTTCTTCTCTAACTCAGGAGTGAGAGCAGCTCGTTGTTCGGCCTCCTGCTCGGCCAACAATTTGAGCTCAAGGAACTCTTTCTCAGCCTATTAACAAGGAAAACAAATAGATGACGGTACTGACATATATGTGAAATAAAAAATAAGAAGGAAGAGAACTAGCAGTAGCAACAAATTTTTCGAGCAACAAATTTTTAAAACCTGGGCAAGGAAGCTTGATCCCAGCTGAAACAGTTGCAAAGGAGTTTTCCCCTTAGAGGGGCCTATATCAAAAACTGAGATGTGAGCCTGCAGAAGGCTCGGAACGACGTTTCGAGCGTCTCTTCGGAACGGGGCTCATCCTTTGAACCTCCAGGAACATAAGAGATATTTTCAGGAACCGAAGAAGCAAGAGGTTGATCGGAAGGATTTTCGAGCGTAGACGTTTCAGCTGCGCCCTTGGTTGGAGGAACCTTAGGCTCGGGAATGCCTTTCTCAGCAGCATTTACTTTTGCCTTCTTACTGGGCCCCCACTCTCGGGATTAATCACGGGGGCACCGGTCAGCGGTTTTCTCTCATTCACAAGCTTCTGAAGGGTCTCGGTCGGAGTGATCCCTTCAGAATGAGGTCTTTTGTGCGAAGACTCAGGCGCCTTCTCAGACTCCTTCTGCCTAAGTAAGGCCCGCTTGGAATCATCTAAAGGCTTAATAGGGGGGCTTCAGATTCAGTCTCGGGTTCTTCTTTCGATATTAAGAATTTGTTGGAAATAGTTCTGCCAGATTTCGAAGAGGTGTTTTTTTTCTTACTTTCTCCACCCTTAGAAGTTTTGGGGGAGGGGGGTGCTGAGGACTTGGGAGAGCTTTTCGAAGATTTCTTTTCTTTGCTCGGTTTCGTATCCTTCAAGGGACCCTTGCTTTTGACACCGCCTAGGAGCGATGAGAGGTCGATCGAGGAACCTAGTATTTTGTCCATAACTTTGATTAAGGGAGTAGTTTGGTTCGAATTTTATTTGCTAATCTATGAGCTCCAATCGCGGTGAATTGATATGATAGAAGAATGATTTGAGATGGCCCTTATATTAATAGCCGGAGTAACGCATCATTTTACTGGAATGGAATGGTCGCAACTCCCGAGAAAATTCGAGTAAGTATAACGAGAATAAATATAATTGGACATTTTCGTTCGTTGAATAGCAAAATCACTTAGTACATTCAAAGTCAGCAAAATTCAGATTACATGTACAAAAGGAAAATACATCAAAATAGACCTATTATATGGACTTGGCTAATTATCAAGGGTTTTCTTCCTCGTCTTCCTCTTCTTCGTCCTCATCATCGGAATCACTATCGTCTGAGTCGTCATCTTCACTATCTGAGCTGTCATTCTCTTCATCACCCTCGCCGTCAGCATTGTCATCAGTCTTTGCGGAAGGAGGAGTGTGTTGTTCTTCTTGGGCATCGGAATCACCGTCGACGTCAACTTCCTCATCTCCATCGACCTCATTCTCCGATTGCGGAAAATCAAAAGCTTCAAGCATGTCCGGGTTTGGCATAGGGACTCCGTACTCATCAAGGAACTTAGTAAATTCATGGCCTTGTAAATCTCCAAGATCTGCTGGAAGTGGCGAAGCCTTATAATCCTGTCCAAAGATGTTCTTATAGGCATTCATATGAGGGACATTATCCGAGAGCTGGCCCGAAATCTTCCCAGCTAGGACTAACTGCTGAACACCCTTGTAAAAGAACGATTGGTTGATGGGGCCAAACCGCAACCGGACCAAAGCATCGAGAAAAGGAGATTCCAAAAACTCCCTTATGGCTGGAAGTCTAGCCTCTTCTTGACATTGAGCGTACGAGTGTTCGGAATCCGCCTTCGCCTGTACTAACTCAGCTTTTAAGCGCTCAACCTCAAGTTCGAGGGAACTCTTTTCTCCGATCGCTCCAAGTAGATCCTCCTCGACCGCAGTCGTGAATTTGTCACCTTTGGCCTCTTGAATCTCCTTTCTGGTCTCAGTAAGCTCTTTCTCCACCGCAGACAGCTTGGCCAAAGTCTCAGTCAGCTGAGCCGCCGTTATTGCATCTTCCCTCAGAATGCGTTTGAGGGCCGGATGAGCTTGGTGAGACTCTTCCTCCAAGATGGCAAGCCGGTGGGATTGATAAACGAATAGACCTCCAGCCTGCGAGGATGACAAAGTATTTTCATAAGTTACACATATGCTAAGATCGGAAAATACGTAGCGAATTTAAACTTTTACCTCTTGATACTCTCGGGAAAAATCACCCAAGACTTGAAAGCCATCCTTGAAGAACAACTCAGTATTGTCATCCTTGAATCGCCCAGCCAGAAGTATCCGGATCGATTTATCTACTAAGTGTTGATGGAATAGTGCCCTGCAAGCCAATATATTTAGCTTGTATTGGAACTATCATTATCTTTCTTTAGTATAAATGTAATAATACGCAAGTTTATTTATATGTGTATAAGGATAAACAATGGCCAACTTCATCTCTCGCGAATACATTTAAGCGATTGGTTGAAACCCTGAGATCACTCACGACTATGGGACTATACACTTCAGTACTGAGTGCACTTATCATGAAACAGTCTCAAAGGTCGTGATCTCGAAAATGTTCCAAGTCATAGATTCATATCGAGACGGGGTATCGAGTGAATCGTCAAGACTTGTACGATTATGCATGATTCACACGGAGTGAATTTGTTGTAGTTTCATGAACAAGGCATTTGAGGCCAGTGCATATGACTAGGTGATTCGATGGAGGATCGAATGCATCGAACGACCCGAACAGAGAAACCCATTGTGGAAGCGCATGACGCATATCGGTGATGGGATGTTTCTCAAAGGATTATAATAGTGTACGATTTAGTCCTATGACTTGAGGTGCTAGGGCGAATTCGGTGCATGAAAGTGCGTACTTAGATCTAGGTATAGGCCACTTAGCTTGGTCATAAAAATGCCTAGGTTGGGTGCGTATGGACATGTACGCGAGTGGTTAGTACCAAGATGGAATCTGTTGACTCATCGTAATGGATGAGAATATTTCCTATACGATTCTTAGATAATGTTTCCAAGGAATCCACGGCCGTGGTCGGTGACGGATTTGGAAAGGGGTTTCCAAATTTAAGAGTCACACTGGAATATTATCCTGAATTAGAAAGTATAGTTATCGAGACAAATTTAGAGGTGCCGATCAATTCACACACCCTAAGTCTTGATCGGGAAATTGGTCGACAGAAGGACCGTATGTACATGGTAATTATATGAGGTGAGGTTCACTAAATATCAATTCACCTGATGTTGGGCTTCATGGGCTTGTGGCTAGACATCGACCATGAAGTGTGGGTACTCCTGAATTAATAGAGGAATTGATTCTAGGAGTGGTCAATTAAAGGTAGTTTAATTGATCGGAGCAATTTATTGTTCATAAATTAAATCACGAGGTTTCGTGAGCCTGCTGCCAATTGATGGTGAACCCAGAGGGTCACACACAATACAATTGGACGGTGACTGTTCTGTAGGAATATAAAAGGAATTAATTGATTTAAAAGTAATTAAATCAATTAAGTGAATTAAAGTGTTAATTCAAATGGGAGATAAATTAATTAATTGATTTAATTGATTTAAATGACAATTGATTAATTAAACTAAATATTAATTAAGTAATTAATTAATATGGGCTGGATATTTAATTAAGTAATTAATTAAATTAAGGTGGGCTTGCAAGAAATGGACTCCTAAGCCCATTAGGAATCTTGTAACCCTAGGACTTGAGGAGTGCTTATAAATAGAGTTCTAACAGAACTCAGAGAGAAGACATCTAAGCAAAAACCCTAGTCTTCTCTTGCCCTAGGAAATCCGCCCCACCCTGCGCCGCCCAAGCCCTAGCGCCGCCGCCGTGTGCTGCCGTAACACCGCCGCACCGCCGCCGTGAAAGCCCTAGTGCCGCCGCCGCAAATCTTCTCCCTCATTCCTTTTGTGCAGAATTTTGATCTGTCAAATAGATCTGCACAATCCTTCATCAACAAGCCTCTTAGATCTAGTTCTGAGCCTAAGACTAAGAGGTGTCATCATAATCCAGTTGGTGTGGACTTTTCTCTGGAGGTGAGACGCTTGGATCACTCCAGTGAACCAGAACCTTAATCAGAGTTCAGAATCAGAGTTGGAGGTTTCCACCACCTTGCCTGTGGTGAGGTAAAAATCGAAAACCCCCTTTGTTAGATTGTTTCTGTGCTTTGTTTTATGTCTTTCGTATATATAACTTGGAGATATTATTATGGGATCTGTGGGTGTGCCTTGAAAAATTTTAATTTCCGCACTCTGTTGTACTGACAATCGAGGCATATCCCAACAGTGGTATCAGAGCCAACTCCATGATTATTATACGAAAGGCTTGAACATAATATGTGTTTATATTATATGTTTAATTATGTATATTAAAACGCATGATAATTATGTTCTGTCGATTGATTCTTACTTGTTATGACTAGATCTACAATTGGGTAAAACTGTTTTTCAGATCTATAGCGTTTTCATAGTTTTTGAAAACTTCAGGACTCTTTGGGCAAAATCGCAAACTAGGGTTTTAAAGGGCTTAAAAATTCGAAATTTTAGAATCTGGAAATTTCAAAAATTCTGGACTGTTTTCGCAAACTGGTCGCACGCTTTTTGGGGGTCATTTTGTAATTTCTGAAAGTTTAGGGACTGTTTTGCAATTACCGAAACTTCAAGGATCTGTTTGGAAAAATCAAAAATTTTCAGAATTCAAAATTTATTTTCTGGAATGCTGGCCGAAACTGCTTTGGGTGTTTTTGTAACTTTTTAAAAGTTTTTGGGGTCAAAGTGCAATTTTCGATAATTGAGGGGCCGAAAATGCAATTTTCAAAAGTTGAAAAACAGAATCTGATTTTCAGCAGGAAAATTTATTTTGTTTACCCGAAAGTTTATTTTGTCATAATTAGTAGTGACTAAAAGTAAGAATCAATGGAAGTTAGCTTTAAAAGGATGTTTTAAAATTAAAGAAAGGAGAAAGTAAAATGTTGTTTACATGTTTCTTGCTCTACGTGAACTGTTTACGTGATTTTCGATCGAGCCGAGCTTTGACCTTAGGGTAGATGTGATTGGTTTAATTTAATGTTTGGTTTTTATTAGGGCCTGCGAGCCTTTTATGTTTTTGGGCCAATTTTAAGGCTTTGTAATAGAATAGGGCTTTAATGCTTTCCTAGTCTAGGATGGAGGCCCGTTACAAGCAAGATGGGAGCCCAAGGAGATATGAAGGCCATGTATGCATGGTGATTAATGTAATAGCATAGGCCTGTTTGAGAACCCTTTAGATTGACCAATAGGGCCAACATCAATGGCTCGATGATGGCCCACATAGGAGGCTCCCGATCGAAAACATATTGTGGTAGTATGCATGCTAGGCTTGTATGGCTTTTATTTATTTGTCGATTTATATTTAGCTTGTATGAGATGCGCGCTAGAATCTAGATCGTAATAAAAGATAAAGCATAATTGAAGCGGTGAGATCTCGAGGAGAGTTAGTATAACTTTCAAACCAGTAAACCCCCTCTTGAATTAAATATTAAGTCATATTGGATTAATATAAAATGAAGTATTTATATAAATCCAAGCCTTCCATCAATAGGGACTAGCGTATGTTGTCTACTTATCGATAGAGGTGATCCAGAGTCTGGCACCCGAGTCGAAGAAAGGGACAATACGTGAAATTCCTTGACTCCTGTTTTAACTAAACACGACATGGGTGAGGATTGGTCGGGATATGAGGATCGACCGATAACTAGTTACGGAGAACTCACGACCGGGCCCGTTGCTCATCATGATTGATGGGTTAGACTTAACGATTAGTAACACTTATGATGTAGCAGTGCTAGATAAGTGCGAAAATCGAGGCGAAATAGCTTGAAGGTTGTGGAGTAACACAATTGGCAATAAGTATGCCTACCTGGGGAATTGGTTGTATGGCCACGAGTCGTGGGTGCAATTAATTGCCGCTGGGACGTCAAGACCTACTAGGAAATAGAATTTCCCGAACAATTGAAGGGGTAATTGTTTCGATAAAATAGTGGGAGAACTTCTACGATAGAAAGTCCAACCTTCGTAGATTATAAGTATTATTCATTAACTAGTCCACTGAATGTTTGTCTTCTCTTTAAATTAGATACTGAGATATCAGTAATTATCCATTTTACTATTTATCCTCGACTAATAAAATAGCTGGATTAAAATATCGACTAGGCAAGAAACTTGAGAATTGTCTTAAATTCCAAGAATGGGAATGATGTTCTTAAACAAGCCTATGCCTTATGCGCTTACGAGATAAGTCAAAATAAAAGAAACGAGTCACCTATAGAGTATGGGAATCTTAAATGATCGTTTCCTCAAATAAGCATCAAGATTGAACGAGCTATGGAAGCAACATGAGGAGCATGTCTGAAGCTTCCACCTCAAAAGGCCCGTTTTGAGGACCAGTCTTCTGAAACAAACCTCCACTTCAAAAGTCTTGTTTTGAGGAGTAGTTTTGAATCAATATGATTCGAGACTTCTAAAGGAATTGTTTCAAAACTCGAGAATAATTGAAGGAACTAGTGTCAAGGATCACTGTCTTTGTTTTATCAATCTGAAAACTGGATCGATTAAACGTAAGCCTGCAAGTGATCTTAACATTAACTTCCTCCTAAATTCTCCTCCCGCTCATTCAAATGACTCTTGAAATAAACTGATCTTATTTGATAAGTTGATCACATTTCATGAATCAACCAAAGAATTGGTTAAAGGCAAATAGGATAAACCTATAATGATCGTTTACACTTCATGGACTGCGAAGTCAAAGAAGAGTAAAATGAAGAAGAATTTATTCTCTTCTAAATTCGACCATAAAGGTAGTCAAAAGAACGCAAGTAGCCTATAAGTCGAATTATCCCACTGCATCTAAGAAAGGCACTGATGTGTTTAACTGATTAGATGATCTAATTAATTAAGCAACGTTTCAATTAAAGGGTTAATTGAAAAGGAAAAGGGAAGCAATTAAAGTAGTTAATTGAAAGGAAGTAAATTAATTGAATTAAACCATTAGCTCAATTTTATTGAATTAATGTATGAAATTCAATTAATACAAAGATAATAATCCATAACTTTGGTATGCTAGACTTGGACACATCTCCAAGAGTAGGATTCAAAAGTTGGTTTCACCTAAGCTTCTTGAAAAATAGAACTTGGATGAACTTCCAACCTGCGAATCATGTCTCAAAGGAGAGATGACCAGATCTCCCGTCACAGGGAATCAAGAGCGAACCAAATAAAATCTGGATTTAATCCATGAGTATGGATCACTAAAGGTTACTGTGAGAGGAGATTACTCATACTTCGTACTTTTTGCTAATGACATTGGTCGTTAGTGAAAAATGAATCTAGTGAGATACAAATCCAAAAACCTTTCAAGGTATTTCGATGCGAAGTAGAGAATCAACAAAGACAAATTATTGCGACCATTCGATCTAGTTGAGATAGCAAATACTTGTCAAGGATTCCTCAATTATCTTAATGAGAATGAGATTCTCATACAACAAACTCCTCCTAAGACACCTCAACTTATTGAAGTGTCTAAAGAGATGGAATCTAACATTGTTAGGCATTGTTCGATCCATATTGAGTTTTGTTAAAACTTCCTTATGCATTCTAGGGGTTAGTGCTCCTGACTGCATCGAAGATACTAAGCAAAGTACCTTCAAAGTTTGTGCCTGCAAAGCTTTACCAAGAAAGGTATGGCAAAATACCTCTATGCTCTTACTTCTGAGTATGGAGATCTCCGACCGATGGTAGAAACGAGAAAGGAGATAAATTGGCTAGTAGATCCAATTTGTATATAATTGTGGGGTATCCAACGAAATCCATTGGATACCTGTTCCACGACAATAAGAAACAATCGTTTCTTCAAGATACCCGTTCCTCTGTTGATGAATCTCTCGTCAAAGGAAATGGAAACGTCATGAAACTTGATGGAGTCCAAGATTTGGACCCGTCCCCGCAAACAGTGGGAGTTAATCCAGAATTTACTAAATCTACTTGTACACCTACTCTTCGAAGGTCTGATCGAATTCGTAAGGAGCCAAAGCGATTTGGTTTCATTCACGAAAACGAGAATGTGGAAAGTGATCCAATGACCTATCAAGAAAGCGATGTCAGACATAGACTCGGGTGCGTGGCTCGAAGCCATGCAAACCAAAATGGATCTCATCCATTCCAACAAGGTATAACCTTGATTGATCCACCCGAGGGATTTATCCCTATAAGTTGGCTATAACTTGTAAGTGGAACTTCAAACTTGGAATGAATGGAGAGGTGTTGACCTCTAAGAATCGACTAGTGGTAAAAGGGTTATTCACAATGTTCTGGAACAGACTTTGTTGAAACCTTTTCTCCATTAGCGATATCTGAATCCATTTAGATTCACATTTGTTCTGATGAGATAGTCAAGTCATTTGACTTCATCAAGACAAGTATGAACAATGAATGTACAAAAGGATTGGTGGGAGCGCGATGAAGCTCATATTTTATATGTCGATAATGTTCTGAATATCTGGTATGATATCGGAATGTTAGCACAGACGAAAGCATGGTTGTCCATGCAATTCTCCATGAAAGATTTAGGAGAAGCATCTTGCGTATTGGGATACGTATCTATAGAATAGATCAGAAAAAGATGCTGACACTCTCTAAATCTAAGTACATTGGATCAATACTGGAAATATTCAGTATGAAGAATCCAAGAAAGGATTGCTTCCAGTAAGACACTGTATCCCTTATTCCAAAATCGATGTGCCCTACATCAAACGAGAATAAAGGAGAATGTCTCAAATACCTTATGTTTCAAACAAAAGGTTGCATGTGGCATGCTTTACTATGTACTAGACCAGACGTAGAACTTGCTCAAGTATCGCGAGCAGTTGCTAGTCGAAATCCAGTGAAGAAGTACTGGACCACCGTAAAAGATATCCTTAAGCTCTTAACAAAGACTAAGGATTTGTTCTTGGTCTACGGTGGTAGTGGAGAATTAAAATTCGAAGGATTCACTGATTCGAATTTTCAGTCTGATGTGGATGAATTAAGAACATCCATTTTTTGGATACATGTCCTGCCTCAATGGGGTAACGGTAAATTTGAAAGGGTTCCAAGCAAATCACCGTAACCATTCAAACCACTGAAGCAAGATATATTGCAGCATTAAATGTAGCATTGAATGCGACTTAAGAAAGTGTTTAGATATAAAACTTCATCCTATGGTTGGATGTAGTGCCTAGCATTGCGAAGCTCATGGTTATCTTCTATGATAACATTGGAGCTGTTGTCAAAGCAAAGCATTCGAGATCTTACCAGAAATCTAAACATAATTGAAAGAAAAGTACCATTTGATTAGAGAAATCATTGGTAGAGTTAACGCGCGTAATGGATCGCGTCGACTCAGGAGACAACTTAGCGGATCCACTAAAAGGAGGCTATGTCATGAAATGAGTTCGAAGAACATCTTTAGAAAGATGGGTCCTAGAAACGTTTGTGATTGGCTTTAGGGCAAGTGGGAGATTGATGGAATAGTGCCCTGCAAGCCAATATATTTAGCTTGTATTGGAACTATCATTATCTTTCTTTAGTATAAATGTAATAATACGCAAGTTTATTTATATGTGTATAAGGATAAACAATGGCCAACTTCATCTCTCGCGAATACATTTAAGCGATTGGTTGAAACCCTGAGATCACTCACGACTATGGGACTATACACTTCAGTACTGAGTGCACTTATCATGAAACAGTCTCAAAGGTCGTGATCTCGAAAATGTTCCAAGTCATAGATTCATATCGAGACGGGGTATCGAGTGAATCGTCAAGACTTGTACGATTATGCGTGATTCACACAGAGTGAATTTGTTGTAGTTTCATGAACAAGGCATTTGAGGCCAGTGCATATGACTAGGTGATTCGATGGAGGATCGAATGCATCGAACGACCCGAACAGAGAAACCCATTGTGGAAGCGCATGACGCATATCGGTGATGGGATGTTTCTCAAAGGATTATAATAGTGTACGATTTAGTCCTATGACTTGAGGTGCTAGGGCGAATTCGGTGCATGAAAGTGCGTACTTAGATCTAGGTATAGGCCACTTAGCTTGGTCATAAAAATGCCTAGGTTGGGTGCGTATGGACATGTACGCGAGTGGTTAGTACCAAGATGGAATCTGTTGACTCATCGTAATGGATGAGAATATTTCCTATACGATTCTTAGATAATGTTTCCAAGGAATCCACGGCCGTGGTCGGTGACGGATTTGGAAAGGGGTTTCCAAATTTAAGAGTCACACTGGAATATTATCCTGAATTAGAAAGTATAGTTATCGAGACAAATTTAGAGGTGCCGATCAATTCACACACCCTAAGTCTTGATCGGGAAATTGGTCGACAGAAGGACCGTATGTACATGGTAATTATATGAGGTGAGGTTCACTAAATATCAATTCACCTGATGTTGGGCTTCATGGGCTTGTGGCTAGACATCGACCATGAAGTGTGGGTACTCCTGAATTAATAGAGGAATTGATTCTAGGAGTGGTCAATTAAAGGTAGTTTAATTGATCGGAGCAATTTATTGTTCATAAATTAAATCACGAGGTTTCGTGAGCCTGCTGCCAATTGATGGTGAACCCAGAGGGTCACACACAATACAATTGGACGGTGACTGTTCTGTAGGAATATAAAAGGAATTAATTGATTTAAAAGTAATTAAATCAATTAAGTGAATTAAAGTGTTAATTCAAATGGGAGATAAATTAATTAATTGATTTAATTGATTTAAATGACAATTGATTAATTAAACTAAATATTAATTAAGTAATTAATTAATATGGGCTGGATATTTAATTAAGTAATAAATTAAATTAAGGTGGGCTTGCAAGAAATGGACTCCTAAGCCCATTAGGAATCTTGTAACCCTAGGACTTGAGGAGTGCTTATAAATAGAGTTCTAACAGAACTCAGAGAGAAGACATCTAAGCAAAAACCCTAGTCTTCTCTTGCCCTAGGAAATCCGCCCCACCCTGCGCCGCCCAAGCCCTAGCGCCGCCGCCGTGTGCTGCCGTAACACCGCCGCACCGCCGCCGTGAAAGCCCTAGTGCCGCCGCCGCAAATCTTCTCCCTCATTCCTTTTGTGCAGAATTTTGATCTGTCAAATAGATCTGCACAATCCTTCATCAACAAGCCTCTTAGATCTAGTTCTGAGCCTAAGACTAAGAGGTGTCATCATAATCCAGTTGGTGTGGACTTTTCTCTGGAGGTGAGACGCTTGGATCACTCCAGTGAACCAGAACCTTAATCAGAGTTCAGAATCAGAGTTGGAGGTTTCCACCACCTTGCCTGTGGTGAGGTAAAAATCGAAAACCCCCTTTGTTAGATTGTTTCTGTGCTTTGTTTTATGTCTTTCGTATATATAACTTGGAGATATTATTATGGGATCTGTGGGTGTGCCTTGAAAAATTTTAATTTCCGCACTCTGTTGTACTGACAATCGAGGCATATCCCAACAGTGGTATCAGAGCCAACTCCATGATTATTATACGAAAGGCTTGAACATAATATGTGTTTATATTATATGTTTAATTATGTATATTAAAACGCATGATAATTATGTTCTGTCGATTGATTCTTACTTGTTATGACTAGATCTACAATTGGGTAAAACTGTTTTTCAGATCTATAGCGTTTTCATAGTTTTTGAAAACTTCAGGACTCTTTGGGCAAAATCGCAAACTAGGGTTTTAAAGGGCTTAAAAATTCGAAATTTTAGAATCTGGAAATTTCAAAAATTCTGGACTGTTTTCGCAAACTGGTCGCACGCTTTTTGGGGGTCATTTTGTAATTTCCGAAAGTTTAGGGACTGTTTTGCAATTACCGAAACTTCAAGGATCTGTTTGGAAAAATCGAAAATTTTCAGAATTCAAAATTTATTTTCTGGAATGCTGGCCGAAACTGCTTTGGGTGTTTTTGTAACTTTTTAAAAGTTTTTGGGGTCAAAGTGCAATTTTCGATAATTGAGGGGCCGAAAATGCAATTTTCAAAAGTTGAAAAACAGAATCTGATTTTCAGCAGGAAAATTTATTTTGTTTACCCGAAAGTTTATTTTGTCATAATTAGTAGTGACTAAAAGTAAGAATCAATGGAAGTTAGCTTTAAAAGGATGTTTTAAAATTAAAGAAAGGAGAAAGTAAAATGTTGTTTACATGTTTCTTGCTCTACGTGAACTGTTTACGTGATTTTCGATCGAGCCGAGCTTTGACCTTAGGGTAGATGTGATTGGTTTAATTTAATGTTTGGTTTTTATTAGGGCCTGCGAGCCTTTTATGTTTTTGGGCCAATTTTAAGGCTTTGTAATAGAATAGGGCTTTAATGCTTTCCTAGTCTAGGATGGAGGCCCGTTACAAGCAAGATGGGAGCCCAAGGAGATATGAAGGCCATGTATGCATGGTGATTAATGTAATAGCATAGGCCTGTTTGAGAACCCTTTAGATTGACCAATAGGGCCAACATCAATGGCTCGATGATGGCCCACATAGGAGGCTCCCGATCGAAAACATATTGTGGTAGTATGCATGCTAGGCTTGTATGGCTTTTATTTATTTGTCGATTTATATTTAGCTTGTATGAGATGCGCGCTAGAATCTAGATCGTAATAAAAGATAAAGCATAATTGAAGCGGTGAGATCTCGAGGAGAGTTAGTATAACTTTCAAACCAGTAAACCCCCTCTTGAATTAAATATTAAGTCATATTGGATTAATATAAAATGAAGTATTTATATAAATCCAAGCCTTCCATCAATAGGGACTAGCGTATGTTGTCTACTTATCGATAGAGGTGATCCAGAGTCTGGCACCCGAGTCGAAGAAAGGGACAATACGTGAAATTCCTTGACTCCTGTTTTAACTAAACACGACATGGGTGAGGATTGGTCGGGATATGAGGATCGACCGATAACTAGTTACGGAGAACTCACGACCGGGCCCGTTGCTCATCATGATTGATGGGTTAGACTTAACGATTAGTAACACTTATGATGTAGCAGTGCTAGATAAGTGCGAAAACCGAGGCGAAATAGCTTGAAGGTTGTGGAGTAACACAATTGGCAATAAGTATGCCTACCTGGGGAATTGGTTGTATGGCCACGAGTCGTGGGTGCAATTAATTGCCGCTGGGACGTCAAGACCTACTAGGAAATAGAATTTCCCGAACAATTGAAGGGGTAATTGTTTCGATAAAATAGTGGGAGAACTTCTACGATAGAAAGTCCAACCTTCGTAGATTATAAGTATTATTCATTAACTAGTCCACTGAATGTTTGTCTTCTCTTTAAATTAGATACTGAGATATCAGTAATTATCCATTTTACTATTTATCCTCGACTAATAAAATAGCTGGATTAAAATATCGACTAGGCAAGAAACTTGAGAATTGTCTTAAATTCCAAGAATGGGAATGATGTTCTTAAACAAGCCTATGCCTTATGCGCTTACGAGATAAGTCAAAATAAAAGAAACGAGTCACCTATAGAGTATGGGAATCTTAAATGATCGTTTCCTCAAATAAGCATCAAGATTGAACGAGCTATGGAAGCAACATGAGGAGCATGTCTGAAGCTTCCACCTCAAAAGGCCCGTTTTGAGGACCAGTCTTCTGAAACAAACCTCCACTTCAAAAGTCTTGTTTTGAGGAGTAGTTTTGAATCAATATGATTCGAGACTTCTAAAGGAATTGTTTCAAAACTCGAGAATAATTGAAGGAACTAGTGTCAAGGATCACTGTCTTTGTTTTATCAATCTGAAAACTGGATCGATTAAACGTAAGCCTGCAAGTGATCTTAACATTAACTTCCTCCTAAATTCTCCTCCCGCTCATTCAAATGACTCTTGAAATAAACTGATCTTATTTGATAAGTTGATCACATTTCATGAATCAACCAAAGAATTGGTTAAAGGCAAATAGGATAAACCTATAATGATCGTTTACACTTCATGGACTGCGAAGTCAAAGAAGAGTAAAATGAAGAAGAATTTATTCTCTTCTAAATTCGACCATAAAGGTAGTCAAAAGAACGCAAGTAGCCTATAAGTCGAATTATCCCACTGCATCTAAGAAAGGCACTGATGTGTTTAACTGATTAGATGATCTAATTAATTAAGCAACGTTTCAATTAAAGGGTTAATTGAAAAGGAAAAGGGAAGCAATTAAAGTAGTTAATTGAAAGGAAGTAAATTAATTGAATTAAACCATTAGCTCAATTTTATTGAATTAATGTATGAAATTCAATTAATACAAAGATAATAATCCATAACTTTGGTATGCTAGACTTGGACACATCTCCAAGAGTAGGATTCAAAAGTTGGTTTCACCTAAGCTTCTTGAAAAATAGAACTTGGATGAACTTCCAACCTGCGAATCATGTCTCAAAGGAGAGATGACCAGATCTCCCGTCACAGGGAATCAAGAGCGAACCAAATAAAATCTGGATTTAATCCATGAGTATGGATCACTAAAGGTTACTGTGAGAGGAGATTACTCATACTTCGTACTTTTTGCTAATGACATTGGTCGTTAGTGAAAAATGAATCTAGTGAGATACAAATCCAAAAACCTTTCAAGGTATTTCGATGCGAAGTAGAGAATCAACAAAGACAAATTATTGCGACCATTCGATCTAGTTGAGATAGCAAATACTTGTCAAGGATTCCTCAATTATCTTAATGAGAATGAGATTCTCATACAACAAACTCCTCCTAAGACACCTCAACTTATTGAAGTGTCTAAAGAGATGGAATCTAACATTGTTAGGCATTGTTCGATCCATATTGAGTTTTGTTAAAACTTCCTTATGCATTCTAGGGGTTAGTGCTCCTGACTGCATCGAAGATACTAAGCAAAGTACCTTCAAAGTTTGTGCCTGCAAAGCTTTACCAAGAAAGGTATGGCAAAATACCTCTATGCTCTTACTTCTGAGTATGGAGATCTCCGACCGATGGTAGAAACGAGAAAGGAGATAAATTGGCTAGTAGATCCAATTTGTATATAATTGTGGGGTATCCAACGAAATCCATTGGATACCTGTTCCACGACAATAAGAAACAATCGTTTCTTCAAGATACCCGTTCCTCTGTTGATGAATCTCTCGTCAAAGGAAATGGAAACGTCATGAAACTTGATGGAGTCCAAGATTTGGACCCGTCCCCGCAAACAGTGGGAGTTAATCCAGAATTTACTAAATCTACTTGTACACCTACTCTTCGAAGGTCTGATCGAATTCGTAAGGAGCCAAAGCGATTTGGTTTCATTCACGAAAACGAGAATGTGGAAAGTGATCCAATGACCTATCAAGAAAGCGATGTCAGACATAGACTCGGGTGCGTGGCTCGAAGCCATGCAAACCAAAATGGATCTCATCCATTCCAACAAGGTATAACCTTGATTGATCCACCCGAGGGATTTATCCCTATAAGTTGGCTATAACTTGTAAGTGGAACTTCAAACTTGGAATGAATGGAGAGGTGTTGACCTCTAAGAATCGACTAGTGGTAAAAGGGTTATTCACAATGTTCTGGAACAGACTTTGTTGAAACCTTTTCTCCATTAGCGATATCTGAATCCATTTAGATTCACATTTGTTCTGATGAGATAGTCAAGTCATTTGACTTCATCAAGACAAGTATGAACAATGAATGTACAAAAGGATTGGTGGGAGCGCGATGAAGCTCATATTTTATATGTCGATAATGTTCTGAATATCTGGTATGATATCGGAATGTTAGCACAGACGAAAGCATGGTTGTCCATGCAATTCTCCATGAAAGATTTAGGAGAAGCATCTTGCGTATTGGGATACGTATCTATAGAATAGATCAGAAAAAGATGCTGACACTCTCTAAATCTAAGTACATTGGATCAATACTGGAAATATTCAGTATGAAGAATCCAAGAAAGGATTGCTTCCAGTAAGACACTGTATCCCTTATTCCAAAATCGATGTGCCCTACATCAAACGAGAATAAAGGAGAATGTCTCAAATACCTTATGTTTCAAACAAAAGGTTGCATGTGGCATGCTTTACTATGTACTAGACCAGACGTAGAACTTGCTCAAGTATCGCGAGCAGTTGCTAGTCGAAATCCAGTGAAGAAGTATTGGACCACCGTAAAAGATATCCTTAAGCTCTTAACAAAGACTAAGGATTTGTTCTTGGTCTACGGTGGTAGTGGAGAATTAAAATTCGAAGGATTCACTGATTCGAATTTTCAGTCTGATGTGGATGAATTAAGAACATCCATTTTTTGGATACATGTCCTGCCTCAATGGGGTAACGGTAAATTTGAAAGGGTTCCAAGCAAATCACCGTAACCATTCAAACCACTGAAGCAAGATATATTGCAGCATTAAATGTAGCATTGAATGCGACTTAAGAAAGTGTTTAGATATAAAACTTCATCCTATGGTTGGATGTAGTGCCTAGCATTGCGAAGCTCATGGTTATCTTCTATGATAACATTGGAGCTGTTGTCAAAGCAAAGCATTCGAGATCTTACCAGAAATCTAAACATAATTGAAAGAAAAGTACCATTTGATTAGAGAAATCATTGGTAGAGTTAACGCGCGTAATGGATCGCGTCGACTCAGGAGACAACTTAGCGGATCCACTAAAAGGAGGCTATGTCATGAAATGAGTTCGAAGAACATCTTTAGAAAGATGGGTCCTAGAAACGTTTGTGATTGGCTTTAGGGCAAGTGGGAGATTGATGGAATAGTGCCCTGCAAGCCAATATATTTAGCTTGTATTGGAACTATCATTATCTTTCTTTAGTATAAATGTAATAATACGCAAGTTTATTTATATGTGTATAAGGATAAACAATGGCCAACTTCATCTCTCGCGAATACATTTAAGCGATTGGTTGAAACCCTGAGATCACTCACGACTATGGGACTATACACTTCAGTACTGAGTGCACTTATCATGAAACAGTCTCAAAGGTCGTGATCTCGAAAATGTTCCAAGTCATAGATTCATATCGAGACGGGGTATCGAGTGAATCGTCAAGACTTGTACGATTATGCATGATTCACACGGAGTGAATTTGTTGTAGTTTCATGAACAAGGCATTTGAGGCCAGTGCATATGACTAGGTGATTCGATGGAGGATCGAATGCATCGAACGACCCGAACAGAGAAACCCATTGTGGAAGCGCATGACGCATATCGGTGATGGGATGTTTCTCAAAGGATTATAATAGTGTACGATTTAGTCCTATGACTTGAGGTGCTAGGGCGAATTCGGTGCATGAAAGTGCGTACTTAGATCTAGGTATAGGCCACTTAGCTTGGTCATAAAAATGCCTAGGTTGGGTGCGTATGGACATGTACGCGAGTGGTTAGTACCAAGATGGAATCTGTTGACTCATCGTAATGGATGAGAATATTTCCTATACGATTCTTAGATAATGTTTCCAAGGAATCCACGGCCGTGGTCGGTGACGGATTTGGAAAGGGGTTTCCAAATTTAAGAGTCACACTGGAATATTATCCTGAATTAGAAAGTATAGTTATCGAGACAAATTTAGAGGTGCCGATCAATTCACACACCCTAAGTCTTGATCGGGAAATTGGTCGACAGAAGGACCGTATGTACATGGTAATTATATGAGGTGAGGTTCACTAAATATCAATTCACCTGATGTTGGGCTTCATGGGCTTGTGGCTAGACATCGACCATGAAGTGTGGGTACTCCTGAATTAATAGAGGAATTGATTCTAGGAGTGGTCAATTAAAGGTAGTTTAATTGATCGGAGCAATTTATTGTTCATAAATTAAATCACGAGGTTTCGTGAGCCTGCTGCCAATTGATGGTGAACCCAGAGGGTCACACACAATACAATTGGACGGTGACTGTTCTGTAGGAATATAAAAGGAATTAATTGATTTAAAAGTAATTAAATCAATTAAGTGAATTAAAGTGTTAATTCAAATGGGAGATAAATTAATTAATTGATTTAATTGATTTAAATGACAATTGATTAATTAAACTAAATATTAATTAAGTAATTAATTAATATGGGCTGGATATTTAATTAAGTAATTAATTAAATTAAGGTGGGCTTGCAAGAAATGGACTCCTAAGCCCATTAGGAATCTTGTAACCCTAGGACTTGAGGAGTGCTTATAAATAGAGTTCTAACAGAACTCAGAGAGAAGACATCTAAGCAAAAACCCTAGTCTTCTCTTGCCCTAGGAAATCCGCCCCACCCTGCGCCGCCCAAGCCCTAGCGCCGCCGCCGTGTGCTGCCGTAACACCGCCGCACCGCCGCCGTGAAAGCCCTAGTGCCGCCGCCGCAAATCTTCTCCCTCATTCCTTTTGTGCAGAATTTTGATCTGTCAAATAGATCTGCACAATCCTTCATCAACAAGCCTCTTAGATCTGGTTCTGAGCCTAAGACTAAGAGGTGTCATCATAATCCAGTTGGTGTGGACTTTTCTCTGGAGGTGAGACGCTTGGATCACTCCAGTGAACCAGAACCTTAATCAGAGTTCAGAATCAGAGTTGGAGGTTTCCACCACCTTGCCTGTGGTGAGGTAAAAATCGAAAACCCCCTTTGTTAGATTGTTTCTGTGCTTTGTTTTATGTCTTTCGTATATATAACTTGGAGATATTATTATGGGATCTGTGGGTGTGCCTTGAAAAATTTTAATTTCCGCACTCTGTTGTACTGACAATCGAGGCATATCCCAACAAGTGTTCTCTTTCGGGGCCAAAATCATATCGAATGCTCCCGTCCTCGGCATAGCCTGTAGCCCTCGTACCGCGAAGATGATCTTCGATGTAATCCTCTAAGTCCGGTTGAGTTCTTCCTGGTCGGCATTGAATGGGGCCTGGGTTCCGACCAAAAGGCCTGACCATTCTGGATGACTCGGGAGCATCATTGCTCCTCTTTCGAGCCAAATGTTCCTCAATCAGTTGCTGGGATTGGATATGCTTAAAGGCACAATGACTGTATCCGGCTGCGTTAGGGTCAGCTGTGATAATCGAAAAGACCGTCCTCAGGCGGCCAATCTCCTCCGTTTGCGACGTATTCTCGACATCGACCTTGGGAATGTTCGAGGCCGTGGGCTGGACCACCATAGCAAAAGTGTTGACACCAGCCGTTCCTCTTTTCTTACTCTCCTTCAATTTTTTCTATTTTCGATGCTAGCCTTGGGTCTTTTTCGATGAAGAGGCCACATTTGAACCTGCTATCGAGGTTCGAAATTGTTCTACTATCTCAACTGCGTAATTCAAGTGAAAGTGAGGCTAATATGAAATGGCAGAGGCAAATCAAGAACCATCTTAAATAGATAAGTTAGTTACCAAGCGAGAGGGGAGCGACTATGCCTTGAGCCTCTGCAGGAGCGGCCTGGGCAGGTTGACCGTTCTCAGGATTGTCTTCGATCTAAGGAGTATGACCGAACTCAATCGCTGGAGCAGGATAAGTGCACTTGCTGAGCCCAGCCAACCTCATGACCCCCTCTTGCGTTAATAACGCCGTTTGGTACTGATCGGATTTCAAGGTTTTCAAGAATTTCGAAGACAAGATCTGAGGGATTTTTCCTTTGAGGTACTGTTTACCATATATCCAAGCAGATTCCCCATCCCAAACATGTGTTTTCGGCTCGGAGATGTCGTCCGAAGGAGGAATATCGGGACCGCGAACGAAGAAGAATTCTCTTTTCCAGCCTTTTGTGTTACTCGAAACCATGTTCGAGAGAATAGATATAATCGACCTTTGGGAGAAGTAGACAAAGCCGGCATTAGAGGCCGTCGAGATGCTCATCTAGAATACTCACAAAAAATTCTAGAAGGACGCCTCCTTCCCCTTAGCCTGCATAAGAATGCTAAATGCAATAATGTACGCGATCGAATTCGGCAATATCTGGGCAGGTGCGAGTGAGAAAACCTCCAGAACATCCCTAAGTAATGGAATAAATGGAATGCGCAGCCCGAAGAGGAATTGTCTGCTGTAGAAGGCTTGGTAACCTTTAGGTGGGTTGGTAACTCGTTGCTCGGGAGTAGGCACAATGATGGTATAACCCTCCGGAATATATTTTCCAAACTCGAGCTCCAAATTTGTGCGACATTCCTCCGTGTTATAGAAGGTAGAAGTTTGATCATCTCTGCGCTCTGTTCGATGATGGTTAGAACTAGTGGTGGTTTCTAGCCATTTGAAGATAGTAACAAATGCTTTCCCACCGATCTTGTACTTCTGAGCTTCATTCTCGCGCAGAGGTGAAGCATCGATTTTCCTTTGTCATCACTAGAACCCTGGCTAACTTCTCCCTCCTCAGTATTGGAATTTGAAGTATCTCCAGAATTTTCGGCCTTTTTTTATCGTCGGAGGCCCTATAATTGTCGATAAGCGTCAAGGGATCAATGTCCGACCCTTCCCCTACTTTGGCTTTTCCTTTACGATCTCTGGAGGAAGACATGGTTTATTGGAAGTTATCTATATTTTGTGTTTATGGGAAGAGATTTATTGGAAGTAATCGATTTTCGGGATTCTTCTATAAAAATCGATCACAATGTTCCGATCAATGAATCTTGCAAATGAATCTTGAACGGTCAATGCATATATATATACGGGGTTAAAAAAGTAAAATTGCAAATGAGACCACGAGTAACCGCGACGGTGATGGAATAGTGCCCAGCAAGCCAATATTAATTAGCTTGTTGAAGTACTATTTTCTTATGGTTTATAATTAATACGCCGTTCATTCATAGTATGTGAAACTGAACAATGGCCAACTTCATCTCTCGCGAACCTATCTAAGCGATTGGATGAAATCCTAAGGTCACAATAGACTATGGGACGATTCACTTCAGTACTGAGTGCAATCATGAAACAGTCTCAAAGGTCGTGATCTTAAAACCGTTCCAAGTCATAGATTCCAAACGAGACGGGGTATCGTAGGAATCGCCAAGACTTGTACAAATATGCATGATTCACATGGAGTGAATTTGTAGAGTTTAATGAGCAAGGAATTTGAGTCCAGTGCATATGAGTAGGTCGTTCAATGGAGGATTGAACGCATCGAACGACCCGAACAGAGAAACCCATTGTGGAAGCGCATGTCGCACATCGGTGATGGGATGTTTCTCAAGGCTTATAATAGTGTACGATTTAGTCCTTAGACTTGAGGTGCTAGGGCGAATTCGGTGCACGAGTGTGCGTACTTAGATTTAGGTACTGGTCACGTAGCATGGCCACAAAGTGCCTAAGTTGGGTGCGTAGACGACTGTACGCGAGTGGTTAGTACTAAGAAAGGATCCATCGACTCATCCTGATAAGATGAGAGAATTTCCTATACGTTTCTTAGATAATTGATTCCGAGAAATCTATGGCCATAGTCGGTGATGCATTTGGAAGGGGTTTCCAAATTTGGTAGTCACACTGGAATCATTGTCGGAAAATAGAAAGTATAGTTATCGAGATAATTAGAGGTGCCGATCAATTCACACACCCTAGGTCTCGATCGGGAAATCATCGTGGAAGGACCGTATGTACATGGCAATTATAAGAGGTGAGGTTCACAATAAATCAATTCACCTTTGATTGGGCTTCATGGGCTTGTGGCTAGACATCGACCATGAAGTGTGGGTACTCCGGAATTAATAGAGGATTTAATTCTAGGAGTGGTCAATTAAAAGTAGTTTAATTGATCGGAGCATTTAATTGCTCGTTAATTAAATCACGAAAGTCGTGGGCCTGCTGCCAGTTGATGGTGAACCCAGAGGGTCACACACAATACAATTGGACGGTGACTGTCTTAAAGGAAAGAAAATGATTTAAAGTTGTTAAATCAAGGTAATTGAATTATGGTATTAATTCAATTGGAGATTATTAATTAGATGACTAATTGATTAATTGATAATTAATTAATTAGAGTTATCTGATTAATTGTGGAATTAATTAAAGTAGTTAATTAATTGGAAGAATAAATAATTAACCAATTTGAGTATTGGATAATTATGGGTTGATTTTGGAATTATCTAAAATTAGGGGCTAGGGGCGATTTTGGTGATTAAAAGGAAAAGGAGTTTTCATTCTTGGAAAACAAGCAAGAAGAGATCTATCAAATCTCACAGTTGATAAGGAATAAAAGATTTGGAGATTTGATAGATAAGGGAAGAAGATATCTATCAAGAGAAGGACTCTTCTCTTATAAATACTCTTCCCTCTCCTCTTCATAATAAGTTGGAAAAACCTGAACTAGTTGCACAACCCTAAAAAGGCTTTTGAGAGAACAAAGTTTTTGCTGAAAATTGAGAGAGAAAAATCGAGTGAGAAATCAGATTTTTCGAACAAGAATTTTTAATTACAAATCGCCCCCTATAGTTTTCGCCCCTAACCCTAGTCGCCCAATCTAGTCTTGGCCGAACCCAAATCGGACCAGATCTGACCCTGGCCAAACCCTGCTCGATCACACAAGCTCTGTGAGTCGATTCTTCCATTGGTATCTCCCGTTCCTTTGCTAACAAACCTGCAAGATCCAGTTCGTAGCCTAAGACTTGTAGGCGTCACTACAATCCGATTGGTGTGGACTAGCTTTGGAGGTGAGACACATGGATCACTCAAACTGTGAATCAAACCAAACACCTGGAGGACACAACCACGACTTGGTGGTCAGGTAATTTGCGATTAACCCCCTTGTGTTTTTATTGATGTTTGATTCATCCTTATTCGTATAATAACTATGGAGAAAGAATTCATGGGACTATTAGGAACTCGAAAAATTTTAAAATTCCGCACTTCGTTGTATTGACAATCGAGCCCTAGCCAAAATATCCCAACAGTGGTATCAGAGCCAACTCCATACGTTTTTATACGAGAAGGCCTGAACATAATGTGTTTTCACTGTATATGCTTGATTGTATGTATGAGAACGCATGTTAATTATGTTCTAGTGATTGATTCTTGCTTGTTATGACTGGATCTATGATTGGGTAAAACTGCTTTTTTAGATCTGTGGCGAATTTATAGTTTTTCGAAAAATCAGGGCTTTTATGCAAAAATCGCAAAACATGAAAATTAGGGCAGAAAATTGAATTTTCTATTTCTGGAAATTTTTGAAAAATCTGGGTTATTTCTGAAAATATGATCGCACGCAATTTTGGACCATTTTGCAATTTTCGAAAATCCGAGGACTGTTTGCAAATTCGAAAATTTTCTGGATTTCAAAATTTTAATTTTCTGCTCATTCTGTCCGAAAACTGTTTTGGGGGTATTTTGTAACTTTTCAAAAGTTTTGGGGTCAAAAGTACAATTTCCGAAAGTATAGGGGCCGAACTGCAATTTTCAAAAGTTGAAAAATCAGAATCTGAAATTAAGGCAGAAAAGTTGTTTTGTTTATCCGAGAATTTATTTTGTCATAATTAGTAGTGACTAAAAAGCAAGAATCATAGGAAGTTAGTTTTAAAAGGTGTTTTAAAATTAAGATAGAAGAAAGTAAAAGTTGTTTACATGTTTCTTTGCTCTACGTGAACTGTTTACGTGGTTTTCGATCGCGCCGAGCCTTGACCTTAGGTTAGATGTGATTGGTTTAATTTAATGCATGGTTTTTATTGGGCCTGCGAGCCTGTTATTATTTTTGGGCCACTTTGAGCCTTTGTAATAGAATAGGGTTTTACTGCTTTCCTAGTTTAGGATGGAGGCCCATTTACAAGCAAGGTGGGAGCCCAAGAAGAATCGATGGCCATGTATGCGTGGTACATTGTGTAATAGCATAGGTTCTTTGAGAACCCTTTAGATTGGCCAATTGGGCCAACATCATTGGCTCGATGATGGCCCGCATAGGAGGCTCCCGATCGAAAACATATTGTGGTAGTATGCATGCTAGGCTTGTATGGCTTTTATTTATTAGTCGATTATGATTGCTTGTGTATTTGCGCGCTAGAATCTAGATCGTAAATAAAAGATAAAGCATAATTGAAGCGGTGAGATCTCGAGGAGAGTTTCCTTAAACTTTCAAAACCGAAAATTCCCCTCTCGAACAAATATTAAGTCATATTGGGTTAAACATAAAATGAGGTTTTATAAAATACAAGCCTTCCATTAATAGGGACTAGTGTATGTTGTTTACTTATCGATAGAGGTGATCCAGAGTCTGGCACCCGAGTCGAAGAAAGGGGCAATGCACGAAATTCCTTGATTCTAGTTTTTCTTAAAACTCGACAAGGGTAGGGACTGGTCGGGACGTGAAAATCGACCGATAACTACTTACGGAGAATTCATGACCGGGCCCGTTGCTTATCATGATTAATGGGTTAGACTTAACGCGTAGTAACATTTATGATGTAGCAGTGCTAGATAAATGCGAAAAACGAGGCAAAATAACTTGAAGGTTGTGTAGTAGACACAATTGGTAATATATATACCTACCTAGGGAATTAATTGTATGGCCACGAGTCGTGGGTGCAACTAATTGCTGCTGGGACGTCAAGACCTACTAGGAAATAAATTTTTCCCGAAACTAGAAGGGGTTACTGTTTCGATAAAAATAGTAGGAGAACTTTTTCGATAAGAAGTCCAAATTTCGTTAATTATAAGTATTAATATTAAACCTGTCTGCTTATAGTTGTCTGTTTTTAAATATTAGCCATTTACCATCCACTGTCCGATACTCGATGCGTTTAAGAACCGAACCAACTTTGAAAAAGGTCATGTGCAATTTCCTATACGAAACCGACATGGCTAAGTTTGACAATGTTAGGGAATATTGTTCTTACTTAAGCAAGACATTCGAGCTGATTAAAGGGTTTGGAGCCCAATTGACTCTCGAAGATGAGATAACGATAACCCTTCAAGGATTATCTGAGACCTTCACTCATTTTATGCAACATTGCATTATTCCTCCTGATGGAATACAAACAAAGCAATTGCATGAGTTGTTAGACAAATATGAAGAAGCTCATCAACGTGGTTTTGGTCTATATGATTGGAATTGCCCACTGTGTAAGTACGAAGAGAAAATAAGGAAGCTTGTTGAAAAGGATTTCCTGGAAAGACTTGACTACGGTATGACTTTTTAAGTTATACACTTGTTGAATCTTTTTGATGTAAGACATCTGATTAAAACTTTCATTTCTGTAAAAGCATTTACAGGCAATGATAGTCTTCCCGCTCAACCTAAAAGGAGGAAAATCCTTGAAAGGGAGATGCAAGTAGTGCAGAGCGAGATGAGGAAACTGGAATTCCGGGACTGGGTCAAGGAAGAATTGTACCTAGACATTCCTTTTTAGCAAAGAAGTTTTTCTTAGTTTTTCGTATTAGCATGAGTTTTAAGTTTTAGTTTACTTTGAGTATTATTTCACATTTTGTACGAGACCTTATTGCTTTACCATTGAGGAATGGAATTTATTTAATTAGAGCAATTTAACTTTGTACAAATGTTGATGTTTTGAAACATAGAAATAAACAATGATAAACGAATCGAAACTTTGAAGACTATATGCTAAATCGAAAACAAGCAAAACAAACGAGATAATCGTTTACGCTTGAAGTGTTCACTCTGGACATTTTTCCTAAAGAGAGATGAGAAAGGAAAGTTTTTATTTACTGATTCCTGAAATAATGAACTTGGGTAAATTCGGAACTTTCAAATCTTGAAGGATTGATAACCAAAGTGAAGGATTGCTAAGGCATTCCAAAACATTTCGATCGACATGAACTAAAAGCACCAGTTCAAAAGAAATCTACTTCATATATACTTGCGATTTTTAATCGTCAAAGTTTATGTGTGCTTGGCTGAAGCACAATTCTGATACTATTGAAGTAATTCAATAGAAGTTTTGGAAATGAAGTAACTAGATGCATTATGTCGAAAGCAATTTGATTTAATCAAACCTGCTGAAACATAAGCAACTTAACACCTCGATTATCTAAGACGAGAATAGAATTCTCATGAAGCAAATCAAAGAAGGAATCGAACTTTGTTTGATTCACGACTCTGATCCTGCTCAGTTTCCTTTATTCAAATTAGGGGATACCTTCCCTTGACTCTTCAAAGAAACTTGGTATAGTATATTTCGAAGTAAATCCTTACATCGCCATGTCTTTTAAGACATAGCAGAACACCCTTATATGAGAAATTAGATGGTAGATCTAGTTCATATAAAGTTTATGGGGTATTCAACAAAATCCATTGAATACCTGTTCCACGACAACGAGAAACGAAAGTATCTCGTAAGTAGCTTGTTCCTCTGTTGACAAGACCTTGTCAAAGGAAATAAGGAATGTCGTAGAACTTGATGAAGTCCAAGGATTGGACCCGTCCCCATGAACAGTGGGAGCAAACACTAAAAGAAACTGCTGAATCAATCCACGCACAAAGAAATCGTAATCTGATCAAATTCGTAAGGAACTCAAAATTCCATTTTACGAAATTGAGAAATTGGATTCTAATCAAAGATTACAAAGAGATTATGTTAAACGTGATCTAAGGGATATGGCACATAGCCATAAGATTCGAAGTTGAAAACTTTGACTCACTCAATGGCAATAGGTCATTATTCAAAAGTCCTTTTAGGATTGATGAAAATACCTTATATCCATTAGCAAGTCAAAATTCATTTCGAAACTGTTAGCCATAGAAAGGTGGTTTTGACTACCGAAGGCATGACTATTGGATATGAATCCTGCATCTCACAATTGAAAATTGATGAGAAGATCTCTATTCTAATCCAAAGGTCAATCTATGACTTTTTCCCAAATTTGGAACATGCAACTTGATAGTTGATCAAGAATGTTGAAGTTGTCAAAAGGCATATAGATTCCAAATGTGCAAAAGAATCAGTGGGAGTATAGTTGAGTTCGAAGTTCAACAAGATGATGAACTGCACATCAAGCAAGATATAAGAAATATCAGAAAAGCACAGACGAAAGCGTGTTCTTCACGCAATTTTCCATGATAAGATTTGGAATTACATCTCACGTACTGGCAATACGTATTTATGGTAGATAGAAGGAAGCAGATGTTGCAATTCACCAAATCTAAGTACAAAGACTATATATTGATTGAATTCAATATGGAAGAATCCACGAAAGGATTGTTTCCAAAAGAGACAAAATCTCTCTCACTTATTTAATGAGCCCTAAATTTAAATGAGTGAAGAAGTAACTGTCTCAAGAAGCCTTATGCTTGGCATTTGGATTGCATGTAGCATGCAAAGTCTTGTACTAGACCTGACTCGTCAAAATGCTCTGAACGAGCTACTGATAGTCAAACACCAGTAAAGGACACTGGTCTACCATAAAAGCAAATCCTCAAAGATAATTAAAGGATGCAACGCTGGTCTATGGTAGTAGTGGAGAATTGAAACTCGAAGGATTTTTGAAATTCGAGATTTCCAGTCTGAAGTGGATTATTTATTCTGTCTCGATAGAGCAAGGTAAATTGGAAGAAATTCCAATAATATACCATTGCCGATTCAAACAAGAATAAAGGGCACCATTATGATGCTGCACGAAAGAAGGTGTTTAGATGAGAAACTTTCATCCATTAGATGAAATACCTAGCATGACAAAAGCCTATCATAATCTTAACCGATTTAGATAAGGCGATTGCTCAATGAAAGGAAATCGAGATCTCACCTATAATCTGAACACAATACCGTATGATTGAACCAGTCATGGGTAGTTGAGACGAGTAGAAGTATTACTTCATCTCGACAAAGACAACATAGCAGATCCACTAATTAAGCTCTCTCACAAATGGTTCGAGGGACATCTTGGTATAGATGGGTCTTAGAAATGTTGTGATTGGCTTTAGGGCAAGTGGGAGATTGATGGAATAGTGCCCAGCAAGCCAATATTAATTAGCTTGTTGAAGTACTATTTTCTTATGGTTTATAATTAATACGCCGTTCATTCATAGTATGTGAAACTGAACAATGGCCAACTTCATCTCTCGCGAACCTATCTAAGCGATTGGATGAAATCCTAAGGTCACAATAGACTATGGGACGATTCACTTCAGTACTGAGTGCAATCATGAAACAGTCTCAAAGGTCGTGATCTTAAAACCGTTCCAAGTCATAGATTCCAAACGAGACGGGGTATCGTAGGAATCGCCAAGACTTGTACAAATATGCATGATTCACATGGAGTGAATTTGTAGAGTTTCATGAGCAAGGAATTTGAGTCCAGTGCATATGAGTAGGTGGTTCAATGGAGGATTGAACGCATCGAACGACCCGAACAGAGAAACCCATTGTGGAAGCGCATGTCGCACATCGGTGATGGGATGTTTCTCAAGGCTTATAATAGTGTACGATTTAGTCCTTAGACTTGAGGTGCTAGGGCGAATTCGGTGCACGAGTGTGCGTACTTAGATTTAGGTACTGGTCACGTAGCATGGCCACAAAGTGCCTAAGTTGGGTGCGTAGACGACTGTACGCGAGTGGTTAGTACTAAGAAAGGATCCATCGACTCATCCTGATAAGATGAGAGAATTTCCTATACGTTTCTTAGATAATTGATTCCGAGAAATCTATGGCCATAGTCGGTGATGCATTTGGAAGGGGTTTCCAAATTTGACAGTCAAACTGGAATCATTGTCGGAAAATAGAAAGTATAGTTATCGAGATAATTAGAGGTGCCGATCAATTCACACACCCTAGGTCTCGATCGGGAAATCATCGTGGAAGGACCGTATGTACATGGCAATTATAAGAGGTGAGGTTCACAATAAATCAATTCACCTTTGATTGGGCTTCATGGGCTTGTGGCTAGACATCGACCATGAAGTGTGGGTACTCCGGAATTAATAGAGGATTTAATTCTAGGAGTGGTCAATTAAAAGTAGTTTAATTGATCGGAGCATTTAATTGCTCGTTAATTAAATCACGAAAGTCGTGGGCCTGCTGCCAGTTGATGGTGAACCCAGAGGGTCACACACAATACAATTGGACGGTGACTGTCTTAAAGGAAAGAAAATGATTTAAAGTTGTTAAATCAAGGTAATTGAATTATGGTATTAATTCAATTGGAGATTATTAATTAGATGACTAATTGATTAATTGATAATTAATTAATTAGAGTTATCTGATTAATTGTGGAATTAATTAAAGTAGTTAATTAATTGGAAGAATAAATAATTAACCAATTTGAGTATTGGATAATTATGGGTTGATTTTGGAATTATCTAAAATTAGGGGCTAGGGGCGATTTTGGTGATTAAAAGGAAAAGGAGTTTTGATTCTTGGAAAACAAGCAAGAAGAGATCTATCAAATCTCACAGTTGATAAGGAATAAATGATTTGGAGATTTGATAGATAAGGGAAGAAGATATCTATCAAGAGAAGGACTCTTCTCTTATAAATACCTTTCCCTCTCCTCTTCATAATAAGTTGGAAAAACCTGAACTAGTTGCACAACCCTAAAAAGGCTTTTGAGAGAACAAAGTTTTTGCTGAAAATTGAGAGAGAAAAATCGAGTGAGAAATCAGATTTTTCGAACAAGAATTTTTAATTACAAATCGCCCCCTATAGTTTTCGCCCCTAACCCTAGTCGCCCAATCTAGTATTGGCCGAACCCAAATCGGACCAGATCTGACCCTGGCCGAACCCTGCTCGATCACACAAGCTCTGTGAGTCGATTCTTCCATTGGTATCTCCCGTTCCTTTGCTGACAAACCTGCAAGATCCAGTTCGTAGCCTAAGACTTGTAGGCGTCACTACAATTCGATTGGTGTGGACTAGCTTTGGAGGTGAGACACATGGATCACTCAAACTGTGAATCAAACCAAACACCTGGAGGACACAACCACGACTTGGTGGTCAGGTAATTTGCGATTAACCCCCTTGTGTTTTTATTGATGTTTGATTCATCCTTATTCGTATAATAACTATGGAGAAAGAATTCATGGGACTATTAGGAACTCGAAAAATTTTAAAATTCCGCACTTCGTTGTATTGACAATCGAGCCCTAGCCAAAATATCCCAACAGACGGTTGAGCTCTCCAGCAGTAATTTCAAAACAAGATTTTTGGGGAATTGCATTTTTGGCCCCTACACTCTACGAATTCAAACTACAGCATGGCTAATGGAAAGGACACATCCTTTCATTTTCGGAATAAACCTACTTCACTGAGCTTCAGCTTCACTTACGCTCGAAGAAGTGGGGGAGTGTTAGTGAGGAATTAAACCGGTCGACCATGAGTTCAAGCAAGGCAATTATTAACTAAGGAATTCAAAACAGGAAGCAAGAACAACTCATTTTTTTCAAACAAGATCAATCGTTACAGGGAACAACACAAAGCAGGAATGTCAATAATTTACATCACAATGGATATTCATTTTAGAGTTTTCAAGATATGCACTCTTTTGCCCTAGTTCGGTTTTTATCCCAATGGGTTTTTACGAGCTAGGTTTTTAAAGAGGCATATCCGAAACGCTAAGTAGTGATTCATCCCAGTCATATGGCAGCATTTACTTCTCCGAGCTTCAACTTCACTTACGCTCGAGAAGTGTGGGAGTATTGATGAGGGGTACTTTGGATATTATTTTAGGAATGGCTTGTACGATCGGAAATCCCAGTATCCGACCTTGAAGACGTATCGCCCGACCTCCAATGCTGTGCAGCCTACTCCAATCACGGGCAAAGAGGTTCATGCCCGGATTCCACTGTTGGGCCGACCCCAGGCCCAGGCCTGTGGGACGAGAAATACACCCCTGCGGATGGTTCAGCTAGCACATGGCCTCAACTATAAATACCGCAAGCATTTATGACGCCAAACAACGCACGATTTCTCAGGTTCACCCTGCTCGAAGCTACTGCTCGAAGCCTCTTCGGAATTTAGGATTTGATTACATTGTATGTACTAGTCTCTAGCTTGTACGGCATCTATTAATGCCCAAGTAGGACCTCGAATTATATTGTAATCACGATCGATAATATACATTTGACCCCATCATTGGCATTTTAGCACCTTTGTTGTCATTACTTTCCATTATTGATCCCCAACGAAACCACGTTAGATCACTTTTAGTTAAAGAGGAGAAAATTTGGCAGCAACGAGCCAAAGCCTATTGGATGCGAGATGGCGACCGAAATACCCATTATTTTCACAGTCGTGCCTCGGGACGTAACAAGAAAAATAATATTCATGGTATTAGAAATGAGGAAGGAACTTGGCTGACTCGGGAAACTGATATCGAGATGGTGGTGGTGGATTACTTTGGTAAGATTTTTACCTCGACCATCAATGAAGAGCTAAACTTGGTCTTGAACGATATGGGATCGAGGGTGAGTTTTGTGGATAATCAGTATTTTCTTCAGCTGTACATTGCCGAAGAGGTATATCGAGCCCTTTTATCTACGTATCCCCTTAAATCCCCTGGCCCTGATGGCTTTACCCTCTTGTTTTTTCAAAAATTCTAGCCCATTGTTGGTTATGATGTCACTACGTGGGTTCACGATTTCTTAAATAAAGGTAATTTTGACGAGTCATGTAATGTTACAAATATTGTCGTCATTCCCAAATGCTCTGAGCCTGAATATATGACCCAATTTCGCTCCATTAGCTAGTGCAATGTAGTTTATAAAATTGCCTCTAAAACATTTGTTAACCGTATCAAACCTCTAATCAACTCTATCATTTCAGATTACCAGTCCGCTTTGGTACCAGGTGATGGGGGCTATTTTATACCCCACGATGTGAAACGATGCACTATTTTATATGACTATTTGTGAAACGATGCACTCTTTTCCTTCTTCTGGATTTTTTCCCATAGGGTTTTTTTCAGATAAGGTTTTTAATGAGGCACGGTTTGTAAAGTCTAGTCGGAATAAATCAACTACTTCTACGAGCTGTGGCTACATCTCCGCTCGAAGAAGTGAGGGAGTACTGATGGGGGCTATTTTATACCCCACGGGATACTCGAAGAACTCATGGATAATAGGGTCGGACCGACCAGATATTCAGCTCATAAGTATTGGTCGTCTCGATCTAAGAATAGAATCTCAGCGACCAAGCTCCTGAATCTGAATACGAGAAGGAGATCAATTTGAGTCCTATTATGGTTATATTTCCTTGTATAGCTAGGGAAGTAGGCATATAAATTCTCATCACTTGTATTGTATTAGGTCACAATTCCAATATCACACTCACGCCTACATACTTTGTAATTCAAGATTTAATCTAATACAAGAGCTCTTGCTATACTTATTTACATACAATTTACGTTCTTTATATTCTTCTTGTGTTACGTATTGTTCATCTTTAAGTTGATTCATCCAGAATAAAGTAACTAAACCCACTAAATCATATACAATCCAAACCCGATCTTACTATTATTGAGTTAACTGAAGTAAACGAAATTCGGTTAAATCAGTTGGCGCCCACCGTGGGGCTGAGTTAATTATTCGATAGACATATGGCTCGCCTAAGTTAGAACGCACGCAACGAAGCAAGAAGTAACACTACGCACCCACCCGCGCCAACGGATGGGTTGCATGAGAATACCGATGGTGAACGAATCAACTACCCAATGGACGAACAAAGAAAAACCGACCATCCAGCGGATCAGGAGGAACGCCTCGATTCCGACCCACAAATCCCACAGTGACGACTGAACCCTACGACGAATCCAGCCCTTGCTGAACCTATGGTCGGAACGGTTCTCGTTCAGCTATCGGATAGGGAAGAAAAACTCAGACAATTAGCACAATTGGTGAATTCTCTATATCCAGAGCTCCAGACGATTCCCAAACAAGAGCCTGGGAACCCAAGAACGGTTCTGGCACAACCCGTTAGGAGAACTCAAAGACCGCTCGATCACATCTTAGATCAAGCCGATAGCCCTGGGACCGATCAGTAATCTTTGGCTACCTTACAGGAGTAACGGAAAATCGATCGATAACAACGTCCAAAGAAAACCGAATTGGGCAAGACCCACTGCTCGTCCCGTTCATCAAGGGTCAAGAGAAAACACTATTATCCCTATTGACGACGATATCATCGATCCAATACCTAATCAACCAAAGATTGTGCGGGTCTCAGAGAGAGATATTGAAAAAATGGTCCAAGAACGTGTGGAACAAAGGTTGCTAGTTGTTCAACAACCATGGGCGAGAAGTAGAGAATTGCAAGAGAGCATAGCTGCATGGTCCCCCTTTTGTAAGGAAATTAAAGAAGCACAATCATATGGACAGGTACCCCGACACCTACCTCGTTATGACGGAACAACTGATCCAGACGATTACATATTCAGTTTTACGAATATAATGAATTTGTACGCACACTCGGCTGAATACACCGTCAAATTAATGGTTACAATGTTCGAGAGATTAGCATTAGATTGGTTTGGTAAGCAACCAACTAATTCCATCTTCAGCTTTCGCGAATTATGTAACAAACTTACTCAACAATTCGCCAGTCAGAAAAGACAGAAACTCCCCATGATCTACCTTGGAACCATCAATCAACAAGAAGAGGAATCTTTGAGGAGCTGGTTGGGGAGATTCAATGTGGAGCTACTAAAGATCGATTCTCCAAATATTGATTCCATAATCTCCATATTATTCGACCTTACTAAGAACAGGCAATTTGGTAATGCCCTAAGTCGAAAACAACCAAGGACGTTGGCGGATATTATGACTTTAGCTTCGAAATATATGACTCAAGAAGAGATGATCTCCTTTAAAGAAAAAAATAGAAGTAAAGCTTCAACCTCGGGGATCAAACGACAGGATAAAACTCCCATCCCAAAACTAACAGATGATGACCGATACTTTAGAAGAGGAAGTGTGTTTCAAAGATTGGATTACAACCGCAATGATGAGGATAAAAAACCTAATGTCTATGCAAGGCCCAGATCAGCGGAACATCCTCAGATAAATCGGGTAGATCACTTGGAGTACACTAAACTAAATGTCCCTAGGGAAGAGATCCTAATGTTACTCGAAAGAAATAATTTGATTCCCCCGGCAAAAACAAGTACACAAGCTAAGCCAGGAGCCCGAAATTACAATTTATATTTCCGGTATCATCGTGCTCATGCCCTTCGCACTGAAGACTGTTTCCATCTAAAACAGGAAATTGAGTGGTTGATTCAAGAGGGAAAGTTGGACGAATACGTCGAACGAAATAGTAGAAAAAGAAATAGAACCAGAAGCCCTCGAAATCCTAATCGGAGAAGAACCCCGCCGAGGAGAACCCCGAACAACGGTCCGCCTCAAGATATGGATAATGACCATGTGAATGGAACGATACACACAAATTCTAGTGGACTAGCAGGAGGAGATAGTCGTAACGCCCTATGACGAACCACCAGATCAATAGAAGGAAACTTGGAAATTCCAAGGGAAGTATGTACTCTCGAAAATAAGGTTAAAAAAGAATAGTCCATCAGTTTTAATGAAAATGAAGTACTATGGAATATCACTTGGGATACGAAAGAAGATAATCCCGACTTCCCTATGGTAGTATCACTTGAAATAGCAAACTACAATGTCAAAAGGATACTGATTGATAACGGAAGTTCCGCTAACATTATTCAAGAGAAGTCCTAACACAGATGAATTTCGGCGAAATAACACTACAGAAGGTAGCAACGCCATTAGTAGGATTTGGAGGATCAGAAATAGTGCCATCTGGGACTGTCAACTTAAGTGTTTCGTTGGGAAAAAGACCTGAGCAAGTCGTAAAAATGATCAAGTTTCTAGTTGTAGAATCACTTTTCGCATATAATGCAATATTAGGTCGGCCAGCACTCAACCTATTTCGAGCAGTAGTGTCGACTTACCACCAGAAGATAAAATTTCCTACGGTTTCAGGTATCGGGGAAATAGTCAATGATCATTGCATGGCCTAGGATTGTTATAATACCTCCCTGGCGTTGGGAAACAAATTTAAATCTTTTACTCCAGCGAAAAGAAAACTCGAAGATGATATTGTCGAGAGAGCAGAAATTGATATCCCAAGTACAGATAGGATAGATCGGAAGGGGAAAGAGCAGGTCGATCTCACCCTTAAGCCACCAGAACATAAAGACATTATGCTGGTACAAAATGACCCCAAGAAAAAAACCAGGATCGGGACTGAACTTAGCCCAGAAGGAGAGATTATGGACGTATTTGGCTGGAGTGCAGAAGATATAGAGGCATAGACCCAAGAATTATCACCCACTCACTAAAAATCGACCCGATGGCTAAACCAGCACGACCGAAGAAGCAAAATCGTGGTCCTATGAAAGATAAGAAAATTAAGGTAGAAGTCGAAAGATTGCTAAAAGCTAAACAAATTAGGGAGATACACTTTTCAGAGTGGCTATGTAACGTGGTACTAGTGGCAAAATGAGATAAAAAGGACAATAAATGGAGGATGTGTAACAATTTTACCGATCTCAACAAGCTGTGTCCCCGCGATCCTTACCCACTGCCAAGAATCGACCTACTGGTCGACTCTACTGCAGGCTTCGCTATTTTTAGTATGATGGATGCCTTCCAAGGTTTTTATCAAATCTACATGAATGAGCGCGATCAGGAAAAGACCGCCTTCATCACTGAGCAGGGAGTGTACTGCTTCATAGTAATGCCCTTTGGATTAAGAAATGTCGGGGCAACGTATCAAAGACTGGTTAATTCAATGTTCAGGGAGTTAATCGAAGAAGTAATGGAGGTCTATGTGGATGACATGTTAGTGAAAAGCATGAACGAGGAAGACCACATCAAACGAGGATACTGCGTCGGGCTCACAAGTTCCGGGAAAAACGGAATCGAGGGGAACCCCGTCGCGGCGATGAGTTTGGGACTCCGTAATATCATAGACTTGCTCCTTAATGCAACGATCTTCTAGTTGAAGTGGAGAATCTCTCGGGTCGGGACTCACTAGAACTTCCTTTCCCGAAGCAGAATAATGAACTTGACGTTCAGTCCTTTGGTCAATCCGATCTTCGGAAGAGGTCCCGACCTCTCAGAGGAAACTAGCGTAGTAGTATCAGCAAAAGAAAATCACTGTAATTCTTCGTAATAGACCGCACAAGGGAACTATCCAATGGCGGATCTGAAACTAGACCGCCATCGACCAGCGCGTCGACATTTTATGGTCGGCTCTGGCCAATGGTGAAATCAACAGTAGGGTTATCTCCAGTAGTATTGGTTTGAACATGATCTTGGGAACCATGCTCGGAAGAAGGGACAGAGGTTGGGATTACGACCTCAGAAGATTGTTCACCTGAGGCCATGTCTCCAAAGGCGACTCGCCCAGGAGAAGCTCTTATCTGAACATTCGCAGTAAAAGGAGGGCTTGAGCGAATATTTTGTTGAGTGGCAAATGGATGAGTTATTGCGTCGTTCGCCCCACTCGTAGAAAGGCTAGTCGTCTGAGCCCCCGAGCTGGCAGTTGCTCGGGGTTCAGGAGGGTCAGAAGATGGTCCCCTAGTTCGAGATCTCTTAGGTCTAACATTTCTGGGAGGGTCACGCGAAGTGCGCTTAGAAGTATTGGAGAAAAGAGAACTCATTCTCGGAGAATTCAAGAAAGGCTTGTAAAATCGAGGGGAATGCTCGAACAACTTGAAAGAATATTTTATCCAAGTGGGGATGCGCAGTAAAATAGCGAGAACTTTTTACCCCAGTATTTATAATAAAGGAAAAGGCGGGACGGTCCTTGAGAGAGGCGCGAAAAGATTATTTGAAAAACAAAGGAGTGGTGCTCGGCCAATCATTCCGGTAAAATTAAAGAAAATAATTTATGCGAATAAAGGACTTATGTCTAATTATTTCGTACAAATGATAGAATAAAATCGTGAAGATTAACAAGAAATGTCATTATACAAAGGAAAATAGTACAAAGTCTACAAGATTAACATATCATCTAGAGTATCTCAGGACACTTGATCATCTTGATTCTCCTGGTTGGTACCCTCCTCCTCCTACTTGTCTCAAGGACTAGTCAAACGACCTGCTTCAGATGTGCTCAAACTGCATGTCCTCGGAGGATATTCATCGGGCGGGGGCACAGGCAGAGGAATTACGAACTCTTCCACCAAATGTGCTAGAGGGAGATGTTTGTAATCCACTGTTAGAATGTATGTGGGTGAATACTCCCGGCAATGCCGATCTCGGCTGACATGAATGGTCCTAAAATATTCCTCTCTACGATCCTCGATCAAGTTGAGAGCTACCATTTGGTGAACTGCCTTCTTGAAAATATTCTCCAAAAGTGGACCAACCATTTCATGGACCAGAGCAGTATGAACCGGAGATCTAAGGAATTCTCGAATAACTCTCTCCTTGGGGCTAATACCGGATCTGTCGATCAGGCCATCAAGGTCATCATCTTCTCCCTGTTCGTCAAGGCAAGCTTGAAGATGAGTAACCTGGGACTCAAGCTCGCTAATTCGAGTAGCATGTTGAACTTGTTGGTTCTCCAGCTCCCTAGCCAATTGATCTGCTAGCTCCTGAGCCCGAGTAGCATCTAGAACAGTGTTGATTACATGAGGATTGTCTGTCCCCAGATCAAGATTGCCATCATCTCGAGGTTGTTGAGTAGAGGATGTAGAAAGCCCTGCCCCGGTTAACCACTGCTCAAGATCTGCAACCATCTGAAGGAGAACCTTGTTCCTCTCTTCCAGAAATTGACATCGCTGCCTCAATAAGGCCGACTCATACATTGAAGACACCATACAGGCAGCCGGACTAACCATACAAATAACCAACAAATTAGAGAAAGCACTAAAAGGTTAAAATGAGAAAGAGAGTTTACAAAATATGGTCCTCTTACTCTGATATGAGATTGGGCAGCTTTTGCAAGCTTCTCCAGAGGATCCTTCTCCAACAACCGCTGCATATCTCTAGTGAAAACAAAAGAAAGAAGGATCTGTATAGCCTTATCGGCAGCGTTCTCCCTTTCATCAGAAACCAGCGCATCACGATCAGAAAACCCAGCCGCCATTTTCCCTACGAGTTGATTCTCTACCATCTCAACCACAGTAGCTTTTGGATTTGGCTCACCCACCAGTGTAAGGTCCTGACCTGAACGATCATAAACCTATTTCTTCTTTTCGTTAAAGCGCCGGAAGAGTTAGGCACGGACCACGATCTGTAGCCATGAATGCCATATGAGGTTCTAAGGGATAAGAGAGGATATCTCTGGCCTGTCCTAATGGTGGGTGAAGATGCCGGAGCTTGAGAGGAGGAAGGCCCGTGAGGAACGTCTTCAGAAACCTCTAAGGTCTCTTCTCTGTTATCATCAGAATCAGGGTCCTGATCTCTCCTCCTCTTTCGAGAAAACCTTTGCTCTATAGGCTGGTTATCAGCTGTCTTGGTGGATTTGGATAGGACCATCTTTCCCATCTTTGAAAACCTAGATCCTTGGAAAAAGTTGCGAAAGGATGGCTGGAGACCTTTGGCAACCATTAGAACAACGAAAGAAATGACAAAAGCTACAAAATTGGGAACTAATTGAGTTAAGGAGACAGTAAAAGTACTCAGAATCTCAAGGAAAAGAGGAGATAGGGGAAGTCTAAGGCCGTGTTGGAAATGGGACGTATAGAAGGCTCAACAACCCTCCCGAGGAGAAGTATCCCTGTCTGTAGAAGATGGAAGAAAAATCTGAGAGCCTTTAGGAAAGAACCTACTATATTTGTCCTGCAGGTCACTCAAGTTGTCCTCTTTGAAAATACAAGCGAGGTGTTCAACCGGGTCAGATACCTGAGGATTGGCACCCTTAATTTTGGTAGAAGCTTTAGCAGCTACCTCTGTGTCAGTAAGGATACCTGTAAAGTATCCTTTTCTGGAATATCTGTGTCTAAAGCCCCCATGTGGTCAGGAGGAGGACTCTGAGAGCCCTCCAGGTTAATGATGGGATTTATATCATCGATGGTCGATGGTCGATGATTCGGGGTTTTTGGAATTGGAAGCCATGTCAAAAGATTGTTTGGTTATATCGTCGAAAAGTATATTGCTTATGAAGCTTATCGACTTAAGAATTTAATGCTGAAAGTCAGAAGGCGGAGAGTAAAAAGTAAGGGTAAAACCAGAGACGGATATATATATATAAAGTCGAAAAGGCACTTTAGTCCCTCCACAACTATTCATTTTCCCGCCATCGATTAAAGAAAGGTGACTCCTCAGTCCGGGATGATACGTGTCAACGGAGATAAAAATATGACTATTTGTGAAACGATGCACTCCTTTCCTTATTCTGGATTTTTTCCCATAGGGTTTTTTTCCAGATAAGGTTTTTAATGAGGCACGGTTCGTAAAGTCTAGTCGGAATAAATCAACGACTTCTACGAGCTGTGGCTACATCTCCGCTCGAAGAAGTGAGGGAGTACTGATGGGGGCTATTTTATACCCCACGGGATACTCGAAGAACTCATGGATAATAGGGTCGGACCGACCAGATATTCGGCTCATAAGTACTGGTCGTCTCGATCTAACAATAGAATCTCAGCGACCAAGCTCCTGAATCCGAATACGAGAAGGAGATCAATTTGAGTCCTATTATGGTTTATTTCCTTGTATAGCTAGGGAAGTAGGCCTATAAATACTCATAACTTGTATTGTATTAGGGCACAATTCCAATATCGCCTACATACTTTGTAATCCCAGATTTAATCTAATACAAGATCTCTTGCTATACTTATTTACATACAATTTACGTTCTTTATATTCTTCTTGTGTTACGTATTGTTCATCTTTGAGTTGATCCATCCGGAATAAAGTAACTAAGCCCACTAAATCATATACAATCCAAAATCGATCTTACTATTATTGAGTTAAATGAACTAAACGAAATTTGGTTAAATCACCAGGTAGACAAATTACCGACAATGTCTTAGTCGCTTTTCGAAACTACCCATTACATGAAGAAACAAACTAAGAATAAGGTGGGCCAAATGGCCATTAAATTGGACCTTAGTAGAGCCTATGATAGAGTAGAATGGGAGTTTTTTAGTGCAGTAATGATCCGCTTAGGTTTTGATATGCGTTTTCTTGATCTCATTATGAAATATGTTTCCTCTGTTTCTTACTCTTTTCGTTCTCAAATGTGTTGCAGTTTGGTTATGTTAAACTAAAAAAGGGAATCCATCAAGGAGGCCCCCTTTCCCCTTATCGTTTCCTATTTTGTGAAGAGAGTTTGAGCTCTCTTATTTGCCAAGAAGAGAATAGAGGACACTTGCACGGGATTTCAATTTGCAGAGGGGCGCCGAGGGTGTCCCGCCTTTTGTTTGCTGATGATACCTTAATTTTATGCCAGGCTACGGAGGAAGCTGCCATATATGTGAATAATATTCTCCTTGCTTATGGAGCTACGTCAGGCCAAAAAATCAGTTTCGAAAAATCCAGTGTTGTGTTTACTAGGAGTTCAGATGAGACTGTTATTGCTTCCATTCTCCAATATATGTCGATCCATCAAGAACTCGAACATGACGAATACCTTGGCCTTCCTTTGTCGGTTGGAAAGTCAAAGAGGAAATTTATTATTGCATCAGAGAGCGGGTTTGGACAAGACTACAAACTCTGAGAACTAAGATGCTACACAAAGCAAGTAAGGAAGTGTTCCTTAAGGCTGCTATTCAAGCTATCCGCACATATTTAATGAGTTGTTTCAAGCTCCCTTCATATTTAATTAGAGAAATTGAATCTATGATTACGAATTTTTGGTGGGATGAAAATGATTAAAAAAAAAAAAATTCACTGGATTAATTGGAATGCACTTTGTTCAAGCAAGCGTGATGGTGGTATGGGATCTAGGGATCCAGCTTCTTTCAATGTTTCTTTACTTGCTAAACAGGTTTGGCGCATTTCATCGTCCCCAAATAGCCTTCTTGGTCGCATTCTGAAGGCCCGTTACTTCCCCTGTTGTCATATCTTTAATGCACACTTGGGTTCAGCTCCATCAATTACCAGGCGAAGCATAAGTGAGGCTATTAAACTAGTTGGTAGTGGTACCCGTGGGCGCGTCGACAATGGAAATAATATACATATCTGAGGTTCTAACTGGCTTCCTAGGGATCATTTGTTTAAGGTTATTAAACCCCTCCCCTCTGCTTACTTCCGGATTATGCTATGGTTTCGACCTTTATTGATCAAGATCGAAATACTTAGATGCGAAGCTCATCCTATCTATCCCTTTGAGTCGCTTGCCTAGCCCAGAGTTTCACATTTGGCACTTTGACCGCTCGGGGTTCTTCAATGTCAAGTCGGCCTACAAATTGCATCGTTATTTTAAAGAAATTAGACAGAGTGTGACTTCAGGCAGCTCTAGTTGCACTCTTCAGGCCAGCTGGAACCATTCATTGAACATTTTGGCACCTACTAAGGTCAAGCTATTAATGTGGTCTGGTTGCAAAAATATATCGTCAGTCGGTGCAACCCTTAGACATGGGAAACTCATCGATGAAGACTCTTGTACTAGGTGTGATGGAATTACGGAAACGTCCCTTCATTGATTGCTTCATTGCTCTTTTGCTAGACAATATATTGTCAGTCGTTGCACTTTTGCTTCATTGCTCTTTTGCATATTCTCAATATTTTTGTAATGCTCCGGATATGTTGGACTTGTTTTCTCATATGTATACGCACATGGATTCTTCGGAATTAGGCATTGCCTCTACATTAGCTTGGTGCATCTGCTACGGACGTAAGAAGAAGATTTGGGAGGCTTTGGTTTTTTCCCGGGCTGATGTTGTGTCATCCACACGCAATTTCTACCAATGATTCGCAATTTCTAGAGTCTATTATTCTCATCTTCATAGGATCAGACCAGCTGCTCCAAACTGGACCCCTCCACCTTTAGGGGTTGTTAAAATCAATGTAGATCTAGAAGTTTAAATAGCAATAATAAACCCTAACCCAAAAACACCAAATTCAACCCATAAATAAAAACATCTATCCATTCAATATTTAAACAATAAAAACATGTATATACCCACAATCAATTAAAATAAAATCATTTATGGACTTCTTTGAAACCAATTGTTAGTGTTTTATCCAATCGGATCCGAACGATACGACCCAACGAGTAAACAGGTCGAACTAATTCGACCCAATTATGAAATTTGGTGGGTTTTATGTTTCAAGTATGTTTCAAAAATAGCTTACATAAATACGAGGAGCCCTTAAACGATAATATTTTAATTATGCAAAAGAAATAAAAAGAAAAGTTACAAAAAGCTTCCCGTCCTTTGTTCTTTTGGTTGAACTTTTTGCTTCATGCTTTTCTTTAGTTTGATGAATAAATGACTTTGATCTTTTTCACCATTGATATCTCCTTCTACTAGTCGTTTGGACACCAACTTAAGAGAGTCGAACTTTTCATTAACGTTGTAGAGATCAAAATTTCTAGATGAAATTTCTTCTCGGTTTCTTGAACAAGGGCGGCCTTTGCACGTATAGGGTTGAAGAGCTTTTTCTTTTGAGTGTAATATTAATGATTTCATAAATCGTTGATTATTCTCTCTAAGATCTATATCTTATATGTATATATATAGATATTGGAGGAGTTAAACTCCTACCATAACTCACTCAAAGTTTCCTACTAGAAAAATAACTCTTCTTTCTCTTACCTTAAGAGATTTATTAATTAACTATATAAATATATTTATATATATAATTTCAAAAATTACATATAAAAACATATAATTTTTTTCTTTTATTTATTACATAAACATCCATAAATGCCAATATATCTTTTTTCTTGAATCTGGTATTCAATTTTCATTAGATTCAATTCTATAATTAAATCTAACATATTTTCTAACATAACTGTTTAGTTCAAGAACTAACACTTAAAGGAATCAATACTCCAGCTTCTCGCAAGAAGGGTTGGATTACATATCTGTAAAACACATTTCTAGCCATTTATCTCAATGGATCTTCAAGACATAAGTTTAATGCTCGACATAGTTACGGGCCATTACATATGAGTCAACTCGTTAACATAAACAGGAGTTTATGCCTACTCAGAACTTAGATCAATTAGCATTATGATCATCAATTGACAAGTTCAAGAACCATAATGTCAACAATATCTTATTCACGATTTTAGATCATGTCTGGTCCAGTCCTATGTAATCGAATTACACAAAGTACCTCCACCTTCAATGTCTCTACATCAGTAATTCAGATCAAGAATACTATATTGTAAATGTTTCGTGGACCGTGCTAGTAGCGTTTAGTTAAAGATCCCAACTTTAACTCACTACGAACTTTTTAGTCTATTAAACATAACTTTAATCCTCTAGTATAACATACATACTTTAGTCATAACCTCTTTAATAGACTTAGAATTTTCTAATGTTTATATTATGCATTAAATGCAAAAATTAATTTCAAATTAATTTATTTATTTCAATTAACGAGTGTCAAATACATGCTTTAAGAGCATCATGCCTAACAGAGTGTAACTCACTTGTTGAAATTGAGAGTGTGTATGAAAAGAGTTTTCGTAACATAGAGGGATAAAGTACCACATTTATCATAACATGTGGAATAAAATATTGTCATATTTATCTAAACTGTCATATTATCATAACACATGGCGGTAAAATGCCATATATAAAAAATATGTGAGGCGGTGTGAAACTATTAGAGGATTACAGAACGATAAAGTGCTATTTTTTAAATTACATGAAATTAAATTGAATATTATAAATATGATAGGGAGTAAATTACATTAATTAACCTTTTATATATTATGGATACGTTGGAAGTTGAAACTTTCATTTTCCTAAAAAAAAAAAAGAAAGAAAAGTTGAAACTATCCTTTTCTGAAGAAAAAAAATAAATAATAATAATAATAATAATAATAATAATAATAATGTTGAAACTATCCACCTCGTTTGCAAGCTTTTAAAGGAGGGGATTACTAATTAAATCCCAGTACGAATTGTCTGTGTCTCAGAGTAAGACAATGTGGTCCTAAGATTCAGAATATGTGTACTCTTCATCATATGGCATTATTCAATGCATGCCCCCATCATTTGTATTTGTCAACTTTAATTTTCTATACATCATGTGTTTCTTTCTGTAGGTATTCTCTATCCCCACAACCACATTATGAATGCATGTATTTATTCGTGGGCCTTCAGATAGTTGAGGAATATTACTATTATCACCGTACGTAGGTGACAGTCATTACGACACTACTTATTTCTTATTTTGATCATTTTATAATTTTATATAAGGGAGTAAACGAGTCAAATAGTGTCGAACGATATAATTTTAAAGTGTGATTTGAATTTTATTGTTTTTGAAAATTTTGTGCTTGAACATGGTTTGATTGTTAATGAACGGAGCTCAAACGAGCTTTTATCGAATAAGCTTGAACTGAGTATTGAGTAGATTGATGTGTTTACATGTATTCTGTCGATTTTTAGGTTATGAAGAAGTGTTGTTCAAGCTTGATTGATTTAGGTGAAGAATCAAGCTCAAACAAACTTTTATAGAACGTGCTTGAGTTGAGTATGAAGTAGTTTGGTTTGATTTTCGGACCTAATTTTATCACTTAGAGGGGCATAGTTTGGGTAATTTCACCTATATGGAAACGATATTCTAAATGTTTATTTTTCCTTCAACTTCTAGAAATGAATGAGATGTGCAAAATTTGCAGGAATAATATGTTATTCTTTCATTTTCTGATCTCTCTCACATTAAGAAAACTGGATCTGACAAAAAATTAAATGACAATATTAAAGTTGTCAATTTTTATATTAAGTAACAATAATTTAAATAGTATCATTAAATTATTTTCATAAACATATTGTGACAAGATCATCCGAAAAATGAAAATCAAAAAGTTGTCTTAATGAGTTCCACTAAATTTTAGTGGTGACAACTCAAGTTATAATACACTTGTCTGTCACTCATTAGACGAATTTAATTATCATGACAAATTTAATATTTTTATCACTAAATACGTGCACTAACAACAACTTCAACATTGTCACTAAAAATTAATTTTCTTGTAGTGTATTAAATTTATAAGCTTTTTTATTAGTTAACCTATTATGCATAATTTAAGTACCACTCACATCAGTGAATAGAGGAATTGTACTTTTGCCAGTTAATATATGAAAAAAAGGAGGAATTGTACTTATGCCAGTCAATATCAACTGCTACTTAATTACTAATTTCTTTCTTTTACTTATGTTTTGCTTTTTGCAAGATACAGAAACTGCATGCTTCTGCTGCAGAAACACATGCATTAGTACATTCCTTCTTAATTACCATTCTGTGCTTGCAATTCCATAAAGAATTCAGAGAGCTAAGGCTGTGTTTGGATGGGTTTTGGTTCGGTCTCACGGGCGAGCCAAAATTCTTTCAAATGAATTTTCGCCAAACCCATAAAATCTATTCAGAAATCCACACTCAAACTCTTGTAACCTATAAAACATTGATTTGACACCTACTACCTATTTTTCCCCCCAATTCTAACTAAAAATGACATTGATTTGACACCTATCACCTACTTTTTCCCCTAAACCCAAACATCCAAACTCAATTCAAGTGGGGTTTCAACTTATTCAAACAATCAAACCACAAAACTTTAGAGCCAAAACTCATCAAAATGAAGTCTCAAAGGTTTCATCGAAACCACCCAAACCAATTTTTTTAAACCGAGACCCGCGAAACCGAGCCAAAACTCATCCAAATAGACCCTAACTAATTAATAAGGACCAATTAATTTATAAAAAAATAATAATATAAAAATATTAATAAGAACTAATTCTAATTGTGTCAAACTATAGGGTTGTTTGTTTGGTGTTTGATAAAGCAGTTTGGGAGAGTGGTAAATGTTTGTGATATAATCTCGATTTGCGTAATGTTGCTTGTTTGGATTTTGAGAAATTGATTTGAGAAATAAAGTTAGGCCATCTCCAACAGCTCTCTTAAATTTCAGCCTCTTATCTTAAAATATAACTAATGAACAATGTTATACAATTCCACTTTTTACTCAGCACTCCAACAACTAGTTTATATTTTAAGAGACTACTTTTTAACAACCATATTATTTCACTCAAATAACTACTTTATATTTTAACAAATAACTTTATTTATTATTTTATATAAATAATAATATATTTATAACACTAATTGATTTTTATTTCATAAGAAAAAATAATTTTTTTAAAAAAAATATTAATTTTTAGTATTGACATTTAGCGATGCCCCAAAAATTATAATCAAAATATTATCACTAAATCATCGTGACTCGTTAATTATCGCTAAAGAGATTCCACTATTTGTCAATAGTGACAAATTTTTTATAATGATATTCAAATTATAAATTTGAATTTTAAAATTTTCATTTGAATTTAATTAATATGTATTTGAATGTACAAGCAATATGGATTTAGTTAGTACAAACTATGAATTTAAATTTATTATTAATTTAATTAGCAATGCCTCCAATTTATTGTTTTGCATAAAAGTACAAAAGTTTTTTGTACTTTCCTACAAACAATTGCATATAGCAATTCTAATTTGGCCATGGGTATTTAGCAAGCCAAACTTATAAAATTTAGCAACTCTTAAAATATAGAAGTGCTCTTGGAGAGCACTTTTTATCAAAATTTTAGCAAAACTCTTAAATTTTAACTTTTACAATAGTTAGGTTGTAGTTGTAAGATGTGTAAGACTTTATGTCAAATCATGTTTGTTGTGAGATAAATTGTGTAAGAGATGTGTTACTTTATGTCAAATCAAAGTAGAGTTTGTATATGTTTTGTATAGAGATAATAAAATTGTTGTTTGTTTGAGTTTTGAGAAAATAGTTTAGAAAAATTGAGAGATGAAAAATTTATTTCAGAAAATAAAAAACATGTTTATTTGGCATTTCTCAAACAAGCAAATTTTTTGGGAAACGCCAAACAAATAGGCCCTATGACTCTAAATATATATTTTTTTTTTATTATAAACTGGGATACATGGGAAATTCTTGCCTGAACAAGAATTAGTTGAATCTCAAATTGAATAACACAAGATTTTGTAATTGAAAAAATGTGACCTTTTCAGATCTGAATTAGATTCTTTTTGAAAATACATATTGCTCCTTCTATTTAATCATATTTAGCAATTACCCCTGCCCTTGCTATCAAAGTGCCTCCTCTTTCACATTGACGAGTTATATATCTTTGGAGGTGCGGATTTTTCATCTTTGCAAATTTAAATCATAATTCACATTTTAGTGTCATAGTAGTATATATAGAGACCTATATAAACATTCCAAATGAAAATATTAGTGAATACATGAATAGGTAAATATTAATGCATGTATAGATACTAATAGGATCCATTTTGTTTAATGCAAAATTTTGGATGAGACTATGACATTTGAGAAAAATTCTTATGCAAACCTGTCTTGATCAAATTCATCACATCACATGACAAGGAAACATTCTTATTCAGACATGGCTTGACCAAATCCATCAAACAGCATGACAAGTGTATTGTATTTGCACTACTAGAAAAATCGAAAATTAATCCGATCGAAATTCCGATCGATTTTGCATAAAATCGGTTGGAAATCGATTTGTGATTAGTCACTCTCCTAAGAGTTTTATTCAATACCAAAGTAAGTGTATAACACTTGCCAAGCAGTTACTTTAAGTTTGGCCGAAACGGGTCTAGGTAAGAATTTCCCCATGACAAGTGTATTGCACTTGATTTGTCATTGACCACTCTTCTAATTAGAGTTTTATCCAATTCTAAAGTATGTGTATTGCACTTGTCATTTAATTATTTTGAGGTTCAGTTGAACTCGATTTGAGTAAGAATTTCTCGATATATGAAGGGAAAATTTATGACTTCGAAAGAAAAATGATGTCTTATTTTTCTATTCTGGCCGATTTTTAGTATGTTAACAACCTTCCTCTAAGAAATTTCAATTTATTTTTTCTAAATTTGAGATTGATTATATTCTATACTAGAATTTGATTTATGCACTTTGTGCAAAGTCATTATATGTACATACATCCAAAATAACAAGTGGTACCAAAACTAGAGTTGAAAAGTCTTCATGATGTACTATATTTTGATAAATTAAGCAACTATGTACCTATGAAGTATTCTCAAGTATGTGGATTCAAGACTGCCACCTTTCCTCAATTGATTCCACTCCAAATATATCTTCAACTAGATATGCTCTACATTGATCATTAAAGTTGGAAAGCTACAATTCCATGCAAATAACTGAAAAATCTATGCTTTGTGTGTGTCCCTCATTGAATGTGACGACCTACTTATATAGGAAAAATGTGAAGAATTCATGTTCTTTAATTAATTTTGATAATGACGTTAATTGTCACCAGCAACTACCACTAAAGATATATGGACTATGCTAAGATCACATCCAAGAATCACAGCTCATAAAATAAAATTGTAAAAAAAACCCATATAAGTTAATCATCAAATAAAAATAAACCCTAAACCTTAAAACCTAAACTCTAAATCAAACCTTAAATTAAATATTATTTCATAAACCCTAAATTTTAGGCATTGCAAATGCTTTTAAATTATGAGTTTATATTTTATTGTAATTTTTTAGATATTTTATATTCAAATATTGATAAATAATAAATTATCATTTGGAAATTAACGAACTGTTTTTTATAGAGTAATATATATAATTTAGGTGCTCTTTTGTGATTTTTGAAAGTTCAGTGGGTTGTTAATATATTGAAAAGGTTATTTGAAGAAAAAACCTTTTTAAATAAGTAGTAGGTAACACAAATATATTCAAAAACATAAAAAGTGGACGGTACAAAGGACTATGAAGTTTGAGGTTGTGATATAATCATTTTCCAAGATATAATTATATTTGTGTATTCTGGATTTGTTGTAATAACCTTGTTTAATTTAATTATAACTATTTTTATATACATAAATAAGAACATATTAAAAATCTTCATCAACGTGGGTAGAATATACTATTATTAGAAAATCATTAATTAGCTAAAATAATTGTGTAACAGTGAGAAGATAATTTACTTTGTGTCACATAAATTATTTTGCACGTAAAATTGTAATAAAAAATAATCTTAAGCTTGTCACAATGGTTTAGTACAACTCTTCTGTAACCATTTTTTGTGCATCGATTATTATCAATATATAAATGGCAATTTAGCTATAATTTTGGTTCCTAATATGCTCAGGAAAATCGTATTGGTGAAAAAAATTGAAATATTGTCGCTTAATGTTCCACTAAGGGGTCATTTGGTAGGATCTAATAGGGGGTATTATGTCATATTATATGTGTTAAAATGAGTTTATACGACGATTAATGACATTGTTCTAACACCGGGTCAGATGGATTAAATCCTTACGACCCAATAATGAGACTAGATTATATTTCACCCAGACATGGATGTATTAGTTAATCCGGGTGAATCTGGATTAGGTGAAATGTCACTTATAACCTCAAATTTACATATTACCTATTTTAACATATTATAAATTATTTTTAAATCTCTGAAAATGGAAACACATTCTACATAAATAAACTACAAACTAAAATTTATATCGTTTTACAGTTAACATGGAGACATTCGAACTAAAACATTGAATAAACCTTGATCAGCTCATACTCTTGTACATATTATATAAATGGCTTCAATGAATTGATATATCTCAACTAACATAGTATGTTCAATTTAGTAATGAAAATATATTAATATAGGCCTAAACTCATAACTCCACCGAACATATTGCGATTAATTGTTTTAATGTAATATGACTTAGTCAAATCTACCAAACATATTTTTATAATAACCTTCAATCTGCCTCGATATAATCACCTTAATTCCATATACTCTACCAAAAATCCCCTAAATATATACTCTGATATTATAATAACCTTCAATCCGCTTCGATATAATCACCTTAATTCCATATACTCTACCAAAATCCCCTAAATATATACTCTGATATTGTGTGGAATTGGTTTGAACTTAATTTTAAAATGAGTTGAGAAAATTGAATTACTTTTGTAGAAATCGAGGTTACATATAAGTTCAGAAACCAAGAAACATGCAACTATCTCTAAGTGGACCGAAATTGAAATTGATGTAAAAGAAGAAATAATCCAACTGTAATCATAACTGGACTGAAGTCAATTCATTTACATATATATACTACTGGCTAGTGCTCTTTTGATAATTAAAGAATTACACAGCTGTCAATTATTCCTCAATTAATTAACTCCTCATGGAACATGAAATATCAATAATAGCGCTCTATAATTAATTAAAGGGAAAATTATAAATTTTGTACTATACAATAAAGCACTGCATTGGTACTACTGAATATGTAAATGCATATTTAGTGCCATAATTTAAATATTAATTGCACTGTTCATACCACCGTCATTTAATTGGATCGAAATGGACGAAATCGGCCACATGGATGTTATCTCGTCTTACGTGAAGCAAAGGTTATAACTTTCCCTCCAGAAGATGAAATACTATGATAATTTTTCTTTCAAAGGTGAGGAAACATGATCACTTTTCCTGCAAAAGACGAGAGATAATGGCAACATGCAGTGGATGTGGTTCCGTGCATTTCAACCCAAATAATTGACGGTGGTATAAACATTGCAGCTGATATTTAAATTATGGTACTAATTATGTATATACGTATCCAGTGGTATTAAGATTTAAAACTGCCCTATTATATGGTACCAAATATGCATTTAAATAGTGAAAATTAAAGATGTAAATCCAAACTCACATGATTTTGCATGCCATGCTTTAACCGGCTCCGAGAACTAGGACTAATACTACTACTACTATTGATTGAAGGCAATATTAATGGCTGCTGGTGCGTTTGTACCCTCCACAAAGCTAAAGGGCTCCCATTAAGAGGCGGAGGGTGTGGCTCATAGAGTCTTGGACTATGATTAATGTTCCATGAATTATTATAAGACATAGGAAGTCGACCGTAATTGATTAGGCCCATTGCCGATTGGAAGTGCGCACGTTTAGCGTGTTGGCGTTCTCGTTTGTGTGCGTTTTGATGGCCGCCTAGTGCTTGTGAGGTTGGGAAGTTTCTACAACAATAATGGCATTCGAATTTCCTTCTACCACTACTTGTGATGTTTGCCTCTTCCGATTCTTCACCTTTGTTTTTCGTGGTTTCATCGTCGGAACGAGTATCATCGTCTATGGTGGTGGCGTTGTTACTCTTAAAGTCTTTGCCGAAAAGCCTAATGGCGGTAGTACCCACGACACCCTTTTCGTTAGCGAAGGATGGTGGTGGCGCGACAGTGGCGGGGCGGATGAAGGGTAGCTGAGAAAATGAGTCCACGTTCATCAAATCTAGAGTTTCTCTCTCATTCTCCATTGAATTAAATTGCTATTTAGAGGAGAAATTGATTGATTAATTTGTGCCGGAGAAATAGGAAGGAGGCCTATATTTTTAAGTTATTGTATATGGGGTGTTTGTATATGGGGTGTGGGAGATATATGGTAGGACCTATATATCTAAAATGGAGTGGTCAGATGTTCTTGCATATTAATGTACCATATTTTGTATGAAAGTAGTGATATCAAAGTGGACATGATTAGAGATATTTTTATACTATTGTAACATTTTACAATTTTATTTTTAACTGATTTGATATATTTAGGGTGAGTTTTGTCCAGTGATTGGAGATCTTAAAATCACTTTTACATCTCTATCATGATTTTTGAAGTGTTTGGCCCCATCTATAAAAATCTATAAAAATTACTTCTGTTCAATCGTAATTTTCATGGTGTTTGACCCCCAAGATCATAAATATTTTTGAGATCTCGAGAAGCAAAAAATTAACTTATTTTAGAAGCAATTAAAATGTTACTTTTACAAAAGCTATTATACAAAAGCAATTATTCTATAATTAATTGTTATCATAATCAATTATTACCAAAATTAATTTTAATAAAATTAATTCTTCTATAATTGCTTTTCGATTGCTAGGCCAAACTCAATAGGAAAATGTCACTAATTAAATAATACAATTAACTTTTATAATTCCTGACATATTAAAAAATTATAACTATATTGATTTTTTGTGACATTTTTTTCTTAAAATGCCATCAGGCTGATGTTACAAAAGACTATTTTTTGTTGTAGTGATCGATTCCACTAGTCAAAATTATTAGAATGGAATTTTATGTTGATTCAAACATGCAAGTCATCGATCAATAGATCAACCAACCATACATTGACCATCGTACCCCTCATCGTTTCACTCGGGCGGTTAAACGAGTCAGTCAATGTAGCTTAGCCCGCTATAAATCACATTTAGTGACATCAACACTCATTAATTGCACCTAATTAAAAGTCGTAGCTCGATTCTTATGTTCAGAATGCAACTCGAAGTGTTCTACCTCAGTCATCCTCATGTGCTTTAGTCGAGTTTTACCTGGGATCTACCTGGAGCGTTAGGAAGTTCATAATTATTTGAGGTTACATTCAATCTACATCAGGATATTATATCCATAGAGGTTGGACGATGAACACATGTTAATGAGAGGACAAGACACACTTGTCGTTCATCCAACACCCTAGTGGATTGTATTTATTGGACCTAAACCCTCAGTTCTTCGTTTAGAGTTCTCAGGTTTCACTAATTCCATTTACAACAAAGAAAAGTTTCATTAATTCTCTTTCTTTTGGGCCTATTTTTCTTTAGGTAAACGTGATATATGATCCTGCGCAAGTAAGATAAATGTAAATATAGATACACATATATATGTGAAGTTATGTGATAATTGTAAGAGAAGAAAAAATTATGCAAAATCGTGTTTATGTAATAATTCAAATTTTTAAATTGGTCCGTACGTGCCTTATTCGAGCTAATTTTAAAATTGGGCGACAATGTGGACTAAAATTATCAGTAAATTTGAATATTTGGGGTTTTTTTGACAACCTCAAAAGTTTGGGTTTAATTGGCAGTCAAGATAAGTAAGGGTATCAATTTTACAATAAAACTTAACTGCCACGTCATCAGTTAACTTCCAATTTTAACGGTGGTACCAAAAGTGATTGATTTTCCTAAATTGTGGTACCAAATGTATCTGATTTAACCGTTTTTCGTCGGGTTAATTTAATATCAGTGAATTTGTGATATCGGGGGTTTGGATATTGAATTATTCAGTATATTGGGTTCTGTTACTTTATTCTGGATGGATCGTTTACAAAGAAAAGCAATAATCAAAGGCAAGAAGTAAAACCATTAACGAAATTAAGAACGCAATGATATGGAGGTAAAGTTCTGCAACAATAATGGATATTATTGAGTTCTATTGTTATCAATGTATTCTTGTGTAATCTCAGAATTAAGAGAATTCGTAGTTGTCTTATACAACGAATAACTAGGTATTTATATTATGCTAAACCTAGTATTACAAGGAATCATAGTCCTAGTTGGACTCGGCCCAACCTATCCTTCCTGGGTCCGGAGTGTAATCTTTACTCGGAGCGAGCGGCATCAGGCAGGGTCAGTAAGAAGATCCCGATCCTTTGTAATTGGTCGAACCGGTCTTATAATCTCTGTTCGATCTGATCAGTATGTAGGGTGCGAAATAGCCCCCATCAGTACTCCCTCACTTCTTCGAGCGCATAGATAATAGGAGCTCGTAGAAGTAGATAAATCTGATCGACTGTTTCTTTTCTATGAACGGAGCCTCGTTAAAAACCTTACTTAAGAAAAAACCCAGTGGGAAAAAATCTTAAGTAAGGAAAAGAGTGCTACGTATCATAGATAGTCGTTTCTTCTGTCTAATCGTGGATCGCCACGCGTCTATTCAGGAGGCTTTTTGTATCCTTCCGTTTTTGGCGGGAATTTGAGTAGCTGTGATAAGTTCGAAACGTCTTTTCTCATTTCCTTATAAATAGGTGACTTTCGAGTTTGCCATTTCTCTTTTATATTTGCTTTTAGATCGCAGTCATTTTCTAGTTTGGTCGTTCGTCGTATAAAATTTTCCTTTCATCGACCTTCTTCTTCCGAGAACTAGAATATAGATGGCTTCCGTTAGAAGATCTTCTTCTTCTCCTAGAGAGATCATTGCCCCCGATAACGAGGAGGAGTTACATTCTAATCCTCTGGGTGAACAGACTACGGTATCTGACCTTGTTATCCCTGTAGAAGATACTTACAAGGTACGAATCCTTTCCGATGCGGATGTAGCCGCCCGAGCCAAAAAGGGCAAAGGTACTGTTCCTCAGATTTCTGAACCAATTGAGGATGTAGCTTGCGCATATACAGAGGAAACGTTCCCTGAAGTCGTGAATAACTATACCAAATATTTTCCGGAAGGTTCTGAAATGATTCTTCCATCCCCTACTGATAGGGTCACTTCTCCACCGGAGGGATGTCGAGCCTTTTACACGGCTCACTTTAATAGCGGACTGCGTCTTCCTTTATCTCCCCTTTTTCTGGAAGTTCTAAAAACTTTCAGCGTGTGCTTGACACAACTGGTTCCAAATTCTGTTGCTTTTGTGGTTTGTTTTTCCGTTCTGATGATTGCAAAGGGATTTAAACCTTCTTTCCGTAATTTTACGCAACTTTTTCGTTTTAATATTTCTAGTTCTTCAAACCGTGGATACTTCTTCGCTAGTCAGCGGCCCAGCCGAGCAATCTTTGATGCTCCGGTTTCTAGTAATCCTTCTTGGAAATCTCATTTCTTCTTTGTTCGTCCTCCGCCTAATCTCCGTTTGGCGGATGGTTCGATCACGCCTTTCTCGTGGGATCATGGTTCCAGGTGGATTCCCGGAGGTCGCTCACCGACTGGTGAACTTGTTCCTGACGATGTACAGTTTATCACTGAGATTCCCGAGATGCGTACAAACAAATATCAAAGCGCTCTTCTGATTGGGGAATCTTTTCTTCGTAAAGCGGGGTTAAGCGTCCATAATTTTCCCATCAGTTCATCATCTGAGCCTCTAGGTTAGCATTTTATTTGATCTTTAGTATTGTCACTATACTTTTTATATGGAGAAACTAACTTTATTTTGTTTCTTTCTCAGCTCATATGGTAGAAAGCTCCCGACACTCTTCGAAGGGAAAAATGGTGCTGTCGAAATCTTCCAAGTCAGTGGAGAATAATCCTATCGAGCAGAGGGCGTCTCGAAAGAGGAAATTGGAATTGGGTCACGAATCCGAGGAGAATAGAGAGGAATCTCCGGATTCTCCACGCGAGTCCCCTATTCGTCAGGGCATGGGATCCGGTTATCCTCCGCTTCATCTTAGAACATCTTTGGGTATTCGAGGATGTCGTAGCTGGTCGATGCCTCATCCCACTAATAATCCAGTTGATAGAAAGAGGAGTTACTATGGACGTTCTGGTGACGACCTTTCTTTACTCGGGGATAAACATCCAAATCCTACTCTGGTCGAAATGATCGAGGATCATTTAGAGGGAAGGAGGGCCGCTGGTTATTCTGAGAAGGATTCTCTTATTCATGATAATAACGAGAATGCGGTCGATAAGGCGACCCGTATTCTTTTATCTGGCGTTCATACTCGCGATCTTAATAAGCTTCTTCATAAGGATCCTTTGGAGAAATTCCAGCGAGCTTCTCTCTATGCTGAAAAGGTGAGATCCTTTTTCTTTCTATTATTTTGATGAAGTGATCTTTTAAGATTTTCTCAATTTGCTAACTTGTTTCTTTCTGACCCTTTCGTTATTTCAGGTCAACACCTGTCTGACATCATACGCCTATGAAAATTCTCTTTGGAAACAACAGTGCGATTTCCTTGAAGAGAAGTATAAAGCTTTACTTCACAAGTCTTCTGGTTCAGAAGTTGGTCCCTCAACATCTTCCTCTATTCCTGTCGTAGAGACTCGTGCTGCCGGGACCGAAGACCAAGAAATGCTAGATAGAGCGATAGAGGTTTCTCGCGCTCAGGAACAAACCAATCAAATGGCAAGAAAATTAGAAGAATTGCAGTTGCAGAGCACGACTCGGATTAGTGAGCTTGAATCTCAAGTGTCAAGCCTTGAAGCTTCTTTAGAGGACTATGAAAACGACGTCCCACTTAGGCAAAGAGATCGATATGTTAGGAAATCCGACGAACAAGTAGTTCGAGAATTCCTCAACTCTCCTGTTCATATGGCGTTGGTGTACCGGATGGTCGGTCCTCTTCTTGAGAATACCTTTAAAAAATCGATTCATCAACTGGTCGCTTTGGAGATGATCGAGGATCGTCGGAAGGAGTATTTTAAGGCAGCTCATATCCGGTTGAACCGTTATGGCGAGCTTTACTCTTCCTCTGAAGTTCCAGATGTCGTATATCAAGGTCTTCCTTTAGCTCACCTTGTCGGAGAATACGGAAATCCATTGCCAATTCCTCCTTCATATGTTAACGATGAGCTCGATGATACATTTATCGATCCGGAAGATGAAGAAGAAGAAGAAGACGTCATGGACGTCGGTGGCGAACAGAAGATTCCCGATAGCGACCAGGCTTCTTAGAATAGTGGTTTTATTTTTGAAATAATATTTGTAATTATCCACTCGTAGGTTTAATTGTAACTTAGCTTTCCTACTTTGTACACTAAACGTTTCGTATTCTGACAGTCGTGTCTTTTCACATCCGCTGTAATAATTCAGACAAGTCATTTAATTTGCCGTAATCATTATGTATGCGTCTTTTCAAATTCTAGCGTTTGCTCCAAGGTCAGTTTTCCTGTTTCGCGCCCTTTCTCCAGGTCTGTCGTGTCCTTTCGTGTAGTATAAATACGAGAGGTAAAATTTTACTTGTCTTTTTACTGCTACACTTTTCTCTTAACAGAATACTCTTTCTTGAGCTAGTCGATAAACTTCCTCGATATTAATTTATATTTTTCCGTAATCCGATCATGAGTAACCTTTTCGGTAATACTTCGAGGCGACCATCCCGCGAGGGCGCTAGAGAAAATAGATCTAAAAGATTACGAAGAGAGGGGCCGTCGATCGAGCCTCCTCATTCGTCTCAACCAATTAGGTCGGAGATTGATACTCATATTATTACTTCTGAACCTCTTTCCTTGGTAACCTCGTCGTTCTCCGAACCAGTCTTTTCTGCTCCCATTCAGGAAAGAAACATGCCTTCCCCTGGTCGATTAGCTTTTGGGGACATATCCAACGAAGAAACGGCTTATAATATAGCTGTTAGTTCCAATACTTCTTCCTTTGAGCATGTTTTTCATGGAGAGGACTTTACTGTTTCTCTTCCTTTATCTGTTTCTACTGCCCCAATCACTAGTGAAGGGCAAGCTGGTGATGGCTTTTTTGTCAATCCTTCTACGACGCAATCTATTGTGCAGGATTGTCCTGATTATTTGTTTCACGATACTACCGTGATGACTACTTCTTTTGAATCTGGAGGACCTTCTCAAGGTCGGACCGGCTCGCGGTCTGGTCGTAGAACCATAATTTATGCTTCGGGCAAGGAAACCTCCGTTAGCCCTGACGGGAGAGAGTCTCCTCGTCAACTGGATGAGCGATGTATCAATGAGCAAGTTAATGACATCCTCTTGTCGGAGACTCCACGTTCTGACGGTGTCCCTTTAACTAGCGAATTGCCGGGTTCTGTTGAACCTGATGCCTTGTCCTGGGATTTAGGCATGAGTACCATTTTGCCTGGTGAGTTGAGGAAGCTCGAAGGCGCCTCCAATATTCGCCTTGTTCAATCTTTGGTGAAGATATGTGAGCAGGTAGACATTTTTGTTCTTTGTTTTGAATTCTTTGTTGTACGGTGGTTTTTCTCATTCTTTCTGTTTTTAGGGCAAATATTTCGCACTCCAGCTGGGTGTGCAAAATGACGAGCTGTGGAACAGTCGGAGAGCTCTTCGGGGTCAGTTGGAGTCCGAAAAAGCTAAAAGCAAGGGTTTGGAGCTGCAGCTGCAAGTTGATAAAGATGCTCTCCAAAGATTGGAGGCCAAAAAAGTTGTGCTTGAAAAAGAGAAAAATGATTTAACTCAGGCTGCTGCCCTTGCAGAGGAGTCTCGACTGCGGTCCTATGAGGAGGGATATGACGCCGGTTATCTAAAGCGTCAAGAGGAGTTGATGGCTTTTGCTGGCAACTTGACTCCTCGGAGGACTGTTTCTGGTAGTCGACTTGCTGATCGTTCTTCTTAGCGACTTTAGTTTGACCTGGCAGGCCTTGGACTGTCTATTTTTTTTTTTTTTTTTTTTTTTTTTTTTTTTTTTTTTTTATCGCCCAATCTTTTGTGCAGTTATTTGGGCTGAAATTTTTGTAATAGAAGGAGTAGAAATTTGAAAACGATGATCTTTTGTAGGCAGATTCTTGCCTGATCAAATGTCTCCTGTATATATACTTTGTTATGCTCGTTCTTCCCTTGTGCATGGATATAGTCATCATGAAATAATCATTATGGAGTAGCATACTCGCGTTTCTAGATAGAGAAAAGATAGCTTGTCCTTGTTTTATCACTGTTTTAGTAACTGATTTTGCTTTTGCCAATCACAACTTTTGTCGATCAAACTTTGTATACTCCATTCTGGTCGATGTTCGATCCGTGCTTTGTAAATTTGTCCCTTTATGACATATTTCTTATATAAGGAGGTTATTGTTCCACCTGTTTGAACTTCGCTTTTCTTCTCATCAAAGGGAAATTTCCCTCTCCGTGCTTTTCATAAATCCATGTCTTTCATCATTAACTTTTTAACTATACTTTTCTCTAGCCAGTATATCATACTCTTGATATGGGAGGAATTGGAAAATGTAATAATTCTGGCCAGATCTGACCCGTTCAGACCTCCTTCAGCAATTCTTTGGAAAATTAGGCAGTGACGGCCTTATAGTTTCGAATAGGGAGGGCTATTCTCCTGATTTCGATGTCAGATTTCTTGGATTCTAAGTGGAATTCTTGTATGGCCAACTTAGTAGTCCCCCAATGATGTATGAGGCAGTTACGACCCCCGTATGGTGGAGGCTCTGGTCGTTTTTAGGCGATTATTCTCTTTCAACGGTTCAACTTTGCATGCCTTCGTTGAGGAGTTCTTAATATTTTCTATTAGGCGACCCTCATATATGATCGTGCAGATCGTTTTGGTCTTTGAACTTCTTTAAGTTTTCTTGGATTATTTTGTTGATCGCTTCGATCTGTAGATTTGTTTCTCCCCGATCAGTTGAATCGATCAGACGGGCGCCGTTCCAACTTACTTGCATTTATTTCGGGAAGTCAAAGGGTCGCGTTCTCGTCCCTTGATTAAACTCCTATCGTCCGTAGGATCATTCTCACGGGCGCCTATAAATAAGTAGGCAGTTTCCTTATTTTCCATTCATAACAATGGATATCTCGGTTTCCTTAGATTTCATTTTGCCTTCAGATCCCATAATGTTTAAGAAGTCACATTATCGTGATTTGTTCGTTCGCAGTAAAGGAATTGTCCCCAGTCTTGTATTGACGGGTCCCATGTCAGCCCTTCCTTGTATCGACGGATCCCATGAGATTCCGCTTTAGTCTTCATCACTTTAGAGGTCCGTGGTTTCCGTCTGCACATGGGGGGTTCATACTTGCCAGTCACCCTCGCTCTTGGATGTGACTTCCGGAGTGATAGATCGCCGGGGTGGCTGGTAAACTTACCGTTTCACGACGGTCCCGAAGAGATGCTGCTCTAGAGTAAAATGTTTTATAGATAAAGTAAAAGCAGTATCTTCTTCTGGGTGAGTGAGCATTGCTAGCTTATCTGGCTGGTAGTGTTCATTTCATCTGGAATCACATACGATCTTCAGAGCCCTGCCATCGAACCAAAGAAGTCGACCATCCTGAGCAGCATGCTTCTTAGGTGGTTTATTATGATCGATGAGGTACTAGGGAGGAGATTGGTGTTTCCGTGGACATTGTCGTGAAGATAGTCGATCCCGTAGGATCAATTTAACTAGATCATTGTAACGATCTTTAGATAGCAAGCAGATTTTTGTAACGTAGAATATTTGTATGTAATTGATTTGATGAATAAAATATTATTTATTTCTTGCATTTTCTTTGTCGTTTGATAATTTTATTTACGAGGAGTAATTTCCGAGCAGATGAATTCATACTTGATTTACCTTTCAAAACTTTAGGAGTATCAGCGGATCTTATTTAGATCGTTAGGAGTAGATCGAGGAGTTTTTATTGAGCGTATCAATGTGTACTCAATCTTGCTATAATTTAGACTTAGGATTTCATAACAAAATCCTTCTTTGTCGTTGTAATTAATCGAGGAGTTTTTATTGAGCGGATCAATATTTACTCAACTCGTTTTGTTTAGACTTAGGTTTTTAACCCAAAAATCTCTTTGATCGTTGAACATATATCGAGGAGTTTTTATCGAGCGGATCGATGTTTACTCAACTCGTTTTGTTTAGACTTAGGTTTTTAGTACCTGAAGTCTTTTAATCATTATAGATATATCGAGGAGTTTTTATCGAGCGGATCGATGTTTACTCAACTCGTTTTGTTTGGACTTAGGTTTTAATACCTGAAGTCTTTTAATCATCATAGATATATCGAGGAGTTTTTATCGAGCGGATCGATGTTTACTCAACTCGTTTTGTTTGGACTTAGGTTTTAATACCTGAAGTCTTTTAATCATCATAGATATATCGAGGAGTTTTTATCGAGCGGATCGATGTTTACTCAACTCGTTTTGTTCGGACTTAGGTTTTTAATACCTGAAGTCTTTTAATCATTATAGATATATCGAGGAGTTTTTATCGAGCGGATCGATGTTTACTCAACTCGTTTTGTTCAGACTTAGGTTTTTAATACCTGAAGTCTTTTAATCATTATAGATATATCGAGGAGTTTTTATCGAGCGGATCGATGTTTACTCAACTCGTTTTGTTTGGACTTAGGTTTTAATACCTGAAGTCTTTTAATCATTATAGATATATCGAGGAGTTTTTATCGAGCGGATCGATGTTTACTCAACTCATTTTGTTTAGACTTAGGTTTTTCGCACCTGAAGTCTTTTAATCATTATAGATATATCGAGGAGTTTTTATCGAGCGGATCGATGTTTACTCAACTCGTTTTGTTCAGACTTAGGTTTTTAGTACCTGAAGTTTTTTCGTTAATAAAATTGAACGAGGAGTTTTTATTGAGCGGATCAATGTATACTCGACTCGTTTTAATTTAGACTTAGGTTTCTCGTACCAAAAGTCTTTTTGATCGTTGAATATATTTGTCGAGGAGTTTTTATCGAGCGGATCGATGTTTACTCAACTCGTTTTTGTCGTCGGGATGAGGAGTGTTTATTGAGCGGATCAATGTATACTCGACTCATTTATAATTCAGACTTAGGTTTATCACCAAAAAGTCTTTGTTGCTGTTGATATAGATCGAGGAGTGTTTATTGAGCGGATCAATGTATACTCGACTCGTTTCGTTCTAATATTTATCAATATGCTAGTGTAATTCCACAGAGCGTTAATCGAAATAATCGATGTATAGAAAATGCTAAAATTTTTACTATTTGAACTCTAGGCTAGGGCCTTCGTTACAAGGATTAAAACTTGATAAAGTAAAAATAAAACAATGCAGTATAATCTGCTAAAATTTATTTACCATAGTATTTCCTAAGGTTGACTGCGTTCTAGGTTCTTGGTAAGGCTGTCCCATCCATGTGTGCAATTTTGTATGAACCTTTCTTTCCTACGCCAATGACGATGTAAGGTCCATCCCAATTTTGTTGTAACTTTCCCACATGCTTGGATACTTCTACCTTTTTCAAAACCAAGTCTCCTTCTTTGAAGGTTCGGACGCGTACTTTTTGATTGTATGCTTTCTCCATATTTGCCTTAGTGGTTTGTAGGCGTACAGCAGCTTTATCTCTTAAGGCTTCTGTTAAATCAACGTCATTTTCCCTCGCCTTTTCATTTTCTTCTTTATTGAACATCTCTATTCTTGGAGTTGGAATTAAAGTTTCCACAGGGATAACAGCTTCCGACCCATACATCAAGCTGAATGGGGTTTCCCCAGTTGAATTTCTTACCGTAGTTCGATTAGCCCACAAAACTCCTGGTAGCTCATCGAGCCATTTTCCTTTGGCGGCTCCTAACCTTTTTTCCAAAGATTTTATTATCTCTCGGTTTGCTACTTCAGTTTGTCCATTTGCTCGAGGATGTCCTACCGAGGTAAAATTTTGTTGAATTCCGAGTCTTGTACACCATTCTATTATCTGTTTTCCCGCGAATTGAGTTCCATTATCGGAGATAAGGACCCTTGGGATGCCGAATCGACATACTATGAATTTCCAGAGGAAGTTAATAACTTGGAATTGGGTTATTCGTGCGAGGGCGACGCATTCTATCCATTTGCTAAAGTATTCTACAGCGACCAGGACATAGGATTTCTTTGATCTAGCTGTTGGGAAAGGTCCCACGACGTCCATTCCCCATTGATCGAATGGCCAACAACTCGGGATAGGGTGCATATTTTCTGCTGGTCGATGGCATATGTTAGCATGAATCTGGCAGTGATGACATTCTTGGACATATTGAGCGGCATCTTTATTGATGGTTGGCCAATAGTAACCTGTTCTGAGACATTTTAAGGCCAATGCCCTCGATCCACTGTGATTTCCTGCGTCTCCTTCATGTATTTCTCGCAGTATATCCATGGTTTGTGATTCAGGGATGCATCTCAGGAGAATTCCTGATACTGATCGTCTGTAGAGTTTTCCTTCTATAAGTGTATACTTTGGGGCTCGATATTTTATTTTCCGAGCTTCATTCTGATCAGATGGTAGTTTTCCATCTTGAAGATAGTCTTTCATTGGGTTCATCCAGTTTTCTTCGGCTTCTTCGATTTCCATTATATCGATTATCGGTATTTCATCGATATCGATTGCTGGTGTATTAGATATCAACCAGTTAATCACCCGTTCGGTCTTTCCGTCATGGGATCCTGTGAATTTTGATAGCTGATCGGCCCATTTATTTTCCGAACGTGGGATGTTCTGGATACTGAAGCTTTCAAATTTCCCAGCTAGAGATTTCACTTTGGCGAGGTATTTGATCATATTGAACTCTTTAGCCTCGTATAGGCCTTCTATTTGTCTTTGTACTAATTCCGAATCAGTTAGTACCTTAAGACTCTTTATGTTGGCTTTTATCGCCATCTCCATTCCTGCGATTAACGCTTCATATTCGGCTTCATTGTTTGTTACGACGAAGTCCAATGTTATCGCGTAATTCAAATCTTCCTTATTTGGTCCAGTGAAGTTAATTCCGGCGCCTCCCCCTTCTCGGTATGAAGCACCGTCGACATGCATTAACCAAGTTTGATCCTCGATCATCAAAACATCGTTGTTGTGGCATCTCGACGATTCAGTGGCCTGCGTCGGTGTTTCTAGTATAAAATCGGCCAACACCTGGGCCTTGATGGCAATCCTCGGTTTGTAGTCTACCTCGAACTGGCTGAGTTCGATGGCCCATTTGATTAGTCGTCCGGAGGCTTCTGGTTTTGCTAGGATTTGTCTTAACGGTTGATTCGTCAAAACGATGATTTTGTAGGTTAAGAAGTAGGGTCGGAGTTTTCGTGCAGCCACTACTAAGGCCAGCGTGAATTTTTCTATTTCCAAGTAATTCTTCTCCGCCCCTTGTAATAACTTGCTGAGATAATAGACAGGCTTATGCTCTGAACCCTCTATCTTAATTAGGACTGAGCTAACGGCCGTATCGGAGATGGAGATGTATAAGTACAATGGTTCCCCTTCTGTCGGTTTGGCCAACATCGGAGGGGATGTTAAATATTCTTTGAGTTGTTCGAAAGCTCGTTCACATTCTTCGGTCCAAACGAAGTTTTTCGCTTTTCGAAGTGTTTGGAAAAAGGGCAAGCTTCTATCCGCCGATTTAGATATAAATCTATTCAACGCTACGATTTTCCCAACCAAGCTTTGCACTTGAGAGATGGTCTTGGGAGGTTTCATTTCAGTTATGGCTCGAATTTTTTCTGGGTTGGCTTCTATTCCTCGCTGGTGTACCAAATATCCCAAAAATTTTCCTGACTTAACACCGAAGGTGCATTTTGCGGGGTTCAACTTCATACGATATTTTCTTAAGATTTGGAAACATCGATCTAGATGTTTTACGTGATCTGCTTCATTCATACTTTTAACTAACATGTCGTCTACATAGACCTCCATTATTTCTCCGATTAACTCCCTGAACATTAGGTTTACCAATCTTTGGTATGTAGCCCCAGCGTTCCTTAATCCGAACGGCATTACTATAAAGCAGTATACTCCCTGTTCGGTTATGAATGCGGTCTTCTCTTGGTCGCGCTCGTCCATGTATATTTGGTAAAAGCCTTGGAAGGCGTCCATCATGCTGAACAGCGCAAAGCCAGCAGTCGAGTCGACCAATAAGTCGATTCTTGGGAGGGGGTAAGGGTCGCGTGGACATAACTTGTTAAGGTCGGTGAAATCATTACACATCCTCCATTTGTTGTCCTTTTTATCCCCCTTTGCTACTAGTACAACATTACATAGCCACTCCGAGAAATGTATTTCTCGGATTTGTTTTGCTTCCATCAGTCTTTCAACTTCGGCTTTAATGATTTTATCTTTCACTGGTCCATGATTTCTTTTCTTCTGTCTGGCGGGTTTCGCCGAAGGGTCAATTTTTAGGGTATGCTTGATTACTCGAGGATCGATCCCTTCGATGTCATTTGCACTCCAAGCGAAAACGTCCACGTTATTTCTTAGAAATTCGATTAACATTACTTCTCCTTCTTTGCTCAATTCTGTACCAATTCTTGTCCTTTTGGACGAGTCGCCTTCTACTAGAATTATATCTTTATGTTCTGGGGGTTGCAAGGATAAATCTAGTGGTTCTTTCCCCTTTTTATCTAATCGATCAGTAATAGGAATTTCGTCCTCATTTCTAATTGGATCGTCTTCGATCTTTCTCTTGCTCGGAGTAATAGGGTTAGGATGTTCTCTCAAGGTCAGCGACGTGCTGTAGCAATCCCACGCCATACAGTGGTCATTCGTTATTTCTCCAATGCCGCTATCGGTCGGAAATTTTATTTTCTGGTGATAGGTAGAGACCACAGCTCGAAAAAGGTTAAGGGCTGGTCGCCCTAATATAGCGTTATAAGCGAAGGGTGTTTCTACCACTAGGAATTTTACCAGCTTCACTGTTCGAAGTGGCTTCTTTCCGAGCGATACACTCAAAGATATTGTTCCGCTGGGGATGATCTCGGACCCTCCAAAGCCTACTAACGGTGTGGCTACCTTTTGTAGGTTTATTTGTCCGAGGTTCATTTGTGCTAAAACCTCCCTGGAGATGATATTTGCTGAGCTTCCATTATCGATTAGGATTCTTTTCACATTGTAATTCGCTATTTCTAACGACACTACCATAGGGAAATCTGGGTTATCTTCTTTCGTATCCCAAGTAATGTTTTTAGGTACTTCGCCTTCGTTAAAGCTAATCGGCTCGTGATTTGTTGGCCTATTTTCTAACGTCCATATTTCATTTGGATATTTAGAACTTGCAATTAAGGATCTGGCCATTCTTCGTCGAGCATTGCGACTATCTCCACCCGCAGGCCCCCCGGATATAGTGTGGATAGTTCCATTGATCTGGTCGTGATTCAACTCCTGAGTAGGTCGATGTTCTGGTGACCTTCGATGAGAACTTCTCCTTTGAGTTCCGTTCCGGGGGCTTCTGCTTCTTTCCCTTTTGCGATTATCTCGTTCTATGTATTCGTCTAGTTTTCCTTGCTCGATCAGTTTTTCAACTTCTCTCTTAAGGTGAAAACAATTTTCCGTTCGATGCCCATGTGCCCTATGGTACTTACAGTATTGATCATAGTTTCTAGACCCTGGTCTGGGCTGAGCGATTTTCCTCGCCTCAGGAATCCAATTATTCCTTTCTAGAACTTCCAAGATTTCTTCGATTGGAGCATTTAATCTTGGGTGTTCTACTTGATTCACTCTGCTTCTGATTGGTGGTTCAGGGTTTCTTGGTCTTTGGTAGAAATTAGGTTGCCTTTCTCGGTCGGCTCCGCTGTATTCCAGTCGCTGGAAAACGTTACCTCTCTTGGAAGATCGCTCGTAATCCAAGGATCTTTGGGCGGGAATCCTATCATGCCGCTTAGACCCTGTAGCCGTAACTTTGTTTTTGTTTTTATCCTTAAAGGAATTCATCTCTTCTTGAGTCATATACTTAGATGCTAGGCTCATGATGTCGGCGAACGTTCTTGGTTGTTTTCGGCTGAGGGCGTTTCCAAACTGCCTGTTTTTAGTGAGGTCGAAGAGGATAGAAATTATGTAATCGATATTCGGAGAGTCGATTTTGAGTAACTCTACGTTGAATCTTGCCAACCAATTTCTTAGGGATTCCCCCTCTTGTTGGTATATTGTTCCTAGGTAACTCATCGGCAGTTTTTGTCTCTTCAGACTGGCAAATTGCTGTGTTAGTTTATTGCATAATTCTCGGAAACTGAATATGGAATTGGCCGGCTGTTTGGCAAACCAATCCAACGCGAGTCCTTCGAATGTTGTCACCATTAGCTTGGCAGTGTATTCGGCGGAGTGGGCATATAGATTCATAATGTTCGTAAAGCTAAAAATATAATCATCCGGGTCAGTGGTTCCATCGTAGCGAGGTAGTCTGCCCGGGACTTGTCCGATCGATTGTGCCTCTTTTATTTCCCTGCAGAAGGGAGAACAGGCCGCAAGGCTTTCCTGGAGTTCCGTGGTTCGGGCCCACGGATTTTGAATAGTCCGTAAGCGTTGTTCAAGTCGGTCCTGCACCATCCTTTCAATTTCTCTTTCCGTCAGTCGAGCCGTTCGTGGTCGATCAGGGATTGTATCATCTATATCATCCTGTTTGTACCCAAAAAATCACCCTCGATTTATCGAGGAACGACGGCTCGATGACAAGCCAAAAATGGCAATAGGACCGAACCCAACCACCCCAAACGGGTCTGATTAAACCGGATTCGATATTGACCCGAAAATTGATCCAACCGAGATAATAATTTGGCCATGAGACCAATTTGGAAACTCGACCCAATTTGCACAATTAATTAATTTTGGGCCAAACATAAATTAATTAATTGATAAAGTTAACTAATTTATGGGCCAAGTTTAATTAATTAGTAATTAAAGCCAAATTATGGTTAAACACAAATGAGCCCAATAGATTATTTTGGCTATTATGGATTAATTAATTAAGTTAATTAATTAATTAGGCCAAGTCTAATTAATTGGCCCACTTAATAGATAAGGCCATTAATTAATTAATTGGGTAATTATTAAGCAAAACCAACATGGCTCGGCCCAAGACCAATTGTGGTCCGACCTGGCCCATCGACCAGCAGCTGACCGCGGTCCGACCTGTTCGAGCCGCCCTGGTCCAGTCCATCATCGGCCATCACCTAATTTCTTGGCCCACTTGTGTCTTTCTTATTTTATTAATTATTGGAAAACTAAATTAAGAGATAAGGGATAAAGGCTAATTAGTTGGCTAATAACAAATTCCCTATTTTTCTCATAGTTAGTTACCAATACAAATTGGAATTCAAAATTGAATGAAAGACACGTTGTCTTCTTCCTCAACCTCCATTTAGCATCAATTTTCAGCAAAACAAAGAAGGAAAACCACCTCTAAAAGTAGTGGGATAGTGGAGGTAGTGGAAAAGATTCAAGGTAGTGGAGGAAGTGGGAGAGTGGCTATCAAGGAAGCAGTTTTTTCCAGCCATCAGCCCATCAATCAGCAGCTATAAATACTCCAGGACAGCCATTCGCGCAAGAGACACACAAATCAATCAACAATTCTCAGTCTAACACTGATCGGCTCAACGCCTCTCCGGAAGTCCAGCGCTCCGCTGCTTCTTTTTCAGCAAACACCCTGTAGAACCCCTGATATCAACCGTCCCTCCTCAGCCACCAGCCACCCTCGACAGCCTGAAGTCTTGCCGCCGCCGCCGCCCAAAATCCTCCGCCGCCGCCGCCGCTAAAAATAAGCCGCCGCCGCCGCCGACATTAAGCCGCCGCCGTCGATACTAAGCCGCCGCCGCCGCTGCTTCCGCTGTCCAGGCGCTGTCTCGAGCGAAACCCCTTGATAGCAGGCAGTTAACAGCTGTTTTCTGTCAAGTTATCAGCCCGCCAACTCCTCGATATCAGTCTGTCCCTCCTCAGCCACCAGTGATCCCTGACAGCCTGAAGGCCTGCCGCCGCCGCCGCCGCCGCTCACAGTCAGCCGCCGCCGCCGCCGCCGCCGTCTTCCGCCGTCAGCTGACACTGACTCGAGCGATACCACTCATATCAGCAAGTAGCTCGCTGTTAACTGTCATGTAAGTGCCCACGTATTTATATGACAAACTCATCAAGTAGCCATCTGCCTGATGAGCTCGTCGTCAAGTAGCCATCTGCTTGACGGCTATCGGCTGAGTAGCCATCTGCTCCGTCGATGCCTTGGTCAGTGGCCACCCGCTGATCAGGAGCCCGATTGGTGGTTACCCATCAAGGTTGGGCGAACCATTGACGGTGGGTCTCCCGTCGTCAATGTTACTTTCTGTCAACAAGTCGTTTTTCATGCATCATCAGCCCATCGGTGGGTTTACCTGCCGATCGAGGGGTCAATTTTCAGAACTTAACTGATTTATCAACTCATCTGGCAGACTATGCCGAAACAGGAGACTCATCGTTTTGTATATTTTTGTAATGTTTGTATTTCAGGGACTTGCCAATATTCTTTTGTTTTTAATGGAAGTCGTTTGGCTCGTATGTCTTGACTCTTTTACATAAATATACTTTACGTCAATTGATTTTCATTTGATATGCTGTTTCTGTCAAGCTTATGTTTTCTGTCAAGGTGTATACTTTAATTGACTGACTGTCAAGGCATTTGCTGATTTTCAAATCCGCTGATATGTTAAACGGGCCATCGATTGGTCATAAGTTTTTGGCATTTAAGAGAGATTTTCATAAATTGTTTAAGTCCTGCGGCCATGCAGGCATAGAAAAGAACTAGGGGTAGTGTTTGCCTACTCTGTCACAATCGTTTAGAAGTCAGCCTTATCAGGACATTTTATTTTGATATCAACATGTCCCCGTCAGGACACTTACATCACCAATCTACTGATATCCACATGTCTATTTTCAAATCGTTATGTTTGCACGCACAAACATTGGCACGCCCGCATTATTTTATATCATATCGAGGCATTTCACATCGAGCTATTGGCTCGTCGAGGGATTCACTGACAGGTTTACAACGAACAATATTTTGGCACACCTTGATGCCAGTAACCCCTCGATGTCAACCCCTCGATGCCAAGCATCCCTTGATATCAGTTTTACCGCAAACAATATTTTTGGTACTTCTCGATGTCAACGGTCCCTCGATGTCGTCGAGGTGTTCCTCGATACTGATTTTATATGCAAACAATCCCTTGATGCCATGTATGGTCTGATGCCAATCCCTCGATGACGTCAAGGCATAACAGGGCCAAATTATATGCAAACAATATTTTGGCACGCCCGGTGGGACTTGAAAGTTTCTCAAAATGTTTTTATCAAAAACCCACCAGCCAAACAGTTTATGGCTCGGGGGGCATGAAAGTGATTTTTGGGTTTTTATTAAGTTGCCATGAAACGATTATCAGCCAACTTTGGCTAGCTGACGCTTGATTATCTCTTTGCCAAACAGTCAATCAATTGATACTAAGTGGGTGCTTTTTGTTATCGACAGATGACATTACAGGTACCACGAAGGACTCGATCAACCTTGACAAGAACACGCTCTGACTTAACGCATACTTTGGAAAATTTATCAACGGTTCCACTGACTATGGAAGGAACCGACAGAATCGATGAACTGACTGAACAGGTCCGTAGCTTCACCAGGGACCTTGAGACCAAACAGGAGGATTGGTCTAACATTGTCAGCAAGTTTGAACATATGCTGGGCTCGGCCACTGCTGCTAGTCAGGCCAGTACAGAAGCCAGCCACACTGTAAATAACTCCTTGATACACTTGGAGGCGAAGTTAACGTCGCTCACTGAAAGCATCAACATGCTCGCCAATGGCATCCAAGCGCAGGCCTGGACTGGGCCGCAGAGGACTGCCGTTGACAAGGGCAAGGGCCCTGCAATCCATATCGGAGGAAACTCATCGAGGGACGAATCGCCTTTCAAGCAAGGAAATGGACAATCTAATGTCCCGGATAAACGAGGAAGCACTTCTAAAGCAAGGAACACCCGTCAAGACTCGGGGGGCAGGTCCGAAGAGGACCGCTCAGAGGCCGTCGGGTACGGATTTGAAGGAAATCAAGCCAACTCAATGGCTTATGACAGGACTGCTCATCGAGCAGTAGAGGGTCCAGAAGACCTCTTGACGGTAAACCAAGCTGAAGAAATGTTCGTCAGAAGACAAGGGAACAGGGCAGCAAGGTATAATAAGCCTCACCCGGAGTATATTGATCAGATCCCATTTCCGTTGAACTACAGACCGCCGAATTTTACACTGTTTTCAGGCGAGGGATCACAATCTGCCACTGAGCACCTTGCTCGATTTTCTTTGGAATGTGGCAACATGACTAATGATTTGAAATTGAAACTGTTTCCTAACTCCTTGACGGGAATGGCGTTCCACTGGTACGCCAATTTAAAGCCTGGATCGGTCCTTGATTGGCCATCCATGGAGAAGGTTTTTGTGATGAACCACTACCAGGCACCCCTCGAGGTCTCCGTCATCGAGCTGTCGAACATGAGACAGCTGACAGGGCAGACTGTCGAGGAATACATGAAGAAGTTTATCAGGGCTAGGGGGTTCTGCGCCATCCCGCTGCCAGAAAGGGAGTGCATCAAAATTGCCATCCATGGCATGCATTTCGAGTTACGAAAGATCATGATGGCACAATACCACGAAGATTTGTTTGAACTGACCGATCATGCGGTCCGATATGAACGAGTATTGAGAGACGAGAATGGCCGACAACCCAGAGGGAGCTATTATCAAGTGAGTATGGCCGACTCTAGCGAGGAGCAGATCAATCAGGTCAGCAGACCGATTGAGCAACAGGGTATCGAGATCGGCTTGGCAGAAGTGGTCTGCCCTAAGAACACCGTATGTACGGCTCTCGCCAAGCCGAAAGAACCTCAACCTACTATCAAGGTGCCAAATAATTTGGTGCGTCGGGACGCTGAATATAAAACCGACAGGGAAAGACGATACTCTTTCGACGTCTCGAAAACAGAGGCCATATTCGATCAGTTGCTGGCCGACAAGATCCTCCGCCTCAAAGGAGACCATGTGATTCCACCATCAATGAAAATATCAGGTAAAACGTATTGTAAGTATCATGATGTTTGGACTCACGCAACAAACGAGTGTCTAGTGTTCAGGTGGATGGTGCAGGATCACCTTGACAAGGGCATCTTGAGGTTCGCTCCGGATTGGAAAATCACAAAGCCGATGACGGTTGACGCCAATCCTTTCCAACAAAATGAAGTGGGGATTAATGTGATAATGGTCACAGATCCGTCAACGGGTGAACACCTCTACGTTGACGAGGAACCAGAACGCTCGCCGGCAATCAGGGAGATGGGTTTATGCGCAAGATGCCAAACAGAGTTGGCAACAATTCCACTGTTCCTCAATCCAGCATTATACAGCCCATACATGCCCTGGCTAAATACAGTGCCGACAGGATACCCATATCAAGCGATGCCGCGACCACCGGCAGCGCCACAAACAGCGCCGCAACCGCAGGCGACACCACCACCACCTCCACCTAAGCCAATGGGGCCATGCCCGATTCCATTTCCAATGGAGTACACAGAGCATGCATTGGCAACAATGGAGAGAGGCCGAGAACGGGCTGAGGATAGAATGCCTCGACAGAATCGAGGGGATACAAGCCGTAACAGCAGAATCAGGGAGAGATCCCCTGATAAAGCACCAATCAGGCAGGTCAGATCGACCGCCGGTCGCAGAGACAGGACACATGGTCCGTCGCCAAAGACTACACCGCCAGGCCCATCAAGGCCGCGGACTGTTCATACTCCCGCCGACACACAGGTGGATCGATGGGTGCCCGTCAGGCATCCTAAGTTTCCCGGAGATCGAAGGGTTGATCAGATGACCCGGACACAGTATAGGCGTTACTTACGCCAACGAAAGGAGATGGAAATTGCTAAGGGGAAGGCCCCGATGAGAGAATCAGTAAAGAAACCTCCGTCAAGGGAACAGAAACTGAAACGGGGAACAGGCGAGGCCAAATCTGGCCAAGGGGTCAATATCGAGGCCAAGACCTCGATGCAAATCGACACCTCTAAGTGGACTCCGGGGAAAGCCCAATTTGGCACAATCGACATGGAAAAGATAATGGCAGATGATGACTTGTTGTCTGACGGGGAAGACGGAAACGATCTCGAGGCAAAATTTGCCGAGATCTACAACGACAGAGGCAATGAGGAAAACGAGGCCAAATCTGGCCAGGAAATCGAGAAACAGGTCGATCGACCTGTTGAGCAGCAGGAAATCGAGCAACAGGAGGTCACTAAGCAAGCGGTCGATAAGAAAACAGAAACAAAGACGGTAGACAATGCCACCACCAGTCAGCCGACGAACGGCTCGACAGTGATGGAATGCAACGCTATCGATTCTGAGCTTGTTGAATTCATCAACGAGGAGCTGGAGTATGCCTCTGATGGCTTTTGGGACGACAGTATGCCAGTGGTACAAATGGCAGAGGACCTAGAGCTGTTATCGGTCGATGACGGGAAAGAGACCGATTGGGATAAAAGAGTTGAAACTATCTTCCAAAAGCCACCATCATTTATGGCTCGACACATCAGGCCACTTTATGTATCAGGCCATATCGACGGAAAACCCATCGACAGAATGCTGGTCGACAATGGGGCAGCCGTCAACGTGATGCCTGCATCGACGATGCACAAACTGGGAAAGGTCAGCGAGGACTTGATGGAGACTAAGGTGATTGTCAGCAACTTCACTGGGGGAAAAGCTGACACGTTAGGGATATTGCCCGTCGAGGTAAAGATTGGAAAAACCAGTTTGAGGATCGCTTTCTTTGTGGTAGATGCTGCCACCTCTTACAACGCGTTGTTGGGAAGGGACTGGATTCACTCAGCCCTTTGTGTACCGTCCTCCCTTCATCAATGCTTGTTAATCTGGGGAGACTCCCCCGAACCTGAAATTATTATGGCCGACAACAGGCCATTCACCGCCAAGGTCAACGCTGTCGAGGCAGCGTATTATCGAGATGATGTAGGTCCTTATCGATTTATCGGGCAGGACAAATACGGACGACCGAAGGAAGTCACTTCAAGCAAGAAGTTGACGCAATTGGAGATGGCTTGTTTAGCCAAGGAACTAAGTCGGCCCTGCAACGTCAAGGAGTCAGGGCCGCAAGAAGAGCACTGTCAGGATCAATGAATTGTCCTGATGACGAAGGATTATCGGCCTGTAAGGCCGACAGACTGGAAATTGATGAGATTGTTGTTATCGGGCCGCAGCAGGAAGCATGTGCCGATTTAATCAAGAGGTTTCGGGCCTATGTGGCCGAATGCTATACAGGAGATCTCATCTTTGAGGAGGAAACGCCACCGTCGGTCGGCGATGAAATCCAGTTAGAAGAGTTAGCAACGGCGCCAGCCAAGCTCGATGACATCAAGATACAGGTACAGGATCCTGTTATCGAGGTTGAGTTAGGCAGCGAGGAAGATCATAGGCCAACTTACATCAGCGCATTGCTTGATGATGGCCAAAAGGATCAATTGATGCAAGTATTGAAGGAGTACAAGGATTGTTTTGCCTGGAACTACGACGAGATGCCTGGGTTAAGCAGGGAGTTAGTAGAACACCGTATTCCGATACTTGAAGGGTACCTACCCCGTAAACAGCCCCTGCGAAGGATGTCTGTCGAGGTCTGCAGACTGATCAGGGAGGAAATCGAGAAGCTGTTAAAGGCCAGTTTTATTGAAGTGGCCCGATATCCGGAGTGGGTAGCGAACGTAGTCCCCGTAATGAAGAAAAACGGGAAAATCAGGATATGCATCGATTTCAGAGACCTAAATCTTGCATCTCCGAAAGACGAATATCCAATGCCAATGGCGGACATGCTTATCGATGCTGCCGCTGGCAATATGTTCCTGACAGCCGTTGACGGAAGTGCAGGTTACAACCAAATTTTTGTGGCTGTCGACGACGTACCAAAGTTGGCTTTTCAATGTCCCGGCGGAATAGGCACCTTCCAATGGAAAGTGATGCCATTCGGACTCAAAAACGCCGGAGCCACTTATCAACGAGCCATGAACTGCATTTTCAGTGAGTACATCGATGACTTTGTAAAAATTTACATCGATGATATTATTATTAAATCGGCTAGTTATGATGAACATCTAATACATTTGGCGAAGTCGTTTGCCAAAATGAGACAACATAAGTTGAAACTCAACCCCTTGAAATGTGTTTTTGCAGTGGCGTCAGCCAATTTTCTTGGCTTCTTAGTACACCGCAAGGGGATTGAAATCGATAAGAACAAGTCCAAGGCTATCCTGACAGCCAGACCCCCGTCGACGAAAAAGGAATTACAGCAGTTCCTTGGCAAAGTCAATTTTTTACGGAGGTTCATTTCTAACTTGGCTGGAAAAACGAAGGTCTTCTCGCCTTTGTTAAAGCTGAAGGACAAGGAAGATTTCTGCTGGCAAACGGAGCATGAGCAGGCGTTTCAGGATATCAAGGATAAGCTGACAACGCCGCCTGTAATGATGCCGCCGGTCAAGGGGAAGCCCTTGAAATTATACATATCTGCCACGGAAGACACCGTCGGCGGATTTCTGGCACAGGACGATGAAAATGGGTTCGAACGAGCTATCTACTATTTGAGCAGGCACTTGACAGAAACGGAGCAGAGGTACTCCCCGATAGAAAAGGTATGCCTCGCTTTATTTTTCTCTTGCAAGAAATTACGTCATTATATGTTGCCTGTAAAAGTATTAGTTATTTCTGGTATTGATGTGATAAAGTACATGATAGCTAAGCCTGTAATGAGGGGAAGGATCGGTCGATGGGCCATCCAACTGATGGAGTATCAATTACAATACGTACCGCAAAAAGCCGTCAAAGGCCAAGTATTGGCTGATTTTCTGGTTGACCATCCATGTCTCGATATCGATCAAGCCGTTCTCAAGGAACTGGACTCGATGACAGTGGAGATCAGGCCATGGACACTGGCCTTCGATGGGTCTAGAACCGACAGGCTGTCTGGAGCAGGTATAGTCTTGACTTCTCCGTCAAATGTAAAAACTAAGTTATCAATTCAATTTGATTTTGAATGTACTAACAATCAGGCCGAATACGAAGCCTTGATCATTGGACTGGAAATGCTTAGAGAGCTCGACAGTAAGTCTGTCGTCATCGTCGGGGACTCGCAGTTGGTTATCAGGCAGATACAAGGTACTTATAAATGCCGAAACCCAACACTTGATAAATATTATTTGACTGCGATGTCTTTGTTGTCGGAGTTTGTTGATGTTACATGTTACCATGTAACGAGGGGAAACAACAGCGAGGCCAACAGTTTGGCCCAACTAGCGACTGGTGTTGATCTCCCTGATGACATCGAGGAATCCCTCTACGTCGTCAGGAGACGACACTGTCCTTCATTTATGTATCGAGACAACGTCCTGACTGTTTTGAGTGTGTTTCAGGACCCTGATGACTGGAGAGAGCCGATCAGAAAATATCTGGCTGATCCGTCGGATCGAGCATCTCGACAGACGAGGCTCAGGGCAGTAAATTATGTCTTGATAGGCGATCAACTATTCAGAAAAAGCCATGACGGCGTGCTCCTGTTATGCGTCGATCAGCAAGAGGCCATGAGAATTATGATGGAGGCTCATGAAGGAATTTGTGGGGCCCATCAAAATGGTCACAAGTTAGCATGGCTGCTGCGCCGATATGGCTATTATTGGCCAAAGATGGTGGGAGACTGTATTCAATTGGCAAGAGGTTGTGAGAAGTGCCAACGCTTCGGGGTAGTCCAAAGGATGCCCGTCGAAGAAATGAACATGATAATCAAGCCATGGCCTTTCAGATGCTGGGCCATCGATATCATCGGGGAGATCCACCCCTCGTCTTCCAGACACCATCGATACATTATTGTGGCCACGGATTATTTTACCAAGTGGGTAGAGGCCAAACCGCTCAAACAGGCCAATCAGGCCGAGGTGATGAAGTTCATCAAAGACTCAATCATTCACAGGTTTGGTCTGCCACAGACCATTGTCACTGACAGGGGACTGATGTTCGTCGGTCAAGAAATCAAGGAGTTTGCCAGATCAATGGGTTTTGAATTGGTCCATTCAACACCGTACTATGCACAAGGGAATGGCCAAGCGGAAGCTTCTAATCGAGTCCTCAAGGACATTATCTCGAAAATGATTGAGGAAAACCCAAGAGCTTGGCACTTGATGCTGTCAGAGGCATTATGGGCTTATCGGACGAGCAAACGGACAAGTACAGGCACCACCCCGTATAAGCTAACGTACGGACAGGAAGCCGTTCTACCGATGGAGATCAACGTCCGATCTCTGCGGGTGATGCAGCAAAACGAGCTGACGCCCGAAGAGTATACTGAAAGTATGTTCCAGCAGCTCGATGAGCTCGACGAGATCAGGGTTGCCGCGTTAGACAAGATCGAGGCACAAAAAAGGCTAGTTGCCCGATGCTACGATAAAAAGATACGCAGGAAACACTTTGACGTCGGGGACATGGTCTGGAGAGTCGTTTTGCCACTGCATCAGCGCGAGAAAAAGTATGGTAAATGGAGCGCGACATGGCAAGGACCATATGAAGTTTACTCGATAACCCGAGGTGGGGGTTACATTTTGAAAAAGCCAGATGGGAATCTCTGTCGAGACCCCATCAATGGAAGATATTTGAAAAAGTTTAAGCCCACCCTTTGGGAATCGATGTGTCTGGAACATCAGCGAGCCTTGGAGCTCGAAATCGAACGGCGTCAAGATTATTTCAGCGCGCCGATCCCTTTGTAAGTATAAGTTAGATTTATTTTTTGTTTTTATTTCCCTTTCCATTTCGTTAGATTAAGTTTTTAAACTAATACTAGTAGTTGCATTTATTTTCCAAAATTTTTCCAAGTACTTCCATTTTTAATTCAAGTTTTCATTCCCCGATTTTCAAGTTTTTACATCAAGGCATTTCGGTTAAGTCTCTTGGGTTGATTTGATTTCAATTAAGTCTTGTTGACAAGAAAGTTGTGTTTTTGCTTGCGAAGTTGTTTGTTGAGTTGGAAAATCAATGGCTTTGATTTTTTGTACTTAGTCATATTTGGTTTCGGTTTTGGAGAAAAACAGAAAATAAACCAAGCCAAAAGAAATTCTACTAAGGAAATGAAAACTAGTCTATGGCCATCAGGCCATTACATCAGTGAGAGCAGAAAATAAAAGGAGTCTTTGGCCATCAGGCCATTGCGTCAGTCACTTGAAGAAGTGAATTTGGTTAATTGCCAAAATTTTGGCTGACTGCTAAGTCTCCGATATATTACTAAATGGTGTCTTATATCGAGTTCATTCAATATCGAGAGACCAACTGATATTGACGCGCTAGTATCAATAGGTGTCCTGATATCAAGAGATGTCTTGACATCGAGAGATCCAAATTGATCCGATATCGAGAGATCCATGTTGGTCTGTTGTCGAGAGATCCGCCATCATCAAGGCCATTATAATCTGGTCTATTTTCTACAAATAGTTTCGGTTTTATAAAGCCGATAGTTGTTTATTAAATGAAACATTGTCCCAATTTCTCATCTTTGAAAGAGAGAGAAAAACTTTAATCTAAGTCTAATTCGATTAAATTAATTACATCGAATACGACTTACGGGGGGCATTGTTTGTACCCAAAAAATCACCCTCGATTTATCGAGGAACGACGGCTCGATGACAAGCCAAAAATGGCAATAGGACCGAACCCAACCACCCCAAACGGGTCTGATTAAACCGGATTCGATATTGACCCGAAAATTGATCCAACCGAGATAATAATTTGGCCATGAGACCAATTTGGAAACTCGACCCAATTTGCACAATTAATTAATTTTGGGCCAAACATAAATTAATTAATTGATAAAGTTAACTAATTTATGGGCCAAGTTTAATTAATTAGTAATTAAAGCCAAATTATGGTTAAACACAAATGAGCCCAATAGATTATTTTGGCTATTATGGATTAATTAATTAAGTTAATTAATTAATTAGGCCAAGTCTAATTAATTGGCCCACTTAATAGATAAGGCCATTAATTAATTAATTGGGTAATTATTAAGCAAAACCAACATGGCTCGGCCCAAGACCAATTGTGGTCCGACCTGGCCCATCGACCAGCAGCTGACCGCGGTCCGACCTGTTCGAGCCGCCCTGGTCCAGTCCATCATCGGCCATCACCTAATTTCTTGGCCCACTTGTGTCTTTCTTATTTTATTAATTATTGGAAAACTAAATTAAGAGATAAGGGATAAAGGCTAATTAGTTGGCTAATAACAAATTCCCTATTTTTCTCATAGTTAGTTACCAATACAAATTGGAATTCAAAATTGAATGAAAGACACGTTGTCTTCTTCCTCAACCTCCATTTAGCATCAATTTTCAGCAAAACAAAGAAGGAAAACCACCTCTAAAAGTAGTGGGATAGTGGAGGTAGTGGAAAAGATTCAAGGTAGTGGAGGAAGTGGGAGAGTGGCTATCAAGGAAGCAGTTTTTTCCAGCCATCAGCCCATCAATCAGCAGCTATAAATACTCCAGGACAGCCATTCGCGCAAGAGACACACAAATCAATCAACAATTCTCAGTCTAACACTGATCGGCTCAACGCCTCTCCGGAAGTCCAGCGCTCCGCTGCTTCTTTTTCAGCAAACACCCTGTAGAACCCCTGATATCAACCGTCCCTCCTCAGCCACCAGCCACCCTCGACAGCCTGAAGTCTTGCCGCCGCCGCCGCCCAAAATCCTCCGCCGCCGCCCAAGGTCCGCCGCCGCCGCCGCTAAAAATAAGCCGCCGCCGCCGCCGACATTAAGCCGCCGCCGTCGATACTAAGCCGCCGCCGCCGCTGCTTCCGCTGTCCAGGCGCTGTCTCGAGCGAAACCCCTTGATAGCAGGCAGTTAACAGCTGTTTTCTGTCAAGTTATCAGCCCGCCAACTCCTCGATATCAGTCTGTCCCTCCTCAGCCACCAGTGATCCCTGACAGCCTGAAGGCCTGCCGCCGCCGCCGCCGCCGCTCACAGTCAGCCGCCGCCGCCGCCGCCGCCGTCTTCCGCCGTCAGCTGACACTGACTCGAGCGATACCACTCATATCAGCAAGTAGCTCGCTGTTAACTGTCATGTAAGTGCCCACGTATTTATATGACAAACTCATCAAGTAGCCATCTGCCTGATGAGCTCGTCGTCAAGTAGCCATCTGCTTGACGGCTATCGGCTGAGTAGCCATCTGCTCCGTCGATGCCTTGGTCAGTGGCCACCCGCTGATCAGGAGCCCGATTGGTGGTTACCCATCAAGGTTGGGCGAACCATTGACGGTGGGTCTCCCGTCGTCAATGTTACTTTCTGTCAACAAGTCGTTTTTCATGCATCATCAGCCCATCGGTGGGTTTACCTGCCGATCGAGGGGTCAATTTTCAGAACTTAACTGATTTATCAACTCATCTGGCAGACTATGCCGAAACAGGAGACTCATCGTTTTGTATATTTTTGTAATGTTTGTATTTCAGGGACTTGCCAATATTCTTTTGTTTTTAATGGAAGTCGTTTGGCTCGTATGTCTTGACTCTTTTACATAAATATACTTTACGTCAATTGATTTTCATTTGATATGCTGTTTCTGTCAAGCTTATGTTTTCTGTCAAGGTGTATACTTTAATTGACTGACTGTCAAGGCATTTGCTGATTTTCAAATCCGCTGATATGTTAAACGGGCCATCGATTGGTCATAAGTTTTTGGCATTTAAGAGAGATTTTCATAAATTGTTTAAGTCCTGCGGCCATGCAGGCATAGAAAAGAACTAGGGGTAGTGTTTGCCTACTCTGTCACAATCGTTTAGAAGTCAGCCTTATCAGGACATTTTATTTTGATATCAACATGTCCCCGTCAGGACACTTACATCACCAATCTACTGATATCCACATGTCTATTTTCAAATCGTTATGTTTGCACGCACAAACATTGGCACGCCCGCATTATTTTATATCATATCGAGGCATTTCACATCGAGCTATTGGCTCGTCGAGGGATTCACTGACAGGTTTACAACGAACAATATTTTGGCACACCTTGATGCCAGTAACCCCTCGATGTCAACCCCTCGATGCCAAGCATCCCTTGATATCAGTTTTACCGCAAACAATATTTTTGGTACTTCTCGATGTCAACGGTCCCTCGATGTCGTCGAGGTGTTCCTCGATACTGATTTTATATGCAAACAATCCCTTGATGCCATGTATGGTCTGATGCCAATCCCTCGATGACGTCAAGGCATAACAGGGCCAAATTATATGCAAACACATCCTCAATAGGGATAATTGTTCGTTCCCTGGATCTACTACGCCTCGCCGGGGTTTTTCTGTGACCTCGTTTCCTTCGAGGATTGTTGTCGGAGGGTTTCGAATTGTCCTGTATTGGACTGTGTAGCGAGCGGTGCTCGCTTGGTGGGCTATCAGCTTGTTGAGATACATGATCGTTTTGTCCGGGCGTTCTCCGAGCAGGAATTGTCCTGGCAGCCCTAGGGTTTTGCGGAATTTGATCAAGCACAAGTAATTCTTCCGGGGATAGTGATTTAAAGAGCATCGCTATTTGTCGTAATTTCTCCTGAGCACCCGGGAGAGGAGCAGGGATCTCGGGGACTTCCGGCTCTTCCTGTATCGTGCCGGGAGGACCTCCTAGGGGTTCATGATCTCGGGGATGGGTATTCTGTAAATTCTCGTCGGTGTTGGGAACGTTATTATTGTCGTTCTCCTGTGGATCTTCAGATGTGTCATGACCGGTGGTTGTGTTACTTCTTGCTCCGATACGAGCGCTTTTCCTTGGGCGAGCCATATGTTGATCGAATAATTAACCTAGCCCCACGGTGGGCGCCAACTGATTTAACCGTTTTTCGTCGGGTTAATTTAATATCAGTGAATTTGTGATATCGGGGGTTTGGATATTGAATTATTCAGTATATTGGGTTCTGTTACTTTATTCTGGATGGATCGTTTACAAAGAAAAGCAATAATCAAAGGCAAGAAGTAAAACCATTAACGAAATTAAGAACGCAATGATATGGAGGTAAAGTTCTGCAACAATAATGGATATTATTGAGTTCTATTGTTATCAATGTATTCTTGTGTAATCTCAGAATTAAGAGAATTCGTAGTTGTCTTATACAACGAATAACTAGGTATTTATATTATGCTAAACCTAGTATTACAAGGAATCATAGTCCTAGTTGGACTCGGCCCAACCTATCCTTCCTGGGTCCGGAGTGTAATCTTTACTCGGAGCGAGCGGCATCAGGCAGGGTCAGTAAGAAGATCCCGATCCTTTGTAATTGGTCGAACCGGTCTTATAATCTCTGTTCGATCTGATCAGTATGTAGGGTGCGAAATAGCCCCCATCAGTATCGACCTCGATTTTTATGGTACCACAAGTGAGAATCGGTATATAGTTTGGTACCACAAGTACAATTCTCTCTTTGAATATTATATGATTGTTTTTCTCCCTAATTTTTCCTCCCCATCTCCAATATTCATTGATTCAACATTCAACCAAAGATAGTTTATTCTCAATTCACTAATCTCGATCTTTTTTTACTTGCTCTAGTTGGATGTTTATTAGCTATAATCTTCTTAGATTTAGAGTTATTTATTATTTGAATTTTTATTCAAAATTAGCAAAACTAGTATCTTCTAAACATAATATATTTTATAAATTTTTCTAGATTAAAATATTCATTTCAATACCCGTGTCTAGTAAATTTTAAAAAATTCGTGTCACCGTGTTCGAGACATGTCGATTTCGTGCCACCGTATCAGTTTCTTTGCAACATAGCATTTAGGTGAGATTTGAATTCATGATATTCATTTTATCTCTAGCCAAAAGTGTGAAAAAAAATCCTTAATTTTAGACAAAAATAAAAATACAAAGAGCTCTATTATTTAAAATGTTCTTTATTAATATGACATTTCTTTATTTTGAGATCTCCTAGTTAAGTTAAAAAATGAAAACACAAAATATCCATTATCTAATGAACTAGGTTTGAAATTATTATATGCAATATTTTGTCTTCCCAATTTTTCAAAATCACAGTAAAATATAGTGAAGTAAAAAAAAAAAAAATTATTTGAAGTTACAATATTGTACACTAGTGTCCAATTATTTATAAAATCAGATGATGTGAAAAATGTGTTTTAGTGTTATGAAACTAATCAAATGAGAGCGATGTGACTTAGCTAGAAGTTCATGTCGAGTGAGGACCAGGTATAAGTACTTGATGCTACTCCTTAATAGCTACTTGGCTGTTATATAACAATTACTTGGAACCATATATTCTTACATGTGGTCCTAAATTTGTTATATAGCAATATCATATATTAATAAAAAAAATGAAAAAAATATTATTTCTTATAGCTTCGGAACCATATATAATTTTTTTTATGTTTAATCTTTCTTTGTATGGCAGATTGTAAAACCCCAATCCTATATTAGTTATGAAAAAAATGTACATGTCAATATGAGCTTAAGTTTTTTGGGTTAGTGGACTAGAGCCCAGGAATGTTGACGAGGCCAGATGTGGATCAGGGTCTTTACAAATATTTCTATGTACAATTATTTTTTATGATGGTGGATACTATGTGTAAATCCTCTACTATTTTGTTTGATTAATCCTATTTATTCTTAATTATTATATATATACAAAAAAAGGCATAATGATTTTCCTTATTTGTGCTTACATTAAATTATGTTACTGTGTTTTTTTTTTTAAATATATTTATCATCAATGATTAAATCAGAAATCATTTCAATAATTGTTAAATACAAATAATAAATCACTAGCATTAAACTAAAACTTGGAATTAAATTCAGAATCTCTTGTTCCCGAGGTTTCGGCTTTGCTAGTGATTATCACTGGAATACGAACTTATTAACATGTTTGAATGTTTTGAAAAAGAAAAAATAATAAGGTGTTATAAATCTAATGTTAGGTTGATGCATTTAGAAGTTCATTAGTTATGTGTCCGACGGGCCTCGAAAGGGATTAAAACCTTGGGAAACCAAAAAAAAAAAAAAAAAGTTCATTAGCCACATAAGGAACATTTGACCTCAAGATATGAAAGGACATGTACATGATGTATTGACCAACATTAATGAAGTGCTAGTTGTCTTGCAACCTTTGGCTTTTGAGTTGCTTTTCTAGTCCTATAAATAGGTGTGTTGTAAAGTGTTTATACACACAATTTGTATACACAATCATATATGAAATAAGAAGAACTTCTCTTCCTACTCTATCTTGTCTTTTACATTGTTTATTCTAGCTAGTTGTTGTTGCAAGTAGCTTAGTTTTATAACACGTTATCAGCACAAATTTGCTTCATCTTTCGATTCAAAAATCAATCAACGAGGAAGGTTCAAATCTATCATGTATAGAATCGAATCAACCAATGAGGTATGTATATATAATATATGTTAATCTATACATATGGAGGATAGTATGCTTTTCTTCTTGATCATCTTTGAATTCCAAATGACATGCACGAGAATATTTAAAATGTTGAAAATGTCTCAATATTTTGGAATTATATTGGGACAATAATTATTTTTCTATCTAAATCATATGTTCATCTCAACCAAAAATGAAGAAATCATAAAACATTTTATGCCCGTAACATATATTGATTTGTGGTGTGGTTTTATTTTAATATTCATTATGTTTATTGTAATTAAAATTGGAATAGTAGTGTTCTGCTGTTGGTACAAGAAGCTTATAACTCTAATTTGACATGATCTCATGAGCACTGATTTATGGGTTGCCTAATTAATCAATTGATTATTCATATTGGTAATTACATATCTCTCCAATGCTTATTCATTATTTAAGAATTGTTTTTATATAATGGCATATGTTGTGCGTTTGAGTTATTTTCGTGTCTTGAAATATTTTTTAATAAAAGAAATATTAATTTCGGGAGAGAATATGAGGTTAGAATTTTTTTTTGTATTTAATCTCACCAGATTCAAGAGTTATATGATACATTTTTTATGATCCTGCAAAGGAAATAACAACTTCCATTATTAATATATTAAGTTGTTGTGAAACCTGACATTCAAATAATATAATATAATTACTACTCAAGTAAGTTTACGTATCTGTCTCTTGAGTTCTTCTGTGTTTTAGCATGATAAATTTTATAAATATACACAAACATGTTTAACTTGATATCAATTTTTGAGATGCAATTTCCAATTAGGAGAAATCACAATAAATTAAACTATGAAATGCATAATAAAATTATAGGAATTGATGATATACATATTAATTTGAATTTTTTGATTCATATATTATGTGAATGTATATGGTCGTACTTCAATTGATTACAGGTGTAAAATATTTTAGATCATATGGTGTTACATTTATTATGTTCATAAATCACAGTTTCAATTTACACATGGACTACGATATGTGAGTTCATATTTGTCATATCAATTATTTGTATTATTTTATTAAGAATTTGAAGTTCTATTATTAAAATATTATGTTAGGCCGAAGTCTAAATGATGAACTTAAACTTGATGGTTTTGATACATTTTTATGTTAGGCTTAAAGCCTATGTGATAAACTCAAACCCAAATATTTGAGTATAATTTTAGTAGTATAAAGTACACATTTTTAATGATAAAATCCATTGGAATGAGAATATCCTTGGAAATACAATCATTAAATAGGGCAAGTGCAAATGATAAGGTTAGGGCTATGTTTTCCATTTATTGGAGTAAATGTCCGAGATAGCCTATGAAATGTTGGGAGCAATAATATAATTATCAAAATGTGTATTACTCCCAAAGGTTCGATAAAATATGAATGATGACACATATTTGCATCATATTAAATTTTAAAGGAGTATTATCACTAAAAAACATGTGATTCTCACAAATGCTCACTGTGATTGATTGCACCTAAAGTTTCATTAGTTTAAACTAATAAATGATTATACTCCAAAATTTTGACATTCAATCGAGATCATGTGGAGATAAAATATGAATATAAAATGCTCACGAAGAAGTAATACCAATGAGATATTTTGAGAAATACTCTCAGATGACTGATTCCCCAAAGTGAATGCAAATGTTAATAAAAATTATTCATTCCCGAAAGTGAATGTAAATATTTTATTTCCCGGAAGCAAATGAAATTAACTATAGACATGACATGGTTTAGTCATGATCAAATTTTTTTTTTTATTATGCTTTCCATTACCTCATGCCACTCGACGACAAACAATTATAGACAACGGTATGCAAATTGTTAGCAATTGTTAGAGGTGTGGAGTAAAAAGCATTGGTTTCGTATATGTCGCATCTTGGTTTATATATCAATTACAACGTTGATTAATGCTATGAGCATCTTGAGGATGCACAGTCATATAAGTATCATGTTAGATGCACAAGATTATGCGAGCATCCTAAACATACATGGACAATTATATGTGAGCGTTGTAAATATCAACGGTGGAAATATTTATTTAGTTGACAGTAGGTCGACACAAAATTCTTTGAGATTAAAAATATTCTCTAACTTGAAATTAGCAAAAGCAAAAGTTAATACATATTGAGGTATACTATAAAGGCTCCAGAAGAGCAACTGTAAATTGTTTGGATGAACAAATAGTTTTGTGAAAGAAGTTGTGTGCTCTTTATGGATTTGTTGAATCCAAAGACATCTGATTTAGCCGGATTTCGTCGGGTTAATTGAATATCAGTAAATTTGTGATATCGGGGGGTTTTCGATATTTATATATATGTTATATAGGGCTCTGTTACTTTATTCCGGATGGATCGGTTACAAAGAAAAGCAATATTCAAGAACAAGAAGTAAAACCACAAAACAAAGCTAAGAACACACCGATATGAAGGTAAAAAGCTCTGTAATAATATTGAATATTATTGAGTTGTGCTGTTGTAAGCAGTGTTAAATCCTGTATTCTTAGAGTTCAGGAATTTCGTAGTTGTTTAATACAATGATTAACTAGGTATTTATATAATTTTAAACCTAGCGTTACAAGGAGACATAGTCCTAATAGGACTCGGCCCAAATATCCTTCTTGAGTCCGGAGTATAATCTTCTATCGAAGCGAGCTGCACTTGATCGGGTCAGTAAGATGATCCCGATCTGTTTGAATTGGTCGAATCGATCTTATCTTCTTCATTCGATCCGAGTAGTATGTAGGGTGCGAAATAGCCCCCATCAGTACTCCCTCACTTCTTCGAGCGTATAGATAATAGAAGCTCGTAGAAGTAGATAAATCTTTACGACTGTTTGTTTTCTATGAATGGAGCCTCGTTAAAAACCTTTCTTAAGAAAAAACCCTGTGGGAAAAAATCTTAAGTAAGGAAAAGAGTGCTTCACATCATAGATAGTCGTTTTCTCTGTTCGATTACGAATCGCCACGCGTCTATTCAGGAGGCCTTTCGTATCCTTCCGTTTTTGGCGGGAATATGAGTAGCTGCGATGAGTTCGAAACGTCTTGTCTCATTTTATTATAAATAGGTGACTTTTGAGTTCGCCATTTCTCTTTTATACTTCCTTACAACTTGTAATCATTTCCCTGATTAGTCGTTCATCTCATAAAATTTTTCCTTTTATCGACCTTCATCTTCCGAGAGATCTTCTTCCTCTTCTAGAGAGATCGTCGCCCCCGATAACGAGGAGGAGTTGCATTCTAATCCTTTGGGCGAACAAACTACAGTATCTGACTTCGTCGTCCCTGTAGAAGATACTTTCAAGGTACGAATCCTTTCTGATGCAGATGTGGCTGCCCGAGCCAAAAAGGGCAAAGGTACTGTTCCTCAGATTTCTGAACCAATTGAGGACGTAGCTTGTGCCTATACGGTGGAAACATTCCCGGAGGTTGTGAATAATTATACCAAATATTTTCCGGAAGGTTCTGAGATAATTCTTCCTTCCCCTACTGATAGGGTCACGTCTCCCCCGGAGGGATGTCGAGCCTTTTATACGGCTCATTTCAATAGCGGACTGCGTCTTCCTTTGTCTCCCCTGTTTCTAGTAATCCTTCATGGAAATCTCATTTCTTCTTTGTTCGTCCTCCGTCTAATATTTGTTTGGCGGATGGTTCGACCATGCCTTTTTCATGGGATCATGGTTCCAGTTGGATTCCTGGAGGTCGCTTACCGACTGGTGAACTTGTTCCTGACGATGTACAGTTTATCACTGAGATCCCCGAAATGCGTGCAAACAAATATCAAAGCGCTCTTCTGATCGGGGAGGCTTTCCTTCGTAAGGCGGGGTTAAGTGTTCATAACTTTCCCATCAGTTCATCATCTGAACCTCTTGGTTAGTACTTTATTTTATCTTAGTGCTGTAACTATACCTTTTATACGGAGAAACTAACTTTTATTTTGTTTCTTTTTCAGCCCATATGGTAGAAAACTCTCGACATTCTTCGAAGGGAAAAATGGTGCTGTCGAAATCTTCCAAATCCGTAGAGAACGTCCCTATCGAGCAGAGAGCGTCGCGAAAAAGGAAGCTGGAGTTGGGTCATGAATCTGAGGAGAATAGAGAGGAATCTCCAGATTCTTCTCGTGAGTCCCCTATTCGTCAGGGCACGGGATCTGGTTATCCTCCTCTTCATCTTAGATCCTCTTTGGGTATTCGAGGATGTCGCAGCTGGTCAATGCCTCATCCTACTAATAATCCAGTGGGTAGAAAAAGGAGTTACTATGGACGTTCTGGTGACGACCTTTCTTTACTCGGAGATAAACATCCAAAACCTACTCTGGTCGAAATGATCGAGGATCATTTAGAGGGAAGGAGGGCCGCTGGTTATTCCGAGAAGGATTCTCTTGTTCATGATGATAGTGAGAACGCGGTCGATAAGGTGACCCGTGTTCTTTTGTCTGGCGTTTTTACTCGCGATCTCAATAAGCTTCTTCATAAGGATCCTCTGGAGAAATTCCAGCGAGCTTCTCTTTATGCTGAGAAGGTGATATCTTTTTCCTTCAATCATATTGACAGATAATTTTAAGGGTTTTCCTTAATTTACTAATCCATCTCTTTTTCTTACTCTCTTTGTTCTTCCAGACTAAAACTTGTATCGCGTCATACGCCTATGAAAATGCACTTTGGAAACAACAGTGCGAGTTCCTGGAAGAGAAGTATAAAGCTTTACTTCATAAATCCTCCGGTTCAGAGGTTGGTCCCTCAACATCTTCTTCCGTTCCCATCGTAGAGACTCGTGCTACCGAGACCGAAGATCAAGAAATGATAGACAGGGTGATGGAGGTTTCTCGTGCTCAAGTGCAGGCCAATCAAATGGCTAGAAAGTTAGAGGAATTGCAGTTACAGAGCACGACTCGAATTAGTGAGCTTGAATCTCAGGTATCGAACCTTGAAACTTCTTTAGAGGAGTACGAAAAGGATGTCCCACTTAGTGGGCTTAGGGATCGATATGGTAGGAATCCTGATGAAAGAGTTGTTCGTGAATTCCTTAATTCTCCTGTTCATACGGCGTTGGTGTATCGGATGGTCGGTCCTCTTCTTGAGAATACTTTTAAGAAGGCGATTCATCAGCTGGTCGCTTTAGAGATGATCGACGACCGTCGAAAGGAGTATTTTAAGGCGGCGCACATTCGGTTGAATCGCTATGGCAAACTTTATTCTTCTTCCGAGGTTCCCGATGTCGTATATCAAGGTTTTCCTCTGGCTCACCTTGTCGAAGAATTTGGAAATCCATTGCCGATTCCTCCTTCTGATGTTAACGATGAGCTCGATAATACTTTTATCGATCCAGAAGACGAAGAAGAAGAAGAAGACGATATATGCATGACTGAGGACGTCGGTAGCGAACAGAAGATTCCGGATAGCGACCAGGCTTCTTGAAATAGTGATTTATTTTTGAAATAATCTTTGTAATTATTCATTCGTAGGTTTTAATTATAACTTTAGCTTTCCTTACTTTGTACGCTAAATGTTTCGTATTCTGATAGTCGTGTCTTTTCACATTCGCCGTAATAATTCAGACAAGTCATTTAATTTGCCGTAATCATTATGTGTGTGTCTTTTCAAATTCTAGCGTTTGCTCCCAGGTCAGTTTTCCTAGTTCGCGCCCTTTCTCTAGGTCTGTCGCGTCCTTTCGTGTAGTATAAATACGAAAGGTAAAAACTTGACTTGTTTTTTTACTGCTATACTCCTCTCTTAACAGAATACTCTTTCTTTACCTAGTCGATAAACTTTCTCGATATTAATTTGTATTTTTCCATAATCCGATCATGAGTAACCTTTTTGGTAATACTTCGAAGCGACCTTCCCGTGAGGGCGCCCGGGATAACAGATCGAAAAAATCTCGAAGAGACGGGCCTTCGATGGAGCCTCCTCGTTCGTCCTTGATTAGTAGTTCGATGATCGATAGTCCTGCTATCACGTCCCAACCTTTATCAGAAGTTAGTTCGTCGCTTCTTCAACCAAATTTACCTTCTTCCACCGGGGTAGGTAGTAGGCCTTCCCCTGGTCGATTAGCTTTTGGGGATCCATCCAACATGGAGCATGTTTACGACATACCTGTTTCTTCAGGTTTTTCTTCTTATGAGCATGGGTCTCATGGAGGGGATTTTGTTAGTTCCCTTCCTTTTTCTACTTCTACTGCCCTGAATGCCAGTGAAGGGCAAGTTGGAGATGGTTTTTCTGTTAATCCTTCCATAACGCAATCTATTTTGCAAGATTGTCCTGAATATTTGTTTCATGATACCACTGTAACGACTGCTTCTTTTGAATCTGGGGGACCTTCTGGGGGTCGGTTTGGGTCGAGGTCTGGTCGTCGAACCGTTATTTCTGCTTCGGGCAAGGAGACCTCCGTTAGCCCCAACGAGAGAGACTCTCCTCGTCCATTAGACGATCGATGCATCCTTGAACAAGTTAAGGATATTACGTTGTCAGAGACTCCACGCCCTGATGGTGTCCCACCTAATAGCGAACTGCCTGGTTCAGTTGAGCCTGATGCTTTGTCTTGGGATCTGGGTTTAAGCACCATCTTGCCTGGTGAGCTGAAGAAACTTGAGGGTATTTCAAATGTACGCCTTGTGCAGTCTCTTGTTAAGATGTGCGAGCAGGTAGACATATTTTTTCGATAATTTTTCCCTATTTTTATTTCGACTTTCATGTCTTGTGAAGATTTTTCTCATTGTTTTTCTTTGTAGGCCAAACATTTTGCGCTCCAGTTAGGTGTGCAAAACGACGAACTGTGGAGTAGCCGGAGAGCTCATCAAGGTCAGTTGGAGTCAGAAAAAACTAAGGCCGCAGGGCTGTCTTTGCAACTGCAGCTTGCCCGAGATGACCTCCAAAAATTAGAGGCTGATAAAGTTGTTCTTGAGAAAGAGAAAGATGACTTAGTTCAGGCTGCCGCCTTGGCAGAGAGGTCTCGTTAGCAGGCTTATGAGGATGGTTACGATGCCGGTTATCTCAAGCGTCAAGAGGAGTTGATGGTGTTTGCTGGTAACTTGACTCCTCGGAGGCCTGTCTCTACTGGTTGCCCCTCTGGCGATTCTTCTCAGTGACCTCTCTCTCTTTTTTTTTTTTTTTTTTAGGTGCCCAACTTTTGTGTAGTTGTTCGGGCGGAGATTTTTGTATTGGGAGAATGACTAAATTGGAAATTATGATTTTCTTGTAGGCAGATTCTTGCCTATATCTATTTTCTTCTCCATGTTATGCACATTTTGCCTTTATGCATAAATATAATCATCATGAAATAATCAGAATTGTTTAGCACACGTATCTGAAATTGATCTTTGCGGCGAATATTTAGGATAGAGAAAAGCTAGCTTGATCTTGATGTTTGCTCTGCAAATCAAATCTTTGTTGATCAACCCAGTATAGTCCCTTGGGTTATATTCAAAATCATGTTTGCGCATAATTATGCAGATAGTAGGTTTATTCGTATTGGATAGTCGATTGAATTGCTGTTAGGGAACGTTCAGCATTTTGGTCGATGTTCAATCCGTGCCTTGTAAAATTGTCCTTTTGTGACACATACTTTTATATAAGCAGGCTTTTTATACCTTTTGTTGAACTCTTCTTTTCTTTTCATAAGACTAAGAGAAAATAACCCTTTCAGTATCCTCCAAAACTTTATGTTTCTCATTATCAACTTCGAACTACTTGTTCTTCAACCAATGTTTCGTTTATAGCATATCTTTGATATGGGAGGAATTGGAAATTGTAGAAGTCTTAGTCAGATCTGACCTGTTCAGACCTCCTTAAGCAATTCTCTGGTATGTTAGGCAGTTACGTCCTTGCTGTTTTGAATAAGGAGGACTATTCTCCTGATTTCTATATCAGATATCTTAGATTCCAGAGGAGTTCCTGTATGTCTTAGTCAATGGTCATCCATATGATGTATGAGGCAGTGACATCCCTCGTATGGTGAAGGGTTTGGTCTTTTATCTTTTATCGAGCAACTGTCCTTTTCGCTGCGATTTTAAAGCTTGTATGACTTCGTTTGTGGATTCTAGGGTTTTAAGCCGTCGACCATGAAGTAGGAATTTGCCGGTATGTCTAATCCAAAGCTTTTTTAGGTTTGATCATTTCGATCTATGGCCTCTTTTGTTATCGACTAGTTGAGGCGATTAGATAGTGCCGTTCCAACTTACTAGCATTTATTGCGGGGAGTCAAGGGGTCGCATCTGTGTCCGTTGATCAAATGCTTTTTCAGCCGTTGGATTGTTTGAGTCTATCCCTATAAATAGGGAGACGGTTTGCATATTCCATTTGTCATTTCTCAAAAAGGATGGAGATCTCAGTTTTCTTAGATTTTGTTTTGCTTTCATATCCCATAATATTCAAAAAGTCACATTATCGTGATTCACTCTGTAATAACTTGATGTTCATCTACCTTGTACTGACGGGTCCCATGTCAGCCCTTCCTTGTACTAACGGGTCCCATGAGGCCTCAGCTTTTGTCTTCATCAATTAGAGGTCCGTGGTTTCCGTTTGCACATGGGTGTTCATACTTACCAGGCATCCTTATTCTTGGATGTTACCTCCGGATTGGTCGTCCACTGGGTTGCGCTGGTAAGTTTTATCCTTTACGACTCATCCAAAGAGATGCTGCTTCAGAGTAAAAGTCTACCTTATATACAAGCAGTGTCTCGTTATGGGTGAATGAGTATTGCCGGTTTATCTGGCTGGTAATGCTCATTTCGTCTGGAGGAACATTTGATCTTCGGAGCCTGGCCATCGAACCAAAGAAGTCGACCATCCTGAGCAGCATGCTTCTTAGGTGTTTGTTATAATCGACAAGGTACTAGGGAGGAGATTGGTGTTTCCGTGGACATTGTCGTGAAGATAGCCGATCCTATAGGATCATTTTAACTAAATCATTGTAATGATCTTTAAGTAACAAGCAGATCTTTGTAACGTAGGATTTTTGTATGTAACTGATTTGATGAATAAAATATTACTTTTATCTCTTGCATCTTCTTTGTCGTTGATTCTGTCATAATTTTTATTTACGAGGAGCAATTTCCGAGCAGATGGAGTCATACTTGATTTATCTTCAAAACTTTAGGAGTATCAGCAGATCTTTTAGATCGTTAGGAATAGATCGAGGAGTGTTTATTGAGCGGATCAATGTTTACTCAACTTGTTACAATTTAGACTTAGGTTTTTATCAGCTGAAATTTTTGCGATCGTTGTAAATATACCGAGGAGTTTTTATTGAGCGGATCAATGTATACTCGACTCTTTTTGATTAGACTTAGGTTTTTATCCGAAAAGTCTTTTTAGGATGTTGGATACGTATCGAGGAGTTTTTATCGAGCGGATCGATGTTTACTCAACTCGTTTTGATTAGACTTAGGTTTTTAACCCAAAAAGTCTTTTTGATCGTTGAAGATATATCGAGGAGTTTTTATCGAGCGGATCGATGTTTACTCAACTCGTTTTGATTAGACTTAGGTTTTTAACCCAAAAAGTCTTTTTGATCGTTGAGGATATATCGAGGAGTTTTTATCGAGCGGATCGATGTTTACTCAACTCGTTTTGATTAGACTTAGGTTTTTAACCCAAAAAGTCTTTTTGATCGTTGAAGATATATCGAGGAGTTTTTATCGAGCGGATCGATGTTTACTCAACTCGTTTTGATTAGACTTAGGTTTTTAACCCAAAAAGTCTTTTAATCGTTGAAATATGGGCGAGGAGTTTGTATTGAGCGGATCAATGTATACTCGACTCGCTTTTGAATATATCGAGGAGTTTTTATCGAGCGGATCGATGTTTACTCAACTCGTTTTGATTAGACTTAGGTTTTTAACCCAAAAAGTCTTTTTGATCGTTGAAGATATATCGAGGTGTTTTTATCGAGCGGATCGATGTTTACTCAACTCGTTTTGATTAGACTTAGGTTTTTAACCCAAAAAGTCTTTTAATCGTTGAAATATGGGCGAGGAGTTTGTATTGAGCGGATCAATGTATACTCGACTCGCTTTTGAATATATCGAGGAGTTTTTATCGAGCGGATCGATGTTTACTCAACTCATCTGTAATTTAGACTTAGGTTCATCACCAAGAAGTCCTTTTTGTCGTTGATATGAATCGAGGAGTGTTTATTGAGCGGATCAATGTATACTCGACTCGTTTTGTTCTAATTTTATATCAATATGATAGTGTAATTCCAAGGAGCGTTAACCGAAATAATCGATGTATAGAAAATGCTAAAAATCTTTACTAATTGAACTGTAGGCTAAGGCCTTTGTTACAAGGATTAAAACTTGATAAAGTAAAATAAAACAATGCAGTATAATCTGCTAAAATTTATTTACCATAATATTTCCTAAGGTTGACCGCATTCCAGGTTCTCGGTAAGGCTGTTCCATCCAAGTGTGCAATTTTGTATGAACCTTTCTTTCCTACGCCAATGACGATGTAAGGTCCATCCCAATTTTGTTGTAACTTTCCCACATGCTTGGATACTTCTACCTTTTTCAAGACCAAGTCTCCTTCTTTGAAAGTTCGGATGCGTACTTTTTGATTGTATGCTTTCTCCATATTTGCTTTAGTGGCTTGTAGGCGTACGGCAGCTTTATCTCTTAAAGCTTCTGTTAAATCAATGTCATTTTCTCTCGCCTTTTCATTTTCTTGATCATCGAACATCTCTATTCTTGGCGTTGGGATTAAGGTTTCAACAGGAATAACAGCCTCCGACCCATATACCAAGCTAAATGGGGTTTCCCCGGTTGAGCTCCTTACTGTGGTTCGATTAGCCCATAGTACTCCTGGGAGTTCATCAAGCCATTTTCCTTTGGCCGATCCTAATCTTTTTTCCAAAGATTTTATTATTTCTCGGTTTGCTACTTCGGTTTGTCCGTTCGCTCTTGGATGCCCAACCGAAGTGAAATTTTGTTGAATTCCCAGTTTCGAACACCATTCTATTACTTGTTTTCCCGCGAATTGGGTTCCATTATCAGAAATTAGGATCCTCGGGATTCCAAATCGACAAACTATGAACTTCCATAGGAAGTTGATCACTTGGAATTGAGTTATTCGTGCGAGGGCGATGCATTCTATCCATTTGCTGAAATATTCTACAGCGACCAGGACGTAAGCTTTTTTGGATCTGGCCGCCGGGAACGGCCCCACGATGTCCATTCCCCATTGATCGAAAGGCCAACATACTGGAATTGGATGCATGTTTTCTGCTGGTCGATGACACATGTTTGCATGGATCTGGCAGTGATGACATTCTTGGACATATCGAGGGCATCTTTATTGACGGTAGGCCAATAGTAACCTGTCCTGAGACATTTTAAGGCCAATGCCCTTGATCCGCTGTGATTTCCTGCATCTCCTTCGTGTATTTCTCGTAGTATATCAATGGTTTGTGATTCAGAGACGCATTTCAGAAGAATTCCTGATACTGATCTTCGGTAGAGTTTTCCTTCTACAAGTGTATATTTTGGAGCTCGATATCTTATTTTCCGAGCTTCATTTTGGTCAGGTGGTAATTTTCCTACTCGAAGATAGTCTATCATCGGGGTCATCCAGTTTTCTTCGACTTCTTCGATTTCCATTATATCGACTACCGGTGTTTCATCGATATCGATTGCCGGCGTATTCGAGATCAGCCAGTTGATTACCCGTTCGGTCTTTCCGTCATGGGATCCTGTGAACTTTGATAGCTGGTCGGCCCATTTATTTTCCGAACGCGGAATGTTCTGAATACCGAAGCTTTCAAATTTTTCAGCTAGTGTTTTCACTTTGGCGAGGTATTTGACCATATTGAATTCTTTAGCCTCGTATAGGACTTCAATTTGTCTTTGCACTAACTCTGAATCAGTTAATACTTTAAGACTTTTTATGTTGGCTTTAATCGCCATTTCCATTCCCGCAATCAATGCTTCATATTCAGCTTCATTGTTTGTTACAACGAAGTCCAATGTTATCGCGTAATTCAAATCTTCCTTATTCGGTCCGGTGAAGTTGATTCCGGCGCCTCCTCCTTCTCGGCATGAAGCACCGTCGACATGCATTAACCAAGTTTGATCTTCTATGATCAAGATATCGTCGTTGAGGCTGCTCGATGATTCAGTTGTCTGTGTCGGTGTTTCTAATATAAAGTCAGCCAACACTTGTGCCTTAATTGCGATTCTTGGTTTGTAATCGATTTCGAACTGGCCTAGTTCGATCGCCCATTTAATTAGTCTTCCTGAGGCTTCTGGTTTTGCTAAGACTTGTCTTAGCGGTTGATTTGTCAAAACCACTATTTTGTAAGTTAAAAAGTAAGGTCGAAGTTTTCGTGCAGCCACTACTAAGGCCAGCGTGAATTTTTCTATTTCCAAGTAATTCTTCTCCGCCCCTTGCAATAACTTGCTGAGATAATAGACAGGCTTATGCTCTGAGCCCTCTATCTTAATTAGTACTGAACTAATGGCCGTATCGGAGATGGAGATGTAGATATACAACGGTTCCCCTTCCGTTGGTTTGGCTAACATCGGTGGTGTCGTCAAATATTCTTTGAGTTGTTCGAAGGCTCGTTCGCATTCTTCGGTCCAAGCGAAGTTTTTTGCTTTTCGAAGTGTTTGGAAAAAGGGCAAGCTTCTGTTTGCAGATTTTGATATGAATCTATTCAATGCTACGATTTTCCCAACCAAGCTTTGTACTTGAGAGATGGTTTTGGGAGGTTTCATTTCAGTTATGGCTCGAATTTTCTCTGGGTTGGCTTCTATTCCTCGCTGGTGTACCAAGTATCCCAAAAATTTTCCTGACTTAACACCGAAGGTGCATTTCGCAGGGTTCAACTTCATACGGTATTTTCTTAGGATTTGGAAACATCGATCTAGATGTTTTACGTGATCCGCTTCATTCATACTTTTGACCAACATGTCGTCTACATAGACTTCCATTATTTCTCCGATTAATTCTCTGAACATTAGGTTTACTAACCTTTGGTAAGTAGCCCCGGCATTCCTCAATCCGAATGGCATTACAATAAAGCAGTATACTCCCTGCTCGGTTATGAACGCGGTCTTCTCTTGATCCCGCTCGTCCATGTATATTTGGTAAAACCCTTGGAAGGCGTCCATCATGCTGAATATCGCGAAGCCAGCGGTCGAGTCGACCAATAAGTCAATCCTTGGGAGGGGGTATGGATCGCGTGGACATAACTTGTTAAGGTCGGTGAAATCATTACACATTCTCCATTTGTTGTCCTTTTTATCCCCTTTTGCTACTAGTACAACATTACATAGCCATTCCGAGAAATGTATTTCTCGGATTTGTTTTGCTTCAAGCAGTCTTTCTATCTCGGCTTTGATAATTTTATCTTTTACTGGTCCATGATTTCTCTTCTTCTGTCTGGCGGGTTTTGCTGAAGGGTCAATTTTTAGGGTATGCTTGATTACCCGAGGATCGATTCCTTCAATGTCATTCGCGCTCCAGGCGAAGACGTCGGCATTGTCTCTGAGGAAGTCGATTAACATTATTTCCCCTTCTTTGCTTAGTTCTGTTCCTATTCTTGTTGTTTTCGACGAGTCGCCTTCTACTAGGATTATATCTTTATGTTCTGGGAGTTTCAAGGATAAGTCTAGTGGTTCTTTTCCCTTTTTATCTAATCGATCAGTAGTAGGAATTTCAACCTCATTTCTAATGAGATCGTCTTCGATCTTTCTCTTGCTCGGAGTAATGGACTTAGGGTGTTCTTTCAAAGTTAACGATGTGCTGTAGCAATCCCACGCCATACAGTGGTCGTTCGTTATTTCTCCGATGCCCATATCGGTCGGAAACTTTATCTTCTGATGATAGGTAGAGACTACAGCTCGGAAAAGGTTAAGAGCTGGTCGCCCTAATATAGCGTTATAAGCGAAGGGTGTTTCTACCACTAGGAATTTTACTAACTTCACTGTCCGAAGTGGTTTCTTTCCAAGTGACACACTTAAAGATATTGTTCCGCTGGGGATGATCTCGGACCCTCCAAAGCCTACTAACGGGGTAGCTACTTTTTGTAGGTTTATCTGTCCCAAGTTCATTTGGGCTAAAACCTCCCGGGAGATGATATTTGCTGAGCTTCCATTATCGATTAGAATTCTTCTTACATTATAATTCGCTATCTCTAACGATACTACCATAGGAAAATCAGGGTTATCCTCTTTTGTGTCCCAAATGATGTTTTTAGGTACTTCGCCTTCGTTAAAGCTGATCGGCTGGTGATTTGTCGAGCTGTTTTCCAGAGTCCATATTTCTTTTGGATATTTAGAATTTCCAATTATGGATCGGGCTGTTCTTCGTCGTGCGTTACGACTATCTCCACCCGCGGGTCCCCCGGATATTGTATGGATAGTCCCATTGATCTGGTCGTGATTCAACTCCTGAGTAGGTCGACGTTCAGGCGACCTTCGATGAGAACTTCTCCTTGGATTATCGTTCCGAGGGCTTCTACTTCTTTCCCTTTTGCGATTATCTCGCTCTATGTATTCGTCTAATTTTCCTTGTTCGATCAGTTTTTCAACTTCTCTCTTAAGGTGAAAACAATTCTCCATTCGGTGTCCATGTGCCCTATGGTACTTACAGTATTGATCGTAGTTTCGAGACCCTAGTCTTGGCTGAGCGATTTTCCTCGCCTCGGGAATCCAGTTATTCCTTTCTAGAACTTCCAATATTTCTTCCATTGGAGCATTTAACCTTGGGTGTTCCACTTGATTCACCCTGCTTCTGATTGGTTGTTCAGGGTTTCTTGGTTTTTGATAGAAATTAGGTTGCCTTTCTCGGTCGGTTTTGCTGTATTCCAATCGTTGGAAGACGTTACCTTTTCTGATAGATCGCTCATAATCCACGGACCTTTGGTCAGGAATCCTGTCATGTCGTTTAGAGCCCGAAGCTGTGGCTTTATTTTTGTTTTTGTCCTTAAAGGAATTCATCTCCTCTTGGGTCATATATTTAGACGCCAAGCTCATGATGTCGGCAAACGTTCTTGGTTGCTTTCTACTAAGAGCGTTTCCGAACTGCCTGTTTTTTGTGAGGTCAAAGAGAATAGAAATTATGTAATCGATATTCGGAGAATCGATCTTGAGTAGTTCTACATTAAATCTTGCCAACCAGTTCCTCAGGGATTCCCCTTCATGTTGATGTATGGTTCCTAGGTAGCTCGTCGGGAGTTTTTGCCTCTTCTGACTGGCAAACTGCTGCGTCAATTTATTGCATAATTCCCGGAAGCTGAATATGGAGTTGGCAGGTTGTTTTGCGAACCAATCCAACGCTAGGCCCTCGAATGTGGTTACCATTAACTTGGCGGTGAATTCGGCAGAGTGGGCATATAAATTCATTATATTAGTGAAGCTAAAAATATAATCATCCGGGTCGGTGGTTCCGTCATATCGGGGTAGTCTAGATCTACCCGGGAGCTGTCCAATGGATTGCGCTTCTTTTATTTCTCTGCAGAAGGGAGAACATGCTGCAAGGCTCTCCTGGAGTTCCGCGGTTCGGGTCCACGGGTTTTGAACAGATCGTAGGCGTTGCTCCAGTCGTTCCTGTACTATTCTCTCGATTTCTCTTTCCGAGAATCGAGTCGCTCGTGGTCGATCTGGGATAGCATCATCTATGTCATCCTCGATAGGGATTATTGTTCGTTCCTTCGATCCGCTGCGACCCGCCTGTGGCCTTCTTCGACCTGGTTTTCTTCGGGGATGGTTATCGGAGGGTTTAGAATTGCCCTGCTGTGGGCTGTGTAGCGAGCGTCGCTCACTTGCTGGGCTGTCCGCTTGATGAGAGGTTTGTTCGTTTGGCCTTGGCATTCCTGGTGCAGGAGTTGTCCTGGGAGCCGTAACGTTTCGAGGAATTTGGTCTAAAACTAGCAATTCTTCTGGAGAGAGTGATTTGAAGAGCATTGCTATTTGTCTCAGTTTTTCCTGAGCGCCTGGGAGAGGAACGGGTATTTCGGGGAGTTCCGGTTCTTCCGGTATTGTACCGGTAAGACCTCCTTGGTGTTCCTGCTGATGGGAACGGGTATCTGGGAGATTTTCATTGGTGTTGGGAATGTTGTTATCGTTGTTGTCTTGTGGATCTTCAGATGTGTTGTGGCCGGTGGTCGTATTACTTCTTGCTCCAATGCGAGCTCTTTTCCTTGGGCGAGCCATGTGTCGATCGAATAATTAACGTAGTCCCTCGGTGGGCGCCAACTGATTTAGCCGGATTTCGTCGGGTTAATTGAATATCAGTAAATTTGTGATATCGGGGGGTTTTCGATATTTATATATATGTTATATAGGGCTCTGTTACTTTATTCCGGATGGATCGGTTACAAAGAAAAGCAATATTCAAGAACAAGAAGTAAAACCACAAAACAAAGCTAAGAACACACCGATATGAAGGTAAAAAGCTCTGTAATAATATTGAATATTATTGAGTTGTGCTGTTGTAAGCAGTGTTAAATCCTGTATTCTTAGAGTTCAGGAATTTCGTAGTTGTTTAATACAATGATTAACTAGTTATTTATATAATTTTAAACCTAGCGTTACAAGGAGACATAGTCCTAATAGGACTCGGCCCAAATATCCTTCTTGAGTCCGGAGTATAATCTTCTATCGAAGCGAGCTGCACTTGATCGGGTCAGTAAGATGATCCCGATCTGTTTGAATTGGTCGAATCGATCTTATCTTCTTCATTCGATCCGAGTAGTATGTAGGGTGCGAAATAGCCCCCAACAACATCCGTCTTGAAAAACGTATTAAGTTTCATATGAAAAAACTATATATATGAGGGGAATATAAAATATATTTATACTACATCCAATATTTCATGCCAGAAAAATACTGATGAATTTGATCCCAGTTTTCTTATCATAATGAATCATGCGACTATAAGCAATGTTGGATCATAAATTTAAGTTGAACCAGAAGTTCAATGATCCAAAATATTATGAAGTGGCATGATAAACTTGGTCATCAGGGAAAAATTACAAATGTGCCGAATTATTACAGGCATCTTTTAAAGAATCATATGATTCTTTACCTCATGATTATGTGTGTATTGATTGCTCACAAAGAAAGTAAATTGTAAGACCATCTCCTGTGAAAATTAATCTTGAGTCCAAATTTTTTTTATGATGATATTAATGGGATGTATCTAGCTAGACTTATAGATCCACTTTGTAGACCATTATGTTATTTTATGGTCATGTAAAAGTTATTTTCTTAATTGTCTAAGATATGCCTAATGTCAACACGTATTGCTTTTGCTAAGATTCTTGCTCAAGTATAAGATTGAGAGCAACGTTGTAACTTGTGTCAGGCTGGATGCCTAATAATTCTCAATTAAAATTTATGATTGTGCGATTTATGTTCTGATTTTCCACCAAAATGAACATATATGAGTCTACAAAGACGTGTTGGTTAGTTTTTAATTCCCGACTGTAATCATATATTTTGAACGCCTGACGAGGCTATAACCATATATCTTAAACGTCTAACGAGGCGATAGGTTAAATCAAAATATCATGATAATTTTTTTTAGACAGTTTTCTCGCCGTTAGGGGGAGAATTGATGTCATTGCATATAGAACGGCGTTAAATTATTTTGACATTAGTACATAAATGTACATTACTTGTCTTAGCTTGGCCCACACACAAATAGTACGAGAAAGAATTAAAAATTGCACCAACATGGATTGAAGAATATGCTAGCATACTATAAACACACTTGAAGCGTGAAATTACTATTGGTGCAAAAGAAAACTTCTGAAAGAAATTTGTTCTTAAAGTATTTGTCCCTTTTGAGGAGGAATCTGTTTCAAAATAAAGCGCTGTAGGAAAACTGACTGATCAGTCTAAATCACGAGATACTAATGAAGAGGCACATGAAACAGAAATGAAAACATATGAAGAAAACTGGGATATAAACAAAGTAGCTATAAATAATAGTTTTCCTTATGGGTCGCAGTAAAAAGTTATAAATCAGGATCCTGAACCGTGAACGGTTAATTTAATGTCGACATAAATGAATAAAAGAGATAAATTGGCCAAAATAGAAATATGCGATAGAAGATCACTATTAAATTGGAAAGTATTTGGACTAGTAGTCCGCATGCTTAAAGACATGAAATTTATATGTCACCAACATATAATTTTACAAAAACATGATTAAAATCAAACACAACTTCTTTTATGAATTCTCACAGAGACCAATAACTACGATGAAACATATTCCACTGTGATTGGTGCAATCACGTTGCGGTATTTAATTGATTTTCAGTCCCTGAAGGACTTGAAATGTGCTTATGGATGTAGTTACCGCACATTAGATAGATCATTGAGCAGTGATATTTATATTAGAATTCCTGAAGGAATTAAATGGTCTCATGCTTATCCTTTATTAAACAAATACGATCCTTATACGAATTAGGGTGATCTGGTCTAATGTGGTATAACCAGCTAAATGAATACCTCGTAAAAGAAGGATTCGCGCACAATCTAATTTGTCCATGTATTTTGCATTGAATGATTTTGAAATGAGTTTTCTATTATTGCGGTATGTGTGGATGATTTAAATTTTATGAGGACTCCTGCAGAGCACACAAATACCGCAAATTACTTAATGAAATAACTTCAGATAAATTTTGATAAATGTTTATTCATTGAGCAAATGTCATGGTTGATTGTTATTAGATATATGAATATCACTTTCGTCCCGGGAAGAGGACAATGAAGAACTGTTAGGTCATGAAGTACCTTATCTAAATGCAATCATAACTTTAATGTATTCTACAAATTGTATGATGTCGGATATTGCACTTTTAGCTTAGTGGGAAGATATAACTCTGCATCTACATGCAGATATTGAAATGAAATTAAACATTTATTGCGCTATCTTTGTGGAACAACCGACATGTGGTTGTTTTAATCAGAGGTTCCAATCCACATATGGTGTGTTATGCGGATGCTGGATACATTTCTGATCCATATACATATATACTTAAATCTTAAAGTTGGTAGGTATTTACTTATGGTGGTGTTGCGATATATCTGTGAATCAAATCTTAGCAACCACATCTTCCAACTACTCTGAAATTTTAGAATTGTTCGAAGCAAGATGTGAATGTTTATGATTAAGGTCTACGATTCAACAATTCCAAGAAACATGCCGCTTGTATTGCTCAAATCAAGAATATGTATCTAAAAGGAGACTGAACGAAATACATATTACCAATGTGTTTTCTTCATGTTTTTCTTCACCAACGAGCTTCAGAAAAAATGGTAATATTGATGGTCAATAAATTCAGTCAAGCAATAATTTTGTTGATTTGTTCACTAAAGCATTGCCGACTATGTCATTCAAATTGATGGTCATAATATTGGAATGCGTCAACTTGTGGACCTTACGCCCGCATCAGGGGGAGCGTGTCATTAATAATCCACACATTGTACTCTTTTTCCTTCGTCCAAGTTTTGTCCCAATGGGTTTTCTTGGCAAGGTTTTAACGAGACAGTGTTACACGCTTATCAGCCCTATATGGATATGTACTCTTTTTTCCTTGTTCAGGTTTTTCTCACTGGGTTTTTCTGATGAGGTTTTTAACGAGGCATATTCCATAAGCAGTATGCATCCAAGGGGGAGTGTTATGAATCTAATATTAGGTGGATGCATTTGGAAGTTCATTAGCCACATGAGGAACCTTTGGACTCAAGATATGAAAGGACATGTACATGATGTATTGACCAACATTAATGAAGTGCTAGTTGTCTTGCAACCTTTGGCTTTGCTTTTGTAGTCCTATAAATAGGTGTATTGTAAAAAGTTTATACACACAATTTGTATAACAATCATATATGAAATAAGAAGAACTTCTCTTCCTAATCTATCTTGTCCGTTACATTGTTTATTCTTGCTAATCGTTGTTCCAATTAGCTTAGTTTTATAACATAAGGAGTTTTTTGAGAGTTAAAATAATACAGGAGATTTTTTGAGAATTAGACAAAGCATAGAAGGTATTTGTAATTGATAATGTGGCTGAAAACCATAACCCACAATCATATTTCGTAATATTCAAAGTAGAACCATCCGACAAATTATGCACAATAATTTAAATTCAAATAGATAACGTTTGGTAATGTCCGTTATGTATTTCACACAAGTGTTGAATGATTATAATACATAAAAGACCTAGATTAAGTGTTTTGAAAAATTGATCAGTTTAACCCATGTATTATAAGAAGGATTTAAGGGTAATTTTTTCAATAAAAGAATATAAGTGCAAAACACTTTATACTTGAGAAAAGACCATAAGTGTAATTTATCCATCTTTTTAATACTATATACAAAAATATAATCAACTTTAAACAATGTGAAATATAAAATAACTAAAATTATTAAGGTTGTTAAAATTTGATATATTTAATAATGGATTTCAATGATCCTTAAGTAGTAAATGTCTTATTTTCAGTTTTCACCATTCTAACCCCTGTGTTTTTTTTAGATATGTTAACTGGAAAACTATATAGTGTAAACTGTAGGTAACTAACAATTTGTGCACTTATATATTTCACAAAACATAGAATATAACACGGAATATTCTAACAAATAAATCCATGCATTATTAAAGTATGTAAACCATATTTACCTGGTTAGAATTAATTTGTATAACACTTTAATCAACACATAAAATAGGAAATAAGACTGAGGCTTGCCGAAACAAATTTTCTTAAGATAATATTTCCGGGCTGTCTATGGTGCACACAGTCGATCCCTGGTAGTCTCCCAAGATATAAAAATTTGTTGTTCATTATTTGCACAAATAATGAACCTATGGCGAACTTGGACAAACAGAAATTCTGGACTAAATTTTTACGAAAGTAGAGAAAGAGATTAGTATTTTTCCTTTAGTTACTGTAGAAAGATAGAAGAAGAGTATAATACTTTCTTTTATTTTATTTCTTCATTGAATATTACAACGCTTAAATAACTAGTAGAGGGAATCTCCTTTGCTGGAAATCAATAGCCTAACTAGGAAATCACTACAGATCATTTATTTTAGGTAACATATAAAATATAATTCCCTAACACTCTGATCATAGAAGATCCTATAAATCCAGCCTATAATCAATCGTAATCACACTCCAAATCAATCAACACCCCCTCAAGTTGGTACGAAGATATCTATCATGCACAACTTGCGAACTTGAAGTTCAAACGGTTGCCTTAGTAGGCCCTTGGTTAGGATATCCGCCACTTGCTGCGTAGTAGGGACAAATGGAGTACAAATCACCTTTTCTTCAAGTTTTTCCTTCATGAAGTGTCTATCAATTTCAACGTGTTTCGTTTTTTTGTCATGTAGAACATATTGTGAGCAATGCTTATGGCTGCCTTATTGTCACAATACAATTTCATAGGTAGAATGGCAGGTTGCTTGAGTTCCTCTAATACTCTTTAAGCCAAAGTATTTCACAAAATCGTTGAGCCATTGATCTATACTCAGCTTTAGCGGTACTTCTGGCTACCACATTTTGCTTTTTACTTCTCCATATGACTAAATTGCCCCATACGAATGTGCAGTAGCCTGATGTAGACCTTTTAACAAGGGTGATGTACCAAGTCTTCGTCATGATAAACACTCATCGGTCAATCGATTAATATCGAGGACCTCCCCCTCGAATTCACATCGTTTATGAACAAATAAGCATCACGTCGGTGTCAACCTCGATCTATTCGACTTATCCGACATAGTGGCCGACGTCCTCTTATGTTTGATCCACTTACAATCGGATCGAATCAATTGCTGAGGATCCATATTCGAACCATAACGTCCAATCATGATTCAACCCGGTGACGCACCTGGAAAACTATAAATAACCCTCATAAATGAGAAAAGGTACGCACTCTCCGACTATCAATTACACTCCGATCTCTACCCTTATCTCGATACTTACTTTAGCATCGGAGGGTTATCGTCGGGTAACCACCGGCATTAACCTGACGTAGTTGTCTTTGTTTTCAGGTTAGGATTCCCTATACAAATCGAGGACTAGCATAACTGACCTGCAGATCCTCTTATTGGCGAGTCGTGTTCGACAAGGAATAAGTACCCTAACGATAACGCACTCATCAATTGGCGCCGTCTGTGGGAAACATAACTTTGAAAATGTGAAAAAATGACTACAAGATCAAAAACAGTCCAAGCACGAGAAAAGGAGGGAAATCGCGATCAAAATGGAGAGGGTCAAGGAGATAATTTAATAACTCGTGATCCTGATCCAGCACCTCATGTCGAGGCCGGGGCTTCAAGACCACCGGCTCCTCCGATAATACAGCTTACAAGAGACGATTTAAAAGCCCTTCTCGATGAAGCCAAAAAGGAGTGGCTCGCGGAGATTAAAGAAACCGCCATTCAAACTCGACGACCCCCGCATGTTGTCGCCTTTGGTGCACGAACAGGATTCGAGGCTAATGAAGCAATCAGTCGAGCCGATCAACATCAGGTCAGGCATGGCCTCAGAAGTAAGATCGCTGCACCAAAAGTTAGACGAACAAGAAAGGAAGAATGAACCTCCAGTATCAAACTCTCGATTAAGGAAATCACCATTTTGTGATGAAATATTCTTTGAAAGGTTGCCTCTCGACAAGAGATTGCCCACTCAGTTACCCCGTTACTTCGGAACGGAAGATCCCGATGAACACCTGGCCTCATTTAATCTCCAAATGCAGCTTCACGGCATCTCCGATAATGTAGCAGCAAAGGCATTCTCCACCACACTAGCCGGAATGGCTCAATCCTGGTTCGGAAGATTGGAGGAAAAATCTATCTTCGACTATGACCAACTCTGTGACAAGTTTATGAGTCAGTTTGGTAGTAAGAGGGCGGTCAGACCCCCTGCAAACCATTTATATTCAATCATACATAACCCGGGAGAAACTTTCAGAAGTTTCATGGGAAGGTTTAACAATGAGCTCCTTAAGGTTGAAATGCCAAGAGTTGATTTTTTAATTACCGTTCTTTTCCAAAGCACTTTAAATCGAGGATTCGCCAGCGCAATAGTAAGAGAAAACCCCGCTACATATGAAAAATTGATGGAAATGGCGAATCAATACATGAATGAAGAAGAAATGAATAAATTGAGAGGAACCTTCTTTGGGTTGACGAAGCCCGAAGGAGGACAGTCGTCTGGCATCCCTGATAGACCAATCGAGGGGCCGCAACCCAATCGGTCTTATGAAGGTAGAAACAGAAAGGTATATAGAGAAGAAAGAAATCACAACCCAGGAAGACAAGGGTTGGGGAGGTCGAACAAAGAATACTACGATAATTACACTCCTCTCAAAAAGCTAAGATCCGAAATCTTATTCGCTATCCAGGACCACAACCTGCTGAAAAAACCGGCTCCAATTAAGGACTACCCAGCCTCAAAAAAGTATTGTCGTTTTCATCGACAGAGAGGACACGATACTGATGACTGCTATCAACTTAGAGACGAGATTGAAAGATTGATAGCAGAAGGGCACCTCACCGGGTATGTAAAGACGTCAGAGAATGAGCAACCTAGAAATCGACAGAAAGACAACAGGTCACGTTCGAGATCCCCCGCTAGAAGAAAGCAACGCTCAAAGGATAGAGAAGACCAGATGAGAAGAGCACAACCTGGAACAATAGTCAATATGATCTCGGGAGGCCCGGCGGGGGGAGATAGTAGAAATTCAAGAAGGATAGTGTCTCGAGTTATAAGAGATAGAGCCCAAAATAAAAGAAGGGAAGTATTCTCGATAAGACCAACCCAGCAGAACAAAATGATCGGTTTCGATGAGTCTGACCTAGAACCCAATTTCATACCATTCAACAACCAGGATGCACCAGACTGCCCTATGGTGATCACAGCACAAATTGCTGGAGCTACTGTTAAGAGAATCTTAATAGATTCAGGCAGTTCGGCAAATATCCTCTTCCAAGATGCTTTAGAGCGAATGGATCTCGGCCCGACTCCCCTCGACGCAGTGGCTACCCCACTTGTGGGTTTTGGAGGCGCTCAAGTTATCCCCAAGGGTACGCTCACTTTGTCTCTTTCCTTGGGAGATGAAGGAAACTCGAGAACGAGAATGATTAAATTTTTGATTGTCGACGCGCCTTGTGCCTACAATGTCATATTGGGAAGACCGGCTTTAAATAGTTTCCAGGCCGTTATTTCAACTTACCACCAGAAGATGAAATTTCCGACCACTCCAGGGATAGGAGAAGTTCGAGGAAATCTAAGGGAAGGCTGGGACTGTTACACGGTATCTTTAGACAAACAGTATAAAAAAAAAACTCTTTCTTCGGTAACGAAAAGTCGCCAGCGGAGCAGCAGAATAGTCCATCGGCACCGATCGAGGTGGATGAGGTAAAGAAAACGTGTTTTGCTGAAAAAAGCGAGATGCAAAAGGAGATGAATCCCAAAAAGAGAAAATTCGAAAGAATTGAACCTTCCGAAGGGCATAAATCGATCGAATTGGTACCAGGGGAATCATCGAAAACAACGAGGATAGGCACTCAACTATCTGAAGGGCTCGAAACTCAGCTGATCGAATTCTTGAGGGAAAATGTGGATGTCTTCGCTTGGTCAACCACTGACCTCCAAGGAATAGATCCGAAGATTATAGTCCATAGACTCAATATAGATCCGTCATCTCGACCAGCAAGACAAAAGAAACGAAATTTTGGTCCAGAGAGAAACAGGATTATAAAGGAGGAAGTGAAGAAACTTCTAGATGCTGACTACATCGCTGAGATACAATTCACGGAGTGGCTGTGCAATGTCGTCCTAGTTTCCAAGGGAGGAGGAAAGTGGAGAATGTGTAACGACTTTACGGATCTTAACAAACTATGTCCGAGGGATCCATATCCGCTTCTGAGAATCGACTCCCTGGTCGACTCCACTGCTGGCTGTGCTATTTTGAGTATGATGGATGCATTCCAGGGGTTTTACCAAATTTTTATGGCACTAGAGGATCGAGACAAGACAGCTTTTATTACCGAAATGGGTGTATATTTCCTCAAAGTAATGCCCTTCGGATTGAGAAATGCAGGAGCCACTTATCAAAGGCTGGTGAATAAGATGTTCGAGGGCTTGTTGGGGAAATCAATGGAAGTATATGTCGATGACATGCTGGTCAAAAGCCTAAACGAGAAAGATCATCTGGAACAAATTAAAGAGGCTTTCGACATAATGAGGAAATATGGAATGAAGCTCAACCCAGCCAAATGTACTTTCGGGGTTAGGTCTGGAAAATTCATTGGGTACTTGGTAAACGAGAGAGGTATTGAAGCAAACCCAGAAAAGATACAAGCGGTCATCGATTTGAAGGCTCCTCGGAACTTAAATGAAGTACAAAGGCTAGTTGGAAAAATCACAGCCCTCAATCGATTCATATCTCGTTCGGCAGATAAGAGCCTCCCCTTTTTCAAAATAATGAGGAATGCAAAGAGGTTCGAGTGGTCGAAAGAATGCGACCAGGCATTTGAAGAACTCAAATCCTATCTTATCTCACCTCCCCTTTTGGCCAAACCAAAAGATAATGAAGATCTATACCTCTATATCGCAGTTTCCGAACAAGCGATCAGCTCAGCTCTTGTCAGGATGGAAGCAAAAGAAAGCAACCCGATTTATTATGTAAGTCGTGTCTTGCAAGGCCCCGAAAGAAATTACTCCGAGATCGAAAAGTTTGCTCTCTCTATCGTAACTACTGCGCGAAAATTGAGACCCTATTTCCAGTCGCACAAAGTTATCGTCCTAACCAACCAACCACTGAGGCAAACACTTTCGAAGCCTAACGCGTCGGGAAGGCTAATCAAATGGGCAGTCGAACTAGGAGAATATGACATCGATTATTTGCCGAGAACCTCGGTCAAATGGCAGATTTTAGCTGATTTTGTACTAGAAAGCACCGTAACGATAGAAGAAAAGGAGGAGCAATGGATGCTCCATGTCGATGGATCCTCAACGTCGACAGGCGGTGGTGCTGGAATTTACTTTCAGGGTCCAAACGGGGAAGAGCTCGAATTTGCTTTAAAATTAGACTTTCTAGTATCCAACAACGAAGCAGAATATGAGGCCCTGCTGGCAGGATTGAAAATGGCAGTAGAAACAGGAATAAAAAACTTAATTGCTTACACCGACTCACAGCTCGTGGAAAAGCAATTTAAGGGTCTTTTCGAAACCAAAGAAGATTCAATGATCAAATATTTAGCTTTGGTCAACAAGCAGGTATCGCGATTCGATGCATTCCAACTCGAATATATAAGGAGGACAGAGAATACGAGGGCCGATGCTCTCTCCAAGTTCGGAAATCTAATAGAAGGAATCAAGACTCGGAAGGTAACACTGTTGATTTCAGAGAAATCGGCCATCGATACCAAGAAGAGTCCCCCTGGAGCGGATATACTCTATCTCGATGACGATCGCAGTAGTTGGAAAGCTCCAATACTGGATTATCTAGTGAACGGAACCCTCCCAACAAACAACATTGAAGCAAGAAGACTCAAGTATAGGGCACCCCGCTATGCAGTCATTGGAAACGAATTGTATCGACGATCTGTCTCTGGAGTGCTGCACAAATGCGTAGCTTCTCCCCAGATCGACCTAATACTAAAGGAAGTCCATGAAGGATCTTGTGGAAGCCATTCGGGAGGCAGAGCGTTAGGAGTTCGAATATCACATTTGGGATATTATTGGCCTTCTTTGGTCAAAGACGCCAATGATTATGCTAAAAGGTGTGCCAAATGCCAATATCACGCCACCATGCCGAATCAACCGGCGCAAAAGATGGAGTCAATATCCATTGCTTGGCCTTCGATCAATGGGGTGTAGACTTGGTTGGACCGCTACCGATGGCGCGAGGACAGAAACGTTATTTACTTGTAGGAGTGGAATATTTCAGTAAATGGGTAGAAGTGGTGCCACTAAAGCAAATCTCTCAGACCCAAATAATCAACTTCTATTGGTCGATCATCTGCAGGTTTGGCATACCTAGAGTAATCATCTCAGATAATGGACCCCAATTTGTGGGGAAAAGAGTAGTGGATTGGTGATCGAAACACAAAATCGATCTGCGTTTTACTTCGGTAGGTTGCCCGCAAACAAACGGACAAACTGAGGTAACCAACCGAGAAATCGTAAAGCTTTTAAAGAAAAGATAATCGGAAGCGGGAGGTGCTTGGCTCGATGAGTTACCATGGGTCATTTGGGCCAATAGAACAAAGGAAAGAGCTGCAACTGGGGAAACTCCTTTTAGTCTCGTGTATGGCTCTGAGGCAGTTGCTCCTGCTGAACTGGAAGTCACATCGCCAAGAACTGATATGTACAACGAATTGGATAATGCGGACAAAAGGAATTTCGAACTCGATCAGGCGGAAGCAAAGCGAGAAAGAGCCTCCACCCGAATCCAAGCATACAAGACTACCATGGCAAGGGCCTACGATAAAAATGTAAGATTAAAATCTTTTCAGGTAGGAGACCTCGTCCTAAAACGAGTAGACGTATCCAAGCAAAAGGGTAAGCTCGATTGCAATTGGGAAGGGCCTTTCAAGGTAATCGAAGCAGGCAGAAAAGGCGCGTATCGATTAAACACAATGGAAGGAGAACTCGTGAAGAGAACCTGGAATGGGAGAAACCTCAGAAAATTCTACGCTTAAGAAATTTTCTTTAGTTTGTCTATATTCCCAGCTGTTTTTGTAATTTCCTGGAGAAGAACAATCTTTCTTTCATTTTGGAATCAATATAAAAAGCTCTTTTGTTACTTTCCAATACTATCATATAGATCGATAGCCGCTGAGGCATCGGGATGAAATCGCCAATGTCCCTCGATAGCCGCTGAGGCATCGGGATGATCCCTCGATAGCCGCTGAGGCATCGGGATGAAATCGCCAATGTCCCTCGATAGCCGCTGAGGCATCGGGATGAAATCGCCAATGTCCCTCGATAGCCGCTGAGGCATCGGGATGAAATCGCCAATGTACCTCGATAGCCGCTGAGGCATCGGGATGAAATCGCCAATGTCCCTCGATAGCCGCTGAGGCATCGGGATGAAATCTCCAAACGTACCTCGATAGCCGTTGAGGCATTGAGAGGAATTCTCCAAATCGTCGAAATCTCCAAACGTACCTCGATAGCCGTTGAGGCATTGAGAGGAATTCTCCAAATCGTCGAAATCTCCAAACGTACCTCGATAGCCGTTGAGGCATTGAGAGGAATTCTCCAAGTCGTCAAAACCACCAAACGTACATCGAAAAATCGAAATTGCGGAGCAAAAAGCTATAAATAAGCTAAGGACAAATGTATCTCGATTATGGTAAATACATCGATCATAAATTACATTGACAAACTTGATGAGATAAAAATCGAGATCGACTACTACATCGAAAAATCGAAATTGCGGAGCAAAGGGCTATAAATAAGCAAAGCAGTGATATATCTCGATTATAATAAAGGCTTGGATCATGAAGTCCATATCAACAAACACATTCGGAAATAAAAATTAAAATTCAAATAAAAGGAACAAGTCGACAAAATTGAAGTATTAATGAATATTTTATTTCATTATATCGACATGGATACAAATGTACAAGTGAAATCGACTAAGTTGAGGATACAAATGTATAAAGAAACCTAATACAGACTATTACATTGGCTAATCGACTAAGTTGAGGAAATCCCAAGTTTTCCTACATATTCGGCGACCGAGGACTGCTGATGACGACCGACTTCGGATTAGCTATAGGCTTAAATATGGAGGTTTTCCGCCTATAGCTTTTCCTCTCATTGATCGGGGCCTTGAAGGGACGATTCATTGTTGGTCCCAAGTGGTCAGATGAGGTCTAGAGGGGGGGGGGTGAATAGACCTCAGAAAATTTTTGAACTTAAAAACTTTTCAGTCTTCTGTCAGCAGACTAAGCTGATGAAGAACAGTAAGCAGACTAGTCTGATCGTGAACAAATCTTGAACAGACGACTGACCACTCTTCTTACAATGACTTAGCTGTTTTTCAGCAAAACAGTTTTTCAAGAGTATACTTGCAGCGGATTCTTTGAAAGTGTTTTTCACAAGTAAACTAAGTTCCAAAAGATTTTATCCCCAGTTTTCAAACTCCTTATAAAATCTTTTGTTTGATTCAAAGTGTTTAAAATGCAAACTTTGAAATATGCAAGAAAACCTTAAATGAAAGATAACACAAAGGATTTTTATAGTGGTTATATGGATAAAAATCCTTTAGTCCACTCTTCCAGATCACACAGATTCTGGGTTATACTATAATCACAAAGATTACAATATTTCTCCACTTACACCTAAACAACTAATGAGAAGGCTGTAAGCTCACAATAGGAATTCACAAAGAAAACCTATCCTCTAAAGTAGAATCACTCACACAGATGGATTCTCACTTCGCACAACACTCAGCTATTACAAAATCACTCAGATAATGTTTTTCTGATTTCTTCAACTGGGTTTCTGTCAACAGATGACTTCCACCAGACGAGTGAGCTGTTCGAGCTTTTGAGACTTAGAGAAATTCTGCTTCAAAATTTCGATCTCTGATTGTTGTTGTGTTTTCGCTCGATTTGAAATTCAGCTCTATTTATACATGGAAATGAAATTATGACCGTTGAAGGCAAGTCACAAATCAAATCCATCCTTCAGCTCTTTTTGAAACGGCTCCCTGCAGCATTCCGTACTGTGTACAGTACCTTTCTGTCCATCGCATTTAATGCTGCATTTAATGCACTCTGCTGATCCGAGGATATCTTCAATCATTTGCCATTACTACCCTTCTCTTACAACATTTATTACACCAAGTGCATTTATTACCGTTGGACTAATCTCTTGACCTCTTCTACTCTGCTGATCAAAACGACTCTGCTGATAGACACTCTGCTGATCAAATACTGAACTCATCTGATTTGACTCGGCTGATGATCTACCCTTCTGTTCGCTGATTCAGCAAGAGATCACTAGTCTTCTGAGCTTTGAACTTTGAACTCTTCTGATGTCTTCTTTTACTTGTTCAAAATTCTTCTAAGGGAACTAAGCTTTTCCATACTTAGCTGATTATGATGTTTTGGAAATCATCAAAACCTTCCCTTAATTACTTGTCTTCTTTCATCTTCATCTTCATCCAACAATTTCCCCCTTTTTGATGATGACAAAACTCCAGCTAAGTACCTGTACCTAAACTAAAGTTTTGATCCTCAAAAATTTCTGAGATAGAAATGATATGTTGGAGTCAAACTTGCAATTTTATAGATATTGAACTGATTACATTTTACAAGTTGAAAGATGAGAAGTACAAAATACTTTAAAATATTACAAGGATTTTTAATATAAAGAAAATCTAGCCAAGCTAGTCTTCTGTCTTCTTTTCTTCCTTGTCTTCTTTCTCAGATTCTTCTTCAGATAATTTAGAAGTCTCAGCTTCCAAATTTTCAATGAATCTTTTCTTCAGCAGCTCTAACTTCCTTTTCTTGACATCTGGATCAAGCTGTTCTTCAGCTGAATCTTTGGCAGCAGCTAGTTCTTTGTCTGACTTGGCTTTTGCTTCAGATTCTTCCTCTTCAGCTTGGTCTTCTTCTTCTGTTATTCTCTTATCTGTTGGTCTGCTTGATTCTTCCATATTTTTAGCAGTCTCACCAGCAGATTCTTCTAACACTTCAGTTGCTTCATCTTGGTTGTCTTCTTCCTCTTCAACAGATCTTCTGACTCTTTCATAGGAAGTTCCAACTCTCATCTGTCCAAATATCCTTTCTTCCCCCTTTTTGTCATCATCAGCAGGGACAGGTGGATATTGTGGTGCAACTGGTGTAATTAGAAGAGAATCACATAGAAGTTTGATGTTCTCCTCCATTGCATTGATCTGAGCTTGCTGTTTAAGTTGATTGGCTTTGAATGCTCTCATCTCCTTGAGCAGATCTTCTCCTTGATCACCTAATTGGATTTGAGTTCCCAGAATCCAATTTGATGAAGCCTTGAAGTCGTTCATCATGTTGCCCATGACTTCATCTTCTGCTTGGAGTGCCAATTCAACAGTCTGTTCAATGTTTTTCCAACCTTCAGTGGTGCTTTGTGTCCTTCTCCTTAGTATATCCATATCCTGACATATAGATTGTACATTCTGAGCAGTATCTTTCATTAAGTCAGTAGGAACAGCAGCAGCAACCTTCTGAATAGGTTGATGAACCGCAGCTAACACTTCTGCTTTTAACTCTTCTTTCATCTCCTTCATGGACTTGGTAAACATTTGATGAATGGAGTCTAACAGATTTGTCTCTGTTGTAGCAGCAGGTGTTTCTTTGGTAAGTTGCTCTGTTGGTTGAAATGTCAGTGCAAGAGACTGATCTGCTGAGCTATCAGCAAGGCTTGGAGTGCTTTCCTTCTCCTTAGCCTGATTATCTCCTTTATCAGCAACTTCTTTTTCCTTTAACTGATCTGCTGGAATTTCTTCTTCCTTCTTTGATTCATCAGCAGCATCAGACTTATCACCTTGTGCTTGATTCTGATCAGATGGGTCTGATGTACCCTCTAATTTCCTTGGTTGATCAGAAGACTTGTCTTTCTCTTCATTAGCAGGTGATATTGTCTTCTTGACAGTTTCAACTGTCTGCATCAGTCCTTCATTGTCCACTGCAGACCTGTTACAAATCCAAGTAAAGTTGTCAAGAGGAATAAAAGTAGTTGTTGGTTCCTCTGGCAGCTCTTCATAGGGTTTGATGTTTGGTCCATAGACAATGTGCTTGATGTTAGGAAGTGGGACCAGTGAGCTTGGTTGTCCCCTTAACTTCCTTGCTTTCTTGGCCCAAAGCTCCATTGCTTGAGCAATAGCCAACTTAATAGATCTTTCTTTGAGATCTACTGAGTCATCAAAATCCTCAGAAATGGATGCAAAGATCTTCTTGGCCTCTTCCTTGACTATGTGACATGTCCTCATCCTTAACCTGTCCAGAAAGAATTCTGAATCAAGTGCTTGAATGAGTGAATTTGTCTCAAGCCACTTCAATACCCAATCTTCTGTAGCCTTGAATTCTTTCCACTTGGCCATTTCAGCAGGACTCTTTGTTAATCTGAATTCTCTCCATCTGTTGTATTTAATCTTTTCAGAATGGAAGAGTGTCAGACGGTTGACTCTTTCATTTTCAGCGTCTAGTCTTCTGAGAAATTCTTCAAAGATCTCAGGATCTTCCCTGACAATCTCTAAAGATAATCTTATTTCATCTCTCCTCTTTTCCTTGATCTTAGGTGCAGGCATAGCTGGGATTGGTTTGCTTGGATCTCTTTGCTCACCAATAACTATCCCACCAGTACGCTGAGGACCATGAGCATCCTTGATGCTTGCTTCAATGACAGCAGCCAACTCTGCTGCCTCAAAAGCATCTCTCTGCTCTTGAGTCATTTTGCTGGCTTCTTCCTCCAGCTTTTTCAGTTCTAGGCTTTTCAGCCTATCTTCTTCTGCTTTCTCAGCAGCAATCCTTTGCTTTTCAGCAGCGTCCAGTCTCATCTTCTCTGCAGCAGTCACATAAGTTGAGGTTTTGCCTAACCTCTTTCTTCTAGATTCAGGGCTTTCAACTGCTTGGATAGGTGTTGCAGTAACTGGAGTAGGATGTATCAACAGAATTTCTCCCTCTAGTGGTGTACTAGTCTGCTGTTCCTTTTCCACATCAGCAGATAGTGCTGCAGTTGAGGCTTCTGTTGTCACTTCAACTGTAGGAACACTTTCAGGCTCAGCAGTAGCAGCCTTAGCAGCTTCAACAACTGGTTCTTTAACATTTAATGGCCTTTCTGCTTCAGTTGTTGTTTTTCTTACAGTTCCAACAGGCTCTTCAGGGAAAGTGACCTTTCTCTTGGCCTTTGACTTAGGAATCTTCTTGATAGCAGGGGGGTTGGCAGTAGGAGGTCCCCTTGCCTCACTCCTAGTCCTTAGTCTCTTCAGTCTTTGAAGTGGAATTTCCTCTTCAGATTCAGTTTCTTCAGAGGATGACCCTGTCTTCATATTTTCAATTTCAACAGTGAAGTCATCTACCACCTTCTTAGAGACTTCAATTTCGGGCTCTGCTGATCCAGCCACAACAGCAGACTGTGCTGTTGGCTCAGCAGACTGACTAGTCTGACCTTCCTTCTTGCTCTTCTTAGAAGGAGTCTTCTTAGACTGTTTGGGGGCTTTTCTCTTTGGTTTTTCCACCAGTTGCCTCACTGGTTCGTAGAGTTTGAATTCTTTGCTTCCATGGGTTTGTTTTCCTCCACCCATAGGGCAATGCAGAGAAGCAAACAAGTTACTCAGCAGAATGGCATGAGAATGCCTTTTGTCACTTAACAGCTCATAAACATGAGCAGCCCAGTTCACTTTCATCCCATAGTAAATGCAAATCATGGTGTGAAGCCTTCTTCTAGGTAGGCCATCCAGAGAACCCGTAGCACAATCCAAAACCTTTGCTATGATATCAGCAAATCTTTGGTATTCATCCTTCAGCTGGGTCTTCATTAAAGTCCCAGTCATCTCCTCTCCTTTCTTAGCACAAATTCTCCAAAATTCCTCTTCTTTTTCTGACCCTAACGAGGTCACATCTCCTCCCTTGTCTGTCAACTTATAAATTTCATTAAGAACAGCAGCAGATACAGCGATTTTCTTACCACCTATGACAGCAGTCATAACGGTGTCATCATCGTTGAACTCCCTGGAAGTGTAGAAGTGGTATACATCTTCAAGATAAACCCTATCTTCGTGTGCTTCCAAGACTGGGACCAAAGATGCTTCCTTGATCTTTTCCAGTAAAGCGCGCATCAAATCGGTGCCAGAGAAATGGAATTTGCTGTAGTTGAAGTATCTTCCTTCAATAACTTTGTCCATTTCTGAGATTTGTGAGTAAATTCTGCAAAATAGTGAACTTTCGCAACAAGAGGGTTTGAGAGATAGAAAGTTTGAGAATTTTTGAGTGCGTAAGACGACTATGCTGTTCAGATCGGATTTTATAGGTTTCCTTTTGATTTGGTTTTCGTGATTTATCTAAACCGTTGATCTAATCTGACAGTTTTTAATCGTGCGGATGAGAGTCGCGGATTTCAATTTTATTATTTTAATGTCAGATGGGCGGGAAACTCTATCGACACTAATCTGTTTACTTATAAAAGCGTGTTACTAATAATGCGTTTTATGACCATGCTTATATAAGGTATCAGATGAGTAGAGTTAAACTTATCTGACAGACGAGTGATCTGTTATCTGATATTACTAGAGAATGCCAATAGCTAGTAATCTTCCTCTGCTGTTTGTCAATCCAGCAAGATAAAATAATCTTCAATCTTCAAGAATTAAGAACACATCTTCATGATAACATAACTTCAACTAACTGTCATTAACAGATTTCATCTTTTAGAGCAGAAGTACCGCTAGTCTTACACGTTCCCCCTGTCTTTAAGAATTCATAAGTTAACTAGTCTGTTGAGAGTTAATTCTTGAATGAAATAATTGATGACTAAGCTGTTGAACTCCAGTCTTCTGATGAGTTCCCCCTCAGCTTATGCATCCAGGTTAAGTAATCCTAACTCAGCTCTTAGAGTTGAGAACCTTACTTCACTTAGAGGTTTGGTGAAGATGTCAGCAATCTGATTATCAGTATGAACATACTCAATCATTACATTGCCTTTTTCCACATGATCTCTAATGAAATGATGCTTGATCTCAATATGCTTAGTCCTTGAATGACTTGTAGTGTTCTGAGTAAGTGAAATTGCACTTGTATTGTCACAGTAGATTGGAATTCCACTGATCTTGATGTTGTAGTCTTCTAGTTGATGCTTCAACCAAAGTATCTGTGCACAACAAGCTCCAGCAGCTATATATTCAGCTTCAGCAGTAGATATAGAAACTGAGGTTTGCTTCTTACTCATCCATGAGATCAGACGACTGCCCAAGAACTGACAGGCACCTGTTGTGCTCTTTCTGTCAATCTTGCAGCCAGCAAGGTCTGAATCTGAATAGCCAACTAGTTCAAATCCAGATTCTCTAGGATACCACAATCCCAATTCTTGAGTGCCTTTAACATACTTCAATATCCTCTTGGCAGCTAAGAGATGAGATTCTTTGGGGTTTGATTGAAATCTTGCACATACTCCAACTGAGTACATTATATCAGGTCTGCTTGCTGTTAGATACAACAATGAACCAATAATGCCTCTATATTTGGTGATGTCTACTGATTTGCCATCTTCATCTTTATCCAAACGAAGACTTGTAGACATAGGAATGGTAGCTGTTGAGCTAGTTTCCATACCAAATTTCTTGAACAGATCTTTTGTGTACTTTGCTTGGCTGATGAATATCCCATCAGGCAATTGTCTAACTTGCAATCCAAGAAAGTAATTAAGTTCACCCATCATGCTCATTTCAAACTTATTCTGCATCAGCTTGGAGAACTTATCACACATCTGTTGGTTAGTTGAACCAAAAATAATATCGTCCACATATATTTGCACAAGTAATATATGATTTTCCCATTCAATTGTGAACAAGGTTTTATCTACCTTACCTTTACGAAATCCTTTAATTAAAAGAAAATCAGATAGGGTATCATACCATGCTCTTGGAGCCTGTTTCAGTCCATAAAGGGCTTTCTTCAGACGATATACTTTGTCTTCTTCTTGATAGACTTCAAATCCAGGAGGTTGTTCAACATACACTTCTTCTTGCAATTCTCCATTGAGAAAAGCAGACTTCACATCCATCTGATAGACAGTGAAGTTCTTGTGAGCAGCATAGGCTAGAAACAGTCTGATTGCTTCAAGTCTTGCTACTGGTGCAAAAGTTTCATCAAAGTCAATTCCTTCTTCTTGACAATAACCCTTGGCCACTAGTCTTGCTTTGTTTCTGGTGACAACACCATCTTCATTCATCTTATTTCTGAATACCCACTTAGTGCCAATTACTCTTTGATGACTTGGTCTAGGAACTAAGTACCAGACTTCATTCCTTTCAAATTGATTCAACTCTTCTTGCATAGCTTCTATCCAGAAGGAGTCATTGAGAGCTTCTTCAATTTGTTTAGGCTCTATTTGAGATAGAAATGTGACAAACATAGCATCTTGTGCAGCAGCTCTTCTTGTTTTCACTCTATCTAAAGGATCACCAATAACTAATTCAGGAGGGTGATTCTTGAGCCATCTGAGATCAGGTTACAAATCAGGATGTTGTCCTCTGTCTTGATCTTGCAACACTACTGTTGGAGTTCCAGTAGTAGTCTGTTGAACATTTGCCGTCTGTTGAACAGTCTCTGGTCTGTCAGCTGTTTGCAACTCGTCTGTTAGACAATCAGCACTGTGATTTTGAACAGCACTTGAGTTAGCAGCTGAACTTAGATTAGGTAGTATGATGGGAACATATTCTTCATTTCTTCCAACGTCTAACTTCTGTAAATCAGCAGACAGATCTTGATTTACCCTTTGATTCTTTTCAGAAGATTGACTTGGCTCATCAAATACTACATGGATAGATTCTTCTATTAGTAATGTTCTTTTGTTAAAAACTCTATAAGCCTTACTAACAGATGAATATCCTACAAAGACAGCTTCATCAGCCTTTTCTGCAAATGCAGTAAGGTGATTTTTCCCATTATTCAATACAAAACATTTACAACCAAAAATCTTAAAGTAATGAATGTTTGGCTTTCTGTTGTTCCAAACTTCATATGGAGTCTTGTTCTGATTTTTGTTGATCATACATCTGTTTTGGGTAAAGCATGCTGTATTTGTTGCTTCTGCCCAAAATCTTTGTGGCAGTTTAGCTTCAGCTATCATGGTTTGACAGCTTCTTTTAGTGTTCTGTTTCTCCTTTCAGCAACACCATTCTGTTGAGGGGTTCTGGCAGCAGAATACTCATGATGTATTCCTTTGATGTTACAATACTCTTCAACAGTAGAGTTTGTAAATTCTGTCCCTCTATCTGATCTGATCTTCAATATCTTAATACTCTTTTCATTCTGGATTAGTTCCATCAGATTGGTAAGATGTTCCTTGGTTTCACTTTTCTTCTTCATGAAAATCACCCAAGTATATCTTGAATAGTCATCCACAACAGCTAGGCAGTATTTCTTTCCACCATTGCTGACTGGATCAATGGGTCCAAATAAGTCCATATGCAACAGCTCCAATATTCTTCCAGAGGATTGGTGCTTCTTTTCTTTGAATGATGACTTGATTTGTTTACCCTTCTGACATGCATCACAGAGCTTGTCTTTGCTCATGACTGCTTTTGGAATCCCTTCTACCAAATCATTCTTGATTAGTCTGTTTATGGTCTTGAAGTTTAGATGATTCATCCTCTTGTGCCATAGCCAACTGACTTCACTTGGTGCAGATGCCACCAAACAAACACTTGAATTCTTGTCAACAGAATTCCAGTCAACTATGTAGATATTTCCTTGTCGTCTTCCAGATAAAATTACCTTCTTTGTACCAATTTGTTCAACGTAGCACTTATCTGTTGAGAAGATGACTGAATATCCCTTGTCACAAAATTGACTTATGCTCAGCAGATTATATTTTAGGCCTTTAACATAGGAGACGTCAGATATCTCTATGTTACCCTTGATTAATCTTCCTTTAGCTTTAATCTTGCCTTCTTTGCTGTCTCCAAAAGTGACTTTTGGACCATCCACAGCAACTGCATCAGTCAACTCATGTATGTTTCCACACATGTGCCTTGAACATCCACTGTCCAAGTACCAAATCTTCTCTACTTTACTCCTACTCCTAATCCTAACCTACAAAACAAAAATAAAATTGTTTTAGGTACCCTTATTGAGAGGGTCCTGAAGGATTAGTTCCACCCTTGACAACCCAAGATGTTGAAGTCTTAGGCTTCTTAGGTTTCTGAGTTTTAGGAGCATGAACAGTTTCATTTTTATCATAGTTATCAGATAAGTCATGTTGATGATCAGTATGATATGAGTAATGTTCATAAGCAGGGTAAGGTGCATGATATGCAGGATATGCATGCATTGGATGAGCAGGGTAAGGTGCATAGTAATTAGGAAACTGAGGTGCATGATACATAGGATGATATGCAGCAGGTTGCACATAGTATGACTCATTTCCATACCAAGCATTTTGATTTTTCTTATTCTTATGCTTCTTTGGTTTACTAGGTGCTTGCTCAACTTGTTTAGACTTAGCTTTACCAATAGACTGGTTCAATTTAGCTTTATCAGCAGACTTCTTAGGACTCTGCTGTTTGGTCTTACTAGTCTGATTTCCTACACTAGGCTCTTTGCTCTTTTTAGCCTTAGGAGATTTCTTCTCCTCTACCACTTTCTCAGTTGAGGTAGGTCTAGAGGTTTGAACATACAAAATGACCTTACTATTGTCAGCAGAAATAAAATTTTCAGTATGATTCAATTCTAGATTATCCTTTACTAAAGGTGTCTCCTGTTTCTTAGATGTATGCATTGGTGCAACAGTTGACTTATCATGAGACTCAATGATTTTCTCAAGTTCCATGATTTTTCCTTTATAAACCTCACATTCAGCTTTCAGAGATTCATGCTCTTGCTCAAGCTGTTTATATTCAGCTGATTCTTTTGACTTTTCAGCTAAAAGTTTCAGTGAACTATTTTGCTCTTTTAGCAAGTTCATCTCTTCCTTAAGCTTAACAAACTCTCCAGCAATAGTAGTATTATTCAACATCATTTGCTCTAGAGAATTAAACAGTTCATTTTCTTGAGGAGTTACCTCATCCTCAGAGTCATCAGATTCCTTTGCCATCAGGCACAGGAGAGCAGGTTTTTCTTCATCAGACGATTCTTCATCAGACGAGTCTGAGTCTGAATCAGATGAGTAGACAGCAGCTGGCTTTTCTGCTTCAGCCATCATTGCCTTGCCTCTCTGATGCTTTCTTTCTTTTCTCATTTTCTTCTCTTCCTCAGTGTACTTCTCTGCTTTTGGATATGGGCAGTCTCTTATGAAGTGTCCCAATTTCCTGCAGTTGTAACACATCAGTTTTGATTTATAATCCTCTTTATCCTGAGAAGAAAAGTTAGGTTTAGAAGTAGAAGCAGCATGATTGTATTTGTTTTTCATCTTTCTCTTATAAAACTTCTTGAAGTTGTTCATCAATAATGCTACATCTCCAGCAGTGTACTCCTTTTTGTTGAGTAGAGTGGCCTCATCAGATGAGTCCATTTCTGCATTTCTTTGGGCTGGTCTTCTGGTGTTTTCAGCAGCAACAAGTGCAGCTGTGGGTCCTGAAGTTGAGGTTTCTTCAATTCCCATCCTTGGCAGTTTATACTCATAAGCCTTGAGTACGGAGAACAGCTCTGTTAGAGAAATCTTGCCCAGATCTCTTGATTCTTCCATTGCTGTCACCTTCATGTTGAATTTGGAGGGTAGGGCCTTCAGTACTTTGACAGTGATTTCTTTGTCAGTGAAAGTCTTTCCCAGCTTCAAAACTTCGTTCAGAGTTCTGGTGAATCTGGTATCCATCTGATCAATGGTTTCTCCAGACTTCATCTTGAAGTTGTCCAGCTTTTCCAATGCAACACTGAGCTGATGCTCTTTAATAGCATCATTTCCTTCACTCATGTCTCTGACCTTATCCCACATCTCCTTTGCAGTTTTGCAATGTTTGACCTTGTCAAACCGATCATTATCCAGGGCTTTGGTCATGATGAATCTCCCAACTTTATCAAGATTGTAAAGCTTTATCTCTTCTGGAGTCATCTCATGAAGGTCTTTCTCCACAACCGTATCTACTTCATTTATCTTTATGGTCTTTGTGAATCTGAATGGACCTTTAATGATACATGTATGCATGTTGTCATTATAGGCAGCAAGGAAAATCTCCATTCTGATTTTCCAGTCCTCAAAGGACATACCAGCAATGTGGGGAACATGGCTGATACAATCCATTTTTCAAAAAGTTTTTGTTTTTCAAAAAGATGCTCTTTTGAAAAGTTTTGAAAACCTTTGAAAAACACTCGGATCAAGCTCGTTGATCAGGCAGCTGATTCTAATGAACCACCTGCTCTGATACCACTTGTTGGTCCCAAGTGGTCAGATGAGGTCTAGAGGGGGGGGGTGAATAGACCTCAGAAAATTTTTGAACTTAAAAACTTTTCAGTCTTCTGTCAGCAGACTAAGCTGATGAAGAACAGTAAGCAGACTAGTCTGATCGTGAACAAATCTTGAACAGACGACTGACCACTCTTCTTACAATGACTTAGCTGTTTTTCAGCAAAACAGTTTTTCAAGAGTATACTTGCAGCGGATTCTTTGAAAGTGTTTTTCACAAGTAAACTAAGTTCCAAAAGATTTTATCCCCAGTTTTCAAACTCCTTATAAAATCTTTTGTTTGATTCAAAGTGTTTAAAATGCAAACTTTGAAATATGCAAGAAAACCTTAAATGCAAGATAACACAAAGAATTTTTATAGTGGTTATATGGATAAAAATCCTTTAGTCCACTCTTCCAGATCACACAGATTCTGGGTTATACTATAATCACAAAGATTACAATATTTCTCCACTTACACCTAAACAACTAATGAGAAGGCTGTAAGCTCACAATAGGAATTCACAAAGAAAACCTATCCTCTAAAGTAGAATCACTCACACAGATGGATTCTCACTTCGCACAACACTCAGCTATTACAAAATCACTCAGATAATGTTTTTCTGATTTCTTCAACTGGGTTTCTGTCAACAGATGACTTCCACCAGACGAGTGAGCTGTTCGAGCTTTTGAGACTTAGAGAAATTCTGCTTCAAAATTTCGATCTCTGATTGTTGTTGTGTTTTCGCTCGATTTGAAATTCAGCTCTATTTATACATGGAAATGAAATTATGACCGTTGAAGGCAAGTCACAAATCAAATCCATCCTTCAGCTCTTTTTGAAACGGCTCCCTGCAGCATTCCGTACTGTGTACAGTACCTTTCTGTCCATCGCATTTAATGCTGCATTTAATGCACTCTGCTGATCCGAGGATATCTTCAATCATTTGCCATTACTACCCTTCTCTTACAGCATTTATTACACCAAGTGCATTTATTACCGTTGGACTAATCTCTTGACCTCTTCTACTCTGCTGATCAAAACGACTCTGCTGATAGACACTCTGCTGATCAAATACTGAACTCATCTGATTTGACTCGGCTGATGATCTACCCTTCTGTTCGCTGATTCAGCAAGAGATCACTAGTCTTCTGAGCTTTGAACTTTGAACTCTTCTGATGTCTTCTTTTACTTGTTCAAAATTCTTCTAAGGGAACTAAGCTTTTCCATACTTAGCTGATTATGATGTTTTGGAAATCATCAAAACCTTCCCTTAATTACTTGTCTTCTTTCATCTTCATCTTCATCCAACATTCATCCTCGGCGTAAGCAAAGCACAGGAAGAACGACCTATATATAGCTGCAAAAAACTACCGCTTCCCCAAATTTGCACAATACCCCTTGAAAAGACGCGACGTTTGAACTTCACCCCTAATATAGATATTACCCGCCGAATTAAACCCTAAATCAGCGAAGGCGCGAAAGCATAGATATTATGGCGGGAAATTATACTCCGATACTTTAAGTCCCAGACTTCGATTTGCAATCGAACTCTCGAACTTGGGGGACTCCCAATAATACTAGCAGAATTTAAAAATTCAAACAAACGCTAATTCAAATTTCCAGAGTTCGACTTACCCTCAAACTCTAGAACTTGGGGGACTCTTGATGTACCAAGTCTTCGTCATGATAAACACTCATCGGTCAATCGATTAATATCGAGGACCTCCCCCTCGAATTCACATCGTTTATGAATAAATAAGCATCACGTCGGTGTCAACCTCGATCTATTCGACTTATCCGACATAGTGGCCGACGTCCTCTTATGTTTGATCCACTTACAATCGGATCGAATCAATTGCTGAGGATCCATATTCGAACCATAACGTCCAATCATGATTCGACCCGGTGACGCACCTGGAAAACTATAAATAACCCTCATAAATGAGAGAAAAGGTACGCACTCTCCGACTATCAATTACACTCCGATCTCTACCCTTATCTCGATACTTACTTTAGCATCGGAGGGTTATCGCCGGGTAACCACCGGCATTAACCTGACGTAGTTGTCTTTGTTTTCAGGTTAGGATTCCCTATACAAATCGAGGACTAGCATAACTGACCTGCAGATCCTCTTATTGGCGAGTCGTGTTCGACAAGGAATAAGTACCCTAACGATAACGCACTCATCAAAGGGCACCTGCCAAATTCGCATCTGTATATATCTCAACTCCTCTATTCTCATTTTTCTTGAAAAGAAGGCCCTTTCCTAGTGTGCTCTTCAGATATCTTAAGATTCGAAATACAGCCTCTTGATGTTCTTCATTTGGAGAGTACATAAATTGGCTCACTTTGCTCACATCAATGGCAATATCAGGTCTAGTGTGAGACAAATAAATTAATCTCCCCTTTAGTCTTTGATATATCCCTCTTTCAACCGGAACATTATCTTTTACTACTCCTAATCTTGATTTGCTTCGGAGTGTCAGATGGTTTGCATTCACTCATTCCAGTTTCTTGCAAGAGGTCTAAGATGTACTTTCTATTGGGTTGCCTCGATTGTCAGAACAATGGAGAGTGGGGAATTTTAAAATTTTTCAAGACACCCACAATCCCATAATTAAATCTCCATATTATGTATACGAAATGTATGAATCAAAACACATAAAGTATTAAATTATAGGGGGTTTCAATTTTTACCTCACCACATGCAAGGTGGTGGTAAATTCCAATGCAGTTTCGATTCACAGGCAGTGATCCAAGTGTCTCACCTCCAGAGATTAATCCACACCAATTGGATTATGGCAACACCTCCTAGTCTTAGGCTACGAACTGGATCTAGGAGGTTTGTTATTAAAAGACTGTCTAGATCTGCTTGCAGAGCAAGATCTAGCACAAGGTGAGCAGGAGAGGAGCTACGGCGACACAGAAGCAGCTCACGGCCAAAGGAGGAGCGGCGTGCAGGTGGCGGCGCAAGGGCAGGGTGCGGCTAGGTTAGAGGGGCCGGCCAGGGTTTTTGGTAGGGTATTATGTTTTGAGCTCATGCAGAAGAACTCTATTTATAAGCCTCCTTCTTGACCTAGGTTTGCAAGACTCCTTATGGGCTTTTAATTAAATGTCCATGTCTTGCAAAGCTCCTTTTTAATTAACCACCTTAATTAAAACCCAGTCCATATTAATCAATAAATTAATATTTCCTTTAATAAATTAATTAACACTTTAATCAATTATTTTAATTAATTAGATAAACTAATTAATTAGTCTCCCACTTGAATTAACACTTTAATTCATATAATTGATTTAATTACCTTTAAATCAATTAATCCTTTTATACCCTTTTAGAACTTTCACCGTCAAATTGTATTGTGTATGACCCTCTGGGCTCACCATCAATTGGCAGCAGGCCCACGAATTCCTCGTGATTTAATTGATGAACAGTAAATTGCTCCGATCAATTAAACAACCTTTAATTGACCACTCCTAGAATCAATTCCTCTATTAACTCAGGAGTACCCACACTTCATGGTTGATGTCTAGCCACAAGCCCATGAAGCCCAACTTCAGGTGAATTGATATTTGTGAACATCACCTCTTATAATTGCCATGTACATACGGTCATTCTATCGACTAATTTTCCCGATCAAGACTTAGGGTGTGTGAATTGATCGGCACCTCTAAATATGTCTCGATAACTATACTTTCTAATTCGGGATAATATTCCAGTGTGACTGCTAAATTTGGAAACTCCTTTCCAAATCCGTCACCGACTGCGGCCGAAGATTCCTCAGATATATTATCTAAGAATCGTATAGGAAATTCTCTCATCCATTACGATGAGTCGGTAGATTCCATATTGGTACTAACCACTCGCGTACATAACTATACGCACCCAACCTAGGCATGTTATGATCAGGCTAAGTGATCTTCGCAATAACCTCCTCTTCCATACTCTGCCGCGCTCATTTGATCACTTCGTGTTGAATTTCAACATGGAGCAGAGGGAACTCGCTCTACATGAACTGACCAACTTATTGGTCACGGCAGAAGCTACCCTGAAGAAGGAGAAGTTTGTCTTGATTGCTAAGCAACCAAAGGCTCCAAAGCATTAGAAGGGCAAAAAGAAGAAGAAAGTATTCTCTTCTAAAACAACCAAGAAGGTTGTCGAGAAAAAGAGAAAGAGCCCAGAAGATGAATGTTTCCATAGCAAAAAAGCAGGGGACTGGAAAATGAACTGCCCTGACTACCTGAAAATGGTAGCCAAAGGTATTTTTTTTATTGAAGTTAATATTTCAATTAATTGTGCATCACGGGTGTTAGACACCACAACTGGTTCTCATATATGCAATTATTTGCAGTTGATGGGAGCGGTAAGGCCTCTCAAACCATTGGATCCTGCGCTTTGGAAACGGAGTTAGGGTTGCAGCAGAGGCCATAGGGGACGTTGAATTAGTTTTAGGGAATTTTTCTTTGGTTTTGAAAGACTGTTTGTACGTATCGACAATTATCAAAAACATTATTTCCATTCCTTTGCTGGATAACGATGGTTTTTGTTTTTCCATTTCTAATGGAATTTTTAGCATAATAAAATATGGTTTTACTTATTATAGTGGTGCTTTGATAGATGGTCTTTATTCCTTAGAACCTGCTAATTCTAACATTTTGCACATTCAATCAAAGAAAAGAAAACAAGATGAAAATAGTCCACAGTTATGGCATGCTAGGCTTGGACACTCCAAGAGTAGAATTCAAAAGTTGGTCTCCTCTAGGGCTCTTGAAATACAGAACCTAGATGACCTCCCAACATGCGAATCATGTCTCAAGGGAAAGATGACCAAAACGCCTTCACCTGGAAACCAGAGCAAACCAAACAAACCTTGGATTTAATCAATACTGATGCTTGTGGGCCACTGAGTGTCAGTGCAAGAGGAGGATTCTCATACTTCATAACCTTCACAGACGACTACAGTCGTTTTGGGTATGTATACCTAATGAAGTATAAGTCCGAAGCTTTTGAAAAGTTCAAAGAGTTTCGAATGGAAGTTGAGAATCACCTTAGACATAGTATCAAGGCACTTCGGTCGGATTGAGGTTGTGATACTTAAGTCAAGAATTCCTCGATTATATTGTAGAGAATGGAATTCTCTCGCAGCGAACTCCTCCTAGAACACCACAGTTGAATGGTACATCTGAGAGAAGGAACAGAACCTTGTTGGACATGGTTCATTCCATGATGAGTTTCGCTGATCTTCCTTTTTCGTTTGGGGGCCTAGCCCTCTTAACGTCTTCAAAGATACTCAATATAGTACCTTCGAAGTCGGTGCAAACGACGCCATACCAAGAGTGGTTTGGTAAAGCTCCTGTATACTCATTTTTATGAGTATGGGGATCTCCTGCCTATGTTAGAAACAAGAAAGGAGATAAACTAGATAGTAGATCTAGTTTGTGAAAATTTGTGGGGTATCCAAAGGAATCCATTGGATACCTGTTCTACGACCCTACAGAACGAAAGACGTTCGTGTCTAGGAACGCCCACTTCTTAGAGGATGACTTCCTCACTAAAAGAAGCGGGGAATCCATAGAACTTGATGAATTCCAGGAAGTGGACCCATCCCCACAAACAGTGGTAGTTGATCCTGAAGCCATTGAACCATCTAGTACACCAATACTTCGAAGGTCCGATCAAGTTCGTAGAGAGCCTGAAAGGTATGGCTTTATCCACCAGAATGATCAATTGGATAGTGATCCAAGGACATACGAAGAAGCTATGTCAGACATATACTCGAGTGCGTGGCAAGAGGCCATGCAATCCGAAATGGATTCCATGCATTCCAACAAGGTATGAACCTTGGTTGATCCACCTGAGGGAACTATTCATGTAGGCTGTAAGTGGATCTTCAATCGCATGCTTGGAATGAATGGAGAGGTTTTGACTTATAAGGCTCGCCTTGTGGCGAAAAGTTATTCTCAAAGGCTTGGTATAGACTATGAGGAAACCTTCTCTCCAGTGGCGATGTCAAAATCCATTCGGATACTATTAGCCATAGCCGCGTGGTATGACTACGAGATATGGCAAATGGATGTAAAGACCGCCTTTCTCAATGGAGACATTGATAAGGAAATCTTTATGCAACCGCCAAAAGGCTTTACATCTAAAGGAAGTGAGCATAAGGTTTACAAACTTCAAAGGTCAATCTATGGTCTAAAACAGGCGTCCCGAACCTGGAACAAATGTTTTGATGAAACAGTCAAGGGGTTTGGCTTCATCAAGAACGTATATGAGTCATGCATGTACAAGAAATTCGATGGGGGTTCGGTACAATTTATTGTGTTATATGTCAATGACGTTATGTTGATCGGGGATGATATCAGAACGTTAACGCAGACGAAAGCCTGGATATCCACGCAATTCTCCATGAAAGATATGGGCGACGCATCTTACGTATTGGGGATACGTATCTATAGAGATAGATCGAAGAAGATTTTGGGACTTTCCCAATCTCAGTTCATTAACACTATACTGAAGAGATTCAGTATGAAAGAATCCAAGAAGGGATTGCTTCCAATGAGGCATGGAATCTATCTTTCTAAATTTATGTGCCCTACGAGTGATGGAGAAAGAAAGAGAATGTCTCTCATACCTTATGCATATGCCATCGGCAGCATAATGTATGCAATGTTATGTACTAGACCTGACGTAGCACACACTCTCAGTGTAACGAGCCGCTACCAGTTAAATCCATGGGAGGAACACTGGACCACCGTAAAGGCTATCCTCAAGTACCAGAGAAGGACTAAGTATATGTTCTTGGTCTACGGCGGTAGTGGAGAATTGAAACTCGAAGGATTCATGGATTCGAGTTTCTAGTCTGACGTGGATGATTTTAAATTCAATTCTGGATATATATTTTGCCTCAACGACGCAGCTGTAAGATGGAAGAGTTCCAAACAGTCTACCACTGCAGACTCAACCACTAAAGCAGAATATATTGCCGCATCAGATGCAGCAAAGGAAAGTGTTTGGATGAGAAACTTCATCCAAGAGTTGGATGTAGTACCTAGCATTGTAGAACCCATAGTAGTCTTCTGTGACAACAATGGGGCAATTGCTCAAGCAAAGGAACTGAGATCACACCACCTGTCCAAACACGTATTGAGGAAATACCATGTGATCAGGGAGATCATTGGTAGAGGAGACATTTAAATGGAGCCTGTCGACTCAAAGGATAACGTAGTTGATCCACTAACGAAGCCATTATCGCTAAAGGTGTTCGAAGATCATCTTGGAAAGATGGGTCTTAGAAATGTTTGTGATTGGTTTTAGGGCAAGTGGGAGATTGATAGGATAGTGCCCAGCAAGCCAACACAATAGCTTGTAATAGGACTGTTCTATGTTAAACGAATCTTTGATTTATTAATTAATATGCATAGTTTATTTATTTCGTGTATAAGATAAACTATTGGTAAACTTCATCTTTTGCGAACATATTTAAGCGATTGGTTGAAACTCTAAGATCACTTATGACTATGGGACGATTCACTTCAGTAATGAGTGCAATCATGAAGCAGTCTCTAAGATCGTGATCTAAAAAATATTCCAAGTCATAGATTCCTGTCGAGACGGGGTATCGAAGTTATCGTCAAGACTTGTAGGATTATGCATGATTCACGTGGAGTGAATTTGTAGAGTTTCATGAATAAGACATTTGATGTCAGTGCATATGACTAGGTGGTTCGATGAGGGATAGAACGCATCGAACAACCCGAACAGAGAAACCCATTGTGAAAGTGCGTAAAGCATATCGGTGATGGGAAGTTTCTCAGGACTTATAACAGTGTACGATTTAGTCCTTATACTTGAGATGCTAGGGCGAATTCGGTATGCGGGTGTACGTGCTTTGATTTAGGAGCCGGTCACGTAGCCTGACTATTGTGCGCCTACTTTGTGTACGTATAGTCGTATGCGCGGATAGTTAGCATCAAAATCGGATTTACCGACTCATCGTAATGGATGAGAGAATTTCCTGTACATTCTTAGATAATACATTCTTAAACCCATGGCTATGGTCAGTGACGGATTTGGAAAGGGGTATCCAAAGTTTAGAAGTCACATTGGAAGTATTATCCAGAATTAGAAAGTACATAATCGTGATAATTAGAGGTGCCGACCAATTCACACACCCTAGGTCTCGATCGGGAAATTAGTCGTTAGAGGGACCTTATGTACATGGTACTTATAAGAGATGAGGTTCACTAATTTCAATTCACCTGAAGTTGGGCCTCATGGGCTTGTGGCTAGACATCGACCATGAGGTGTGGGTACTCCTGAATTAATGGGAGTTTAATTATGGAGTGGTCAATTAAAGGAGTTTATTGACCGGATCAATTAATTGAATATTAATTGCTCATTAATTAAATCACGAAAATCGTGAGCCTACAGTCAATTGATGGTGAACCTAGAGGGTCACACACAATACAGTTGGACTGAGACAGTAAATTGAAGAAATAATTGATTTTAAGAATTAAATCAAAATAAGAGAATTAAAGAGTTAATTCTGATAAAGAGAAAATTAATTAGATAGCCTAATTAATTAAATTATTAATTAAAGAGTTAATTAAAGTGTTAAATATTTAATTAGATTAAATAGGTTGTTTAATTAAAGTGTTAATTAAATAAGTGCAAGACATGGGTCAATTTAATTAATGGCCCATTAGTTAGTCTTGCACAAGTAGGAGGCCCTTTTAGTGTTAACTATAAATAGGGAGTCTTGGTGACTAAAACCCTAAAGCAAGTAAAAAGCAAAACCACTAAACCCTAGCCGCTCACCTACCCGCCCCAAGCCCTAGCTGCGCACCGTCATCAGCCCTAGCCACACCACCACCGCCGTGAGTTAGATCGGCCACGCCGCCCCTCTTTTTCTTATCTTCTCCTTCATCTAGGGTTGGATCTTGATCCAATTCTTGATTATGACACCCTTCCATCCTAGTGCTGAGCCTGAGGATCGAGGGAGTTGCAAATATATCTGGTGTGGACTAATCTCTAGAGGCACAACATTTGGGGTGCTCTAGTGACCCAAAGAGAAGACCGGAGAAACCACCACCTTGCCTGTGGTGAGGTAAATTTTGATTTACCTCCTTGTTTAATTTAGTAATTTTAATTGCTAAATTAGTATTCAACCTTTTTGTACTTGCTAATAAATGTATCCTAGGATTTATGGTATGAAAAAAATTTAAATTCCGCAATGTTGTTTTGACAATCATACCCATAAAATCCCAACAAGAACCTTCTCTTGGTAGGCCATCCAAAGCGCTTGTTGAGAACTCAAGGATTTTAGTGATGATATCATCCAACCTCCGATATTCATTGGTGAGTTGAGTCTTCTTGATAGATCCAGTTAGCTTTTCTTATTTGGGTCTACCAAAGGTAGAAACACCTCCTCATTCGTTTGTTAGTCCATAGACTTCACACATGCAGTACGGCAGAGGTATGCCGATCTTTTTCTAGTAACAGTTGAAACCATAGTCAACTTGTCAAGATCTATCTTTTCATTCTTATAAAACTCAATATCATCTCTTGGAAAGACCATAGTCTCGTGTGCTTCCAACACAGCCACCAGCGAAGTAGCCTTGAGTTTTTCCATTAAATTTTTCATCAACTTTGTACCAGTGGCATGGTACACTTCATACTTCAAAAACCGTCCTTCGGCACCAAAATTTTTTCTATGTAAAAGAGTTGAAGGTAGAATGCAAAAGTAGCTTACAAGTGAACATAGTGATTATAAGTTCTTTTGCAAGTTAGAATATTTGAGTTGAATAAGTGTAGTATGATCATATCTGGATTTATAGGTCTAGAGGTATAATCGATTTCTGTGATATTCTCTAACCGTTCAATCTTACTGATCTTGTGTGCAACATTTATGAAATTCAAATATTATTAATTAATGTCAAAATAGGCGGGAATGCAAAACGTTACTAGTCTGTTACTTATACTTATAGAAGTGCATTTTATAAGTGTAACATTTTAGCACAACACTTATATAAGCATCAGATGAGTAAGTTTTACTTATCTGACCAAAGACTTGTCTGATAACAATATATCACTAGAAAAAGTAAATAGCTAGTGATCTTCCTTTGTTGTTTGTCAATCCAGGAAGAAAAATAGTCTTCCAAGTCCTCAAGAATTAAGAACATATCTTCTAATAATTCAACTTCAACTAACTGTCATTGGAGATTTCATCTTTAATCAAGAGTACCGCTAGTCTTACATGTTTCCCCTGAGTTCAAGAATCTATCAGTCGACTAGTATGTTGAAAGTTAGTATTGAAGATAACTTTGATTTTGACAGATTAGTAAGCTTGTAGGATGAAGATGAAGAAGTTAAGGGAGGTTTTGATGATTTTCAAAAGTCACCAGCTAAGTAATGGAAGATTGGTAAACCTTTGAAGACAAGTTAAAATCAGAAAGTTAAATTTTGGTCCAGAAGACTACTGATCTGATGATGTGTTCGAAATCAGGCTGATGGATTTCAGCAGAGTCAAAGTAGATGAGTTTGATTTGAATCAGCAGAGTGATCATCATCAGAGTGAATTAGAGTAGAAGTGATCCGAAAGTCATTCGAACGGTAATAAATGCACTTGGTGTAATATATGCTGCAAGATAAGGGCATTAAAAACAAATGATTGAAGAAAAAACTCGTATTAGCAAGGTGCATTTAATGCCACTGTCAGATCATACATTAGACTGTACAATGAACATGATGGGGGCTATTTCACACAGAGTTATTTTCGATACTCAAGGCATACGAGTATAAATTGCCAAGGATGGGTAGAGAAGAGACCTCAACTTCTAGTCCCAGAGCTGCCCTGGTTCCTGCTGATAATCCCAGTAGATCAGCACACAAGAACAAAGAAATGGACTCATCTGATCAGACCATACTGCTCAATAAAAAGGAGTATTGTACTAGAGACGTTGCATTGCTGTTGAACAATTTCAAGAAGTTCTACAAGAGAAAAATGAAGAACAAATATAACAATATTCTAACCCTGCCTCTAATTCTCATGATAGTAAGGATTCTTATAAATCCAAAATAATGTGTTATAATTACATGAGATTTGGGACATTTCATCAGAGATTGCCCGTATCCTAAAGCTGAGAAGTATACAGAGGAAGAAAAGCAAATTAAAAAGGAGAGGAAACATCAAAAAGGAAATGTGCTGATGGCTGAAGCTAAAAAGCTTGTTGCTATCTACTCTTCTGACTCAGAGACATCACATGATGACTCTGCTAAAGATAAGCAAGCTGCACTACTATGTCTGATGGCCAAAGAATCAGATGACTCTGATGATGAGGCAACTCCTTCTGAAAATAAACTGTTTAGTTCATTAGAGAAAATGGTTTTGAATAAACATAAGTGTTGTTGTTGCATCTGCCAAGATTAAGGAACATATGACATTGCTAAAAGAGCAAAATAGTTCACTGAAACTTAAGGTTGAAAACCAAAAGAATCAGCTGAATATAAACTGCTTGAGCAAGATAATGAATCTCTGAAGGCTGAATGTGAGGATTATAAGGGTAAAATCATGGAACTTGAGAACGTCATAGAGTCTCATGATAAGTCTTCTGTTGCATTAGATAACACGCTTAGTAAACATAAACTTCCTTTAGCACAGGAAAAGATAGGAATGAATAATACTGGAAAATTTATATCCGATGGCAACAATAAGGTCATCTTGCATGTTCAGACTACTAAACCTGCTTCACCTGAGAAAGAATTAAAGGAGAAGAAAACTCCAAGGGCTAAAAAGAGCAAAGAGCCTAAGTTAGAAAAACAGACTGGTAAAGCTAAACAGTATAGACCTAGGAAGTTTGTTGATAAAAGTAAAACCAATTAGACTAGTAACAAAACTAAGTCGTCTGTCAATGAGCAAGCTAAAAGTAAGCAAAATAAGCATAAAAATAAGAACTATCAAAATACTTCGTATGGAAATGAGTCGTCATATTATGTGAACCTGCTGCATATCCACCTCTATATCATGCACCTTAATTTCCACCTTACTATGCTACATATCATGCTCATCTAATGCGTGCATACCCTGCATATCATTCATCCTATCCTGCTTATGAACATTACTCACATCGTAATGATTATCAACATAATATGCCTGCTGATTATGATGAAGAAAAAGTTGTTCATGTCCCTGCTAAGACTCAAAAACCAAAGAAGCCTAAGACTTCAACATCTTGTGTTGTCAAAGATGAAAATAATCCTTCAGGACCCTCTCAATAAAGGGTACCTAAAACAATTTTAATTTGTTTTGTAGGATAGGATTTGGAGTAGGAGTAAAGTAGAGAAGAATTGGTTCTTGGAAAGTGGATGTTCAAGGCACATGTGTGGAGACATACATGAACTAACTGATGCTGCTGTTATAGACGGTCCTAATGTTATATTTGGAGACAACAAAGAAGGCAAGATTGTTGCATGTGGAAAGCTAATCAAAGGCAATATTGAGATATCTGCCGTCTCTTATGTTAAAGGCCTCAAGTACAATCTGCTGAGCTGATGAGGGGTAAATCGGATTCAGACATTACTACGGCCTACTGAGGTCGGACATCGTCATTTTCGATCTCATGAGCATAAATTCGAGCCCAAGGCACGGGAATCCTACGCTGACTATACTATGGAAATTCTGGGTCCAAAGTTACTGTTGGGCCGACCTCAGGCCCAGGCCTTTAGGCTGAGTAATACGCACCTATGGGTGGTTCATCTGGTCCCGGATCTCAACTATAAATACCTCAAGCATTTATGACGATGACACAACTTCCCAGGTGCTCTTCCTTCGAGACTGCTGCTCGAACTCACTTGGGAATAATAGCATAGGCTTCCTTATATGTATTTCATCCTCTAGCTTGTACGGCATCCAATAATGCTCGGATAGGACTCCCAATTCTTGTAATCTGTATTCGATCACCAAGATTATAATACTATTGATCTTTTATCTCCATTTACATTCATTAGCACTGCATTTTACACCACCCTTATCGAACTAACGAAAACGTGTAAGATTAATTGGCGCCCACCGAGGGGCCTTATTCGAGTATTAGATCGAAATATGCCTACTACGAGGAGAAATACGTATGTTAGCGGAGAGCCTCACCAACCAGAAACTCCGCCATTCACTATCCAGGGCGATCCTCCGACCAGCGGAGCATTCGTCAAATTTGAGGTCGAAGATAAGACCTATGGGATGAATTTCCGACCTTAAGATTGGTGGTTTTATTCTGTAATTACCCAGCTCATTTATTCCTTCGATGGATTTATTTTCCACAAATGATCCATTTTGTAATACAGAATTAATCCCGTCGATTCGATCATCAGTTAACGACAAAAGGCTTAGAAAATCTATGGAATTACAGCTTATTAATGGTCGGAATTTATTTTTCCGATCATCATACCTGTTAATCTCAGGAACAAATTTCACGAATCAATTATTTGAGAGATCAGTCACATAATCTGTATATATTATTTATCGGTTATCTGATGTTTTTCTCGAATCAGTTGGGATCAATTGAATATTTGAACAACGGCAACAAGTTAGACAAATCCTCGAAGTCGCGGATGAGTATAGGTAATCGTCCGACCGCTAAAAGAAATCGAACAATGAAATTCGATCAGAGAACAAAGCTTTATTATTAATATTTTTCAGACAAATTACAAAGCGAAGCCTCGAAAATAATATCAGAATTCGAGCTCGATAAATACAGTACGATCACCCCTACCCTATTACAAATTTTACGAGTAATTCTACCCTGTTACATACTCGGTCTTCATTCCCTAAGATCGCTCCAGATGCAGAACTCATCAGTGATTTTTCTTGGCGATCACTAGCCACGTGTCGCACATCCGTCTTCGTACGGGATAAAAGCCGGATCGGAGCTCCTCTCCAGGGCTTCGGACCGACCTTAGGTCTTCATCTGTAAATAATGATTGAAATACTCAATCATTATTTACAGGTTAATCCGAACCGGTGCAGCAAAGGGTTATCTCAGCAGAGGCGCCTTAAGCAAGCTCGAAGGAACTATACTTCAAGAAAGCCCTCGAGGAAGCTGGTGCCTCAGATTTAAAGAACTCCTCTCAGATTAACCAGCTGCCCGATCGGATACTACGCCAGAAAATCGGAATTCTAACCCGCACCAGATAAGATATGTCTGGGAAAACAGGTTGCCTGCCGGTATTCTAGGCGCAATTTCTTTTGCCTGTCGATATTCTAAGCGAAAAAGCTTATACCAAAGGAGCTAAGGTCGTAAAACAGGGTTCGAAGTCTAATCTCAAACTCCTTTATCGGGGAGATAGTATAAATCAAATTTAAATCTCGACCCATGGGGATCGGAGGAAGCATAATGGAAAAAATGGGGAATGTCATATAAATAAAGGGACCTATTTATAGTGGTGAAAGATTTTGAATCAACGGCCCAGATAACAGATCGCAAACGGCTAGGATGTACGTATTAAATGGACTGATCGATGCGTTTCCCGAGAAATAGGGTCCTGTTTGATTAGGAGAACGTACGGTCTAATAATGTGCAAAGAAAGGCCTATTCGAAATGTTCATTCGAACAAATGTTTACTTATGATCTTATTCGAAAGATAGCCCAAGGATTCGGAACACGATTCTCTCTCCTCCCCATTAGATTCGGAAGTGGGACTCGAATCTCTCGGGTTCTCCCCAGCGGATGGTCGAACGTCTACGACCTGCCTCCCCTCCTGATCAATTTCCCGACTTTCAACTACAGGGGATTTTCCCTTCGAATCTACTGAATTAGACATGGTGAATATACGAAGAGTACTCGAAAAAGATTGTAAGAACTCACTTATCGATCTATTTGCTCCGATCTAGGGTATTTCTCCTCAGAATCTTTGATGAACAGCGGCCCTCCATTGAGGTATATATACGGGGACAAAATGGGAAATTGCAAACCGGTCCCCGAGTAACCGCGACGGTTAAACTCCTCAAGGGTGAACTTGAAGTCGTAATTCCGATAATTGCACTTATGACCCCGATATTTTCTAAAATCACAAAATTGAAGACCAACATGGCGAAAAAAGTATTTATGGGGGCGTCGATTCCGCATTCTACCACCAACCTACCCTATCAAAATCAAAGGAATATAGAGATATTGTTTAAGATCGACTATAGCGACACAATAGGTAACAGTGAGAAGACCCTTACCTGAAAATCCTATACAGACACTAGATGACAAGGGTAATATCATGGTGACACCATTACATAGTTTCCAAGTTATGCACTCTTTTTCCCTGGCTCGGTTTTTATCCCAAAGGGTTTTTCCGAGTTAGGTTTTTAATGAGGCATATCCGAAACTTACCCAAAAATGGATCGTTCACCCAGCGTCCAATTTATACTTCTTCGAGCTTAAACTCCTCTTTACGCTCGAGAAGTGGGGGAGTATTGATGAGGGGTAAATCGGATTAAGACATTACTACGGCCTAGTGAGGTCGGACTTCGTCATTTTCGATCTCATGAGCATAAATTCGAGCCCAAGGCACGGGAATCCTACGCTGACTATACTATGGAAATTCTGGGTCCAAAGTTACTGTTGGGCCGACCTCAGGCCCAGGCCTTTGGGCTGAGTAATACGCACCTATGGGTGGTTCATCTGGTCCCGGATCTCAACTATAAATACCTCAAGCATTTATGACGACGACACAACTTCCCAGGTGCTCTTCCTTCGAGACTGCTGCTCGGACTCACTTGTGAATAATAGCATAGGCTTCCTTATATGTATTTCATCCTCTAGCTTGTACGGCATCCAATAATGCTCGGATAGGACTCCCAATTCTTGTAATCTGTATTCGATCACCAAGATTATAATACTATTGATATTTTATCTCCATTTACATTCATTAGCACGGCATTTTACACCACCCTTATCGAACTAACGAGAACGTGTAAGGTCATGAGCATAAGTCAATTTTGTGACGAGGGTTTATCAGTCATCTTTTCATCAGATAGGTGATACGTTGAACAAATTGGAACAAAGAAGATTATCTTATCTGGAAGAAGACAAGGGAATATCTACATAGTCGACTGGAATTCTGTGGACAAGAATTCTAATGTTTGTTTGGTGGCTTTTATGGACTGAAATAGGCTCCAAGAGCATGGTATGACACTTTAACTGACTTTCTTTTAATTAAAGGATTTTGAAAAGGTAAAGTAGACGAGACATTATTTACTATTGAAGGGGAAGATCATATATTACTGATGCAAATATATTTGGACGATATTATTTTGGTTCAACTAATAAACATATGTATGAAAAGTTCTCCAAGTCGATGCAGAACAAGTTTGAAATGAGCATGATGGGTGAACTTAATTACTTTCTTGGATTGCAAGTTAGACAGTTGCCTTATGGTATATTCATCAACCAAGCTAAGTACACAAATGATCTGTTCATAAAATTTGGTATGGAAACTAGCTCATCTGTTAGTATTCCTATGTCTACTGAACTTTGTCTGGATATAGATGAAGATGGCAAATCAGTTGACATTACCAAGTACAGAGGCATAGTAGGGTCACTATTATACTTAACAGCTAGCAGACATGTCAGACGTTAAATAATGATGTCATCTAATTTTCTTAATATTTTTTCCAAATTTACCCTTTGTCAACTTTGATACATGTTCAGAAATTGTGGATTGAAATTGCAATTTACTCATCTTCAACCTTGAGCTTCACGACAAAAGAAGAATGCGAACAAACCCAAATCACAATCCTCAAAATTAGTGTTATCCACAACTAAATTGTAGCTACCAATAGTAAATTGAAACTCTAAAAACATAAATCAACAATAAAACACTGAAAAGGAACAAAAAGAGTCGCGAATCTTCACTCCAAACCAAAAATAGTGCCGCTATTTGGGCAGAGCTCCACTGTCCACGACCACAACTCTCCACAATCAGGGAAAGCTAATGCAAAAAGAATGGCAAAGTTTTATTGAGAAATGAGAGATAAACCAGCCTTATGATTTTCAAAGCTTTCGCGAACCAAACTTTGAATAGTAATTTCTCCCAACTTACTCAACGGTTTGATAAAATCTTTATAGGTACAAACTCGCGACGACGAAAGGAATGAGCTTTTTCGGCATGGTCCATTCAAATAATCATCAAACAACATAGATGTAAGCTTACGGTTATTATTTGATTATATTTTGACTCAAAACCTATAATTAATTTATCATTCATCATTCATATCTTATTTTGGTGTGTGATTTAACCGGATTTCGTTAGGTTATTCAATTATCAGTGAATTTGTGATATCGGGGGTTTTCGATATTTATATATATTATTTAGGGCTCTGTTACTTTATTCCGGATGGATCGGTTACAAAGAAAAGCAATATTCAAGAACAAGAAGTAAAACCACAAAACAAAGCTAAGAAACACACCGATATGAAGGTAAAAAGCTCAGTAATAATATTGAATATTATTAAGTTGTGTTGTTGTAAGCAGTGTTAAATCATGTATTCTTAGAGTTCAGGAATTTCGTAGTTGTTTAATACAATGATTAACTAGGTATTTATATAATGTTAAACCTAGCGTTACAAGGAAACATAGTCCTAATAGGACTCGTCCCAAATATCCTTTTTGAGTCCGGAGTATAATCTTATATCGAAGCGAGCTGCACTTGGCCGGGTCGATAAGATGATCCCGATCTGTTTGAATTGGTCGAATCAATCTTATCTTCTTCATTCGATCCGAGTAGTATATAGGGTGCGAAATAGCCCCCATCAGTACTCCCTCACTTCTTCGAGCGTATAGAGTGCTTCATATCATAGATAGTCGTTTTCTCTGTCCGATTACGAACCGCCACGCGTCTATTCAGGAGGCTTTTCATATCCTTTCGTTTTTGGCGGGAACATGATTAGCTGCAATGAATTCGAAACGTCTTTTCCCATATTATTATAAATAGGTGACCTTCGAATTCGCCATTTTTCCTTTACACCTCCTTATAACTCATAATCATTTTCCTGACTAGTCGTTCATCTCATAAAATTTTTCTTTTATCGATCTTCATCTTCGGGGAACCAGAACATATGGCTTTTGTAAGAAGATCTTCTTCTTCTTCTAGAGAGATCGTCGCCCCTGATAACGATGAGGAGTTGCATTCTAATCCTTTGGGCGAACAAACTCCAGTATCCGACTTCGTCGTCCCTGTAGAAGATACTTTCAAGGTACGAATCCTTTCTGATGCGGATGTAGCTGCCCGAGCCAAAAAGGGCAAAGGTACTGTTCCTCAGATTTCTGAGCCAATTGAGGAGGTAGCTTGCGCATATACGGCGGAAACATTCCCGGAGGTTGTGAATAATTATACCAAATATTTTCCGGAAGGTTCTGAGATAATTCTTCCTTCCTCCACTGATAGGGTCACATCTCCCCCGGAGGGATGTCGAGCCTTTTATACGGCTCACTTCAATAGCGGACTGCGCCTTCCTTTGTCTCCCCTCTTTCTCGAAGTTTTGAAAACTTTCAGTGTGTGCTTGACACAGCTGGTTCCAAATTCCGTTGCTTTTATGGTTTGTTTTTCCGTTTTGATGATTGCGAAGGGGTTTAAACCTTCTTTTCGTAATTTTACGCAACTTTTCCGCTTCAATATTTCCAGTCCTTCAAATCGCGGATATTTCTTCGCTAGTCAGCGGCCTAGTCGAGCAATCTTTGACGCCCCTGTTTCTAGTAATCCTTCATGGAAATCTCATTTCTTCTTTGTTCGTCCTCCGTCTAATATTTGTTTGGCGGATGGTTCGACCATGCCTTTTTCATGGGATCATGGTTCCAGTTGGATTCCTGGAGGTCGCTTACCGACTGGTGAACTTATTCCTGACGATGTACAGTTTATCACTGAGATCCCCGAAATGCGTGCAAACAAATATCAAAGCGCTCTTCTGATCGGGGAGGCTTTCCTTCGTAAGGCGGGGTTAAGTGTTCATAACTTTCTCATCAGTTCATCATCCGATCCTCTTGGTTAGTACTTTATTGTATCTTAGTGCTGTGACTATACTTTTTATACGGAGAAACTAACTTTTATTTTGTTTCTTTTTCAGCCCATATGGTAGAAAACTCTCGACATTCTTCGAAGGGAAAAATGGTGCTGTCGAAATCTTCCAAATCCGCAGAGAATGCCCCCATCGAGCAGAGAGCGTCGCGAAAAAGGAAGCTGGAGTTGGGTCATGAATCTGAGGAGAATAGAGAGGAATCTCCAGATTCTTCTCGTGAGTCCCCTATCCGTCAGGGCACGGGATCTGGTTATCCTCCTCTTCATCTTAGATCCTCTTTGGGTATTCGAGGATGTCGCAGCTGGTCAATGCCTCATCCTACTAATAATCCGGTTGGTAGAAAAAGGAGTTATTATGGACGCTCTGGTGACGACCTTTCTTTACTCGGAGATAAACACCCAAAACCTACTCTGGTCGAAATGATCGAGGATCATTTAGAGGGAAGGAGGGCCGCTGGTTATTCCGAGAAGGATTCTCTTATCCATGATGATAGTGAGAACGCGGTCGATAAGGCGACCCGTGTTCTTTTGTCTGGCGTTTTCACTCGCGATCTTAATAAGCTTCTTCATAAGGATCCTTTGGAGAAATTCCAGCGAGCTTCTCTTTATGCTGAGAAGGTGATATCTTTTTCCTTAAATCATATTGACAGATAATTTTAAGGGTTCTTCTTAATTTACTAAATCCATCTCTTTTTCTTGTTCTCTTTGTTCTTCAGACCAAAACTTGTCTCGCGTCATACGCCTATGAAAATGCACTTTGGAAACAACAGTGCGAGTTTCTGGAAGAGAAGTATAAAGCTTTACTTCATAAATCCTCCGGTTCAGAGGTTGGTCCCTCAACATCTTCTTCCGTTCCCCTCATAGAGACTCGTGCTACCGGGACTGAAGATCATAAATGATAGACAGGGTGATGGAGGTTTCTCGTGCTCAAGAGCAGGCCAATCAAATGGCTAGAAAGTTAGAGGAATTGCAGTTACAGAGCACGACTCGAATTAGTGAGCTTGAATCTCAAGTATCAAACCTTGAAACTTCTTTAGAGGAGTACGAAAAGGATGTCCCACTTAGTGGACTTAGGGATCGATACGGTAGGAATCCTGACGAAAGAGTCGTTCGTGAGTTCCTTAATTCTCCCGTTCCTACGGCGTTGGTGTATCGGATGGTCGATCCTCTTCTTGAGAATACTTTTAAGAAGGCGATTCATCAGCTGGTCGCCTTAGAGATGATTGACGACCGTCGAAAGGAGTACTTTAAGGCGGCGCATATTCGATTGAATCGCTATGGCAAACTTTATTCTTCTTCCGAGGTTCCAGATGTCGTATATCAAGGTTTTCCCCTGGCTCACCTTGTCGATGAATTTGGAAATCCATTGCCGATTCCTCCTTCTGATGTTAACGATGAGCTCGATGACACTTTTCTCGATCCAGAAGATGAAGAAGAAGAAGAAGAAAACGACGTATGCATGACTGAGGACGTCGGTAGCGAACAGAAGATTCCGGATAGCGATCAGGCTTCTTGAAATAGTGATTTATTTTTGAAATAATCTTTGTAATTATTTACTCGTAGGTTTTAATTGTAATTTTAGCTTTCCTTACTCTGTACGCTAAACGTTTCGTATTCAGACAGTCGTGTCTTTTCACATTCGCCGTAATAATTCAGACAAGTCATTTAATTTGCCGTAATCATTATGTGTGTGTCTTTTCAAATTCCAGCGTTTGCTCCAAGGTCATTTTTCCCGTTTCGCGCCCTTTCTTTAGGTCTGTCGCGTCGTTTCGTGTAGTATAAATACGAAAGGTAAAAACTTGACTTGTTTTTTACTGCTATACACCTCACTTAACAGAATACTCTTTCTTCAGCTAGTCGATAAACTTTCTCGATATTAATTTGTATTTTTCCATAATCTGATCATGAGTAACCTTTTTGGTAATACTTCGAAGCGACCATCCCGTGAGGGCGCTCGGGATAGTAGATCCAAAAGATCTCGAAGAGATGGGCCGTCGATGGAGCCTCCTCGTTTGTCCCAATCAATTAGTTCGGAGATCGATACTCCTGTTATTGCTTCTGAACCTTTCTCCGTGGTAAATTCGTCGTTTTCAGAACCAATTTTTTCTGCTTCCACTCAGGAAGGAAACATGCCTTCCCCTGGTCGATTACCTTTTGGGGATATGTCCAACGAAGAACCGGCTTATAATATAGCTGTTAGTTCCAATGCTTCTTCCTTTGAGCACGTTTTTCACGGAGGGGATTTTGCTATTTCCCTTCCTTTGTCTGCTTCTACTGCCCTGATTGCCAGTGAAGGGCAAGTTGGCGATGGTTTTTCTATTAATCCTTCCGTAACGCAATCTATTTTGCAAGATTGTCCTGAATTTTTGTTTCATGATACCACTGTAATGACTACATCCTTTGAATCGGGAGGACCTTCCGGAGGTGGGACCGGTTCCAGGTCTGGTCGTCGAACCGTAATTTCTGCTTCGGGCAAGGAAACCTCAGTTAGCCCCAACGAGAGGGAATCCCCTCGTCCATTAGATGATCGCTGTGTGCTTGTGCAGGTTAATGACATTCTTTTGTCGGAAACTCCACGTTCCGATGGTGTCCCTTTGACTAGTGAACTGCCTGGTTCTGTTGAACCTGATGCTTTGTCCTGGGACTTAGGCATGAGTACTATTTTGCCCGGCGAATTGAGGAAGCTCGAAGGTACCTCCAATGTTCGCCTTGTTCAATCTCTGGTGAAGATATGTGAGCAGGTAAGCATATCTCGAATATTTTTCCTGTTCTTTGTTTTGAATGCCTTGTTGTATGGCGGTTTTTCTTACTCTTTCTGCTTTTTAGGGCAAGTATTTTGCACTCCAGCTGGGTGTGCAAAATGACGAACTGTGGAATAGTCGGAGAGTTCTTCAAGGTCAGTTGGAGTCAGAAAAGGCTAAAGCCAGGGGTTTGGAGTTGCAGCTGCAACTTGCCAAAGATGATCTCCAAAAATTGGAGGCCGATAAAGTTGTTCTTGAAAAGGAGAAAGGTGACTTAGTTCAGGCTGCTGCCCTTGCAGAGGAGTCTCAACGGCGGTCCTCTGAGGAAGGATATGACGCCGGTTATTTAAAGCGTCAAGAGGAGTTGATGGCGTTTGCTGGCAACTTGACTCCTCGGCGGACTGTTTCTAGTAGTCGACCTCCTGACCGTTCTTCTCAGTGATCTTTGTTCGACCTGGCAGTCCTTGGACTGTCTATTTTTTTTTTTTTTTTTTTTTTTTTTTTTTTTGACTGCCCAGCTTTTGTGCATTTGTTTGGGCTGAAATTTTTGTAATGGGAGGAGTAGAAATTTGGAAATTATGACTTTTTTGTAGGCAGATCATTGTCCTGATCAATTTTATTCTGTTTGTATCCTTTGGTAAGTATGATTTCCTGTCATACGTAAATATAACATCATGAAATAACCAGTTATAGGTTTGACAAACTTAGATGATATTGATCCTTCCGTAGTATACCAAGGATGTAGAATAAGGTAGCTTTAAACTTGCACGGTCACTTTTTAAGTAACCTAATGGTATAATGTTTGCTCTGCAAATCGAATCTTTTGTTGATTAATCCCGGCATGATTCCTTGAAGGATGTCTTCTAACATGTTTTTCGTCCATATGTAAACAATTGGCTCAGTCGTATCGATAGTAGTCTTAAGCATTTTGGTCGATGTTATATCCATTCCTTGTAAATTTGTCCTTTTATGACATATACCTTATATAAGGAGGCTATTGTTTCTCCTGTTGAACTCTGCTTTTTCTTTTCGTCAGAGGAAAAATTTCCTTTCAATGTCTTTCACAAATCCATATATTCCATCATTATCTTCTAACCATTCGTTCTTTTAGCCAGTATATCGTATCCTTGATATGGGAGGAATTGGAAAATGTAGAAGTCTTGGCCAGATCTGGCCTGTTCAGACCTCCTTAAGCAATTCTTTGGTATGTTAGGCAGTGATGTCCTTGCATTTTCAAACAAAGAGAGCTATTCTCCTGATTTCTATGTCAGATATCTTGGACTCCGAAAGAGTTCTGATATGAGGTAGTTAATGGTCGCTCAAATGATGTATGAGGCAGTGACGTCCCTCGTATGGTGAAGGGTTTGGTCTTTTCTCTTTTATCGAGCAACTGTCTTTTTTGTTGCGATCTTAAAGCTTGTATGGCTTCGTTCGTGGATTCTAGGGTTTTAAGCCATCGATCATGAAGTATGATTGTGCCGGAATGTCTAATCCAAAGCTTTTTTAGATTTGATCATATCGATCTATTGCCTCTTTTGTTATCGACTAGTTGGGGCGATTAGATTGTGCCGTTCCAACTTACTTGCATTTATTGCGGGGAGTCAAGGGGTCGCATCTGTGTCCGTTGATCAAATGCTTTTTCAGCCGTTGGATTGTTTGAGTCTATCCCTATAAATAGGGTGGTGGTTTGCATTCTTCCTTTGCAATTTCCCAAAGAGAATGGAGATCTCAACTTCTTTGGATTTCATTCTGCCCTCAGATCCAATAATATTCAAAAAGTCACATTATCGTGATTCACTCTGTAATAACTTGGTGTTCATCTACCTTGTACTGACGGGTCCCATGTCAGCCCTTCCTTGTACTAACGGGTCCCATGAGGCCTCAGCTTTAGTCTTCATCAATTAGAGGTCCGTGGTTTCCGTTTGCACATGGGGGGTTCATACTTGCCAGTCACCCTCGCTCTTGGATGTTACTTCCGGATTGATAGACCGCCGGGGTGGCTGGTAAACTTACCGTTTCACGACGGTCCCGAAGAGATGCTGCTCGAGAGTAAAATGTTTTATAGATAAAGTAAAAGCAGTATCTTCTTACAGGTGAGTGAGCATTGCTAGTTATCTGGCTGGTAATGTTCATTTCATCTGGAAGAACATTTGATCTTCAGAGCCTGGCCACCGAACTAAAGAAGTCGACCATCGTGAGCAGCATGCTTCTTAGGTCGCATATTATAATCGATGAGGTACTAGGGAGGAGATTGGTGTTTCCGTGGACATTGTTGTGAAGATAGTCGATCCCATAGGATCAATTTAAGTAGATCATTGTAACGATCTTTAGGTAGCAAGCAGATCTTTGTAACGTAGTATATTTGTATGTAATTGATTTGATGAATAAAATATTACTTTATTTCTTGCATCTTCTTTGTCGTTGATAATTTTATTTACGAGGAGTATTTTCCGAGCAGATGAATTCATACTTGATTTATCTTTCAAAACTTTAGGAGTATCAGCGGATCTTTTTTAGATCGTTAGGAATATATCGAGGAGTTTTTATTGAGCGGATCAATGTATACTCGACTCGTTTGTAATTATACTTAGGTTTTTAACCCAAAAGTCCTTTAATCATTGAAAACATATCGAGGAGTTTTTATCGAGCTTATCGATGTTTACTCAACTCGTTTTATCTAGACTTAGGTTTTTAATACCAAAAAGTCTTTTATTGTTGAATGGATATCGAGGAGTTTTTATCGAGCGGATCGATGTTTACTTTACTCGTTTTATTTAGACTTAGATTTTAATACCACAAAGTCTTTTTCTCGTTGTAAATAGTTCGAGGAGTGTTTATCGAGCGGATCGATGTTTACTCTACTCGTTTATAATTTAGACTTAGGTTTTAAATACCAAAAAGTCTTTTTCTTGTTGTAAATAGTTCGAGGAGTGTTTATCGAGCGGATCGATGTTTACTCTACTCGTTTATAATTTAGACTTAGGTTTTAAATACCAAAAAGTCTTTTTCTTGTTGTAAATATGGGCGAGGAGTGTTTATCGAGCGGATCGATGTTTACTCGACTCGTTTATAATTTCGACTTAGGTTTTTAGTACCAAAAAGTCTTTTTCTCGTTGTAAATAGTTCGAGGAGTGTTTATCGAGCGGATCGATGTTTACTCGACTCGTTTATAATTTAGACTTAGGTTTTTAATACCAAAAAGTCTTTTTCTTGTCGTAAGTATGGGCGAGGAGTTTGTATTGAGCGGATCAATGTATACTCGACTCGTTTTTGAATTTATCGAGGAGTTTTTATCGAGCGGATCGATGTTTACTCGACTCTTTTTAATTAGACTTAGGTTTTTAACCCAAAAAGTCTTTTTCTTGTCGTAAGTATGGGCGAGGAGTTTGTATTGAGCGGATCAATGTATACTCGACTCGTTTTTGAATTTATCGAGGAGTTTTTATCGAGCGGATCGATGTTTACTCGACTCTTTTTAATTAGACTTAGGTTTTTAACCCAAAAAGTCTTTTCGATCGTTGAAGATATATCGAGGAGTGTTTATTGAGCGGATCAATGTATACTCGACTCGGTTCGTTCTCAATTTTCATCAATATGATAGTGTAATTCCGAGGAGCGTTAACCGAAATAATCGATGTATATAGAACGCTAAAACTCTTTACTAATTGAACTTGTAGGCTAAGGCCTTTGTTACAAGGATTAAAACTTGATAAAGTAAAATAAAAGAATGCAGTATAATCTGCTAAAATTTATTTACCATAGTATTTCCTAAGGTTGACTGCATTCCAGGTTCTTGGTAAGGCTGTTCCATCCAAGTGTGCAATTTTGTATGAACCTTTCTTTCCTACGCCAATGACGATATATGTAAGGTCCATCCCAATTCTGTTGTAACTTTCCCACATGCTTGGATACTTCTACCTTTTTCAAGACCAAGTCTCCTTCTTTGAAAGTTCGGATGCGTACTTTTTGATTGTATGCTTTCTCCATATTTGCTTTAGTGACTTGTAGGCGTACAGCAGCTTTATCTCTTAAAGCTTCTGTTAAATCAATGTCATTTTCTCTCGCCTTTTCATTTTCTTGATCGTCGAACATCTCTATTCTTGGCGTTGGGATTAAGGTTTCAACAGGAATAACAGCCTCCGACCCATACACCAAGCTGAATGGGGTTTCCCCGGTTGAGCTTCTTACTGTAGTTCGATTAGCCCATAGCACTCCTGGAAGTTCATCGAGCCATTTTCCTTTGGCCGAACCTAATCTTTTTTCCAAAGATTTTATTATTTCTCGGTTCGCTACTTCGGTTTGTCCGTTCGCTCTTGGATGTCCGACCGAAGTGAAATTTTGTTGAATTCCCAGTTTCGAACAAAATTCTATTACTTGTTTTCCCGCGAATTGGGTTCCATTATCTGAAATTAGGATCCTCGGGATGCCAAATCGGCAAACTATGAACTTCCATAGGAAGTTGATCACTTGGAATTGAGTTATTCGTGCGAGTGCGATGCATTCTATCCATTTGCTGAAATATTCTACAGCGACCAGGACGTAAGCTTTTTTGGATCTGGCCGCTGGGAAAGGCCCCACAATGTCCATTCCCCATTGATCGAAGGGCCAACATACTGGAATTGGATGCATGTTTTCTGCTGGTCGATGACATATGTTAGCATGGATCTGGCAGTGATGACATTCTTGGACATATAGAGTGGCATCTTTATTGATGGTAGGCCAATAGTAACCAGTCCTGAGACATTTTAAGGCCAATGCCCTTGATCCGCTGTGATTTCCTGCGTCTCCTTCATGTATTTCTCGCAGTATATCGGCGGTTTGTGATTCAGGGATGCATTTCAGGAGAATTCCTGATACTGACCTTCGGTAGAGTTTTCCTTCTACAAGCGTATACTTTGGGGCTTGATATTTTATTTTCCGAGCTGCATTCTGATCAGATGGTAGTTTTCCTTCTCGAAGATAGTCTATCATTGGGGTCATCCAGTTTTCTTCGACTTCATCTATTTCCATTATATCGACTGCCGGTGTTTCATCGATATCGACTGCCGGTGTAGAAGATATCAACCAATTGATCACCCGTTCGGTCTTTCCGTCGTGGGATCCTGTGAACTTAGATAGTTGATCGGCCCATTTGTTTTCCGAACGTGGGATGTTCTGTATGTCGAAATTTTCAAACTTCTCAGCTAGTGTTTTTACTTTGGCGAGGTATTTTACCATATTGAATTCCTTAGCTTCGTATAGGCCTCTTATTTGCCTTTGTACTAACTCTGAGTCGGTTAACACTTTAAGCCTTTTTATGTTAGCTTTGATCGCCATTTCCATTCCTGCGATTAACGCTTCATATTCAGCTTCGTTGTTTGTTACAACGAAGTCCAATGTTATCGCGTAATTCAAATCTTCCTTATTCGGTCCGGTGAAGTTGATTCCGGCGCCTCCTCCTTCTCGGCATGAAGCACCATCGACATGCATTAACCAAGTTTGATCTTCTATGATCAAGACATCGTCGTTGAGGCTGCTCGATGATTCAGTAGCCTGTGTTGGTGTTTCTAATATAAAATCGGCCAACACTTGGGCCTTGATGGCAATCCTTGGTTTGTAGTCTACTTCGAACTGGCTGAGTTCGATGGCCCATTTGATCAATCTTCCGGAGGCTTCTGGTTTTGCTAGAACTTGCCTTAGCGGCTGATTCGTCAAAACGATGATTTTGTAAGTTAAGAAGTAGGGTCGGAGTTTTCGTGCGGCCACTACTAAGGCCAGCGTGAATTTTTCTATTTCCAAGTAATTCTTCTCCGCCCCTTGTAATAATTTGCTGAGATAATAGACGGGCTTATGCTCGGAGCCCTCTATCTTAATTAGTACTGAACTAATGGCCGTATCGGAGATGGAGATGTAGATGTACAACGGTTCCCCTTCCGTCGGTTTAGCTAACATCGGAGGCGTTGTCAAATATTCTTTGAGTTGTTCGAAGGCTCGTTCACATTCTTCGGTCCAAGCGAATTTTTTCGCTTTTCGAAGTGTTTGGAAAAAGGGCAAGCTTCTGTCCGCAGATTTTGATATGAATCTATTCAATGCTACGATTTTCCCAACTAAGCTTTGTACTTGAGAGATGGTCTTGGGAGGTTTCATTTCAGTTATGGCTCGAATTTTTTCTGGGTTGGCTTCTATACCTCGCTGGTGTACCAAGTATCCTAAAAATTTTCCTGACTTAACACCGAAGGTGCATTTTGCAGGGTTCAACTTCATACGGTATTTTCTTAAGATTTGGAAACATCGATCTAGATGTTTTATGTGATCTGCTTCATTCATACTTTTGACTAACATGTCGTCTACATAGACTTCCATTATTTCTCCGATTAATTCCCTGAACATTAGGTTTACTAACCTTTGGTAAGTAGCGCCGGCATTCCTCAATCCGAATGGCATTACAATAAAACAGTATACTCCCTGTTCGGTTATGAACGCGGTCTTCTCTTGATCCCGCTCGTCCATGTATATTTGGTAAAACCCTTGGAAGGCGTCCATCATGCTGAATATCGCGAAGCCAGCAGTCGAGTCGACCAATAAGTCAATCCTTGGGAGAGGGTATGGGTCGCGTGGACATAACTTGTTAAGGTCGGTGAAATCATTACACATTCTCCATTTGTTGTCCTTTTTATCCCCTTTTGCTACTAGTACAACATTACATAGCCATTCCGAGAAATGTATTTCTCGGATTTGTTTTGCTTCGAGCAGTCTCTCTACTTCGGCTTTGATAATTTTATCTTTTACTGGTCCATGATTTCTTTTCTTCTGTCTGGCGGGTTTCGCCGAAGGGTCGATTTTTAGGGTATGCTTGATTATCCGAGGATCAATTCCTTCAATCTCATTCGCGCTCCAGGCGAAGACGTCAACATTATTTCTTAGGAATTCGATTAACATTATTTCTCCTTCTTTGCTCAATTCTGTACCTATTCTTGTCGTTTTGGACGAGTCGCCTTTTACTAGAATTATATCTTTATGTTCTGGGGGTTTCAAGGATAAGTCTAGCGGTTCTTTCCCCTTTTTATCTAACCGATCAGTAATAGGAATTTCAACCTCATTTCTAATGAGATCGTCTTCGATCTTTCTCTTGCTCGGAGTAATTGACTTAGGGTGTTCTTTCAAAGTTAACGATGTGCTGTAGCAATTCCACGCCATACAGTGGTCGTTCGTTATTTCTCCGATGCCCATATCGGTCGGAAACTTTATCTTCTGATGATAGGTAGAGACTACAGCTCGGAAAAGGTTAAGGGCTGGTCGCCCTAATATAGCGTTATAAGCGAAGGGTGTTTCCACTACTAGGAATTTTACTAACTTCACTGTCCTAAGTGGTTTCTTTCCAAGTGACACACTTAAAGATATTGTTCCGCTGGGGATAATCTCGGACCCTCCAAAGCCTACTAACGGCGTAGCTACTTTTTGTAGGTTTATTTGTCCCAAGTTCATTTGGGCTAAAACCTCCCGGGAGATGATATTTGCTGAGCTTCCATTATCGATTAGGATTCTTCTTACATTATAATTCGCTATCTCTAATGATACTACCATAGGAAAATCGGGGTTATCCTCTTTTGTGTCCCAAATGATGTTTTTAGGTACTTCGCCTTCGTTAAAGCTGATCGGCTGGTGATTTGTCGGCCTATTTTCCAGAGTCCATATTTCTTTTGGATATTTAGAATTTCGAATTATGGATCGGGCTGTCCTTCGTCGTGCGTTACGACTATCTCCACCCGCGGGTCCCCCGGATATTGTATGGATAGTCCCATTGATCTGGTCCTGATTTAACTCCTGAGTAGGTCGACGTTCAGGCGACCTTCGATGAGAACTTCTCCTTCGATTACCGTTCCGAGGGCTTCTACTTCTTTCCCTTTTGCGATTATCTCGGTCTTATGTATTCGTCTAGTTTTCCCTGCTCGATCAGTTTTTCGACTTCTCTCTTAAGGTGAAAACAATTTTCCGTTAGATGCCCATGTGCCCTGTGGTACTTACAGTATTGATCATAGTTTCTAGACCCCGGTCTGGGCTGAGCGATTTTCCTTGCCTCGGGAATCCAGTTATTTCTTTCTAGGACTTCCAATATTTCTTCCATTGGAGCATTTAACCTTGGGTGTTCTACTTGATTCACCCTGCTTCTGATTTGTTGCTCAGGGTTTCTTGGTCTTTGGTAGTAATTAGGTTGTCTTTCTTGATCGGCTTTGCTGTATTCCAGTCGCTGGAAAACGTTACCTCTCCTGGAAGATCGCTCATAGTCTAAGGGTCTTTGAGTAGGAATCTTATCATGCCGCTTGGAGCCTGAAGCTGTGAATTTATTTTTGTTTTTATCCTTAAAGGAATTCATCTCTTCTTGGGTCATATACTTAGACGCCAAGCTCATGATGTCGGCGAACGTTCTTGGTTGTTTTCGACTGAGGGCATTTCCGAACTGCCTGTTTTTAGTGAGATCGAAGAGGATAGAAATTATGTAATCAATATTTGGAGAATCGATTTTGAGTAGTTCTACGTTGAATCTGGCCAACCAGTTTCTTAGGGATTCTCCTTCTTGTTGATGTATGGTTCCTAGGTAGCTCATCGGGAGTTTTTGCCTCTTCTGACTGGCAAACTGCTGCGTCAATTTATTGCATAATTCCCGGAAACTGAATATGGAGTTGGCAGGTTGTTTTGCGAACCAATCCAACGCTAGGCCCTCGAATGTGGTCACCATTAACTTGGCGGTGAATTCGGCAGAGTGGGCATATAAATTCATTATGTTAGTGAAGCTAAAAATATAATCATCCGGGTCGGTGGTTCCGTCATATCGGGGTAGTCTACCCGGGACCTGTCCAATGGATTGCGCTTCTTTTATTTCTCTGCATAAGGGAGAACATGCTGCAAGGCTCTCCTGGAGTTTCGCGGTTCGGGTCCATGGGTTTTGAACAGATCGTAGGCGTTGCTCCAGTCGTTTCTGTACTATTCTCTCGATTTCTCTTTCCGAGAATCGAGTCGCTCGTGGTCGATCTGGGATAGCATCATCTATGTCATCCTCGATAGGGATTATTGTTCGTTCCTTCGATCCGCTGCGATCCGCCTGTGGCCTTCTTCGACCTGGTTTTCTTCGGGGACGGTTATCGGAGGGTTTAGAATTGTCCTGCTGTGGGCTGCGTGACGAGCGTCGCTCACTTGCTGGGCTGTCCGCTTGTTGAGAGGTTTGTTTGTTTGGCCCTGGCATTCCTGGTGCAGGAGTTGTCCTGGGAGCCGTAGCGTTTCGAGGAATTTGGTCTAAAACTAGCAATTCTTCTGGAGAGAGTGATTTGAAGAGCATTGCTATTTGTCTCAGTTTTTCCTGAGCGCCTGGGAGAGGAACGGGTATTTCGGGGACTTCCGGTTCTTCCTGTATTGCACCGGTAAGACCTCCTTGGTGTTCCTGCTGACGAGAACGGGTATCTGGGAGATTTTCATTGGTGTTGGGAATGTTGTTATCGTTGTTGTCTTGTGGATCTTCGGATGTGTTGTGGCCGGTGGTTGTATTACTTCTCGCTCCAATGCGAGCGCTTTTCCTTGGGCGAGCCATGTGTCGATCGAATAATTAACGTAGCCCCTCGGTGGGCGCCAACTGATTTAACCGGATTTCGTTAGGTTATTCAATTATCAGTGAATTTGTGATATCGGGGGTTTTCGATATTTATATATATTATTTAGGGCTCTGTTACTTTATTCCGGATGGATCGGTTACAATGAAAAACAATATTCAAGAACAAGAAGTAAAACCACAAAACAAAGCTAAGAAACACACCGTTATGAAGGTAAAAAGCTCAGTAATAATATTGAATATTATTAAGTTCTGCTGTTGTAAGCAGTGTTAAATCCTGTATTCTTAGAGTTCAGGAATTTCGTAGTTGTTTAATACAATGATTAACTAGGTATTTATATAATGTTAAACCTAGCGTTACAAGGAAACATAGTCCTAATAGGACTCGGCCCAAATATCCTTTTTGAGTCCGGAGTATAATCTTATATCGAAGCGAGCTGCACTTGGCCGGGTCGGTAAGATGATCCCGATCTGTTTGAATTGGTCGAATCAATCTTATCTTCTTCATTCGATCCGAGTAGTATATAGGGTGCGAAATAGCCCCCATCAGTGTGCTAACAAATTCCTAATAAAGTTGGAGAAATTGCAAGGCCACCTCTATTTTGTCCATAATCTAAGTTTCAGAATCTCGAAGTATTAAAAAATGGCCCTGAAGTAATTCAATTTGCGAATGTGAATCATTCAACAAATCAAATTTGTCTCGAAGTTATTTGAAGATGCAAATCACTCTTGCACTTTGGCTCATACAAATGTTCTGCAGAAATAACAAAATGACATCTTGAAATTACTGGGAACAATGTTACCACCTGAGTTATTTCTAGATTGAAGAACAATTATGCTTGGTAAAATTTGCACTTTATTACATCAAGTTAAAATAATAATATATTATTTATTTACGCAACTCTGAAGCAAATAGAAAATGAATCTCTAAAACCGTTGGATAAAGATGAAGACAAATAATTAAAAATAGTTTCATGTGCAAACCAAATAAAACTGAAACAAAAATTAAGATAGTTCATTCCACTAAAATAATATTGAGAGCAATGTGAGAACTTGTAGTTCTCCTATTCACTTGCAATAGTAAACCAGTATACCACAATCTGCATAAAACAAAAACTTTGTTAGGAACAACTTCATGAATATTATGATACGAACAAGTTGCTAGAACTCGATTAATGTTATGCCTTGTTAAAATTTAAAAAATTTCTTTTTTCTTGTGAAAGAGATATGCATATTGTAAGCCTGTTGATGCATGTATCGAAATCACTGGGATCAAATCATGATACATCCAAAATGGTAAATTGCCAAACAACACGGGCACTTTCCTTTTCATTTAAACGTATTTTGATTTATTACATCATGTCAACCATAAGGTATATGATTATTAAAAGCGACATATGTGATTATTATGTTTAAAACTGAAGTTACTTTTATTGTAATCAATTGATATAAAAAAACAAAAGAGTTCATGCTATATTGGAAACAAAATAATATTTTTGTTATGATTAGGATACAATTTAGAAGAAAAATATTTCAAAATGATTACAATAATAAAATTCGTTTTAACCATATAGGGAATAACGAATGGCATATGCCTACACTTTACAAAAAATAGAAAATAATTTAAATATGAACACGTAATGTGGTAAAAATTATCAATTAGGAAATTTAAAATCTTACGATGACATCACTGGCTGCGATTAATGGACCAACCACATAACCACTAGAAGCTTTCATGTCTTGTGTACCTAAAGTTATTTTTAAACCATCCAACTGCACTGGTCCATTACGAAGAACCTTATAAATGCCATCTAGGTTAAGAATGGAACAATCTCCCTATAAAGTAACACTACATCAAGTCAATGCATTTATAATTCAAATAATAAATAAAATTATAATAGGTAGAAATTCTATTTTACGTACAAAAAAACTAATTTAAATTGCATTTTAAATTTCATAAAACTAAACCCTTAACCCAATGTTTATCTCGTACTTTAGTATTATGTACTTTCTATACAGTTTTTTAGAAGCTTTTGTACTTTTTAGATGATACTTCATTAAATTGTATTTTTGTTTGGATTCCAATACTTAAAAATATTTCGCATTTTTAATTTCATATAAAAATTTAAACTTAGCATATTTGCTTGATATTGCACTTTTAATCTCGAACTTCAAAAAATTATATGGTCTGAATTCCAATACCTACAAATATTTAGCATTTTTAATTTCATAGAACAATTAACATTTAGCATCATTTATATTAGAATCTGAGATGTATTTAATAGTTGATGGGGATTAGTGGAATCTAACAAAGGTTAGGGTACAAAGTGGGTGAACCTTCAAGGGTTCGGGGCAAAGTGGGATATCTCCTTTGTATTAGTATTTAAATGTTTAAACATCATAAATGTGGAAATTCAACTTAATAAGTTACACTGTATATTCAAAGGTTTAAACATCATACTACTCTTTCTTTTCCCGTAATGACAGTTTATGACTTTTTGTGACAACATTATCATTGATTGTATAAGAAATCTTTTGTGAAGAGATCTTGAGTATTTGTCATTGTATAGTAGTAGTTTTTTCTAGGAGATCTTAATTACTACTCATTGTCGATTTTGACAACTAGTAGCTTTTATACCTCACGTAAGATGAAATGGTAAATTTTTTTGTATTACTATGAGTTTCACGCTTTGTTATAGTTAATCAATTTTATGTAACAAATATTATGTTGTTAAAAATGTATATGGTGTTTCTCATTTCGGATTTTTAACTTTGGAACAGTATAAAATTTACAAGGAATATCATATCGTACATCTTACCTCAAAGAATGTTATTGATGAATCTAAATGGTTTCTTGCTCTAGGGTTGGACACTTGGCCTTGCGCTGAGAAAATACCACCCATCAATGAGAAGCTTTGAGACCTAGATTCCAAGTTTTTTTGTCCTTCAAAGTAAGCTCTTAACTTTTCTGCTATGTCCTGAAAACATTAAATTAAAGGAATATATATGTCAAATTCAATATTAAACTTTCATCAATCGTTACATAGAACAAGTAGATTTTGAAAGACAAATAACCAACATGTCATAGAAGTAGAAAAACTTGCATAATTTATTTTAGTAAGTGTTTTTAACTTTTATGGTGTGCATAATTGTACTATTAACTTTCTCTCGAAAAACAATATTGTACTCTTAACTACATTGTTTTTATGAACTCTTAAAAAATATTTATAAAATATTTTCGTTATATATAATCAAACACTATGCGCGAAAATCATAATGGTTCATATGTCAAAACACGATCACGTTAATTCAACGATCTAAAAGCAATACCAGAATAGAGAACAAAACTTTCATAAGTACAATCCCATTGCAGGGAAAAAAAGCAAAGATTATGGTAGAACTTTATACATGATAATGATTTGTGTACATTAGCATAAATTACTAAAATTTTTAAAATAGAACCTAAATTCAAGAGATATCTAACTAGTACTTCTTGTAGATATTGAACCCACATGCACGGTGCGTGGGGGTGGGTAATTGTGTTTGAGAAAGATAATGTTAAAATAAGTGATTTTAATTTAAAACTAGAGTGCCATCTTTAAATCAAATTTAATTCATAAAAAGATAGTCCAAGGTTACCAAATTCCAATAGATAATATCATCAAGCACGTTAACAAATATGAAAAATCATCCCGAATCCAACAACATATATTTCTAGATCTATATTCCATACATAGCTGTCAACTAACATAAATTATATTATTAAACAATTTATTCGACTATGCTTTATGACTATTTACATGCATACACATGAAGTATATTGAATCAGTACATAAACATACATAAATTGCCAACAAGGTTACAAAAATCAAATAAAGTAATCAAGTTCAACATACTTTCACCACCACCACTAAAGATCTGAGAAGATTTATGTGAGTAAAGGTGTAGCTAATATTAAATTCAATTACCTCACCAGTGTGCACTGTAACAACATGTACAAATAAAGGGCTTGTTGAAGTAATATGACTAGATCTTGGGATTATTGTTTGAGGTCTAGAAGGTCGTTGAGTTCTCTTTGAAGCCGTGACACTTGAACGTGCCAAAGCAAGGATAACGGGTCGTTGATCGTCCCTTGAATGTACACTTTGACGAGCTTCCATTTCAATTGAAAATTAATTCAGAATTTTATAAATTGAAGGGGGAATAAAATCTAAGACTGAATTAGCAAATGAAACTAGTAATGAGTTTAAAATGTCAAATATATGGATGAAATGCTAAAAATGTTTGTTTGGTTTTCGATAGGTATGAATTAATATTGTAATAAATACTATTGTTAGATATTTTGAAATTTCCCATTTTTGGCCATGTGCACACTAGGTCTACTAATATTGGCTTTCATTTTCCAATCTACTATAAATGAAATTCTATTTTCTATAAATGCTTTATGCAATCAATTGGACTAATATATCGAAAGCAAATATTTCTCAATTTCATCATTTCTAGCATTGTTTATATTGTAATTACAACTCAAATTTGAGAAATTAAACACATACCTTAATATTTAATTCTTCTTTTCGTTGCATTTATATGATATATGTTGTATATCTCATTTATGTGATTCCTCATTTCTCTGTATTGCTTCAAACATTGTGGCTATATTGTATTATCGATAATCTTTCAACCTTAGGCTATGTAACTTGTTATTTTATAATAATTCTTGACAAACAGAAAATAAATTCAGTTGAGAAGAGCCTACACCAGTTATGTACTAAGGTAAAGCCAGACAAATCTATCACGAACTTTTCTGCTTTAGTATGAAAAATTTGATGTACCGTTGAATTACAAGTCAATAATAATATAGGAAAATTTACATAGACAACCCTTTCAAAATGTCTAATTACAAAATTTACTAGGTTTTTTGGATGTTACAAAGACACACCCTCGGCTAATATTATATTACAAGAACACCCTTTACGGCATTCTTGTCAGACGTTAAATGATGATGTCATCTAATTTTCTTAATATTGTTTCTAAATTTACCCTTTGTCATCTTTGAAACATGTTCAGAAATTGTGGATTGAAACTGCAATTTACTCATCTTCAACCTTGAGTTTCACGACAACAGAAGAATGCGAACAAACCCAAATCACAATCCTCCAAATTAGTGTTACCCACAACTAAATTGTAGCTACCAATAGTAAATTGAAACCCTAAAGAACATAAATCAACAATAAAAACAGAAAAGGAACAAATAGAATCGCGAATCTTCACTCAAAACCTAAAATCGTGTCGTCCTTTGGGCAGATCTCCAATATCCACGACCATCTCAATTAACATATGAAAAAATCTCTCTACAATCAGGGAAAGCTAATTCAACGAGAATGGCAAAGTTTTGTTGAGAAATGAGAGATAAACCAGCCTTTGGATTTTCCAAGCTAGGGTTCCTCGCGAACCAAACTTTGAACTGTAATTTCTCCCAACTTACTCAACGTTTGATAAAGTCTTTATAGGTACAAACTTGCGACGAAATAAATTAGCTTTTTCGGCGTGGTCCATTCAAATAATCATCAAACAACAAAAATGTAAGCTTACGTTTATTATTTGATTATATTTTGACTCAAAAACTAAAATTAATTTATCATTCATAATTCATATCTTATTTGGTGTGCTAACAAATTCCTAATAAAGTTGGACAAAATTGCAAAGCCACCCCTATTTTGTCCATAATCTAAATTTCAGAATCTCAAAGTATTACAAAATGGCCCCTGAAGTAATTCAAATTGTTAATGTGAATCATTCAACAAATCAAATTTGTCTCGAAGTTATTTGAAGTTGCAAATCTTTTCTTGCACTTTGGCTCATACAAATGTTCTGGAGAAATAACAAAATGACATCTAGAAATTACTGGGAATTACAATGTTACCCCCTGAGTTATTTCAAAATTGAAGAACAATTGGACTTGGTAAAATTTGCACTTTATATTTTCAAGTTAATATTATAATATATTATTTACTTACGGAACCCTGAAGCAAATATTAAATGAATCTCTAAAACTGTTGGATAAAGATGAAGACAAAGAATTGAAAATAGATTCACTATGCAAACCAAATCAAACTGAAACAACTTAAGAGTGTTCTTTCCACTAAAATAATATTGAGAGCAATGTGAGAACTTGTGATTCTCCTATTCACTTGCAATAGTAAACCAGTATACCACAATCTGCATAAAACAAAAACTTTGTTAGGAACGGCATCATGAGTATTATGATTCGAAGAAGTTGATAGAAGTCGATTTGTGCTATGCCTTGTTAAAATTTAAAAAAATACTTTCTTCTTGTGAAAAAGATCTGCAAAAAAATAAACTTTGTTAGGAACAACATCATGAGTATTATGATACGAAGAAGTTGCTAGAAGTCGATTTTTGTTATGACTTGTTAAAATTTAAAAAAATTCTTTCTTATTGTGAAAAAGATATGCATATTGTAAGCATGTTGATGTATTTATCGAAATCACAAGGATAAAATCATGATACATCCAAATGGTAAATTCCAAAACAACACGTTTTCCTTTTCATTTAAACGTATTTCGATTTATTACATCATGTCAACCATATGGTATATAATTAAAATAATATTTTTGTTATAATTACGATACAATTTAGAAGAAAAATATTCCAAAATGATTACAATAATAAAATTTGTTTTAACCATATTGGGAATAACGAATTGCATATGCCTACACTTTACAAAAAATAGAAAATAATTTAAATATGAACACGTAATGTGGTAAAAATTATCAATTAGGAAATTTAAAATCTTACGATGACTTCACTGGCTGTGATTAATGGACCAACCACATAACAACTAGAAGCTTTCATGTCTTGTGTACCTAAAGTTATTTTTAAACCGTCCAACTTTACTGGTCCATTACGAAGAACCTTATAAATGCCATCTAGGTTAAGAATGGAACAATCTCCCTATAAAGTAACACTACATCAAGTCAATGCATTTATAACTCAAATAATAAATAAAATTAAAATAGGTAGAAAATCTATTTTACGTACAGAAAAACTAATTTCAATTGCATTTTAAATTTCATAAAACTAGACCCTTAACCAAATGTTTATCTCGTACTTTAGTATTATGTACTTTCTATACATTTTTTTAGAAGCTTTTGTACTTTTTAGAAGATACTTCATTAAATTGTATTTTTGTTTGGATTCCAATACTTAAAAATATTTCGCATTTTTAATTTCATATAAAAATTTAAACTTAGCATATTTGCTTGATATTGCAGTATTGATCTCGAACTTCAAAAAATTGTATGGTCTGAATTCCAATACTTACAAATATTTTGCATTTTTAATTTCATAGAACAATTAACACTTAGCACCATTTATATTAGAATATGAGATGTATTTAATAGTTGATGGGGATTAGTGAAATTTAACAAAGGTTAGGGTACAAATTGGTTAAACCTTCAAGGGTTGGGGGCAAAGTGGGATATTTCCTTTATATTAGTATATAAAGGTTTAAACATCATAAATGTGAAATTTCAACTTAATAAGTTACACTGTATTTTCAAAGGTTTAAACATCATACTACTATTTCTTTTCCCGTAATGACAGTTTCTTACTTTTTCTGACAACATTATCATTGATTCTATAAGAAATCTTTTGTGAAGAGATCTTGAGTATTTGTCATTGTATAGTAGTAGTTTTTTTAGGAGATCTTAATTACTCCTCATTGTCGATTTTGGCAACTAGTAGCTTTTATACCTCACGTAAGATGAAATGGTAACAATTTTTGTATTACTATCACTCTTTGTTATAGTTAATCAATTTTATGTAACAAATATTATGTTGTTAAAAATTTATAAGGTGTTTCTCATTTCGGATTTCTAACCCTGGAACAGTATAAAATTTACAAGAAATATCATATCGTACATCTTACCTCAAAGAATGTTACTGATGAATCTAAATGGTTTCTTGCTCTAGGGTTGGACACTTGGCCTTGCGCTGAGAAAATACCACCCATCAATGAGTTTGAGAACTAGATTCCAAGTTTTTTGTCCTTCAAAGTAAGCCCTTAACTTTTCTGCTATGTCCTGAAAACATTAAATTAAAAGAAATATATATGTCAAATTCAATATTAAACTTTCATCAATCTACATAGAACAAGTAGATTTTGAAAGACTAATAACCAACATGACATAGAAGTAGAACATCTTGCATAATTTACCTTAGTAAGATTTTTTAACTTTTATGGTATGCATAATTGTACTATTAACTTTCTCTCGAAAAAAAATATTGTAATCTTAACTACATTGTTTTTATGAACTATTAAAAAATATTAATATCATATTTTCATTATATATAATCAAACACTATGCGTGAAAATCATAATGGTTCATATGTCAAAACATGATCACGTTAATTCAACGTTCTAAAAGCAATTACCAGAATAGAGATAAAAACCTTCATAAGTACAATCCCATTGCAGGGAAAAAAAACAAAGATTATAGCAGAACTTTATACATGTTAATGATTTGTGTACATTAACATAAATTACATAAATTTTTAAAATAGAACCTAAATTCAAGAGATATCTAACTATTACTTCTTGTAGATATTGAACCCACATGCACGGCGTGGGGGGGGGGGGGTGGGTAATCGTGTGTGAGAAAGATAATGTTAAAATAAGTGATTTTAATTTCAAACTAGAGTGCCATACTAATTTACATTCATAATATAGTAGTTCTTTAAATCAAATTTAATTCATAAAAAGATAGTCCAAGGTTACCAAATTCCAATAGATAATATGATCAAGCACATTAACAAATATGAAAAATCATCCCGAATCCAACAACATATATTTCTCGATCTATATTCCATATATAACTGTCAACTAACATAAATTATACTATTAAACAATTTATTCGAAATGTTTTATGACTATTTACATGCATACACATGAAGTATATTGAATCAATACATAAACATACATAAATTGCCAACAAGGTTACAAAAATCAAATAAAGTAATCAAGTTCAACATACTTTCACCACCACCACTAAAGATCTGAGAAGAATTATGTGAGTAAAGGTGTAGCTAATATTAAATTCAATTTCCTCACCAGTGTGCACTGTAACAACATGTACAAATAAAGGGCTTGTTGAAGTAATATGACTAGATCTTGGGATTATTGTTTGAGGTCTAGAAGGTCGTTGAGTTCTCCTGGAATCCGTGACACTTGAACGTGCCAAAGCAAGGATAACGGGTCGTTGATCGTCCCTTGAATGTACACTTTGACGAGCTTCCATTTCAATTGAAAATTAATTCAGAATTTTATAAATTGAAGGGGGAATAAAATCTAAGACTGAATTAGCAAATGAAACTAGTAATGAGTTTAAAATGTCAAATATATGGATGAAATGCTAAAAATGTTTGTTTGGTTTTCGATAGGTATGAATTAATATTGTAATAAATACTATTGTTAGATATTTTAAAATTTCCCATTTTTGACAATGTGTACACTAGGTCTACTAATATTGACTTTCATTTTCCAATCTACTATAAATGAAATTCTATTTTCTATAAATGTTTTATGCAATCAAGTGGACTAATATATCGAAAGCAAATATTTCTCAATTTCATCATTTCTAGCATTGTTTATATTGTAATTACAACTCAAATTTGAGAAATTAAACACATACCTTAATATTTAATTCTTCTTTTCGTTGCATTTATATGATATATGTTGTATATCTCATTTATGTGATTCCTCATTTCTCTGTATTGCTTCAAACATTGTGGCTATATTGTATTATCGATAATCTTTCAACTTTAGGCTATGTAACTTGTTATGTTATAATAATTCTTGAAAAACAAAAAATAAATTCAATCGAGAAGAGCCAACACCAGCTATGTACTAAGGTAAAGCCAGACAAATCTATCACCAACTTTTCTGCTTTAGTATGAAAAATTTGTTGTACTGTTGAATTACAAGTCAGTAATAATATAGGAAAATTTACATAGACAACCCTTTCAAAATGTCTAATTACAAAAATTTACTAGGTTTTTTGGATGTTACAAAGTCACACCCTCGGCTAATATTATATTACAAGAACACCCTTTACGGCATTCTTGTCAGACGTTATATGATGATGTCATCTAATTTTCTTAATATTTTTTCCAAATTTACCCTTTGTCATCTTTGAAACATGTTCAGAAATTGTGGATTGAAACTGCAATTTACAAATCTTCAACCTTGAGCTTCACGACAACAGAAGAATGCGAACAAACCCAAATCACAATCCTCCAAATTAGTATTACCCACAACGAAATTGTAGCTACCAATAGTAAATTGAAACCCTAAAGAACATAAATCAACAATAAAAACAGAAAAGGAACAAATAGAATCGCGAATCTTCAGTCAAAACCTAAAATCGTGCCGCCCTTTGGGCAGAGCTCCAATAGCCACGACCATCTCAATTAACATATGAAAAAATCTCTCTACAATCAGGGAAAGCTAATTCAACGAGAATGGCAAAGTTTTGTTGAGAAATGAGAGATAAACCAGCCTTTGGATTTTCCAAGCTAGGGTTCCTCGCGAACCAAACTTTGAACAGTAATTTCTCCCAACTTACTCAACGGTTTGATAAAATCTTTATAGGTACAAACTTGCGACGAAAGAAATTAACTTTTTCGGCATGGTCCATTCAAATAATCATCAAACAACATAAATGTAAGCTTACGTTTAGTATTTGATTATATTTTGACTCAAAAACTAAAACTAATTTATCATTCATCATTCATATCTTATTTGTTGTGCTAACAAATTCCTAATAAAGTTGGACAAAATTGCAAAGCCACCCCTATTTTGTCCATAATCTAAATTTCTGGATCTCAAAGTATTACAAAATGGCCCCTGAAGTAATTCAAATTGCTAATGTGAATCATTCAACAAATCAAATTTGTTTCGATGTTATTTGAAGTTGCAAATCTTTTCTTGCACTTTGGCTCATACAAATGTTCTGCAGAAATAACAAAATGACATCTAGATATTACTGGGAATTACAATGTTACCCCCTGAGTTATCTAAAGATTGATGAACAATTGGACTTTTATGGTATGCATAATTGTACTATTAACTTTCTCTCGAAAAAAAATATTGTAATCTTAACTACATTGTTTTTATGAACTCTTTACTATGTAATCTTAACTACATTTATATCATATTTTCATTATATATAATCAAACACTATGCGCGAAAATCATAATGGTTCATATGTCAAAACATGATCATGTTAATTCAACGATCTAAACGAAATTACCAAAATAGAGATCAAAACTTTCATAAGTACAATGCCATTGCAGGGAAAAAAAGCAAAGATTATGGTAGAACTTTATACATGTTAATGATTTGTGTACATTAACATAAATTACATAAATTATTAAAATAGAACGTAAATTCAAGAGATATCTAACTAGTACTTCTTGTAGATATTGAACCTACATGCACGGTGTATTGGGGGTGGGTAATCGTGTGTGAGAAAGATAATGCTAAAATAAGTGATTTTAATTTCAAACTAGAGTGCCATACTAATTTACATTCATAATATAGTAGTTCTTTAAATCAAATTTAATTCATAAAAAGATAGTCCAAGGTTACCAAATTCCTATAGATAATATGAGCAAGCACGTTAACAAATATGAAGAATCATCCCGAATCCATACAACATATATTTCTAGATCTATATTCCATACATAGCTGTCAACTAACATAAATTATATTATTAAAGAATTTATTCGACTATGTTTTATGACTATATACATGCATACACATGAAGTATATTGAATCAATACATAAACATACATAAATTGACACCAAGGTTACAAAAATCAATTAAAGTAATCAAGTTGAACGTACTTTCACCACCACCACTCAAGATCTGAGAAGGTTTATGTGAGTAAAGGTGTAGCTAATATTAAATTCAATTACCTCATCAGTGTGCACTGTAACAACATGTACAAATAAATGGCTTGTTGAAGTAATATGACTAGATCTTGGGATTATTGTTTGAGGTCTAGAAGGTCGTTGAGTTCTCCTGGAAGCCGTGACACTTGAACGTTCCAAAGCAAGGATAACGGGTCCTTGATTGGCCCTTGAATTTACTCTTTGACGAGCTTCCATTTCAATTGAAAATTAATTCTGAATTTTATAAATTGAAGGGGGAATAAAATCCAAGACTGAATTATCAAATGAAACTAGTAATGAGTTTAAAATGTCAAATATATGGATGAAAGGCTAAAAATGTTTGTTTGGTTTTCGATAGGTATGAATTAATATTGTAATAAATACTAGGTCTACTAATACTGGCTTTCATTTTCCCATCAACTATAAATGAAATTCTATTTTCTATAAATGCTTTATGCAATCAAGTGGACTAATATTTCGAAAGCAAATATTTCTCCATTTCATGATTTCTAGCATTATTTATATTGTAATTACAACTCAAATTTGAGAAATTAAACACATACCTTAATATTTAATTCTTCTTTTCGTTGCATTTATATTATATATGTTGTATATCTCATTTATGTGATTCCTCGTTTCTCTGTATTGCTTCAAACACTGTGGTTATATTGTATTATCGATAATCTTTCAACTTTAGGCTATGTAACTTATTATGTTATAATAATTCTTGACAAACAAAAAATAAATTCAATCGAGAAGAGTCTACACCAGTTATGTGCTAAGGTGAAGCCAGACAAATCTATCAGCAACTTTTGTGCTTTAGTATGAAAAATTTGTTGTACCGTTGAATTAAAAGACAGTAATAATATCGGAAAATTTACATAGACAACCCTTTCAAAATGTCTAATTACAAAAATTTACTAGGTTTTTGGGATGTTACAAAGAAACACCCTCGGCTAATATTATATTACAAGAACACCCTTTACGGCATTCGTGTCAGACGTTAAATAATGATTTCATCTAATTTTCTTAATATTTTTTCCAAATTTACCCTTTGTCATCTTTGAAACATGTTCAAAAATTTTTGATTGAAACCGCAATTTACTCATCTTCAACCTTGAGCTTCACGACAACAGAAGAATGCGAACAAACCCAAATCACAATCCTCCAAATTAGTGTTACCCACAACTAAAATTGTAGCTACCAATAGTAAATTGAAACCCTAAAGAACATAAATCAACAATAAAAACAGAAAAGGAATAAATAGAATCGTGAATCTTCACTCAAAACCAAAAATCGTGCCGCCCTTTGGGCAGAGCTCCACTATCCACGACCACCTCAATTAACACATGAAAATTTTCTCCACAATCAGGGAAAGCTAAATCAACATGAATGACAAAGTTTTGTTGAGAAATGAGAGATAAACCAGCCTTTGGATTTTCGAAGCTAGGGTTCCTCATGAACCAAACTTTGAACAGTAATTTCTCCCAGCTTACTCAACGGTTTGATAAAACATTTATAGGTACAAACTTGTGACGAAAGAAATGATCTTTTTCGGCATGGTGCATTCAAATAATCATCAAACAACATAAATGTAAGCTTACGTTTATTATTTGATTATATTTTGACTCAAAACCTAAAATCTATGAAGCACGGATACTTCAAAAAATTATTAAAATACCGTGTCGAACTCTTATCGGATACGATACTCCTCAGATACTTATGGGATACATATTTGATCCTCCACGTGGCGTGTCGGTAAATATAATTAAAAAAAATGTTGGACACACGTATCAGATACTTATTTAGATGTATCCCATATTTTATATTCTGAATTTTGCTACGTAAACACAATTGGTAAGCAATATGTAAGGCATCAAATCACAATTTACACTTTGTATTATATACAACCGCAATACAAGATAATTTGTCTATAACGGGACATGTTTTATATAACATAGTAAAACAATGAACATTATGTTTTATATAACGGGAGTAGTATTAAATTAATAAATAATATTTTTTCTCTAAAAATCATGCAATTTAGCACTTATGAAACTTAACTTGATCTATTTCAATATGTATGAATATTTACATATATTATTTTACTTATTTCAATATGCATAAATATATAAATTTATATTTTTTACATTCATATCCATGTCGTATCTTATCCAGTAAGTTTTTAAAAATCCGCGTCGCCGTATCCGTGTCGTGTCATATTCGTATCAGCGTATCCGTATCAGTGCAACATAGCCGAAAATTAATTTATCATTCATCATTCATATCTTATTTTGGTGTGCTAACAAATTCCTAATAAAGTTGGACAAAATTGCAAAGCCAGCCCTATTTTGTCCATAATCTAAGTTTCAGAATCTCGAAGTATTAAAAAATGGCCCCTAAAGTAATTCAAATTGCTAATGTGAATCATTCAACAAATCAAATTTGTCTCGAAGTTATTTGAAGTTGCAAATCTTTTCTTGCACTTTGGCTCATACAATTTTTCCGCAGAAATAACAAAATGACATCTAAAAATTACTGGGAATTACAATGTTACCACCTGAGTTATCTCAAGATTAAAGAACAATTGGACTTGGTAAAATTTGCACTTTATATTTTCAAGTTAATATTATAATATATTATTTACTTACGGAACTCTGAAGCAAATAATAAATGAATCTCTAAAACTGTTGGATAAAGATGAAGACAAAGAATTGAAACTAGTTTCACTATGCAAACTAAATCAAACTGAAACAAATTAAGAGAGTTCATTCCACTAAAATATTATTGAGAGCAATGTGAGAACTTGTAGTTCTCCTATTCACTTGAAATAGTAAACCAATATACCATAATTATCATAAAAGAAAAACTTTGTTAGGAATAACATCATGAATATTATGATACGAAGAAGTTGCTAGAAGTCGATTTTTGTTATGCCTTGTTAAAATTTAAAAAAGTTCTTTTTTCTTGTGAAAAAGATATGCATATTGTAAGCCTGTTGATGCATTTATCGAAATCACATGGATCAAATCATGATACATTCAAAATGGTAAATTGCAAAACAACACGTGCACTTTCATTTTCATGTAAACGTAATTTGATTTATTACATCATGTCAACCATATGTTATATGATTATTAAACGCGACATATGTGATTATTAAATTTAAAACTGAAGTTACTTTTATTGTCATTAATTGATAAAAAAAAAAAGAGTTCATGTCATATATGAATTGTTGGATAAGGATGAAGATGAAAAGCACTGGAGACAATTAATTAGTAAAGGGAGGTTTTCATGATTTCCAAAACTTTAAATCTACTAAGTATAAGACAACTTAGCTGATATCCCTTAGAAGAATTTTGACCAAGTAAAGAAGACTATCAGACGGGTCAATTATTCAAGGTCCAGAAGACTACTGATCTGCTGAAGGAAAGATATCAGACTGATGAAGATCAGCCGACTCAAATTATATTTGCTCAAGTTTGGGATCAGCTCCGTTCATCATCAGACTTGCACTTTCGATCAGCCAAGTGGAAATGATCAAGAAGTCTACTGTTGATTTCACAAAAAGGCTTGGTCTGGAAAGATCAAGTTCTGGAGTATTACAAAACAGCTACTGTTGATTTCACAAAAAGGGAGATCACAACTACCGTTGGGGATAGATCTGTGGTTATAACCCCTGCCCTGCTTCATGAAACTTTTGGCTTGCCTAACCATGGTCGACATGATGTCACCATCATTGCTGAAGAAAAACACCAAGACTTCTGGGCAATCTGTGCCAAGGAAGGAGAGATGTTGACTGGCAACATCAAGAAAAGGCAATTGAAGGACGAATATCAGCGTATGGCTGATATGGTTGCAAAGTTAATTGAAAACTGCACTTTTTCCTTGGATGCTGTTACAATGAAGAGGTTCAGCATCATGACTGCTATCTATTACTCTCTGGAAGTGAATTGGGCTGTTGTCCTCTGGTACATTCTGGCTAACTTCCATGAAAAGAAAGGGAAAAAGCCTCAGACAAATCACATAATTACTCTGAGCTATCTGCTTCACAGTATGGGATGTGGAATGACCAATGGAAAAGAAATCCATACATCTTGTTCGATTAAGATGAAGATAAAGTGCAAAGAAGATAAGAAGTTAAGGGAAGGTTTTGATGATTTCCAAAACGTCAAAATCAGCTAAGTATGGAAAGCTTAGTTCCCTTAGAAGAATTTTGAACAAGTAAAAGAAGACATCAGAAGAATTCAAAATTCAAAGCCCAGAAGACTACTGATCTCGTGCTGAAACAGCGAACAGAAGGGTAGGTCATCAGCTGACTCAAATCAGATTAGTTCAATATTTGATCAGCATAGTATCTATCAGCAGAGTAGAAGAGATCATGAGAGAAGTCCAACGGTAATAAATGCACCTGGTGTAATAAATGATGCAAGAGAAGGGTAGTAATGACAAATGATTGAAGAATATTCTCGGATCAGAAGAGTGCATTTAATGCAGCTACAGGAAAGTACTGCAGAAAAGGTACTGTAGCAGGAAGCCGTTCTGAAATTGGGCTAAGGCTATGGATTTGATTTGTGACTTCCTTCAACGGTCATATTTTCAAATCCAAGTATAAATAGAGCTGAGTTCGAAGAGAGACATACACAACAACATTTTGAGATTTCGTTTTGAAGCAGAAAATTTGTCTAAGTCTCAAGAAGCTCGAACAGCTCACTCGTCTGGTGGAAGTCATCTGTTGACAGAAACCCAGTTGAAGAAATCAGAAAAATACAATCTGAGTGAATTTGTATTGGCTGAGTGTTGTGCGAAGTTTAAATCCATCTTTGTGAGTGATTTAACTTCAGAGGATAGGATTTCTGAGTGATTTCTTGTTGTGAGTTTATAGCCTTTTCATTTGTTGTCTAGGTATAAGTGGAGAAATATTGTAAACTGTGTATTTATAGTATAACCCAGAATCTAAGTGATCTGGAAGAGTGGACTAAAGGATTTTTATCCATATAACCACTATAAAAATTCTTTGTGTTATTTTTGCATTTAAGTTTTCTTGCATACTTTGAAATTGCATAAGTTTACACTTTGAATTGTCAAAGATTTTAGAAGGAGTTTTAAAACTGGGGATAAAATCTTTTTAAGGACTTAGTCTACTTGTGAAAAACACTTTCAAACATCCGCTGCAAGTATACTCTTGATAAAATTGTTTTGCTGAAAAACAGCTAAGTAGTTGTAAGAAGAGTGGTCACTCTGCTGTTCAAGATTTATTCACGATCAGCATAGTCATCTTACTGTTCTTCATCAGCTTAGTCTGCTGAAAGAAGACTGAAAAGTTTTTAAGTCAAAAAAAAAAATTTCAGAGGTCTATTCACCCCCCCCCCCCTTCTAGACCTCATCTGACCACTTGGGACCAACAAGTGGTATCAGAGCAGGTGGTTCATTAGAGTCAGCTGCCTGATCAACGAGCTTGATCCAAGTGTTTTTCAAAGGTTTTCAAAACTTTTTGAAAAATGGACTGTATCAGCCATGTTCCCCACATTGCTTGTATGTCGTTTGAAGATTGGAAAATCAGAATGGAGATTTTCCTTGCTGCTTATAATGATAACATGTACACATGTATCATTAAAGGTCCATTCAGATTCACCAAGACGATAAAGATAAATGAAGTTGATACCGTGGTGGAAAAAGATCTTCATGAGATGACTCCAGAAGAAATAAAACTTTTCAATCTGGATAAGGTCGGAAGATTCATCATGACTAAAGCCCTGGACAATGATCGGTTTGACAAGGTCAAACATTGCAAAACTGCAAAAGAGATGTGGGATAAAGTCAGAGATATGAGCGAAGGAAACGACGCCATTAAAGAGCATCAGCTGAGTGTTGCTCTGAAAAAGCTGGACAATTTCAACATGAAATCTGGAGAGACCATTGATCAGATGGATACCAAGTTCACCAGAACATTGAATGAAGTCTTAAAGCTTGGAAAAACCTTTACGGACAAGGAGATAACCATCAGAGTGTTGAAGGCTTTACCTCCAAAATTCAACATGAAGGTGACAGCAATGGAAGAATCTAGAGATTTGGGAAAAATCTCTCTTACAGAGCTGTTCTCAGTACTCAAGGCATATGAGTATAAACTGCCTAGAATGAGAATTGAAGAAACCTCAACTTCAGGACCCACAGCTGCCCTGGTTGCTGCTGAAAATCCCAGAAGACCAGCACAGAAAAGTAAAGAAGTGGACTCATCTGATGAAGCCACACTACTCAACAAAAAGGAGTACACAGCTGGAGATGTTGCATTGCTGATGAACAATTTCAAGAAGTTCTACAAGAGAAAAATGAAGAACAAATACAACAATGCTTCTACTTCTAAACCTAACTTTTCTTCTCAAGATAAAGAGGATTATAAAGCCAAACTAATGTGTTATAACTGCAGGAAATTGGGACACTTCATCAAAGACTGTCCATATCCAAAAGCAGAAAAATACACTGAAGAAGAGAAGAAAATCAGAAAAGAAAGAAAGCATCAGAGAGGCAAGGCAATGATGGCTGAAGCAGAAAAGCTGGCTGCTGTCTACTCATCTGATTCAGATTCAGACACGTCTGATGAAGAATCTTCTGATGAAGAAAAACCTGCTCTCCTCTGCCTGATGGCAAAGGAATCTGATGACTCCGAGGATGTGGTAACTCCTCTTGACAATGAATTATTTAATTCATTTGAACAAATGATGCTTAACAATACTGGTATTGCTGAAGCATATAAAAAGCTTAAGGAAGAGATGATATTGCTAATAGAGCAAAATAGTTCACTGAAACTCACAGCTGAAAAGCCAAGAGAATCAGCTGAATATAAACAGCTTGAGCAAGAACATGAATCTCTGAAAGCTGAATGTGAAGTTTATAAGGGTAAAATCATGGAACTTGAAAAAGTTATTGAGTCTCATGAAAAATCATCTGTTGCATCCACTCATATGTCTAGTAAACAGAAGATGCCTTTAGAACAGGATAAGCAAGAATTGAATCATACTGAGAAATTTATATCTGCTGACAATAGTAAGGTCATTCTGTATGTTCAAACTGCTAGACCTGCTTCACCTGAGAAAGTGGTAAAGGAGAAGAAATCTCCTAAGGCTAAAAAGAGCAAAGAGCCTAGTGTAGGAAAACAGACTAGTAAGCCCAAACAGCAGAGTCCTAAGAAGTCTGCTGATAAAGCTAAACTGAATCAGACTAGTGGAAAAACTAAGTCGTCTGTTAATGAGCAAGCATCTAGTAAACCAAAGAAGCATAAGAATAAGAAAAATCAAAATGCTTGGTATGGAAATGAGTCTTATTATGTGCAACCTGCTGCATATCCTCCTATGTATCATGCACCTCAATTTTCAACTTACTATGCACCTTACCCTGCTCATCCAATGCATGCATATCCTGCATATCATGCACCTTACCCTGCTTATGAACATTATTCTTATCATACTGATCATCAACATGACTTATCTGATAACAATGATAAAAATGAAACTGTTCATGCTCCTGTCAAAACTCAGAAGCCTAAAAAGCCTAAGACATCAACATCTTGGGTTGTCAAAGGTGGAACTAATCCTTCAGGACCCACTCAATAAGGGTACCTAAAACAATTTTATTTTTGTTTTGTAGGTTAGGATTATGAGTAGGAGTAAAGTAGAGAAGATTTGGTACTTGGACAGTGGCTGTTCAAGACACATGTGTGGAAGCATACATGAACTAACTGATGCAGTTGCTGTGGATGGTCCAAAGGTTACTTTGGAGACAGCAAAGAAGGCAAGATTGTAGCTCAAGGAAGAATAATCAAAGGAAACATAGAGATATCTGACGTCTCATATGTTAAAGGCCTCAAATATAATCTGCTAAGCATAAGTCAACTTTGTGACAAAGGATATTCAGTTATCTTCTTAACAGATAATTGCTATGTTGAACAGATTGGTACAAAGAAGGTAATTTTATCTGGAAGACGACAAGGGAATGTCTACATAGTCCACTGGAGTTCTGCTGACAAGAATTCAAGTGTTTGTTTGGTAGCATCAACACCAAGTGAAGTCAGTTGGCTGTGGCAGAAAAGGATGAATCACTTAAACTTCAAGACCATAAACAGATTGATAAAGAATGATCTGGTAGAAGGGATTCCTAAAACAGTCATGAGTAAAGACAAGCTCTGTGACGCATGTCAGAAGGGTAAACAAATCAAGTCATCATTCAAAAGCAAGAAGCACCAATCTTCTGAAAGAATCTTGGAGCTGCTACATATGGACTTATTTGGACCCATTGATCCAGTCAGCAATGGTGGAAAGAAATATTGCCTAGCTGTTGTGGATGACTATTCAAGATATACTTGGGTGATATTCATGAAAAAGAAAAGTGAAACCAAGGAACATCTTACTAATCTGATGGAACTGATCCAGAATGAGAAAAACATAAAAATATTAAAGATCAGATCAGATAGAGGGACAGAGTTTATAAACTCTACTGTTGAAGAGTATTGTAATATCAAAGGAATACATCATGAGTATTCAGCTGCTAGAACCCCTCAACAGAATGGTGTTGCTGAAAGGAGAAACAGAACACTAAAGGAAGCTGTCAGAACCATGATAGCTGAAGCTAAGCTGCCACAAAGATTTTGGGCAGAAGTAACAAATACAGCATGCTTTACCCAGAACAGATGTATGATCAACAAAAATCAGAACAAGACCCCATATGAAGTTTGGAACAACAGAAAACCAAACATTCATTACTTTAAGATTTTTGGTTGTAAATGTTTTGTATTGAATAATGGGAAAAATCACCTTACTGCATTTGCAGAGAAGGCTGATGAAGCTGTTTTTGTAGGATACTCTACTGTTAGTAAGGCCTATAGAGTTTTTAAAAAAGAACATTGCTAATAGAAGAATCCATTCATGTAGTATTTGATGAGCCAAGTCAATCTTCTGAAAAGAATCAAATCGCTAATCAAGATCTGTCTACTGATTTACAGAAGTTAGACATTGGAAAGAATGAAGAATATGTTCCCATCATGCTACCTAATCTCAATTCAGCTGCTAACTCAAGTGCTGTTCAAAATCACAGTGCTGATTGTCTAACAGACGAGTTGCAAACAGCTGACAGAACAGAGGCTGTTCAACAGACGACAAATGTTCAACAGACTACTATTGGAACTCCAACAGTAGTGTTGCAAGATCAAAACAGAGGACAACATCCAGATCTGCAACCTGATCTTAGATGGCTCAGGAATCACCCACCAGAACTAGTAATTGGTGATCCCTTGGATAGAGTGAAAACAAGATAAGCTGCTGCACAAGATGCTATGTTTGTCACCTTTCTATCTCAATGATTCCTTCTGGATTGAAGCTATGCAAGAAGAGTTAAATCAGTTTGAAAGGAATGAAGTCTGGTACTTGGTTCCTAGACCAAGTCATCAAAGAGTAATTTGCACTAAATGGGTTTTCAGAAATAAGATGAATGAAGATGGTGTTGTCACCAGAAACAAAGCAAGATTAGTGGCCAAGGGTTATTGTCAAGAAGAAGGCATTGACTTTGATGAAACATTTGCACCAGTAGCAAGACTTGAAGCAATCAGACTGTTTCTAGCCTATGCTGCTTATAAGAACTTCACTGTCTATCAGATGGATGTGAAGTTAGCATTTATCAATGGAGAATTGCAAGAAGAAGTGTACGTTGAGCAACCACCTGGATTTGAAGCTTATCAACAGGAAGACAAGGTGTATCGTCTAAAGAAAGCCCTCTATGGACTGAAACAGGCTCCAAGAGCATGGTATGATACCCTATCTGATTTTCTTTTAATTAAAGGATTTCGTAAAGGTAAGGTAGACAAGACTTTGTTCACAATTAATTGTGCAAATATATGTAGACGATATTATTTTTGGTTCAACTAACCAACAGATGTGTGACAAGCTCTCCAAGCTCATGCAGAATAAGTTTGAAATGAGCATGATGGGTGAACTAAATTATTTTCTTGGTTTGCAAGTTAGATAGTTGCCTGATGGAATTTTCATCAACCAAGCAAAATACACAAGAGATCTGTTTAAGAAATTTGGTATGGAAACTAGCTCTACTGCTACTGTTCCTATGTCTACTAGTCTTCGTTTGGATAAAGATGAATATGACAAATCAGTAGATATGACCAAATACAGAGGCATTATTGGGTCACTGTTATATCTAACAGCAAGCAGACCTGATATCATGTACTCTGTTGGGGTTTGTGCAAGATTTCAATCAAATCCCAAGGAATCTCATCTCTTAGCTGCCAAGAGGATACTGAAATATGTTAAGGGCACTCAAGAATTGGGATTGTGGTATCCTAGAGAATCTGGATTTTAGCTTATTGGTTATTCAGATTCAGACCTTGCTGTCTGCAAAATTGATAGGAAAAGCACAACAGGTGCCTGTTAATTTTTGGGCAGTCGTCTGATCTCATGGATGAGTAAGAAACAGACTTCAGTCTCTATATCTACTGCTGAAGCTGAATATATTGCTGCTGGAGCTTGCTGTGCACAGATACTTTGGTTGAAGCATCAACTAGAAGACTACAATATCAAAATCAGTGGAATTCCAATCTACTGTGACAACACAAGTGCAATCTCACTTATTCAGAATACTACAAGTCATTCAAGGACTAAACATATTGAGATCAAGCATCACTTCTGATTTAACCGGATTTCGTCGGGTTAATTATATCAGTGAATATGGGGATTCTCAATTTATTTTTAAGGGCTCTGTTACTTTATTCAGGATGGATCAAACTCAAGGAAGAACTATTTGAAGGGAACAATTAGTAATTATTATAATCAACGTAAAAAATAACATGAATCTGAAAAGAAAGCTCTTTTCTTTATTGAATAATCTAGGATTTTGCTGATATGCAGAATGTGGTAGCGTATTTGCTGTGTATTCGAAAAAAGTCCCCCTAATACAATGACTAACTAGGTATTTATATCATACAAAACCTAGCTTTACAAGGAAATATAATCCTAATAGAACTCGGCCCAATTGTCCTTCTTGAGTCCGGAGTGTAGTCTTCTTGTCGATGAGAGTTGTATTTGGCCGGGTCGATAAGATGATCCCGAACTGACTTGTCTGGTCGAACCGATCTTTTATTCTTCAGTCGATCCGCACATTTTAAGGGGTGTGAAATAGCCCCCATCAGTACTCCCTCACTTCTTCGAGCGTATAGGCAGTAGAAGCTCGTAGAAGTAGACAATTTCTTACGACTGTTATCTTCTATGAATGGTGCCTCGTTAAAAACCTTACTTACGAAAAAACCCAGTGGGAAAAAATCTTAAGTAAGGAAAAGAGTGCTACGCATCATAGATAGTCGTTTTCTCTTTCCAATTATGAATCGCCACGCGTCCCTTTGGGGAGGCTTTTTATCTTCTTCTGTTTTTGGCGGGAATGTGATTAGTTGTGACGAGTTCAAAACGTCTTTTTTCTTCTCAGTATAAATAGGTGACTATTGAGTTCGTCATTTTCTCCTTTATACTTCCTTATAGTTCGTAGTCATTTGCTTGCTTAGTCGTTCATCATAAAAAGTTTTTCTTTTATCGACTTATATCCTCCGAGAGTCCAAAAACATGGCCACTTTAAGAAAATCTTCTTCCTCCTCTAGGGAGAATGTTGCTCCCACTAACGAGGAAGAGTTGCATTCTAATCCTTTGAGCGAGCAAATCGGAGTTTCTGAATTTGTTGTTCCTGTTGAAGATACCTTTAAGGTACAAATTCTTTCCGATACAGATGTCGCTGCCCGGGCCAAAAAGGGCAAAGGTACCGCTCCTCAAATTTCTGAACCAATTGAGGACTTAGCTTGTGCTTACACGGTGGATACTTTCCCCGAGGTTGTGAACAACTATACCAAATATTTCCCGGAGGGTTCTGAGATAGTTCTCCCTTCTCCTTCTGATAGGGTTACATCACCACTGGATGGATGTCGAGCTTTTTACACGGCCCATTTTAATAGTGGTTTGCGTCTTCCGTTGTCTCCCCTCATTCTTGATATTCTAAAAATATTCAGTGTGTCCTTGACACAATTAGTTCCTAATTTTGTGGCCTTCGTGGTTTGTTTTTCTGTCTTAATGATCGCGAAAGGGTTCAAACCTTCCTTTCGTAACTTTACACAACTTTTTCGATTTAATATTTCCAGTTCCTCCAATTGCGGATATTTCTTCGCTAGTCAGAGGCCTAGTCGAGCAATCTTTGATTCCCCAGTTTCTAGCAACCCTTCATGGAAATCTCATTTTTTCTTTGTTCGCCCCCCACCTCGTCTTCATTTGGCGGATGGTTCGACCATGCCCTTCTCGTGGGATCATGGCTCCAAATGGGTTTACGGAGGTCGCCTGCTGACTGGTGAACTCATTCCTGATGATGCTCGGTTTATTGGTGAAATCCATGCTATGCGTACCAACAAATATCAGAGTGCTCTTCTGATTGGGGAAGCTTTCCTTCGTAAAGCGGGATTGAGTGCTCATGATTTTCCAATCAGTTCATCATCTGAATCACTTGGTAAGCATTTTATTTCAGCTTAGTGTTGAGATGATACCTTTTCTACAGAGAATTTAACCTTTATCTTGTTTCCTTTTTCAGCTCATATGATAGAAAATTCCAGACATTCTGCAATAGGAAAAATGGTGTTGTCTAAATCTAGCAAGACAATAGAGAACGTTTCAATCGAGCAGAGAGCATCTCGGAAGAGAAAATTGGAGTTGAGTCATGAGTCTGAGGAGAATAGAGAGGAATCTCGAGACTCTTCTCAAGAATCCCCTGTTCGTTTGGGAACTGGATCTGGTTATCCCCCTTTCCAGCTTAGGACATCTTTGCGTATACGTGGATGTCGCAGCTGGTCGATGCCTCATCCCAATGACAACCTGGTGGATAGGAAAAGGAGTTACTATGGTCGTTCTGGTAACGATCTTTCTTTACTTGGCGATAATCATCCAAAACCTACTTTGGTTGAAATGATCGAGGATCATTTAGAGGGAAAAGAACTGCTGGCTATCCCGAGAATGATTCTTTGGTCCATGATGAGAGAGAAAACGCAGTGGATAAGGCCACTCATTTTCTTTTGTCCGGCGTTTTTACTCGTGACATGAATAAGCTTCTTCGGAAGGATCCCTTGGAGAAATTTCAGCGAGCTTCTCTTTATGCTGAAAAGGTGATATCTTTTTTGATTGCGCTAACAAAGTAATTTTCTTTGAGGATCATTTTAATTCGCTAATCTTTTTCTTTCTACTCCCTTTGTTCTTTCAGACTAAGACTTGTTTGGCGTCATATGCTTACGAAACTGCTCTTTGGAAACAACAGTGTGAATTCTTGGAAGATAAGTATAAAACTTTGCTTGGCAGGACTTCTGGTTCAGAGGCCGGTCCCTCAACGACTTCTACTGTTCCGGTCGTAGAGATTCGGGCCACGGGGACTGAAGACCAGGAGGTTATAAACAGGGTTCTGGAGATTTTCCGTGCTCAAGAACAAGCTAACCAAATGGCTAAAAAGTTAGAGGAGTTCCAATTTCAGAGTACTGCTCGGATTAGCGAGTTGGAATCTCAAGTATCAAGTCTTCAAGCCTCTTTAGGGGAGTATGAGGAGGATACTCCTCTTAGTGGACTCAGGGATCGTTATGGTCGTAATTCCGATGAAAAAGTGATTCGTGAATTCCTCAGTTCTACTGTTCATATGGCGCTGGTAAATCAAATGGTCGGTCCGCTCTTAGAAAATACGTTCAAGAAGGCAATTCATCAGTTGGTCGCCTTAGGATTGATAGATGATCGTCGAAAGGAATATTTTAAAGCGGCACATATTCGGCTGAACCGTTATGGCGAAGCATATTCCTCCTCCGAGCTTCCGGACGTCGTTTATCAAAATTTTCCTTTGGCTCACCTTGTTACAGAGTTTGGGAAACCGTTGCCAATTCCTCTTTCAGATATCAATGATGAGCTCGATAACAATTTCATCAATCAAGATGATGAAGAAGAAGATATTGACACAGCGGAGGAGAGAGAAGTCGGTAGCGAACAGAAAATTCCAGATAGCGACCAAGCTGTATGATATATTGAGAATCTCTGAAATAACCTTCGTAACTATTCACTATAGGTTTAACTGTAACATTACTTTTTCACCCCTTTGTTAAATAAACGTTTTGTATTCTATCCGTCACATCCTTTCGTGTTCTCTGTAATAATTCTGACAAGTCATTAACTTCGCCGTAATCATTATGCGTATGTCGTTTCAACTTCTAGTGTTTATTCCAAAGCTGATTTCTGTGTTTCGCGCCCTTTCTTTGGGTCTATTGTGTCTTTTCGTATAGTATAAATATAAAAGGTAAAAAAAACTTGACTCGCTATTTACCGCTATACTTATCTCTTTAACAGAATACTATTTCTTCAGCTCGTCGATAAGCTTTCTCGATATTTAAATTGTTCTTTTTGAAAATCCGATCATGAGTAATCTTTTTGGCAACACTTCGAAGCGTCCTTTTCGTGAGGGCGCTAGGAATACTAGACCGAAAAAGTCTCGAACAGAGGGGCCCTCGATAGAGCCTCCTCGTTCGTCTTCAATTACTAGGTCGGTGATCGATACTCCTGTTATCCCTTCTGAACCTTTTTCTGTAATTAGTTCGTCTTTTCTACCACCAAATTTTTTTTCTTCTACTGAAGTAGGAAGTAGGCCTTCCCCTGGTCGGGTGGCTTTTGGTGATTCGTCCAATGTGGAGCAGACTTTTGATATACCTGTTTCTTCAGGCGTTTCTTCTTTTGAGCATGGTTTTCATGGAGGGGATTTTGTTAATTCCCTTCCTTTTTCTACCTCTACTGCCCCGGTCGTCAGCGGAGGCCAAGTTGATGATGGCTCCTTTGTCAATCCCTCCGCAACACAACCTATTTCCCAAGATTGTCCTGATTATTTGTTTAATGATACTACTGTGATGACTACTTCTTTCGAATCTGGTGGTCCTTCTGGAGGTCGAACTGAGTCAAAGCCTGGTCGCCGGACCGTTATATCTGCTTCGGGTAAGGAAACCTCGGTTAGCCCCAACGAGAGGGAATCCCCTCGTTTGTTAGATGATCGTTGTATCCTTGAGCAGGTTAAGGATATCTTGCAGTCAGCGACTCCCCGCCCTGACAATGTCCCTCTTCTCAGTGAACTGCCGGGCTCTGTTGAGCCCGATGCTTTGTCCTGGGATCTGGGCTTGAGCACTATTTTGCCCGGTGAGTTGAGGAAGCTTGAGAGTACTTCCAATGTACGCCTTGTACAGTCACTAGTGAAGTTGAGCGAGCAGGTAGACCTATCTTTCATTATTTTTCCCGCTTTCATTTTGATTGCCCTGTTACATTAAGACTGCTTTCTTTTTCCAGGCTAAGTACTTTGCACTCCAGCTGGGTGTGCCAAATGACGATCTGTGGATAAGCAGAGATGCTTATCAACGACGTTTGGAATCAGAGTCGGCCAAGGTCAGAGGGCAGAGTCTCCAACTGCAGCTTGTTAATGATGATCTGCAAAAATTGCAAGAAGAAAAGTCTGTCTGGGAGAAAGAGAAAAGTGACTTGGTTCGGGTTGCTGCCCTAGCAGAGGAGTCTCGACGGCGGTCCTATGAGGAAGGTTATGATGCCGGTTATCTAAAGCGTCAGGAGGAGTTGATGGCGTTTGCTGGTAACATGACTCCTCGGAGGACTGTTTCTGCTAGTCGGCCTGTTGATAATTTTTCTCAGTGATCTGTTCGACCTGGCAGGCCTAGGGCTGTTTCCCATCTCCTCTATTTTTTTTTTTTTTTTTTTTTTTTTTTAGTGCCCAACTTTTTTGTGTAGTTGCTTGGGCTGAATTTTTTGTATTGGGAGAACGACTCAATTAAAAACTATGATCTTTTGCAGGCAGATCCTTGCCTTGATCAATTTTATTTTGTAGATATAATTTGTTATGCACGTTTTGCTGTTATGCATAAATATAACATCATGAAATAATCAGTATAGATTAGTATACTTATCTCATGTTGGTCTTCTCGGAGGACGTCTAGTCTTTGAAAATTTAGCTTTAGTCTTGCTTGATCAATGTTCAAGTAACTGAATGATACAACGTTTGTTTCTGCAAATCAAATTCTTTAAAATGAAGTATAAGAATGATGATCAACCTGAGCATGATCCTTTATGGTCTTCCAGAAGTCGTGTTAGACATAAAAATATGAATAGCAAGGCATCCATGTAGATAGTTGATCGAATATTTTAAAGAAATTCTCAGCTTTGTTGTCGCTGTTCGACCAGTCCCTTGTAAATTTGTCTTTTAGTTAAAGATATCTTATTTAAAGACGCGGTTGCTCAACGCTCTTTTTTTTTTTTTTTTTTTTTTTTTTTTCCCGAAACTGCAAAGTCGTTCTAGATAAGTTCTTAAGATCCATGTTTCTCTGTAGTGCTTGTGAGTTCCTTGTTCTTCGAATAAAGCAACCAATATATCATTTCTTTGATATGGGAGGAATTGGAAAACGTAGAATTATTAGCCAGATCTAGCATGTTCTGACCCCCTTCAGCAATTCTTTGGAATGTTAGGCAGTGACTTTGTTGAAGTCTTGAGTTATGACGGCTATTCTCCTGATTTCCATGTCAGATTTCTTGGATTCCAAATGAGGTCCGAACATGGTTAGCTAATAATTATTCTCTGTGACATATGAGGCAGTTACGACCTCGTAGGTCGGATTATGATGGTCTTGATTCTTTTAGTCGAGCTAACATCTTGATGTAACATCTGGAGCTCTTTTAGATCTGCTTTCTAGTGCATTGATCGAAGCGATCTTCTTTCGCATTTATCATCGATTCGACGATTCGACCAGTGAGGTGCCGTTCCAACTTACTTGCAGTTATTACGGGAAATCGAAAAGTTGCATTTTCGTCCCTTGATCAGGTTTCTATTCAGCCGTAGGATCATTTGCACGAGCGCCTATAAATATGTAGGCAGTTTCCATATCTTTTATTTTCTTCTTAGAAAAGATGGAGATCTCAGTTTCCTTAAATTTCATTTTGCCTTCTGATCCCATAATAATCAAAAAATCACATTATCGTGATTCATATCATAATAACTTAATTTTTTTCTGCCTTGTACTGACGAGTCCCATGGAAGCCCTACCTTGTACTGACGGGTCCCATGAGGCCTCGAATCTTGTATTTATGGGTTTGAGGTCCGTGGTTTCCTGTTTGCACATGGAGGGTTCATTTTTACCAGGCACCGCCGCTTTTGGATGTTACCTCCGGATTGATAGACCACCGGGGTGTGCTGGTAAAGTGCTCACCGCGACGGTCCTTGCGAGATGCTGCTTCAGAGTAAAATGTTTTAACTCTTAATGTAAAAGCAGTATCTTGTTGTGGGTGAATGAGTATTGCTGGTTATCTGGCTGGTAATGCTCATTTCATCTGGAAGAACATTGATCTTCAGAGCCTAGCCGTCGAACCAAAGAAGTCGACCATCCTGAGCAGCATGCTTCTTAGGTGGTCAGTTACAACCATCGAGGCACTAGGGAGGAGATTGCTGTTTCCGTGGACATTGTCGTGAAGATCCCAGATCCATAGGATAGGATCGTTTAATAGTTGTAACGATGTGTAAATCGTATATAGACCTTTGTAATCTAATCAGAGCTATTTGTATGTAATTTATTACATGTTCCTTGAACATAGATGAATAAAACATTACTATTATTCTTTTCATTCTTCTTGTCATTGATTTTGTTTTAATCTTGTCTATTAGGAGCGTTTATCGAGCAAATTCATTTATACTCAACTCATTTCCAAGATTTAGGTGTGTTTACCAATTCTTATTGATCGTTAAGACAGGTCGAGGAGTGTTTATTGAGCGGATCAATGTATACTCAACTCTTTTTGTTTAGACTTAGGTTTTTATACCAAAAGCCTTATAATCGTTAAGAATAATTGATGAGTGTTTATTGAGCGGATCAATGTATACTCAACTCTTTATTGTTTAGACTTAGGTTTTTTTATATCAATGCCTATTAGTCGTTAAATGTAGATGGAGGAGTTTTTATTGAGCGGATCAATGTATACTCGACTCGTTTTGTTTAGACTTAGGTTTTTAATACCGGAAGCCTATTAATCGTTAAAAAATAATCGAGGAGTTTTTATTGAGCGGATCAATGTATACTCGACTCGCTTTATTGAGACTTAGGTTTTCAATACCAGAGTCTTGTAATCGTTAAATGTAGATCGAGGAGTTTTTATTGAGCGGATCAATGTATACTCGACTCTTTTTGTTTAGACTTCGGTTATCGTACCAGAAGTCCTTTAATCGTTGAAAAATAATCGAGGAGTTTTTATTGAGCGGATCAATGTATACTCAACTCGCTTTACTGAGACTTAGGTTTTCAATACCAGAGTCTCGTAATCGTTAAGTGTAGATCGAGGAGTTTTTATTGAGCGGATCAATGTATACTCAACTCTTTTTGTTTAGACTAAGGTTATCGTACCAGAAGTCCTTTAATCGTTGAAAAATAATCGAGGAGTTTTTATTAAGCGGATCAATGTATACTCAACTCGCTTTACTGAGACTTAGGTTTTCAATACCAGAGTCTCGTCATTGTTAAGTGTAGATCGAGGAGTTTTTATTGCACGGATCAATGTATACTCGACTCGTTTTGTTTAGATCGAGGAGTGTTTATTGAGCGGATCAATGTATACTCGACTCGTTTGTAGTTAGATCGAGGAGTGTTTATTGAGCGGATCAATGTATACTCGACTCGTTTGTATTTTAAATTTGACGAATACTTATCGTAGGATCGCGAGGAGTGTTTACCGAATCAATCGATTTATACTCGATCTTGATTAAAAATCGCTAAAAACCTTTTGATTGTAAGCCTTTTCCATATTTGATTTGGTAGCTTGCAATCGTACGGCCGCTTTTTCTCTTAGAGCTTCAGTCAAATCAATATCATTTTCTCTTATCTTTCCATTTTCCTGGTCGTCATACATTTCAATCCTTGGCGTTGGAATTAACGTTTCGACAGGAATAACAGCTTCCGAGCCATATACTAGACTGAATGGGGTCTCCCTGGTTGAAGTTCTGACTGTGGTTCGATTGGCCCAAAGCACTCCTGGGAGTTCATCAAGCCATTTTCCTTTGGCTGCTCCTAATCTTTTTTCCAAAGATTTTATTATTTCTCGATTAGCTACCTCGGTCTGTCCGTTCGCTCTAGGATGTCCGACCGAAGTGAAATTTTGCTGAATTCCTAGTTTTGAACACCATTCAATTACCTGTTTTCCCCCGAATTGGGTTCCATTATCAGAAATCAAAATTCTCGGGATGCCAAATCGACATACTATGAATTTCCAAAGAAAGTTAATCACTTGGAACTGAGTTATCCGCGCATGGGCGATGCATTCTATCTATTTGCTGAAGTATTCAACAGCGACCAGGAAGCTTTCTTGGATCTAGCTGCTGGGAACGGTCCTACAATGTCCATTCCCCATTGATCGAACGGCCAACATACCGGTATTGGGTGCATGTTTTCTGCTGGTTGATGACATATATTAGCATGGACTTGGCCGTGATGACATCTTTGGACATATTGGATGGCATCGTTGTTGATGGTAGGCCAATAATAACCTGTTCGGAGGCATTTTAAAGCTAATGCCCATGCTCATTTCATGCATCTCCTTCATGTACTTCTCGTAGGATATCGAAGGTTTGCGATTCGGAGATGCATTTCAGAAGAATTCCTGATACCGATCTTCGGTAAAGTTTTCCTTCTACCAACGTATATTTTGGAGCCCAATATTTTATTTTCCGAGCTTCATTTTGTTCAAGTGGCAATTTTCCTTCTCGAAGATAGTCTATCATTGGAGTCATCCAGTTTTCTTCAGCTTCTTCGATTTCCATTATTTCGAGGACTGGTTTTTCATCGATATAGATTGCTGGTGCGTTGGAGATTAACCAGTTGATCACCCTTTCGGTTTTTCCGTCCTGGGATCCAGTGAACCTAGAAAGTTGATCAGCCCATTTATTTTCCGAACGTGGGATGTTCTGTATACCGAAATTTTCGAATTTTTCAGCTAACTTCTTTACTTTGGTGAGGTATTTTACCATGTTAAACTCCTTAGCCTCATATAGGCCTTCTATCTGTCTTTGTACTAACTCTGAATCAGTTAATACTTTAAGTCTTTTAATGTTGGCCTTAATTGCCATTTCCATTCCTGCGATCAGTGCTTCATATTCCGCTTCATTGTTTGTTACAACGGAGTCCAATGTTATCGCATAATTTAGATCCTCTTTATTTGGTCCGGTGAAGTTGATTCCGGCACCTCCTCCTTCTCGGCACGAAGCACCGTCAACATGCATTAACCAGGTCTGGCTTTCTATGATCAATATATCGTCGTCAAGGCTGTTCATTGGTTCGGTCACTTGTGTCGGAGTTTCCAGTAGGAAGTCAGCTAATACTTGGGCTTTAATTGCAATTCTTGGTTTGTACTCGATTTCGAATTGACCAAGTTTGATTGCCCATTTGATTAGTCTTCCAGAGGCTTCTGGCTTTGCTAGACCTGTCTTAGTGGTTGGTTTGTTAAAACCACGATTTTGTAGGTCAAAAAGTAAGGTCGGAGTTTTCGTGCTGCTACTACTAAGGCCAAAGCGAATTTTTCAATCTCCAAGTAGTTCTTCTCCGCCCCTTGTAATAATTTGCTTAAGTAATAGATAGGCTTATATTCCAAATCTACTATTTTGACAAAGACTGAGCTAACAACCACATCGGAAATCGAGATGTAGATATATAATGGTTCCCCTTCGGTTGGTTTGGCCAACAACGGGGATGTCGTCAGATATTCTTTTAGTTGGTCGAAAGCATGATTGCATTCTTCTGTCCAAACAAAGTTTTTTGCCTTAACAAGGGTTTGGAAGAAAGGCAAACTTTTGTCAGCCGATTTGGATATGAATATGTTCAATGCTACTATCTTCCCTACCAAGCTTTGTACTTGGGAGATGGTTTTGGGCGGCTTCATTTCAGTTATTGCTCGAATTTTTTCTGGGTTGGCTTCTATTCCTCGTTGATGTACTAAATAGCCCAAGAACTTTCCTGATTTAACACCGAAGGTGCACTTTGCAGGATTTAGCTTCATGCGGTATTTCCTCAATATTTGGAATCATCGATCAAGATGTCTTATGTGATCCTCTTCATTCATAATTTTGACTAGCATGTCATCCACGTAGACCTCCATTATTTCTCCAATTAATTCTTTAAACATTAGGTTTACTAACCTTTGGTAAGTGGCCCCGGCGTTCCTTAACCCAAATGGCATAACTATGAAGCAATATACTCCTTGCTCGGTTATGAATGCAGTTTTCTCTTGGTCTTGCTCATTCATGTATATTTGATAAAAACCTTGGAAGGCGTCCATCATGCTGAAGATTGAAAAACCAGCGGTTGAGTCGACTAGTAAGTCGATCCTCGGGAGCGGATACGGATCGCGCGGACACAATTTATTAAGGTCGGTAAAATCATTGCACATTCTCCACTTGTTATCTTTTTTATCCCCTTTTGCTACTAGAACAACATTAAATAGCCATTCCGAGAAGTGTATTTCCCGAATTTGTTTTGCTTTGAGTAGTCTTTCTACTTCTGCTTTGATGATTTTATCTTTCACTGGCCCATGATTTCTCTTTTTTTGTCTAGCTGGTTTTGCTAAAGGGTCGATTTTTAGCGAATGGTTGATTACTCGAGGGTCAATCCCTTCGATGTCATTCGCACTCCAAGCGAAGACATCCATATTATTTCTGAGAAAGTTGATCAACATTACTTCCCCTTCCTTGCTTAATTCGGTACCTATTCTTGTTGTTTTCGATGAGTCTCCCTGTACCAGAATGACGTCCTTATGTTCTAGTGGCTTTAAGGCTAAATCCAGCGTCTCCTTTCCCTTTTTATCTATTCGGTCACTGCTAGGGATTTCAACCTCGTTTCTACCAACAGCATCTTCGAGCTTTCTTTTGCTCGGGGTGATTGCTTCAGGGGGGTTTCTCAAAGTTAACAATGTGCTGTAGCAATCCCATGCCATACAATGGTCATTTACTATTTCCCTGATACCTGTGTCGGTTGGAAATTTTAACTTCTGATGATAAGTTGAGACAACAGCTCGAAATAGGTTGAGGGCAGGTCGCCCTAAATTGCGTTGTAGGCAAATGGAGTTTCTACTACTAAAAATTTTACCAGTTTTACTGTTCGACATGGTTTCTTTCCGAGTGAGACACTCAGGGTTATTGTTCCACTGGGAACAATTTCGGATCCTCTGAACCCCACCAACGGTGTAGCTACCTTTTGGAATGTTATTTGCCCCAAGTTCATCTGGGCTAGGACCTCTCTAGAAATGATATTTGCTGAGCTTCCGTTATCGATCAGGATTCTTTTGATGTTGTAGTTCGCTATCTCTAGCGAGACCACCATCGAGAAATCGGGGCTATCTTCTTTAGTGTCCCAAACTAGACTCTTGGGTACTTCGCCCTCGTTAAAACTGATCAGCTGGTTGTTTGATGACTTACTTTCTAGAGTCCAAACTTCTCTTGGGTATTTCAAACCCCCGATTATGGATCGAGCAGTCCTTCGTCGAGCATTACGACTATCCCCGCCGGCGGGTCCTCCGGAAATTGTATGGATGGTACCATTGACCTGGTCATGTTTTAACTCCTACGCAGGGCCATCCTCGGGTGACTTTCGACGGGAATTTCTCCTTTGATTACTATTCCGAGGGCTCCTACTTCTTCCTCTTTTGCGGTTATCCCGTTCTAAATAGTCGTCTAGTTTTCCTTGTTCGATTAGTTTTTCTATTTCCCTCCTGAGGTGAAAATAATCTTCGGTGCGGTGCCCATGCGCCCTGTGATATTTGCCGTACCACTCATAGTTTCGGGCGCCAGGTCTAGGTTGAGCGATTTTCTTTGCTTCCGGGATCCAATTATTCCTTTCCAGGACAGGCAGGATTACTTCTATCAGAATAGTTAATCTTGAGTGTTCTACTTGATTAATCATGTTCCTGATCGCCGGTTTCGCGGTTCTAGGCCTTTGATAGATGTTTGGTCGTCTATCCTGATCATTCTTGTTGTACTCCAACCGCTGGAAAACATTACCTTTTCTAAATGTCCCTTCATAATCTATGGATCTTTGGGTAGGGATTCTATCTTGCCGTTTTGGGCCTGAGCCCGAAACTTTATTCTTGTTCTTATCTTTAAAAGAATTCATCTCTTCCTGGGTCATATACTTAGACGCCAGGCTCATGATGTCCGCGAACGTTCTTGGTTGTTTTCGGCTGAGGGCGTTTCCGAACTGCCTATTCTTTGTGAGGTCGAAGAGAATCGAGATTATGTAATCAATATTGGGGGAATCGATTTTGAGTAATTCGACTTAAAATCTTGCCAACCAGTTCCTTAAAGATTCACCTTCTTGTTGATAAATGGTTCCTAAATAGCTCATCGGCAATTTTTGTCTTTTCTGACTGGCGAATTGCTGTGTTAGCTTGTTACATAATTCTCGAAAACTGAATATGGAGTTGGCTGGTTGTTTGGCGAACCAGTACAAAGCTAATCCTTCTAATGTGGTCACCATCAGCTTAGCGGTGAACTCCGCCGAGTGTGAATACAAGTTCATTATGTTTGTGAAACTGAAGATATAGTCATCTGGATCGGTGGTTCCGTCGTATCTGGGTAGTCTACCCGGAACCTGTCCGATTGACTGTTCCTCTTTTATTTCTCTGCAAAAGGGGGAGCACGCTGCTAGGCTCTCCTAGAGTTCTGTGGTTCTAGTCCACGGGTTTTGAACGGGTCGTAATCGTTGCTCGAGTCGTTCTTGTACAATTTTTTTGATTTCTGTTTCCGAGAATCGCATTGTTCTTGGTCGATTCGGGATTTCCTCGCTAGCGTCATCCTCTATAGGGATTATGGTATGTTCCTTTGATTCGTTGCGTTGTGGTCTCCTTCGATCCGCTTTTCTTCGAACGTTGTTATCGGAGGGTTTAGAATTCCCCTGCTGCGGGCTGTGTAGCGAGCGTCGCTCGCTCGCCGGGCTGTCAGCTTCTTGAGAGATTTGATCGTTCTGCCTCGGCGTTCTTTGAGTGGGATTTACCCTAGTAGTTCTAACGTTTCGAGGAACTTGTTCGAGTACGAGTAATTCCTCTGGGGAGAGTGATTTAAGGAGCATAGCGATCTGTCGAAATTTCTCCTGAGCATCTGACAGGGGAACTGGGATCGTTGGAGCCACATGTTCTTCCGGTATTGTTCCAGTAGGGATCCCTTGTGGTTCCTCCTGATTCTGATGATGCTCATTCTGTTGCTGGTTGTCATTGGATACACGGGCATTATTATCGGTATTGCCCTGTAGATCCTCAGACGTGTCACGTTGGTTGGTCGTGTTACTTCTTGTTCCATTACGAGCGCTCTTCCTTGGGCGAGCCATATGTCGATCGAATAATTAACCTAGCCCCACGGTGGGCGCCAACTGATTTAACCGGATTTCGTCGGGTTAATTATATCAGTGAATATGGAGATTCTCAATTTATTTTTAAGGGCTCTGTTACTTTATTCAGGATGGATCAAACTCAAGGAAGAACTATTTGAAGGGAACAATTAGGAATTATTATAATCAACGTAAAAAATAACATGAATATTAAAAGAAAGCTCTTTTCTTTATTGAATAATCTAGGATTTTGCTGATATGCAGAATGTGGTAGCGTATTTTCTGTGTATTCGAAAAAAGTCCCCCTAATACAATGACTAACTAGGTATTTATATCATACAAAACCTAGCTTTACAAGGAAATATAATCCTAATAGAACTCGGCCCAATTGTCCTTCTTGAGTCCGGAGTGTAGTCTTCTTGTCGATGAGAGTTGTATTTGGCCGGGTCGATAAGATGATCCCGAACTGACTTGTCTGGTCGAACCGATCTTTTATTCTTCAGTCGATCCGCACATTATAAGGGGTGTGAAATAGCCCCCATCAACTTAATTAAAGATCATGTGGAAAAAGGCAATGTAATGATTGAGTATGTTCATACAGACAATCAGATTGCTTATATTTTCACTAAACCTTTAAGTGAAGTAATAAGGTTCTCAACTCTAAGAGATGAGCTGGGACTACTTAATTTGGATGCATAAGCTGAGGGGTAACTTATCAGAAGACTGAAGTTCATCAGCACAGTCATTCGTTCTCATATTCAAGGATTAACTCTCAACAGACTAGTTAACTTATGAATTCTTAAAGTCAGGAAGAACGTGTAAGACTAGCGGTACTTCTGATTAAAAGATGAAATTTGTTAATGACAGTTAGTTGAAGTTATGTTATCCAAAGATCTGTTCTTAATTCTTGAAGATCGAAGAATAAATTATCTTCCTGGATTGACAAACAGCAGAGGAAGATTACTAGCTATTGGCTTTCTCTAGTAATAACAGATAACATATCACTCGTCTGTCTGATAAGGTAAACTCTACTCATCTGATATCTTATATAAGCATGGTTATAAATCGTATCTTAAGAAACACGGTTTTATAAGTAACAGATAGGCGTCGATAGAGTTTCCCGCCCGTCCGACAATAAAATAATAAAATTAAAATCCGCAACTCTCACCCTCACGATTTAAAACTGTCAGATCAATCCTACGTATCAGATTAATCACGATAACCAAAACCTAAGGAAACGTATAAAATCTGATCTGAACAGACCAGTCGTCTTACGCACACAAAAACTCTCAAATTCTCTAACTCTCCAAGCTACCTGCTTTCTAGCTCTTTGTTTTCTACCGATTTTCTTCACTCAATTCACGAAAATGGCGAATCGCTGAAGGAAAATACCTGAACTACGACAAATTCTTTGCTACCGGTACTGATCTGATGAGAGAAATTATGAAGAAAATTAAAGAAGCATCACTGGTACCCGTCTTAGAGGCTCATGAAGATAGAGTTTATCTGGAGGATGTAGAACACTTCTACAACACCAGAGAATTCAATAAAGATGATACTACTATGACTGCCACTATTGGGGGCAAGAAGATTTGTATCTCTGCGGCCGTGTTAAGTGAGGTGTATGGGCTAAAGAATGAGGGAGGAGATGTAACAGACCTTGGGTCTGCAAAACAAGAAGAGTTTTGGTTGGTTTGTGCAAAAGAGGGAGAGGAGATGTCTGGGTCTCTGATGAAGACTCAACTGAAGGATGAGTTTCAGAGATTTGTAGATATCATTGCAAAGGTACAGGATTGTAGTACAAGTTCACTGGATGGTTTGCCCAGAAGGAGGTATTACACCATGATTTGTATCTACTATAGTCTGAAGGTTAACTGGGCAGTTCATGTCTATGATCTGTTAAGTGACAAGAAGACAAACTATGCCATATTACTCAGTCATCTGTTCGCCAGTTTAAGTTGACCAATGGGTGGTGGGAAGCCCACTCATGCTGGCAAGGAGTTCAAACTATATGAGCCCGTTAGAAGTGTGGTTACTTCTAAAAGAAAGACTGCTGCAAAAACTGCAAAGGCCTCTTCTAAGAAGAGCAAGAAGGAAGGTCGAACTAGTAGGTCTGCCGATCAAACAGTAACCACTACTGTTAAAGCTGGATCAGCACAGTCTGAAGTTGTCATTCCTGAAAAGGTAATTGATGACTTCACCAAAGAAATTGAACAAATGGAGACTGGATCATCTCCAGAAAGGACAAAATCTGAGGAAGTTGTCCCTGTTCAAACCAAAAAGAGAATGAGGACAAGGAGTGCTGCTAAAGGACCTCCTAGACCTGAACCTTCAAGGAAAATCACTAAGTCAAGAGCAAAAAGAAAGGTTACATTCTTTGAAGAACCAACAGAAACGGTGAGAGAAACACCAGCAACAGCAGAGAGACCTATTATTAATGAAGAACCTTCTAAAGAAACTGTTGTTGAACCGGCTGGAGAATCTGCTGTTGGAGTGTCTGCTGAAGACTCATCTGTTGCACTATCTGCTGAAGTTAGAGAAGAACAGCAGACTAGTACAACAAATGAAGGGGATGCACTTCTTCTGCACCCTACTCCTGTTGCTGCCACTCCACTTCAATCAGTGGAGAGTCCTGAAGCAAAGAAGAAAAGGACTGGCAAAATTACAATCCCTTACCTTACTGCTGGTGAAAAGAAAAGATTAGATGAAGCAGAAAGGAAAAGAAAGGCTGAAGAAAAGGCTGAGGAAGATCGCCTTAAAGCCCTTGAACTCAAAAGGTTGGAAGAAGAAGCCAGCAAAATGACTCAAGCTCAAAGGGATGCTGTTGAGGCAGCAGAGTTGGCTGCTGCTATTGAGGCAAGTGCTAAGGACTCACATGGTCCTAAGCATACTGGTGGCATTGTCATAGGTGAACCCAGAGATCCCACAAAACCTATACCAGTCATGCCTGCTCCAAAAATTCAACCTAAAAGAAGAGAAGAGGTCAAACTGGCATTGGAGATTGTCAGAGATGACCCTGATGCTTTTGAAGAGTTCATCAAAAGGTTGGATGCTGAGAATGCAAGGATTACTCGTCTAACGATGTTCAATAAAGAGAAGATCAGATATAACAGGTGGAGAGACTATCGTCTGACAAAGAGTAAAGACCAAATTGCAAGCTGGAAAGCCATTGCTGATGAAGAAGCCTGGGTGCTAAAATGGCTTGAGACTGATTCTATTACTCAAGCATTAGACTCAGATTTCTTTTTGGACAAATTAAGGCTGAGGATCAGTCATGTTGTCAAGGCTGAAGCAAAGAAGTTAAATGACTCAGTTCCTGAAGAATATGCTGAAAATGAAGACCTAAAGGAACGGTCAATAAAGTTGGCAGTTTCCCAGACAATGGAAACTTGGGCCAAGAAGACTAGGAATATGGGAGGACAACCAAGTTCTATGATTCCTCTTCCAAGTCTGAAACACATTATCTATGGTCCTACTATTAGGCCATATGAAGAACTACCAGAAAATCCTATCTCACCTTTTGTTCCTATTGATGATCTAACTTGGATTACTCACAGGACTGCTCTGGATGAAGCTGGCACAAGGCGTACCATCATAAATGTTAAAAAGATCCAAGCACCCCCTGCTGACCAAGGCTAAGAGAAAGAAGGAACTTCTGATCCTGCAGTTCAAACCATAGGAAAAGAGGGTACTTCTGACATTGCTGATCAGGACAAAGAGAAGGAGAAGTAAAGCATTTCTGATCTGGTAGATCAAAACAATGAAAAGGAGGACAAATCTGAACCAGCTGATCAAGCAAAGGAAAAGGAAACTACTCAAAATCAAGCTGATCAGATTACTGAAAAGGAGGCTACTGCTGAGCAAAATGATCAGACTAAGGAGAAGGAAAGCACTCCTAGTCAAGCTGATGAGACCAAGAAAGAAGACCCTGCTACTGGTCCAATAGATCAGATTACTGAAGAAACAACTCCTGCAGAAGATCAGACTGCTGAAAAGGAAATTCTTGCCTTACCTCCAATTCCAACTGAAGTTGCCTCTACTTCTCAGAACTTACAGCAAGCATCTCTGTTGGATTCAATTCAGCAGATGATCTCAAAATCAATGAAGGAGTTAGAAGAGAATGTAACTGCAAATATGTTGGCTGTTGTAAGTCAACCAATTCAGAAAGCTGCTGCTGTTCCAACCTATCTGACAGAAGATACTGCTCAGAATGTCAAATCTATCTGTCAAGATATGGATGTACTCAGGAGAAGAACCCAAAGCACAGCTGCTGGTTGGAGAGATATTACAGAAACAGTTGAATTGGCCATCCAAGCTAAGGATGAAACCATGGATAATATGATGAGAGACTTCAAGACATCTGCTGATTTGATGCTGGCAACTCAAATTCAGTTAGGTGACCAAGGTGAGGTCGTTCTCAACAGAATAGGTGCATTTGAAGCCAATCAACTAAGACAACAAGCTCAACTGGATGCTATGGAAGAGAACATCAAGCTTCTCTGTGATTCCCTTCATATCATGTTGGTCCCAAGTGGTCAGATGAGGTCTAGGGGGGGGGGTGAATAGACCTCATGACTTTAAAAAATTTCTTAAACTTTTCTTCTATAAGTAGAGTTCACTCATCAGCAAAATAAGATGACTGAGCTGATTTTGTACTCAGCTTATCAGCAGAGTAAGCTGATCTTATTCGTGAGACTACTATGCTGATTTAGCACTTAGCTTATTCAGTAAAGTAGACTACTATGCTGATTTTGCTTCATCAAACTTATATAATCAGAGTTTCAAACAATGATGCAGCGGATAATGTATATGTGTTTTTCAAACAATGTTTTCAACTCAATAAAACTTTTAAAGCACAAAGAAAGTTTTACCCCAAGTTGGAAATTCCTCAAATTAAAAGACTCTTCTTTTAAAGCATTTACTTAGCTTATGAAATATGCAATGCAAGACAATTAAAGTAAATAACACAAGGAATTTTTATAGTGGTTATACAGGAACAAATCCTCTTAATCCACTCTTCCAAGTCACTTAGATCTTGGGTTATACTATAAACACAAAGTTTACAATATTTCTCCACTTACACCAAAACAACAAATGAGAAGGCTGTAAGCTCACAATAGGAAATCACTAAGAAGACCTATCCTCCGAAGTAATATCACTCACAAATATGGATATCTACTTCTCACAACACTCAGTTGAATATCACTCAGATATACAAGGGTTTAATCTTGTTCTTCAACAATCAGCTTCGTCATAAGATGACTAAGCTTATGATAAGATGACTCAACTGATGGATTCTTGCTCTAAAGATTTGATCTTGAAAGTGTGCAAGTCTCTCTTGAATCTTCAGTTTACCATCTATTTATACTCTTGGATTTGTAATTTTGCCTGTTGAAGGTTGGCAAAATTGCATTTAAGTCCTTGAGCAACGGTCATAATTTGAATGGTAACTTTTGCAACTGTACTTTCTGCACTGTTCACTGTACACTCTGCTGTACTTTTTGTCAGCAACATTTAATGCACTTAGCTTGTTACCGTTGGAGAGCTTACTGACCGATTTTACTTAGCTGATGGGATCCACTATGCTGATGATCACTAGTCTTATGTACTAGTCTGATGCACAAGTCTGATCACTAGTCTCATGCACTAGTCTGATGCACTAGTCTGATCACTAGTCTGATCACTAGTCTCATGCACTAGTCTGATCACTAGTCATCTCATGATCAGTCATCTGATGATCACCCATCTCATTTCCACCAAGCTGATTTTTAATCTTTCACTAATATGATTTTCACTCTTATCATAAGATTGAATCTTCATTTCTTGAATACTTCTGTTCTTGAATGATTCTCTTTTAAACCAAGTATCCAATCTTCAAAGGCTTACTAAGCTTCCGTAACTTAGTTGATGACACCTTTTTGTTATCATCAAAACCTTTTAACTAACTTAATTAACTCAACTGATAAGATCACTTAGCTGTTCTTGAGTTAATAAATTCTTCCAACAGATCACACCAATCTTGCCAAAATATCCAATCAACCCTGCTGATGATGACAAAAAGGGGGAAGATAGGGTACTCAGGGAAGATAAGGTACCTTCTGATGAAGAAGAAAATGCTGAATTAGAAGGAACTGAAGTGTTGGGGGAATCTGCTGCTGCTGAAGATGAGAATGCTGATGAAGATAATGAAGGCACAAGCAGACCAACAGAAGAGAAGATCACAGAAGAAGAGGAAAAAGCTGAAGAAACTGAAGCTGAAACAAAAGCTAAATCTGACAAAGAGATAACTGCTGCTAAGGATTCAGCTGAAGAACAGCTTGATCCTGATGTTAAGAAGAAAAAGTTGGAGCTATAAAAACAGAAATTCTTTGAGGAGTTGGAAGCTGAAACTTCCAAACCTGCTGAAGAAAATGAAGAAAACAAGGAAGCAGAAGACAAGACAGTAGACTAGTTTTGTCTAAGTTACTTATGTTGAAATCCTTGTAATCTTTTATTTTTGCACATCTTATCTGTTTAAACTTGTAACATGTAATCTTTTCAAATCTATAAAAGTTCAAGTTTGACTCCAACAGACTACTTCTATCTCAGAAATTTTTTAGGACCAAAACTTTAGTGTAGGTACAGGTACTTAGCTGAAGTTTTGTCATCATTAAAAAGGGGGAAATTGTTGGATGAAGATGAAGATAAAGTGCAAAGAAGATAAGAAGTTAAGGGAAGGTTTTGATGGTTTCCAAAACGTCAAAATCAGCTAAGTATGGAAAGCTTAGTTCCCTTAGAAGAATTTTGAACAAGTAAAAGAAGACATCAGAAGAGTTCAAAATTCAAAGCCCAGAAGACTACCGATCTCGTGCTGAAACAGCGAACAGAAGGGTAGGTCATCAGCTGACTCAAATCAGATTAGTTCAGTATTTGATCAGCAGAGTATCTATCAGCAGAGTTGCTTCGATCAGCAGAGTAGAAGAGATCATGAGAGAAGTCCAACGGTAATAAATGCACCTAGTGTAATAAATGCTGCAAGAAAAGGGTAATAATGACAAATGATTGAAGAATATTCTCGGATCAGCAGAGTGCATTTAATGCAGCTACAGGAAAGTACAGCAGAAAAGGTACTGTAGAAGGAAGTCGTTCTGAAATTGGGCTAAGGCTATGGATTTGATTTGTGACTTCCTTCAACGGTCATATTTTCAAATCCAAGTATAAATAGAGCTGAGTTCGAAGAGAGACATACACAACAACAGTTTGAGATTTCGTTTTGAAGCTGAAAATTTGTCTAAGTCTCAAGGAGCTCGAACAGCTCACTCTTCTGGTGGAAGTCATCTGTTGACAGAAACCCAGTTGAAGAAATCAGAAAAATACAATCTGAGTGAATTTGTATTAGCTGAGTGTTGTGCGAAGTTTAAATCCATCTTTGTGAGTGATTTAACTTCAGAGGATAGGATTTCTGAGTGATTTCCTGTTGTGAGCTTATAGCCTTTTCATTTGTTGTCTAGGTATAAGTGGAGAAATATTGTAAACTGTGTGTTTATAGTATAACCCAGAATCTAAGTGATCTGGAAGAGTGGAATAAAGGATTTTTATCCATATAACCACTATAAAAATTCTTTGTGTTATTTTTGCATTTAAGTTTTCTTGCATACTTTGAAATTCCATAAGTTTACACTTTGAATTGTCAAAGATTTTAGAAGGAGTTTTAAAACTGGGGATAAAATCTTTTTAAGGACTTAGTCTAATTGTGAAAAACACTTTCAAACATCCGCTGCAATCATACTCTTGATAAAACTGTTTTGCTGAAAAACAGCTAAGTAGTTGTAAGAAGAGTGGTCACTCTGCTGTTCAAGATTTATTTGACGATCAGCATAGTCATCTTACTGTTTTTCATCGGCTTAGTCTGCTGACAGAAGACTGAAAAGTTTTTAAGTCAAAAAAAAAATTTTCAGAGGTCTATTCACCCCCTCCCCCTCTAGACCTCATCTGACCACTTGGGACGAACACATCTAAAGCAATGGCAATGTATGTGCCTGTTCTGAAAAGAAAGGCTTATGAGGTGGAGGATGCTGAAGACTTGGAGGAACCTAAGGAAGAGGTTCCTACCAAAAAGCAGAGGAAACTGGTTAAAACAGCTCAGCTTGCTGTTAAGAAGAACGTTGAGGAGCCCAGGGAAGTGGCTCAAAAGAAGAAGGTGAAGACTTCTGTTCAAACAGTCCTGCCAACTGTTGAAGCCAGAACAGATCAGTCAGGATCAAATGAGGTAGCTGATGCTATAATAAATCAGACTACAGAGGAAATCAAGAACATGTCTCCTGCTTCTTCTTCAAGAACACAATCTGCGGAGCGTCCTGATGAAAATGTTGCTCATAGGACAAGAAGCCAAATCAGAGATACAGGAGCTTATGTGCCCGTTCGAGGAAGTGCAAGAAGGACTGTTAGAAAAAGGATGACATTTGTTGACTCACCCACTGAGTTAACAAATTTAGTTAGAGAAAGCCCTCAGACCACAGAGAGGCCTGTTGGAGCTGAAGAAACATCTGTTGCTGAACAGACAGATGCGCAACAGATTACTCAAGAAAAGCCAACAGTTGAGGTTGCTGAACCTCAAGATGATAAAGACGTTTTGATCATCAGTCCCATTGCAGCTTCACCCCTTGCATCTGCTGCTCCTCAACATGCCCCAGCAGATAAGGGAAAGAGAAAGATTCTTATCAGGAAGAACAAGATATTTGCTGTTGATAAGAAAAATAGGGAGGAGGCTGAGCAAAGAAAAAGGGACGAGCTGGAAGAAAAGAGAGTCCTTGAGCTAAGTAAGATTCAAGAAGCTAAGGCTGAAAAAAGAAGGAAGATGTCTGAAGCAGAGAGGAAAGCTGCTGAAGACGCTGAACTTGATATGGTCATTGATCTTACGTGGTTTCGTATATGATCAAAGAAGTGAAGAAAATAGCTAAAAACACAATTAAATGAATGAAAGATCAGTAATATGTATATTCCGAACGTGCGAGTACATATTACAAGTAATGGGGTCCTATTTGAGCATTATAGGATGCCTTACAAGCTAGAGGAATAATACATAATAAGTGACCTATGCTAACTTTCCAAGATGGCTCCGAGCAGCAGCTTCGAGTAGAGAGCACCTAGGAAAGCGTGTCTGGCGTCATAAATGCTGGTGGTATTTATCGTTGAAATGGTGAGCTAGCTGGTCCATCCGCAGGGATATATTTCTCAACCCGAAAGGCTTGGGCCTGTGATCGGCCCAATAGTAACCTCCGATCGTGAGCTCTCTCTGGTTGATCGGATTGCAAAGACTGTGACTTGGGCTCGATTCTACATTTCCAAGGTCAGGATTCATGTTCTTCGCTCTTGTCAGGGCTCCTCAAAGTAGAGTCCAAAATATCCCTCATCAATACTCCCCCACTTCTCGAGCGCAAAGTTAAGCTTAAGCTCGAAGAAGTATGTACTGCTTCGATCAGGGGGATGAGCAAACCATCTATAATGTGCTTCGGATATGCCTCGTTAAAAACCTAACTCGAAAAAACCCATTGGGATAAAAACCGAATTAGGGAAAAAGAGTGCACATCTTGGAAACAATCTAATGGCTTTACTGTGATGATATAAAATTTGACATTAACAACCTTCGTCTGGCCTTTCGAATTGATTCATGAACAAAGTATACTTCCACATTGGTTACCGTACTGCCGCAATCGGCTCCTTATTTTCGATCACAGGACAAAGCGAAAGAATGGGTCGATAAATGAACATCGATACCCAAGAGGCGTGTCTTTTCATATGTGGCTTCTCGGCTTCCATTTGCAGAAAGTATAGGGGTCTAAAATGCAATTACCAGAAAGATAGTTTTGAATTAGCCCTGAGGGAGTTCAACCGTCACGGTTATCCGGGGTCCGGCTTGCAATTTACCTTTTTAACCTTGTATATATATGTTGACTTGTTGAAAATTATTTACAAGGCAACTTTCTTCCCAAGATCGGAGCATAGAGATCGAAAGAGCTGTTATTTTCGTATACTTGCTTCTTCCTAACAATGTCTAGTTCGAGAAATCTGAGGGGCAAGCGCAAAGTCAGAGAAGACCAAGAATCTGATCCTGTCTTGAGGCTTATTGATAATTTCGAGGAAGGGGAATTTGATCCCGAGCGTGAGGATGTTGATCAGGTTGAAGATCTTGAGGAAAACGTGGTAGAGAAGTATAGCATCGGTGATAATGCCTTTGTTAGGATATACAAACCAGAAGGTCCTTATAGAATGGTCGGTCATAATAAGGCTGAGCTTGGCGCCGATTAAACTTCCTGCATTTTTGGTAAGGACGACCGCCCTTATTTGGATAAAGAGTTCGGGAAATTTCTTCCTAAGGGTTTTTCGATCGTCATCCCTTCTTATCGTCAACGCGCGATTGATCCTCCAGCGGGGTGTCAGGCATTTTATGAAAAGCAATTTTCTCATGGATCAAGCATCCCTTTTATTCCCATGATCAGAAGCATCTTAACGTCTTTTTCTCTTTCCCTCGCTCAGATTCTTCCGAACTCTATTGCGTACGTTGTAGCATTCAGCGTTCTTATGGAAGCCAAAGGGGAAGAGGCTTCCTTTCGGAATTTCTGGCAAATGTTTCAGATGGATATGTCTAAGGGCTCCAACGCGGGGTTCATATATTTCTCTCAACTGTCGAGTCGGCCCATCCTTTCGAGTGTGGCTATGGATAAAACCAAGGGCTGGAAAAGAAGGTTCTTCTTCGTGAAAGGTCCTGATATCCCCGTCTCGGATGGAATTTCGAAAACTAGACCGTACCGACGGGATGGCGTAGGGTCTTGGGTATACGGTCGCCGCAGAATCAAGGAAAAGCTTAGTCATCACCTTTCTGACGAACTATTGGAACAATTGCAGTCCAATCCCTACCAGACCATGCTACTTGTTCAAGAAAGGGTTTTGAGGATGGCAGGTCTGAGTAAATGCGATTACCCCGCTCCGATGGTTGAATTTTCTCTTTCTTCGTTAACTCGATCCCTTGACGGGTCTATCCAACCGTTCGGAAATATGTCCGAACCGGCTGCTTTACCACGCGCCCCTCTTACATTAAGTATGCTACTATCATTCGTATTTTAATGCGCGATAAATTGTATTTTCTCATCTAGCTTTCTAAATGCATTGCATTTTCTTTGCAGATCAAACTGTTGAGAAGTTCCGACTGTCCCTTGTTCGTTTGATCGAGACCGCCACTTTCAGGCGTGTATCAAACCAATCCCAGCAAATAAAGGAAATCAATCCGGAAGGAATGGAAATAAGTAATTTGGTCGTTGACCCGATTGATATGCCAGCTATACTCCCAGCTTTGAGAGGGGTTGGCGGCACAAGTTCGTCGAATCCGGCTGTAGCGGATCCTTTACGCAGCGTATTCTCGATTGAGACTTCTAATCCATCATCCGCTGGTTACAGTCAATATTCATGGAACTGTATTTTGGGTATACAAGAACATGAGGAGCGTATGGCTCGGAAACGAAATGCTGACCATCCAGGGCCCTCGAGGAGGGTAAAACCGTTTGGCAGGAGCTTCGACTCGGTTCCTTGTCGTCCAGGTAGATCTTAACCGGATGTAGCAGACTTCATGGATGAGCATTTTTGCGGGTGTAGGGCCGCCGAATATCCGGAGGAAGGAACCATTTTGTCCGATCTCGGACCTGATGGTGAAAATGAGTTTGACAAATCCACAAAAATCTTTATGGCCGGACGGTTCAAGCGGGATTTGCTTCACCATACCGTGAAAAGCGACTTCGATGTCCTGAGTAACATCTCTCGAACCTACCAGGAGGTAATAATTGTTAAGTTTTGAGTACTTTATCTTTCTTGATTCTTAAATAGTCTGCTGACATGCTTTACTTTTTCACATGCTGGGGATTATTTCGCCCTTCAGACTTATCGTTTAGCATTGCTGGAACAAGAGTCACAAGAGGCTCACAATGCGCTTGCACAGACTCTGGCCGAGAATAGAACGCTTCGGGCTCAACTGGACGATGCTACGAGTAGACTAACAGATAACCGTCGTGAATTATCTAAAACTAAGAAGGAGTTAGAGAGTAGTAACAAAAAACACACCCTGTCCGTGGAGGAAGATTTGGTGTCAATAGTTAAGGAGAAAAGTGCTCTCGAGGAGGAGCTTAGGAAAGCTAAGGTTGAGCTCGAACAAGCCAAGCAAGACTCCGAGCGTGCATATTCTCAGGGCGGGGAAGAGGCAGTGATCCAAGCTATACGAGAGTTTTTGAAGTCTCCTGTTCTTGATCCCTTGGTTCGAAGAAGGATAGGCGGGATTCTCCAAACGATTTTCTACAAAGGGGTTCAACAGCTAGTCTCGGCTGAGATAATTCCGAACAAGATGGACGAATATTTTCGACATATGGATCCTTATAAGAATGCTGAAGGAAAGGACTACAAAACTTCGTCATTGCCCCAGGAAACCTTGAGCTGGCAGGATCACCATTTTGCCCCGTTTGTTGAGGAATTTGGCGTTCCAATGCCGAATCCTGATTTGCTTGAGTTATCCGGCAATGACCCCCAATCTGCCTTAGGGGAAGATCATTATGTTGACATAGATCGCGAACCCGATGAGCAAAATGATCAACTCGACCGTCAAGTAGGGCAATAAGGTGGTGACGACGAAGGTAGTGGTAGCTCAGACAATGGATCAGTTAGCTCGGAAGGAAGTGATTCAAAGTCTAGTAGCTAGAAATTCGATCACAGCTATGTAATAGGAGTAATAGTTGATGTAATAGGATTCTTCCTCAATGTTTTTCGTTTTATATAATCCATAAAATCCTTAACTTGTAAATACTTGTTTATCCACAATTTGCCTTTTTACCGTTCGAAGTCTTCTTTATTTTTCTGGTCGAATTCTATAGTTCCTTATTGAATTTCTTGAGAGTCGCACCGATTCAATTATTGTAAAGGTAGGGTGTAGCCTCTATAAATACAAGGACTGTTTTGAATCATTTTGCCTATAACTCTTAAGCATTGAGATCGGAGCTCCGCGCTTAATATTTATTTTTGAACTTTCAAATTTATTTCTTCGCACATCATGGATCAAATATTGGGTAAAGCTATCGATCCCCTGTCGTTGTTGGGTGGCTCCAAGAGCAAAGGTCTGCCCAAAGATCAGAAGTCGACTAAGAATAAGAAGTCCTCTATGGCTTCTCCAAAAACTTCCGCGTCTTCCCCCAAAGCCTCTAAGGGAGGAGAGACTAAGATAGAAAGGCAGGCTTCAACCAAACATGTCAAGATTATTCCTAGCAAATCGATTTTAGATGAGGATCTCGACGAGGAATCTGAGGGTTCCCCGTCGAAACCTCTTGATAGTTCCAAACGAGCGTTGGCTAGACAAAAGGCTTCGGTTCTTGCTTCGCATAAAAGGCTTTATTCTGATGGGATCACCCCCATTGAGACCTTGCAGAAGCTTGTCTCTGGAAATGAGTTGTTGGCCGGTGATTCTGCAGCTGGTTCCCCGAAAGGAAGTTTGGGCAAGAAACTTAAACTGACAGATACTGGTGAAGGCTCTTTAGTTTCTGGAGCAACAGCTGAATCCTCGAAAGTTGAGGATCTTTCCGACCCACGCGCTTCTTCTGCTTCTCCCGTGATCTTTTCTTTCCCGCTGAAAGATGAGTCTGCTCCGAAAGTGGTACTCGAGAATCCTGTTAAGAGTCTCCTGCAGGCTGATATCTCCATTTCTGAAGCGGGCGTGTCTAAGGGAAAAAGCCCTTCAGAACTGTTTCAATCTGTATCGAATTATCTCTTTCAGGTTTTTCTCTCTGTCTCTTTTTTTTTTTTTACTAACCCATTCATTCGTAAGGTAGGTTGGACAAGAGTTCCTCGAGCTCAAAGTGTTAGCTGAGCGGGAATTGAGCCAACATGTTGTTGTTGCCATCGAACTGGAGAAGAAGAAAACTGAATTGGACCGTGTACTCGAGGAGAAACTGGCTTTAGAGAAGTAGAAGGCTGCCAAGGATCAGGGGAAGAAATCCACCAACAGTTGAGCAAAGAGCTCGAAATGCTCAAAGGACTTTATGAACAGGAGAAGAAGGACTTTGAGCTTCGAGAACAGAAGGCTTATGCTCGTGGGTATTATGACCGCAGTGCCGAGCTTCGGAAGATTTTTTCAGATAATAAACTTCTGTAGATGCCTTAATTGTTGAACCTGTTGTAATTTTAACTTTCCATTTCGCATTTGTGCTGTAACTCTGAATAAGTTTTAATTTGTTTCGTGTGTTTCCGTTTCAGCATTTCAGACCGTGTACTTGGCCATGCGCCATTTTCATGATTGTTATGCCGTTCTTCGATGGCTATATCTATTCTCTTAATTATGCTGGCATGTTCTCCACTTTTTAATCAACCTACTCCGAGCATAATTGTCATAAAATATTTTATGCTTTGATAATTGTTACTACTATTCGATCTTTGTATAGCGGGTGCAAATGTACTGATGCGAATGTTCGAATATTCTCTTTCGACCGATGGTTTCTGATAATTCAAATTTCCGATCTCGAGTCAAACGATTTATCTTTTTTATCCAAACAGTCCCCTATTCACCGGGAAGCGGAACCGTCGGCGCATTTATCGCTCGTATCACGACCATTCATTCCAGGAGATCTGAGCCATTGGTGTTTATTTCCTTCCCCTATAAATACTTCTGACTGGTTGTCATTTTACCATCATATTTTTACTTTTTTTGTAAAAATTTTGTTCGATCTGTATGCACGATTTTTAACCTTTAATGGCCAACTATTTATCCCCCATAAAAATGTTTGAGATTTGAATTCGTACTTTCTTTTCCTTTGCTTCCAAAGAAACTTTTGCTTCGACTAGAATATCGACAGACGAATAGCATTGCGATTAGGATATCGGCAGACGACCTGCTTTCTCGGAAATCATATATCCAAGACATGCTCGGACTCCTGGATCCTGTCGCTCTACCCAGTCGGATAGTGGGTCAACTCCTGGAGGAGTTTTCCTGCTCTCGATCTCAACTTCTTCAAGATGTTTCTTGAAGAATGTTGCCTTCGAGATTGCATGGAATAATTTCTTTAGGGATTGCTTTCTGCTACTTCGACCTGGGTGATCGTGTGAGCTAACCAGCAGGGGAGCGGTAGCAAGAATGCTGGAAAAATCCCTACTGATCCGACCCCTGCATTCTTGAATGAAGGGTAGATGCAGAAGTAGCTCTACTCAGCCCCGGCGATTGAACGAAGATCCCTAGTGTAGAGCTTGTCCTTTGTAATAGGATAGCACTAAATATAACCTTCATATTTTAGCTCAAATTTACATATTGTAATAGAGTAGCATTGAAATCTTTGGTAACTATTTGAAAGCTTATGAAATAAAGGCTTATTTTTTACTTCATTGTCCTTGTATTTTCCTTTGCTTTTCTTGCTCGTACTTCAACAAGATTGATCTTTTGATAGAATAATCGAACATCCAACTCTGAAAACAATGAATCGATAATTATTGACCTGCGTTGCTGCATAATCAGGATAATCGATAATTGATATTTCTTTGATATTCTTTGCAAATCTCGATCATTGCAACTTGTAAATCGATCATTGATAGGATCGGAAAACTTTTTGACGACTTGAGCTAAGGGGCATAGCAACGGCTTTCACCCTTGGTCGATTTCGAGGTTCTTAGCAACTGCTTTCACCTGTTTTCTTTAATTTTCGATCTAAGGGGCGTAGCAACGGCTTTCACCCTTAGTCGATTTCGAGGGTCTTAGCAACATCTTTCACCCATTTTCTTTTATTTCGATCTAAGGGGCGTAGCAACGGGTTTCACCCTTAGTCGATTTCGAGGGTCTTAGCAACATCTTTCACCCGATTTATTTTATTATCGATCTAAGGGGCGTAGCAACGGCTTTCACCCTTAGTCGATTTCGAGGGTCTTAGCAACATCTTTCACCCGATTTATTTTATTATCGATCTAAGGGGCGTAGCAATGGCTTTCACCCTTATTCGATTTTGAGGGTCTTAGAAACAGCTTTCACCCATTTTCTTTTATTTTCGATCTAAGGGGCGTAGCGACGTCTTTCACCCTTAGTCGATTTCGAGGGTCTTAGCAACAGCTTTCACCCATTTTCTTTTATTTTAGATCTAAGGGGCGTAGCAACGGCTTTCACCCTTAGTCGATTTCGAGGGTCTTATCAACAGCTTTCACCCATTTTCTTTTATTTTTGATCTAAGGGGCGTAGCAACGACTTTCACCCTTAGTCGATTTCGAGGATCTTAGCAACAACTTTCACCCATTTTCTTTTATTTTCGATCTCAGGAGCGTAGCAACGGCTTTCACCCTTAGTCGATTTCGAGGGTCTTAGCAACAACTTCCACCCATTTTTTTTTTTATTTTCGATCTAAGGGGCATAGCAACGGCTTTCACCCTTAGTCGATTTCGAGGGTCTTAGCAACAACTTTCACCCATTTTCTTTTATTTTCGATCTAAGGGGCGTAGCAACGGCTTTCACCCTTAGTCGAGTTCGAGGGTCTTAGCAACAACTTTCACCCGATTTATTTTATTTTCGATCTAAGGGGCATAGCAACGGCTTTCACCCTTAGTCGATATTTGATTGATATAGTTAGAGATTGGGCATAGCCTCATAATATCTTCATGATCAGATAATGAATTAATAATATTTCAGGCGAATAAGACATGCCATTGAATAGATAAGATAATGAATTAATAATATCTCTGGCGAATAAGACTTTCCATTGATTAGATAATCCTTGATAACATAAAACAAACTGAAACAGAACGAGATAGGCTAGAAATCGCTAAATAGTCTTTATCTTCCATAATATCTTCTTAAATTAACAGCATTCCAAGCCCGAGGCAGGATTTCTCCATTTGGATGAGCAATCTTGTAAGAACCTTTCTTCCCGACCTCGACAATTTTATAAGGTCCATCCCAATTAGGCTGAAGTTTGCCAACATGCTTAGAAACCTCTACCTTTTTAATCACTAGATCTCCAACCTTAAAGGTTCGGATTCTAACTTTCTGATTATAAGCCTTTTCCATGTTGGCCTTTGTAGCCTGGATTTTCATCTTAGCACGATCCATTTTGCTGTCGGCATGATCAACCTCCATTTCCTTTAACAACTGATTTCTTTCGGAATCATAAAATTCAACCCTGGGAGAATCTATAAGATTCTCAACGGGGATAACGACATCCAACCCGTAAACCAAACTGAAAGGGGTTTCTCCCGTGGCAGCTTTTACGGTCATCCTATTTGCCCATATGATGGGGCTATTTCGCACACCTTATAATGTACGGATCGACTGAAGAACATAAGATCGGTTCGACCAAACAAGACAGTTCGGGATCATCTTATCGACCCGGTCGAATACAGCTCTCTTCGACAAGAAGACTACACTCCGGACTCAAGAAGGATATTTGGGCCGAGTCCTATTAGGATTATATTTCCTTGTAACGCTAGGTTTAGTATGATATAAATACCTAATCAATCATTGTATTAGACAACTCTAAATCACAAGGCAAATACGCCATTGAATTCTGCATAAACGGCAGAACCCACTATTATTCAATAAAGAAAAGAGCTTTCTCTTCATATTTGTGTTATTCTTACGTTGGTTACGATAATTACTTGTTGTTCCTACGAAATTGTTCTTCCTTGAGATTGATCCATCCTGAGTAAAGTAACAGAGCCCTATAAATCATATATATTGAGAATCCCCAATATCAAATATTCACTGATACCATTAACCCGACGAAATCCGGTTAACTCAGTTGGCGCCCACCGTGGGGCTAGGTTAATTATTCGATCGACATATGGCTCGCCCAAGGAAAAGCGCTCGTATTGGAGCAAAAAGTAACACAACCACCGGTCATAACACATCTGAAGATCCACAGGACAATAATGATAATAACACCCACGACACCAACGAGAATTTGCAGGGTCCTCTTCCTCATCAGCAGGAACCCCAAGGAGATCTTCCCGGTACAATACCGGAAGAACCGGAAGTCCCTGCGATCCCCGTTCCTCTCCCGGGCGCTCAGGAGAAATTGCAACAGATTGCTATGCTCGTTAAATCACTCTCCCCAGAGGAATTACTCGTACTTGAACAAGTTCCTCGAAACGTTAGGACTGCTAGGGCAAATCCGACTCAAAGAGCGCCAAGGCAAAACGATCAAACCTCTCAACAAGCTGACAGCCCGGCAAGCGAGCGGCGCTCACTACACAATCCGCAGCAGGGCAATTCAAAACCCTCCGATAACCATCCCCGAAGGAAACCAGGACAAAGAAAACCACAGCCGGGACGCAGCGGGTCCAAGGAACGTACGATAATCCCTATCGAGGATGACATAGATGATGCAATCCCAGATCGACCACGAACAATGCGATTCTCGGAAAGAGAAATCGAAAGGATGGTACAGGAAATACTCGAACAACGCCTACGATCTGTTCAAAACCCGTGGGCCCGAACCACGGAACTCCAGGAGAGCCTTGCGGCCTGTTCTCTCTTCTGCAGAGAAATAAAAGAGGCACAGTCTATCGGACAGGTCCCGGGTAGACTACCCCAATACGACGGAACCACTGATCCAGATGACTATATTTTTAGCTTCACCAATATGATGAACTTATACGCTCACTCGGCGGAATTCACCGCCAAATTAATGGTGACCACATTTGAAGGACTCGCTTTGGACTGGTTCGCCAAGCAACCTGCCAACTCCATATTCAGTTTTCGGGAATTATGCAACAAATTGACACAGCAGTTTGCCAGTCAGAAGAGGCAAAAACTTCCGATGAGCTACTTAGGAACTATACACCAGCAAGAGGGAGAATCCTTAAGAAACTGGTTGGCAAGATTTAACTTAGAATTACTTAAAATCTATTCCCCAAATATCGATTACATAATCTCTATTCTCTTCGACCTCACGAAGAATAGGCAGTTCGGAAATGCCCTCAGTCAAAAACAACCAAGAACGTTCGCCGACATCATGAGCTTGGCATCTAAATATATGACCCAAGAAGAGATGAATTCCTTTAAAGATAAAAACAAAAACAAAGTCACAACCTCAGGCTCCAAACGGCAAGATAGGATTCCTGCCCAAAGATCCATGGATTATAAACGATCTTCTAGAAAAGGCAACGTTTTCCAGCGGTTGGAATACAATAAAACCGACCAAGACAGACTACCTAATTTCTATCAAAGATCGAGAAACCCCGAACTAGCGATCAGAGGCAGGGTTAATCAAGTAGAACACCCAAGGCTAAATGCTCCGATAGAAGAGATATTGGAAGTACTAGAAAGGAATAATTGGATCCCTGATGCGAAGAAAATCGCTCAGCCCAGACCAGGATCATGAAACTATGAGTTATACTGCAAGTACCATCGGGCACATGGACATCGAACAGAAAATTGTTTTCACCTTAAAAACGAAACTGAAAAACTAATCGAACAGGGAAAACTAGACGACTATCTAGAGCGAGATAACCGCAAGAGGTGAAGAAGTAGAAGCCCTCGGAATAATAATCAAAGAAGGAGTTCCCGTCGAAGGTCACCCGAGCACGGTCCTACACAGGAGTTGAACCATGACCAGATCAATGGTACCATCCATACAATTTCTGGAGGACCCGCAGGCGGGGATAGTCGTAACGCTCGACGAAGGACCACTAGATCCATAATTGGAAGCTTAAAATACCCAAAAAAAATATGGACTCTAGAAAACAAATCAACAAACGACCAGCTGATTAGCTTTAACGAGCGCGAAGTACCCAAAAATATTGTTTGGGACACAAAAGAGGATAACCCCGATTTCCCGATGGTGGTGTCGCTAGAAATAGCAAATTATAACGTCAAAAGGATCCTAATCGATAATGGGAGCTCGGTGAATATCATCTCCCGGGAGGTTTTAGCCCAGATGAACTTGGGACAGATAAACCTACAGAAAGCCATTAGTAGGGTTTGGTGGATCCGAAATTGTCCCTAGCGGAACAATAACCTTAAGTGTATCACTCGGGAGAAAACCGCACCGGACAGTGAAGCTAGTAAAATTTCTAGTAGTAGAAACACCCTTCGCTTATAACGCAATATTAGGACGACCAGCCCTCAACCTATTCCGAGCCGTTGTCTCTACTTATCATCATAAGATAAAATTTCAGACCGACAGAGGTATCGAGGAAATAATGAATGATCACTGTATGGCATGGGATTGCTACAACACCTCATTAACTTTGAAAAACCACCCCAAATCAATTACCCCGAGCAAAAGAAAGCTCGTAGACGATGTCATTGGAAACGAGGTTGAAATCCCTAGCACTGATCGAATAGATAAAAAGGGAAAAGTGCCGGTAGATTTAGCTTTGAAGCCACCGGAAAATAAGGATGTAATTCTAGTGCAAGGGGACTCGTCGAAAACAACAAGAATAGGTACTGAGTTGAGCAAAGAAGGGGAAGTAATGTTGATTGACTTTCTCAGAGATAATGTTGACGTCTTCGCTTGGAGCGCGAATGACATTGAAGGAATTGATCCTCGAGTAATCAAGCATTCGCTAAAAATTGATCCATTGGCAAAACCCGCTAGACAAAAGAAGAGAAATCACGGGCCAGTAAAAGATAAAATCATCAAAGCAGAAGTAGAAAGGCTACTTAAAGCAAAACAAATCCGAGAAATACACTTCTCAGAATGGCTATGTATTGTCGTTCTAGTAGCAAAAGGGGATAAAAAGGATAACAAGTGGAGAATGTGTAACGATGTTACCGAACTTAACAAATTATGCCCGCGTGATCCATATCCCCTCCCAAGGATCGACTTATTAGTTGACTCAACCGCTGGCTTCGCGATCTTCAGCATGATGGATGCCTTTCAAGGGTTTTATCAAATATACATGGATGAGCGGGACCAAGAGAAGTCTGCGTTCATAACTGAGCAGGGAGTATATTGCTTTATAGTAATGCCATTCGGCTTGAGGAATGCCGGGGCTACTTACCAAAGGTTAGTAAACCTAATGTTGAAAGAGTTAATCGGAGAAATAATGGAAGTCTACGTAGACGACATGTTAGTCAAAAGCATGAACGAGGCGGATCACGTAAAACATCTTGATCGATGTTTCCGAATATTGAGAAAATACCGCATGAAGTTAAATCCCGCGAAATGCACTTTCGGTGTTAAGTCGGGAAAATTCTTGGGCTATTTGGTACATCAACGAGGAATCGAAACCAACCCAGAAAAAATTCGAGCCATAGCTGAAATGAAGCCTCCCAAGACCATCTCACAAGTACAAAGCTTGGTAGGGAAAATCGTAGGGTTGAACAGATTCATATAATCAGCAGACAGAAGTTTGCCCTTCTTCCAAACGCTTCAAAAAGCAAAAAACTTTGTTTGGACCGAAGAATGCGATCGGGCCTTCGACCAGCTCAAAGAATATTTGACAACATCCCCGTTGTTGGCCAAACCGACGGAAGGGGAACCATTGTATATCTACATCTCGATCTCCGATGCGGCCGTTAGTTCAGTACTGATCAAAATAGAAGGTTCAGAACATAAGCCTGTCTATTATTTAAGCAAATTACTGTAAGGGGCGGAGAAGAATTACTTGGAAATTGAGAAATTCGGGTTGGCCTTAGTAGTGGCAGCACGAAAACTTCGACCTTACTTTTTAACCTACAAAATCGTGGTTTTAACAAACCAACCACTAAGACAAGTCTTAGCAAAGCCAGAAGCTTCCGGAAGACTAATCAAATGGGCGATCGAACTCGGTCAATTCGAAATCGACTACAAACAGAGAATTGCGATTAAGGCCCAAGTGTTAGCTGATTTCCTACTGGAAACTCCGACACAAGCAACCGAACTATCGAACAGCCTCAACGACGATATCTTGATCATAGAAGATCAAACTTGGTTAATGCATGTTGACGGTGCTTCGTGCCGAGAAGGAGGAGGCGCCGGAATCAACTTCACCGGAACGAATAAAGAGGATTTAAATTATGCGATAACATTGGACTTCGTCGTAACAAACAATGAAGTAGAATATGAAGCGTTAATCGCAGGAATGGAAATGGCGATCAAGGCCAACATTAAATGCCTTAAAGTATTAACCGATTCAGAGTTAGTGCAAAGAAAAATAGAAGGCCTATACGAGGCTAAGGAATTTAATATGGTTAAATACCTTGCCAAAGTGAAAACACTAGCGGAAAAATTCGAAAGCTTCGGTATACAGAACATTCCACGTTCGGAAAATAAATGGGCCGATCAACTATCTAGGTTCACAGGAGCCCATGACGGAAAAACTGAAAGGGTGATCAACTGGTTAATCTCTAGTACACCGGCCATCGACATCGATGAAATACCGGCGGTCGATATAATGGAAATCGAAAAAGCAGAAGAAAATTGGATAACTCCAATGATAGACTATATTCGAGAAGGAAAATTGCCGCTTGACCAGAATGAAGCTCGGAAAATAAAATATGGGGCTCCAAAATATACACTAGTAGAAGAAAAACTCTACCGGAGATCAGTATCAGGAATTCTTCTGAAATGCGTCTCTGAATCACAAACCACTGATATTCTACGAGAGGTATATGAAGGAAACGCAGGGAATCACAGCGGAGCAAGGGCATTGGCTTTAAAATGCCTCCAAACAGGTTATTATTGGCCTACCATCAACAATGATGCCGCTCAGTATGTCCAAAAATGTCATCACTGCCAAGTCCAGGCTAATATATGTCATCGACCAGCAGAAAACATGCACCCTATACCGGTATGTTGGCCTTTCGATCAATGGGGAATTGACATCGTGGGACCATTCCCAGCGGCTAGATCCAAGAAAGCTTATGTCCTGGTCGCTGTTGAATACTTCAGCAAATGGATAGAATGCATCGCCCTTGCACGAATAACTCAATTCCAAGTGATCAACTTCCTATGGAAATTCATAGTATGTCGATTTGGCATCCCGAGGATCCTAATTTCTGATAATGGAACTGATGAGGGGCATTCTGGATCCTACAATCACACGAGATCGAGCAGTACTTATCTCGAAGAATCCAGTTCGAACCTGAGGATGGTTTTGCAGTGAATGAAAATAAGCCCAGGATCCAAAGTTACTGTTGGACCAAGCTCTGAGTCTAACTTATGGGCCGAAGAATTACATGCCTGCGGGTAGACCACCTAGACCCCATTTTCAGCTATAAATACCCCCTGCATTTATGACATTACACAACTTCCCAGGTGCTCTCTTCTCGAAGCTACAGTTCATAGCAGCTCGGGATTATAGCTCTAAATCGAATATGTGTATTTTCACCCTCTAGCGTGTACGGCATCCTATAATGCTCGGATAGGACTCTAGATATATTTGTACTTGTACTAATTCAACTTGAATACAGTTACATTCAATCTTTACTTTATTTTATTTATGATTATTGTGATACATCCATACCCTTGATCGAACCAACGAAACCACGTAAGATCAATTGGCGCCCACCGAGGGGCCCTTATTCGAGTATTAGATCGAAATATGCCTACTACGAGGAGAAATACATATATTAGAGGAGAGCCTTCCCAAGCAGGGGGAGCACAAAATTCCGTCAATAATGAACCTGATAATTTATCACGCGCCGCACAACAACAACCGGAGGTGCCACCAGCGGTTCCACAAGATAACATTCCAGTGCACACAACCATTGGTGACTTAAGATCTATAATAGGCACAATGTGCAGGGAGTTCTTGAACAGCGGAAGGGCAGATCAATCACCTGTAGACCAACCAGGGATTCAGGGAAGACCAGAGATACCTTCATCGAACTTACAAAAGGAAAATGATATGTCGCAAGCCCCGTCGACACATCCACGACGAGCAGCACCCTCGAAAGCCAATGCCCGGTCTGAAAATCCACCTGTACTAGTGCACGATCTGGAAAATTCTGTTGTGGGGGAAAGTCACACCGCCGGCGCTGTAAGAAGAAACAGACTAATTGGCAAGAGAATTACAGAATCTGAATTGGAGAAAATAATACAGGAAAGGGTGGCTAAAAAATTGGAAGAGCAGGATACCATGATCGAGATTCCCTTCACTCATCAAGCTGCCAGGCAAGCAGGGAACTCCCTGACTAGAGGAAACATACGAGAAAGGGAGGTCTCGAATAATATCATGAGATGCTCACCTTTTTGTCGAGAAATACGCGAAGCTCGAAACACAGAAACAGTGCCGACCAGGCTCCCTCGGTATAACGGGACTACCGACCCCGGAGAACACATTAACAGCTTTGTTAACGTTATGAATTTGTATGGACACTCGGATAATTTCTGCTGCAAGATTATGGTCACCACTTTCGAAGGAATTGCCCTTGATTGGTTTGGAAAGTTACCTCCAAACTCTATATTTTCTTTCCAAGAATTTTGCGATAAATTGAAGCATCAATTCGCTAGCCAGAGGAAGCCAAGATTGCCAGCAAACCATCTGGGCACTGTGAAACAATTTGAAGGAGAGACGTTGAGGCAATGGTTGGCAAGGTTTAGTATTGAGCTCTTGAAAGTGGATACCCCACAAATTGAATATCTGTCCTCGTTGATGTTCGAGCTGACCAGAAGCACCCAGTTCGGGAATGCATTATGTAGAAAGCAACCAAAATCCTTCGAACGAATAATGGAAATTGCTGAAAAATATATGATACAGGAAGAGATGAACAAATTGAAGAGTTCACATTTAGAGAAATCTCATCTCAACAAAAAACAAGATCGTGCTCCGATCCCAAGACCAGGCGATTATGGAGGATCGAGTAGAGGATCCGTCTGGCAGCGGATCAACACTTCTAAGCCGCATATACCACCCCAAGGGCTGAATTCATACGGACCTCCTTATAATCAAAATCGAGCCCCGAGGCCGGGTAAAATTCAGTTTACCGAACTTAACAGTTCCAAAGAAGAAGTGTTGACTGTGTTAGAAGAAGGTAATTTAATCCCGGAAGCCCAAAGGATCACACAGGCGAGGCCAGGTGCACCAGGATATGACCAATACTGTCGGTATCATCGAGCGAGAGGTCATAGTACGGAAAATTGTTATCAGTTAAAGGTGGAGATCGAAAGGTTAATCAACCAGGGTAAACTGAAAGAATTTGTTAAGAATGACAACCATAACAACCGCTACAGATCCCGTAGCCCGAGAAAACTTAACGTCCGGCAGAGACAAATCCAAAATCAGACAGAAGAACAATCGAACGGTGTGATCAACATGATTGTAGGTGGACCGGCAGGTGGAGATAGTAGGAATGCCAGAAAACGGACTTTAAGGTCAATCAGGACAGGAGTATCCACAAAAAGGGAGGTTTTATCTCTGGAATTCCCATCCATGGAGAATCAGATCATCAGCTTTAGCGAGGCGGATCGACCCGCGGATGTTAGTTGGGACACGAATGAAGATGATCCAGATTTTTCCATGGTATTAACGCTGAGAATTGCAAATTTCGAGGTCAAAAGAGTACTGGTCGATAATGGGAGCTCGGCGAACATAATTTCATCAGAAGCTCTTACAAGAATGAAACTCTGTCATCCACGATTGGATAAGGTAACCACCCCTTTGGTCGGATTCGGCGGATCTGAAATCACCCCGCTCGGAACCATACTTTTGAGTACCACTCTAGGAACAAAACCAAAAAATGTCACGAGAATGATCAAGTTCCTAGTGGTGGATACGCCGTTCGCCTACAATGCCATCTTGGGAAGACCTGCTCTGAATACTTTTAAGGCCGTCGTATCCACTTACCATCAGAAGATAAAGTTCCCAACTGACGGAGGAGTAGGCGAGATGAGGAACGACCAGTATATGGCCTGGGAGTGTTATAGTTCGTCCTTGACCATCAAGGAAAAGCTGGAGCCTGAAGTCCCTAACAAAAGAAAAATAAGTGAGTTAGTTTCTAACTCCGGAACCCCAATTCCCGAGTATGAAAGACTGGATGGAAAGAAAGGGAAGATCGTTGACATGAGTGTACAAGCACCTGATCACAAAAAGGTGAACCTAGTACCTGGATCTCCAGAAAAATTCACGAAAATAGGAACGGAGCTAAGTAATTGCATGGAGGCAAAGCTCATCGGATTCTTGCAAAAAAACGTGGATGTCTTCGCATGGAGTTCGGACGACATAGTAGGAATCGACCCGCGAGTGATAACGCATTCCCTGAATATCGACCCAAAGGCCAGACCCGTGAGGCAGAAGAAGCGAAATCACGGACGAGAGAAAGACAAGATAATTAATGCAGAGGTCGATAGATTGCTAGCAGCTGGGCAAATCAAGGAAATAAAATTCACAGAATGGCTATGCAATGTGGTGTTAGTCTCCAAAGGAGAAAAGATCGAAAACAAGTGGAGAATGTGCAATGATTTCACCGACTTAAACAAACTATGTCCAAGGGACCCTTACCCTTTGCCTCGAATTGACATGCTCGTGGACTCCACCGCAGGATTTGTATTGTTTAGTATGATGGATGCATTTCAAGGATTTTATCAGATCTTCATGAACGAAAGAGATCAGGACAAAACGGCATTTATCACCGAACGAGGGGTGTACTGTTTCATTGTTATGCCTTTCGGTTTAAGGAACGCCGGTGCAACATATCAGAGGTTGGTCAATATGATGTTCAAAGAGTTAATAGGGGAAATCATGGAAGTATATGTAGACGACATGCTCGTAAAAAGTATGTCCGAAGAGGATCATATTGATCATCTCGATAGGTGCTTCATAATTTTGAGGAAGTATGGATTGAAGCTAAACCCAGCGAAATGCACGTTTGGGGTGCGATCAGGAAAATTCCTTGGGTACTTAGTTCATGAAAGGGGGATTGAAGCTAATCCAGAAAAAATCCGAGCGATCACTGACCTCCATCCACCGAGAAAACTTTCGGACGTCCAAAGTTTGATCGGAAAAATTATCTCATTAAATAGATTCATCTCCAGATCCGCTGACAAAAGCTTACCTTTCTTCAGACTGTTGCGTAAATCTAAGAACTTCGAGTGGAACGCTGAATGCGACAAAGCTTTCGAAGAACTGAAGGCATACTTGACTTCGACACCCATGCTAGCAAAACCATCCGAAGGGGAACCCCTATATCTGTACATAGCTGTGTCAGAAGAAGCCATTAGCTCGGTTCTGGTCAAGATAGATAAAGCTGAGCACAAACCAGTTTACTATTTAAGTAAATTGTTGCAGGGTGCCGAAAAGAATTATATGGAGATTGAAAAGTTTGCACTTGCCTTAATTGTGGCGGCCCGGAGATTAAGGCCCTATTTTCAAACGTATAAAATCATTGTTTTAACTAACCAACCTTTAAGACAGGTTTTGTCCAAGCCAGAAGCTTCAGGCAGGTTGATAAAGTGGGCGGTCGAGCTCAGCCAGTTCGAAATTGAATACCGACCACGAATCGCCATCAAGGCGCAAGTGCTAGCTGATTTTGTGCTTGAATCGACCAACATATCGAATGAGAAAGAAGGAACAACCTCGGAATTATGTGTGGTAGAAGAGGCAAACGATCAAGTTTGGCTGATGCACGTGGACGGGTCTTCGACCAAGGAAGGTGGCGGAGCTGGGATTCACTTCCAAGGGCCCAATGCTGAAGATCTGAGCTATGCAATAACTTTGGACTTTGTTGTCACCAACAATGAGGCTGAATATGAAGCATTGATAGCTGGATTAGAGATGGCCATTAAGGCAAAGGTGAAATCGATCATCGTACTAACGGATTCAGAACTTGTTCACAGACAGGTAAAAGGCACTTACGAGGCCAGAGAATTCAACATGATTAAATATCTGAACAAAGCAAAGAAGTTGATCTCGGAATTCGATAAGTTTGATATTCAGCCGATACCAAGGGAGGAGAATCTCTGGGCCGATATATTGTCAAAATTTACAGGATTGGCCGACGGGAAGACTGAGAGAACAATCACTTGGCTGCTATCGAATATGTCTGCGATCGAATTAGATGCAGATCCTGCTATTGGAGTTATGGAAATCGATGAGCTAAATAGATCGTGGAGCGACCCTCTTATCGTCTATCTCAAGGATGGAAAACTGCCGGATGATGCGAATGAGGCTCGGAGAATCAAATATAGAGCGCCATCATTTACTTTGATGGACAGCCAACTCTATAAGCGGTCCTCTTCGGGAATCCTATTAAAATGTATCCGCGAGTCGCACTACAATGCCATTTTAAGGGAAGTTCATGAAGGGGAAGCAGGAAATCATTGTGGAGCTCGAGCGTTGGCTCTTAAATGCTCAAGATCTGGATATTATTGGCCTACACTCTTTTCTGATTCTGTCGAGTATGTGAAAAAGTGTCATCACTGTCAAATCCATTCAAATTTAATACACCAACCGGCCGAACACATGCATTCGATCCCAATTTGTTGGCCCTTCGACAAATGGGGCATCGATATAGTGGGACCTTTCCCGACGGCGCGAGCCAGAAAAAATTACGTACTCGTAGCTGTGGAGTATTTCAGCAAGTGGGTCGAATGTGTTGCCTTGACAAAGATCACCCAATTCCAAGTTATTAATTTTTTATGGAGAAATATAGTCTGCCGGTTCGGAATCCCCAGGGTTTTAATATCAGATAATGGAACGCAATTTGCAGGGAAAAGGATCACCGATTGGTGTGAAAAATTTGGAATACAACAGAACTTTGCGTCTGTTGGCCACCCTCAGGCTAACGGACAAACTGAAGTGGTGAATCGGGAAATTGTTCGGTCTCTGGAAAAGCGCTTATCGGAAGCAAAGGGAAAATGGCTGGATGAGCTACCAGGAGTATTATGGGCCAACAGAACAACAGTCAAAGCGGCAACTGGAGAAACTCCATTTAGTTTAGTTTATGGATCGGAGGCTGTTATTCCAGTCGAGAATCTTATACCTTCCCCCAGGGTCGAATTTTACGATCCTGAAGAAAATCAATTGCTAAGGCAAGTGGAAGTTGATCACGCGGATGCTCGTAGGGACCGCGCGAAGTTGAAAATCCAAGCCACCAAGGCAAACATGGAAAAGGCTTATAATCGAAATGTGAGGGTTCGATCCTTCAAAATAGGGGATTTAGTGCTCAAAAAAGTGGAAGTATCAAAGCACGTAGGAAAACTACAACCCAATTGGGAGGGCCCATTCGTGATCGTAGAGGTAGGAAAGAAAGGGTCTTATAAGATTGCACGCCCTAACGGAGAAATACTGCCTCGAGCTTGGAATGCGGTCAATTTAAGAAGATATTATGGAAGATAGTTACAATAGAGACTTCTACTCTTTAATTATTCTGTTTTCTTTCAACTGTTACTATTTGGCAAACTATATGTGTTTAATGAAGAATTGGGTTATTTGAAGAATGTTTATCCAGACTATGTATTCAATGAAAGTGTATTTCGCCTACATTCTTACTTATTCGTCATATTACTGATATTTTCGGTCCCTACTTATCTCTGTAAAATATTGAATGGGTGAAAGCCTCTGCTATGACCCAAGGGCTAAAATTGCTCTAAAAACGACTAAGGGTGAAAGCCTCTGCTATGCCCCTTAGATCGAATATATTGAATGGGTGAAAGCCTCTGCTATGACCCAAGGGCTAAAATTGCTCTAAAAACGACTAAGGGTGAAAGCCTCTGCTATGCCCCTTAGATCGAATATATTGAATGGGTGAAAGCCTCTGCTATGACCCAAGGGCTAAAATTGCTCTAAAAACGACTAAGGGTGAAAGCCTCTGCTATGCCCCTTAGATCGAATATATTGAATGGGTGAAAGCCTCTGCTATGACCCAAGGGCTAAAATTGCTCTAAAAACGACTAAGGGTGAAAGCCTCTGCTATGCCCCTTAGATCGAATATATTGAATGGGTGAAAGCCTCTGCTATGACCCAAGGGCTAAAATTGCTCTAAAAACGACTAAGGGTGAAAGCCTCTGCTATGCCCCTTAGATCGAATATATTGAATGGATGAAAGCCTCTGCTATGACCCAAGGGCTAAAATTGCTCTAAAAACGACTAAGGGTGAAAGCCTCTGCTATGCCCCTTAGATCGAATATATTGAATGGGTGAAAGCCTCTGCTATGACCCAAGGGCTAAAATTGCTCTAAAAACAACTAAGGGTGAAAGCCTCTGCTATGCCCCTTAGATCGAATATATTGAATGGGTGAAAGCCTCTGCTATGACCCAAGGGCTAAAATTGCTCTAAAAACAACTAAGGGTGAAAGCCTCTGCTATGCCCCTTAGATCGAATATATTAAATGGGTGAAAGCCTCTGCTATGACCCAAGGGCTAAAAATGCTCTGATACGGCTAAAGGCGAAAGTCTCTGCTATGCCATTAGAATTGAAACAAGCATTCCATTAGAAAATGAAAACATTTCACGGAAGATAGATCGAGATGAACATTCTATTGAAGAATGATTTAAGTTCTATCAAAGTTTCTTCACGACGGCTACGGCACTTAAAAAAAAAAAAAAAAAAAAAAAAAAAAAAAAAAAAAAAAAAAAAAAAAAAAAGGGGGAGAAGAAGGGGTAGAAGAGAGACGCAGAATATCATTCCAAGCAAATATTATATCGTTACAACAAGAGTTATACTACAACAAGAAAGGAAAACCGTTACAACAAGGATGGCCTTACAAAGAGAAATTTTAACTCGTCATACAAAGGATAACCAAGATATTACTAAATAAAATTATTTTCGGAAAGGATTTTTCGAACTTCAGCACTACGATCAGCATACCCGCGGGTGTAAGCTTCTCTCTCACGGAGCTCGGAGTATCTTTTCTCGCGTTCATAAATATCTTTAAGTCTCTCTAACTCCGAACTCAACTTGTCTTGAGACAATCTCTCCTTAAAAAATCTATTAGCTTCCAGCGCGCGTTCCAACTCAATCTTTTTGCCGATCAGCTCGAGCGAAATGGAAGCCCGTCGCTCGATCTCATGATTGACCAATGCATAAAGCCTAGAAAAGACTTTGCTAGCCTGAACTAATAAGAAAACACTTCATAGTAGGAACAAAGGAAGTAGAGGGCCATGACAAAGAAGTTAGGAAAAAATGTACCTGGGTAAGGGATTCCGACCCAGAATGAAACAGGAACGAGGAATATTCCCCAGTTGAGAGGACCGACTCTGAGATAGAAACATCGGTCCGAAGAAGACTCATGTCAGGTTTCTTATAACCCACTGCATCAAAACGAGTCCCACTTCTTCCAAACGAAGATTCTCCGACCAACGAAGGAATGGATTGGGAAGAGGAGCGCCCAGTTACTTCTTCCACAAAAGAAACCCTTTTAGTTCTCTTGTCTGAATCCCTAGATTTCAAGCACGATGGAGGGGTAGTAATCGGTGATTTACTTTCCCCACGAAAATATGACTGATCTGTACTAATAGATTTGATGGGTGATCGTTTTCTTTTCCTTGTCTTCCTACTATGACTCGACTCGGAAAAAGGCGCGGAAAAATTCACGAGAGCGTTCGGATTCTTATTCATCTCTCGATTTTCGAGTAACAATCCAACCAAAATAATTTTTGAAGAAGCTCCGAACGCAGTGAGCGATATCAGTGCAAAGGCAACATAAAATGGCCTAGCTATTTATAAGAAAACGGTACGATGCAAATTGCAACGATTGGTAAAACACTGCTTCCAAGAAAGGCTCAGTGACGTGACCAAATACGCAAAGCTGACGTCATGAAACTTAATGAGAAATTCAAGCAAGCAATAACATAATATAGTATAAAGGAAAGAAATTCAAATACGAGAATCCACTTAATAGGCGAAGACAAAGGATCATAAGTACATTGTTGCACCAAGCTAATCCTATTACATAACAATCTTTATGCGTTAGACTCCTTCAGGCTCGAACTACGATCCGATCCATCTCGTTTCTCCGATTCACTAGAACCGCTTTCCGAACTGTCGGAATCATCCTCACTTGAGCTGCTGCTCTCTTCATCATGATTTCGTGTGCCAGACGCAGATTGATTCGAACCAGTGCCTTGTGCACTTTGATCGCGGGAATCCCCTTCAATATCCACATCTTCATCTTCAGATTGGGCTTCGAGCTCATCAGGATTTGGCATCGGGACACCGAATTCCTCAAGTAAAGGAGCAAATTCATGAGTGGCCAGTTCCTCGAGCTTAGGAGGAAGGGAAGACGCTTTATAATCTTCACCGAAGATGTTCTTGTAAGGGTTCAATTTAGGAAGGAAGTCATCAAGGACTCCTTCAATCTTAGCGGCTGTAAGAAGGTGTTGAGCTCCTTTGAAGTAGAAGGCTTGATTAACCGCTCCTGACCGTGATCGAACCAAAGCGTCAAGGATCGGAGACTCTAAGAACTCCCTTATGGCAGGTAGCCTGGCTTCAGCTCGACCTCGTTCATAAGACTGTTCGACAGTCACTTTGGTTTGCTCGAGCTCGAGCTTGAGTTTCTCTACTTCGCCTTCTAGGGCCCTCTTCGCTTCCAACTCCTCCTTAGTCTTCTGAAGTTCCAACTCGACCCCGGACAATTTAAGTTTGATGTCCTCAAGTTGACTGGCCTTAGCAGCTTCATCCTCCAGAACTTTGTATAATGCTTTATGAGCTGCCTGGGACTCTTCACTCAATACGGCCTGTCGGAGAGCAATTTGAATAAACAAATCTCCGGCCTGCAAGGAAGAAGACATATAAGAACACGAGATACGAATTATAAGGAAAAGCCAGAAACTTTCAGAATAAGACAGTACCTTCTGATGAGCGTGGGCGTAATCGCCTAGTATCTCGAAATCCTTCTTAGCAAAAGATTGAATAGTATCATCCTTGAATCTTCCAGCCAGAAACATCCGGAGAGACTTATCCACCGTATGCTCACCCTCAGAGCCCAAGTCAGATTCAATGGTCCCACACTCCGGGTATCCAGCCGCCCTAGGTCCTTGCAGGTGTTCTTTGATGAAATCCGCCAAATCCGGCTCGGAATGACCATCCCGACAAGGTATAGGAGTCGGTCCCCGACCAAAGGGCTTAACTCTCCTAGAAGACTCAGGAATGTTACTACTCCTTTTGCGAGCCATCCTGGCCTGCAAAATCTCCCTGGCACAATCCTCCAGGAGAGTATAATTACTGTATCCCGCGTCATTGGGGTTGGAAGAAACGTTCGAAAAAACAGATCGAAGAGGTTCGGGACCTTGAAAATCGAACGTCCCCTCTGCCTCGGCCCGAGACCGAGAGGTCCCTACTTCGGTGATCGGGGGAACATTTATTAAAGCGTTTGAGGTCGACGAAATCCCGTGGGGGACCTTAGTTTTCTTCCGAAAATTCTTTGATGCCTGAGGATGAGGTCGACCCTTATTACCTTTCGAAAAGGAAGCAACGTGAGGGCCAGATATTGAAGTACGGAATTTGTCAACAATATCAGCTAACGTGGAAGGGGGGTTAGCAGGATCGATAGGAGCCTTCCCAAAGACGATCGGATCGGCAGGAAAAGAGCAACTACTGAGTTCGGCCAACCGCAAAACTGCCTCTTGGGTCATTAGAGCAGTCTGATGAGGGTCAGCACGAAGAGATTGCAAAAAATTATCTGTTATCTCATTTTTCATATTTCCCACGAGCCGGCGTTTTCCATATATCCACTCCTTCACTCCAGGCCATTCGAAGGGAGTAGGCTCGGGATTTTCTTCGGAAGGCGGGAACTCTGGCCCTCGGACAAAGAAGAACTCACGTTTCCATCCCTTCAGATTACTACTCACGTTGGTCGATAAGACCGAAATCTTTGGCCTCTGAGAGAAATATACGTAACCTGCATTTGAAGAAGTGGAAGAACTGATCTGGAATATCCTCCAAAAATTCTGAAAAGCCGCCCTTTTCCCCTTCGCCTTCATCAACACGCAAAAAGCTATGATTAGGCCGATCGAATTCGGTAAAATCTGACAGGGGGCCAACTTAAAGGCATCCAGAAGGTTTTCTAGTAGAGGAGGGAAGGGAATGCGTAAGCCGTAGTGGAAGTGTTTGGAATAAAAAGCTTGACAACCGGCAGGGGGGTCGGTAACTCGTTGTTCGGGAGAGGGAAGCACTATTGAAAAGCCAGCGCCTAGATATGGACCGAACTCTTTTTGCAACTCCGCAATGTCTGTCTCCTTATAGGAACAGACGATTTCATCCGCCCTCTCCTCGGTCATATTTAGAGCTGCGCTGGTCGAGGGTTCTTCCCAGTCATAGATCGTAATCACCGCATTCCGACTTAGTCTGTATTTTTGTTGCTCATTGTTACCCAAAGGAAGCTGCCCGTCTTCTATATCTTCCCTATCAGAAACTGTTGCCTCGCCGGAATTTCCATCCTCGCTATTCCCAATGTCAGAGCTCGACTCTCGCTCCTCTTCGCTATTCGAGGCGGAACCCGAGTTTCGTGGATTCTCGTTCTCAGACGATCGATTCTCTACAATCTCTTTTCCTTTGCTGTTGTCGACCTCATTCTCCTCTAAGGGAGATTTTCCTTTCAAATCTGCTGAGCTCGACATAATAAATATAAGGCAACTGATCAAATATGGCAAATAAAACTCACTTATCGACCTGTCTGCTCCGATCAAAAGTTTTTCCTCAGAATTTATGAGGAACAGCGGCCCTCCGTGTAACTATATATACAGGGACAAAATGGGAAATTGCAAATCGGTCCCCGAGTAACCGCGACGATTGGACTCTCTTGAGGTAAAATCGAAGTTATGTTTTCAGAAATTGCGCCTACGGTCCCTAAACTTTCCAGAATTCCTGAAGTAAAGATCCATATCACAAACAACAAGGACGATCTCATAACTACTCTATCAAGAAACTCTATAAGTATGCACTCTTTTTCCCTGACCCGGTTTTTATCCCAGAAGGGTTTTTCCGAGCCAGGTTTTTAATGAGGCATACCAGCAGCGATGAGCCGAGATCGATTTATCCCGACATTAAACATACTTCTTCGAGCTTAAGTGCCACTTTACGCTCGAGAAGTGGGGGAGTATTGATGAGGGGCATTCTGGATCCTACAATCACACGAGATCGAGCAGTACTTATCTCGAAGAATCCAGTTCGAACCTGAGGATGGTTTTGCAGTGAATGAAAATAAGCCCAGGATCCAAAGTTACTGTTGGACCAAGCTCTGAGTCTAACTTATGGGCCGAAGAATTACATGCCTGCGGGTAGACCACCTAGACCCCATTTTCAGCTATAAATACCCCCTGCATTTATGACATTACACAACTTCCCAGGTGCTCTCTTCTCGAAGCTACAGTTCATAGCAGCTCGGGATTATAGCTCTAAATCGAATATGTGTATTTTCACCCTCTAGCGTGTACGGCATCCTATAATGCTCGGATAGGACTCTAGATATATTTGTACTTGTACTAATTCAACTTGAATACAGTTACATTCAATCTTTACTTTATTTTATTTATGATTATTGTGATACATCCATACCCTTGATCGAACCAACGAAACCACGTAAGATCAGGAACCCAATTCGTGGGAAACAGGTAATAGAATGGTGTTCGAAACTAGGGATTCAACAAAATTTCACTTCGGTCGGGCATCCTAGAGCGAACGGACAGACTGAAGTAGCAAACCGAGAAATAATAAAATCCTTGGAAAAAAGATTAGGAGCGGCCAAAGGAAGATGGCCCGATGAACTCCCAGGAGTACTTTGGGCTAATCGAACCACTGTCAGGAGCTCAACCGGGGAAACCCCATTTAGCTTGGTATATGGTTCGGAAGCTGTTATTCCTGTTGAAACTCTAATTCCAACACCAAGAATTGAAATGTACGATGATCAAGAAAATGAATAGACAAGAGAAAATGATATCGATTTAACAGAAGGTTTAAGAGAAAAAGCCGCTGTACGTTTGCAAGTCACTAAAGCAAATATGGAAAAGGCATACAATCAAAAGGTACGCATCCGAACCTCCAAAGAAGGAGACCTGGTCTTGAAAAAGGTAGAAGTATCAAAGCATGTGGAAAAATTACGACAAAATTGGGATGGACCTTACGTTGTCATTGGCGTAGGAAAGAAAGGTTCATACAAAATTGCACACTTGGATGGAACAGCCTTACCAAGAACCTGGAATGCAGTCAACCTTAGGAAATACTATGGTAAATAAATTTTAGCAGATTATGCTGCTTTATTTTATTTTATTTTATTAAGTTTTAATCTTTGTAATAAAGGCCTTATCCTACAGTTCAATTATTAAAGATTTTAGCAATTTTAAATATTAAGTCAAGATTGGGTATAAATCGATTGTTTCGGTAAACACTCCTTGGAATTCTACTATCATATTGGTTGAGATCGGGACAAAAGGAGTTAAGTATACATTGATCCGCACAATAAACACTCCTCGATCCAACTATACACACGAGTCGAGTATACATTGATCCGCTAAAAAAAAACTCCTCGATCTACTTATAACGATTAAAAGACTTTAGGTATTAAAATCTAAGTCTAAACAATACATGAGTCGAGTATACATTGATCCGCTCAATAAAAACTCCTCGATCTACTTATGACGATTAAAAGACTTTTGGTATTTAAAACCTAAGTCTAAACAATAAACGAGTCGAGTATACATTGATCCGCTCAATAAACACTCCTCGATATATTTACAACGATTAGAAGACTTTAGGTATTAAAACCTAAGTCTAAAAAATAAACGAGTCGAGTATACATTGATCCGCTCAATAAACACTCCTCGATATATTTACAACGATTAGAAGACTTTAGGTATTAAAACCTAAGTCTAAACAATACATGAGTCGAGTATACATTGATCCGCTCAATAAAAACTCCTCGATCTACTTATGACGATTAAAAGACTTTAGGTATTAAAACCTAAGTCTAAACAATAAACGAGTCGAGTATACATTGATCCGCTCAATAAACACCCCTCGATATATTTACAACGATTAGAAGACTTTAGGTATTAAAACCTAAGTCTAAACAATAAACAAGTCGAGTATACATTGATCCGCTCAATAAACACTCCTCGATATATTTACAATGATTAGAAGACTTTATGTATTAAAACCAAAGTCTAAACAATACACGAGTCGAGTATACATTGATCCGCTCAATAAACACACCTCGATATATTTACAACGATTAGAAGACTTTCGGTATTAAAACCTAAGTCTAAACAATAAACGGGTCGAGTATACATTGATCCGCTCAATAAGCACTCCTCGATCTGTTTACAACGACTAAAAGGCTTTTGGTATAAAAACCTAAGTCTAAATTATAACGAGTCGAGTATACATTGATCCGCTCAATAAACACTCCTCGATCTGTTTTCAACGATCTAAAAGGCTTTTGGCATAAAAACCTAAGTCTAAATAAATAAGAGTTGAGTATACATTGATCCGCTCAATAAACACTCCTCGATCTGTTTTGAACGACCAAAATAGGCTTTTGGAATTAAAAACCTAAGTCGAGACAAAAAAGAGTTGAGTATACATTGATCCGCTCAATAAACACTCCTCGATTATATTTAACAATTATATGACTTTTGGTATTAAAACCTAAGTCTAAATAAATACAAACGACTCGAGTATACATTGATCCGCTCAATAAACACTCCTCGTTTATTCTTCAACGATTTATAAAGCTTATGGGTTAAAAACCTAAGTCTAGACAAAAAAGAGTTGAGTATACATTGATCCGCTCAATAAACACTCCTCGATTATATTTAACAATTATAAGGCTTTTGGTATAAAAATCTAAAGTCTAAATAAAAAGAGTCGAGTAAACATTGATTCGCTCAATAAACACTCCTCAATCTGTTTTAAACGACCAATAAGAATTGGTAAAAACATCTATATCTTGGAAATGAGTAGAGTGTAAATGAATATGCTCGATAAACGCTCCTCATAAACAAGATTAAAACAATACCAATGACAAGAAGACTGAAAAGAATAATTGTAAAATTTTATTCATCTATGTTCAAGGAACATGCAATAAATTACATACAAATAGCTCTGATCATATTACAAAGATCTATATACGATTTCCAAATCATTACAACTATTAAACGATCCTATCCTATGGATCTGCGATCTTCACGACAATGTCCACGGAAACACCAATCTCCTCCCTAGTACCTCGACGATTATGATAAATCACCTAAGAAGCATGCTGCTCAGGATGATCGACTTCTTTAGTTCGATGGTCAGGGACGGAAGATCAAATGTTCCTCCAGACGAATTGGTTATTACCAGCCAGATAACTGGCAATACTCATTCACCCACAACAAGATACTGCTTCTACATTAGGAGTTGGCATTTTACTCTGAAGCAGCATCTCGCAAGGACCATCGCGATAAGCACATTTATCAGCACACCCCGGCAGTCTATCACTCCGGAGGTAACATCGAAGAGTGGGGGTGACTGGTAAATATGAACCCTCCATGTGCAAACAGAAACCACGGACCTCAAATATGTGAAAACAAAGATTGAGGCCTCATGGGACCCGTTAGTACAAGGTAGGGCTTCCATGGGACCCGTCAGTACAAGGCAGAAGAACATTAAACTATTATGATGTGAATCACGATAATGTGACTTTTTGAATATTATGGGATCTGAAGGTAAAATAAAATCCAAGGAGACTGAGATCTCCATCCTTTTTGAAAAATTGAAAATGAAGCATGCAAGTCACTTCCTTATTTATAGGGATAGACCTAAGCAATCCAACGGCTGAAAACGTATTTGATCAAGGGACGGAAATGCGACCGTCTGACTTCCTATAATTAATGCAAGTAAGTTGGTACGGCACTATCTAATCGACTCAACCACTCGATAACAAAAGAAGCCGTAGATCGAAGCGATCAACAAGATAATCCAAGCAGACTTGAAGAAGCTCCAGACCAGAAAGCTCTGTATGCTCACATATGATAGTCGCTCAACAGAAAAACGTAAAGATCCTCAACGAAGGCATGCAAGTTTAAACCGTTGTAAAAATGATACTTGCTCGCCTAGAGATAAAAGACCAAACCTTCCACCATACAAGGGTCGTCACTGCCTCATACATCATATGGGGAACTATTAAATTAGCCATACAAGAACTCCATTGGAGTCCAAGAAATCTGACGTCGGTACTGGGACGATAAATACCACCACGCCAGACTACACTATCGTCACTGCCTAATTTTCCAAAGAATTGCTGAAGGAGGTCTGAGCAGGCCAGATCTAGCTAATAATTCTACGTTTTCCAATTCCTCCCATATCAAAGAAATGATATAATGATACACTGGTTGAGGAACATATAGTTCACAGTTAATGCAGAGAAACATAATGTTTAGGAAGATACTGAAAGGGATATCTTCTCTTAGTCCTATGAAAAGAAAAGCAGAGTTCAACCGAAGGAATAATAGCCTCCTTATATACAATATATATCACAAAAGGACAAACTTACAAAGCACGGATTGAACATCGACCAAAACTCTGAGCGTTCCTTAACAGCTATTCAATCGATTATCGATACGAATGACCTACTATCTACATTTTGATGTACAACGTGATTTTGGATATAACCCAAGGGACTATACTGGGTTGTTCAACAAAAAATTTGATTTGCAGAGCAAACATTATATCATTCAGTTACTTAAATAGTGACCGAGTAAGATTAAGCTACCTTTTCTCTATTCTGAATATTCTCCGCAAAGATCAATATCAGATAAGTACGCTAATCTATGCTGATTATTTCATGATGATATATTTATGCATAACAGCAAACTGTGCATAACAAAATATATCTACGGAATAAAATTGATCAAGGCAAGGATCTGCCTACAAAAGATCATAGTTTCCAATTTAGTCGTTCTCCCAATACAAAAAATTCAGCCCAAGCCACTACACAAAAAGTTGGGCACTAAAAAAAAAAAAAAAAAAAAAAAAGGGGGTCCAAGGCCTGCCAGGTCGAACAAATCACTGAGAAGGGTTGTTATCAACAGACCGATTAGCAGAAACAGTCCTCCGAGGAGTCAAGTTACCAGCAAACGCCATCAACTCCTCTTAAAGCTTTAGATAACCGGCGTCATAACCTTCCTCATAGGACCGCCGTCGAGACTCCTCTTCTAGGGCAGCAGCCTGAACCAAGTCACTTTTCTCTTTCTCCCAGACAGACTTTTCTTCTTGCAATTTTTTCAAATCATCATTGGCAAGCTGCAGTTGGAGACTCTGCCCTCTGACCTTGGCCGACTCAGATTCCAAACGACATTGATAAGCATTTCTGCTTATCCACAGATCGTCATTTTGCATACCCAGCTGGAGTGCAAAGTACTTAGCCTGGAAAGAGAAAACACTCCTTATGTAACAAGGCAATCAAAATGAAAGCAAGAAAAATAATGAAAAGATTGGTCTACCTGCTCGCACAACTTCACTAGCGACTGAACAAGGTGCACATTGGAAGTATTCTCAAGCTTCCTCAATTCACCGGGCAAAATAGTGCTCAAGCCCAGATCCCAGGACAAAGCATCAGGCTCAACAGAGCCCGGCAGTTCACTAAGAATAGGGACATTGTCAGGGCGGGGACTCACTGACCGCAAAATATCCTTAACCTGCTCAAGGATGCAACGATCGTCTAACGGACGAGGAGATTCCCTCTCGTTAGAACTAACTGAGGTTTCCTTTCCCGAAGCAGAAATAACAGTTCGGCGACCAGACCTTGACTCACTTCGACCTCCAGAAGGCCCGCCAGATTCGAAGGAAGTAGTCATCACAGTAGTATCATGAAACAAGTAATCAGGAAAATCTTGAGAAATAGGCTGTGTTGAGGAGGGATTTACGAAGGAGCCTTCTTCAGTTTGGCCCCCGCTGACGACCGGGGCAGCAGAGGTAGAAAAAGAAAGGGTATTGACAAAATCCCCTCCATGAAACCCATACTCAAAAGAATAAACACCTGAAGAAACAGGAATATCGAAAAACTGCTCCACATTGGACGAAGCTCCAAAAGCCACCCGACCAGGGGAAGGCCTATTTCCTACTTCTGTAGAAGAAGAAAAATTTGGTTCTACAAAAGATGAACTAACTACGGAGAAAGGTGCGGAAGGGATGACAGGATTATCGGTTATCGAACTACCAACCAAGGATGAACGAGGAGGTTCCATTGAGGGTCCTTCTGTTCGAGAATTTTTTAATCTAGAATTTCTGGCGTTCTCACGCGAAGGACGCTTCGATGTATTACCAAAAAGATTAGTCATGATCGGAATTTAAGAAGTAAATTAAAAATATCGAGGGAGCTTGTCGACCTACTAAAGGAAGAGTATTCTGTTGAAGAGATAAGCAAAGCAGTAAATAGCGAGACAAATTTTTTATATTTATACTATACGAATAGACGCGACAGACCCAAGGAAAGGGCGCGAAATAGAAAAACTGGCCTTGGAATAAACACTAGAATTTGAAAAGACACACGCATAATGATTACGGCGAAGTTAATGACTTGTCTGAATTATTACGGCGAAGATGAAAGGACGTGACTGTCAGAATATGAAACGTTTAGCGTACAAAGGGATAAAAAGTGTAAAATTACATTTAAACCTAATATAAATGGTTACAAGCATATCTTCATGAATCAATATATCATACAACCCGATCGCCCTCCGGAATTGTTTGCTCGCTAACGATGTCTTCTCCGTCTGCTGGCTCAAAAACCTCTTCCTCTTCCTCTCGATCGATAAAATTCTCATCAAGCTCATCGTTAACGTCAGAAAGAGGAATCGGCAATGGTTTTCCGAACTCTTTGACGAGGTGTGCCAAAGGAAAATTTTGATATATGACATCTGGAAGCTCGGAAGGAGAGTATACTTCGCCATAGCGGTTCAACAGAATATGTGCCGCTTTAAAATATTCCTTTCGACGATCATCTATCATGTCGAAAGCGACCAACTGATGAATTGCCTTCTTAAAGGTATTTTCCAGGAGAGGACCGACCATCTCGTATACCATCGCTGTATGAACAGGAGATTTGAGGAATTCACGAATTACTTTCTCGTCGGGATTCCGGCCGTAACGATCCCTAAGTCCACTAAGAGGAATATTCCCCTCATACTCCTCTAAAGAGGCTTGAAGACTTGACACTTGAGATTCCAACTCGCTAATCCGAGCAGTACTCTGAAACTGGAACTCCTCTAACTTTTTAGCCATTTGATCGGCTTGCTCTTGAGCACGGCAAGTCTCCAGGACCCTGTTTATGATCTCCTGGTCTTTAGTCCCCGTAGCCCTAGTCTCTACGACCGGAACGGAAGAAGACGTTGATGGGCCTACCTCTGAACCAGAGGACTTATGGACTAAAGCTTTGTATTTCTCATCCAGAAACTCACGTTGTTGTTTCTAGCGAGCAGTTTCATAAGCATATGAGGCTAAACAAGTCTTAGTCTGAAAAAAGTAAAGTAGTAAAACAAAAAAAAAATAATAAGTTAGCAAAATAAAAAGATCTTCGAAACAAAATATCTTATAAAGCAAACTTAAAAAGAGGTTACCTTTTCAGCATACAGAGAAGCTCGCTGAAATTTCTCCAGAGGATCCTTTCGAAGAAGCTTATTCAGATCGCGAGTAAAAACGCCGGACAAAAGAACACGAGTGGCCTTATCGACCGCGTTCTCGCTCTCATCATGGACAAGAGAATCTTTCTCAGAATAACCAGCAGCCCTCTTTCCCTCTAAATGATCCTCAATCATTTCAACCAAAGTAGGTTTTGGATGATTGTCGTCAGGTAAAGAGAGATCGTTACCAGAACGACCATAGTAACTCCTCTTTCTCCCCACCGGATTATCGTTAGGATGAGGCATCGACCAGCTGCGACATCCACGAATACCTAAGGATGTCCTAAGCTGAAGGGGGGGATAACCGGATCCAGTCCCTTGACGAATAGGGGAATCTTGCGAAGAATCTGGAGATTCCTCTCCATTCTCCTCGGAGTCAAGACTCAAATCTAGCTTTCTCTTCCGAGACGCTCTCTGCTCGATAGGGACGTTCTCAATGGATTTGGAGGATTTGGACAACACCATTTTTCCCTTTGAAGAATGTCGGGAATTTTCTACCATACGAGCTGAAAAAGAAACAAGATGAAAGTCAATTTCTCTGTATAGAAGGTATCATCACAACACTAAGCTAAATTGAAATACTTACCAAGTGATTCATATGATGAACTGATTGGAAAATTATGAGCACTCAATCCCGCTTTACGGAGGAAAGCTTCCCCAATCAGAAGAGCACTCTGATATTTGTTGGCACGCATAGCGGGGATTTCACCGATAAACTGAGCATCATCAGGAATGAATTCACCAGTCGGCAGGCGACCTCCATAAACCCATTTGGAGCCATGATCCCACGAGAAGGGTATAGTCGAACCGTCCGCCAAATGAAGATGAGGTGGGGGGCGAACAAAGAAAAAATGAGATTTCCAAAAAGGGTTGCTAGAAATGGGGGAATCGAAGATTGCTCGACTAGGACTCTGACTAGCGAAGAAATATCTGTGATTGGAAGAACTGGAAATATTGAACCGAAAAAGTTGTGTAAAGTTACGAAAGGAAGGTTTGAACCCCTTTGCGATCATCAAAACAGAAAAACAAACCACGAAGGCCACAGAATTTGGAACTAATTGTGTCAAGGACACACTGAATATTTTTAGAATATCAAGGAAGAGGGGAGACAACGGAAGACGCAGACCGCTATTAAAATGGGCCGTGTAAAAGGCTCGACATCTTTCCGGTGGAGATGTAACCCTATCAGAATGAGAAGGGAGATTTATCTCAGAACCCTCCGGGAAATATTTGGCATAATTATTCACAACCTCCGGAAAAGTGTCCACCGTATAAGCACAAGCTAGGTCCTCAATTGGTTCAGAAATTTGAGGAGCAGTACCTTTGCCCTTTTTGGCTCGGGCAGCGACATCTGTATCGGAAAGGATTTGTACCTTAAAAGTGTCTTCAACAGGAACGACAAATTCAGGAATTGCAGTTTGTTCGCCCAAAAAATTAGAGTGCAGCTCCTCCTCGTTATTAGGAGCAACATTCTCCCTAGAGGAAGAAGAAGATTTTCTTAAAGAAGCCATATTTTCAGATTCTCGGAGGATATAAGTCGATAAAAAGAAAACTTTATATGATGAACGACTAAGCAAGAAAATGACTACGAACTATAAGCAAGTATAAAGGAGAAATGACGAACTCAAAAGTCACCTATGATCTTACGTGGTTTCGTTAATTCGATCAAGGGTGTGGATGCGTCACAATAATCACAAGTAAAGTAAAGTGAAGACTCAAATGTAATTGTATTCGAATTAAATGAGTACAAGTATAAATATATCTAGGGTCCTATCCGAGCATTATAGGATGCCGTACAAGCTAGAGGGTGAAATACATATGTTCGATCTATAGCTACAATCCCGAGCTGCTTTGAACTGTAGCTTCGAGGAGAGAGCACCTGGGAAGTCCCCCAGTGTAATAAATGCATGGAGTATTTATAGCCAACTTTAAGGACTTGGGCCTGGGCTCGGCCCAACAGTGTCCTTCGACCATGTGAGCTCGAAACAATCGTTTTCATGCTTTGGTTCGTCTTTCGGTCCCTGGCGACAGGGTTCATAGCTATTCGAATCGCGTTGAGGCTAAAGAACAGGGAATCCGAATTACCCCTCATCAATACTCCCCCACTTCTCGAGTGTGAAGCGAAGTAAGCGCTCGAAGAAGTATAAAGTACGTTCCATGTTATGGTGAGACGAGCCGCTCAGTATGTTTTCAGAATATGCCTCGTTAAAAACCTGACTCGGAAAAACCCATTGGGATAAAAACCGAGTAAGGGAAAAAGAGTGCATATATGAGAAACATACTTTGGCGCGCTCTGAAATTATCCTCGTCGGGGGATGTTGAAATAGTAATACCCCTTTCGGTTTCATGCTGCGTTGTTCGATCCCTTGATGAATGCTTTCCAGAATTTCCGATTTATAACCAGGAGGGCTTCTGAGAATCTTAAGGATAGATTGCAAGGACATATTCCGCAATTCTAGGGAATGAAGGATCAAAAAGGTAATTTTGAGAGGGACGACCCTAAGCTTTTACCCTTGGTAAGTTCAACCGTCGTGGTTACTCGGGGACCTCTTTGCAATTTTACCTTTTTAACCCTGTATATATACATGTTGACTTCGTTGAAAAATATTTTCACATAACAACTTTCTTGAACTCGAAGCGTTTGAGCTTGAAATAGCATTTTTCTCCTGTATAAATACTTCTTAGTCCATTATGTCGAGCTCTATAAGCGTGAGAGGCAAGAAGAAGGTTGAGGAGAGCCAAGAATCTGATCCCTTGTTTAAGCTTGTAGATGACTTTGAAGACGGGGAATTTCATCGAGACGACGAAGACGACGATCCGAGCGAGGATCTCGAAGAGAAAGAGGTCGACAAACGTAGTATTGGCGAAGGTGCTTTTGTTAGGATTTTTGAACATACGCAAGCCTCACAAGCCGTCACCTCGGGTAAGTCAGAACTTCCTGCTAGTAAAACTTCCAGTTGTTTTTCGAAAAGAGATCGGGCTCGCCTTGAGGCGGATTATGGGAAATTTCTTCCCAAAGGTTTTTCGATTGTCGTTCCTTCTTACGCCGAACGTGCCACTGAGTCTCCCGCTGGATGTCAAGCCTTTTATGAGGGACAATTTTTCTGTGGCTTGCGTATCCCGTTCGCTCCTCTTATCAGAAATATTTTGAATTTCTTTTCGCTTTCCCCGGCTCAGCTTCTCCCGCACTCCGTTGCATATATAATAGCGTTTTGCGCTCTTATGGAGGCGAAAGGAGAAGAAGCTTCTTTTAGCAACTTTTGGCAGATATTCCGAATGGATCCTTGCAAAGGTTCGAATGTAGGCTTTGTGTCCGTTCGTCCGAGGTCTAAACGGCCATTTCTTACGAAAATATCAACAAAGAAAGCTTTAGGTTGGAAGAGGAGATTCTTTTTCGTGAAGGGCCCTGACGTTCCTATTTCGGAGGGTAGTTCGAAAACGAGACCTTATCGATGGGACGGCGCAAATAGTTGGACATACGGTTCTCGCAAAATAAAAGAAAAACTTAGCCATCGTCTTTCTGATGAACTCCTGGGGCGATTGGAGTCTAACCCTTATCAGACCAGATACTTGGTTCAAGAAGGCATTTTGCGACTGGCGGGGTTGAGCTACTGCGATTATCCTGCCCCGGCGATTAAATATCCCGGTCAGTCCTCCGAAGGGCCCCTTCCTCTGTCCGATGTACAGGCAACCTCCAGTGGTCCGAACCCTACTTCTCTTTCTCTGGGTATGCTTCTCACCTTCTGTTTGGTTTTATGTTTATCTAATAAATTTGTTATTTAAGCTCGTCCCGATCCATTTTATCCTTGTAGGCCGGGTTGTTGAGAAATTTCGAGTGTCTGCTGCCGAATTAATTGAAGATAAACCCTTTTATTTTGATCCATTGTCTCATACTTCCGGAAATAGAACTGGTACAAGTAACTTGGGCGAAAATCCTGTTATTATTCCACTCACGATTCCCGAACCAAGAGGTGTTGGTACTTTGAGTTCCTTGAACTCTGCCTCTGCTGGGCCACTCCGAGTCTTATTTTGCCCTGATACTCCTGCCCTTTCATCAGTTGGTTATAGTCAATACTCCTGGAATCGAGTTCTGGGTGTCCAGGAGTACGAGAAACTTTTGAGTCGCAAGAGAAATGCTGAAGGTCCTGGACCCTCTAGGAGGGTAAAACCCTTTGGTGTGAGTTCCGGCCCCGTTCCAAGTCGAGAAGGCAGGTCAGAACCTGATGTAGCGGATTTCATGGATGAGCACCTTCGGGGTAGCAGGGCTGCTGGGTATTCTGAAGATGGTAGCATTTTAACCGATCTGGATTCAGGTGGTGAGAACGAGTTCGACAAAGCCACCAGAATTTATTTGGCTAGTCGGTTCAAGCGGGACATCCTGCTTCAGACCGTGAAAAGTGACTTCGAGGTTTTGAGTGACTTTTCCCGAACGTATCACGAGGTAAACGTTTACCTTTGATTTTCCTTTCTTTCTTCTGTGCCCTTGACATTTTGCTGATATGTTTGAACTACTTCGCAGATCGGAGATTTATTTGCTATCCAAACCTATCGCTTAGCTTTATTGGAGCAGGAATCGCAGGATGCTCATGACGCGTGTGCTCAGATTCTCGTTGATAACCAAACTCTTCGAGCTCAGTTAGTAGAAAACCAGCGGGAGCTGTCCCAAGTGAAGAAAGAGCTCGAAAAAGCTAATACGAAACATTCTTCCTCATTAGAAGAGGACTTGCTGGCGTCCGTTAAAGAGAGAAGTGTCCTTGAGGAGGAGCTAAAGAAAATAAAGATAGAACTCGATTTGGCGAAACGGGATTCCGAGCGTGCATATGCCCAAGGTCGGGAAGAAGCCGAGATTCCGGCCATACGAGGATTCTTGGAATCTCCAGTCTTAGATCCTTTAGTTCAAAGAAAAACGGGAGAAATTCTTCAGACGATTTTTTATAAAGGGGTTCAACAGTTGGTCGCGGCCGAGAAAATTCCGAATGACATGGAAGAATATTTCAAGTATATGGACCCTTTTAAAAACGCTGAAGGGAAGGCTTATAAAACTTCTTCCCTTCCCAAGGCGAATACTAATTGGCAAGAACATCGCTTTGCATCCTTAGTCGATGAGTATGGTATTCCGATGCCTAACCCTGATGTGCTCGAGTACTCCTGCGACGATCGTTCTAATGCGTTCGGAGAAGAAGACAAAGATGTCAATACGGGCAATGCCCCGGATAAGGGAGACGGTCGATCTTTCAATCAAGCTGAATAAGCCGGAGGGGGCGATTCGAGGTTTTCCAGTTAGGAATCAATTGTATTTTCTCATGCAACCCAATTTTGTAAACGACTTAACTTTATATTTCTTGATTTATTTTATGTAACTCATGAATTCTAACTTCATAAATATCGATGATTTTCCATATTTTCTGCTCAAACTTCGTTTATCCGAGTGGGGTTTCTTACCATGGTCGCGTCGATTCGTTATCTCAATCGTAGTGCATAGCGTCTATAAATATTAAGATCTCTTATCATTATTCACACGACATCTTTGCTTATAGAGATCGGAGCTTTCCCAAAAATTTTCTGCATTTTTCGAACTTCCTGCGGGTAGAGATCCGAGCAATTGATCCAAATTCACTCATCATGGAAAACGTGCTAGGCAAAGCTATCGACCCCAGGTCGCTATTTGGTGGTTCGAAAAATAAGAAGTCGAATAAGGATCAAAAGGCTGATAAGGAGGTCAAACCCTCCAAATCTTCTTCTAAGACCTCCGCCTCTTCCCCAAAAGCACCTAAAGGTGGGGAAAAAACGAAAGAGAAAAGTACTTCATCGAAGCAGGACAAGGGTAGTTCCAGCAAGTCCATTCTGGACGAAGACCTCGAGGCTGAGCTTGGAGGTTCCTCCCCGAAGGTGATTGATTCTAAGAGCGAGGATAGTGTCCGGGAAAAGATTCCTGTTCCCTCTTCGAATAAGAGGCCTTATTCTGATGGGACGCCCATTGAGGCTTTGCAAAATCTTGCTATTGGCGGCCAGTCATCCTCCGATGCTTCGATCATTCCTCCCTCAGGGAATCCCAACAAAAAGTCCAAGTCAGAGACTGGTGTGGGGGCTTCCGCTGAAGCTTTAGGAATTGATAATCCTCCCCGATCTTTTGCCGATTCCTCTCCTCAAAAAACTGCTTCTTCCCTGCATGAGGAGTTGAAAGATGGATCTCCTTCTAAAGTTGACCCCATGGGTAACTTGTTGCAAGCTACCTTTACTTCTTCGGAGACTGACATGCCCAAAGGGAGAAATGCGTCTAAGGAGAGGAATGTAGAGGAGTTGTTCGAGTCCGGGCAGAATTTCCTGTTTCAGGTATAACTGTTTTGTGTTTTTTTTTTTTTTTTTTTTTTTTTTTTTTTTTTTGAAGATCATTTGAAAGAAAGTCTAACTTTTTTGGCAGGCCGGGCAAGATTTTATTGAGCTTAAGACATTTGCTGAGCGGGAGATCAATTATCGTGCTGCTATTTCCCAGGAGCTGGAGGAGAAGAAAACCGAGTTCGACCGTGTCTTCGCGGAGAAACTCGCTCTAGAGAGGGAGAAGTCTGCTAGAGAAAGTGGAGAGGAGGTCCATAAGCAGCTGAGTGAAGAGCTCGAAAAACTGAAAAGTCTTCACGAGCAGGATAAGCAGGAATTCATTCGTCGAGAAAAGGAAGCTTTCGACCGTGGATATAAAGCTGGATATGAGGCTCGTAGTGCCGAGCTTCGGAAGATTCTTTCTGACAATAAGCTCCTCTAGGCGTTGTCTTTTATTTTCTCGGATTTGTAGTACAGCTAAAATATTTTTACCTGTTGTGTAATCCTGAATAATTTTCATACATTATATTTTTTATGGTTTGCAGTAATCTACTTTCTTCTCGAATCGTATGCTTCCCTTGTGTGTTCTTTCTTTGATCATTCTTTAGTTTGCTTTTTTCCGAATTTCCAATCTTGGCGTAGTGATTCCCCTTAATTCCCAAAAATAATATCACTTTCTTTTCCTGGTGAAGTTCTTCTGAGTCGTGAAAATCTTTTGACCTGGATCGTTTTCTTCGTTTCGCATTCTTATAATATTTTCTGAATATATATTCCTTCAATCATGCTGAATAGAAGATCTTGTTGAATACCTCATCATTTCGAATTTCATGTTAGGAGCTACTTGCATAATGTAGTCAGATTTATACTTTAATTTCGACTAGGGCATCTGCAGGCGAAACTATTTCAACCCTGAAAGTTTCGACCTGGTATGATGCAATTTGCTAGGCTCCCTTTTGAAAATGTTTCGGGCAGTGCTTCGGAGATTGACGTCCTTTATATAATGTTCACGTTTTTCCTGGTAAAGAGATGTATTGCCCTTCTCCTTTCCGAAGAAGTATGACCACAGTCGGAGACCTGTTGGCTCGATAGGCGTCTCCTTGTTGAGTAAGGACATTATCATCCGCCGAAAATTTCATTGGGTCGGTCAGTTACGAAGATGTGACGGGGGTTGTTATCTTGTAATTACTTCCTATGCCAAGCTCGGAAAATACTTTTTATCAACATTTCGACGGCTTTACTTATTCTCGGGCCATTATCTGATGACGCTTTCTTTACAAGCTGTATTTAGATCTCTTTATGATTTCTCTTGGATGATAGGTGCTGGGACTTCGATGAATTCGGATAGGAATGAACTCGAGTAGAATAATCTTGACATTTCCTTCATTTCTCTTTCGGAATGGTTTCTGCAATTTCGGGAATCGTAACGGTCAGCGCATTTACTGCTCATATCTCAGCCGTTAGCACCATCAAATCTTAGTCGTTGATTGCTCTTTCTCCTCACTATATATAGTTCCGTGGAGACCCCCAGATTTTACATTTCAGTAACAATTTTGAACAGTCCTATGACTGAAGATTTACTCTTTCTAGCCATCATGCCTCGTTTCCTTTCTTTGATCAAGTTGTTCGAAGTTCTCCTTCGAACTATTTTTAAATTCCTCTTTCTCATGATGGTAACCCAATTCGACTAGGGTATCGACAGACGAAAATAATTGCGACTGGGGTACCGGCAGGCGACCTGCTTCTTTGGATTCATCCCTCCTGAGACGGGTTAGAATTCCGGTACCCTGATCTCCATCCAGTCGGATAGTGGGTCGACTGCTGGAGGAGTTTTCCTGCTCTCGATCTCTACTTCTTCAAGATATTTCTTGAAGAATGTTACCTTCGAGACTGCGTGGAATAATTTTTCTAGGGGTTGCCTCGCTATTTTTCGATCTGGATCGGTGTGGAGCAAGTACTAAGGGAGTGATGAATGAAGGGTAGAAGCGTTGTTCTGGCCCAGTCTTACTCCTTCAACCACGGAGAAAATCTAGTGTAGGATTTATTTGTAATAGGATTACATTAAATGTAAAGTCTTTGCTTGACTTCTCTTATCCTTGTAATTTCGAATTCTTTTGTAACTGTTTGGAATGACATGAATAAGATATTCATTTCTTTATCACCCTTCCTTATTGTCTGTGGAATTGTTTTTGTATGTTGTTATCGAGCGTCAATTTTTCATGCCTCCAAAATATGATCAAGTGACATTCTTTATCTACCTTGAATAATACTTAGATGATAGATGATAATCGATATCTTTCGACTTTGAGTATAGCTTGTAAGAAGCTTTTTATTCTCTCGCCATATATTTAAGACATTCAGGTAGAGCAATACAAAATGTTCTTCGAGCGATAAATTCTAATTTGAAGGGCCAAATTCTGTACTCTGGACAAATAATTGTGAAGTAATAATCGAACAGGATCTTGTTCAATCTCGAATAATAGCTTTGATTTAAGTGTTGTGAAGATGGCTACTAGCCTTAGACGATCGAATAATAATAGAATCGAGTACCGGTTAATCTTGGTTGATCGAGGGTAATAGTTTCGATCTAAGGGGCGTAGCAACAGCTTTCACCCTTAGTCGTATCAGAGCATTTTTAGCTCGAGGGTCATAGCAGAGGCTTCCACCCGATAAATAATTTTGATCTAAGGGGCATAGCAGAGGCTTTCACCCGATAAATAATTTTGATCTAAGGGGCATAGCAGAGGCTTTCACCCTTAGTCGTTTTTAGAGCATTTTTAGCCCTTGGGTCATAGCAGAGGCTTTCACCCGATAAATAATTTTGATCTAAGGGGCATAGCAGAGGCTTTCACCCTTAGTCGTTTTTAGAGCATTTTTAGCCCTTGGGTCATAGCAGAGGCTTTCACCCGATAAATAATTTTGATCTAAGGGGCATAGCAGAGGCTTTCACCCTTAGTCGTTTTTAGAGCATTTTTAGCCCTTGGGTCATAGCAGAGGCTTTCACCCGATAAATAATTTCGATCTAAGGGGCATAGCAGAGGCTTTCACCCTTAGTCGTTTTTAGAGCATTTTTAGCCCTTGGGTCATAGCAGAGGCTTTCACCCGATAAATAATTTTGATCTAAGGGGCATAGCAGAGGCTTTCACCCTTAGTCGTTTTTAGAGCATTTTTAGCCCTTGGGTCATAGCAGAGGCTTTCACCCGATAAATAATTTTGATCTAAGGGGCATAGCAGAGGCTTTCACCCTTAGTCGTTTTTAGAGCATTTTTAGCCCTTGGGTCATAGCAGAGGCTTTCACCCGATAAATAATTTCGATCTAAGGGGCATAGCAGAGGCTTTCACCCTTAGTCGTTTTTAGAGCATTTTTAGCCCTTGGGTCATAGCAGAGGCTTTCACCCGATAAATAATTTCGATCTAAGGGGCATAGCAGAGGCTTTCACCCTTATATAATAGTAGACTGAGATAAGTACGGAACAAATAACAAAGATCGATAATATCAGGAGGAGATGAACGAATATGAATTTTGACGGGATCAGTTTCCATTGAATATATATATAACTTTCGATTGCAATAAATACTGAAGAGAAAATAGTCTTCTGCAATTATGGAGAAAGAGGCAGTAGTGAACAGCCTTAGAAAATAATCCTTATGCCTTTGTCGAGAAAATTCTTTGTTCGTAGGTTCCTAATTCTGATAAGTTTGATCTTTTCCAATCGGTTCCCGTTTTACCGGAAATTGCAACGGTCGACAAATCCTGTCCGTTTAATTTGCGAATTATACGTCGTTGGATTCTTTTCTGTTTTTGGCTATAAAAGGCTGGCACATTGCTGAAATTATCTCATTCGTTGCATCGAGAATTTTTTCATCTGATCATGGCGGTCAAGAGAACTATTCGATTAATTCAACTGTTTGAGTTCGGACTTCGGACGGTCTTTAAGCGGAATAGTCGCCGAGCGGAAAAAATTACAGCAACCACGCTTAGAATATCGACAGGCAAACGCGACTTCCATCTTGAAAGCCAATAAGCTAGGCTCATGGCCTTGCTGCTCCAATGCATTTAGGAAGACGTTGGGCCGATAGCATTCGATCCTCTGTCTTCTGAAGAATGCAAATAAAGTTAAAAGCCTGCGGGTTCTAAGGATATTCCTTATCCGGAGGAAATGATAGGACGGGAGACCGAAAATTTCATAGGATTGTAATAACATATTGATGTAATATATAGGATTATGCTATACTCGATGTATTTTCCCATTTCTTGTAATCTTTCGAGATAATATAAATATATTTCATCTCCCTTTTGTTGATAACCTTAATATAATTAGGTAGAATTTTATCTTGTTCTTCTAACATTGATCGATCAAGAAGTAATCTATCACCACTTGCTCGAGTGGATAATATATAAATATCTTAGCAGATCTGAGACTGACAAGGAAAAATTATGCCATAAATATCACTGTTGAATTTTCATAATTGCATAACTTCCAGGTCGAGAATTCTGTTCGACTGAATCGATTATATTCCTTCTCAGTTGGCAACGTAAAAGCATAGCAATAATTACTTGTGTAAAAATATCCGAAATAATCGAACATGAATCCGACACGCCGTTCCTTCATAATAATGATATTAATACGTCGTCAAATTCTATAGAATGTCGTAATTCTTCTACACCCATTGTTGAATAGCGTGTCCTTTGTTACCAAACAGGGCCCTATTTCTCGGGAAATGTAACGGTCCTTCCATTTAATGCGGACATCCAGATCGCTCATAAGATACTATCTGGGCCGTTGATTTTAAATTCCCTACCCCTATAAATAGGTTCCTTCGCGTATTCAACACTTCTTGCTTTTCTCCTTATGCCCCATCCGACCACCATGGGTCGATTTTTAGATTTGATTCGCATTTTGTCCCAAATAAAAGAGTTTGAGATTAGAGTTCGAACTTTGTTTTTCAACCTTGCTTCCCTTGGTATAAGCTTTCCGCTTAGAATATCGACAGGCAAAAGAAATTGCGCCTAGAATACCGGCAGGCAACCTGTTTTGCCTGACATATCATCTCTTGGTGCGGGTTAGAGCTCCGGATTCTAGGCGTAGTACTTGATCGGGCAGCTGGTTACTCCGAGCGGAGTTCTTTAAGTCTGAGGCACCAGCTTCCTCGAGGGCTTTCTTGCGAGATAGTTCCTTCGAGCTCCCTTGAAGCGCCTCTGCTGGGATAACCCTTTGCTGCTCCGGTTCGGATCGATCGGTAGATAATGGTTGATTTCGACCATCATTGTTTACCGACGAAGACCTAAGATCGGTTTAAAGTCCTGGAAAGGAAGCTCCGATCCGGCCTTTATCCCGTACGAAGACGGATGTGCGACACGTGGCAAGCGATTGCCGGGAAAGAATCATTGCTGAGTTCTGCATCTGGGGCGATCTTAGGGATGGGAGACCAAGTCGTAATAGCACAGAATTATTCGGATAATTTGTAATAGAGTAGGAATAGTTGTACTTTATTTCTGGAGCTCGAACTCTGTATTCGAAGCTTCGCATTTGTAATTTGTTTGAATGACATCAATAATAAAATTTTGCTCTTGAATGAACTTTGTGTAATTTTCGAGAATTCGCATAACTTCGCATAACTTCCTTTAATTACTCCCAATTGATTTGAGAATTCCCATAATTTTCATTCTCGAAATCAATCGATACCATGATCGGAAAAATAAATTCCGACCATTAATAACCTGTGCATCTATTGAATTCTGGTCAGTGAGGCTCTCTGCTACCACATGTACCTCTCCTCGTAGTAGGCATTTTTCGATCAAATACTCGAATAGGGCCCCACGGTGGGCGCCAATTGATCTTACGTGGTTTCGTTAATTCGATCAAGGGTGTGGATGCGTCACAATAATCACAAGTAAAGTAAAGTGAAGACTCAAATGTAATTGTATTCGAATTAAATGAGTACAAGTATAAATATATCTAGGGTCCTATCCGAGCATTATAGGATGCCGTACAAGCTAGAGGGTGAAATACATATGTTCGATCTATAGCTACAATCCCGAGCTGCTTTGAACTGTAGCTTCGAGGAGAGAGCACCTGGGAAGTCCCCCAGTGTAATAAATGCATGGAGTATTTATAGCCAACTTTAAGGACTTGGGCCTGGGCTCGGCCCAACAGTGTCCTTCGACCATGTGAGCTCGAAACAATCGTTTTCATGCTTTGGTTCGTCTTTCGGTCCCTGGAGACAGGGTTCATAGCTATTCGAATCGCGTTGAGGCTAAAGAACAGGGAATCCGAATTACCCCTCATCAACCTATTTATACTGAGAAGAGAAAAGACATTTCGAATTCGTCACAACTAATCACATTCCCGCCAAAAACGGAAGAAGATCAAAAGCCTCCCGAAAGGACGCGTGGCGATTCGTAATTGGAAAGAGAAAACGACTATCTATGATGCGTAGCACTCTTTTCCTTAAGATTTTTTCCCACAGGGTTTTTTCTTAAGAAAGGTTTTTAACGAGGCACCATTCATAGAAGATAAACAGTCGTATAAAATTATCTACTTCTACGAGCTTCTATTATCTATACGCTCGAAGAAGTGAGGGAGTACTGATGGGGGCTATTTCGCACCCCTTATAATGTACGGATCGACTGAAGAACATAAGATCGGTTCGACCAAACAAGACAGTTCGGGATCATCTTATCGACCCGGCCGAATACAGCTCTCTTCGACAAGAAGACTACACTCCGGACTCAAGAAGGATATTTGGGCCGAGTCCTATTAGGATTATATTTCCTTGTAACGCTTGGTTTAGTATGATATAAATACCTAGTCAATCATTGTATTAGACAACTCTAAATCACAAGGCAAATACGCCATTGAATTCGGCATAAACGGCGGAACCCACTATTATTCAATAAAGAAAAGAGCTTTCTCTTCATATTTGTGTTATTCTTACGTTGGTTACGATAATTACTTGTTGTTCCTACGAAATTGTTCTTCCTTGAGATTGATCCACCCTGAGTAAAGTAACAGAGCCCTATAAATCATATATATTGAGAATCCCCAATATCAAATATTCACTGATACCATTAACCCGACGAAATCCGGTTAAATCACCATAAGACTCCTGGAAGTTCATCGAGCCACTTTCCTTTTGCATCAGATAAGCGCTTTTCCAGAGATCGAACAATCTCTCTATTCACAACTTCCGTTTGCCCATTGGCCTGCGGGTGCCCTACTGATGCAAAATTCTATTGTATTTCGAACCTCTCACACCATTCCATGACCTTTTTGCCGGCGAATTGTGTTCCGTTATCGGAGATTAGAACTCTAGGAATCCCGAACATGCAGACAATGTTTTTCCATAGGAAATTAATGACTTGAAACTGAGTGATCTTAGTTAGAGCAACACATTCTACCCATTTGCTGAAATATTCTACAGCGACCAACACATAGTTTTTCTTGGCCCTGGCCGTTGGAAAAGTACCTACGATGTCGATTCCCCATTTGTCAAAAGGCCAACAGATCGGAATAGAGTGCATTTGTTCAGCCGACTGATGGATCAAATTCGAATGAATTTGACAATGGTGACATTTCTTCACATAATCAACTGGGTCAGAAATAAGAGTGGGCCAATAATATCCTGCTCTCGAACATTTTAGAGCTAATGCTCGAGCGCCACAGTGATTCTCTGCTTCTCCCTCGTGAACCTCCTTCAAAATTATATGATACCGACCTTCGGAAACACATTTCAATAAGATTCCAGAGGAGGATTGCTTATAGAGTTGATCATCAATTAAGGTAAATGACGGAGCTCGGTACTTGATTCTTCGGGCTTCATTTGTATTTTCAGACAGTTTTCCTTCCTTTAAATAATCGATGAAAGGATCGATCCAAGAGATCATTTGCTCATCAATTTCCATGACGTCAATACAAGGAGTAGCATCTAGATCGATGGCAGATGCCTTCGACAAAAGCCATGTAATTATCCTTTCATTCTTTCCATCCGCAATACCTGTGAATTTTGATAGCAAAATCGGCCCATAGATTTTCTTCCCTCGGAATAGGCTGAATATCGAACTTTACGAATTGTGAGATCAAACTTTTGGCTTTGTTCAAATATTTAATCATGTTGAATTCTTTGGCCTCATAGACGCCTTTAAACTGCCAATGGACAAGTTCAGAATCGATTTACACAATTGATCTTACGTGGTTTCGTTGGTTCGATCAAAGTGTGGATGTATCACAATAATCACAAATAAACTAAGGTAAAGATAGAATATAATTGTATTCGAGTTAAATGAGTACAAGTACAAACATATCTAGGGTCCTATCCGAGCATTATAAGATGCCGTACAAGCTAGAGGGTGAAAATACATATGCTCGACTTAGGGCTATAATCCCGAACTGCTATGAACAGTAGCTTCGAGAAGAGAGCACCTGGGATCCCCCCAGCATCATAAATGCGCGGGTATTTATAGTTGAACAGATGGGCTTGGGCCTGCCTTCGGCCCAACAGTATCCCCTAATTGATTTTCTCGAGCAAGCCGTGGATATATGATCATGAGCTCGGGTTTGACAACTTCTCTCTGTATTGGGGAGTTAAAACCACTAGATCGGACCTGGATCGGGGAAGATAGCGGGGTCTAAATTACCCCTCATCAATACTCCCCCACTTCTCGAGCGTAAAGAGGAGGCTTGCGCTCGAAGAAGTTTAATTTGCGTTGTCCGTTGGATTGAAATGAGTCGTTGGGAATGTGTTTTGGATATGCCTCATTAAAAACCTAACTCGGAAAAACCCATTGGGATAAAAAACCGAGCCAGGGAAAAAGAGTGCATATGCTAGAAATTTCACTTAGGAGTGCGGAGAGAATACTTAAACGTCCATCGTTTTAGTAGAGCCCCTCAATTGAAATGCCCTTATCTGTGAATTATTATGAGGCTTTCTTCAAATGCTTTCCTTATTTTCGAGCAACAACTTAGAGGGCCAATAATATTTTCCGGAAACGTCTTCCGTAGTTCAATCCCCAATCTCTGGTCACGAAGGACTGAAAGTGCAATTTTCAGAGAAATAGCTTTGAGTTTTATCCATGGTAAGTTCAACCGTCGCGGTTACTCGGGGACCTGTTTGCAATTTACCTTTTTAACCCCATATATATAAGTTGACTCGTTGAAAATTTATTTACACATCAAATTCCTTCTTTAGCTCGAAGTATTTTGGTTCGAAACAGCATCTGCATTATATATTTGTCTTTCATTTCGTTATGTCAAGTTCTAGGCACGTCAAGGGCAAAAGTAAGGTCGAAGAGAATCAAGAATCTGATCCACTGTTAAAGCTTGTTGACGATTATGAAGATGGTGAATTTCATTCAGGAGGTGAGAATAATGATCCAAGCGAGGATCTCGAAGAAAATGAGGTTGAGAAGCGCAGCGTCGGTGAGGGGGCCTTTGTCAGAATTTTCAAACCTGTGCCAGCCCCTGAGACAATGGCCTTAAACAGGTCGGAACTCCCCGCTAAAGAGACTTCCTGTTGCTTTTCGAAGAAAGATCGTGTTTATCTCGTGGGGGAATATGGGAAATTTCTTCCCAAAGGGTTTTCCATCGTAATTCCTTCTTATTCCGAACGCGCCACCGAGCCCCCGACAGGCTGTCAATCATTCTATGAAGGTCAATTTTCGTGTGGTTTGCGCATTCCATTCAGTCCCCTCTTAAGGTGTATACTTTCTTTCTTTTCGCTGTCCCCCGCTCAGCTTCTTCCGCACTCAATTGCTTATATCTCAGCATTCAGCGTTCTCATGGAGGCGAAAGGAGAAGAGGCCTCCTTTAGCAATTTTTGGGATACCTTCCGAGTGGACCTAGGTAAAGGTTCGAATGCGGGATTCGTATCCATCCGTCAGAGGTCGAAACGGCCTTTTCTTACCAACATAACGACGAAAAAGGACAAAGGTTGGAAAAGGCGGTTCTTCTTTGTGAAAGGTCCTGATGTTCCAACGTCCGAAGGGAGTTCGAGGACAAGACCATATCGATGGGATGGTGTAACCTCTTGGTCGTACGGTTCTCGTAGGATCAAAGAGAAGCTTAAGCAATGTCTTTCCGATGAATTTCTCGAGCAGCTGAGGTCCAACCCTTACCATACCAGATTCCTAGTTCAGGAAGGTGTTTTGCGATTGGCTGGACTGAGTCATTGCGACTATCTTGCCCCCGCGATTAAATATCCCAACCAAACTTCCGAAGGATCACTTCTGCAGGTCGATGGCCTTCCAACTCCTAATGTTCCGCCTTTTGCCACTCCTTCCTTGGGTATGCTTATTACCTTGTCTATTTAAGGTGTTATCGAATAGTTTTTCTTTGTAAAAAAGCGTGCCTAAAGCGTATTGTTCCTGTAGGTCGAGTCGTTGAGAAACTCCGAGTATCAGCTGCCAAATTAATTGAAAATAAACCATTTTATTTTGACCCGTTGTCTCATACTCCCGGAAATAGAACCGGTACGAGTAACTCGGGCGTAGACTCTGTTATTGTTCCGCTCACGATTCCCGAACTGAGAGGTGTTGGTACTATGAGCTCCTTAAATTCCGCTTCTGCTGGGCCGCTTCGAGCCCTATTCTCCCCTGACATTCCTGCTCTTTCCTCGGTTGGTTATAGTCAGCATTCCTGGAATCGGGTTTTGGGTGTCCAGGAGTACGAGAAACTTTTGAGTCGCAAAAGAAATGCTGAACATCCTGGACCCTCTAGGAGAGTAAAACCCTTTGGTGTGAGTTCTGACCCTGTCCCGTGTCGAGAAGGCAGATCAGAACCTGATGTGGCAGATTTCATGGACGAGCACCTTCGGGGTAGCAGGGCTGCTGGGTACCCTGAAGATGGTAGCATTCTAACTGATCTGGATTCGGGTGGTGAGAACGAGTTCGACAAGTCCGTCAGAATTTATATGGCCGGTCGGTTCAAGCGGGATATCCTGCTTCAGAGCGTTAAGAGTGATTTCGAGGTTTTGAGTGACTTTTCCCGAACGTATCACGAGGTAAACGTTTATCTTTGATCTTCTTTTCTTTCTTTGGTGCCTTCGACATTTCGCTGATATGCTTGAACTACGTCGCAGATCGGAGACTTATTTGCTATCCAAACCTATCGCTTAGCTTTATTGGAGCAAGAATCGCAGGATGCTCATGACGCGTGTGCTCAGTTTCTTGTTGATAATAAAAGTATTCGAGCCCAGTTAGAAGAAAATCAACGAGAATTATCTCGAGTGAAGAAGGAGCTCGAAAAAGCTACTGTGAAGCGTTCCTCGTCCATGGAAGAGGATCTACTGGCATCCGTCAAAGAGAGAAGTGCCCTCGAGGAGGAGCTGAAGAAGGTGAGAATAGAGCTGGAGTTGGCGAAGCAAGACTCTGAGCGTGCGTATGCCCAAGGTCGGGAAGAGGCTACTATTCCAGCCATACGAGAATTTTTGGAATCTCCCGTATTAAATCCTTTAGTCCAACGGAAGATGGGAGAAATTGCTCAGACGATTTTTTACAAAGGGGTTCAACAATTAGTTGCGGCCAAGAAAATTCCGGATGACATGGATGAGTACTTTAAGCACATGAACCCCTTCAAGAACGCTGAAGGGAAAGATTACAAACCTTCCTCTCTACCCAAGGTGGATGCTAATTGGCAGAATCATCGCTTCGCTCCCTTAGTTGAGGAGTACGGCATTCCGATTCCTAACCCCGATGTGCTCGAGTACGCCTGCGACGATCCTCCCGATGTGCTAGGGGAAAAGGGCGAGGATGCCAATGCAAGCAATGCTTTGGTCGAGGGAGACAATCGATCTTTCGACCAAGCTGGGTAATTATCCAATTTCAATATCGGAGTCGAGTATGCCGGGGGAGCAACTTAAAGTTTTGTAGTTAGGAATTTAGTCGTATCGACCCATGTAATCCATTTTTGTAATCGGATTTGTTTTCTGTTTCTACCTGACTGCCGTAACTTGTAAATTCCGATCTTATTAATATCCAATTACCATTAATTTTTAAGATTTCGATAACATTATGCTCAGATATTCGCTCTTCCCGCACGGGATTTTTCTTTACATGTTGCGTCGATCCATTATCGCAATCTGAGGGCGTGGTGTCTATAAATATTAGGGTTTCTTTTCATTATTCATACGACGCCTTGCTTATAGAGATCGGAGCTCTCGCCATATTTCCTGTCTTCCCTGAATCCCTTCCAGAGTAATAGTCTGAACTATCGACCTTCAATCCACTCATCATGGAAGACACACTAGGAAAGCCTATCAACCCCAAAATGCTATTTGGCGGCTCGAAGACCAAGAATCCAAGTAAGGAGCATAAAATTGTTAAGGAAAACAAAACATCCAAGTCTTCTTCTAAGGCTTCTGCGTCTTCCCCGGGAACCGCTAAAGAAGGAGAGGACAAGAAGGAGAAAGGTGTCTCTTCAAAACAAAACAAAGGTGGTTCCCGCAAGTCCATCTTGGACGAAGAACTCGAAGCTGCGTACGAGTGTTCTTCTCCAAAAGTTATCGATTCATCGAACAAGAATCCCGTGGGAGAAAATCCTTTTGTTTCTTCTTCCAACAAGAGGCCTTACCCTGACGGGCCCACTCCTATTGAGGCCTTGCAAAATCTTGTCATTGGGAGTAAATCGTCTCTCGACACTTCGACTGTTCCTCCCGAAGGAGGTTTTAGTAAGAAACTCAAATTAGGAACCGACGAGGGGGCTTCTGCTGACGCTTTAAAAACTGACAATCCTTCGGAACCCCGGGTCGATCCCGATCATCCAAAAGTTGCTTCTTCCGGGGCTGAAGAGTCGAAAGATGGGTCCGATCCCTTGGATAGCCTGTTGCAGGTTAACTTTACTTCTTCGGAGACTAACATGCCCAAAGGGGGAAATGCGTCTAAGGAGAGGAATATAGAGGAGTTGTTCGAGTCCGGGCAGAATTTCCTGTTTCAGGTATAACCCCCTTCCCTTTTTTTTTTTTTTTTTTTTTTTTTTTTTTTTTTTTTTTTTTTTTTATGATCGTTTGAAAGAAAGTCTAACTTTTTTGGCAGGCCGGGCAAGATTTTATTGAGCTTAAGACATTTGCTGAGCGGGAGATCAATCATCGTGCTGCTATTTCTCAGGAGCTGGAGAAGAAGAAAAACGAGTTCGACCGTGTCCTTGCGGAGAAGCTCGCTCTAGAGAGAGAAAAATCTGCTAGAGAAAGTGGAGAGGAGATCCATAAGCAGCTGAGCGAAGAGCTCGGAAAACTGAAAAATCTTCACGAGCAGGATAAGCAGGAATTCACTCGTCGAGAAAAGGAAGCTTTCGATCGTGGATATAAAGATGGATATGAGGCTCGTAGTGCCGAGCTTCGGAAGATTTTTTCTGACAATAAGCTCTTCTAGGCGTTGTCTTTTATTTTCTCGGACTTGTAGTATTTTCTTCGTTTTTTTGCATTTTTATAACATTTTCTGAATACCGATTCCTTCGATCATGCTGAATAGAGGATCTTGTTGTATGCCTCAATATATTTGAATTTCGGGTTAGGAGCTACTTTGCGTATTATAATCAGGTTTATACTTTAACTTCGATTAAGGCATTTGCAGGCGAAACTATTTCAACCCTGATAGCCTCGATCCTTTGTAGTTTAGGGTATGATGCAATTTTGCTAGGCCTTCGGAGATTGACGTCCTTTATAAAATGTTCACATTTCTCCTAGTAAGAGATGTATTGCCCTTCTCTTTTTTGAAAGAGTATGACCACAGTCGAAGACCTGTTGGCTCGATAGGCATCTCCTGGTTGAGTAAGGACATTATCGTCCGCCGAAAATATGATGGTCGGTCAGTTACGAAGGTGTGATGGGGGTTGATATCTTTTATCTTGTAATTACTTCCTATGTCAAGCTCGGAATATACTTTTTGTCAATATTTTGACGGCTTTACTTATCCTCGTGCCATTATCTGATGATGCTTTCTTTACACACTGTATTTAGATCTCTTTTATGATTTCTCTTGGATGATAGGTACTAATGAATTCGGATAGGAATGAACTTGAGTAGAATAATTTTGACATTTTCTTCATTGTTCTTCCGGAATGGTTTCTGCAATTTCGGGAATCGTAACGGTCAGCGCATTTACTGCTCATATCTCAACCGTTAGCACCATCAGATCTCAGTCGTTGATTGCTCTTTCTCCTTACTATATATAGTTCTGTGGAGATCCCCATATTTTACATTTCAGTAACAATTTTGAACAGTCCTATGACTGAAGATTTATTCTTTTTAGCCAACATGCCTCGTTTCCTTTCTTCGATCAAGTTGTTCGAAGTTCTCCTTCGAACTATCTTTAAATTCCTCTTTCTTATGATGGTAACCCAATTCGACTAGGGTATCGACAGGCGAAAATAATTGCGACTGGGGTACCGGCAGGCGACCTGCTTCTTTGGATTCATCCCTCCTGAGACGGGTTAGAATTCCGGTACCCTGATCTCCATCCAGTCGGATAGTGGGTCTACTGCTGGAGGAGTTTTCCTGCTCTCGATCTCTACTTCTTCAAGATATTTCTTGAAGAATGTTACCTTCGAGACTGCGTGGAATAATTTTTCTAGAGGTTGCCTCGCTATTTTTCGATCTGGACTGGTGTGGAGCAAGTACTAAGGGAGTGATGAATGAAGGGTAGAAGCGTTGTTCTGGCCCAGCCTTACTCCTTCAACCACGGAGAAAATCTAGTGTAGGATTTATTTGTAATAGGATTAAATGTAAATTCTTTGCTTGACTTCTCTTATCCTTGTAATTTCGAATTCTTTGTAACTGTTTGGAATGACATGAATAAGATATCCATTTCTTATCGCCCTTCCTTATTGTCTGTGGAATTGTTTTTGTATGTTGTTATCGAGCGTCAATCATACTTCCAAAATATGATCAAGTGACATTCTTTATCTACTTTGAATAATACTTAGTTGATAGATGATAATCGATATCTTTCGACTTTGAGTATAGCTTGAAAGAAGCTTTTTATTCTCTCACCGTATATTTAAGACATTCAGGTAGAGCGATACAAAATGTTCTTCGAGCGACAAATTCTAATTTGAAAAGCCAAATTCTGTACTCTGGACAAATAATTGTGAAGTAATAATCGAACAGGGTCTTGTTCAATCTCAAATAACAGCTTTGATTTAAGTGTTTGTGAAGATGGCTACTAGCCTTAGACGATCGAATAATAATATAATCGAGTATCAGTTGACCTTGGTTGATCGAGGGTAATAGTTTCGATCTAAAGGGTGTAGCAACAGCTTTCACCTGTAGTCGTATCAGAGCATTTTTAGCTCGAGGGTCATAGCAGAGGCTTTCACCCGATAAATAATTTTCGATCTAAGGGGCATAGCAGAGGCTTTCACCCTTAGTCGTTCTTAGAGCAATTTTAGCCCTTGGGTCATAGCAGAGGCTTTCACCCGATAAATAATTTTCGATCTAAGGGGCATAGCAGAGGCTTTCACCCTTAGTCGTTTTTAGAGCAATTTTAGCCCTTGGGTCATAGCAGAGGCTTTCACCCGATAAATAATTTTCGATCTAAGGGGCATAGCAGAGGCTTTCACCCTTGGTCGTTTTTAGAGCAATTTTAGCCCTTGGGTCATAGCAGAGGCTTTCACCCGATAAATAATTTTCGATCTAAGGGGCATAGCAGAGGCTTTCACCCTTAGTCGTTTTTAGAGCAATTTTAGCCCTTGGGTCATAGCAGAGGCTTTCACCCGATAAATAATTTTCGATCTAAGGGGCATAGCAGAGGCTTTCACCCTTAGTCGTTTTTAGAGCAATTTTAGCCCTTGGGTCATAGCAGAGGCTTTCACCCGATAAATAATTTTCGATCTAAGGGGCATAGCAGAGGCTTTCACCCTTAGTCGTTTTTAGAGCAATTTTAGCCCTTGGGTCATAGCAGAGGCTTTCACCCGATAAATAATTTTCGATCTAAGGGGCGTAGCAGAGGCTTTCACCCTTAGTCGTTTTTAGAGCAATTTTAGCCCTTGGGTCATAGCAGAGGCTTTCACCCGATAAATAATTTTCGATCTAAGGGGCATAGCAGAGGCTTTCACCCTTAGTCGTTTTTAGAGCAATTTTAGCCCTTGGGTCATAGCAGAGGCTTTCACCCGATAAATAATTTCCGATCTAAGGGGCATAGCAGAGGCTTTCACCCTTAGATAATAGTAGACTGAGATAAGTACGGAACAAATAATAAGGATCGATAATGAACGAATATGAATTTTGACGGGATCAGTTTCCATTGAATATATGTATACTTTCGATTGCAATAAATACTGAAGAGAAAATAGTCTTCTGCAATTATGGAAAAAAGGGCAGTAGTGAACAGCCTTAGAAAATAATCCTTATGCCTTTGTCGCGAAAATTCTTTGTTCGTAGGTTCCTAATTCTGATAAGTTTGATCTTTTCCAACCGGTTCCCGTTTTACCGGGAATTGCAACGGTCGACAGATCCTGACCACTCAATTTGCGAATTATGCGTCGTTGGATTCTTTTCTGTTTTTATCTATAAAAGGCTGGCAGATTGTTGAAATTATCTCATTCGTTGCATCGAGAATTTTTATCTGATCATGGCGGTCAAGAGAACTATTCGATTAATTCAACTGTTTGAGTTCGGACTTCGGACGGTCTTTAAGCGGAATAGTCGCCGAGCGGAAAAAATTATAGCAACCACGCTTAGAATATCGACAGGCAAACGCGACTTCCATCTTGAAAGCCAATAAGCTAGGCTCATGGCCTTGCTGCTCCAATGCATTTAGGAAGACGTTGGGTCGATAGCATTCGATCCTCTGTCTTCTGAAGAATGCAAATGAAGTTAAAAGCCTGCGGGTCCTAAGGATATTCCTTGTCCGGAGGAAATGATAGGACGGGAGACCGAAAATTTCATAGGATTGTAATAACACATTGATGTAATATATAGGATTATGCTATACTCGATGTATTTTCCCATTTCTTGTAATCTTTCGAGATAATATAAATATATTTCATCTCCCTTTTGTTGATAACCTTAACATAATTAGGTAGAATTTTATCTTGTTCTTCTAACATCGATCGATCAAGAAGTAATCTATCATCGCTTGCTCGAGTGGATAATATATAAATATCTTAGCAGATCTGAGACTGACAAGGAAAAAATTATGCCATAAATCTTTATCATTGTAGAGTTTTCATAATTGCATAACTTCCAAGTCGAGAATTCTGTTCGACTGAATCGATTATATTCCTTCTTGGTTGGCAACGAGAAAACATAGCAACAATTACTTGTGTAAAAGTATCCGAAATAATCGAACATGCATCCGACACGCCGTTCCTTCCTAATAATGATATTAATACGTCGTCAAATTCTATAGAATGTCTTAATTCTTCTACACCCATTATTGAATAGTGTGTCCTTCGTTACCAAACAGGGCCCCATTTCTCGGGAAATGTAACGGTCCTTCCATTTAATGCGGACATCCAGATCGCTCATAAAATACTATCTGGGCCGTTGATTTTAAATTCCCTACTCCTATAAATAGGTTCCTTCGCGCATTCAACACTTCTTGCTTTTCTTCTCATGCCCCATCCGACCACCATGGGTCGATTTTTAGACTTGATTCGCATTTTGTCCCGAATAAAAGAGTTTGAGATTAGAGTTCGAACTTTGTTTTTCAACCTTGCTTCTCTTGGTATAAGCTTTTCCGCTTAGAATATCGACAGGCAAAAGAAATTGCGCCTAGAATACCGGCAGGCAACCTGTTTTGCTTGACATATCGTCTCTGGTGCGGGTTAGAGCTCCGGATTCTAGGCGTAATACTTGATCGGGCAGCTGGTTACTCCGAGAGGAGTTCTTTAAATCTGAGGCACCAGCTTCCTCGAGGGCTTTCTTACGAGATAGGTTCTTCGAGTTCCCTTTGAGCGCCTCTGCTGGGATAACCCTCTGCTGCATCCGATCGGATTATCCTGTAAATAATGATTGAGGATTTCAATCATTATTTACAGATGAAGACCTAAGGTCGGTCCGAACCCCGGAGAAGAGTTTCGATCCGACTTCCATCCTGTACGAAGACGGATGTGCGACACGTGGCTAGTGATAATCATGAAGAATCACTGCCGAGTTCTGCATCTGGAACTGTCTGATAGGGACGATGACCGAATATGTATTAGGATAGACCTACTCGCAGAACTTGTAATAGTGTTGGAGTGATTGTACTATATCTTTTGAGCTCGGAATTGATTCGAGGCTTTTCTTTGTAATTTATCTGACGAATTTGAATGATAAAGCTTCACTTCTGATTGAATTTTATTACTTGAATTCCGTTATTGGTCGAAATGATAGCCAGTATTCCGTCCATAAGCTCGAGAATTTTTTCTAATCGATTGCAGATATCCAATCAATCAACTTATCCCGATTAACTTTGAGAAAAAAACACCACAGTCTATAAATAGTATATAGAGATTTCGTAAATGGTCTTCTAAATAACCGATTCGAAAGAACTTGTCTTTGAAGTTAATAAACGCGAAGATCGGAAAAATAAATTCCGATCGTCAATAATAAGCTGCAATTTTGTAGATCTTCTAGGCTTGACCATTATCTTTAAGCTTTTTTTTTTTTTTTTTGGCATATATTTTCCTCCTCGTATTAGGCATTTTTCGATCAAATACTCGAATAGGGCCCCACGGTGGGCGCCAATTGATCTTACGTGGTTTCGTTGGTTCGATCAAAGTGTGGATGTATCACAATAATCACAAATAAACTAAGGTAAAGATAGAATATAATTGTATTCGAGTTAAATGAGTACAAGTACAAACATATCTAGGGTCCTATCCGAGCATTATAAGATGCCGTACAAGCTAGAGGGTGAAAATACATATGCTCGACTTAGGGCTATAATCCCGAACTGCTATGAACAGTAGCTTCGAGAAGAGAGCACCTGGGATCCCCCCAGCATCATAAATGCGCGGGTATTTATAGTTGAACAGATGGGCTTGGGCCTGCCTTCGGCCCAACAGTATCCCCTAATTGATTTTCTCGAGCAAGCCGTGGATATATGATCATGAGCTCGGGTTTGACAACTTCTCTCTGTATTGGGGAGTTAAAACCACTAGATCGGACCTGGATCGGGGAAGATAGCGGGGTCTAAATTACCCCTCATCAACAATAATTGATTTTACCTTTGCTTTCAGGGCCATTTCAAATCCCGCGATCAGAGCTTCGTACTCTGCGTCGTTGTTCGTAACGACAAAGTCCAAGGTAATGGCGTAACTAAATCCTCGCCACAGGGTCCTTGAAAATGAATTCCTGCTCCACCTCTTTCCTTGGTCGAAGAGCTGTCCACGTGCATCAACCAAACTGGATCCTTAATCTCTTTAACCACATTTACTTCGGAAGTCGGTTCGTTCTCTAGGTTTTTCAAGCTAGTGGATTCGACTAGGAAGTCAGCTAACACCTGAGGTTTTATTGCGGTTCGAGGTTGGTAATCAATTTCGAATTGACCCAACTCGACTGCCCACTTTATTAATCTGTCGGACGCTTCTGGCTTTGATAAAACCTGTCTCAATGGTTGGTTAGTTAAAACAATAATCTTATAAGTCTGAAAATAGGGCCTCAATCTTCGTGCAGCTACTACCAAAGCGAATGCGAATTTCTCAATTTCCATATAATTCTTCTCGGCACCCTGCAACAATTTGCTCAAATGGTAGACTGGCTTGTGCTCTGATTTCTCTAATTTTACTAATACCGAACTAATAGCTTCTTCCGAAACGGCTATGTAAAGGTACAAGGGCTCTCCGTCGGAGGGCTTGGCCAACATCGGCGGTGAGGTTAAGTATGCTTTTAGATCTTCAAAAGCCTTGTCACATTCAGCACTCCATTCGAAATCCTTTGATTTCCGCAATAATTTGAAGAATGGCAAGCTCTTGTCAGCGTATCGAGAAATGAACCTGTTTAAAGAAATAATTTTCCCGATCAAACCTTGAACGTCTGAAAGTTTTCTCGGTGGTTGAAGATCGGTAATTGCTCGAATTTTTTCTGGGTTGGCTTCGATCCCTTTTTCATGGACGAGATATCCGAGGAACTTTCCCGACCGCACACCGAAAGTGCATTTTGCTGGATTCAAATTCATTCCATATTTTCATAGAATAACGAAGCATTTATCGAGATTCTTGATGTGGTCTTCCTCCGTCATACTCTTTACCAGCATGTCATCTACATAGACCTCCATAATTTCTCCTATCAATTCCTTAAACATCATATTGACCAATCTTTGATAAGTTGCACCTGCATTTCTTAAATCAAACGGCATCACTATGAAGCAGTGGACTCCTCGCTCGGTAATGAAAGCGGTTTTATCCTGATCCCTTTCGTTCATAAAAATTTGATAGAATCCCTGAAAAGCATCCATCATGCTAAAAAATACAAAACCCGCGGTGGAGTCTACCAGCATGTCGATCTGAGGCAACGGGTAAGGGTCTCTTGGGCACAACTTGTTTAGATCAGTAAAATCGTTACACATTCTCCATTTATTATCGATCTTGTCACCTTTAGAAACTAGAACTACATTACATAACCATTCGGTAAACTTGATTTCTCTGATTTGACCGGCAGCTAGTAACCTATCGACCTCCGCATTGATGATTTTATCTTTCTTGAGCCCGTGATTACGCTTCTTCTGTCTCACTGGCTTGGCCTTTGGATCGATGTTTAATGAGTGGGTTATCACACGTGGGTCGATCCCCACGATATCTTCCGAACTCCAAGCGAAAACATCTACATTTTTTCGTAAAAAGTCGATGAGCATGGTTTCCATTCCTTCACTTAACTCCGTTCTGATTCTGGTAAACTTCTTAGGGGATCCCAGGATCAAGGTCACCTTCTTATGATCGGGCGCTTGCATGCTCATGTCAACATTCTTTCCTTTCTTTCCTTGTAGCTTTTCACAATCGAGAATTTGTAAGTTCGAAATTGATTCGGATTCTAAATCAGACAGTTTTCTTTTCGTCGGGATTTCAGGTTCAACTTTCTTTTTTATACTCAAAGACGAGTAATAACATTCCCAAGCCATGTATTGATCATTTCTCATCTCCCCAACTCCTCCATCAGTTGGGAATTTCACCTTTTGATGATAGGTAGAAACAACTGCCTTGAAAGCATTCAGGGTCGGTCTTCCCAGTATGGCGTTGTAAGCTAAAGGTGTTTCCACCACCAGAAACTTTATCGTTCTCGTCACCATCTTCGGCTTTTTCCCGAGAGTCGTGCTCAATAGAATGGTTCCTAGTGGAACAATCTCCGAGCCTCTGAATCCAACTAAGGGAGTTGCTACTCGATCCAGATAAGGATGTTGAAGATTCATCCGTGTAAGAGCTTCGGAGGATATAATGTTTGCCGAACTTCCATTGTCAACCAAAACTCTTTTGACCTCAAAGTTAGCAATTTTCTGAGTTAGTACCATGGAAAAGTCTGGATCATCTTCACTTATATCCCAAGTGACGTCTGAGGGTCGATCTGCATCGCTGAAGCTTATAACTTGATTTTCTATTGATGAGAATTCCAAAGAGAATATTTCCTTTTTGGTCGTAACAGCTGTTTTTATCGACCTCATCGTCCTCTTTCTCGCATTCTTGCTATCTCCTCCCGCCGGCCCACCGGAAATCATATTTATTACTCCGTTTAACTGCTCATCTGCCTGATTTCGACCCTCCCTTTGTTGACTGATAAATTTTCGAGGACTCCTGGATCTATAACGGTTGTTATAGTTACCGCTTTTAACAAACTCCTTATGTTTTCCTTGCACGATTAATTTTTCAATTTTAACCTTCAATTGGTAGCAATTTTCAGTGATATGTCCCCGAGCTCTATGATATCGGCAATATTTGTCATAACCCATCGCTCCTGGTCTTGCCTGGGTAATTCTTTGAGCCTCGAAAATTAAATTCCCTTCCTCCAATACAGTCAAAATTTCCTCTTTTGAGGTGTTCAACTCGGTAAAATGGATTTTTCCAGGTCGTGGAGGCTGATTTTGATTGGTAGGTGGACCATAGGCAGTGGTTCTTTGGTCGGCACCTGCGGTTTGTAGGTGTTGAGTCGTTGCCATTCTGATCCTCTATTCGATCGTCCATAATCACCTGGTTTTGGAATTGGAGCTCGATCTTGCTTTTTGTTGAGAGGGAGTTTTATGTTGTGCGCATTTTTTAGCTTATTCATCACTTCCTGAATCATATACTTCTCAGCAATCTCCATTATCCGCTCGAAAGACTTTGGCTGCTTCCTGCATAATGCATTTCCGAACTGTGTGTTCCTCGTCAATTCGAACATTAGAGAAGATAAATACTCGATTTGTGGGTTATCAACTTTCAGAAGTTCGATACTAAATCTTGCCAGCCATTGCCTTAAAGTTTCTCCATCCAATTGCTTAAGCGTTCCTAAATGATTCACTGGTAACCTAGGTTTTCTCTGGCTTGCAAATTGGTGTTTCAACTTGTCACAAAATTCATCGAAAGAAAATATAGAATTTGGCGGCAGATTTTCGAACCAATCAAGGGCAATTCCTTCGAAGGTGGTGACCATGATTTTGCAGCAAAAGTCTTCCGAGTGTCCATATAAATTCATCACATTGATAAAACTGTTGATATGTTCTCCCGGGTCGGTAGTCCCGTTATACCGTGGTAACCTTGTTGGTACTGTTTCGGTATTTCTAGCTTCTCATATCTCTCGGAAAAATGGCGAGCATCGCATGATACTATTTTCGATCTCCCTCTCCCGAATAGTTTCTCTGTTTTGAATTAACTCAGTGCGCCTAGCGGCTGCATTGGCGTGACGAACTTCCATCACCGTGTCTTCCCCATCCAATTTCTTAGCAACTCGCTCTTGCACCATTCTTTCCAGGTCAGAATCTGTAATCCTCTTATAAATCGGTTTTTTGCTTTTCACCTTATCTACAGGTTGACTCTCCCCTACTACCGAATCCTCCACATCATGTACCGTCTTTTGTGGAATTCCTGGTCGAACGTTAGTCTTCGACGGGGCTGATCGGGGAAGGTTTGGTGCCGGTGCATTTGATATAGATCGTGGTACGCTTTTCTCCTTCTGGATGTTCGAAGAAGGAAATTCTGCTCTACCATGCACTGCCGGCTGATCTACGGTGATTGTTCGGCCCTTCCACTATTCAGAATCTCCCTGCACATAGTGCCTATGATAGACCTCAGATCAGCGACAATCGTGTGAATAGGTGCATCGTCCTGGGGAATGACTGGTGGAGCTTCTGGTTGTTGAGCCGCTCGAGATAGATTATCGGGCTCATTGTTAACTGAGTTCTGTGCTCCGGCTGCGTGTGAGGGCTTTTCGCGAATATATGTATTTTGATGGAATAGTGCCCTGCAAGCCAATATATTTAGCTTGTATTGGAACTATCATTATCTTTCTTTAGTATAAATGTAATAATACGCAAGTTTATTTATATGTGTATAAGGATAAACAATGGCCAACTTCATCTCTCGCGAATACATTTAAGCGATTGGTTGAAACCCTGAGATCACTCACGACTATGGGACTATACACTTCAGTACTGAGTGCACTTATCATGAAACAGTCTCAAAGGTCGTGATCTCGAAAATGTTCCAAGTCATAGATTCATATCGAGACGGGGTATCGAGTGAATCGTCAAGACTTGTACGATTATGCATGATTCACACGGAGTGAATTTGTTGTAGTTTCATGAACAAGGCATTTGAGGCCAGTGCATATGACTAGGTGATTCGATGGAGGATCGAATGCATCGAACGACCCGAACAGAGAAACCCATTGTGGAAGCGCATGACGCATATCGGTGATGGGATGTTTCTCAAAGGATTATAATAGTGTACGATTTAGTCCTATGACTTGAGGTGCTAGGGCGAATTCGGTGCATGAAAGTGCGTACTTAGATCTAGGTATAGGCCACTTAGCTTGGTCATAAAAATGCCTAGGTTGGGTGCGTATGGACATGTACGCGAGTGGTTAGTACCAAGATGGAATCTGTTGACTCATCGTAATGGATGAGAATATTTCCTATACGATTCTTAGATAATGTTTCCAAGGAATCCACGGCCGTGGTCGGTGACGGATTTGGAAAGGGGTTTCCAAATTTAAGAGTCACACTGGAATATTATCCTGAATTAGAAAGTATAGTTATCGAGACAAATTTAGAGGTGCCGATCAATTCACACACCCTAAGTCTTGATCGGGAAATTGGTCGACAGAAGGACCGTATGTACATGGTAATTATATGAGGTGAGGTTCACTAAATATCAATTCACCTGATGTTGGGCTTCATGGGCTTGTGGCTAGACATCGACCATGAAGTGTGGGTACTCCTGAATTAATAGAGGAATTGATTCTAGGAGTGGTCAATTAAAGGTAGTTTAATTGATCGGAGCAATTTATTGTTCATAAATTAAATCACGAGGTTTCGTGAGCCTGCTGCCAATTGATGGTGAACCCAGAGGGTCACACACAATACAATTGGACGGTGACTGTTCTGTAGGAATATATAAAAGAAATTAATTGATTTAAAAGTAATTAAATCAATTAAGTGAATTAAAGTGTTAATTCAAATGGGAGATAAATTAATTAATTGATTTAATTGATTTAAATGACAATTGATTAATTAAACTAAATATTAATTAAGTAATTAATTAATATGGGCTGGATATTTAATTAAGTAATTAATTAAATTAAGGTGGGCTTGCAAGAAATTGACTCCTAAGCCCATTAGGAATCTTGTAACCCTAGGACTTGAGGAGTGCTTATAAATAGAGTTCTAACAGAGCTCAGAGAGAGGACATCTAAGCAAAAACCCTAGTCTTCTCTTGCCCTAGGAAATCCGCCCCACCCTGCGCCGCCCAAGCCCTAGCGCCGCCGCTGTGTGCTGCCGTAACACCACCGCACCGCCGCCGTGAAAGCCCTAGTGCCGCCGCCGCAAATCTTCTCCCTCATTCCTTTTGTGCAGAATTTTGATCTGTCAAATAGATCTGCACAATCCTTCATCAACAAGCCTCTTAGATCTAGTTCTGAGCCTAAGACTAAGAGGTGTCATCATAATCCAGTTGGTGTGGACTTTTCTCTGGAGGTGAGACGCTTGGATCACTCCAGTGAACCAGAACCTTAATCAGAGTTCAGAATCAGAGTTGGAGGTTTCCACCACCTTGCCTGTGGTGAGGTAAAAATCGAAAACCCCCTTTGTTAGATTATTTCTGTGCTTTGTTTTATGTCTTTCGTATATATAACTTGGAGATATTATTATGGGATCTGTGGGTGTGCCTTGAAAAATTTTAATTTCCGCACTCTGTTGTACTGACAATCGAGGCATATCCCAACAGTGGTATCAGAGCCAACTCCATGATTATTATACGAAAGGCTTGAACATAATATGTGTTTATATTATATGTTTAATTATGTATATTAAAACGCATGATAATTATGTTCTGTCGATTGATTCTTACTTGTTATGACTAGATCTACAATTGGGTAAAACTGTTTTTCAGATCTATAGCGTTTTCATAGTTTTTGAAAACTTCAGGACTCTTTGGGCAAAAATCGCAAACTAGGGTTTTAAAGGGCTTAAAAATTCGAAATTTTAGAATCTGGAAATTTCAAAAATTCTGGACTGTTTTCGCAAACTGGTCGCACGCTTTTTGGGGGTCATTTTGTAATTTCCAAAAGTTTAGGGACTGTTTTGCAATTACCGAAACTTCAAGGATCTGTTTGGAAAAATCGAAAATTTTCAGAATTCAAAATTTATTTTCTGGAATGCTGGCCGAAACTGCTTTGGGTGTTTTTGTAACTTTTTAAAAGTTTTTGGGGTCAAAGTGCAATTTTCGATAATTGAGGGGCCGAAAATGCAATTTTCAAAAGTTGAAAAACAGAATCTGATTTTCAGCAGGAAAATTTATTTTGTTTACCCGAAAGTTTATTTTGTCATAATTAGTAGTGACTAAAAGTAAGAATCAATGGAAGTTAGTTTTAAAAGGATGTTTTAAAATTAAAGAAAGGAGAAAGTAAAATGTTGTTTACATGTTTCTTGCTCTACGTGAACTGTTTACGTGATTTTCGATCGAGCCGAGCTTTGACCTTAGGGTAGATGTGATTGGTTTAATTTAATGTTTGGTTTTTTATTAGGGCCTGCGAGCCTTTTATGTTTTTGGGCCAATTTTAAGGCTTTGTAATAGAATAGGGCTTTAATGCTTTCCTAGTCTAGGATGGAGGCCCGTTACAAGCAAGATGGGAGCCCAAGAAGATATGAAGGCCATGTATGCATGGTGATTGATGTAATAGCATAGGCCTGTTTGAGAACCCTTTAGATTGACCAATAGGGCCAACATCAATGGCTCGATGATGGCCCACATAGGAGGCTCCCGATCGAAAACATATTGTGGTAGTATGCATGCTAGGCTTGTATGGCTTTTATTTATTTGTCGATTTATATTTAGCTTGTATGAGATGCGCGCTAGAATCTAGATCGTAATAAAAGATAAAGCATAATTGAAGCGGTGAGATCTCGAGGAGAGTTAGTATAACTTTCAAACCAGTAAACCCCCTCTTGAATTAAATATTAAGTCATATTGGATTAAAATAAAATGAAGTATTTATATAAATCCAAGCCTTCCATCAATAGGGACTAGCGTATGTTGTCTACTTATCGATAGAGGTGATCCAGAGTCTGGCACCCGAGTCGAAGAAAGGGACAATACGTGAAATTCCTTGACTCCTGTTTTTAACTAAACACGACAAGGGTGAGGATTGGTCGGGATGTGAGGATCGACCGATAACTAGTTACGGAGAACTCACGACCGGGCCCGTTGCTCATCATGATTGATGGGTTAGACTTAACGATTAGTAACACTTATGATGTAGCAGTGCTAGATAAGTGCGAAAACCGAGGCGAAATAGCTTGAAGGTTGTGGAGTAACACAATTGGCAATAAGTATGCCTACCTGGGGAATTGGTTGTATGGCCACGAGTCGTGGGTGCAATTAATTGCCGCTGGGACGTCAAGACCTACTAGGAAATAGAATTTCCCGAACAATTGAAGGGGTAATTGTTTCGATAAAATAGTGGGAGAACTTCTACGATAGAAAGTCCAACCTTCGTAGATTATAAGTATTATTCATTAACTAGTCCACTGAATGTTTGTCTTCTCTTTAAATTAGATACTGAGATATCAGTAATTATCCATTTTACTATTTATCCTCGACTAATAAAATAGCTGGATTAAAATATCGACTAGGCAAGAAACTTGAGAATTGTCTTAAATTCCAAGAATGGGAATGATGTTCTTAAACAAGCCTATGCCTTATGCGCTTACGAGATAAGTCAAAATAAAAGAAACGAGTCACCTGTAGAATATGGGAATATTAATGATCGTTTCTCATATATAGATGAATCTCAAAAGAGAAACGAATCACCTATAGAGTATGGGAATCTTAAATGATCGTTTCCTCAAATAAGCATCAAGATTGAACGAGCTATGGAAGCAACATGAGGAGCATGTCTGAAGCTTCCACCTCAAAAGGCCCGTTTTGAGGACCAGTCTTCTGAAACAAACCTCCACTTCAAAAGGCTTGTTTTGAGGAGTAGTTTTGAATCAATATGATTCGAGACTTCTAAAGGAATTGTTTCAAAACTCGAGAATAATTGAAGGAACTAGTGTCAAGGATCACTGTCTTTGTTTTATCAATCTAGTTGAAAACTGGATCGATTAAACGTAAGCCTGCAAGTGATCTTAACATTAACTTCCTCCTAAATTCTCCTCCCGCTCATTCAAATGACTCTTGAAATAAACTGATCTTATTTGATAAGTTGATCACATTTCATGAATCAACCAAAGAATTGGTTAAAGGCAAATAGGATAAACCTATAATGATCGTTTACACTTCATGGACTGCGAAGTCAAAGAAGAGTAAAATGAAGAAGAATTTATTCTCTTCTAAATTCGACCATAAAGGTAGTCAAAAGAACGCAAGTAGCCTATAAGTCGAATTATCCCACTGCATCTAAGAAAGGCACTGATGTGTTTAATTGATTAGATGATCTAATTAATTAAGCAACGTTTCAATTAAAGGGTTAATTGAAAAGGAAAAGGGAAGCAATTAAAGTAGTTAATTGAAAGGAAGTAAATTAATTGAATTAAACCATTAGCTCAATTTTATTGAATTAATGTATGAAATTCAATTAATACAAAGATAATAATCCATAACTTTGGTATGCTAGACTTGGACACATCTCCAAGAGTAGGATTCAAAAGTTGGTTTCACCTAAGCTTCTTGAAAAATAGAACTTGGATGAACTTCCAACCTGCGAATCATGTCTCAAAGGAGAGATGACCAGATCTCCCGTCACAGGGAATCAAGAGCGAACCAAATAAAATCTGGATTTAATCCATGAGTATGGATCACTAAAGGTTACTGTGAAAGGAGAATACTCATACTTCGTACTTTTTGCTAATGACATTGGTCGTTAGTGAAAAATGAATCTAGTGAGATACAAATCCGAAAAACCTTTCAAGGTATTTCGATGCGAAGTAGAGAATCAACAAAGACAAATTATTGCGACCATTCGATCTAGTTGAGATAGCAAATACTTGTCAAGGATTCCTCAATTATCTTAATGAGAATGAGATTCTCATACAACAAACTCCTCCTAAGACGCCTCAACTTATTGAAGTGTCTAAAGAGATGGAATCTAACATTGTTAGGCATTGTTCGATCCATATTGAGTTTTGTTAAAACTTCCTTATGCATTCTAGGGGTTAGTGCTCCTGACTGCATCGAAGATACTAAGCAAAGTACCTTCAAAGTTTGTGCCTGCAAAGCTTTACCAAGAAAGGTATGGCAAAATACCTCTATGCTCTTACTTCTGAGTATGGAGATCTCCGGCCGATGGTAGAAACGAGAAAGGAGATAAATTGGCTAGTAGATCCAATTTGTATATAATTATGGGGTATCCAACGAAATCCATTGGATACCTGTTCCACGACAATAAGAAACAATCGTTTCCTCAAGATACCCGTTCCTCTGTTGATGAATCTCTCGTCAAAGGAAATGGAAACGTCATGAAACTTGATGGAGTCCAAGATTTGGACCCGTCCCCGCAAACAGTGGGAGTTAATCCAGAATTTACTAAATCTACTTGTACACCTACTCTTCGAAGGTCTGATCGAATTCGTAAGGAGCCAAAGCGATTTGGTTTCATTCACGAAAACGAGAATGTGGAAAGTGATCCAATGACCTATCAAGAAAGCGATGTCAGACATAGACTCGGGTGCGTGGCTCGAAGCCATGCAAACCAAAATGGATCTCATCCATTCCAACAAGGTATAACCTTGATTGATCCACCCGAGGGATTTATCCCTATAAGTTGGCTATAACTTGTAAGTGGAACTTCAAACTTGGAATGAATGGAGAGGTGTTGACCTCTAAGAATCGACTAGTGGTAAAAGGGTTATTCACAATGTTCTGGAACAGACTTTGTTGAAACCTTTTCTCCATTAGCGATATCGGAATCCATTTAGATTCACGTTTGTTCTGATGAGATAGTCAAGTCATTTGACTTCATCAAGACAAGTATGAACAATGAATGTACAAAAGGATTAGTGGGAGCGCGATGAAGCTCATATTTTATATGTCGATAATGTTCTGAATATCTGGTATGATATCGGAATGTTAGCACAGACGAAAGCATGGTTGTCCATGCAATTCTCCATGAAAGATTTAGGAGAAGCATCTTGCGTATTGGGATACGTATCTATAGAATAGATCAGAAAAAGATGCTGACACTCTCTAAATCTAAGTACATTGGATCAATAATGGAAATATTCAGTATGAAGAATCCAAGAAAGGATTGCTTCCAGTAAGACACTGTATCCCTTATTCCAAAATCGATGTGCCCTACATCAATCGAGAATAAAGGAGAATGTCTCAAATACCTTATGTTTCAAACAAAAGGTTGCATGTGGCATGCTTTACTATGTACTAGACCAGACGTAGAACTTGCTCAAGTATCGCGAGCAGTTGCTAGTCAAAATCCAGTGAAGAAGTACTGGACCACCGTAAAAGATATCCTTAAGCTCTTGACAAAGACTAAGGATTTGTTCTTGGTCTACGGTGGTAGTGGAGAATTAAAATTCGAAGGATTCACTGATTCGAATTTTCAGTCTGATGTGGATGAATTAAGAACATCCATTTTTTGGATACATGTCCTGCCTCAATGGGGTAACGGTAAATTTGAAAGGGTTCCAAGCAAATCACCGTAACCATTCAAACCACTGAAGCAAGATATATTGCAGCATTAAATGTAGCATTGAATGCGACTTAAGAAAGTGTTTAGATATAAAACTTCATCCTATGGTTGGATGTAGTGCCTAGCATTGCGAAGCTCATGGTTATCTTCTATGATAACATTGGAGCTGTTGTCAAAGCAAAGCATTCGAGATCTTACCAGAAATCTAAACATAATTGAAAGAAAAGTACCATTTGATTAGAGAAATCATTGGTAGAGTTAACGCGCGTAATGGATCGCGTCGACTCAGGAGACAACCTAGCGGATCCACTAAAAGGAGGCTATGTCATGAAATGAGTTCGAAGAACATCTTTAGAAAGATGGGTCCTAGAAAAGTTTGTGATTGGCTTTAGGGCAAGTGGGAGATTGATGGAATAGTGCCCTGCAAGCCAATATATTTAGCTTGTATTGGAACTATCATTATCTTTCTTTAGTATAAATGTAATAATACGCAAGTTTATTTATATGTGTATAAGGATAAACAATGGCCAACTTCATCTCTCGCGAATACATTTAAGCGATTGGTTGAAACCCTGAGATCACTCACGACTATGGGACTATACACTTCAGTACTGAGTGCACTTATCATGAAACAGTCTCAAAGGTCGTGATCTCGAAAATGTTCCAAGTCATAGATTCATATCGAGACGGGGTATCGAGTGAATCGTCAAGACTTGTACGATTATGCATGATTCACACGGAGTGAATTTGTTGTAGTTTCATGAACAAGGCATTTGAGGCCAGTGCATATGACTAGGTGATTCGATGGAGGATCGAATGCATCGAACGACCCGAACAGAGAAACCCATTGTGGAAGCGCATGACGCATATCGGTGATGGGATGTTTCTCAAAGGATTATAATAGTGTACGATTTAGTCCTATGACTTGAGGTGCTAGGGCGAATTCGGTGCATGAAAGTGCGTACTTAGATCTAGGTATAGGCCACTTAGATTGGTCATAAAAATGCCTAGGTTGGGTGCGTATGGACATGTACGCGAGTGGTTAGTACCAAGATGGAATCTGTTGACTCATCGTAATGGATGAGAATATTTCCTATACGATTCTTAGATAATGTTTCCAAGGAATCCACGGCCGTGGTCGGTGACGGATTTGGAAAGGGGTTTCCAAATTTAAGAGTCACACTGGAATATTATCCTGAATTAGAAAGTATAGTTATCGAGACAAATTTAGAGGTGCCGATCAATTCACACACCCTAAGTCTTGATCGGGAAATTGGTCGACAGAAGGACCGTATGTACATGGTAATTATATGAGGTGAGGTTCACTAAATATCAATTCACCTGATGTTGGGCTTCATGGGCTTGTGGCTAGACATCGACCATGAAGTGTGGGTACTCCTGAATTAATAGAGGAATTGATTCTAGGAGTGGTCAATTAAAGGTAGTTTAATTGATCGGAGCAATTTATTGTTCATAAATTAAATCACGAGGTTTCGTGAGCCTGCTGCCAATTGATGGTGAACCCAGAGGGTCACACACAATACAATTGGACGGTGACTGTTCTGTAGGAATATATAAAAGAAATTAATTGATTTAAAAGTAATTAAATCAATTAAGTGAATTAAAGTGTTAATTCAAATGGGAGATAAATTAATTAATTGATTTAATTGATTTAAATGACAATTGATTAATTAAACTAAATATTAATTAAGTAATTAATTAATATGGGCTGGATATTTAATTAAGTAATTAATTAAATTAAGGTGGGCTTGCAAGAAATGGACTCCTAAGCCCATTAGGAATCTTGTAACCCTAGGACTTGAGGAGTGCTTATAAATAGAGTTCTAACAGAGCTCAGAGAGAGGACATCTAAGCAAAAACCCTAGTCTTCTCTTGCCCTAGGAAATCCGCCCCACCCTGCGCCGCCCAAGCCCTAGCGCCGCCGCCGTGTGCTGCCGTAACACCACCGCACCGCCGCCGTGAAAGCCCTAGTGCCGCCGCCGCAAATCTTCTCCCTCATTCCTTTTGTGCAGAATTTTGATCTGTCAAATAGATCTGCACAATCCTTCATCAACAAGCCTCTTAGATCTAGTTCTGAGCCTAAGACTAAGAGGTGTCATCATAATCCAGTTGGTGTGGACTTTTCTCTGGAGGTGAGACGCTTGGATCACTCCAGTGAACCAGAACCTTAATCAGAGTTCAGAATCAGAGTTGGAGGTTTCCACCAACTTGCCTGTGGTGAGGTAAAAATCGAAAACCCCCTTTGTTAGATTATTTCTGTGCTTTGTTTTATGTCTTTCGTATATATAACTTGGAGATATTATTATGGGATCTGTGGGTGTGCCTTGAAAAATTTTAATTTCCGCACTCTGTTGTACTGACAATCGAGGCATATCCCAACATATTTCTCCTCGTAGTAGGCATTTTTCGATCTAACACCCAAATAAAGCCCCTCGGTGGGCGCCAATTGATCTTACGTGGTTTCGTATATGATCAAAGAAGTGAAGAAAATAGCTAAAGACACAATTAAATGAATGAAAGATCAGTAATATATATATTCCGAACGTGCGAGTACATATTACAAGTAATGGGGTCCTATTTGAGCATTATAGGATGCCGTACAAGCTAGAGGAATAATACATAATAAGTGACCTATGCTAACTTTCCAAGATAGCTCCGAGCAGCAGCTTCGAGTAGAGAGCACCTGGGAAAGCGTGTCTGGCGTCATAAATGCTGGTGGTATTTATATTTGAAATGGTGAGCTTGATAGGATAGTGCCCTGCAAGCCAGTTCAATTAGCTTGTAATAGATCTATCTTGTATATAACAATCTTTGATTTTATAATAATACGCATGTTTATTTATATATGTATAAGGATAAACAATGGCCAAACTTCATCTCTCGCGAATACATTTAAGCGATTGGTTGAAACCCTGAGATCACTCACGACTATGGGACTATACACTTCAGTACTGAGTGCACTTATCATGAAACAGTCTCAAATGTCGTGATCTCGAAAATGTTCCAAGTCATAGATTCATATCGAGACGGGGTATCGAGTGAATCGTCAAGACTTGTACGATTATGCATGATTCACACGGAGTGAATTTGTTGTAGTTTCATGAACAAGGCATTTGAGGCCAGTGCATATGACTAGGTGATTCGATGGAGGATCGAATGCATCGAACGACCCGAACAGAGAAACCCATTGTGGAAGCGCATGACGCATATCGGTGATGGGATGTTTCTCAAAGGATTATAATAGTGTACGATTTAGTCCTATGACTTGAGGTGCTAGGGCGAATTCGGTGCATGAAAGTGCGTACTTAGATCTAGGTATAGGCCACTTAGCTTGGTCATAAAAATGCCTAGGTTGGGTGCGTATGGACATGTACGCGAGTGGTTAGTACCAAGATGGAATCTGTTGACTCATCGTAATGGATGAGAATATTTCCTATACGATTCTTAGATAATGTTTCCAATGAATCTACGGCCGTAGTCGGTGACGGATTTGGAAAGGGGTTTCCAAATTAGGCAGTCACACTGGAACATTATCCTGAATTAGAAAGTATAGTTATCGAGACAAATTTAGAGGTGCCGATCAATTCACACACCCTAAGTCTTGATCGGGAAATTGGTCGACAGAAGGACCGTATGTACATGGTAATTATATGAGGTGAGGTTCACTAAATATCAATTCACCTGATGTTGGGCTTCATGGGCTTGTGGCTAGACATCGACCATGAAGTGTGGGTACTCCTGAATTAATAGAGGAATTAATTCTAGGAGTGGTCAATTAAAGGTAGTTTAATTGATCGGAGCAATTTATTGTTCATAAATTAAATCACGAGGTTTCGTGAGCCTGCTGCCAATTGATGGTGAACCCAGAGGGTCACACACAATACAATTGGACGGTGACTGTTCTGTAGGAATATAAAAGGAATTAATTGATTTAAAAGTAATTAAATCAATTAAGTGAATTAAAGTGTTAATTCAAATGGGAGATAAATTAATTAATTGATTTAATTGATTTAAATGACAATTGATTAATTAAACTAAATATAAATTAAGTAATTAATTAATATGGGCTGGATATTTAATTAAGTAATTAATTAAATTAAGGTGGGCTTGCAAGAAATGGACTCCTAAGCCCATTAGGAATCTTGTAACCCTAGGACTTGAGGAGTGCTTATAAATAGAGTTCTAACAGAACTCAGAGAGAGGACATCTAAGCAAAAACCCTAGTCTTCTCTTGCCCTAGGAAATCCGCCCCACCCTGTGCCGCCCAAGCCCTAGCGCCGCCGCCGTGTGCTGCCGTAACACCGCCGCACCGCCGCCGTGAAAGCCCTAGTGCCGCCGCCGCAAATCTTCTCCCTCATTCCTTTTGTGCAGAATTTTGATCTGTCAAATAGATCTGCACAATCCTTCATCAACAAGCCTCTTAGATCTAGTTCTGAGCCTAAGACTAAGATGTGTCATCATAATCCAGTTGGTGTGGACTTTTCTCTGGAGGTGAGACGCTTGGATCACTCCAGTGAACCAGAACCTTAATCAGAATTCAGAATCAGAGTTGGAGGTTTCCACCACCTTGCCTGTGGTGAGGTAAAAATCGAAAACCCCCCCTTTGTTAGATTATTTCTGTGCTTTGTTTTATGTCTTTCGTATATATAACTTGGAGATATTATTATGGGATCTGTGGGTGTGCCTTGAAAAATTTTAATTTCCGCACTCTGTTGTACTGACAATCGAGGCATATCCCAACAGTGGTATCAGAGCCAACTCCATGATTATTATACGAAAGGCTTGAACATAATATGTGTTTATATTATATGTTTAATTATGTATATTAAAACGCATGATAATTATGTTCTGTCGATTGATTCTTACTTGTTATGACTAGATCTACAATTGGGTAAAACTGTTTTTCAGATCTATAGCGTTTTCATAGTTTTTGAAAACTTCAGGACTCTTTGGGCAAAATCGCAAACTAGGGTTTTAAAGGGCTTAAAAATTCGAAATTTTAGAATCTGGAAATTTGAAAAATTCTGGACTGTTTTCGCAAACTGGTCGCACGCTTTTTGGGGTCATTTTGTAATTTCCGAAAGTTTAGGGACTGTTTTGCAATTACCGAAACTTCAAGGATCTGTTTGGAAAAATCGAAAATTTTCAGAATTCAAAATTTATTTTCTGGAATGCTGGCCGAAACTGCTTTGGGTGTTTTTGTAACTTTTTAAAAGTTTTGGGGTCAAAATGCAATTTTCGAAAATTGAGGGGCCGAAAATGCAATTTTCAAAAGTTGAAAAACAGAATCTGATTTTCAGCAGGAAAATTTATTTTGTTTACCCGAAAGTTTATTTTGTCATAATTAGTAGTGACTAAAAGTAAGAATCAATGGAAGTTAGTTTTAAAAGGATGTTTTAAAATTAAAGAAATGAGAAAGTAAAATGTCGTTTACATGTTTCTTGCTCTACGTGAACTGTTTACGTGGTTTTCGATCGAGCCGAGCTTTGACCTTAGGGTAGATGTGATTGGTTTAATTTAATGTTTGGTTTTTATTAAGGCCTGCGAGCCTTTTATGTTTTTGGGCCAATTTTAAGGCTTTGTAATAGAATAGGGCTTTAATGCTTTCCTAGTCTAGGATGGAGGCCCGTTACAAGCAAGATGGGAGCCCAAGGAGATATGAAGGCCATGTATGCATGGTGATTAATGTAATAGCATAGGCCTGTTTGAGAACCCTTTAGATTGACCAATAGGGCCAACATCAATGGCTCGATGATGGCCCACATAGGAGGCTCCCGATCGAAAACATATTGTGGTAGAATGCATGCTAGGCTTGTATGTTTTTATTTATTTGTCGATTTATATTTGGCTACCCGCTAGAATCTAGATCGTAATAAAAGAATAAAGCATAACTTACACGGTGAGATCTCGAGGAGAGTTAGTATAACTTTCAAACCAGAAATACCCCTCTCGAAATAAAATATTAAGTCATATTGGGTAAACTATAAAATGAAGTTTTATAGATCCAAGCCTTCCATCAATAGGGACTAGTGTATGTTGTCTACTTATCGATAGAGGTGATCCAGAGTCTGGCACCCGAGTCGAAGAAAGGGACAATACACGAAATTCCTCGATTCTTGTTTTTAACTAAACAAGACAAGGGTGGGAACTTGTCGGGATGTGAAAATCGACCGATAACTAGTTACGGGGATTTCATGACCGGGCCTGTTGCTCATCAAGATTGACTGGGTCAGACTTAAACGAGGAGTAACATCTATGATGTAGCAGTGCTAGATAGGTGCGAAAATCGAGGCAAAATAGCTTGAAGGTTGTGGAGTAACACAATTGGTAAAAGTATACCTACCTGGAGAATTACTTGTATGGCCACGAGTCGTGGGTGCAATTAATTGCTGCTGGGACGTCAAGACCTACTAGGAAATAGAATTTCCCGAGCAATCAAAGGGGTGATTGTTACGACAAAATAGTGGGAGAACTTTTTCGAAACTAAGTCCAACTTCGATAATTATAAGTATTAGACATAAGATCAGTTAGCTTAATGTTGTCTTCTTTCCTATTGTAGATATTAATTACAATGTCTAAAAATCCATTATCTGTTATCCTCGACGCAAACAAATTGAATGGTTCAAACTTTGTCGACTGGCTGAGAAATCTGAGGATAGTCCTAGACTCCGAACGTCGCAGTTATGTGCTCGACACACCCATGCCTGCTGCACCCGCAGCACGAGCTACTAAGGAACAACGAACCGCCCATGCTAAAAGGGTTGATGATGATCTTCAGGTTCGTTGCCTCATGCTAGCTTCGATGTCAAACGAACTGCAGAAACAGCATGCTGCTATGCCGCTTGCTAGAGATATACTTCTCCATCTCCAGCAGATGTTTGGGGAAAGATCTCGCGCTGAAAGATTCGCGACCTCTAAAGAGTTGTTTAATCTCAAGATGGCTGAGGGAAGCAGTGTAAAAGATCACTGTCTGCGTTTCATCAACTTGGTTGAAAAACTGGGGCGATTGGACGTGGATTTGCACGCTGATCTTAGCACTGACCTCCTTCTCCATACGCTGCCCCGTTCATTTGACCAGTTCGTGTTGAACTTCAACATGGAGGATAGAAACCTCGCTCTTCATGAACTGACCAATTTATTGGTAACGGCAGAATCGACTCTCAAGAAAGAGAAACCTGTAATGATTGCACACCAATCGAAGGCTGCAAAGCCTAAGAAAGGTAAGAAAAAGAAGAAGGTATTTTCTTCAAAGGCAGTCACCAAGGTGGTCGAGAAAAAGCGCAAAAGCCCAGAAGACGAATGTTTCCACTGCAAGAAAGCAGGGCACTGGAAAAGGAACTGCCCAGACTACCTAAAGATGAAATTGGTAGCCAAAGGTATTTTTCTAGTTGAAGTTAATATTTCTATTAACTGTGCATCGTGGGTGTTAGACACCGCAGCAGGTTCTCATATCTGCAATGATTTGCAGGTGATGGGAGCAGTAAGAACCCTGAAGCCCGGGGATAGAATCCTGCGTTTTGGAAACGGAGCTAGGATCGCCGCCGAGGCTATAGGAGACGTGGAATTAGTCTTAGGGAATTTTACTTTAATTTTAAGGGATTGTCTGTACGTACCAAACGTTATTAAAAACATCATTTCTATTCCTATGTTAGACATTGATGGTTTTAATTTTTCCATTCAAAATGGATCTTTTTGCATATTTAAAGGTGATTTAATGTATGCTCGTGGTACTTTGATAGATGGTCTATATTCCCTAGAACCTATAAATTCCAACGTCATGCACATTCAATCTAGAAAAAGGAAATATGATAATCAAACTCCACAACTTTGGCACGCTAGACTTGGACATATTTCCAAGAGTAGGATTCAAAAGTTGGTTTCCTCTAAGGCTCTTGAAATAAAGAACTTAGATGAACTCCCGACTTGCGAATCTTGTCTCAAAGGAAAGATGACCAAATCACCCTTCACCGGGAATCCCGAGCGAACCAAACAGACATTGGATCTTATCCATACTGACGTTTGTGGACCATTGAGTGTCAATGCGAGAGGTGGATTCTCTTACTTCATAACATTCACCGACGATTTTAGTCGTTATGGATATGTGTATCTTATGACACACAAATCCGAAACCTTTGAGAAATTCAAAGAGTTTCGAATGGAAGTAGAGAACCAACTTGGACATAGTATTAAAGCACTTCGTTCTGATAGAGGTGGTGAGTATTTAAGCCAAGAATTCCTTGATTATCTAAAAGAGAATGGAATTCTCGCACAGCGAACTCCCCCTAGGACACCCCAACTCAATGGAGTGTCTGAGCGGAGGAACCGGACTTTGTTAGACATGGTTCGTTCCATGATGAGCTTTGCTGACCTTCCCTTTTCGTTTTGGGGCTTAGCCCTATTAACTGCTTCGAAGATACTAAACATAGTACCTTCAAAGTCAGTGCCAACAACGCCGCACCAAGTATGGTATGGTAAAGCACCCGTGTATTCGTTCTTACGAGTATGGGGATCTCCTGCGTATGTAAAGAACAAGAAGGGAGATAAGCTGGATAGTAGATCTAGTTTGTGCAAATTTGTGGGTTATCCAAAGGACTCTATTGGATACCTGTTCTTCGATCCTAAAGAACGTAATACGTTCGTATCTAGGAACGCCCACTTCTTGGAAGAGGATTTCCTCACCAACCGAAATGGGACAATCGTAGAACTTGATGAAGTCCAAGAATCGGACCCATCCCCACAAACAGTGGGAGCTGAACCAGAATTAACTGAACCTACTAGTACACCTATACTTCGAAGGTCTAATCGAATTCGTAAGGAGCCAGAGCGATTTGGTCTCATTCACGAAAACGAGAAAGTTGATGCTGATCCAAGGACCTATCAAGAAGCGATGTCTGACATAGATTCGGGTGCGTGGCTCGAAGCCATGCAATCCGAAATGGATTCCATGCATTCCAACAAGGTTTGGACCTTGGTCGATCCACCTGAGGGAACTATCCCTGTAGGATGTAAATGGATCTTCAAGCGTAAGCTTGGAATGAATGGAGAGGTAATTACTCATAAAGCTCGCTTAGTGGCGAAAGGGTATTCTCAAAGGCCTGGTATAGACTATGAGGAAACCTTCTCTCCCGTGGCGATGTCAAAATCCATTCGGATATTACTTGCTATAGCCGCGTGGCATGACTACGAAATATGGCAAATGGACGTAAAGACCGCCTTCCTCAATGGAGACATTGATAAGGAGATCTTTATGCAACAACCTGAAGGTTTTGCGTCCAAAGGAAGTGAGCACAAACTGTGTAAGCTTCAAAGGTCAATCTATGGCCTCAAACAGGCGTCCCGAACCTGGAACATACGATTTGATGAGACAGTCAAAGCTTTTGGCTTTATCAAAAACGTATATGAACCTTGTGTGTACAAAAGGAATAGTGGGAGCTCAATACAATTCATTGTTTTGTACGTCGATGACATTTTGTTAATCGGAGACGATATCAAGATGTTAGCGCAGACTATAGCGTGGTTATCCGCGCAGTTCTCTATGAAAGATATGGGAGACGCATCTTACGTATTGGGAATACGTATCTATAGGGATAGATCGAAGAAGATGATAGGACTCTCCCAATCTCAGTACATCAACACGATCTTGAAGAGATTTAGTATGGAAGAATCTAAGAAAGGATTTGTTCCAATGAGACATGGTATCTCTCTTTCTAAGTCTATGTGCCCTACAACCGACGAAGAAAAGACGAGAATGTCTATCATACCTTATGCCTCTGCTATAGGGAGTATAATGTATGCAATGTTGTGTACTCGACCAGACGTAGCACACGCTCTAAGTGTAACGAGCCGCTATCAGTCAAATCCAGGCGAGAAGCACTGGACTGCCGTAAAAGCAATCCTAAAGTACCTGCGAAGGACTAAGGATATGTTTTTGGTCTACGGTGGTAGTGGAGAACTGAAACTTGAAGGATTCACTGATGCAAGTTTCCAGTCTGACGTGGATGACATTAAATCCAACTCTGGATACATATTCCGCCTCAATGGAGGAGCGGTCAGTTGGAAAAGCTGTAAACAGTCTACCACTGCCGACTCAACCACAGAAGCAGAATATATCGCAGCATCAGATGCAGCAAAAGAAAGTGTATGGATGAGAAACTTCGTCCAGGAATTGGATGTTGTTCCTAGCATTGCTGAACCTGTAGTCGTCTTTTGTGACAACAACGGGGCAATAGCTCAAGCAAAGGAGCCGAGATCACACCACCAATCCAAACACGTACTGAGGAAGTACCACGTGATCAGAGAGATCATGGGTAGAGGTGACATGCACATGGAGTATGTCAAATCGGAAGACAACATAGCTGACCCACTAACTAAGCCACTTTCGCAAAAGGTGTTCGAGGGACATCTAGATAAGATGGGTCTAAGAAACGTTTGTGAATGGCTTTAGGGCAAGTGGGAGATTGATAGGATAGTGCCCTGCAAGCCAGTTCAATTAGCTTGTAATAGATCTATCTTGTATATAACAATCTTTGATTTTATAATAATACGCATGTTTATTTATATATGTATAAGGATAAACAATGGCCAAACTTCATCTCTCGCGAATACATTTAAGCGATTGGTTGAAACCCTGAGATCACTCACGACTATGGGACTATACACTTCAGTACTGAGTGCACTTATCATGAAACAGTCTCAAAGGTCGTGATCTCGAAAATGTTCCAAGTCATAGATTCATATCGAGACGGGGTATCGAGTGAATCGTCAAGACTTGTACGATTATGCATGATTCACACGGAGTGAATTTGTTGTAGTTTCATGAACAAGGCATTTGAGGCCAGTGCATATGACTAGGTGATTCGATGGAGGATCGAATGCATCGAACGACCCGAACAGAGAAACCCATTGTGGAAGCGCATGACGCATATCGGTGATGGGATGTTTCTCAAAGGATTATAATAGTGTACGATTTAGTCCTATGACTTGAGGTGCTAGGGCGAATTCGGTGCATGAAAGTGCGTACTTAGATCTAGGTATAGGCCACTTAGCTTGGTCATAAAAATGCCTAGGTTGGGTGCGTATGGACATGTACGCGAGTGGTTAGTACCAAGATGGAATCTGTTGACTCATCGTAATGGATGAGAATATTTCCTATACGATTCTTAGATAATGTTTCCAATGAATCTACGGTCGTAGTCGGTGACGGATTTGGAAAGGGGTTTCCAAATTAGGCAGTCACACTGGAACATTATCCTGAATTAGAAAGTATAGTTATCGAGACAAATTTAGAGGTGCCGATCAATTCACACACCCTAAGTCTTGATCGGGAAATTGGTCGACAGAAGGACCGTATGTACATGGTAATTATATGAGGTGAGGTTCACTAAATATCAATTCACCTGATGTTGGGCTTCATGGGCTTGTGGCTAGACATCGACCATGAAGTGTGGGTACTCCTGAATTAATAGAGGAATTAATTCTAGGAGTGGTCAATTAAAGGTAGTTTAATTGATCGGAGCAATTTATTGTTCATAAATTAAATCACGAGGTTTCGTGAGCCTGCTGCCAATTGATGGTGAACCCAGAAGGTCACACACAATACAATTGGACGGTGACTGTTCTGTAGGAATATAAAAGGAATTAATTGATTTAAAAGTAATTAAATCAATTAAGTGAATTAAAGTGTTAATTCAAATGGGAGATAAATTAATTAATTGATTTAATTGATTTAAATGACAATTGATTAATTAAACTAAATATTAATTAAATAATTAATTAATATGGGCTGGATATTTAATTAAGTAATTAATTAAATTAAGGTGGGCTTGCAAGAAATGGACTCCTAAGCCCATTAGGAATCTTGTAACCCTAGGACTTGAGGAGTGCTTATAAATAGAGTTCTAACAGAACTCAGAGAGAGGACATCTAAGCAAAAACCCTAGTCTTCTCTTGCCCTAGGAAATCCGCCCCACCCTGTGCCGCCCAAGCCCTAGCGCCGCCGCCGTGTGCTGCCGTAACACCGCCGCACCGCCGCCGTGAAAGCCCTAGTGCCGCCGCCGCAAATCTTCTCCCTCATTCCTTTTGTGCAGAATTTTGATCTGTCAAATAGATCTGCACAATCCTTCATCAACAAGCCTCTTAGATCTAGTTCTGAGCCTAAGACTAAGAGGTGTCATCATAATCCAGTTGGTGTGGACTTTTCTCTGGAGGTGAGACGCTTGGATCACTCCAGTGAACCAGAACCTTAATCAGAGTTCAGAATCAGAGTTGGAGGTTTCCACCACCTTGCCTGTGGTGAGGTAAAAATCGAAAACCCCCCCTTTGTTAGATTATTTCTGTGCTTTGTTTTATGTCTTTCGTATATATAACTTGGAGATATTATTATGGGATCTGTGGGTGTGCCTTGAAAAATTTTAATTTCCGCACTCTGTTGTACTGACAATCGAGGCATATCCCAACAGAGCTAGCTCGTCCATCCGCATGGATATATTTCTCGGCCCAAAGGCTTGGGCCGATCAAGCCTGTGATCGGCCCAACAGTAACCTCCGATCGTGAGCTCTCTCTAGTTGATCGTATTGCAAAGACTGTGACTTGGGCTTGATTCTACACTTCCAAGGTCGGGATTCATGTTCTTCGCTCTTGTCAGGGCTCCTCAAAGTAGAGTCCAAAATATCCCTCATCAGTCATTGAGATCAGTAAAACTGATTATCATGGACCTATTCATGCTGGAAGCATGAAGATTGATGAAGACAAAGAGAAGAAGCCAAAAATGCCTGCTGGTGAAGTCAAGCCAAAGGCCAAATATGAAGTGAGAAGATCTTTTGATATCATCAATGCTGATAAATCTCTCTTCAAAAGGTTTGAAAAGGCCTTGGCGTATTATGACCTGAAGCTGATGCTAAAGACTCTGTTCACTCATGAAAAGCCTAGATACATGAAGTGGAGGGACTACAGACTGAACAAGTCTTTTGAAGAGCTTCAGAGTTGGAAATAGTTAGTTGATGAAGAAAGGTGGGTTCTAAATTGGCTGAGGACTAACTCTATTCAACAAGCCTTGGATCCTCACTTTGTAAGAGATGCAATGCATCAGTACGCTAAAGACAATGCTACAGAGGAGGCCAAGATCATAGAAAACACTTTGCCTGCAAAGAGAAGAAAAACTGATGATGCTGTTGAAAGAGCAATTCAGATTGCTGTTATGGCCGCCATGAAGAGATGGGCTTCTAGGTCAAGATATCAGCAAGGAACGTCAAGTGAACTACCTTTGCTCCCAAGCATTCAACAAATCACTTTCGGCAAAGAGGTAAAAGATTACTATGAAGTGCCTAAGGTAAAGGATCCTACTCCGGATTTATGGCCTGTTGTGAGACAAATCCGTTAAACAACTACCTTTACTGATCACGACTAAATCATTAGTAAGATTTTTGAAGTTGTAACTGATCAGCCCAAAGAAGCTGATGAACCCTTAGCAATTGAGTGGAATGCTAAGGAGTCCAGAGCTGATCAGGAAACAGAATTGAAGAATGCCCCTGTCCACCAGGAGGGTGAAGAAAGGGAAACTGCTGCTCATTCTGCTACATCAAGTGATTTGCATTCATCACTGATGGAAGCCTTCCAGTTATTAATGGAGAATTCAATGAAGGAATTGGAAGAGAAGAACAGCACGCAGTTGAAGAAGTTGCAGCAAGAGTTGGCAGAGTCCAACAAATTACAGCTTGAGAGTGTGCAACTCCTTACTGCAAGAACTATCAGGAATGCCATTGATAGTTTTCCCATGCCTGAAGACCATTCTAAGCAGATGATGCAAAGCTTTGTTGAATTGAACAGAAATGTTGAAGATGTGAAGGCTGGTGTCAACCATCTTCATGCTGCCGCAAAGAGAGCTGAAAACAACATAGATGATCTCACTGCAAACTTAATCAGAGTCAGAGAAGAAGAGAAAGCAGTCAACTTGGGTCTGTTGCAGGAAGTTAATCAGGCTGGAACGGTTATACAAACTGAACTTGCCACTATGCAACTTAATGTTGATTGCATTAATGATCAAAATGACACCATCAGCACATCTCTTCATCACCTTACTGCGAGTCACGATGTAGTCAATCCGAACTTGAAGGCTTTATGTGCAGCTATGAAGATTCAGTCTGCTGCACTCAACCCTCCTATCAGACCTGCCAGTTTCACCATTTCTGATGATGACAAAAAGGGGGAAGAGAAGAAGGAAGAGCAAAAAGCTGAAGAAACTGCTGCCACTGAAGCTGAAAAGCCTGAAGCTGCTGAAGAGACTAAGGCTGCTGAAACAGTAGAAGGCAAATATGAAGCTGCTGAAGAAGCTAAGGACAATTCTTCTGACGGAGAAAAATCAGAGCCCTATACTAAATATAAAGATGAAGAGAGGATCAAGAGAAAAATAGAAGAAACTGCTAAGTAGCAAGAAAAGAAGAGAAAGATAGAGGAAGCGGCAAAGGAACAAGAATTAAAAGATAAAATGGAAGCTGCTAAGTCCAATCTACTCTTGGATGCTGATGAAGATGCTGAAGATGAAGAAGATGATGAAGAATCATCTTATGAGTATGAAGAAGTGCTTGAAGGAGATGATGAAGAAGTTGATGACTAGTATAGGCAAATCTTTTGTAATCAGTTATCTTTATTTATTTTTCAATCATCTTATCTGAACAGAATTTGTAAATTGTAACTTATCATATTATCAATAAAAAGTACAAGTTCTGTTTCCAATAAACTTTTTCTATCTCAGAAAATTTTGAGGATCAAAACTTTAGTATAGGTAAAACAGGTACTTAGCTGAAGTTTTGTCATCATCAAAAAGGGGGAAATTGTTGGATAAGGATGAAGATGAAAAGCACTGAAGACAATTAGTAAAGGGAGGTTTTGATGATTTCCAAAACATTAAATCAACTAAGTATAAGACAACTTAGCTGATATCCCTTAGAAGAATTTTGACCAAGTAAAGAAGACTATCAGACGGGTCAATTATTCAAGGCCCAGAAGACTACTGATCTGCTGAAGGAAAGATATCAGGCTGATGAAGATCAGCCGACTCAAATTTTTCAAGTTTGGGATCAGCTCCGTTCATCATCAGACTTGCACTTTCGATCAGCCAAGTGAAATGATCAAGAAGTCTACCCAACTTTTATAAATGCCCCTGGAAGTAATAAATGCTGAAGTACAAGGTTATTAAAGACAAATGATTGAAGAAAGACTTCGTATCAGCTTGGTGCATTTAATGCTGCCTGACAGATCGTACAGTTCGCAGTACTGTCACTGTGCAGAGAGCCGTTCGTGGATTTTAAGGACCAGAAATCAAGAGATTTGAATTTTGTCTCTCTTCAACGGACAAAATTCAAAGAGTGGACTATAAATAGCTGCAAAGACGAAGAAAGAAAGGAACACAACTTCTGAGAGATAAAAATCAAAGCAAATATTTTCTAAGTCTCAAAAGCTCAAGAACAGCTCACTCGTCTGCTGAACGTCATTTGTTGACTGAAGCCGTTGAAGGTAAAAGAAACATTTTCTGAGTGAATCTGTAAAAAGAGAGAGTTGTGAGAAGTAGATATCCATCTTAGTGAGTGATATTACTTCGGAGAATAGGAGTTTCTTTGTGATTTCCTATTGCGAACTTGTGGCTGATCATTTGTTGTGAAGTACAAGCAGAGTGTACTAATTACTTTGTGTTCTTAGTATAACCCAAGATTTGTGTTACTTGGAAGAGATGAGTAAAGGATATTTAAATCCATATAACCACTATAAAAATTCTTGTGTTTTTACATTGCTTTTACTTGCATATTTTCAGATCTGCATAAAACACATCATAAAACTGTTTGAAAATTAATTTAAAGGAGTTTACAAAACTGGGGACAAAACTTTCAAACTACTAAGTTTACTTGTGAAAAACACTTTGAAAGTCCCCTGCAAGTACTCTAGTATTAAAACTGATTTTGACTAGATCAGCTAAGTGATTATCAGATTAGTGGTCTACTGTGCTGTTCAAAGATTTGTTCGCGATCAGCTTAGTTAACTTACTGTTCTATAACAACTTAGTCTGTTAATAGTTAAGTAGAAAGTTTTAAAGTTAAAATTTGTATAAAATTTTCAGAGGTCTATTCAACCCCCCCCCCCCTCTAGTCCTCATCTGACCACTTGGGACCAACATGAATTAAAATAATATTTTTGTTATAATTAGGATACAATTTAGAAGAAAAATATTTCAAAATGATTACAATAATAAAATTTGTTTTAACCATATTGGGAATAACGAATTGCATATGCCTACACTTTACAAAAAATAGAAAATAATTTAAATATGAACACGTAATGTGGTAAAAATTATCAATTAGGAAATTTAAAATCTTACGATGACATCACTGGCTGCGATTAATGGACCAACCATATAACCACAAGAAGCTTTCATATCTTGTGTACCCAAAGTTATTTTTAAAGCGTCCAACTGCATTGGTCCATCACGAAGAACCTTATAAATTCCATCTAGGTTAAGAATGGAACAAGCTCCCTATAAAGTAACACTACATCAAGTCAATGCACTTATAACTCAAATAATAAATAAAATTTAAAATAGGTAGAAATTCTTTTTTACATACAGAAAAACTAATTTAAATTGCATTTTCAGTTTCATAAAACTAGACCCTTAACCCAATATTTATCTCTTACTTTAGTATTATGTACTTTCTATACCATTTTTTAGAAACTTTTTGATGGGGGCTATTTCGCACCCTACTTACTATTCGAATCGAACGAAGAAGATAAGATCGATTCGACCAAACCTAACAGATCGGGATCATCTTGCAGACCCGGCCAAGTGCAGCTCGCTTCGATAGAAGATTGTACTCCGGACCCAAGAAGGATATTTGGGCCGAGTCCTATTAGGACTATGTTTCCTTGTAACACTAGGTTTAGCATCATATAAATACCTAGTTAATCATTGTATTGAAAGACTACGAAATTCCTGAACCGTGAGAATACAGGATTTAACACTGCTTACAACAGCACAACTTAATAATATTCAATATTATTACTGAGCTTTTTACCTCCATATCGGTGTGTTTCATAGCTTTGTTTGGTGGTTTTACTTCTTGTTCTTGAATATTGCTTTTCTTTGTAACCGATCCATCCGGAATAAAGTAACAGAGCCCTAAATAATATATATAAATATCGAAAACCCCCGATATCACAAATTCACTGATAATTCAAGTTACCCGACGAAATCCGGTTAAATCAGTTGGCGCCCACCGAGGGGCTACGTTAATTATTCGATCGACACATGGCTCGCCCAAGGAAAAGCGCTCGCATTGGAGCGAGAAGTAATACAACCACCGGCCACAACACATCCGAAGATCCACAAGACAACAACGATAACAACATTCCCAACACCAATGAAAATCTCCCAGATACCCGTTCTCGTCAGCAGAAACACCAAGGAGGTCTTACCGGTGCAATACAGGAAGAACCGGAAGTCCCCGAAATACCCGTTCCTCTCCCAGGCGCTCAGGAAAAACTGAGACAAATAGCAATGCTCTTCAAATCACTCTCTCCAGAAGAATTGCTAGTTTTAGACCAAATTCCTCGAAACGCTGCGGCTCCCAGGACAACTCCTGCACCGGGAATGCAGGGGCCAAACAAACAAACCTCTCAACAAGCGGACAGCCCAGCAAGTGAGCGATGCTCGTTACGCAGCCCACAGCAGGACAATTCTAAACCCTCCGATAACCGTCCCCGAAGAAAACCAGGTCGAAGAAGGCCACAGGCGGATCGCAGCGGATCGAAGGAACGAACAATAATCCCTATCGAGGATGACATAGATGATGCTATCCCAGATCGACCACGAGCGACTCGATTCTCGAAAAGAGAAATCGAGAGAATAGTACAGGAACGACTGGAGCAACGCCTACGATCTGTTCAAAACCCGTGGACCCGAACCGCGGAACTCCAGGAGAGCCTTGCAGCATGTTCTCCCTTCTGCAGAGAAATAAAAGAAGCGCAATCCATTGGACAGGTCCCGGGTAGACTACCCCGATATGACGGAACCACCGACCCGGATGATTATATTTTTAGCTTCACTAACATAATGAATTTATATGCCCACTCTGCCGAATTCACCGCCAAGTTAATGGTGACCACATTCGAGGGCCTAGCGTTGGATTGGTTCGCAAAACAACCTGCCAACTCCATATTCAGTTTCCGGGAATTATGCAATAAATTGACGCAGCAGTTTGCCAGTCAGAAGAGGCAAAAACTCCCGATGAGCTACCTAGGAACCATACATCAACAAGAAGGAGAATCCCTAAGAAACTGGTTGGCCAGATTCAACGTAGAATTACTCAAAATCGATTCTCCAAATATTGATTACATAATTTCTATCCTCTTCGATCTCACTAAAAATAGGCAGTTCGGAAATGCCCTCAGTCGAAAACAACCAAGAACATTCGCCGACATCATGAGCTTGGCGTCTAAGTATATGACCCAAGAAGAGATGAATTCCTTTAAGGATAAAAACAAAAATAAATTCACAGCTTCAGGCTCCAAGCGGCATGATAAGATTCCTATTCAAAGACCCTTAGACTATGAGCGATCTTCCAGGAGAGGTAACGTTTTCCAGCGACTGGAATACAGCAAAGCCGATCAAGAAAGACAACCTAATTACTACCAAAGACCAAGAAACCCTGAGCAACCAATCAGAAGCAGGGTGAATCAAGTAGAACACCCAAGGTTAAATGCTCCAATGGAAGAAATATTGGAAGTCCTAGAAAGAAATAACTGGATTCCCGAGGCAAGGAAAATCGCTCAGCCCAGACCGGGGTCTAGAAACTATGATCAATACTGTAAGTACCACAGGGCACATGGGCATCTAACGGAAAATTGTTTTCACCTTAAGAGAGAAGTCGAAAAACTGATCGAGCAGGGAAAACTAGGCGAATACATAGACCAAGATAATCGCAAAAGGGAAAGAAGTAGAAGCCCTCGGAACGGTAATCGAAGGAGAAGTTCTCGTCGAAGGTCGCCTGAACGTCGACCTACTCAGGAGTTAAATCAGGACCAGATCAATGGGACTATCCATACAATATCCGGGGGACCCGCGGGTGGAGATAGTCGTAATGCACGACGAAGGACAGCCCGATCCATAATTCGAAGTTCTAAATATCCAAAAGAAATATGGACTCTGGAAAACAGGCCGACAAATCACCAGCCGATCAGCTTCAACGAAGGCGAAGTACCTAAAAACATCATTTGGGACACAAAAGAGGATAACCCCGATTTTCCTATGGTAGTATCATTAGAGATAGCGAATTATAATGTAAGAAGAATCCTAATTGATAATGGAAGCTCAGCAAATATCATCTCCCGGGAGGTTTTAGCCCAAATGAACTTGGGACAAATAAACCTACAAAAAGTAGCTACGCCGTTAGTAGGCTTTGGAGGGTCCGAGATTATCCCCAGCGGAACAATATCTTTAAGTGTGTCACTTGGGAAGAAACCACTTAGGACAGTGAAGTTAGTAAAATTCCTAGTAGTGGAAACACCCTTCGCTTATAACGCTATACTAGGGCGACCAGCCCTTAACCTTTTCCGAGCTGTAGTCTCTACCTATCATCAGAAGATAAAGTTTCCGACCGATATGGGCATCGGAGAAATAACGAATGACCACTGTATGGCGTGGAATTGCTACAGCACATCGTTAACTTTGAAAGAACACCCTAAGTCAATTACTCCGAGCAAGAGAAAGATCGAAGACGATCTCACTAGAAATGAGGTTGAAATTCCTATTACTGATCGGTTAGATAAAAAGGGGAAAGAACCGCTAGACTTATCCCTGAAACCCCCAGAACATAAAGATATAATTCTAGTAAAAGGCGACTCGTCCAAAACGACAAGAATAGGTACAGAATTGAGCAAAGAAGGAGAAATAATGTTAATCGAATTCCTAAGAAATAATGTTGACGTCTTCGCCTGGAGCGCGAATGAGATTGAAGGAATTGATCCTCGGATAATCAAGCATACCCTAAAAATCGACCCTTCGGCGAAACCCGCCAGACAGAAGAAAAGAAATCATGGACTAGTAAAAGATAGAATTATCAAAGCCGAAGTAGAGAGACTGCTCGAAGCAAAACAAATCCGAGAAATACATTTCTCGGAATGGCTATGTAATGTTGTACTAGTAGCAAAAGGGGATAAAAAGGACAACAAATGGAGAATGTGTAATGATTTCACCGACCTTAACAAGTTATGTCCACGCGACCCATACCCTCTCCCAAGGATTGACTTATTGGTCGACTCGACTGCTGGCTTCGCGATATTCAGCATGATGGACGCGTTCCAAGGATTTTACCAAATATACATGGATGAGCGGGATCAAGAGAAGACCGCGTTCATAACCGAACAGGGAGTATACTGTTTTATTGTAATGCCATTCGGATTGAGGAATGCCGGCGCTACTTACCAAAGGTTAGTAAACTTAATGTTCAGGGAATTAATCGGAGAAATAATGGAAGTCTATGTAGACGACATGTTAGTCAAAAATATGAATGAAGCAGATCACATAAAGCATCTAGATCGATGTTTCCAAATCTTAAGAAAATACCGTATGAAGTTGAACCCTGCAAAATGCACCTTCGGTGTTAAGTCAGGAAAATTTTTAGGATACTTGGTACACCAGCGAGGTATAGAGGCCAACCCAGAAAAAATTCGAGCCATAACTGAAATGAAACCTCCCAAGACCATCTCTCAAGTACAAAGCTTAGTTGGGAAAATCGTAGCATTGAATAGATTCATATCAAAATCTGCGGACAGAAGCTTGCCCTTTTTCCAAACACTTCGAAAAGCGAAAAAATTCGCTTGGACCGAAGAATGTGAACGAGCCTTCGAACAACTCAAAGAATATTTGACAACGCCTCCGATGTTAGCTAAACCGACGGAAGGGGAACCGTTGTACATCTACATCTCCATCTCTGATACGGCCATTAGTTCAGTACTAATTAAGATAGAGGGCTCCGAGCATAAGCCCGTCTATTATCTAAGCAAATTATTACAAGGGGCGGAGAAGAATTACATGGAAATAGAAAAATTCACGCTGGCCTTAGTAGTGGCCGCACGAAAACTCCGACCCTACTTCTTAACTTACAAAATCATCGTTTTGACGAATCAGCCGCTAAGGCAAGTTCTAGCAAAACCAGAAGCCTCCGGAAGATTGATCAAATGGGCCATCGAACTCAGCCAATTTGAAGTAGACTACAAACCAAGGATTGCCATCAAGGCCCAAGTGTTAGCCGATTTTATATTAGAAACACCAACACAGGCTACTGAATCATCGAGCAGCCTCAACGACGATGTCTTGATTATAGAAAATCAAACTTGGTTAATGCATGTCGATGGTGCTTCATGCCGAGAAGGAGGAGGCGCCGGAATCAACTTCACCGGACCAAATAAGGAAGATTTGAATTACGCGATAACATTGGACTTCGTTGTAACAAACAACGAAGCTGAATATGAAGCGTTAATCGCAGGAATGGAAATGGCGATCAAAGCTAACATAAAAAGGCTTAAAGTGTTAACCGACTCAGAGTTAGTACAAAGACAAATTAGAGGCCTATACGAAGCTAAGGAATTCAATATGGTAAAATACCTCGCCAAAGTAAAAACACTAGCCGAGAAGTTTGAAAATTTCGACATACAGAACATCCCACGTTCGGAAAACAAATGGGCCGATCAACTGTCTAAGTTCACAGGAGCCCACGACGGAAAAACCGAACGGGTGATCAATTGGTTGATATCTTCTACACCGGCAGTCGATATCGACGAAACACCGGCAGTCGATATAATGGAAATAGATGAAGTCGAAGAAAATTGGATGAACCCAATGATAGACTATCTTCGTGAAGGAAAACTACCATCTGATCAGAATGCAGCTCGGAAAGTAAAATATCGAGCCCCAAAATATACGCTTGTAGAAGGAAAACTCTACCGAAGGTCAGTATCAGGAATTCTCCTGAAATGCATCCCTGAGTCACAAACCGCCGATATACTGCGAGAAATACATGAAGGAGACGCAGGAAATCACAGCGGATCAAGGGCATTGGCCTTAAAATGTCTCAGGACTGGTTACTCTTGGCCTACCATCAATAAAGATGCCATTCTATATGTCCAAGAATGTCATCACTGCCAGATCCATGCTAACATATGTCATCAACCAGCAGAAAACATGCATCCAATTCCAGTATGTTGGCCCTTCGATCAATGGGGAATGGACATTGTGGGGCCTTTTCCAGCGGCCAGATCCAAAAAAGCTTACGTCCTGGTCGCTGTAGAATATTTCAGCAAATGGATAGAATGCATTGCACTCGCACGAATAACTCAATTCCAAGTGATCAACTTCCTATGGAAGTTCATAGTTTGCCGATTTGGCATCCCGAGGATCCTAATTTCAGATAATGGAACCCAATTCGCGGGAAAACAAGTAATAGAATGGTGTTCGAAACTGGGAATTCAACAAAATTTCACTTCGGTCGGACATCCAAGAGCGAACGGACAAACCGAAGTAGCAAACCGAGAAATAATAAAATCTTTGGAAAAAAGATTAGGTTCGGCCAAAGGAAGATGGCTCGATGAACTTCCAGGAGTACTATGGGCTAATCGAACTACAGTAAGAAGCTCAACCGGGGAAACACCATTCAGCTTGGTGTATGGGTCGGAGGCTGTTATTCCTGTTGAAACCCTAATCCCAACGCCAAGAATAGAGATGTTCGACGATCAAGAAAATAAAAAAGCGAGAAAAAATGACATTGATTTAACAGAAGCTTTAAGAGATAAAGCTGCTGTACGCCTACAAGTCACTAAAGCAAATATGGAGAAAGCATACAATCAAAAAGTACGCATCCGAACTTTCAAAGAAGGAGACTTGGTCTTGAAAAAGGTAGAAGTATCCAAGCATGTGGGAAAGTTACAACAAAATTGGGATGGACCTTACATCGTCATTGGCGTAGGAAAGAAAGGTTCATACAAAATTGCACACTTGGATGGAACAGCCTTACCAAGAACCTGGAATGCGGTCAACCTTAGGAAATACTATGGTAAATAAATTTTAGCAGATTATACTGCGTTCCTTTATTTTACTTTATCAAGTTTTAATCCTTGTAACAAAGGCCTTAGCCTACAAGTTCAATTAGTAAAAAGTTTTAGCATTCTATATACATCGATTATTTCGGTTAATGCTCCTCGGAATTACACTATCATATTAATGAAAATTGAGAACGAACCGAGTCGAGTATACATTGATCCGCTCAATAAACACTCCTCGATATATCTTCAATGATCGAAAAGACCTTTTGGGTTAAAAACCTAAGTCTAATTAAAAAGAGTCGAGTAAACATCGATCCGCTCGATAAAAACTCCTCGATAAATTAAAAAACGAGTCGAGTATACATTGATCCGCTCAATAAACACTCCTCGATATATCTTCAACGAGAAAAAGACTTTTTGGTACTAAAAACCTAAGTCTAAAATTATAAACGAGTCGAGTAAACATCGATCCGCTCGATAGACACTCCTCATATTTACAACGAGAAAAAGACTTTTTGGTACTAAAAACCTAAGTCTAAAATTATAAACGAGTCGAGTAAACATCGATCCGCTCGATAAACACTCCTCGCCCATATTTACAACGAGAAAAAGACTTTTTGGTACTAAAAACCTAAGTCTAAAATTATAAACGAGTCGAGTAAACATCGATCCGTTCGATAAACACTCCTCGCCCATATTTACAACGAGAAAAAGACTTTTTGGTACTAAAAACCTAAGTCTAAAATCATAAACGAGTCGAGTAAACATCGATCCGTTCGATAAACACTCCTCGCCCATATTTACAATGAGAAAAAGACTTTGTGGTATTAAAACCTAAGTCTGAATAAAACGAGTAAAGTAAACATCGATCCGCTCGATAAAAACTCTTCGATATATTTTCAATAATTAAAGAACTTTTGGGTTAATAACCTAAGTATAATTACAAACGAGTCGAGTATACATTGATCCGCTCAATAAAAACTCCTCGATATATTCCTAACGATCTAAAAAAGATCTGCTGATACTCCTAAAGTTTTGAAAGATAAATCAAGTATGAATTCATCTGCTCGGAAAATACTCCTCGTAAATAAAATTATCAACGACAAAGAAGATGCAAGAAATAAAGTAATATTTTATTCATCAAATCAATTACATACAAATATACTACGTTACAAAGATCTGCTTGCTACCTAAAGATCGTTACAATGATCTACTCAAATTGATCCTATGGGATCGACTATCTTCACGACAATGTCCACGGAAACACCAATCTCCTCCCTAGTACCTCATCGATTATAATATGCGACCTAAGAAGCATGCTGCTCACGATGGTCGACTTCTTTAGTTCGATGGCCAGGCTCTGAAGATCAAATGTTCTTCCAGATGAAATGAACATTACCAGCCAGATAACTAGCAATGCTCACTCACCTGTAAGAAGATACTGCTTTTACTTTATCTATAAAACATTTTACTCTCGAGCAGCATCTCTTCGGGACCGTCGTGAAACGGTAAGTTTACCAGCCACCCCGGCGGTCTATCACTCCGGAAGTCACATCCAAGAGCGAGGGTGACTGGCAAGTATGAACCCCCCATGTGCAAACGGAAACCACGGACCTCTAATTGATGAAGACTAAAGCGGAGGCCTCATGGGACCCGTTAGTACAAGGAAGGGCTGACATGGGACCCGTCAGTACAAGGTAGATGAACACCAAGTTATTAAAGAATGAATCACGATAATGTGATTTTTTGAATATAATGGGATCTGAGGGCAGAATAAAATCCAAAGAAGTTGAGATCTCCATTCTCTTTGGGAAATTGCAAAGGAAGAATGCAAACCACCACCCCATTTATAGGGATAGACTCAAACAATCCAACGGCTGAAAAAGCATTTGATCAACGGACACAGATGCGACCCCTTGACTCCCCGCAATAAATGCAAGTAAGTTGGAACGGCACAATCTAATCGCCCCAACTAGTCGATAACAAAAGAGGCAATAGATCGATATGATCATATCTAAAAAAGCTTTGGATTAGACATTCCAGCACAATCATACTTCATGATCGATGGTTTAGAGACCTAGAATCCATAAACAAAGTTATACAAGCTTTAAAATCGCAGCAAAAAGGACAGTTGCTCGATAAGAGATAAAAGACCAAACTTTTCACCATACGAGGCACGTCACTGCCTCATACATCGTATGGATGACCATTGACTAAGCCATACAGGAACTCCTCTCGAATCCAAGATATCTGATATAGAAATCAGGAGAATAGTCCTCCTTATTCAAAACAGCAAGGACGTAACTGCCTAACATACCAAAGAATTGCTTAAGGAGGTCTGAATAGGTCATATCTGACTAAGACTTCTACACTTTCCAATTCCTCCCATATCAAAGATATGCTATAAACGAAACATTGGTTGAAAAACAAGTAGTTCGAAGTTGATAATAAGAAACATAAAGCTTCGAAGGATACTGAAAGAGTTATTTTCTCTTGCTCTTATGAAAAGAAAAGAAGAGTTCAACAAAAGGTATAAAAAGCCTCCTTATATAAAAGTATGTGTCACAAAAGGACAATTTTACAAGGGCAGGGATCGAACATCGACTAAAATGTTGAACGTTCCCTAAATCAGATCGATCCGAATAAAGCTGCTATCTGCATGATTATGCGCAAACGTGATTTTGAATATAACCCAAGGGACTATACTGGGTTAATCAACAAAGATTGGATTTGCAAAACAAACATCGAGATCAAAGCTACCTTATTCTACATTCTTGGCAAAGATCAATTTCAGATAAGTATGCTAAACAATACTGATTATTTTACGATAATTATATTTATGCATAAAGGCAAATTGTGCATAACAAAGAGAAGAAAATAGATATAGGCAAGAATCTGCCTGCAAGAAGGTTAATATTTCCAATTTAGTACTTCTCCCATTACAAAAATTTCAGCCCAAACAAGTGCACAAAAGTTGGGCGACAAAAAAAAAAAAAAAAAAAAAAAAAAAAAAAAAAAAAAAATAGACAGTCCAAGGCCTGCCAGGACGAACAAAGATCACCGAGAAGGACGGTCAATAGGCCGACTACTAGAAATAGTCCTCCGAGGAGTCAAATTGCCAGCAAACGCCATCAACTCCTCTTGACGCTTCAGATAACCAGCGTCATACCCTTCCTCATAGGACCGCCGTTGAGACTCCTCTGCAAGGGCAGCAGCCTGAATTAAATCATTTTTCTCTTTTTCAAGAACAACTTTATCAGCCTCCAATTTTTGAAGATCATCTCTGGCAATCTGAAGTTCCAACGTCAGCCCTGCAGCTTTAGCTTTTTCCGACTCTAACTGACGTTGATGAACACGCTTACTCGTCCACAGTTCGTCATTTTGCACACCCAGCTGGAGTGCAAAATACTTGCCCTAAAAAGCAGAAAAAGTAAGAAAAACCGACACACAACAAGGCGTTCAAAACAAAAAACAGGAAAAATATTCAGAATATGTTTACCTGCTCACATATCTTCACCAGAGATTGAACAAGGCGAACGTTGGAGGAACCTTCGAGCTTCCTCAACTCGCCGGGCAAAATTGTGCTCATACCCAGATCCCAAGATAAAGCATCAGGCTCAACTGAGCCAGGCAATTCACTATTAGAAGGGACACCATCAGAACGAGGTGTCTCTGACAACATAATATCTTTAACTTGCTCAAAGATACATCAATCATCTAATAGACGAGGAGATTCTCTCCCGTCGGGACTAACAGAGGTCTCCTTGCCCGAGGCAGAAATAACCGTTCGACGACCAGACCTGGAACCGGTCCCACCTCCGGAAGGCCCTCCTGATTCAAAGGATGTAGTCATTACAGTGGTATCATGAAACAAAAATTCAGGACAATCCTGCACAATAGATTGTGTCGTAGAAGGATTGACAAAAAAGCTATCACCAGCTTGCCCTCCGCTTACAATGGGAGCAGAAGAAGTAGACAAAGGAAGGGAAACAGCAAAATCCCCTCCGTGAAAAACGTGCTCAAAAGAAGAAGTGTTGGAACTAACAGCTATATTATAAGCCGTTTCTTCGTTGGACATATCCCCAAAAGGTAATCGACCAGGGGAAGGCATGTTTCCTTCCTGAGTGGAAGTAGAAAAGATTGGTTCTGAAAACGACGAGTTTACCACGGAAAGAGGTTCAGAGACAATACAACGAGTATCGATCTCCGACCTAATTGATTGAGACAAGCGAGGAGGCTCTATCGACGGCCCATCTCTTCGAGATTTTTTAGATCTATTATCTCTAGCGCCCTCACGAGAAGGTCGCTTCGAAGTATTACCAAAAAGGTTACTCATGATCGGACTATGGAAAAATACAAATTAATATCGAGAAAGTTTATCGACTAGCTAAAGAAAGAGTATTCTGTTAAGAGAGGAGTATAGCAGTAAAAAACAAGTCCAGTTTTTACCTTTCGTATTTATACTACACGAAAGGATGCGACAGACCTAAAGAAAGGGCGCGAAACAGGAAAACTGACCTTGGAGCAAACGCTGGAATTTGAAAAGACACACACATAATGATTACGGCAAATTAAATGACTTGTCTGAATTATTAAGGCAATAGTGAAAAGACACGACTGTCAGAATACGAAGCGTTTAACGTACAAAATAAGCTAAAGTTACAGTTAAAACTACGAGGAAATAATTACAAAGATTATTTCAAAAATGAATCACTATTTCAAGAAGCCTGGTCGCTATCCGGAATCTTCTGTTCACTACCGACGTCCTCAGTCATCCCTATATCGTCTCCTTCTTCCTCTTCGTCTCCTGGATCGATGAAAGTATTATCAAGCTCATCGTTAACATCAGAAGGAGGAATCGGCAATGGATTTCCAAATTCCTCGACAAGGTGAGCCAGAGGAAAACCTTGATATTCAACATCTGGAACCTCGGAAGAAGAATATAGTTTGCCATACCGATTCAACCGAATGTGCGCCGTCTTAAAATACTCCTTTCGACGGTCGTCGATCATCTCTAAAGCGACCAGCTGATGAATCGCCTTCTTAAAAGTATTCTCAAGAAGAGGACCGACCATCCGATACACTAACGCCGTATGAACAGGAGAGTTAAGGAATTCGCGAACAACTCTTTCATCAGGATTCCTACCATATCGATCCCTAAGTCCGCTAAGTGGGACATCCTTTTCGTACTCCTCTAAAGAAGTTTCAAGGTTTGATACTTGAGATTCAAGCTCACTAATTCGAGTCTTGCTCTGTAACTGCAATTCCTCTAACTTTCTAGCCATTTGATTGGCCTGCTCTTGAGCACGAGAAATCTCCATCACCCTGTCTATCATTTCTTGATCTTCAGTCCCGGTAGCACGAGTCTCTACAACGGGAACGGAAGAAGATGTTGAGGGACCAACCTCTGAACCGGAGGATTTATGGAGTAAAGCTTTATGCTTCTCTTCCAGAAACTCGCACTGTTGTTTCCAAAGTGCATTTTCATAGGCGTATGACGCAAGACAAGTTTTGGTCTGAAGAACAAAGAGAGCAAGAAAAAGAAATGGATTAATAAATTAAGGAAGACCTTTAAAATTATCTATTAATATGATTAAAGTAAAAAGATGTCACCTTCTCGGCATAAAGAGAAGCTCGCTGGAATTTCTCCAGAGGATCCTTATGAAGAAGCTTATTGAGATCACGAGTGAAAACACCAGACAAAAGAACGCGGGTTGCCTTATCGACTGCGTTCTCACTATCATCATGAATAAGAGAATCCTTCTCGGAGTAACCAGCGGCCCTCCTTCCCTCTAAATGATCCTCGATCATTTCGACCAGGGTAGGTTTTGGATGTTTATCTCCGAGTAAAGAAAGGTCGTCACCAGAACGTCCATAGTAACTCCTTTTTCTATCAACTGGATTATTAGTAGGATGAGGCATCGACCAGCTACGACATCCTCGAATACCCAAAGATGTTCTAAGGTGAAGAGGAGGATAACCAGACCCCGTGCCCTGACGAATAGGGGACTCACGAGAAGAATCTGGAGATTCCCCTCTATTATCCTCGGACCCATGACCCAACTCCAGTTTCCTTTTTCGTGAAGCTCTCTGCTCGATGGGGGTGTTCTCTACGGATTTTGAAGATTTCGACAGCACCATTTTTCCCTTCGAAGAATGCCGAGAGTTTTCTACCATATGGGCTGAAAAAGAAACAAAATAAAAGTTAGTTTCTCCGTATAAAAGGTATAGTTACAGCAATAAGATAAAATAAAATACTAACCAAGAGGATCAGATGATGAACTGATGGGAAAGTTATGGACACTTAACCCCGCCTTACGAAGGAAAACCTCCCCGATCAGAAGAGCGCTTTGATATTTGTTTGCACGCATATCGGGGATATCAGTGATAAACTGTACATCGTCAGGAACAAGTTCACCGGTCGGTAAGCGACCTCCAGGAATCCAATTGGAACCATGATCCCATAAAAAAGGCATGGTCGAACCATCCGGAAAACCAATATTAGACGGAGGACGAACAAAGAAGAAATGAGATTTCCACGAAGGATTACTAGAAACAGGGGCATCAAAGATTGCTCGACTAGGCCGCTGACTAGCAAAGAAATATCCACGATTTGAAGAACTAGAAATATTAAAGCGAAAAAGCTGCGTAAAATTACGAAAGGAAGGTTTAAACCCCTTCGCAATCATCAAAACGGAAAAACAAACCACAAAAGCAACGGAATTTGGAACCAGCTGTGTCAAGCACACACTGAAAGTTTTCAAAACTTCAAGAAAAAGGGGAGACAAAGGAAGACGCAATCCACTATTGAAGTGAGCCGTATAAAAGGCTCGACATCCCTCCGGGGGAGATGTGACTCTATCAGTAGAAGAAGGAAGAATTATCTCAGAACCTTCCGGAAAATATTTGGCGTAATTATTCACAACATCCGGGAATGTTTCCGCTGTATATGCGCAAGCTACGTCCTCAATCGGTTCAGAAATCTGAGGAACAGTACCTTTGCCCTTTTTGGCTCGGGCAGCCACGTCTGCATCAGAAAGGATTCGTACTTTGAAAGTATCTTCTACGGGGACAACGAAGTCAGATACTGTAGATTGCTCGCTCAAAGGATTAGGGTGCAACTCCTCATCGTGATCAGGAGCGACGATCTCTCTAGAAGAAGAAGAGGATTTTCTTACAAAAGCCATATATTCTGGTTTCCCAAAGATGAAGATCGACAAAAGAGAAATTTTTATGAGATAAATGACCAGGCAGGAAAATGAGTACAGGTTATAAGGAAGTATAAAAGAGAAATGGCGAACTCGAAAGTCACCTATTTATAACAAAATGAGAAAAGACGTTTCAAACTTATTGCAGCTACTCATATTCCCGCCAAAAACGGAAGGATACGAAGAGCTTCCTGAATAGACGCGTGGCGATCCGTAATTCGACAGAGAAAACGACTATCTATGATATGTAGCACTCTTTTCCTTATTTAAGATTTTTTCCAACAGGGTTTTTTCTTAAGTAAGGTTTTTAATGAGTCTCCATTCATAGAAAAGAAACAGTCGTAAAGATTTATCTACTTCTACGAGCTACTATTATCTATACGCTCGAAGAAGTGAGGGAGTACTGATGGGGGCTATTTCGCACCCTACTTACTATTCGAATCGAACGAAGAAGATAAGATCGATTCGACCAAACCTAACAGATCGGGATCATCTTGCAGACCCGGCCAAGTGCAGCTCGCTTCGATAGAAGATTGTACTCCGGACCCAAGAAGGATATTTGGGCCGAGTCCTATTAGGACTATGTTTCCTTGTAACACTAGGTTTAGCATCATATAAATACCTAGTTAATCATTGTATTGAAAGACTACGAAATTCCTGAACCGTGAGAATACAGGATTTAACACTGCTTACAACAGCACAACTTAATAATATTCAATATTATTACTGAGCTTTTTACCTCCATATCGGTGTGTTTCATAGCTTTGTTTGGTGGTTTTACTTCTTGTTCTTGAATATTGCTTTTCTTTGTAACCGATCCATCCGGAATAAAGTAACAGAGCCCTAAATAATATATATAAATATCGAAAACCCCCGATATCACAAATTCACTGATAATTCAAGTTACCCGACGAAATCCGGTTAAATCACTTTTGTACTTTTTATATAATACTTCATTAAATTGTATTTTTTTTGGATCCGATACTTTAAATATTTTGCATTTTTAATTTCATATAAAAATTTACACTTAACAAATTTGCTTGATATAGAACTTTTAATCTCGAACTTTACAAAATTGCATGGTCCGAATTCCAATACTTAAAATATTTTGCATATTTAATTTCATAGAACAATTAACACTTAGCACCATTTATATTAGGAATCTGAGATGTATTTAATAATTGATGGGGTTTAGTGGAAACTAACAAAGGTTAGGGGACAAAGTGGGTAAACCTTCAAGGGTTATGGTGCAAAGTGGGAGTAGCCCTTTGTATTAGTATTTAAAGGTTTAAACATCATAAATGTAAAAATTCATCTTAATAAGTTACACTGTATATTCAAAGGTCTAAACATCATACTACTATTTTTTTTCCCGTAATGACAATTTATGACTTTCTGTGACAACATTATCATTGATTTTATAGGAAATCTTTTGTGAAGAGACCTTGATTATTTGTCACTGTATAGTAGTGCTTTTTCTTGAAGAGATCTGATGGGGGCTATTTCGCACCCTACATACTGATCAGATCGAACAGAGATTATAAGACCGGTTCGACCAATTACAAAGGATCGGGATCTTCTTACTAACCCAGCCTGATGCCGCTCGCTCCGAGTAAAGATTACACTCCGGACCCAGGAAGGATAGGTTGGGCCGAGTCCAACTAGGACTATGATTCCTTGTAATACTAGGTTTAGCATAATATAAATACCTAGTTATTCGTTGTATAAGACAACTACGAATTCTCTTAATTCTGAGATTACACAAGAATACATTGATAACAATAGAACTCAATAATATCCATTATTGTTGCAGAACTTTACCTCCATATCATTGCGTTCTTAATTTCGTTAATGGTTTTACTTCTTGCCTTTGATTATTGCTTTTCTTTGTAAACGATCCATCCAGAATAAAGTAACAGAACCCAATATACTGAATAATTCGATATCCAAACCCCCGATATCACAAATTCACTGATATTAAATTAACCCGACGAAAAACGGTTAAATCAGTTGGCGCCCACCGAGGGGCTAGGTTAATTATTCGATCGACATATGGCTCGCCCAAGGAAAAGCGCTCGTATCGGAGCAAGAAGTAACACAACCACCGGTCATGACACATCTGAAGATCCACAGGAGAACGACAATAATAACGTTCCCAACACCGACGAGAATTTACAGAATACCCATCCCCGAGATCATGAACCCCTAGGAGGTCCTCCCGGCACGATACAGGAAGAGCCCGAAGTCCCCGAGATCCCTGCTCCTCTCCCGGGTGCTCAGGAGAAATTACGACAAATAGCGATGCTCTTTAAATCACTCTCCCCGGAAGAATTACTTGTGCTTGATCAAATTCCGCAAAACCCTAGGGCTGCCAGGACAATTCCTGCTCGGAGAACGCCCGGACAAAACGATCATGTATCTCAACAAGCTGATAGCCCACCAAGCGAGCACCGCTCGCTACACAGTCCACAACAGGACAATTCGAAACCCTCCGACAACAATCCTCGAAGGAAACGAGGTCACAGAAAAACCCCGGCGAGGCGTAGTAGATCCAGGGAACGAACAATTATCCCTATTGAGGATGATATAGATGATACAATCCCTGATCGACCACGAACGGCTCGACTGACGGAAAGAGAAATTGAAAGGATGGTGCAGGACCGACTTGAACAACGCTTACGGACTATTCAAAATCCGTGGGCCCGAACCACGGAACTCCAGGAAAGCCTTGCGGCCTGTTCTCCCTTCTGCAGGGAAATAAAAGAGGCACAATCGATCGGACAAGTCCCGGGCAGACTACCTCGCTACGATGGAACCACTGACCCGGATGATTATATTTTTAGCTTTACGAACATTATGAATCTATATGCCCACTCCGCCGAATACACTGCCAAGCTAATGGTGACAACATTCGAAGGACTCGCGTTGGATTGGTTTGCCAAACAGCCGGCCAATTCCATATTCAGTTTCCGAGAATTATGCAATAAACTAACACAGCAATTTGCCAGTCTGAAGAGACAAAAACTGCCGATGAGTTACCTAGGAACAATATACCAACAAGAGGGGGAATCCCTAAGAAATTGGTTGGCAAGATTCAACGTAGAGTTACTCAAAATCGACTCTCCGAATATCGATTACATAATTTCTATCCTCTTCGACCTCACTAAAAACAGGCAGTTTGGAAACGCCCTCAGCCGAAAACAACCAAGAACGTTCGCCGACATCATGAGCCTAGCATCTAAGTATATGACTCAAGAAGAGATGAATTCCTTTAAGGATAAAAACAAAAACAAAGTTACGGCTACAGGGTCTAAGCGGCATGATAGGATTCCCGCCCAAAGATCCTTGGATTACGAGCGATCTTCCAAGAGAGGTAACGTTTTCCAGCGACTGGAATACAGCGGAGCCGACCGAGAAAGGCAACCTAATTTCTACCAAAGACCAAGAAACCCTGAACCACCAATCAGAAGCAGAGTGAATCAAGTAGAACACCCAAGATTAAATGCTCCAATCGAAGAAATCTTGGAAGTTCTAGAAAGGAATAATTGGATTCCTGAGGCGAGGAAAATCGCTCAGCCCAGACCAGGGTCTAGAAACTATGATCAATACTGTAAGTACCATAGGGCACATGGGCATCGAACGGAAAATTGTTTTCACCTTAAGAGAGAAGTTGAAAAACTGATCGAGCAAGGAAAACTAGACGAATACATAGAACGAGATAATCGCAAAAGGGAAAGAAGCAGAAGCCCCCGGAACGGAACTCAAAGGAGAAGTTCTCATCGAAGGTCGCCAGAACATCGACCTACTCAGGAGTTGAATCACGACCAGATCAATGGAACTATCCACACTATATCCGGGGGGCCTGCGGGTGGAGATAGTCGCAATGCTCGACGAAGAATGGCCAGATCCTTAATTGCAAGTTCTAAATATCCAAATGAAATATGGACGTTAGAAAATAGGCCAACAAATCACGAGCCGATTAGCTTTAACGAAGGCGAAGTACCTAAAAACATTACTTGGGATACGAAAGAAGATAACCCAGATTTCCCTATGGTAGTGTCGTTAGAAATAGCGAATTACAATGTGAAAAGAATCCTAATCGATAATGGAAGCTCAGCAAATATCATCTCCAGGGAGGTTTTAGCACAAATGAACCTCGGACAAATAAACCTACAAAAGGTAGCCACACCGTTAGTAGGCTTTGGAGGGTCCGAGATCATCCCCAGCGGAACAATATCTTTGAGTGTATCGCTCGGAAAGAAGCCACTTCGAACAGTGAAGCTGGTAAAATTCCTAGTGGTAGAAACACCCTTCGCTTATAACGCTATATTAGGGCGACCAGCCCTTAACCTTTTTCGAGCTGTGGTCTCTACCTATCACCAGAAAATAAAATTTCCGACCGATAGCGGCATTGGAGAAATAACGAATGACCACTGTATGGCGTGGGATTGCTACAGCACGTCGCTGACCTTGAGAGAACATCCTAACCCTATTACTCCGAGCAAGAGAAAGATCGAAGACGATCCAATTAGAAATGAGGACGAAATTCCTATTACTGATCGATTAGATAAAAAGGGGAAAGAACCACTAGATTTATCCTTGCAACCCCCAGAACATAAAGATATAATTCTAGTAGAAGGCGACTCGTCCAAAAGGACAAGAATTGGTACAGAATTGAGCAAAGAAGGAGAAGTAATGTTAATCGAATTTCTAAGAAATAACGTGGACGTTTTCGCTTGGAGTGCAAATGACATCGAAGGGATCGATCCTCGAGTAATCAAGCATACCCTAAAAATTGACCCTTCGGCGAAACCCGCCAGACAGAAGAAAAGAAATCATGGACCAGTGAAAGATAAAATCATTAAAGCCGAAGTTGAAAGACTGATGGAAGCAAAACAAATCCGAGAAATACATTTCTCGGAGTGGCTATGTAATGTTGTACTAGTAGCAAAGGGGGATAAAAAGGACAACAAATGGAGGATGTGTAATGATTTCACCGACCTTAACAAGTTATGTCCACGCGACCCTTACCCCCTCCCAAGAATCGACTTATTGGTCGACTCGACTGCTGGCTTTGCGCTGTTCAGCATGATGGACGCCTTCCAAGGCTTTTACCAAATATACATGGACGAGCGCGACCAAGAGAAGACCGCATTCATAACCGAACAGGGAGTATACTGCTTTATAGTAATGCCGTTCGGATTAAGGAACGCTGGGGCTACATACCAAAGATTGGTAAACCTAATGTTCAGGGAGTTAATCGGAGAAATAATGGAGGTCTATGTAGACGACATGTTAGTTAAAAGTATGAATGAAGCAGATCACGTAAAACATCTAGATCGATGTTTCCAAATCTTAAGAAAATATCGTATGAAGTTGAACCCCGCAAAATGCACCTTCGGTGTTAAGTCAGGAAAATTTTTGGGATATTTGGTACACCAGCGAGGAATAGAAGCCAACCCAGAAAAAATTCGAGCCATAACTGAAATGAAACCTCCCAAGACCATCTCTCAAGTGCAAAGCTTGGTTGGGAAAATCGTAGCGTTGAATAGATTTATATCTAAATCGGCGGATAGAAGCTTGCCCTTTTTCCAAACACTTCGAAAAGCGAAAAACTTCGTTTGGACCGAAGAATGTGAACGAGCTTTCGAACGACTCAAAGAATATTTAACATCCCCTCCGATGTTGGCCAAACCGACAGAAGGGGAACCATTGTACTTATACATCTCCATCTCCGATACGGCCGTTAGCTCAGTCCTAATTAAGATAGAGGGTTCAGAGCATAAGCCTGTCTATTATCTCAGCAAGTTATTACAAGGGGCGGAGAAGAATTACTTGGAAATAGAAAAATTCACGCTGGCCTTAGTAGTGGCTGCACGAAAACTCCGACCCTACTTCTTAACCTACAAAATCATCGTTTTGACGAATCAACCGTTAAGACAAATCCTAGCAAAACCAGAAGCCTCCGGACGACTAATCAAATGGGCCATCGAACTCAGCCAGTTCGAGGTAGACTACAAACCGAGGATTGCCATCAAGGCCCAGGTGTTGGCCGATTTTATACTAGAAACACCGACGCAGGCCACTGAATCGTCGAGATGCCACAACAACGATGTTTTGATGATCGAGGATCAAACTTGGTTAATGCATGTCGACGGTGCTTCATACCGAGAAGGGGGAGGCGCCGGAATTAACTTCACTGGACCAAATAAGGAAGATTTGAATTACGCGATAACATTGGACTTCGTCGTAACAAACAATGAAGCCGAATATGAAGCGTTAATCGCAGGAATGGAGATGGCGATAAAAGCCAACATAAAGAGTCTTAAGGTACTAACTGATTCAGAATTAGTACAAAGACAAATAGAAGGCCTATACGAGGCTAAAGAGTTCAATATGATCAAATACCTCGCCAAAGTGAAATCTCTAGCTGGGAAATTTGAAAGCTTCAGTATCCAGAACATCCCACGTTCGGAAAATAAATGGGCCGATCAGCTATCAAAATTCACAGGATCCCATGACGGAAAGACCGAACGGGTGATTAACTGGTTGATATCTAATACACCAGCAATCGATATCGATGAAATACCGATAATCGATATAATGGAAATCGAAGAAGCCGAAGAAAACTGGATGAACCCAATGAAAGACTATCTTCAAGATGGAAAACTACCATCTGATCAGAATGAAGCTCGGAAAATAAAATATCGAGCCCCAAAGTATACACTTATAGAAGGAAAACTCTACAGACGATCAGTATCGGGAATTCTCCTGAGATGCATCCCTGAATCACAAACCATGGATATACTGCGAGAAATACATGAAGGAGACGCAGGAAATCACAGTGGATCGAGGGCATTGGCCTTAAAATGTCTCAGAACAGGTTACTATTGGCCAACCATCAATAAAGATGCCGCTCAATATGTCCAAGAATGTCATCACTGCCAGATTCATGCTAACATATGCCATCGACCAGCAGAAAATATGCACCCTATCCCGATTTGTTGGCCATTCGATCAATGGGGAATGGACATCGTGGGACCTTTCCCAACAGCTAGATCAAAGAAATCCTATGTCCTGGTCGCTGTAGAATACTTTAGCAAATGGATAGAATGCGTCGCCCTCGCACGAATAACCCAATTCCAAGTTATTAACTTCCTCTGGAAATTCATAGTATGTCGATTCGGCATCCCAAGGGTCCTTATCTCCGATAATGGAACTCAATTCGCGGGAAAACAGATAATAGAATGGTGTACAAGACTCGGAATTCAACAAAATTTTACCTCGGTAGGACATCCTCGAGCAAATGGACAAACTGAAGTAGCAAACCGAGAGATAATAAAATCTTTGGAAAAAAGGTTAGGAGCCGCCAAAGGAAAATGGCTCGATGAGCTACCAGGAGTTTTGTGGGCTAATCGAACTACGGTAAGAAATTCAACTGGGGAAACCCCATTCAGCTTGATGTATGGGTCGGAAGCTGTTATCCCTGTGGAAACTTTAATTCCAACTCCAAGAATAGAGATGTTCAATAAAGAAGAAAATGAAAAGGCGAGGGAAAATGACGTTGATTTAACAGAAGCCTTAAGAGATAAAGCTGCTGTACGCCTACAAACCACTAAGGCAAATATGGAGAAAGCATACAATCAAAAAGTACGCGTCCGAACCTTCAAAGAAGGAGACTTGGTTTTGAAAAAGGTAGAAGTATCCAAGCATGTGGGAAAGTTACAACAAAATTGGGATGGACCTTACATCGTCATTGGCGTAGGAAAGAAAGGTTCATACAAAATTGCACACATGGATGGGACAGCCTTACCAAGAACCTGGAACGCAGTCAACCTTAGGAAATACTATGGTAAATAAATTTTAGCAGATTATACTGCATTGTTTTATTTTTACTTTATCAAGTTTTAATCCTTGTAACGAAGGCCCTAGCCTAGAGTTCAAATAGTAAAAATTTTAGCATTTTCTATACATCGATTATTTCGATTAACGCTCTGTGGAATTACACTAGCATATTGATAAATATTAGAACGAAACGAGTCGAGTATACATTGATCCGCTCAATAAACACTCCTCGATCTATATCAACAGCAACAAAGACTTCAGGTATTAAAAACCTAAGTCCGAACAAAACGAGTTGAGTAAACATCGATCCGCTCGATAAAAACTCCTCGATATATCTATGATGATTAAAAGACTTCAGGTATTAAAACCTAAGTCCAAACAAAACGAGTTGAGTAAACATCGATCCGCTCGATAAAAACTCCTCGATATATCTATGATGATTAAAAGACTTCAGGTATTAAAACCTAAGTCCAAACAAAACGAGTTGAGTAAACATCGATCCGCTCGATAAAAACTCCTCGATATATCTATGATGATTAAAAGACTTCAGGTATTAAAAACCTAAGTCTGAACAAAACGAGTTGAGTAAACATCGATCCGCTCGATAAAAACTCCTCGATATATCTATAATGATTAAAAGACTTCAGGTATTAAAAACCTAAGTCCAAACAAAACGAGTTGAGTAAACATCGATCCGCTCGATAAAAACTCCTCGATATATCTATAATGATTAAAAGACTTCAGGTATTAAAAACCTAAGTCTGAACAAAACGAGTTGAGTAAACATCGATCCGCTCGATAAAAACTCCTCGATATATCTATAATGATTAAAAGACTTCAGGTATTAAAAACCTAAGTCCGAACAAAACGAGTTGAGTAAACATCGATCCGCTCGATAAAAACTCCTCGATATATCTATGATGATTAAAAGACTTCAGGTATTAAAACCTAAGTCCAAACAAAACGAGTTGAGTAAACATCGATCCGCTCGATAAAAACTCCTCGATATATCTATGATGATTAAAAGACTTCAGGTATTAAAACCTAAGTCCAAACAAAACGAGTTGAGTAAACATCGATCCGCTCGATAAAAACTCCTCGACATATCTATAATGATTAAAAGACTTCAGGTACTAAAAACCTAAGTCTAAACAAAACGAGTTGAGTAAACATCGATCCGCTCGATAAAAACTCCTCGATATATGTTCAACGATCAAAGAGATTTTTGGGTTAAAAACCTAAGTCTAAACAAAACGAGTTGAGTAAATATTGATCCGCTCAATAAAAACTCCTCGATTAATTACAACGACAAAGAAGGATTTTGTTATGAAATCCTAAGTCTAAATTATAGCAAGATTGAGTACACATTGATACGCTCAATAAAAACTCCTCGATCTACTCCTAACGATCTAAATAAGATCCGCTGATACTCCTAAAGTTTTGAAAGGTAAATCAAGTATGAATTCATCTGCTCGGAAATTACTCCTCGTAAATAAAATTATCAAACGACAAAGAAGATGCAAGAAATAAATAATATTTTATTCATCAAATCAATTACATACAAATATTCTACGTTACAAAAATCTGCTTGCTATCTAAAGATCGTTACAATGATCTAGTTAAATTGATCCTACGGGATCGACTATCTTCACGACAATGTCCACGGAAACACCAATCTCCTCCCTAGTACCTCATCGATCATAATAAACCACCTAAGAAGCATGCTGCTCAGGATGGTCGACTTCTTTGGTTCGATGGCAGGGCTCTGAAGATCGTATGTGATTCCAGATGAAATGAACACTACCAGCCAGATAAGCTAGCAATGCTCACTCACCCAGAAGAAGATACTGCTTTTACTTTATCTATATAACATTTTACTCTAGAGCAGCATCTCTTCGGGACCGTCGTGAAACGGTAAGTTTACCAGCCACCCCGGCGATCTATCACTCCGGAAGTCACATCCAAGAGCGAGGGTGACTGGCAAGTATGAACCCCCCATGTGCAGACGGAAACCACGGACCTCTAAAGTGATGAAGACTAAAGCGGAGATCTCATGGGATCCGTCGATACAAGGAAGGGCTGACATGGGACCCGTCAATACAAGACTGGGGACAATTCCTTTACTGCGAACGAACAAATCACGATAATGTGACTTCTTAAACATTATGGGATCTGAAGGCAAAATGAAATCTAAGGAAACCGAGATATCCATTGTTATGAATGGAAAATAAGGAAACTGCCTACTTATTTATAGGCGCCCGTGAGAATGATCCTACGAACGATAGGAGTTTAATCAAGGGACGAGAACGCGACCCTTTGACTTCCCGAAATAAATGCAAGTAAGTTGGAACGGCGCCCGTCTGATCGATTCAACTGATCGGGGAGAAACAAATCTACAGATCGAAGCGATCAACAAAATAATCCAAGAAAACTTAAAGAAGTTCAAAGACCAAAACGATCTGCACGATCATATATGAGGGTCGCCTAATAGAAAATATTAAGAACTCCTCAACGAAGGCATGCAAAGTTGAACCGTTGAAAGAGAATAATTGCCTAAAAACGACCAGAGCCTACACCATACGGGGGTCGTAACTGCCTCATACATCATTGGGGGACTACTAAGTTGGCCATACAAGAATTCCACTTAGAATCCAAGAAATCTGACATCGAAATCAGGAGAATAGCCCTCCCTATTCGAAACTATAAGGCCGTCACTGCCTAATTTTCCAAAGAATTGCTGAAGGAGGTCTGAACGGGTCAGATCTGGCCAGAATTATTACATTTTCCAATTCCTCCCATATCAAGAGTATGATATACTGGCTAGAGAAAAGTATAGTTGAAAAGCTAATAGTGGAAGACATGGATAGGTGAAAAGCACCTAAAGGAAAATTTCTCTCTGAGGAAAAGAAGAACTGAAATTCAACGGGAGGAACAATAACCTCCTTATATAAGATATATGTCATATAAGGACAAATTTATAAGGCATGAATCGAGCATCGACCAGACAGCTAAGGGTTTACACAACGACGATCGGCTGGATCGATCAACAAAGATTAAATATGCGAAGCAAATATTATACCGTTCAGTTATCTTACAAGCGACCAAAGCAAGATCAAGCTTACTTTCTCCATACTCAAATCTCTCCGCAGAAATAAAAATTCAGATAAGTAAAACTAATCTTTGTCAATTACTACATGATGGTATATTTGTGCGTAGCAATTACATATATGAAAAAGATATATCATTAGAATCAAGGCAAGAATCTGCCTACAGAAGAGATCATAATATTTCCATTTTAGTACTTCTCCCATTACAAAATTTCAGCCCAAACGAATGCGCAAATGTTGGGCGACAAAAAAAAAAAAAAAAAAAAAAAAAAAAAAAAAAAAAAAAAAAAAGAGACAGTCCAAGGTCTGCCAGATCGAATAAAGATCATTGAGAAGAATCGCCAGAGGGGCGACCAGCAGAAACAGGCCTCCGAGGAGTTAGGTTACCAGCAAACGCCATCAACTCCTCCTGGCGCTTAAGATAACCGGCATCATAACCATCATCATATGCCTGTTGACGAGATCCCTCTGCCGACGCGGCAGCCTGAACTAGGTCGCCTTTCTCTTTCTCAAGAATAACTTTGTCAGCCTCTAACTTTTGGAGATCATCTTTAGCAAGTTGCAGCTGCAGCTCCAAACCCCTGGTTTTAGCTTTCTCCGACTCCAGCTGACCTTGAAGAGCTCTCCGACTATTCAACAGTTCATCATTTTGCACACCCAGCTGGAGTGCAAAATACTTGCCCTAAAAACAGAAAGAGTAAGAAAAACCACTGTACAACAAAGAATTCAAAACAAAGAACAAAAATGTCTACCTGCTCACATATCTTCACCAAAGATTGAACAAGGCGAACATTGGAAGTACCTTCGAGCTTCCTCAATTCGCCGGGCAAAATAGTACTCATACCTAAGTCCCAAGACAAAGCATCAGGTTCAACAGAACCAGGCAGCTCGCTTGTCAAAGGGACACCGTCGGAACGTGGAGTCTCCGACAAAAGAATGTCATTAACCTGCATAAGCACACAGCGATCATCTAACGGACGAGGGGAATCCCGCTCGTTGGGACTAACAGAGGTCTCTTTGCCGGAAGCAGATATAACGGTCCGACGACCTGACCTCGACCCAGATCGACCCCCAGAAGGTCCCCCAGACTCAAAAGAAGCAGTCGTTACAGTGGTATCATGAAATAGATATTCAGGACCATATTGCGAAATAGACTGCGTTATGGAAGGATTGACAGAAAAACCATCACCGACTTGCCCTTCACTAACTAGCAGGGCAGTAGAAGTAGAAAAAGGAAGGGAACTAACAAAATCCCCTCCATGAGATCCATACTCGTAAGAAGAAAAACCTGAAGAAACAGGTATGTCGTAAACCGGTTCCATGTTGGATGGATCTCCGAAAGCTAATCGACCTGGGGAAGACCTATTACCTCCCGCGGGGGTAGAAGAAAAGTTTGGTTGGAGGAGCGACGAACTAACTTCTGATAAAGGTTGGGACGTGGTAATAGGAGTATCGATCATCGAGCTACTAACTGAGGACGAACGAGGAGGCTCCATCGAAGGCCCTTCTCTTCGAAATTTCTTCGATCTATTATCCCTAGCGCCCTCACGAGAAGGTCGCTTCGAAGTATTACCGAAAAGGTTACTCATGATCGGATTACGGAAAAATATAAATTAATATCGAGGAAGTTTATCGACTAGCTCAAGAAAGAGTATTATGTTAAGAGAGGAGTATAGCAGTAAAAAAGACAAGTCAAATTTTACCTCTCGTATTTATACTGCACGAAAAGACGCGACTAACCCGAAGAAAGGGCGCGAAACAGGAAAACTGACCTTGGAGCAAACGCTAGAATTTGAAAAGACACATACATAATGATTACGGCAAATTAAATGACTTGTCTGAATCATTACAGCGAATGTGAAAGGACACGACTGTCTGAATAAGAAACGTTTAGTGTACAAAGTAGGGAAAGCTAAGCTACAATTTAACCTACAAGCGGATAATTACAAAGATTATTTCAAAAATAAATCACTACTTTAAGAAGCCTGGTCGCTATCCGAAATCTTCTGCTCACTATTGACGACCTCAGTCATGCCTATATCGTCTTCGTCTTCTTCTTCATCTACTGGATCGATGAAAGTATTATCGAGCTCATCGTTAACATCAGAAGGAGGAATCGGCAATGGATTTCCAAATTCCTCGACAAGATGAGCCAGAGGAAAACCTTGATATTCGACATCTGGAACCTCAGAAGAAGAATAAAGCTCGCCATAACGGTTCAACCGGATATGAGCTGCCTTAAAATACTCCTTCCGACGATCCTCGATCATCTCCAAAGCGACCAGTTGATGAATCGATTTTTTAAAGGTATTCTCAAGAAGAGGACCGACCATCCGGTACACCAACGCCATATGAACAGGAGAGTTGAGGAATTCTCGAACTACTTGTTCGTCGGATTTCCTAACATATCGATCTCTTTGCCTAAGTGGGACGTCGTTTTCATAGTCCTCTAAAGAAGCTTCAAGGCTTGACACTTGAGATTCAAGCTCACTAATCCGAGTCGTGCTCTGCAACTGCAATTCTTCTAATTTTCTTGCCATTTGATTGGTTTGTTCCTGAGCGCGAGAAACCTCTATCGCTCTATCTAGCATTTCTTGGTCTTCGGTCCCGGCAGCACGAGTCTCTACGACAGGAATAGAGGAAGATGTTGAGGGACCAACTTCTGAATCAGAAGACTTGTGAAGTAAAGCTTTATACTTCTCTTCAAGGAAATCGCACTGTTGTTTCCAAAGAGAATTTTCATAGGCGTATGATGTCAGACAGGTGTTGACCTGAAATAACGAAAGGGTCAGAAAGAAACAAGTTAGCAAATTGAGAAAATCTTAAAAGATCACTTCATCAAAATAATAGAAAGAAAAAGGATCTCACCTTTTCAGCATAGAGAGAAGCTCGCTGGAATTTCTCCAAAGGATCCTTATGAAGAAGCTTATTAAGATCGCGAGTATGAACGCCAGATAAAAGAATACGGGTCGCCTTATCGACCGCATTCTCGTTATTATCATGAATAAGAGAATCCTTCTCGGAATAACCAGCGGCCCTCCTTCCCTCTAAATGATCCTCGATCATTTCGACCAGAGTAGGATTTGGATGTTTATCCCCGAGTAAAGAAAGGTCGTCACCAGAACGTCCATAGTAACTCCTCTTTCTATCAACTGGATTATTAGTGGGATGAGGCATCGACCAGCTACGACATCCTCGAATACCCAAAGATGTTCTAAGATGAAGCGGAGGATAACCGGATCCCATGCCCTGACGAATAGGGGACTCGCGTGGAGAATCCGGAGATTCCTCTCTATTCTCCTCGGATTCGTGACCCAATTCCAATTTCCTCTTTCGAGACGCCCTCTGCTCGATAGGATTATTCTCCACTGACTTGGAAGATTTCGACAGCACCATTTTTCCCTTCGAAGAGTGTCGGGAGCTTTCTACCATATGAGCTGAGAAAGAAACAAAATAAAGTTAGTTTCTCCATATAAAAAGTATAGTGACAATACTAAAGATCAAATAAAATGCTAACCTAGAGGCTCAGATGATGAACTGATGGGAAAATTATGAACGCTTAACCCCGCTTTACGAAGAAAAGATTCCCCAATCAGAAGAGCGCTTTGATATTTGTTTGTACGCATCTCGGGAATCTCAGTGATAAACTGTACATCGTCAGGAACAAGTTCACCAGTCGGTGAGCGACCTCCGGGAATCCACCTGGAACCATGATCCCACGAGAAAGGCGTGATCGAACCATCCGCCAAACGGAGATTAGGCGGAGGACGAACAAAGAAGAAATGAGATTTCCAAGAAGGATTACTAGAAACCGGAGCATCAAAGATTGCTCGGCTGGGCCGCTGACTAGCGAAGAAGTATCCACGGTTTGAAGAACTAGAAATATTAAAACGAAAAAGTTGCGTAAAATTACGGAAAGAAGGTTTAAATCCCTTTGCAATCATCAGAACGGAAAAACAAACCACAAAAGCAACAGAATTTGGAACCAGTTGTGTCAAGCACACGCTGAAAGTTTTTAGAACTTCCAGAAAAAGGGGAGATAAAGGAAGACGCAGTCCGCTATTAAAGTGAGCCGTGTAAAAGGCTCGACATCCCTCCGGTGGAGAAGTGACCCTATCAGTAGGGGATGGAAGAATCATTTCAGAACCTTCCGGAAAATATTTGGTATAGTTATTCACGACTTCAGGGAACGTTTCCTCTGTATATGCGCAAGCTACATCCTCAATTGGTTCAGAAATCTGAGGAACAGTACCTTTGCCCTTTTTGGCTCGGGCGGCTACATCCGCATCGGAAAGGATTCGTACCTTGTAAGTATCTTCTACAGGGATAACAAGGTCAGATACCGTAGTCTGTTCACCCAGAGGATTAGAATGTAACTCCTCCTCGTTATCGGGGGCAATGATCTCTCTAGGAGAAGAAGAAGATCTTCTAACGGAAGCCATCTATATTCTAGTTCTCGGAAGAAGAAGGTCGATGAAAGGAAAATTTTATACGACGAACGACCAAACTAGAAAATGACTGCGATCTAAAAGCAAATATAAAAGAGAAATGGCAAACTCGAAAGTCACCTATTTATAAGGAAATGAGAAAAGACGTTTCGAACTTATCACAGCTACTCAAATTCCCGCCAAAAACGGAAGGATACAAAAAGCCTCCTGAATAGACGCGTGGCGATCCACGATTAGACAGAAGAAACGACTATCTATGATACGTAGCACTCTTTTCCTTACTTAAGATTTTTTCCCACTGGGTTTTTTCTTAAGTAAGGTTTTTAACGAGGCTCCGTTCATAGAAAAGAAACAGTCGATCAGATTTATCTACTTCTACGAGCTCCTATTATCTATACGCTCGAAGAAGTGAGGGAGTACTGATGGGGGCTATTTCGCACCCTACATACTGATCAGATCGAACAGAGATTATAAGACCGGTTCGACCAATTACAAAGGATCGGGATCTTCTTACTAACCCAGCCTGATGCCGCTCGCTCCGAGTAAAGATTACACTCCGGACCCAGGAAGGATAGGTTGGGCCGAGTCCAACTAGGACTATGATTCCTTGTAATACTAGGTTTAGCATAATATGAATACCTAGTTATTCGTTGTATAAGACAACTACGAATTCTCTTAATTCTGAGATTACACAAGAATACATTGATAACAATAGAACTCAATAATATCCATTATTGTTGCAGAACTTTACCTCCATATCATTGCGTTCTTAATTTCGTTAATGGTTTTACTTCTTGCCTTTGATTATTGCTTTTCTTTGTAAACGATCCATCCAGAATAAAGTAACAGAACCCAATATACTGAATAATTCGATATCCAAACCCCCGATATCACAAATTCACTGATATTAAATTAACCCGACGAAAAACGGTTAAATCAAGATCTTAATTATTTCTCATTGTCGATTTTGGCAACTAGTATCTTTTATACCTCACGTAAGATGCAATGGTAACAACTTTTGGTTTTAATATGAGATTCACTCTTTGTTGTAATTAATCAATTTTAGGTAACAAATATTATGTTGTTAAAAATGTATAAGGTGTTTCTCATTTCGGATTTTTAACTCTTGAATAGTATAAAATTCACAAGGAATATCATATCGTACATCTTATCTCAAAGAATGTTATTGATGAACCTAAATTGTTTCTTGCTCAAGGGTTGGACACTTGGCCTTACGCTGAGAAAATATCACCCATCAATGAGAATTTTTGAGACCTAGATTCCATGTTTCTTCTGCCCTTCAAAGTAAGCCCTTAACTTTTCTACTATGTCCTGAAAATATAAAATTAAATGAAATATAAATGTCAAATTCAAGTGTTGGATGAAGATGAAGAAGAAGTGCAAGGAGATAAGGGAGGTTTTGATGATTTCCAAAATCATCAAAATCAGCTAAGTAAGGAATGCTTAGAACCCTTAGAAAAATTTTGATCAAGTAAGAAAACTATTGGAAGGGTCAAAATTCAAGGTCCAAAATACTACTGATCTTAAACTCAGTTCGAAATCAGACGAGTAGGTTATCAGCTGACTCAAATCAGATAGTTCAAGTTTTGATCACCAGAGTATCTATCAGACGGGTCATTCCGATCAGCAGAGTAGAAGAGATCAAGGAGTCTGCCCAATGGTAATAAATGTGATAGAAATAGTGTCCGGCAAGCCAACTGTATGGCTGTCATTTAATGCAATAAATGAAGGAACTATTCAATTTAGATTAATAAGTGCACTTTATTATATGGTCAACCTTATCTTATGTAATAATTATTTACGCATAAAGATAGAAGTCCTTAGATCACAAGGCTATGGGACAACCCGTGGACTGATCTCCAAGGCCGTGATCTAGAACATATTCACAACTCTCACTATTATTTATACTCCAATGAACTGGAGAAATTTGTGGTCTACGAGGTGACTGGGATAGTCGATACACATAAGTGGGTGACCTGCTGTGATGGCAAGTGCACTGAATACCCCAATTAGAAAATAACTCAACATGGAAGCGATAATCGCATATCGGGGTTGAAGTTATTCCAATTTACGATAGTATACGAGGAACGATCCCCAAATACTTAAGGTGATAGGGTTTATCGGGTACGAGAACGTCTATACATAGATGTAAGTTCCGACCAACTGGAGATTACCAGAAAGTCTTTGTTGACTCATGTTGGGTATAGAGGAACTCGTATGCAGGTTCATATCATCAACAAAAGATCTATTGACCTGACTTGATAGGTTGGGAATTTCTTCTATGGATTTCTGTGAGAAATTAATTCTGATAAAATCCTTGGCCAAGGTATCTGACCACTTTATGAAAGTAGCTCATAAATATTAAGTCAAAGAGAATTATTTCGAGACCAGAATGAATAAATTCCAGACGAAGGAAAAGGAAACCGATGAAAAGTCCATACCCTTAAGTCTCGACTTGAAGATTGATCTCGTACATGGTAATTTTAAATGATTAAAAGGTTCACTGAATTAATTTAACAGTGTGGGCTCCATGGGCTTGTGGCCAGACGTCAAACGTGGAGTGTGACAGAATTCCCAAATTGGCAGGGGTGCTAATTTTGGAATGATCAGTCGATAGAGTGTTCAACTGATTTAGAGTATTTAATACTCGAGTAATTAAATAAATATTTAATTATAACCCACGGCCAATTATGTGGTGAACCTACGGGGGCATACACAATACACATGATGCGAAAGCGAGGAAAAGAAGAACAACTAGGTCGATCGAATCGACTGGGTCGATTGGGTCGACTGGGTCAATTGAATCGACTTCGTCAATTTAGTTGACTGGGTCGACTGGGTCAAATGGGTCGACCTAATTGGAGCGAAAGTGATCCCATTGGAATTGGATCAAGATTATAAATTAAATTGGAATTTAATTGATGAGTTAATTAATTGAATTGAATTTAATTAAATAGACTTAGAGTCTAATTTAATTGATTGGGTGATTAATTAATTAATTGGGCTATTAAATAAAGCCTAATTAAATTAATTAAGTATGGGTCATGGATTAATTAGAAGACTTAGTCTTCTAATTAGAGGGGCCATGGCCCATGTAGGAGACCTAGATCCCTAATCCTATGATGATTAGGATTATGAGATACTTATAAATAGGAGACTATGTATCATATCTCATAAGACACATAACTCAATAGTCTAAAGCCTATGTCTAGATGATACTCTCTCTCCCTCTTTCCCTAAAATCGGCCGAACCCCCTTCCTCTTTGGAAGAATTTTTCGTTTTCGATTTTAGCTCCTAAGTCGTTCTCTAACCCTAGATCTTAATAAATCCTATGTTCTAGAAGATTCGGATATATTATATTTCGTGATATTGTGGTGTATCAACTCGTAGAGGCTCAACTCGTGGGGCGCTACAACAAGGCTTGGGTCGATTTTACCGAGGGAGCAACGCCACGACATTGCTTGCTGCCGGGATTTGCAAAGAGACAGGTATAACTAAAAACTATGTTATTTATGTCGTTTATGTATTCATATATATACAAGCAGTTTAGTATCTGGGCAAGATTCCGTAAGAGGACCTAAAAAAATTTTAAATTCCGCTGCTTGTAAGGCTGTTTATCTTACTGAATCCCAAGAGTGGTATCAGAGCCAACTCTGGCTCTGCATATATATGAATTTGCAAATTCTGTGTTTTAAATCATATGTTTGATTTATGTGTGGCTAGTTCTTTAACCGTTTATGTTTTAGAACGTACATCTGTTTAACTTGGAGTTAAAGTAAAGAAAATTTTTGTTCGAAATTTTATCATGTTAATTTTTATTTTTGGATTAGGATTTAATTAACTGGATGTGGTTTTAATTAAATCAATAAGTAATCGAAACAACAAAAAAATTAATTGGATCCAACCGCGGCTGTGTTGGGATATTTTGGCTAGGGCTCGATTGTCAATACAACAAAGTGCGGAATTTTAAAATTTTTCGAGTTCCCTATTAGTCCCATGAATTCTCTCTCCATAGTTATTATACGAATAGGTTGAATCAAACAATAACATAATTATCAAAAGGGAGTTTTCGCAATTTACCTCACCACAGCTTGGTGGTGGTTACCTCCGGGCTTCTTTGTTCGATTCACAACGGAGTGATCCAAGTGTCTCACCTCCAGAATGTATCCACACCAATTGGATTGTAGCAACGTCTCCAAGTCACAGGCTAAGAACTAGATCTTGAAGATTGTCAAGAAAGGAATGAGCAGATCTATATCAGGATATCGATTTGGATCTGGATTAGGAGAATTGCAGGAAGACAACCACGACCACAGGACGTATGCGGCTAGGTTGGATCGACCAAGGGCGGCGCGGCTAGGCTTCGGATCCACCTAGGGCGGCAGCTAGGGTTTGGCCGAGAACTAGGGGCTAGGGGCGGTTTTTGGAGTTGGCAATTTCTTTTCTTCTTGTGTTGTATAAAACTATTTTCTCTACTCTTGGAAGATGTATGAAGAGTTGTATTTATAGGAGAAGAGTTCTTATCTTATAAGATATCTCTTCAAGATATGGCAAATCTTTTCCTTATCATAATAGGAAACAAGATTTGACCAAATCTCTTGTTTGTAGCTTGATGACCAAGTAACAAACTCTTCCCTTCTTTTCCTCTCCAAAAAATCGCCCCTTGCCTTTAATTAGCCAATCCGAAAATTGCTAATTATTTATTCTTCCTTCTTTACCAATTAACAACTTTAATTATTTATAATCAATTAGATAATCTTAATTAATTAATTAAACTTTAATCAATTAAATATCCAATTAATATTCTCCCATTGAATTAATACCTTAATTCAATATCTTTGATTTAACAACTTTAAATCACTTATTTCCCTTTATGACTGTCACTGTCCAATTGTATTGTGTGTGACCCTCTGGGTTCACCATCAACTGGCAGCAGGCCCATGACTTTCATGATTTAATTAATGAGCAATTAAATGCTCCGATCAATTAAACTACTTTTAATTGACCACTCCTAGAATTAAATCCTCTATTAATTCCGGAGTACCCACACTTCATGGTCGATGTCTAGCCACAAGCCCATGAAGCCCAATCAAAGGTGAATTGATTTATTGTGAACCTCACCTCTTATAATTGCCATGTACATACGGTCCTTCCATGATGATTTCCCGATCGAGACCTAGGGTGTGTGAATTGATCGGCACCTCTAATTATCTCGATAACTATACTTTCTATTTTCCGACAATGATTCCAGCGTGACTGCCAAATTTGGAAACCCCTTCCAAATGCATCACCGACTATGGCCATAGATTTCTCGGAATCAATTATCTAAGAAACGTATAGGAAATTCTCTCACCTTATCAGGATGAGTCGATGGATCCTTTCTTAGTACTAACCATTCGCGTACAGTCGTCTACGCACCCAACTTAGGCACTTTGTGGCCAGGCTACGTGACCAGTACCTAAATCTAAGTACGCATACTCGTGCACCGAATTCGCCCTAGCACCTCAAGTCTAAGGACTAAATCGTACACTATTATAAGCCTTGAGAAACATCCCATCAACGATATGCGACATGCGCTTCCACAATGGGTTTCTCTGTTCGGGTCGTTCGATGCGTTCAATCCTCCATTGAACCACCTACTCATATGCACTGGACTCAAATTCCTTGCTCATGAAACTCTACAAATTCACTCCATGTGAATCATGCATATTTGTACAAGTCTTGGCGATTCCTACGATACCCCGTCTCATTTGGAATCTATGACTTGGAACGGTTTTAAGATCACGACCTTTGAGACTGTTTCATGATTGCACTCAGTACTGAAGTGAATCGTCCCATAGTCTATTGTGACCTTAGGATTTCATCCAATCGCTTAGATAGGTTCGCGAGAGATGAAGTTGGCCATTGTTCAGTTTCACATACTATGAATGAACGGCGTATTAATTATAAACCATAAGAAAATAGTACTTCAACAAGCTAATTAATATTGGCTTGCTGGGCACTATTCCATCAATCTCCCACTTGCCCTAAAGCCAATCACAACATTTCTAAGACCCATCTATACCAAGATGTCCCTCGAACCATTTGTGAGAGAGCTTAATTAGTGGATCTGCTAAGTTGTCTATGTCGAGATGAAGTAATACTTCTACTCGTCTCAACTACCTATGACTTGTTTAATCATACGGTGTTGTGTTTAGATTATAGGTGATATCTCGATTTCCTTTCATTGAGCAATTGCCTCATCTAAATCGGCTAAGATTATGATAGGCTTATGTCATGCTAGGTATTTCATCCAATCGTTGGATGAAAGTTTCTCATCTAAACACCTTCTTTTGTGCAGCATCATAATGGTGCCCTTTATTCTTGTTTGAATCGGCAATGGTATATTATTGGAATTTCTTCCAATTTACCTTGCTCTATCGAGACAGAATAAATAATCCACTTCAGACTGGAAATCTCGAATTTCAAAAATCCTTCGAGTTTCAATTCTCCACTACTACCATAGACCAGCGTTGCATCCTTTAATTATCTTTGAGGATTTGCTTTTATGGTAGACCAGTGTCCTTTACTGGTGTTTGACTATCAGTAGCTCGTTCAGAGCATTTTGACGAGTCAGGTCTAGTACAAGACTTTGCATGCTACATGCAATCCAAATGCTAAGCATAAGGCTTCTTGAGACAGTTACTTCTTCACTCATTTAAATTTAGGGCTCATTAAATAAGTGAGAGAGATTTTGTCTCTTTGGAAACAATCTTTCTTGGATTCTTCCATATTGAATTCAATCAATATATAGTCTTTGTACTTCGATTTGGTGAATTGCAACATCTTCTTCCTTCTATCTACCATAGATACGTATTGCCAGTACGTGAGATGTAATTCCAAATCTTATCATGGAAAATTGCGTGAAGAACACGCTTTCGTCTGTGCTTTTCTGATATGCTTATATCTTGTTTGATGAACAGAACATCATCTCGTTGCGCTTCGAACTCAACTGCACTCCCACTGATTCTTTTGCACAATTTGGAATCTATATGCCTTTTGACAACTTCAACATTCTTGATCAACTATCAAGTTGCATGTTCCAAATTTGGGAAAAAGTCATAGATTGACCTTTGGATTAGAATAGAGATCTTCTCATCAATTTTCAATTGTGAGATGCAGGATTCATATCCAATAGTCATGCCTTCGGTAGTCAAAACCACCTTTCTATGGCTAACAGTTTCGAAATGAATTTTGACTTGCTAATGGATATAAGGTATTTTCATCAATCCTAAAAGGACTTTTGAATAATGACCTATCGCCATTGAGTGAGTCAAAGTTTTCAACTTCGAATCTTATGGCTATGTGCCATATCCCTTAGATCACGTTTAACATAATCTCTTTGTAATCTTGGATTAGAATCCAATTTCTCAATTTCGTAAAATGGAATTTTGAGTTCCTTACGAATTTGATCAGATTACGATTTCTTTGTGCGTGGATTGATTCAGCAGTTTCTTTTAGTGTTTGCTCCCACTGTTCATGGGGACGGGTCCAATCCTTGGACTTCATCAAGTTCTACGACATTCCTTATTTCCTTTGACAAGGTCTTGTCAACAGAGGAACAAGCTACTTACGAGATGTTTTTCGTTTCTCATTAGCGTGGAACAGGTATTCAATGGATTTTGTTGAATACCCCATGAACATTATATGAACTAGATCTACCATCTAATTTCTCATATAAGGGTGTTCTGCTATGTCTTAAAAGACATGGCGATGTAAGGACTTACTTCGAAATATACTATACCAAGTATTTTGAAGAGTCAAGGGAAGGTATCCCCTAATTTGAATAAAGGAAACTCAGCAAGATCAGAGTCGAGAATCAAACAAAGTTCGATTTCTTCTTTGATTTGCTTCATGAGAATTCTATTCTCGTCTTAGATAATCGAGGTGTTAAGTTTGCTTATGTTTCAGCAGGTTTGATTAAATCAAATTGCATTCGACATAATGCATCTAGTTACTTCATTTCCAAAACTTCTATTGAATTACTTCAATAGTTTCAGAATTGTGCTTCAGCCAAGCACACATAAACTTTGACGATTAAAAATCGCAAGTATATATGAAGTAGATTTCTTTTGAACTAGTACTTTTAGTTCATGTCGATCGAAATGTTTTGGAATGCCTTAGCAATCCTTCACTTTGGTTATCAATCCTTCAAGATTTGAAAGTTCCGAATTTACCCAAGTTCATTATTTCAGGAATCAGTAAATAAAAACTTTCCTTTCTCATCTCTCTTTAGGAAAAATGTCCAGAGTGAACACTTCAAGCGTAAACGATTATCTCGTTTGTTTTGCTTGTTTTCGATTTAGCATATAGTCTTCAAAGTTTCGATTCGTTTATCATTGTTTATTTCTATGTTTCAAAACATCAACATTTGTACAAAGTTAAATTGCTCTAATTAAATAAATTCCATTTCTCAATGGTAAAGCAATAAGGTCTCGTACAAAATGTGAAATAATACTCAAAGTAAACTAAAACTTAAAACTCATGCTAATACGAAAAACTAAGAAAAACTTCTTTGCTAAAAAGGAATGTCTAGGTACAATTCTTCCTTGACCCAGTCCCGGAATTCCAGTTTCCTCATCTCGCTCTGCACTACTTGCATCTCCCTTTCAAGGATTTTCCTCCTTTTAGGTTGAGCGGGAAGACTATCATCGCCTGTAAATGCTTTTACAGAAATGAAAGTTTTAATCAGATGTCTTACATCAAAAAGATTCAACAAGTGTATAACTTAAAAAGTCATACCGTAGTCAAGTCTTTCCAGGAAATCCTTTTCAACAAGCTTCCTTATTTTCTCTTCGTACTTACACAGAGGGCAATTCCAATCATATAGACCAAAACCACGTTGATGAGCTTCTTCATATTTGTCTAACAACTCATGCAATTGCTTTGTTTGTATTCCATCATGCGGAATAATGCAATGTTGCATAAAATGAGTGAAGGTCTCAGATAATCCTTGAAGGGTTATCGTTATCTCATCTTCGAGAGTCAATTGGGCTCCAAACCCTTTGATCAGCTCAAATGTCTTGCTTAAGTAAGAACAATATTCCCTAACATTGTCAAACTTAGCCATGTCGGTTTCATATAGGAAATTGCACATCACCTTTTTCAAAGTTGGTTCGGTTCTTAAACGCATCGAGTATCGGACAGTGGATGGTAAATGGCTAACATTTAAAAACAGACAACTATAAGCAGACAGGTTTAATATTAATACTTATAATTAACGAAATTTGGACTTTTTATCGAAAAAGTTCTCCCACTATTTTTATCGAAACAGTAACCCCTTCTAGTTTCGGGAAAAATCTATTTCCTAGTAGGTATTGACGTCCCAGCAGCAATTAGTTGCACCCACGACTCGTGGCCATACAATTAATTCCCTAGGTAGGTATACATATTACCAATTGTGTCTACTACACAACCTTCAAGTTATTTTGCCTCGTTTTTCGCATTTATCTAGCACTGCTACATCATAAATGTTACTACGCGTTAAGTCTAACCCATTAATCATGATAAGCAACGGGCCCGGTCATGAATTCTCCGTAACTAGTTATCGGTCGATCTTCACGTCCCGACCAGTCCCTACCCTTGTCGAGTTTTAAGAAAACTAGAATCAAGGAATTTCGTGCATTGCCCCTTTCTTCGACTCGGGTGCCAGACTCTGGATCACCTCTATCGATAAGTAAACAACATACACTAGTTCCTATTAATGGAAGGCTTGGATTTTATAAAACCTCATTTTATATTTAACCCAATATGACTTAATATTTGTTCGAGAGGGGAATTTTCGGTTTTGAAAGTTTAAGGAAACTCTCCTCGAGATCTCACCGCTTCAATTATGCTTTATCTTTTATTTACGATCTAGATTCTAGCGCGCAAACACACAAGCAATCATAAATTGACTAATAAATAAAAGCCATACAAGCCTAGCATGCATACTACCACAATATGTTTTCGATCGGGAGCCTCCTATGCGGGCCATCATCGAGCCAATGATGTTGGCCCAATTGGTCAATCTAAAGGGTTCTCAAAGAACCTATGCCATTACACAATGTACCACGCATACATGGCCTTCAATTCTTCTTGGGCTCCTACCTTGCTTGTAAATGGGCCTCCATCCTAAACTAGGAAAGCAGTAAAGTCCTATTCTATTACAAAGGCTCAAAGTGGCCCAAAAATAATAACAGGCTCGCAGGCCCAATAAAAACCATGCATTAAATTAAACCAATCACATCTAACCTAAGGTCAAGGCTCGGCGCGATCGAAAACTACGTAAACAGTTCACGTAGAGCAAAGAAACATGTAAACAACTTTTACTTTCTTCTATCTTAATTTTAAAACACCTTTTAAAACTAACTTTCTATGATTCTTGCTTTTTAGTCACTACTAATTATGACAAAATAAATTCTCGGATAAACAAAACAACTTTTCTGCCTTAATTTCAGATTCTGATTTTTCAACTTTTGAAAATTGCAGTTCTGCCCCTATACTTTCGGAAATTGCACTTTTGACCCCAAAACTTTTGAAAAGTTACAAAATACCCCCAAAACAGTTTTCGGACAGAATGAGCAGAAAATTAAAATTTTGAAATCCAGACAATTTTCGAATTTGCAAACAGACCCCTGAAGTTTCGGAAATTACAAAACAGTCCTCGAATTTTCGAAAATTGCAAAATGGTCCAAAATTGCGTGTGATCATATTTTCAGAAATAACCCAGATTTTTCAAAAAATTTCCAGAAATAGAAAATTCAATTTTCAGCCCTAATTTTCATGTTTTGCGATTTTTGCATAAAAGCCCTGATTTTTCGAAAAACTATAAATTCGCCACAGATCTAAAAAAGCAGTTTTACCCAATCATAGATCCAGTCATAACAAGCAAGAATCAATCACTAGAACATAATTAACATGCGTTCTCATACATACAATCAAGCATATACAGTGAAAACACATTATGTTCAGGCCTTTTCGTATAAAAACGTATGGAGTTGGCTCTGATACCACTGTTGGGATATTTTGGCTAGGGCTCGATTGTCAATACAACAAAGTGCGGAATTTTAAAATTTTTCGAGTTCCCTATTAGTCCCATGAATTCTCTCTCCATAGTTATTATATGAATAGGTTGAATCAAACAATAACATAATTATCAAAAGGGAGTTTTCGCAATTTACCTCACCACAGCTTGGTGGTGGTTACCTCCGGGCTTCTTTGTTCGATTCACAACGGAGTGATCCAAGTGTCTCACCTCCAGAATGTATCCACACCAATTGGATTGTAGCAACGTCTCCAAGTCACAGGCTAAGAACTAGATCTTGAAGATTGTCAAGAAAGGAATGAGCAGATCTATATCAGGATATCGATTTGGATCTGGATTAGGAGAATTGCAGGAAGACAACCACGACCACAGGACTTATGCGGCTAGGTTGGATCGACCAAGGGCGGCGCGGCTAGGCTTCGGATCCACCTAGGGCGGCGGCTAGGGTTTGGCCGAGAACTAGGGGCTAGGGGCGGTTTTTGGAGTTGGCAATTTCTTTTCTTCTTGTGTTGTATAAAACTATTTTCTCTACTCTTGGAAGATGTATGAAGAGTTGTATTTATAGGAGAAGAGTTCTTCTCTTATAAGATATCTCTTCAAGATATGGCAAATCTTTTCCTTATCATAATAGGAAACAAGATTTGACCAAATCTCTTGTTTGTAGCTTGATGACCAAGTAACAAACTCTTCCCTTCTTTTCCTCTCCAAAAAATCGCCCCTTGCCTTTAATTAGCCAATCCGAAAATTGCTAATTATTTATTCTTCCTTCTTTACCAATTAACAACTTTAATTATTTATAATCAATTAGATAATCTTAATTAATTAATTAAACTTTAATCAATTAAATATCCAATTAATATTCTCCCATTGAATTAATACCTTAATTCAATATCTTTGATTTAACAACTTTAAATCACTTATTTCCCTTTATGACTGTCACTGTCCAATTGTATTGTGTGTGACCCTCTGGGTTCACCATCAACTGGCAGCAGGCCCACGACTTTCGTGATTTAATTAATGAGCAATTAAATGCTCCGATCAATTAAACTACTTTTAATTGACCACTCCTAGAATTAAATCCTCTATTAATTCCGGAGTACCCACACTTCATGGTCGATGTCTAGCCACAAGCCCATGAAGCCCAATCAAAGGTGAATTGATTTATTGTGAACCTCACCTCTTATAATTGCCATGTACATACGGTCCTTCCATGATGATTTCCTGATCGAGACCTAGGGTGTGTGAATTGATCGGCACCTCTAATTATCTCGATAACTATACTTTCTATTTTCCGACAATGATTCCAGTGTGACTGCCAAATTTGGAAACCCCTTCCAAATGCATCACCGACTATGGCCATAGATTTCTCGGAATCAATTATCTAAGAAACGTATAGGAAATTCTCTCATCTTATCAGGATGAGTCGATGAATCCTTTCTTAGTACTAACCATTCGCGTACAGTCGTCTACGCACCCAACTTAGGCACTTTGTGGCCAGGCTACGTGACCAGTACATCTAAGTACGCATACTCGTGCACCGAATTCTCCCTAGCACCTCAAGTCTAAGGACTAAATCGTACACTATTATAAGCCTTAAGAAACATCCCATCACCGATATGCGACATGCGCTTCCACAATGGGTTTCTCTGTTCGGGTCGTTCGATGCGTTCAATCCTCCATTGAACCACCTACTCATATGCACTGGACTCAAATTCCTTGCTCATGAAACTCTACAAATTCACTCCATGTGAATCATGCATATTTGTACAAGTCTTGGCGATTCCTACGATACCCCGTCTCATTTGGAATCTATGACTTGGAACGGTTTTAAGATCACGACCTTCGAGACTGTTTCATGATTGCACTCAGTACTGAAGTGAATCGTCCCATAGTCTATTGTGACCTTAGGATTTCATCCAATCGCTTAGATAGGTTCGCGAGAGATGAAGTTGGCCATTGTTCAGTTTCACATACTATGAATGAACGGCGTATTAATTATAAACCATAAGAAAATAGTACTTCAACAAGCTAATTAATATTGGCTTGCTGGGCACTATTCCATCAGGCTGGGCGGCCATCGCACACTGCTGCCCACTGCAGCGTGCGGCACACGGCAGCAGCCTACGGGCAGTTCCCGATTGGCCGCGATCTGGTTGATTTTTGGTTGGACTCTAATTACGCCTATTTTCAAAAATCTGAAAATCTTGGAGATAAGTGAGATTAGGAAACTTGGAGTTTTGGATAAGATATAAATCTTGGTAAATTTGGGAACTACCTTAGTTAACTAATCTAGTCAAAATATGATTATCTTGAGAATCTTGGAGATTTGAAAAATTTGGAAACTTAGAGTTTTGGATAAGATAGGAATCTTAGAGATTTGTAACTATCCTAATTAACCAACTTAATCAAGATAAGAATTGTAGATTACTTAGAACTCAAGTAAGAGCTAATTAATCTTAGAGATTAATTGTTAATTCAAAATTAATTAAGTAGGATAATTTTTGTGAATTAAAATTAAAGGAGCGGTAAATTTACATTTATACCCTTATGTGAATTTATGCATGTTCTTGAGTGAATATGTGGATTGATCGATTTTGCCCCTAAGCCCTGTGTAGTTTTGGTTTATTTATTTTATGGGTTGTAATTAAATGGGTTTGATTGGTGCCCCTTGCTTGTGCAATTAAAATGTAATAGAATAGGGTCATTTTGTAAGTTAGACTTAGTTTAGGCTTGGAGCCGAAAAGACCTCATGAAGACTTGGAGATCTACATGGAGGCCCATAACCTTGGAGGACATGGAGGCCCAATTCAATTCATAGAGGCCCAATCAAGGAGGATATTACAAGAAGGCCCATGCATGTATGGGTTTGAAAATTGTAATAGTTAGGACATTTAATTTCCACCCTATACTGACCAATTGATCCAATTGCATGGCTCGTGATGGATCGCGTAGGATGGGCAATCGAATATCAGTGAATTTGTGATATCGGGGGGATGGTTATCTTGCAAATTCTCATCGGTGTTGGGAACGTTATTATTGTTGTTCTCCTGTAGGTCTTCAGAGGTGTTATGACCGGTGGTTGTGTTACTTCTTGCTCCGACACGGGCGCTTTTCCTCGGGCGAGCCATATGTCGATCGAATAATTAACCTAGCCCCACGGTGGGCGCCAACTGATTTAACCGGATTTCGTCTGGTTAATTGAATATCAGTGAATTTGTGATATCGGGGGGTTTTCGATATTTATATATTTATTGTATAGGGCTCTGTTACTTTATTCTGGATGGATCGGTTACAAAGAAAAGCAATATTCAAGAACAAGAAGTAAAATCACAAAACAAAGCTAAGAACACATCTATATGAAGATAAAAAGCTCTGTAATAATATTGAATATTATTGAATTGTGCTGTTGTAAGCAGTATTAAATCCTGTATTCTTAGAGTTCAGGAATTTCGTAGTTGTTTAATACAATGATTAACTAGGTATTTATATAATGTTAAACCTAGCGTTACAAGGAAACATAGTCCTAACAGGACTCGGCCCAAATATCCTTTTTGGGTCCGGAGTATAATCTTATATCGAAGCGAGCTGCACTTGGCCGGGTCGGTAAGATGATCCCGATCTGTTTGAATTGGTCGAATCAATCTTATCTTCTTCATTCGATCCGAGTAGTATATAGGGTGCGAAATAGCCCCCATCAGTACTCCCTCACTTCTTCGAGCGTATAGATAATAGAAGCTCGTAGAAGTAGATAAATCTTCACGACTGTTTGTTTTCTATGGATGGAGCCTCGTTAAAAACCTTTCTTAAGAAAAAACCCTGTGGGAAAAAATCTTAAGTAAGGAAAAGAGTGCTTCATATCATAGATAGTCGTTTTCTCTGTCCGATTACGAACCGCCACGCGTCTATTCAGGAGGCTTTTCATATCCTCTCGTTTTTGGCGGGAACATGATTAGCTGCAATGAATTCGAAACGTCTTTTCCCATATTATTATAAATAGGTGACCTTCGAATTCGCCATTTTTCCTTTACACCTCCTTATAACTCATAATCATTTTCCTGACAAGTCGTTCATCTCATAAAATTTTTCTTTTAACGATCTTCATCTTCGGGGAACCAGAACATATGGCTTTTGTAAGAAGATCTTCTTCTTCTTCTAGAGAGATCGTCGCCCCTGATAACGATGAGGAGTTGCATTCTAATCCTTTGGGCGAACAAACTCCAGTATCCGACTTCGTCATCCCTGTAGAAGATACTTTCAAGGTACGAATCCTTTCTGATGCGGATGTAGCTGCCCGAGCCAAAAAGGGCAAAGGTACTGTTCCTCAGATTTCTGAGCCAATTGAGGAGGTAGCTTGCGCATATACGGCGGAAACATTCCCGGAGGTTGTGAATAATTATACCAAATATTTTCCGGAAGGTTCTGAGATAATTCTTCCTTCCTCCACTGATAGGGTCACATCTCCCCCGGAGGGATGTCGAGCATTTTATACGGCTCACTTCAATAGCGGACTGCGCCTTCCTTTGTCTCCCCTCTTTCTCGAAGTTTTGAAAACTTTCAGTGTGTGCTTGACACAGCTGGTTCCAAATTCCGTTGCTTTTATGGTTTGTTTTTCCGTTTTGATGATTGCGAAGGGGTTTAAACCTTCTTTTCGTAATTTTACGCAACTTTTCCGCTTCAATATTTCCAGTCCTTCAAATCGCGGATATTTCTTCGCTAGTCAGCGGCCTAGTCGAGCAATTTTTGACGCCCCTGTTTCTAGTAATCCTTCATGGAAATCTCATTTCTTCTTTGTTCGTCCTCCGTCTAATATTTGTTTGGCGGATGGTTCGACCATGCCTTTTTCATGGGCTCATGGTTCCAGTTGGATTCCTGGAGGTCGCTTACCGACTGGTGAACTTATTCCTGACGATGTACAATTTATCACTGAGATCCCCGAAATGCGTGCAAACAAATATCAAAGCGCTCTTCTGATCGGGGAGGCTTTCTTTCGTAAGGCGGGGTTAAGTGTTCATAACTTTCTCATCAGTTCATCATCCGATCCTCTTGGCTAGTACTTTATTGTATCTTAGTACTGTGACTATATTTTTTATACGGAGAAACTAACTTTTATTTTGTTTCTTTTTCAGCCCATACGGTAGAAAACTCTCGACATTCTTCGAAGGGAAAAATGGTGCTGTCGAAATCTTCCAAATCCGCAGAGAATGCCCCCATCGAGCAGAGAGCGTCGCGAAAAAGAAAGCTGGAGTTGGGTCATGAATCTGAGGAGAATAGAGAGGAATCTCCAGATTCTTCTCGTGAGTCCCCTATCTGTCAGGGCACGGGATCTGGTTATCCTCCTCTTCATCTTAGATCCTCTTTGGGTATTCGAGGATGTCGCAGCTGGTCAATGCCTCATCCTACTAATAATCCGGTTGGTAGAAAAAGGAGTTATTATGGACGCTCTGGTGACGACCTTTCTTTACTCGGAGATAAACACCCAAAACCTACTCTGGTCGAAATGATCGAGGATCATTTAGAGGGAAGGAGGGCCGCTGGTTATTCCTAGAAGGATTCTCTTATCCATGATGATAGTGAGAACGCGGTCGATAAGGCGACCCGTGTTCTTTTGTCTGGCGTTTTTACTCGCGATCTTAATAAGCTTCTTCATAAGGATCCTTTGGAGAAATTCCAGCGAGCTTCTCTTTATGCTGAGAAGGTGATATCTTTTTCCTTAAATCATATTGACAGATAATTTTAAGGGTTCTTCTTAATTTACTAAATCCATCTCTTTTTCTTGTTCTCTTTGTTCTTCAGACCAAAACTTGTCTCGCGTCATACGCCTATGAAAATGCACTTTGGAAACAACAGTACGAGTTTCTGGAAGAGAAGTATAAAGCTTTACTTCATAAATCCTCCGGTTCAGAGGTTGGTCCCTCAACATCTTCTTCCGTTCCCCTCATAGAGACTCGTGCTACCGGGACTGAAGATCAAGAAATGATAAACAGGGTGATGGATTTTTCTCGTGCTCAAGAGCAGGCCAATCAAATGGCTAGAAAGTTAGAGGAATTCCAGTTTCAGAGCACGGCTCGAATTAGTGAGCTTGAATCTCAAGTATCAAACCTTGAAGCTTCTTTAGAGGAGTACGAAAAGGATGTCCCACTTAGTGGACTTAGGGATCGATACGGTAGGAATCCTGACGAGAGAGTCGTTCGTGAGTTCCTTAATTCTCCTGTTCATACGGCGTTGGTGTATCGGATGGTCGGTCCTTTTCTTGAGAATACTTTTAAGAAGGCGATTCATCAGCTGGTCGCCTTAGAGATGATCGATGACCGTCGAAAGGAGTATTTTAAGGCGGCGCATATTCGGTTGAATCGCTATGGCAAACTTTATTCTTCTTCCGAGGTTCCAGATGTTGAATATCAAGGTTTTCCTCTGGCTCACCTTGTCGAGGAATTTGGAAATCCATTGCCGATTCCTCCTTCTGATGTTAACGATGAGCTCGATAATTCTTTTATCGATCCAGAAGACGAAGAAGAAGAAGAAGACGATATAGACATGACTAAGGACGTCGGTAGTGAACAGAAGATTTCGGATAGCGACCAGGCTTCTTGAAATAGTGATTTATTTCTTTGTAATTATTTCCTCTTAGATTTAACTGTAACTTTAGCTTTCCTTACTTTGTACGTTGAACGTTTCATATTCTGACAGTCGTGTCTTTTCACATTCGCCGTAATAATTCAGACAAGCCATTTAATTTGCTGTAATCATTATGTGCGTGTCTTTTCAAATTCTAGCGTTCGCTCCAAGGTCGGTTTTCCCGCTTCGTGCCCTTTCTTTAGGTCTGTCGCGTCCTTTCGTGTAGTATAAATACGAAAGGTAAAAACTTGGCTTGTTTTTTACTGCTATACTCCTCTCTTAATAGTGATGAGGGGTAATTCGGATTCCCTGTTCTTTAGCCTCAACGCGATTCGAATAGCTATGAACCCTGTCGCCAGGGACCGAAAGACGAACCAAAGCATGAAAACGATTGTTTCGAGCTCACATGGTCGAAGGACACTGTTGGGCCGAGCCCAGGCCCAAGTCCTTAAAGTTGGCTATAAATACTCCATGCATTTATTACACTGGGGGACTTCCCAGGTGCTCTCTCCTCGAAGCTACAGTTCAAAGCAGCTCGGGATTGTAGCTATAGATCGAACATATGTATTTCACCCTCTAGCTTGTACGGCATCCTATAATGCTCGGATAGGACCCTAGATATATTTATACTTGTACTCATTTAATTCGAATACAATTACATTTGAGTCTTCACTTTACTTTACTTGTGATTATTGTGACGCATCCACACCCTTGATCGAATTAACGAAACCACGTAAGATCAATTGGCGCCCACCGTGGGGCCCTATTCGAGTATTTGATCGAAAAATGCCTACTACGAGGAGAGGTACATGTGGTAGCAGAGAGCCTCACTGACCAGAATTCAATAGATGCACAGGTTATTAATGGTCGGAATTTATTTTTCCGATCATGGTATCGATTGATTTCGAGAATGAAAATTATGGGAATTCTCAAATCAATTGGGAGTAATTAAAGGAAGTTATGCGAAGTTATGCGAATTCTCGAAAATTACACAAAGTTCATTCAAGAGCAAAATTTTATTATTGATGTCATTCAAACAAATTACAAATGCGAAGCTTCGAATACAGAGTTCGAGCTCCAGAAATAAAGTACAACTATTCCTACTCTATTACAAATTATCCGAATAATTCTGTGCTATTACGACTTGGTCTCCCATCCCTAAGATCGCCCCAGATGCAGAACTCAGCAATGATTCTTTCCCGGCAATCGCTTGCCACGTGTCGCACATCCGTCTTCGTACGGGATAAAGGCCGGATCGGAGCTTCCTTTCCAGGACTTTAAACCGATCTTAGGTCTTCGTCGGTAAACAATGATGGTCGAAATCAACCATTATCTACCAATCGATCCGAACCGGAGCAGCAAAGGGTTATCCCAGCAGAGGCGCTTCAAGGGAGCTCGAAGGAACTATCTCGCAAGAAAGCCCTCGAGGAAGCTGGTGCCTCAGACTTAAAGAACTCCGCTCGGAGTAACCAGCTGCCCGATCAAGTACTACGCCTAGAATCCGGAGCTCTAACCCGCACCAAGAGATGATATGTCAGGCAAAACAGGTTGCCTGCCGGTATTCTAGGCGCAATTTCTTTTGCCTGTCGATATTCTAAGCGGAAAGCTTATACCAAGGGAAGCAAGGTTGAAAAACAAAGTTCGAACTCTAATCTCAAACTCTTTTATTTGGGACAAAATGCGAATCAAATCTAAAAATCGACCCATGGTGGTCGGATGGGGCATAAGGAGAAAAGCAAGAAGTGTTGAATACGCGAAGGAACCTATTTATAGGGGTAGGGAATTTAAAATCAACGGCCCAGATAGTATCTTATGAGCGATCTGGATGTCCGCATTAAATGGAAGGACCGTTACATTTCCCGAGAAATAGGGCCCTGTTTGGTAACAAAGGACACGCTATTCAACAATGGGTGTAGAAGAATTACGACATTCTATAGAATTTGACGACGTATTAATATCATTATTATGAAGGAACGGCGTGTCGGATTCATGTTCGATTATTTCGGATATTTTTACACAAGTAATTATTGCTATGCTTTTACGTTGCCAACTGAGAAGGAATATAATCGATTCAGTCGAACAGAATTCTCGACCTGGAAGTTATGCAATTATGAAAATTCAACAGTGATATTTATGGCATAATTTTTCCTTGTCAGTCTCAGATCTGCTAAGATATTTATATATTATCCACTCGAGCAAGTGGTGATAGATTACTTCTTGATCGATCAATGTTAGAAGAACAAGATAAAATTCTACCTAATTATATTAAGGTTATCAACAAAAGGGAGATGAAATATATTTATATTATCTCGAAAGATTACAAGAAATGGGAAAATACATCGAGTATAGCATAATCCTATATATTACATCAATATGTTATTACAATCCTATGAAATTTTCGGTCTCCCGTCCTATCATTTCCTCCGGATAAGGAATATCCTTAGAACCCGCAGGCTTTTAACTTTATTTGCATTCTTCAGAAGACAGAGGATCGAATGCTATCGGCCCAACGTCTTCCTAAATGCATTGGAGCAGCAAGGCCATGAGCCTAGCTTATTGGCTTTCAAGATGGAAGTCGCGTTTGCCTGTCGATATTCTAAGCGTGGTTGCTGTAATTTTTTCCGCTCGGCGACTATTCCGCTTAAAGACCGTCCGAAGTCCGAACTCAAACAGTTGAATTAATCGAATAGTTCTCTTGACCGCCATGATCAGATGAAAAAATTCTCGATGCAACGAATGAGATAATTTCAGCAATGTGCCAGCCTTATATAGCCAAAAACAGAAAAGAATCCAACGACGTATAATTCGCAAATTAAACGGACAGGATTTGTCGACCGTTGCAATTCCCGGTAAAACGGGAACCGATTGGAAAAGATCAAACTTATCAGAATTAGGAACCTACGAACAAAGAATTTTCTCGACAAAGGCATAAGGATTATTTTCTAAGGCTGTTCACTACTGCCTCTTTCTCCATAATTGCAGAAGACTATTTTCTCTTCAGTATTTATTGCAATCGAAAGTTATATATATATTCAATGGAAACTGATCCCGTCAAAATTCATATTCGTTCATCTCCTCCTGATATTATCGATCTTTGTTATTTGTTCCGTACTTATCTCAGTCTACTATTATATAAGGGTGAAAGCCTCTGCTATGCCCCTTAGATCGAAATTATTTATCGGGTGAAAGCCTCTGCTATGACCCAAGGGCTAAAAATGCTCTAAAAACGACTAAGGGTGAAAGCCTCTGCTATGCCCCTTAGATCGAAATTATTTATCGGGTGAAAGCCTCTGCTATGACCCAAGGGCTAAAAATGCTCTAAAAACGACTAAGGGTGAAAGCCTCTGCTATGCCCCTTAGATCAAAATTATTTATCGGGTGAAAGCCTCTGCTATGACCCAAGGGCTAAAAATGCTCTAAAAACGACTAAGGGTGAAAGCCTCTGCTATGCCCCTTAGATCGAAATTATTTATCGGGTGAAAGCCTCTGCTATGACCCAAGGGCTAAAAATGCTCTAAAAACGACTAAGGGTGAAAGCCTCTGCTATGCCCCTTAGATCGAAATTATTTATCGGGTGAAAGCCTCTGCTATGACCCAAGGGCTAAAAATGCTCTAAAAACGACTAAGGGTGAAAGCCTCTGCTATGCCCCTTAGATCAAAATTATTTATCGGGTGAAAGCCTCTGCTATGACCCAAGGGCTAAAAATGCTCTAAAAACGACTAAGGGTGAAAGCCTCTGCTATGCCCCTTAGATCAAAATTATTTATCGGGTGAAAGCCTCTGCTATGCCCCTTAGATCAAAATTATTTATCGGGTGGAAGCCTCTGCTATGACCCTCGAGCTAAAAATGCTCTGATACGACTAAGGGTGAAAGCTGTTGCTACGCCCCTTAGATCGAAACTATTACCCTCGATCAACCAAGATTAACCGGTACTCGATTCTATTATTATTCGATCGTCTAAGGCTAGTAGCCATCTTCACAACACTTAAATCAAAGCTATTATTCGAGATTGAACAAGATCCTGTTCGATTATTACTTCACAATTATTTGTCCAGAGTACAGAATTTGGCCCTTCAAATTAGAATTTATCGCTCGAAGAACATTTTGTATTGCTCTACCTGAATGTCTTAAATATATGGCGAGAGAATAAAAAGCTTCTTACAAGCTATACTCAAAGTCGAAAGATATCGATTATCATCTATCATCTAAGTATTATTCAAGGTAGATAAAGAATGTCACTTGATCATATTTTGGAGGCATGAAAAATTGACGCTCGATAACAACATACAAAAACAATTCCACAGACAATAAGGAAGGGTGATAAAGAAATGAATATCTTATTCATGTCATTCCAAACAGTTACAAAAGAATTCGAAATTACAAGGATAAGAGAAGTCAAGCAAAGACTTTACATTTAATGTAATCCTATTTCAAATAAATCCTACACTAGATTTTCTCCGTGGTTGAAGGAGTAAGACTGGGCCAGAACAACGCTTCTACCCTTCATTCATCACTCCCTTAGTACTTGCTCCACACCGATCCAGATCGAAAAATAGCGAGGCAACCCCTAGAAAAATTATTCCACGCAGTCTCGAAGGTAACATTCTTCAAGAAATATCTTGAAGAAGTAGAGATCGAGAGCAGGAAAACTCCTCCAGCAGTCGACCCACTATCCGACTGGATGGAGATCAGGGTACCGGAATTCTAACCCGTCTCAGGAGGGATGAATCCAAAGAAGCAGGTCGCCTGCCGGTACCCCAGTCGCAATTATTTTCGCCTGTCGATACCCTAGTCGAATTGGGTTACCATCATGAGAAAGAGGAATTTAAAAATAGTTCGAAGGAGAACTTCGAACAACTTGATCAAAGAAAGGAAACGAGGCATGATGGCTAGAAAGAGTAAATCTTCAGTCATAGGACTGTTCAAAATTGTTACTGAAATGTAAAATCTGGGGGTCTCCACGGAACTATATATAGTGAGGAGAAAGAGCAATCAACGACTAAGATTTGATGGTGCTAACGGCTGAGATATGAGCAGTAAATGCGCTGACCGTTACGATTCCCGAAATTGCAGAAACCATTCCGAAAGAGAAATGAAGGAAATGTCAAGATTATTCTACTCGAGTTCATTCCTATCCGAATTCATCGAAGTCCCAGCACCTATCATCCAAGAGAAATCATAAAGAGATCTAAATACAGCTTGTAAAGAAAGCGTCATCAGATAATGGCCCGAGAATAAGTAAAGCCGTCGAAATGTTGATAAAAAGTATTTTCCGAGCTTGGCATAGGAAGTAATTACAAGATAACAACCCCCGTCACATCTTCGTAACTGACCGACCCAATGAAATTTTCGGCGGATGATAATGTCCTTACTCAACAAGGAGACGCCTATCGAGCCAACAGGTCTCCGACTGTGGTCATACTTCTTCGGAAAGGAGAAGGGCAATACATCTCTTTACCAGGAAAAACGTGAACATTATATAAAGGACGTCAATCTCCGAAGCACTGCCCGAAACATTTTCAAAAGGGAGCCTAGCAAATTGCATCATACCAGGTCGAAACTTTCAGGGTTGAAATAGTTTCGCCTGCAGATGCCCTAGTCGAAATTAAAGTATAAATCTGACTACATTATGCAAGTAGCTCCTAACATGAAATTCGAAATGATGAGGTATTCAACAAGATCTTCTATTCAGCATGATTGAAGGAATATATATTCAGAAAATATTATAAGAATGCGAAACGAAGAAAACGATCCAGGTCAAAAGATTTTCACGACTCAGAAGAACTTCACCAGGAAAAGAAAGTGATATTATTTTTGGGAATTAAGGGGAATCACTACGCCAAGATTGGAAATTCGGAAAAAAGCAAACTAAAGAATGATCAAAGAAAGAACACACAAGGGAAGCATACGATTCGAGAAGAAAGTAGATTACTGCAAACCATAAAAAATATAATGTATGAAAATTATTCAGGATTACACAACAGGTAAAAATATTTTAGCTGTACTACAAATCCGAGAAAATAAAAGACAACGCCTAGAGGAGCTTATTGTCAGAAAGAATCTTCCGAAGCTCGGCACTACGAGCCTCATATCCAGCTTTATATCCACGGTCGAAAGCTTCCTTTTCTCGACGAATGAATTCCTGCTTATCCTGCTCGTGAAGACTTTTCAGTTTTTCGAGCTCTTCACTCAGCTGCTTATGGACCTCCTCTCCACTTTCTCTAGCAGACTTCTCCCTCTCTAGAGCGAGTTTCTCCGCGAAGACACGGTCGAACTCGGTTTTCTTCTCCTCCAGCTCCTGGGAAATAGCAGCACGATAATTGATCTCCCGCTCAGCAAATGTCTTAAGCTCAATAAAATCTTGCCCGGCCTGCCAAAAAAGTTAGACTTTCTTTCAAATGATCTTCAAAAAAAAAAAAAAAAAAAAAAAAAAAACAGTTATACCTGAAACAGGAAATTCTGCCCGGACTCGAACAACTCCTCTACATTCCTCTCCTTAGACGCATTTCTCCCTTTGGGCATGTCAGTCTCCGAAGAAGTAAAGGTAGCTTGCAACAAGTTACCCATGGGGTCAACTTTAGAAGGAGATCCATCTTTCAACTCCTCATGCAGGGAAGAAGCAGTTTTTTGAGGAGAGGAATCGGCAAAAGATCGGGGAGGATTATCAATTCCTAAAGCTTCAGCGGAAGCCCCCACACCAGTCTCTGACTTGGACTTTTTGTTGGGATTCCCTGAGGGAGGAATGATCGAAGCATCGGAGGATGACTGGCCGCCAATAACAAGATTTTGCAAAGCCTCAATGGGCGTCCCATCAGAATAAGGCCTCTTATTCGAAGAGGGAACAGGAATCTTTTCCCGGACACTATCCTCGCTCTTAGAATCAATCACCTTCGGGGAGGAACCTCCAAGCTCAGCCTCGAGGTCTTCGTCCAGAATGGACTTGCTGGAACTACCCTTGTCCTGCTTCGATGAAGTACTTTTCTCTTTCGTTTTTTCCCCACCTTTAGGTGCTTTTGGGGAAGAGGCGGAGGTCTTAGAAGAAGATTTGGAGGGTTTGACCTCCTTATCAGCCTTTTGATCCTTATTCGACTTCTTATTTTTCGAACCACCAAATAGCGACCTGGGGTCGATAGCTTTCCCTAGCACGTTTTCCATGATGAGTGAATTTGGATCAATTGCTCGGATCTCTACCCGCAGGAAGTTCGAAAAATGCAGAAAATTTTTGGGAAAGCTCCGATCTCTATAAGCAAAGATGTCGTGTGAATAATGATAAGAGATCTTAATATTTATAGACGCTATGCACTACGATTGAGATAACGAATCGACGCGACCATGGTAAGAAACCCCACTCGGATAAACGAAGTTTGAGCAGAAAATATGGAAAATCATCGATATTTATGAAGTTAGAATTCATGAGTTACATAAAATAAATCAAGAAATATAAAGTTAAGTCGTTTACAAAATTGGGTTGCATGAGAAAATACAATTGATTCCTAACTGGAAAACCTCGAATCGCCCCCTCCGGCTTACTCAGCTTGATTGAAAGATCGACCGTCTCCCTTATCCGGGGCATTGCCCGTATTGACATCTTTGTCTTCTTCTCCGAACGCATTAGAACGATCGTCGCAGGAGTACTCGAGCACATCAGGGTTAGGCATCGGAATACCATACTCATCGACTAAGGATGCAAAGCGATGTTCTTGCCAATTAGTATTCGCCTTGGGAAGGGAAGAAGTTTTATAAGCCTTCCCTTCAGCGTTTTTAAAAGGGTCCATATACTTGAAATATTCTTCCATGTCATTCGGAATTTTCTCGGCCGCGACCAACTGTTGAACCCCTTTATAAAAAATCGTCTGAAGAATTTCTCCCGTTTTTCTTTGAACTAAAGGATCTAAGACTGGAGATTCCAAGAATCCTCGTATGGCCGGAATCTCGGCTTCTTCCCAACCTTGGGCATATGCACGCTCGGAATCCCGTTTCGCCAAATCGAGTTCTATCTTTATTTTCTTTAGCTCCTCCTCAAGGACACTTCTCTCTTTAACGGACGCCAGCAAGTCCTCTTCTAATGAGGAAGAATGTTTCGTATTAGCTTTTTCGAGCTCTTTCTTCACTTGGGACAGCTCCCGCTGGTTTTCTACTAACTGAGCTCGAAGAGTTCGGTTATCAACGAGAATCTGAGCACACGCGTCATGAGCATCCTGCGATTCCTGCTCCAATAAAGCTAAGCGATAGGTTTGGATAGCAAATAAATCTCCGATCTGCGAAGTAGTTCAAACATATCAGCAAAATGTCAAGGGCACAGAAGAAAGAAAGGAAAATCAAAGGTAAACGTTTACCTCGTGATACGTTCGGGAAAAGTCACTCAAAACCTCGAAGTCACTTTTAACGGTCTGAAGCAGGATGTCCCGCTTGAACCGACTAGCCAAATAAATTCTGGTGGCTTTGTCGAACTCGTTCTCACCACCTGAATCCAGATCGGTTAAAATGCTACCATCTTCAGAATACCCAGCAGCCCTGCTACCCCGAAGGTGCTCATCCATGAAATCCGCTACATCAGGTTCTGACCTGCCTTCTCGACTTGGAACGGGGCCGGAACTCACACCAAAGGGTTTTACCCTCCTAGAGGGTCCAGGACCTTCAGCATTTCTCTTGCGACTCAAAAGTTTCTCGTACTCCTGGACACCCAGAACTCGATTCCAGGAGTATTGACTATAACCAACTGATGAAAGGGCAGGAGTATCAGGGCAAAATAAGACTCGGAGTGGCCCAGCAGAGGCAGAGTTCAAGGAACTCAAAGTACCAACACCTCTTGGTTCGGGAATCGTGAGTGGAATAATAACAGGATTTTCGCCCAAGTTACTTGTACCAGTTCTATTTCCGGAAGTATGAGACAATGGATCAAAATAAAAGGGTTTATCTTCAATTAATTCGGCAGCAGACACTCGAAATTTCTCAACAACCCGGCCTACAAGGATAAAATGGATCGGGACGAGCTTAAATAACAAATTTATTAGATAAACATAAAACCAAACAGAAGGTGAGAAGCATACCCAGAGAAAGAGAAGTAGGGTTCGGACCACTGGAGGTTGCCTGTACATCGGACAGAGGAAGGGGCCCTTCGGAGGACTGACCGGGATATTTAATCGCCGGGGCAGGATAATCGCAGTAGCTCAACCCCGCCAGTCGCAAAATGCCTTCTTGAACCAAGTATCTGGTCTGATAAGGGTTAGACTCCAATCGCCCCAGGAGTTCATCAGAAAGACGATGGCTAAGTTTTTCTTTTATTTTGCGAGAACCGTATGTCCAACTATTTGCGCCGTCCCATCGATAAGGTCTCGTTTTCGAACTACCCTCCGAAATAGGAACGTCAGGGCCCTTCACGAAAAAGAATCTCCTCTTCCAACCTAAAGCTTTCTTTGTTGATATTTTCGTAAGAAATGGCCGTTTAGACCTCGGACGAACGGACACAAAGCCTACATTCGAACCTTTGCAAGGATCCATTCGGAATATCTGCCAAAAGTTGCTAAAAGAAGCTTCTTCTCCTTTCGCCTCCATAAGAGCGCAAAACGCTATTATATATGCAACGGAGTGCGGGAGAAGCTGAGCCGGGGAAAGCGAAAAGAAATTCAAAATATTTCTGATAAGAGGAGCGAACGGGATACGCAAGCCACAGAAAAATTGTCCCTCATAAAAGGCTTGACATCCAGCGGGAGACTCAGTGGCACGTTCGGCGTAAGAAGGAACGACAATCGAAAAACCTTTGGGAAGAAATTTCCCATAATCCGCCTCAAGGCGAGCCCGATCTCTTTTCGAAAAACAACTGGAAGTTTTACTAGCAGGAAGTTCTGACTTACCCGAGGTGACGGCTTGTGAGGCTTGCGTATGTTCAAAAATCCTAACAAAAGCACCTTCGCCAATACTACGTTTGTCGACCTCTTTCTCTTCGAGATCCTCGCTCGGATCGTCGTCTTCGTCGTCTCGATGAAATTCCCCGTCTTCAAAGTCATCTACAAGCTTAAACAAGGGATCAGATTCTTGGCTCTCCTCAACCTTCTTCTTGCCTCTCACGCTTATAGAGCTCGACATAATGGACTAAGAAGTATTTATACAGGAGAAAAATGCTATTTCAAGCTCAAACGCTTCGAGTTCAAGAAAGTTGTTATGTGAAAATATTTTTCAACGAAGTCAACATGTATATATACAGGGTTAAAAAGGTAAAATTGCAAAGAGGTCCCCGAGTAACCACGACGGTTGAACTTACAAAGGGTAAAAGCTTAGGGTCGTCCCTCTCAAAATTACCTTTTTGATCCTTCATTCCCTAGAATTGCGGAATATGTCCTTGCAATCTATCCTTAAGATTCTCAGAAGCCCTCCTGGTTATAAATCGGAAATTCTGGAAAGCATTCATCAAGGGATCGAACAACGCAGCATGAAACCGAAAGGGGTATTACTATTTCAACATCCCCCGACGAGGATAATTTCAGAGCGCGCCAAAGTATGTTTCTCATATATGCACTCTTTTTCCCTTACTCGGTTTTTATCCCAATGGGTTTTTCCGAGTCAGGTTTTTAACGAGGCATATTCTGAAAACATACTGAGCGGCTCGTCTCACCATAACATGGAACGTACTTTATACTTCTTCGAGCGCTTACTTCGCTTCACACTCGAGAAGTGGGGGAGTATTGATGAGGGGTAATTCGGATTCCCTGTTCTTTAGCCTCAACGCGATTCGAATAGCTATGAACCCTGTCGCCAGGGACCGAAAGACGAACCAAAGCATGAAAACGATTGTTTCGAGCTCACATGGTCGAAGGACACTGTTGGGCCGAGCCCAGGCCCAAGTCCTTAAAGTTGGCTATAAATACTCCATGCATTTATTACACTGGGGGACTTCCCAGGTGCTCTCTCCTCGAAGCTACAGTTCAAAGCAGCTCGGGATTGTAGCTATAGATCGAACATATGTATTTCACCCTCTAGCTTGTACGGCATCCTATAATGCTCGGATAGGACCCTAGATATATTTATACTTGTACTCATTTAATTCGAATACAATTACATTTGAGTCTTCACTTTACTTTACTTGTGATTATTGTGACGCATCCACACCCTTGATCGAATTAACGAAACCACGTAAGATCAAATAGAATACTCTTTCTTTACCTAGTCGATTAACTTTCTCGATATTAATTTGCATTTTTCCATAATCCGATCATGAGTAACCTTTTTGGTAATACTTCGAAGCGACCTTCTCGTGAGGGCGCTAGAGATAATAGATCTAAAAAATCTCGAAGAGATGGGCCGTCGATGGAGCCTCCTCGTTTGTCCCAATCAATTAGGTCGGAGATCGATACTCCTGTTATTGCTTCTGAACCTTTCTCCGTGGTAAATTCGTCGTTTTCAGAACCAATTTTTTCTGCTTCTACTCAGGAAGGAAACATGCCTTCCCCTGGTCGATTACCTTTTGGGGATATGTCCAACGAAGAACCGGCTTATAATATAGCTGTTAGTTCCAATGCTTCTTCCTTTGAGCACGTTTTTCACGGAGGGGATTTTGCTATTTCCCTTCCTTTGTCTGCTTCTACTGCCCTGATTGCCAGTGAAGGGCAAGCTGGCGATGGTTTTTCTGTTAATCCTTCCGTAACGCAATCTATTTTGCAAGATTGTCCAGAATTTTTGTTTCATGATACCACTGTAATGACTACATCCTTTGAATCGGGAGGACCTTCCGGAGGTCGGATTGGTTCCAGGTCTGGCCGTCGAACCGTAATTTCCGCTTCGGGCAAGGAAACCTCTGTTAGCCCCGACGAGAGAGAATCTCCTCGTCCATTAGATGATCGATGCATCTTTGAGCAAGTTAATGACATTCTTTTGTCGGAGACTCCACGTTCCGACGGTGTCCCTTTGACTAGCGAACTGCCTGGTTCTGTTGAACCTGATGCTTTGTCATGGGATTTAGGCATGAGTACTATTTTGCCCGGCGAGTTGAGGAAGCTCGAAGGTACCTCCAATGTTCATCTTGTTCAATCTCTGGTGAAGATATGTGAGCAGGTAAACATATTTCGAATATTTTTCCTGTTTTTTTGTTTTGAATTCCTTGTTGTACGGCGGTTTTTCTTATTCTTTCTGCTTTTAGGGCAAATATTTTGCACTCCAGCTGGGTGTGCAAAATGACGAACTGTGGAATAGTCGGAGAGTTCTTCAAGGTCAGTTGGAGTCAGAAAAGGCTAAAGCCAGGGGTTTGGAGTTGCAGCTGCAACTTGCCAAAGATGATCTCCAAAAATTGGAGGCCGATAAAGTTGTTCTTGAAAAGGAGAAAGGTGACTTAGTTCAGGCTGCTGCCCTTGCAGAGGAGTCTCAACGGCGGTCCTATGAGGAAGGATATGACGCCGGTTATTTAAAGCGTCAAGAGGAGTTGATGGCGTTTGCTGGCAACTTGACTCCTCGGCGGACTGTTTCTAGTAGTCGACCTCCTGACCGTTCTTCTCAGTGATCTTTGTTCGACCTGGCAGTCCTTGGACTGTCTATTTTTTTTTTTTTTTTTTTTTTTTTGACTACCCAGCTTTTGTGCATTTGTTTGGGCTGAAATTTTTGTAATGGGAGGAGTAGAAATTTGGAAATTATGACTTTTTTGTAGGCAGATCATTGTCCTGATCAATTTTATTTTGTTTGTATCCTTTGGTAAGTATGATTTCCTGTCATACGTAAATATAACATCATGAAATAACCAGTTATAGGTTTGACAAACTTAGCTGATATTGATCCTTCCGTAGTATACCAAGGATGTAGAATAAGGTAGCTTTAAACTTGCACGGTCACTTTTTAAGTAACCTAATGGTATAATGTTTGCTCTGTAAATCGAATCTTTTGTTGATTAATCCCGGCATGATCCCTTGAAGGATGTCTTCTAACATGTTTTTCGTCCATATGTAAACAATTGGCTCAGTTGTATCGATAGTAGTCTTAAGCATTTTGGTCGATGTTCGATCCATTCCTTGTAAATTTGTCCTTTTATGACATATACCTTATATAAGGAGGCTATTGTTCGTCCTGTTGAACTCTGCTTTTTCTTTTCGTCAGAGGAAAAATTTCCTTTTAATGTCTTTCACAAATCCATATATTCCATCATTATCTTCTAACCATTCGTTCTTTTAGCCAGTATATCGTATCCTTGATATGGGAGGAATTGGAAAATGTAGAAGTCTTGGCCAGATCTGGCCTGTTCAGACCTCCTTAAGCAATTCTTTGGTATGTTAGGCAGTGACGTCCTTGCATTTTCAAACAAAGAGAGCTATTCTCCTGATTTCTATGTCAGATATCTTGGACTCCGAAAGAGTTCCGATATGAGGTAGTTAATGGTCGCTCAAATGATGTATGAGGCAGTGACGTCCCTCGTATGGTGAAGGGTTTGGTCTTTTCTCTTTTATCGAGCAACTGTCTTTTTCGTTGCGATCTTAAAGCTTGTATGGCTTCGTTCGTGGATTCTAGGGTTTTAAGCCATCGATCATGAAGTATGATTGTGCCGGAATGTCTAATCCAAAGCTTTTTTAGATTTGATCATATCGATCTATTGCCTCTTTTGTTATCGACTAGTTGGGGCGATTAGATTGTGCCGTTCCAACTTACTTACATTTATTGCGGGGAGTCAATGGGTCGCATCTGTGTCCGTTGATCAAATGCTTTTTCAGCCGTTGGATTGTTTGAGTCTATCCCTATAAAAAGGGTGGTGGTTTGCATTCTTCCTTTGCAATTTCCCAAAGAGAATGGAGATCTCAACTTCTTTGGATTTCATTCTGCCCTCAGATCCCATAATATTCAAAAAGTCACATTATCGTGATTCACTCTGTAATAACTTGGTGTTCATCTACCTTGTACTGACGGGTCCCATGTCAGCCCTTCCTTGTACTAACGGGTCCCATGAGGCCTCAGCTTTAGTCTTCATCAATTAGAGGTCCGTGGTTTCCGTTTGCACATGGGGGGTTCATACTTGCCAGTCACCCTCGCTCTTGGATGTTACCTCCGGAGTGATAGACCGCCGGGGTGGCTGGTAAACTTACCGTTTCACGACGGTCCCGAAGAGATGCTGCTCGAGAGTAAAATGTTTTATAGAAAAAGTAAAAGCAGTATCTTCTTACGGGTGAGTGAGCATTGCTAGTTATCTGGCTGGTAATGTTCATTTCATCTAGAAGAACATTTGATCTTCAGAGCCTGGCCACCGAACTAAAGAAGTCGACCATCGTGAGCAGCATGCTTCTTAGGTCGCATATTATAATCGATGAGGTACTAGGGAGGAGATTGGTGTTTCCGTGGACATTTTCGTGAAGATAGTCGATCCCATAGGATCAACTTAAGTAGATCATTGTAACGATCTTTAGGTAGCAAGCAGATCTTTGTAACATAGTATATTTGTATGTAATTGATTTGATGAATAAAATATTACTTTATTTCTTGAATCTTCTTTGTCGTTGATAATTTTATTTACGAGGAGTATTTTCCGAGCAGATGAATTCATACTTGATTTATCTTTCAAAACTTTAGGAGTTTCAGCGGATCTTTTTTAGATCGTTAGGAATATATCGAGGAGTTTTTATTGAGCGGATCAATGTATACTCGACTCGTTTGTAATTATACTTAGGTTTTTAACCCAAAAGTCCTTTAATCATTGAAAACATATCGAGGAGTTTTTATCGAGCGGATCGATGTTTACTTTACTCGTTTTATTTAGACTTAGGTTTTAATACCAAAATGTCTTTTTCTTGTTGTAAATATGGGCGAGGAGTGTTTATCGAGCGGATCGATGTTTACTCGACTCGTTTATAATTTAGACTTAGGTTTTTAGTACCAAAAAGTCTTTTTCTCGTTGTAAATAGTTCGAGGAGTGTTTATCGAGCGGATCGATGTTTACTCGACTCGTTTATAATTTAGACTTAGGTTTTTAGTACCAAAAAGTCTTTTTCTTGTTGTAAGTATGGGCGAGGAGTTTGTATTGAGCGGATCAATGTATACTCGACTCGTTTTTGAATTTATCGAGGAGTTTTTATCGAGCGGATCGATGTTTACTCGACTCTTTTTAATTAGACTTAGGTTTTTAACCCAAAAAGTCTTTTCGATCGTTAAAGATATATCGAGGAGTGTTTATTGAGCGGATCAATGTATACTCGACTCGGTTCGTTCTCAATTTTCATCAATATGATAGTGTAATTCCGAGGAGCGTTAACCGAAATAATCGATGTATATAGAACGCTAAAATTCTTTACTAATTGAACTTGTAGGCTAAGGCCTTTGTTACAAGGATTAAAACTTGATAAAGTAAAATAAAAGAATGCAGTATAATCTGCTAAAATTTATTTACCATAGTATTTCCTAAGGTTGACCGCATTCCAGGTTCTTGGTAAGGCTGTTCCATCCAAGTGTGCAATTTTGTATGAACCTTTCTTTCCTACGCCAATGACGATGTAAGGTCCATCCCAGTTTTGTTGTAACTTTCCCACATGCTTGGATACTTCTACCTTTTTCAAGACCAAGTCTCCTTCTTTGAAAGTTCGGATGCGTACTTTTTGATTGTATGCTTTCTCCATATTTGCTTTAGTGACTTGTAGGCGTACAGCAGCTATATCTCTTAAAGCTTCTGTTAAATCAATGTCATTTTCTCTCGCCTTTTCATTTTCTTGATCGTCGAACATCTCTATTCTTGGCGTTGGGATTAAGGTTTCAACAGGAATAACAGCCTCCGACCCATACACCAAGCTGAATGGGGTTTCCCCGGTTGAGCTTCTTACTGTAGTTCGATTAGCCCATAGCACTCCTGGAAGTTCATCGAGCCATTTTCCTTTGGCCGAACCTAATCTTTTTTCCAAAGATTTTATTATTTCTCGGTTCGCAACTTCGGTTTGTCCGTTCGCTCTTGGATGTCCGACCGAAGTGAAATTTTGTTGAATTCCCAGTTTCGAACACCATTCTATTACTTGTTTTCCCGCGAATTGGGTTCCATTATCTGAAATTAGGATCCTCGGGATGCCAAATCGGCAAACTATGAACTTCCATAGGAAGTTTATCACTTGGAATTGAGTTATTCGTGCGAGTGCGATGCATTCTATCCATTTGCTGAAATATTCTACAGCGACCAGGACGTAAGCTTTTTTGGATCTGGCCGCTGGGAAAGGCCCCACAATGTCCATTCCCCATTGATCGAAAGGCCAACATACTGGAATTGGATGCATGTTTTCTGCTGGTCGATGACATATGTTAGCATGGATCTGGCAGTGATGACATTCTCGGACATATAGAGTGGCATCTTTATTGATGGTCGGCCAATAGTAACCAGTCCTGAGACATTTTAAGGCCAATGCCCTTGATCCGCTGTGATTTCCTGCGTCTCCTTCATGTATTTCTCGCAGTATATCGGCGGTTTGTGATTCAGGGATGCATTTCAGGAAAATTCCTGATACTGACCTTCGATAGAGTTTTCCTTCTACAAGCGTATACTTTGGGGCTCGATATTTTATTTTCCGAGCTTCATTTTGATCAGAAGGTAGTTTTCCTTCTCGAAGATAGTCTATCATTGGGGTCATCCAATTATCTTCGACCTCTTCGATTTCCATTATATCGACTACCGGTGTTTCATCGATATCGACTGCCGGTGTAGAAGAGATCAGCCAGTTGATTACTCGTTCGGTCTTTCCGTCGTGGGATCCTGTAAACTTAGATAGTTGATCGGCCCATTTGTTTTCCGAACGTGGAATGTTCTGTATGTCGAAATTTTCAAACTTTTCGGCTAGTGCTCTTACTTTGGCGAGATATTTGATCATATTGAATTCCTTAGCCTCGTATAGGCCTTCTATTTGTCTTTGTACTAACTCTGAGTCGGTTAATACTTTAAGCCTCTTTATGTTGGCCTTGATCGCCATTTCCATTCCTGCGATTAACGCCTCATATTCTGCCTCATTATTTGTTACGACAAAGTTCAATGTAATAGCATAATTCAAATCTTCATTATTAGGTCCGGTGAAGTTGATTCCGGCGCCTCCTCCTTCCCGGCTTGAAGCACCATCTACGTGCATTAACCAGGTTTGATCTTCTACGATCAATACATCCTCATGGAGGGTGTTTGATGATTCAGTAATTTGTGTTCGTGTTTCCAATAGAAAATCAGCTAATACTTGGGCCTTGATGGCGATCCTTGGTTTGTAATCGACTTCGAATTGGCTGAGTTCGATGGCCCATTTGATTAGTCTTCCGGAGGCTTCTGGTTTTGCTAGGATTTGTCTTAGCGGTTGATTCGTCAAAACGATGATTTTGTAGGTTAAGAAGTAGGGTCGGAGTTTTCGTGCAGCCACTACTAAGGCCAGCGTGAATTTTTCTATTTCCAAGTAATTCTTCTCCGCCCCTTGCAATAACTTGCTGAGATAATAGACGGGCTTATGCTCTGAGCCCTCTATCTTAATTAGTACTGAGCTAACGGCCGTATCGGAGATGGAGATGTAGATGTACAGCGGTTCCCCTTCCGTCGGTTTGGCCAACATCGGAGGTGTTGTTAAATATTCTTTGAGTTGTTCGAAGGCTCGTTCACATTCTTCAGTCCAAGCGAAGTTTTTCGCTTTTCGAAGCGTTTGGAAAAAGGGCAAGCTTCTGTCCGCAGATTTTGATATGAATCTATTCAATGCTACGATTTTTCCAACCAAGCTTTGTACTTGAGAGATGGTCTTGGGAGGTTTCATTTCAGTAATGGCTCGAATTTTCTCTGGGTTGGCTTCTATTCCTCGTTGGTGCACCAAGTATCCCAAAAATTTTCCTGACTTAACACCGAAGGTGCATTTTGCGGGGTTCAGCTTCATACGGTATTTTCTTAAGATTTGAAAACATCGATCTAGATGTTTTACATGATCCGCTTCATTCATACTTTTGACTAACATGTCATCTACATAGACTTCCATTATCTCTCCGATTAGTTCTCTGAACATTAGGTTTACTAACCTTTGGTAAGTAGCCCCGGCGTTCTTCAATCCGAATGGCATTACTATAAAGCAGTAAACTCCCTGCTCGGTTATGAATGCAGTCTTCTCTTGATCCCGTTCGTCCATGTATGTCTGGTAAAACCCTTGGAAGGCGTCCATCATACTGAATAACGCGAAGCCAGCGGTCGAGTCGACCAATAAGTCAATTCTTGGGAGGGGGTATGGGTCTCGTGGACACAACTTGTTAAGGTCGGTGAAATCATTACACATCCTCCATTTGTTGTCTTTTTTATCCCCTTTTGCTACTAGTACAACATTGCATAGCCATTCCGAGAAATGAATTTCTCGGATTTGTTTTGCTTGAAGCAACCTTTCTACCTCGGCTTTGATAATTTTATCCTTTACCGGTCCGTGATTTCTTTTCTTCTGTCTGGCGGGTTTTGCTGAAGGGTCAATTTTTAGGGTATGCTTGATTACCCGCGGATCGATTCCTTCAATGTCATTTGCGCTCCAGGCGAAGACGTCCACATTATTTCTTAGGAATTCGATTAACATTATTTCTCCTTCTTTGCTCAATTCTGTACCAATTCTTGTCTTTTTGGATGAGTCGCCTTCTACTAGAATTATATCTTTATGTTCTGGGGGTTTCAAGGATAAGTCTAGTGGTTCTTTCCCCTTTTTATCTAATCGATCAGTACTAGGAATTTCAACCTCATTGCTAGTTGGATCATCTTCGATCTTTCTCTTACTCGGAGTAATAGACTTTGCATGTTCTTTCAAGGTTAGCGATGTGCTGTAGCAATCCCACGCCATACAGTGGTCGTTTGTTATTTCTCCGATGCCACTATCGGTCGGAAACTTTATTTTCTGATGATAGGTAGAGACTACAGCTCGAAAAAGGTTAAGGGCTGGTCGCCCTAATATAGCGTTATAAGCGAAGGGTGTTTCTACCACTAGGAATTTTACCAACTTCACTGTTCGAAGTGGCTTCTTTCCGAGCAACACACTTAAAGATATCGTTCCGCTGGGGATGATCTCGGACCCTCCAAAGCCTACTAACGGCGTAGCTACTTTTTGTAGGTTTATTTGTCCGAGGTTCATTTGTGCTAAAACCTCCCTGGAGATGATATTTGCTGAGCTTCCATTATCGATTAGGATTCTTCTTACATTGTAATTCGCTATCTCTAACGACACTACCATAGGGAAATCGGGGTTATCCTCTTTTGTATCCCAAATGATGTTTTTAGGTACTTCGCCTTCGTTAAAGCTGATCGGCTAGTGATTCGTTGGCCTGTTTTCCAGAGTCCATATTTCTTTTTGATATCTTGAATTTCCAATTATGGATCTAGCGGTTCTTCGTCGAGCATTACGACTATCTCCACCCGCCGGCCCCCCGGATATCGTATGGATAGTCCCCTTGATCTGGTCCTGATTTAACTCCTGAGCGGGTCGACGTTCAGGTGACCTTCGACGAGAACTTCTCCTTGGATTACCGTTCTAAGGGCTTCTACTTCTTTCCCTTTTGCGATTATCTCGCTCTATGTATTCGTCTAGTTTTCCTTGCTCGATCAGTTTTTCGACTTCTCTCTTAAGGTGAAAACAATTTTCCGTTCGATGCCCATGTGCCCTATGGTACTTACAGTATTGATCATAGTTTCTAGACCCTGGTCTGGGCTGAGCGATTTTCCTTGCCTCGGGAATCCAGTTATTTCTTTCTAGGACTTCCAATATTTCTTCCATCGGAGCATTTAACCTTGGGTGTTCTACTTGATTCACCCTGCTTCTGATTGGTTGTTCTGGGTTTCTTGGTCTTTGGTAGTAATTAGGTTTCCTTTCTTGATCGGCTTTGCTGTATTCCAATCGTTGGAAAACGTTACCTCTCCTGGAAGATCGCTCATAGTCTAAGGGTCTTTGGGCAGGAATCTTATCATGCCGCCTGGAGCCTGAAGCTGTGAATTTATTTTTGTTTTTATCCTTAAAGGAATTCATCTCTTCTTGGGTCATATACTTGGACGCCAAGCTCATGATGTCGGCGAACGTTCTTGGTTGTTTTCGACTGAGGGCGTTTCCGAACTGCCTGTTTTTAGTGAGATCGAAGAGGATAGAAATTATGTAATCAATATTTGGAGAATCGATTTTGAGTAGTTCTACATTGAATCTGGCCAACCAGTTTCTTAGGGATTCTCCTTCTTGTTGATGTATGGTTCCTAGGTAGCTCATCGGGAGTTTTTGCCTCTTCTGACTGGCAAACTGCTGCGTCAATTTATTGCATAATTCCCGGAAACTGAATATGGAGTTGGCAGGTTGTTTTGCGAACCAATCCAACGCTAGGCCCTCGAATGTGGTCACCATTAACTTGGCGGTGAATTCGGCAGAGTGGGCATATAAATTCATTATGTTAGTGAAACTAAAAATATAATCATCCGGGTCGGTGGTTCCGTCATATCGGGGTAGTCTACCCGGGACCTGTCCAATAGATTGCGCTTCTTTTATTTCTCTGCAGAAGGGAGAACATGCTGCAAGGCTCTCCTGGAGTTCCGCGGTTCGGGTCCACGGGTTTTGAACAGATCGTAGGCGTTGCTCCAGTCGTTCCTGTACTATTCTCTCGATTTCTTTTTCCGAGAATCGAGTCGCTCGTGGTCGATCTGGGATAGCATCATCTATGTCATCCTCGATAGGGATTATTGTTCGTTCCTTCGATCTGCTGCGATCCGCCTGTGGCCTTCTTCGACCTGGTTTTCTTCGGGGACGGTTATCGGAGGGTTTAGAATTGCCCTGCCGTGGGCTGTCCAACGAGCGTCGCTCACTTGCTGGGCTGTCTGCTTGTTGAGAGGTTTGTTCGTTTGGCCTTGGCACTCCTGGTGCAGGAGTTGTCCTGGGAGCCGTAACGTTTCGAGGAATTTGGTCTAAAACTAGCAATTCTTCTGGAGAGAGTGATTTGAAGAGCATTGCTATTTGTCTCAGTTTCTCCTGAGCACCCGGGAGAGGAACGGGGATCTCGGGAACTTCCGGTTCTTCCTGTATCGTACCGGGAGGACCCCCTAGCGGTTCCTGCTGACGGGGATGGTTATCTTGCAAATTCTCATCGGTGTTGGGAACGTTATTATTGTTGTTCTCCTGTAGGTCTTCAGAGGTGTTATGACCGGTGGTTGTGTTACTTCTTGCTCCGACACGGGCGCTTTTCCTCGGGCGAGCCATATGTCGATCGAATAATTAACCTAGCCCCTCGGTGGGCGCCAACTGATTTAACCGGATTTCGTCTGGTTAATTGAATATCAGTGAATTTGTGATATCGGGGGGTTTTCGATATTTATATATTTATTGTATAGGGCTCTGTTACTTTATTCTGGATGGATCGGTTACAAAGAAAAGCAATATTCAAGAACAAGAAGTAAAATCACAAAACAAAGATAAGAACACATCTATATGAAGATAAAAAGCTCTGTAATAATATTGAATATTATTGAATTGTGCTGTTGTAAGCAGTATTAAATCCTGTATTCTTAGAGTTCAGGAATTTCGTAGTTGTTTAATACAATGATTAACTAGGTATTTATATAATGTTAAACCTAGAGTTACAAGGAAACATAGTCCTAACAGGACTCGGCCCAAATATCCTTTTTGGGTCCGGAGTATAATCTTATATCGAAGCGAGCTGCACTTGGCCGGGTCGGTAAGATGATCCCGATCTGTTTGAATTGGTCGAATCAATCTTATCTTCTTCATTCGATCCGAGTAGTATATAGGGTGCGAAATAGCCCCCATCATAAACCAATCACATCTAACCTAAGGTCAAGGCTCGGCGCGATCGAAAACCACGTAAACAGTTCACGTAGAGCAAAGAAACATGTAAACAACTTTTACTTTCTTCTATCTTAATTTTAAAACACCTTTTAAAACTAACTTTCTATGATTCTTGCTTTTTAGTCACTACTAATTATGACAAAATAAATTCTCGGATAAACAAAACAACTTTTCTGCCTTAATTTCAGATTCTGATTTTTCAACTTTTGAAAATTGCAGTTCTGCCCCTATACTTTCGGAAATTGCACTTTTGACCCCAAAACTTTTGAAAAGTTACAAAATACCCCCAAAACAGTTTTCGGACAGAATGAGCAGAAAATTAAAATTTTGAAATCCAGACAATTTTCGAATTTGCAAACAGACCCCTGAAGTTTCGGAAATTACAAAACAGTCCTCGAATTTTCGAAAATTGCAAAATGGTCCAAAATTGCGTGTGATCATATTTTCAGAAATAACCCAGATTTTTCAAAAAATTTCCAGAAATAGAAAATTCAATTTTCAGCCCTAATTTTCATGTTTTGCGATTTTTGCATAAAAGCCCTGATTTTTCGAAAAACTATAAATTCGCCACAGATCTAAAAAAGCAGTTTTACCCAATCATAGATCCAGTCATAACAAGCAAGAATCAATCACTAGAACATAATTAACATGCGTTCTCATACATACAATCAAGCATATACAGTGAAAACACATTATGTTCAGGCCTTTTCGTATAAAAACGTATGGAGTTGGCTCTGATACCACTGTTGGGATATTTTGGCTAGGGCTCGATTGTCAATACAACAAAGTGCGGAATTTTAAAATTTTTCGAGTTCCCTATTAGTCCCATGAATTCTCTCTCCATAGTTATTATACGAATAGGTTGAATCAAACAATAACATAATTATCAAAAGGGAGTTTTCGCAATTTACCTCACCACAGCTTGGTGGTGGTTACCTCCGGGCTTCTTTGTTCGATTCACAACGGAGTGATCCAAGTGTCTCACCTCCAGAATGTATCCACACCAATTGGATTGTAGCAACGTCTCCAAGTCACAGGCTAAGAACTAGATCTTGAAGATTGTCAAGAAAGGAATGAGCAGATCTATATCAGGATATCGATTTGGATCTGGATTAGGAGAATTGCAGGAAGACAACCACGACCACAGGACTTATGCGGCTAGGTTGGATCGACCAAGGGCGGCGCGGCTAGGCTTCGGATCCACCTAGGGCGGCGGCTAGGGTTTGGCCGAGAACTAGGGGCTAGGGGCGGTTTTTGGAGTTGGCAATTTCTTTTCTTCTTGTGTTGTATAAAACTATTTTCTCTACTCTTGGAAGATGTATGAAGAGTTGTATTTATAGGAGAAGAGTTCTTCTCTTATAAGATATCTCTTCAAGATATGGCAAATCTTTTCCTTATCATAATAGGAAACAAGATTTGACCAAATCTCTTGTTTGTAGCTTGATGACCAAGTAACAAACTCTTCCCTTCTTTTCCTCTCCAAAAAATCGCCCCTTGCCTTTAATTAGCCAATCCGAAAATTGCTAATTATTTATTCTTCCTTCTTTACCAATTAACAACTTCCTTGCCTCATGAAGACTTGGAGATCTACATGGAGGCCCATAACCTTGGAGGACATGGAGGCCCAATTCAATTCATAGAGGCCCAATCAAGGAGGATATTACAAGAAGGCCCATGCATGTATGGGTTTGAAAATTGTAATAGTTAGGACATTTAATTTCCACCCTATACTGACCAATTGATCCAATTGCATGGCTCGTGATGGATCGCGTAGGATGGGCAATCGATCAATCATATCCTGCTAGGTGATGTATGTTTACTATTATTCTTTGATGTATGTCTTGCATGTTTAGAATAGATCATGTAAACAAGTTAAAGCATAATCTGATGAGACCTCGCACGAGAAAATTTGATAAAACCTCCAATTGAACTTTAAAACTCAATTATACTATTAAATCGTATAAGGGGCGCATATGAATGGTGTCTATGGTCCGAGCCTATCCAATTACTAGGTCTTAGGCATATTGTACGAATTTATCTCGATGTCTCACGAGTCGTGGGTCGAGCTATAGGAAGATAATATGTCTATTGCCTCGATGCACGAGTTTAGTGCCAAGGAAGGGGATAGCAAGGATTTAGGCGCTGTCTCTTGAGTCGTGGGGCGTCATTTCGCTCCACGAGTATTGGACATGATTTAACGCTAGTAAGTATGGATGTCCCACGAGTCGTGGGTCCATAATGAAAAACGAGGCTAAATGAACTCATGGGTTAGCTGCGATGGTTAACCATCGACGATGTCGACCGCCAAGTGGATCAAATAGTATGACCAACGAGTCATGGGAACTAGGAGATTGCATTTGGGCTTTGAGCCCGCTAAGATATTTTAAATTCCCGAAACTTATGTGGGGGCATAAGATTTTGATTAAAATAGTGGGAGTAATTTACAAATAAAACCCATGTTTGTAAATTGTGCATTTAAATTAGTCTTTCGTGTATTTATTTCTGATAGGATAGTACCCATCAAGCCAGTTCATTTTAGCTTGTAATAGGACTATTCTGTAAATAACAATCTTGGAATCTATAATTAATACGCATGTTTATTTATATCTGTATAGAATAAACAATGGCCAACTTCATCTCTCGCGAATACATTTAAGCGATTGGATGAAATCCTTATATCACACTTAGACTATGCAACGATTCACATCGGTATTGAGTGCAATCATGAAACAGTCTCTAAGGTCGTGATCTTAAAAGACCTTCCAAGTCATAGATTCCAAAACGAGACAAGGTATCGTAGGAATCGTCGGCTAAAAGAAACTACTTGAATGAATGAATGAAATCTTTTTGATCTAGAACAAAAGAACAAGGATTTATATGACCGGCCCTAGATCTATCGTTAGGATTGGGATCTTTTGCAAACCAGCTCTCAAGCTAAGCCTCTATCCCAGCGAGCAAGTCCAGCGCTGAGACATGTACAAATATGCATGATTCACAGGGAGTGAATTTGTAGCGTTTCATGAGCAAGGCATTTGAGGCTAGTGCATATGAGTAGGTGGTTCGATAGAGGATGGAATGCATCGAACGACCCGAACAGAGAAACCCATTGTGGAAGCGCATGACGCATATCGGTGATGGGATGTTTCTCAAGACTTATAATAGTTTACGATTTAGTCCTTTGACTTGAGGTGCTAGGGCGAATTCGGTGCATAAGTGTGCGTACTTAGATCTAGGTATAGATCACGTAGCCTGATCATAACATGCCTAGGTTGGGTGAGTATACTTATGTACGCGAGTGGTTAGTACCAATATGGAATCTACCGACTCATTGTAATGGATGAGGGAATTTCCTATACGTTTCTTAGATAATATATCCGAGGAATCTGCGGCCGCAGTCGGTGACGGATTTGGAAAGGGTTTCCAAATTTGGCAGTCACACTGGAATATTATCACAAATTAGAAAGTATAGTTATCGAGACAAATTTAGAGGTGCCTATCAATTCACACACCCTAAGTCTTAATCGGGAAATTAAGTCGATAGAAGGACCGTATGTACATGGCATTTATAAGAGGTGAGGTTCACAAATATCAATTCACCTGAAGTTGGGCTTCATGGGCTTGTGGCTAGACATTGACCATGAAGTGTGGGTACTCCTGAGTTGATAAGGGAGATTGATTCTGGGAGTGGTCAATTAAAAGGGTTTAATTGATCGGAGCAATTAATTGCTCATAAATTAAATCACGAGGAATTTTTGGGCCTATGCCAATTGATGGTGAACCTAGAGGGTCACACACAATACAGTTGGACAGTGACACTTATAAAAGGAAATAATTGATTTAAAGGTAATTAAATCAATTAATTAATTAAAGTATTAATTCAAGTGGGAGACTAGTTATTAGTTGATATAATTAATTAAAGTGTTAATTAATTAATTAAGAGAGATATCAATTTATTAATTAATATGGACTAGATTAATTAAAGGAGTTAATTAAAAGAGGCTTGCAAGACATGGGCTTTTAATTAAAAGCCCATAAGAAGTCTTGCAAAACTAGGTTTTGAGGGAGGCTTACAAATAGAGTTCAACTTGAACTCAAAAGACAACACCTTTTGCACAAAACCTTGGCCGCCACTAGTCTTGCACGCCAAATCCTAGCCACTGCCGCCCCCTTTGGCCGTGAGCTACCTTGCGCTGCCGCATCTCTCTCTTGCTCTTCCTGTGCTAGATCTTGCTCTGCAAGTAGATCTAGACATCCTTTTACTGACATCCTTCAAGATCCATTTCGTAGCCTAAGACTCGAAGGTGTCACTATAATCCAACTGGTGTGGATAAACTCTGGAGGTGAGATAATTTGATCACTGTCTGTGAATCAGAAACAAAATCGGAGGTTGCCACTACCTTGCCTGTGGTGAGGTAAAAATCGCATACTCCCTTTATTTTGTACTGTTTGTGTTTTGATTCAACTATTCACATATATAAGATGGATCTATGATTTATGGGGCTGATGGGTATCTTGGAATTTTTTTTAAATTCCGCACTTTTGTTGATCTGTCAACCGAGATATCCCAACAGTGGTATCAGAGTCAACTCCATTATTATTATGCGGAAATGCCTGAACATGAATAAATCTATGGAAACGTGTGATTTTTATGTTCTGTGAATTGATTCTTGCTTGTAATGACTAGATCTATGATTGGGTAAAACTGCTTTTTTAGATCTGTGGCGAATTTATAGTTTTTGAAAACTTCAGGACTCTTTTATGCAAAAATCGAAAATCATGAAATTAAGGCTGGAAATTTCATTTTTTGTTTCTGAAATTTTTTGATAAATCTGGACTGTTTTGCAAATTCTGGTCGCACGTAATTTTTGGGTCGTTTTGAAATTTTCGAAAGTTAAAGGACTATTTTGAAATTTTTGAAAGTTTAGGGGTCTATTTGCAAAATTGAAAATTTTCTTAATTCAAAATTTTATTTTCTGGTCCTCTGGCCGATTTGGTTTCGGGGGTGTTTTGTAACTTTTTCAAAACTTTGGGGTCAAAAGTGCAATTTTTTAAAGTTGAGGGGCCGAACTGCAATTTTTCAAAAGTTGAAAATCAGAATCTGATTTCAAGCAGAAAATTTATTTTTGTTTACCCGAAAATTGATTTTGTCATAATTAGTAGTGACTAAAAAGTATGAATCATAGGAAGATAGTTTTAAAATTAAGAAATTAATACGTAAAAGATATTTGCATGTTTCTTGCTCTACGTGAACTGTTTACGTGGTTTTTGGATCGTGCCGAGCCTTGACCTTAGGGTAGATGTGATTGGTTTAATTTAATGCATGGTTTTTATTGGGCCTGCGAGCTTGTTATATTTTTTGGGCCATTTTGAGTCTTTGTAATAGAATATGGCTCTACAGCTTTACTAGTCTAGGATGAAGGCCCGTTGCAAACAAGGTGGGAGCCCAAGAAGATATGAAGGCCATGTATGCATGGTAGTTTATATAATAGAATAGGCCTGTTTGAGAACCCATTAGATTGACCAATTGAGCGAACATCATGGCTCGATGATGACCCACATAAGAGGCTCCCGATCGAAAACATATTGTGGTAGTATGCATGCTAGGCTTGTATGGCTTTTATTTATTTTTCGATTTATATTTAGCTTGTATGAGATGCGCGCTAGAATCTAGATCGTAAATAAAAGATAAAGCATAATTTACACGATGTGATCTCGAGGAGAGTTAGTATAACTTTCAAACCGAAATTCCCCTCTTGAATTTAATATTAAGTAGTATTGGGTACATTTAAAACGAAGTTTTAAATATCCAAGCCTTCCATCAATAGGAACTAGTGTATGTTGTCTACTTATTGACTAAGGTGATCCAGAGTCTGGCACCGAGTCAAAGAAAGGGACAATACGCGAAATTCCTTGACTCCTATTTTTAACTAAACTCGACAAGGGTGAGGACTGGTCGGGATTTGAATATCGACCAATAATCAGTTACGAAGAATTCACGACTGGGCTCGTTGCTCATCATGATTGATGGGTTATACATAATGATTAAGTAACATTTATGATGTAGCAGTGCTAGACAAGTGTGAAAACCGAGGCAAAATAGCTCGAAGGTTGTGTAGTGACACAATTGGTAAAAGTATACCTACCTGGAGAATTATTTGTATGGCCACGAGTCGTAGGTGCAATTAATGGCTGCCGGGACGTCAAGACCTACTAGGAATTAGATTTCCCGAGCAATCAAAGGGGTGATTGTTTCGACAAAATAGTGGGAGAACTTTTTCTGTTGGATGAAGATGAAGATAAAGTGCAAAGAAGTTAAGAAGATAAGGGAAGGTTTTGATGATTTCCAAAACGTCAAAATCAGCTAAGTATGGAAAACTTAGTTCCTTTAGAAGAATTTTGAACAAGTAAAGAAGAAATCAGAAGGGTTCAAAATTCAAAGCCCAGAAGACTACTGATCTCATGCTGAAACAGCAGTTAGAAGGGTAGACCATCAGCTGACTCAAATCAGATTAGTTCAGTATTTGATCAGCAGAGTATCTATCAGCAGAGTTGCTTCGATCAACAGAGTAGAAGAGATCAAGAGATTAGTCCAACGGTAATAAATGCACTTAGTGTAATAAATGCTGCAAGAGAAGGGTAGTAATGGCAAATGATTGAAGAATATTCTCGGATCAGCAGAGTGCATTTAATGCAGCTACAGGAAAGTACAGCAGAAAAGGTACTGTAGCAGGAAGCCGTTCTGAATTTGAGCTAAGGCTATGGATTTGAAGTTTGATTTTCTTCAACCGTCATATTTTCAAATCCAAGCATAAATAGAGCTGATTTCGAAGAGAGAGACACACGACAACATTCTGAGATTTCGTTTTTGAGACAAAAACCTTTCTAAGTCTCAAGAAGCTCGAACAGCTCACTCGTCTGGTGGAAGTCATCTGTTGACAGAAACCCAGTTGAAGCCAAAATAGAAAATACATTCTGAGTGAATTTGTATTAGATGAGTGTTGTGCGAAGTTCAAATCTGTCTTTGTGAGTGATTTAACTTCAGAGGATAGGTTTTCTGAGTGATTTCCTATTGCGAGCTTATAGCCTTTTCATTTGTTGTTTAGGTATAAGTGGAGAAATATTGTAAACTTTGTGTTTATAGTATAACCCAGAATCTAAGTGATCTGGAAGAGTGGACTAAAGGATTTTTATCCATATAACCACTATAAATATTCTTTGTGTTGATTTTGCATTTAAGTTTTCTTGCATATTTCAAAATTGCATAAGTTTACACATTGAATTATTTTGAAAGATTTTAAATGAGTTTTTAACTGGGGATAAAATCTTTTAAAGGACTTAGTTTACTTGTGAAAAACACTTTCAAACATCCGCTGCAAGTATACTCTGGATAAAACTGATTTTGCTGAAATCAGCTAAGTCACTATAAGAAGAGTGGTCACTCTGCTGTTCAAAATTTGTTCACGATCAACATAGTCAGCTTACTGTTCTTCATAAGCTTAGTCTGCTGACAGACGACTGAAGAGTTTTTAAGTCTAAAAATTTTCAGAGGTCTATTCACCCCCCCCCCCCTCTAGACCTCATCTAACCACTTGGGACCAACAAGTGGTATCAGAGCAGGTGGTTCATTAGAATCAGCTGCCTGATCAACGAGCTTGATCCAAGTGTTTTTCAAAGGTTTTCAAAACTTTTCAAAAGAGCATCTTTTTGAAATATTAAAACTTTTTGAAAAATGGACTGTATCAGCCATGTTCCCCACATTGTTGGTATGTCGTTTGAAGACTGAAAAATCAGAATGGAGATTTTCCTAGCTGCTTATAATGATAACATGTACACATGTATCATAAAAGGTCCATTCAGATTCACCAAGACGATAAAGATAAATGAAGTTGATACCGTCGTGGAGAAAGATCTTCATGAGATGACTCCAGAAGAAATAAAGTAATTTAATCTGGATAAAGTCGGAAGATTTATCATGACTAAAGCCCTGGATAATGATCGCTCGGACAAGGTCAAGCATTGCAAAACTGCAAAGGAAATGTGGGATAAAGTCAGAGATATGAGCGAAGGAAATGACGCCATTAAAGAGCATCAGCTGAGTGTTGCTTTGGAAAAGCTGGACAACTTCAAAATGAAGTCTGCTGAAACAATTGATCAAATGGATACAAGGTTCATAAGGACATTGAATGAAGTTTTAAAGCTTGGAAAAACTTTCACGGATAAGGAGATAACCATCAGAGTGCTGAAGGCTTTACCTCCGAAATTCAATATGAAAGTAACAGCCATGGAGGAGTTAAGGGATCTGGGAAAGATTTCACTCACTGAGCTGTTCTCAGTACTCAAGGCTTATGAGTATAAACCGCCTAGAATGGGAATTGAAGAAACCTCAACTTCAGGACCCACAGCTGCCTTAGTTGCTGCTGAAAACCCAAGAAGACCAGCACAGAGAAGTAAAGAAGTGGACTCATCTGATGAAGCCACATTACTCAACAAAAAGGAGTACACAGCTGGAGATGTAGCATTGCTGATGAACAATTTCAAGAAGTTCTACAAGAGAAAAATGAAGAACAAATACAACAATGCTTCTACTTCTAAACCTAACTTTTCTTCTCAAGATAAATATGATTATAAAGCCAAACTAATGTGTTATAACTGCAGGAAATTGGGACACTTCATCAAATATTGTCCATATCCAAAAGCAGAAAAATACACTGAAGAAGAGAAGAGAATCAGAAAAGAAAGAAAGCATCAGAGAGGCAAGGCAATGATGGCTGAAGCTGAAAAGCTGACTGCTGTCTACTCGTCTGATGAAGAATCATCTGATGAAGAGAAACCTGCCCTCCTTTGCCTGATGGCCAAGGAATCTGATGACTCTGAGGATGAGGTAACTCCTCTTGACAATGAATTATTTAATTCATTTGAACAAATGATGCTTAACAATACTACTATTGCTGAAGCATATAAAAAGCTTAAGGAAGAGATGATATTGTTAAAGAGCAAAATAGTTCACTGAAACTCTCAGCTGAAAAGCCAAGAGAATCAGCTGAATATAAACAACTTGAGCAAGAACATGAATCTCTGAAAGCTGAATGTGAAGTCTATAAGGGTAAAATCATGGAACTTGAAAAAGTTATTGAGTCTCATGAGAAATCATCTGTTGCATCCACTCATATGCCTAGTAAACAGAAGATGCCTTTAGAACAGGATAAGTTAGAATTGAATCATACTGAAAAATTTATATCTGCTGACAATAGTAAGGTCATTCTGTATGTTCAAACTACTAAACCTGCTTCACCTGAGAAAGTGGTAAAGGAGACAAAAACTCCTAAGGCTAAAAAGAGCAAAGAGCCTAGTGTAGGAAAACAGACTAGTAAGACCAAACAGCAGAGTCCAAAGAAGTGTGTTGATAAAGCTAAACTGAATCAGACCAGTGGTAAAACTAAGTCGTCTGTTAATGAGCAAGCATCTAGTAAACCAAAGAAGCATAAGAATAAGAAAAATCAAAATGCTTGGTATGGAAATGAGTCTTATTATGTGAAACCTGCTGCATACCCTCCTATGTATCATGCACCTCAATTTCCAACTTACTATGCACCTTACCCTGCTCATCCAATGCATGCATACCCTGCTTATCATGCACCTTACCCTGCTTATGAACATTATTCTTATCATACTAATCATCAACATGATTTATCTGCTAACTATGATAAAGATGAAACTGTTCATGCTCCTGTCAAAACTCAGAAGCCTAAGAAGCCTAAGACATCAACATCTTGGGTTGTCAAAGGTGGAACTAATCCTTCAGGACCCTCTCAATAAGGGTACCTAAAACAATTTTATTTTTGTTTTGTAGGATAGGATTAGGAGTAGGAGTAAAGTAGAGAAGATCTGGTACTTGGACAGTGGTTGTTCAAGGCACATGTGTGGAAGAATACATGAGCTGACTGATGCTGTTGTTGTGGATGGTCCAATGGTTACTTTTGGAGACAGCAAAGAAGGCATGATTGTAGCTAAAGGAAGATTAATCAAAGGAAACATAGAGATATCTGACGTCACATATGTTAAAGGCCTAAAGTACAACCTGCTGAGCATAAGTCAATTTTGTGACAAAGGATATTCAGTCATCTTCTCAACAGATAAGTGCTATGTTGAACAGATTGGTACAAAGAAGGTAATTTTATATGGAAGACGACAAGGGAATGTCTACATAGTCGACTGGAGTTCTGCTGACAAGAACTCAAGCGTTTATTTGGTGGCATCAACACCAAGTGAAGTCAGTTGGCTGTGGCACAAAAGGATGAATCATTTAAACTTCAAGACCATAAACAAATTGATAAAGAATGATCTAGTAGAAGGGATTCCAAAAACAGTCATGAGCAAAGATAAGCTCTGTGACGCATGTCAGAAGGGTAAACAAATCAAGTCATCATTCAAAAGCAAGAAGCACCAATCTTCTGAAAGAATATTGGAGCTGCTACACATGGACTTATTTGGACCCATTGATCCAGTCAGCAATGGTGGAAAGAATACTGCCTAGCTGTTGTGGATGATTATTCAAGATATACTTGGGTGATATTCATGAAAAAGAATAGTGAATCCAAGGAACATCTTACTAATCTGATGGAAGTGATCCAGAATGAGAAAAGCATAAAGATATTGAAGATCAGATCAGACAGAGGGACAAAGTTCACAAACTCTACGGTTGAAGAGTATTGTAATATCAAAGGAATACATCATGAGTATTCAGCTGCTAGAACCCCTCAACAGAACGGTGTTGCTGAAAGGAGAAATAGAACACTGAAAGAAGCTGTCAGAACCATGATAGCTGAAGTTAAGCTGCCACAAAGATTTTGGGCAGAAGCCACAAATACAGCCTGCTTTACCCAGAACAGATGCATGATCAACAAAAATCAGAACAAGACTCCATATGAAGTTTGGAACAACATAAAACCAAACATTCATAACTTTAAAATTTTTGGTTGTAAATGCTTTGTGTTAAATAATGAGAAAAATCACCTTACTGCATTTGCAGAGAAGGCTGATGAAGCTGTTTTTGTAGGATATTCTACTGTTAGTAAGGCTTATAGAGTTTTTGACAAAAGAACATTGCTAATAGAAGAATCTATCCATGTAGTATTTGATGAGCCTAGTCAATCTTCTGAAAAGAATCAAAACACTAGTCAAGATCTGTCTACTGATTTACAGAAGTTGGATGTTGGAAAGAATGAAGAATATGTTCCCATCATACTACCTAATCTCAATTCAGCTGCTAACTCAAGTGTTGTTCAAAATCACAGTGCTGATTGTCTAACAGACGAGTTGCAAACAGCTGACAGACCAGAGACTGTTCAACATATAAGAACTGATCAACAGACTACTACTGAATCTCCAACAGTAGTGTTGCAAGATCAAAACAGAGGACAACATCTAGACCTGCAACCTGATCTTAGATGGCTCAGAAATCACCCACCAGAGTTGGTGATTGGTGACCCTTTGGACAGAGTGAAAACAAGAAGAGCTGTTGCACAAGATGCTATGTTTGCTAGTTTTCTATCTCAAATAGAGCCTAAACAAATTGAAGAAGTTCTTAGTGATTCCTTCTGGATTGAAGCTATGCAAGAAGAGTTAAATCAATTTGAAAGGAACGAAGTATGGTACTTAGTTCCAAGACCAAGTCATCAAAGAGTAATTGGCACTAAATGGGTTTTTAGAAATAAGATGAATGAAGATGGTGTTGTCACCAGAAATAAAGCAAGATTAGTGGCCAAGGGTTACTGCCAAGAAGAAGGCATTGACTTTGAGGAAACATTTGCATCAGTAGCAAGACTTGAAGCAATCAGACTGTTTCTTGCCTATGCGGCTTACAAGAACTTCACTGTCTATCAGATGAATGTGAAGTCAGCATTTCTCAATGGAGAATTGCAAGAAGAAGTGTATGTTGAACAACCACCTGGATTTGAAGCTTATCTACAAGAAGACAAGGTGTATCGTCTAAAGAAAGCCCTCTATGGACTGAAACAGGCTCCAAGAGCTTGGTATGATAATCTATCTGATTTTCTTTTAATTAAAGGATTTCGTAAAGGTAAGGTAGACAAGACCTTGTTCACAATTGAATGGAGAATCATATATTAATAGTGCAAATATATGTAGACGATATTATTTTTGGTTCAACTAACCAACAGATGTGTGACAAGTTCTCCAAGCTCATGCAGAACAAGTTTGAAATGAGCATGATGGGTGAACTCAATTATTTTCTTGGTTTGCAAGTTAGACAGTTGCCTGATAGAATATTCATCAACCAAGCAAAATACACAAGAGATCTGTATAAGAAATTTGGTATGGAAACTAGCTCTACTGCTACTGTTCCTATGTCTACTAGTCTTCGTTTGGATAAAGATGAAGATGGCAAATCAGTGGACATAACCAAATACAGAGGCATTATTGGGTCACTGTTGTATCTAACAGCTAGCAGACCTGATATCATGTACTCTGTTGGGGTTTGTGCAAGATTTCAATCAAATCCCAAGGAATCTCATCTCTTAGCTGCCAAGAGAATACTGAAATATGTTAAGGGCACTCAAGAATTGGGATTGTGGTATCCTAGAGAATCTGGATTTGAGCTTATTGGATATTCAGATTCAGACCTTGGTGGCTGCAAAATTGACAGAAAAAGCACAACAGGTGCCTGTCAGTTCTTAGGTAGTCATCTGATCTCATGGATGAGTAAGAAATAGACTTCAGTCTCTATATCTACTGCTGAAGCTGAGTATATAGCTGCTGGAGCTTGTTGTGCACAGATACTTTGGTTGAAGCATCAACTAGAAGACTACAATATCAAGATCAGTGGAATTCCAATCTACTGTGACAATAAAAGTGCAATATCTCTTACTCAGAATACTACAAGTCATTCAAGGACTAAGCATATTGAGATCAAGCATCACTTCATTAGAGATCATGTGGAAAAAGGGAATGTAATGATTGAATATGTTAATACTGACAATCAGATTGCTGATATTTTCACTAAACCTTTAAGTGAAGTAAGGTTCTCAACTCTAAGAGCTGAGCTAGGACTACTTAATTTGGATGCATAAGCTGAGGGGGAACTTATCAGAAGACTGAAGTTCATCAGCACAGTCATCCGTTATTATATTCAAGGATTAACTTTCAACAGACTAGTTAACTTATGAATTCTTAAAGTCAGGGGGAACGTGTATGACTAACGGTACTTCTGATTCAAAGATGAAATTTGTTGATGACAGTTAGTTGAAGTTATGTTATCAGAAGATCTGTTCTTAATTCTTGAAGATTGAATATCAAATTATCTTGCTGGATTGACAAACATCAGAGGAAGATTACTAGCTATTGACTTTCTCTAGTAATAACAGATAACAGATCACTCGCCGGTCAGATAAGTAAAACTCTACTCATCTGATACATTATATAAGCATGGTTATAAATCGCATTTTTAGAAACACGCTTTTATAAGTAACATATAGGTGCCGATAGAGTTTCTTGCCCGTCTGACATTAAAATAATAAAATTGAAATCCGCAATTTTCACCCGCACGATTGAAAAACTGTCAGATCAATCTTACGGTTCAAATAAATCACGATAACCCAAACTGATTGAAACGTATAAAATCCGATCTGTACAGAGTAGTCGTCTTACGCACACAAAAATCCTAAATTCTCTAACTCTCTAAGCTCTCTGTTCTCTAGCTCACTGTTTTCTACAGATTTACATTTTTTAACCTCAAAATGGCAATTGATGAAGGAAGATTCCTAAGCTACGACAAGTTCTTCTCATCTGGTACTGATCTGATGAGGGAGTTGATGAGGAAAATTAAGGAATCATCACTGGTTCCCATCTTAGAAGCTCATGAAGATCATGTTTTCCTGGAGGATGTTGAAGCTTTCTACAAAACCAGGAAGTTTAATGATGATAAGACTACTATTGTCGCCACAGTTGGGGGAAAAGAAAATTTGTGTATCTGCTGATGTACTAAGTGAAGTATATGGGCTGCCAAATGAAGGAGGAGACGTGACAGACCTAGGGTCTGAAAAAGAGGATGAATTTTGGCAGATTTGTGCTAAGGAGGGAGAAGAGATGACAGGAACTCTGATGAAGACTCAATTGAAAGATGAGTATCAGAGGTTCGCTGATATAATTGCTAAGGTGTTGGAATGTAGCACCAGTTCTTTGGATGGATTACCCAGGAGAAGGTACTATACAATGATCTGTATTTACTATGGTTTGAAAATCAACTGGGCTGTTCATGTATTTGACCTACTGAGTGATAAGAAGGTTAAATATGCAATTCTGCTCAGTCATATGTTTTTGAGTTTGGGATGTCCGTTGGGAAGTGGCAAGCCTGTTCATGGTGGCAAAGAATTCAAATTATATGAGCCAGTTAGAAGTGTTACTACTTCTAAGAGAAAGGCTCCTGCAAAGGCTGTTAAGGCCCCTTCTAAGAAGAGCAAGAAGGATGGTCAGCCCAGTAGGTCTGCTGATCAAACAGTGACCACCACTGTTGAAGCTGGATCAGCTCAGCCTGAAGTTGTCATTCCTGAGAAAGTAATTGATGACTTCACCAAAGAAATTGAGAGGATGGAGACTGGATTATCTCCAGAAAGGACAGAATCTGAGGAAGCTGTTCCTATTCAACCTGCCAAGAGAATGAGGACAAGGAGTGCTGCTAAAGGACCTCCTCAATCTAAACCTTCAAGGAAAATTGCCAAGTCAAGGGCAAAAAGAAAAGTTACATTCTCTGAAGAATCCACTGAAACAGTGAGGGAGACACCAACATCAGCAGAGAGACCAATTATCATTGAAGAGCCTACTAATGAAACTGTTGTTGAGTCTGCTGGAGAACCTGCTGTTGGAGTTTCTGCTGAGGAAAGAGTAGAACAGCAGACTGACACAACAAGTGAGAAGCTCTCCTGTTGCACCCAACTCCTGTTGCTGCCACTCCAATTCAAGTTGTGGAAAGTCCAGAAGCAAAGAAGCTGAAGACTGGTAAGACTGTGATTCCTTATGTTTCTGCTGCTGCAAAGAAGAGACAAGATGAGGCTGAAAAACAGAAGAAAGCTGCAGAAAAGGCTGAGGAAGATCGTCTGAAAAGCCTTGAGCTCAAAAGGCTGGAAGAAGAAGCCAGCAAAATGACTCAAGCACAAAGGGATGCTGATGAGGGGTAATTTGGATCCCCTGTCCTCGCAAGCTCGAGGTAGATCGAATAGCACAAGATCCTGACCCCAGGAACGATGAACCGACCCCGGGTTGTAAATAAACTGTTCCGAGCCTATAAAGAGAATCCGAGGTCAAAGGGTACCGTTGGGCCGAGCCCAGGCCCAAGCCCATCAATTCAGCTATAAATACCCCATGCATTTATGACTACGACACAACTTCCCAGGTGCTCTTCCTTCGAGACTGCTACTCATACTCACTTGGGAATAATAGCATAGGCTTTCTTATATGTATTTCACCCTCTAGCTTGTACGGCATCCAATAATGCTCGGATAGGACTCCCAACTCTTGTAAACTGTACTCGATCATTCTGAATATAATATTATTGATCTTTTATCTCCATTTACATATATTAGCACAGCATTTTACACCACCCTTATCGAACTAACGAAAACGCGTAAGATCAATTGGCGCCCACCGTGGGGCCTTATTCGAGTGTTAGATCGAAATATGCCTACTACGAGGAGGAATACTTATATCAGAATTCGATATTGAGCCCGATGAGCTGTCGTATGCGACTCACCAACCGCCATTTGTTTTCAGCGACGATCCTCCGACCAGAGGAGCGAAGCGACGATCCTCCGACCAGAGGAGCGAAGATAAAAGTTCTTTGTTTATAAATGAATAAATCTCACGAATATCGTTATCTACTAGCCAAGATCAAATTAGTCCGATTATCGGTCAACGTCAAAAGGTCATGGAAGTCTATGGTGTTGCAACTTGTTAAGGCTCGGAATTTATTTTTCCGATCTTCATATTTAATGATCTTAGGTTAAATTACGCGAGTCAATTATTATCAATTATCTGATGATTTCTTGATCAGATGGAATAGAAGTAGTTGCATTATGTTGCTCGATGATAATCTCTAAATATGAATATCAATAGATGTCCGTACAACGGCAGCAAGTTCCCGAAGTCGCAATTGAGGGTGGGTTATAGTTCGATCACTAAAAGAAATTTTTGATCCCAAAGGGAAGGGATCAATAGCTTCGCGATAACTATAAGTTCCTGCAAGCCGAACTCAAATTCGATCGGAGAGATAGAAAAGACGAAGGAATAAAACAAGAAAATTCGAGCAAGAAATAAAGCTTTATTATTGATACTCTTCGAACAAGTTACAAACGAAGCTTGGAATATAATATTAAAATTCGAGCTCAAGAGATACAGTACAATCACTCCTACACTACTACAAGTTCTACGAGTAATTCTATCCTGATACATATTCGGTCATCGTCCCTATTAGAGCGCTCCAAATGCAGAACTCAGCAGTGATTCTTCATGATCATCACTAGCCACGTGTCGCACATCCGTCTTCGAACGGGATGAAAGCCGGATCGGAGCTCATCTCCAGGGCATCAGACCGACCTTAGGTCTTCATCTGTAAATAATGATTGAAATACTCAATCATTATTTACAGGTTAATCCGAACCGGTGCAGCAAAGGGTTATCTCAACGGAGGCGCCCCAAGCAAGCTCGAAGGAACTATACTTCAAGAAAGCCCTCGAGGAAGCTGGTGTTCCAGATTTAAAGAACTCCTCTCAGATTAACCAGCTGCCCGATCAGATGCTACGCCAGAAAATCGGAATTCTAACCCGCACCAGATAAGGTATATCTTGGAAAACAGGTTGCCTGCCGGTATTCTAGGCGCGATTTCTTTTGCCTGTCGATATTCTAAGCGAAAAAGCTTATACCAAAGGAGCTAAGATCGGAAAACAGGGTTCGAAGTCTAATCTCAAACTCCTTTATCTGGGAGATAGTATGAATCAAATCTAAAACTCGACCCATGGGGATCGGAGGAAGCATAAAGGGAAAAGTGAGGAATGTCGTGTAAATAAATGGACCTATTTATAGCGGTGAAGGGTTTTCAACCAACGGCCCATATAACAGATCGCAAACGGTTAGGATGTACGTATTAAATGAACTGACCGATACATTTCCATAGAAATAGGGTCCTGTTTGGTTAGGAGAACGTACGGTTTAACAATGAGCAAAGAAAGGTTTATTCGAAATGTTCATTCGAACAAATATTTTACTTATTATCCTATTCGAAAAATAGCCCAAGGGTCAGGAACACTTGCCTAAAAATTTGACCCTCGTGCACATGATATTCTAAATATGAAACCGCTATTTTTACGACCGACTAGTGGTGTTTGAGTCGAAAAAGCTATGATTGATCTACTCGAACAAAACCCTTGAGCTAAAATTTCGACAGCTTTGGAAAGTCGGAGATAGCAAGGATCAATCACAACGAGTTCTTTATTAATTTCAAATCTACCAAGATATTAGTTTCTTACTCAAGAGACCACAGTTCGGTTATTTCATTGTTAATCTTAGGTATTCGGGATTGAGTTATTGGAATTAAGAACGTGTCTAATTGTGCTCTATTCTATCAACAGGGAAAAGAGAAAATTCCATTCATGAATATTATTAAAAAGATAAAAGAGTTCAAAAGGAAAATATGGAAGATACATTTCGAACATAGCACAAGCTGATATGTTACATAAGAGCCCCTTTACTTTCTACAATCCTATGACATTTTCGATTTTCTCTCCTATCGTTTACTCGAAGTAACCTAGCTCCGAGCGGGGAATTTCCTTTGGATCCGCAGGCTTTTAACTTTATTTATGATCTTCCGAAGACAAAGGGGCGAACGCACGGTTTATCGGGTAACTGTATTCTGGATCGTTCTCTCCCCAATATGCCTTCCTAAATGCATTGTAGCAACAGGTCCCTGTTCGAAGACCTGCGAGATGACCTGCGGACTCCGTGATTCTGGCTTATTGGCCTTCTACATGGTAATTGTATTTGCCTGTCGATATTCTAAGCGAGGTAGGGTTGGAAGACTATTCCTCTTAAAGATTGTTCGAAGTCTGAGCTCGAATAATTGAATCAATTGAATAATAATCTTGATCACCATGATCGGACGAGTAAAATGCCGGCATAACGAATGAGACATCTCCAAAGGTATTACTACCTTTTATAATGAAATTTGAATGAAATCCAACGGCATAGGATCCGCGAAGTTAATGGATGAGATTCGTCGACCGTTACAATTCTCGATAAATGAGGAACCGTTTGGAAGAAATCAAACTTGGGAACTTTTAGACGACAATAGAGAACAAAGGGCTTTGAATTAAGCAAATCAAGAACCTCGCGAAGAATTTTCTTAACAAGACAAAAGGATTATTTATTAAATTCTAAAGTTATTTACTATTTGCTATTTCGCTATGATTCATCTATTTCTCATGGTTACAGAAGACTATTATTTCATCAAAATTTTATTTCGATCAGAGTTATATATATTCAATGGAAGTTCATTTCCTATTTATTCGTCTTATTCCGATGTTATCAATCTCTGTTCATCTATTATTCTATCTCTACTTGTCTCCATCTACTATTGAAAAGGGTCAAAGCTGTTGCTATGACCCTCGAAGATCGACCTAGGGTGAAAGCCGTTGCTATGCCCCTTGGATCGAAAAATAAAAGTGGGTGACGACCCTTGGGCTAAAAATGCTCTGAAATGACTAAGGGTGAAAGCCGTTGCTACGCCCCTTAGATCGAAATTATTAAATGGGTGAAAGCCGTTGCTACGACCCTTGGGCTAAAAATGCTCTGAAATGACTAAGGGTGAAAGCCGTTGCTACGCCCCTTAGATCGAAATTATTAAATGGGTGAAAGCCGTTGCTACGACCCTTGGGCTAAAAATGCTCTGAAATGACTAAGGGTGAAAGCCGTTGCTACGCCCCTTAGATCGAAATTATTAAATGGGTGAAAGTCGTTGCTACAACCCTTGGGCTAAAAATGCTCTGAAACGACTAAGGGTGAATGCCGTTGCTACGCCCCTTAGATCGAAATTATCGAATGGGTGAAAGCTGTTGCTAAGACCCTAACTGCAAGTTATTGATTATGCCAAAAATTCCTACAATATCCTATTTCGGACTACAGCAATCGAGATATGCTAAGACCGCCTATTATTATCCAAGTATTATTAACTTTCGATTACTCTATCAACAAATGAACTCGGCGAAGAACGCCAATTATCATTTATATCTGAATATCAAAGGTCGAAGAATGTCGATTGTCGTTTATTATCTAAATACTTATCAAAGTCGCTGGGGAATAGCATTTGTTGTTCATATTCTTGAGGCGAAGAAATTGATGCTCGGTAACAATATACGGAAGCAATTCTGCAGATTGACAAATAAGGATGATAAAAGAAATAAATATTTCATTCCGGGCCTTTCAAACAGTTACAAGAGAATTCGTGATTACAATGATAAGGAAAACCGATCAAAGCTGAGACTTTACATTTGAATATAACCCTATTACAAATTAACCCTACGCTAGAATGTTTTCGTAATAAAAAAAGGAAGGCGGGGCTAGAATAACACTTCTACCCTTCATCCATCGCTTCCTCAATGATTGCTCCACGCAGCACCAGATCGAGAGACAGGGAAGCAATCCCTAGAGAAATTATTCCACGCAATCTCGAAGGCAACATTCCTAAAAAAAAAACATCTTGAAGAAGTGGAGATCGAGTGCAGGAAAACTCCTCCAGCAGTTGACCCACTATCCGACCGGGTGGAGCGACAGGATACAAGAGTTTGAACCAGTCTCAAATTGTTGGAATCAGAGAGAGCTGGTCGCCTGCCGGTACCCCAGTCGTAATTATTTTCGCCTGTCGATACCCTAGTCGAAATCAGTTGCCAATAAAGGCAGACTAAGTAGTGAAGAAAAATAGTTCGAACCAGAACCTCGAACCATTTTATCGGGGATAAAAAATGAGACATAATGGGCAAAGGAAGTAAAATCCGGACCATACAGTCGATCAAAACAATTACAGAAACATGAAAATATGAAGGTAATTTCGGAACTATATATAGGGGAATAAATTTCGCATCAACGGTCTAGGTCTCATGAGATGAACGGCCACGATACAAATATTAAACGCTCTGACCGTTCCACTTCCCTAGAAATTAGGAACTGTTTGGAAGAAGAAAATGGCACGTGACAGTAAAAATTCAATCACAAAGTAAAACAAGCTAATGGCTAAGATGCGAGCAATAAATACGCCGACCGTTCCGCTTCCCGAAACTTCAGGAACTATGTGGAGAAATGAAGAAAGAGTCAAATCCAATAGTGCTCGAAATACTTGTAGCTTCAATTCCGATCGTCAAAGAGAGTTACAAAGAAAAACTCGGACTATAACTGACCAAGAAAGCATTATCAATAATTCGTCTAAGATCGACCGAGATTGGTAAATTGCTCTGTTTAACCAGATTAGAATGATTGTAAAAGATTAATCAAGAAGTTATTATTTCCGAATTTGATATATATTGAGGAATTACAAGTTACGAAAATATCAACTCCTATTACATATCGAGCTAATCTATTGATGCTAGTACATTTCACAATCCTACAAACATCGACAAAGACCAATATCTATATCCTAACCTGAGAGGAACTTTATAACCAGGCAATCCTATGAAATCTTCGACGGACGATGGTGTCCTTACTCAAATAGCAGGCGCCTGTCAAGCCAACAAGCTTTCGTCTCTATTCATGATTCTTCAAAAATGAGAGGGGTAATGCATCTCTTTCCTAGGTGAAACATGAATATTTTATTGAGGACGTCGATCCTCGAAGCACTACCCCTAACATCTTCAAGAAAGAACCAAACAAACTGCTGCATACCCTCGAAAAACTTGACGCCTGAGCCTCCCTAAACCACAAAAGGCCATGGGAGCTACTTGGGTCGTGGGTGGTCAGCAATGAGGCTTATTGGCCTCAAAGGTCGAGATAGAGTTCGCCTGCAGGTATCCTAGTTGAAGAAAAAGTACTAATCAGCTCACAATCCGCAAAAGTAGGTCCTAACTCGAAATTCAAAGCGTTGGGGCATGCAACGAGATTTTCTAACCAGCATGTTCGAAGGAATCTGCTTTCAACTAATTTTATAAGGATACAAAACGAAAGACCCCATTTATAGGTACAACTTTCAAAAATCCAAAGGTTAGCAAGGAACAAAAGGAACGATCAAGATCAGAAGACTGTTGCGCTTCCCTGAGAATTTAAGCGGGAAAAAAGGGTTGTCTGATAAGCGAAGTTATTATACAAAGATCGGAAATCAGGAACCCCGACGGTCGGGACCTCAAATTCGAACGAAGAAAGCAGTTTAAAATACGATTGAAAAAGAACACATCAAATCATACAAGAGAAGGCAATCCGAGAAATAAATAAGTTGTTACAACACATAGAAAATTGAAATGTCAGGAATTATTCATGATTACATGGAATTGAAACAATATAGCAAAACAGCAAGTCTGAAAAAAAGGACAACATCTAGAGAAGCTTATTATCGGAGAAAATCTTCCGAAGCTCAGCATTACGAGCCTCATACCCCGCTTCATATCCACGGTCGTAAGCCTCGTTTTCACGATGCTCGAAGTCTCGTTTCTCCTGCTCGTGAAGACTTTTTAGTTTCTCGAGCTCCTCATTCAGCTTCCTGTGGATTTCTTCTCCTTGTTCTTTAGCAGTCTTTTCTCTCTCTAAAGCGAGCTTCTCTGCAAAGACGCGGTCGAGTTCGGTTTTCTTCTCCTCCAGCTCTAGGGAAATAGCAGCATGCCGATTTGTTTCACGCTCAGCAAGCGTTTTAAGTTCGATAAAATCCTGTCCGGCCTATTAAAAAAGTTCAGTAAAGTAAAAAAAAAAAAAAATATATATATATATTAAACCTGAAACAGGAAGTGCGACCCAGACTCGAACACCTCTTCTATATTTCTCTCCTTGGACATGTCGGTTTCGGAAGAAGTAAGGTCAACCCGCAACAGACTATCTATGAGATCAGCTTTAGAAGCAGACCCGTCTTTTGACTCCTTGGGTGGGGAAGGAGTAACTTTCGGAGGAGCAGAATCAATGCGGGGTTCGGAAGGATTATCAATTCTTAAAGGTTCAGCAGAGGTTTCTCCACCAATATCCAACTTAGGTTTCTTGCTCAAACCCTCTGTAGGGGGGACGGGTGAAGAATCATCAGAGGATGGTTTGCTACCAATAGCAAGATTCTGCAAAGCTTCGATGGGAGTGACCCCATCGGGATAAGGCCTTTTGTTCGAAAAAGGAATGGGAGTTTTTTGTCTAACAGGGTCTTCACTCGAAGAATCGACAACTTTCGGGGAAGAGCCCCCGAGCGCAGCCTCAAGCTCTTCATCCAAAATGGACTTGTTGGAATTGCCCTTGGTTTGCTTTGATGAAGCGCTTTTCTCTTTCTTGATTTCCCCTCCTTTAGGAGCTTTTGGGGAAGATACAGAAGTTTTAGAAGATGATTTGGAGGGCTTGGCCTCCTTGGCAGGTTTTTGCTCTTTGGACGAGATTTTCTTCAAACCACCCAATAGCTGTTTGGGGTTGATAGCCTTGCCCAATATATTTTCCATTGTAAACGGGGAGTGAGTCGAGAAATTTGAAGAATGCAGAATATATATATGAGATGAGAATATACAAGTCATGCGAACCAGATCGTAAAGAAAACGAATCCGACTACAAAGAGAAAACGAATTACGGGCATATACATATATACATTTGATTCTTAACTACAAGACTATAGATCACCCCCTCCGGCATGTTCGAACCCAGTTTTCGGACCAACGCCATCTTCGCCACCATTGCCTATTGGATCAGTCTGCTCAACGGGTCAATCATCTTCCTTATTCGATTCGTCCTCTATGTTAGTATCTTCACTCTCCCCTGAGGCAGAAGGATGATCATAATCGGAGCGCTCGAGCAAATCTGGATTAGGCATCGGAACGCCAAACTCTTCAACTAAGGGGGCATAACGATGACTTTTCCAGTTCACAGTTCCTTGGGGTAATGACGAAGCTTTATAGTCCTTTCCTTCGGCATTTTTATAAGGATTCATATATAGAAGGTACTCTTCCATTTTGTCCGCGATCCTCTCGGCTGAAATCAATTGTTGAACCCCTTTATAAAAGATAGTTTGGAGGATTTCGCCAATCCTCATCCGAACTAAAGGATCGAAAACAGGGGAACCAAGGAATTTTCGTATGGCAGGGATCTCCGCCTCTTCTGCCCCTTGAGAATAAGCACGACCTGAATCTTGCTTGGTTAGCTCAAGTTCGATCTTAATTCTCTTAAGTTCATCTTCGAGTGCGCTCTTTTCTGTAACTACAGATAACAATTCTTCCTCCGCAGAGGAGGAACGTTTCGTACTTACTTTCTCCAGCTCTTCCTTCACTTGAGACAATTCTCGTTGACTCTCTGCCAGTTGAGATCGAAGGGTTTGATTATCAACGAAAATTTGCGCATACGCATCGTGAGCGTCCTGCGATTCCTGCTCTAACAATTCTAAGCGATAGGTCTGAAGAGCGAACAAATCCCCGACCTATGAAAAATTTTCGGTTAACAGTAAATGTTAGAGACTCTAAAGAAAGAAGAGAGTCAAAAGACAGATTTTTACCTCGTGATACGTTCGAGAGAAATCACTCAGAATCTCAAAATTACCCTTGACGGTTTGAAGCAGCATATCCCGCTTAAACCGACTAGCCATATAAATTCTAGTGGCCTTGTCGAATTCGTTCTCTCCACCTGAGTCCAGATTGGTTAGAATAGTCCGGTCTTCAGGGTATCCAGCAGCCCTGTTACCGCGGAAATGTTCATCCACAAAATCTGCCACATCAGGCTCCGACCTACCCTCTCGACATGGAACCGAGTCAGGACTCACACCAAAGGGTTTCACCCTCCTCGAGGGTCCTGGGTGGTCAGCATTCCTCTTTCGACTCAGGAGCTTCTCATACTCCTGAACACCCAGAATCCGGTTCCAGGAATGTTGACTATAGCCAACGGACGAAAGAGCAGAAGTATCGGGGGAAAACAGAGTTCGAAGAGGTCCAGCGGTGGCAGAGTTCAAGGAACTCATAGTACCAAGCCCTCTCCAATCGGGAATTGTAACTGGTATTTCCACTGAATTTCCGCCTAAATTACTTATATCCGCTCTTCTTTCGGAAGTATATGGTAACGGATCAAAGTAGAAAGGCGCGTCTCCAACCGAGCCGACAACAGAGAGTCGAAATTTCTCAATAATTCGACCTACAAAGGAAACACAGGGTGTACATGATTTAAACAAGAAGAATTGATCTGTCACACTTCAAGATAGGAATAAGCTAAAGACATACCCAGAGATAGTGGGGCGAGAGGCGGAACAACAGAAGCTGGCAAATCACTGAACTGCGGAAGGGATCCTTCGAAGGATTGATTGGAATATTTGATCGTTAGGGCAGGATAATCACAGTGGCTCAACCCAGCCAACCGCAAAACACCTTCCTGAATTAGGAGCTTGGTCTGGTAAGGATTGGACCGCAACTGCTCGAGAAATTCATCGGAAAGACGATGGTTGAGTTTCTCTTTAATCCTACGGGGACCATATGACCAAGAGTTTACGCCATCCCATCTATATGGTCTCGTTTTCGAGCTACCGTCTGATATTGGAACATCAGGGCCTTTCACAAAAAAGAATCTCCTTTTCCAACCTTTATTCTTTCCCGTTGTTATATTCGTAAGAAAAGGCCGCTTCGACCGCTGGCGGATGGACACAAACCCCACATTTGAACCCTTGCACAGGTCCATTTGGAATATTTGCCAAAAATTACTAAAGGAGGCCTCTCCCCCCTTTGCCTCCATAAGAGCGCTGAACGCTACTATATACGCAACAGACTGCGGGAGAAGCTGAGCAGGGGAAAGCGAAAAGAAAGTCAAGATGTTTCTGATAAGAGGAATGAACGGGATAGGCAAACCACTGGAAAATTGATTCTCGTAGAAGGCTTGACAGCCAGCCGGAGGCTCGGTAGCACGCTCGGAGTAAGAGGGAACGACGATCGAAAACCCCTTGGGAAGAAATTTCCCGAACTCCGCCTCAAGGTAAACACGATCCTTCTTTGAAAAATAACAGGAAGTTTGGTTAGCGGGAAGTTCTGACCTGTTCGAGGTGGCGGCGTCAGAAGGATGCGTATGTTTAAAAATCCTGACGAAGGCACCCTCGCCGATGCTGTGTTTCTCGACCACATTTTCCTCAAGATCCTCGATCGGGTCGTCATCCTCGTCTTCTTGACGAAACTCTCCATCTTCGTAATCGTCGACAAGCTTTAACAAAGGATCGAACTCTTGGTTCTCTCCGACCTTATTCTTACCCCTTGAACTTCTGGAACTGGACATTATAAATTGGGAAACGAATATACCAAAGTAATTGCTTTTTCGACTCGAATGCTCCGAGCTCAAGAAAGGGTGTGATATGTAAGTAATTTTTCAACGAGTCAATACATATATACGGGGTTAAAAAGGAAAAATTGCAAACGGGTCCCCGAGTGACCGCGACGGTTGAACTTACCCTGGGTAAAAATTTAAAGTTATCCTTCTGAGAATTGCATTTTTGATCCTTCACTTTTAAAATTGTGGGATATGCTCCTTGGAAATTATCCCTGGGTATCCTATTGATCCTTTAGGCCCATGGTCGGAAAATAAAGAAAGCGTTTGTTAAGGAATTGAAGGAAGCATCGCGGTAATTTATAACAAAGAACATAACAATTTAGAGCGTGCAACAATGGGTTTCTTATATATGCACTCTTTTTCCCTATCTCGGTTTTTATCCCAATGGGTTTTTCCGAGTTTGGTTTTTAATGAGGCATATCCGAAACATATTCTGAACGGCTCTCCTCATAACAGCGTGCAACATAGCTTATACTTCTTCGAGCGCAAGCTCCGCTTTCCGCTCGAGAAGTGGGGGAATATTGATGAGGGGTAATTTGGATCCCCTGTCCTCGCAAGCTCGAGGTAGATCGAATAGCACCAGATCCTGACCCCAGGAACGAAGAACCGACCCCGGGTTGTAAATAAACTGTTCCGAGCCTATAAAGAGAATCCGAGGTCAAAGGGCACCGTTGGGCCGAGCCCAGGCCCAAGCCCATCAATTCAGCTATAAATACCCCATGCATTTATGACTACGACACAACTTCCCAGGTGCTCTTCCTTCGAGACTGCTGCTCGGACTCACTTGGGAATAATAGCATAGGCTTTCTTATATGTATTTCACCCTCTAGCTTGTACGGCATCCAATAATGCTTGGATAGGATTCCCAACTCTTGTAAACTGTACTCGATCATTCTGAATATAATATTATTGATCTTTTATCTCCATTTAAATACATTAGTACGACATTTTACACCACCCTTATCGAACTAACGAAAATGCGTAAGATCAGATGCTATTGAAGCAGCAGAGTTAGCTGCTGCTATTGAAGAAAGTGCCAAGGACTCTCATGGTCCAAGGCAAGCTGGTGGTATAAGGATTGAAGAACCAAGTGATCCCACCAAGCCCAAACGAGTCATGCCAACTCCTGCTATTCAACCTAAGAGAAGATCAGAAGTAAAACTGGCATTGGAGATTGTCAGAGATAACCCTGAAGCATTTGATGAGTTCATTGCTAGGTTGGATGCTGAAAATGCAAAGATCACTCGTCTGACGATGTTCAATAAGGAGAAAGTCCATTACAACAGATGGAGGGACTATCGTCTGACAAAGAGTAAAGATCAGATTGCAAGTTGGAAAGCCTTCGCTGATGAAGAAGCCTGGGTGCTGAAGTGGCTTGAGACAGGTTCACTGATCCAAGCATTAGACTCAGAATTCTTTTTAGACAAATTGAGATTGAGAATTTGTCATATTGTGAAAGCTGAGGCTAAGAAGATATATGACTCAGTTCCTGAAGAGTATGCTGATGATGAAGACCTAAAGGAACGGTCAATAAGGTTGGCAGTTTCCCAAACTATGGAAACATGGGCCAAGAAGACTAGAAAGATGAAGGGACATCCAAGCTCCATGATTCCCCTTCCTAGTCTGAAGCAAATTGTGTATGGACTTGCTATCAGGCCATATGAAGAACTACCTGAGGATCCTGTATCTCCATTGTTCCCATTGATGACTTAACATGGATCACTCACAGGACTGCTTTGGATGATGCTGGAAAAGTGCACACTATTACTGAAGTTAAGAAAATCAAAGCACCTCCTGTTGATCAAAGTAAAGAGAAAGAAGGAACCTCTGATGTTGCTAATCAAGACAAAGGAAAAGAGGGTGTTTCTGACCCTGCTGATCAGAACAAAAAGACAGAAAAGGAAAGTACTTCTGATCTTGTTGATCAGAACAAAGAAAAGGAGGAAACCTCTGAGCCAGCTGATAAGGAAAAGGAAAACACTCCAAATCCAGCTGACCAGATCAAGGAGAAGGAAGATAGTTCTGCAAGAACTGATAAGACTGCGGAGAAGGAAAGTACTCCCAGTCAGGCTGAAGAAACCAAAGAAAAGGAGCAACCTACTGGTTCAGCAGATCAGATAACAGAAAACAGAAACTCTTGCCTTACCTCTTATTCCAACTAATGTTACTTCTACTTCTAATTATTTGCAGCCATCTCTGTTGGATTCAATTCAACAGATAATTTCAAGTTCAATGAAGGGATTAGAAGAGAAGATAACTGCAAATCTGTTGGCTGTCTTAAGTCAACCAACACAGAAAGCTGCTCCCATTCCTACTGATGTGATTAAAGACACTGCAAATAATGTGAAAGCTATCAGACAAGATATGGATGTAATTCAAGCCAGAACACAAAGCACATCTGCTGGTTGGAGGGACATTACAGAAACAGTTGAAATGGCTATTCAAGCTGAGGATGAAGCATTACAAAATATGATGAAGGACTTCAAGGCATCTACTGATATGGTTCTGGCAACTCAGATTCAGCTAGGTTGTTGGTCCCAAGTGGTCAGATGAGGTCTAGAGGGGGGGGGGGGGTGAATAGACCTCTGAAAATTTTTGAACTTAAAAACTTTTCAGTCTTCTGTCAGCAGACTAAGCTGATGAAGAACAGTAAGCAGACTAATCTGATCGTAAACAAATTTTGAACAGACGACTGACCACTCTTCTTACAGTGACTTAGCTGTTTTTCAGCAAAACATTTTTTCAGAGAGTATACTTGCAGCGGATTGTTTGAAAGTGTTTTTCACAAGTAAACTAAGTTCTAAAAGATTTTATCCCCAGTTTTCAAACTCCTTATAAAATCTTTTGTTTGATTCAAAGTGTTTAAAATGCAAACTTTAAAATATGCAAGAAAACTTTAAATGCAAGATAACACAAAGAATTTTTATAGTGGTTATATGGATGGAAATCCTTTAGTCCACTCTTCCAGATCACACAGATTCTGGGTTATACTATAATCACTTAGATTACAATATTTCTCCACTTACACCTAAACAACTAATGAAAAGGCTGTAAGCTCACAATAGGAGTTCACAAAGAAAACCTATCCTCTAAAGTAGAATCACTCACAAAGACGGATTCTAACTTCGCACAACACTCAGCTATTACAAAATCACTCAGATAATGTTTTTCTGATTTCTTCAACTGGGTTTCTGTCAACAGATGACTTCCACCAGACGAGTGAGCTGTTTGAGCTTTTGAGACTTAGAGAAATTCTGCTTCAAAATTTCGATCTCTGATTGTTGTTGTGTTTTTGCTCGATTGAAATTCAGCTCTATTTATACATGGAGATGAAAATATGACTGTTGAAGGCAAGTCACAAATCAAATCCATCCTTCAGCTCTTTTGAAACGGCTCTCTGCAGCAAACCGTACAGTGTACAGTACTTTTCTGTCCATCACATTTAATGCTGCATTAAATGCACTCTGCTGATCCGAGGATATCTTCAATCATTTGTCATTACTACCCTTCTCTTTCAGCATTTATTACACCAGGTGCATTTATTACCGTTGAACTGATCTCATGATCTCTTCCACTCTGCTGATCGAAGCAACCCTTCTGATAGGTACTCTGCTGATCAAATACTGAACTCATCTGATTTGACTCGGCTGATGACCTACCCTTCTGTTTGCTGTTTCAGCAAGAGATCACTAGTCTTCTGGTCTTTGAACTCTTCTGATATCTTCCTTGCTTGTTCAAAGATCTTTCTAAGGGAACTAAGCTTTCCATACTTAGCTGATTATGATGTTTTGGAAATCATCAAAACCTTCCCTTAAATTTTGACTTCTTTCATCTTCATCTTCATCCAACAATTTCCCCCTTTTTGATGATGACAAAACTCCAGCTAAGTACCTGTACCTAAACTAAAGTTTTGATCCTCAAAAATTTCTGAGATAGAAATAGTATGTTGGATTTAAACTTGCAATTTTATAGATGATTAAATTTATTACATATTACAAGTTTTAAGGAGTGAAAGATGCAAAGTACTTTAAAAGATTACAAGGATTTTAAGATAAAGAAATCTAGTCTAAGCTAGTCTTCTTCCTTCTTCTCTTCTTCAGCTTCCTTGTTCTCTTTTTCAGATTCTTCATCAGATGACTTAGAAGTCTCAGCTTCCAGCTCTTCAAAGAACCTTTTTCTTAGCAGCTCTATCTTTTTATATTTTACATCAGGGTCAAGCTGTTCTTCAGCTGAATCTTTGGCAGCAGCTAGTTCCTTATCAGACTTGGCTTTTGCTTTAGATTCTTCAAATTCAGCTTGCTCTTCTTCTGTAATTCTTCATCTGTTGGTCTGCTTGATTCTCCCATATTTCTTTCAGTGTCACCATCAGATTCTTCCAACACTTCAGTTGCTTCAGCTTGGTTATCTTCTTCCTTTTCAAGAGAAGGACCAACTTTCTTCTGTCCAAATACCCTTTCTTCCCCCTTTTTGTCATCATCAGCAGGGTTGATTGGATATTGTGGCACAACTGGTGTAATTAGAAGTGAATCACAGAGAAGCTTGATGTTCTCTTCTATAGCATTGATCTGAGCTTGCTGTTTGAGTTGATTGGCCTTAACAGTTCTGACTTCCTTGAGCAAGTTGATGGAATAGTGCCCAGCAAGCCAATCTAAATTAGCTTGTTTGAGGACTATCTTCTTATGGTTTATAATTAATACGCCCGTTTATTCATAGTACGTGAATTAAACAATGGCCAACTTCATCTCTCGCGAACCTATCTAAGCGATTGGATGAAATCCTGAGTTCACAATAGACTATGGGACTATACACTTCAGTACTGAGTGCACTTATCATGAAACAGTCTCAAAGGTCGTGATCTCGAAAACGTTCCAAGTCATAGATTCATATCGAGACGGGGTATCGAATGAATCGTCAAGACTTGTACGATTATGCATGATTCACATGGAGTGAATTTGTTGTAGTTTCATGAACAAGGCATTTGAGGCCAGTGCATATGACTAGGTGGTTCGATAGAGGATCGAATGCATCGAACGACCCGAACAGAGAAACCCATTGTGGAAGCGCATGTCGCATATCGGTGATGGGATGTTTCTCAAGGATTATAATAGTGTACGATTTAGTCCTTAGACTTGAAGTGCTAGGGCGAATTCGGTGCATGAAAGTGCGTGCTTTGATTTAGGTATAGGCCACTTAGCTTGGTCATAACATGCCTAAGTTGGGTGCGTACGGAAGTGTACGCGAGTGGTTAGTACTAAGAAAGGATCCATCGACTCATCCTGATAAGGTGGGAGAATTTCCTGTACGTTCTTCGATAATAGTTCCGAGAAACCCGTGGCCACGGTCAGTGACGAATTTGGAAGGGGCTTCCAAATTTAGCAGTCACACTGGAATTACTATCCTGAATTAGAAAGTACAGAATCGAGATAATTAGAGGTGCCGATCAATTCACACACCCTAGGTCTCGGTCGGGAAATCAGTCATGGAAGGACCGTATGTACATGGCAGTTATAATAGGTGAGGTTCACAAATATCAATTCACCTGAAGTTGGGCTTCATGGGCTTGTGGCTAGACATCGACCATGAAGTGTAGGTACTCCTGAATTAATAAGGAAATTAATTCTGGAGTGGTCAATTAAAGATAGTTTAAAGTTGATCGGAGCATTTAATTGCTCGTTAATTAAATCACGAGAGTCGTGGGCCTACTGCCAATTGATGGTGAACCCAGAGGGTCACACACAATACAATTGGACAGTGACAGTCATTAAGGGAAATGTGAATGATTTAAAGTTGTTAAATCAAAGTTATTGAATTAAAGCATTAATTCAAGTAAGAGATTATTAATTAGATATTTAATTAATTAATGTTCAATTAATTAATTAAGGGTTATCTGATTAATTATGAAATTAATTAAAGTGGTTAATTAATTAAGTTGGAAGAATAAATTTTATTGGTAATTTTCGGATTAGCCAATTAAATAAAGGGGGTCGATTTGTGATTATCACAAATTAAGTGATAAGGGGCGATTTTTAGAGATAAGGAAAAGGAAGTTTTTAATCTTGGAAGATAAGCAAGAAGAGATATATCAAATCTTAGATTCCTAATTAGATAAGGAAGAAAAGATTTGATAGACAAGGAAGAAGATATCTTATAGGAGTAGGACTCTTCTCCTATAAATACTTCTTCTCCTCTCTTCATTCAAAAAAAAAAGGGAGACTGAAAGCACAAGAGAAAACCCTGCGAAATTTTTGAGAAAAACAAAGTAGCCGATTTTTGAGAGAAGAAAAATCTGATTTTCGAAACAAGTTTTAAAAATTGCAAAATCGCCCCAAACAATTTCACCCGAACCCTAGTCGCCCATCCTAGCTCGGCCGAACCTAACCTGGCCGATCCAAGCTTGGCCGAACCAAATCCAGCCGCATAAGCCCTGCGTGTTTGGTCTTCCTCCAATTGATCTCCAAACCCGAACCTAGATCAAAGTCCTGATCAAGTTCAGAAGTACCTTTGTTGACAAACTTTCAAGTTCCAGTTCTTAGCCTACGACTTGGAAGTGTTGCTACAATCCAGTTGGTGTGGATACATTCTGGAGGTGAGACACTTGGATCACTATATTGTGAATCGAACATGAAGCCTGGAGGTAACCACCACCGAGCTGTGGTGAGGTAATTTCGATTAACCCCCTATGTTTTATTTATGCTTGCGTTCGTTTCTTGCTTTTCGTATACATAATATGGAGACTTTATTTATGGGACTGTGGGTGTGTCTTGAAAAATTTTAAATTCCGCACTCTGTTGTATTGACAATCGAGGCACAAACCCAACACAAGTCTTCTCCTTGATCACCCAATTGAATTTGAGTTCCCAAAATCCAATTTGATGAAGCAGTGAAGTCTTTCATCATATTTCCTAGGACTTCATCTTCTGCTTGGAGGGCCATGTCAACTGTTTGTTCAATCTGTTTCCAACCTTCAGTAGTGCTCTGAGTCCGTCTTCTAAGTATATCCATATCTTGACAGATGGATTTAACATTATAAGCAGTGTCTTCTATCAGATCGGTTGGGGCAGCAGCAGCTTTCTGACTTGGTTGGTTGACAGCAGCTATCACTTCTGCAGCTAATTCTTTCTTCATATCCTTCAGAGAATTGATGATCATTTGTTGGATGGAATCCAACAGATTTGTTTGAATATTCTGAGAAGTTGAAGGCATATCTGTTGTAGCAGCAGGTGTTTCTTTGATACGTTGCTCTGATGGTTGAGTTATCAATGCAAGAGACTGATCTGCTGAAATATCAGCATGGCTTGGAGTACTTTCCTTCTCCTTAGCTTGATCATCTCCTTCAGCAGCAACTTCTTTGTCCTTCATCTGATCTGCTGGAATTGCTTCTTCCTTCTTTGAGTCATCAGCAGCATCAGACTTATCACCTTGTGCTTTGTTCTGATCAGATGGGTCTGATGTACCCTCTATTTGCTTTGGTTGATCAGAAGACTCTGCTTTCTCTTTATCAGCAGGTGATATAATCTTCTTGACAGTTTCAACTGTCTTCATCATTCCTTCATTATCCACTGCTGACCTGTTAGAAATCCAAGTAAAATTATCAAGTGGAATAAAAGTGGATGTAGGTTCCTCAGGCAACTCTTCATAAGGTTTGATATTTGGCCCGTAGACAATGTGTTTGATGTTAGGAAGAGGGACCAATGAGCTTGGTTGTCCCCTTAACTTCCTTGACTTCTTTGCCCAAAGCTCCATTGCTTGAGCAATTGCCAACTTAATTGATCTTTCTTTGAGGTCCACTGATTCATCAAAATCTTCAGAGATGGACTCAAAGATCTTCTTGGCTTCAGCTTTGACTATATGGCTTATTCTCATTCTTAACCTGTCCAAAAAGAATTCTGAATCAAGTGCTTGAATGAGAGAACCTGTCTCAAGCCACTTCAATACCTATGCTTCTTCAACAGCAAAGGCTTTCCATTTGGTCATTTCAGCTGGACTCTTTGTCAGTCTGAATTCCCTCCACCTGTTGTATCTGATCTTCTCATTATTGAACTGTGTCAGGCGGTTGACCCTTTCATTCTCAGCATCAAGCCTTTTTAGGAATTCTTCAAAGATAGCAGGATCTTCCCTGACAATCTCCAAAGACAGTCTAATTTCTTCTCTCCTCTTTGGCTTTGTCTTAGGTGCAGGCATAGCTGGTATTGGTTTGTTTGGATCCCTTGGTTCACCAATAGTTATCCCACCAGTATGCTGATGTCCATGAGCATCCTTGGTGCTTGCTTCAATAGCAGCAGCCAACTCTGCTGCCTCAACAGCATCCCTTTGCTCTTGGGTCATTTTGCTGGCTTCTTCCTCCAGCCTTTTTAGTTCTAGGCTCTTCAGCCTTTCCTCCTCTGCTTTCTCTGCAGCTATCCTTTGCTTTTCAGCATCATCCAATCTTTTCTTTTCTGCAGCAGTTACATAAGTTGCAGTTTTGCCAATCCTCTTTCTTCTAGATTCAGGGCTCTCAACTGCTTGAATAGGGGTTGCAGCAACTGGAGTAGGGTGCAGCAATAGTATTTCTCCCTCTTGTGTTGTACTAGTCTGCTGTTTCTTTTCTACATCAGCAGATAGTGCAGCAGTCGAGTCTTCTGTTGACACTCCAACTTCAGAAACAACTTTAGCTTCAGCAGCAGCAACTTTAGCAGCTTTAACAGCAGGTTCTTCAATTTGCAATGGCCTTTCTGCTTCTGTTGTTGTTTTTCTTACTGTTGCTACAGGTTCTTCAGAGAAATTTACCTTTCTCTTTGCCTTGGACTTAGGAATTTTCTTGGCAGGAGGTTTTGCAGTAGGAGGTCCCATTGCCTCACTCCTAGTCCTTAATCTTTTCAACCTTTGAAGAGGAATTTCCTCCTCAGATTCAGTTCTTTCAGGTGATGAGCCTGTTTCCATATTTTCAACTTCAATGGTGAAGTCATCTATTACTTTTTGAGGAACTTCAGCTTCAGGTTGTGCTGATCCAGCTATAACAGTAGACTGTGTTGTTGGCTCAGCAGATTTACTTGTCTGACCCACCTTCTTGCTCTTCTTAGAAAGGGTCTTTTTGGATTTTGCAGGGGCTTTTCTTTTAGGTTTCTCCACTATTTGTCTCACTGGCTCGTAGAGTTTGAATTCTTTACTACCATGAGTTTGCTTCCCACCACCCATAGGGCATTGTAGTGAGGCAAACAGATTACTCAGCAGAATAGCATGAGAGTGCCTTTTGTCACTTAGCAGCTCATAGACGTGAACAGCCCAGTTAACCTTTAAACCGTAGTAGATACACACCATTGTGTAGTATCTCCTTCTGGGTAGCCCATCCAGAGAGCTTGTGCTGCAATCCAGTACCTTGGCAATAATATCAGCAAACCTCTGATATTCATCCTTCAGCTGGGTCTTCATCAAAGTCCCAGTCATCTCTTCTCCTTCCTTCGCACAAATAGCCCAAAACTCTTCTTCCTTTTCAGACCCAAGGTCTGTCACATCTCCTCCCTTGTTCGTCAGCTTATAAATTTCACTAAGAACAGCAGCAGATACAGCAACCTTCTTACCACCGATGACGGCAGTCATAACAGTGTCATCGCTGTTGAATTTTCTGGTCATGTAGAAATGGTATACATCTTCAAGGTAGACCCTATCTTCGTGTGCTTCCAACACTGGGACCAGAGAAGCCTCTTTGATTTTCTCCATCAATGAGCGCATCAAATCAGTACCCGAAAAGTGGAATTTGCTGTAGTTTAGATATCTTCCGTCAATAATCTTGTCCATTTCTGAGATTAGTGAGTGGATTCTGCAAAAGAACAGTGAACTTTCGAAGCAAGAGGGTTTGAGAGTTAGAGAGTTTGAGAGTGTTTGTGTGCGTAAGACGACTAAACTGTTTAGATCGGATTTTATAGTTTTCCTTTTGATTAGGTTTTCGTGATTTATCAGAACCGTTGATCTAATCTGACAGTTTTTAATCGTGCGGATGAGAGTCGCGGATTTCAATTTTATTATTCTAATGTCAGATGGGCGGGAAACACTATCGACACTAATCTGTTACTTATAAAAGCGCGTTTCTGAAGATACGTTTTATGACCATGCTTATATAAGATATCAGATGAGTAGAGTTTAACTTATCTGACAGACGGTGATCTGTTATCTGATATTACTAGAGAATGCCAATAGCTAGTAATCTTCCTCTGCTGTTTGTCAATCCAGCAAGATAAAATAATCTTCAATCTTCAAGAATTAAGAACACGTCTTCTTGATAACTTAACTTCAACTAACTGACATTAACAGATTTCATCTTTTAGAGCAGAAGTACCGCTAGTCTTACACGTTCCCCCTGTCTTTAAGATTTCATAAGTTAACTAGTCTGTTGAAGGTTAATCCTTGAATAAAGTAACTGATGACTAAGCTGTTGAACTCCAGTCTTCTGATGAGTTCCCCCTCAGCTTATGCATCCAAATTAAGTAGTCCTAACTCAGCTCTTAGAGTTGAGAACCTTGCTTCACTCAGAGGTTTAGTGAAAATATCAGCAATCTGATTGTCTGTATGAACATACTCAATCAAAACATTACCTTTTTCCACATGATCTCTAATGAAATGATGCTTGATCTCAATATGTTTAGTCCTTGAATGACTTGTAGTGTTCTGAGTAAGTGAAATTGCACTTGTATTGTCACAGTAGATTGGTATTCCACTGATTTTGATGTTGTAATCTTCTAGTTGATGCTTCAACCAAAGTATTTGTGCACAGCAAGCTCCAGCAGCTATATATTCAGCCTCAGCAGTAGATGTAGAAACTGAAGTCTGTTTCTTACTCATCCATGAGATCAGACGACTACCTAAGAACTGACAGGCACCTGTTGTGCTCTTTCTGTCAATCTTGCAGCCAACAAGGTCTGAATCTGAATAACCAATGAGCTCAAATCCAGATTCTCTAGGATACCACAATCCCAATTCTTGAGTGCCTTTAACATACTTCAATATTCTTTTGGCAGCTAAGATATGAGATTCTTTGGGGTTTGATTGAAATCTTGCACAGACTCCAACTGAGTACATTATATCAGGTCTGCTTGCTGTTAGATACAACAATGAACCAATAATGCCTCTATATTTGGTAATGTCTACTGATTTGCCATCTTCATCTTTATCCAAACGAAGACTTGTAGACATAGGAATTGTAGCAGTAGAGCTAGTTTCCATACCAAATTTCTTGAACAGATCTCTTGTGTATTTTGTTTGGCTGATGAGTATTCCATCAGGCAACTGTCTAACTTGCAATCCAAGAAAATAATTAAGTTCACCCATCATGCTCATTTCAAACTTATTCTGCATCAGCTTGGAGAACTTATCACACATCTGTTGGTTAGTTGAACCAAAAATAATATCGTCCACATATATTTGCACAAGTAATATATGATTTTCCCATTCAATAGTGAACAAAGTTTTATCTACTTTACCTTTTCGAAATCCTTTAAGTAAAAAAAATCAGATAGGGTATCATACCATGCTCTTGGAGCCTGTTTCAGTCCATAGAGGGCTTTCTTCAGACGATATACTTTGTCCTCTTCTTGATAGACTTCAAATCCAGGGGGTTGTTCAACATATACCTCTTCTTGCAGTTCTCCATTGAGAAAAGCAGACTTCACATCCATCTGATAGACAGTGAAGTTCTTGTAAGCAGCATAGGCTAGAAACAGTCTGATTGTTTCAAGTCTTGCTACTGGTGCAAAAGTTTCATCAAAGTCAATTCCTTCATCTTGACAATAACCCTTGGCCACTAGTCTTACTTTATTTCTGGTGACAACACCATCTTCATTCATCTTATTCCTGAAAACCCACTTAGTGCCAATGACTCTTTGATGACTTGGTCTAGGAACTAAGTACCAGACTTCATTCCTTTCAAATTGATTCAACTCTTCTTGCATGGCTTCAATACAGAAGGAATCACTGAGAGCTTCTTCAATTTGCTTAGGCTCTATTTGAGATAGAAATGTGACAAACATGGCATCTTGTGCAGCAGCTCTTCTTGTTTTCACTCTATCTAAAGGATCACCAATTACTAATTCAGGTGGGTGATTCTTGAGCCATCTGAGATCAGGTTGCAAATCAGGATGTTGTCCTCTGTCTTGATCTTGCAACACTACTGTTGGAGTTCCAGTAGTAGTCTGTTGAACATTTGTAGTCTGTTGAACAGTCTCTGGTCTGTCAGCTGTTATCAACTCGTCTGTTAGACAATCAGCACTGTGATTTTGAACAGCACTTGAGTTTGTAGCTGAACTGAGATTAGGTAGTATGATGGGAACATATTCTTCATTTCTTCCAATGTCCAACTTCTGTAAATCAGCAGACAGGTCTTGATTAACACTTTGATTCTTTTCAGAAGATTGACTTGGCTCATCAAATACTACATGGATAGATTCTTCTATTAGTAATGTTCTTTTGTTAAACACTCTATAAGCTTTACTAACAGATGAGTATCCTACAAAGACAGCTTCATCAGCCTTTTCTGCAAATGCAGTAAGGTGATTTTTCCCATTATTCAATACAAAACATTTACAACCAAAAATCTTAAAGTAATGAATGTTTGGTTTTCTGTTGTTCCAGACTTCATATGGAGTTTTGTTATGATTTTTGTTGATCATACATCTGTTTTGGGTAAAGCATGCTGTATTTGTTGCTTCTGCCCAAAATCTTTGAGGCAGTTTAGCTTCAGCTATCATGGTTCTGACAGCTTCCTTTAGTGTTCTGTTTCTCCTTTCAGCAACACCATTCTGTTGAGGGGTTCTTGCAGCTGAATACTCATGATGTATTCCTTTTATGCTACAATACTCTTCAACAGTAGAGTTTGTAAACTCTGTCCCTCTATATGATCTGATCTTCAATATTTTGATGCTCTTCTCATTTTGGATCAGTTCCATCAGATTGGTAAGATGTTCCTTGGTTTCACTTTTCTTTTTCATGAAAATCACCCAAGTATATCTTGAATAATCATCCACAACAGCTAGGCAGTATTTCTTTCCACCATTGCTGACTGGATCAATGGGTCCAAATAAGTCCATATGCAGTAGCTCCAATATTCTTCCAGATGATTGGTGCTTCTTTTCTTTGAATGATGACTTGATTTGTTTCCCTTTCTGACATGCATCACAGAGCTTGTCTTTGCTCATGACTGCTTTTGGAATCCCGTCTACCAAATCATTCTTGATTAATCTGTTTATGGTCTTGAAGTTTAAATGATTCATTCTTTTGTGCCATAGCCAGCTAACTTCACTTGGTGCAGATGCCACCAAACAAACACTTGAATTCTTGTCAGCAGAATTCCAGTCGACTATGTAGACATTTCCTTGTCGTCTTCCAGATAAAATTACCTTCTTTGTACCAATTTGTTCAACATAGCACTTATCTGATGAGAAGATGACTGAATATCCTTTGTCACAAAATTGACTTATGCTCAGCAGATTATACTTTAGGCCTTTAACATATGAGACGTCAGATATCTCTATGTTTCCCTTGATTATTCTTCCTTTAGCTTTAATCTTGCCTTCTTTGCTGTCTCCAAATGTAACACTTGGACCATCCACAGCAATTGCATCAGTCAGCTCATGTATGTTTCCACACATGTGTCTTGAACATCCACTGTCCAAGTACCAAATCTTCTCTACTTTACTCCTACTCCTAATCCTAACCTACAAAACAAAAGTAAAATTGTTTTAGGTACCCTTATTGAGAGGGTCCTGAAGGATTAGTTCCACCTTTGACAACCCAAGATGTTGATGTCTTAGGCTTCTTAGGCTTCTGAGATTTAACAGGAGTATGAACAGCTTCATTTTTACCATAATTATCAGATAAGTCATGTTGATGATCAGTATGATAAGAATAATGTTCATAAGCAGGGTAAGGTGCATGATATGCAGGATATGCATGCATTGGATGAGCAGGATAAGGTGCATAGTAACTAGGAAATTGAGGTGCATGATACATAGGATGATATGCAGCAGGTTGCACATAATATGACTCATTTCCATACCAAGCATTTTGTTTTTTCTTGTTTTTATGCTTCTTTGGTTTACTAGATGCTTGCTCAAATGATTTTGACTTAGTTTTACCACTAGTTTGATTGACTTTAGTTTTATCAGCAGACTTCTTAGGACTCTGCTGTTTGGTCTTACTAGTCTGATTTCCTACACTAGGCTCTTTGCTCTTTTTAGCCTTAGGAGATTTCTTCTCCTTTACCACTTTCTCAGTTGAGGTAGGTCTAGCAGTTTGAACATACAGAATGACCTTACTATTGTCAGCAGAAATGAATTTTTCAGTATGATTCAACTCTAGTTTATCCTTTTCTAAAGGTGTCTCCTGTTTCTTAGATGTATGCATGGATGCAACAGTTGACTTATCATGAGACTCAATAATTTTCTCAAGTTCCATGATTTTTCCTTTATAGACCTCACATTCAGCTTTCAGAGATTCATGCTCTTGCTCAAGCTGTTTATATTCAACTGATTCTTTTGGCTTTTCAGCTAGAAGTTTCAGTGAACTATTTTGCTCTTTTAGCAAGTTCATCTCTTCCTTAAGCTTAACAAATTCTCCAGCAATAGTAGTATTATTCAACATCATTTGCTCTAGAGAATTAAACAGTTCATTTTCTTAAGGAGTTACCTCATCCTCTGAGTCATCAGATTCCTTTGCCATCAGGCACAGGAGAGCAGGTTTTTATTCATCAGACGATTCTTCATCAGACGAGTCTGAGTCTGAATCAGATGAGTAGACAGCAGCTAGCTTTTCTGCTTCTGCCATCATAGCCTTGCCTCTCTGATGCTTTCTTTCTTTTCTCATTTTCTTCTCCTCTTCAGTGTATTTTTCTGCTTTTGGATATGGGCAGTCTTTGATGAAGTGTCCCAATTTCCTGCAGTTGTAACACATTAGTTTTGCTTTATAATCATCTTTATCCTGAGAAGAAAAGTTAGGTTTAGAAGTAGAAGCATTGTTGTATTTGTTCTTCATTTTTCTTTTGTAGAACTTCTTGAAGTTATTCATCAACAGTGCAACATCTCCAGCTGTGTACTCCTTTTTGTTGAGTAGAGTGGCTTCATCAGATGAGTCCACTTCTTTGCTTTTCTGTGCTGGTCTTCTGGTGTTTTCAGCAGCAACAAGTGCAGCTGTGGGTCCTGAAGTTGAGGTTTCTTCAATTCCCATCCTAGGCAGTTTATACTCGAATGCCTTGAGTACAGAAAACAGCTCAGTAAGAGAGATTTTTCCCAAATCCCTTGATTCTTCCATTGCTGTCACTTTCATGTTGAACTTTGGAGGTAGAGCCTTTAGTACTCTGACAGTGATCTCTTTGTCAGTGAAGGTCTTTCCCAGCTTTAAGACTTCATTCAGAGTTCTGGTGAATCTGGTATCCATTTGATCAATGGTTTCTCCAGACTTCATCTTGAAGTTGTCAAGTTTCTCCAAGGCAACAGTGAGCTGATGCTCTTTTATTGCATCATTGCCTTCGCTCATATCTCTGACTTTGTCCCACATCTCCTTTGCAGTCTTGCAATGTTTGACCTTGTCAAACCGATCATTATCCAGGGCTTTAGTCATGATGAATCTCCCAACTTTATCAAGATTGAAAAGCTTAATTTCTTCAGGAGTCATCTCATGAAGGTCTTTTTCCACAACCGTATCTACTTCATTTATTTTTATGGTCTTTGTGAATCTGAATGGACCTTTAATGATACATGTGTACATGTTATCATTGTAGGCTGCTAGAAAGATTTCCATTCTAATCTTCCAGTCTTCAAAGGACATACCAGCAATGTGGGGAACATGGCTGATACAATCCATTTTTCAAAAAGTTTTGATTTTTCAAAAAGATGCTCTTTTGAAAAGTTTTAAAAACCTTTGAAAAACACTTGGATCAAGCTCGTTGATCAGGCAGTTGATTCTAATGAACCACCTGCTCTGATACCACTTGTTGGTCCCAAGTGGTCAGATGAGGTCTAGAGGGGGGGGGGGTGAATAGACCTCTGAAAATTTTTGAACTTAAAAACTTTTCAGTCTTCTGTCAGCAGACTAAGCTGATGAAGAACAGTAAGCAGACTAATCTGATCGTAAACAAATTTTGAACAGACGACTGACCACTCTTCTTACAGTGACTTAGCTGTTTTTCAGCAAAACAGTTTTTCAGAGAGTATACTTGCAGCGGATTGTTTGAAAGTGTTTTTCACAAGTAAACTAAGTTCTAAAAGATTTTATCCCCAATTTTCAAACTCCTTATAAAATCTTTTGTTTGATTCAAAGTGTTTAAAATTCAAACTTTAAAATATGCAAGAAAACTTTAAATGCAAGATAACACAAAGAATTTTTATAGTGGTTATATGGATGGAAATCCTTTAGTCCACTCTTCCAGATCACACAACTTCTGGGTTATACTATAATCACTTAGATTACAATATTTCTCCACTTACACCTAAACAACTAATGAAAATGCTGTAAGCTCACAATAGGAGTTCACAAAGAAAACCTATCCTCTAAAGTAGAATCACTCACAAAGACGGATTCTAACTTCGCACAACACTCAGCTATTACAAAATCACTCAGATAATGTTTTTCTGATTTCTTCAACTGGGTTTCTGTCAACAGATGACTTCCACCAGACGAGTGAGCTGTTTGAGCTTTTGAGACTTAGAGAAATTCTGCTTCAAAATTTCGATCTCTGATTGTTGTTGTGTTTTTGCTCGATTGAAATTCAGCTCTATTTATACATGGAGATGAAAATATGACCGTTGAAGGCAAGTCACAAATCAAATCCATCCTTCAGCTCTTTTGAAACGGCTCTCTGCAGCAAACCGTACAGTGTACAGTACTTTTCTGTCCATCACATTTAATGCTGCATTAAATGCACTCTGCTGATCCGAGGATATCTTCAATCATTTGTCATTACTACCCTTCTCTTTCAGCATTTATTACACCAGGTGCATTTATTACCGTTGAACTGATCTCATGATCTCTTCCACTCTGCTGATCGAAGCAACCCTTCTGATAGGTACTCTGCTGATCAAATACTGAACTCATCTGATTTGACTCGGCTGATGACCTACCCTTCTGTTTGCTGTTTCAGCAAGAGATCACTAGTCTTCTGGTCTTTGAACTCTTCTGATATCTTCCTTGCTTGTTCAAAGATCTTTCTAAGGGAACTAAGCTTTCCATACTTAGCTGATTATGATGTTTTGGAAATCATCAAAACCTTCCCTTAAATTTTGACTTCTTTCATCTTCATCTTCATCCAACATAGGTGACCAAAGATAAGTTGTTTTCAATAGAATGGAAGCTTTTGAGGCCAATCAACTAAGACAGCAAGCTCAACTTGATGCTATGGAAGAAAACATCAAGCTTCTTTGTGAATCACTCCAAATTACACCAGTCTTACACAAGTATCAAGTCAACCCTGCTGATGATGACAAAAAGGGGGAAGATAAGGTACCTGGTGAAGAAGAAATAGTTAGCCATAAAGAAGATGAAGCTGAAGATGGTAACTCTTTCTCCAAGACTGCTGAAATGGATGATACTGAAGTACTGGAAGAATCTGCTGCAGATGAGAATGCTGATGAAGAAAATGAAGGAAACAGCAGACCAATAGATCAGATTGATGAAGAAGAAGGTGAAGCTGATGAAACTGAAGCTGAAGCAAAAGCTAAGTCTGACAAAGAGATAGCTGCTGCTAAGGACTCGGCTGAAGAACAGCTCAACCCTGATGTTAAGAAGAAGAAGTTGGAGCTATTAAAACAAAAGTTCTTTGAAGAATTGGAAGCAGAGACTTCCAAACCTGTTGAAGAAGAAGAAGAAAGCAAGGAAGGAGAAGACAAGACAGAAGACTAGTCTAGTCTAGATCACTTATGTTTAAATCCTTGTAATTTTTTTTTGCACCTCTCATCTGATTGAACTTGTAATATGTAATCCTTTGCAAATCTATAAAAGTTCAAGTGTTTTATCCAATAAACTATTTCTATCTCAGAAATTTTTTAGGATCGAAACTTTAGTTTAGGTACAGGTACTTAGCTGAAGTTTTGTCATCATCAAAAATGGGGAAATTGTTGGATGAAGATTGTAACACCCCGTAAATTTAAAATATTTTAAAATAAAGTTATTGAATTAATAACCCGATTTTGTGTGGCGTATTTTATTTTTAATAAACATAGTATTTTTTTAAACCTAAACGTACAATTAAAATTTTCGAGCACAAAAAAAATTGAACTCTATTTTGTGCTTTGTGTGCATTAATTATTTCTTATGAAATATTGGACTTAGAAATAATTTGAAAAACATGTCTATTGCATTTTAAAAATATTGGGGTCATTTTGTTATTAGGTTGGACCAAAGTGTGCGAAAAAATTTTGATTTAGGGGTTATTTTGCACTTTTCGAAATTTTGGGGATCAAAAGTGCAAAAACCGCCAATTTTCCTCCCTTGGCTGATCATGCCATGATTTCTCCTACTTGTAGTTCAAAAATCAACCCTTGGAGACATGGAATAGACCCTATTATGTATAATCATGCCCATACCCCTTCTCCATTGACACCATACCCCTATCTCCAATCAAACACTCCACCCCTTTCCCATTCAAACACTTCACCACTCTTTTTATCCACCAAAATCAGATTTTATGTCTCCCCTTCACCATTTGTCTTCTTAAAGAAAATAAGAGAGAGAGAGATAGAAGAGGCAACACAAAGAAAATTTTCGGATACACACAGCACAGTCTCGGTTTTTCCACCATTCCGCCTTCGTCCACCGTTGGATCGTGCCCAAATTTTTCTTGAAGGTTCTACACACATGGGGCTACATATGGACCGTTCGGATCATCGATTGGATCTCCCAGAGTGAATCGGCAGTCATTAGAAGTTGGGGAAAAGTAAGGATTTGAGGGCTTTTGTTATGAACCACCACCGGAGCCGCCACCACTGCCACCGGAGATGCAACCACCACCCTCGGAGGTCTGGAAATGAAGAGAGTTTCACCACCTTCGTTGCTTTGGGTAAAAATCCGTCTATGCATGTGTTCTTTAATATTTGTGACTTTACATTCTTTTCTTCATAGTATATATTAAGAAGTTTAGTTTATCCTTATAGCTTTCGTGATAAGTTGTTGAGTTTATATTTAATATTAGATATTTAATGTGACTTTAATTTGGTTAAATATTGCTTATATGTTTGGATCTTGATTTATTTTTGTGAGAAAGTTATTGGTTTTAATTTCCGAAACTTTGGGGGGGTATTTTTGAAAGGTTTTAAAAGTTGAAGGGCTTAGGTTGCGATTCTTGTTGGGATTAAAAAGGGACTGAAAATATAAGTTTTTGTTTGATATTTGGTTAGGTCTACTTGAAAAGCATTTTTTTTAAAGTTGTTCCGATATTTTGCAAAAATGGGAGTTTTTGAAACATTTGGGGTTATTTTTGTAAATCTGAAAATAAGGGGTTAAAGTTGCTGTTTTTACATGGTTCTTTTATAAACTCTTGATTAATTGATTTGAAGTAGTGTTTTATTAATTTTAGTTATAAGATTGAAAATTTGTAAATTTTTCCGAAGAAAATTTATAATTAAAGAACTTCTTGTTTCTTAATGTTAGTTTGTGAAAAAAAAATTTTATTAAAACTTATTGTTAATCTTAGTTTTATATTGAAATTATGCTTGATTATTTTTAAATTATTGCTTAAATGCTTGAATCTTGAATTATTTTTTTCAAGAAAGTTGATTTTTCTATGTTTTCAAAACTATGAGGGTATTTTCGAAAAGTTTTAAACTTGTGGGAATTTTAAAGATTTGGTTTTTGAAGTAACAAGATACTTAATACTTTTATTTGATTTTCGATATGAGTTTAGTTAAAAATCTTTTGATTTAAAGTTTGTTGCAAATTTTCGAAAAAATGGATGTTTTTAAAAGTTTAGGGGCTGTTTTGTAAATCTGGAAAATGAAGGGAAAATTTTGCTATTTTGGCGCTGTTTTTGTAATTAGAATTCGAGTTTTGAAAATAATAACTTTTAGTTGGAGTTTGATGTCGAAAGTTCTAAGTTCTTGTGTGCAATGTGTTAGTTTAGGAAATCCTTGTGTAGGATTTTCATCGGTAATGTTTAAGTAAGGTTGTTAAATACATTCTAAGTCGTATACGTACTTGCTCAGGTTTCGGATACACATCATTGTGGAATTTTGATCGCCGTAATAAGCTTTTCAGGTGAGTGCTATGAGTTACTTGTGTGTAAGTCTAAATGTGCAAGTAGGTCGAGTCATAAATGTAACTTAGTTACTAAACGAACAAGCATGTGATGTATGATAACATAAAGAACTCGGCTGCTAGGACAAGTTACACGTTGAATTATTGTTTATGTCTATGTGCTTATGAGTCATTGATATTGTATGTTGAACTGTTATTGAGTTGTTTACCGATTTCCTGTTACTGAACTGTTACTGGTACTGTTACTGTACTGTACTGTTTACTGTTACTGTGTGGGCCCCTATTTTGGTGTGCGGAATCGTGGTTAACCCGAAAGGTAAGGGCCGGAGGGTTACCTCGATCCACCGTAGACCCGCTTCACGAGCCAAGTGTGGAGGTTACACTTGGGGAGTGAATGTCAAACTCCTGGCATTTGACGTCAATGCGCACTGTTATGTAAGGTCGCACCTTACTTGGAGTGTTCGGTGGTGGTTTTCCTGACTGTGGATTGGAGGGTAAGAGGAGAACGGCATCAACAAATGTTGGTTACTTGTTTAACGTGCTTAAATTGTTATAGCATATGTTCATTAATGTACTGTTGTATATGTTGCATCCACGCACATGTGCACTATAGCCTCACTAAGTTGGACGATCAACTTATGCATTCCATGTTTCAATCTTTTCAGCTACAGGTGTTTGGGGTAAACGATATTTCATGTTGCGATTAGGTCATCACGGTTGCGGTCCCACCCTAGTTCCAGAGAGTAATTAAACTTTTGTTTAAATTCTTATTTGATTTTAAGATTTTCGTTTAAACTCATGTTTTAAATCTTCTATAATGTCTAAGTTCATTTTTATTATATCTTGCTAAATATCTTGGTATTTTAGCTAATTTTGTAAAATGGGAATATCTATCGAAAATGATTTTAAATTTTATAAAATGTTAATTTTAATCTTCTTGTATTTCTATTAGGTCCCACAAGTTGTTTCACCTTGTCATGTCATCCGTTAAAATTTGTTTTAATTACTTTCGCTTTAAACTTAGTAACCAAAATTATTTTTATTTCGTTTTAAACCGCTTCCGCTTAAAACATTTAATTCTCGATTTTTAATTTATCGTTTCTTTTAAAAGATTACGATATTTTAACTCTTTTTTTTAAATAATAATAATTTTTCTACCGTTATCCGACGGACCCGCGGAGTCGGGCCGTTACAGATGGTATCAGAGCTTCGGCTCAAGGCCAGGATAGGATCCTCGGATTTGTACTGAGGGGTTAGTAAGGTGGGAATCACCGTCATGACTTTAGGGTGCCTACCCACATTGGGTAACTCACTTTTAGGACAATACCGCAACCGAAATCATATGTGTAGTACATGTCTTTGGGATTAATGGTTATTTTTGCTTGATTCTGTGTTTTCTTGATTAATTATTTTGTTGGTGGTATCATGAATACCATAACGTTATTCGAACTTTATTGTTGAAATTATTGTCTAGTTATGATTGTATATGTGTGCACTCCGTGATTTTACGTAAATTGAAATATCTGAATCAAGTGACCTTTCTTGAAGTACATATAGCATGACTAAAATAGCCCTAATCCTCTTGAATTCCATTATCAAGTTTACCTTACACATAATTCTGATTCTAAACGAATCCATCTCCAAATTGATCTCTCGACTTCAGTAAGCTCTCTTGAGCCTAACTTCGCTATAATTAATAGTTTCGCCCTTATTCGAATGTTGGTACTTATTCATTTTTGAGCTTGTGATCCCTAGATGTCTTTCCTTCATCATTTTGGCGAATCAAATTGTTATCTATGTAATCTTTCTTTCAATAGACAAAATATCATTCAAATTTCATTGACATCATCTTGAGTTCTAACTTGTCTATTACTCGTTCCTTGCATTCACTTATGAATTTTTTTTCGATAGCGAGTAACTTCATTTTGAATTCTAAAACTACCCTAAGTTCATATCTAATCTTCTCATTCTCGCTCTTGCTTTTCTAAAGTTTCTAAATGCCATTGTCCGATTGTATCTTTTCCTTCATGTTGTGTAATTTACCGTAAAATATTATTCAATCATTTTAGCCTCATTCTTGATATGGCTTCTTCAAGCCGTGCCCATAATTACCTTTAATATGACTCTTTGACTGTTTTCCTTCAGAGCTTATCGACACTCTCAATTAACATGTCTTTGTCTATTGGGGATTGACTTCTTGTATCCTATCAAGTTTTTATATTGATTCCTTATCTTTTTACTCGTTCAGAGTTTACCCCTCCCTATTTCATGAGATACTTTCTCGTATCGACTTCGTAAACCAAAATTATTTATTTTTGTCGGATTCTATGATTGTTATTGTTCCTTGTCCTTCTTTTCCGAGCACATTTATTCCGTATGATCGTTTTGAAATTATCCATTTAATTTCATGTTACTCTTTTTGTTTTATTCAATTATACAATCTTCTAAATTTCCTGAAGGAATTGAATTGTCTCAATTTCTTTTGAACTTCACGTTTTCATTTGTCCATTCCTAAATTGTTGTTCCTTTGTCCACTTCATTCCTTTTTGTGAGCCGCAAAATCATATCAATTTATTCTCAATTCATTTTGAACTTCGGACTTACCTTCTATTTGTTTTGAACTTATTTTTAATCCCATCTCGCTCAATTTGATCGTTTCGATGTTCTCAGATTTCACTATTGAGCTTTACTTGTTTTCTATTGCATCTTGTTGCAATCATTATTGAAATGATCTTTAAATCACGTCATTTATTTTGACTTGCTTTCAAATGACCAAACACACTTTAATGTTTTGGTTATTATCGTCATGATACTTGTTTCGACTTTCTATTATCCTTATCGATATCTTTGATCATCTTTTTACTTACACCATTTGAAATGGTGAGGCTCATCCCTTCAGTTATTCTTATCGGTGCGCCTTAATCGTTTTCCTTGTCACTTATATCGAACTATTCATTTGATTATCTTTATTATCGATATTTAAGTCCTTTTGCAATCTTCGTTGATTCTTCTTTAAGTTGTCATTGCTAATTCTTATCTTGTCATCTTGAGCATCTTGATTCGATAATCTTTTCTAATCCTTATCGTGTCTCTTCATTTGACTCATTTTGTTCCTTGCGAGAATCCCAAGTCAAATGTCATTCAGTACCTTTTGAATTCTCTGGGCCAAACTAAACTATATATTGTTATGTGAGTAGTTTTTCTTTTGAGAAGAATCTTAATCCGCGGCATAGGAGTTGGAATTATCGTCGTATCTCATTCTACCGCGTCATGATTATGCGTAACGTATATGAAGTACTACCTCGATCTTCCTCGTGAACCTGACTGCATATCTTAAGATCTTCAGAAATATCTAACGTACAAACGAAGACACGTTTGCATACTCATCTAGATGAAGAAACAAGTTAATTCCATTATGGCGTGGCCAGAGTATAAAAAAAAAAAAAAAAAAGCGACTTGGGAGTTAGAGAAAAAGATATGTCAGAGTTTTGAAAACACCTAATGTACAAGAGAACATTTTCGCACACTCGTTGTAATCAAGAAGGCTGCAGATTCTGCAAGAAAAATATTTTATGACGCACACAGAATAAGGAAGAAACGTTTCGGGAGCAAGAAAAGAAATACATCGGCATTAACCGTACCACGCGAATCTCAATAACGAATTTGGGGACCAAATTCTTTTAAGGAGGGAGGATTGTAACACCCCGTAAATTTAAAATATTTTAAAATAAAGTTATTGAATTAATAACCCGATTTTGTGTGGCGTATTTTATTTTTAATAAACATAGTATTTTTTTAAACCTAAACGTACAATTAAAATTTTCGAGCACAAAAAAAATTGAACTCTATTTTGTGCTTTGTGTGCATTAATTATTTCTTATGAAATATTGGACTTAGAAATAATTTGAAAAACATGTCTATTGCATTATAAAAATATTGGGGTCATTTTGTTATTAGGTTGACCAAAGTGTGCGAAAAAATTTTGATTTAGGGGTTATTTTGCACTTTTCGAAATTTTGGGGATCAAAAGTGCAAAAACCGCCAATTTTCCTCCCTTGGCTGATCATGCCATGATTTCTCCTACTTGTAGTTCAAAAATCAACCCTTGGAGACATGGAATAGACCCTATTATGTATAATCATGCTCATACCCCTTCTCCATTGACACCATACCCCTATCTCCAATCAAACACTCCACCCCTTTCCCATTCAAACACTTCACCACTCTTTTTATCCACCAAAATCAGATTTTATGTCTCCCCTTCACCATTTGTCTTCTTAAAGAAAATAAGAGAGAGAGAGATAGAAGAGGCAACACAAAGAAAATTTTCGGATACACACAGCACAGTCTCGGTTTTTCCACCATTCCGCCTTCGTCCACCGTTGGATCGTGCCCAAATTTTTCTTGAAGGTTCTACACACATGGGGCTACATATGGACCGTTCGGATCATCGATTGGATCTCCCAGAGTGAATCGGCAGTCATTAGAAGTTGGGGAAAAGTAAGGATTTGAGGGCTTTTGTTATGAACCACCACCGGAGCCGCCACCACTGCCACCGGAGATGCAACCACCACCCTCGGAGGTCTGGAAATGAAGAGAGTTTCACCACCTTCGTTGCTTTGGGTAAAAATCCGTCTATGCATGTGTTCTTTAATATTTGTGACTTTACATTCTTTTCTTCATAGTATATATTAAGAAGTTTAGTTTATCCTTATAGCTTTCGTGATAAGTTGTTGAGTTTATATTTAATATTAGATATTTAATGTGACTTTAATTTGGTTAAATATTGCTTATATGTTTGGATCTTGATTTATTTTTGTGAGAAAGTTATTGGTTTTAATTTCCGAAACTTTGGGGGGGTATTTTTGAAAGGTTTTAAAAGTTGAAGGGCTTAGGTTGCGATTCTTGTTGGGATTAAAAAGGGACTGAAAATATAAGTTTTTGTTTGATATTTGGTTAGGTCTACTTGAAAAGCATTTTTTTTAAAGTTGTTCCGATATTTTGCAAAAATGGGAGTTTTTGAAACATTTGGGGTTATTTTTGTAAATCTGAAAATAAGGGGTTAAAGTTGCTGTTTTTACATGGTTCTTTTATAAACTCTTGATTAATTGATTTGAAGTAGTGTTTTATTAATTTTAGTTATAAGATTGAAAATTTGTAAATTTTTCCGAAGAAAATTTATAATTAAAGAACTTCTTGTTTCTTAATGTTAGTTTGTGAAAAAAAAATTTTATTAAAACTTATTGTTAATCTTAGTTTTATATTGAAATTATGCTTGATTATTTTTAAATTATTGCTTAAATGCTTGAATCTTGAATTATTTTTTTCAAGAAAGTTGATTTTTCTATGTTTTCAAAACTATGAGGGTATTTTCGAAAAGTTTTAAACTTGTGGGAATTTTAAAGATTTGGTTTTTGAAGTAACAAGATACTTAATACTTTTATTTGATTTTCGATATGAGTTTAGTTAAAAATCTTTTGATTTAAAGTTTGTTGCAAATTTTCGAAAAAATGGATGTTTTTAAAAGTTTAGGGGCTGTTTTGTAAATCTGGAAAATGAAGGGAAAATTTTGCTATTTTGGCGCTGTTTTTGTAATTAGAATTTCGAGTTTTGAAAATAATAACTTTTAGTTGGAGTTTGATGTCGAAAGTTCTAAGTTCTTGTGTGCAATGTGTTAGTTTAGGAAATCCTTGTGTAGGATTTTCATCGGTAATGTTTAAGTAAGGTTGTTAAATACATTCTAAGTCGTATACGTACTTGCTCAGGTTTCGGATACACATCATTGTGGAATTTTGATCGCCGTAATAAGCTTTTCAGGTGAGTGCTATGAGTTACTTGTGTGTAAGTCTAAATGTGCAAGTAGGTCGAGTCATAAATGTAACTTAGTTACTAAACGAACAAGCATGTGATGTATGATAACATAAAGAACTCGGCTGCTAGGACAAGTTACACGTTGAATTATTGTTTATGTCTATGTGCTTATGAGTCATTGATATTGTATGTTGAACTGTTATTGAGTTGTTTACCGATTTCCTGTTACTGAACTGTTACTGGTACTGTTACTGTACTGTACTGTTTACTGTTACTGTGTGGGCCCCTATTTTGGTGTGCGGAATCGTGGTTAACCCGAAAGGTAAGGGCCGGAGGGTTACCTCGATCCACCGTAGACCCGCTTCACGAGCCAAGTGTGGAGGTTACACTTGGGGAGTGAATGTCAAACTCCTGGCATTTGACGTCAATGCGCACTGTTATGTAAGGTCGCACCTTACTTGGAGTGTTCGGTGGTGGTTTTCCTGACTGTGGATTGGAGGGTAAGAGGAGAACGGCATCAACAAATGTTGGTTACTTGTTTAACGTGCTTAAATTGTTATAGCATATGTTCATTAATGTACTGTTGTATATGTTGCATCCACGCACATGTGCACTATAGCCTCACTAAGTTGGACGATCAACTTATGCATTCCATGTTTCAATCTTTTCAGCTACAGGTGTTTGGGGTAAACGATAGTTCATGTTGCGATTAGGTCATCACGGTTGCGGTCCCACCCTAGTTCCAGAGAGTAATTAAACTTTTGTTTAAATTCTTATTTGATTTTAAGATTTTCGTTTAAACTCATGTTTTAAATCTTCTATAATGTCTAAGTTCATTTTTATTATATCTTGCTAAATATCTTGGTATTTTAGCTAATTTTGTAAAATGGGAATATCTATCGAAAATGATTTTAAATTTTATAAAATATTAATTTTAATCTTCTTGTATTTCTATTAGGTCCCACAAGTTGTTTCACCTTGTCATGTCATCCGTTAAAATTTGTTTTAATTACTTTCGCTTTAAACTTAGTAACCAAAATTATTTTTATTTCGTTTTAAACCGCTTCCGCTTAAAACATTTAATTCTCGATTTTTAATTTATCGTTTCTTTTAAAAGATTACGATATTTTAACTCTTTTTTTTAAATAATAATAATTTTTCTACCGTTATCCGACGGACCCGCGGAGTCGGGCCGTTACAAAGATGAAGCTAAAGTGCAAAGAAGTTAAGAAGATAAGGGAAGGTTTTGATGATTTCCAAAACGTCAAAATCAGCTAAGTATGGAAAACTTAGTTCCCTTAGAAGAATTTTGAACAAGTAAAGAAGACATCAGAAGGGTTCAAAATTCAAAGCCCAGAAGACTACTGATCTCATGCTGAAACAGCAATCAGAAGGGTAGACCATCAGCTGACTCAAATCATATTAGTTCAGTATTTGATCAGCAGAGTTGCTTCGATCAGCAGAGTAGAAGAGATCAAGAGATTAGTCCAACGGTAATAAATGCACTTAGTGTAATAAATGCTGCAAGAGAAGGGTAGTAATGGCAAGTGATTGAAGAATATTCTCGGATCAGCAGAGTGCATTTAATGCAGCTACATGAAAGTACAGCAGAAAAGGTACTGTAGCAGGAAGCCGTTATGAATTTGGGCTAAGGCTATGGATTTGAAGTTTGATTTTCTTCAACGGTCATATTTTCAAATCCAAGTATAAATAGAGCTGATTTCGAAGAGAGAGACACACAACAACATTCTGAGATCTCGTTTTTGAAGCAGAAACCTTTCTAAGTCTCAAGAAGCTCGAACAGCTCACTCGTCTGGTGGAAGTCATCTGTTGACAGAAACCCACTTGAAGCCAAAATAGAAAATACATTCTGAGTGAGTTTGTACTAGCTGAGGTTTGTGCGAAGTTCAAATCCGTCTTTGTGAGTGATTTAACTTCAGAGGATAGGTTTTCTGAGTGATTTCCTATTGCGAGCTTATAGCCTTTTCATTTGTTGTTTAGGTATAAGTGGAGAAATATTGTAAACTTTGTGTTTATAGTATAACCCAGAATCTAAGTGATCTGGAAGAGTGGACTAAAGGATTTTTATCCATATAACCACTATAAAAATTCTTTGTGTTGATTTTGCATTTATGTTTTCTTGCAAATTTCAAAATTGCATAAGTTTACACTTTGAATTATTTTGAAAGATTTTAAAGGAGTTTTTAACTGGGATAAAATCTTTTAAAGGACTTAGTTTACTTGTGAAAAACACTTTCAAATATCCGCTGCAAGTATACTCTGGATAAAACTGATTTTGCTGAAATCAGCTAAGTTACTATAAGAAGAGTGGTCACTCTGCTGTTCAAGATTTGTTCACGATCAGCATAGTCAGCTTACTGTTCTTCATAAGCTTAGTCTGCTGACAGACGACTGAAAAGTTTTTATGTCTAAAAATTTTCAGAGGTCTATTCACCCCCACCCCTCTAGACCTCATCTGACCACTTGGGACCAACATTTTCGATAACAAGACCAAAATTCGTTAATTATAAGTATTAAGCATAGATCAGTTAGCTAAATGTTGCCTTCTTTCCATTTGTAGATGTTTAAGTACAATGTCTAAGAATCCATTATCTGTCATCCTCGACACCAATAAACTGAATGGCTCAAATTTTGTCGACTAGCTAAGAAATCTTAGAATAGTCCTCGACTCCGATCGATGAAGCTATGTGTTCGACACACCTATGCCTGCTGCAACTGCAGCACGAGCTACTGAGGAACAACGAACCGCCCATGCTAAAAGGGTTGATGATGATCTTCAGGTTCGTTGCCTTATGCTATCCTCGATGTCGAATGAACTGCAGAAACAGCATGCTGCAATACCTCTTGCTAGAGATATACTTCTCCACCTCCAGCAGATGTTTGGAGAAAGGTCTCTTACCGAAAGGTTCGCGGCCACGAAGGAGTTGTTTAATCTCAAGATGGCTGAGGGAAGCAGTGTCAAGGATCATTGTCTGCGTTTTATCAACCTGGTTGAAAAACTGGGGCGATTGGACGTGGAATTACACGCTGATCTTAGCACTGACATTCTTCTCCATACGCTGCCTAGTTCCTTTGACTAGTTCGTGTTGAACTTCAACATGGAGGATAGAAACCTCGCTCTTCACGAACTGACCAATCTGTTGGTCACGGCAGAATCAACTCTCAAGAAAGAGAAACCCGTGATGATTGCACACCAATCGAAGGCTGCAAAGCCCAATAGAGGTAAAAAGAAGAAGAAAGTGTTCTCTTCCAAAGCAGTCACCAAGATGGTCGAAAAGAAACACAAAAGCCCAGAAGACGAATGCTTCCACTGCAAGAAAGCAGGGCACTGGAAAAGGAACTGCCCAGACTACCTGAAAATGGTAGCCAAAGGTATTTTCTTGGTTGAAGTTAATAATTCAATTAACTGTGCTTCGTGGGTGTTAGACACCGCAACAGGTTCTCATATCTGCAATGATTTGCAGGTGATGGGAGCAGTAAGAAACCTAAATCCCGGGGATAGAATCCTACGCTTTGGTAACGGAGCTAGGATTGCTGCTGAGGCTATAGAAGACGTGGAATTAGTTTTAGGGAATTTTACTTTAAGAGACTGTTTGTACGTAACCACTATAATTAAGAACATTATTTCTATTCCTTTATTAGACAATGATGGTTTTAATTTTTCCATTGAGAATGGATATCTTTGCATAATTAAAGGTGGTTTAACTTATGCTCGTGGTACTTTGATGGATGGTCATTATTCCCTTAAACCAGCAAATTCCAACATCATGCACATTCAATCTAGAAAAAGAAAGTATGATAATCAAACTCCACAACTTTGGCACGCTAGACTTGGACATATTTCCAAGAGTAGGATTCAAAAGTTGGTTTTCTCCAAGGCTCTTGAAATATAGAACTTAGATAAACTCCCGACTTGCGAATCTTGTCTCAAAGGAAAGATGACTAAATCACCCTTCACCGGGAATCCCGAGCGAACCAAACATACATTGGATTTAATCCATACTGACGTTTGTGGGCCACTGAGTGTCAGTGCGAGAGGAGGATTCTCGTACTTCGTAACATTCACTGAGGACTTTAGTCGTTATGGATATGTGTTTCTTATGAAACACAAATCCAAAACTTTTGAGAAATTCAAAGAGTTTCGAATGGAAGTAGAGAATCAACTTGAGCATAGTATTAAAGCACTTCGATCTGACAGAGGTGGTGAGTACTTAAGCCAAGAATTCCTCGATTATCTGAAAGAGAATGGAATTCTCGCGCAGCGAACTCCCCCTAGAATGCCCCAACTCAATGGAGTGTCTGAAAGGAGGAACCGAACTTTGTTAGACATGGTTCGTTCCATGAGGAGCTTTGATGACCTTCCCTTTTCATTTTGGGGCTTGGCCCTATTAACTGCCTCGAAGATACTAAACATAGTACCTTCAAAGTCAGTGCCAACAACGCCGCACCAAGTATGGTATGGTAAATCACCCGTATATTCGTACCTACGAGTATGGGGATCTCCTGCCTATGTGAAGAACAAGAAAAGAGATAAGCTAGATAGTAGATATAGTTTGTGCAAATTTGTGGGGTATCCAAAGAAATCCATTGGATAACTGTTAATATGTTCGTATCTAGGAACGCCCACTTCTTAGAGGATGATTTCCTCACCAACAGAAATGGGATAATCGTAGAACTTGATGAAGTCCAAGAATTGGACCCATCCCCACAAACAGTGTTCGCTGAACCTGAATTCGCTGAACCTACTAGTACACCAATTCTTCGAAGGTCCGATCGAATTTGTAAGGAACCAGAGAGATTTGGTTTCATTCACGAAAACGAGAAGTTGGATAGTGATACAAGGATCTATGAAGAAGCTATGTTAGACATGGACTCGGGTGCGTGGCTCGAATCCATGCAATCCGAAATGGATTCCATGCATTCCAACAAGGTTTGGACCTTGGTCGATCCACCTGAGGGAACTATGCCTGTAGGATGCAAATGGATATTCAAGCTTAAGCTTGGAATGAATGGAGAGGTATTAACTTGTAAAGCACGCTTAGTGGAGAAAGGGTATTCTCAAAGGCCCGAAATAGACTATGAGGAAACCTTCTCTCCCGTAGCGATGTCGAAATCCATTCGGATACTCCTTGTCATAGCCGCATGGCATGACTACAAAATATGGCAAATGGACGTAAAGACCGCCTTTCTCAATGGAGATATTGACAAGGAGATCTTTATGCAACAACCCGAAGGGTTTGCATCCAAAGGAAGTGAGCACAAAGTTTGCAAGTTTCAAAGGTCAATTTATGGCCTCAAACAAGCGTCCCGAACTTGGAACATACGATTTGATGAGACAGTCAAAGCTTTTGGCTTTATCAAAAACGTATATGAACCTTGTGTGTACAAGAAGAATAGTGGGAGTTCGGTACAATTCATAGTTTTATGTCGATGACATTTTGTTAATCGGAGACGATATCAAGATGTTAACGCAGATGAATGCATGGTTATCCTGCAGTTCTCCATGAAAGATATGGGAGACGCATCTTACGTATTTGGGATACGTATATATAGGGATAGATCGAAGAAGATGATAGGACTCTCCCAATCTCAGTACATCAACACTATTTTGAAAAGATTCAAAATGGAAGAATCCAAGAGAGGATTGCTTCCAATGAGACATGGCATCTCTCTTTCTAAGTCAATGCGCCCTACAACTGACGAAGAAAAGACGAGAATGTCTCTCATACCTTATGCATTTGCTATAGGGAGCATAATGTATGCAACATTGTGTACTCGACCAGACATAGCACACGCTCTAAGTGTAACGAGCCGCTATCAGTCAAATCCAGGCGAAGAGCACTGGACTGCCGTAAAAGAATCCTAAAGTACTTGCGAAGGACTAAGGATATGTTTTCGGTCTACGGTGGTAGTGAGGAACTGAAACTTGAAGGATTCACTGATTCGAGTTTCCAGTCCGATGTGGATGACTACATATCCACTTCAGGATACGTATTCCGCCTCAATGGGGCAGCGGTCAGTTGCAAAAGCTGTAAATAGTCTACCACTGCCGACTCAACCACTGAAGCAGAATATATCGCAGCATCAGATGCAGCAAAGGAGAGTGTATGTATGAGAAACTTCATCCAAGAACTGGATGTTGTTCCTAGCATTGTCGAACCTGTAGTAGTCTTTTGTGACAACAACGGAGCGATAGATCAAGCGAAGGAGCCGAGATCACACCATCAATCCAAACACGTATCGAGGAAATACCACATGATTAGGGAGATCATTGGTAGAGGAGACATACACATGGAGTATGTCAAATCAGAAGACAACATGGCTGACCTTCTAACTAAGTCGCTATCACAAAAGGCGTTCGAGAAAAATCTAGATAAGATGGGTCTTAGAAACATCTATGAATGGCTTTAGGGCAAGTGGGAGATTGATAGGATAGCCCAGCAAGCCAGTTCATTTTAGCTTTTAATAGGTCTATTCTATAAATAACAATCTTTGAATCTATACTTAATACGCACGTTTATTTAAATATGTATAGAATAAACAATGGCCAACTTCATCTCTCGCGAATACATTTAAGAGATTGGATGAAATCCTTAGATCACACATAGACTATGGGACGATTCACTTCGATATTGAGTGGAATCATGAAATAATCTCTAAGGTCGTGATCTTAAAACACGTTCCAAGTCATAGATTTCGAAATGAGACACTGTATCGTAGGAATCGTCAAGACTTGTACAAATATGCATGATTCACATGGAGTGAATTTGTAGCGTTTAAAGAGCAAGGCATTTGAGGCCATTGCATATGAGTAGGTGGTCCGATAGAGGATCGAACGCATCGAACGACCAGAACAAAGAAACCCATTGTGGAAGCGCATGACGCATATCGGTGATTGGACGTTTCTCAAGATTTATAATAGTGTACGATTTAGTCTTTAGACTTGAGGTGCTAGGGCGAATTCGGTGCATAATTGTGTGTACTTAGATCTATGTATAGATCACGTAGCCTGATCATAACATGCCTAGGTTGGGTGCGTAAAGTTATGTACGCGAGTGGTTAGTACCAATATGGAATCTACCGACTCATTGGAATGGATGAGGGAATTTCCTATACGATTCTTAGATAATATATCCGAGGAATCTGCGGCCGCAGTCGGTGACGGATTTGGAAAGGGGTTTCCAAATTTAGCAGTCACACTGGAATATTATCCCGAATTAGAAAGTATAGTTGTCGAGACAAATTTAGAGGTGCCGATCAATTCACACACCCTAAGTCTTAATCAGGAAATTAAGTCGATAGAAGATCCGTATGTACATGGCATTTATAAGAGGTGAGATTCACAAATATCAACTCACTTGAAGTTGGGCTTCATGGGCTTGTGGCTAGATATCGACCATGAAGTGTGGGTACTCCTGAGTTGATAAGGGAGATTGATTCTAGGAGTGGTCAATGAAAAGGGTTTAATTGATCGGAGCAATTAATTGGTCATAAATTAAATCACGAGGAATTCGTGGGCCTACTGCCAATTGATGATGAACCTAGAGGGTCACACACAATACAGTTGGACAGTGACAATTATAAAAGGAAATAATTGATTTAAAGGTAATTAAATCAATTAATGAATTAAAGTGTTAATTCAAGTGGGAGACTAATTAATTAGTTGATCTAATTAATTAAATAATTAATTAAAGTGTTAATTAATTAATTAATTAATTAATTAATTAAGAGAGATATTAATTTATAAATTAATAGGGACTATGATTAATTAAAAGAGTTAATTAAAAGAGGCTTGCAACACATGGGCTTTTAATTAAAAGTCCATAAGAAGTCTTGCAAAGCTAGGTTTTGAGGGAGGCTTATAAATAGAGTTGAACTTGAACTCAAAAGACAACACCTCTTGCACAAAACCTTAGCCGCCCCTACACCCCAGTCGCCATTAGTATTGCGCGCCAAACCCTAGCCGCCGCTGCCTCCTTTGGCCGTGAGCTACCTTGCGCCGCCGCCTCTCTCTCTCTTGTTCTTCCTATGCTAGATTCTGCTGTGCAATTCGATCTAGACATCATTTTACTGACTGCCTTCAAGATCCAGTTCGTAGCCTAAGACTTGAAGGTGTCACTATAATCTAACTGGTGTGGATCAACTCTAGAGGTGAGACAATTGGATAACTGTCTGTGAATCAGAAACAAAACCGGAGGTTGCCACTACCTTGCTTGTGGTGATGTAAAAATCGTATACTCCTTTTATTTTGTACTACTTGTGTTTTGATTCAACCTATTTGCATATATAAGATGGATATATGATTTATGGGGCTGATGGGTATCTGTCACCTGAGATATCCCAACAATTTCTTCTGTCGTCTATTTATAGATATGATGTCTAAAGAGCTTAGGGCACTTAGAGATTGTCCATCTCATCACTTGAACGTAACATTTTAACTGGACCAAACTTGCACTTCTGGACGCACCATTTAAATGGACTTTTTGAAGCTGAAAACATCTCATGTGTTTTGTCTATACCTCCACCCGTTTTTATTTCAAATGATGTTCCCGATGAGCTTCGGAAAAACATCACCAAATGGAAATTGGATGATGGTTTAGCTCGTGATTACATGTTTGAATATATGTCACTTGATCTGCAGTTGCAACATGAGCATATGGCAACCGCGAAAGAGATTCTCTCGAATCTCAAATTCCTTTATGGGATTATAGATGGTCGTCGCAGATTCGCGATAACGAGAGAACTCTTGTAAGCAAGAAATAGAAGGGAAACTCTTGTATGAATCCATGTACACAATATGATTCGACTTCTATTTGAACTCGGTGATATGGATGTCGTGATGGACAATGATTTCCCAGTGGATATTATCCTACAATCTCTTCCTAGATCATATGATAGATTCATTGCGGACTTGAATATCCAATGGCGAGAGATCACTATGCACGTCCTACGACAAATGCTCAAGGAACATGAGGCTTCTTTTGGAAAGAAAGCAAGGGTTGGCGAAAAGACTGGGCGGCGATCAAGGTCAAAGCAAATGGAAACCAGAGCTCCTTACTGCACAAGGTCAAGGGAGAGGATCAAGTTCGAACTCTTGGAGAGCTCGAAAGGTATATTCCTTATTTAAGTTAATTTGTCAATTAACTGTGCATCTTGGGTGTTAGACACTGCTTGTGGTTCTCATCTTTGTAATGATTTACAGGTGATGGGAGCAACAAGGCCACTTAGGCCTGGGGATTGGATCCTGAGATTTGGCAATGGAGCTAGAGTTGTTGCCGAGGCCATAGGCGAAGTGGAGTTAGATTTAGGTGGTAATAAGTTAGACCTTGGGAACATTCTTCATGTACTTGGTCTAGTGAAAAACATTATTTCTATTCCTTCTTTGGATAATGAAGGTTTTAGTTTTTCAATTAATAAAGGTTTCTTATCGTTATTCAAGAATAATCATTTGTTTTTCACTGGTACATTAAAGGATGGACTATACACCATAGAACCACCTAAGTTAATTATGCACGTACAACAGACCAAAAGGAAAACAAGATAATGAAATATCTGCCCAATTGTGGCACGCTATACTTGGACATATATCCAAGTCAAGGATTCAAAAGTTAGCATCATCTGGCGAGCTTGAAATCATTCGCATTGATGAAATGCATGCCAACATGTGAACCATGTCTAAAGGGTAAAATGGCTAAGCTGCCATTTAAGGGAAACCCTGAGCGAGCCAAACAAACATTGAACTTAATACATATTGACGTATGTGGACCACTAAGAAAAAGTGCCCGAGGTGGCTATGATTACTTCATCACCTTCATTGACAACTATAGTCGTTATGGATATGTGTTCTTGTTGAAACACAAGTCTGAAGCCTTAGAGCGATTCAAAGAATTCAGGATGGAAGTAGATAACCAACTTGGTCATACGATAAACGCTCTTCGTTCTGATCGAGGTGGAGAATTTCTTAGTAACAAATTTCTGAGTTATCTTGTAGAGCATGTAATACTATAGCAATGGACTCCTCCTGCAACACCCCAATTAAATGGAGTGGCAGAGAGAAGGAATCGAACCTTGATAGATATGGTTCGATCCATGATGAGTGCCACTGACCTTCCTCTTTCATTTTGGGGACATGCCCTCCTCACGGCAACGAAGATACTGAATATGGTACCTTCTAAACCCGTACAAAATACACCATACGAATTATGGTTTGGCAAGGCACACTCATACGCATTCGTACGCATATGGGGATCTCCCGCTTACGTTAAAAAGCTAGTGGGAGATAAATTGAAAACAAAATCCACTTTGTGAAAATTCATGGGGTATCCAGAAAACTCGATAGGATACGAGTTCTACGATCCTACAAGACAAACTACATTTGTCTCAAGGAACGCACACTTCTTGGAGAAGGATTTCTTGTTGGACAAGAAGGAACACAACATAGAACTGGATGAGGTCACTGAAGCTAATAAGGCCGAAGAGGTCGATCAAGCCGACCCATCACCACAGGCAATGGTAGAATAAGAGCATGAAAGTGCACCAGAGAAAACACCGATACTTCGTAGGTCAGAAAGACAACGTAGAGAACCCAAGATGTACTACGGTCTGGTGCACATGACTGGAAAGTCTCTAACCGACCTAAGGACTTACGATGAAGCTATGTTAGACATAGATTCGGGAAAGTAGCGCGAAGCCATGGAATCCGAATTGGACTCCATGCAGTCAAGCAAGGTCTGGACCTTGGTAGATCCACCAGTGGTAGTTACTCTCGTGGGTTGCAAGAGGATCTATAAGCGAAAGCTAGGAGTGAACGGAGAGGTAATAACCTACAAGGCGCGACTAGTGGCAAAAGGATATACTCAAAGGCCAGGCATCGACTTTGAGGAAACCTTCTCGCCCGTCGTAATGCCTGAATCCATTCGAATCTTGCTGGCCATAGCTGTGTGGTATTACTACGAGATATGGCAGATGGATGTAAAGACCGCCTTCCTCAATGGAGACATTGATAAGGAGATTTACATGGAGCAACCAAAAGGATATGCATCCAAGGGAGATGACCACAAGGTGTGCAAACTCCAGAGGTCCATTTATGGACTGATGCAAGCTTCCCGAAGATGGAACATCCATTTCGATGAAATAATCTAAACTTTTGGATTCATCGAAAACGTGTTCGAACCTTGCGTGTAAAAGAAGATCAGTAAGAGTACAGTTGAATTTTTGGTGCTTTACGTTGATGACATCCTTCTTATTGGAAATAATGTAAAGGTATTGTACGAAACTAAAGCATGATTGTCTACACAATTCTTAATAAAGGATTTGGAAGAAGCATCCTTTGTACTAGGTATAAGGATCTACAGAGATAGATCAAAAGGACTGCTGGGCCTCTCCCAGTCACAGTACATAGATAAAATATTGAAGAGATTCCGTGTGGAAGAATCCAAGAGAGGATTGCTTCCGATGAGATATGAAATTGCACTCTCTAAGTATATGGCCCCAAAGACGCCTGAAGAGTGGAGCAATATGTCTCAGATAGCATATGCTTATGCTAGAGGAAGCATAATGTTACTAGACCAGACGTAGCATACGCATTAAGCGTTACAAGTCGCTATCAGTCTGATCTAGTTGAGCAGCACTGGATAACCGTAAAGGCAATTCTGAATTACCTGAGAAAGACTAAGGAATTGGATCAAAATTATAAATTAAATTGGAATTTAATTTGTGAGTTAATTAATTGAATTGGATTTAATTAATTATAGGATGATTTAATTAAATAGACTTAGAGTCTAATTTAATTGATTTGGAATGTAATTAATTAATTCGACCATTAAATAAAGCCTAATTAAATTAATTAAGTATGGGCCTTGAATTAATTAGAAAGCTTAGTCTTCTAATTAAAAGGGACGTGGCCCATGTAGGAGACTTAGAGCCCTAATCCTGGGAGGATTAAGATTATGAGATACTTATAAATAGGAGACTATGTATCATATCACATAAGACACATAACTCAAGAATCAAAAGCCTAAATCTAGAAAATACTCTCTCTACCTCTCTCCCTAAAATCGGGCGAACCCCCTTCCTCTTTGGAAGAATTTTTCGTTTTCGATTTTGCTCCTAAGTCGTTCTCTAACACTAGATCTTAATATATCCTATGTTTTAGCCGATTAGGATATATTATATTTCGTGATATTGTGGTGTATCAACTCGTAGAGGCGCAACTCGTGGGGTGCTACAACAAGGCTTGGATCGATTTTATCGAGGGAGAAACGCAACGACTTTACTTGCTGTCGGGATTTGCGAGAAGAAAGGTATAACTTAAAACTAAGTTATTTATGTCGTTTATTTATTCATATATATACAACCAGTTTGGTATCCTGGCAAGATACCGTAAGAGGCCCTAAAAAAATTTTAAATTCCGCTGCCTGTAGGGCTGTTTATCTTATCGAATCCCAAGAGTGGTATCAAAGCCAACTCTGGCTTTGCATATATATGAATTTGCAAATTCTGTGTTTTATATCATATGTTTGATTTATGTGTGACTAGTTCTTTTACCGTTTATGTTTTAGAACGTAGATGTGTTTAACTTGGACTTAAAGTAAAGAAAATTTTGGATCGAAATTTTATCACGTTAATTTTTATTTTTAGATTAGGATTTAATTAACTGGATCTGGTTTTAATTTAATCCATAAGTAATCAACAAAATGCACTTGGAGTAATAAATGCTGCAAGAGAAGGGTATTAATGGCAAATAATTGAAGGTTTTCTCGGATCAGCAGGTTGCATTTAATGCGACTTGCAGAATAGTACAGCAGAGTGTACAGTGCAACAGTTGCAGGGAGCCGTTCCAGGAAAAGGGGGACCAATACTTGTAGCATTGAAATTTATCTTGCCTTCAACGGATATATTTCAAAAACAAGTATAAATAGAGCTGATTTCAAGAGTTAGAGACAACACAACAATATGAGATTTCATACGCGAAGCAGAATTTCTCTATGTCTCAAACGCTCAAAGAACAGCTCACTCATCTGCTGAAGTCATTTGTTGACAGAAGCATAGTTGAAGTCAAAAGATAAATCATTTTCAGAGTGAATCTGTAATAGGAGTCACTACAAGAAAATTGACTTTTTGCTACAAATTTTTTGTTACTATTTAAAATCAGTAATAAATGGTACCTTTTATTACGATATGTAGGCGTAATGAAAAAAATTCTTAATCTTACGATTTTTTCTTATTTTTTGTTACGAAATTTTAATATCGTAATTAATACTATGGGATTGAATTTTCATTGTATCTCCACGTCATCAATTTTTCCCACAAATGAAAAAATCTAGCAGCTTCCTTTCATTTTTCCCTCTCAATTAAAGAACCCAAATGATTTACATTTTCCTTTTCTTTCAATTTCTCATAAAGCCCCACCAAAACACATAACCCCAAATTAATCGATCAATCATTAACCTACCTCTCTCCCACTTCACCTTACTCTCAATTTGAAGCATCCAAAGTATTAATCAGCCAAAAATTGCTCCAACTCTCTCTCTCTCTCTCTCTCTCTCACTCTATCTCTGGGAAGGAAGAAAATTCAAAAAGTAAGTGGAACTAATTGGCTACTTGAAAAGGCATTGCAAGGTAAATTTTTGGTTTATTTTGTAAGAAATTTATGAATATGTAATAACAGTAAACCTAATTCCTAAGTTGATTTTCACGATTTTCACAACTGTTGTCCATTTTAGTAATAATGTAAAATAAGCATCTTATGCCATCATAGAATTGTGCATTTAGAGTTTTAGTTGCTATCGTACAACGAATCTGAGTCACGAAACATTTGAGTTTTCTTATTTGAATTTGTTTCCAAATTGTAGTTCAGATCAGGTGCATAGATACAGAGCCTGTAAATATACAGAGCGATGGGGGTTTCGGATAATACGAGGGGTTTAGTATTAGCAATGTTGTCGAGTTTGTTCATCGGAACTAGTTTTATTTTGAAGAAGAAAGGTCTGCTTTGTGCTGCTGCTGCTGGTACTCGAGCAAGTATTAATATATTTTTATTTTTGTTTTCAATTTTGACTTTTCAGTTTTCATGAATTAACATTCCAGTTTTTTTTTAAAATAATTTTCAATTTTATTTTAATATAGAGATCTGCTATTTTATTAATGTATATAAAATTTGATATGTGATATAGTATTGTGGTGTTGACTGATATTTATTCAATTAATCCGCGTCAAGTGATTTTTATTGTATTTTGCGTGGATAAATTGCTGAATTGTTATTGATGAAATAATACGGTCTGCTTATTTTAATTTTGGAGTGGAATGGAGTAGTATTATAGGAAATACATTAGGTGGGTTTCTTATGGGGTTTTTGATATATGGTTATTGCAAGGAAAATGAAAAAAATGGACTGCAAATCCTAAATTTTGACATATTGTATGTCGATTTATACGAGAGGAAAATAGGGTAGTTCTAGCCAGATCAGGATTGGACGAACCCAAAGTATGTACTTGAATGCACTTGCTTTGTGGTTGGATAACACTCTTAGGTTAAAATTATTGATCGAGGTACTTATATAAGTATTTGCATACTTTTAACTATTTCTGACTATATGCTACTGGGATCCTGTTAATTTCCAGTTTGTTGTTCGGATGAATTCAATTGTGTTCAACTTTCCATTCTATAATTGCAAGTGTAGAACTAGACAAAATTGGACTAGTTCCACTAAATTCGGAAGTAGTATATGCTAGAAGCTATTTTTAATGGTTGGTCTTCAGGTCTCAGCCTTTTGCTATTAAACTGGTTAAGATCCGAGTTTCTCTCGGGTTTGGATCGGATCCGTAACCCAATTTATGGACACTCACCATTCATGTTATTATTATTGCAGGCGTTGGGGGCTACACTTACTTATTACAACCTCATTGGTGGACAGGCATGATTACAAGTATGTTCTGGAATCATACTTTGTTCCCCTATACTCCCTCAGAGGTTATGTTTGGAACTTGGATTTTAGAGACGAAAATAAAAATGAAAATTTGTCTTTCATTTGATGCAAGATATATATATATTACCTACAAAATTCACTGATTCTTTAATTTTTCGTTTTATGCAGTGATTGTTGGTGATTGTTGGCGAAATAGCAAATTTTGTTGCTTATATTTATGCACCAGCTGTTTTAGTAACTCCTCTTGGTGCATTGAGTATTATCATTAGGTACTTTCAAACTTCTTTTGACCTCTATTTGTGACTAAATTAAATTTCCCAATGACTTTCTGATAAAAGTTTAATTTACTAACCTTTTTTTACATGAATTTTAAAGTGCTGTTTTGGCACACTTTATGTTGAAGGAACGATTGCGAATGATGGGTGTATTGGGATGTGTAGCCTGCATTGTAGGATCTATCATTATCGTTGTCCATCATAAAGAAGGTATTAATATCACATGAGAAAGTTAAATCTGATAAAAATGGTTTGACCGTAGGAGAAGCTGAAGATAAATATGTTCTTTGGGATATTGCAAATGTGAGTTTCTCTAATCATTTGTATAGTTAAACAAATATTGAATATTTTCTTTAGCTTACTTGATTTAATATTTGTTTATCAATTTTTTTTACAGGTTGCGAATCTTTAAAACGGGTGTTCTATCTACGTAAATATGGGAAATGTTTGATGAGCTAGCTACTAAGGTTTCCTCTTCATATTTTAAGATTGCATATGTTAATGCGAATGACTGTGTTGTGAGGAATTGAAGACTTGTCTTATTTAGGAATTTGAATGCGTTGAATGTGTTGTGATGATTTTGAGACTTGTCTTTTTGTTGTGGTTACTATGTTGTCTAAGCATATTATGTTTTTTCATAGGCCCTATATGTTATTATGGATGTATTTTGACACATGATCAGTGTAACTTTATTTAAAAGATATTTTTTAAGCTCTCAATCGATATGGTATTTACTTCTAAGTTAATGCGTATAAGATATCATCTTAAGTGTATGAACTTGAATAATGATCAAAATAAATGCTAATTAATAGATAAAAATGCATTAAAAAAATCAAAGTTTTGCTTACAAAAGTATAAGCGTAACAAATACACACAAATAAAAATAGGGTTTTGTTTACGAAATTGTAAGTGCAACAAACACCATTTTGTTTTTAGTTATGAAAAAATAGGCGTAACAAATGCCTTTATATCGTAACAAATAATTTATTTTTTACTACGGAAAACACCACCGTAACAAGCAGTCAAATTTTTATTCGCCAATCCTTACGGTTTTCTGGGCGTAACAAAAGGCCTGTATTTCGTAATAAATAGTTTTTGTTCCGAATGTTTAACCGTAATGAAGCATTAGCTACGCCTCTAATCCTTACGGCCGAAAAATCGTAATCTGCCCGTAATAAAAGGGTATTTATTATGAAAGATGTATATTTATTACGGTTATCCCATTGTAACAAAAAGTCATTTTTCTGGTAGTGAGTGTTGTGAGAAGTGTAGATCCATCTAAGTGAGTGATCTAGCTTTAGAGGATAGGAGTTTCTTTGTGATTTCCTATTGTGAACTTACGGCTCATCATTTTTTGTAGAACGTATGTAGAGTATATTACAAACTGTGTGTTCATAGTATAACCCAAGATCTAAGTGACTTGGAAGAGTGGAATAGAGGATTTTCATCCATATAACCACTATAAAAATTCTTTGTGTTTTTAACTTGCATTATTTCTTGCATACTTTCAAATTGCACGAGAACACTTAAAAAACTGAAATAAAGATTTTTCAAAGGAGTTTGCAAAAATAAGGGATAAAATTCTTTCTAAGTTTACTTGTAAAAAACATTGTTTTATATCTGCTGCAAGTATTCTGATTGAAAATTTGATTTTACTGTAATCAGCTAAGTTATCATCTAAAGAGTGGTCAACTCGTCTGTTCAAGCTTTGTGCGCGATCAGACTAGTCTAGTTACAATTCCTGATCAGCTTAGTCTGCTGACAGACGACTCGAAAAGTTTTAAAATCTAAAATTTTCAGAGGTCTATTCACACCCCCCCCCTCTCTAGACCTCAACTGACCACTGGCGACCAACATCAAGCTTAAACTTTCATCAATCGTTACATAGAACAACTAGATTTTGAAAGACTAATAAGCAACATGTCAGCATAGAAGTAGAACAACTTGCATAATTTATTTTACTAAGAGTTTTTTAACTTTTATGGTATGCATAATTGTACTATTATCTTTATCTCGAAAAATAAATATTGTACTATTAACTACTTTGTTTTTATGGATTGTCGAAAAAATTATTGTACTATCAAACTTGGTAAACACCTCTGGATTGTCGTGAATGATTGCCACCACTATACATTGGACCATGAGCATCCTTGGTACTGGCTTCCAAAGCTTTAGCCAAGTCTTGAGCTTCTTTTGCAGCTAGCTCAGCTTCAGTCATATTTTTAGCTTGAGCTTCAAGCTCACTTAGCTTGAGAACTTTCTGGTATTCGACTTCCTCTTTCTTTTTCTGCTCTGCCTCTTCTCTCTTCTTCTTATGAGCAGCAGATACCTTCCCTTTGCCAGTTCTCTTCTTTCTGGCAGCAGGGGTTTCCACTACCTTCAGTGGAACTACATCAATAGGTTGAGGATGAATGAGTGGAACATCTTCCTCAACTGTTGATCTAGTCGATTGTTCAGTCTCAAGAACAACAGACTGAGTTAGAGACTGATCCTCAGCAGGCTTATCATCAGCAGCCTTTTCTACTGCATCTACTGGTCTCTCAGCAGCAGTAGTATCTTCTCTAATTTTGGTGGTTAGATCTTCAGAGAAGGTGACCCTCATTCTTGCCTTGGATTTGGTCATTGCTCTAGTAGTTTAGGTTGAGCAGGCCTCTTTACTGAGCTCCTTGTTCTCCTTCCACCTCTCTCTATTTGAACTGGTTCATCAGGCTCAGTTCTCTTAGGAGATGTTTCAATGTTCATCTCCTCAATTTCTTGGGTCACCTTTGTGACTATCTCATCAGCCACAGCTACTTCAGACTCTGCTGATCTGGCTTATACAGCAAGGTCAGGTGTTTGATCAGCAGACTTACTAGTCTGATTGGCTGTCTTCGCCTTCTTGGCAGCAGCAGGCTTCTCTGCCTTTCCCTTGCCTTTTCTCCTAGGCGTGGTCTGCAACTTTGCTTCAACCCTCACTTGTTCATACGTTTTCAGCTCATTCAACGCATGAACTGGCTTTCCATTCACCAGCAAACAATGCAGAGCCTTGAACAGATGACTAAGCATTATTACATGGCCACTCTTCTTCAAGGCCAAAATGTTGTAGTAGTGGGCAGCCCAGTTGACTGCTAGCCCGTAATATATACACGCCATAGTGTGGAACCTTTTCTTGGCAACCCGTCTAGTGAACCGGTTGAGCATTCCAACACTTTAGCAATTATGTCAGCGAACCTTTGAAACTCATCCTTCAATTGAGTCTTCATAAGGGTTCCTGTCATTTCGTCCCCTTCTTTCGCACACAATGCCCAGAATTTTTCTTCCTTTTCTGAGCCTAAAGCAGAGACTTCACCTCGTTCGTTCTTCAAACCATAGATTTCACTAAGAATAGTGTTGGGGGCTATTTCGCACCCCTTACAATGTTCGGATCGACGCAGGATGTAAGATCGGTTCGACCAGACGAGTCAGTTCGGGATCATCTATCGACCCGGTAGAATACGACTCTCCCAACAAGCAGATTGCAATCCGAACTCAAGAAGGACAATTGGGCCGAGTCCTATTAGAATTATGTTTCCATGTAAAGCTAGGTTTATGGTGATATAAATACCTAGTTAATCATTGTATTAGACACGTTCTTTTTACTCAGCTTACGCTTGCATACTAAAACAATCTAAGATTATTGAATAGAAAAGATTTTGCTATACTATTTTACCCATTCACGGTTTTGATTACTGATTGTTCCATCTAATTGTTCTTCCTTGAGATTGATCCATCCAGAATAAAGTAACAGAGCCCTATAATTCATATTGATTTAGAACTCCTAATCATACTCTTCACTGATTTAATCTTACCCGACGAAATTCGGTTTAATCAGTTGGCGCCCACCGTGGGGCTAGGTTAATGATTCGATCGACATATGGCTCGCCCAAGGAAGAGCGCTCGTAACGGAGCAAGAAGTAACACAACCAACCAGCATAATATGTCTGAGGATCCACAGGGCAATACCGATAATAACGCCCCTATATCCAACGACAGTCAGCAACAGAACGAGCATCATCAGAATCAGATGGAACCACAAGGGATCCCTACTGGAGCAGTACCGGAAGAACGTGCGGCTCCAACGATCCCGGTTCCCCTGTCAGACGCCTAGGAGAAGTTACGAAAGATTGCTATGCTCCTTAAATCACTCTCCCCAGAGGAATTACTCGTACTCGAACAGGTTCCTCGAAACGTTAGAACTACTAGGGCAAATCCCACTCATTGAGCGCCAAGGCAAAACGATCAAATCTCTCAACAAGCTGACAGCCCGGCGAGCGAGCGGCGCTCGCTACACTGTCCGCGGCAGGGCAATTCAAAACCCTCCGATGACAACGTCCGAAGAAAAGCAGATCGAAGGAGACCACAACGCAACGAATCAAAGGAACATACCATAATCCCCATCGAGGATGACGTAGGCGAGGCGATCCCAGATCGACCAAGAACAATGCGATTCTCTGAAAGAGAAATCGAAAAGATGGTACAGGAACGACTTGAGCAACGCTTACGATCCGTTCAAAACCCATGGGCCATAACCACAGAACTCCAGGAGAGCCTAGCAGCGTGCTCTCCCTTCTGCAAAGAAATAAAAGAGGCACAGTCGACCGGACAGGTTCCGGGTAGACTACCCAGATACGACGGAACCACTGATCCAGATGACTATATTTTTAGCTTCACGAACATAATGAACTTATATGCTCACTCGGCGGAATTCACAGCTAAATTAATGGTGACCACGTTGGAAGGACTAGCTCTGGACTGGTTCGTCAAGCAACCTTCCAACTCCATATTCAGTTTTCGGGAATTATGCAACAAGCTGACACAGCAGTTCGCCAGTCAGAAGAGGCAAAAACTTCCAATGAGCCACTTAGGAACTATCTATCAACAAGAGGGAGAATCCCTAAGAAACTGGTTAGCAAGATTTACTGTGGAATTGCTCAAAATCGATTCCCCAAATATCGATTACATAATCTCCATTCTCTTCGACCTCACGAAGAATAGGCAGTTCAGAAATGCCCTCAGCCGAAAACAACCAAGAACGTTCGCCGACATCATGATCTTGGCGTCTAAATATATGACCCAAGAAGAGATGAATTCTTTTAAAGATAAGAATAAAAATAAAGTTACGGCCTCAGGCTCCGAACGGCAAGATAGAATTCCTGCCCAAAGATCCATGGACTATGAACGGTCATTTAGAAAAGGCAACGTCTATCAGCGATTAGAATACAATAAAAACGATCAGGACAGACGACCTAACATCTATCAAAGACCTAGAACCGCAGAGCCGGCAATCAGGAGCAGGGTTAATCAAGTAGAACACCCAAGGCTAACTGTTCCGATAGAAGAAATCTTGCCTGTACTAGAAAGGAATAATTGGATCCCGGAAGCGCAGAGAATCGCTCAGCCCAGACCAGGTGCGCGAAACTATGAGTTATACTGCAAATATCACCGGGCACATGGGCATCGCACTGAGGATTGCTTTCACCTTAAAAGAGAAGTGGAAAAACTAATCGAACAAGGAAAACTAGATGACTATTTAGAGTGGAATAACCGCAAGCGAGGAAGAAGTAGGAGTCCTCGGTATAACAATCAAAGGAGAAGCTCCCGTAGAAGGTCCCCTAATGATGGTCCCCCACAAGAATTAAACAATGACCAGGTTAACGGTAACATCCTGTTGGGTTTTATGGGTATAATTTGTCAACTACAACAGTGCGGAATTTAAAATTTTTAATCATACACCATAACCCAGGGTTTCTTATTTAGCACATATGAATAAAGGTTGAATTTAATTAAAGCATGCATATACTTGAATTAAATAAAAGTAGGTAAAAACAATTTTACCTCACCACAGGCAAGGTGGTGGTAATTCTCCGGTCTTCGTTTGTTCACTAGAGCACCCCAAGTGTTGTGCCTCTAGAGATAGTCCACACCAGCTGGATTTGAGTGACTTCACGAAATCCCCAGGCTCAGAACTAGGATTAAGGAATTGCCTCGTCAGGAATTGGATGCAGATCCGGGAAGAAGACTTGGAGAAAAATCCTTCACAGGGGTGGGGCGATTTTGCACAGGGTTCGGTTTTCAGTAGGGGCGAGAATGAGGGCTGAAATTTTCGGCCTTCTTTGTTTTTCTTGTGTTGTGATTTTCTTTCTTTTCTTAGAATAAATCTCTTAGGATTTGTTAGTATATTTTTGATTATGTATATCTAGTATTTATAGATGTCTCTATTAGAAGACTCCTTCTCCTAATAGACATCTAACTCTTGAAAGAATATCTTCTTTTCAAGAGATAAGATATACACAAATCTTATCACATTAGGAAAGAAGATCTCTTTCAATCTCTTTCTTAGTTACACAAGAAAACACAAACTCTTTTAATCCCTATCATAATCCAACATAATCAAATTAATTCAAGACTAAATAAACTAGCAAAAATCGGCCCAATCAATTAACAAGAAATCGGCCTCTTATGCTTTTAATTAGTCCTAAACTTAATTTGATCATAGTTCCCAAAATTAGCCCATGTAAGATTAATTAATCCCAGATTAATTTATCCTTACAATAATTGGCCCACATGCTTAAATTAATTAATCCTAGATCAATTAACTTTCATATGGATCGGCCCATGTGTTTAACTAATTAATCCACTATTAATTAATTAATCCTTTCCAATTAATACTTTAATTGAGGATTTAATCAATTAGAAATTCCAATTGATTCATTAATCAGTTACTCCTAATTAATGATTCTCCACTTCGAATTAACACTTTAATTCTCGATTAATTAATGATTCATTAATCAGTTACTCCTAATTAATGATTCTCCACTTCGAATTAACACTTTAATTCTCGATTAATTAATTAGTCACTTCTAATTAATTATTCTTCTTCATGAATTAATATTGTAATTCATATATTGATTTAATTCCTTAAATCAATTGATTCCTTCCAGACTGTCACTGTCCAACTGTATTGTGTGTGACCCTCTAGGTTCACCATCAATTGGCAGCAGGCCCACGACTTTCGTGATTTAATTAGTGAGCAATTAATTGCTCCGATCAATTAACCACTTTAATTGACCACTCCAGAATTAATTTCCTTATTAATTCAGGAGTACCCACACCTCATGGTCGATGTCTAGCCACAAGCCCATGAGGCCCAACTTCAGGTGAATTGATATTCGTGAACCTTCAACTCTTATAAATGCCATGTACATACGGTCCTTCTATCAACTAATTTCCCGATTGAGACCTAGGGTGTGTGAATTGGTCGGCACCTCTAATTATCTCAATTCTGTACTTTCTAATTCAGGATAATAATTCCAGTGTGACTGCTAAATTTGGAAACCCCTTTCCAAATCCATCACCGACTACGGCCGTAGATTCCTCGGATTTATTATCTAAGAACGTACAGGAAATTCTCTCATCTTATCAGGATGAGTCGATAGATCCTTTATTAGTACTAACTATCCGCGCACACGTTCATACGTACCCAAAGTAGTCGCACAATGACCAAGCTATGTGGTCGGCTCCTAAATCAAAGTACGTATTCCCGTGTACCGAATCCGCCCTAGTACCTCAAGTCAAAGGACTAAATCGTACACTATTATAAGTCTTGAGAGACATCCCATTACCGATATGCTTAACGCACTTCCACGATGGGTCTCTCTGTTCGGGTCGTTCGATGCGTTCGATCCCCTATCGAACCACCTAGTCATATGCACTAGCATTCAATGCCTTGTTCATGAAACGACAACAAATTCACTTCAGGTGAATCATGCATAATTCTACAAGTCTTGACGATTCATTCGATACCCCGTCTCGATATGAATCTATGACTTGGAACATTTTTGAGATCACGACCTTTGAGATTGTTTCATGATTAATCACACCCAATACGGAAGTGAATAATCCCGTAGTCATGAGTGATCTCAGGGTTTCATCCAATCGCTTAGATACGTTCGCGAGAGATGAAGTTGGCCATTGTTTAATTCACGTACTATGAATAAACGGGCGTATTATCTTATGAATCATAAGATTGCTTCTAAAGGAAGTACCTAAACAAGCTTATATTTGTTGGCTTGCTGGGCACTATCCTATCAATCTCCCACTTGCCCTAAAGCCAACCACATACGTTTCTAAGGCCCATCTCACTCCAGATGTCCGTCGAACCCTTTTGTGATTATGACTTAATTAGTGGATCTGCTATGTTGTCTCTTGACGTGCCCCCACGTCTTATTCTACCTATGATTTTCCAGATCATATGGTATACTTGTGTTTAGATCTTGGGTGAGATCTCGATTCCTTTGCTAAAGCAATTGCCCTAAGTTATCATAGAAGATAACTATAGGCTTCGCAATGCTAGGTACTACTTCCAGTTGGAAGAAGTTTTCGTCCAAACACTTTCCTTCGCTGTATTCAATACTGCGAAATATTCTGTTTTATGGTTACCTGGCATCGATTGCCCTTTTGAACCCCTTTCAAAACATCGTTGCCCCATAAAACTAGAATATTAAATTCACTTCAGACGGGAAACTCGATTCACTAAATCCTTCGAGTTCCAATTCTTCATTATTACCGTTGACCAGCAATATATCCTCAGAACTCCCAGAGTTCTTAAGAAATGCTCTTTTCGGTAATTCAGTACTCCTTACTGGTGTTTGACTAACATCAGCTTATGATACTCATAGCATGTGTTTAGTCTGGTCTTGTACATGACATTGCATATACTATGCTACCTTTTAGTATGAAGGTGTATAGAGACATTATCCTCTTTACTCATCAAATGTAGGGCTCATTGACTTTGAGAGAGATTTTATATCTCCATGGAAACTGTCCTCTCTATGACTTTCCATACTGATCTTATTCAGTTTTTGTCCATGTACTAAGATTTGGGATTTCAAACATCTTCTCTAATCTATCACAATAGATACGTACTGCCAATACGTGAGATGTATCCCTTAAATCTTTTAATGAAGAATTACGTGCATGTACACGCTTTCGTCTGCGTGTAACACTCTTACATCATCTATGTCAACTTTAGTGTTTTATTTTACGAACAATGCAAAAACTCCCACTGATTCTTTTGTACATTGAGATTTACATGCAATTTTGATAAAGCCAACCGCCTTGACTGTCTCATCTAGTTGCATGTTCCAGCTTCGGGATACTGGACTAGAATCATAGATTCACCTTTGGAATTACATCCAATGGTTATGCCTCGTGGTCATGCGAAGCTTCTATGGTTCAGTGTTTCTAAATGGATTATTTGGAAATCCATTGAGACTACATGGCGTTTTAAGCTATGTTCCCGAATCTATGTTATACATAGATATTTCGAAAGTTCTTGGATTATTGTCCAATCGATCATATTCATGAACGTACCAGTTCTTTTCGAATTCGATCGAATCTTCGAAATTTGGTGTACAAAAGTTTTGGTTCAGTAGGTTTGGAAATATACTCCCACTATTTGTAGGGATGTGTCCAAGTCTAGGACTTCATCAAGTTCCATGGTAATATCCCATTTCTATTAGCGAGGGAACCACCCTCTAAGAATTGGGAATCCTCAGGAACGGACTACTTTCGTTCTTTAGGATCATGGAACAGGTATCCAATGGATTTCGTTGAATACCCTACAAATTTTCTCAATTGGATCCACTATCCAATTTTATCATTCATGGATGATATACCATACTAGGGTTAGTACGGTTCTTCGTAGGAATTGACTTAAGAAAATACTTGTTTAAGTATCCTTCTGTAGTCATAGGGTTGACCCCCAGAATTGATTGAGGAGTTTTAGCAATACTAATTTAAGGAATGAATCTAGTCTTTCATAGTTCGGTTCCTTTTATTAGATTTAACTTGCTATTCAAGAATTCTATTCTCGATTTAGATAATTTGAGTAATTTAGGGCTTATGTATTAATCACTTCGATTAAATCGAATGGTCATACTTTAATGCCCTTAATTGCTTCGATTTTGGAATCCTTTGAATCCTTTCAACATTTCCATACTTGCACTTTACTTAGTGCCTTTATGAAACACTTTGAACCCTTCAATCTTTCCAAAAACTTGTACTTTCAATGTACTTATATCCTAAATGCTATTAGGATATAATATGAAGCAATTAAGTACTCGCACTATTACTTTAGTGATCCACATGCGTGTTAACGAATTTTATTCATTAACCACTTGGTATTTCAAAATACCTTTATTCAATCGATTGATTTCCTATTCAGACAGGATTCGTATGTTTTGAATTCATCAATCTTCTATTTTTCAAGAGTCATGATTGAAAACAATTCATCGATTCCTTCTTTTAGGAATTATGATCGAATGTGGATAAATTATCTAATTTGTTTTTCTTTTCTTGATCTAGCATAATTGTTTAAGTTTTATCAATGCTTATTTCTTTGCTTTATTTACAACGGTAAAGCAATTATGTACGAATTAAAAGCTTTAATTAAAATAACTCCATTCATAATGGTAAAGCTAAGAAGTTTCGTACAATGTTCGAAATAAATAGACAAAACTCTAACTAATGCCTAAATCCAAAATTAAAGAAAAACATATGCTAATAAGAAAAATCCAGATGCTCCTTGACCCATTCCTTGAAGTATGTTTCCCTCATGTGCAATTGAAACCCAGACTTGGTCACTTGCAGCACGTTCCAGTCATCCTCTGTAAACACTTTTACAGAAACCAGAAAAGTTAGATGATTTACATCAAAAGAAAATCTTAAGATGTTTTTCATCAAAAAGGAAATAACTTAGGTTATACCTTGGTCAAGTATGTTTCGGAATTCCTCATCAGTCTTGTTACTCAGTTCCTCATTTTTCTTACATAAGGGACAATTCTTTCCTTCGATCAATCCTTGTCCTCTTTCGAGGGCTTTCTCATATTTGTCTAACAACTTATGCAAATCATCGGTCTTAATTCCTTTGTGTGGAACTTCACAATGATCGATAAAATGAGAGAATGATTCAGGCAGGCCATTTGTGATGATTACCATCTTATCATCTAGAGTCAATAACGCGCTAAGCTCATCGATTCGATTTAGCCTCTTGATCAGGTAAGTGCAATATTTATTAACATTTTTGCTCCCAGTCATGCCTTTATCGTGGAGTGATGATATCCAGATTTGCAATATTGTTTGTTCGCAATCGGTAGTGAATTTTGGCATGGCTAAATATAAATAACAGACAACAATAAGCAGACAGATTTAAGATAATACTTATAATTAACGAAGATTGGTCTTACTATCGAAAAAGTTCTCCCACTATTTTATCGAAACAATAACCCCTTGCATTGTTCGGGAAATTCTATTTCCTAGTAGGTCTTGACGTCCCAGCAGACATTAATTGCACCCACGACTCGCGGTCATACAATTAACTCCCTAGGTAGGTATACTTTTACCAATTGTGTTACTCCACAACCTTCAAGCTATTTTGCCTCGATTTTCGCATTTATCTAGCACTGCTACATCATAAATGTTACTACTCGTTTAAGTCTAACCCAGTCAATCTTGATGAGAAACTGGCCCGGTCGTGAAGTCCCCGTAACTAGTTATCGGTCGATAATCACATCCCGACCAGTCCCCACCCTTGTCGAGTTTAGTTAAAAACAAGAATCAAGGAATTTTGTGTATTGTCCCTTTCTTCGACTCGGGTGCCAGACTCTGGATCACCTCTATCGATAAGTAGACAACATACACTAGTCCCTATTGATGGAAGGCTTGGATCTATAAAACATCATTTTATAGTTTACCCAATATGACTTAATATTTTAATTCGAGAGGGGATTTTCGGTTTTAGGAAGTTTGAGGTAACTCTCCTCGAGATCTCACCGCTTTAATTATGCTTTATAATTTATTTAGTGATCTAAATTCTAGCGCACAAGCCAAAATAAATCAACAAATAAAATAAAACATTCAACCTAGCATGCATGCTACCACAGTATGTTTTCGATCGGGAGCCTCCTATGCGGACCACCATCGAGCCAAAGACGATGGTCCTATTGGTCAATCTATTAGGTTTCATATAGACCTACTCTATTACACATTTTACCATGCATACATGGCCTTTAGTCTTCTTGGGCTCCCACCTTGCTTGTAACGGGCCTCCATCCTAAACTAATAAAACAGTAAAGCCCTATCTATTACAATGGCTCAAAGTGGCCCAAAATCTTAAGGCTCGCAGGCCCAATAAAACCAATAAGATTAAAATCAACCAATCACATCTAACCTAAAGGTCAAGGCTCGGCGCGATCGAAAACCACGTAAACAATTTCACGTTGAGCAAGAAACAAGCAAAAATTAATTTTCTTATTTCTTATGTTACTATAAAACTACCTTTTAAAATAACCTTAGATTCTAGTTTTAAAAACCCCTTTCTAAAACAATCTCTTACTTATCATTTTAAAACCCCTTTTTAAAATGACACTTTGATTTTATTTTAAAACCCCCTTTTAAAATTAAATCACAATTCCTATTTTAAAACCACCTTTTAAAATATCTCATGGTTCTTACTTTAGTCCACTACTAATTATGAAAAATTAATCCTTCGGATAATAAAACACCTTTTAAAACATAATTCAGGTTCTGGAAATTTCAAATTTTGAAAATTACAGTTTGGTCCCTCAATTTTCGAAAATTACGTTTTGACCCCAAAACTTTCGGAAATGATAAATCAGCCCCAAAAATTCCAGAACTTGCAAATTGGCCCAGAAAACAGAAATTAATATTTTATTTCCAGAAAATTTTATTAATCGCAAAACAGCCCCTGAAGTTTTCGTAAATTGCAAAACAGCCCCTTAACTTACGGAAATTGCAAAACAGCCCCTATCGCTTAGAAAAACAGAATTTCAATTTCAGCCCAAAATTTCCAGAATATTAAAATTTTAGATTCTGTCCAGATTTTCTAAAAATCGTAAATTGCAGTTTTAGTCCTGTAATAATCGAAAATTGTAGATCTGGCCCAAATAAGAATTATGCTATTTATCCGAACACATAATTAATCACAATCAGCAAGATCCATGCATAGAACACGACAAATAAACATATCCACGAAAATTTGAAGTGTTCAGGCCTTTTTCATATGTGCATAATAAGTTAGGCTTTGATACCACTGTTGGGTTTTATGGGTATAATTTGTCAACTACAACAGTGCGGAATTTAAAATTTTTAATCATACACCATAACCCAGGGTTTCTTATTTAGCACATATGAATAAAGGTTGAATTTAATTAAAGCATGCATATACTTGAATTAAATAAAAGTAGGTAAAAACAATTTTACCTCACCACAGGCAAGGTGGTGGTAATTCTCCGGTCTTCGTTTGTTCACTAGAGCACCCCAAGTGTTGTGCCTCTAGAGATAGTCCACACCAGCTGGATTTGAGTGACTTCACGAAATCCCCAGGCTCAGAACTAGGATTAAGGAATTGCCTCGTCAGGAATTGGATGCAGATCCGGGAAGAAGACTTGGAGAAAAATCCTTCACAGGGGTGGGGCGATTTTGCACAGGGTTCGGTTTTCAGTAGGGGCGAGAATGAGGGCTGAAATTTTCGGCCTTCTTTGTTTTTCTTGTGTTGTGATTTTCTTTCTTTTCTTAGAATAAATCTCTTAGGATTTGTTAGTATATTTTTGATTATGTATATCTAGTATTTATAGATGTCTCTATTAGAAGACTCCTTCTCCTAATAGACATCTAACTCTTGAAAGAATATCTTCTTTTCAAGAGATAAGATATACACAAATCTTATCACATTAGGAAAGAAGATCTCTTTCAATCTCTTTCTTAGTTACACAAGAAAACACAAACTCTTTTAATCCCTATCATAATCCAACATAATCAAATTAATTCAAGACTAAATAAACTAGCAAAAATCGGCCCAATCAATTAACAAGAAATCGGCCTCTTATGCTTTTAATTAGTCCTAAACTTAATTTGATCATAGTTCCCAAAATTAGCCCATGTAAGATTAATTAATCCCAGATTAATTTATCCTTACAATAATTGGCCCACATGCTTAAATTAATTAATCCTAGATCAATTAACTTTCATATGGATCGGCCCATGTGTTTAACTAATTAATCCACTATTAATTAATTAATCCTTTCCAATTAATACTTTAATTGAGGATTTAATCAATTAGAAATTCCAATTGATTCATTAATCAGTTACTCCTAATTAATGATTCTCCACTTCGAATTAACACTTTAATTCTCGATTAATTAATTAGTCACTTCTAATTAATTATTCTTCTTCATGAATTAATACTGTAATTCATATATTGATTTAATTCCTTAAATCAATTGATTCCTTCCAGACTGTCATTGTCCAACTGTATTGTGTGTGACCCTCTAGGTTCACCATCAATTGGCAGCAGGCCCACGACTTTCGTGATTTAATTAGTGAGCAATTAATTGCTCCGATCAATTAACCACTTTAATTGACCACTCCAGAATTAATTTCCTTATTAATTCAGGAGTACCCACACCTCATGGTCGATGTCTAGCCACAAGCCCATGAGGCCCAACTTCAGGTGAATTGATATTCGTGAACCTTCAACTCTTATAAATGCCATGTACATACGGTCCTTCTATCAACTAATTTCCCGATTGAGACCTAGGGTGTGTGAATTGGTCGGCACCTCTAATTATCTCAATTCTGTACTTTCTAATTCAGGATAATAATTCCAGTGTGACTGCTAAATTTGGAAACCCCTTTCCAAATCCGTCACCGACTACGGCCGTAGATTCCTCGGATTTATTATCTAAGAACGTACAGGAAATTCTCTCATCTTATCAGGATGAGTCGATAGATCCTTTATTAGTACTAACTATCCGCGCACACGTTCATACGTACCCAAAGTAGTCGCACAATGACCAAGCTATGTGGTCGGCTCCTAAATCAAAGTATGTATTCCCGTGTACCGAATCCGCCCTAGTACCTCAAGTCAAAGGACTACATCGTACACTATTATAAGTCTTGAGAGACATCCCATTACCGATATGCTTAACGCACTTCCACGATGGGTCTCTCTGTTCGGGTCGTTCGATGCGTTCGATCCCCTATCGAACCACCTAGTCATATGCACTAGCATTCAATGCCTTGTTCATGAAACGACAACAAATTCACTTCATGTGAATCATGCATAATTCTACAAGTCTTGACGATTCATTCGATACCCCGTCTCGATATGAATCTATGACTTGGAACATTTTTGAGATCACGACCTTTGAGATTATTTCATGATTAATCGCACCCAATACTGAAGTGAATAATCCCGTAGTCATGAGTGATCTCAGGGTTTCATCCAATCGCTTAGATACGTTCGCGAGAGATGAAGTTGGCCATTGTTTAATTCACGTACTATGAATAAACGGGCGTATTATCTTATGAATCATAAGATTGCTTCTAAAGGAAGTACCTAAACAAGCTTATATTTGTTGGCTTGTTGGGCACTATCCTATCACATCCATACAATCTCCGGAGGACCTGCAGGCGGGGACAGTCGTAATGCTCGTCGAAGGACCGGCAGATCCATAATAGGAAGCTTAAAATACCAAAAAGAAGTATGCACCCTAGAAAGTAAACCGACAAACAACCAACTAATTAGCTTCAACGAGGGCGAGGTACCCAAAAACCTTGTTTGGGACACGAAAGAGGATAGCCCTGACTTCCCAATGGTGGTATCGCTAGAAATAGCAAATTACAACGTCAAAAGAATCCTAATCGATAATGGAAGCTCAGCGAATTTCATCTCTAAAGAGGTCCTAACCCAGGTGAACCTGGGACAAATAACATTCCAAAAAGTTGCCACACCTTTAGTAGGATTTGGAGGATCCGAGATTATCCCCAGTGGCACGATAAGTTTGAGTGTCTCGCTCGGGAAGAAACCATATCGGACGGTAAAGCTAGTAAAATTTTTAGTAGTAGAAATGCCCTTTGCCTACAATGCGATTCTAGGGCGACCTGCACTCAATTTATTCCGAGCTGTTGTTTCAACATACCATCAGAAAATAAAATTTCCAACTGACGTAGGGATCGGGGAAATAGTGAACGATCATTGTATAGCATGGGACTGCTACAACACGTCACTAACCTTGGGAAATCGCCCAAAACCGATTACCCCGAGCAAGAGAAAGCTTGAAGTCGACATTGATAGAAACGAAGCTGAAATCCCTAGCACTGACCGGATAGATAAAAAGGGAAAAGAGCCAATGGATTTATCTTTAAAACCACCGGAACATAAGGATGTCATACTGGTATAAGGGGACTCATCAAAAACAACAAGAATAGGTACCGAATTAAGCAAGGAAGGGGAAGTAATGTTGATCAACTTTCTCAGAAATAATATAGATGTCTTCGCTTGGAGCGCGAATGACATTGAAGGGATTGACCCTCGAGTAATCAGTCATTCTCTAAAAATCGACCCTTTGGCAAAACCTGCTAGATAAAAGAAGAGGAATCATGGGCCAATAAAGGACAAAATAATCAAGGCTGAAGAAGAGAGACTACTCAAGGCAATGGAATAATGGAAGTATACGTAGATGATATGCTGGTCAAAAGCATGAATGAAGCTGATCATGTAAAGCATCTCGATCGATGCTTCCAAATATTAAGAAAGTATCGAATGAAGCTTAATCCTGCAAAATGCACTTTTGGTGTTAAGTCGGGAATTTTTTTGGGATATTTGGTATATCAACGAGGAATCGAGGCCAACCCAGAGAAAATTCGGGCCATAAACGAGATGAAGACAGAAGTTTGCCATTCTTCCAAACTCTTCGAAAAGCAAAAAACTTTGCTTGGACTGAAGAAAGCGACCAGGCTTTCGAACGGTTAAAGGAATATCTAACGAGAGCCCCGCTATTGGCCAAACCAACCGAAGGAGAACTATTATATGTCTACATATCGATCTCCGACGTGGCCATCAGTTCGGTTTTAGTTAAAGTGGATGGCTTCGAACATAAGCCAGTTTATTACTTAAGCAAATTACTACAAGGGGCCGAGAAGAACTACTTGGAAATAGAAAAATTCGCTTTGGCCTTAGTAGTAGCAGCACGAAAACTCTGACCTTATTTTCTAACTTACAAAATTGTGGTCTTAACGAACCAATCGCTAAGACAGATCCTAGCGAAGCCAGAAGCCTCTGGAAGATTGATCAAGTGGGCTATCGAACTCGGTCAGTTCGAAATTGAGTACAAACCAAGAATTACAATAAAAGCCCAAGTATTAGCCGATTTCGTGCTAGAAACTCCAACCATGGCTACCGGGCATAACGAATCAACCAGCCATAACAACGATGTCCTGATCGTAGAAAATCAATCATGGTTGATGCATGTCGATGGTGCTTCATGCCGAGAAGGAGGAGGTGCCGGAATCAATTTTACCGGGCCAAATAAGGAGGATATAAACTATGCGATAACATGGACTTCGTCGTAACAAATAACGAAGCAGAATACGAAGCGATGATCGCAGGAATGGAAATGGCGATCAAAGCCAACATAAAAAACCTTAAGGTATTAACCGATTCAGAGTTAGTACAGAGACAGATAGAAGGTCTCTATGAGGCTAAAAAATCTAATATGGTAAAATACCTTGCCAAAGTGAAAAAATTGGCTGAAAAATTCAAAAGTTTCGTTATACAGAACATTCCACGCTCGGAAAATAAATGGGCAGATCAACTATCTAGGTTCACAGGATCCCACAATGGAAAAACTGAAAAGGTGATCAACTTGTTAATCTCCAATACGCCGGCAATTGATATCGACGAAACACCGGTCGCTGAAATAATGAAGATTGAAGAAGTTGAAGAAAACTGGATGACTCCAATGATAGACTTTCTCCGAGAAGGAGAAATGCCGGCTGACCAAAACGAAGCCCAGAAAAATAAAATACCGGGCTCCGAGATAAATATTGGTAGAAGGAAATCTATACCGAAGATCAGTATCAGGAATTCTTCTGAAATGCATCCCCGAATCTCAAACCAACGATATCCTCCGGGAGGTACATGAAGGAGATGCAGGAAATCATAGCGGAGCAAGGGCCTTGGCTTTAAAGTGCCTTCGAAGAGGTTGTTATTGGCCTACCATTAACAACGATGCAGTTCAGTATGTCCAAAAATGACATCACTGCCAAGTCCATGCTAATATATGTCATCAACCAGCCGAAAACATGTACCCAATACCGGTATGTTGGCCGTTCGATCAATGGGGAATGGACATTGTGGGACCTTTTCCAGCAGCTAGATCCAAGAAAGCATATGTTCTGGTCGCTGTTGAATACTTCAGCAAATGGATAGAATGCATCGCCCTTGCCCGAATAACTCAATTCCAAGTTATCAATTTCTTATGGAAATTCATAGTATGTCGATTTGGCATACCAAGAATTCTAATCTCTGATAATGGAACCCAATTTGCGGGAAAACAGGTAATAGAATGGGGTACAAAGCTGGGAATTCAGCAAAATTTCACTTCAGTTGGGCATCCTAGAGCGAACGGACAGACTGAAGTAGCGAACTGAGAAATAATAAAATCTTTGGAGAAAAGATTAGGGGCTGCCAAAGGAAAATGGCTAGATGAACTCCCAGGAGTTCTTTGGGCTAATCGAACCACGGTCAGAACTTCAACCGGGGAGACCCCATTCAGTCAGTATATGGCTCGGAAGCTTTTATTCCAGTCGAAACACTAATTCCGACACCAAGAATTGAAATGTATGACGACCAGGAAAATGGAAAGGCAAGAGAAAATGATATTGATTTAACAGAAGCTTTAAGTGAAGAAGCGGTCGTACGTTTGCAAGTCGCTAAATCAAACATGGAAAGGGCCTACAATCAAAGAGTACGCGTCCGAACCTTCAAAGAAGGAGACCTGGTTTTGAAAAAGGTAGAGGTATCCAAGCATGTGGGAAAATTATATCAGAATTGGGATGGACCATACATTGTCATCATTGTAGGAAAGAAAGGTTCATACAAGATTGCACACTTGGACGGAACAGCCCTACCAAGAACATGGAATGCAATCAACCTTAGAAAATACTATGGTAAATAAATCATAATAGTTTAATGTTGCTTAAATTCCTTTTTTTTTTTAGTAAGTTTTATTCTTTGTAATAAAAGCCTTGGCCTATGGTTCGATTTTTAAAGATTTTAGAAATTTTAAATATTTAATCAAAGTTCGATTAAAGAAACATATCAGAATGAGTTGAGTATAAATCGTTTGATTCGATAAACGCTCCTCGGAATTCTACGATCATCTTGGTTAAGATCCAATAAGTTTATCTAAAGATATGACGAGTCGAGTATAAATTGATCCGCTCAATAAGCGCTCCTCGATCTAACGATACAAAGAGTTGAGTATAAATTGATCCGCTCAATAAGCGCTCCTCGATCTAACAATACAAAGAGTTGAGTATAAATTGATCCGCTCAATAAACGCTCCTCGATCTAACAATACAAAGAGTTGAGTAAAAATTGATCCGCTCAATAAACGCTCCTCGATCTAACAATACAAAGAGTTGAGTATAAATTGATCCGCTCAATAAACGCTCCTCGATTAATTTTCAACGATTAAAAGGTCTTCTGGTATAAAAACCTAAGTCTAAATGAAAAGAGTTGAGTATAAATTGATCAGCTCAATAAACGCTCCTCGATTAATTTTCAACGATTAAAAAGGCTTCTGGTATAAAAACCTAAGTCTAAATGAAAAGAGTTGAGTATAAATTGATCCGCTCAATAAACGCTCCTTGATCTATTTTTAACGATTAAAAAGGCTTTTGGTATAAAAACCTAAGTCTAAATAGAAAGAGTCGAGTATAAATTGATCCGCTCAATAAACGCTCCTCGATCTATTTTTAACGATTAAAAAAGGCTTTTGGTATAAAAACCTAAGTCTAAATAAAAAGAGTTGAGTATAACTTGATCCGCTCAATAAACGCCCCTCGATCTATTTTAACGATAAAAAAAGCTTTTGGTATAAAAACCTAAGTCTAAATAAAAAGAGTTGAGTATAAATTGATCCGCTCAATAAACGCTCCTCGATCTATTTTTAACGATTAAAAAGGCTTTTGTGTAAAAACCCAAGTCTAAATAAAAAGAGTTGAGTATAAATTGATCCGTTCAATAAACGCTCCTCGATGATAATAATAAATAAGATTGAGACGACATCAACAAAAAGAAGTATACAAGGAATAATAATAAAGTTTTATTCATCCGTCTTCAGGGAACGAGCGATAAAATTACATACAAAAAGCTCTGATCAGATTACAAAGGACTATATACGATCACCTACATCGTTACAAATGTTTAGAAAAAATGATTCTACCCTATAGATCAGTGATCTTCACGACAATGTCAACGGAAACACCGATCTCCTCCCTAGTGCCTCGAGGATTATAACTAACCACCTAAGAAGCATGCTGCTCAGGATGGTCGACCTCTTTGGTGCGATGGCCAGGCTCTAAAGATCAAATGTTCTTCCAGACGAAATGAGCATTACCAGCTAGATAACTGGCAATACTCATTCACCCACAGCGAGATACTGCTTTCACTTTAATATTTACCAGCACACCCCGGTGGTCTATCAATCCGGAGGTAACATCCAAAAGCGGCGGTGCCTGGTAAACATGAACCCTCTATGTGCAAACAGGAAACCACGGACCTCAAACCCGTAAATACAAGGTTCGAGGCCTCATAGGACCCGTCAGTACAAGGTAGGGCTTCCATGGGACCCGTCAGTACAAGACAGAAGAAATTTAAGTTATTATAATATGAATCACGATAATGTGACTTTTTGAATATTATGGGATCAGAAGGCAAAGAGAAATTCAAGGAAACTGATACCTCCATCCTTTTTGAGAGTTACAATTAAAATATGGAAACCGCCTCCCTATTTATAGGGATAGATCTAATTAATCCTACGGCTGGATGGAGATTTGATCAAGGGACAGAAATGCGACCTTTTGACTTCCTGTAATCAATGCAAGTAAGTAGGAACGGCACCTCTCTGATCGACTCAACGAATCGATGATAAAAGAGAAAGAAGATCGAAGCGATCAATGCATAATAAAGCAGATCTAAAAGAGCTCCAGGCCAGGAAAGTTTTGCACGCTCATATATGCTAGTCGCTCGATAAAAAGCTTGAGATCCTCAACAAAGGCATGCAAGTTTACACCATTATGAAAAAATACTAGATCGCCTAGAGGCGTAAGACCTAACCCTACAGCGTATGGGGGTCGTCACTGCCTCATATATTATATGAAAATTTATTGATGGGCTATACAGTAACTCTATTGGAATCCAAGAATTTCTGACATGAAAATCAGGAGAATAGCTGTCATTATTCCAGTCTACATTATCGCCACTGCCTAACATTCCAAAGAATTGCTAAAGGAGGTATGAACAGACTGGATCTAACTAATAAGTCTACATTTTCAAATTCCTCCCATATCAGAATATTTGATATATTTGGTACACTGGTTGCCTTATTTGAGGAACATGGTACTCACAATCAGTACAGAAAAACATGGATTTCAAGAAGATACATAGAACGATATCTTCTCCGCAAACTTAAACCTATGACAAGAAAAGCAGAGCTCAACAGAAGGAATGACAGCCTCCTTATATAAGATATATATAACAAAAGGACAAATTTACAAGGGACTGGTCGAACATTGACGACAACGCTGAGCGTTCCTTCACAATTATTCAACCATCTATCTACATGGATGGCCTGCTGTCCATATTTTTATGTCTAACGCAACTTCGGAACGATCATAAGGGAACAAATTTGGTCGATCATCATTCTTATACTTGATTTAAGAATTCGATTTACGGAACAAAAGTTATATCATTAAGTTACTTAAAAAACTGATCGAGCCAGACTAAGCTACTCTATCGAACAAAGCATATTCTCCCAGAAGATCAATATCAGATAAGTATGCTAATCTATACTGATTATTTCAAGAAGTTATACTTATTCATAACAGTAAAATATGCATAACGAAATATATCTATGGATTGAAATTGATCAAGGCAAGGATCTGCTCGTAAAGGATCATCGTTTTCATTAGTTCATTCTCCCAATACAAAAAATTAAGCCTTAACCACCGCACAAAAGGTTGGGGCAATATTACAAAAAAAAAAAAAAAAAAAAAAAGAAGAAGAAACTCAAAATAACAGCCGGATCGGAACAGATTACTGAGAAGGGTTGCTATCACCGGGCCAACTAGCAGAAGCACTCCTCCGAGGAGTCAAGTTACATGCAAACGCCATCAACTCCTCCTGACGCTTTAGATAACCTCCAAATCACTTTTTTCCTTCTCCAGGAGAGATTTCTCTTCTTGTAATTTTTGAAGGTCATCTTTGGCAAGCTGCGGCTGGAGGGTCTGCCCTGTGACCTTCGCCGTCTCCGACTCCAAACGACGTTGATAGGCATCCTTACCGATCCACAAATCGTCATTTCACACACCCAGCTGGAGTGCAAAATATTTGGCCTGGAAAAGAAAAGAAAAAGAAAAGCCCTTACATAACAAGGCAAACAAAATAAAAGCGGGAAAAATAATATGTTTACCTGCTCGCATATCTTCACCAGCGACTGAACAAGGCGAACATTGGAGGTACCCTCAAGCTTCCTCAACTCGCCAGGCAAAATAGTGCTTAGACCCAGGTCCCAGGACAAAGCATCAGGTTCAACAGAGCCAGGCAGTTCACTACCAAAAGGAACATTGTCAAGACGTAGAGTCACCGACTGCAAAATATCCTTAACATGCTCGAGAATGCAACGGTCATCTAAAATACGAGGGGATTCCCTCTCGTTAGGACTCACCGAGGTCTCCTTGCCCGAAGCAGAAATAACAGTCTGCAGACCGGACTTTAATCCGGTCCGACCTCCAGAAGGCCCGCCGGATTCAAAAGAAGTAGTCATCACAGTGGTATCATTAAATAAGTAATCAGCAAAATCTTGAGAAACAGCTTGTGTTGAAGAGGGATTTACAAAGGAACCCTCATTAATCATCTCCGAGACAACACCCACTTGAACTTCGCTGACAACCGGGGCAGCTGAAGTAGAAAAAGGAAGGGAATTAATAGGAACATGCTCATATGGGCCATGTTCAAAAGGAGAAGTGCCTGATGAAAAGGGTATGTCGAAAGGATGCTCCAAAAATGACGAATCGCCAAAGGCCACCCGACCAGGGGAAGGCCTCCTTCCTGCTTCACCAGAAGAGGAAAAGTTTTGTTGCGTAAAAGACGAACTAACTACGGGAAAAGGTTCAGAAGGAACGACAAGAGTATCGATCACCGACCTACTTATGGAAGACGAACGAGGAGGTTCTATCGAGGGCCCCTCTGATCGAGACTTCTTGGGTCTAATATTTCTAGCACTCTCACGGGAAGGACGCTTTGAAGTATTACCGAAAAGATTACTCATGATCGGAATTCGAAAAGAAAATTAAATTATCGAGAAACCTTAGCTACCTGCTAACGAAAGAGTATTCTGTTAAGAAGTGAGTAAAAGCGGTAAATAGCGAGTGAAGTTTTACCTTTCGTATTTATACTATACGAAAAGACGCAAGAGACTCAAAGAATGGGCGCGAAACACAGAAAACTAGCCCAGGAATTGACGCGAGAATTCGAAAAGACATATACATAATGATTCCGGCAAGGTTAATAACTTGTCCAAATTATTACAGAGAAGACGAAAAGACGTAACTGTCAGAATACGTATTGTCTATTTTACACAGGGATAAAAGAATAATATTACAATTCAAGTTACTATAAACAGTTACAAAGATATCTCACTGATGAACATATTGCTCCTCGATTCATACAACTTGGTCGCCATCTGGAACTTCCCGCTCGCCAGCGACGTCTCCTTCATTCGCTGTTTCAAAATTTTCCTCCTCTTCCTCTGGATCGATAAAATTATTATCGACCTCGTCATTGATATCTGAAGCAGGAATCGGCAATGGCCTACCGAACTCTTTGGCAAGATGAGCCAAAGGAAACTTTTGATAAACGACGTCCGGTAGCTCGGAAGAAGAATATACTTCGCCATAATGGTTCAACCGCATGTGCGCCGCCTTAAGATATTCCTTTCGACGATCATCCATCAGTTCAAAAGCGACCAACTGCTGAATCGCCTTCTTGAACGTACTCTCCAGGAGCGGACAAACCATTTGGATTCCGGCTATAACGGTCCCTGAGTCCACTAAGAGGAATGTCCCTCTCACACTCCTCTAAAGAAGCCTGGAGACTCGATACTTGAGATTCCAACTCTCTAATTCGAGCAGTACTCTGAAATTGATACTCTTCCAACTTTTTAGCAAGCTGATTGGCTTGTTCTTGAGCACGAGAAGTCTCCAGAACCCTGTCTATAATCTCCCAGTCTTCAGTCCCCGTAACCCGAGTCTCTACGACCGGAAGAGAAGAAGTCAGTGAAGGACCAACCGTCGAATCAGAAGTCCTGCTAAGTAAGGTCTTATATTTCTCCTCCAGAAATTCACATTGCTGTCTCCAGAGAGCGGTCTCATAAGCGTATGACGCCAAGCAAGTGTTGGTCTAAGAGGAAAAATAATAAATAAAATGAATTTTCTGAGCTAAAGAAATTTTGTGAAGAAAGAAACATTCACAATGGCCTATTACCTTCTCAGCATAAAGGGAAGCTCTCTGGAATTTCTCCAAAGGATCCTTCCTAAGGATCTTATTCATGTCACGAGTAAAAACGCCGGACAAAAGAACGCGAGTTGCCTTATCCACTGCGTTTTTGCTCTCATCATGAACTAAAGAATCATTCTCGGGATAGCCAGAGGCTCTTTATCCCTCTAAATGATCCTCGATCATCTCGACCAAAGTGGGTTTTGGATGATTCTCGCCGAGTAGAGAAAGATTGTTACCAGAACGACCATAATAACTCCTTTTTCTCTCCACCGAATTATCATTAGGATGAGGCATCGACCAGCTGCGGCATCCACGTATACCCAAAGATGTTCTAAGTTGGAGAGGAGGATAACCAGATCCTGTCCCCTGGCGAACAGGAGATTCATGAGAAGAATCAGGAGACTCATCTCTGTTCTCCTCAGAATCATGACTTAAATCCAGTTTTCTCTTCCGAGAAGCTCTCTGCTCGATAGGAACATTCTCTATGATTTTGGTGGATTTGGACAACACCATTTTTCCCTTTGAAGAACGTCAGGAGCTTTCTACCATAAGAGCTGAGGAGAAAACAAAATCGGAATTAGACTTAGTGTTAAAAAAAGAGTTATGACAACGCAATATTAGAATAGATACATACCCAACGATTCAGAAGAAGAAGAAATGGGAAAAACGTGAGTACTTAATCCAGCCTTTCGAAGAAAAACCTCGCCAATAAGAAGAGCACTCTGATATTTGTTGGCACGCATAGCCTGGATTTCACCAAGGAACTGGGGGTCGTCAGGAATGAGCCCCCCTGTCGGCAAATGACCACCATAAATCCATTTGGAATCGTGGTCCCATGAGAAGGGCTCATTCGAGCCGTCCGCCAAATGAAGATGAGAAGGCGGACGAACGAAGAAAAAATGAGATTTCCAAGAAGGATTACTAGAAACTGGGGAGTCAAAGATTGCGCGACTAGTCTTTTGGCTAGCGAAGAAATATCCGCGATTAGAGGAACTGGAAACGTCAAAACGAAACAATTGTGTAAAATTACGAAAAAAGAGGGTTGGAATCCTTTCGCTATCATCAAAACGGAAAAACAGACCACAAAGGCCACAAAATTAGGAACTAATTGAGTCAAGGACACACTAAATATTTTCAAAATGTCCAGAAAGAGGGCAGACAAGGGGAGACGCTGACCGGAGTTAAAATGGGCTGTGTAGAAAGCTCGACATCCCTCCGGCGGTGATGTAACCCTATCAGAGGGAGAATGATCTCCGAACCGTCCGGAAAATATTTGGCATAATTACTCACGACCTCAGGGAAAGTGTCCTCGGTGTAAGCACAAGCAAGATCCTCAATCGGCTGAAAAATTTGAGGAGCCGTACCCTTGCCTTTGTTAGCTCTGGCAGCGACATCCGTATCTGATATGATTCGCACCTTAAAGGTGTCCTTAGTTGGAACGATAAATTCTAATGCTCCAGCCTGCTCGTTCGAAGGACTCAGAGGAATTGCCTCCTCGATAATAGGAGTGATTCTTTCCTTTGAAGATGAGGAAGATTTTCCTGGAATCGAAGCCATTCTGATGAACCCTCGAAGAATACGAGTCGATAGAAGCAGTTTTGAAAGTATAAACGACTGAGCAAGAAAATGACTGCGAGATTAAAAGAAGTATAAAGTAAAAAATGACTAATATAACAGTCACCTATTTATAGTGAGAAGTGAAAAGACGTTTCGAACTTCTCACGCCTGATCGCATTCCCGCCAAACGGAAAAAGTGAAACGCTTCCCTAAAAAGACACGTAGCAGTTCATAATTGGAACAAGAAAACGACTATCTATGAGGTGTAGCACTCTTTTCCTTACTTAGGATTTTTTCCCACTGGGTTTTTTCTTAAGTAAGGTTTTTAACGAGGCACAGCTCATAGAAAATACAGTCGAAATTAACCTTCTACTTCTACGAGCATCTATTACATATACGCTCGAAGAAGTGAGGGAGTACTGATGGGGGCTATTTCGCACCCCTTACAATGTTCGGATCGACGCAGGATGTAAGATCGGTTCGACCAGACTAGTCAGTTCGGGACCATCTTTCGACCCGGTAGAATACGACTCTCCCAACAAGCAGATTGCAATCCGGACTCAAGAAGGACAATTGGGCCGAGTCCTATTAGAATTATGTTTCCATGTAAAGCTAGGTTTATGATGATATAAATACCTAGTTAATCATTGTATTAGACACATTCTTTTTACTCAGCTTACGCTTGCATACTAAAATAATCTAAGATTATTGAATAGAAAAGCTTTTGCTATACTATTTTACTCATTCACGGTTTTGATTACTGATTGTTCCATCTAATTGTTCTTCCTTGAGATTGATCCATCCAGAATAAAGTAACAGAGCCCTATAATTCATATTGATTTAGAACTCCTAATCATACTCTTCACTGATTTAATCTTACCCGACGAAATACGGTTTAATCAAATAGCAGGTGAGACGCAGATCGTCTTCCCCCCTACAGTGGAAACCATTGTGTTCTTGGTCGAGTCGATTTTTCTAGTTTTCTAGAATCCAGCCACATCTTCAATAAATACCAACTCCTCATGGGCTTCCAAAACATTTACCATAGTAGATTCCTTGATTTTGATCAACAATTTCCTTCATTAGATGGGTTCCAGAGGCATGGAACTTCTCGTAACTCAAATAACGTCCTTCAGCTCTGGCCATTGTAGTTGATTCGAAGTGATATTGTAAGGAATTAGAACACTTTAAGACAGAGAACAGAGAGATGAGTAACTTCTTTTGTGCATAAGAGAATTTTGGGTGCGTAAGGTCGACCCTTCTGATCAGATCTGGATTTAGAGATTTTGAAATGCGTCGGTTTTCGTGTTTCATGCGAACCGTTAGATCTAATCTATCGGTTTTGAATCGTGCCAGCGAGATTCTCGAATTTCAAATTTTATAGATTAATGTTAGATGGGCGGGAAAGTCAAGCGCCACTAATCTGTTGCTTATAAAAGCGTGTTTTAAATATAACGTTTTTAGTACCACACTTATATAATATATCAGATGAGTATAGTTTAACATATCTGACAGACGAGTGATCTGATATCAGTTATTACTAGTGAAAGCCAATAACTAGTAATCTTACTCTGTTGTTTGTCAATCCAGAGGGATAAATTAATCTTCAATCTTCAAGAATTAAGAACATATCTTCTGAACACATAACTTCATCTAACTGTCATCAACAAATTTCATCTATAGATCAAGAGAACTGCTAGTCTTACACGTTTCCCCTGAATTCAAGAATCCATAAGTTAACTAGTCTGTTGAGAGTTAACCTTGAACATAATAATAGATAAATAAGCTGATGAACTTGAGTCTTCTGATATGTTCCCCCTCAGCTTATGAATCCAAATTAAGTAGTCCTAGTTGAGCTCTTAGAGTTGAAAACCTTACATCACTTAGTGGTTTGGTGAAGAAATCAGCAATCTGATTGTCAGTATGAACATACTCAATAATGACATTCCTTTTTTCCACATAATCTCTAATAAATTGATGTTTGATCTCAATATGCTTTGTTCTTGAATGACTTTATTGTTCTGAATAAGTGAGATTGCACTTGTATTATCACAGTAGATTGAAATTCCACTGATCTTGATACTGTAGTCTTCTAGTTGATGCTTCAACCAAAGTATTTTTGTACAACATGCTCCAGAAGCAATGTATTCAGCTTCAGCAGTAGAGATAGATACTGAAGTCTGCTTCAAACTCATTCATGAGATCATACGACTACCTAAAAATTACAGGGACCTATAGTACTCTTCCTATCAATCTTGCAGCCAGCAAAGTCAGAATCTGAATAAACAATAAGCTCAAATCTTGATTTTCTAGGATACCATAATCCCAGTTCTCGAGTGCCCTTAAGGTTATGAGGATCCTCTTGGGAGCTAATAGATGGGATTCCTTAGTATTTGATTGGTATCTCGGACAAACCCCAACAGAGTACATAATATCTGGTTTGCTAGCTGTTAAGTATAACAATGACCCTATTATACCTCTGTATTTGGTTATATCAACTGATTTGCCAAATTTCCTTACCAAATTTCTTAAACAGATCATTTGTGTACTTAGCTTGGCTGATGAATATTCCATCAGGCAACTGTCTAACTTGCAAACAAGAAAGTAATTAAGTTCACCAATCATGCTCATTTCAAATTTGTTCTGCATCAGCTTGGAGAACTTGTCACACATCTGTTGGTTAGTTGAACCAAAAATAATATCATCCACATATATTTGCACAAGTAATATATGATCTTCCCATTCAATAGTGAACAATGTTTTGTCTACCTTACCTTTTCGAAATCCTTTAATTAAAAGAAAATCAGATAGAGTGTCATACCATGCTCTTGGAGCCTGTTTCAATCCATAGAGGGCTTTCTTCAGACGATATACCTTATATCCTTCTTGATAAGATTCAAATCCAGGTGGTTGCTCAACACACACTTCTTCTTGCAACTCTCCATTGAGAAAAGCAGACTTCACATCCACCTGATAGAAAGTGAAGCTCTTGTGAGCAGCATAAACAAGAAACAGTCTGATTGCTTTAAGTCTTGCTACTAGTGCAAATGTCTCATCAAAGTCAATGCCTTCTTCCTGGCAGTAAGCCTTGACAACTAGTCTTGCTTTGTTTATAGTGACAATACCATCTTCGTTCATCTTATTTCTGAATACCCACTTAGTGTCAATGACTCTTTGATGATTTGGTCTAGGAACTAAGTACCAAACTACATTCCTCTCAAATTGATTCAGATCTTCTTGCATTGCTTCAATCTAGTTAGAATCACTAAGAGCTTCTTCAACTTGTTCAGGCTCAATTTGGGATAGGAAGATGAGAAACATTGCATCATTTGCAGCAGCTCTTCTAGTATTTACTCTATCCGAAGGATCACCAATCACTAACTCATGTAGGTGATTTTTGAGCCATCTGAGATCATGTTGCAAATCTAGATGTTGTCCTCTAGATTGATCTTGCAACACTACTGTTGGAGTTCTGGTAGTAGTCTATTGAATAGTCTCTGGTATGTCAGCTGTTGGTAACTCGACTGTTAGACAATCAGCAGACTGATTTTGAACATCACTTGAGCTAGCAGCTGAGTTGAGATCAGGTAGTATGATGGGTACATATTATTCTTTTCTTTCAAAACTCAATTTCTGAAAATCAGTAGACAGATTTGAATTAGTACTTTGATTCTTTTCAGAAGATTGGTTTGGTTCATCAAATACCACATGAATAGATTCTTCTACAAGTAAAGTTCTTTTGTTAAAGACTCTGTAAGCTTTACTAACAGTAGAGTATCCTACAAAAACAACTTCATCAGCCTTTTCTGCAAAAGCAGTAAGGTGATTTTTCCCATTATTTAAAACATAACATGTACAACTAAAAATCCTAAGATAATGAATATTAGGCTTTCTGTTCCAAAATTCATAAGGTGTCATGTTTTGACTCTTGTTGATCAGGTCAAGTATTTTCCCATTATTTTCAAGCTCACACTGTTCGTCTTATCTCTAAGGCAAATACCGTCAAGTATGTGATGTCAAAACCTATTCTCTCCGATCGTCTCGCAAGATGGTATCTGCAAATTCAACAATTTGAAGTCGTGTACATTCCACAAAAGGCAGTAAAGGGGCAAGTTTTGGCTGATTTTATTGCCGATCATCCAATACCCGCCGAATGGGAGTTATCTGATGACTTGCCAGATGAAGACGTAATGGTGGTTGAAATCCTACCTCCATGGAAGATGTATTTTGATGGTGCTGCACTGATGAGGGGTATTTTGGGACTCTACATTGGGAAGTCCGGGCGAGATCGAAGAGTGTAGAATCCGACCTCGCGAATGTAAAACCGAACCCAAATCGCGGCCTTTACAATCCGATCACCCAGGGAATGCTCGTGGTCGGAGTTTAATGTTGGGCCGATCATGGGCCCAAGCCCTTGGGTCAAAGAAATATAACCCTACGGATGGAGTAGCTAGCTCACCATTTTCCACTATAAATACCACCTGCATTTATGACGACAGACACGCTTTTCCAGGTGCACTCCGATCGAAGCTGATGCTCGGATAGATAGATTCGGCCATTTTATATGTATCTCACCCTCTAGCTTGTACGGCATCCTATAATGCTCAAATAGGACCCCCGATACTTGTTGAAAAATGGATTGTATCAGCCATGTTCCCCACATTGCTGGTATGTCTTTTGAAGACTGGAAGATTAGAATGGAAATCTTTCTAGCAGCCTACAATGACAACATGTACACATGTATCATTAAAGGTCCATTCAGATTCACAAAGACCATAAAAATAAATGAAGTAGATACGGTTGTGGAAAAAGACCTTCACGAGATGACTCCAGAGGAAATCAAGCTTTACAATCTAGATAAAGTTGGGAGATTCATCATGACTAAAGCCCTGGATAATGATCGGTTTGACAAGGTCAAACATTGCAAAACTGCAAAGGAGATGTGGGACAAAGTCAGAGATATGAGCGAAGGCAATGATGCAATTAAAGAGCATCAGCTCAGTGTTGCCTTGGAGAAGCTGGACAACTTCAAGATGAAGTCTGGAGAAACCATTGATCAGATGGATACCAGATTCACCAAAACTCTGAATGAAGTTTTGAAGCTGGGAAAGACTTTCATTGACAAAGAGATCACTGTCAGAGTACTGAAAGCTCTACCTTCCAAGTTCAACATGAAGGTGACAGCAATGGAAGAATCAAGAGATCTGGGCAAGATTTCTCTTACAGAGCTGTTCTCCGTACTCAAGGCTTATGAGTATAAACTGCCAAGAATGGGAATTGAAGAAACCTCAACTTCAGGACCCACAGCTGCACTGGTTGCTGCTGAAAACCAAAGAAGACCAGCTCAAAGAAATGCTGAAGTGGACTCATCTGATGAAGCCACTCTACTCAACAAGAAGGAGTACACTGCTGGAGATGTTGCACTGTTGATGAATAATTTCAAGAAGATCTACAAAAGAAAAATGAAGAACAAATACAACAATGCTTCTTCTTCTAAACCTAACTTTTCTTCTCAAGATAAAGATGATTATAAATCAAAACTAATGTGTTACAACTGCAGGAAATTGGGACACTTCATCAAAGACTGCCCATATCCAAAAGCAGAAAAGTACACTGAGGAGGAGAAGAAAGTGAGAAAAGAAAGAAAGCATCAGAGAGGAAAAGCAATGATGGCTGAAGGAGAAAATCTGACTGCTGTCTACTCATCTGATTCAGATTCAGACTCGTCTGATGAAGAATCTTCTGATGAAGAAAAACCTGCTCTCCTGTGCCTGATGGCAAAGGACTCTGATGACTCTGAGGATGAGGTAACTCCTCTTAATGATGAATTATTTAATTCATTTGAACAAATGATGCTTAACAATACTGGTATTGCTGAAGCATATAAAAAGCTTAAGGAAGAGATGATCCTGCTAAAAGAGCAAAATAGTTCACTGAAACTCTTAGCTGAAAAGCCAAGGGAATCAGCTGAATATAAACAGCTTGAGCAAGAGCATGAATCTCTGAAAGCTGAGTGTGAGGTTTATAAAGGAAAAATCATGGAACTTGAGAAAATTATTGAGTCTCATGACAAGTCTACTGTTGCATCCATGCATACATCTAGTAAACAGGAGACACCTTTAGAAAAGGGTAAATTAGAATTGAATCATACTGAAAAATTCATATCAGCTGACAATAGTAAGGTCATTCTGTATGTTCAAACTTCTAAACCTACCTCATCTGAGAAAGTGGTAAAGGAGAAGAAATCTCCTAAGGCTAAAAAGAGCAAAGAGCCTAGTGTAGGAAATCAGACTAGTAAGACCAAACAGCAGAGCCCTAAGAAGTCTGCTGATAAAGCTAAAGTAAATCAGACTAGTGGTAAAACTAAGTCAAAATCAAATGAGCAAGCAACTAGTAAACCAAAGAAGCATAAAAACAAGAAAAATCAAAATGCTTGGTATGGAAATGAGTCATATTATGTGCAACCTGCTGCATATCATCCTATGTATCATGCACCTCAATTTCCTAGTTACTATGCACCTTACCCTGCTCATCCAATGCATGCATATCCTGCATATCATGCACCTTACCCTGCTTATGAACATTATTCTTATCATAATGATCATCAACATGACTTATCTGATAACTATGATGAAAAGAAAGCTGTTCATGCTCCTGTCAAAACTCAGAAGCCTAAGAAGCCTAAGACTTCAACATCTTGGGTTGTCAAAGGTGAAACTAATCCTTCAGGACCCTCTCAATAAGGGTACCTAAAACAATTTTATTTTTGTTTTGTAGGTTAGGATTAGGAGTAGGAGTAAAGTAGAGAAGATTTGGTACTTGGACAGTGGATGTTCAAGGCACATGTGTGGAAACATACATGAGTTGACTGATGCAGTTGCTGTGGATGGTCCAAAAGTTACTTTTGGAGACAGCAAAGAAGGCAAGATTAAAGCTAAAGGAAGACTAATTAAGGGAAACATAGAGATATCTGACGTCTCCTATGTTAAAGGCCTGAAATATAATCTGCTGAGCATAAGTCAATTTTGTGACAAAGGATATTCAGTCATCTTCTCAACAGATAAGTGCTACGTTGAACAGATTGGTACAAAGAAGGTAATTTTATCTGGAAGAAGACAGGGAAATATCTACATAGTTGACTGGAATTCTGTTGACAAGAATTCAAGTGTTTGTTTGGTGGCATCTGCACCAAGTGAAGTCAGTTGGCTATGGCACAAGAGAATGAATCATTTAAACTTCAAGACCATAAACAGATTAATCAAGAATGATTTGGTAGAAGGGATTCCAAAAGCAGTCATGAGCAAAGACAAGCTCTGTGATGCATGTCAGAAGGGTAAACAAATCAAGTCATCATTCAAAGAAAAGAAGCACCAATCTTCTGGAAGAATATTGGAGCTGTTGCATATGGACTTATTTGGACCCATTGATCCAGTCAGCAATGGTGGAAAGAAATACTGCCTTGCTGTTGTGGATGACTATTCAAGATATACTTGGGTGATTTTCATGAAGAAGAAAAGTGAAACCAAGGAACATCTTACAAATCTGATGGAACTGATCCAGAATGAGAAAAGTATCAAAATATTAAAGATCAGATCAGATAGAGGGACAGAGTTTACAAACTCTACTGTTGAAGAGTATTGTAACATCAAAGGAATACATCATGAGTATTCTGCTGCTAGGACCCCTCAACAGAATGGTGTTGCTGAAAGGAGAAACAGAACACTGAAAGAAGCTGTCAGAACCATGATAGCTGAAGCTAAGCTGCCTCAAAGATTTTGGGCAGAAGCAACAAACACATCATGCTTTACCCAAAACAGATGTATGATCAACAAAAATCAGAACAAGACTCCATATGAAGTTTGGAACAATAGAAAACCAAACATTCATTACTTTAAGATTTTTGGTTGTAAATGTTTTGTATTGAATAATGGGAAAAATCACCTTGCTGCATTTGCAGAAAAGGCTGATGAAGCTGTATTTGTAGGATACTCATCTGTTAGTAAGGCTTATAGAGTTTTCAATAAAAGAACTTTACTAATAGAAGAATCTATCCATGTAGTATTTGATGAGCCAAGTCAATCTTCTGAAAAGAATCAAAGTATAAATCAAGATCTGTCTACTGATTTACAGAAGCTAGACATTAGAAGAAACGAAGAATATGTTCCCATCATACTACCTAATCTAAGTTCAGCTGCTAACTCAAGTGCTGTTCAAAATCACAGTGCTGATTGTCTAACAGACGAGTTGCAAACAGCTGACAGACCAGAGACTGTTCAACAGACTGCAAATGTTCAACAGACTACTACTGGAACTCCAACAGTAGTGTTGCAAGATCAAGACAGAAGACAACATCCTGATCTACAACCTGATCTCAGATGGCTCCAGAATCACCCTCCTGAACTAGTTATTGGTGATCCTTTAGATAGAGTGAAAACAAGAAGAGCTGCTGCACAGGATGCCATGTTTGTCACATTTCTATCTCAAATAGAGCCTAAACAAATTGAAGAAGCTCTCAATGATTCCTTCTGGATAGAAGCTATGCAAGAAGAGTTGAATCAATTTGAAAGGAATGAAGTCTGGTACTTAGTTCCTAGACCAAGTCATCAAAGAGTAATTGGCACTAAGTGGGTATTCAGAAATAAGATGAATGAAGATGGTGTTGTCACCAGAAACAAAGCAAGACTAGTGGCCAAAGGATATTGTCAAGAAGAAGGAATTGACTTTGATGAAATTTTTGCACCAGTAGCAAGACTTGAAGCAATCATACTGTTTCTAGCCTATGCTGCTTACAAGAACTTCACTGTCTATCAGATGGATGTGAAGTCTGCTTTTCTCAATGGAGAATTGCAAGAAGAAGTGTATGTTGAACAACCTCCTGGATTTGAAGTCTATCAAGAAGAGAACAAAGTATATCGTCTGAAGAAAGCCCTCTATGGACTGAAACAGGCTCCAAGAGCATGGTATGATACCCTATCTGATTTTCTTTTAATTAAAGGATTTCGAAAAGGTAAGGTAGATAAAACCTTGTTCACAATTGAATGGGAAAATCATATATTACTTGTGCAAATATATGTGGACGATATTATTTTTGGTTCAACTAACCAACAGATGTGTGATAAGTTCTCCAAGCTGATGCAGAATAAGTTTGAAATGAGCATGATGGGTGAACTTAATTACTTTCTTGGATTGCAAGTTAGACAGCTGCCTGATGGAATATTCATCAGCCAAGCAAAGTACACAAGAGATCTGTTCAAGAAATTTGGTATGGAAACTAGCTCTACTGCTACATGATAGGATAGTGCCCTGCAAGCCAGTTCTGTTTGCTTGTAATAGATCTATCCTGTATGAAACGATCTTTGATTTTATAATAATACGCATGTTTATTTATATATGTATAAGGATAAACAATGGCCAACTTCATCTTTCGCGAATACATTTAAGCGATTGGTTGAAACCCTTAGATTACATTTGACTATGGGACGATTCACTTCAGTATTGAGTGCAATCATGAAACAGTCTCAAAGGTCGTAATCTTAAAAGTGTTCCAAGTCATAGATTCCGAACGAGACGGGGTATCGTAGGAATCGCCAAGACTTGTACAAGTATGCATGATTCACATGGAGTGAATTTGTAGTGTTTCATGAGCAAGGAATTTGAGTCCAGTGCATACGAGTAGGTGGTTCAATGGAGGATTGAACGCATCGAACGACCCGAACAGAGAAACCCATTGTGGAAGCGCATGACGCACATCGGTGATGGGATGTTTCTCAAAGGAATATAATAGTGTACGATTTAGTCCTTTGACTTGAGGTACTAGGGCGAATTCGGTGCATGGAAGTGCGTACTTAGATCTAGGTATAGGCCACGTAGCTTGGTCATAACATGCCTAGGTTGGGTGCGTATGGACATGTACGCGAGTGGTTAGTACCGATATGGAATCTATTGACTCACTGTAATGAGTGAGAGAATTTCCTATACGATTCTTAGATAATATATCCAAGGAATCTGCGGCCGCAGTCGGTGACTAATTTGGAAAGGGATTTCCAAATTTAGAAAGGTCACAAAGGTATATTATCCTGAATTAGAAAGTATAGCTATCGAGACAAATTTAGAGGTGCCGATTAATTCACACACCCTAAGTCTTGATCGGGAATATTAGTCGATAGAAGGACCGTATGTACATGGTAATTATATGAGACGAGGTTCACAAATATCAATTCACCTGATATTGGGCTTCATGGGCTTGTGGCTAGACATCGACCATGAAGTGTGGGTACTCCTGAATTAATAAAGGATTTAATTCTAGGAGTGGTTAATTAAAGGTTGTTTAATTAACCGGAACAATTTATTGTTCATAAATTAAATCACGAAGGATTCGTGGGCCTGCTGCCAGTTGATGGTGAACCCAGAGGGTCACACACAATACAATTGGACGGTGACTGTTATAAAAGGAAATGAAAGGAACTAATTGATTTAAAGGTAATTAAATCAATTAAATGAATTAAGAGTATTTAATTCAAAGTGGGAGAATTAATTAATTGGCTGACTTAATTAATTAAATACTTAATTGAGTTGCTAATTAATTATGCGAAAAGAAATGTTGATTTAAATGGACTGGGCATTTAATTAAAGCAGTTTAATTAAATGAAGGATTGCAAGACATGGGCTTCTATTAATTAAAGCCCATAAGGAGTCTTGCAAACCCTAGGTCAGAAGGAGTCTATAAAAGGGGAACTACTTGAGCTAAAAAGCTAACACCCTAAGAGAAAAAACCTAGCCTCCTTCTCTGCAAAAGCGCCGCCCCCTTGTCCTGCAAACCCTAGCCGCCGCCGCCACTAGTAGCCGCCGCCACTGAGCTGCCGTGAGCTTCCTGGTGCCGCCGCCGCCGAGATCTCCTCCTCCATTGTATTAGATCTTGATTTGTCAAGAGATCTCATACAATCCTTCAATAACAAATCTCCTGCATCGAGTTCTGAGCCTAAGATCTTGAGGTGTTGCCAGAATCCAATTGGTGTGGACTATCCCTGGAGGTGAGACACTTGGATCACTCCTGTGAACCGGATCAGAATCAGAATCGAAGACCGGAGGTTTCCACCACCTTGCCTGTGGTGAGGTATATCGCAAAAACCCCCTTTGTTAATTCATTGTGTGCGTTTTTGTTCTTGCTTTTGTATACATAATGTGGAGACATCTTTTATGGGACCATTGGATACCTCGAAAAATTTTAAATTCCGCACTTTGTTGTCTGACAAATCGAGCTATATCCCAACAGTGGTATCAGAGCCAACTCCATTATTATTATACAAAAGCCTGAACATAATTGTGTTCACCATATATGTTTAATTATATGTATGAGAACACGTGATAATTATGTTCTGTAAGTTGATTCTTGCTTGTTATGACTAGATCTATCAATGGGTAAAACTGCTTTTCTAGATCTGTGCCGTTTTTATAGTTTTTGAAAACTTCAGGACTTTTGAGGCAGAAATCGCAAATCAGGATTTTTGAGGGCTGAAAATTCGAAATTTTTGAGATCTGAAAATTTGAAAACTAGACTGTTCTTGCAATTCTGGTCGCAAGGTTTTTGGGGTCGTTTTGCAATTTCTGAAAACTTAGGGGCTGTTTTGCAATTACCGAAACTTGAGGGGTCAATTTGAAAAATCGAAAATTTTCAAAAATTCAAAATTTTATTTTCTGGTCTGCTGCCCGAAACTGCCCAGGGGTGTTTTTGTAACTTTTTAAAAGTTTTGGGGTCAAAGTGCAATTTTCGAAAGTTGAGGGGCCGAAAATGCAATTTTCAAAAGTTGAAAAAACAGATTCTGAAATTGAGCAGAAAATTAATTTTTGTTTACCCGGATATTTATTTTGTCATAATTAGTAGTGACTAAAAAGCAAGAATCATAGGAATTAGTTTTAAAAGGATGTTTTAAAATTAAGATAGAAGAAAGTAAAGGATGTTTACATGTTTCTTGCTCTACGTGAACTGTTTACGTGGTTTTCGATCGAGACGAGCCTTGACCTTAGGGTAGATGTGATTGGTTTAATTTATTGCTTGGTTTTTATTGGGCCTGCGAGCCTATTATTATTTTTGGGCCACTTTGAGCCTTTGTAATAGATTAGGGCTTTACTGCTTTCCTAGTTTAGGATGGAGGCCCATTTACAAGCAAGGTGGGAGCCCAAGAAGATAAGAAGGCCATGTATGCATGGTACAATGTGTAATAGCATAGGGCCTGTTTGAGAACCCTTTAGATTGACCAATTGGGCCAACATCAATTGGCTCGATGATGGCCCACATAGGAGGCTCCCGATCGAAAACATATTGTGGTAGTATGCATGCTAGGCTTGTATGGCTTTTATTTATTTGTCGATTTATATTTGGCTACGCGCTAGAATCTAGATCGTAATAAAAGATAAAGCATAACTGAATCGGTGATATCTCGAGGAGAGTTAGCATAACTTTCAAAACCAGAAACCCCCTCTCGAATTAAATATTAAGTCATATTGGATTAAAATAAAATGAAGTATTTATATAAATCCAAGCCTTCCATCAATAGGAACTAACGTATGTTGTCTACTTATCGATAGAGGTGATCCAGAGTCTGGCACCCGAGTCGAAGAAAGGGACAATACGTGAAATTCCTTGACTCCTGTTTTAACTAAACATGACAAGGGTGAGGACTGGTCGGGATGTGAGGATCGACCGATAACTAGTTACGGAGAACTCACGACCGGGCCCGTTGCTCATCACGATTGATGGGTTAGACTTAACGATTAGTAACACTTATGATGTAGCAGTGCTAGATAAGTGCGAAAGCCGAGGCAAAAATAAGCTTGAAGGTTGTGGAGTAACACAATTGGTAAAATGTATACCTACCTGGAGAATTGGTTGTATGGCCACGAGTCGTGGGTGCAATTAATTGCTGCTGGGACGTCAAGACCTACTAGGAATTAGAATTCCCGAGCAATCAAAGGGGTGATTGTTTCGATAAAATAGTGGGAGAACTTTTTCGAAAATAAGTCCAAATTCGATAATTATAAGTATTAGGCATAAGATCAGTTAGCTTAATGTTGTCTTCTTTCCAATTGTAGATATTAAGTACAATGTCTAAGAATCCATTATCTGTTATCCTCGACGCAAACAAATTGAATGGCTCAAACTTTGTTGACTGGCTGAGAAATCTCAGAATCGTCCTCGACTCCGAGCGACGTAGCTATGTGCTCGAAACACCCATGCCTGCTGCACCCGCAGCACGAGCTACTGAGGAACAACGAACCGCCCATGCTAAAAGGGTTGATGATGATCTTCAGGTTCGATGTCTCATGCTAGCCTCGATGTCGAATGAACTGCAGAAACAGCATGCTGCTATGCCGCTTGCTAGAGAGATACTTCTCCACCTCCAGCAGATGTTTGGAGAGAGGTCTCGTACCGAAAGGTTCGCAACCACTAAGGAGTTGTTTTATCTCAAGATGGCTGAGGGAAGCAGTGTCAAGGATCACTGTCTACGCTTCATCAACCTGGTTGAAAAACTAGGGCGATTGGAAGTAGACTTGCACGCTGATCTTAGCACTGACCTCCTTCTCCATTCGCTGCCCCGTTCTTTTGACCAGTTCGTGTTGAACTTCAACATGGAGGACAGAACCCTTGCCCTTCACGAACTGACCAATTTGTTGGTAACGGCAGAATCGACTCTCAAGAAAGAGAAGCCGGTAATGATTGCACACCAATCGAAGGCTGCAAAGCCCAAGAGAGGTAAGAAGAAGAAGAAGGTAGTTTCTTCGAAGGCAATCAAAAAGGTGGTTGAAAAGAAGCGCAAGAGCCCAGAAGACGAATGTTTCCACTGCAAGAAAGCAGGGCACTGGAAAAGGAACTGCCCAGACTACCTAAAGATGAAATTGGTAGCCAAAGGTATTTTCTTGGTTGAAGTTAATATTTCTATTAACTGTGCATCGTGGGTGTTAGACACCGCAGCAGGTTCTCATATCTGCAATGATTTGCAGGTGATGGGAGCAGTAAGATACCTGAAGCCCGGGGATAGAATCCTGCGTTTTGGAAACGGTGCTAGGATCGCCGCTGAGGCTATTGGGGACGTCGAATTGGTTTTAGGAAATTTTACTTTGGTTTTAAGGGATTGTCTGTACGTACCAACAATAATTAAGAACATCATTTCTATACCAATGCTAGACATTGATGGTTTTAATTTTTCCATTCAAAATGGATCTTTATGCATATTTAAAGGTGGTTTAATGTATGCTTGTGGTACTTTGATGGATGGTCTTTATTCCCTAGAACCTGTTAAATCCGACGTTATGCACATTCAATCTAGAAAAAGAAAATATGATAATCAAACTCCACAACTTTGGCACGCTAGACTTGGACATATTTCCAAGAGTAGGATCCAAAAGTTGGTTTCCTCTAAGGCTCTTGAAATAAAGAACTTGGATGAACTCCCAACTTGCGAATCTTGTCTCAAAGGAAAGATGACCAAATCACCCTTCACAGGGAATCCTGAGCGAACCAAACAAACATTGGATTTAATCCATACTGACGTTTGTGGACCATTGAGTGTCAATGCGAGAGGAGGATTCTCTTACTTCGTAACATTCACCGACGATTTTAGTCGTTATGGATATGTGTATCTCATGAAACACAAATCCGAAACTTTTGAGAAATTCAAAGAGTTTCGAATGGAAGTTGAGAATCAACTTGGACATAGTATTAAAGCACTTCGTTCTGATAGAGGTGGAGAGTACTTAAGCCAAGAATTCCTTGATTATCTAAAAGAGAATGGAATTCTCGCCCAGCGAACTCCCCCTAGGACGCCCCAACTCAATGGAGTGTCCGAGCGGAGGAACCGAACTTTGTTAGACATGGTTCGTTCCATGATGAGTTTTGCTGACCTTCCCTTTTCATTTTGGGGCTTGGCCCTATTAACTGCATCGAAGATACTGAACATAGTACCTTCGAAGTCAGTGCCAACAACACCGCACCAAGTATGGTATGGTAAGGCACCCGTGTATTCGTATCTACGAGTATGGGGATCTCCTGCGTATGTAAAGAACAAGAAGGGAGATAAGCTAGATAGTAGATCTAGTTTGTGCAAATTTGTGGGGTATCCAAAGGAATCCATTGGATACCTGTTCTTCGATCCTAAAGAACGTAATACGTTCGTATCTAGGAACGCCCACTTCCTGGAAGAGGATTTCCTCTCCAACCGAAATGGGACAATCGTAGAACTTGATGAAGTCCAGGAATCGGACCCATCCTCACAAACAGTGGGAGCTGAACCAGAATTTACTGAACCTACTAGTACACCTACTCTTCGAAGGTCTGATCGAATTCGTAAGGAGCCAGAGCGATTTGGTTTCATTCACGAAAACGAAAGAGGCGATAATGATCCAAGGACCTATCAAGAAGCGATGTCAGACATAGACTCGGGTGCGTGGCTCGAAGCCATGCAATCCGAAATGGATTCCATGCATTCCAACAAGGTTTGGACCTTGGTTGATCCACCTGAGGGAACTATCCCTGTAGGATGCAAATGGATCTTCAAGCGTAAGCTTGGAATGAATGGAGAGGTTTTAACTCACAAGGCACGCTTAGTGGCGAAGGGGTATTCTCAAAGGCCTGGAATAGACTATGAGGAAACCTTCTCTCCCGTAGCGATGTCCAAATCCATTCGGATATTACTTGCCATAGCCGCATGGCATGATTATGAGATATGGCAAATGGACGTAAAGACCGCTTTTCTCAATGGAGACATTGACAAGGAGATCTTTATGCAACAACCTGAAGGTTTTGCGTCCAAAGGAAGTGAGCACAAATTGTGTAAACTTCAAAGGTCGATATATGGCCTCAAACAGGCATCCCGAACCTGGAACATACGATTTGATGAGACAGTCAAGGCATTTGGCTTCATCAAAAACGTATATGAACCTTGTGTGTACAAGAAGAATAGTGGGAGCACAGTACAATTCATTGTTTTGTACGTCGATGACATTTTGTTAATCGGAGACGATATCAAGATGTTAGCACAGACTAAAGCGTGGTTATCCGCGCAGTTCTCTATGAAAGATATGGGAGACGCATCTTACGTATTGGGAATCCGTATCTATAGGGATAGATCGAAGAAGATGATAGGACTCTCCCAATCTCAGTACATTAACACAATCTTGAAAAGATTCAAGATGGAAGAATCCAAGAGAGGATTGCTTCCAATGAGACATGGTATCTCTCTTTCTAAGTCTATGTGCCCTACAACTGACGAAGAAAAGACGAGAATGTCTCTCATACCTTATGCCTCTGCTATAGGGAGTATAATGTATGCGATGTTATGTACTCGACCAGACGTAGCACACGCTCTAAGTGTAACGAGCCGCTATCAGTCAAATCCAGGCGAAGAGCACTGGACTGCCGTAAAAGCAATCCTAAAGTACCTGCGAAGGACTAAGGATATGTTTTTGGTCTACGGTGGTAGTGGAGAACTGAAACTTGAAGGATTCACTGATGCAAGTTTCCAGTCTGATGTGGATGACTTCAAATCCAACTCTGGATACATATTCCGCATCAATGGTGGAGCAGTCAGTTGGAAGAGCTGTAAACAGTCTACCACTGCTGATTCAACCACCGAAGCAGAATATATCGCAGCATCAGATGCAGCAAAAGAAAGTGTATGGATGAAAAACTTCATTCAAGAATTGGATGTTGTTCCTAGCATTGCTGAACCTGTAGTCGTCTTCTGTGACAACAACGGGGCGATAGCTCAAGCGAAGGAGCCGAGATCACACCATCAATCCAAACACGTACAGAGGAAATACCACGTGATCAGGGAGATCATGGGTAGAGGTGACATGCACATGGAGTATGTCAAATCGGAAGACAACGTAGCTGACCCACTAACTAAGCCACTTTCACAAAAGGCGTTCGATAGTCATCTAGAAAAGATGGGACTTAGAACCGTAGGTGAATGGCTTTAGGGCAAGTGGGAGATTGATAGGATAGTGCCCTGCAAGCCAGTTCTGTTTGCTTGTAATAGATCTATCCTGTATGAAACGATCTTTGATTTTATAATAATACGCATGTTTATTTATATATGTATAAGGATAAACAATGGCCAACTTCATCTTTCGCGAATACATTTAAGCGATTGGTTGAAACCCTTAGATTACATTTGACTATGGGACGATTCACTTCAGTATTGAGTGCAATCATGAAACAGTCTCAAAGGTCGTAATCTTAAAAGTGTTCCAAGTCATAGATTCCGAACGAGACGGGGTATCGTAGGAATCGCCAAGACTTGTACAAGTATGCATGATTCACATGGAGTGAATTTGTAGTGTTTCATGAGCAAGGAATTTGAGTCCAGTGCATACGAGTAGGTGGTTCAATGGAGGATTGAACGCATCGAACGACCCGAACAGAGAAACCCATTGTGGAAGCGCATGACGCACATCGGTGATGGGATGTTTCTCAAAGGAATATAATAGTGTACGATTTAGTCCTTTGACTTGAGGTACTAGGGCGAATTCGGTGCATGGAAGTGCGTACTTAGATCTAGGTATAGGCCACGTAGCTTGGTCATAACATGCCTAGGTTGGGTGCGTATGGACATGTACGCGAGTGGTTAGTACCGATATGGAATCTATTGACTCACTGTAATGAGTGAGAGAATTTCCTATACGATTCTTAGATAATATATCCAAGGAATCTGCGGCCGCAGTCGGTGACTAATTTGGAAAGGGATTTCCAAATTTAGAAAGGTCACAAAGGTATATTATCCTGAATTAGAAAGTATAGCTATCGAGACAAATTTAGAGGTGCCGATTAATTCACACACCCTAAGTCTTGATCGGGAATATTAGTCGATAGAAGGACCGTATGTACATGGTAATTATATGAGACGAGGTTCACAAATATCAATTCACCTGATATTGGGCTTCATGGGCTTGTGGCTAGACATCGACCATGAAGTGTGGGTACTCCTGAATTAATAAAGGATTTAATTCTAGGAGTGGTTAATTAAAGGTTGTTTAATTAACCGGAACAATTTATTGTTCATAAATTAAATCACGAAGGATTCGTGGGCCTGCTGCCAGTTGATGGTGAACCCAGAGGGTCACACACAATACAATTGGACGGTGACTGTTATAAAAGGAAATGAAAGGAACTAATTGATTTAAAGGTAATTAAATCAATTAAATGAATTAAGAGTATTTAATTCAAAGTGGGAGAATTAATTAATTGGCTGACTTAATTAATTAAATACTTAATTGAGTTGCTAATTAATTATGCGAAAAGAAATGTTGATTTAAATGGACTGGGCATTTAATTAAAGCAGTTTAATTAAATGAAGGATTGCAAGACATGGGCTTCTATTAATTAAAGCCCATAAGGAGTCTTGCAAACCCTAGGTCAGAAGGAGTCTATAAAAGGGGAACTACTTGAGCTAAAAAGCTAACACCCTAAGAGAAAAAACCTAGCCTCCTTCTCTGCAAAAGCGCCGCCCCCTTGTCCTGCAAACCCTAGCCGCCGCCGCCACTAGTAGCCGCCGCCACTGAGCTGCCGTGAGCTTCCTGGTGCCGCCGCCGCCGAGATCTCCTCCTCCATTGTATTAGATCTTGATTTGTCAAGAGATCTCATACAATCCTTCAATAACAAATCTCCTGCATCGAGTTCTGAGCCTAAGATCTTGAGGTGTTGCCAGAATCCAATTGGTGTGGACTATCCCTGGAGGTGAGACACTTGGATCACTCCTGTGAACCGGATCAGAATCAGAATCGAAGACCGGAGGTTTCCACCACCTTGCCTGTGGTGAGGTATATCGCAAAAACCCCCTTTGTTAATTCATTGTGTGCGTTTTTGTTCTTGCTTTTGTATACATAATGTGGAGACATCTTTTATGGGACCATTGGATACCTCGAAAAATTTTAAATTCCGCACTTTGTTGTCTGACAAATCGAGCTATATCCCAACACTACAATTCCTATGTCTACAAGTCTTCGTTTGGACAAAGATGAAGATGGCAAATCAGTAGACATTACCAAATACAGAGGCATTATTGGTTCATTGTTGTATCTAACAGCAAGCAGACCTTATATTATGTACTCAGTTGGAGTCTGTGCAAGATTTCAATCAAACCCCAAAGAATCTCATCTCTTAGCTGCCAAGAGGATATTGAAATATGTTAAAGGCACTCAAGAATTGGGATTGTGGTATCCTAGAGAATCTGGATTTGAACTCATTGGTTATTCAGATTCAGATCTTGCTGGCTGCAAGATTGACAGAAAGAGCATAACAGGTGCCTGTCAGTTCTTAGGTAGTCGTCTGATCTCATGGATGAGTAAGAAGCAAACCTCAGTTTCTATATCTACTGCTGAAGCTGAATATATAGCTGCTGGAGCTTGCTGTGCACAGATACTTTGGTTGAAGCATCAACTAGAAGACTACAACATCAAGATCAGTGGAATTCCAATCTACTGTGACAATACAAGTGCAATCTCACTTACTCAGAACACTACAAGTCATTCAAGGACTAAGCATATTGAGATCAAACATCATTTCATTAGAGATCATGTGGAAAAAGGCAATGTTTTGATTGAGTATGTTCATACTGATAATCAGATTGCTGATATCTTCACCAAACCTCTAAGTGAAGCAAGGTTCTCAACTCTAAGAGCTGAGTTAGGACTACTTAATTTGGATGCATAAGCTGAGGGGGAACTCATCAGAAGACTGGAGTTCAACAGCTTAGTCATCATTTATTTTATTCAAGGATTAACCTTCAACAGACTAGTTAACTCATGAATTCTTAAAGACAGGGGGAACGTGTAAGACTAGCGGTACTTCTGCTCTAAAAGATGAAATCTGTTAATGTCAGTTAGTTGAAGTTAAGGTTATCAAGAAGACGTGTTCTTAATTCTTGAAGATTGAAGATTACTTTATCTTGCTGGATTGACAAACAGCAGAGGAAGATTACTAGCTATTGGCATTCTCTAGTAATATCAGATAACAGATCACTCGTCTGTCAGATAAGTTAAACTCTACTCATCTGATATCTTATATAAGCATGGTCATAAAACGTATCTTTAGAAACGCGCTTTTATAAGTAACAGATTAGTGTCGATAGAGTTTCCCGCCCATCTGACATTAAAATAATAAAATTGAAATCCGCGACTCTCATCCGCACGATTAAAAACTGTCAGATTAGATCAACGGTTCTGATAAATCACGGAAACCTAATCAAAAGGAAACCTATAAAATCCGATCTAAACAGTACAGTCGTCTTACGCACCCAAATACTCTCAAAACTCTCTAACTCTCAAACCCTTCTGTTGCGAAAAAGTTAACTGCATCTTTGTAGATTTCTACTCTCAAAATTTCAGAAATGGAGAAGATTATCGAAGGAAGGTACTTCAACTACAGCAAATTCCATTTCTCGGGCACTGATCTGATGCGCTCGTTACTGGAAAAGATTGAAGAAGCTTCGTTAGTTCCTGTTTTAGAGGCTCATGAAGAAAGGGTCTACTTAGAAGATGTTGAGCACTTCTATATAACCAGGAAATTCTCTAAGAATGACACGATCATGTCTGCTGAAATAGGTGGAAAGAAGATTGCGATCTCGGCTGCTGTTCTCAGTGAGATCTATAAACTAACAGACAAGGGAGGAGATGTGACCTCGTTAGGGTCAGAAAAGGAAGAGGAGTTCTGGGCCATTTGTGCTAAGAAAGGAGAGAAGATGACTGGGACTTTAATGAAGACCCAGCTGAAGGATGAATACCAGAGATTTGCTGATATCATAGCAAAGGTTCTGGATTGTGCTACAGGTTCTTTGGATGGGTTGCCGAGGAAAAGATACTACACAATGGTGTGTATCTATTATGGGTTGAAGGTTAACTGGGCTGCTCACGTGTATGAGCTGCTGAGTGACAAAAGGCCTTCACATGCCATTTTATTGAGCAATCTGTTTGCATCCCTACAATGCCCTATGGGAGGTGGAAAGCAAACCCATGGTAGCAAAGAGTTCAAACTCTATGAACCAGTGAGACAGTTAGTGGCTGCTCCAAAGAGGAAGGCTGCTGCAAAATCTAAAAAGACCCCTTCTAAGAAGAGCAAGAAGGAAGGTCAGACTAGTCAGTCTGCTGAGCCAACAGCACAGTCTGCTGATGAGACTGTTTCAGCACTTCCTGAGGATGAAGTTCATGAAAAAGAAATTGAAGACTTTACTAAGGAGATTGAGCAGATGAGTACTGCTTCCTCTCCTGAAAGGACAGAATCTGAGGAAGAAATTCCTCTTCAAAGGTTGAAGAGGATGAGAACAAAGAGTGAGGCAAGGGGACCTCCTACTGCCAACCCCATTGTCAAAAAGATTGCAAAGTCAAAGGTTAAGAGAAAGGTCACTTTCTCTGAAGAACCTGTTGCAATCGTTAGAGAGACAACATCAGAAGCAGAAAGGCCATTGACAATTAAAGAGCCTGCTGTTGAAGCTGCTAAGGTTGCTGCTGCTGAAGCTAAAGTTGTTTCTGAAATTGGAGGGTCAACAGAAGACTCATCTGCTGTACCATCTGCTGAAGTTGAAGGAGCACAGCAGTTTAGTACAACACATGAAGGAGATGCACCTTTGTTGCATCCTACTCCAGTTGCTGCAATCCCTCTTCAAGCAATTGAAAGTCCTGAAACAAGGAGAAGAAGGACTGGCAAAATTGCTACCTATCTGACTGCTGCAGAAAAGAAAAGACAAGATGATGCTGAAAAGCTAAGGAAGGCTGCAGAGAAAGCAGAAGAGGATAGGCTGAAAAGCCTAGAATTAAAAAGGCTGGAAGATGAAGCCAGCAAGATGACTCAGGAGCAGAGGGATGCTCTTGAGGCGGCAGAGTTGGCTGCTGCCATTGAAGCAAGCACCAAGGATGCTCACGGACATCAGCATACTGGTGGGATAGCTATTGGTGAACCAAGGGATCCTAACAAACCAATCCCAGCTATGCCTGCACCTAAGACAAAGCCAAAGAGGAGAGAAGAAATTAGACTGTCTTTAGAGATTGTCAGGGAAGATCCTGCCATCTTTGAAGAATTTCTAAAAAGGCTTGATGCTGAGAATGAAAGGGTCAACCGCCTGACACAGTTCACAAATGAGAAGATCAGATACAACAGGTGGAGGGAATTCAGACTGACAAAGAGTCCAGCTGAAATGACCAAATGGAAAGCCTTTGCTGTTGAAGAAGCATGGGTACTGAAGTGGCTTGAGACGGGTTCTCTCATTCAAGCACTTGATTCAGAATTCTTTCTGGACAGGTTGAGAATGAGGATAAGTCACTTAGTTAAAGCTGAAGCCAAGAAGATTTTTGAGTCTATTGCTGAAGACTATGATGATTCAGTAGACCTCAAAGAAAGATCTATCAAACTGGCTATTGCTCAAGCAATGGAGCTTTGGGCAAAGAAATCAAGGAAATTAAAGGGACAACCAAGCTCATTGGTCCCTCTTCCTAACATCAAACATATTGTCTACGGGCCAAATATCAAACCTTATGAAGAGCTGCCTGAGGAACCTACATCCACTTTTATTCCTCTTGATAATTTTACTTGGATTTCCAACAGGTCAGCAGTGGACAATGAAGGATTGATGAGGACAGTTGAAACTGTCAAGAAGATCATATCACCTGCTGATAAAGGAAGAGCAGAGTCCTCTGATCAACCAAAGCAAAGAGAGGGTACTTCAGACCCATCTGATCAGAACACTGCACAGGGTGATAAGTTTGATGCTGCTGATGACTCAAAGAAAGAAGTAGAAATTCCAGCAGATCAGACCAAGGACAATGAAGTTGCTGCTAAAGGAGATGATCAAGCTAAGGAGAAGGAAAGCACTCCAAGCCATGCTGATAGATCAGCAGATCAATCTCTTACATTGACAACTCAATCATCAGAGCAACTTATGAAAGATACACCTGCTGCTACTTCAGATATGCCTTCAACCTCTCATGGTGTTCAGACAAATCTGTTGGACTCCATCCAACAAATGATCACCAATTCTCTGAAGGATATGAAGAAAGAATTAGCTGCAGAAGTGATAGCTGCTGTTAAACAACCAGATCAGAAAGCTGCTGCTGTCCCAACAGATCTGATAGAAGACACTGCTCAGAATGTTAAATCCATCTGTCAAGATATGGATATACTTAGAAGACGGACTCAGAGCACTACTGAAGGTTGGAAGCAGATTGAACAAACTGTTGAATTGGCTCTCCAAGCAGAAGATGAAGTCATGGGAAACATGATGAAAGACTTCACTGCTTCATCAAATTGGATTTTGGGAACTCAAATTCAATTGGGTGATCAAGGAGAAGACTTGCTCAAGGAAGTCAAAACTGTTAAGGCCAATCAACTTAAACAACAAGCTCAGATTAATGCTATGGAAGAGAACATCAAGCTTCTCTGTGATTCACTTCTAATCACACCAGTTGTGCCACAATATCCGCTTATCCCTGCTGATGATGACAAAAAGGGGGAAGAAAGGATATTTGGACAGCAAAGGGTTGATTTCCAAAGGGAAGAAGGAAATCAAGATGCTGAAGAAACTGAAGTGTTAGAAGAATCTGCTGGTGAGACTGAAAGAGACATGGGAGAATCAAGCAGACCAACAGATGAGAAAATTACAGAAGAAGAACAAGCTGAACTTGAAGAATCTGAAGCAAAAGCCAAATCTGACAAGGAAATAGCTGCTGCCAAAGATTCAGCTGAAGAACAGCTTGATCCCGATGTCAAGAAAAAGAAGCTAGAGCTGTTGAAGAAAAGATTCTTTGAAAATTTGGAAGCTGAGGTTTCCAAGTCATCTGATGAAGAGTCTGAAAAAGAAGACAAGGAAGCAGAAAAAGAGAAGAAGGAAGAAGACTAGTCTAGGCTAGATTTCCTTTTATGTTAAAAATCCTTGTAACCTTTTAAAGTATTTTGAACTTTTCATCTTTCAAAACTTGTAAAATGTAATCAACTCAATATCTATAAAATTGCAAGTTTGACTCCAACATATTATTTCTATCTCAGAAATTTTTGAGGATCAAAACTTTAGTTTAGGTAAAGGTACTTAGCTGGAGTTTTGTCATCATCAAAAAGGGGGAAATTGTTGGATGAAGATGAAGATGAAAGAAGTCAGAATTTAAGGGAAGGTTTTGATGAATTCCAAAACATCATAATCAGCTAAGTATGGAAAGCTTAGTTCCCTTGGAAAGATCTTTGAACAAACAAAGAAGACATCAGAAGATTTCAAAGTTCAAAGCTCAGAAGACTAGTGATCTCTTGCTGAAACAGCAAACAGAAGGGTAGATCATCAGCCGAGTCAAATCAGATTAGTTCAGTATTTGATCAGCAGAGTATCTATCAGCAGAGTCGTTTTGATCAGCAGAGTGGAAGAGATCAAGAGATTAGTCCAACGGTAATAAATGCACTTGGTGTAATAAATGCTGGAAGAGAAGGGTAGTAATGGCAAATGATTGAAGATATCCTCGGATCAGCAGAGTGCATTTAATGCAGCATTTAATGCGATGGACAGAAAAGTACTGTACACTGTACGGTTTGCTGCAGAGAGCCGTTTCAAAAGAGCTGAAGAATGGATTTGATATGTGACTTGCCTTCAACGGTCATATTTTCATCTCCATGTATAAATAGAGCTGAATTTCAATCGAGCAAGACACACAACAACAATCAGAGATCGAAATTTTGAAGCAGAATTTTGATAGGATAGTGCCCTGCAAGCCAGTTCTGTTAGCTTGTAATAGATCTATCCTGTATGAAACGATCTTTGATTTTATAATAATACGCATGTTTATTTATATATGTATAAGAATAAACAATGGCCAACTTCATCTTTCGCGAATACATTTAAGCGATTGGTTGAAACCCTTAGATTACATTTGACTATGGGACGATTCACTTCAGTACTGAGTGCAATCATGAAACAGTCTCAAAGGTCGTAATCTTAAATCTGTTCCAAGTCATAGATTCCTAAACGAGACAGGGTATCGTAGGAATCACCAAGACTTGTACAAGTATGCATGATTCACATGGAGTGAATTTGTAGTGTTTCATGAACAAGGAATTTGAGTCCAGTGCATACGAGTAGGTGGTTCAATGGAGGATTGAACGCATCGAACGACCCGAACAGAGAAACCCATTGTGGAAGCGCATGACGCATATCGGTGATGGGATGTTTCTCAAGGAATATAATAGTGTACGATTTAGTCCTTTGACTTGAGGTACTAGGGCGAATTCGGTGCATGAAAGTGCGTACTTAGATCTAGGTATAGGCCACGTAGCTTGGTCATAACATGCCTAGGTTGGGTGCGTATGGACATGTGCGCGAGTGGTTAGTACCGATATGGAATCTATTGACTCACCGTAATGGGTGAGAGAATTTCCTATACGATTCTTAGATAATATATCCAAGGATTCTGCGGCCGCAGTCGGTGACGGATTTGGAAAGGGGTTTCCAAATTTAGAAGGTCACAAAGGTATATTATCCTGAATTAGAAAGTATAGCTATCGAGACAAATTTAGAGGTGCCGATCAATTCACACACCCTAAGTCTTGATCGGGAATATTAGTCGATAGAAGGACCGTATGTACATGGCAATTATATGAGACGAGGTTCACAAATATCAATTCACCTGAAATTGGGCTTCATGGGCTTGTGGCTAGACATCGACCATGAAGTGTGGGTACTCCTGAATTAATAGAGGATTTAATTCTAGGAGTGGTTAATTAAAGGTTGTTTAATTAACCGGAACAATTTATTGTTCATAAATTAAATCACGAGGGATTCGTGGGCCTGCTGCCAGTTGATGGTGAACCCAGAGGGTCACACACAATACAATTGGACGGTGACTGTTATAAAAGGACATGAAAGGAATTAATTGATTTAAAGGTAATTAAATCAATTAAATGAATTAAAAGTATTTAATTCAAGTGGGAGATTAATTAATTGGCTAACTTAATTAATAATTGAGTTGCTAGTTAATTAAAAGAAATATTGATTTAATTGGACTGGGCATTTAATTAAAGTAGTTAATTAAATGGAGGATTGCAAGACATGGGCTTCTATTAATTAAAGCCCATAAGGAGTCTTGCAAACCCTAGGTCAGAAGGAGTCTATAAAAGGGGAACTACATGAGCTTAAAAGCTAACACCTAAGAAAGAAAAACCCTAGCCTCCCTCTGCCCTAAAAGCGCCGCCCCCTCTCCAAGCAAACCCTAGCCGCCGCCGCCACCACTAGCCGCCGCCACTGTGCTGCCGTGAGCTCCTTGGTGCCGCCGCCGCCGAGATCTCCTCCTCCATTGTATTAGATCTTGATTTGTCAAGAGATCTCATACAATCCTTCAATAACAAATCTCCTGCATCGAGTTCTGAGCCTAAGATCTTGAGGTGTTGCCAGAATCCAATTGGTGTGGACTATCCATGGAGGTGAGACAATTGGATCACTCCTGTGAACCGGATCAGAATCAGAATCGAAGACCGGAGGTTTCCACCACCTTGCCTGTGGTGAGGTATATCGCAAAACCCCCTTTGTTAATTCATTGTGTGCGTTTTTGTTTAAGTTTTTGTATACATAATATGGAGACATCTTTTATGGGACCATTGGATACCTCGAAAAATTTTAAATTCCGCACTTTGTTGTTTGACAAATCGAGCTATATCCCAACAGTGGTATCAGAGCCAACTCCATTATTATTATACAAAAGCCTGAACATAATTGTGTTCACCGTATATGTTTAATTATATGTATGAGAACACGTGATAATTATGTTCTGTAAGTTGATTCTTGCTTGTTATGACTAGATCTATCAATGGGTAAAACTGCTTTTCAAGATCTGTGTCGTTTTTATAGTTTTTGAAAACTTCAGGACTTTTGGGGTAGAAATCGCAAATCAGGGTTTTTGAGGGCTGAAAATTCGAAATTTTTGAAATCTGAAAATCTGAAAATTCTGGACTATTTTTGCAATTCTGGTCGCACGGTTTTTGGGGTCGTTTTGCAATTTCTGAAAACTTAGGGGCTGTTTTGCAATTACCGAAACTTGAGGGGGTCAATTTGAAAAATTGAAAATTTTCAAAATTCAAAATTTTATTTTCTGGAATCTGACCGAAACTGCCCAGGGGTGTTTTTGTAACTTTTTAAAAGTTTTGGGGTCAAAGTGCAATTTTCGAAAGTTGAGAGGCCGAAAATGCAATTTTCAAAAGTTGAAAAACAGATTCTGAAATTGAGCAGAAAATTAATTTTTGTTTACCCGGATATTTATTTTGTCATAATTAGTAGTGACTAAAAAGCAAGAATCATAGGAAGTCTGTTTTAAAAGGATGTTTTAAAATTAAGATAGAAGAAAGTAAAAGATGTTTACATGTTTCTTGCTCTACGTGAACTGTTTACGTGGTTTTCGATCGAGACGAGCCTTGACCTTAGGGTAGATGTGATTGGTTTAATTTATTGCTTGGTTTTTATTGGGCCTGCGAGCCTATTATTGTTTTTGGGCCACTTTGAGCCTTTGTAATAGAATAGGGCTTTACTGCTTTCCTAGTTTAGGATGGAGGCCCATTTACAAGCAAGGTGGGAGCCCAAGAAGATAAGAAGGCCATGTATGCATGGTACAATGTGTAATAGCATAGGGCCTGTTTGAGAACCCTTTAGATTGACCAATTGGGCCAACATCATTGGCTCGATGATGGCCCACATAGGAGGCTCCCGATCGAAAACATATTGTGGTAGTATGCATGCTAGGCTTGTATGGCTTTTATTTATTTGTCGATTTATATTTAGCTACGCGCTAGAATCTAGATCGTAATAAAAGATAAAGCATAACTGAATCGGTGAGATCTCGAGGAGAGTTGGCATAACTTTCAAAACCAGAAACCCCCTCTCGAATTAAATATTAAGTCATATTGGATTAAAATAAAATGAAGTATTTATATAAATCCAAGCCTTCCATCAATAGGGACTAACGTATGTTGTCTACTTATCGATAGAGGTGATCCAGAGTCTGGCACCCGAGTCGAAGAAAGGGACAATACGTGAAATTCCTTGACTCATGTTTTTAACTAAACATGACAAGGGTGAGGACTGGTCGGGATGTGAGGATCGACCGATAACTAGTTACGGAGAACTCACGATCGGGCCCGTTGCTCATCACGATTGATGGGTTAGACTTAACGATTAGTAACACTTATGATGTAGCAGTGCTAGATAAGTGCGAAAGCCGAGGCAAAATAAGCTTGAAGGTTGTGGAGTAACACAATTGGTAAAATGTATACCTACCTGGAGAATTGGTTGTATGGCCACGAGTCGTGGGTGCAATTAATTGCTGCTGGGACGTCAAGACCTACTAGGAATTAAATTTCCCGAGCAATCAAAGGGGTGATTGTTTCGATAAAATAGTGGGAGAACTTTTTCGAAAATAAGTCCAAATTCGATAATTATAAGTATTAGGCATAAGATCAGTTAGCTAAATGTTGTCTTCTTTCCATTTGTAGATATTAAGTACAATGTCTAAGAATCCATTATCTGTTATCCTCGACGCAAACAAATTGAATGGCTCAAACTTTGTTGACTGGCTGAGAAATCTCAGAATCGTCCTCGACTCCGAGCGACGTAGCTATGTGCTCGACACACCCATGCCTGCTGCACCCGCAGCACGAGCTAGTGAGGAACAACGAACCGCCCATGCTAAAAGGGTTGATGATGATCTTCAGGTTCGATGTCTCATGCTAGCCTCGATGTCGAATGAACTGCAGAAACAGCATGCTGCCATGCCGCTTGCTAGAGAGATACTTCTCCACCTCCAGCAAATGTTTGGAGAGAGGTCTCGCACCGAAAGGTTCGCGACCACTAAGGAGTTGTTTCATCTCAAGATGGCTGAGGGAAGCAGTGTCAAGGATCACTGTCTGCGTTTCATCAACCTGGTTGAAAAACTAGGGCGATTGGAAGTAGACTTGCACGCTGATCTTAGCACTGACCTCCTTCTCCATACGCTGCCCCGTTCTTTTGACCAGTTCGTGTTGAACTTCAACATGGAGGATAGAACCCTCGCTCTTCACGAACTGATCAATTTGTTGGTAACGGCAGAATCGACTCTCAAGAAAGAGAAGCCGGTAATGATTGCACACCAATCGAAGGCTGCAAAGCCTAAGAGAGGTAAGAAGAAGAAGAAAAGTGTTTCTTCGAAGGCAATCACCAAGGTGGTTCAAAAGAAGCGCAAAAGCCCAGAAGACGAATGTTTCCACTGCAAGAAAGCAGGGCACTGGAAAAGGAACTGCCCAGACTACCTAAAGATGAAATTGGTAGCCAAAGGTATTTTCTTGGTTGAAGTTAATATTTCTATTAACTGTGCATCGTGGGTGTTAGACACCGCAGCAGGTTCTCATATCTGCAATGATTTGCAGGTGATGGGAGCAGTAAGATACCTGAAGCCCGGGGATAGAATCCTGCGTTTTGGAAACGGAGCTAGGATCGCCGCTGAGGCTATTGGGGACGTCGAATTGGTTTTAGGAAATTTTACTTTGGTTTTAAGGGATTGTCTGTACGTACCAACGATAATTAAGAACATCATTTCTATACCAATGCTAGACATTGATGGTTTTAATTTTTCCATTGAAAATGGAGTTTTTAGCATATTTAAAGGTGGTTTAATGTATGCTTGTGGTACTTTGATAGACGGTCTTTATTCCCTAGAACCTGTTAAATCCGACGTCATGCACATTCAATCTAGAAAAAGAAAATATGATAATCAAACTCCACAACTTTGGCACGCTAGACTTGGACATATTTCCAAGAGTAGGATTCAAAAGTTGGTTTCCTCTAAGGCTCTTGAAATAAAGAACTTGGATGAACTCCCAACTTGCGAATCTTGTCTCAAAGGAAAGATGACCAAATCACCCTTCACAGGGAATCCCGAGCGAACCAAGCAAACATTGGATTTAATCCATACTGACGTTTGTGGACCATTGAGTGTCAATGCGAGAGGAGGATTCTCTTACTTCGTAACATTCACCGACGATTTTAGTCGTTATGGATATGTGTATCTCATGAAACACAAATCCGAAACTTTTGAGAAATTCAAAGAGTTTCGAATGGAAGTTGAGAATCAACTTGGACATAGTATTAAAGCACTTCGTTCTGATAGAGGTGGAGAGTACTTAAGCCAAGAATTCCTTGATTATCTAAAAGAGAATGGAATTCTCGCCCAGCGAACTCCCCCTAGGACGCCCCAACTCAATGGAGTGTCCGAGCGGAGGAACCGAACTTTGTTAGACATGGTTCGTTCCATGATGAGCTTTGCTGACCTTCCCTTTTCGTTTTGGGGCTTGGCCCTATTAACTGCATCGAAGATATTAAACATAGTACCTTCGAAGTCAGTGCCAACAACGCCGCACCAAGTATGGTATGGTAAGGCACCCGTGTATTCGTACTTACGAGTATGGGGATCTCCTGCGTATGTAAAGAACAAAAAGGGAGATAAGCTAGATAGTAGATCTAGTTTGTGCAAATTTGTGGGGTATCCAAAGGAATCCATTGGATACCTGTTCTTCGATCCTAAAGAACGTAATACGTTCGTATCTAGGAACGCCCACTTCTTGGAAGAGGATTTCCTCTCCAACCGAAATGGGACAATCGTAGAACTTGATGAAGTCCAGGAATCGGACCCATCCTCACAAACAGTGGGAGCTGAACCAGAATTTACTGAACCTACTAGTACACCTACTCTTCGAAGGTCTGATCGAATTCGTAAGGAGCCAGAGCGATTTGGTTTCATTCACGAAAACGAAAGAGGTGATAATGATCCAAGGACCTATCAAGAAGCGATGTCAGACATAGACTCGGGTGCGTGGCTCGAAGCCATGCAATCCGAAATGGATTCCATGCATTCCAACAAGGTTTGGACCTTGGTCGATCCACCTGAGGGAACTATCCCTGTAGGATGCAAATGGATCTTCAAGCGTAAGCTTGGAATGAATGGAGAGGTTTTAACTCACAAGGCACGCTTAGTGGCGAAGGGGTATTCTCAAAGGCCTGGAATAGACTATGAGGAAACCTTCTCTCCCGTAGCGATGTCCAAATCCATTCGGATATTGCTTGCCATTGCCGCATGGCATGACTATGAGATATGGCAAATGGACGTAAAGACCGCCTTCCTCAATGGAGACATTGACAAGGAGATCTTTATGCAACAACCTGAAGGTTTTGCGTCCAAAGGGAGTGAGCACAAATTGTGTAAACTTCAAAGGTCAATATATGGCCTCAAACAGGCATCCCGAACCTGGAACATACGATTTGATGAGACAGTCAAGGCATTTGGCTTCATCAAAAATGTATATGAACCTTGTGTGTACAAGAAGAATAGTGGGAGTTCGATACAATTCATTGTTTTGTACGTCGATGACATTTTGCTAATCGGAGACGATATCAAGATGTTAGCGCAGACTAAAGCGTGGTTATCCGCGCAGTTCTCTATGAAAGATATGGGAGACGCATCCTACGTATTGGGAATACGTATCTATAGGGATAGATCGAAGAAGATGATAGGACTCTCCCAATCTCAGTACATTAACACAATCTTGAAAAGATTCAAGATGGAAGAATCCAAGAGAGGATTGCTTCCAATGAGACATGGTATCTCTCTTTCTAAGTCTATGTGCCCTACAACTGACGAAGAAAAGACGAGAATGTCTCTCATACCTTATGCCTCTGCTATAGGGAGCATAATGTATGCGATGTTGTGTACTCGACCAGACATAGCACATGCTCTAAGTGTAACGAGCCGCTATCAGTCAAATCCAGGCGAAGAGCACTGGACTGCCGTAAAAGCAATCCTAAAGTACCTGCGAAGGACTAAGGATATGTTGTTGGTCTACGGTGGTAGTGGAGAACTGAAACTTGAAGGATTCACTGATGCAAGTTTCCAGTCTGATGTGGATGACTTCAAATCCAACTCTGGATACATATTCCGCATCAATGGTGGAGCGGTCAGTTGGAAAAGCTGTAAACAGTCTACCACTGCCGACTCAACCACAGAAGCAGAATATATTGCAGCATCAGATGCAGCAAAAGAAAGTGTATGGATGAAAAACTTCATTCAAGAACTGGATGTTGTTCCTAGCATTGCTGAACCTGTAGTCGTCTTCTGTGACAACAACGGGGCGATAGCTCAAGCGAAGGAGCCGAGATCACACCATCAATCCAAACACGTACAGAGGAAATACCACGTGATCAGGGAGATCATGGGTAGAGGTGACATGCACATGGAGTATGTCAAATCGGAAGACAACGTAGCTGACCCACTAACTAAGCCACTTTCACAAAAGGCGTTCGATAGTCATCTAGAGAAGATGGGACTTAGAACCATAGGTGAATGGCTTTAGGGCAAGTGGGAGATTGATAGGATAGTGCCCTGCAAGCCAGTTCTGTTAGCTTGTAATAGATCTATCCTGTATGAAACGATCTTTGATTTTATAATAATACGCATGTTTATTTATATATGTATAAGAATAAACAATGGCCAACTTCATCTTTCGCGAATACATTTAAGCGATTGGTTGAAACCCTTAGATTACATTTGACTATGGGACGATTCACTTCAGTACTGAGTGCAATCATGAAACAGTCTCAAAGGTCGTAATCTTAAATCTGTTCCAAGTCATAGATTCCTAAACGAGACAGGGTATCGTAGGAATCACCAAGACTTGTACAAGTATGCATGATTCACATGGAGTGAATTTGTAGTGTTTCATGAACAAGGAATTTGAGTCCAGTGCATACGAGTAGGTGGTTCAATGGAGGATTGAACGCATCGAACGACCCGAACAGAGAAACCCATTGTGGAAGCGCATGACGCATATCGGTGATGGGATGTTTCTCAAGGAATATAATAGTGTACGATTTAGTCCTTTGACTTGAGGTACTAGGGCGAATTCGGTGCATGAAAGTGCGTACTTAGATCTAGGTATAGGCCACGTAGCTTGGTCATAACATGCCTAGGTTGGGTGCGTATGGACATGTGCGCGAGTGGTTAGTACCGATATGGAATCTATTGACTCACCGTAATGGGTGAGAGAATTTCCTATACGATTCTTAGATAATATATCCAAGGATTCTGCGGCCGCAGTCGGTGACGGATTTGGAAAGGGGTTTCCAAATTTAGAAGGTCACAAAGGTATATTATCCTGAATTAGAAAGTATAGCTATCGAGACAAATTTAGAGGTGCCGATCAATTCACACACCCTAAGTCTTGATCGGGAATATTAGTCGATAGAAGGACCGTATGTACATGGCAATTATATGAGACGAGGTTCACAAATATCAATTCACCTGAAATTGGGCTTCATGGGCTTGTGGCTAGACATCGACCATGAAGTGTGGGTACTCCTGAATTAATAGAGGATTTAATTCTAGGAGTGGTTAATTAAAGGTTGTTTAATTAACCGGAACAATTTATTGTTCATAAATTAAATCACGAGGGATTCGTGGGCCTGCTGCCAGTTGATGGTGAACCCAGAGGGTCACACACAATACAATTGGACGGTGACTGTTATAAAAGGACATGAAAGGAATTAATTGATTTAAAGGTAATTAAATCAATTAAATGAATTAAAAGTATTTAATTCAAGTGGGAGATTAATTAATTGGCTAACTTAATTAATAATTGAGTTGCTAGTTAATTAAAAGAAATATTGATTTAATTGGACTGGGCATTTAATTAAAGTAGTTAATTAAATGGAGGATTGCAAGACATGGGCTTCTATTAATTAAAGCCCATAAGGAGTCTTGCAAACCCTAGGTCAGAAGGAGTCTATAAAAGGGGAACTACATGAGCTTAAAAGCTAACACCTAAGAAAGAAAAACCCTAGCCTCCCTCTGCCCTAAAAGCGCCGCCCCCTCTCCAAGCAAACCCTAGCCGCCGCCGCCACCACTAGCCGCCGCCACTGTGCTGCCGTGAGCTCCTTGGTGCCGCCGCCGCCGAGATCTCCTCCTCCATTGTATTAGATCTTGATTTGTCAAGAGATCTCATACAATCCTTCAATAACAAATCTCCTGCATCGAGTTCTGAGCCTAAGATCTTGAGGTGTTGCCAGAATCCAATTGGTGTGGACTATCCCTGGAGGTGAGACAATTGGATCACTCCTGTGAACCGGATCAGAATCAGAATCGAAGACCGGAGGTTTCCACCACCTTGCCTGTGGTGAGGTATATCGCAAAACCCCCTTTGTTAATTCATTGTGTGCGTTTTTGTTTAAGTTTTTGTATACATAATATGGAGACATCTTTTATGGGACCATTGGATACCTCGAAAAATTTTAAATTCCGCACTTTGTTGTTTGACAAATCGAGCTATATCCCAACAAATTTCTCTAAGTCTCAAAAAGCTCGAACAGCTCACTCGTCTGGTGGAAGTCATCTGTTGACAGAAACCCAGTTGAAGAAATCAGAAAAACATTATCTGAGTGATTTTGTAATAGCTGAGTGTTGTGCGAAGTGAGAATCCATCTTTGTGAGTGATTCTACTTTAGAGGATAGGTTTTCTTTGTGATTTCCTATTGTGAGCTTACAGCCATTTCATTTGTTGTCTTGGTGTAAGTGGAGAAATATTGTAATCTAAGTGATTATAGTATAACCCAGAATCTGTGTGATCTGGAAGAGTGGACTAAAGGATTTTTATCCATATAACCACTATAAAAATTCTTTGTGTTATCTTGCATTTAAAGTTTTCTTGCATATTTTAAAGTTTGCATTTTAAACACTCTGAATTAATCAAAAGATTTTATAAGGAGTTTTAAACTGGGGATAAAATCTTTCTAGAACTTAGTCTACTTGTGAAAAACACTTTCAAACAATCCGCTGCAAGTATACTCTAGGAAAACTGTTTTGCTGAAAAATAGCTAAGTCATTGTAAGAAGAGTGGTCAGTCGTCTGTTCAAGATTTGTTCACGATCAGACTAGTCTGCTTACTGTTCTTCATCAGCTTAGTCTGCTGACAGAAGACTGAAAAGTTTTTAAGTTCAAAAATTTTCAGAGGTCTATTCACCCCCCCCCCTCTAGACCTCATCTGACCATTTGGGACCAACAATGAATCTGAGATAAAGGTCTTCAATATTGTGTTCTTCTTGCTTGTGTGATCTTCAGGACTTCTCTCTTTTCTTCTCCAATCTTTCTCCAAGTAGATCTTTGATGTTGTAGGTGTATTCTATGAAAGAAATATGTTTAGAGCTGGTCAAAGATGTGTAATTTCGTGACCTAGAAGTCCTTATATAGATCTACCAAGTTGAGTCCAAGTAGGAGACTTTGGGCCCAAGAATTCCCTTAAAAGCCCGCTGAAAATCGCGACAGATTTGCGCGACAGTTTTGCACGTGTCATAACTCTCAGCTCCGAACTCCAAATCAAGATCCGTAAAATCTGTGGTGTATCTAACTCATTCCTCTACATCATAGTCGAAATTCAACTTCATTGGAGCTTCCTTGAATGAGTTATGGTCCTCGGAGTGCATAACAACATTTCTGACAGCTTCTTCGTTCTTGCACTACTTGACTTCATTTGATCTTTAATTCGTTGTTCTTCGCTTCCAATCATGTCTTTAAATCCAAAATAGCTCGGGCCTACAAATATGAACACAATATATAAGAAAATACCTCAATTCATGCACAAAATAATCAAACCAATTACTCGAGCGACAAAACACAAAACTAACTAAAATTGCCTAAGATTCTACCAAAACTCTAATAAAAGTAATTGAATGAGTAAAGGAAATAGACTTGATAACACTGTTTTCACAGAGTTATCACACCCCCAAACTTAAACTATTGCTCGTCCTCGAGTAATGACAAAAACTTAAACAACGACACGAACATTTACAATCATGCACCCTAAGTCAAACTACTAACCAACAATTTCAAAACGTTATGCATTCTATCATGTAGTTCCTGCGTGTGTGCGTGTATACATAAAACGAGAATGTCGGAGTCACCTAGATCACTATAGCTTCGAAATCATTGAGCCTAATTGCATGAATTCCTAAATCGCCAAACATATTCTCTATTTCCTCAGGTTATCATACCAATAACTAAGTTCTAGCAAAGCTTTCAGTCGAAGTTATGGAATCCTTTAAGTTTGAACTTTCACTTAGCACTTTCTTCATTAATGATCATAACTTAAGTATATTTAACACCACTCACACTCATAACTCGTTCTAAAGAAGCAGTCAAAATAGAGGAGTGCAGAATAGTAGAATAGTTAAGTCGATGCACCCATATATCGTTCATCTTATCGCAGTCAAGTTAGAGGAGTGCAAGTATAAGTCTCAAGCAATGATGTTTTTCAGGTCTCATACAATTGAGGTTATTTTCTTTGAATTTAACTTATAGTTTTTCAATTATTTGCTTCATTTGGTTCTTGTTAAAGTTATCCTTCCCCCCAAACTTAGGCAAAACTATCACTTAGATCCTTAGTATTTTAACCCTCGAATCTAGAGATCATGTAGGCAAGAAAGAATTTCTTAAACTCTATTCTAACTATAATTCTCTAACGTCATCCTAAATTCTCGATTATGCATCCGTGCTTAAAATGTGCAGGAAAAACATTCAAAAACACATAAAATTTCAAAAAATTTAGTCAGAGTCGACCTAGCATGCACGAAGTAAATGCGACCTCACCCCCAAACTTAAACTAAGCAGTGTCCTCACTGTGATATAAACAAACGAGTTGAAACATGTCAGACTAACCAAACAGGAAAGATGAGAATATGCACATGCAGACAGTAACAAAACCACCAACAAAATATAACATAGATCAGTGACAAGAATACGTCCCTACGAGGCTGTGTCTGGAGGTATCCTGCATGTCTGTCCATCCTACGCATCATCCTCGGGACCGCTCGACTTCGTGGTACCATTTGGTTCACTCCACCAAAACAATCAATTCCCAAGTAGCACACCAAAACCGAAAACATAATCAATCTCAACTACCCACACAATCAAGCAACGATCCAAGTATCCCATGTCAAGAACTCATTCCTCCACAATCCGCAAATATTCACACACCAAAATCCAAGAATAGCAAAACAAGCCTTCAAACTAGTAATCGAAATCGAAATCGAAATCGAAATCAAGAAACGAACCAAGAACGGTAAAAAGAGAATTATGTTACCGATGCACGGTACGTAAGAAATGGCCAACTGGGATGGAGGACCTGCGGCGGCGCGGCTATCGTGGTGGTGTTAGGGTTTCGGCTAGTGGCTGATTGGGGCAAGGGAGAGTGGCGGATTTGGGGTTGCAGCGGCGCTAAGGTTTCTGGGCGGCGTGGCGGAGGCTGGGCGCGGCTGTTTTGTGGCGGAAAAGGGTGCAGCGGCGCGGCTGAGTGGACTGGTGTTCGCGGTCGCGGCTGAAGGAGAGCTGGGTGCAACTGTGTTCTCGTGGGTGCGGCGGACAGTGGCGGTCGCGGCTGGGGTAGGGTTTCGGTCGTGGCTGAGTTCGCGTGGGGAGAAGGAGATGGCGCGGCGGCGCGGATCTGGAAAAAAGAGTGGCGGTTCGCAGCTGGGTTAGGGTTTCGGCGAGCTTTCTATAGCGTGAAGAGATGAAGGTGCGGCGGCTGCTGTTTGCTTGGGGGAGGGACGGGCAGCGGCGCGGTGGTGTTGGTCGGCGGAGGATTTGTGTTTTGAGGAAGAAGATAGCAATGGTGGAAGGGGCGCCCGATTCAAAATTTCCATTTTTTTTTTTTTTTTTTTTTTTGAGGCCATGGCTCGATCCAATTTGAGCCATGGCCTTCCGATTCTGGAAATTTATGCCTTTTTGCACTTGAAATGGAGCCGTGGCCTTATTCAAGTTGTGCCATGGCCTAAAGCTGCTGAAATTTGTTCACTTTATTGTTCAAGAATTGAGCCATGGCCTAACTCAAATTGTGCCATGGCTTCAAGCTTCTGGAATTAATTTTCTTAATTGTTCAAAACTGAGCCATGGCCTGACTCAAATTGTGCCATGGCTTGATTATTCTTCTTCTCCAAAACGCCCTAGTCCATGAAATATTCATCTCTTCGTTACCTTACACCGCGATATGCCTGCAAAACCCGACAAAACACCACAGATCACACTAAAACTAAAACAAAACGAAACAAAAAATGCAAAAACAAAAACAAATAAAAGCTTGGGTTGCCTCCCAAGAAGCGCTTAGTTTTAAGTCCTTAGCTCGACTTTGATACTTCCCTTTTAAGGTGGCCAATAATCAAATAGTGTTCCATTCGGATCAAGCATAAGTCCGGGCCTTTTTGCTTTCTTTGTTGTCCCGAAATTTGGTCTTTCCCTTGTAAGCTCAATTGGGACAAATTTGAACCTCGTATTGAATCGACAAGCTCTATTCCCAGGTTCAAATCTCTTGTAATCTTTACCAACTCTTATCCCAGTCACGCTTTGAGGATGGGTATGCATATTGTACTTCGTTTTATCATCAACCCTTCCTTTTTGCGTATCTTTCATTAATATCTCATTCACACCAAAATAAGATTCATCGCATTTTGACTCATAAATTGGAGGTATGATAAACTCAATTGTATTCTCCTCTATCTCCATTACCTCAATCACATCTATCAACGTCACTGAATTTTCGAGTTCGGTGTCTCCCTTGATGTCTTCGTCCTTCAGAATGATTAAGATCTTTTTTTTCTGCCTCCGGGATTTCCTCGTTATGACGAACATCGAAACTTGTCCATTTATTGCTATACGGCTGCTCTATTTCACTCTCAACAATAAGAGAATTTGTCTCGCTCGGCTTAGTATCTGATAACATCGAATTATCCTCTTCATTCAAGAGTGAGTCTTGAGGTATGTGCTGCCTATCTTGAGCTAATTGAGCCATTTGGGTTTCTAGGTTTCGAAGAGATGCATTTGTATGGTTTATGAACTGCTTCAGCGTTTCTTCTAGCGACAGTTTGTTATCCGCTAGTGGTTGTTTTAGTTGACCTTGAGATCCAGGTGGATTTTGCTGTTGCTGAGTTGTGGAATTGTTTGATCCCTGTCCAGCGTGCTGATTATTGCTCCATGAAGAGTTAGGATGGCTTCGCCACTCGGGATTATAGCTGTTAGAATAGGGGTTATAACCTTGGTTGTTTCGATTATTTCCCACATAGCACGCTGACTCTGAATTTGAAGGACAATTTTCATACGGATGCTCTCCTTCACAAATGATACAGTAAACCTCTGGGTTATGGGTCATATTCACTGGTTGAGCTTGAAATGAGTTAGCTCCAGGTTTACCCATAATTAAATTTCTTGCCTCCATTTCAGATCCGATCTTTTTCATCTCCTCCATACAATCGGTGAATGCTATCATAAATGCAATACTTGGTTCTGTTGGTGGTGGCTGAGAATACTCTTGATAGCTTGGAGGTATGAATGAGTTGGTCATCATGAAGTTTGTGTATTGATTACTATCCAGATCATCGCTCCATGGAACATTTGGGTTAGTCCCCCACCCTGAATTGTAGTTGTTGGGGTGAAGATTCTGTCCATACTGACTATCCTGAAATTGATCCACGTATAACCATGAATTTGAATTCAGTGGGCAACGATCGTACGAGTGTTCACCTGCACAATACACACAAGTCATTCCTTCATTAAGTCAATGATAACTGCTATAATTCATACCAAATGAAGAGAACGAGAAAAAGAATAATTAACTAGGAACCAACCAAAAGAAAAATCAAAAATAAAAATTGGCAAATAAATTTTGCAAGTCCCCGGCAACGGCGCCAAAAACTTGTTGCGGAATTTACACACGCAAATAAACGCAAGTGCACGTATCGAACAAGTAATAAAGAGTAAATATAAGAGTATCGTCTCCACAGGGACTTGACTAATATCAACCAATTTCAATTCCTAATTTACTTTTAATCGATTCCAAATTCAAATATATTCTTGGGTTTTAATTAACTAAATTAACTAACCTAAGTACTTAGATTGAGTTCGAATAACGAGAAGAGAAACCTAGAGTTATAATCCACTATGATATCTATCGATTGCTCAATTGAGATTTGCGTAGTTATTGTGGTGACAAGAGTGCTACCCGAGGATTCAAGTATATTCCTACGTATCTTCCGAATTACATAAGAACCTGATGTATTATACAAATTGATCCTATTCCTAGGTGATTCATAAATAACACAAAGCATTAAACACGAACCTCATGTAACGGGTATAAACGCCTTAAGTATATTCCTCGTTTACTATTCAATTTCCTATCTAATCCTAATCTCCCTTTTCCAAGTTTGAAAAGAATATTAAATCTAACAACTAGGTGATCAGTCAAGTTGCAAGCATAGAGAACGAAATTAAATCAAACACAAGAATTGCCCCTAACTACAAATAATTCCAATGAAAATAATCAAAGTAACATAGTTTCATAAAAACCCTAGACCTAAAGAATTAGTTCATGATAAATATAAGAAGAAAATAATAAAGGAAAACAAATCTGAGTTCTTGTGGTTTTATAGAAAAAACGATGAATCTGAGATAAAGGTCTTCAATATTGTGTTCTTCTTACTTGTGTGATCTTCAGGACTTCTCTCTTTTCTTCTCCAATCTTTCTCCAAGTAGATCTTTGATGTTGTAGGTGTATTCTATGAAAGAAATATGTTTAGAGTTGGTCAAAGATGTGTAATTTCGTGACCTAGAAGTCCTTATATAGATCTACCAAGTTGAGTCCAAGTAGGAGACTTTGGGCCCAAGAATTCCCTTAAAAGCCCGCTGAAAATCGCGACAGATTTGCGCGACAGTTTTGCACGTGTCATAACTCTCAGCTCCAAACTCCAAATCAAGATCCGTAAACTCTGTGGTGTAGCTAACTCATTCCTCTACATCATAGTCGAAATTCAACTTCATTGGAGCTTCCTTGAATGAGTTATGGTCCTCGGAGTGCATAACAACATTTCTGACAGCTTCTTCATTCTTGCACTACTTGACTTCATCTGATCTTTAATTCGTTGTTCTTCGCTTCCAATCATGTCTTTAAATCCAAAATAGCTCGGGCCTACAAATATGAACACAATATATAAGAAAATACCTCAATTCATGCACAAAATAATCAAACCAATGACTCGAGCGACAAAACACAAAACTAACTAAAATTGCCTAAGATTCTACCAAAACTCTAATAAAAGTAATTGAATGAGTAAAGGAAATAGACTTGATAACACTGTTTTCACAGAGTTATCAGGGAACATGTCAAAAGTTTTGTTAATGTGATGAGTTTATATGGACATTCAGAAGATTTCTGCTGCAAAATTATGGTCACGACCTTTGAAGGAATTGCCCTTGATTTGTTCGGAAAATTACCGCCAAATTCTATATTCTCTTCTGATGAATTTTGTGACAATTTTTAGCATCAATTTGCGAGCCAGAGAAAACCTAAGTTGCCGGCAAATCACTTGGGCACGGTCAAGCAATGGGAAGGAGAGACCTTGAGGCAATGGTTGTCAAGATTTAGTATCGAGCTATTGAAAGTCGATACCCCTCAAATCGAATACTTATCTTCTCTGATGTTCGAGTTAACTAGAAGCATCCAATTCGGAAACGCATTATGTAGAAAGCAACCGAAGTCTTTTGAACGAATAATGGAGATTGCTGAGAAGTATATGATTCAGGAGGAAAAGTATATGATTCAGGAGGAGATGAATAGATTAAAAAATGCACATAGCCCGAAGCTCCCTCCTAACAAAAAGCAAGATCGAGCCCCCATACCAAAACCAAGTGATTATGGATGGACGAATAGAGGATCGGTATGGCAGCGACTTAACGCATATAAGCCGCAGGTACCAGTGCAAAGGCCGAATGCCTACGGTCCACCTTATGATCAAAATTGGCCCCCCCCCCCCCCCCCGACCTAAAAAAATTCAGTTTACCGAGTTGAATATCCCAAAAGAGGAAATTTTGATTGTATTGGAAGAAGGAAATTTAATTCCCGAAGCCCAGAGGATAACACTGGCAAGACCAGGGGCAATGGGATACGACCAATACTGCAGATACCATAGAGCTCGGGGGCACAGTACTGAGAATTGTTATCAACTGAAAGTTGAGATCGAGAAGTTAATTGCGCAAGGAAAACTTAAGGAGTTTGTCAAAGGAAATAACTACAAAGGCCGATATAGATCTAGGAGTCCACGAAGATGAGCAGTTGAATGGAGTAATAAACGTGATCGCAGGCGGACCAGCAGGAGGTGATAGCAAAAACGCTAGAAAAAGGACGATGAGGTCAATAAAATCATCCGTTTCGACCTAAAGGGAAATATTTTCTTTGGAATTCCCGTCCATAGAAAATCAAGACATAAGCTTTAGCGTTGTTGATCGACCTTCCGATGTTACCTGGGACACAAATGAAGATTATCCGGATTTTTCCATGGTGTTGACGCTGAAAATCGCCAATTTCGAAGTCAAAAGAATTTTGGTCGACAATGGAAGTTCAGCAAACATTATCTCCTCAGAAGCCCTTGCTCGAATGAATCTCCAGCATCCTCAACTCGATCGAGTAGCCACTCCTTTAGTCGGGTTCGGAGGCTCAAAGATTGTTCCATTAAGAACCATTCTTTTAAGCACAACTCTCAGGAGAAAACCCAAAAGCGTAACGAGGATGATAAAATTTCTGGTGGTCGAAACACCTTTTGCCTACAACGCTATACTGGGAAGACCTGCTCTAAATACATTCAAGGCAGTAGTGTCTACTTACCATCAAAAGGTAAAATTCCCAATGGACGATGGAGTAGGGGAGGTGCGAAACGATCAATACATGGCTTGGGAATGTTATATCTCATCTTTAAGTATCAAAAAGAAAATGGAGCCCGAAACCCCAGCAAAAAGAAAGTTGGTTGATTTGGAATCAGGCCCGGCCTTGAATTTACCAATTCCCGAAACTGAAAAATTGCAGGGAAAGAAAGGAAAGAATGTAGACATGAGCATACAAGCACCCGATCATAAGAAGGTGATATTGGTTCCAGGATCCCTAGAGAAAGTTACCAGAATCAGAACGGAACTAAGTGAAGGAATGGAGTCCATGCTCCTGGAATTCTTGCAAAAGAATGTAGACGTATTTGCCCGGAACTCTCATGATATTGTGGGAATCGATCCGCGTGTAATAACCCACTCTTTGAACATCGTTCCTAAGGCTAAGCCAGTGAGACAGAAGAAGCGTAACCACGGACGCGAAAAGTATAAAATAATTAAGGCGGAAGTTGATAGGTTACTGGCTGCTGGTCAAATCAAAGAAATCAAGTTCACCGAGTGGCTATGTAATGTGGTTCTGGTCTCCAAGGGTGACAAAGCCGAAAATAAGTGGAGGATGTGTAACGATTTTACTGACTTAAACAAGTTATGCCCAATGGATCCTTACCCGCTACCCAGGATTGATATGTTGGTAGATTCCACTGCAGGTTTTGTGTTTTTTAGCATGATGGATGCCTTCCAGGGTTTTTACCAAATTTTCATGAACGTGTAGGATCAGGACAAAACCGCATTCATTACCGAGCAAGGAGTGTATTGCTTCGTAGTTATGCCGTTCGGTCTGAGAAACGCGGTTGCAACCTATCAAAGGCTGGTCAATATGATGTTCAAAGAATTGATAGGAGAGATCATGGAAGTTTATCTGGACGATATGCTTGTAAAGAGCATGACAGAAGAAGACCACATTAAGCATCTCGACAGATGCTTCAAAATATTGAGAAAATATGGAATGAAATTGAACCCAGCGAAATGCACTTTCGGGGTGCGATCGGGAAAGTTCCTTGGATATCTTGTCCACGAGAAAGGGATCGAAGCAAATCCAGAGAAGATCCGAGCAGTTACCAACCTTCAACCACCAAGAAAACTTTCGGATGTTCTGAGCTTGATCGGAAAAATCATTTCGTTGAATAGATTTATCTCGCGATCCGCCGACAAGAGTTTGCCATTTTTCAAGCTATTGCGCAAGTCGAAGGACTTCAAGTGGAATGCTGAATGTGACAAGGCTTTCGAAGATCTAAAAACATACTTAACTTCACCTCCTATGCTGGCCAAGCCTACGGATGGAGAGCCTTTGTACCTCTACATAGCCATTTCGGAGGAGGCTGTTAGTTCGGTACTGGTGAAGTTAGAAGAATCCGTGCAAAAAACGGTTTATTACTTAAGCAAATTGTTGCAAGGTGCCGAGAAGAATTATATGGAGATCGGAAAATTCGCACTTGCTTTGGTAGTGGCTGCGCGAAGGCTGAGACCCTATTTTCAAACTTATAAGGTCATTGTCTTAACTAACCAACCCCTAAGGCAGGTCTTATCTAAGCCAGAAGCATCAGGTAGACTAATTAAATGGGCAATCGAATTGGGGCAATTCGATATTGAGTACCTGCCACGAACAGCAGTAAAGGCTCAAGTGCTAGTTGACTTCCTGGTGGAATCCACTAGTTTGAAGAGCTCAGAGAATGAGGAAAGTTCTAAAATAAACATACTAACAGAGGTTGAGGACCAAACTTGGTTAATGCACGTGGATGGCTCTTCGACCAGAGAAGGAGGCGGAGCAGGAATTTATTTTCAAGGACCCAATGGCGAAGATTTGAGTTATGCAATAACCTTGGATTTTGTCATTACAAACAACGAAGCGGAGTATGAAGCCTTGATTGCAGGATTAGAGATGGCCTTAAAGGCAAAGGTAAGATCAGTTACTGTGCTGACAGATTCTGAACTTGTTCACAGGCAGGTGAAGGGCATTTACGAAGCAAAGGAGTTCAATATGATAAAATATATAAACAAGGCAAAAAGTCTGATATCGCAATTTGAAAAGTTCGATATTCAGCTTGTTCCTAGAGAAGAAAATTTATGGGCCGACTTGCTGTCAAAATTCACCGGTGTAGCGGATGGTAAGAAGGAAAGGATCGTTACATGGCTAGTATCGAACACTTCCGCTGTCGATTTGGATGTCACCCCTGGCATCGACGTCATGGAAATTGACAAACAAAAGATCTCTTGGATCGACCCCATCATCGATTATCTAAAGAAAGGAGAGCTGCCAGAAGATGCTAATGTAGCCAGAAGGATTAAGTATCGATCCCCATCATTTACCCTGATTGATGATAAGTTCTACAAGCGATCCTCCTCTGGGATCCTATTAAAGTGTATCTCTGAAAATCAGTATAATATGATTCTAAAAGAGGTTCACGAGGGAGAAGCAGGAAATCATGGTGGAGCTCGAGCATTAGCCCTAAAATGCTCGAGGACTGGATATTATTGGCCAACTCTCTTTTCCGATTCGGTAGATTATGTGAAGAGGTGTCATCATTGTCAGATTCATTCAAACTTGATTCATCAGCCAGCTGAACAGATGCACTTTATTCTAATCTGTTGGCCATTCGATAAATGGGGTATCGACATTGTCGGTCCTTTCCCGACCGCCAGGTCAAGGAAGAACTACGTATTTCAGTAAATGGATCGAATGTGTGGCTCTGACCAAGATCACACAATTTCAGGTTATAAATTTTCTATGGGAAAATATTGTCTGCCGATTTCGAATTCCCAGAGTTTTAATTTCCGACAATGGAACATAATTCGCTGGAAAGAAGGTCACGGATTGGTGTGAGAAATTCGGGATACAACAAATCATTGCATCAGCAATGCACCCGCAGGCAAATGGACAGACAGAGGTCGTGAATAGAGAGATTGTTCGATCTTTAGAAAAACGGTTATCCGACGCGAAAGGAAAATGGCTTGATGAACTTCCGGGAGTTTTATGGGCTTATAGAACCACTACGAAAGCAGCTACAGGGGAGACTCTTTTCAGCTTGGTTTACGGATCTGAAGCAGTTATTCCAGTCGAGAATCTGATATCTTCTCCCAGAGTTGAATTCTATGATTCCGAAGAGAATAAATCATTAGGGGAAATAGAAGTCGATCATGCAGACAGCAAGAGGGATCGAGCTAAATTAAAATTTCAAGCCATGAAGTCCAACATAGAAAAGGCATACAAACAGAAGGTTAGAATCCGTACCTTTAAGGTCGGAGATCTAGTGCTGAAAAAAGTAGATGTCTCAAAACATGTCGGAAAGCTTCAACCCAATTGGGATGGTCCTTATGTAGTGGTCGAAGTAGGGATGAAAGGTTCTTACAAGATAGCTCATCTAAATGGAGAAGTCTTGCCTCGATCTTGGAATGCTAGAAATCTGAGAAGATATTATGGAAGATGAAGATTATTTAGCAGTTTCTTGCCTATCTATTAATTTATTGTGTAGTTGTGTTCTCTATTTCTCATGTTCTTGAAGACTATTTGTTCAATGAAAGTTTTATTTGCAGAGATATTATCTATTCGTTATACTCAAAAAAGTTATTATCGCCAATCTCTATGCATATTAATCACATATCAAATAAGGGTGAAAGCTGTTGCTATGCCCCTTAGATCGAAACAAATTAAAGGGTGAAAGTTGTTGCTAAGACCCTCAGGTGAAAGTTGTTGCTATGACCGATCAAAACGACTAAGGGTGAAAGCCGTTGCTATGCCCCTTAGATCGAAATAAATTAAAGGGTGAAAGTTGTTGCTAAGACCCTCAGGTGGAAGCTGTTGCTATGACCGATCAAAACGACTAAGTGTGAAAGCCGTTGCTATGCCCCTTAGATCGAAATAAATTAAAGGTTGAAAAATTTTGCTAAGACCCTCAGGTGAAAGCTGTTTCTATGACCGATCAAAACGACTAAGGGTGAAAGCCGTTGCTATGCCTCTTAGATGGAAATAAATTAAAAGGGTGAAAGCTGTAGCTAAGACCCTCAGGTGAAAGCTGTTGCTATGACCGATCAAAATGACTAAGGGTGAAAGCCGTTGCTATGCCCCTTAGATCGAAGTAAATTAAAGGGTGAAAGCTGTTGCTAAGACCCTCAGGTGAAAGCTGTTGCTATGACCGATCAAAACGACTAAGGGTGAAAGCCGTTGCTATGCCCCTTAGATCGAAATAAATTAAAGGGTAAAAGATGTTGCTATGACCCCAAGTTCAAATTATCGATTATCCAAAATCCCGACAATATCATGTTTCGAACTGCGATGATCAAGATCTGCTAAGGATGCCAATTTTCGTTCAATTATTATTAATCTTCGATTACTCTATCAACGGGTGACTCTATCGATGAATGAGATAGGATAAAAACCTCAATGATTATTTATATTTGGCTATTAAAAGTTGAGGTTCAAATATTTTATTCAAGGACAATTACATAGTTGATGTTCGATCATTACCCTATTAGTTAATCCTATCAGTTATCAAGATCTGCAAAGAATAACACTTGTCGCTCGTGCTTCCGGGGCAAAGGAATTGACGATCATTTGCTATGGACAGAAGCAAGTTTATAGATTAACAAGCAAGGATAATAAAGGAAAACAAATATTTCATTCATACGTTTTCAAATACTTACAAGAGAATTCTCGATTACAAAAAGGAAAGTCGAGCTAAACTAAAAGTTTACATCCAGAAAAATCTAATTACAGGTGTTTAACCCTACGCTAAGATACTTGAGTAGTCAAAGGAGGAAATTGAAGCTAGTACATTTCTACCCTTCATCCAATGCATCCTCGCTGATCGGCCCACGCACGACCGGGTCGAAAAACAGGGAAGCAACTCCATTTGGAATCGTCCTTGGCGAATCCGAAGACAACATCCTTCAAGTTGCATCTTGAAGAGGTTGAAATCGAGTGCAGGAAAACTCCTCCAGCAGTTGACCCACTATCCCGACTAGGTGGACGACAGGATACAGGGATTCGAGCCTGCCCCAAGGATTTGGAATCAGAGAGAGCAGGTCGTCTACCGGTATCCTAGTCGCAATCTTTTTCGTCTATCGATATCCTAGTCGAAGTAAAGTTTTATTTGGAGACAAGAAAATCAAAGAAAAGAGTTCGAATACGGATCTCGAACATAATTATTGGGTATCGAATTCGAATATGGGATGTCATTACTAGAGACATACAATTGTCCACTAAAGAAGGAGGCCACTCGAGCGCAAGCCTCGAATGAATTCTCACAGAATAAGTAAAAATGCAATGGTAAAAACAAGAACCATTCTAGAGTATTTATAGGAGAATGAAATATACATTGACGGATCAGATTTACCATAGGGAAAGGCCGTGATACGAGCGATAAATGCGCCGACCGTTTCGCTTCCGGAGAAATTAGGGACTGATTAGTTAGAATAGATTATTTCAAACTCAAGATAGGGGAGCTATGCTATCAAAGAGTTATTGATCGGGGATAAAATATCCATACGATGACATTAATTCAGTAGCATTCGAACTACAAGGGTTGAACTTTGAAAATAACAAATATTTAACGAAGAAGCCAAGAACCACAGAAGGGCATAACAATTATAAAAAGGCACGAGACCCAATATATCATCCAAGTTCGAAAATGAAAAGCAAAAACAGAAAAGATTATTCAGAATACAACACAACTGAGGAAAATAAAATAGAGTTACAACAACACCGCTCGGAAAATGTTACACAAATTTATGGTCATGAAGAGACTTTCGAAGCTCAGCACTACGGGATTCATAACCACGAGCATAAGCCTCTTTTTCGCGAAGTTTGGAGTCCTTCTTCTCCCGCTCGTAAAGCCCTTTGAGCACTTCAAGCTCCTTGTTCAATTGTTGAAGGAGCTCTTCTCCCTGTACCTTAGCAGCCTTCTCTTTCTCTAAAGCCAATTTTTCCTCACGGACACGACCCAACTCACCGTTCTTCTTCTCCAGCTCGAGGGTGACAACAGCACGCTGACTCAACTCCCGCTCAGCTAACACCTTCAATTCAAGTAAGTCTTGTCTAGCCTATATATGAAAGAGTTAGTTCTCTCTCCAAACAAAAAAAAAAAAAAAAAAAAAAAAGGGTAGAAAGGAGGACCTGAGATAGAGAATTCGATCCAGACTGAAACAGCTCCGAGGGACTATTTCCCTTAGACGCCTCAGCTTCAGAAATGGGAAGATCGGCCTGCGACGAATTCTCAACAAATTTCTCAAGCTCCATTTCCCGAGCAGACTCATCCTTCGACTCTCGAAGTAGGGAAGAAAAGGTAACAGGGGATCCAGAAGTATGAGGTTCAGAAAAATTTTCGGTCTTCGAAGGCTCAGTCTCAGTCTTCGAAGGTTCAGTTTCAGTCTTCGAAGGTTCAGTTTCAAGCTTTGAAGGCTCGGCAGTTCCTTCAGAAACTATAGAGCCATCTCCAGTGTGGGTAAGTTTAGGTTTCTTACCTAAACCTCCCATCGAGGAACCTTCATTCCCAGCGACAAGGTCCTGCAGGGTCCCGATTGGGGTAATTATGTCAGAATAAGACCTTTTATCGAAAGAAAAGGATGATGCTTTTTGCCTGGCTATTGCCCGATGTTAAGTGTCAAAAATTTTCGGTGAAGAAGCCTTGTGCTCCTAATCAAGTTCCTCATCCAAAATTGATTGGCTAGGAACAACTTTGGGATGTTTTACTGAAGCCTGTTTTTCCTTTTTAGTCTCCCCGCCCTTGGAAGCTTTGGGGGAAGTTGCAGTTGTTTTTGGGGATGCCTTGGAAGATTTGTTCTCTTTGGTCGATTTTTGGTCTTTAGATGGTCCTTTACTCTTGATACCACCCAATAGCAATTTGGGATTAATGGGCTTACCCAATATATGATCCATATTAGGCAAAAAACTAAGTTTGAAAGTTCGAAAATTGATACTAGGCGTAAAGCTCCGATCTCAATGATTAAGGGTTTTAGAGGAATGATTTGAAACAGCCCCGATATTTATAGAAGCGGCATCTTATTTTTGCAATAATTAAACCGTTGCGACTGTTGAAGAGTTCAAAAAAGGAACGATTAAAAATTCGATCATAAACAATAAGATTCAGTAAAATGTTAGCTCCTACAAAATGAGAAAGATATACAGGTTACAAAAAGGACATCACCAGAAAAAGGACCCTATTACATAGATTGTTACTCCTGCTACGTAACTATTAAGAACAGTCAACCCCTAATTTCGAACTATGAATTGGTTCTTTCCGAGGAATCGGATCCATTGCCTAGGTCAGCACCGAGCGCCATACTCAACTGCAAGAGTGATCTTTCTGATCACCAGCTGATTCACCTCCTAAGGTAGATTCAGGGTTATCATCGGAAAGCTCAAGCTCATCAGGGTTCGGCATTGGAAAGCCAAACTCCTCGACAAAGGGGGCAAAGTGATGGTCCTGCCAATCCGTATTTGCCTTCGGCAAAGAAGAAGCTTTATAGTCCTTCCCCTCTGCATTCTTATAAGGATCCATATATAGAAGATATTCATCCATCTTATCTGGAATTCTCTTAGCAGAAACTAGTTGTTGAACCCCTTTGTAAAAAATTGTTTGAAGGATCCCACCAATTCTTTTCTGAATTAAAGGATCCAGTACATGGGACTTCAAAAATTCTCGGATAGCTGGAATTACGGCTTCTTCCCGGCCTTGGGCATATGCTCGCTCGGAATCTTGCTTTGCTTGCTCAAGTTCGAATTTCATTTTCTTGAGTTCTTCCTCGAGGGCACTTTTCTCTTTAACGGTGGATAACAAATCCTCTTCCACAGACGAGGTATGTTTCTTATTGGCGATCTCCAATTCCTCCTTCACCTTTAATAGTTATCGACGACTAGCGGATAATTTGCTTGTGACGTCATCTAATTGAGCTTGAAGAGTTCTATTCTCGGACGAAGCCTGCGCGAGAGCATTATGAGCTTCTTGCGACTCTTGTTCCAACAGGGACAAACGATATGTTTGAAGCGCGAAGTAATCTCCGACCTGCGAAGGAAAAATGGAATCAGCATAATAGCCAAGAAGTCATATGGAATATTCAGACCTAAACAATTATTACCTCCTGGTATGTTCGAGAAAGGTTACTCAGAACTTCAAAGTCGCTTTTAACTGTGTGATCAAGCAGGTCCTGTTTAAAACGTCCAGCCATAAAAATCCGGGTGGCCTTGTTGAACTCGTTTTCACCTTCTTGTCCAAGGTCGGAGAAAACGGTTCCTTCTTCTGGATAACCAGCAGCTCTACACCCGCGAAAATGATCATTCATAAAGTCGGCTACGTCCGGCTCCGATCTGCCTGGTCGACATGGAACCAAGTCTGAACTCTTGCCGAATGGTTTTTCTCTTCTCGAAAGCCCTGGATGTTCGGCGTATCGTATCCGATCCATGCGTCTCTCATGTTCTTGTTTGCCCAAAATGCGGATCCAGGAATGTTGACTATAACCAGCGGAGGACGGGTTAGAAGTGTCGATCGAGAATACACTGCGCAGAGGACCAGCTACTGCAGGATTCAACGAACTCGAGCTCCCAACCCCTCTCAAAGCTGGGTACACTTCAGGGATATTGATCGGGTTAATGACCAGATTATCTGGTCCCGTTCCTCGTTCCGTTTTCCTCCTCTTCGATGGATGATGGAACTGGCTATGCGTGTCCCTGGGGAGAGCAGTCCCTATTGACGTAACAACGGACAGTCGAAACTCCTCAACAAGTTGACCTATAAGAAAAAGGACGATATACTCAGAATATTGAGCGAACATGTGTAACCTACAACAGGGTGAAGGATTGAGTAGACCCGCCAGATGGTTGAATAGACAAAGGAAGAGAAAATTCCACCATTGGGGCTGGATAATTACATTTGCTTAGCCCAGCGAATCTCAAAATCCTTTCTTGTACAATGATGTTGGTCCCAAGTCGTCAGATGAGGTCTAGAGGGGGGGGGTGAATAGACCTCTAAAAATTTTAGACTTAAAAACTTTTTACTCTTCTGTCAGCAGACTAAGCTGATGAAGAACAGTAAGACGACTATGCTGATCGTGAACAAATCTTGAACAGCAAAGTGACCACTTTTCTCACAGTTTACTTAGCTGATTTCAGTGAAAATCAGTTTTGTCAAGAGTATACTTGCAGCGGATGTTTGAAAGAGTTTTTCACAAGTAGACTAAGTCTTTAAAAAGATTTTATCCCCAGTTTTAAAAACTCCTTTTAAAATCTTTTTACAATTCAAATTGTAAACTTATGCAACTTCAAAATATGCAAGAAAACTTTAAATGCAAATTAACACAAAGAATTTTTATAGTGGTTATATGGATAAAAATCCTTTAGTCCACTCTTCCAGATCACTTAGATTCTTGGTTATACTATAAACACACAGTTTACAATATTTCTCCACTTATACCTAAACAACTAATGAGAAGGCTATAAGCTCACAATAGGAAACACAAAGAAGACCTATCCTCTGAAGTTAAATCGCTCACAAAGACGGATTTAAACTTCGCACAACACTCAGCTAATACGAAATCACTCAGATTGTATTTTTCTGTTTTCTTCAACTGGGTTTCTTTCAACAGATGACTTCCACCAGACGAGTGAGCTGTTCGAGCTTCTTGAGACTTAGACAATTTTCTGCTTCAAAAACGAAATCTTAGAATGTTGTTGTGTGTCTCTCTTCTTCGAAATCAGCTCTATTTATACTTGGATTTGAAAATATGACCGTTGAAGGAAGTCACAAATCAAATCCATAGCCTTAGCCCAATTTCAGAACGGCTCCCTGCTACAGTACCTTTTCTGCTGTACTTTCCTGTAGCTGCATTAAATGCACTCTGCTGATCTGAGAATATTATTCAATCATTTGTCATTACTACCCTTCTCTTGCAGCATTTATTACACCAAGTGCATTTATTACCATTGGACTAATCTCTTGATCTCTTCTACTCTGCTGATCGAAGCAACCCATCTGATAGATACTCTGCTGATCAAATACTGAACTAATCTGATTTTAGTCAGCTGATGGTCTACCCTTCTGATTGCTGTTTCAGCACGAGATCACTAGTCTTCTGGGCTTTGAACTTTGAACTCTTCTGATGTCTTCTATTACTTGTTCAAAATTCTTCTAAGGGAACTAAGCTTTCCATACTTAGCTGATTTTGACGTTTTGGAAATCATCAAAACCATCCCTTAACTTCTTGACTTCTTTGCACTTCATCTTCATCTTCATCCAACAATTTCCCCCTTTTTGATGATGACAAAACTTCAGCTAAGTACCTGTACCTAAACTAAAGTTTTGATCCTCAAAAATTTCTGAGATAGAAATAATTTATTGGATTTCAAACTTGAACTCTTTATAGATTTTGAAAGGATTACATGTTACAAGTTTAATCAGATGAGATGTGCAAGATATAACAGATTACAAGGATTTCAACATAAATAATCTAGACTAAATTAGTCTTCTGCTTCCTTGTTCTCTTCTTCTTCTTCTTCAGCAGGTTTGGAAGTCTCAGCTTCTACCTCTTTGAAGAATCTTTGTCTGAGTAGCTCCATCATCTTGTATTTGACATCAGGGTCAAGCTGTTCTTCAGCTGAGTCCTTAGCAGCAGCTATCTCTTTATCAGACTTAGCTTTTGCTTCAGCTTCAGTTTCTTCAGCTTCACTTTCTTCTTCTGTGATCTTCTCATCTGTTGGTCTGCTTGTACCTTCATTGTCTTCATCAGTCTTTTCATCTTCAGCAGCAGATTCCCCCAACACTTCAGTTTCTTCAGCTTCAGCACCGTCTAGTCTGTCTTCTTCTTTATCAAAAGAAGTTCCAACTCTCTTATGTACAAATACCCTATCTTCCCCCTTTTTGTCATCATCAGCAGGGTTGACTGGATATTGTGGCAAAACTGGTGTAATCTGAAGTGAGTCACAAAGAAGCTTGATGTTTTCTTCAATGGCATTAAGTTGAGCTTGCTGTTTTAGTTGATTGGCCTCAAAAGCTTCCATTCTTTTGAGCACAGCTTCTCCTTGATCACCCAACTGAATTTGAGTTCCCAAAATCCAATTAGATGAAGCAGTGAAGTCTTTCATCATATTTTTCAGAACTTCATCTTCTGCTTGAATAGCCATCTCAACTGTTTCTTCATTCTGTTTCCAACCAGCAGCAGTGCTCTGAGTCCTTCTTCTGAGCATGTCCATATCTTGACAGATGGACTTAACATTTTGAGCAGTATCTTCTATCAGATCGGTTGGAACTGCAGCAGCTTTCTGAGTTGGTTGACGTACAACAGTCAACAGATTGGCAGTTAACTTCTCTTCCATCTCCTTCATTGAGTTTGATATCATTTGCTGAATAGAATCCAACAAAGATGTTTGCTGTAAGCTTTGAGAAGTAGAAGCAACTTCAGATGTAATAGGAGGTAAGGCAAGAATTGCCTCTTCAGCAATCTGATCTGCTGCAGGAGTTGTTTCTTTAGTAATCTGATCTGCTGGACCAGAAGCAATCTCTTCTTCTTTGGTCTCTTCAGCCTGACTAGGAGTGCTTTCCCTCTCCTTGGTCTGATCATGTTGCTCAACAGCAACCTCCTTTTCTTTAATCTGGTCAGCTGGGATAGTTTCTTCTCCCTTTGACTCATCAGCTGGTTCAGACTTGTCATCTCTTTCTTTGTTCTGATCAGTGGGGTCAGGTGTACCCTCTGTTTCTTTCTGTTGATCAGCAATACAAGTAGTCCCTTCTTTTTCTTTGGTTTTATCTTCAGGAACAGAAGTATCTTCTTTCTTCTTATCTTTATCAGCAGGGGGTTCAATCTTCTTAATAGTTTGAACAGTTCTCAGCAACCCTGCATTATCTAGAGTAGTTCTGTGAGAAATCCAGGTGAAATCATCAATAGGAATAAATGGGGAGATTGGGTCCTTAGGCAATTCTTCAAATGGTTTAATGTGAGGACCATAGACAATCTGCTTGATATTAGGAAGAGGGATCATAGTACTGGGTTGTCCCTTCAGCTTCCTAGTCTTCTTTGCCCATAATTCCATAGTCTGAGCAATTGCCAGCTTGATGGATCTCTCCTTGAGATCTTCTGATTCAGCATACTCCTTCGGAACAGATTCAAGAATCTTCTTTGCCTCAGCCTTGGTAATATGACTGATTCTTAATCTTAACTTATCCAGAAAGAATTCTGAGTCATGTGATTGAGTTAAAGATCCAGTCTCAAGCCACTTCAACACCCAGGCTTCTTCAGCAGCAAATGCTTTCCAACTAGTAATCTGCTCTGGACTCTTAGTCAATCTGAAATCACTCCATCTGTTGTACCTTATCTTCTCTTTGTTGAACATTGTCAGATGGGTGATTCTTGCATTCTCAGCATCCAACCTTTTAAGGAATTCTTCAAATATGTCAGGATCATCTCTGACAATCTCCAAAGCCAGTTTGATCTCCTCTTTTCTCTTAGGTTGAATCTCTGGGGTAGGCATGACTTGTTTGGGTTTGGTGGGGTCTCTTGGTTCACCAATTACAATGCCCCCAGAATGCTTTGGACCATGAGCATCCTTGGTGCTTGCTTCAATAGCAGCAGCCAACTCTGCTGCCTCAATAGCATCCCTTTGCTCTTGAGTCATTTTGCTGGCTTCTTCTTCCAGCCTCTTGAGCTCAAAGGTTTTAAGACGATCCTCCTCAGCCTTTTCTGCAGCCTTCCTTTGTTTTTCAGCTTCATCTAGCTTCTTCTTTGCAGCAGCAGAGACATAAGGAATCACAATCTTACCAGTCCTTTGCTTCTTTGATTCAGGACTCTCAACAGCTTGAAGTGGAGTTGCAGCAACAGAAGTAGGATGCAAAAGGAGTGTTTCTCCTTCACCTGTTGTGCTAGTCTGTTGTTCAACTCTTTCCTCAGCAGACTCTCCAACAGTAGGGTTTGCAGTAGACTCAACAGCAGTTTCATTTGAGGGTTCTTCAATAGTAATAGGTCTTTCTGCTGATGCTGTTGTTTCCCTTACTGTTTCTGTTGTTTCCTTAGAGATTGTCACCTTCCTTTTTGCCTTAGACTTTGGAATTCTCTTAGTGGGTGGCTTAGCTTGGGGAGGTCCCCTTGCTTCTCTTTTGGTCCTCATTCTCTTCAGTCTTTGAAGAGGAATTTCTTCTTCAGATTCAGTTCTTTCAGGAGAAGAACCCGTCTCCATCTTTTCAAGCTCGGCAGTGAAGTCGTCTATTACCTTCTCAGGGACTTCATACTCAGCTTGTGCTGATCCAGCTTCAACAGCAGAGCTTGCTGTTTGATCAGCAGATTGACTTGTCTGACCCTCCTTCTTGCTCTTCTTAGACTTTGCAGTAGCCTTTCTTTTAGGAGCAGCCACACTCCTTACTGGCTCATACAGCTTAAACTCTTTACTGGCATGGGTAACCTTCCCACCTGCCATAGGACAGTCTAGTGACATGAACAGATGACTAAGCAAGATGGCATGCGAAGTCCTCTTGTCACTCAGCAGATCATAGACATGAACTGCCCAGTTCACCTTCAGTCCATAGTAGATGCAGATCATGGTGTAGTACCTCTTTCTTGGTAACCCATCTAAAGAGCTCGTACTGCAATCCAGTACCTTCGCAATGATGTCTGCGAACCTCTGATACTCATCTTTTAACTGAGTCTTCATCAGAGTCCCAGTCATTTCTTCTCCCTCCTTAGCACAAATGCCCCAAAATTCTTCCTCTTTTTCAGACCCAAGGTCTGTTACGTATCCTCCTTCATTTTTCAGTTTATAAATCTCACTTAAAACAGCAGTAGAGACAGCGATTTTCTTACCCCCAATGACAGCTGACATAACAGTGTCATTTTTGGTGAATTCCCTGGTCTTGTAGAAGTGAGCAACGTCTTCTAAGTAAACCCTGTCTTCGTGGGCTTCCAGAACTGGAACTAAACATGCCTCTTTGATTTTCTCCATAATTGAGCGCATCAGATCAGTAACAAAGAAGTGAAATTTGATGTAGTTCAAGTACCTTCCATCAAGAATTTTCTCCATTTCTGAAATTTCTGAATAGAAATCTGTGAAAGCAGTAAACTTTTGAAAGTAAGAGAGATTGAGAGTTAGAGAATTTGAGAGTTTATGTGTGCGTAAGATGATTGTACTGTTCAGATCGGATTTTATATGTTTCCCTCTGTTTAGGTTATCATGATTTATCTGAGACGTTGGATCAATCTGACAGTTTATTAATCGTGTGGGTGGGAGCTGCGGATTTCAATTTTATTATTTTAATGTCAAACAGGCGGGAAACTCTATCGACACCTATCTGTTACTTATAAAAGCGTGTTTCTAAAAATACGATTTATGACCATGCTTATATAAGATATCAGATGAGTAGAGTTTAACTTATTTGACAGACGAGTGATCTGTTATTACTAGAGAAAGCCAATAGCTAGTAATCTTCCTCTGCTGTTTGTCAATCCAGCAAGCTAGTTTAATCTTCAATCTTCAAGAATTAAGAACAGATCTTCTGGTAACATAACTTCAACTAACTGTCATTAACAGATTTCATCTTTTAATCAGAAGTACTGCTAGTCTTACACGTTCCCCCTGACTTTACGATTTCATAAGTTAACTAGTCTGTTGAGAGTTAATCCTTGAATATGATAATGGATGATTGTGCTGATGAACTTTAGTCTTCTGATAAGTTCCCCCTCAGCTTATGCATCCAAATTAAGTAGTCCTAGCTCAGCTCTTAGAGTTGAGAACCTTACTTCACTTAAAGGTTTAGTGAAAATATCAGCAATCTGATTGTCAGTATGAACATACTCAATCATAACATTTCCTTTTTCCACATGATCTCTAATGAAGTGATGCTTGATTTCAATATGCTTAGTCCTTGAATGACTTGTGTAACGGCCCGAGCCCCCGGGTCGAATCCTACATGGATCCACCCCCGAGTCCGGGTCCGTATTCGTTGAAAACAACCCAAATTTGAGCAAATTTTTTTTTTTAATCAACAACATAGTAATTTGAATCATAGTTCCACATAATAACATAAAACCCGGTACACTGCTATATGCAGGTGTGGGCACAAAATACAATTAAGCGTCTACCGCGCAACGACAACATACATAACAACAGTCTTAAGTATTTAATCATGCCCGATACAAAGCAACACATAACGTGACATAACACAACATAACAAAATCAAAAGATAACATGACGACCCACGAAGACCGACAGACTGGATCTCGGAGACGAACACCAACTCTAGACATCAGACCCTGGAATACCAGTATCTGAAAAGAAGTAAACGGGAATGCGTAAGTTGGTCGTCCAACTTAGTGAGGCTGTAGTGCACATGTGTGCGTGTAATGTATGAACATAGCATAATATTAATGTGCATATTTAATACAGTAATTAAACACATGTATTATCAATTTAGCAGTTAAAACAATTAACCAAAGGTTGTCGATGCCATTCTCCTCTTACCCTCCAATTCATATTCGTGAATACCACCACCGAACACTCCAGTAAGGTGCGACCTTACATAACAGTGCGCATTGACGTCAAATGCCAGGAGTTTGACATTCACTCACCAAGTGTAACCTCCACACTTGGCTCGTGAAGCAGGTCTACGGTGGATCGAGGTAACCCTCCGGCCCTTACCTTCCGGGTTAACCACGATTCCGCACACCAAAATAAGGGCCCACATAGTAACAATAAACAGTACAGTACGGTACAGTAACAGTTCAGTAACAGTAATGTTAGGATAGTGCCCTGCAAGCCAGTTCCGTTAGCTTGTAATAGATCTATCCTGTATGAAACGATCTTTGATTTTATAATAATACGCATGTTTATTTATATATGTATAAGGATAAACAATGGCCAACTTCATCTTTTGCGAATACATTTAAGCGATTGGTTGAAACCCTTAGATTACATTTGACTATGGGACGATTCACTTCAGTACTGAGTGCAATCATGAAACAGTCTCAAAGGTCGTAATCTTAAAAGTGTTCCAAGTCATAGATTCTAAAACGAGACGGGGTATCGTAGGAATCGCCAAGACTTGTACAAGTATGCATGATTCACATGGAGTGAATTTGTAGTGTTTCATGAGCAAGGAATTTGAGTCCAGTGCATACAAGTAGGTGGTTCAATGGAGGATTGAACGCATCGAACGACCCGAACAGAGAAACCCATTGTGGAAGCGCATGACGCATATCGGTGATGGGATGTTTCTCAAGGAATATAATAGTGTACGATTTAGTCCTTTGACTTGAGGTACTAGGGCGAATTCGGTGCATGAAAGTGCGTACTTAGATCTAGGTATAGGCCACGTAGCTTGGTCATAACATGCCTAGGTTGGGTGCGTATGGACATGTGCGCGAGTGGTTAGTACCGATATGGAATCTATTGACTCACTGTAATGGGTGAGAGAATTTCCTATACGATTCTTAGATAATATATCCAAGGAATCTGCGGCCGCAGTCGGTGACGGATTTGGAAAGGGGTTTCCAAATTTAGAAGGTCACAAAGGTATATTATCCTGAATTAGAAAGTATAGCTATCGAGACAAATTTAGAGGTGCCGATCAATTCACACACCCTAAGTCTTGATCGGGAATATTAGTCGATAGAAGGACCGTATGTACATGGTAATTATATGAGACGAGGTTCACAAATATCAATTCACCTGAAATTGGGCTTCATGGGCTTGTGGCTAGACATCGACCATGAAGTGTGGGTACTCCTGAATTAATAGAGGATTTAATTCTAGGAGTGGTCAATTAAAGGTTGTTTAATTGACCGGAACAATTTATTGTTCATAAATTAAATCACGAGGGATTCGTGGGCCTGCTGCCAGTTGATGGTGAACCCAGAGGGTCACACACAATACAATTGGACGGTGACTGTTATAAAAGGACATGAAAGGAATTAATTGATTTAAAGGTAATTAAATCAATTAAATGAATTAAAAGTATTTAATTCAAGTGGGAGATTAATTAATTGGCTAACTTAATAATTGAGTTGCTAATTAATTATGTAAGAGAAATATTGATTTAATTGGACTGGGCATTTAATTAAAGTAGTTAATTAAATAAAGGATTGCAAGACATGGGCTTCTATTAATTAAAGCCCATAAGGAGTCTTGCAAACCTGGGTCAGAAGGAGCTTATAAATAGAGCACAACTAGAGCTCAAATTAATAACACCTAAGAAAGAAAAACCCTAGCCTCCTTCTGCCCTATGTAGCCGCCGCCCCCTCCAAGCTAGAGACCCTAGCTACCGCCGCCGCCACCTGCTGCCGTGGGCTCCTTGGTGCCGCCGCCGCCATCTCCCTATTCCATTGTGTTAGATCTTGATCTGTCAAGAGATTCAACACAATCCTGCAATAACAAATCTCCTGAATCGAGTTCTGAGCCTAAGATCTTGAGGTGTTGCCAGAATCCAATTGGTGTGGACTATCCCTGGAGGTGAGACACTTGGATCACTCCTGTGAACCAGATCAGATTCAGAAACGAAGCCGGAGGTTTCCACCACCTTTCCTGTGGTGAGGTATATCGCAAAAAAACCCCTTTGTTAATTCATTGTGTGCGTTTTTGTTTAAGTTTTTGTATACATAATATGGAGACTTCTTTTATGGGACCATTGGATGACTCGAAAAATTTTAAATTCCGCACTTTGTTGTCTGACAAATCGAGCCATATCCCAACAAGTAAATTGGTAACAACTAAATCAGTTCAATGTCAATGATCATAAGCACATAAACGTAAACAATAATTCAAGGTGTGCATAGTTTGTTCTAACAGTCGAGCTTTTCATTGTGTCGTACGTCGCATGCTTGTTTGTTTAGGGACTAAGTTACAGTTATGACTCGACCTACTAGCATATTCGGATTGACACACAAGTAACACACAACACTCACCTGTGTTGCTTAGGTTTCTTGAACGAAAAGTAAAGCGTCCTTGGTTCCTGTAGATATGTATGTAACGGTTTAGAATCCAGCCATAATACAAGCATTTATTAAGCGACTAAAGAAATGCTTTAGCCAAACATGCATATGAATCGTGATTACGATCGAAGTCACGATTAAAACTTGAGTATTTAGGTCCGGTTTAATGGTTTCAGGTTCGTTCGGGTTGCGGGGTAACATAGCCACGAAAGTTAACTTGAACTTAGAAAGCTTAAATAGAATTTTAGCTATATCTTTCTAGAAATTTTTGTAATTATTTATATTTGAAAAATCTTTATTATTATTATTATTTCGAAATTAAACTTTACTTGAGAATTTGTAACCCTTTTAGAAAGTATATATTTTTTTTCTTTTTTCAACATTGTTTATTTTCGGAAAATACTAAATGGATTATTATTTATTTAATATCCAGAAAATATTTATTAAATTTTCAGAAAATATTTATTTAATTTTCAGAAAATATTTATTTAATTTTTGGAAAAATTTAATTAATTTTCAGAAAATATTTATTTAATTTTCGGAAAATATTTATTTAATTTTCAGAAAATATTTATTTAATTTTTTACAAAATATTTATTTAAATTTCAGAAAATATTTATTTAATTTTTGAAAAATATTTATTTAATTTTCAGAAAATATTTATTTAATTTTCAAAAAAATAATTAACATGATAAGTCTAGTTATTCAAAATTATTTAAACTTATTTAGTTCTATTTTTCAAAATTAATTATTATTATTATTAATTCAAGAATAAATATGAAAGTTATAATTTACAAAATTTATTTTCAGAATTTAAATTATATATATATATATATATATTTTTTTTTTTTTCTCTTTCTTTTCTTTTCTTTTCATTTTTTTTTTTTTGATAAGGTAAAGAAAAATGAACAAAATGGGAGGTGTATATATATATACATACAACCCAATTCAAATTCATATCTATATTCATCAGTAGATATAACATGGGAAAGGAAAATCATCATCACTTTTCTCCTTCCACCAATGTGTGCATATCTTGTGTGGGGAGGTTTCCTCCATCCAAGAAGAAGGCGGCTGTTTTAGGTTCTCAAGGGGAGAGAGTAATTATTACTCTGATGCAGGTTTTGAAATGATTTGGGCGAATTTGCACTTTGCCCCCCTGAACTTTGGGAAAGTGCATTTTTGCCCCCAAAACAAGTTTTTTGCTCATTTAGGTCCAAAATAAATTGCAATTAGACCCCATCAATTTAAAAGCTACTTAAATATTTTTCTAAATTACTTCCAAGCCTTTAGTGACATAAGAAGCAATTTGTTAAACACAATATAGCATAAACCAAAATATTTTAATACAAAACATAGTAGCATACAAAATTAGATAATAGTCTAATTAAAATACATTAAATAATTTCCTAAAACTTGTGGGTTTTACAATCCTTCCCCCTTAAAAGAATTTGGTCCCCAAATTCAGTCTTGGGTTTCGAATAGTTCGGGGTATTGCTGGCGCATCTGCTCTTCTGGCTCCCATGTAGCTTCCTCAATGCTTTGACTTTGCCACAAAACCTTGACTATCGGGATCTTCCTTTTCCGTAATTCTTGGAACTTCTTATCCAAATTACGGACAGGCCTCTCAATGTACGACAAACTCTCTTGAAGTTGCAATGGCTCATAATCTATCACGTGAGATGGGTCTGATAAATACTTCTTCAAGAGTGACACATGGAATACGTCATGTATTCCCCCAAGGGTTGATGGCAGATCCAACTTATAGGCTACACTCCCAACCTTTTCCAAAATTTTGAATGGTCTAACATATTGAGGGTTGAGCTTCCCACCCTTGCCATGTTTGATAAGGCCCTTCGTGGGTGAAATCTTAAGGAATACTTGATCACCTACCTCAAACTCGAGAGGTTTACGACGGCGATCGGCATAACTCTTCTGGCGACTCTGAGCAGCTAGAATCCTTTTCTTAATTACCGGCACGATATCAATAGCTTCCTGAATCAAATCAGGTGCTCCTTCAACAGCGGTGACCGAAGTTCGGGTTTTTCGCTCATCCAAATCCCAATGGACTGGAGATCTACACTTTTGACCATATAAGGCCTCGTAAGGCGCAATCTGAATGGTCGACTGGAAGCTATTATTTTAAGCAAATTCTACTAATGGCAAATTCTTGTCCCAACTTCCTTTGAAATCGAGGGCACACGCTCGAAGCATGTCTTCGAGGATTTGAATAGTCCTTTCTGATTGACCATCTGTTTGTGGGTGAGCTGTAGTACTAAATTGAAGTTTTGTACCCAGAGCATCTTGAACCTTAGTCCACAGTCTTGATGTAAACCTAGGGTCACGATCAGAAGTTATATCCCTTGGTACCCCGTGTAATCGAACAATTTGATCTCGATACAACTCTGCAAGTCGCTCGACGGAATACTTAACATTAACGGGGATAAATCGAGCTACCTTTGTCAGTCTATCGACAATAACCCAAATGGCATCATGTTGTCCACGGGTTCGTGGCAAGCCAGTCACAAAGTCCATCGTTACTGATTCCCACTTCCACTCGGGTACCGGTAACGGTTGCAACAATCCTGATGGTCGTTGATGTTCTGCTTTCACTTGCTGACAAACTAGACATCTTGCCACGTAATCCGCTACATCTTTCATCATACAGTCCCACCAGAAATGAGCCTTCAGATCTTGATACATCTTGTTTCCTCCCGGATGAATGCTGTACAGGGAACGATGGGCTTCTTCCAAAATTTGCTCCTTTAGCCCAGTATCCATGGGGACACACAATCTCCCACGGAATCTAAGAGCACCTTCTGAATCCATGCTAAAAGGTGAATTGATTGTCTTCGGAATCGATTCCTTTATCTTCCTGGTCCTTTCATCTAGTTGTTGGGCTGATGAAATCTGTTGGAGAATGTTCGGTCTTACCTGTAGGCCAGCGAACAAAACCCCCATCTTAACCTCCTCTGGGTTCCAACAACAAACACCTTCCAACATTTCCCACTCCTTCACCATGAGGTGAGACACGCTGACCTTCCGGCTCAGCGCATCTGCAACCACATTTGCCTTGCCGGGATGGTACTGGATTGTGCAATCATAATCGTCCAAAAACTCCATCCAACGCCTTTGTCTCATATTCAGCTCCTTCTGAGAGAATAGATACTTTAAGCTCTTGTGGTCGGTAAATACCATAAATGGCATGCCATAAAGGTAGTGCCTCCACTTGCCTAGGGCAAACACTACTGCAGCCAGTTCCAAATCGTGAGTTGGATAGTTCTTTTCATAAGGCTTCAACTTCCTTGAAGCGTATGCAATCACCTTACCATTCTGCATCAAGACGCATCCCAATCCTTCTTTTGATGCGTCGGTGTAAACCATAAAGTTATCCGACCCTTCTTGTAGTGCTAGTACTGGTGCAGTTGTCAACCTCTTCTTCAGCTCTTGAAAGCTTGTCTCACACTTCTCATCCCATTCAAATGGGACTTTCTTCTGAGTTAGCTTTGTCAGAGGCGAAGCTATCTTCGAGAAATCTTGGATAAATCTACGATAATATCACGCTAGGCCCAAGAAGCTCCGAATCTCAGTTACAGTCTCTGACCTTTTCCACTCGGTTACTGCTTCAACCTTTGACGGGTCAACTGCTATCCCGTCCCCTGATACAATGTGCCCCAAGAAGGCAACTCGATCCAACCAGAATTCGCACTTGCTGAACTTTGCATAAAGCTTATTCTCACGCAAGACCTGGAGCACTTTTCGAAGGTGAACCTCGTGCTCTAATCTAGATTTCGAGTAGATTAAAATATCGTCTATGAAGACCACGACGAATTGATCTAAGAATGGCTTGAAGACTCGGTGCATCAAATCCATGAACACTGCGGGGGCATTCGTGAGACCAAAAGGCATCACGACAAACTCAAAGTGCCCATATCTCGAGTTAATCGGTGTCTTCGGTATATCTTCCTCTTTAATCTTCAATTGATAGTACCCCTGCCTTAGATCTAACTTAGAGTACACCCGAGATCCTTGTAGTTGATCAAACAACTCTTCGATATGCGGCAGAGGGTATTTGTTCTTGATGGTCAAACTATTCAGACCACGATAGTCGATGCATAGACGCAACGATCCATCATTTTTCTTCACGAATAAGACAGGGGCTCCCCACGGAGATGAGCTAGGTCTAATAAATCCTTGCTCCAACAACTCCTGAAGTTGAGCTTTTAGCTCCTTAAGCTCGGCGGGGGCCATGCGGTATGATTTCTTCGCTACCGGCGCCGTTCCTGGAACGAGATCAATTGTGAACTCCACTTCTCGATCCGGTGGTAGAGTCGTAAGTTCTTCCGGAAAAACGTCCGCGAACTCTGCCACCACGGGTACCTCTTTTAAATCAACTTTATCATTTGGCCTGTTGATAAGGTACGCTATAAATCCCTGCCCGCCTTGACGTAATTCCTGACGAACTTGAGCGGCAGACAATAATGGAAATTTTAGGCCTTTTCTAATACCCCAAAAACAAATATCGGGTTGTCCGGGAGTAGAAAGTGTTACAGTCTTACATCGACAATCTAAGCGGGCAGCATGGGTGGACAACCAGTCCATCCCCAAGATTACATCGAAACCTTGGATCGGCATCGTGATCAAATCGGCATGAAATACTCCTTCATCAATCCTAACCTCACATGCTTTATGAACCGAACTCGTTATAAACGAGGTCCCCAATGGAGTATGAACCTCCAACTCATAGGGCAAACTCTCTACCTTACTTACTAACTTATTACTATAATGTGGTGCTACAAATGAATGAGATGCTCCAGAATCAAATAAGACTTTACATAAATGTCCGGAAACATAAAGTATACCTTCCACCACATCATTTGTGTTTGGCTCAGATAGTTCCTCTCCCTCCATAGCAAATGCTCGCCCAGGAACCCTCGGCTTTGGGGGTCTTCCAGCCTGGGATGATCCTCCTGCTATTGGAGCTGGTGCATTAGGCGCTTTGGGACAGTTTCTGATGAAATGGTCCAGAGCTCCACACCTCAGCCACTTGCCGGCTTTCTCCCAGCATTTGGGCTCCCCATGCCCTTTCAGTCCACAGTGGGTGCATGCACCATCTGGCGTCTTCCCAGAACCACTCGGGGGTCGATTGTTCTGCTGAGGACCCTTAAAATTTCCTGAGCTCGTTTGACCAGTCCTTGGTGATTTCCAGGTGTTTCTCCCCGACTGCCAATTTGCCTGAGGTGGCCTTGACTTCTTCTCCGAAAACTGCATATTATTCAACTCAATCAACCCGTTCTCGATCCTTGTAGCCTTTTCCACTGCTTCAATGTATGACACTACGTTATGAGCGAGAAGGGCTCGTTGGAGATCTGGCTTGAGGCACTTGATAAAACGACGGGTACAACGGGGTTCATCATTCATCAGATGGGGAGCATATCGAACAAGACGAGAGAAAGCAGCCTCAAACTGTGGCACCCTCATATTTCCTTGCCTCAGGGCATTGAACTGTTCCTCACGCTGCTCCCGAACAACAGGGGGAACATACTTATCATTGAACTCTTTCACAAAATTCTCCCAAGTTCTTGCGGTTTGGCTCCTCTCGCAAACCATCTCCCTTGTGTGCCACCAAGACCTAGCGGCATCCTCAAAGCGGTAAGTAGCTAATGAAATCTTCACAGTGTCTGAATAGTCCAGTGCTCGAAAAATATTCTCGATCTCAGCCAACCAAGTTTCTGCCTTCCTATCATCTGGTTCTCCGAGGAACTTAGGTGGTTGGAATCGCAGGAAGCGTTCTAATGTCTGGTCCAAAGCAGGGGGTGCAGGTGTTTGAGGCACGGCCTGCGTAGCGCCTTGCAGTGCCAGGGTGAACTGGGCCAAAGCAGCGATAATTCGATCGGCCTGGTCGACCGGTGGTGCCACAGGAGCCCCCTCAGATTGATCAGAGGGAACCCTACGACCAGTACGACTATCAGCTCGATTGCCTGCCATTCTGAACAAAAAGGAAAATGGCCCATTAGGCCAACACATAACACAACCACAAGGCCAGAAACCAATTAAAGCTAAAACATAACATCACAGAATAACATAACGCCAATTTAACATATTTGCCAAATCGGCACACAAAAGTTAACATGTTTCAGCTACACAAAACGTACTAACAGCCATACCGGCTTAAATTAGTCTAATTACCGACAAAATATAGTACGAACTGAAACATAGTACAAGCCAAAAATGGCTTTAAACAAACATAACAAGGATGATAATAACAATTTCTCAATCTAGCCCGGCCCCAGTACTATCTCTCGCTCTCTCCTCACTAGGGTCCTCCTCCTCATCCTCAACTAGCACCTTTTCGTCATCTGAGAGTGAGTCGGCAAGAGCTCTCAAACTTTCTCTAATTTTTCCAAACTGCAACATACGCTGGTTCCTTATGACCCGGAGCTCTTCTAACCGATCGCTCATATCCTCAATCCGTGCCTCGGCTATCTTGAGCTGCTCTTCTAGCATGTCAGCTCGATCAGAGGCATCCTCGGCATGAAGTTCTGCCATCATCCTGAGGTCACATTGGCGGTCCCGATCAGCCATGAGGTTATAGACCTCGTGATCCGGGTAGTGACCAATCAGCTCAAAGCGTCCCTGAGTCATGATGGGGTGGTAGACCCTACGTGGTCGACTACGTCGAGTAATCAACCTGCGAGGGGGAGAGTGGCCACGATCGGGGGAAGAAATGACCCTACGGGGCCTCAATTCTCCCAAGAATCCTCTATTCCTCCCCATGTTGGAGCGAAAGCTGGAGCGTCTACTTCCTTGGCTCGACATCCTAACGCAATCATAGGTTAAAGACACACATATCATATAGTAAACACATAAGAAGACTCAAAAGAACACAATAAACAGGACAAGACAGACGACTTCCGAGGATCCTGGACCTGACTTATAAGCTTATGCTCTGATACCACCTGTAACGGCCCGAGCCCCCGGGTCGAATCCTACGTGGATCCACCCCCGAGTCCGGGTCCGTATTCGGTGAAAACAACCCAAATTTGAGCAAATTTTTTTTTAATCAACAACATAGTAATTTGAATCATAGTTCCACATAATAACATAAAACCCGGTACACTGCTATATGCAGGTGTGGGCACAAAATACAATTAAGCGTCTACCGCGCAACGACAACATACATAACAACAATCTTAAGTATTTAATCATGCCCGATACAAAGCAACACATAACGTGACATAACACAACATAACAAAATCAAAAGATAACATGACGACCCACGAAGACCGACAGACTGGATCTCGGAGACGAACACCAACTCTAGACATCAGACCCTGGAATACCTGTATCTGAAAAGAAGTAAACGGGAATGCGTAAGTTGGTCGTCCAACTTAGTGAGGCTGTAGTGCACATGTGTGCGTGTAATGTATGAACATAGCATAATATTAATGTGCATATTTAATACAGTAATTAAACATATTTATTATCAATTTAGCTGTTAAAACAATTAACCAAAGGTTGTTGATGCCGTTCTCCTCTTACCCTCCAATTCATATTCGTGAATACCACCACCGAACACTCCAGTAAGGTGCGACCTTACATAACAGTGCGCATTGACGTCAAATGCCAGGAGTTTGACATTCACTCACCAAGTGTAACCTCCACACTTGGCTCGTGAAGTAGGTCTACGGTGGATCGAGGTAACCCTCCGGCCCTTACCTTCCGGGTTAACCACGATTCCACACACCAAAATAAAGGCCCACATAGTAACAATAAACAGTACAGTACGGTATAGTAACAGTAAATCGGTAACAACTAAATCAGTTCAATATCAATGATCATAAGCACATAAACGTAAACAATAATTCAAGGTGTGCATAGTTTGTTCTAACAGTCGAGCTTTTCATTGTGTCGTACGTCGCATGCTTGTTTGTTTAGGGACTAAGTTACAGTTATGACTCGACCTACTAGCATATTCGGACTGACACACAAGTAACACACAACACTCACCAGTGTTGCTTAGGTTTCTTGAACGAAAAGTAAAGCGTCCTTGGTTCCTGTAGATATGTATGTAACGGTTTAGAATCCAGCCATAATATTAGCATTTATTAGCGACTAAAGAAATGCTTTAGCCAAACATGCATATGAATCGTGATTACGATCGAAGTCACGATTAAAACTTGAGTATTTAGGTCCGGTTTAATGGTTTCATGTTCGTTCGGGTTGCGTGGTAACATAGCCACGAAAGTTAACTTGAACTTAGAAAGCTTAAATAGAATTTTAGCTATATCTTTCTAGAAATTTTTGTAATTATTTATATTTGAAAAATCTTTATTATTATTATTATTTCGAAATTAAACTTTACTTGAGAATTTGTAACCCTTTTAGAAAGTATATATATATATTTTGTTTTTTCAACATTGTTTATTTTCGGAAAATACTAAATGGATTATTATTTATTTAATATCCAGAAAATATTTATTAAATTTTCAGAAAATATTTATTTAATTTTCAGAAAATATTTATTTAATTTTTGGAAAAATTTAATTAATTTTCAGAAAATATTTATTTAATTTTCGGAAAATATTTATTTAATTTTTAGAAAATATTTATTTAATTTTTTAGAAAATATTTATTTAAATTTCAGAAAATATTTATTTAAATTTCAGAAAATATTTATTTAATTTTCAAAAAAATAATTAACATGATAAGTCTAGTTATTCAAAATTATTTAAACTTATTTAGTTCTATTTTTCAAAATTAATTATTATTATTATTAATTCAAGAATAAATATGAAAGTTATAATTTACAAAATTTATTTTCAGAATTTAAATTAAATATATTATTTTAAGATTTATCTACTATATATATATATATATATATATATATATATATATATATATATATATATATATATATATATATATATATTTTCTCTTTCTTTTCTTTTCTTTTCATTTTTTTTTTTGAGAAGGTAAAGAAAAATGAACAAAATGGGAGGTTGATCTTACGTGGTTTCGTTGGTTCGATCAAGGGTGTGGATGTATCACAATAATCACAAATAAAGTAAAGTGAAGATCAAATGTAATTGTATTCGAATTAAATGAGTACAAGTACAAATATTTCTAGGGTCCTATCCGAGCATTATAGGATGCCGTACAAGCTAGAGGGTGAAATACATATGTTCGATCTAGAGCTATAATCCCGAGCTGCTATGAACTGTAGCTTCGAGAAGAGAGCACCTGGGAAGTTGTTTTTAACATCATAAATGCGCGGGTATTTATAGCTGAACAGATGGGCTTGGGCCTGCCTTCAGCCCAACAGTACCCCCTGATTGATCTTCTCGAGCAAGCCGTGGATATATGATCATGAGCTCGAGTTCGGCAACTTCCCTCTGTATTGGGGAGTTGAAGCCACTCGATCGGTGTTGGATCGGGGAAGATAGCGGGGTCTAAATTACCCCTCATCAGAGGTGTATATATATATACATACAACCCAATTCAAATTCATATCTATATTCATCAGTAGATATAACATGGGGAAGGAAAATCATCATCACTTTTCTCCTTCCACCAATATGTGCATATCTTGTGTGGGGAGGTTTCCTCCATCCAAGAAGAAGGCGGCTGTTTTGGGTTCTCAAGGGGAGAGAGTAATTCTTACTCTGATGCAGGTTTTGAAATGATTTGGGGGAATTTGCACTTTGCCCCCCTGAACTTTGGGAAAGTGCATTTTTGCCCCCAAAACAAATTTTTTGCTCATTTAGGTCCAAAATAAATTGCAATTAGACCCCATCAATTTAAAAGCTACTAAAATATTTTTCTAAATTACTTCCAAGCCTTTAGTGACATAAGAAGCAATTTGTTAAACACAATATAGCATAAACCAAAATATTTTAATACAAAACATAGTAGCATACAAAATTAGATAATAGTCTAATTAAAATACATTAAATAATTTCCTAAAACTTGTGGGTTTTACAACTTGTAGTATTCTGAGTAAGTGAGATTGCACTTGTATTGTCACAGTAGATTGGAATTCCACTGATTTTGATATTGTAGTCCTCTAGTTGATGTTTCAACCATAGTATTTGTGCACAGCAAGCTCCAGCAGCTATATACTCAGCTTCAGCAGTAGATATAGAGACTGAAGTTTGTTTCTTACTCATCGATGAGATCAGACGACTACCTAAGAATTGATAGGCACCTGTTGTGCTTTTTCTATCAATTTTGCAGCCAGCATGGTCTGAATTTGAATAACCAACAAGCTCAAATCCAGATTCACTAGGATACCACAATCCCAATTCTTGAGTGCCCTTAATATATTTCAATATTCTCTTGGCAGCTAAGAGATGAGATTCCTTGGGATTTGATTGAAATCTTGGACAAACCCCAACTGAGTACATGATATCAGGTCTGCTTGCTGTTAAGTATAACAGTGACCCAATAATGCCTCTATATTTGGTTATATCTACTGGTTTGCCATCTTCATCTTTATCCAAACGAAGAATAGTAGACATAGGAACAGTAGCACTAGAGCTAGTTTCCATACCAAATTTCTTGAACAGATCTCTTGTGTATTTTGCTTGGTTGATGAATATTCCATTAGGCAACTGTCTAACTTGCAATCTAAGAAAATAATTTAGTTCACCCATCATGCTCATTTCAAACTTGTTCTGCCTGAGCTTGGATAACTTATCACACATCTGTTGGTTAGTTGAACCAAAAATAATATCGTCCACATATATTTGCACAATTAATATATGATTTTCCCATTCAATTGTGAACAAGGTTTTATCTACCTTACCTTTATGAAATCCTTTAATTAAAAGAAAATCCGATAGGGTATCATACCATGCTCTTGGAGCCTGTTTCAGTCCATAGAGGGCTTTCTTTAGACGATACACCTTGTCTTCTTGTTGATAAGCTTCAAATCCAGGTGGTTGTTCAACATACACTTCCTCTTGCAATTCTCCATTGAGAAAGGCAGACTTCACATCCATCTGATAGACAGTGAAGTTCTTGTAAGCAGCATAGGCTAGAAACAGTCTGATTGCTTCAAGTCTTGCTACTGGTGCAAATGTTTCATCAAATTCAATGCCTTCTTCTTGACAATAACCCTTGGCCACTAATCTTGCTTTATTTCTGGTGACAACACCATCTTCATTCATCTTATTTCTTAAAACCCATTTAGTGCCAATTACTCTTTGATGACTTTGTCTAGGAACTAAGTACCAGACATCATTCCTTTCAAATTGATTCAACTCTTCTTGCATAGCTTCAATCCAGAAAGAATCATTTAGAGCTTCTTCAACTTGTTTAGGCTCTATTTGAGATAGAAAAGTGACAAACATAGCATCTTGTGCAGCAGCTCTTCGTGTTTTCACTCTATCCAAAGGATCACCAATCACTAATTCTGATAGGTGATTCCTGAGCCATCTAAGATCAGGTTGCAGGTCTGGATGTTGTCCTCTGTTTTGATCTTGCAACACTACTGTTGGAGTTCCAGTAGTAGTCTGTTGAACATTTGTAGTTTGTTGAACAGTCTCTGGTCTGTCAGCTGTTTGCAACTCGTCTGTTAGACAATCAGCACTGTGATTTTGAACAGCACTTGAGTTAGCAGCTGAATTGATATTAGGTAATATGATGGGAACATATTCTTCATTCTTTCCAATATCTAACATCTGCAAATCAGTAGACAGATCTTGAATAGTGATTTGATTCTTTTCAGAAGATTGACTTGGCTCATCAAATACTACATGGATGGATTCTTCTATTAGGAATGTTCTTTTGTTAAAAACTCTATAGGCCTTACTAACAGTAGAGTATCCTACAAAAACAGCTTCATCAGCCTTCTCTGCAAATGCAGTAAGGTGATTTTTCCCATTATTCAATACAAAACATTTACAACCAAAAATCTTAAAGTAATGAATGTTTGGCTTTCTGTTGTTCCAAACTTCATATGGAGTCTTGTTCTGATTTTTGTTGATCATGCATCTGTTCTGGGTAAAGCATGATGTGTTTGTTGCTTCTGCCCTGATCTTACGTGGTTTCGTTAGTTCGATCAAGGGTGTGGATGTATCACAATAATCACAAATAAAGTAAAGTGAAGATCAAATGTAATTGTATTCGAATTAAATGAGTACAAGTACAAATATTTCTAGGGTCCTATCCGAGCATTATAGGATGCCGTACAAGCTAGAGGGTGAAATACATATGTTCGATCTAGAGCTATAATCCCGAGCTGCTATGAACTGTAGCTTCGAGAAGAGAGCACCTGGGAAGTTGTGTCTAACATCATAAATGCGCGGGTATTTATAGCTGAACAGATGGGCTTGGGCCTGCCTTCAGCCCAACAGTACCCCCTGATTGATCTTCTCGAGCAAGCCGTGGATATATGATCATGAGCTCGAGTTCGGCAACTTCCCTCTGTATTGGGGAGTTGAAGCCACTCGATCGGTGTTGGATCGGGGAAGATAGCGGGGTCTAAATTACCCCTCATCAATACTCCCCCACTTCTCGAGCGTAAAGAGGAGCTTGCGCTCGAAGAAGTTTAAGTTGCGTTGTCCGTTGGATTGAAATGAGTCGTTGGGAATGTGTTTCGGATATGCCTCATTAAAAACCTAACTCGGAAAAACCCATTGGGATAAAAACCGAGCCAGGGAAAAAGAGTGCATATGCTAGAAATATCGTTTAGGAGTGCGGAGGGAATACTTAGACGTCCATCGTTTTAGTAGAGCCCCTCAATTGAAATGCCCTTAGCTGTGAATTGTCACGAGACTTTCTTCGAATGCTTTCCTTATTTCCGAGCACAGACCTAGAGGGCCAACAATATTTTCCGGAAGCGACTTCCATGGTATATTCCCCAGTCTTAAGAAACGAAGGACTGAAAATGCAATTTTCAGAGAAATAGCTTTGAGTTTTTATCCATGGTAAGTCCAACCGTCGCGGTTACTCGGGGACCAGTTTGCAATTTACCTTTTTAACCCCATATATATAAGTTGACTCGTTGAAAATTTATTTACATATTATATTCCCTCTTTAGCTCGAAGTATTTGGGTTCGAAACAGCATCTACATTATATATTTGTCTTTCAATTCGTTATGTCAAGCTCTAGGAACGTCAAGGGCAAGAGTAAGGTCGAAGAGAGTCAAGAATCTGATCCTCTGTTAAAGCTCGTTGACGATTATGAAGATGGAGAATTTCATCCAGGAGGCGAAAATGATGATCCAAGCGAGGATCTCGAAGAAAATGTGGTTGAGAAGCGCAGCATCGGTGAGGGAGCCTTTGTCAGAATTTTCAAACCTGTGCCAGCCCCCGAGACAATGGCCTCAAACAGGTCGGAACTCCCCGCTAAAGAGACTTCCTGTTGTTTTTCGAAGAAGGATCGTGTTCATCTTGAGGGGGAATATGGGAAATTTCTTCCCAAAGGGTTTTCCATCGTAATTCCCTCTTATTCCGAACGCGCCACCGAGCCCCCGACTGGCTGTCAATCCTTTTATGAAGGTCAATTTTCGTGTGGTTTGCGCATTCCATTCAGTCCCCTCTTAAGGTGTATACTTTCTTTCTTTTCGCTGTCCCCCGCTCAGCTTCTTCCGCACTCTATTGCTTATATAGCAGCATTCAGTGTTCTCATGGAGGCGAAAGGAGAAGAGGCCTCCTTTAGCAATTTTTGGGACACCTTCCGAATGGACCTAGGCAAAGGTTCGAATGCGGGATTCGTATCCATCCGTCAGAGGTCGAAACGGCCTTTTCTTACGAACATAACGACGAAAAAGGACAAAGGTTGGAAAAGGCGGTTCTTCTTTGTGAAAGGTCCTGATGTTCCAACGTCCGAAGGTAGTTCGAGGACAAGACCATATCGATGGGATGGTGCAACCTCTTGGTCGTATGGTTCTCGTAGCATCAAAGAGAAGCTTAGACAATGTCTTTCCGATGAATTTCTCGAGCAGCTGAGGTCCAATCCTTACCATACCAGGTTCCTAGTTCAGGAAGGCGTTTTGCGATTGGCTGGATTGAGCCATTGCGACTATCTTGCCCCCGTGATTAAATATCCCAACCAAACTTCCGAAGGATCGCTTCTGCAGGTCGATGACCTTCCAATCCCTAGTGTTCCGCCTTTTGCCACTCCTTCCTTGGGTATGTTTATTACCATGTCTATTTAAGGTTTTATCGAATAGTTTTTTCTTGTAAAGAACCGTGCCTAAAGCGTATTGTTCCTGCAGGTCGGGTCGTTGAGAAACTCCGAGTATCTGCTGCCGATTTAATTGAAGATAAACCATTTTATTTTGATCCGTTGTCTCATACTCCCGGAAATAGAACTGGTACAAGTAACTTGGGCGGAAACTCTGTTATTGTTCCGCTCACGATCCCCGAACTGAGAGGTATTGGTACTATGAGCTCCTTGAATTCCGCCTCTGCTGGGCCACTTCGAGCCCTGTTTTCCCCTGATACTCCTGCCCTTTCATCAGTTGGTTATAGTCAATACTCCTGGAATCGGGTTCTGGGTGTCCAGGAGTACGAGAAACTTTTGAGTCGCAAGAGAAATGCTGAAGGTCCTGGACCCTCTAGGAGGGTAAAACCCTTTGGTGTGAGTTCCGGCCCCGTTCCAAGTCGAGAAGGCAGGTCAGAACCTGATGTAGCGGATTTCATGGATGAGCACCTTCGGGGTAGCAGGGCTGCTGGGTATTCTGAAGATGGTAGCATTTTAACTGATCTGGATTCAGGTGGTGAGAACGAGTTCGACAAAGCCACCAGAATTTATTTGGCTAGTCGGTTCAAGCGGGACATCCTGCTTCAGACCGTTAAAAGTGACTTCGAGGTTTTGAGTGATTTTTCCCGAACGTATCACGAGGTAAACGTTTATCTTTGATTTTCTTTTCTTTCTTCAGTGCCCTCGACATTTTGCTGATATGTTTGAACTACTTCGCAGATCGGAGATTTATTTGCTATCCAAACCTATCGCTTAGCTTTATTGGAGCAGGAATCGCAGGATGCTCATGACGCGTGTGCTCAGTTTCTCGTTGATAACAAAACTATTCGAGCCCAATTAGAAGAAAACCAACGAGAATTATCTCGAGTGAAGAAGGAGCTCGAAAAAGCTACTGTGAAATGTTCCTCGTCCGTGGAGGAGGATCTGCTGGCATCCGTCAAAGAGAGAAGTGCCCTCGAGGAGGAGCTGAAGAAGGTGAAAATAGAGCTGGAGTTGGCGAAGCAAGACTCCGAGCGTGCGTATGCCCAAGGTCGGGAAGAGGCCGCTATTCCAGCCATACGAGAATTTTTGGAATCTCCCGTATTAAATCCTTTAGTCCAAAGGAAAATGGGAGAAATTGCTCAGACGATCTTTTACAAAGGGGTTCAACAATTGGTTGCGGCCAAGAAAATTCCGGATGATATGGACGAGTACTTTAAGCACATGAACCCTTTCAAGAACGCTGAAGGGAAGGACTACAAAGCTTCCTCTCTACCCAAGATGGATGCTAATTGGCAGAATCACCGCTTCGCCCCCTTAGTTGAGGAGTACGGCATTCCGATTCCTAACCCCGATGTGCTCGAATACGCCTGCGACGATCCTCCCGTTGTGCTAGGGGAAAAGGGTGAGGATGTCAACGCAAGCAATGCTTCGGTTGAGGGAGACAATCGATCTTTCGACCAAGCTGGGTAATTATCCAATTTCAATATCGGAGTCGATTATGCCAGGGGAGCAACTTAAAGTTTTGTAGTTAGGATTTTAATCGTATCGACCCATGTAATCCATTTTTGTAATCGGATTTGTTTTCTGTTTCGACCTGACTGCTGTAACTTGTAAATTCCGATCTTACTAATATCCAGTTACTATTAATTTTTAAGATTTCGATAACATTATGCTCGGATATTCGCCCTTTCCATACTGGATTTTTCTTTAAATGTTGCGTCGATCCATTATCGCAATCGGAGGGCGTAGTGTCTATAAATATTAGGGTTTCTTTTCATTATTCATACGACGCCTTGCTTATAGAGATCGGAGCTCTTGCCATATTTCCTGTCTTCTTTGAATCCCTTCCAGAGTAATAGTCTGAACTATCGACCTCCAATCCGCTCATCATGGAAGACACACTAGGGAAGCCTATCAACCCCAAAATGCTATTTGGCGGCTCGAAGACTAAGAATCCAAGTAAGGAGCATAAAATTGCTAAGGAAACCAAAACATCCAAGTCTTCTTCTAAGGCCTCTGCGTCTTCCCCGAGAACCGCTAAAGAAGGAGAGGACAAGAAGGAGAAAGGTGTCTCTTCAAAACAAAACAAAGGTGGTTCCCGCAAGTCCATCTTGGACGAAGAACTCGAAGCTGCGTACGAGTGTTCTTCTCCAAAAGTTATCGATTCATCGAACAAGAATCCCGCGGGAGAAAATCCTTTTGTTCCTTCTTCCAACAAGAGGCCTTACCCTGATGGGCCCGCTCCCATTGAGGCCTTGCAAAATCTTGCCATTGGGAGTAAATCGTCTCCCGACACTTCGACTGTTCCTCCCGAAGGAGGTTTTAGTAAGAAATTCAGAGTAGGAACCGATGAGGGGGCTTCTGCTGACGCTTTAAAAACTGATAATCCTCCGGAATCCCGGGTCGATCCCGATCATCCAAAAGTTGCTTCTTCCGGGGCTGAAGAGTCGAAAGATGGGTCCGATCCCTTGGATAGCCTGTTGCAGGTTAACTTTACTTCTTCGGAGACTAACATGCCCAAAGGGAGAAATGCGTCTAAGGAGAGGAATATAGAGGAGTTGTTCGAGTCCGGGCAGCATTTCCTGTTTCAGGTATATCTATTTATATATATATATATATATATTATTTATTTATTTATTTTTTTTTTTTTTTTTTTTTTTTTTATGAGGGAAATTTGAAAAATGTCCAACTTCTTTGGCAGGCCGGGCAAGATTTTATTGAGCTTAAGACATTTGCTGAGCGGGAGATCAATTATCGTGCTGCTATTTCTCAGGAGCTGGAGGAGAAGAAAACCGAGTTCGACCGTGTCTTTGCGGAGAAGCTCGCTCTAGAGAGAGAGAAATCTGTTAGAGAAAGTGGAGAGGAGATCCATAAGCAGCTGAGCGAAGAGCTCGGAAAACTGAAAAGTCTTCACGAGCAGGATAAGCAGGAATTCACTCGTCGAGAAAAGGAAGCTTTCGATCGTGGATATAAAGCTGGATATGAGGCTCGTAGTGCCGAGCTTCGGAAGATTTTTTCTGACAATAAGCTCCTCTAGGCGTTGTCTTTTATTTTCTCGGACTTGTAGTACAGCTGAAATGTTTTTTACCTGTTGTGTAATCCTGAATAATTTTCAGACATTTTATTTTCTATGGTTTGCAGTAATTTACTTTCTTCTCGAATCGTATGCTTCTTTTGTGTGTTCTTTCTTTTATCATTCTTTAGTTTGCTTTCCTGAATTTTCGATCTTGGCGTAGTAATTCCGCTTAAATCCAAAAAGTAATATCACTTTCTTTTCCTGGTGAAGTTCTTGGGAGTCGTGAAAATCTTTTGACCTGGATCGTTTTCTTATAGCCGATGGATTTTTGAGAATAGTATTTTCTTCGTTTTGCATTCTTATAATATTTTCCGAATACAGATTCCTTCGATCATGCTGAATAGAAGATCTTGTTGCATGCCTCAATATTTCGAATTTCGGGTTAGGAGCTACTTTGCGTATTATAGTCAGATTTATACTTTAATTTCGACTAGGGCATCTGCAGGCGAAACTATTTCAACCCTGAAAGTCTCGACCCTTTGTGGTTTAGGGTATGATGCAATTTGCTAGGCTCTCTTTTGAAAATGTTTCGGGCATTGCTTCGGAGATTGACGTCCTTTATAAAATGTTCACATTTCTCCTGGTAAAGAGATGTATTGCCCTTCTCCTTTTCGAAAAAGTATGACCACAGTCGAAGACCTGTTGGCTCGATAGGCGTCTCCTGGTTGAGTAAGGACATTATCGTCCGCCGAAAATGTGATGGTCGGTCAGTTACGAAGATGTGATGGGGGTTGATATCTTTTATCTTGTAATTACTTCCTATGTCAAGCTCGGAAAATACTTTTTATCAATATTTCGACGGCTTTACTTATCCTCGTGCCATTATCTGATGACGCTTTCTTTATACGCTGTATTTTGATCTCTTTATGATTTCTCTTGGATGATAGGAACTGGGACTACAATGAATTCGGATAGGAATGAACTCGAGTAGAATAATTTTGACATTTTCTTCATTTCTCTTCCGGAACGGTTTCTGCAATTTCGGGAATCGTAACGGTCAGTGCATTTACTGCTCATATCTCAGCCGTTAGCACCATCCAATCTTAGTCGTTAATTGCTCTTTCTCTTCACTATATATAGTTCCGCGGATACCCCCAGATTTTACATTTCAGTAACAATTTTGATCAGTTCAATGACTGAGGATTTACTCTTTCTAGCCATCATGCCTCGTTTCCTTTCTTTGATCGAATTGTTCGAAGTTCTCCTTCGAACTATTTTTAAATTCCTCTATCTCATGATGGCAACTCAATTCGACTAGGGTATCGACAGGCGAAAATAATTGCGACTGGGGTACCGGCAGGCGACCTGCTTCTTTGGATTCATCCCTCCTGAGATGGGTTAGAATTCCGGTACCCTGATCTCCATCCAGTTGGATAGTGGGTCAACTGCTGGAGGAGTTTTCCTGCTCTCGATCTCTACTTCTTCAAGATATTTCTTGAAGAATGTTACCTTCGAGACTGCGTGGAATAATTTTTCTAGGGGTTGCCTCGCTATTTTTCGATCTGGACCGGTGTGGAGCAAGTACTGAGGAAGTGATGAATGAAGGGTAGAAGCGTTGTTCTGGCCCAGTCTTACTCCTTCAACCACGGAGAAAATCTAGTGTAGGATTTATTTGTAATAGGGTTACACTAAATGTAAAGTCTTTGCTTGACTTCTCTTATCCTTGTAATTTCGAATTCTTTTGTAACTGTTTGGAATGACACGAATAAAATATTTTTTTCTTTATCACCCTTCCTTATTGTCTGTGGAATTGCTTCTGTATGTTGTTATCGAGCGTCAATTTTTCATGCCTCCAAAATATGATCAAGTGACATTCTTTATCTACTTTGAATAATACTTAGATGATAGATGATAATCGATATCCCTCGACTTTTGAGTATAACTTGTAAGAGGCCTTTATTCTCTCGCCATATAATTAAGACATCCAGGTAGAGGAATACAAAATGCTCTTCGAGTGACAAATTCTAATTTGAAGGGCCAAATTCTGTACTTTGGACAAATAATTGTGAGGTAATAATTGAACAGGGTCTTGTTCAATCTCGAATAATAGCTTTGATTTAAGTGTTGTGAAGATGGCTACTAGCCTTAGACGATCGAATAATAATAGAATAGAGTACCGGTTGATCTTGGTTGATCGAGGGTAATAGTTTCGATCTAAGGGGCGTAGCAACAGCTTTCACCCTTAGTCGTATTAGAGCATTTTTAACTTGAGGGTCATAGCAAAGGCTTTCACCCGTTCAATAATTTCGATCTAAGGGGCATAGCAGAGGCTTTCACCCTTAGTCGTATCGGAGCATTTTTAGCTCGAGGGTCATAGCAGAGGCTTTCACCCGTTCAATAATTTCGAACTAAGGGGCATAGCAGAGGCTTTCACCCTTAGTCGTATCGGAGCATTTTTAGCTCGAGGGTCATAGCAGAGGCTTTCACCCGTTCAATAATTTCGAACTAAGGGGCATAGCAGAGGCTTTCACCCTTAGTCGTATCGGAGCATTTTTAGCTCGAGGGTCATAGCAGAGGCTTTCACCCGTTCAATAATTTCGATCTAAGGGGCATAGCAGAGGCTTTCACCCTTAGTCGTATCGGAGCATTTTTAGCTCGAGGGTCATAGCAGAGGCTTTCACCCGTTAAATAATTTCGATCTAAGGGGCATAGCAGAGGCTTTCACCCTTAGTCGTATCGGAGCATTTTTAGCTCGAGGGTCATAGCAGAGGCTTTCACCCGTTCAATAATTTCGATCTAAGGGGCATAGCAGAGGCTTTCACCCTTAGTCGTATCGGAGCATTTTTAGCTCGAGGGTCATAGTAGAGGCTTTCACCCGTTCAATAATTTCGAACTAAGGGGCATAGCAGAGGCTTTCACCCTTAGTCGTATCGGAGCATTTTTAGCTCGAGGGTCATAGCAGAGGCTTTCACCCGTTCAATAATTTCGAACTAAGGGGCATAGCAGAGGCTTTCACCCTTAGTCGTATCGGAGCATTTTTAGCTCGAGGGTCATAGCAGAGGCTTTCACCCGTTCAATAATTTCGATCTAAGGGGCATAGCAGAGGCTTTCACCCTTAGTCGTATCGGAGCATTTTTAGCTCGAGGGTCATAGCAGAGGCTTTCACCCGTTCAATAATTTCGATCTAAGGGGCATAGCAGAGGCTTTCACCCTTAGTCGTATCGGAGCATTTTTAGCTCGAGGGTCATAGCAGAGGCTTTCACCCGTTCAATAATTTCGATCTAAGGGGCATAGCAGAGGCTTTCACCCTTAGTCGTATCGGAGCATTTTTAGCTCGAGGGTCATAGCAGAGGCTTTCACCCTTGTATAATAGTAGATTGAGACAAGCACAGACAGAATAAGAGAGATCAATAACATCAGGGAGAGATGAATGAATACGGATATTGACTAAACCAGTTTTCATTGAATATATAACTCTAATTGAAGTAAATTTTGATGAGAAAATAGTTTTCTGCAGCCATGAGAAGGATGGGTTACGGAGAAACAGCCAGTAGTGAATAACCTTAGACTTCGAAGAATCCTTATTCCTTTATCGAGAAAACTCCTTGTTTGTAGGTTCCCGGTTTTGATAAGTTTGGTTCTTTCTAAATGGTCCCTATTTTACCGAGAATCGCAACGGCCGACAAATCTTGTCCGCTCCTTTTGCGAATTACATGCCGTTGGATTCATTTCTGTTTTCGGCTATAAAAGGCTGATATATTGCTGAAATTACCTCATTCGTTGCATCGAGAATTTTCTTATCTGATCATGGAGGCCAAGACGATTACTCGATTAATTCAACTTTTGAGCTCAGATTTCGATCGACTTATAAGCAGAAAAACCTTCGAGCAGAAGAAAAACCATCTCGATCCTCGCTTAGAATATCGACAGGCAAATACAACTTCCATCTTGAAAGCCAATATGCCCGATTCAAGGAGTCGGCAGGTTATTGCGCAGGTCTTCGATTAGGGACCTGTTGCTACAATGCATTTAGGAAGACGTACTGGGGGGTGAATGACGACGAATACAGTTAGTTGATGAATCATATGCTCGCCCCTTCGCCTCCGGAAGATCGTAAATAAGGTTAAAAGCCTGCAGCTCCAAGGGAGATTTCATTGCTCGGGGATGAACTATTTCGAACCGGCCATAGGAAAAAAAACCAAAAATTTCATAGGATTGTAGAAAGTAGTATCGTTCCGATGTAATGTAAAGGCGTGAGCCATGTTCGACATGTATTTCCCATACTTTGTACCTTTTCGAGATGATATACTATAAATACACTTCATTTTCGATTTGTTGATAACATGAAGCATAACTAGATAAATTTTATTTTCTGTAACTCCATTTTGATTCTCTAATGTTGATAAAGAAATAATCAAGTACCACTTGCTTGATCGAGTAATCATTTAGTAGACCTGAAATTAATAGGTCTTAGGCACCGCCAAATATACGTAGTCGAACGAGTTTTCGTATGAAAGCTCTTGTTCGAAATATCCGTTCGTGGTTCTTCTAGATCGAACGAATGATTATAAGAATGTCTGGACGAGACTGAACTTGAACCTAAATTATCAACCTTTATCAATAATGTTATAAACTCGTCATATCATTTCAGTATTTAGAAAGTTGTAGATCTCCAATGCGCTCCGTTAAGGCATGAGTCCTCGTAACCAATCAGGGTCCTATTTCTCGGGAAATGTAACGGTCAGTCCATTTAATACGTAATCTATTATCTGGGCCGTTGATTCAAAATTCTTTATCACTATAAATAGGTCCCTTTGCGTATACCACATTTCTCATTTTCTCCTTTATGCTCCCTCCGATCACCATGGGTCGAGTTTTAGATTTGACTTGTATTTTCTCCCAGATAAAGAAGTTTGAAATTAGAGTTCGAACTTTGTTTTTCGACCTTGCTTCCCTTGGTATAAGCTTTCCGCTTAGAATATCGACAGGCAAAAGAAATTGCGCCTAGAATACCGGCAGGCAACCTGTTTTCCCAGACATATCATCTCTGGGGCGGGTTAGAGCTCCGGTTTCTAGGCGTAGTACTTGATCGGGCAGCTGGTTACTCCGAGCGGAGTTCTTTAAGTCTGAGGCACCAGCTTCCTCGAGGGCTTTCTTACGAGACAGTTCCTTCGAGCTCCCTTGAAGCGCCTCTGCTGGGATAACCCTTTGCTGCTCCGGTTCGGATCGATCGGTAGATAATGGTTGATTTCGACCATCATTGTTTACCGACGAAGACCTAAGATCGGTTTAAAGTCCTGGAAAGGAGCTCCGATCCGGCCTTTATCCCGTACGAAGACGGATGTGCGACACGTGGCAAGTGATTGCCAGGAAAAATCACTGCTGAGTTCTGCATCTGGGGCGATCTTAGGGATGGGAGACCAAGTCGTAATAGCACAGAATTATTCGGAGAATTTGTAATAGAGTAGGAATAGTTGTACTTTATTTCTGGAGCTCGAATTCCGTATTCGAAGCTACGCATTTGTAATTTGTTTGAATGACATCAATAATAAAAATTTGCTCTTGAATGAACTTTGTGTAATTTTCGAGGATTCGCATAACTTCGCATAACTTCATTTAATTACTCCCAATTGATTTGAGAATTCCCATAAATTTCATTCTCGAAATTAATCGATACCATGATCGGAAAAATAAATTCCGACCATTAATAACCTGTACATCTATAGATTTCCTTTTCCCTTATTCTTTAAGTTGATGATTGAATCGATTGGGCTAATTCTGTATTAGTTTTCTGTGGACGATATCCTTTCACTTCTTGCTTGCTTATGTTAGTTGAGAATGGATCACTCATAGAAAATAAATCCAATGAGGTAACAAATAAGCTTGGTAATCGTAAAATAACCGTCGATCATAAGGTCGGAAATTCGTCCCATAGACCTTATCTTCTAACTCAAACTGACGAATGCTCCGCTGGTCGGAGGTTCAACCTGGATAGTGAATTGCGGAGTTTCTGGTTAGTGAGGCTCTCTGCTAACACATGTACCTCTCCTCGTAGTAGGCATTTTTCGATCAAATACTCGAATAGGGCCCCACGGTGGGCGCCAATTGATCTTACGTGGTTTCGTTAGTTCGATCAAGGGTGTGGATGTATCACAATAATCACAAATAAAGTAAAGTGAAGATCAAATGTAATTGTATTCGAATTAAATGAGTACAAGTACAAATATTTCTAGGGTCCTATCCGAGCATTATAGGATGCCGTACAAGCTAGAGGGTGAAATACATATGTTCGATCTAGAGCTATAATCCCGAGCTGCTATGAACTGTAGCTTCGAGAAGAGAGCACCTGGGAAGTTGTGTCTAACATCATAAATGCGCGGGTATTTATAGCTGAACAGATGGGCTTGGGCCTGCCTTCAGCCCAACAGTACCCCCTGATTGATCTTCTCGAGCAAGCCGTGGATATATGATCATGAGCTCGAGTTCGGCAACTTCCCTCTGTATTGGGGAGTTGAAGCCACTCGATCGGTGTTGGATCGGGGAAGATAGCGGGGTCTAAATTACCCCTCATCATGCCCAAAATCTTTGTGGCAGTTTAGCTTCAGCTATCATGGTTCTGACAGCTTCTTTTAGTGTTCTGTTTCTCCTTTCAGCAACACCATTCTGTTGAGGGGTTCTAGCAGCTGAATACTCATGATGTATTCCTTTGATATTACAATACTCTTCAACAGTAGAGTTTGTAAACTCTGTCCCTCTATCTGATCTGATCTTCAATATTTTTATGCTTTTCTCATTTTGGATCAGTTCCATCAGATTGGTAAGATGTTCCTTGGTTTCACTTTTCTTTTTCATGAATATCACCCAAGTATATCTTGAATAGTCATCCACAACAGCTAGGCAGCATTTCTTTCCACCATTGCTGACAGGATCAATGGGTCCAAATAAGTCCATATGTAGCAGCTCCAAGATTCTTTCAGAAGATTGGTGCTTCTTGCTTTTGAAAGATGACTTGATTTGTTTACCCTTCTGACATGCGTCACAGAGCTTGTCTTTGCTCATGACTGTTTTAGGAATCCCTTCTACCAGATCATTCTTGATTAATCTGTTGATGGCCTTGAAGTTTAAGTGATTCATCCTTTTGTGCCACAGCCTACTGACTTCACTTGGTGTTGATGCCACCAAACAAACATTTGAATTCTTGTCAGCAGAATTCCAGTCGACTATGTAGACATTCCCTTGTCGTCTTCCAGATAAAATTACCTTCTTTGTACCAATCTGTTCAACATAACACTTATCTGTTGAGAAGATGACTGAATATCCTTTGTCACAAAATTGACTTATGCTTAGCAGATTATATTTGAGGCCTTTAACATATGAGATGTCAGATATCGCTATGTTTCCTCTGATCAGTTTTCCTTTAGCTTTAATCTTGCCTTCTTTGTTGTCCCCAAAAGTAACCTTTGGACCATCCACAGCAACTGCATCAGTCACCTCATGTATGTTTCCACACATGTGTCTTGAACATCCACTGTCCAAGTACCAAATCTTTTCTACTTTATTCCTACTCCTAATCCTAACCTACAAAACAAAAATAAAATTGTTTTAGGTACCATTATTGAGAGGGTCCTGAAGGATTAGTTCCACCTTTGACAACCCAAGATGTTGATGTCTTAGGCTTCTTAGCCTTCTGAGTTTTAACAGGAGCATGAACTTTTTCATTTTTATCATAATTATCAGATAAGTCATGTTGATAATCAGTATGATAAGAATAATGTTCATAAGCAGGGTAAGGTGCATGATAGGCAGGATATGCATGCATTGGATGAGCAGGGTAAGGTGCATAGTAAGTTGGAAATTGAGGTGCATGATACATATGAGGATATGCAGCAGATTGCACATAATAAGACTCATTTCCATAACAAGCATTTTGATTTTTCTTATTTTTATGCTTCTTTGGTTTACTAGATGCTTGCTCAGATGACTTAGTTTTACCACTAGTCTGATTCAATTTAGCTTTATCAGCAGACTTTTTAGGACTCTGCTGTTTGGTCTTACTAGTCTGTTTACCTATACTAGGCTCTTTGCTCTTTTTAGCCATAGGAGATTTCTTCTCCTTTACCACTTTCTCAGGTGAAGCAGGTCTAGCAGTTTGAACATACAGAATGACCTTACTATTGTCAGCAGATATAAATTTCTCAGTATGATTCAATTCTTGCTTATCCTGTTCTAAAGGCATCATCTGTTTACTAGACATATGAATGGATGCAACAGATGATTTCTCATGAGACTCAATAACTTTTTCATGTTCCATGATTTTTCCTTTATAAACTTCACATTCAGCTTTCAGAGATTCATGTTCTTGCTCAAGCTGTTTATATTCAGTTGATTCTCTTGGCTTTTCAGCTGTGAGTTTCAGTGAACTATTTTGCTCTTTTAGCAATATCATCTCTTCCTTAAGCTTTTTAAATGCTTCAGCAATAGTAGTATTGTTAAGCATCATTTGTTCAAATGAACTAAATAGTTCATTTTCAAGAGAAGTTACCTCATCCTCGGAGTCATCAGATTCTTTTGCCATTAGGCAGAGGAGTGCATGTTTTTCTTCATCAGACGATTCTTCATCAGACGAGTCTGAATCTGAATCAGATGAGTAGACAGCAGCCAGCTTTTCTGCTTCAGCCATCATTGCCTTGCCTCTCTGATGCTTTCTTTCTTTTCTTATTTTATTCTCCTCTTCAGTGTATTTTTCTGCTTTTGGATATGGACAGTCTTTGATGAAGTGTCCTAGTTTCCTGCAGTTATAACACATTAGTTTGGCTTTATAATCCTCTTTATCTTGAGAAGAAAAGTTAGGTTTAGAAGTAGAAGCATTGTTGTATTTGTTCTTCATTTTTCTCTTGTAGAACTTCTTGAAATTGTTAATCAGCAATGCAACATCTCCAGCTGTGTACTCCTTTTTGTTGAGTAGAGTGGCTTCATCAGATGAGTCCACTTCTTTACTTTTCTGTGCTGGTCTTCTGGGATTTTCAGCAGCAACAAGTGCACTTGTGGGTCCTGAAGTTGAGGTTTCTTCAATTCCCATTCTAAGCAGTTTATACTCATATGCCTTGAGTACTGAGAACAGCTCTGTAAGAGAGATCTTCCCCAGATCTCTTGATTATTCCATTGCTGTCACCTTCATGTTGAATTTTGGAGGTAAAGCCTTCAGCACTCTGATGGTTATCTCCTTGTCCGTGAAGGTTTTTCCAAGCTTCAAGACTTCATTCAATGTTCTGGTGAACCTGGTATCCATCTGATCTATGGTCTCTCCAGATTTCATCTTGAAATTGTCCAGCTTTTCCAGAGCAACACTCAGTTGATGCTCTTTAATGGCGTCGTTTCCTTCGCTCATATCTCTGCTTTATCCCACATCTCCTTTGCAGTTTTGCAATGTTTGACTTTGTCAAACCGATCATTGTCCAGGGCTTTAGTCATGATGAATCTTCCGACCTTATCCAGATTGAAAAGCTTTATTTCTTCTGGAGTCATCTCATGAAGGTCTTTTTCCTCAACCGTATCAACTTCATTGATCTTTATGGTCTTTGTGAATCTGAATGGAGCTTTAATGATACATGTGTACATGTTATCATTATAAGTAGCTAGGAAAATCTCCATTCTGATTTTCCAGTCTTCAAATGACATACTAGCAGTGTGGGGAACATGGCTGATACAGTCCATTTTTCAAAAAGTTTTAATTTTTCAAAAAGATGCTCTTTTGAAAAGTTTTGAAAAACCTTTGAAAAACACTTGGATCAAGCTCGTTGATCAGGCAGCTGATTCTAATGAACCACCTGCTCTGATACCACTTGTTGGTCCCAAGTGGTCAGATGGGGTCTAGAGGGGGGGGGGGGTGAATAGACCTCTAAAAATTTTAGACTTAAAAACTTTTTACTCTTCTGTCAGCAGACTAAGCTGATGAAGAACAGTAAGACGACTATGCTGATCGTGAACAAATCTTGAACAGCAAAGTGACCACTCTTCTCACAGTTTACTTAGCTGATTTCAGTGAAAATCAGTTTTGTCAAGAGTATACTTGCAGCGGATGTTTGAAAGTGTTTTTCACAAGTAGACTAAGTCTTTAAAAATATTTTATCCCCAGTTTTAAAAATTCCTTTTTAAATCTTTTTACAATTCAAATTGTAAACTTATGCAACTTCAAAATATGCAAGAAAACTTTAAATGCAAATTAACACAAAGAATTTTTATAGGGGTTATATGGATAAAAATCCTTTAGTCCACTCTTCCAGATGACTTAGATTCTGGGTTATACTATAAACACACAGTTTACAATATTTCTCCACTTATACCTAAACAACTAATGAGAAGGCTATAAGCTCACAATAGGAAATCACAAAGAAGACCTATCCTCTGAAGTTAAATCGCTCACAAAGAAGGATTTAAGCTTCGCACAACACTCAGCTAATACGAAATCACTCAGATTGTATTTTTCTGTTTTCTTAAACTCGGTTTCTGTCAACATATGACTTCCACCAGACGAGTGAGCTGTTCGAGCTTCTTGAGACTTAGAAAATTTTCTGCTTCAAAAACGAAACTCTCTTCTTCGAAATCAGCTCTATTTATACTTGGATTTGAAAATATGACCGTTGAAGGAAGTCACAAATCAAATCCATAGCCTTAGCCCAATTTCAGAACGGCTCCCTGCTACAGTACCTTTTCTGCTGTACTTTCCTGTAGCTGCATTAAATGCACTCTGCTGATCCGAGAATATTCTTCAATCATTTGTCATTACTACCCTTCTCTTGCAGCATTTATTACACCAAGTGCATTTATTACCGTTGGACTAATCTCTTGATCTCTTCTACTCTGCTGATCGAAGCAACCCATCTGATAGATACTCTGCTGATCAAATACTGAACTAATCTGATTTGAGTCAGCTGATGGTCTACCCTTCTGATTGCTGTTTCAGCACGAGATCACTAGTCTTCTGGGCTTTGAACTTGAACTCTTCTGATGTCTTCTATTACTTGTTCAAAATTCTTCTAAGGGAGCTAATTTTGACGTTTTGGAAATCATCAAAACCATCCCTTAACTTCTTGACTTCTTTGCACTTCATCTTCATCTTCATCCAACAAATGAGCATAGTCTGAAAAGGATCGGATCGGAGCTGGTTAAAAAACTCGTCACAAAATTGAGGATTGACCCTTTCATTGATCTTGCGACGATCGTACAGCCAAGGCCCTTCACCATCCCATCGACATGGTCTAGTTTTTGAACTACCTGCGGAACGAACGTCAAGACCTTTAACAAAGAATAATCATCTTTTCCAACCTTTGGTTTTATCCACAGCCACGGTCGAAAGGATAGGCCGGTTCGACCCCTGTGAGAAAGAGACGAACCCCGCGTTGGAACCTCTGGAAATACTCATCTGAAATACCTGCCAAAAATTTCGAAAAGAAGCCTCCTCTCCTTTGGCCTCCATGAGAACGCTGAACGCGACAATATAGGCTATAGAGTTCGGGAGAATTTGGGCGGGGGTGAGAGAGAGAAAGGATAGGATGTTCCTTAATAAAGGAATAAAGGGAATGCGCAACCCATGCGAAAATTGTTTCTCGTAAAAAGCCTGGCACCCAAGCGGAGGAGCGGTTGCGCGATGGCGATAAGAGGGAATGACAATCGAAGACCCCTCTGGAAGAAATTTTCCAAACTCTTTCTCCAAATAAGCACGGTCTTCCCGAACGAAGCTGCAAGAAGTTTGTTCTACGCCAAGCTCAGCCCGGTTGTGACCAACTGGCCCGGAAGGAGCTTCAGATCTATATATCCTGACAAAAACATTGTCACCGATATTACGTTGCTCTACCTCATTCTCTTTGAGATCCTCAGCCTGATTAGCATCTTCGCGCTCGGGATGAAATTCCCCCTCTTCAAAATCATCGATAACCCTAAAATGAGGGTCAGATTTGGGATCCTCTCCGACTATGCCCTTGCCCCTTGAATTTCTCGAACTAGACATTATAAATAGATATAGTTGAATGAAAATGATAACTTACGCGATCTTGACGCTCCGATCTCAAATAGAAATGGTTCTGGAAGTAATTCTCACCAATATAACATATATATAAAAGGTAAAAAAGGTGAATTACAAACCGGTCCCCGAGTGGTCACGACGATTGAGCTCCCTCAAAGAAAATTCAAAACTATCTTCCAGATATTTACATCTTAGGCCCCTATACCTACTGTATTTGTGAGTATCACGGTGAACGACGCGAAAAGACATCACGGCCAAAGATTCATTTCAAGGATAGAGCAAGAAACTTTTTAACGTCAAAATTTGTATCAAGGCAAGTTCATCATATAGTTTTCGAAGATATGCACTCTTTTTCCCTAATTCGGGTTTTTATCCCAATGGGTTTTTCCGAATAAGGTTTTTAACGAGGCATATCCGGAGAAACATCAGAATGATTTGCTCATCACGACGTTCGAAATGAACTTCTCGGAGCTTAAGCTTCACTTTGCGCTCGAGAAGTGGCAGAGTATTGATGAGGGCTATTTTGGGACTCTACATTGGGAAGTCCAGGCGAGATCGAAGAGTGTAAAATCCGACCTCGCGAATGTAAAACCAAACCCAAATCACGGCCTTTACAATCCGATCACCAAGGAAATGCTCGTGGTCGGAGTTTACTGTTGGGCCGATCATGAGCCCAAGCCCTTGGGCCAAAGAAATATAACCCTACGGATGGAGTAGCTAGCTCACCATTTTCCACTATAAATACCACCTGCATTTATGACGACAGACACGCTTTCCCAGGTGCACTCCGATCGAAGCTGCTGCTCGGATAGATAGATTCGGCCATTTTATATGTATCTCACCCTCTAGCTTGTACGGCATCCTATAATGCTCAAATAGGACCCCCGATACTTGTAATCAATATACCCACAATTGCAATATACATTTATTGATCTGTTCACCATTCAATTCATATTGTGTTTTGCTTAATTTATAAATTATCATCGATCATACTACGAATTTGCGTAAGATCATGCACATAAAGAAGGGGTAGGAGTTGGGGTGGTGTTCGTCTCTCCTGAAGGCGATGTTGTGCCTTTCTCATTCACTTTGACATATTGTTGCTCCAACAACGTGGCTGAATACCAAGCATTGATACTTGGGCTTGAGATGGCAGTGGACATGAAGCATGTTGAACTTCAAGTTTATGGAGATTCACAACTCATAGTCAATCAACTTTTAGGACTTTACGAAGTAAAAAAACCTGATTTGTTGCCATACTTCAATTATGCTAAAGGGCTCATCGACCGACTCCAAGATCTGACCATCGAACATATACCAAGGACGGAAAATACACAAGCTGATGCCTTAGCTAAGCTCGCCTCTACATTAATCTTGCCTGATCAAAACGCACAAATTCCAATATGTCAGAAATGGGTGGTGCCGCATTTGTTCGACAATGAATATGATGGAAATGTTGAGAACAATGCGGTCTCAGTTTTCGAAGTTGACCAAGAAGATTGGAGATATGCTCTCATCGACTATCTAAAACATGGAAATTTGCCCGACGATTTAAAACGAAGAGTGGATATTCGTCGTAGGGCACCGCGCTTCATTCACTACATAGAAACTTTGTATCGTCGATCTTTTGATGGAGTATTTCTTCATTGCTTAGGAGATGAAGAGGCATAAACGGCAATTTCAGAAGCACATGCTGGAGTTTGTGGGGCCCATCAATCAGGGCCAAAGTTGCACTTTATGATTAAAAGGATGGGATATTACTAGCCGACTATGGTTAAAGACTGCATAGATTATGCTAGAAAGTGTCAAGCTTGTCAATACCATGCAAATTTCATTCATCAACCGCCCGAGCCGCTGCACCCAACTGTCTCGTCTTGGCCTTTTGATTCATTGGGGCTAGACGCAGTTGGACCTTTGAAAAAGTCATCTGGTCAACACATGTACATTTTGGCCGCAACAAACTATTTCTCAAAATGGGCTGAAGCTATACCCCTTCAATAAGTAAACCAAAAAAATATGGCGGATTTTATCTAAAAGCATCTCATATATCGCTATGGGATCCCGAAATGCATCATTACCGATAATGGAAAGCCCTTCTGCAATGGTGTGGTGAGCAATCTTTGCCAAAAATTTGGCTTCAAGCAGTACAATTCATCCGTGTATAACCCTGCTGCTAATGGCCTCGCTGAAGCTTTCAATAAAACTTTATTCAATCTGTTAAAGAAAGTAGTAGTGAAGTCCAAAAAAGACTGGCATGAGAGAATTGGAGAAGCTCTATGGGCATTCCGAACAACTTACCGAATACCAACTCAAGCAACTCCATATGCACTGGTATACGGTGTAGAAGTTGTTCTGCCTCTCGAACAACAAATCCCATCTTTAAGAATTGCTATCCAAGAGGGTCTTACAAGTGAAGAAAATGCAAGTCTACGTCTTGAAGAACTCGAGGCACTTGATCAGAAAAGGTTGGAAGCCCAACAACGTCATGAATGCTACCAAGATCGCATTACTCGAGCTTTCAACAAAAGGGTGCGACCCATGTCCTTCCAAATTGGAAATTTAGTGCTTGCTGTTAGAAGACCAATTAATATGAAACGTCGTATGGGCGATAAATTCAAATCAAAATGGGATGGCCCCTATGTCGTCAAAGAAGTTTATACAAGTGGAGCATATAAGTTGGTTGTTGAAGATGGCCTTCATATCGGACCTATCAACGGCAAATTTCTAAAGCAGTACTACGCCTAAGTCTACAAGAAGACCATGCTCCATGACGCACGAGCCTAAACTGCATGTTACTCCTGACCCGCACGACCATAAACTGTGAATGGTACCCACCTATGGTAGTGCAAGTGGTTAAACTGCTAACTTACTCCACCAATAGTAATTCATGTGGCTGAAATGTTAACTTACTCCACTAATGGCATTTATGTGGTTAAATTTTAAATCCCCACCTAGTCCGAGGTGGTTAAGAAATGGACACTCCTGGCCCGCATGAGTATAAACAGTGAACGCCCCCCCCCCCCCCCCATCTTATTAATCAAAAGTTGTTTTGAACTACGTTATGACTTGATTCTCTTTATGAGATATGTAGGCAGCATGGAAGCTAATTCTGAGTTCAGTCACGTAAACAAAAAAGGGTTTGAGTATTGAAAAAATTCATTAGGAGCACTATTTCTCACGAAACAAAGTCTTTCAGATTTATTTTGCAGTTACATCGAATCTCTCTATTTAATACTTAGATTAATTTCTTAGTGTTAAATTAAAGAATGGAAGTTGGATTTGATCAAGTGAAACCATGGAAAATAAATTTCAACAAAGAATGAAATGAAATCAAGATGGAAAAAGAAAAGAAATCAACTTTATTCATCTTCATATCTAAGAGTTCAATACAAAAGAAAAGAAAGGTGCAAGTTCCTACTTAGCAACGAAGAAAATGAAACAACTAAATCTAAATCAAGGGAAAAGCTTGAAATTCTTCAAGTCTTGAAGACTGGTCTCTAGCTCCTTCTTCAGGTTCGTCTGACGCACAAGATCATCCTCAGATAAAGGCGGATTGCTTTCAAGAATCAGAACCTCGTTTTTCATTCTAGAGATGGCAGATTGGATAACAAGCAGTTGTTTTTCGTCTTCTTTGAGCGACGAGCCTATCTCGTCCTTTCGGTTCGCTATCTCTTCAAGTTATCTTCCTTCTCCCCCAACTCAGTAAGCTTCACTTCGAGATCTCGAGCATGAATGGCGTGTTGACTCTCTCGCACTCGCATATCTTAGAGACGTTGATTAGCACCAAAAATTTGTTGGTCAAACAACTCCTTCATTTTTTTGGGACAATAACTGAGTCTCCTCGACATATTGATTAGCATTCCCAAGAAAATCATTCACCCTCTCATGTAAACTCGTCACGTCAATGCCTCCATGTTGACTCATGGCATGGAGGATGCCATTCACTTCTTCTTTGATAAAATGTAACCCATCAAATGATGTAGTCGAAAGCTGTTGAAAGAGGTCACCCCACATTATTTCGACCATTTTGCGTTTGCTACGTAACACTACTTCATCGCATCGAAATGTAGAAATCGAAGATGATGATGTTCGAACTGGTGGCTCAAAAGCTATTACCACATTTTCAGTCCTTGAAGAAGTCAAGTCTGTTTGTTGAACTCCATGTTTGCTAAGGGATGGAAAATGCAAAGGAATTTTAGAACTTGTTGCTTTCCCTTTACATGAGGCCAAAACTTGAGTAAGTGGGAGACGATCAGAATCGTCGTCGATTTCCTTAGTCGTTGAAGAACTTGAGTGAGTACTATCATTCGGCGCTTCAATATCTTTGCCCTTTGAGGACACTTCTTGGTCCCTTAGATTTTCGATATTAGCAAGCTACACAAATTAAAAGGAAATAGTTAGACAAATTTAAAATTGGGGTAAACAACATTTTTGGTCCCTCTTATCATTAACTTTTTACAGAGTGGTCCCTCTTATGTTTTTTATACCACTTTAGTCCCTACTATGAATTATTTGTTTCACTTTAGTCCTTTTCAAGTGGTCCAAGGCGATTCCGATAACATGTGATATGCTTATGAGGGCAATTTTGTCATTTCAAGTAAACTAACATGGATATTTTCATCTTTCTCATTATTTAAAAAAAAAAACTAAATTTCCAAACTAGGCTTTCATTCCAATCGAACTTAATCGTAGATTTCGTTCCAAACTAAAGTTTTTTCCTAATTTTTTTTTCAAACACCAAAATTGCTCACCAATTAAACAATATCTCAAATAGTCTCAATAGTGAACGGACGAAAGTGCCCTAAAAAACATTCATATGCATGTCACGTGTTATCGGAACCACCTGATAAGGACTAAAGCGAAACACATAATTCATAGAAGGGACTAAAGTGAAACAAATAATTCATAGTAGGGACTAGAGTGGGAAAAAAAAACATAAAAGGGACCACTCTGTAAAAAGTTAATGATAAGAGGGACCAAAAGTGGTATTTACCCTTAAAATTGACATATGTAGGATAAAAAAAAAAAGGGATTTTAATGCATGAATCAAATTGTTACGCGTCGAGCTATATCTTCAAGTGCATGTCTGAACTCGGACAATCCTCAAAGAACGTGTCAAAATCAAAGCTAATGGAATCTAAATCAAAAACCTGGATCTTTTTGCTAAGTTTCCAATGATGATCATGATGCAAGTCACTTTCGAAAGTCGAATATTCAACCACATTTCTTTTAAGTTTCGTTGCTTGAACCTCTGGTTTCTAAGTACCATTGGGTACTAAGTTAGAAGCAAAAATATGTTCATTTTGTACACCATTACTAGAAGAGTCAATGGCTTTCTTCTTTGATTCTTTCGAAGAATCGCATGCACCGTTAGACAGTTTCAAAACAACCTTAGGGGAATCTTTGAAAGGATTGCGGTAATTACTCGACCACCATTGAAAATACTCATGCGTGGCCAATTGCTCAATTGAACGATGGAAAGTTAGTTTGGCTCCAGTATAGATTCGAGTCGAGAACTCCCAAAGTTGCATGGCAGCTTCCAAAGTTTGAGGATCCCTCTCCGTTCATAATCCTTGTTTGAGGATCCCTCTCCGTTCTCAAAGTTTGAGGATCCCTCGACCTCAGAAAAATTTCCATTATCGATGAAAATCTGCATTTTTTCGTTGCACATCGGGGAAGGCGCCATGCGACCCGGTTCGATCGATTCAAAGACATCTTGAGCCTCCACTGCATTATATTTTCGCGCCATTTTCTCTCCTGCGAACTTAACCATCTTCGCTCTCATGGAATTAGCCTTTCGTGCAGTCTCAGTGTTATCAAAATGTGTCTTAAGATAGCTACCAAGCCAGCAGTCTACGTAGTGGATCGAAAAAGTGGCGTTGCATTCTCTCAAATTAGTAGATGAAGTCAGTCTTCTTAACCCTCAATATATGCTCGCCAATACAGGAATGGCTAAGCAAAACTTTTCTCCAGAAGCCATCATGCTTGCAACCTTGAAGACGCTTGGTCGTATGTGATTAACATTTTTACTTGGAACAAGAAACCTGCATATCCAACACACCAATAAAGCAGCTGTGTAAGTCTCTTCTCTATCAAGATCAGCAATCCCGAGGGTATCGAAAGGGGTATTTTTTTCTGTTGTCCGATCACGAGTCGAAGAAGCAGGAATCTCCCTTGAAGGATTATAAGAAAGTCGGGGCTTTGTCACTCCTTTCCTACATGATCGTGGGTATGGTTCTTGATATCTGATAGAACCTTTGAACCATAACTGCACCCAGTCAAGAACGTCTACCAGTCAGAATTTCCGTCTCCTAAATGATGATATGCCGAAAACAAGTGTCGACAACTAGAAGGGAGGAATGATCTGCCCTCTCCATCAACTTCAAGAAGCTCCTTCGCTGATGGAATCACCTCGTCATAGAATAGATCGCGAAGGGGAAGTCCATCGAGTATATGCAAATCCCACAAAGAAATTGATAGTTCCCCAACTGCCGTGTGGAACGAATTGGTGGATGGACTCCATAGGTCGCAGAAGGTGCGGATGATGCTTTCTTCGACGTCGTAATTAAACAAAGAAACCCAAACTGCATCATGTATTCCATCTCGATGGAGATTCTTGTTCCTCTTTGCAAAGACATCTTCAACCCACTCCCAATAACCTGAAACATGAGAAAATTCACCAAGGGACGGCACCGAAGAGTACCATGAACACCTCCATGAAGCCGATTGATGGGGGCTATTTCGCACCCCTTATAATGTTCGGATCGACTAAGGGATATAAGATCGTTTCGACCTGACGAGCCAGTTCGGGATCACCTATCGACCCAGTAGAATACGACTCTCCTCAAACAAGCAGACAACAATCCGGACTCAAGAAGGACGATGGGGCCGAGTCCTATTAGAATTATAATTCCTTGTAAAGCTAGGTTTAATGTGATATAAATACCTAGTTTATCATTGTATTGCACACGTTTTTGACAGACTCAACATACACCAACATACTTTGGCTGTCAAAGAAGATCATATTGAATAGAAAAGCCTTTGCTATACTATTTACTCATTAACTCATTCGTAGTCTGGTTTACCTTTTTGTTCTTTTACTTAATTGTTCTTCATTGAGATTGATCCATCCAGAATAAAGTAACAGAGCCCTATAATCTACATCAAACTGGACCTCCATATCATAACCTTATTGATTTAATCGTATTCGACGAAAAATGGTTTAATCAGTTGGCGCCCACCGTGGGGCTAGGTTAATTATTCGATCGACATATGGCTCGCCCAAGGAAGAGCGCTCGTAACAGAGCAAGAAGTAACACAACCAACCAGCATAATACGCTTGAGGATCCGCAGGGAAATACCGATAATAACGCCCCTATATCCAACGACAATCAGCAACAGAACGAGCATCATCAGAACCAGGAGGAACCATAAGGGATCCCTACTGGTGCGGTACCGGAAGAACGTGCGGCTCCAGCGATCCCGGTTCCCCTGTCAGACGCTCAATAGAAGTTACGACAGATTGCTATGCTCCTTATATCACTCTCCCCAGAGGAATTACTCGTACTCGAACAGGTTCCTCGAAACGTTAGAACTACTAGGGCAAATCCCACTCAAAGAACGCCGAGGCAAAATGATCAAATCTCTCAACAAGCTGACAGCCCGGCGAGCGAGCGGCGCTCGCTACACAGTCTGCAGCAGGGCAATTCAAAACCCTTCAATGACAACGTCCGAAGAAAAGCGGATCGAAGGAGACCGCAACACAACGAATCCAAGGAACATACCATATCCCCATTGAGGATAACATAGATCACGCAATCCCAAATCTACCACGAACTATGCGATTCTCGGAAAAAGAAATCGGAAAAATGGTACAGGAACGGCTTGAGCAACGCTTACGATCCGTTCAAAACCCATGGGCCAGAACCACAGAACTCGATGAGAGCCTAGCAGCGTGCTCTCCCTTCTGCAGAGAAATAAAAGAGGCACAGTCGACCGGACAAGTTCCAGGTAGACTACCTAGATACGACGGAACCACTGATCCAGATGACTATATTTTTAGCTTCACAAACATAATGAACTTATATACTCACTCGACGGAATTCAACGCTAAATTAATGGTGACCACGTTAGAAGGACTTGCTTTGGACTGGTTCGCCAAGCAACCAGCCAACTCCATATTCAGTTTTCGGGAATTATGCAACAAGCTGACACACCAATTTGCCAGTCAGAAGAGGTAAAAACTTACAATGAGCTACTTAGGAACTATCTATCAACAAGAGGGAGAATCCATAAGAAACTAGTTAGCAAGATTTAATGTGGAATTGCTCAAAATCGATTCCCTAAATATGGATTACATAATCTCCATTACGAAGAATAGGCAGTTCGGAAATGCCCTCAGCCGAAAACAACCAAGAACGTTCGCCGATATCATGAGCTTGGCGTCTAAATATATGACCCAAGAAGAGATGAATTCTTTTAAAGATAAGAACAAAAATAAAGTTACGGCCTCAGGCTCCAAACGGTAAGATAGAATTCCTGCCCAAAGATCCATGGACTATGAACGGTCATTTAGAAAAGGCAACGTCTTTCAGCGATTAGAATACAATAAAAACGATCAAGACAGACGACCTAACATCTATCAAAGACCTAGAACCGCAGAGCCGGCAATCAGGAGCAGGGTTAATCAAGTAGAACACCCAAGGCTAACTATTCCGATAGAAGAAATCTAGGATGTACTAGAAAGGAAAAATTGGATCCCGGAAGCAAAGAGAATCGCTCAGCCCAGACCAGGTGAAGATTGTTATACTGCAAATATACTGCAAATATCACCGGGCACATGGGCATCGCACTGAAGATTGTTTTCACCTCACAAGAAATTGAAAAACTAATCGAACAAGGAAAACTAGATGACTATATAGAGCGGAATAACCGCAAGCGAGGAAGAAATAGGAGTCCTCGGTATAACAATAAAAGAAGAAGTTCCCGTAGAAGGTCCCCTAATGATGGTCCCCGACAAGAATTAAACAATGACCAGATTAACGGTACCATCCATACAATCTCCGGAGGACCCGCAGGCGGGGATAGTCGTAATGCTCGACGAAGGACCGCCATATCCATAATCGGAGGTTTAAAATACCCGAAAGAAGTATGGACTCTAGAAAGCAAACCAACAAACAACCAGCTAATTAGCTTCGACGAGGGCGAGGTACCCAAAAACCTTGTTTAGGGCACGAAAGAGGATAGCCCCGACTTCCCAATGGTGGTATCGCTGGAAATAGCGAATTACAACGTCAAAAGAATCCTAATCGATAGTGGAAGCTCGGCGAATATCATCTCTAAAGAGGTCCTAGCCCAGATGAACTTGGGACAAATAACATTCCAAAAAGTAGCCACGCCTTTAGTAGGATTTGGGGGATCCGAGATTGTCCCCAGCGGCACGATAACTTTAAGTGTCTCACTCGGGAAGAAACCATATCGAACGGTGAAGCTAGTAAAATTTTTAGTAGTAGAAATGCCCTTTGCTTACAATGCGATTATAGGGCGACCTGCACTCAACTTATTCCGAGCTGTTGTTTCAACATACCATCAGAAAATAAAATTTCCAACTGAAACATGTATCGGAGAAATAGTGAATGATCATTGTATGGCATGGGATTGCTACAGCACATCATTAACTTTGAAATACCGCCCTGAATCAATTACCCCAAGCAAAAGAAAGCTAGAGGTCGACGTTGACAGAATCGAAGTTGAAATCCCTAGCACTGACCGAATAGATAAGAAGGGAAAGGAACCAATAGATCTAGCATTAAAACCGCCGGAACACAAAGAAGTCCTACTGGTGCAGGGGGACCCAACTAAAACAACAAGAATTGGAACTGAATTAAGCGAAGAGGGGGAAGTAATGCTGATCAACTTTCTCAGAAATAATGTAGATATCTTCGCTTGGAGCGCAAACGACATTGAAGGGATTGACCCACGAATAATCAGTCATTCGTTAAAAATTGACCCCATGGCAAAACCTGCTAGACAAAAGAAGAGAAACCATGGGCCAATAAAGGATAAAATAATCAAGGCAAAAGTAGAAAGGCTACTCAAAGCAAAACAAATTCGAGAAATACACTTCTCGGAATGGCTATGTAATGTTGTTCTAGTAGCAAAGGGTGACAAAAAGGATAACAAATGGAGAATGTGCAACGATTTCACCGACCTTAATAAATTATGCCCGCGCGATCCATATCCTCTCCCAAGGATCGACTTATTAGTCGACTCAACCGCTGGCTTTGCTATTTTCAGCATGATGGATGCTTTCCAAGGTTTCTATCAGATATACATGGACGAGCGAGACCAAGAGAAAACTGCTTTCGTAACAGAGCAGGGAGTCTATTGCTTCATAGTTAGGCCATTCGGGTTGAGAAATGCAGGGGGCCACTTACGAAAGGTTAGTAAACCTGATGATCAAAGAATTAATTGGAGAAATAATGGATGTTTACGTAGACGATATGTTGGTCAAGAGCATGAATGAAGCTGATCATGTAAAGCATCTCGATCGATGCTTCCAAATATTGAGAAAGTATCGAATGAAGCTAAATCTTGCGAAATGCACTTTCAGTGTTAAGTCGGGAAAATTTTTGGGCTATTTGGTACATCAACGAGGAATTGAGGCCAATCCATAAAAAATTTGAGCCATAACTGAAATGAAGCCTCCCAAAACGATCTCCCAAGTACAGAGCTTGGTAGGCAAAATCGTGGCATTAAATAGATTCATATCCAAATCAGCTGACAGAAGTTTTGTTGGGATTCGGTAAGAAAAACAGCCCTAGGCACAGCGGAATATAAAAAATTTCTAGGGCCTCTTAAAGAATCTTGCCAGGATATTCTCTAGTTGCATATATATGAATATAAATAAATGACAGTATAAGTTTTCTCGTTTATACCTGTCTCCTTGCAAATCCTTGTTGGCTAAAACGAACTCTGAACTTTCCTCCACAGAAATCGATCCAAGCTCTGCAGTAGCGCCCCACGTGTTGCGCCTCTACGGATTGATACACCACAATATCACAAAAATTAATATACCTAATCGACTAGAACATAGGCTATATTAATATCTAGGTTTTAGGAACGATTTGGGAACAAAAATCGAAGACGAAAAATTCTTCCTAACACTGGAAGGGTTCGGCCGATTTGGTGGGAGAGGGAGAGAGAATTTTTGCTCTTGCAAATTTTTCTTGTAGAGTTGTATGTGAGATATGAGACCTAGTCTCTTATTTATAGATATCTCCCATACCCTAATCCTTCTAGGATTAGGATACTAATTCTCCTACATGGGCCATGGCCCTTTTAATTAGAAGACTAAGTCTTCTAATTAATTCATGGCCCACTTTAATTAATCTTTCAGGACTTTATTTAATCTCCCAATTAAATAGCCCAATTAATTAAATCATCTCCCAATTAATTAATTAAACTTCAAGTCCAATTAATTAATTATTCCATTAATTAATTAAATCCTAATTAATTAATTTACTCATAAATTAAATTCCGATTTAATTTATAATCTTGATCCAATTCCAATTGGATCCAATTTCGTTCCACATGGGTCGACCCAGTCGACCCACCCATTTAATCGACCCAGTCGATTTTGACCCAGTCGACCCAGTCGACTGGTTCGTTCTTGTTTCCTCGCTTTCGCTTCATGTGTATTGTGTATGCCCACGTAGGTTCACCACATAATTGGCCGCGGGTTGTAATTAAATATTATTTAATTACTCGAGCAATTAATACTCTAAATTAATCGAACACTCTGTCGATCAATCATTCCAAAATTAGCACCCCTGCTAATTTGGGAATTCTCCCACACTCCACGGTCGATGTCCAGTCACAAGCCCATGGAGCCCAATCACTGGTGAATTAATTCAGTGAACCTTTTATCATAATTTCCATATACGACATAATCTCTCCATTTATCAATCTCCCAGTCGAGACTTAAGGGCATGGTCTTTCATCGGTTTCCCTTTCGTTTCGTCTCGACTATATGCATTCTAATCTCGAAATAAATTCTCTCTAACTTATTCTTTATGAGCTACTTACATAAAGTCGTCAGTTACCTTGGCCAAGGATTTCATCAGAATTAATTTCTCACAGAAATCCATAGGAGAATTTCTCGACCTATCAAGTCGAGTCAATGGATCCTTTGTTGATGATATGAATCTGCACACGAGTTCCTCTATACCCAATGTGAATCCTCAGAGACTTTCTGGTTGTCCCCAGTCAGTCGGAACTCATATCAAAGTATAGAAGTTCTCGTACCAGATAAACCCTATCACCTCAAGTAGTTAGGGATCGTTCCTCGTATACTATTATAAATTGGAATAACTTCAACCCCGATATGCGACTACCGCTTCCATGGTGAGTTATTTCCTTAATCGGGTATTCAGTGCGCTTGCCATCCCAGCAAGCCACCCACTTATGTGTGTCGACTATCCCAGTCACGCTCGTGGACCCCAGCGTCCTCCAGTTCATCGGAGTACACACAATAGTGAGAGTCTAACCGAATCCAACGATGTCCTATCTCGATTGGATTCTACGACTCTTGAATATATTCTAGATCACGGCCTTGGAGATCAGTCCACGGGTTGTCCCATAGCCCTGTGATCTAAGGACTTCTATCCTTATGCGTAGACAAATATTACATAAGATAAAGTTGACCATTTAATAAAAGTGCATTTATTAATCTAAATTGAATAGTTCCTCATTAATTACAATTAATGCTAGCCATACAGCTGGCTTGCAGGACACTATTTCTATCAATCTCCCACTTGTCCTAAAGCCAGTCTTTTATGTTCTTGAGTCCCATCTTATGCAGATGTTTCTCAAATGCCTTTTGAGGCAGAGGCTTCGTTAGCGGGTCCGCCGTATTATCTTCCGAGTCGACACGTTCCATCTTAATGTCTCCTCTACCAATGATATCTCTTATCACATGGTATCGTCTCTGGACGTGCTTGGATTTCTGATGAGATCTCGGCTCCTTTGCTTGCGCTATTGCCCCATTATTATCGCAGAAGATAGTAATGGGCTCAGCAATGCTAGGTATCACATCCAATTCCTGGATGAAGTTCCTCATCCAAACACCTTCCTTTGCTGCGTCACTCGCGGCAATGTATTCTGCTTCAGTGGTTGAATCCGCGGTTGTTTCCTGCTTGGAGCTCTTCCAGCTAACCGCACCACCATTGAGGCAGAAAACATATCCTGATGTCGACTTGAAGTCGTCTACATCACATTGGAAGCTTGAGTCTGTATAGCCTTCCAATTTCAATTCTCCTCCACCGTATACCAAGAACAATTCCTTAGTCCTTCTCAGGTACTTCAGAATTGCCTTTACGGCTATCCAGTGCTGCTCACCTGGATCAGACTGGTAGCGACTTGTTACGCTAAGAGCGTATGCTACGTCTGGTCTCGTACATAGCATACCATACATTATGCTTCCTATCGCGGATGCATATGGTACTCGAGACATATTGCTTCTCTCTTCAGGCGTCTTTGGGGCCATAGACTTAGAGAGTGCAATCCCATGTCTCATTGGAAGCAATCCTCTCTTGGATTCTTCCATACTAAATCTTTTCAAGATTTTATCTATGTACTGGGATTGGGAGAGGCCCAGCAGTCCTTTTGATCTATCTCGGTAGATCCTTATACCTAGTACAAAGGATGCTTCTCCCATATCCTTCATTGAGAATTGTGTAGACAACCATGCTTTAGTTTCAGACAATGCTTTTACATTGTTTCCAATGAGAAGAATGTCGTCAACGTAAAGCACCAAAAATTCAACTGTACTCCCACTGATCTTCTTGTACACGCAAGGTTCGAACATGTTCTTGATGAATCCAAAAGTTTGGATTGTCTCATCAAAACGAATGTTCCAACTTCGGGAAGCTTGCTTCAGTCCATAAATGGACCTCTGGAGTTTGCACACCTTGTGTTCATCTCCTTTGGATGCATATCCTTTTGGTTGCTCCATTTAGATCTACTTATCAATGTCTCCATTGAGAAAGGCAGTCTTTACATCCATCTGCCATATCTCGTAGTTATACCACGCAGCTATGGCCAGCAAGATCCGAATGGATTTGGGCATTGCGACGGGCGAGAAGGTCTCCTCAAAGTCGATACCTGGTCTTTGAGTGTATCCTTTTGCCACTAGTCGCGCCTTGTAGGTAATCACCTCTCCGTTCACTCCAAGCTTTCGCTTATAGATCCACTTGCAACCCACGGGAGCCACTCCCACTGGTGGATCTACCAAGGCCCAGACCTTGTTTGAGTGCATGGAGTCCAGTTCGGATTCCATGGCTTCGCGCCACTTTCCCGAGTCTATGTCTAGCATAGCCTCTTCGTAAGTCCTTGGGTCGGTTAGAGACTGTCCAGTCTCATGCAGCAGACCGTAGTACCTTTCGGGTTCTCTACGTTGTCTTTCTGACCTACGAAGTATCGGTGTGCTTTCTGGTGCACCTTCATGCTCTTGTTCTCCCACTGCCTGTGGTGACGGGTCAGCTCGATCGACCTCTAAGGTTTTTTTCAGCTTCAGTGACCTCATCTAGTTCTACGTTATTTTCTTTCTTGTCCACCAAGAAATCCTTCTCCAAGAAGTGAGCGTTCCTCGAGACAAACATTGTTTGTCTTGTAGGATCGTAGAACTCGTATCCTATTGAGTTTTCCGGATACCCCACGAATTTGCACAAAGTTGATTTAGTTTCCAATTTATCTCCCACTAGCTTTTTAACGTAAGCGGGAGATCCCCATATGCGCATGAATTCGTATGAGGGTGCCTTGCCAAACCATAGTTCGTATGGTGTCTTTTCTACGGATTTCGAAGGTACCATATTCAGTATCTTCGTTGCCGTGAGGAGGGCATGTCCCCAAAATGAAAGAGGTAAGTCAGTGGCACTCATCATGGATTGAACCATGTCCATCAAGGTTCGATTCCTTCTCTCTGCTACTCCATTTAATTGGGATGTTGCAGGAAGAGTCCACTGCGATAGTATTCCATGCTCTACAAGATAATTCAGAAATTCGTTACTTAGAAATTCTCCACCTCGGTCAGAACGAAGAGCCTTTATCGTATGACCAAGTTGATTCTCTACTTCCATCTTGAATTCTTTGAATCGCTCAAAGGCTTCGACTTGTGTTTCAACAAGAACACATATCCATAACGACTAAAGTCGTCAGTGAAAGTGATGAAGTAGTCATAACCACCTCGGGCGCTTTTCCTTAGTGGTCCACATACGTCAGTATGTATTAAGTCCAATGTTTGCTTGGCTCGCTCAGGGTTTCCCTTAAACGGCAACTTAGCCGTTTTACCCTTTAAACATGGTTCACATGTCGGCATTTCATCAATGCGATTGATTTCAATCGCGCCAGATGATGCTATCTTTTGAATCCTTGACTTAGATATATGTCCAAGTCTAGCGTGCCATAATTGGGCAGATATTTCATTATCTTGTTTCCTTTTGTTTTGTTGTACATGCATCACTAACTTAGGTGGTTCAATGGTATATAGTCCATCTTTTAATGTACCAGTGAAAAACATATTATCATTCATGAATAATGAAAAGGAACCTTTATTAATAGTAAAATTAAAACCTTCATTATCCAAAACAGGAATTGAAATAATGTTTTTCACCAAACCAGGTACATAAAGAACGTTCCTAAGGACTAATTTATTACCACCTAAATCTAACTCCACTTCGCCTATGGCCTCGGCAGCAGCTCTAGCTCCATTGCCAAATCTCAGGATCCAATCCCCTGGCCTAAGTGGCCTTGTTGCTCCCATCACCTGTAAATCATTACAAAGATGAGAACCACAAGCAGTGTCTAGCACCCATGATGCACAGTTAATTGATAAATTAACTTCAACAAGGAATATACCTTTCGAGCTCTCCAAGAACTCTTTGCAGTTCCTCTTCCAGTGTCCAGGTTTCTTGCAGTAGAAACATTTCTGTTCACCAGACGAAGCTTTACGCTTCTTTCCCTTCCCTATGGGCCCAGATGGTGCTTTTCCTTTGCTTGAAGAAGCATTTCCTTTCCCTTTCCCCTTCTTTGTCCTTTTGGACTTGGATTGGGTCGAGGTAGCAACCATCACTGGCTTCTCTCTTTTCATGGAAGCCTCTGCAGTGGCGAGCATATTAGCCAACTCGTGAAGTTCAACATTCATCTTGTGCATGTTGTAGTTCACTACGAATTGCTCGAATGATCTTGGCAATGACTGGAGGATTATATCCTGGCAGTAGGTTTTGTCCATCTTTACGTCAAGATGACTAAGCTTTTCAATAAGCCCAATCATCTTGATGCAGTGAGATCGAACATCAGCACCTTCAGCCATCCTCGTTTGTTGCAAAGCCTTAGCAGTTTCATACCGCTCGTATCTACTTTGCACCCCAAATAAACCATTCAGGTGCGTGTAGATTTCAAAAGAAGACTTCATATGCTCGTGCTGCTTTTGAAGCTCATTCGTCATGGATGCCAACATGAGACAACGTGACTGCAAGTCATCGTCAAGCCATAAATCCACGGCTTCTTTCTCAGTATCATCGGCATCCTTAGCAAGTTCGGGAGGGGGCCCATCAAGGACAAAACCTCGCTTTTCAGAAGCGAGAATGATCTTAAGGTTCCTGACCCAGTCATGGAAGTTTGGTCCAGTCAATTTGTTATGTTCAAGTATGATGGAAATCGGATTCTTAGACATTATATCTACAAAACGACGATAGAAGAAATGAATACGCGAAAGATTAACTTAAAATGCACAATTCACAAACATGGATTTCATTTGCAAATTACTCCCACTATTTTAATCAAAATCTTATGCCCCCACATAAGTTTCGGGAATTTAAAATATCCTAGCGGGCTTAAGGCCCAAATGCAATCTCCTAGTACCCACGACTCGTTGGCCATACTATTTGATCCACTTGGTGGTCGACTATGTCAACGGTTAACCATCGCAGCTAACCCTTAAGTTCATTTAGCCTCGTTTTTCGATATGGACCCACGACTCGTGAGACATCCATATTTACTAGCGTTAAATCATGTCCAATACTCGTGAAGAGAAATAGTTCAATCCTAGACGCCCCACGACTCGTGAGACAGCGCCTAAAACCTTGCTATCCCCTCCCTTGGCACTAAACTCGTGCATCGAGGCAATAGACATATTATCTTCCTATAGCTCGACCCACGACTCGTGAGACATCGAGATATATTCGTACAATATGCCTAAGACCTAGTAATTGGATAGGCTCGGACCATAGACACTATTCATATGCGCCCGTTATTCGATTTAATATTCTAATTGAATTTTAAGTTCAATTGGAGGTTTCTAAGTGTGCGAGGTCTCATCAGATTATGCTTATCTTGTTTACGTTTTCTATCCTAAGCATGCATCTCATACATCAAAGAATAATTTGCGAAAAAGTAAACATTCATCACCTAGCAAGATATGATTGGTCGATTGCCCATCCTATGCGATCCATCACGAGCCACGTGATGAATCAATTGGTCAGTCTAGGGTGAAAATTAAATGTCCTAACTATTACAATTTTTAAACCCATACATCATGGGCCTTCTTGTAATATCCAGCTTGATTGGGCCTCCATGTAATGAATTGGGCCTCCATGTCCTCCAAGGTAAATGGGCCTCCATGTGGATCTCCAAGTCTTCATGAGGTCTTCTCGGCTCCAAGCCTAATCTAAGCCTAGCTTACATAATTTAAATGGTCCTATTCTATTACATTTGTTTGCGTAAGCAAGGGCACCAATCAGGCCCATTTAATTACAACCCAAAAATTAAATAAACCAAAAACAACACAGGGCTTAAGGGCAAAATCGACCAATCCACATATTCACTCAAGAACATGCATAAATTCACATAAGGGCAATAATGTAAATTTACCGGCTTCATTAATTTTAATTCGCAAAAATTCATCCAAGTTAATTAATTTTGAATTAACAATTAACCTCTAAGATTAATTAGCTCTTACTTGAGCTCTAAGTAATCTACAATTCTTATCTTGATTAAATTGGTTAATTAAGGTAATCTAAATCTCTAAGATTCTTACCTTATCCAAAACTCTAAGTTTCCCAAAATTTCCAAATCTCCAAGATTCTCAAGATAATCCTATTTTGACTAGATTAGTTAATTAAGGTAGTGTTTAAGTTTAACAAAGTAACTACCTTATCCAAAAACTCCAAGTTTCCTAATCTTCCAAAATTCTCCAAGATTTTCAGGACTTTCAAAATAGGCAGAATTAGAGTCCAACCAGAAATCAACCAGACGAGGCCAATCACGGACTGCCACGTAGGACAGCCCACGCGCGACCACCAAGGCGGCGCGTGAGCTGCCTGCGGCAGCAGCCGCGCACAGCAGCGCGTAACAGCAGCCCGAAGGCTGCTGCTGCGCGCAGCGTGTGCGGCTAGCGTGCTACCAGCACGCTGCCGTTGGCAGCAGCTTGCGGTGGCCGCCTAGCCGCGGTGCGCTGCCGCGCACCGCCGCGTGCCACCGCGAGTCGGATCTAAAAAAAATTTTTTTTTGTGTTTCTTCGATTACCCACATATTTAATTCAACAAACCCAGTCAATTAAATCCTAATTCAAAATAACATCAACATGATAAAATTTTCGAATCCTAAATTAAACATTAACTCCAAGCTAATTAAACATACGTCCTATAACATGCACAGTTAATGAACTAGCCACATAAATCAAACATATGATTTAATAAACACAGAATTCGCAAATTCATATATATACAAAGCCTAGAGTTGGCTCTGATACCACTGTTGGGATTCGGTAAGAAAAACAGCCCTAGGCACAGCGGAATATAAAAAAATTTCTAGGGCCTCTTAAAGAATCTTGCCAGGATATTCTCTAGTTGCATATATATGAATATAAATAAATGACAGTATAAGTTTTCTCGTTTATACCTGTCTCCTTGCAAATCCTTGTTGGCTAAAACGAACTCTGAACTTTCCTCCACAGAAATCGATCCAAGCTCTGCAGTAGCGCCCCACGTGTTGCGCCTCTACGGATTGATACACCACAATATCACGAAAATTAATATACCTAATCGACTAGAACATAGGCTATATTAATATCTAGGTTTTAGGAACGATTTGGGAACAAAAATCGAAGACGAAAAATTCTTCCTAACACTGGAAGGGTTCGGCCGATTTGGTGGGAGAGGGAGAGAGAATTTTTGCTCTTGCAAATTTTTCTTGTAGAGTTGTATGTGAGATATGAGACCTAGTCTCTTATTTATAGATATCTCCCATACCCTAATCCTTCTAGGATTAGGATACTAATTCTCCTACATGGGCCATGGCCCTTTTAATTAGAAGACTAAGTCTTCTAATTAATTCATGGCCCACTTTAATTAATCTTTCAGGACTTTATTTAATCTACCAATTAAATAGCCCAATTAATTAAATCATCTCCCAATTAATTAATTAAACTTCAAGTCCAATTAATTAATTATTCCATTAATTAATTAAATCCTAATTAATTAATTTACTCATAAATTAAATTCCGATTTAATTTATAATCTTGATCCAATTCCAATTGGATCCAATTTCGTTCCACATGGGTCGACCCAGTCGACCCACCCATTTAATCGACCCAGTCGATTTTGACCCAGTCGACCCAGTCGACTGGTTCGTTCTTGTTTCCTCGCTTTCGCTTCATGTGTATTGTGTATGCCCCCGTAGGTTCACCACATAATTGGCCGCGGGTTGTAATTAAATATTATTTAATTACTCGAGCAATTAATACTCTAAATTAATCGAACACTCTGTCGATCAATCATTCCAAAATTAGCACCCCTGCTAATTTGGGAATTCTCCCACACTCCACGGTCGATGTCCAGTCACAAGCCCATGGAGCCCAATCACTGGTGAATTAATTCGGTGAACCTTTTATCATAATTTCCATATACGACATAATCTCTCCATTTATCAATCTCCCAGTCGAGACTTAAGGGCATGGTCTTTCATCGGTTTCCCTTTCGTTTCGTCTCGACTATATGCATTCTGATCTCGAAATAAATTCTCTCTGACTTATTCTTTATGAGCTACTTACATAAAGTCGTCAGTTACCTTGGCCAAGGATTTCATCAGAATTAATTTCTCACAGAAATCCATAGGAGAATTTCTCGACCTATCAAGTCGAGTCAATGGATCCTTTGTTGATGATATGAATCTGCACACGAGTTCCTCTATACCCAATGTGAATCCTCAGAGACTTTCTGGTTGTCCCCAGTCAGTCGGAACTCATATCAAAGTATAGAAGTTCTCGTACCAGATAAACCCTATCACCTCAAGTAGTTAGGGATCGTTCCTCGTATACTATTATAAATTGGAATAACTTCAACCCCGATATGCGACTACCGCTTCCATGGTGAGTTATTTCCTTAATGGGGTATTCAGTGCGCTTGCCATCCCAGCAAGCCACCCACTTATGTGTGTCGACTATCCCAGTCACGCTCGTGGACCCCAGCGTCCTCCAGTTCATCGGAGTACACACAATAGTGAGAGTCTAACCGAATCCAACGATGTCCTATCTCGATTGGATTCTACGACTCTTGAATATATTCTAGATCACGGCCTTGGAGATCAGTCCACGGGTTGTCCCATAGCCCTGTGATCTAAGGACTTCTATCCTTATGCGTAGACAAATATTACATAAGATAAAGTTGACCATTTAATAAAAGTGCATTTATTAATCTAAATTGAATAGTTCCTCATTAATTACAATTAATGCTAGCCATACAGCTGGCTTGCAGGACACTATTTCTATCAAGTTTGCCGTTCTTCCAAACCCTTCGAAAAGCAAAAAACTATGCTTGGACCGAAGAAAGCGACCAGGCCTTTGAACGGTTAAAGGAATATCTAACGAGAACCCCGCTATTGGCCAAACCAACCGAAGGAGAACCATTATATGTCTACATATCGATCTCCGACGTGGCCATCAGTTCGGTTTTAGTTAAAGTGGATGGCTTAGAACATAAGCCTGTTTATTACTAAAGAAAAATACTACAAGGGGCCGAGAAGAACTACTTGGAAATAGAGAAATTCGCTGTGGCCTTAGTGGTAGCAGCACGAAAACTCCGACCTTGTTTTCTAACTTACAAAATTGTGGTCTTAACGAACCAACCACTAAGACAGGTCCTAGCGAAGCCAGAAGCCTCTGGAAGATTGATCAAGTGGGCTATCGAACCCGGTCAGTTTGAAATTGAGTACAAACCAAGAATTGCAAAAGCCCAAGTATTAGCCGATTTCCTGCTAGAAACTCCAACCCAGGCAATCGAACATACAGAATCAACCAGCCATAACAACGATATCTTGATCGTAGAAAATCAATCCTGGTTGATGCATGTCGACGGTGCTTCATGCCGAGAAGGAAAAGGTGCCGGAATCAACTTTAGCGGACCAAATAAGGAGGATATAAACTATGCGATAACGTTGGACTTCGTCGTAACAAACAACGAAGCAGAATACGAAGCGCTGATCGCAGGAATGGAAATGGAGATCAAGGCCAACATAAAAAGCCTTAAGGTATTAACCGATTCAGAGTTAGTACAGAGACAGATAGAAGGTCTGTATGAGGCTAAGGAATTTAATATGGTCAAAATACCTTGCCAAAGTGAAAAAATTGGCTGAGAAATTCGAAAGTTTCGGTATACAGAACATTCCACGCTCCGAAAATAAATGGGCCGATCAACTTGTCTAGCTTCACATGATCCCACGACGGAAAAACTGAAAGGGTGATCAACTGGTTAATCTCCAATGCGCCGGCAATCGATATCGATGAGACACCGGTCGCCGAAATGATGGAGATCGAAGAAGCTGAAGAGAAGTAGATGACTCCAATGATAGACTTTCTCCGAGAAGGAGAATTGCCGGCTGACCAAAACGAAGCCCAAAAAATAAAATACCGGGCTCCGAGATATACATTGGTAGAAGGAAATCTTTACCGAAGATTAGTATCAGGAATTCTTCTGAAATGCGTCTCCAAATCTCAAACCAACGATATCCTCCGGGAGGTACATGAAGGAGATGCAGGGAATCACAGCGGAGCAAGGGCCTTAGCTTTAAAGTGCCTTCGAATAGGTTATTATTGGCCTACCATTAACAATGATGCCATCTAATATGTCCAAAAATGTCATCATTGCCAAGTCCATGCTAATATGTGTCATAAACCAGCTGAAAACATGCACCCAATAACAGTATGTTGGTCGTTCGATCAATGGGGAATGGACATTGTGGGACCTTTCCCAGCGGATAGATCCAAGAAAGCATATGTTCTAGTCGCTGTTGAATATTTCAGCAAATGGATAGAATGCATCGCCCTTACCCGAATAACTCAATTCCAAGTGATCAATTTCTTATGGAAATTCATAGTATGTCGATTTGGCATCCCGAGAATTCTGATCTCTGATAATGGAACCCAATTTGCGGGAAAACAGGTAATGGAATGGTGTACAAAGCTAGGAATTCAGCAAAATTTCACTTCAGTTGGGCATCCTAGAGCAAACGGATAGACTGAGGTAGCGAACCGAGAAATAATAAAATCTTTGGAGAAAAGATTAGGGGCAGCCAAAGGAAAATGGCTAGATGAACTCCCAGGAGTACTATGGGCTAATCGAACCACGGTCAGAACTTCAACAGGGGAGACCCCATTCAGTCTAGTGTATGGCTCGGAAGCTGTTATTCTAGTCGAACGCCAATTCCGACACCAAGAATTGAAATGTATGACGACCAGGAAAATGAAAAGACAAGAGAAAATGATATTGATTTAATAGAAGCTTTAAGAGAGAAAGCGGCCGTACATTTGCAAGTCGCTAAATCAAATATGAAAAAGGCCTACAATCAAAAAGTACGCGTCCGAAACTTCAAAGAAGGAGAACTGGTCTTAAAAAAGGTAGAGGTATCCAAGCATGTGGGAAAATTACAACAAAATTGAGATGGACCATACATTATCATCGGTGTAGGAAAGAAAGGTTCATACAAGATTGCACACTTGGACGGAACAGCCCTACCGAGAACCTGGAATGCAGTCAACCTTAGAAAATACTATGGTAAATAAATCATAGTAGATTATGCTGCTTTATTTCTTTTTAAGTAAGTTTTATTCTTTGTAATAAAGGCCTTGGCTTACAGTTCGATTTCTAAAGATTTTAGCAATTTTAAATATCAAATCAAAGCTCGCTTAAGGAAAAATACAACGACTTGAGTATAAATCGATTGATTCGATAAACGCTCCTCGAAATTCTACGATCATCTTGATTAAGATTCAATAAGTTGATCCAAAGATATGACGAGTCGAGTATAAATTGATCCGCTAAATAAACGCTCATCGATCTAAAAATACAACGAGTTGAGTATAAATCGATTGATTCGATAAACGCTCCTCGAAATTCTACGATCATCTTGGTTAAGATCCAATAAGTTGATCCAAAGATATGACGAGTCGAGTATAAATTGATCCGCTCAATAAACGCTCCTCGATCTAAAAATACAACGAGTTGAGTATAAATCGAATGATTCGATAAACGCTCCTCGAAATTCTACGATCATCTTGGTTAAGATCCAATAAGTTGATCCAAAAATATGACGAGTCGAGTATAAATTGATCCGCTCAATAAACGCTCCTCGATCCATTTTTAAATGATCAAAAAGGCTTTTGGTATAAAAACCTAAGTCTAAATAAAAAAGAGTTGAGTATAAATTGATCCGCTCAATAAACGCTCCTCGATCTATTCTGAAACGATCAAAAACACTTTTGGTAGAAAAACCTAAGTCTAAATAAAAAAAGAGTTGAGTATAAATTGATCCGCTCAATAAACGCTCCTCGATCCATTTTTAAACGATCAAAAAGGCTTTTGGTATAAAAACCTAAGTCTAAATAAAAAAGAGTTGAGTATAAATTGATCCGCTCAATAAACGCTCCTCGATCCATTTTTAAACGATCAAAAAGGCTTTTGGTATAAAAACCTATGTCTAAATAAAAAAGATTTGAGTATAAATTGATCCGCTCAATAAACGCTCCTCGATCTATTTTTAAACGATCAAAAAGAATTTTGGTATAAAAACCTATGTCTAAATAAAAAAGAGTTGACTATAAATTGATCCGCTCAATAAACGCTCCTCGATCTATTTTTAAACGATCAAAAAGACTTTTGGTATAAAAACCTAAGTCTAAATAAAAAAGAGTTGAGTATAAATTGATCCGCTCAATAAACGCTCCTCGATCTATTCTTAAACGATCAAAAAGACTTTTGATATAAAAACTAAGGAGTTGAGTATAAATTGATCCGCTCAATAAACGCTCCTCGATCTGCTTTAAAGATTAAAAAGGCTTTTGGTATAAAAACCTAAGTCTATACGAAAAGAGTTAAGTATAAATTGATCCGCTCAATAAACGCTCCTCGATCTATTTTTAAACGATTAAAAAGGCTTTTGGTATAAAGACCTAAGCCTAAAACGAAATGAGTTGAGTATAAATTGATCCGCTCGATAAACGCTCCTCGATAATAATAATGAATAAGATTGAGACGAAATCAGCAACATGAAGTATGCAAGGAATAATAATAAAGTTTTATTCATCTGTGTTCAGGGAACGAGCGATAAATTACATACAAAAAGCTTTGATCAGATTACAAAGGTCTATATACGATTGTGATGGGGGCTATTTCGCCCCTTACAATGTTCGGATCGACTCAGGATGTAAGATCGGTTCGACCAGACGAGTCAGTTCGGGATTATCTATTGACCCGGTAGAATACGACTCTCCCAACAAGCAGATTGCAATCCGGACTCAAGAAGGACAATTCGGCCGAGTCCTATTAGAATTATGTTTCCATGTAAAGCTAGGTTTATGGTGATATAAATACCTAGTTTATCATTGTATTAGACACGTTCTTTTTACTCTGCTTACGCTTGCATACTAAAACAATCTAAGATTATTGAATAGAAAAGCTTTTGCTATACTATTTTACTCATTCATTGTCTTGATTACTGATTGTTCCATCCAATTGTTCTTCCTTGAGATTGATCCATCCAGAATAAAGTAACAGAGCCCTATAATTTATATTGATTTAGAACTCCTAATCACACTCCTCACTGATTTAATCTTACCCGACGAAATTCGGTTTAATCAGTTGGCGCCCACCGTGGTGCTAGGTTAATTATTCGATCGACATATGGCTCGCCCAAGGAAGAGCGCTCGTAACGGAGCAAGAAGTAACACAACCAACCAGCATAATATGTCTGAGGATCCACAGGGCAATACCGATAATAACGCCCCTATATCCAACAATAGTCAGCAATAGAACGAGCATCATCAGAATCAGGTTGAACCACAAGGGATCCCTACTGGTGCAGTACCGGAAGAACGTGCGGCTCCAACGATCTCGGTTCCCCTGTCAGACGCTGAGGAGAAGTTACGACAGATTGCTATGCTCCTTAAATCACTCTCCCCAGAGGAATTACTCGTACTCGAACAGGTTCCTCGAAACGTTAGAACTACTAGGGCAAATCCCACTCAAAGAACGCCGAGGCAAAACGATCAAATCTCTCAACAAGCTGACAGCCCGGCGAGCGAGCGGCGCTCGCTACACAGTCCGCGGCATGGCAATTCAAAACCCTCCGATGACAACGTCCGAAGAAAAGCGGATCGAAGGAGATCACAATGTAACGAATCAAAGGAACATACAATAATTCCCATCGAGGATGACGTAGGCGAGGCGATCCCAGATCAACCAAGAACAATGCGATTCTCGGAAAGAGAAATCGAAAAGATGGTACAGGAACGACTTGAGCAACGCTTACGATCCGTTCAAAACCCATGGGCCAGAACCACAGAACTCCAGGAAAGCCTAGCAGCGTGCTCTCCCTTCTGCAAAGAAATAAAAGAGGCACAGTCGACCGGACAGGATCCGGGTAGACTACCCAGATACGACGGAACCACTAATCCAGATGACTTTATTTTTAGCTTCACGAACATAATGAACTTATATGCTCACTAGGAGGAATTCACCGCTAAATTAATGGTGACCACATTGGAAGGACTCGATCTGGACTGGTTCGCCATGCAACCAGCCAACTCCATATTCAGTTTTCAGGAATTATGCAACAAGCTGACACAGCAGTTCGCCAGTCAGAAGAGGCAAAAACTTCCAATGAGCTACTTAGGAACTATCTATCAACAAGAGGGAGAATCCATAAGAAACTAGTTAGCAAGATTTAATGTGGAATTGCTCAAAATCGATTCCCTAAATATCGATTACATAATCTCCATTACGAAGAATAGGAAGTTCGGAAATGCCCTCAGCCGAAAACAACCAAGAACGTTCGCCGACATCATGAGCTTGGCGTCTAAATATATGACCCAAGAAGAGATGAATTCTCTTAAAGATAAGAACAAAAATAAAGTTACGGCCTCAGGCTCCAAACGGTAAGATAGAATTCCTGCCCAAAGATCCATGGACTATGAACGGTCATTTAGAAAAGGCAACGTCTTTCAGCGATTAGAATACAATAAAAACGATCAAGACAGACGACCTAACATCTATCAAAGACCTAGAACCGCAGAGCCGGCAATCAGGAGCAGGGTTAATCAAGTAGAACACCCAAGGCTAACTATTCCGATAGAAGAAATCTTGCCTGTACTAGAAAGGAATAATTGGATCCCGGAAGCGCAGAGAATCGCTCAGCCTAGACCAGGTGCGCGAAACTATGAGTTATACTGCAAATATCACCGGGCACATGGGCATCGCACTGAGGATTGCTTTCACCTTAAAAGAGAAGTGGAAAAACTAATCGAACAAGGAAAACTAGATGACTATTTAGAGCGGAATAACCGCAAGCGAGGAAGAAGTAGGAATCCTCGGTATAACAATCAAAGGAGAAGCTCCCGTAGAAGGTCCCCTAATGATGGTCCCCCACAAGAATTAAACAATGACCAGGTTAACGGTAACATCCATACAATCTCCGGAGGACCTGCAGGCGGGGACAGTCGTAATGCTCGTCGAAGGACCGGCAGATCCATAATAGGAAGCTTAAAATACCAAAAAGAAGTATGGACTCTAGAAAGTAAACCGACAAACAACCAACTAATTAGCTTCAACAAGGGCGAGGTACCCAAAAACCTTGTTTGGGACACGAAAGAGGATAGCCCTGACATCCCAATGGTGGTATCGCTAGAAATAGCAAATTACAACGTCAAAAGAATCCTAATCGATAATGGAAGCTCAGCGAATATCATCTCTAAAGAGGTCCTAACCCAGATGAACCTGGGACAAATAACATTCCAAAACGTTGCCACACCTTTAGTAGGATTTGGAGGATCCGAGATTGTCCCCTGTGGCACGATAACTTTGAGTGTCTCGCTCGGGAAGAAACCATATCGGACGGTGAAGCTAGTAAAATTTTTAGTAGTAGAAATGCCCTTTGCCTAAAATGCGATTCTAGGGCGACCTGCACTCAATTTATTCCGAGCCGTTGTTTCAACATACCATCAGAAAATAAAATTTCCAACTGACGCTGGGATCGGGGAAATAGTGAACGATATTGTATGGCATGGGACTGCTACAACACGTCACTAACCTTGGGAAATCGCCCAAAACCGATTACCCCGAGCAAGAGAAAGCTTGAAGTCGACATTGATAGAAACGAAGCTGAAATCCCTAGCACTGACCGGATAGATAATAAGGGAAAAGAGCCAATGGATTTAACTTTAAAACAACCGGAACATAAGGATGTCATACTGGTACAAGGGGACTCATAAAAAACAACAAGAATAGGTACCGAATTAAGCAAGGTAGGGGAAGTAATGTTGATCAACTTTCTCAGAAATAATATAGATGTCTTCGCTTGGAGCGCGAATGACATTGAAGGGATTGACCCTCGAGTAATCAGTCATTCGCTAAAAATTGACCCTTTGGCAAAACCTGCTAGACAAAATAAGAGGAATCATGGGCCAATAAAGGATAAAATAATCAAGGCTGAAGTAGAGAGACTACTCAAGGCAAAACAGATTCCAGAAATACACTTCTCAGAATGGCTATGTAATGTCGTTCTAGAAGCAAAGGGTGACAAAAAGGATAACAAATGGAGAATGTGCAACGATTTCACTGACCTTAATAAATATGCCCACGCGATCCAAATCCTCTCCCAAGGATCGACTTATTAGTCGACTCTACCGCTGGTTTTGCTATTTTCAGCATGATGGATGCTTTCCAAGGCTTCTATCAGATATACATGGACGAGCGAGGCCAAGAGAAAACTGCTTTCTTAGCAGAGCAGGGAGTCTATTGCTTCATAGTTATGCCATTCGGGTTAAGAAATACAGAGCCTGGTAGGCAAAATCGTGGCATTAAATAGATTCATATCCAAGTCAGCTGACAGAACTTTGCCATTCTTCCAAACTATTCGAAAAGCGAAAAACTTTGCTTGGACCGAAGAAAGCGACCAGGCTTTCGAACGGTTAAAGGAATATCTAACGAGAGCCCCGCTATTGGCCAAACTAACCGAAGGAGAACCATTATATGTCTACATATTGATCTCCGATGTGGCCATCAGTTCGATTTTAGTTAAAGTGGATGGTTTAGAACATAAGCCAGTTTATTACTTAAGCAAATTACTACAAGGGGCCGAGAAGAACTACTTGGAAATAGAAAAATTCGCTTTGGCCTTAGTAGTAGCAGCACGAAAACTCCGACCTTATTTTCTAACTTACAAAATTGTGGTCTTAACGAACCAACCGCTAAGACAGGTCCTAGCGAAGCCAGAATCCTCTGGAAGATTGATCAAGTGGGCTATCGAACTCGGTCAGTTCGAAATTGAGTACAAACCAAGAATTGCAATAAAAGCCCAAGTATTAGCCGATTTCGTGCTAGAAACTCCAACCATGGCTACCAGACATAACGAATCAACCAGCCATAACAACGATGTCCTGATCGTAGAAAATCAATCATGGTTGATGCATGTCGACGGTGCTTCATGCCGAGAAGGGTGAGGTGCCGGAATCAATTTTACCGGGCCAAATAAGGAGGATATAAACTATGCGATAACATTGGACTTCGTCGTAACAAATAACGAAGCAGAATACGAAGCGTTGATCGCAGGAATGGAAATGGCGATCAAAGCCAACATAGAAAACCTTAAGGTATTAACCGATTCAGAGTTAGTACAGAGATAGATAGAAGGTCTCTATGAGGCTAAAGAATTTAATATGGTAAAATACCTTGCCAATGTGAAAAAATTGGCTGAAAAATTCGAAAGTTTCGTTATACAGAACATTCCACGCTCGGAAAATAAATTGGCAGATCAACTATCTAGGTTCACAGGATCCCACGACGGAAAAACTGAAAGGGTGATCAACTGGTTGATCTCCAATGCGCCGGCAATCGATATCGATGAGACACCGGTCGCCGAAATGATGGAGATCGAAGAAGCTGAAGAAAACTGGATGACTCCAATGATAGACTTTCTCCGAGAAGGAGAATTGCCGGCTGACCAAAATGAATCCCCGAAGGAAGGAAATAAAATACCGGGCTCCGAGATATACATTGGTAGAAGGAAATCTTTACCGATGATCAGTATCAGGAATTCTTCTGAAATGCGTCCCCGAATCTCAAACCAACGATATCCTCCGGTAGGTACATGAAGGAAATGCAGGAAATCACAGCGGAGCAAGGGCCTTGGCTTTAAAGTGCCTTCGAACAGGTTATTATTGGCATACCATTAACAACGATGCAGTTCAGTATGTCCAAAAATGTCATCACTGCCAAGTCCATGCTAATATATGTCATCAACCAGTCGAAAACATGCACCCAATACCGGTATGTTGGCCGTTAGATCATTGGGGAATGGACATTATGGGACCTTTTCAAGCAGCTAGATCCAAGAAAGCATATGTTCTGGTCGCTGTTGAATACTTCAGCAAATGGATAGAATGCATCGCCCTTGCCCGAATAACTCAAGTCCAAGTGATCAATTTCTTATGGAAATTCATAGTATGTCGATTTGGCATCCCAAGAATTCTAATCTCTGATAATGGAACCCAATTTGCGGAAAAACAGGTAATAGAATGGTGTACAAAGCTAGGAATTCAGCAAAATTTCACTTCAGTTGGGCATCCTAGAGCGAACGGACAGACTGAAGTAGCGAACCGAGAAATAATAAAATCTTTGGAGAAAAGATTAGGGGCAGCCAAAGGAAAATGGTTAGATGAACTCCCAGGAGTATTATGGGCTAATCGGACCACAGTCAGAACTTCAACCGGGGAGACCCCATTCAGTCTAGTATATGGCTCGGAAGCTGTTATTCCAGTCGAAACACTAATTCCGACACCAAGAATTGAAATGTATGACGACCAGGAAAATGGAAAGACAAGAGAAAATGATATTGATTTAACAGAAGCTTTAAGAGAAAAAGCGGCTGTACCTTTGCAAGTCGCTAAATCAAACATGGAAAGGGCCTACAATCAAAGTGTACGCGTCCGAACCTTCAAAGAAGGAGACCTGGTTTTGAAAAAGGTAGAGGTATCCAAGCATGTGTGAAAATTTCAACAAAATTGGGATGGACCATACATTATCATCAATGTAAGAAAGAAAGGTTCATACAAGATTGCACACTTGGACGGAACAGCCCTACCAAGAACATGGAATGCAGTCCACCTTAGAAAATACTATGGTAAATAAATCATAATGGTTTATGCTGCTTAATTTTCTTTTTTAGTAAGGTTTATTCTTTGTAATAAAAGCCTTGGCCTATGGTTCGATTTTTAAAGATTTTAGCAATTTTAAATATTAAATCAAAGTTCGATTAAAGAAACATATCAGAACGAGTTGAGTATAAATAGTTTGATTCGATAAACGCTCCTCGGAATTCTACGATAATCTTGGTTAAGATCCAATAAGTTGATCTAAAGATATGACGAGTCGAGTATAAATTTATTCGCTCAATAAACGCTCCTCGATCTAACAATACAAAGAGTTGAGTATAAATTGATCCGCTCAATAAACGCTCCTCGATTAATTTTCGACGATTAAAAGGGCTTTTGGTATAAAAACCTAAGTCTAAATGTAAAGAGTTGAGTATAAATTGATCCGCCCAATAAACGCTACTCGATTAATTTTCGACGATTAAAAAGGCTTTTGGTATAAAAACCAAAGTCTAAATGTAAAGAGCTGAGTATAAATTGATCCGCTCAATAAACGCTCCTCGATTAATTTTCGATGATTAAAAAGGCTTTTGGTATAAAAACCTAAGTCTAAATGTAAAGAGTTGAGTATAAATTGATCCGCTCAATAAACGCTCCTCGATTAATTTTCAACGATTAAAAAGGCTTTTGGTATAAAAACCTAAGTCTAAATGTAAAGAGTTGAGTATAAATTGATCCGCTCAATAAACGCTCCTCGATTAATTTTCAACGATTAAAAGGTCTTCTGGTATAAAAACCTAAGTCTAAATGAAAAGAGTTGAGTATAAATTGATCAGCTCAATAAACGCTCCTCGATTAATTTTCAACGATTAAAAAGGCTTCTGGTATAAAAACCTAAGTCTAAATGAAAAGAGTTGAGTATAAATTGATCCACTCAATAAACGCTCCTCGATACATTTTCAATGATTAAAAAGGCTTCTGGTATAAAAACCTAAGTCTAAATGAAAAGAGTTGAGTATAAATTGATCCGCTCAATAAACGCTCCTCGATTAATTTTCGACGATTAAAAAGGGCTTCTGGTATAAAAACCTAAGTCTAAATGAAAAGAGTTGAGTATAAATTGATCCGCTCAATAAACGCTCCTCGATCTATTTTTAACGATTAAAAATGCTTTTGGTATAAAAACCTAAGTCTAAATAAAAAGAGTTGAGTATAAATTGATCCGCTCAATAAACGCTCCTCTATCTATTTTTAATGATTAAAAAGGATTTTGTGTAAAAACCTAGGTCTAAATAAAAATAGTTGAGTATAAATCGATCCGTTCGATAAACGCTCCTCGATGATAATAATAAATAAGATTGAGACGACATCAACAACAAGAAGTATACAAGGAATAATAATAAAGTTTTATTCATCCGTCTTCAGCGAACGAGCGATAAATTACATACAAAAAGCTCTGATCAGATTACAAAGGTCTATATACGATCCCCTACATCGTTACAAATGTTTAGAAAAATGATCCTACCCTATAGATCAGTGTTCTTCACGACAATGTCCACGGAAACACCGATCTCCTCCCTAGTGCCTCGAGGATTATAACTAACCACTTAAGAAGCATGCTGCTCAGAATGGTCGACTTCTTTGGTACGACAGCCAGGCTCTGAAGATCAAATGTTCTTCCAAACGAAATGAGCATTACCAGCCAGATAACTTGCAATACTCATTCACCCACAGCGAGATACTGCTTTCACTTTAAAGTTTGACATTTTACTCTAAAGCAGCATCTCTTCGGGGCGGTCGTAAACATTAATATTTACCAGCACACCCCGGTGGTCTATCAATTCGGAGGTAACGTCCAAAAGCGGCGGTGCCTTGTAAACATGATCCCTCCATGTGCAAACAGAAAACCACGGACCTCAAACCCGTAAATACAAGGTTCGAGGCCTCATGGGACCCGTCAGTACAAGATAGGGCTTCCATGGGACCCGTCAGTACAAGACAGAAGAAATTTAAGTTATTATAATATGAATCACGATAATGTGACTTTTTGAATATTATGGGATCAGAAGGCAAAATGAAATTCAAGGAAATTGATACCGCCATCCTTTTTGAGAGTTACAATTAAAATATGGAAACCGCCTCCCTATTTATAGGGATAGATCTAATTAATCCTACGGCTGGATGGAGATTTGATCAAGGGAGGGAAATGTGACCTTTTGACTTCCCGTAATTAATGCAAGTAAGTTGGAACGGCACCTCTCTGATCGACTCAACGAATCGATGATAAAAGAGAAAGAAGATCGAAGCGATCAATGCACAATAAAGCAGATCTAAAAGAGCTCCAGACCAGGAAAGTTTTGAACGCTCATATATGCTAGGCGCTCGATAAAAAGCTTGAGATCCTTAACAAAGGCATGCAAGTTTACATCATTATGAAAAAATATTGGATCGCCTAGAGGCGTAAGACCTAGCCCTCCAGCATATAAGGGTCGTCACTGCCTCATATATTATATGGAAAACTATTAATGGGCTATACAACAACTCCACAGGAGTCCAAGAAGCCTGACATCGATATTAAGGCAATAATTGTCATCATTCCAGACGGCACTATCGCCGCTGCCTAACATTCCAAAGAATTGCTGAAGGAGGTCTGATAAGCTAGACCTGGCTAATAATTCTACATTTTCCAATTCCTCCCATATCAAAGAAATGATATATTGATACACTGGTTGCTTTATTTGAGGAACGAGGAACTCACAATCACTACAGAGAAACATGGATTTTAAGAGGTTACCTAGAACGATTTATTTTAGGTTCAGCGAATTTAAACCTATGATAAGAAGAGCAAAGCTCAACAGAGGAAATGACAGCGTCCCTAAATAAGATATCCTTAGCAAAAGGACCAATTTACAAGGGAATGGTCGAACGTCGACGACAAGCTAATCGTTCCTTAACAATTATTCAATCAACTATCTACATGGATGGCCTGCTGTCCACATTTTAATATCTAACATGACTTCGGAACAATCATAAGGGACCATACTTGGTCGATCATCATTCTTATACTTGATTTAAAGGTTTGATTTGCAAAACAAACGTTATATCATTCAGTTACTTAAAAACTGATCGAGCCAGACTAAGCTACTCTATCGAACAAAGCATATTCTCCCAGAAGATCAATATCAGGTAAGTATGCTAATCTATACTGATTATTTCATGAAGTTATACTTATTCATAACAGCAAAATATGCATAACGAAATATATCTATGGATTCAAATTGATCAAGGCAGGGATCTGCTCGTAAAGGATCATCGGTTTCATTAGTTCATTCTCCCCATACAAAAAATTCAGCTCAAACAACCGCACAAAAGGTTGGGGCAATATTACAAAAAAAAAAAAAATAGAGAGAAGAAACTCAAAATAACAGCTGGATCGAGACAGATCACTGAGAAGAGTTGCTATCACCGTGCCGACTAGTAGAAGCACTCCTCCGAGGAGTCAAGTTACCTGCAAACGCCATCAACTCCTCCTGACGCTTTAGATAACCGGCGTCGTAACCTTATTCATAGGCCTGCCGTCGAGACGCCTCTGCTAGAGCAGCAGCCTGAACCAAATCACTTTTTTCCTTCTCCAGGAGAGATTTCTCTTCTTGTAATTTTTTAAGGTCATCTTTGGCAAGCAGCAGCTGGAGGGTCTGCCATGTGACCTTCGCCGTCTCCGACTCCAAACGACGTTGATAGGCATCCTTACCGATCCACAAATCGTCATTTTGCACACCCAGCTGGAGTGCAAAATATTTGGCCTGGAAAAGAAAAGAAAAAGAAAAGCCCTTACATAACAAGGCAAGCAAAATAAAAGCGAAAAAAATAATATGTTTACCTGCTCGCATATCTTCACCAGCGACTGAACAAGGCGAACATTGGAGGTACCCTCAAGCATCCTCAACTCGCTAGGCAAAATAGTGCTTAGACCCAGGTCCAGGACAAAGCATCAGGTTCAACAGAGCGAGGCAGTTCACTACTAAAAGCAACATTGTCAGGACGCGGAGTCACCGACTGCATAATATCCTTAACTTCCTCGAGAATGCAACGGTCATCTAACATACGAGGGGATTCCCTCTCGTTAGGACTCACCGAGGTCTCCTTGCCCGAAGTGGAGATAATAGTCTGCCGACCGGACCTTGATCCGGTCCGACCTCCAGAAGGCCCGCCGGATTCAAAAGAAGTAGTCATCACAGTGGTATCATTAAATAAGTAATCAGGAAAATCTTGAGAAACAGGTTGTGTTGCGGAGGGATTTACAAAGGAACCCTCATTAATCATCTCCGAGACAACACCCACTTGAATTTCACTGACAACCGGGGCAGCAGAAGTAAAAAAAATGAAGGGAATTAATAGGAACATGCTCATATGGGCCATGCTCGAAAGAAGAAGTGCCTGAAGAAAAGGGTACGTCGAAAGGATGCTCCAAAAATGACGAATCGCCAAAGGCCACCAGACCAGGGAAAGGCCTCCTTCCTGCTTCACCAGTAGAGGAGAAGTTTTGTTGCGTGAAAGACGAACTAACTACGGGAAAAGGTTCAGAAGGAACGACAAGAGTATCGATCGCCGACCTACTTGTGGAAGACGAACGAGGAGGTTCTATCGAGGGCCCCAATGATCGAGACTTTTTCGGTCTGATATTTCTAGCGTTCTCGCGGGAAGGACGCTTCGAAGTGTTACCGAATAGATTACTCATGATCGAAATTCAAAAAGAAAATTGAATTATCGAGAAACCATATCGACCTGCTAGCGAAAGAGTATTCTGTTAAGAAGTGAGTAAAAGCGGTAAATAGCGAGTGAAGTTTTACCTTTCGTATTTATACTATACAAAAAAACGCAAGAGACTCAAAGAATGGGCGCGAAACACAGAAACTAGCCTAGGAATTGACGCATGAATTCGAAAAGACATATACATAATGATTCTGGCAAAGTTAATAATTTGTCCAAATTATTACAGAGAAGACGAAAAGACGTAACTGTCAGAATACGTATCGTCTATTTTACACAGGGATAAAAGAGTAATATTACAATTCAAGTTACAATAAACAGTTACAAAGGTATCTCACTGATCAACATATTGCTCCTTGATTCATACAACTTGGTCGCCATCTGGAACTTCCCGCTCGCCAGCGACGTCTTCTTCATTCGCTGCTTCAAAATTTTCCTCCTCTTCCTCTGGATCGATAAAATCATTATCGGCTTCGTCATTGATATCTGAAGCAGGAATCGGCAATGGCCTACCGAACTCTTTGACAAGATGAGCCAAAGGAAACTTTTGATAAACGATGTCCGGCAGCTCGGAAGAAGAATATACTTCGCCATAACGGTTCAACCGAATGTGCGCCGCTTTAAAATATTCCTTTCGACGATCATCTATCAATTCAAAAGTGACCAACTGATGAATCGCCTTCTTGAACGTACTCTCCAGGAGCGGACCGACCATTTGGTATACCAACGCCGTATGAACGGGGGAACTAAGGAATTCACGAATAACTTTTTCATCAGGATTCCGGCCATAACGATCCCTGAGTCCACTAAGAGGAATGTCCCTCTCATACTCCTCTAAAGAAGCCTGAAGACTGGATACTTGAGATTCCAACTCGCTAATTCGAGCAGTACTCTGAAATTGATACTCTTCCAACTTTTTAGCAAGCTGATTGGCTTGTTCTTGAGCACGAGAAGTCTCCAGAACCCTGTCTATAATCTCCTGGTCATCAGTCCTCGTAGCCCGAGTCTCTACGACCGGAAGAGAAGAAGTCAGTGAAGGACCAACCGTCGAATCAGAAGTCCTGCTAAGTAAGGTCTTATATTTCTCCTCCAGAAATTCACATTGATGTCTCCAGAGAGCGGTCTCATAAGCGTATCACGCCAAGCAAGTGTTGGTCTAAGAGAGAAAAATAATAAATAAAATGAATTTTCTGAGCTAAAGAAATTCTTTGAAGAAAGAAACATTCACAATGGCCTATTACCTTCTCAGCATAACGGGAAGCTCTCTGGAATTTCTCCAAAGGATGCTTCCTAAGGAGCTTATTCATGTCACGAGGAAAAACGCCGGACAAAAGAACGCGAGTTGCCTTATCCACTGCATTTTCGCTCTCATCATGAACTAAAGAATCATTCTCGGGATAGCCAACGGCTCTTTTTCCCTCTAAATGATCCTCGATCATCTCGACCAAAGTGGGTTTTGGATGATTCTCGCCGAGTAGAGAAAGATCGTTACCAGAACGACCATAATAATTCATTTTTCTCTCCACCGGATTATCATTAGGATGAGGCATCGACCAGCTGTGGCATCCACGTATACCCAAAGATGTCCTAAGTTGGAGAGGAGGATAACCAGATCCTGTCCCCTGGCGAACAGGAGATTCATGAGAATAATCAGGAGACTCCTCTCTGTTCTCCTCAGAATCATGACTCAAATCCAGTTTTCTCTTCCGAGACGCTCTCTGCTCGATTGGAACATTCTCTATGGTTTTGGTGGATTTGGACAACACAATTTTTCCCTTTGAAGAGCGTCGGGAGCTTTCTACCATAAGAGCTGAGGAGAAAACAAAATCGAAATTAGACTTACCGCTAAAAAAGAGTTATGACGACGCGTTATTGGAATAGATACTTACCCAACGATTCAGAAGAAGAAATGGGAAAAACATGAGTACTTAATCCAGCCTTTCTAAGAAAAACCTCAGCAATAAGAAGAGCACTCTGATATTTGTTGGCACGCATAGCCTGGATTTCACCAAGGAACTAGGGGTCGTCAGGAATGAGCTCCCCTGTCCGCAAACGACCACCATAAATCCATTTGGAATCATGGTCCCATGAGAAGGGCTCATTCGAGCCGTCCGCCAAATGAAGATGAGAAGGCGGACGAACGAAGAAAAAATGAGATTTCTAAGAAGGATTACTGGAAACTGGGGAGTCAAACATTGCGCGACTAGTCTTTTGGCTAGCAAAGAAATATCCGCGATTAGAGGAACTGGAAACGTTAAAATGAAACAATTGTGTAAAATTACGAAAAGAGGGTTGGAATCCTTTCGCTATCATCAAAACGGAAAAACAGACCACGAAGGCCATAGAATTAGGAACTAATTGAGGCAAAGACACACTAAATATTTTCAAAATGTCCAAAAAGAGAGCAGACAAGGTGAGACGCAGACCGGAGTTAAAATGGGCTGTGTAGAAAGCTCGACATCCCTCCGGCGGTGATGTAGAAAGCTCGACATCCCTCCGAACCGTCCGGAAAATATTTGGCATAATTACTCATGACCTCAGGGAAAGTGTCCTCGGTGTAAGCACAAGCAAGATCCTCAATCGGCTCAGAAATTTGAGGAGCCGTACCCTTGCCTTTTTTAGCTCTGGCAGCGACATCCGTATCTGATATGATTCACACCTTAAAGGTGTCCTTAGTTGGAATGATAAATTCTAATGCTCCAGCCTGCTCGTTTGAAGGACTCAGAGGAATTGCCTCCTCGATAACAGGAGTGATTCTTTCCTTTGAAGACGAGGAAGATTTTCCTGGAATCGAAGCCATTTTGATGAACCTCGAAGAATACGAGTCGATAGAAGCAATTTTGAAAGAATAAACGACTGAGCAAGAAAATGACTGCGATATTAAAAGAAATATAAAGTAAAAAATGACAATATAACAGTCACCTATTTATAGTGAGAAGTGAAAAGACGTTTCGAACTTCTCACGGCTGATCGCATTCCCGCCAAACGGAAAAAGTGAAACGCTTCCCTAAAAAGACACGTAGCAGTTCATAATTGGAACAAGAAAACGACTATCTATGGGGTGTAGCACTCTTTTCTTACTTAGGATTTTTTCCCACTGGGTTTTTTCTTAAGTAAGGTTTTTAACGAGGCACAGCTCATAGAAAATACAGTCGAAATTAACCTTCTACTTCTACGAGCTTCTATTACATATACGCTCGAAGAAGTGAGGGAGTACTGATGGGGGCTATTTCGCACCCCTTACAATGTTCGGATCGACTCAGGATGTAAGATCAGTTCGACCAGACGAGTCAGTTCGGGATCATCTATCGACCCCGTAGAATACGACTCTCCCAACAAGCAGATTGCAATCCGGACTCAAGAAGGGCAATTGGGCCGAGTCCTATTAGAATTATGTTTCCATGTAAAGCTAGGTTTATGGTGATATAAATACCTAGTTTATCATTGTATTAGACACGTTCTTCTTACTCAGCTTACGCTTGCATACTAAAACAATCTAAGATTATTGAATAGAAAAGCTTTTGCTATACTATTTTACTCATTCATTGTCTTGATTACTGATTGTTCCATCCAATTGTTCTTCCTTGAGATTGATCCATCAAGAATAAAGTAACAGAGCCCTATAATTTATATTGATTTAGAACTCCTAATCATACTCCTCACTGATTTAATCTTACCCGACGAAATTCGGTTTAATCAAATTGTTTGAAAAAAAAAATGATCCTATCCTATAGATCGGTGATCTTCACGACAATGTCCACGGAAACATCAATCTCCTCCCTAGTACCTCGAGGGTCGAAATTAACCACCTAAGAAGCATGCTGCTCAGGATGGTCGACTTCTTTGGTTCGATGGCCAGGCTCCGAAGATCAAATGTTCTCCCAGACGAAATGAGCATTACCAGCCAGATAACCGTCAATACTCATTCACCCACAACGAGATTACTGCTTGTATAAGGGGGTTGACTTTTACTCTAAAGCAGCATCTCTTCGGGGCAGTCGCAAAGGATAAAACTTACCAGCACACCCCAGTGGACGATCAGTCCTGAGGTAACATCCAAGAACAGGGATGCCCGGTAAGTATGAACCCTCCATGTGCAAACAAGAAACCACGAACCTCAAACCCATGAAGAATAAGGCAGAGGCCACATGGGACCCGTTAGTACAAGGTAGGGTTTCCATGGGACCGGTCAGTACAAGATAGAAGAAATTTAAGTTATTATGATATAAATCACGATAGTGTGACTTTTTGAATACTATGGGATCAGATGGCAAAGTGAAATTCAAGGAAACTGAGACCTCCATCCTTTTTGGGTGTCACAATTAAAATACGGAAACCGCCTCCCTATTTATAGGGATAGATCTGATTAATCCTAAGGCGGGATAGAGATTTGATCAAGGAACGGAAATGCGACCTTTTGACTTCCCGTAATTAATGCGAGTAAGTTGGAACGGCACCTCTCTGATCGACTTAACGAATCAACGACAAAAGAGAATCCAGATCGAAGCGATCAATGCACAATTAAAGCAGATCTAAAAGGGCTCCAGACCAGAAAAAGTTTGCACACTCACATATGCTAGTCGCTCGATAAAGAGCTTGAGATCCTCAACAAAGGCATGCAAGTTCACACCATTATGAAAAAATACTAGATCGCTTAGAGGTGTAAGACCTAACCCTCCAGCATACGAGGGTCGTCACTGCCTAATATATTTTATGGAAAATTATTAATTGGCTATACAAGAACTCCACTGGAGTCCAAGAAGCCTGACGCCGATATTAAGGCAATAATTACCATCATTCCAGACCGCACCATCGCCGCTGCCTAACATTCCAAAGAATTGCTGAAGGAGGTCTGAACAGGCTGGATCTAACTAATAAGTCTACATTTTCCAATTCCTCCCATATCAAAAAATTTGACATATTTGATGCACTGGTTGCTTTATTTGAGGAACATGGAACTCACAATCAGTACAGAGAAACATGGATTTTACGAAGATACCTAGAACAATATCTTTTCACAAGGTTCAGCGAACTTAAACCTATGATAAGAAAAGCAGAGCTCAACAGGGGAAATGACAGCGTCCTTAAATAAGATATCCTTAGCAAAAGGACAAATTTACAAGGGACTGATCGAACATCGACGACAACGCAGAGCGTTCCTTAACAATTATTCAATCAACTATCTACATGGATGGCATGTTGTCCACATCTTAATGTCTAACGCGACTTCGGAATAATCGTAATGGACCGTACTTAGTCGATCATCGTTCTTATACTTGATTTAAAAAGTTTGATTGGCAGAACAAACGTCATATTATTTAGTTACCTAAAAACTGATCGAGCCAGACTAAGCTACTCTTTCGAACAAAACATATTCTCCTAGAAGATCAATATCAGATAAGTAAAACTAAACTCTCCGGCTTAGTTGGAAAAGTTGTACTTATTCATAGCAAAAAGATATGCATACCAAAATATATCTATTGATTGAAATTGATCAAGGCATGGATCTGCTCATAAAAGATCATCCACTTCATTAGTTCATTCTCCCCATACAAAAATTCAGCCCAAACAACCGCGCAAAAGGTTGGGGCACTACCACAAAAAAAAAAAAAAAAAGAACAGAAATGCCAGATAACAGCCGGGTCAAAACAGATCACTGAGAAGGGTTGCTGACGAGGGGTATTTTGGATCCCCTGCCTTCGCAGGATCGATGCAGTTCGAACAACACCAGATCCTACCCCCAGGAACCAATAGCCGACTCAGGGTTCTAAATAAACTATTCCGAACCTTTTAAAAGAACCTGAGGTCGAGAAATGCAGTTGGGCCGAGCCTAGGCCCAAGCCCAACAATTCGGCTATAAATACCCCAAGCATTTATGGCGACGACACAACTTCCCAGGTGCTCTTCCTTCGAGACTGCTGCTCGGCTCACTTGGGAATAATAGCATAGGCTTCCTTATATGTATTTCATCCTCTAGCTTGTACGGCATCCAATAATGCTCGGATAGGACTCCCAATTCTTGTAATCTATATTCGATCACCAAGATTATAATACTATTGATCTTTTATCTCCATTTACATTCATTAGCACGGCATTTTACACCACCCTTGTCGAACTAACGAAAACGTGTAAGATCAATTGGCGCCCACCGTGGGGCCTTATTCGAGTATTAGATCGAAATATGCCTACTACGAGGAGAAATACGTATGTTAGCGGAGAGCCTCACCAAGCAGAAACTCCGCCATTCACTATCCAGGGCGATCCTCCGACCAGCGGAGCTTTCGTCAAATTTAAGGTCGAAGATAAGACCTATGGGATGAATTTCCGACCTTAAGATTGGTGGTTTTATTCTGTAATTACCCAGCTCATTTATTCCTTCGATGGATTTATTTTCCACAAATGATCCATTTTCTAATACAGAATTAATCCCGTCGATTCGATCATCAGTTAACGACAAAAGGCTTAGAAAATCTATGGAATTACAGCTTATTAATGGTCGGAATTTATTTTTCCGATCATCATACCTATTAATCTCAGGAACAAATTTCACGAATCAATTATTTGAGAGATCAGTCACATAATCTGTATATATTATTTATCGGTTATCTGATGTTTTTCTCGAATCAGTTGGGATCAATTGAATATTTGAACAACGGCAACAAGTTAGACAAATCATCAAAGTCGCGGATGAGTATAGGTAATCGTCCGACCGCTAAAAGAAATCGAACAATGAAATTAGATCAGAGAACAAAGCTTTATTATTAATATTTTTCAGACAAATTACAAAGCGAAGCCTCGAAAATAATATCAGAATTCGAGCTCGAGAAATACAGTACGATCACCCCTACCCTATTACAAATTTTACGAGTAATTCTACCCTGTTACATACTCGGTCTTCATTCCCTAAGATCGCTCCAGATGCAGAACTCAGCAGCGATTTTTCTTGGCGATCACTAGCCACGTGTCGCACATCCGTCTTCGTACGGGATAAAAGCCGGATCGGAGCTCCTCTCCAGGGCTTCAAACCGACCTTAGGTCTTCATCTGTAAATAATGATTGAAATACTCAATCATTATTTACAGGTTAATCCGAACCGGTGCAGCAAAGGGTTATCTCAGCAGAGGCGCCTTAAGCAAGCTCGAAGGAACTATACTTCAAGAAAGCCCTCGAGGAAGCTGGTGCCTCAGATTTAAAGAACTCCTCTCAGATTAACCAGCTGCCCGATCGGATACTACGCCAGAAAACCGGAATTCTAACCCGCACCAGATAAGATATGTCTGGGAAAACAGGTTGCCTGCCGGTATTCTAGGCGCAATTTCTTTTGCCTGTCGATATTCTAAGCGAAAAAGCTTATACCAAAGGAGCTAAGGTCGTAAAACAGGGTTCGAAGTCTAATCTCAAACTCCTTTATCGTGGAGATAGTATAAATCAAATTTAAATCTCGACCCATGGGGATCGGAGGAAGCATAATGGAAAAAATGGGGAATGTCATATAAATAAAGGGACCTATTTATAGTGGTGAAAGATTTTGAATCAACGGCCCAGAACACAGATCGCAAACGGCTAGGATGTACGTATTAAATGGACTGACCGATGCGTTTCCCGAGAAATAGGGTCCTGTTTGGTTAGGAGAACGTACGGTCTAATAATGTGCAAAGAAAGGCCTATTCGAAATGTTCATTCGAACAAATGTTTACTTATGATCTTATTCGAAAGATAGCCCAAGGATCAGGAACACTTGTCTAAAAGTTCAACCCTCATGCACCTAATATTCTAATTGTAAAACCGCTATTTTTACAACCGACTAGTGATGTTCGAATCTAAAAGGCTATGATGGATCTACTCGAACAAGACTCTCGAGCTGAAAAGTTCGACAGCTCAGGAAATTCGGCGATAGCAAGGATCAATCACAACAAGTCCTTATTTAATTTCAAGTCTACCAAGATATTAGTCTCTTACTCGCTCAAGAGACCACTGCCCGGTTAGTTCATTATTAATATCAGATATCCAAGATTGAAAATAAAAACTTGTCTGATTGTGCTCTGTTTTATAAACAAGGAAAAGAGAAAATGGCATTCATAAATATTACTACAAAGGTACAAGAGTTCAAAAGGAAAATATGGAAGATACATTTCGAACATAGCACAAGCTAAATATATTACATAAGAACCCCTTTACTTTCTATAATCCTATGAAATTTTCGAATTTTCTCTCCTATCGTCTACTCGAAGTAACATAGCTCCGAGCGGGGAATTTCCCTCGGATCCGCAGGCTTTTAACTTTATTTGTGATCTTCCAGAGGCAAAGGGGCAAACACACAATTTATCGGTTAACTATATTTTGGATCGTTCTCTCCCCAGTATGTCTTCCTAAATGCATTGTAGCAACGGGTCCCTAATCAAAGACCCGCGCGACAACCTGCGGACTTCATGAATCTGGCATATTGGCTTTCAAGATGGAAATCATATTTGTCTGTCGATATTCTAAGCGAGGTCGGGATGGTCTTTCTTACCCTCGAAAAATATTCGAAGTCTGAGCTCAAAAAGTTGAATTGATTGAATAACGATCTTGACTACCATGATCGGACAGATAAAATGCTGGTACAACGGGTAAGATAATTTCAACAATATGACAGCCTTTTATAGTAAAAGTTGAAAGAATCCAGCGGCAGATAATTCGCGAAATGAGCGGATGAGATTTGTCGACCCTTGCAATTCTCGATAAATGAGTAACGGTTTGGAAAAAACCAAACTTGTCAGAATTGGGAACTTATAGACAAAGAATTTTCTTAACAAAGCATAAGGATTATTTATTAAGTTCTAAGGTCATTAACCATTTGCTGTTTTCGCTAAGATTCATCTTTTCTCACGACTACAGAAGATTATTATTTCATCAAAATTTATTTCGATCAGAGTATATATATTATGCGGAAACTCGTCTCGTCAATATTCATATTATCTCATCTTATTCCGTTATTATTGATCTCTGATCATCTATTATTCTATCTCTACTTGTCTCCATCTACTATTAAAAAGGGTGAAAGCCGTTGCTACGTCCCTTAGATCGAAATTATCAAATGGGTGAAAGCCGTTGCTACGACCCTCGGGCTAAAAATGCTCTGAAATGACTAAGGGTGAAAGCCGTTGCTATGCCCCTTAGATCGAAATTATTGAATGGGTGAAAGCCGTTGCTACGACCCTCGGGCTAAAAATGCTCTGAAATGACTAAGGGTGAAAGCCGTTGCTATGCCCCTTAGATCGAAATTATTGAATGGGTGAAAGCCGTTACTACGACCCTCGGGCTAAAAATGCTCTGAAATGACTAAGGGTGAAAGCCGTTGCTACGCCCCTTAGATCGAAATTATCAAATGGGTGAAAGCCGTTGCTACGACCCTCGGGCTAAAAATGCTCTTAAATGACTAAGGGTGAAAGCCGTTGCTATGCCCCTTAGATCGAAATTATTGAATGGGTGAAAGCCGTTGCTACGACCCTCGGGCTAAAAATGCTCTGAAATGACTAAGGGTGAAAGACGTTGCTAAACCCCTTAGATCGAAATTATCAAATGGGTGAAAGCCGTTGCTACGACCCTTGGGCTAAAAATGCTCTGAAATGACTAAGGGTGAAAGCCGTTGCTACGCCCCTTAGATCGAAATTATCGAATGAGTGAAAGCTGTTGCTAAGACCCTAACAGCAAGTTATTGATTATGCCAAAAATTCCAACAATATCCTATTTCGGACTACAGCAATCGAGATCTGCTAAGACCGCTTATTATCATCCAAGTATTACTAAACTTTCTATTACTCTATCAACAAATGAAATCGGCGAAGAACGCCAATTATCATTTATATCTGAATATCAAAGGTCGAAGAATGTCGATTGTTATTTATTATCTAAATACTTATCAAAGTCGCTGGGGAATAGCATTTGTTGTTCATATTCTTGAGGCGAAAAAATTGATGCTCGATAACAATATACAAAAGCAATTCTGCAGATTAACAAATAAGGATGATAAAGGAAATAAATATTTCATTCATGACCTTTAAAATAGATACAAGAGAATTCGTGATTACAATAATAAGGAAAATCGAGCAAAGCTGAGACTTTACATTTTAATGTAACCCTATTACAAGTTAACCCTACGCTAGAATGTTTTCGTAATAAAAAAAGGAAGGCGGGGCTAGGATAACACTTCTACCCTTCATCCATCGCTTCCTCAATAATTGCTCCACGCCGGACCAGATCGATAGACATGGAAGCAATCCCTAGAGAAACTATTCCACGCAATCTCGAAGGCAACATTCTTCAAAAAACATCTTGAAAAAGTGGAGACCGAGTGCAGGAAAACTCCTCCAGCAGTTGACCCACTATCCGATCGGGTGGAGCGACAGGATACATGAATTCAAACCAGTCTCAAATGGTCGGAATCAGAGAGAGCTGGTCGCCTGCCGGTACCCCAGTCGCAATTATTTTTGCCTGTCGATACCCTAGTAGAAATAAGTTGCCATTGGAGACAGCCAAAATTATAAAGGAAGATAGTTTGAACTCGAACCTCGAACCGTTTTATCGGGGATAACAAACAAAACATGATGGCCAGAGGAAGTAAAAACTCAACCGTAGAGCCGAGCAGAACAATTACTGAAATGTAAAATTATGAAGGTAACTACGGAACTATATATAGTGGAAGGAAAAGGCAATCGACGACTCAGATTTGATGATACTAACGGCTGAGATACAAGCAATAAATGCGCCGATCGTTACGGTTCCCGAGAATACAGAAACTGTTTGGGGTAAGTGAAGAAAATGTCAAAATTATTTCTGCTCAAGTTCGTCCTGTTCGAATTCGTTATAATCTCAGTTCCAGTCATCAAAAGAGAATCACGAAGAAAAATTCAAATTATAGCTTATAAAGAAAGCGTTATCAGTCATTAGTCCGAGGATGACTGAGACGAATGAAGTACAATATTTGAGTAAAGCTGTCGTAAGGATCGATAAAAAAGACTATTAATTTTCGAGCTTGACATATCAAGCAATTACAAATTACAAGAAATCAACTCCTATTACATATCAGACTAATCTTTTGTTATTAGTACTTTTTACAATCTTGAGAACATTGGCAAAGCACTAATCTATATATCTGAAAGAGAGAAGAACTTCGTAACCAGGCAATCCTATGAAATTTTCGGCGGACGATAATGTCCTTACTCGAATAGGAGGAGCCTGTCAAGCCAACAGGCTTTCGTCTTTATTTATGATTCCTCAAAAAAAGGAGAAGGGTAATGCAACTTTTTCTAGGTGTAACGTGAATACTTTATTGAGGACCTCGACCCTCGAAGCTCCACCCCTAACTTCCTTGAGGAAGAACCGAACAAACCGCTGGAGACCCTTAAAAGATTTGATGCTTGAGCTTCTCCTAAACCACTGAAGGTCGTGGGGACTGCCTGGGTCGTGGATGGTCAGCAGTAAAGCTTATCGGCTTCCAAGGTCGGAAAAGCGTTCGCCTGCAGATATCCTAGTCGAGATTGAAGTACTAATTAGCCTATGACCTGCAAAATAGGTCCTAACTCGAAATTCAAAATATTGGGCCGTGCAACAAGATCTTTTAACCAGCATGGTCGAAGGAGTCTGCTTTCAAATAATTTTATAAGGATACAAAATGAAGAACCCCATTTATAGGTACTATTTTCAAAAATCCAACGGTTAGCAGAAAGCAAAGGGAACGATCGAGATCAAAAGACTGTTACGCTTCCCGAGAATTTGAGCGGGAAAAGAAGATTATCTGATTAATATATCAAGATCGAAAATCCCGACGGTCGGGACCTAAAATTCGAACAAAGAAAGCAGGCTAAAAGTACGAGTGGAAAAGAGCACATCAAATTATACAAGACCAGGCAATCCGAGAAATAAATACATTATTACAAACCCAAGAAGATAGAAATGTCAGAAATTATTCATGATTACATGGAAACGAAAGAAAGACAACATCTAGAGGAGCTTATTATCGGAAAAAATCTTCCTAAGTTCAGCATTACGAGCCTCATATCCCATTCCATATCCGCGGTCGTAAGCCTTCTTTTCACGGCGCTCGAAGTCTTCTTTTTCCTGCTCGTGAAGACTTTTCAGTTTCTCGAGCTCCTCGTTCAGTTTTTTGTGAATTTCTTCTCCCTGATCTTTAGCAACTTTCTCTTTCTCTAAAGCAAGCTTCTCCTCAAGGACACGGTCGAATTCAGCTTTCTTCTCCAGCTCTAGGGAGATAGCAGCATGCCGATTCGTTTCTCGCTCAGCAAGCGTTTTGAGTTCGACAAAATCTTGTCCGGCCTGTTAAAGGTTCGAATAATTAAAAAAAAAAAAAAAAGATTAGCACCTGAAACAGAAAGTGCGACCCAGATTGGAACAACTCTTCTAAATTTCTCTCCTTGCACATATCGGTCTCCGAAGTAGTAAAATCAAGACGCAAAGGGCTATTCACAGCAGGATTCCCGAAAGCAACTTTAGAAATGGGCCCATCTTTCGATTTTTTAGGCAGGGAAGGAGTAACCATCGGAGGAACAAACTTAACTCGGGGTTCGGAAACGTTATCGGTCTTTAGGGATTCGACAGAGATTTCTTCACCAATATTCAACTTAGGTTTTTTGCTCGAAACTCCTGTAGGAGGGATGACCGAAGAGTCGTCAGATAACGGCTTGTTGCCGATGACAAGTTTTTGCAAAGCCTCGATGGGTGTGACCCCGTCAGAATAAGGCCTTTTGTTCGAAGAGGGAACGGGAATTTTCTGCCCAGCTGGTTCTTCACTCGAAGAATCAACAACTTTCGGGGAAGAACCCCTGAGCGCAGCCTCAATCTCTTCATCCAAAATGGACTTGTTGGAACTGCCCTTGTTTTGCTTTGATGAAGCGCTTTTCTCTTTCTTAATTTCCCCTCCTTTAGGAGCCTTTGGGGAAGACACAGGATTTTTAGAAGAATATTTGGAGGGCTTGGCCTCCTTGGCAGGTTTTTCCTCTTTGGACGAGTTTTTATTCTTCAAACCACCCAATAGCAGTTTGGGGTCGATAGCCTTGCCCAATATATTTTCCATAGTAAACAGGGAGTGAATCGAGAAATTAGAGGAATGCAGAATATATAGAGAGAGCTCCGATCTCTATAAGCAAAGGTGTAGTGTAAATGATTTGAAGAGATCCTCGTATTTATAGGCACTACGCCCTATGATTACGATAGTGAATCGACGCGACCTTCAAGAAAGATTCCATTGGAATAAACAGATTTCGAGCATAAAATACAAAGAAAAAAAACTTTGAAGAGCAAATGATGTCAAAATATTTATAAGATGAGAATATACAAGTCATGCGAACCAGATCGTAAAGAAAACAAATCCGACCGCAAAGAGAAAACGAATTACGAACATACGTATATACATTTGATTCTTAACTACAAAACTATGAATCGCCCCCTCTGGCATGCTCGAACCCAGCCTTCAGACCAACGCCATCTTCGCCGCCGTTGCCTAATAGATCAATCTGATCGAAGGGTCAATCGCCGTCCTTATCCGATCCGCCCTCTGTGTTAACAGTTTCATTCTCCCCTGAGGCAGAAGGATGATCATCATCGGAGCGTTCGAGCAAATCTGGATTAGGCATTAGAGTGCCAAACTCCTCAACTAAGGGGGCATAACGATGACTTTGCCAGTTCACGGATCCTTGGGGCAATGACGAAGCTTTATAGTCCTTTCCTTCGGCAATTTTGTAAGGATTCATATACAGGAGGTACTCTTCCATTTTATCCTCGATCCTCTCGGTTGAAATCAATTGTTGAACCCCCTTATAAAAAATAGTTTGGAGGATTTCACCAATCCTCATCCGAACTAAAGGATCAAAAACAGGGGAACCAAGGAATTTTCGTATGGCAGGGATTTCCGCCTCTTCTGCCCCTTGAGAATAGGCGCGAGCTGAATCTTGCTTGGTTTGCTCAAGTTCAATCTTAATTCTCTTAAGTTCGTCTTCAAGTGCGCTCTTTTTCGTCACTACAGACAACAATTCTTCCTCCACAGGGGAGGAACGCCTCATAGTTGCTTTCTCAAGCTCCTTCTTTACTTTGGATAATTCTCGCTGACTCTCTGCCAGTTGAGATCGAAGGGCTTGATTGTCAGCAAAAATTTGTGCATATGCATCGTGAGCGTCCTGCGATTCCTGCTCTAGTAATGCCAAACGATAGGTTTGGAGAGGGCGAACAAATCCCCGACCTATGAGACATTTTCGGGTATCAGCAAAGGTTAGGGACTCTAAAGAAAGATGAGATAGACAAAAGACAAATTTTCACCTCATGATACGTTCGGGAGAAATCACTCAAAACCTCAAAATCACCTTTGACGGTATGAAGCAACGTATCCCTCTTGAACCGACTAGCCATATAAATCCTAGCGGCTTTGTCGAATTCATTCTCGCCACCAGAATCCAGATCGGTCTGAATAGTCCCGTCTTCAGGATATCCAGCAGCCCTACTACCGCGAAAATGTTCGTCCATGAAATCCGCCACGTCAGGCTCCGGCCTACCCTCTCGATATGGAACCGAGTCAGAACTCACACCAAAGGGTTTCATCCTTCTTGAGGGCCCTGGATGGTCAGCATTCCTCTTTCGACTCAGGAGCTTCTCATACTCCTGAACACCCAGAATCCGGTTCCAGGAATGTTGACTATAACCAACGGACGAAAGAGCAGAAGTATCAGGGGAAAACAGAGTTCGAAGAGGTCCTGCGGTGGCAGAGTTCAAGGAGCTCATAGTACCGAGCCCTCTCAGATCGGGAATTGGAACTGGTATATTAACTGAGTTTCCGCCTAAAATACTTGCATCCGCTCTTCTTTCGGAAGAATATGGTAACGGGTCAAAATAAAAGAGCTTATCTTCAACCAAGCCGGCAGCAGACAGTCGAAACTTCTCGACCACTCGACCTGCAAAGGAAATACAAAATGTGCACGAATTTAAACAAGAAGAATTGATTGGTCACACCTCAAAGTAGGCAGAAGCAAAGAAGCATACCCAAAGAGAGAGGGGCAAAAAGCGGAGCAGTAGAGGCTGGCAGGTTATTAATCTGAGGAAGGGATCCTTCGAAGGATTGACTGGAATATTTGATCGCCGGGGTAGGATAATTGCAATGGCTCAACCCAGCCAATCGCAGAACACCTTCCTGAATTAGGAGCTTGGTCTGGTAATGATTGGACCGCAACTGCTCGAGAAATTCGTCAGAAAGACGGTGGTTTAGTTTCTCTTTAATCCTACGAGGACCATATGACCAAGAGTTTACGCCATCCCATCTATATGGTCTCGTTTTCGAGCTACCATCTGATATTGGAACATCAGGGCCTTTCACAAAAAAGAATCTCCTTTTCCAACCTTTATTCTTTTCCGTTGTTATATTCGTAAGAAAAGGCCGCTTCGACCGCTGGCGGATGGACACAAACCCCACATTTGAACCTTTGCGCAGGTCCATTCAGAATATTTGCCAAAAATTACTAAAAGAGGCTTCTTCCCCCTTTGCCTCCATAAGAGCGCTGAACGCTACTATATATGCAACAGAGTGTGAGAGAAGCTGAGCGGGGGAAAGCAAGAAAGAAAGTCAAAATGTTCCTGATAAGGGGAATGAACGGGATACGCAAACCACAAGAAAATTGATTCTCGTAGAAGGCTTGACAGCCAGCCGGAGGCTCGGTAGCACGTTCGGTGTAAGAGGGAATGACGATCGAAAACCCCTTGGGAAGAAATTTCCCGAACTCCGCCTCGAGGTAAACATGATCCTTCTTTGTAAAATAACAGGAAGTTTGGTTGGCAGGAAGTTCTGACCTATTCGAGATTGCGGCATCAGAAGGATGCGTATGTTTAAAGATCCTGACAAAGGCACCCTCGCCGATGCTGTGTTTCTCGACCACGTTTTCCTCAAGATCCTCGATCGGGTCGTCATCCTCGTCTTCTTGACGAAATTCTCCATTTTCGTAATCATCAACAAGCTTTAACAAAGGATCGGACTCTTGGTTTTCTCCGACCTTAGCCTTGCCCTTTGAACTTCTTGAACTTGACATTATGGATTCGAAAACGAATGTATTAAAGTAAGTGCCTTTTCGATTCAAATACTCCAAGCTCAAGAGAGAATGGGATATGGAAGTAATTTTTCAATGAGTCAACATATATATACAGGGTTAAAAAGGTAAAATTGCAAAATGTTCCTCGAGTAACCGCAACGGTTGAACTTACCCTGAGTAAAAATTTAAAGTTATCCTTCTGAGAATTGCATTCTTGGTCCTTTACTTTCCAAATTGTAGAGTAAACTCCCTGGAAATTGTTCCCGTGGTATTCCATTGATCTCTTCATTACGATCGAAAAATTTAGAAAGCATTCGTCGAGGAATTGAATGAAGCATCGTGGAGTAATAAAAGTTATTGCAATTTAGAGGTCCTACGTAAACGATGGACGACGAGGTTATCTTTCCAACACGCCGATATATTGTTTCTTATATATGCACTCTTTTCCCCTGGTTCAGTTTTTATCCCAATGGGTTTTTCCGAGTTAGGTTTTTAACGAGGCATATCCGAAACACATTCTGAGCGGCTCATCTCGTAATATTATGCGACATAATTTGTACTTCTTCGAGCGCAGGCTCCACTTCACGCTCGAGAAGTGGGGGAGTATTGATGAGGGGTATTTTGGATCCTCTGCCTTCGCAGGATCGATGCAGTTCGAACAACACCAGATCCTACCCCCAGGAACCAAGAGTCGACTCTGGGTTTTAAATAAACTATTCCGAACCTTTTAAAAGAACCTGAGGTCGAGAAATGCAGTTGGGCCGAGCCTAGGCCCAAGCCCAACAATTCGGCTATAAATACCCCAAGCATTTATGGCGACGACACAACTTCCCAGGTGCTCTTCCTTCGAGACTGCTGCTCGGACTCACTTGGGAATAATAGCATAGGCTTCCTTATATGTATTTCATCCTCTAGCTTGTACGGCATCCAATAATGCTCGGATAGGACTCCCAATTCTTGTAATCTGTATTCGATCACCAAGATTATAATACTATTGATCTTTTATCTCCATTTACATTCATTAGCACGACATTTTACACCACCCTGGTCGAACTAACGAAAACGTGTAAGATCAGTTGCTATCACCAGGCCGACTAGCAGAAGCACTCCTCCGAGGAGTCAAGTTACCTGCAAATGCCATCAACTCCTCCTGACGCTTTAGATAACCGGCATCATAACCTTCCTCATAGGCTTGCCGTCGAGACTCCTCTGCAAGGGCAGCAGCATGAACCAAATCACTTTTCTCCTTCTCAAGGAGAGATTTCTCTTCTTGTAATTTTTGAAGGTCATCTTTGGCAAGCTGCAGCTGGAAGGTCTGCCCTGCGGCCTTCGCCGTCTCTGACTCCAAACGACGTTGATAGGCATCCTTACCGATCCAAAGATCATCATTTTGCACACCTAGCTGGAGTGCAAAATATTTGGCCTGGAAAAGAAAAGAAAAAGAAAAGCCCTTACATAACAAGGCAAACAAAATAAAAGCGGGGAAAATAATCAAAAATATGTTTACCTGCTCGCATATCTTCACTAGCGACAGAACAAGGCGAACATTGGAGGTACCCTCGAGCTTCCTCAACTCACCAGGCAAAATAGTGCTTAGGCCTAGGTCCCAGGACAAAGCATCAGGCTCAACAGAGCCAGGCAGTTCACTACCAAAAGGAACATTGTCAGGACGTGGAGTCACCTACTGCATAATATCCTTAACTTGCTCGAGAATGCAACGGTCATCTAACATACGAGGGGATTCCCTCTCGTTAGGACTCACCGAGGTCTCCTTGCCCGAAGCAGAGATAACAGTCCGCCGACCGGACCTTGATCCGGTCCGACCTCCAGAAGGCCCGCCGGATTCGAAAGAAGTAGTCATCACAGTGGTATCATTAAATAAGTAATCAGGGAAATCTTGAGAAATAGGTTGTGTTGCGGAGGGATTTACAAAGGAACCCTCACTAATCACCTCCGAGACAACACCCACTTGGCCTTCGCTGACAACTGGGGCAGCAGAAGTAGAAAAAGGAAGGGAATTAACAGGAACATGCTCATATGTGCCATGTTCGAAAGAAGAAGTGCCTGAAGAAAAGGGTTCGTCGAAAGCTTGCTCCATAAATGACGAATCGCCAAAGGCCACCCGACCAGGGGAAGGCCTCCTTCCTGCTTTACCAGAAGAGGAAAAGTTTTGTTGTGTGAAAGACGAACTAACTACGGGAAAAGGTTCAGAAGGAACGACAAGAGTATCGATCGTCGACCTACTAATGGAAGACGAACGAGGAGTTTCTATCGAGGGCCCCTCTGTACGAGACTTCTTTGGTCTAATATTTCTAGCACTCTCGCGGGAAGGACGCTTTGAATTGTTACCGAAAAGATTACTCATGATCGAAATTCAAAAAAGAAAATTAAATTATCGAGAAAGCTTATCGACCTGCTAACGAAAGAGTATTCTGTTGAGAAATGAGTAAAAGCGGTAAATAGCGAGTAAAGTTTTACCTTTCGTATTTATACTATACGAAAATATGCAAGAGACTCAATGAATGGCCGCGTAACACAGAAACTAGCCTAGGAATTGACGCAAGAATTCGAAAAGACATACGCATAATGATCAGCATAACCATCCCACCATGAAAAGGGTAATTAGTTCAATTAGTTGATGCTTCATACTGTGTATAGGGCTAAATTAATTACTGACATACTCTAAAGAAAAGAATTTAACAGAGGTGGAGGAAGAAAAGGGGAAGAAAACTTTACGTGACTGGGTTATTTTATTTTACGCACGCGATCGGATTTCTCAAATTTTCTGAGTATTATTGCTGATGAAGAAAAGGGTTTCGAAGTGCACTTTTATAGATGATACTTGGAGATTGTAATTAGCAAGAAAGAAAATTTTGGAAATTTTAGATTTCCTAGTATTGGAAGGAACTGATTCATAGTTTAATTTGTTTCCTTAAGAATTAGATCGCTGCAATCATTCTCACAATGGAAACTTTCATTTTGATTTAAATAGATTGAATTGAAAAAGAACACAAAAAAAAGGGAGAAGAAAAGGTACTCTGTTCGTAGTTCTTGTGGAAGAAAGAAAAGGAAAATCTATCTGGTACATTTGGTCTACGTAGACCATGCATATTAATAGGCCAAATTAAGTGGGCTTAAGTAATGGGGATTTAATTAAATTATGTATCAACTTAAAGTCCACTTCAATTAAATTTATGTTCACGGTTGTCCAAATTTTTTTTACCGTGACGCAATATTTTTCAAATGCATTTTTATGTCAAAGTCGTGACTTACTCACTTCAAAGTATGCTTCGAAAGCGTTATTCGTGAATAAGTCTCGAAGGGGCATTTGTAGATACATGAAATTTATGCCCAATTAAATAATGACACTTATATATAATTTATTAGTAATCAATTAATTTTCTATTTTGGGGTTTTATTATATTAAATCCCGAAATTAAATAATGATATTAATTGATTTCTAATATTTATTTATTTGCCAATTATAGCAAGCCATGTGTCAAAATGATATATTTAAAGCCATATAATTAAGTGGCCAATCAAAATGTGCCACATGTCAAAGTGAGGTGTTTTGGCCAACCAAATGAAGTCTTTCATTCCAAGGAAGTAAGGGCCAATCAAATCGTGACACATCACCAAGCTGCTATGAAGGACTCTCTTCAAAATCTATATAAAGAGGTCTTGTGAATTCATTTGGAAGATATACAGAGACATATATACATATCTATATACAAATTCAAATCTGAGACTCCATCCGCAAATCTTGGAGAAAGTCGCATCACACGATTCAAGAACAAGCCTAGTTGGGAAATTCGTATGCAGATTCATATGATCAACAAAGGATCCATTGACCCGACTTGATAGGTTGGGAAATTCTCCTATGGATTTCTGTGAGAAATTAATTCTAATAAAATCCTTGGCCAAGGTATCTGACGAATTTTATGTATGTAGCTCATAAAGAATAAGTCAAAGAGAATTTATTTCGAGACCAGAATACATAAGGTCAAGACAAAATAAAAGGGAGACCGATGAAAGACCATACCCTTAAGTCTCGACTGGGAGATTGATCGATGGAGAGATTATGGCGTATATGGAAATTGTAAAGGAGTCAAAAGGTTCACTGAATTAATTCACCAGTGATTGGGCTCCATGGGCTTGTGATTGGACATCGACCGTGGAGTGTTGGAGAATTCCCAAATTAGCAGGGGTGCTAATTTTGGAATGATCAGTCGACAGAGTGTCGATTGATTTAGAGTATAAGTTGCTCGAATAATTAAATAATATTTAATTATAACCCACAACCAATTATGTGGTGAACCTACAGGGGTATACACAATACACATGAAGCGAAAGCGAGGAAAAGAGAACAACCGAGTCGACTGGGTCGACTGGGTCGATTAAAATGAATGGGTCGACTTGGTCGACCCAATTGGAGCTAAATCGATCCGATTGGAATTGGATCAAGACCATAAATTAAATTGGAATTTAATTTGTGAATTAATTAATTAAGTTGGATTTAATTAATTGAAGGAAAAATTAATTAGATAGACTTGGAGTCTAATTTAATTAATTGGGAGAATAGTTAATTAATTGGGCTATTTAACTGGGAGATTAAATAAAGCCTGGACAAATTAATTAACTAGGTCATAGATTAATTAGAAGACTTAGTCTTCTAGTTAAAGTGGGCCATGGCCCATGTAGGAGAATTAAAATTCCTAATCCTAGGAGGACTAGGTTAGGGAGATAACTATAAGTAGGTTACTTACAGTTGTCTCACACACACAACTCTAGGAGCAAAAACTGAGCAAAAGAAAAATTCTCTCCCCCTCTCCCACACAGAATCGGCCGAACATATCTTCCACTTTGGAAGAATTTTTCGTTTTCGATTTTAGTTCCAAAGTCGTTCTTAAATCCTAGATATTAATATATCCTATGTTCTAGTGGATTAGGATATATTAATTTTCGTGATATTGTGGTGTATCAACTCGTACAGGCGCAACACGTGGGGCACTACTAGCAGGACTTTGGATCAACACACCTGAGGGAGAAAACACAGCTTTAGTGAGCTACTTGGATTTGCACGGAGACAGGTATAATCTGGATCTAATTATCCTTGTCGTTTTAATATTCATATATATACACCTAGGGTAGTATCCTGGCAAGATTCCGTAACAGGTCCTATAAAATATTAAATTCCGCTGTGCCTAGGGTTGTTTATCTTACCGAATCCCAACAGTGGTATCAGAGCTAACCCTATGCTTTGTATATATATGAATTTGCAAATTCTATGAATTAAATCATAGGTTTGATTTATGTGGCTAGTTCTTTAACTTTGCATGTTTTAGGACATTTATTAGTTAACTTAAAGTTAATATGTAATTTTGATTCGAAAATTTTATCGTGTTAATTTTATTTTGCATTAGGGATTTAATTGGATCTGAATTTAATCAACAAGTAATTGAAACAAAAAAAAAATTTGGATCCAACCCGCGGTGGCAGCGTGCGAGCAGCACGCTGGCCGCACACACAGCGCGCGACAGCAGCCTACGGGCTGATGTTCGTGCGCTGCTGTGCGCGACTGCCTGCTGCAGCAAGCAGCCACGCGCGTGGGTTGTCCACGTGGCTGCACGTGGCAGTCCGTGATTGGTCTCGACTGGTCATTTTTGGGTTGGACTCTAATTCTGCCTATTTTGGAAATTCTGAAAATTTTAGAATTTTGGAAGATTAGGAAACTTGGAGTTTTTGGATAAGGTAGTTATCTTGTAAGATTTGAACACTACCTTAATTAAACTAATCTAGTCAAAATTCGATTATCTTGAGAATCTTGGAGATTTAGGAATATTTGGGAAACTTGTAGTTTTGGATAAGATAGGAATCTTAGAGATTTGGAAACTATCTTTATTAACCAATTTTAATCAAGATAAGTTTTATAGATTACTTAGAACTCAAGTAAGAGTTAATTAATCATAGAGGTTAATGGTTAATTCAAAATTAATTAACTTAGATAATTTTTTAAGAATTAAAATTAAAGGAGCCGGTAAATTTACATTAATGCCCTTATGTGAATTTATGCACGTTCTTGAGTGAATCTGTGGATTGTCGATTTTGCCCTTAAGCCCTTTGTAGTTTTTGGTTTATTTATTTTATGGGTTTTAATTAAATGGGCCTGATTGGTGCCCTTGCTTGCGCAAATAAATGTAATAGAATAGGACCATTTAAATGATAGGATAGTGCCCTGCAAGCCAGTTCTGTTTGCTTGTAATAGATCTATCCTGTATGAAACGATCTTTGATTTTATAATAATACGCATGTTTATTTATATATGTATAAGGATAAACAATGGCCAACTTCATCTTTCGCGAATACATTTAAGCGATTGGTTGAAACCCTTAGATTACATTTGACTATGGGACGATTCACTTCAGTATTGAGTGCAATCATGAAACAGTCTCAAAGGTCGTAATCTTAAAAGTGTTCCAAGTCATAGATTCCGAACGAGACGGGGTATCGTAGGAATCGCCAAGACTTGTACAAGTATGCATGATTCACATGGAGTGAATTTGTAGTGTTTCATGAGCAAGGAATTTGAGTCCAGTGCATACGAGTAGGTGGTTCAATGGAGGATTGAACGCATCGAACGACCCGAACAGAGAAACCCATTGTGGAAGCGCATGACGCACATCGGTGATGGGATGTTTCTCAAAGGAATATAATAGTGTACGATTTAGTCCTTTGACTTGAGGTGCTAGGGCGAATTCGGTGCATGGAAGTGCGTACTTAGATCTAGGTATAGGCCACGTAGCTTGGTCATAACATGCCTAGGTTGGGTGCGTATGGACATGTACGCGAGTGGTTAGTACCGATATGGAATCTATTGACTCACTGTAATGAGTGAGAGAATTTCCTATACGATTCTTAGATAATATATCCAAGGAATCTGCGGCCGCAGTCGGTGACTAATTTGGAAAGGGATTTCCAAATTTAGAAAGGTCACAAAGGTATATTATCCTGAATTAGAAAGTATAGCTATCGAGACAAATTTAGAGGTGCCGATTAATTCACACACCCTAAGTCTTGATCGGGAATATTAGTCGATAGAAGGACCGTATGTACATGGTAATTATATGAGACGAGGTTCACAAATATCAATTCACCTGATATTGGGCTTCATGGGCTTGTGGCTAGACATCGACCATGAAGTGTGGGTACTCCTGAATTAATAAAGGATTTAATTCTAGGAGTGGTTAATTAAAGGTTGTTTAATTAACCGGAACAATTTATTGTTCATAAATTAAATCACGAAGGATTCGTGGGCCTGCTGCCAGTTGATGGTGAACCCAGAGGGTCACACACAATACAATTGGACGGTAACTGTTATAAAAGGAAATGAAAGGAACTAATTGATTTAAAGGTAATTAAATCAATTAAATGAATTAAGAGTATTTAATTCAAGTGGGAGAATTAATTAATTGGCTGACTTAATTAATTAAATACTTAATTGAGTTGCTAATTAATTATGCGAAAAGAAATATTGATTTAAATGGACTGGGCATTTAATTAAAGCAGTTTAATTAAATGAAGGATTGCAAGACATGGGCTTCTATTAATTAAAGCCCATAAGGAGTCTTGCAAACCCTAGGTCAGAAGGAGTCTATAAAAGGGGAACTACTTGAGCTAAAAAGCTAACACCCTAAGAGAAAAACCCTAGCCTCCCTCTGCCTAAAAGCGCCGCCCCCTCTCCAAGCTAGAAACCCTAGCTGCTAGCCGCCGCCGCCACCATAAGCCGCCGCCACTGTGCTGCCGTGAGCTCCCTGGTGCCGCCGCCGCCGTGATCTCCCCTTCCATTGTATTAGATCTTGATTTGTCAAGAGATCTCATACAATCCTTCAATAACAAATCTCCTGCATCGAGTTCTGAGCCTAAGATCTTGAGGTGTTGCCAGAATCCAATTGGTGTGGACTATCCCTGGAGGTGAGACACTTGGATCACTCCTGTGAACCGGATCAGAATCAGAATCGAAGACCGAAGGTTTCCACCACCTTGCCTGTGGTGAGGTATATCGCAAAAACCCCCTTTGTTAATTCATTGTGTGCGTTTTTGTTCTTGCTTTTGTATACATAATGTGGAGACATCTTTTATGGGACCATTGGATACCTCGAAAAATTTTAAATTCCGCACTTTGTTGTTTGACAAATCGAGCTATATCCCAACAGTGGTATCAGAGCCAACTCCATTATTATTATACAAAAGCCTGAACATAATTGTGTTCACCGTATATGTTTAATTATATGTATGAGAACACGTGATAATTATGTTCTGTAAGTTGATTCTTGCTTGTTATGACTAGATCTATCAATGGGTAAAACTGCTTTTCTAGATCTGTGCCGTTTTTATAGTTTTTGAAAACTTCAGGACTTTTGGGGCAGAAATCGCAAATCAGGGTTTTTGGGGGCTGAAAATTCGAAATTTTTGAAATCTGAAAATCTGAAAATTCTGGACTGTTTTTGCAATTCTGGTCGCACGGTTTTTGGGGTCGTTTTGCAATTTCTGAAAACTTAGGGGCTGTTTTGCAATTACCGAAACTTGAGGGGTCAATTTGAAAAATTGAAAATTTTCAAAATTCAAAATTTTATTTTCTGGAATCTGCCCGAAACTGCCCAGGGGTGTTTTTGTAACTTTTTAAAAGTTTTGGGGTCAAAGTGCAATTTTCGAAAGTTGAGGGGCCGAAAATGCAATTTTCAAAAGTTGAAAAACAGATTCTGAAATTGAGCAGAAAATTAATTTTTGTTTACCCGGATGTTTATTTTGTCATAATTAGTAGTGACTAAAAAGCAAGAATCATAGGAATTAGTTTTAAAAGGATGTTTTAAAATTAAGATAGAAGAAAGTAAAGGATGTTTACATGTTTCTTGCTCTACGTGAACTGTTTACGTGGTTTTCGATCGAGACGAGCCTTGACCTTAGGGTAGATGTGATTGGTTTAATTTATTGCTTGGTTTTTATTGGGCCTGCGAGCCTATTATTATTTTTGGGCCACTTTGAGCCTTTGTAATAGATTAGGGCTTTACTGCTTTCCTAGTTTAGGATGGAGGCCCATTTACAAGCAAGGTGGGAGCCCAAGAAGATAAGAAGGCCATGTATGCATGGTACAATGTGTAATAGCATAGGGCCTGTTTGAGAACCCTTTAGATTGACCAATTGGGCCAACATCATTGGCTCGATGATGGCCCACATAGGAGGCTCCCGATCGAAAACATATTGTGGTAGTATGCATGCTAGGCTTGTATGGCTTTTATTTATTTGTCGATTTATATTTGGCTACGCGCTAGAATCTAGATCGTAATAAAAGATAAAGCATAACTGAATCGGTGAGATCTCGAGGAGAGTTAGCATAACTTTCAAAACCAGAAACCCCCTCTCGAATTAAATATTAAGTCATATTGGATTAAAATAAAATGAAGTATTTATATAAATCCAAGCCTTCCATCAATAGGAACTAACGTATGTTGTCTACTTATCGATAGAGGTGATCCAGAGTCTGGCACCCGAGTCGAAGAAAGGGACAATACGTGAAATTCCTTGACTCCTGTTTTAACTAAACATGACAAGGGTGAGGACTGGTCGGGATGTGAGGATCGACCGATAACTAGTTACGGAGAACTCACGACCGGGCCCGTTGCTCATCACGATTGATGGGTTAGACTTGACGATTAGTAACACTTATGATGTAGCAGTGCTAGATAAGTGCGAAAACCGAGGCAAAATAAGCTTGAAGGTTGTGGAGTAACACAATTGGTAAAATGTATACCTACCTGGAGAATTGGTTGTATGGCCACGAGTCGTGGGTGCAATTAATTGCTGCTGGGACGTCAAGACCTACTAGGAATTAAATTTCCCGAGCAATCAAAGGGGTGATTGTTTCGATAAAATAGTGGGAGAACTTTTTCGAAAACAAGTCCAAATTCGATAATTATAAGTATTAGGCATAAGATCAGTTAGCTAAATGTTGTCTTCTTTCCAATTGTAGATATTAAGTACAATGTCTAAAAATCCATTATCTGTTATCCTCGACGCAAACAAATTGAATGGCTCAAACTTTGTTGACTGGCTGAGAAATCTCAGAATCGTCCTCGACTCCGAGCGACGTAGCTATGTGCTCGATACACCCATGCCTGCTGCACCCGCAGCACGAGCTACTGAGGAACAACGAACCGCCCATGCTAAAAGGGTTGATGATGATCTTCAGGTTCGATGTCTCATGCTAGCCTCGATGTCGAATGAACTGCAGAAACAGCATGCTGCTATGCCGCTTGCTAGAGAGATACTTCTCCACCTCCAGCAGATGTTTGGAGAGAGGTCTCGTACCGAAAGGTTCGCAACCACTAAGGAGTTGTTTTATCTCAAGATGGCTGAGGGAAGCAGTGTCAAGGATCACTGTCTACGCTTCATCAACCTGGTTGAAAAACTAGGGCGATTGGAAGTAGACTTGCACGCTGATCTTAGCACTGACCTCCTTCTCCATTCGCTGCCCCGTTCTTTTGACCAGTTCGTGTTGAACTTCAACATGGAGGACAGAACCCTTGCCCTTCACGAACTGACCAATTTGTTGGTAACGGCAGAATCGACTCTCAAGAAAGAGAAGCCGGTAATGATTGCACACCAATCGAAGGCTGCAAAGCCCAAGAGAGGTAAGAAGAAGAAGAAGGTAGTTTCTTCGAAGGCAATCAAAAAGGTGGTTGAAAAGAAGCGCAAGAGCCCAGAAGACGAATGTTTCCACTGCAAGAAAGCAGGGCACTGGAAAAGGAACTGCCCAGACTACCTAAAGATGAAATTGGTAGCCAAAGGTATTTTCTTGGTTGAAGTTAATATTTCTATTAACTGTGCATCGTGGGTGTTAGACACCGCAGCAGGTTCTCATATCTGCAATGATTTGCAGTTGATGGGAGCAGTAAGATACCTGAAGCCCGGGGATAGAATCCTGCGTTTTGGAAACGGTGCTAGGATCGCCGCTGAGGCTATTGGGGACGTCGAATTGGTTTTAGGAAATTTTACTTTGGTTTTAAGGGATTGTCTGTACGTACCAACAATAATTAAGAACATCATTTCTATACCAATGCTAGACATTGATGGTTTTAATTTTTCCATTCAAAATGGATCTTTATGCATATTTAAAGGTGGTTTAATGTATGCTTGTGGTACTTTGATGGATGGTCTTTATTCCCTAGAACCTGTTAAATCCGACGTTATGCACATTCAATCTAGAAAAAGAAAATATGATAATCAAACTCCACAACTTTGGCACGCTAGACTTGGACATATTTCCAAGAGTAGGATCCAAAAGTTGGTTTCCTCTAAGGCTCTTGAAATAAAGAACTTGGATGAACTCCCAACTTGCGAATCTTGTCTCAAAGGAAAGATGACCAAATCACCCTTCACAGGGAATCCTGAGCGAACCAAACAAACATTGGATTTAATCCATACTGACGTTTGTGGACCATTGAGTGTCAATGCGAGAGGAGGATTCTCTTACTTCGTAACATTCACCGACGATTTTAGTCGTTATGGATATGTGTATCTCATGAAACACAAATCCGAAACTTTTGAGAAATTCAAAGAGTTTCGAATGGAAGTTGAGAATCAACTTGGACATAGTATTAAAGCACTTCGGTCTGATAGAGGTGGTGAGTACTTAAACCAAGAATTCCTTGATTATCTAAAAGAGAATGGAATTCTCGCCCAGCGAACTCCCCCTAGGACGCCCCAACTCAATGGAGTGTCCGAGCGGAGGAACCGAACCTTGTTAGACATGGTTCGTTCCATGATGAGTTTTGCTGACCTTCCCTTTTCATTTTGGGGCTTGGCCCTATTAACTGCATCGAAGATACTGAACATAGTACCTTCGAAGTCAGTGCCGACAACACCGCACCAAGTATGGTATGGTAAGGCGCCCGTGTATTCGTATCTACGAGTATGGGGATCTCCTGCGTATGTAAAGAACAAGAAGGGAGATAAGCTAGATAGTAGATCTAGTTTGTGCAAATTTGTGGGGTATCCAAAGGAATCCATTGGATACCTGTTCTTCGATCCTAAAGAACGTAATACGTTCGTATCTAGGAACGCCCACTTCCTGGAAGAGGATTTCCTCTCCAACCGAAATGGGACAATCGTAGAACTTGATGAAGTCCAGGAATCGGACCCATCCTCACAAACAGTGGGAGCTGAACCAGAATTTACTGAACCTACTAGTACACCTACTCTTCGAAGGTCTGATCGAATTCGTAAGGAGCCAGAGCGATTTGGTTTCATTCACGAAAACGAAAGAGGCGATAATGATCCAAGGACCTATCAAGAAGCGATGTCAGACATAGACTCGGGTGCGTGGCTCGAAGCCATGCAATCCGAAATGGATTCCATGCATTCCAACAAGGTTTGGACCTTGGTTGATCCACCTGAGGGAACTATCCCTGTAGGATGCAAATGGATCTTCAAGCGTAAGCTTGGAATGAATGGAGAGGTTTTAACTCACAAGGCACGCTTAGTGGCGAAGGGGTATTCTCAAAGGCCTGGAATAGACTATGAGGAAACCTTCTCTCCCGTAGCGATGTCCAAATCCATTCGGATATTACTTGCCATTGCCGCATGGCATGATTATGAGATATGGCAAATGGACGTAAAGACCGCCTTCCTCAATGGAGACATTGACAAGGAGATCTTTATGCAACAACCTGAAGGTTTTGCGTCCAAAGGAAGTGAGCACAAATTGTGTAAACTTCAAAGGTCGATATATGGCCTCAAACAGGCATCCCGAACCTGGAACATACGATTTGATGAGACAGTCAAGGCATTTGGCTTCATCAAAAACGTATATGAACGTTGTGTGTACAAGAAGAATAGTGGGAGCACAGTACAATTCATTGTTTTGTACGTCGATGACATTTTGTTAATCGGAGACGATATCAAGATGTTAGCACAGACTAAAGCGTGGTTATCCGCGCAGTTCTCTATGAAAGATATGGGAGACGCATCTTACGTATTGGGAATCCGTATCTATAGGGATAGATCGAAGAAGATGATAGGACTCTCCCAATCACAGTACATTAACACAATCTTGAAAAGATTCAAGATGGAAGAATCCAAGAGAGGATTGCTTCCAATGAGACATGGTATCTCTCTTTCTAAGTCTATGTGCCCTACAACTGACGAAGAAAAGACGAGAATGTCTCTCATACCTTATGCCTCTGCTATAGGGAGTATAATGTATGCGATGTTATGTACTCGACCAGACGTAGCACACGCTCTAAGTGTAACGAGCCGCTATCAGTCAAATCCAGGCGAAGAGCACTGGACTGCCGTAAAAGCAATCCTAAAGTACCTGCGAAGGACTAAGGATATGTTTTTGGTCTACGGTGGTAGTGGAGAACTGAAACTTGAAGGATTCACTGATGCAAGTTTCCAGTCTGACGTGGATGACTTCAAATCCAACTCTGGATACATATTCCGCATCAATGGTGGAGCAGTCAGTTGGAAGAGCTGTAAACAGTCTACCACTGCTGATTCAACCACAGAAGCAGAATATATTGCAGCATCAGATGCAGCAAAAGAAAGTGTATGGATGAAAAACTTCATTCAAGAATTGGATGTTGTTCCTAGCATTGCTGAACCTGTAGTCGTCTTCTGTGACAACAACGGGGCGATAGCTCAAGCGAAGGAGCCGAGATCACACCATCAATCCAAACACGTACAGAGGAAATACCACGTGATCAGGGAGATCATGGGTAGAGGTGACATGCACATGGAGTATGTCAAATCGGAAGACAACGTAGCTGACCCACTAACTAAGCCACTTTCACAAAAGGCGTTCGACAGTCATCTAGAAAAGATGGGACTTAGAACCGTAGGTGAATGGCTTTAGGGCAAGTGGGAGATTGATAGGATAGTGCCCTGCAAGCCAGTTCTGTTTGCTTGTAATAGATCTATCCTGTATGAAACGATCTTTGATTTTATAATAATACGCATGTTTATTTATATATGTATAAGGATAAACAATGGCCAACTTCATCTTTCGCGAATACATTTAAGCGATTGGTTGAAACCCTTAGATTACATTTGACTATGGGACGATTCACTTCAGTATTGAGTGCAATCATGAAACAGTCTCAAAGGTCGTAATCTTAAAAGTGTTCCAAGTCATAGATTCCGAACGAGACGGGGTATCGTAGGAATCGCCAAGACTTGTACAAGTATGCATGATTCACATGGAGTGAATTTGTAGTGTTTCATGAGCAAGGAATTTGAGTCCAGTGCATACGAGTAGGTGGTTCAATGGAGGATTGAACGCATCGAACGACCCGAACAGAGAAACCCATTGTGGAAGCGCATGACGCACATCGGTGATGGGATGTTTCTCAAAGGAATATAATAGTGTACGATTTAGTCCTTTGACTTGAGGTGCTAGGGCGAATTCGGTGCATGGAAGTGCGTACTTAGATCTAGGTATAGGCCACGTAGCTTGGTCATAACATGCCTAGGTTGGGTGCGTATGGACATGTACGCGAGTGGTTAGTACCGATATGGAATCTATTGACTCACTGTAATGAGTGAGAGAATTTCCTATACGATTCTTAGATAATATATCCAAGGAATCTGCGGCCGCAGTCGGTGACTAATTTGGAAAGGGATTTCCAAATTTAGAAAGGTCACAAAGGTATATTATCCTGAATTAGAAAGTATAGCTATCGAGACAAATTTAGAGGTGCCGATTAATTCACACACCCTAAGTCTTGATCGGGAATATTAGTCGATAGAAGGACCGTATGTACATGGTAATTATATGAGACGAGGTTCACAAATATCAATTCACCTGATATTGGGCTTCATGGGCTTGTGGCTAGACATCGACCATGAAGTGTGGGTACTCCTGAATTAATAAAGGATTTAATTCTAGGAGTGGTTAATTAAAGGTTGTTTAATTAACCGGAACAATTTATTGTTCATAAATTAAATCACGAAGGATTCGTGGGCCTGCTGCCAGTTGATGGTGAACCCAGAGGGTCACACACAATACAATTGGACGGTAACTGTTATAAAAGGAAATGAAAGGAACTAATTGATTTAAAGGTAATTAAATCAATTAAATGAATTAAGAGTATTTAATTCAAGTGGGAGAATTAATTAATTGGCTGACTTAATTAATTAAATACTTAATTGAGTTGCTAATTAATTATGCGAAAAGAAATATTGATTTAAATGGACTGGGCATTTAATTAAAGCAGTTTAATTAAATGAAGGATTGCAAGACATGGGCTTCTATTAATTAAAGCCCATAAGGAGTCTTGCAAACCCTAGGTCAGAAGGAGTCTATAAAAGGGGAACTACTTGAGCTAAAAAGCTAACACCCTAAGAGAAAAACCCTAGCCTCCCTCTGCCTAAAAGCGCCGCCCCCTCTCCAAGCTAGAAACCCTAGCTGCTAGCCGCCGCCGCCACCATAAGCCGCCGCCACTGTGCTGCCGTGAGCTCCCTGGTGCCGCCGCCGCCGTGATCTCCCCTTCCATTGTATTAGATCTTGATTTGTCAAGAGATCTCATACAATCCTTCAATAACAAATCTCCTGCATCGAGTTCTGAGCCTAAGATCTTGAGGTGTTGCCAGAATCCAATTGGTGTGGACTATCCCTGGAGGTGAGACACTTGGATCACTCCTGTGAACCGGATCAGAATCAGAATCGAAGACCGGAGGTTTCCACCACCTTGCCTGTGGTGAGGTATATCGCAAAAACCCCCTTTGTTAATTCATTGTGTGCGTTTTTGTTCTTGCTTTTGTATACATAATGTGGAGACATCTTTTATGGGACCATTGGATACCTCGAAAAATTTTAAATTCCGCACTTTGTTGTTTGACAAATCGAGCTATATCCCAACATTAAATTTGTAAGCTATACTTAGATTAGGCTTGGAGCCGAGAGGACCTCATGAAGACTTGGAGATCCACATGGAGGCCCATTACCTTGGATGACATGGAGGCCCAATTCATTACATGGAGGCCCAATCAAGCTAGATATTACAAGAAGGTCCATGATGTATGGGTTTGAAAATTGTAATAGAGACATTTAATTTCCAACCTATACTGACCAATTGATAAATCACATGGCTCGTGATGGATCGCATAAGATGGGCAATCGATCAATCATATCCTGCTAGGTGATGTATGTTTACTTATATTCTTTGATGTATGTCTTGCATGCTTAGGATAGATCACGTAAACAAGATAAAACATAATCTGATGAGACCTCGCACAAGAAAACTTAAAACCTCCAGTTGAACTTAAAATTCAATTAGAATATTAAATCGAATTAAGGGCGAATATGAATAGTCTCTATGGTCCGAGCCTATCCAATTACTAGGTCTTAGGCATATTGTACGAATATATCTCGATGTCTCACGAGTCGTGGGTCGGGCTATAGGAAGATGATATGTCTATTGCCTCGATGCACGAGTTTAGTGACAAGGGAGGGGATAACAAGGTTTTAGGCGCTGTCTCACGAGTCGTGGGGCATCTAAGATTGAACTATTTCTCTGCACGAGTATTGGACATGATTTAACGCTAGTAAGTATGGATGTCTGACAAGTCGTGGGTCCATATCGAAAAACGAGGCTAAATGAACTTAAGGGTTAGCTGCGATGATTAACTGACGACATAGTCGACCACCAAGTGAATCAAATAGTATGGCCAACGAGTCGTGGGTACTAGGAGAATGCATTTGGGCCTTAAGCCCGCTAGGATATTTTAAATTCCCGAAACTTATGTGGGGGCATAAGATTTTGATTAAAATAGTGGGAGTAATTTACAAATAAAAAACCATGTTTGTAAATTGTGCATTTTTAATCTTTCGCGTATTTATTTCTTCTGTCGTCATTTTGTAGATACAATGTCTAAGAATCCGATTTCCATCATACTTGAACAAAACAAATTAACTAGACCTAACTTCCATGACTGGGTCAGGAACCTTAAGATCATTCTCGCTTCTGAGAAGCGAGGTTTTGTCCTTGATGGGTCCCCTCCCGAATTTGCTAAGGGTGACGATGATACTGAGAAGGAAGCCGTTGATATGTGGCTCGACGATGACCTGCAGTCACGTTGTCTCATGTTGGCATCCATGTCGAATGAGCTTCAAAAGCAGCACGAGCATATGAAGTATTCTTTTGAAATCTACACGCACCTGAATGGTTTATTTGGGGTGCAAAGTATATATGAGCGGTACGAAACTGCCAAGATTTTGCAACAAACGAGGATGGCTGAAGGTGCTGATGTTCGATCTCACTGCATCAAGATGATTGGGCTTATTGAAAAGCTTGGTTATCTTGACGTAAAGATGGACAAAACCTACTGCCAGGATATAATCCTCCAATCGTTTCCAAGATCATTCGAGCAATTCGTAGTGAACTATAACATGCACAAGATGGATGTTGAACTTCACGAGTTGGCTAATATGCTCGCCACAGCCGAGGCTTCCATGAAAAGAGAGAAGCTAGTGATGGTTGCTACCTTGACCCAATCCAAGTCCAAAATGACAAAGAAAGGGAAGGGGAAAGGAAATGCTTCTACAAGCAAAGACAAAGGACCATTTGGGCCCACAGGGAAAGGAAAGAAGCGTAAAGCTTCGTCTGGTGAACAAAAATGTTTCTACTGCAAGAAACCTGGACACTGGAAGAGGAACTGCAAAGAGTTCTTGGAGAGCTCGAAAGGTATATTCCTTGTTGAAGTTAATTTATCAATTAACTGTGCATCATGGGTGCTAGACACTGCTTGTGGTTCTCATCTTTGTAATGATTTACAGGTGATGGGAGCAACAAGACCACTTAGGCCAGGGGATTGGATCCTGAGATTTGGCAATGGAGCTAGAGCTGCTACCAAGGCCATAGGCGAAGTGGAGTTAGATCTAGGTGGTGATAAATTAGTCCTTATGAACGTTCTTTATGTACCTAGCTTGGTGAAAAACATTATTTCTATTCCTGTTTTGGATAATGAAGGTTTTAAATTTTCTATTAATAAAGGTTCCTTTTCGTTATACATGAATGATAATTTGTTTTTCATTGGTACATTAAAAGATGGACTCTATACCATTGAACCACCTAAGTTAGTCATGCACGTACAACAAAACAGAAGAAAACAAGATAATGACATATCTGCCCAATTGTGGCACGCTCGACTTGGATATATATCCAAGTCAAGGATTCAAAAGTTAGCATCATCTGGCGCGCTTGAAATCAATCGCATTGATGAAATGCCAACGTGTGAACCATGTCTAAAGGGTAAAATGGCTAAGTTGCCATTTAAATGAAACCCTGAGCAAGCCAAGTAAACATTGGACTTAATACATATTGACGTATATGGACCACTAAGAAAAAGCGCCCGAGGTGGCTATGACTACTTCATCACTTTCACTGACGACTATAATCGTTATGGATATGTGTTCTTGTTGAAACACAAGTCTGAAGCCTTTGATCGATTCAAAGAATTCAAGATGGAAGTAGAAAATCAACTTGGTCATACGATAAAGGCTCTTCGTTCTGACTGAGGTAGAGAATTTCTAAGTAACTAATATCTAAATTATCTTGTAGAGCATGGAATACTATCGCAGTGGACTCCTCATGCAACGCCCCAATTAAACGGAGTAGCAGAGAGAAGGAATCGAACCTTGATGGAAATGGTTCGATTCATGAGTGCCACTGACCTTCCTCTTTCATTTTGGCGACATGCTCTCCTCACGGCAACGAATATACTAAACATGGTACCTTCTAAATCCGTAGAAAAGACACCATACGATTTATGGTTTGGCAAGGGACCCTCATACGCATTCATGCGCATATGGGGATCTCCCGCTTACGTTAAAAAGCTAGTGGGAGAAAAATTGGAAACTAAATGCACTTTGTGCAAAATTCGTGGGGTATCCCGAAAACTCAATAGGATAAGAGTTCTACGATCCTACAAGACAAACTACGTTTGTCTCAAGGAACGCACGCTTCTTGGAGAAGGATTTCTTGGTTGAAAAGAAGGAAAATAACGTAGAACTGGATGAGGTCACTGAAGCTGAAAATGCCGAAGAGGTCGATCAACCTGACCCGTCTCCACAGGCAGTGGGAGAACATGAGCATGAAAGTGCACCAGAAAGTACACCGATACTTCATAGGTCAGAAAGACAACGTAGAGAACCCAAGAGGTACTACGATCTGCTGCATGAGACTCGACAGTCTCTAACCGACCCAAGGACTTACGAAGAGGCTATGCAAGACATAGACTCGGGAAAGTGGCGCGAAGCCATGGAATCCGAATTGGACTTCATGCACTCAAACAAGGTATGGGCCTTGGTTGATGATTTAACCGTTTTTCGTCGGGTTAATTTAATATCAGTGAATTTGTGATATCGGGGGTTTGGATATTGAATTATTCAGTATATTGGGTTCTGTTACTTTATTCTGGATGGATCGTTTACAAAGAAAAGCAATAATCAAAGGCAAGAAGTAAAACCATTAACGAAATTAAGAACGCAATGATATGGAGGTAAAGTTCTGCAACAATAATGGATATTATTGAGTTCTATTGTTATCAATGTATTCTTGTGTAATCTCAGAATTAAGAGAATTCGTAGTTGTCTTATACAACGAATAACTAGGTATTTATATTATGCTAAACCTAGTATTACAAGGAATCATAGTCCTAGTTGGACTCGGCCCAACCTATCCTTCCTGGGTCCGGAGTGTAATCTTTACTCGGAGCGAGCGGCATCAGGCTGGGTCAGTAAGAAGATCCCGATCCTTTGTAATTGGTCGAACCGGTCTTATAATCTCTGTTCGATCTGATCAGTATGTAGGGTGCGAAATAGCCCCCATCAGTACTCCCTCACTTCTTCGAGCGTATAGATAATAGGAGCTCGTAGAAGTAGATAAATCTGATCGACTGTTTCTTTTCTATGAACGGAGCCTCGTTAAAAACCTTACTTAAGAAAAAACCCAGTGGGAAAAAATCTTAAGTAAGGAAAAGAGTGCTACGTATCATAGATAGTCGTTTCTTCTGTCTAATCGTGGATCGCCACGCGTCTATTCAGGAGGCTTTTTGTATCCTTCCGTTTTTGGCGGGAATTTGAGTAGCTGTGATAAGTTCGAAACGTCTTTTCTCATTTCCTTATAAATAGGTGACTTTCGAGTTTGCCATTTCTCTTTTATATTTGCTTTTAGATCGCAGTCATTTTCTAGTTTGGTCGTTCGTCGTATAAAATTTTCCTTTCATCGACCTTCTTCTTCCGAGAACTAGAATATAGATGGCTTCCGTTAGAAGATCTTCTTCTTCTCCTAGAGAGATCATTGCCCCCGATAACGAGGAGGAGTTACATTCTAATCCTCTGGGTGAACAGACTACGGTATCTGACCTTGTTATCCCTGTAGAAGATACTTACAAGGTACGAATCCTTTCCGATGCGGATGTAGCCGCCCGAGCCAAAAAGGGCAAAGGTACTGTTCCTCAGATTTCTGAACCAATTGAGGATGTAGCTTGCGCATATACAGAGGAAACGTTCCCTGAAGTCGTGAATAACTATACCAAATATTTTCCGGAAGGTTCTGAAATGATTCTTCCATCCCCTACTGATAGGGTCACTTCTCCACCGGAGGGATGTCGAGCCTTTTACACGGCTCACTTTAATAGCGGACTGCGTCTTCCTTTATCTCCCCTTTTTCTGGAAGTTCTAAAAACTTTCAGCGTGTGCTTGACACAACTGGTTCCAAATTCTGTTGCTTTTGTGGTTTGTTTTTCCGTTCTGATGATTGCAAAGGGATTTAAACCTTCTTTCCGTAATTTTACGCAACTTTTTCGTTTTAATATTTCTAGTTCTTCAAACCGTGGATACTTCTTCGCTAGTCAGCGGCCCAGCCGAGCAATCTTTGATGCTCCGGTTTCTAGTAATCCTTCTTGGAAATCTCATTTCTTCTTTGTTCGTCCTCCGCCTAATCTCCATTTGGCGGATGGTTCGATCACGCCTTTCTCGTGGGATCATGGTTCCAGGTGGATTCCCGGAGGTCGCTCACCGACTGGTGAACTTGTTCCTGACGATGTACAGTTTATCACTGAGATTCCCGAGATGCGTACAAACAAATATCAAAGCGCTCTTCTGATTGGGGAATCTTTTCTTCGTAAAGCGGGGTTAAGCGTCCATAATTTTCCCATCAGTTCATCATCTGAGCCTCTAGGTTAGCATTTTATTTGATCTTTAGTATTGTCACTATACTTTTTATATGGAGAAACTAACTTTATTTTGTTTCTTTCTCAGCTCATATGGTAGAAAGCTCCCGACACTCTTCGAAGGGAAAAATGGTGCTGTCGAAATCTTCCAAGTCAGTGGAGAATAATCCTATCGAGCAGAGGGCGTCTCGAAAGAGGAAATTGGAATTGGGTCACGAATCCGAGGAGAATAGAGAGGAATCTCCGGATTCTCCACGCGAGTCCCCTATTCGTCAGGGCATGGGATCCGGTTATCCTCCGCTTCATCTTAGAACATCTTTGGGTATTCGAGGATGTCGTAGCTGGTCGATGCCTCATCCCACTAATAATCCAGTTGATAGAAAGAGGAGTTACTATGGACGTTCTGGTGACGACCTTTCTTTACTCGGGGATAAACATCCAAATCCTACTCTGGTCGAAATGATCGAGGATCATTTAGAGGGAAGGAGGGCCGCTGGTTATTCCGAGAAGGATTCTCTTATTCATGATAATAACGAGAATGCGGTCGATAAGGCGACCCGTATTCTTTTATCTGGCGTTCATACTCGCGATCTTAATAAGCTTCTTCATAAGGATCCTTTGGAGAAATTCCAGCGAGCTTCTCTCTATGCTGAAAAGGTGAGATCCTTTTTCTTTCTATTATTTTGATGAAGTGATCTTTTAAGATTTTCTCAATTTGCTAACTTGTTTCTTTCTGATCCTTTCGTTATTTCAGGTCAACACCTGTCTGACATCATACGCCTATGAAAATTCTCTTTGGAAACAACAGTGCGATTTCCTTGAAGAGAAGTATAAAGCTTTACTTCACAAGTCTTCTGGTTCAGAAGTTGGTCCCTCAACATCTTCCTCTATTCCTGTCGTAGAGATGAGGAGTGTTTATTGAGCGGATCAATGTATACTCGACTCATTTATAATTCAGACTTAGGTTTATCACCAAAAAGTCTTTGTTGCTGTTGATATAGATCGAGGAGTGTTTATTGAGCGGATCAATGTATACTCGACTCGTTTCGTTCTAATATTTATCAATATGCTAGTGTAATTCCACAGAGCGTTAATCGAAATAATCGATGTATAGAAAATGCTAAAATTTTTACTATTTGAACTCTAGGCTAGGGCCTTCGTTACAAGGATTAAAACTTGATAAAGTAAAAATAAAACAATGCAGTATAATCTGCTAAAATTTATTTACCATAGTATTTTCTAAGGTTGACTGCGTTCCAGGTTCTTGGTAAGGCTGTCCCATCCATGTGTGCAATTTTGTATGAACCTTTCTTTCCTACGCCAATGACGATGTAAGGTCCATCCCAATTTTGTTGTAACTTTCCCACATGCTTGGATACTTCTACCTTTTTCAAAACCAAGTCTCCTTCTTTGAAGGTTCGGACGCGTACTTTTTGATTGTATGCTTTCTCCATATTTGCCTTAGTGGTTTGTAGGCGTACAGCAGCTTTATCTCTTAAGGCTTCTGTTAAATCAACGTCATTTTCCCTCGCCTTTTCATTTTCTTCTTTATTGAACATCTCTATTCTTGGAGTTGGAATTAAAGTTTCCACAGGGATAACAGCTTCCGACCCATACATCAAGCTGAATGGGGTTTCCCCAGTTGAATTTCTTACCGTAGTTCGATTAGCCCACAAAACTCCTGGTAGCTCATCGAGCCATTTTCCTTTGGCGGCTCCTAACCTTTTTTCCAAAGATTTTATTATCTCTCGGTTTGCTACTTCAGTTTGTCCATTTGCTCGAGGATGTCCTATCGAGGTAAAATTTTGTTGAATTCCGAGTCTTGTACACCATTCTATTATCTGTTTTCCCGCGAATTGAGTTCCATTATCGGAGATAAGGACCCTTGGGATGCCGAATCGACATACTATGAATTTCCAGAGGAAGTTAATAACTTGGAATTGGGTTATTCGTGCGAGGGCGACGCATTCTATCCATTTGCTAAAGTATTCTACAGCGACCAGGACATAGGATTTCTTTGATCTAGCTGTTGGGAAAGGTCCCACGATGTCCATTCCCCATTGATCGAATGGCCAACAAATCGGGATAGGGTGCATATTTTCTGCTGGTCGATGGCATATGTTAGCATGAATCTGGCAGTGATGACATTCTTGGACATATTGAGCGGCATCTTTATTGATGGTTGGCCAATAGTAACCTGTTCTGAGACATTTTAAGGCCAATGCCCTCGATCCACTGTGATTTCCTGCGTCTCCTTCATGTATTTCTCGCAGTATATCCATGGTTTGTGATTCAGGGATGCATCTCAGGAGAATTCCCGATACTGATCGTCTGTAGAGTTTTCCTTCTATAAGTGTATACTTTGGGGCTCGATATTTTATTTTCCGAGCTTCATTCTGATCAGATGGTAGTTTTCCATCTTGAAGATAGTCTTTCATTGGGTTCATCCAGTTTTCTTCGGCTTCTTCGATTTCCATTATATCGATTATCGGTATTTCATCGATATCGATTGCTGGTGTATTAGATATCAACCAGTTAATCACCCGTTCGGTCTTTCCGTCATGGGATCCTGTGAATTTTGATAGCTGATCGGCCCATTTATTTTCCGAACGTGGGATGTTCTGGATACTGAAGCTTTCAAATTTCCCAGCTAGAGATTTCACTTTGGCGAGGTATTTGATCATATTGAACTCTTTAGCCTCGTATAGGCCTTCTATTTGTCTTTGTACTAATTCCGAATCAGTTAGTACCTTAAGACTCTTTATGTTGACTTTTATCGCCATCTCCATTCCTGCGATTAACGCTTCATATTCGGCTTCATTGTTTGTTACGACGAAGTCCAATGTTATCGCGTAATTCAAATCTTCCTTATTTGGTCCAGTGAAGTTAATTCCGGCGCCTCCCCCTTCTCGGTATGAAGCACCGTCGACATGCATTAACCAAGTTTGATCCTCGATCATCAAAACATCGTTGTTGTGGCATCTCGACGATTCAGTGGCCTGCGTCGGTGTTTCTAGTATAAAATCGGCCAACACCTGGGCCTTGATGGCAATCCTCGGTTTGTAGTCTACCTCGAACTGGCTGAGTTCGATGGCCCATTTGATTAGTCGTCCGGAGGCTTCTGGTTTTGCTAGGATTTGTCTTAACGGTTGATTCGTCAAAACGATGATTTTGTAGGTTAAGAAGTAGGGTCGGAGTTTTCGTGCAGCCACTACTAAGGCCAGCGTGAATTTTTCTATTTCCAAGTAATTCTTCTCCGCCCCTTGTAATAACTTGCTGAGATAATAGACAGGCTTATGCTCTGAACCCTCTATCTTAATTAGGACTGAGCTAACGGCCGTATCGGAGATGGAGATGTATAAGTACAATGGTTCCCCTTCTGTCGGTTTGGCCAACATCGGAGGGGATGTTAAATATTCTTTGAGTCGTTCGAAAGCTCGTTCACATTCTTCGGTCCAAACGAAGTTTTTCGCTTTTCGAAGTGTTTGGAAAAAGGGCAAGCTTCTATCCGCCGATTTAGATATAAATCTATTCAACGCTACGATTTTCCCAACCAAGCTTTGCACTTGAGAGATGGTCTTGGGAGGTTTCATTTCAGTTATGGCTCGAATTTTTTCTGGGTTGGCTTCTATTCCTCGCTGGTGTACCAAATATCCCAAAAATTTTCCTGACTTAACACCGAAGGTGCATTTTGCGGGGTTCAACTTCATACGATATTTTCTTAAGATTTGGAAACATCGATCTAGATGTTTTACGTGATCTGCTTCATTCATACTTTTAACTAACATGTCGTCTACATAGACCTCCATTATTTCTCCGATTAACTCCCTGAACATTAGGTTTACCAATCTTTGGTATGTAGCCCCAGCGTTCCTTAATCCGAACGGCATTACTATAAAGCAGTATACTCCCTGTTCGGTTATGAATGCAGTCTTCTCTTGGTCGCGCTCGTCCATGTATATTTGGTAAAAGCCTTGGAAGGCGTCCATCATGCTGAACAGCGCAAAGCCAGCAGTCGAGTCGACCAATAAGTCGATTCTTGGGAGGGGGTAAGGGTCGCGTGGACATAACTTGTTAAGGTCGGTGAAATCATTACACATCCTCCATTTGTTGTCCTTTTTATCCCCCTTTGCTACTAGTACAACATTACATAGCCACTCCGAGAAATGTATTTCTCGGATTTGTTTTGCTTCCATCAGTCTTTCAACTTCGGCTTTAATGATTTTATCTTTCACTGGTCCATGATTTCTTTTCTTCTGTCTGGCGGGTTTCGCCGAAGGGTCAATTTTTAGGGTATGCTTGATTACTCGAGGATCGATCCCTTCGATGTCATTTGCACTCCAAGCGAAAACGTCCACGTTATTTCTTAGAAATTCGATTAACATTACTTCTCCTTCTTTGCTCAATTCTGTACCAATTCTTGTCCTTTTGGACGAGTCGCCTTCTACTAGAATTATATCTTTATGTTCTGGGGGTTGCAAGGATAAATCTAGTGGTTCTTTCCCCTTTTTATCTAATCGATCAGTAATAGGAATTTCGTCCTCATTTCTAATTGGATCGTCTTCGATCTTTCTCTTGCTCGGAGTAATAGGGTTAGGATGTTCTCTCAAGGTCAGCGACGTGCTGTAGCAATCCCACGCCATACAGTGGTCATTCGTTATTTCTCCAATGCCGCTATCGGTCGGAAATTTTATTTTCTGGTGATAGGTAGAGACCACAGCTCGAAAAAGGTTAAGGGCTGGTCGCCCTAATATAGCGTTATAAGCGAAGGGTGTTTCTACCACTAGGAATTTTACCAGCTTCACTGTTCGAAGTGGCTTCTTTCCGAGCGATACACTCAAAGATATTGTTCCGCTGGGGATGATCTCGGACCCTCCAAAGCCTACTAACGGTGTGGCTACCTTTTGTAGGTTTATTTGTCCGAGGTTCATTTGTGCTAAAACCTCCCTGGAGATGATATTTGCTGAGCTTCCATTATCGATTAGGATTCTTTTCACATTGTAATTCGCTATTTCTAACGACACTACCATAGGGAAATCTGGGTTATCTTCTTTCGTATCCCAAGTAATGTTTTTAGGTACTTCGCCTTCGTTAAAGCTAATCGGCTCGTGATTTGTTGGCCTATTTTCTAACGTCCATATTTCATTTGGATATTTAGAACTTGCAATTAAGGATCTGGCCATTCTTCGTTGAGCATTGCGACTATCTCCACCCGCAGGCCCCCCGGATATAGTGTGGATAGTTCCATTGATCTGGTCGTGATTCAACTCCTGAGTAGGTCGATGTTCTGGTGACCTTCGATGAGAACTTCTCCTTTGAGTTCCGTTCCGGGGGCTTCTGCTTCTTTCCCTTTTGCGATTATCTCGTTCTATGTATTCGTCTAGTTTTCCTTGCTCGATCAGTTTTTCAACTTCTCTCTTAAGGTGAAAACAATTTTCCGTTCGATGCCCATGTGCCCTATGGTACTTACAGTATTGATCATAGTTTCTAGACCCTGGTCTGGGCTGAGCGATTTTCCTCGCCTCAGGAATCCAATTATTCCTTTCTAGAACTTCCAAGATTTCTTCGATTGGAGCATTTAATCTTGGGTGTTCTACTTGATTCACTCTGCTTCTGATTGGTGGTTCAGGGTTTCTTGGTCTTTGGTAGAAATTAGGTTGCCTTTCTCGGTCGGCTCCGCTGTATTCCAGTCGCTGGAAAACGTTACCTCTCTTGGAAGATCGCTCGTAATCCAAGGATCTTTGGGCGGGAATCCTATCATGCCGCTTAGACCCTGTAGCCGTAACTTTGTTTTTGTTTTTATCCTTAAAGGAATTCATCTCTTCTTGAGTCATATACTTAGATGCTAGGCTCATGATGTCGGCGAACGTTCTTGGTTGTTTTCGGCTGAGGGCGTTTCCAAACTGCCTGTTTTTAGTGAGGTCGAAGAGGATAGAAATTATGTAATCGATATTCGGAGAGTCGATTTTGAGTAACTCTACGTTGAATCTTGCCAACCAATTTCTTAGGGATTCCCCCTCTTGTTGGTATATTGTTCCTAGGTAACTCATCGGCAGTTTTTGTCTCTTCAGACTGGCAAATTGCTGTGTTAGTTTATTGCATAATTCTCGGAAACTGAATATGGAATTGGCCGGCTGTTTGGCAAACCAATCCAACGCGAGTCCTTCGAATGTTGTCACCATTAGCTTGGCAGTGTATTCGGCGGAGTGGGCATATAGATTCATAATGTTCGTAAAGCTAAAAATATAATCATCCGGGTCAGTGGTTCCATCGTAGCGAGGTAGTCTGCCCGGGACTTGTCCGATCGATTGTGCCTCTTTTATTTCCCTGCAGAAGGGAGAACAGGCCGCAAGGCTTTCCTGGAGTTCCGTGGTTCGGGCCCACGGATTTTGAATAGTCCGTAAGCGTTGTTCAAGTCGGTCCTGCACCATCCTTTCAATTTCTCTTTCCGTCAGTCGAGCCGTTCGTGGTCGATCAGGGATTGTATCATCTATATCATCCTCAATAGGGATAATTGTTCGTTCCCTGGATCTACTACGCCTCGCCGGGGTTTTTCTGTGACCTCGTTTCCTTCGAGGATTGTTGTCGGAGGGTTTCGAATTGTCCTGTTGTGGACTGTGTAGCGAGCGGTGCTCGCTTGGTGGGCTATCAGCTTGTTGAGATACATGATCGTTTTGTCCGGGCATTCTCCGAGCAGGAATTGTCCTGGCAGCCCTAGGGTTTTGCGGAATTTGATCAAGCACAAGTAATTCTTCCGGGGAGAGTGATTTAAAGAGCATCGCTATTTGTCGTAATTTCTCCTGAGCACCCGGGAGAGGAGCAGGGATCTCGGGGACTTCCGGCTCTTCCTGTATCGTGCCGGGAGGACCTCCTAGGGGTTCATGATCTCGGGGATGGGTATTCTGTAAATTCTCGTCGGTGTTGGGAACGTTATTATTGTCGTTCTCCTGTGGATCTTCAGATGTGTCATGACCGGTGGTTGTGTTACTTCTTGCTCCGATACGAGCGCTTTTCCTTGGGCGAGCCATATGTCGATCGAATAATTAACCTAGCCCCTCGGTGGGCGCCAACTGATTTAACCGTTTTTCGTCGGGTTAATTTAATATCAGTGAATTTGTGATATCGGGGGTTTGGATATTGAATTATTCAGTATATTGGGTTCTGTTACTTTATTCTGGATGGATCGTTTACAAAGAAAAGCAATAATCAAAGGCAAGAAGTAAAACCATTAACGAAATTAAGAACGCAATGATATGGAGGTAAAGTTCTGCAACAATAATGGATATTATTGAGTTCTATTGTTATCAATGTATTCTTGTGTAATCTCAGAATTAAGAGAATTCGTAGTTGTCTTATACAACGAATAACTAGGTATTTATATTATGCTAAACCTAGTATTACAAGGAATCATAGTCCTAGTTGGACTCGGCCCAACCTATCCTTCCTGGGTCCGGAGTGTAATCTTTACTCGGAGCGAGCGGCATCAGGCTGGGTCAGTAAGAAGATCCCGATCCTTTGTAATTGGTCGAACCGGTCTTATAATCTCTGTTCGATCTGATCAGTATGTAGGGTGCGAAATAGCCCCCATCAGTTGATCCACCAGTGGGAGTGACTCCCGTGGGTTGCAAGTGGATCTATAAACGAAAGCTTGGAGTGAACGGAGAGGTAATAACCTGCAAGGCACGACTAGTGGAAAAAGGATACACTCAAAGGCCAGGAATCAACTTTGAGGAGACCTTCTCGCCCGTCGCAATGCCTAAATCAATTCGAATCTTGCTGGCCATAGCTGCATGGTATAACTACGAGATATGGCAGATAGATGTAAAGACTGCCTTTCTCAATTGGGACCTTGACAAGGAGATCTACGTGGAGCAACCAAAAGGATATGCATCCAAAGGAGATGAACACAAGGTGTGCAAACTCCAGAGGTCCATTTATGGATTGAAGCAAGCTTCCCGAAGTTGGAACATCCGTTTCGATGAAACAATCCAAACTTTTGGATTCATCAAAAACGTGTTCGGACCTTGCGTTTACAAGAAGATCAGTGGGAGTACAGTTGAATTTTTGGTGCTTTATGTTGACGACATTCTTCTCATTGGAAACGATGTAAAAGTATTGTCCGAAACTAAAGCTTGGTTATCTACACAATTCTCAATGAAGGATTTCAGAGAAGCATCCTTTGTACTAGGTATAAAGATCTACCGAGATAGATCAAAAGGACTGCTGGGCCTCTCCCAATCCCATTACATATATAAAATCTTGAAGAGATTTAATATGGAAGAATCCAAGAAAGGATTGCTTCCAATGAGAAATGGAATTGCACTCTCTAAGTCTATGGCCCATAAGACGCCTGAAGAGAGAAGCAATATGGCTCGAGTACCATATGCATCCGCAATAGGAAGCATAATGTATGGTATGTTATGTACTAGACCATACGTAGCGTACGCTTTAAGCGTTACAAGTCGCTACCAGTCTGATTCAGGAGAGCAGCACTGGATAGCCGTAAAGGCAATTCTGAAATACCTGAGAAGGACTACGGAATTGTTCTTGGTATACGGTGGAGGAGAATTGAAATGAGAGAATTTCACTTTTGATACCATAACTCAACCTACTTTAGGGATTTGATACCACAATTTTTTCTCCCGACACAGTTGATACCATAACTCAAATCAACTTGACACATTTGATACTTCCGTCAAATTGGAAACAGATTTGTCACGTGATTGTCACGTGGCTGTTAAAACTTTGTACATTTGATACCATAACTTATGTTGACTGATAATTTTACCCCATAACATTTTAGGTTACCAAAAAAGCCCCACATCTCCAAATTTAGTGACGATTTTAGTCCACATTGTTGCAAAATTTCCAAATTGACTCGAATAAGACCACGTGCTGACCAATTTAGAACTTTACACATTTGATACCATTACTTATGTTGACTGATAATTTTACCCCATAACATTTCAGGTTACCAAAAAAGCCCCACATCTCCAAATTTAGTGACGATTTTAGTCCACATTGTTGCCAAATTTCCAAATTGACTCGAATAAGACCACATGCTGACCAATTTAGAAAATTTTACTTATTTTATTTAAATAACTAATTTAATTTATAAACAATATTAATAAATTAAATTATACATTAACATACCAAAATTAAGAAAATATATTCTTTTTAAATATTAAATTTATATAATAGAATTAATATATTTAATATTTATTAAAATAATAAATTATATAATTTAAAACTATTTAATATTTAATAAAATATTAAATAATAAATAATTTTAATTTAAAAAAAAATCCCGACCCCACCCACCACCTCCCCAGCCTTCCCCCCGATTCCCAGGCCGCTGGCGGCCTGGGTCTTCTGTCCCAGGCCACCGCCGGCCTGGGTTCTTCGATCCTAGGCCACTGGGTCCCAGGCCGGCGGTGGCCTGGGACAGAAGACCCAGGCCTGCGGCGGCCTGGGAATCTGGGGGTTGGGGGAGGGGTGGGTTGGGTTGGGTGGGATGGGGATTTTTTTATTAAATTATAATTATTTATTATTTAATATTTTAATAAATATTAAATAGTTTTTAATTATATAATTAATTATTTTAATAAATATTAAATATACTAATTCTATTATATAAATTTTATTTTTAAAATGAATATGTTTTCTTAATTTTGGTGATAGCTATGTTAATGTATTATTTAATTTATTAATATTGTTTATAAATTAAATTAGTTATTTAAATAAAATAAGTAAAATTTTTTAAATTGGTCAGCACGTGGTCTTATTCGAGTCAATTTGGAAATTCGGCAACAATGTGGACTAAAATCGTCACTAAATTTGGAGATGTGGGGCTTTTTTGGTAACCTGAAATGTTATGGGGTAAAATTATCAGTCAACATAAGTAATGGTATCAAATGTGTAAAGTTCTAAATTGGTCAGCACGTGGTCTTATTCGAGTCAATTTGGAAATTTTGCAACAATGTGGACTAAAATCGTCACTAAATTTAGAGATGTGGGGCTTTTTTGGTAATCTGAAATGTTATGGGGTAAAATTATCAGTCAACATAAGTTATGGTATCAAATGTGCAAAGTTTTAACGGCCACGTGACAATCACGTGACAATTCCGTTTCCAATTTAACGGAAGTATCAAATGTGTCAAGTTGATTTGAGTTATGGTATCAAATGTGTCGGGAGAAAAAGTTGTGGTATCAAATCCCTAAAGTAGGTTGAGTTATGGTATCAAAAGTGAAATTCTCTCGAATTGAAATGGGAAGGCTATACAGACTCGAGCTTCCAATGTGATGTAGACGACTTCAATTCGACATCTGGATACATGTTCTGCCTCAATGGTGGTGCGGTTAGCTGGAAGAGCTCCAAGCAAGACACTACCGCAGATTCAACCACCGAAGCAGAATACATTGCCGCGTGTGATGCAACAAAGGAAGATGTTTGGATGAGGAACTTCATCCAGGAATTGGATGTGATACCTAGCATCGCTGAGCCCATTACTATCTTCTGCGATAATATTGGGGCAATCGCGCAAGCAAAAGAGCCGAGATCTCATCAGAAATCCAAGCACGTACAAAGACGATACCACGTGATAAGAGGTATCATTGGTAGAGGAGACATTAAGATGGAACGTGTCGACTTAAAAGAAGATACAACGGACTCGCTAACGAAGCCTCTGGCTCAAAAGGCATTTGAGAAACATCTGTTTAAGATGGGACTCAAGAACATAAAAGACTGGCTTTAGGACAACTGGGAGATTGATAGAAATAGTGTCCTGCAAGCCAGCTGTATGGCTAGCATTTATTGTAATAAATAAGGAACTATTCAATTTCGAATAATAAATGCACTTTAATAAATGGTCATATTTATATTATGTAATAAATATCTACGCATAAGGATAGAAGTCCTTAGATCACAGGGCTATGGGACAACCCGTGGACTGATCTCCAAGGCCATGATCTGGAACATATTTAAGAGTCGTAGAATCCAATCGAGATAGGACATCGTTGGATTCGGTTAGACTCTCACTGTTGTGTATACTTCGATGAATTGGAGAACGATGGGGTCCACGAGCATGGCTGGGATAGTCGATACACATAATTGTGATCTTACTCAAATTCGTATGATGATCAAGGTTGGATAGCGAATAACTGAAACACAATTATAAGTGGAGAAGATCAATTACAAATATATTCCGAATGTAGGTGTACAGATTACAAGTAATGAGGGTCCTATTTGAGCATTATAGGATGCCGTACAAGCTAAAGGATGAATACATATAGAATAACCTAAACTAACTTTCCAAGATTGGTCCGAGCAGGAGCTTCGAGTAGGGAGCACCTGGGAAAGCGTGTCTGGCATCATAAATGATTGTGGTATTTATAGTTGAAATGGTGAGCCAGCTGATCCATCCGCAGGGATATATTTCTCGGCCCAAAGGACTGGGCCTGAGGTTGGCCCAACAGTAACCTTCGACCATGAGCTCTCTCTGATAGATCGAACCTGATAAACTGGGACTTGCGGTCGATTCTAGGTCTCCAAGGTCGGGATTCATGACCTTCGTTCCTATCTGGGCTTCTGAATGAAGAGTCCAAAATATTCCTCATCAATACTCCCCCACTTCTCGAGCGCAAAGTGAACGAACCAATTATGGTGTGTTTCGGATATGCCTCGTTAGAAACCTAATTCAGAAAAACCCATTGGGATAAAAACCGAATCAGGGAAAAAGAGTGCATATCTAGGAAACAATACAATGATTCTGTTGTGATGATATACGTTTTGTTGTTAATAATCTTTGTCTGGTTTTGCGTCGATCTTAATTAATGTGTCCTTCTATAATGGTTGCCAAGATTTATTCCTTATTAATACCCCCCCCCCCTTCTCCGAGCGTGGGGTAAAGTAAAGGATCGGAGAAGTAAACAAACATCGCGACAGAAGAGGCATGTCTTCTCCTGTGTTGGTCTATGGCCCATATTTCCAAAGAGTATAGGGGTCTATCATGCAATTATCGGGAAGATAAATTTGAAATTACCCTGAGGGAGTTCAACCGTCGCGGTTATCTAGGGTACGGTTTGCAATTTACCTTTTTAACCTTATATATATATATATATATATATATATATATATATATTGATTTGTCGAAAATTATCTATGAAGCAAATTTCTTCCTAAGATCGGAGCATAAAGATCGAACGAGCTTTCATAACTGCTTTTGCTATAATGTCTAGTTCGAGAAGCTTGAGGGGCAAAGGTAAAGGTGCAGAAGATCAAGAATCCGATCCTGACTTGAGGCTTATTGATGATTTTGAGGAAGGGGAAATTCATCCCGATCATGAAGGTGCTGATCAGGTTGAAGATCTTGAGGAAAACGTGTTCGAGAAACATAGCATTGGCGATAATGACTTTGTCAGGATATACAAGTCTGAAGGACCTTCTAGAACAGTCGGTCACAATAGGGCCGAACTTGGCGCCGATCAAACTTCCTGCACTTTCGGCAAGGATGACCGCGCTTATTTGGAGGAAGACTTCAGGAAATTCCTCCCTTAGGGTTTTTCGATCGGGATCCCTTCTTATCGTCAACGTGCAACCGATCCTCCAGCTGGGTGTCAGGCCTTTTATGAAAAAAAAATTCTCATGGATTGCGCATTCCGTTTATTCCCTTGATCAGGAGTATTTTGACGTCTTTTTCACTTTCCCCTGCTCAGGTTCTTCCGAGCTCTATTGCATATATCGTAGCGTTTAGCGTTCTTATGGAAGCCAAAAGGGAAGAGGCTTATTTTTGGAATTTTTGGCAAATATTCCAAGTGGATATGTCTAAGAGTTCCAACGTGGGGTTCATATATTTTTCACAACGGTCGAATCGGCCTATGCTTTCGAGTGTGGCTATGGATAAAACAAAAGCCTGGAAAAGATCTTCTTTGTGAAAGATCCCAACATTCCCGTCTTTGAAAACTAGACCATATCGATGGGATGGCGTAGGGTCCTGGGTATATGGTCGTCGGAGAATTAAGGAAAAGATCAGGCATCATTTTTTCGACGAACTTTTGGAATAGCTGCAGTCCGATCCCTATCAGACCATGCTCCTTGTCCAAGAAGGGGTTTTGAGGATGGCAGGTCTAAGTAAATGTGATTATCCTGCTCCGATGGTCGAATTTTCACTTCCTTTGTCAAATCAATCCCTTGGCGGATCTGTTCGATCGATCGGAAATGTGTCTGAACCGGCCACTTTATCTCATGTACCACTTACTTTACGTACGCTATCATCCTTTTGTATTTTAATGCGTGATTGATTGTGTTTTCTTGCTTAGCTTTCTATGTACATCGCATTTTCTTTCCAGATCAAACCGTTGAGAAGTTCCGCCTGTCTATCGCTAGGTCGATAGTGACTGCTACTTCCAGGAACGCACAAAACCAACCCCAGCAAGAGAAGAAAAACAACCCGGAACGGAGAATGGAATTTGGTCGTTGATCTGATCGATATGCCAACAATATTTCAACTTTTGAGAGGGGTCGGCGGCACGAGTTCATCGAATCCCGCGGTAGCGGGCCCTCTACCTAGCATGTTATCGATCGACACTTCTAATCCCTCATCCGCTGGTTACAGTCAATACTCATGGAATCGTATTTTGGGCATACAAGAACATGAGGAGCGTATGGCTCGAAAACGGAATGCTGATCACCCAGGGCCTTCGAGGAGGATAAAACCGTTCGGCAGGAGTTCCAATTTGGTTCCCTGTCGACCAGGCAGATCGGACCAAATGGTGAAAATGAGTTTGATATCCGGAAGAAGGAACCATTTTGTCCGATCTCGGACCAAATGGTGAAAATGAGTTTGATAAAACTACAAGAATTTTTATGGCCGGACGGTTCAAAGGAGATCTGCTTCACCATACTGTCAAAAGTGACTTCGAAATCCTGAGTAACTTTTCCCGAACATATCAGGAGGTAATAATTGTTGAAGTTTACTTCATCTCTCTTAATCCTTAACTAATCTGCTGACACAATCTCCCTTTTATAGGCTGGGGATTACTTCGCACTTCAGACTTATCATTTGTCGTTGGTGGAGCAAGAGTCACAAGAGGCTCATGACGCGATCGTGCAGACTTTGGCCGAGAATAGAACGCTTCGAGCATAATTAGATGACGTTACAAGTAAATTAACAGACAATCGCCGTGAATTGTCTAAAGCCAAGAAGGAATTAGAGAGCACCAAGAAAAAACATACCCCATCCGTGGAGGAAGATTTGGTATCGATAGTTGAGGAGAAATGTGCCCTCGAGGAGGAACTTAAGAAGGTTAAGATTGAGCTCGAACATGCCAAGCAAGATTCCGAGCGTGCATATTCCCAGGGACAGGAAGAGGCTGTAATTCCAGCCATACGAGAGTTTCTGAAGTCCCCTGTTCTTGATCTCAACTTCTTCAAGATGTCTCTTGAAGAATGTTTCCTTCGAGATTGTTTGGAGTAATTTCTTAGGGGTTGTTTCCCGCTGCTTCGACTTGGGTAAACGTGCGAACTGATCAGCAGGGTAGCGGTAGCTAGAATGCTGGAAAAAGCACTATCAAGCTTTCGGGAGCTTACTTCTGTAATCCAAGCTGCATTCTTGGATGAAGGGTAGACGCGGAACTAGCCTTATTTATCTCTGCTAATTACCCGAAGACCCTTAGCGTAGGATTTATCATTTGTAATAGGATAGCACTGGATGTAAATTTCCACTTTAGTTCGAATTTCCTTATTGTAACATCCTTATTGTAATAAAGAAATCTCTTGTAACTTGTTTGAAAACTTATGAATGGAAAATTTACTTATATACTAATGTCCTTATATTTGTTTTTGTTTTTGCTTCTCTTGTTCGTATATTGATCTTTTGGCTGGATAATCGAACTCCAATTTTATGATAACAAATCTTTCACTAATTATCGAACTCGTCTTGCTGCTTAATAAGAATAATCGATAATCATTTTTGCTTTGATATTCTTCACAGATTTCGAACATTTCAAAGTACAACTTAATTATTGGCAGAATTGGAAATTTTTTCGATAACCCATTTTATCACTTCAATCCAAGGGACATAGCGACGGCTTTCACCCTTGGTCGATTTCGAGGGTCTTAGAAACAACTTTCACCCATTTATTATATCGACCTAAGGGGCATAGCAACGGCTTTCACCCTTAGTCAATTTCGACGGTCTTAGCAACAACTTTCACCCATTTATTATTTCGATCTAAGGGGCATAGCAACGGCTTTCACCCTTAGTCGATTTCGAGGGTCTTAGCAACAGCTCTCACCCATTTATTATTTCGATCTATGGGGCATAGCAACAGCTTTCACCCTTAGTCGATTTCGAGGGTCTTAGCAACAACTTTCACCCATTTCTTATTATTTTGATCTAAGGGGCATAGTAACGGCTTTCACCATTAGTCGATTTCGAGGGTCTTAGCTACAGCTTTCACCCATTTATTATTTCGATCTAAGGGGCATAGCAACGACTTTCACCCTTAGTCGATTTCGAGGGTCTTAGCAACAACTTTCACCCATTTCTTATTATTTCGATCTATGGGGCATAGCAACGGCTTTCACCCTTAGTCTATTTCGAGGGTCATCAACCATTTCGCTGATCCAATGGGCATAGCAACGGCTTTCACCCTTGGTCAATTTTTCTTCGAGGGTCTTAGCAACAGCTTTCACCCTTAATCGATATTTGATTGACATGCATAGAGGTTGGTCATAACCTTAGAATATTTCACGATCGTATAATGAATTGATAATATATCTGGCGAATAAGACTTTTTTCATTGAATAGATAATTTTCTATAACACGAGATAAAAAGAAACAGAACAAGATAATAGAATAGTAGATAGGCTAGAAATCGCTAAATAGTCTTCATTTTCCATTATATCTTCTCAAATTAACGGCGTTCCAAGCTCGAGGCAGGACTTCTCCATTCGGATAAGTACGTAAGGTCCATCCGAATTAGGCTGAAGTTTTTCGACATGCTTCGAGACTTCTACCTTTTTAAGCACTAGATCCCCAACATTAAAGGTTTTGGATTCTAACTTTCTGATTGTAGGCCTTTCCATGTTGGACTTTGCAGCTTGAATTTTTAATTTAGCACGATCCCCTTGTTGTCGGCATTATCGACCTCCGTTTCCCTCAATGATTGATTTTTTTCGGAGTCAAAAAATTGAACCTTGGGAGAAGCTATAAGATTTTCAACGGGAAAAACAGCTTCCGAACCGTAAACCAAACTGAAAGGAGTTTCTCCCGTGGCAGCTTTCACAGTCGTCCTATTAGCCCATAAAACTCCTGGAAGTTCATCGAGCCATTTGCCTTTTGCATCAGATAAACGCTTTTCCAGGGATTGAACGATTTCTCTATTTACAACTTCTGTTTACCCGTTAGCCTGCGGGTGCCCTACTGATGCAAAATTCTGTTGTAATTCGAACCTCTCACACCAATCCATGATTTTCTTGCCGGCGAACTGTGTTCCGTTGTCGGAGATCAAAAACCTAGGAATCCCGAATCTGCAGATAATATTCTTTCATAGGAAATTTATAACTTGAAACTGAGTGATCTTAGCTAGAGCAACGCATTCGACCCATTTACTAAAATATTCTACAGCAACCAACGCATAGTTCTTTTTGGCCCTGGCAGTCGGGAAAGGACCGACAATGTCAATGCCCCACTTGTCAAATGGCCAACAGATTGGAATAGAGTGCATTTGTTCGGCCGGCTGGTGGATCAAATTCGAATGGATTTGACAATGGTGTTGGTCCCAAGTGGTCAGATGAGGTCTAGAGGGGGGGGGGGTGAATAGTCCTCTGAAAATTTTTTAGACTTAAAAACTTTTCAGTCTTCTGTCAGCAGACTAAGCTTATGAAGAACAGTAAGCTGACTATGCTGATTGTGAACAAATCTTGAACAGCAGAGTGACCACTCTTCTTATAATGACTTAGCTGATTTCAGCAAAAATCAGTTTTACTAGAGTATACTTGCAGCGGATATTTGAAAGTGTTTTTCACAAGTAGACTAAGTCCTTTAAAAGATTTTATCCCCAGTTTAAAACTCCTTTAAAATCATTCAAAATAATTCAAAGTGTAAACTTATGCAATTTTGAAATATGCAAGAAAACATAAATGCAAAATTAACACAAAGAATTTTTATAGTGGTTATATGGATAAAAATCCTTTAGTCCACTCTTCCAAATCACTTCGATTCTGGGTTATACTATAAACACACAGTTTACAATATTTCTCCACTTATACCTAAACAACAAATGAAAAGGCTATAAGCTCACAATAGGAAATCACTCACAAAGACGGATTTAATCTTCGCACAACACTCAGCTAATACAAATTCACTCAGAATGTATTTTCTATTTGGCTTCAACTGGGTTTCTGTCAACAGATGACTTCCACTAGACGAGTGTGCTGTTCGAGCTTCTTGAGACTTAGAAAATTTTTTGCTTCAAAAACGAAATCTCAGAATGTTGTTGTGTGTCTCTCTCTTCGAAATCAGCTCTATTTATACTTGGATTTGAAAATATGACCGTTGAAGAAAATCAAACTTCAAATCCATAGCCTTAGCCCAATTTCAGAATGGCTCCCTGCTACAGTACTTTTTCTGCTGTACTTTCCTTTAGCTGCATTAAATGCACTCTGCTGATCCGAGAATATTCTTCAATCATTTGCCATTACTACCCTTCTCTTGCAGCATTTAATACACCAAGTGCATTTATTACCGTTGGACTAATCACTTGATCTCTTCTACTCTGCTGATCGAGGCAGCTCTGCTGATAGATACTCTGCTGATCAAATACTGAGCTAATCTGATTTGAGTCAGCTGATGGTCTACCCTTCTGATTGCTGTTTCAGCATGAGATCAGTAGTCTTCTGGGCTTTGAGCTTTGAACTCTTCTGATGTCTTCTTTTACTCGGTCAAAATTCTTCTAAGGGAACTAAGCTTTCCATACTTAGCTGATTTTGACGTTTTGGAAATCATCAAAACCTTCCCTTATCTTCTTATCTTCTTTGCACTTCATCTTCATCTTCATCCAACAATTTCCCCCTTTTTGATGATGACAAAACTTCAGTTAAGTACCTGTACCTAAACTAAAGTTTTGATCCTCAATAATTTCTGAGATAGAAATAGTCTGTTGGAATCAAACTTGAAATTTTATAGATTTGAAAAGATTGCATATTACAAGTTTAATCAGATAAGACGGGCAAAAAAAAAAATTACAAGGATTATCAAGCATAAGTAACCTAGACTAAACTAGTCTTCTGTCTTGTCTTCTTGCTTGTCCTTTTCATCATCTTCAGGCTTGGAAGTTTTAGCTTCTAAGTCCTTAAAGAACTTTTGTTTCAACAGCTCCATCTTCTTTTGTTTAGCATCAAGGTTAAGTTGTTCTTCAGCTGAGTCCTTGGCAGCAGCAATCTCTTTGTCAGTTTTTGCTGTTTCCTTAGGAGTTTCTTCAGCTTCAGTTTTATCAGCTTCTTCTGCATTTGACTGATCTACTGGTCTGCTGTTTAATTCATTTTCTTCATCAGCATTCTCATCTTCCGCAGATTCCCCCAGTACTTCAGTGTCTTCAAATCTGTCTTCTTTTTCACTAAGTACCCTAACTTCCCCCTTTTTGTCATCATCAGCAGGGTTGATTGGATATTTAGGTAAGACTGGTGTGATTTGAAGTGATTCACACAGAAGTTTGATGTTTTCTTCCATGGCATCCATTTGAGCTTGTTGTCTAAGCTGATTGGCCTCAAATGCCTCCATTCTATTTAGAACAACTTCTCCTTGGTCACCTAACTGAATTTGAGTTGCCAGAACCATATCAGTAGATGCCTTGAAGTCCTTCATCATATTTTGCAGAGTTTCATCCTCAGCTTGAATAGCCATTTCAACTGTTTCAGTAATCTCCCTCCAACCAGCGGCTGTACTTTGAGTTCTTACTCTAATAACATCCATGTCTTGTCTGATAGCTTCCACATTATGAGTTATATCTTCTATCAGCAAAGTAGGAACAATAGCAGCTTGTTGTGTTGGTTTACTTAAAGCAGTCAAAAGGTTAGCAGTGATCTTTTCTTCCAGTCCCTTCATAGAACTTGAAATTATCTGTTGAATAGAATCCAACAGACTTGGCTGTAAAGAATGAGAAGAAATATCAGTTGGAGTAGGAGGTAAGGCAGGAGTTGCCTTCTCAGTAATCTGTTCTGCTGCTTGAGTTGTCTCTTTTGTAATCTGATCTGCTGGACCAGAAGCAGTCTCTTCTTCTTTGGTCTCATCAGCTTGACTAGGAGTGCTTTCCTTCTCCTTAGTTTGATCATTTTGCTCGGCAGTAACCTGCTTTTCTTTAATATGATCAGCTTGATTTGGAGTGATTTCCTCTTCCTTTGCTTGATCAGCTGGTTCAGATTTGTCATCTTTTTCTTTGGTTTGATCAGCAGGATCAGAATTTCCTTCTTTTTCTTTAGTCTTATCATCAGGAGCAGATGTGCCTTCTTTTTCCTTATTCTGATCAGCAGGTGGTTGAACCTTCTTAACAGATACAATAGTACGCATCAAACCTGCATTATCCACAATAGACCTGTGAGTGATCCATGTTAAATCATCAAGAGGAACAAATGGGGAGATTGGATCCTCAGGTAACTCTTCATATGGCCTAATAGTAGGTCCATAGACAATCTGCTTCAGACTTGGAAGGGGAATCATGGAGCTTGGTTGTCCCCTCATCTTCCTAGTCTTTCTGGCCCATGTTTCCATTGTTTGTGAAACTGCCAGCTTGATTGATCTTTCCTTGAGGTCTTCATCTTCAGCAAACTCCTCAGGAACAGATTCATAAATCTTCTTTGCCTCAGCCTTTACAACTTGACTGATTCTCAGTCTCAATTTGTCCAGAAAGAATTATGAGTCTAGTGCTTGAGTAAGAGAACCTGTCTCAAGCCACTTTAGCACCCAAGCTTCTTCATCAGCAAAGGGCTTCCAACTTGCAATTTGATCTTTGCTCTTTGTCAGACGATAGTCTCTCCATCTGTTATATCTGATCATCTCTTTATTGAACATCGTCAGACGAGTGATCTTTGCATTTTCAGCATCCAACCTTTTAATAAACTCTTCAAAAGCATCAGGGTCATCTCTGACAATCTCCAATGCCAGTTTGGCCTCTTCTCTTCTTTTAGATTGTATTGCTGGAGTAGGCATAACTGGTTTAGGCTTGGTGGGATCTCTCTGTTCACCAATTACAATGCCACCAGTATGCTTTGGACCATGTGAGTCTTTAGTGCTTGCTTCGATAGCAGCAGCCAACTCTGCTGCCTCAACAACATCCCTTTGTTCTTGAGTCATTTTACTGGCCTCTTCTTCCAGTCTCTTGAGCTCAAGGGCCTTAAGGCGATCTTCTTCTGCCTTTTCTTCAGCTTTCCTTTGTCTTTCTGCCTCATCTAGTTTCTTCTTTTCAGCAGCAGTGACATAAGGAATTGTAACCTTACCAGTCCTTAACTTCTTAGTTTCAGGACTTTCAACAGTTTGAAGTGGAGTGGCAGCAACGGGAGTAGGATGCAAAAGGAGTACCTCTCCTTCACTTGTTGTGCCAGTCTGCTGTTCTTTTCCACTTTCAGCAGACACTCCAACAGGTGAGTCTAAAGCAGACTCAGCAGCAGGTTCTTCAATGATGATCGGTCTCTTTGCTGTTGCTGGTGTTTTCCTCACTGTTTCGGTTGATTCTTCAGAGAATGTAACTTCTCTTTTTGCTTTAGACTTGGCAATTCTTTTTGAAGGTTCAGGTTTAGGAGGTCCTTTTGCAGAACTCCTTGTTCTCATTCTTTTTTTGGATTGAATAGGAACAGCTTCTTCAGATTCTGTTCTCTCTGGAGATGATCCAGTCTCCATCTTTTCAATCTCATCAGTGAAGTCATCTATTACCTTTTCAGGTATCACAATATCAGGCTGTGATGATCCAGCTTCAACAGTGGTGGTTACTGTTTGATCAGCAGACTTACTGGTCTGACCAGTCTTCTTTCCCTTCTTTGCAGGGACTTTGGCAGCCTTGGTAGAAGCCTTTCTTTTAGAAGTTCCCATACTTCTAACTGGCTCATACAGTTTGAATTCTTTGCTACCATGGATAGTCTTTCCATCTCACATTGGACATCCTAGGCTCAAGAACAGATGACTTAGCAGAATACCATACTTGACCTTCTTATCACACAAAAGATCAAATACATGAGCTGCCCAGTTGATTTTCAAGCCATAGTAGATGCATATCATGGTGTAATACCTCCTTCTAGGTAAACCATCTAAAGAACTTGTACTGCAGTCCAGTACCTTCGCAATGATGTCAGCGAACCTCTGATACTCATCTTTCAATTGAGTCTTCATCAGAGTTCCTGTCATCTCCTCCTCTTCCTTAGCACAAATTGCCCAAAAATCCTCTTCTTTTTCAGACCCAAGGTCTGTCACGTCTCCTCCTTCATTCGTCAGCCCATATACTTCACTTAGTACAGCAGCAGAGATACAAATCTTCTTTCCTCCAACAGTTGCAGTCATAGTAGTCCTTTCAGGGTTGAACTTTCTTGTTCTGTAGAAATCGTCAACATCTTCAAGGTACACACGCTCCTCATGAGCTTCCAGAATGGGTACTAGGGATGCTTCCTTGATCTACTTCATGATTTCCCTCATCATATCAGTACCAGACAAGAAGAATTTGTCGTAGCTTAGATATCTTCCTTCAATAACTTCCATTTTGTGACTAAGTGATGAAAATCTGCAGAAAAAAGAGAGCTAGAGAACAGAGAGCTTAGAGAGTTAGAGAATTTAGGAATTTTGTGTGTGTGTGAGACGACTACTCTGTTCAGATCGGATTTTATACGTTTCCTTAGGTTTTGGTTATCGTGATTAATCTGATACGTAAGATTGATCTGACAGTTTGAAATCGTGCGGGTGAGAATTGCGGAATTCAAATTTATTATTTTAATGTCAGACGGGCGGGAAACTCAATCGACACTGATATGTTACTTATAAAAGCGTGTTTCTAAAGATATGATTTATAACCATGCTTATATAATGTATCAGATGAGTAGAGTTTTACTTATCTGACAGACGAGTGATCTGTTATCTGTTATTACTAGAGAAAGCCAATAGCTAGTAATCTTCCTCTGCTGTTTGTCAATCCAGCAAGATAATTTAATCTTCATTCTTCAAGAATGAAGAACAGATCTTCTGATAACATAACTTCAACTAACTGTCATCAACAAATTTCATCTTTTAATCAGAAGTACCGCTAGTCTTACACGTTCCCCCTGACTTTAAGAATTCATAAGTTAACTAGTCTGTTGAGAGTTAATCCTTGAATATGATAACGGATGACTGTGCTGATGAACTTCAGTCTTCTGATAAGTTCCCCCTCAGCTTATGCATCCAAATTAAGTAGTTCTAGCTCAGCTCTTAGAGTTGAGAACCTTACTTCACTTAAAGGTTTAGTGAAAATATCAGCAATCTGATTGTCAGCATGAACATACTCAATCATAACATTTCCTTTTTCCACATGATCTCTAATGAAGTGATGCTTGATCTCAATATGCTTAGTCCTTGAATGACTTGTAGTGTTCTGAGTAAGAGATATTGCACTTGTATTATCACAGTAGATTGTAATTCCACTGATTATGATATTGTAGTCTTCTAGTTGATGCTTCAACCAAAGTATCTGTGCACAGCAAGCTCCAACAGCTATATATTCAGCTTGAGCAGTAGATATAGAGACTGAAGTCTGTTTCTTACTCATCCATGAGATCAGACGACTACCCAAAAATTGACAAGCACCTGTTGTGCTTTTCCTATCAATTTTGCAGCCAGCAAGGTCTGAATCTGAATATCCAATAAGCTCAAATCCAGATTCTCTAGGATACCAAAATCCCAATTCTTGAGTGCCCTTAATATATTTCAGTATTCTCTTGGCAGCTAAGAGATGAGATTCCTTGGGATTTGATTGAAATCTTGCACAAACCCCGACAGAGTACATGATATCAGGTCTGCTTGCTGTTAGATATAACAGTGACCCAATAATGCCTCTGTATTTGGTTATGTCCACTGATTTGCCATCTTCATCTTCATCCAAACGAAGACTAGTAGACATAAGAACAGTAGCAGTAGAGCTAGTTTCCATACCAAATTTCTTAAACAGATCTCTTGTGTATTTTGCTTGGTTGATGAATATTCCATCAGGCAACTGCCTAACTTGCAAACCAAGAAAATAATTGAGTTCACCCATCATGCTCATTTCAAACTTATTCTACATGAGCTTGGAGAACTTGTCACACATCTGTTGGTTAGTTGAACCAAAAATAATATCGTCTACATATATTTGCACAATTAATATATGATTTTCCCATTCAATTGTGAACAAAGTCTTGTCTACCTTACCTTTACGAAATCCTTTAATTAAAAGAAAATCAGATAGGGTATCATACCATGCTCTTGGAGCCTGTTTCAGTTCATAGAGGGCTTTCTTTAGACGATACACCTTGTCTTCTTGTTGATAGGCTTCAAATCCAGGTGGTTGTTCAACATACACTTCTTCTTGCAATTCTCCATTGAGAAAAGCTGAATTCACATCCATATGATAGACAGTGAAGTTCTTGTAAGCAGCATAGGCAAGAAACAGTCCGATTGCTGCAAGGTTTGCTACTGGTGCAAATGTTTCATCAAAGTCAATTCCTTCTTCTTGACAATAACCCTTGGCCACTAATCTTGCTTTATTTCTGGTGACAATACCATCTTCATTCATTTTATTCCTGAAAATCCATTTAGTGGCAATTACTCTTTGATGACTTGGTCTAGGAACTAAGTACCAGACTTCATTCCTTTCAAATTGATTTAACTCTTCTTGCATAGCTTCAATCCAGAAGGAATCACTGAGAGCTTCTTCAATTTGTTTATGCTCTATTTTAGATAGAAAACTAGCAAACATAGCATCTTGTGCAGCAGCTCTTCTTGTTTTCACTCTGTCCAAAGGTTCACCAATCACCAACTCTGGTGGGTGATTTTTGAGCCATCTAAGATCAGGTTGCAGGTCTGGATGTTGTCCTCTGTTTTGATCTTGCAACACTACTGTTGGAGATTCAGTAGTAGTATGTTGAACAGTCCTTGTCTGTTGAACAATCTCTGGTCTGTTAGCTATTTGCAACTCGTCTGTTAGACAATCAGCACTGTGATTTTGAACAGCATTTGAGTTAGCAGCTGAATTGAGATTTGGTAGTATGATGGGAACATATTCTTCATTCTTTCCAACAACCAACTTCTGTAAATCAGTAGACAGATCTTGATTAGTGTTTTGATTCATTTCAGAAGATTGACTTGGCTCATCAAATACTACATGGATAGATTCTTCTATTAGCAATGTTCTTTTGTTAAAAACTCTATAGGCCTTACTGACAGTAGAGTATCCTACAAAAATAGCTTCATCAGCCTTCTCTGCAAATGCAGTAAGGTGATTTTTCCCATTATTTAACACGAAGCATTTACAACCAAAAATTTTAAAGTAATGAATGTTTGGCTTCATGTTGTTCCAAACTTCATATGGAGTCTTGTTCTGATTCTTGTTGATCATGCATCTGTTCTGGGTAAAGCAGGTTGTATTTGTGGTTTCTGCCCAAAATCTTTGTGGCAGCTTAGCTTCAGCTATCATGGTTCTGACAGCTTCCTTCAGTGTTCTGTTTCTCCTTTCAGGAACACCGTTCTGTTGAGGGGTTCTAGCAGCTGAATACTCGTGATGTATTCCTTTGATGTTGCAATACTCTTCAACAGTAGAGTTTGTGAACTCTGTCCCTCTATCTGATCTGATCTTCAATATCTTTATGCTTTTCACATTCTGGATCAGTTCCATCAGATTAGTAAGATGTTCCTTGGTTTCACTTTTCTTTTTCATGAATATCACCCAAGTATATCTTGAATAGTCATCCACAACAGCTAGGCAGTATTTCTTTCCACCATTGCTGACTGGATCAATGGGTCCAAATAAGTCCATGTGTAGCAGCTCCAATATTCTTTCAGAAGATTGGTGCTTCTTGCTTTTGAAAGATGACTTGATTTGTTTCCCTTTCTGACATGCGTCACAGAGCTTATCTTTGCTCATGACTGTTTTTGGAATCCCTTCTACCAGATCATTCTTTATCAATCTGTTTATGGTCTTGAAGTTAAAATGATTCATCCTTTTGTGCCACATCCAACTGACTTGACTTGGTGTTGATGCCACCAAACAAATATTTGAATTCTTGTCAGCAGAACTCCAGTCGACTATGTAGACATTTCGTTGTCGTCTTCCAGATAAAATTACCTTCTTTGTACCAATCTGTTCAACATAGCACTTATCTGTTGAGAAGATGACTGAATATCCTTTGTCACAAAATTGACTTATGCTCAGCAGGTTGTACTTTAGGCCTTTAACATATGAGACGTCAGATATCTCTATGTTTCCTTTGATTACTCTTCCTTTAGCTACAATCTTGCCTTCTTTGCTGTCTCCAAAAGTAACCTTTGGACCATCCACAACAACGACATCAGTCAGCTCATGTATGTTTCCACACATGTGCCTTGAACAACCACTGTCCAAGTACCAAATCTTCTCTACTTTACTCCTACTCCTAATCCTAACCTACAAAACAAAAATAAAATTGTTTTAGGTACACTTATTGAGAGGGTCCTGAAGGATTAGTTTCACCTTTGACAACCCAAGATGTTGATGTCTTAGGCTTCTTAGGCTTCTGAGTTTTAACAGGAGCATGAACAGTTTTATCTTTATCATAGTTAGCAGATAACTCATGTTGATGATCAGTATGATAAGAATAATGTTCATAAGCAGGGTAAGGTGCATGATAAGCAGGGTATGCATGCATTGGATGAGCAGGGTAAGGTGCATAGTAACTTGGAAATTGAGGTGCATGATACATAGGAGGATATGCAGCCGGTTGCACATAATAAGACTCATTTACATACCAAGCATTTTGATTTTTCTTATTCTTATGCTTCTTTGGTTTACTAGATGCTTGCTCATTAACAGACGACTTAGTTTTACCACTAGTCTGATTCAGTTTAGCTTTATAAGCAAACTTCTTTGGACTCTGCTGTTTGGGCTTACTAGTCTGTTTTCCTACACTAGGCTCTTTGCTCTTTTTAGCCTTGGGAGATTTCTTCTCCTTTACCACTTTCTCAGGTGAAGCAGGTCTAGCAGTTTGAACATACTGAATGACCTTACTATTGTCAGCAGATATAAATTTCTCAGTATGGTTCAATTCTTGCTTATCCTGTTCTAAAGGCATCTTCTGTTTACTAGACATATGAGTGGATGCAACAGATGATTTCTCATGAGACTCAATAACTTTTTCAAGTTCCATGATTTTTCCTTTATAAACTTCACATTCAGCTTTCAGAGATTCATGTTCTTGCTCAAGCTGTTTATATTCAGCTGATTCTCTTGACTTTTCAGCTGTGAGTTTCAGTGAACTATTTTGCTCTTTTAGCAATATCATCTCTTCCTTAAGCTTTTTATATGCTTCAGCAATAGTAGTATTGTTAAGCATCATTTGTTCAAATGAATTAAATAATTCATTGTCAAGAGGAGTTACCTCATCCTCAGAGTCATCAGATTTCTTGGCCATCAGGCAAAGGAGGGTAGGTTTCTCTTCATCAGAAGATTCTTCATCAGATGTGTCTGAATCTGAATCAGACGAGTAGACATCAGTCAGCTTTTCTGCTTCAGCCATCATTGCCTTGCCTCTCTGATGCTTTCTTTCTTTTCTAATTCTTTTCTCTTCTTCAGTGTATTTTTCTGCTTTTGGATATGGGCAGTCTTTGATGAAGTGTCCCAATTTCTTGCAGTTATAACACATTAGTTTGGCTTTATAATCATCTTTATCTTGAGAAGAAAAGTTAGGTTTAGAAATAGAAGCATTGTTGTATTTGTTCTTCATTTTTCTCTTGTAGAACTTCTTGAAATTGTTCATCAGCAATGCTACATCTCCAGCTGTGTACTCCTATTTGTTGAGTAGTGTGGCTTCATCAGATAAGTCCACTTCTTTACTTCTCTGTGCTCGTCTTCTTGGGTTTTCCGCAGCAACTAAGGCAGTTGTGGGTCCTGAAGTTGAGGTTTCTTCAATTCCCATTCTAGGCAGTTTATACTCATAAACCTTGAGTACGGAGAAAAGTTCTGTAAGAGAGATCTTTCCCAAATCTCTTGATTATTCCATTGCTGTCACCTTCATGTTGAACTTAGGAGGTAAAGCCTTTAGTACTCTGACTGTAATTTCTTTGTTAGTGAAGGTTTTTCCCAACTTTAGAACTTCATTGAGTGTTCTGGTGAACCTGGTATCCATCTGATCAATGGTCTCTCCAGACTTCATTTTGAAGTTGTCCAACTTTTCAAGAGAATGGCGTCGTTTCCTTCGCTCATATCTCTGACTTTATCCCACATCTCCTTTGCAGTCTTGCAATATTTGACCTTGTCAAACGGATCATTATCCAGGGCTTTAGTCATGATAAATCTTCCGACTTTATCCAGATTAAATAACTTTATTTCTTCTGGAGTCATCTGATGAAGATCTTTCTCCACCACGGTATCAACTTCATTTATCTTTATCGTCTTGGGGAATCTGAATGGACCTTTTATGATACATGTGTACATGTTATCATTATAAGCAGCCAGAAAAATCTCCATTCTGATTTTCCAGTCTTCAAATGACATACCAGCAATGTGGGGAACATGGCTGATACAGTCCATTTTTCAAAAAGTTTTAATTTTTCAAAAAGATGCTCTTTTGAAAAAGTTTTGAAAACCTTCGAAAAACACTTTGATCAAGCTCGTTGATCAGGCAGCTGATTCTAACGAACCACCTGATCTGATACCACTTGTTGGTTCCAAGTGGTCAGATGAGGTCTAGAGGGGGAGGTGAATAGACCTCTGAAAATTTTTTAGACGTAAAAACTTTTCAATCTTCTGTCAGCAGAGTAAGCTTATGAAGAACAGTAAGCTGACTATGCTGATCGTGAACAAATCTTGAACCGCAGAGTGACCACTCTTCTTATAATGACTTAGCTGATTTCAGCAAAAATCAGTTTTACTAGAGTATACTTGCAGCGGATATTTGAAAGTGTTTTTCACAAGTAGACTAAGTCCTTTAAAAGATTTTATCCCCAGTTTAAAACTCCTTTAAAATCATTCAAAATAATTCAAAGTGTAAACTTATGCAATTTTGAAATATGCAAGAAAACTTAAATGCAAAATTAACACAAAGAATTTTTATAGTGGTTATATGGATAATAATCATTTAGTCCACTCTTCCAGATCACTTAGATTCTGGGTTATACTATAAACACACAGTTTACAATATTTCTCCACTTATACCTAAACAACAAATGAAAAGGCTTTAAGCTCACAATAGGAAATCACTCAGAAAACCTATCCTCTGAAGTTAAATCACTCACAAAGACGGATTTAATCTTCGCACAACACTCAGCTAATACAAATTCACTCAGAATGTATTTTCTATTTGGCTTCAACTGGATTTCTGTCAACAGATGACTTCCACCAGACGAGTGAGCTGTTCGAGCTTCTTGGGACTTAGAAAAATTTCTGCTTCAAAAACGAAATCTCAGAATGTTGTTGTGTGTCTCTCTCTTCGAAATCAACTGTATTTATACTTGGATTTGAAAATATGACCGTTGAAAAAAATCAAACTTCAAATCCATAGCCTTAGCCCAATTTTAGAACGGCTCCCTACTACAGTACTTTTTCTGCTGTACTTTCCTGTAGCTGCATTAAATGCACCTTGCTGATCCGAGAATATTCTTCAATCATTTGCCATTACTACCCTTCTCTTGCAGCATTTATTACACCAAGTGCATTTATTACCGTTGGACTAATCTCTTGATCTCTTCTACTCTGCTGATCGAGGCAGCTCTGCTAATAGATACTCTGCTGATCAAATACTGAACTAATCTGATCTGAGTCAGCTGATGGTCTACCATTCTGATTGTTGTTTCAGCATGAGATCAGTAGTCTTCTGGGCTTTGAACTTTGAACTCTTCTGATGTCTTCTTTTACTCGTTCAAAATTCTTCTAAGGGAACTAAGCTTTCCATACTTAGCTGATTTTGACGTTTTGGAAATCATCAAAACCTTCCCTTATCTTCTTATTTTCTTTGCACTTCATCTTCATCTTCATCCAACAATATGGTGACATTTCTTCACATAATCAACTGAGTTAGAAATAAGAGTGGGCCAATAATATCCCGCCCTTGAGCATTTTAAAGCCAATGCTCGAGCGCCACAGTGACTCCCTGCTTCACCCTCATGAACTTCTTTCAGAATTATATTATACTGGTCTTCGAAAATACACTTCAATAAGATACCAGAGGAGGACCGCTTATAGAGTTGATCATCAATTAAGGTAAAAGACGGGACTCGGTACTTAATTCTTCGGGCTTCATTAGTACTTTTAGGTAGTTTTCCTTCCTTTAGATAACTGATGAAAGGATCGATCCACGAGATCTTTTGCTCATCGATTTCCATGACATCGATGCAAGAAGCGGCATCTAGATCGATGGCAGATGCGTTTGATAATAACCACGTATTACCCTTTCATTCTTTCCATCTGCAATACCCGTGAACTTTGATAGCATATCTGCCCATTGATTTTCTTCTCTTGGAACAGGCTGAATTTCAAACATTTCGAACTTTGAGATCAGATTCTTTGCTTTGTTCAAATATTTGATCATATTGAATTCTTTGGCCTCATAAATTCCTTTTACCTGTCTATGAACAAGTTCAGAATCAGTTAACACAGTAATTGATTTTACCTTTGCTTTCAAGGCCATTTCTAATCCCGCAATTAGAGCTTCGTACTCTGCTTCGTTGTTTGTCACAACAAAGTCCAAGGTGATGGCGTAACTCAACTCTTCACCATTTGGTCCTTGAAAGTGAACTCCTGCCCCGCCTCCTTCCTTGGTCGAAGAGCCGTCCACGTGCATCAGCCATATTGGATCATCGATCTTTTTTACCACATTTACTTCAGAAGCTGCTTCGTTTACTAAGTTCTTCAAACTAGTGGATTCAACTAGGAAGTCAGCTAGCACCTGAGCTTTTACTGCAGTTCGGGACAGGTATTCAATTTCGAACTGACCCAGTTCGACAGCACAGTTTATCAATCTGCCGGAAGCTTCCGGCTTCGATAAGACCTGTCTCAAAGGTTAGTTGGTTAAAACAATAATTTTGTAAGTTTGAAAATAGGGCCTCAATCCTCGAGCAGCTACTACTAAGGCAAGCGCGAACTTTCGATCTCCATATAATTCTTTTCGGCACCCTGCAGCAGCTTGCTCAAGTAGTAGACTGGTTTATGCTCGGACTTCTCTAATTTTACCAGTACCGAACTAATAGCCTCCTCAGAAATGGCTATATAGAGGTATAATGGTTCTCCATCGGAAGGTTTTGCCAGCATTGGTGGCGAGGTTAAATATGTTTTCAGATCTTCAAAAGCCTTGTCACATTCAGCGTTCCATTCGAAATCCTTTGAATTCCTCAATAATTTGAAGAACAACAAGCTTTTATCGGCGGAGCGAGAGATGACTCTATTTAAAGAAATAATTTTCCCAATTAAACTCTGAACGTCTGAAAGTTTTCTTGGTGGTTGAAGATCGGTAATGGCTCGAATTTTTTCTGGGTTAGCTCCGATCCCTTGTTCGTGGACGAGATAGCCAAGGAACTTTCCCTATCGCACACCAAAAGTGCATTTCGCCGGATTCAAACTCATTTCGTACTTTCTCAGAATTCCGAAGAATTTATCGAGATGCTTGATGTGGTCTTCCTCCGTCATACTTTTTACGAGCATGTCGTCCACATAAACCTCCATGATTTCTCCTATTAATTCCTTAAACATCATATTGACTAATCTTTGATAAGTTGCACCCGCATTCCTTAATCCAAACGGTATAACAATAAAACAATAGACTCCTTGTTCGGTAATGAACGCAGTTTTATCCTGATCCCTTTGGTTCATAAAAATTTGATAGAATCCCTGGAAAGCATCCATCATGCTAAAAAACACAAAACCTGAGGTGGAATCTACCAACATATCAATCCAGTATATCTATCCGAGGTAACGGATAAGGGTCTCTTGGGCATAGCTTGTTTAGATCGGTAAAAGCATTACACATTCTCCATTTGTTATCAATCTTGTCACCTTTAGAGACCAAAACCACATTACATAACCATTCGGTAAACTTAATTTCCCTATTTTGACCAGCGGCCAACAATCTATCGACCTCAGCATTGATGATTATATCTTTTTCACGCCCATGATTACGCTTTTTCTGCCTTACCGGCTTGGCTTTCGGATCGATATTTAAAGAGTGGGTTATTACACGTGGGTCGATCCCCACAATATCATCCGAACTCCAAGCGAAAACATCTACATTCTTCCGTAAAAAGTCAATGAGCATAGTTTCCATTCCTTCACTTAACTCTGTTCCGATCCTGGTGAATTTTTCAGGGGATCCTGGAACCAGAATTACTTTCTTATGATCGGGCGCTTCCACGCTCATGTCCACGTTCTTTCCTTTCTTTCCCTGCAGCTTGTCACAATCGGGAACTGGTAAATTTGAAATTAATCCGGATTCCAAATCAACCACTTTTCTTTTCGTCGGGATTTCAGGCTCAACTTTTTTCTTTATGCTCAAAGAAGAGTTATAACACTCCCAAGCCATGTATTGATCATTTCGCATTTCCCCAACTCCCTCAACAGTTGGGAATTTTACCTTTTGATGATAGGTAGGAACAACTGCATTGAAAGAATTTAAAGCCGGTATTCCCAGTATGGCATTATAGGCGAAAGGTGTTTCCACCACCAGAAATTTTACCGTTCTTGTTACACTTTTCGGCTTTTTTTCGAGAGTCGTGCTCAACAGAATGGTTCCTAGTGGAACAATCTCCGAACCCCGGAATACGACTAGGGGAGTGGCTACTCGATCCAGATAAGGATGTTGAAGGTTCATCGGTGTAAGAGCTTCGGAAGAGATAATGTTCGCCGAACTTCCATTGTTAACCAAAACTCTTTTGACTTCATAATTAGCAATTTTCAGAGTTAGTACCATGGAAAAGTCTGGATCATCTTCACTTATATCCCAAGTAACGTCTGATGGTCGATCTGCATCGCTGAAGCTTATAACATGATTTTCTATGGATGGGAACTCCAAATAGAATATTTCCTTTTTGGTCAAAACAGTTGTTTTATCGACCTCGTCGTCCTCTTTCTCGCATTTTTGCTATCTCCTCCTGCTGGTCCACCGGCAATCATATTTATCACTCCGTTCAACACGTTCTTGCACCATTCTTTCCAGCTCGGACTCTGTGATTTCTTGGCAACACGTTCTTGCACCATTCTTTCCAGCTCAGACTCTGTGATTCTCTTGTAGGTTGGTTTCTTGCTTTTCACATATCTATAGGTTGACTCTCCCCTACAACTGAATCCTCCAAATCTTGTATCGTCTTTGGAGGAATTACCGACCGAACGTTAGTTTTCGACGGAGCAGTTCGTGGAAGGTTTGGTGCTGGTGCATCCGATATGGATCGTAATATAATATTCTCCTTCTGGATGTTTGAAGAAGGAATTACTGGTCTCCCATGAGCTGAGGCTGATCCACAGATGACTGGTCGGCCCTTCCACTATTCAAAAATTTCCTGCACATAGTGCCTATGATAGACCTCAGATCGGTGACAGTCGTGTGGATCGGAGCATTGTCCTGGGGAACGATTGGTGGAACCTCTGGTTGTTGAGCCGCTCGAGATAGATTATCGGGGTCGTTGTTGACTGAGTTATGTGCTACGGCTGCATGGGAAGGCTCTCCTCGAACATATGTATTTCTCGTCGTAGTAGGCATTTTTCGATCTAACACCCAAATAAGGCCCCACGGTGGGCGCCAATTGATCTTACTCAAATTTGTAGTGATTAAACTGAATTTCGTCGGGTAAGATTAAATCAGTGAAGAGTATGATTAGGAGTTTTAAATCAATATGAATTATAGGGTTCTGTTACTTTATTCTGGATGGATCAATCTCAAGGAAGAACAATTAGATGGAACAATCAGTAATCAAAACCGTGAATGGGTAAAATAGTATAGCAAAAGCTTTTCTATTCAATAATCTTAGATAGTTTTAGTATGCAAGCGTAAGCTGAGTAAAAAGAACGTTTCTAATACAATGATTAACTAGGTATTTATATCATCATAAACCTAGCTTTGCATGGAAACATAATTCTAATAGGACTCGGCCCAATTGTCCTTCTTGAATCCGGATTGCAATCTGCTTGTTGGGAGAGTCGTATTCTATCGGGTCGATAGATGATCCCGAACTGACTCGTCTGGTCGAACCGATCTTACATCCTGCATCGATCCGAACATTGTAAGGGGTGCGAAATAGCCCCCATCAGTACTCCCTCACTTCTTCGAGCGTATATGTAATAGAAGCTCATAGAAGTAGAAGGTTAATTTCGACTGTATTTTCTATGAGTTGTGCCTCGTCAAAAACCTTACTTAAGAAAAAACCCAGTGGGAAAAAATCCTTAGTAAGGAAAAGAGTGCTACACCTCATAGATAGTCGTTTTCTTGTTCCAATTATGAACTGCTACGTGTCTTTTTAGGGAAGCGTTTCACTTTTTCCTTTTGGCGGGAATGCGATCAGCCGTTAGAAGTTCGAAACGTCTTTTCACTTCTCACTATAAATAGGTGACTGTTATATTAGTCATTTTTTACTTTATACTTCTTTGATTGAAGGCCCTTTCCATGTTTGATTTAGCGACTTGCAAACGTACGGCCGCTTTTTCTCTTAAAGCTTCTGTTAAATCAATATCATTTTCTCTTGTCTTTCCATTTTCCTGGTCGTCATACATTTCAATTCATGGTGTCGGAATTAGTGTTTCGAATGGAACTACAGCTTCCGAGCCATATACTAGACTGAATGGGGTCTCCCCGGTTGAAGTTCTGACCGTGGTTCGATTAGCCCAAAGTACTCCTGGGAGTTCATCTAGCCATTTTCCTTTGGCTGCCCCTAATCTTTTCTCCAAAGATTTTATTATTTCTCGGTTCTCTACTTCAGTATGTCCGTTCGCTCTAGGATTCCCAACTGAAGTGAAATTTTGCTAAATTCCCAGCTTTGTACACCATTCCATTACCTGTTTTCCCGCAAACTGGGTTCCATTATCAGAGATTAGAATTCTTGGGATGCCAAATCGACATACTATGAATTTCCATAAGAAATTGATCACTTGGAATTGAGTTATTCGGGCAAAGGCGATGCATTCTATCCATTTGATGAAGTATTCAACAGCGACCAGAACATATGCTTTCTTGGATCTAGCTGCTGGAAAAGGTCCCACAATGTACATTCCCCATTGATCGAACGGCCAACATACCGGTATTGGGTGCATGTTTTCGGCTGGTTGATGACATATATTAGCATGGACTTGGCAGTGATGACATTTTTGGACATACTGAACTGCATCGTTGTTAATGGTAGGCCAATAATAACCTGTTCGAAGGCACTTTAAAGCCAAGGCCCTCACTCCGCTGTGATTTCCTGCATCTCCTTCACGTACCTCCCGGAGGATATCGTTGGTTTGAGATTCGGGGACGCATTTCAGAAGAATTCCTGATACTGATCTTCGGTAAAGATTTCCTTCTACCAATGTATATCTCGGAGCCCGGTATTTTATTTTCCGGGCTTCGTTTTGGTCAGCCGGCAATTCTCCTTCTCGGAGAAAGTCTATCATTGGAGTCATCCAGTTTTCTTCAACTTCTTCGATCTCCATTATTTCAGCGACCGATGTTTGGTCGATATCAATTGCCGGCGTATTGGAGATTAACCAGTTGATCACCTTTTCAGTTTTTCTGTTGTGGGATCCTGTGAACCTAGATAGTTGATCTGCCCATTTATTTTCTGAGCGTGGAATGTTCTGTATAACGAAACATTCAAATTTTTCAGCCAATTTGTTCACTTTGGCAAGGTATTTTACCATATTAAATTCTTTAGCCTCATAGAGACCTTCTATCTGTCTCTGTACTAACTCTGAATCGGTTAATACCTTAAGGTTTTTTATGTTGGCTTTGATCGCCATTTCCATTCCTGCGATCAGCGCTTCGTATTCTGCTTCGTTATTTGTTACGACGAAGTCCAATGTTATCGCATAGTTTATATCCTCCTTATTTGGCCCGGTAAAATTGATTCCGGCACCTCCTCCTTCTCGGCATGAAGCACCGTCGACATGCATCAACTATGATTGATTTTCTACGATCAGGACATCGTTGTTATGGCTAGTTATTCGTTATGCCTAGTAGCCATGGTTGGAGTTTCTAGCACGAAATCGGCTAACTTGGGCTTTTATTGTAATTCATGGTTTGTACTCAATTTCGAACTGACCGAGTTCGATAGCCCACTTGATCAATCTTCCAGAGGCTTCTGGCTTCGCTAGGACCTGTATTAGCGGTTGGTTCGTTAAGACCACAATTTTGTAAGTTAGAAAATAAGGTCGGAGTTTTCGTGCTGCTACTACTAAGGCCAAAGCGAATTTTTCTATTTCCAAGTAGTTCTTCTCGGCCCCTTGTAGTAATTTGCTTAAGTAATAAACTGGCTTATGTTCTAAGCCATCCACTTAAACTAAAACCGAACTGATGGCCACGTCAGAGATCGATATGTAGACATATAATGGTTCCCCTTCGGTTGGTTTGGCCAATAGCGGGGCTCTCGTTAGATATTCCTTTAACCGTTCGAAAGCCTGGTCGTTTTCTTCGGTCCAAGCAAAGTTTTTCGCTTTTCGAAGAGTTTGGAAGAATGGCAAACTTCTGTCAGCTGACTTGGAAATGAATCTATTTAATGCCACGATTTTGCCTACCAGGCTCTGTACTTGGGAGATCGTTTTGGGAGGCTTCATCTCGGTTATGGCCCGAATTTTCTCTCGGTTGGCCTCGATTCCTCGTTGATGTACCAAATATCCCAAAAATTTTACCGACTTAACACCGAAAGTGCATTTTGCAGGATTTAGCTTCATTGGATACATTCTTAATATTTGGAAGCATCGATCGAGATGCTTTACATGATCAGCTTCATTCATGCTTTTGACCAGCATATCATCTACGTATACTTCCATTATTTCTCCAATTAATTCTCTGAACATCATCTTAACTAACCTTTGGTATGTGGCCCCAGCATTTCTTAACCCGAATGGCATAACTATGAAGCAATAGACTCCCTGCTCTGTTAAGAAAGCAGTTTTCTCTTGGTCTCGCTCGTCCATGTATATCTGATAGAAGCCTTGGAAAGCATCCATCATGCTGAAAATAGCAAAACCAGCGGTAGAGTCGACTAATAAGTCGATCCTTGGGAGAGGATTTGGATCGCGTGGGCATAATTTATTAAGGTCGGTGAAATCGTTGCACATTCTCCATTTGTTATCCTTTTTGTCACCCTTTGCTACTAGAACGACATTACATAGCCATTTTGACAAGTGTATTTCTCGAATCTGTTTTGCCTTGAGTAGTCTCTCTACTTCAGCCTTGATTATTTTATCCTTTATTGGCCCATGATTCCTCTTCTTTTGTCTAGCAGATTTTGCCAAAGGGTCGATTTTTAGCGAATGACTGATTACTCGAGGGTCAATCCCTTCAATGTCATTCGCGCTCCAAGCGAAGACATCTATATTATTTCTGAGAAAGTTGATCAACATTACTTCCCCTTCCTTGCTTAATTCGGTACCTATTCTTGTTGTTTTTGTTAGAGTAGTGCCCAACAAGCCAATTAATGACTTGTAATCTACTCTTGTAAAAACAGTCTGGTTTTGATTAATAATATTTTATTGGCCAAATTCATTAATTGTAATCAATCAACAATTAGATGAAGTCCTTAGATCACAAATGACTATGGGGCATGGCATCAATCCAATCATGGAATAAGCCTCTAAGGTCGTGATCTAAAATTGTTCTGAGTCATAGAACCCATTGAGACAGGACATCGATGGGATCCCATAGACTCACACAAATATACATGTTCCAATAGTTGGAAGGCGTTGTGTTTCCATGGATTTCGGTATGTGGATACCAGTGTATACTAGTGGGTGGTTTGTTGTAGAACAAATGCAATGAATGCCCCACCGAGAGAATCTTGTCTTGGAGGCATTAAATGCACATCGGTGACAAAGTATTCTCTCATTTATGCTAGTGTACGGATATTAGTCCTTTGACTTGAGATGGTTAGAGTAATCTCATGTGTGGGTGCTTATACTTTGATGTATTTCCCGACCACTTACTAGCGGGTCTATGTGGTTTTACGTTGGGTATAGGTAGTCATACATGGAGATTGATGACATCAATATAGAATTCATTGACTCGATGTAATGAGTCGAGCGAATCTCCTATGTGTTCTAAAGTATTAGATTCTTGATAAAATCCATGCGCATGGTATGTGACAATTTGGAAGGAGTTTCCAAAGTTGTGGTCAGAAGGGAATCTAATGATGAATAAGATACATAGGATCGAGGTATTATGGGAAACCGATCAAACTACCATATCCCAGGCCTTGATCGGGAGGTTGGTCACTGAAAGGACCGTACGTACATGGAAAACATAAAAGGAAAGGTTCACACGAACAACATTCACCTATTAAGTAGGCTCCATGGGCTTGTGGCTAGACATCGACTATGGAGTGTGGGTACCCATGGAGATTAGTTCTAAGGTGGTCAATTAAATGTGTTTAATTGACCGGAATAATTATAGTAATTATTCACTAATTAAATCACAAAGTGTTGTGAGCCCACGGCTAGCTAACGGTAAACCTAAGGGGTCACACATAATATTCACAAGATGCAACCAGAATATTGAATTCATTATTTAAAAGTAAAATGATGTTGTTAAAAGAGTTTAACAAAGAATGGAAGAAATTAATTAATTAGATTAATTAATTAAGACTTGATTAGTTAATTGATTAGTTAAGCAAATGAGTTTACTTAACTAAACAATTGATCAAGGAAATATTAAGAGGAAGAATAAGATTTATTAGTCGGACTAATTAATTAAGAGAAGCTTCTAGGAGAAGCTAACTACTAAGCTTCTGAGCGAAGCTAAGTAGAAAGCTTCTTGGAGAAGCTAACTACAAAGCTTCTGAGAGAAGCTAAGTAGATAGCTTCTAGGAGAAGTAAAGTACGAAACTTCGCGGCTAAGAAAAGTACGAAACTTCTCGGCTAAGAAAAGTACGAAACTTCACAGCTAAGAAAAGTACGAAACTTCGCAGCTAAGAAAAGTACGAAACCTCTCGGCTAAGAAAAGTGCGAAACTTCGCAGCTAAGAAAAGTGCGAAACTTCTTTGCTAAGAAATTTACGAAACTTCTCAGCTAAGAAAAGTACGAAACTTCTCAACTAAGTAAATGACAAAGCTTATCGGATAAGATATGCTGGGAATATACCTTATCAGAAAGCTTATCGGATAAGATATGCTAGGAATATACCTTATCGGATAAGGTTGATGACAAAGCTTATCGGATAAGATATGCTAGGAATATACCTTATTGGATAAGGTTGATGACAAAGCTTACCGGATAAGCTTTTTGGATAACTTCTCAACTAAGTTTTGTTGAAAGCTTAGTGATGAAGTAAGTCCTTCTATAAATAGGAGGCCCTAGCTTTTCATTTACTTACACTTAGTCATTGCAATAAAAGTTCTTCTTCTCTATACTTCCTTTCAAGTTAGTAGAATTAAGTAATAATTCTCTTCCAATCTAACTTCAATAGATTACGAAGGATATTCAAGTTCTCAGCCTAAGAAATTCTTTCTAGGTAGTAAGACTTGTGAAGTGTGGACTTTCTTTAGAGGAGTTCTTTTCTTAAAGACTCTTTGTGTGTTGTTTTCTTTGGAGGAGCTTTCGAAGAACCTCTTGGAATTTCCTGATTCCGAGAGCCAAAGAAGTTCGGCCACGCCTTGCTTGGAAGCCCCAATCACTACCAAGTGTAGCAAGGTAAAATCCTAAACCCCCTATGGTTGGTTTATACTCGGTTTATATTATGCATATGGATTCTTTGGTTGAATCGAAAGACCACCCGAATTTTTTAAAACCTTACCCGCTTCCGCTGCGGCTCGGGTCGGGTCATGTTCGATTCCCAACAAGTGGTATCAGAGCTACTTATGCATAAATAAATCGATTTATGTGTGTTTATAATTGTTACAAACACGATGGGATTTGCGATTCAAAGTGTTGAATAATATTGCTCATGATGGGATTTGCGATTCAAAGTGTTGAATAATATTGCTCATGATTGAATTTGCGATTCAAAGTGTAGAATAATATTGCTCATGATTGGATTTGCGATTCAAAGTGTTGAATAATATTGCTCATGATTGGATTTGCGATTCAAAGTGTTGAATAATATTGCTCATGATTGGTTTTGCGATTCAAAGTGTTGAATAATATTGCTCATGATTGGATTTGCGATTCAAAGTGTTGAATAATATTACTAAAGGAATTGTTTGATTTGATTTTCATTTTGAAATGAGGTTTGATTTTGATTCCATTAATTTGAAAGCAAAATTAACATTTGGATTTTGAAATGAAATGACAAATTAAACATGGTTGGTAAATTTACATTTTGGTTTTCATACGATGAATTAATGTAAATTGTATAGAAAAATTAAGTGATGAGATCTTGCAAGAAAAACCCCACACTTGAATCAAGCAAGTGTAACAATATTAAGTCAAGTAAATGAACAAAGAAAAGAATGTTTCCAAGTTCCTTGCCTTCCATCAATAGGGAGTAAACATGAGTTGTTTTCTTTGTATCTCGATGTCTCACGAGTCATGGGTCGAGGTATCGAGAGGCAATATGTTCATTTCCTTGATGTACGATATAATCGTACCAAGGGTGGGGATGGTCATGTCCTGGGTGCTGTCTCACGAGTCGTGGAGTGCCCTTGACCAGGTCATTTCTCATCAAGATTGATGGGTTTAGACTTAACGTGGAGTAGTATGGATGTCGCACGAGTCGTGGGTCCATGTGAAAAGCGAGGCAAAATATCTTGAGGGTTGTATGGTTGATGCAATCGGAAAAACGTTTTTCTACCTAGGTGGATTGTCCATATGTCTCACGAGTCATGGGTATGGACAAAGTCACTTGGGACCTCATGCTCACTAGGAATTATTTATTTCCCGGATTACATGTGGGGGCATGGGATTCGATAAAATAGTGGGAGTAGTTTTATGATTAAAGTCCAAAATCATAATTCAATTATTAATCAATCAAATACTTATATTCTCTTCTTCGCAATTGTAGATTTGAAAAACGTTTTCAAAATGGCAAAGAATCAACTTACCTTAATTCTCGACCAAAATAAACTCACTGGTCCCAACTATCATGATTGGCTTAGAAATCTTAAAATTATTCTTGATTCGGAGAAAAGAACTTATGTTCTTGATAAATCTCCTCCCATTGTCATCCCTGATGATGCCACTGATACTATAAGGGCTGAATATGAGAAACATATTGATGATGATATTCAAGCTCGTTGTATTATTATGGCATCAATGACAAATGAGTTGCAAAGGCAACATGAGCATATGAAAGTAGCAAGCGAGATCCTCTTGCACCTTAAAGAACTCTTTGGGGTACAAGATCGTAATGAAAGGTATCTTACGAGTGAGGCTCTCTTTCGAGCAAGGATGCCCGAGGGCACAAGTGTTAGAGAACACGGCCTCAAGATGATCGGGCTTATAGAAAAGCTCGCCAATCTTGGCGTGGTCTTTAACAATGAAACATATGGTGATATTATTCTTCAATCCTTGCCCGACTTGTTCAAACAATTCAGAATGAATTACATGATGCATAAGATGGATGTGCCTATTCATGAATTGGTTAATATGCTTGCCACGACAGAGGCTTCCCTTAAAAAGGATAAACCTATGATGTTTGCTAGTACATCCCGCTCTAAGGCCCAAAAGCCAAAGAAAGGGAAAAAGAAAGGAAGGAGTTCCTATTCTGATAACCAAGCATTACATGCCATATGTGGGATCAAGAAAAGAAAGGTTAAAAGCCAACCTGATTATGAATGTTTCCATTGTAAAAGGAAAGGACACTGGAAAAGGAATTGTCCTGATTACCTTAAGTCCCTAAAAGAAGGTACATTCTTTGTTGAAGTTAATTTCTTAACCTAGTGCATCTTGGGTGTTGGACACCGCTTGTGGTTCTCATCTTTGTAATAATTTACACGTGATGGGAATAACAAGGCCCCTTAGGCCATGGGATCAGATCCTTCGCCTTGCTAATGGAGCAAAGGTTGCTGCAGAAGCTGAATGGGATGTAGTTTTAGATTTTAATGGTTCATGTTTGCTTTTAAAAGATTGTCTTTATGTACCGTCTGTAATTAAAAACATAATATCGATTCCTGTACTCGATAGAGAAGGTTTCACCTTCTCAATTTTGAATAAAATGTTTTCAATTTTCAAAAATGGATCTTTAATTATTACCGGTACATTAGCAAATGGATTATACCCCATTGAACCAACTAAGTCTTTGATGCACATTCAACAAAGGAATAGTAAGCTAGATAACCATGAATCCATTTACTTATGGCATGCAAGACTTGGACATATTTCCAGAAAGAGGATTCAAAAATTGGTCTCAAACGGGTCTCTAGAAATAGATAACTCGGAGGAGTTACCAACTTGTGAATCTTGCTTAAAAGGGAAAATGACCAAATCACCATTTGTTGGACATCCGGAGCGTGCCACACAAGTTTTGGATTTAATTCATACCGATGTGTGTGGACCTCTAAGCGTTAGTGCGCGAGGAGGGTACATCTACTTTATAACCTTTACCGATGACTTCACTCGATATGGGTATGTGTATCTTATGACACACAAGTCCGAAGCTTTTGAAATGTTCAAAGAGTTTAGGGCTGAAGTAGAAAATCAAATCGGTCATAGTATTAAAGCTCTTCGATCGGATCGAGGAGGCGAATACTTAAGTGATGAATTTCTTGGTTATCTAGGAGAAAATGGAATTCTCTCAAAGTGGACTCCGCCTGGTACACCCCAATTGAATGGAGTGTCTGAGCGAAGGAATCGAACTTTGTTAGACATGGTTCGTTCTATGATGAGTTTCACAGACCTTCCTATTTCATTTTGGGGACTAGCCCTTCTTACGGCTTCAAAGATACTAAATGTAGTACCTTCTAAGTCAGTGCCATCTACCCCGCATGAGATGTGGTTTGGCAAAGCACCCTCATATCATTACATGCGAGTATGGGGGTCTCCCGCTTATGTTAAGAACATAGTGGGAGATAAGTTGGATAGTCGATCCACCTTATGCAAGTTTGTGGGATATCCTAAAGAGTCGATAGGATATTATTTCTATAATCCAAAGGAGCAAAAAGTGTTTGTTTCTAGAAATGCCACCTTCCTAGAGAAGAATCTTCTATCAGATAGAAGGGGTATTAATATAGAATTAGATGAGGTTCGTGAGACGAACTCATCACCACAACCAATGGAAACACATGATCAAATGAAAGAGACCTCAAGTACACAACCTCTAAGAATGTCTGATCGGATTCAATGGGAGCCCGAGCGTTATGGACTTCTACACGAAATCGGTCAATTGGATGATGATCCAAGAACTTACGAGGAGGCAATATCAGATATTAACTCGGGAAAATGGCTTGAAGCCATGAAATCCGAAATGGACTCTATATACTCCAACGAGGTATGGACCTTGATAGATCCACCTGAAGGAATAGTTCCTGTAGGTTGCAAATGGATCTATAAACGAAAACTTGGAGTAAATGGAGAGGTAATCACCTATAAAGTAAGGCTAGTCGCGAAGGGTTATACTCAAAGGCCAGGTATTGACTTTGAGGAAACTTTCTCGCCCGTAGCTATGCCTAAATCCATCAGGATCTTGCTTGCCATAGCCGCATGGTATGACTATGAGATATGGCAAATGGATGTGAAACTGCATTTCTCAATGGAAACATTGATAAAGAAATATACATGGAGCAACCAGAAGGTTTCACATCCAATGGGAGTAAACAAAAGGTTTGTAAACTCCATAAGTCCATTTATGGACTTAAGCAAGCTTCCCGTAGTTGGAACATACGTTTTGATGAGACGGTCAAATCGTTTGGCTTCACAAAAAACGTATATGAACCATGTGTGTACAAGAAGTCTAGTGGGAGTGTAATTGAGTTTATCGTACTTTATGTTGATGATATCCTACTCATAGGTAATGATGTAGGGAAATTAGAGCAAACAAAAGCATGGTTGTCTACACAATTCTCCATGAAAGATTTGGGAGAAGCATCCTTCATATTGGGAATAAGAATCTATAGAGATAGATCAAAAAGGTTGCTTGGGCTATCAGAATCTTTGTACATAGACAAAATCTTGAAAAGATTTAGTATGGAGCACTCCAAGCGAGGATTGCTCCCGGCTAGACATGGGGTTTCTCTCTCAAAGTCTATGGCCCCAAAGACAGTTGAAGAGAGAGAAAGGATGTCTAGGATACCTTATGCATCCGCGGTAGGGAGCATAATGTATGCCATGCTATGTACAAGACCGGATGTGGCACAAGCTCTTAGTGTAACGAGCCGCTACCAATCCGATCCCGGTGACAGTCACTGGGAAGCCGTGAAGGCAATTCTTAAGTACTTGAGAAGAACTAAAGAATTGTTCTTAGTATATGGTAATGGAGATTTGAAGCTTGAGGGTTATACTGATTCAAGTTTCCAAAGTGATGTGGATGACTCCAAATCTATGTCGGGATATGTGTTCTGCCTCAATAACAGTGCGGTTAGTTGGAAAAGTTCCAAGCAAGAAACCATAGCCGATTCAACTACTGAGGCAGAGTATATTGCAGTATCAGATGCCGCAAAAGAAGGTGTTTGGATGAAAAACTTCGTCCAAGAGTTGGATGTTGTGCCTAGCATTGCCGAGCCTATTATTATCTTTTGTGATAATAATGGAGCTATTGCGCAAGCAAAGAAGCCAAGATCTCATCAAAGATCCAAGCACATAATGAGACGATACCATTTGATCCGTGAGATCACTGCTAGAGGCGACATAAAAGTTGAGCGTGTTGACTCGGAAGAGAACGTGGCAGACCCACTGACTAAGCCCCTATCGCAAAAGGTCTTTGAAAGACATCTTATGAAGATGGGACTCAGGACCATGGGTAATTGGCTTTAGGGCAAGTGGGAGATTGTTAGAGTAGTGCCCAACAAGCCAATTAATGACTTGTAATCTACTCTTGTAAAAACAATCTGGTTTTGATTAATAATATTTTATTGGCCAAATTCATTAATTGTAATCAATCAACAATTAGATGAAGTCCTTAGATCACAAATGACTATGGGGCATGGCATCGATCCAATCATGGAATAAGCCTCTAAGGTCGTGATCTAAAATTGTTCTGAGTCATAGAACCCATTGAGACAGGACATCGATGGGATCCCATAGACTCACACAAATATACATGTTCCAATAGTTGGAAGGCGTTGGGTTTCCATGGATGCCGGTATGTGGATACCAGTGTATACGAGTGGGTGGTTTGTTGTAGAACAAATGCACTGAACGCCCCACCGAGAGAATCTTGTCCTGGAGGCATTAAATGCACATCGGTGACAAAGTATTCTCTCATTTATGCTAGTGTACGGATATTAGTCCTTTGACTTGAGATGGTTAGAGTAATCTCATGTGTGGGTGCTTATACTTTGATGTATTTCCCGACCACTTACTAGCGGGTCTATGTGGTTTTACGTTGGGTATAGGTAGTCGTACATGGAGATTGATGACATCAATATAGAATTCATTGACTCGATGTAATGAGTCGAGCGAATCTCCTATGTGTTCTAAAGTATTAGATTCTTGATAAAATCCATGCGCATGGTATGTGACAATTTGGAAGGAGTTTCCAAAGTTGTGGTCACAAGGGAATCTAATGATGAATAAGATACATAGGATCGAGGTATTATGGGAAACCGATCAAACTACCATATCCCAGACCTTGATCGGGAGGTTGGTCACTGAAAGGACCGTACGTACATGGAAAACATAAAAGGAAAGGTTCACACGAACAACATTCACCTATTAAGTAGGCTCCATGGGCTTGTGGCTAGACATCGACTATGGAGTGTGGGTACCCATGGACTAATGGAGATTAGTTCTAAGGTGGTCAATTAAATGTGTTTAATTGACCGGAATAATTATAGTAATTAGTCACTAATTAAATCACAAAGTGTTGTGAGCCCACGGCTAGCTAATGGTGAACCTAAGGGGTCACACATAATATTCACAAGATGCAACCAGAATATTGAATTCATTATTTAAAAGTAAAATGATGTTGTTAAAAGAGTTTAACAAAGATTGGAAGAAATTAATTAATTAGATTAATTAATTAAGACTTGATTAGTTAATTGATTAGTTAAGCAAATGAGTTTACTTAACTAAACAATTGATCAAGGATATATTAAGAGGAAGAATAAGATTAATTAGTCGGACTAATTAATTAAGAGAAGCTTCTAGGAGAAGCTAACTACAAAGCTTCTGAGAGAAGCTAAGTAGAAAGCTTCTTGGAGAAGCTAATTACAAAGCTTCTGAGAGAAGCTAAGTAGATAGCTTCCAGGAGAAGTAAAGTACGAAACTTCGCGGCTAAGAAAAGTGCGAATCTTCTCGGCTAAGAAAAGTACGAAACTTCACAGCTAAGAAAAGTACGAAACTTCGCAGCTAAGAAAAGTACGAAACCTCTCGGCTAAGAAAAATGCGAAACTTCGCAGCTAAGAAAAGTGTGAAACTTCTCGGCTAAGAAATTTACGAAACTTCTCAGCTAAGAAAAGTACGAAACTTCTCAACTAAGTAAATGACAAAGCTTATCGGATAAGATATGCTGGGAATATACCTTATCAGAAAGCTTATCGGATAAGGTTGATGACAAAGCTTATCGGATAAGATATGCTAGGAATATACCTTATTGGATAAGGTTGATGACAAAGCTTATCGGATAAGCTTTGTGGATAACTTCTCAACTAAGTTTTGTCGAAAGCTTAGTGATGAAGTAAGTCCTTCTATAAATAGGAGGCCCTAGCTTTTCATTTACTTACACTTAGTCATTGCAATAAAAGTTCTTCTTCTCTATACTTCCTTTCAAGTTAGTAGAATTAAGTAATAATTCTCTTCCAATCTAACTTCAATAGATTACGAAGGAATTTCAAGTTCTCAGCCTAAGAAATTCTTTCTAGGTTGTAAGGCTTGTGAAGTGTGGACTTTCTTTAGAGGAGTTATTTTCTTAAAGACTCTTTGTGTGTTGTTTTCTTTGGAGGAGCTTTCGAAGAACATGTTGGAATTTCCTGATTCCGAGAGCCAAAGAAGTTCGGCCACGCCTTGCTTGGAAGGCCCCAATCACTACCAAGTGTAGCAAGGTAAAATCCTAAACCCCCTATGGTTGGTTTATACTCGGTTTATATTATGCATATGAATTCTTTGGTTGAATCGAAAGACCACCCGAATTTTTTAAAACCTTACCCGCTTCCGCTGCGGCTCGGGTCGGGTCATGTTCGATTCCCAACAGTTTTTTATGAGTCCCCTTGTACCAGTATGACATCCTTATGTTTCGGTGGTTTTAAAGTTAAATCCATTGGCTCTTTTCCCTTTTTATCTATCCGGTCAGTGCTAGGGATTTCAGCTTCGTTTCTATCAATGTCGACTTCAAGCTTTCTCTTGCTCGGGGTAATCGGTTTTGGGCGATTTCCCAAGGTTAGTGACGTGTTGTAGCAGTCCCATGCCATATAATGATCGTTCACAATTTCCCCGATCCCAGCGTCAGTTGGAAATTTTATTTTCTGATGGTATGTTGAAACAACAGCTCGGAATAAATTAAGTGCAGGTCGCCCTAGAATCGCATTGTAGGCAAAGGGCATTTCTACTACTAAAAATTTTACTAGCTTCACCGTCCGATATGGTTTCTTCCCGAGCGAGACACTCAAAGTTATCGTGCCACTGGGGACAATCTCGGATCCTCCAAATCCTACTAAAGGTGTGGCAACTTTTTGGAATGTTATTTGTCCCAGGTTCATCTTGGTTAGGACCTCTTTAGAGATGATATTCGCTGAGCTTCCATTATCGATTAGGATTCTTTTGACGTTGTAATTAGCTATTTCTAGCGATACCACCATTAGGAAGTCAGGGCTATCCTCTTTCGTGTCCCAAACAAGGTTTTTGGGTACCTCGCCCTCGTTGAAGCTAATTAGTTGGTTGTTTGTCGGTTTACTTTCTAGAGTCCATACTTCTTTTGGGTATTTTAAGGTTCCTATTATGGATCTGCCGGTCCTTCGATGAGCATTACGACTGTCCCCGCCTGCAGGTCCTCCGGAGATTGTATGGATGGTACCGTTAACCCGGTCATTGTTTAATTCTTGTGGGGGACCATCATTAAGGGACCTTCTACGGGAGCTTCTCCTTTGATTGTTATACCGAGGACTCCTACTTCTTCCTCGCTTGCGGTTATTCCGCTCTAAATAGTCATCTAGTTTTCCTTGTTCGATTAGTTTTTCCACTTCTCTTTTAGGTGAAAGCAATCTTCAGTGCCATGCCCATGTGCCCGGTGATATTTGCAGTATAACTCATAGTTTCGCGCACCTGGCCTGGGCTGAGCGATTCTCTTCCCTTCTGGGATCCAATTATTCCTTTCTAGTACAGGCAATATTTCTTCTATCGGAACAGTTAGCCTTGGGTGTTCTACTTGATTAACCCTGCTCCTGATTGCCGGCTCTACGGTTCTAGGTCTTTGATAGATGTTAGGTCGTCTGTCCTGATCGTTTTTATTGTATTCTAATCGCTGAAAGACGTTGCCTTTTCTAAATGACCGTTCATAGTCCATGGATCTTTGGGCAGGAATTCTATCTTGCCGTTTGGAGCCTGAGGCCGTAACCTTATTTTTGTTCTTATCTTTAAAAGAATTCATCTCTTCTTGGGTCATATATTTAGACGCCAAGCTCATGATGTCGGCGAACGTTCTTGGTTGTTTTCGGCTGAGGGCATTTCTGAACTGCCTATTCTTCGTGAGGTCGAAGAGAATGGAGATTATGTAATCGATATTTGGGGAATCGATTTTGAGCAATTCCACATTAAATCTTGCTAACGAGTTTCTTATGGATTCTCCCTCTTGTTGATAGATAGTTCCTAAGTAGCTCATTGGAAGTTTTTGCCTCTTCTGACTGGCGAACTGCTGTGTCAGCTTGTTGCATAATTCCCGAAAACTGAATATGGAGTTGGCTGGTTGCATGGCGAACCAGTCCAGAGCGAGTCATTCCAACGTGGTCACCATTAATTTAGCGGTGAATTCCGCCGAGTGAGCATATAAGTTCATTATGTTCGTGAAGCTAAAAATATAGTCATCTGGATCAGTGGTTCCGTCGTATCTAGGTAGTCTACCCGGAACCTGTCCGGTCGATTGTGCCTCTTTTATTTCTTTGCAGAAGGGAGAGCACGCTGCTAGGCTCTCCTGGAGTTCTGTGGTTCTGGCCCATGGGTTTTGAACGGATCGTAAGCGTTGCTCAAGTCGTTCCTGTACCATCTTTTCGATTTCTCTTTCCGAGAATCGCATTGTTCTTGGTCGATCTGGGATCGCCTCGTCTACGTCATCCTCGATGGGGATTATGGTATGTTCCTTTGATTCGTTGCGTTGTGGTCTCCTTCGATCCGCTTTTCTTCAGACGTTGTCATCGAAGGGTTTTGAATTGCCCTGTCGCGGACTACGTAGCGAGTGCCGCTCGCTCGCCGGGCTGTCAGCTTGTTGAGAGATTTGATCGTTTTGCCTCGGCATTCTTTGAGTGGGATTTGCCCTAGTAGTTCTAACGTTTCGAGGAACCTGTTCGAGTACGAGTAATTCCTCTGGCGAGAGTGATTTAAGGAGCAAAACAATCTGTCGTAACTTCTCCTGAGCGTCTGACAGGGGAACCGGGATCGTTGGAGCCGCACGTTCTTCCGGTACTGCTCTAATAGGGATCCATTGTGGTTCCATCTGATTCTGATGATGCTCGTTCTGTTGCTGACTGTCGTTGGATATAGGGGCATAATTGGTATTGCCCTGTGGATCCTCAGACATATTATGCTGGTTGGTTGTGTTACTTCTTTCTCCGTTACGAGCGCTCTTCCTTGGGCGAGCCATATGTCGATCGAATAATTAACCTAGCCCCTCGGTGGGCGCCAACTGATTAAACCGAATTTCGTCGGGTAAGATTAAATCAGTGAAGAGTATGATTAGGAGTTCTAAATCAACATGAATTATAGGGCTCTGTTACTTTATTCTGGATGGATCAATCTCAAGGAAGAACAATTAGATGGAACAATCAGTAATCAAAACCGTGAATGGGTAAAATAGTATAGCAAAAGCTTTTCTATTCAATAATCTTAGATTGTTTTAGTATGCAAGCGTAAGCTGAGTAAAATGAACGTGTCTAATACAATGATTAACTAGGTTTTTATATCACCATAAACCTAGCTTTACATGGAAACATAATTCTAATAGGACTCGGCCCAATTGTCCTTCTTGAGTCCGGATTGCAATCTGCTTGTTGGGAGAGTCGTATTCTACCAAGTCGATAGATGATCCCGAACTGACTCGTCTGGTCGAACCGATCTAACATCCTGCGTCGATCCGAACATTGTAAGGGGTGCGAAATAGCCCCCATCACGTAGGATGATCAAGGTTGGAGAGCGAATAACTGAAACACAATTATAAGGGGAGAAGATCAATTATAAATATATTCTGAATGTAGGTGTACATATTGCAAGTAATGAGGGTCCTATTTGAGCATTATAGGATGTCGTACAAGCTAGAGGATGATATATAAAATAACCTAAACTAACTTTCCAAGATTGGTCCGAGCAGGAGCTTCGAGTAGGGAGCACCTGGGAAAGCGTGTCTGGCGTCATAAATGCTTGTGGTATTTATAGTTGAAATGGTGAGCCAGCTGATCCATCCGCAGGGATATATTTCTCCGCCCAAAGGACTGGGCCTGAGGTTGGCCCAACAGTAACCTTCGACCATGAGCTCTCTATGATAGATCGAACCTGATAAACGGGGACTTGCACTCGATTCTATGTCACCAAGGTCGGGATTCATGACCTTCGATCCTATCTGGGCTTCTGAATGAAGAGTCCAAAAGGTGATAGGGTTTATCTGGTGCCAGAACGTTCATGCTTTGATATGAGTTCCGACTGACTGGAGATCACCAGAAGGTTTCTGTGAACTCATGTTGGGTATGGAGGAACTCGCATGTAGATTCATATTATCAACAAAGGATCCATTGACCCGACTTGATAGGTTGAGAAATTCTCCTATGGATTTCTATGAGATATTAATTCTGATAAAATCCTTGGCCAAGGTATCTGACGACTTTTATGTAAATATCTCAGAAAGAACAAGTCAAAGAGAATTTATTTCGAGACCAGAATACATAAGGTCAAGACAAAATAAAAGGGAGACCGATGAAAAACCATACCCTTAAGTCTCGACTGGGAAATTGATCGATGGAGAGATTATGGCGTATATGGAAATTGGAAATGAGTCAAAAGGTTCACTGAATTAATTCACCAGTGATTGGGCTCCATGGGCTTGTGACTGGACATCGACCGTGGAGTGTGGGAGAATTCCCAAATTAGCAGGGGTGCTAATTTTGGAATGATCAGTCGACAGAGTGTTCGATCGATTTAGAGTATAAGTTACTTGAATAATTAAATAATATTTAACTATAACCCACGGCCAATTATGTGGTGAACCTACGGGGGCATACACGATACACATGAAGTGAAAACGAGGAAAAGAGAACAAACGAGTCGACTAGGTCGACTGGGTCAATAATCGACTGGTTCGATTAAAGTGGATGGGTCGACTGGGTTGACGCAATTGGAGCTAAATGGATCCAATTGGAATTGGATCAAGATCATAAATTAAATTGGAATTTAATTTGTGAATTAATTAATTAAGTTGGATTTAATTAATTGAAGGAATAATTAATTAAATAGACTTGGAGTCTAATTTAATTAATTGGGAGAATAGTTAATTAATTTTGCTATTTAACTTGGAGATTAAATAAAGCCTAGACAAATTAATTAACTGGGTCACAGATTAATTAGAAGACTTATTCTTCTAATTAAAGTGGGCCATGACCCATGTAGGAGAATTAAAAGTCCTAATCCTAAGAGGACTATGTTAAGGAGATAACTATAAGTAGGTTACTTACAGTTGCCTCACACACACAACTCTAAGAGCAAAAACTGAGCAAAAGAAAAATTCTCTCTCCCTCTCCCACACAGAATCGGCCGAACCTATCTTCCACTTTGGAAGAATTTTTCGTTTTCGATTTTAGTTCCAATGTCGTTCTTAAATCCTAGATATTAATATACCCTATGTTCTAGTCGATTAGGATATATTAATTTTCGTGATATTGTGGTGTATCAACTCGTAGAGGCGCAAAACGTGGGGCGCTAATAGCAGGACTTTGGATCGACACACCTGAGGGAGAAAACGCAACTTTGCTGAGCTACTTGGATTTGCAAGGAGACAGGTATAATCTGGATCTAATTATCCTTGTCGTTTTAATATTCATATATATACACCTAGGGTAGTATCCTGGCAAGATTCCGTAAGAGGTCCTATAAAATATTAAATTCCTTTGTGCCTAGGGCTGTTTATCTTACCGAATCCCAACAATAGGATGAAGAAGTCTCCCCAACGGTAATAAATGCACTTGGAGTAATAAATGTTGAGGACCGATAGTATTAATGGCAAATAATTCAAGAAATACCTCGTATCAGCTCGGTGCATTAAATGCTGCCTGACATAAAGTACATTTTGCAGTACTGTCACTATGCAGAGAGCCGTTCACGGAAATTAAGGACCAGAAATCGAGAAATTTAAACCGTGTCTCTCTTCAACGGACACTTTTTAAATCTGTGAGTATAAATAGCTGAAGAGACGAAGAGAAAAGTAGCTACACACAACAACTGAGAGAATTTACGAAGCAGAATATTTTCTAAGTCTCAAAAAGCTCAAGAACAGCTCACTCATCAGCTTCGTCCTTTGTTGTATTAAGCAAAAGTTGAAGATCAAAGATATACACATTTTTCTGAGTGAAAAACTATTAGAGTGTTGTGAGGAGTGTTTATCCATCTTTGTGAAGTGATAAAACTCTGTAGAATAGGTTTTCTTTGTGATTTCCTATTGCGAACTTGTGGCCATTTCATTTGTTGTTTGGCGCAAGCAGTGTATACTGATTACTTTGTGTTTTTAGTATAACCCAAGATCTGTGTGACTTGGAAGAGTGGACTAAAGGATTTACATCCATATAACCACTATAAAAATACTTGTGTTTTTACCTTGCATTTTACTTGCATATTTTCAACTTGCATAAAAAAACTTGATAAAACTGTTTGAAAAAGAATTAAAGATGTTCTATAAAACTGGGGATAAAATCTTTCAAACTACCAAGTTTACTTGTGAAAAACACTTTAAAAATCCACTGTAAGTATTCTGGTATTAAAACTGATTTTGACTAAATCAGCAAAGTGACTATTAGATTAGTGGTCAACAAAGTTGTTCAAAGATTTTTTCGCGATCAGCTTCGTCAGCTTATTGTTCTGTAACAGCTTAGTCTGCTTACAATTGAACAAAAAGTTTTAAAGTTAAAACTTGATTAAAAATTTTAAGAGGTCTATTCACCCCCCTCCCCCTCAAGACCTCATCTGATCACTTGGGATCAACAAGTGGTATCAGAGCAGGTGGTTCATTATGCCTGATCAGCGAGCTTGATCTGAGTGTTTTTCAAAGGTTTTCAAACTTTTTCAAAAGAGCATAATTTTGAAAATAAAAACTTTTTGAAAATGGACTGTATCAGCCATGTTCCCCACATTGCTGGTATGAGTTTTGAGGATTGGAAGATCATAATGGAGATCTTCTTAGCTGCTTATAATGATAACATGTACACATGTATCATCAAAGGTCCATTCAAATTCACCAAGATTATCAAGGTTGATGAAGTTGACATAGTGGTGGAAAAATATCTGAACGAGATGACAGCTGAAGAAATCAAGCTGTTCAATCTGGATAAAGTTGGCCGTTTCATCATGATCAAGGCCCTGGACAATGACAGATTTGACAAAGTCAAGCATTGCAAGGCTGCCAAAGAAATGTGGGATAAGGTTTGTGATATGAGCGAAGGAAACGACGCCATCAAAGAGCATCAGCTTAGTGTTGCTCTAGAAAAGCTGGACAACTTCAAGATGAAATATGCGGAAACCATTGATCAGATGGATACAAGGTTTACTAGGACACTGAATGAGGTTCTAAAGCTTGGAAATACCTTCACAGACAAGGAGATAAGCTCAACCTCCAAAGTTCAATATGAAGGTGACAGCCATGGAAGAGTCAAGAGATTTGGGAAAGATCTCACTCACCGAGCTGTTCTCAATACTCAAGGCGTATGAGTATAAACAACATAGAATGGGTGTTGAAGAAACCTCAACTTCAAGTCCCACAGCCGCCCTGGTTGCTGCTGAAAATCCCAGAAGACCAGCCTACAAAAGCAAATATGTGGACTCATCTGATGAAGCCACAATACTCAACAAAAAGGAGTACACAGTTGGAGACGTTGCATTGCTGATGAACAACTTCAAGAAGTTCTACATAAGAAAAATGAAAAACAAATACAATAATGCTTCTACTTCTAACCCTACTTCTTCTTCTCAAGACAAGGATTCTTATAAATCCAAAATGATGTGTTATAGTTGCAGGAAATTGGGTCATTTCATCAGAGACTGCCCATATCATAAAGATGAGAAGTATACGGAAGAGGAAAAGAGAATCATAAAAAAAAGAAAGCATCAGAAAGGCAAGGTGCTATTAGCAGAAGCTGAGAAGCTGGCTGCTATCTACTCATCAGATTCAGACTCAGACACTTCTGATGAAGAGTCTTCTGAAGAAGAGAGTTATGCTCTTCTCTGCCTGATGGTCAAGGAATCTGATAACTCTGAGGACGATGAGGTAACTCCTCTTGAAAATGAATTCTTTAATTCATTTGAGAAAATGGTAGTTAATAATACAAGTATTGTTGATGCATTTGCTAAGCTTAAGGAAGAGATGATACTGCTAAGAGAGCATAACATCTCACTGAAACTTAAAGCTGAAAAGCCAAAAGAATCAGCTGAGTATAAACTGCTTGAGCAAGAGAATGAATCTCTGAAAGCTGAATGAGAAGTACATAAGGGTAAAATCATGGAACTTGAAAAGATAATTGAGTCTCATGAAAAGTAATCTGTTGCATCCACTCTTATCTCTAGTAAACAGAAGACACCTTTAGAACAGGATAAGTTAGAACTGAACCATACTGAAAAATTTGTATCAGCTGACAACAGTAAGGTCATTTTGTATGTTCAGACTACTAAACCTGCTTCACCTGAGAAAGTGTTAAAGGAGACGAAAACTCCTAGTGCTAAAAACAACAAATAGCCTAGTGTAGGAAAACAGACTGGTAAGTCCAAACAGAAGAATCCTAGAAAGTCTTCTGATAAGGCTAAAACCAATCAGACTAGTAAAACTAAGTCGTCTGTAAATGAGCAAGCATCTAGTAAACCAAAGAAGCATAAGAATAAGAAAAATCAAAATGCTCGGTATGGAAATGAGTCTTATTATGTGCAACCTGCTGCATATCCTCCTATATATCATGCACCTCAATTTCCAACTTACTATGCACCATATCCTGCTCATCCAATGCATGCATATCCTGCTTATTATGCATCGTATTCTGCTTATGAACATTTTCCTTATCATGCTGATTATCAACAACATAGCAAATCTGATGAACGTGATGAAGGCAAAACTGTTCATGCTCCTGGTAAAACTCAGAAGCCTAAGAATTCAACATCTTGGGTTGTCAAAGGTGGAACTAATCCTTCAGGACCCTCTCAATAAGGGTACCTAAAACAATTTTATTTTGTTTTGTAGGTTAGGATTAGGAGTAGGGTAAAGTAGAGAAGATTTGGTACTTGGACAGTGGTTGTTCAAGACACATGTGTGGAAACATACACGAGTTGACTGATGTTGTTGTTGTGGATGGTCCGAAAGTTACTTTTGGAGACAACAAGGAAGGCAAGATTGTAGCAAGTGGAAAGCTGATCAAAGGCAACATTGAGATATCTGACGTCTCTTATGTTAAAGGCCTCAAATACAATTTGCTGAGCATAAGTTAATTTTGTGACAAAGGATATTCAGTCATCTTCTCAATAGATAAATGCTACGTTGAACAAATTGGTACAAGGAAGGTAATTTTATCTGGAAGACGACAAGGAAATGTCTACACAGTTGACTGTAATTCTGTTGACAAGAGTTCAAGCATTTGTTTGGTGGCATCAACACCAAGTGAAGTCAGTTGGCTGTGGCACAAAAGAATGAATCATGTGAATTTCAAGACCTTCAACAGACTTATCAAGAATGATCTGGTAGAAGGAATTCCAAAATCGGTCATGAGCAAAGATAAGCACTGTGACGCTTGTCAGAAAGGTAAACAAATCAAGTCATCATTCTAAAGTAAGAAGCTCCAATCATCTGGAAGGATCTTGAAGCTGCTAAATATGGACTTATTTGGACCCATTGATCCAATCAACAATGGTGGAAATAAGTATTGCCTAGCTGTCGTGGATGACTATTCAAGATACACTTGGATGATTTTCATGATGAAGAAAAGTGAACCCAAGGAGCATCTTACAAATCTAATGGAGCTGATCCAGAATAAGAAAAGTATGAAGATATTGAAGATTAGATCAGATAGAGGGACTGAATTTACAAACTCTACTGTTGAAGAGTATTGTAATGCCAGATGAATCAGCCATGAATACTATGTTGCCAGAACCCCTGAACAGAACGGAGTTGCTGAAAGGAGAAATAGAACTCTGAAAGAAGCTACCAGAACGATGATAGCTAAAGCAAAGCTGCCTCAAAGATTTTGGGCAGAAGCAACAAATACAGCATGCTTTACCTAAAACAGATGCATGATCAACAAGCACCAAAACAAGACTCCATATGAAGTTTGGAACAATAGGAAGACAAACATTCATTACTTTAGAATATTTGGTTGTAAATGCTTTGTTTTAAACAATAAGAAAAATCACCTTACTGCTTTTGCAGAGAAGGCTGATGAAGCAGTATTTGTAGGATATTCTACTGTTAGTAAATCTTATAGACTCTTTAACAAAAGAACTTTAATAGTAGAAGAATCCATTCATGTAGTATTTGATGAACCTAATCAATCTTCTGAAAAGAATCAAAGTACTGATCAAAATCTGTCTACTGATTTTCAGAAATTGAGTGTTGAAAGAAATGAAGAGTATATACCAATCATACTACCTGATCTCAACTCAGCTGCAAACTCAAGTGCTGTTCAAAATCACACTGCTGATTGTCGAACAGAAGAGTTGGAAACAGCTGACAGACCAGATACTGTTCAACAGACAACTGCTGTTCAACATACTACTACTGGAACTCCAACAGTAGTGTTGCAAGATCAAAACAGAGGACAACATTCACATTTGCAACCTGGTCTTAGATGGCTCAAGAATCACCCACCAGAGCTGGTGATTGGTGATCCCATGGATAGAATAAAGGCAAGGAGAGCTGCTGCAAGTGATGCAATGTTCGTCAGCTTCCTATCTCAAATAGAGCCCAAAAAGATTGAAGAAGCTCTCAATGATTCAAACTGGATTGAAGCTATGCAAGAAGAGCCGAATCAATTTGAAAGGAATGAAGTCTGATACTTAGTTCCTAGACCAAGTCATCAAAGGGTAATTGGCACTAAATGGGTATTCAGGAATAAAATGAATGAAGATGGTGTTGTCACCAGAAACAAAGCAAGATTAGTTGCCAAGGGTTATTGCCAAGAAGAAGGTATTGACTTTGATGAAACTTTTGGACCAGTAGCAAGATTGGAGGCAATCAGATTGTTTCTTGCCTATGATGCTCACAAGAATTTCACAGTCTATCAAATAGATGTGAAATCAGCTTTTCTCAATGGAGAATTGCAAGAAGAAGTGTACGTTGAACAACCTCCTGGATTTGAAGCTTATAATGAAGGAGACAATGTGTATCGTCTGAAGAAAGCTCTCTATGGACTGAAACAGGCTCCAAGAGCATGGTATGATAACTTATCTGATTTTCTTTTAATTAAAGGATCTCGCAAAGGTAAGGTAGATAAGACCTTGTTCACTATTTAATGGGAAGATCATATATTGCTAGTGCAAATATATGTGGACGACATTATTTTTCGGTTCAACAAATCAACAGATGTGTGATAAGTTCTAAAAGCTGATGCAGAACAAGTTTGAAATGAGCATGATGGGAGAACTAAATTATTTTCTTGGTTTGCAAGTATAACAGTTGTCTGATGGAATATTCATCAACCAAGCAAAATACACAAAAGATCTGTTCAAGAAATTTGCTATGGAAACTAGCACTGCTGTTAATGTTCCAATGTCTAATGGACTTCACTTCGACAAATATAAATATGGCAAATCAGTGGACATTACCAAATACAGAGGAATTATTGGGTCACTGTTATACTTAACAGCTAGTAGACCTGATATCATGTGCTCTGTTGGGGTTTGTGCGAGATATCAATCAAATCCTAAAGAATCTCATCTCCTAGCTGCCAAAAGGATACTTAAATATCTTAAAGGCACTCAAGATTTGGGATTATGGTACCCTAGAGAATCTGAATTCAAACTTATTGGCTATTCAGATTCTGACCCTGCTGGCTGCAAAATTGATAGGAAGAGCATAACAGGTGCCTGTCATTTTTAGGTAGTCGCCTGATCTCATGGATGAGTAAGATATCAATATCTACTGCTGAAGCTGAGTACATAGCTGCTGGAGCTTGCTATGCACAAATATTATGGTTGAAGCATCAACTAGAAGATTACAACGTTAGAATCAGTGGAATACCTATCAACTGTGACAATACAAGTGCAATTTCTCATACTCAAAATACTACAAGTCACTCAAGGACTAAACATATAGAGATCAAACATCACTTCATAAGAGATCATGTGGAAAAAGGAAATGTCATAATAGAACATGTTCCTACTGATAATCAGATCACTGACATCTTCACAAAACATCTAAGTGATGCAAGGTTTTCGACTTTAAGAGCTGAACTAGGTCTACTAAATTTGGATGCATAAGCTGAGGGGGAACTCATCAGAAGACTGAAGTTCATCAGCTTACTCATCTTATAGTCTTCTAGGTTAACTCTCAACAGTTTAGTTAACTTATGGATTCTTAAAGTCAGGGGGAACGTGTAAGAATAGCGGTACTTCTGATTAAAAGATGAAATTTGATGATGAAAGTTAGTTGAAGTTACGTTTTCATTAGAAGATCTAAATTTTGAAGATTGAAGATTAATTATCTAGCTGGATTGACAAACATCTGAGGAAGGTTATCAGCTATTGGCTTTCACTGATAACAGTCTGTCATTAGGACACTAGTCCGATCAGATAAGTATTTAAGCTTACTCGTCTGATCAGCTATGTAAAAGCTCTGTTGTTTTAAAACCGTATTAATCAAAAACACGCTTTTACAAATATACTAAGGCGGTTCGCGTTCCCGCCTGACATTTAATGCTTTTTGAATTTTGAATCGCGTAATTGATGCCCCACGATAAGAACTGACACAAAACGTATCTAACGGTTAGCGTGTATCACGGAAACCTAAATACCCTAACTATAAAATTAGATCTGATCAGCTCATTCACTCTTTACGCACCCAAAAATATTCAATGGCATTTGTGAGAAATTCTGCTTTCATTTCTGCAAAATTTCTTATGTTTTCTCTCTAATTTTCTACCGAATCAAATATGAATCCTCAACAAGAAGCTAAAGCTAAGGGTATATATCTTGTTTATGATACATATCATCACTCCGGTACTGCTGAAACGAAAGAAATTCTGGTGAAATTCAAAGCTGCCACACTGGTGAACTTCATGGAATCTCATGCTGAAATGGTATGGAAGGAACAGGTGATGGAGAACTACAATACCGAGAAAGCTGTTGATATCGAGAAAATGGAAATCAAGGCCACCGTTGGAGGAGTAGCGGTCGTCATCTCTCCTGCTCTGTTGCACGAGAAATTTGGACTCAGCAACAAAGGAAGAACTGATGTCACTACTGTGTCTGAGGACAAAGTTCATGAATTCTTGGCCATCTGTGCCAAGAAGGGAGAAGTTCATTCTGGCAACATCAAGAAAAGACAGCTCAGGGATGAATATCAGCGCATGGCCGATATATTTGCAAAGCTGGTGGAAAACTGTACCTTCTCTTTGGACAGTGTTCCCATGAAGAAGTACTATATGATGTTGGCAGTGTACTATGGTATTGAGATAAATTGTTCTGTTCAGATTTGGTATATGCTGGCGAGTTTTCATGAGAAGCATCAAACTAACAATAGAATCACCTTGAGTTACCTATTCTACAGTCTGGGTTGTGGAATGACCCATGGGAAAGAAATTCATAATGACAAGGCTATGGCAACTTATCAGACTGTCAGTGTAGGAACTAAAAGAAAGAATGAAGATGATCAAGAAGAGAAACAGATGAAGACTGCTCGAACAAAGAAGCCTGTTGTTCAAGCAAAAGCAGAGAAAAAGAAGAAAGCTGATGAGCCGAGGAAAGTGGCTCCCAGTAAAAAGTCCAAGGCATCTGTTCAAACAGCTGAGCCAGCTGTTGAAACCAGAATAGATGAAGCTGCTGCAAAGGTTGTTGCTGATGAAGTAATCAATCAGACAACAAGAGAGAAAAAGGAAATGTCCCCTGCTTCACCTTCCAGGACAATATCTGCTGAACCTGGAGAAGTTGTTGCTCATAGAACACGGAGTCATGTAAAGGACACAGCAACTTCTCATCCTGTTCTAGTAGGAAAGGCAAGGAGAACAATAAGGAAAAGGATGACATTCATTGAATCTCCTACTGAACTTTCTGACTTAGTCAGACAAAGTCCTCAATCAGCAGAAAGGCCTGCTGGAGCTGAAGAAGAGTCCACTGCTCAACAGACTGCTTCAACCGCACCAACAGCTGAGGTTGCTCAACCTCATGATGATCCTGAAGTGCAGATCATCATTCCTGCTGCAGTTGCACCACTTGCATATGCTTCTCCTGAACCTTCTGCTACCCAAGAAGCACAGACAGTTGACAAGAAGAAAGGGAAGAGAAAGATTGTCATCAAAAGGAAGAAAGTGTCTGCTGCAGATAATAGAAAGAGGGAAGAAGCAGAGCAGAGGAAGAGGGATGAACAAGAAGAGTGATTTAACCGGATTTCGTTAGGTTATTCAATTATCAGTGAATTTTTGATATCGGGGGTTTTCGATATTTATATATATTATTTAGGGCTCTGTTACTTTATTCCGGATGGATCGGTTATAAAGAAAAGCAATATTCAAGAACAAGAAGTAAAACCACAAAACAAAGCTAAGAAACACACCGATATGAAGGTAAAAAGCTCAGTAATAATATTGAATATTATTAAGTTGTGCTGTTGTAAGCAGTGTTAAATCCTGTATTCTTAGAGTTCAGGAATTTCGTAGTTGTTTAATACAATGATTAACTAGGTATTTATATAATGTTAAACCTAGCGTTACAAGGAAACATAGTCCTAATAGGACTCGGCCCAAATATCCTTTTTGAGTCCGGAGTATAATCTTATATCGAAGCGAGCTGCACTTGGTCGGGTCGGTTAGATGATCCCGATCTGTTTGAATTGGTCGAATCAATCTTATCTTCTTCATTCGATCCGAGTAGTATATAGGGTGCGAAATAGCCCCCATCAGTACTCCCTCACTTCTTCGAGCGTATAGATAATAGAAGCTCGTAGAAGTAGATAAATCTTCACGACTGTTTGTTTTCTATGGATGGAGCCTCGTTAAAAACCTTTCTTAAGAAAAAACCCTGTGGGAAAAAAACTTAAGTAAGGAAAAGAGTGCTTCATATCATAGATAGTCGTTTTCTCTGTCCGATTACGAACCGCCACGCGTCTATTCAGGAGGCTTTTCATATCCTCTCGTTTTTGGCGGGAACATGATTAGCTGCAATGAATTCGAAACGTCTTTTCCCATATTATTATAAATAGGTGACCTTCGAATTCGCCATTTTTCCTTTACACCTCCTTATAACTCATAATCATTTTCCTGACTAGTCGTTCATCTCATAAAATTTTTCTTTTATCGATCTTCATCTTCGGGGAACCAGAACATATGGCTTTTGTAAGAAGATCTTCTTCTTCTTCTAGAGAGATCGTCGCCCCTGATAACGATGAGGAGTTGCATTCTAATCCTTTGGGCGAACAAACTCCAGTATCCGACTTCGTCGTCCCTGTAGAAGATACTTTCAAGGTACGAATCCTTTCCGATGCGGATGTAGCTGCCCGAGCCAAAAAGGGCAAAGGTACTGTTCCTCAGATTTCTGAGCCAATTGAGGAGGTAGCTTGCGCATATACGGCGGAAACATTCCCGGAGGTTGTGAATAATTATACCAAATATTTTCCGGAAGGTTCTGAGATAATTCTTCCTTCCTCCACTGATAGGGTCACATCTCCCCCGGAGGGATGTCGAGCCTTTTATACGGCTCACTTCAATAGCGGACTGCGCCTTCCTTTGTCTCCCCTCTTTCTCGAAGTTTTGAAAACTTTCAGTGTGTGCTTGACACAGCTGGTTCCAAATTCCGTTGCTTTTATGGTTTGTTTTTCCGTTTTGATGATTGCGAAGGGGTTTAAACCTTCTTTTCGTAATTTTACGCAACTTTTCCGCTTCAATATTTCCAGTCCTTCAAATCGCGGATATTTCTTCGCTAGTCAGCGGCCTAGTCGAGCAATCTTTGACGCCCCTGTTTCTAGTAATCCTTCATGGAAATCTCATTTCTTATTTGTTCGTCCTCCGTCTAATATTTGTTTGGCGGATGGTTCGACCATGCCTTTTTCATGGGATCATGGTTCCAGTTGGATTCCTGGAGGTCGCTTACCGACTGGTGAACTTATTCCTGACGATGTACAGTTTATCACTGAGATCCCCGAAATGCGTGCAAACAAATATCAAAGCGCTCTTCTGATCGGGGAGGCTTTCCTTCGTAAGGCGGGGTTAAGTGTTCATAACTTTCTCATCAGTTCATCATCCGATCCTCTTGGTTAGTACTTTATTGTATCTTAATGCTGTGACTATACTTTTTATACGGAGAAACTAACTTTTATTTTGTTTCTTTTTCAGCCCATATGGTAGAAAACTCTCGACATTCTTCGAAGGGAAAAATGGTGCTGTCGAAATCTTCCAAATCCGCAGAGAATGCCCCCATCGAGCAGAGAGCGTCGCGAAAAAGGAAGCTGGAGTTGGGTCATGAATCTGAGGAGAATAGAGAGGAATCTCCAGATTCTTCTCGTGAGTGCCCTATCCGTCAAGGCACGGGATCTGGTTATCCTCCTCTTCATCTTAGATCCTCTTTGGGTATTCAAGGATGTCGCAGCTGGTCAATGCCTCATCCTACTAATAATCCGGTTGGTAGAAAAAGGAGTTATTATGGACGCTCTGGTGACGACCTTTCTTTACTCGGAGATAAACACCCAAAACCTACTCTGGTCGAAATGATCGAGGATCATTTAGAGGAAAGGAGGGCCGCTGGTTATTCCGAGAAGGATTCTCTTATCCATGATGATAGTGAGAACGCGGTCGATAAGGCGACCCGTGTTCTTTTGTCTGGCGTTTTTACTCGCGATCTTAATAAGCTTCTTCATAAGGATCCTTTGGAGAAATTCCAGCGAGCTTCTCTTTATGCTGAGAAGGTGATATCTTTTTCCTTAAATCATATTGACAGATAATTTTAAGGGTTCTTCTTAATTTACTAAATCCATCTCTTTTTCTTGTTCTCTTTGTTCTTCAGACCAAAACTTGTCTCGCGTCATACGCCTATGAAAATGCACTTTGGAAACAACAGTACGAGTTTCTGGAAGAGAAGTATAAAGCTTTACTTCATAAATCCTCCGGTTCAGAGGTTGGTCCCTCAACATCTTCATCCGTTCCCCTCATAGAGACTCGTGCTACCGGGACTGAAGATCAAGAAATGATAGACAGGGTGATGGAGGTTTCTCGTGCTCAAGAGCAGGCCAATCAAATGGCTAGAAAGTTAGAGGAATTGCAGTTACAGAGCACGACTCGAATTAGTGAGCTTGAATCTCAAGTATCAAACCTTGAAACTTCTTTAGAGGAGTACGAAAAGGATGTCCCACTTAGTGGACTTAGGGATCGATACGGTAGGAATCCTGACGAAAGAGTCGTTCGTGAGTTCCTTAATTCTCCCGTTCATACGGCGTTGGTGTATCGGATGGTCGGTCCACTTCTTGAGAATACTTTTAAGAAGGCGATTCATCAGCTGGTCGCCTTAGAGATGATTGACGACCGTCGAAAGGAGTACTTTAAGGCGGCGCATATTCGATTGAATCGCTATGGCAAACTTTATTCTTCTTCCGAGGTTCCAGATGTCGTATATCAAGGTTTTCCCCTGGCTCACCTTGTCGAAGAATTTGGAAATCCATTGCCGATTCCTCCTTCTGATGTTAACGATGAGCTCGATGACACTTTTATCGATCCAGAAGATGAAGAAGAAGAAGAAAACGACGTATGCATGTCTGAGGACGTCGGTAGCGAACAGAAGATTCCGGATAGCGATCAGGCTTCTTGAAATAGTGATTTATTTTCGAAATAATCTTTGTAATTATTTACTCGTAGGTTTTAATTGTAATTTTAGCTTTCCTTACTCTGTACGCTAAACGTTTCGTATTCAGACAGTCGTGTCTTTTCACATTCGCCGTAATAATTCAGACAAGTCATTTAATTTGCTGTAATCATTATGTGTGTGTCTTTTCAAATTCCAGCGTTTGCTCCAAGGTCATTTTTCCCGTTTCGCGCCCTTTCTTTAGGTCTGTCGCGTCCTTTCGTGTAGTATAAATACGAAAGGTAAAAACTTGACTTGTTTTTTTACTGCTATACTCCTCACTTAACAGAATACTCTTTCTTCAGCTAGTCGATAAACTTTCTCGATATTAAGTTGTATTTTTCCATAATCCGATCATGAGTAACCTTTTTGGTAATACTTCGAAGCGACCATCCCGTGAGGGCGCTCGGGATAGTAGATCCAAAAGATCTCGAAGAGATGGGCCGTCGATGGAGCCTCCTCGTTTGTCCCAATCAATTAGGTCGGAGATCGATACTCCTGTTATTGCTTCTGAACCTTTCTCCGTGGTAAATTCGTCGTTTTCAGAACCAATTTTTTCTGCTTCCACTCAGGAAGGAAACATGCCTTCCCCTGGTCGATAACCTTTTGGGGATATGTCCAACGAAGAACCGGCTTATAATATAGCTGTTAGTTCCAATGCTTCTTCCTTTGAGCACGTTTTTCACGGAGGGGATTTCGCTATTTCCCTTCCTTTGTCTGCTTCTACTGCCCTGATTGCCAGTGAAGGGCAAGTTGGCGATGGTTTTTCTGTTAATCCTTCCGTAACGCAATCTATTTTGCAAGATTGTCCTGAATTTTTGTTTCATGATACCACTGTAATGACTACATCCTTTGAATCGGGAGGACCTTCCGGAGGTGGGACCGGTTCCAGGTCTGGTCGTCGAACCGTAATTTCTGCTTCGGGCAAGGAAACCTCAGTTAGCCCTAACGAGAGGGAATCCCCTCGTCCATTAGATGATCGCTGTGTGCTTGTGCAGGTTAATGACATTCTTTTGTCGGAAACTCCACGTTCCGATGGTGTCCCTTTGACTAGTGAACTGCCTGGTTCTGTTGAACCTGATGCTTTGTCCTGGGACTTAGGCATGAGTACTATTTTGCCCGGCGAGTTGAGGAAGCTCGAAGGTACCTCCAATGTTCGCCTTGTTCAATCTCTGGTGAAGATATGTGAGCAGGTAAGCATATCTCGAATATTTTTCCTGTTCTTTGTTTTGAATGCCTTGTTGTATGGCGGTTTTTCTTACTCTTTCTGCTTTTTAGGGCAAGTATTTTGCACTCCAGCTGGGTGTGCAAAATGACGAACTGTGGAATAGTCGGAGAGTTCTTCAAGGTCAGTTGGAGTCAGAAAAGGCTAAAGCCAGGGGTTTGGAGTTGCAGCTGCAACTTGCCAAAGATGATCTCCAAAAATTGGAGGCCGATAAAGTTGTTCTTGAAAAGGAGAAAGGTGACTTAGTTCAGGCTGCTGCCCTTGCAGAGGAGTCTCAACGGCGGTCCTATGAGGAAGGATATGACGCCGGTTATTTAAAGCGTCAAGAGGAGTTGATGGCGTTTGCTGGCAACTTGACTCCTCGGCGGACTGTTTCTAGTAGTCGACCTCCTGACCGTTCTTCTCAGTGATCTTTGTTCGACCTGGCAGTCCTTGGACTGTCTATTTTTTTTTTTTTTTTTTTTTTTTTTTTTTGACTGCCCAGCTTTTGTGCATTTGTTTGGGCTGAAATTTTTGTAATGGGAGGAGTAGAAATTTGGAAATTATGACTTTTTTGTAGGCAGATCATTGTCCTGATCAATTTTATTCTGTTTGTATCCTTTGGTAAGTATGATTTCCTGTCATACGTAAATATAACATCATGAAATAACCAGTTATAGGTTTGACAAACTTAGCTGATATTGATCCTTCCGTAGTATACCAAGGATGTAGAATAAGGTAGCTTTAAACTTGCACGGTCACTTTTTAAGTAACCTAATGGTATAATGTTTGCTCTGTAAATCGAATCTTTTGTTGATTAATCCCGGCATGATTCCTTGAAGGATGTCTTCTAACATGTTTTTCGTCCATATGTAAGCAATTGCAGTCGTATCGATAGTAGTCTTAAGCATTTTGGTCGATGTTCGATCCATTCCTTGTAAATTTGTCCTTTTATGACATATACCTTATATAAGGAGGCTATTGTTCCTCCTGTTGAACTCTGCTTTTTCTTTTCGTCAGAGGAAATTTTTCCTTTTAATGTCTTTCACAAATCCATATATTCCATCATTATCTTCTAACCATTCGTTCTTTTAGCCAGTATATCGTATCCTTGATATGGGAGGGATTGGAAAATGTAGAAGTCTTGGCCAGATCTGGCCTGTTCAGACCTCCTTAAGCAATTCTTTGGTTTGTTAGGCAGTGACGTCCTTGCATTTTCAAACAAAGAGAGCTATTCTCCTGATTTCTATGTCAGATATCTTGGACTCCGAAAGAGTTCTTATATGAGGTAGTTAATGGTCGCTCAAATGATGTATGAGGCAGTGACGTCCCTCGTATGGTGAAGGGTTTGGTCTTTTCTCTTTTATCGAGCAACTATCTTTTTCGTTGCGATCTTAAAGCTTGTATGGCTTCGTTCGTGGATTCTAAGGTTTTAAGCCATCGATCATGAAGTATGATTGTGCCGGAATGTCTAATCCAAAGCTTTTTTAGATTTGATCATATCGACCTATTGCCGCTTTTGTTATCGACTAGTTGGGGCGATTAGATTGTGCCGTTCCAACTTACTTGCATTTATTGCGGGGAGTCAAGGGGTCGCATCTGTGTCCGTTGATCAAATGCTTTTTCAGCCGTTGGATTGTTTGAGTCTACCCCTATAAATAGGGTGGTGGTTTGCATTCTTCCTTTGCAATTTCCCAAAGAGAATGGAGATCTCAACTTCTTTGGATTTCATTCTGCCCTCAGATCCCATAATATTCAAAAAGTCACATTATCGTGATTCACTCTGTAATAACTTGGTGTTCATCTACCTTGTACTGACGGGTCCCATGTCAGCCCTTCCTTGTACTAACGGGTCCCATGAGGCCTCAGCTTTAGTCTTCATCAATTAGAGGTCCGTGGTTTCCGTTTGCACATGGGGGGTTCATACTTGCCAGTCACCCTCGCTCTTGGATGTTACCTCCGGAGTGATAGACCGCCGGGGTGGCTGGTAAACTTACCGTTTCACGACGGTCCCGAAGAGATGCTGCTCGAGAGTAAAATGTTTTATAGATAAAGTAAAAGCAGTATCTTCTTTCGGGTGAGTGAGCATTGCTAGTTATCTGGCTGGTAATGTTCATTTCATCTAGAAGAACATTTGATCTTCAGAGCCTGGCCACCGAACTAAAGAAGTCGACCATCGTGAGCAGCATGCTTCTTTGGTCGCATATTATAATCGATGAGGTACTAGGGAGGAGATTGGTGTTTCCGTGGACATTGTCGTGAAGATAGTCGATCCCATAGGATCAATTTAAGTAGATCATTGTAACGATCTTTATGTAGCAAGCAGATCTTTGTAACGTAGTATATTTGTATGTAATTGATTTGATGAATAAAATATTACTTTATTTCTTGCATCTTCTTTGTCGTTGGTAATTTTATTTACGAGGAGTATTTTCCGAGCAGATGAATTCATACTTGATTTATCTTTCAAAACTTTAGGAGTATCAGCGGATCTTTTTTAGATCGTTAGAAATATATCGAGGAGTTTTTATTGAGCGGATCAATGTATACTCGACTCGTTTGTAATTATACTTAGGTTTTTAACCCAAAAGTCCTTTAATCATTGAAAACATATCGAGGAGTTTTTATCGAGCGGATCGATGTTTACTTTACTCGTTTTATTTAGACTTAGGTTTTAATACCACAAAGTCTTTTTCTCGTTGTAAATAGTTCGAGGAGTGTTTATCGAGCGGATCGATGTTTACTCGACTCGTTTATAATTTAGACTTAGGTTTTAAATACCAAAAAGTCTTTTTCTTGTTGTAAATATGGGCGAGGAGTGTTTATCGAGCGGATCGATGTTTACTCGGCTCGTTTATAATTTAGACTTAGGTTTTTAGTACCAAAAAGTCTTTTTCTCGCTGTAAATAGTTCGAGGAGTGTTTATCGAGCGGATCGATGTTTACTCGACTCGTTTATAATTTAGACTTAGGTTTTTAATACCAAAAAGTCTTTTTCTTGTTGTAAGTGTGGGCGAGGAGTTTGTATTGAGCGGATCAATGTATACTCGACTCGTTTTTGAATTTATCGAGGAGTTTTTATCGAGCGGATCGATGTTTACTCGACTCTTTTTAATTAGACTTAGGCTTTTAACCCAAAAAGTCTTTTCGATCGTTGAAGATATATCGAGGAGTGTTTATTGAGCGTATCAATGTATACTCGACTCGGTTCGTTCTCAATTTTCATCAATATGATAGTGTAATTCCGAGGAGCGTTAACCGAAATAATCGATGTATATAGAACGCTAAAATTCTTTACTAATTGAAGTTGTAGGCTAAGGCCTTTGTTACAAGGATTAAAACTTGATAAAGTAAAATAAAAGAATGCAGTATAATCTGCTAAAATTTATTTACCATAGTATTTCCTAAGGTTGACCGCATTCCAGGTTCTTGGTAAGGCTGTTCCATCCAAGTGTGCAATTTTGTATGAACCTTTCTTTCCTACGCCAATGACGATGTAAGGTCCATCCCAATTTTGTTGTAACTTTCCCACATGCTTGGATACTTCTACCTTTTTCAAGACCAAGTCTCCTTCTTTGAAAGTTCGGATGCGTACCTTTTGATTGTATGCTTTCTCCATATTTGCTTTAGTGACTTGTAGGCGTACAGCAGCTTTATCTCTTAAAGCTTCTGTTAAATCAATGTCATTTTCTCTCGCCTTTTCATTTTCTTGATCGTCGAACATCTCTATTCTTGGCGTTGGGATTAAGGTTTCAACTGGAATAACAGCCTCCGACCCATACACCAAGCTGAATGGGGTTTCCCCGGTTGAGCTTCTTACTGTAGTTCGATTAGCCCATAGCACTCCTGGAAGTTCATCGAGCCATTTTCCTTTGGCCGAACCTAATCTTTTTTCCAAAGATTTTATTATTTCTCGGTTCGCTACTTCGGTTTGTCCGTTCGCTCTTGGATGTCCGACCGAAGTGAAATTTTGTTGAATTCCCAGTTTCGAACACCATTCTATTACTTGTTTTCCCGCGAATTGGGTTCCATTATCTGAAATTAGGATCCTCGGGATGCCAAATCGGCAAACTATGAACTTCCATAGGAAGTTGATCACTTGGAATTGAGTTATTCGTGCGAGTGCGATGCATTCTATCCATTTGCTGAAATATTCTACAGCGACCAGGACGTAAGCTTTTTTGGATCTGGCCTCTGGGAAAGGCCCCACAATGTCCATTCCCCATTGATCGAAGGGCCAACATACTGGAATTGGATGCATGTTTTCTGCTGGTCGATGACATATGTTAGCATGGATCTGGCAGTGATGACATTCTTGGACATATAGAGTGGCATCTTTATTGATGGTAGGCCAATAGTAACCAGTCCTGAGACATTTTAAGGCCAATGCCCTTGATTCGCTGTGATTTCCTGCGTCTCCTTCATGTATTTCTCGCAGTATATCGGCGGTTTGTGATTCAGGGATGCATTTCAGGAGAATTCCTGATACTGACCTTCGGTAGAGTTTTCCTTATACAAGCGTATACTTTGGGGCTCGATATTTTATTTTCCGAGCTGCATTCTGATCAGATGGTAGTTTTCCTTCTCGAAGATAGTCTATCATTGGGGTCATCCAGTTTTCTTCGACTTCATCTATTTCCATTATATCGACTGCCGGTGTTTCATCGATATCGATTGCCGGTGTAGAAGATATCAACCAATTGATCACCCGTTCGGTCTTTCCGTCGTGGGATCCTGTGAACTTAGATAGTTGATCGGCCCATTTGTTTTCCGAACGTGGGATGTTCTGTATGTCGAAATTTTCAAACTTCTCAGCTAGTGTTTTTACTTTGGCGAGGTATTTTACCATATTGAATTCCTTAGCTTCGTATAGGCCTCTTATTTGTCTTTGTACTAACTCTGAGTCGGTTAACACTTTAAGCCTTTTTATGTTAGCTTTGATCGCCATTTCCATTCCTGCGATTAACGCTTCATATTCAGCTTCGTTGTTTGTTACAACGAAGTCCAATGTTATCGCGTAATTCAAATCTTCCTTATTCGGTCCGGTGAAGTTGATTCCGGCGCCTCCTCCTTCTCGGCATGAAGCACCATCGACATGCATTAACCAAGTTTGATCTTCTATGATCAAGACATCGTCGTTGAGGCTGCTCGATGATTCAGTAGCCTGTGTTGGTGTTTCTAATATAAAATCGGCCAACACTTGGGCCTTGATGGCAATCCTTGGTTTGTAGTCTACTTCGAACTGGCTGAGTTCGATGGCCCATTTGATCAATCTTCCGGAGGCTTCTGGTTTTGCTAGAACTTGCCTTAGCGGCTGATTCGTCAAAACGATGATTTTGTAAGTTAAGAAGTAGGGTCGGAGTTTTCGTGCGGCCACTACTAAGGCCAGCGTGAATTTTTCTATTTCCAAGTAATTCTTCTCTGCCCCTTGTAATAATTTGCTGAGATAATAGACGGGCTTATGCTCGGAGCCCTCTATCTTAATTAGTACTGAACTAATGGCCGTATCGGAGATGGAGATGTAGATGTACAACGGTTCCCCTTCCGTCGGTTTAGCTAACATCGGAGGCGTTGTCAAATATTCTTTGAGTTGTTCGAAGGCTCGTTCACATTCTTCGGTCCAAGCGAATTTTTTCGCTTTTCGAAGTGTTTGGAAAAAGGGCAAGCTTCTGTCCGCAGATTTTGATATGAATCTATTCAATGCTACGATTTTCCCAACTAAGCTTTGTACTTGAGAGATGGTCTTGGGAGGTTTCATTTCAGTTATGGCTCGAATTTTTTCTGGGTTGGCTTCTATACCTCGCTGGTGTTCCAAGTATCCTAAAAATTTTCCTGACTTAACACCGAAGGTGCATTTTGCAGGGGTCAACTTCATACGGTATTTTCTTAAGATTTGGAAACATCGATCTAGATGTTTTATGTGATCTGCTTCATTCATACTTTTGACTAACATGTCGTCTACATAGAATTCCATTATTTCTCCGATTAATTCCCTGAACATTAGGTTTACTAACCTTTGGTAAGTAGCGCCGGCATTCCTCAATCCGAATGGCATTACAATAAAACAGTATACTCCCTGTTCGGTTATGAACGCGGTCTTCTCTTGATCCCGCTCGTCCATGTATATTTGGTAAAACCCTTGGAAGGCGTCCATCATGCTGAATATCGCGAAGCCAGCAGTCGAGTCGACCAATAAGTCAATCCTTGGGAGAGGGTATGGGTCGCGTGGACATAACTTGTTAAGGTCGGTGAAATCATTACACATTCTCCATTTGTTGTCCTTTTTATCCCCTTTTGCTACTAGTACAACATTACATAGCCATTCCGAGAAATGTATTTCTCGGATTTGTTTTGCTTAGAGCAGTCTCTCTACTTCGGCTTTGATAATTTTATCTTTTACTGGTCCGTGATTTCTTTTCTTCTGTCTGGCGGGTTTCGCCGAAGGGTCGATTTTTAGGGTATGCTTGATTATCCGAGGATCAATTCCTTCAATCTCATTCGCGCTCCAGGCGAAGACGTCAACATTATTTCTTACGAATTCGATTAACATTATTTCTCCTTCTTTGCTCAATTCTGTACCTATTCTTGTCGTCTTGGACGAGTCGCCTTTTACTAGAATTATATCTTTATGTTCTGGGGGTTTCAAGGATAAGTCTAGCGGTTCTTTCCCCTTTTTATCTAACCGATCAGTAATAGGAATTTCAACCTCATTTCTAATGAGATCGTCTTCGATCTTTCTCTTGCTCGGAGTAATTGACTTAGGGTGTTCTTTCAAAGTTAACGATGTGCTGTAGCAATTCCACGCCATACAGTGGTCGTTAGTTATTTCTCCGATGCCCATATCGGTCGGAAACTTTATCTTCTGATGATAGGTAGAGACTACAGCTCGGAAAAGGTTAAGGGCTGGTCGCCCTAATATAGCATTATAAGCGAAGGGTGTTTCCACTACTAGGAATTTTACTAACTTCACTGTCCTAAGTGGTTTCTTTCCAAGTGACACACTTAAAGATATTGTTCCGCTGGGGATAATCTCGGACCCTCCAAAGCCTACTAACGGCGTAGCTACTTTTTGTAGGTTTATTTGTCCCAAGTTCATTTGGGCTAAAACCTCCCGGGAGATGATATTTGCTGAGCTTCCATTATCGATTAGGATTCTTCTTACATTATAATTCGCTATCTCTAATGATACTACCATAGGAAAATCGGGGTTATCCTCTTTTGTGTCCCAAATGATGTTTTTAGGTACTTCGCCTTCGTTAAAGCTGATCGGCTGGTGATTTGTCGGCCTGTTTTCCAGAGTCCATATTTCTTTTGGATATTTAGAATTTCGAATTATGGATCGGGCTGTCCTTCGTCGTGCGTTACGACTATCTCCACCCGCGGGTCCCCCGGATATTGTATGGATAGTCCCATTGATCTGGTCCTGATTTAACTCCTGAGTAGGTCGACGTTCAGGCGACCTTCGATGAGAACTTCTCCTTCGATTACCGTTCCGAGGGCTTCTACTTCTTTCCCTTTTGCGATTATCTCGGTCTATGTATTCGTCTAGTTTTCCCTGCTCGATCAGTTTTTCGACTTCTCTCTTAAGGTGAAAACAATTTTCCGTTAGATGCCCATGTGCCCTGTGGTACTTACAGTATTGATCATAGTTTCTAGACCCCGGTCTGGGCTGAGCGATTTTCCTTGCCTCGGGAATCCAGTTATTTCTTTCTAGGACTTCCAATATTTCTTCCATTGGAGCATTTAACCTTGGGTGTTCTACTTGATTCACCCTGCTTCTGATTGGTTGCTCAGGGTTTCTTGGTCTTTGGTAGTAATTAGGTTGTCTTTCTTGATCGGCTTTGCTGTATTCCAGTCGCTGGAAAACGTTACCTCTCCTGGAAGATCGCTCATAGTCTAAGGGTCTTTGAGTAGGAATCTTATCATGCCGCTTGGAGCCTGAAGCTGTGAATTTATTTTTGTTTTTATCCTTAAAGGAATTCATCTCTTCTTGGGTCATATACTTAGACGCCAAGCTCATGATGTCGGCGAACGTTCTTGGTTGTTTTCGACTGAGGGCATTTCCGAACTGCCTGTTTTTAGTGAGATCGAAGAGGATAGAAATTATGTAATCAATATTTGGAGAATCGATTTTGAGTAGTTCTACGTTGAATCTGGCCAACCAGTTTCTTAGGGATTCTCCTTCTTGTTGATGTATGGTTCCTAGGTAGCTCATCGGGAGTTTTTGCCTCTTCTGACTGGCAAACTGCTGCGTCAATTTATTGCATAATTCCCGGAAACTGAATATGGAGTTGGCAGGTTGTTTTGCGAACCAATCCAACGCTAGGCCCTCGAATGTGGTCACCATTAACTTGTGTTGGATGAAGATGAAGATGAAAGAAGACAAGTAATTAAGGGAAGGTTTTGATGATTTCCAAAACATCATAATCAGCTAAGTATGGAAAGCTTAGTTCCCTTAGAAGAATTTTGAACAAGTAAAAGAAGACATCAGAAGAGTTCAAAATTCAAAGCTTAGAAGACTAATGATCTCTTGCTGAATCAGCGAACAGAAGGGTAGATCATCAGCCGAGTCAAATCAGATGAGTTCAGTATTTGATCAGCAGAGTATCTATCAGCAGAGTCGTTTTGATCAGCAGAGTAGAAGAGGTCAAGAGATTAGTCCAACGGTAATAAATGCACTTGGTGTAATAAATGCTGAAAGAGAAGGGTAGTAATGGCAAATGATTGAAGATATCCTCGGATCAGCAGAGTGCATTAAATGCAGCATTAAATGCGATGGACAGAAAGGTACTGTACACAGTACGGAATGCTGCAGGGAGCCGTTTCAAAAAGAGCTGAAGGATGGATTTGATTTGTGACTTGCCTTCAACGGTCATAATTTCATTTCCATGTATAAATAGAGCTGAATTTCAAATCGAGCAATACACAACAACAATTAGAGATCGAAATTTTGAAGCAGAATTTCTCTAAGTCTCAAAAGCTCGAACAGCTCACTCGTCTGGTGGAAGTCATCTGTTGACAGAAACCCAGTTGAAGAAATCAGAAAAACATTATCTGAGTGATTTTGTGATAGCTGAGTGTTGTGCGAAGTTAGAATCCATCTTTGTGAGTGATTCTACTTTAGAGGATAGGTTTTCTTTGTGAATTCCTATTGTGAGCTTACAGCCTTCTCATTAGTTGTTTAGGTGTAAGTGGAGAAATATTGTAATCTAAGTGATTTTAGTATAACCCAGAATCTGTGTGATCTGGAAGAGTGGACTAAAGGATTTTTATCCATATAACCACTATAAAAATTCTTTGTGTTATCTTGCATTTAAAGTTTTCTTGCATATTTTTCAAGTTTGCATTTTAAACACTTTGAATCAATTAAAAGGATTTTATAAGGAGTTTTAAACTGGGGATAAAATCTTTTTAGAACTTAGTCTACTTGTGAAAAACACTTTTAAACAATCCGCTGCAAGTATACTCTTGGAAAACTGTTTTGCTGAAAAACAGCTAAGTCATTGTAAGAAGAGTGGTCAGTCGTCTGTTCAAGATTCGTTCACGATCAGACTAGTCTGCTTACTGTTCTTCATCAGCTTAGTCTGCTGACAGAAGACTGAAAAGTTTTTAAGTTCAAAAATTTTTAGAGGTCTATTCACCCCCCCCCCCCTCTAGACCTCATCTGACCACTTGGGACCAACAAGTGGTATCAGAGCAGGTGGTTCATTAGAATCAGCTGCCTGATCAACGAGCTTGATCCGAGTGTTTTTCAAAGGTTTTCAAAACTTTTCAAAAGAGCATCTTTTTGAAAAATAAAAACTTTTTGAAAAATGGATTGTATCAGCCATGTTCCCCACATTGCTGGTATGTCCTTTGAGGACTGGAAAATCAGAATGGAGATTTTCCTTGCTGCCTATAATGACAACATGCACACATGTATCATTAAAGGTCCATTCAGATTCACAAAGACCATAAAGATAAATGAAGTAGATACGGTTGTGGAGAAAGACCTTCATGAGATGACTCCAGAAGAGATAAAGCTTTACAATCTAGATAAAGTTGGGAGATTCATCATGACCAAAGCCCTGGATAATGATCGGTTTGACAAGGTCAAACATTGCAAAACTGCAAAGGAGATGTGGGACAAGGTCAGAGACATGAGTGAAGGAAATGATGCTATTAAAGAGCATCAGCTCAGTGTTGCATTGGAAAAGCTGGACAACTTCAAGATGAAGTCTGGAGAAACCATTGATCAGATGGATACCAGATTCACCAGAACTCTAAATGAAGTTTTGAAGCTGGGAAAGACTTTCACTGACAAAGAAATCACTGTCAAAGTACTGAAGACCCTACCTTCCAAGTTCAACATGAAGGTGACAGCAATGGAAGAATCAAGAGATCTGGGCAAGATTTCTCTAACAGAGCTGTTCTCCGTACTCAAGGCTTATGAGTATAAACTGCCAAGGATGGGAATTGAAGAAACCTCAACTTCAGGACCCACAGCTGCACTTGTTGCTGCTGAAAACACCAGAAGACCAGCACAGAAAAGCAAAGAAGTGGACTCATCTGATGAAGCCACTCTACTCAACAAAAAGGAGTACACTGCTGGAGATGTAGCATTATTAATGAACAACTTCAAAAAGTTCTATAAGAGAAAGATGAAAAATAAATACAATCATGCTGCTTCCACTTCTAAACCTAACTTTTCTTCTCAGGATAAGGATGATTATAAATCAAAACTGATGTGTTACAACTGCAAGAAATTGGGACACTTCATAAGAGACTGCCCATATCCAAAAGCAGAGAAGTACACTGAGGAAGAGAAGAAAATGAGAAAAGAAAGAAAGCATCAGAGAGGCAAGGCAATGATGGCTGAAGCAGAAAAGCTGACTGCTGTCTACTCATCTGATTCAAATTCTGACTCGTCTGATGAAGAATCGTCTGATGAAGAAAAACCTGCTCTCCTGTGCCTGATGGCAAAGGAATCTGATGACTCTGAGGATGAGGTAACTCCTCAAGAAAATGAACTGTTTAATTCTCTAGAGCAAATGATGTTGAATAATACTACTATTGCTGGAGAGTTCGTTAAGCTTAAGGAAGAGATGAACTTGCTAAAAGAGCAAAATAGTTCACTGAAACTTTTAGCTGAAAAGCCAAAAGAATCAGCTGAATATAAACAGCTTGAGCAAGAGCATGAATCTCTGAAAGCTGAATGTGAGGTCTATAAAGGAAAAATCATGGAACTTGAGAAAATCATTGAATCTCATGATAAGTCGACCGTTGCATCCATGCATACACCTAAGAAACAGGAGACACCTTTAGAAAAGGATAAACTAGAGTTGAACCATACTGAAAAATTCATATCAGCTGACAATAGTAAGGTCATTCTGTATGTTCAAACCTCTAAACCTACCTCATCTGAGAAAGTGGTAAAGGAGAAGAAATCTCCTAAGGCTAAAAAGAGCAAAGAGCCTAGTGTAGGAAATCAGACTAGTAAGACCAAACAGCAGAGTCCTAAGAAGTCTGCTGATAAAGCTAAAGTCAATCAGACTAGTGGTAAAACTAAGTCAAAATCAAATGAGCAAGCATCTAGTAAACCAAAGAAGCATAAGAACAAGAAAAATCAAAATGCTTGGTATGGAAATGAGTCATATTATGTGCAACCTGCTGCATATCATCCTATGTATCATGCACCTCAATTTCCTAGTTACTATGCACCTTACCCTGCTCATCCAATGCATGCATATCCTGCATATCATGCACCTTACCCTGCTTATGAACATTATTCATATCATACTGATCATCAACATGACTTATCTGATAACTATGATAAAAATGAAACTGTTCATGCTCCTAAAACTCAGAAACCTAAGAAGCCTAAGACTTCAACATCTTGGGTTGTCAAGGGTGGAACTAATCCTTCAGGACCCTCTCAATAAGGGTACCTAAAACAATTATATTTTTGTTTTGTAGGTTAGGATTAGGAGTAGGAGTAAAGTAGAGAAGATTTGGTACTTGGACAGTGGATGTTCAAGACACATGTGTGGAAACATACATGAGCTGACTGATGCAGTTGCTGTGGATGGTCCAAGTGTTACATTTGGAGACAGCAAAGAAGGCAAGATTAAAGCTAAAGGAAGATTAATCAAAGGAAACATAGAGATTTCTGACGTCTCATATGTTAAAGGCCTAAAATATAATCTGCTGAGCATAAGTCAATTTTGTGACAAGGGATATTCAGTCATCTTCTCAACAGATAAGTGCTACGTTGAACAAATTGGTACAAAGAAGGTAATTTTATCTGGAAGACGACAAGGAAATATCTACATAGTTGACTGGAATTCTGTTGACAAGAATTCAAGTGTTTGTTTGGTGGCATCTGCACCAAGTGAAGTCAGTTGGCTATGGCACAAGAGGATGAATCATTTAAACTTCAAGACCATAAACAGATTAATCAAAAATGATTTGGTAGAAGGGATTCCAAAAGCAGTCATGAGCAAAGACAAGCTCTGTGATGCATGTCAGAAGGGTAAACAAATCAAGTCATCATTCAAAGAAAAGAAGCACCAATCTTCTGGAAGAATATTGGAGCTGTTGCATATGGACTTATTTGGACCCATTGATCCAGTCAGCAATGGTGGAAAGAAATACTGCCTAGCTGTTGTGGATGATTATTCAAGATATACTTGGGTGATTTTCATGAAGAAGAAAAGTGAAACCAAGGAACATCTTACCAATCTGATGGAACTGATCCAGAATGAAAAGAGTATCAAAATATTGAAGATCAGATCAGATAGAGGGACAGAGTTTACAAACTCTACTGTTGAAGAGTATTGTAATATCAAAGGAATACATCATGAGTATTCTGCTGCAAGAACCCCTCAACAGAATGGTGTTGCTGAAAGGAGAAACAGAACACTAAAAGAAGCTGTCAGAACCATGATAGCTGAAGCTAAACTGCCTCAAAGATTTTGGGCAGAAGCAACAAACACAGCATGCTTTACCCAGAACAGATGTATGATCAACAAAAATCAGAACAAGACTCCATATGAAGTTTGGAACAACAGAAAGCCAAACATTCATTACTTTAAGATTTTTGGTTGTAAATGTTTTGTATTGAATAATGGGAAAAATCACCTTACTGCATTTGCAGAAAAGGCTGATGAAGCTGTTTTTGTAGGATACTCATCTGTTAGTAAGGCTTATAGAGTTTTTAACAAAAGAACATTACTAATAGAAGAATCTATCCATGTAGTATTTGATGAGCCAAGTCAATCTTCTGAAAAGAATCAAAGTGTAAATCAAGATCTGTCTGCTGATTTACAGAAGTTAGACGTTGGAAGAAATGAAGAATATGTTCCCATCATACTACCTAATCTAAGTTCAGCTGCTAACTCAAGTGCTGTTCATAATCACAGTGCTGATTGTCTAACAGACGAGTTGCTAACAGCTGACAGACCAGAGACTGTTCAACAGACGGCAAATGTTCAACAGACTACTACTGGAACTCCAACAGTAGTGTTGCAAGATCAAGACAGAGGACAACATCCTGATTTGCAACCTGATCTCAGATGGCTCAAGAATCACCCCCCTGAGTTAGTCATTGGTGATCCTTTAGATAGAGTGAAAACAAGAAGAGCTGCTGCATAAGATGCTATGTTTGTCACATTTCTATCTCAAATAGAGCCCAAGCAAATTGAAGAAGCTCTCAATGACTCCTTCTGGATAGAAGCCATGCAAGAAGAGTTGAATCAATTTGAAAGGAATGAAGTCTGGTACTTAGTTCCTAGACCAAGTCATCAAAGAGTAATTGGCACTAAGTGGGTTTTCAGAAATAAGATGAATGAAGATGGTGTTGTCACCAGAAACAAAGCAAGACTAGTGGCCAAGGGTTATTGTCAAGAAGAAGGAATTGACTTTGATGAAACTTTTGCACCAGTAGCAAGACTTGAAGCAATCAGACTGTTTCTAGCCTATGCTGCTTACAAGAACTTCACTGTCTATCAGATGGATGTGAAGTCTGCTTTTCTCAATGGAGAATTGCAAGAAGAAGTGTATGTTGAACAACCTCCTGGATTTGAAGTCTATCAAGAAGAGGACAAAGTATATCGTCTGAAGAAAGCCCTTTATGGACTGAAACAGGCTCCAAGAGCATGGTATGATACCCTATCTGATTTTCTTTTAATTAAAGGATTTCGAAAAGGTAAGGTAGATAAAACCTTGTTCACAATTGAATGGGAAAATCATATATTACTTGTGCAAATATATGTGGACGATATTATTTTTGGTTCAACTAACCAACAGATGTGTGATAAGTTCTCCAAGCTGATGCAGAATAAGTTTGAAATGAGCATGATGGGTGAACTTAACTATTTTCTTGGATTGCAAGTTAGACAGTTGCCTGATGGAATATTAATCAGCCAAGCAAAATACACAAGAGATCTGTTCAAGAAATTTGGTATGGAAACTAGCTCAACAGCTACCATTCCTATGTCTACAAGTCTTCGTTTGGATAAAGATGAAGATGGCAAATCAGTGGACATAACCAAATATAGAGGCATTATTGGTTCATTGTTGTATCTAACAGCAAGCAGACCTGATATAATGTACTCAGTTGGAGTCTGTGCAAGATTTCAATCAAACCCCAAAGAATCTCATCTCTTAGCTGCCAAAAGGATATTGAAGTATGTTAAAGGCACTCAAGAACTGGGATTGTGGTATCCTAGAGAATCTGGATTTGAACTAGTTGGCTATTCAGATTCAGACCTTGCTGGCTGCAAGATTGACAGGAAGAGCACAACAGGTGCCTGTCAGTTCTTAGGTAGTCGTCTGATCTCATGGATGAGTAAGAAACAAACCTCAGTCTCTATATCTACTGCTGAAGCTGAATATATAGTTGCTGGAGCTTGTTGTGCACAGATACTTTGGTTGAAGCATCAACTAGAAGACTACAACATCAAGATCAGTGGAATACAAATCTACTGTGACAATACAAGTGCAATCTCACTTACTCAGAACACTACAAGTCATTCAAGGACTAAACATATTGAGATTAAACATCATTTCATTAGAGATCATGTGGAAAAAGGCAATGTTTTGATTGAGTATGTTCATACTGATAATCAGATTGCTGACATCTTCACCAAACCTCTAAGTGAAGCAAGGTTCTCAACTCTAAGAGCTGAGTTAGGATTACTTAACCTGGATGCATAAGCTGAGGGGGAACTCATCAGAAGACTGGAGTTCAACAGCTTAGTCATCAGATTATTTCATTCAAGAATTAACCTTCAACAGACTAGTTAACTTATGAATTCTTAAAGACAGGGGGAACGTGTAAGACTAGCGGTACTTCTGCTCTAAAGATGAAATCTGTTAATGACAGTTAGTTGAAGTTATGTTATCATGAAGATGTGTTCTTAATTCTTGAAGATTGAAGATTATTTTATCTTGCTGGATTGACAAACAGCAGAGGAAGATTACTAGCTATTGGCATTCTCTAGTAATATCAGATAACAGATCACTCGTCTGTCAGATAAGTTAAACTCTACTCATCTGATATCTTATATAAGCATGGTCATAAAACGTATCTTTAGAAACGCGCTTTTATAAGTAAACAGATTAGTGTCGATAGAGTTTCCCGCCCATCTGACATTAAAATAATAAAATTGAAATCCGCGACTCTCATCCGCACGATTAAAAACTGTCAGATTAGATCAACGGTTTAGATAAATCACGAAAACCAAATCAAAAGGAAACCTATAAAATCCGATCTGAACAGCATAGTCATCTTACGCACTCAAAAACTCTCAAACTCTCTAACTCTCAAACCCTACTGCTTCGAAAGTTCACTGTTCTTTTGCAGAATCTACTCTCTAATCTCTGAAAATGGACAAGATTGTTGAGGGAAGATACTTCAACTACAGCAAATTTCATTTCTCTGGCACGGATTTGATGCGTTCCATACTGGTAAAGATCAAAGAAGCATCATTGGTTCCTGTTTTGGAGGCTCACGAAGAAAGAGTCTACTTAGAGGATGTCTACCATTTCTACATGACCAGAAAATTCAACGATGATGACACTGTTATGACTGCTGTCATTGGTGGTAAGAAAATCGCTGTATCTGCTGCTGTTCTTAATGAAGTTTATAAGTTGACAGACAAGGGAGGAGATGTGACCTCGTTAGGGTCAGAAAAAGAAGAGGAATTTTGGGGAATTTGTGCTAAGAAGGGAGAGAAGATGACTGGGACTTTGATGAAGACCCAGCTGAAGGATGAATACCAAAGATTTGCTGATATCATAGCAAAGGTTCTGGATTGTGCTACGGGTTCTTTGGATGGGTTGTCAAGGAAAAGATACTACACAATGGTGTGTATCTACTATGGGATGAAAGTGAACTGGGCTGCTCATGTTTATGAGCTGTTAAGTGACAAAAGGCATTCTCATGCCATCTTATTAAGCAATCTGTTTGCATCTCTACAATGCCCTATGGGTGGAGGAAAGCAAACCCATGGAAGCAAAGAGTTCAAACTCTACGAACCAGTGAGGCAACTGGTGGAAAAACCAAAGAGAAAAGCCTCCAAACAGTCCAAGAAGACCCCTTCTAAGAAGAGCAAGAAGGAAGGTCAGACTAGTCAGTCTGCTGAGCCAACAGCACAGTCTGCTGTTGTGTCTGGATCAGCACAGCCCGAAGTTGAAGTCTCTAAGAAGGTGATAGATGACTTCACTGTTGAAATTGAAAATATGGAGACAGGGTCATCCCCTGAAAGAACTGAGTCTGAAGAGGAAATTCCACTTCAAAGGTTGAAGAGACTAAGGACTAGGAGTGAGGCAAGGGGACCTCCTACTGCCAACCCCCCTGCTGTCAAGAAAATTCCTAAGTCAAAGGCCAAGAGAAAGGTCACTTTCCCTGAAGAGCCTGTTGAAACTGTAAGAAAAACAACAACTGAAGCAGAAAGGCCATTAAATGTTGAAGAACCAGTTGTTGAAGCTGCTAAGGCTGCTACTGCTGAGCCTGAAAGTGTTCCTACAGTTGAAGTGACAACAGAAGCCTCAACTGCTGCACTATCTGCTGATGTAGAAAAGGAACAGCAGACTAGTACACCACTAGAGGGAAAAATTCTGTTGCTGCATCCTACTCCAGTTGCTGCAACACCTATTCAAGCAGTTGAAAGCCCTGAATCTAGAAGAAAGAGGATTGGCAAAACCTCAACTTATGTGACTGCTGCAGAGAAGATGAGACTGGACGCTGCTGAAAAGCAAAGGATTGCTGCTGAGAAAGCAGAAGAAGATAGGCTGAAAAGCCTAGAGTTAAAAAGGCTGGAAGAAGAGGCCAGCAAAATGACTCAAGAGCAGAGAGATTCTTTTGAGGCAGCAGAGTTGGCTGCTGTCATTGAAGCAAGCATCAAGGATGCTCATGGTCCTCAGCGTACTGGTGGGATAGTCATTGGTGAGCAAAGAGATCCAAATAAACCAATACCAGCTATGCCTGCACCCAAGCTAAAGCCAAAGAAGAGAGACGAGATTAGACTATCTTTAGAGATTGTCAGGGAAGATCCTGAAATCTTTGAAGAATTCCTGAAAAGGCTTGATGCAGAGAATGAAAGGGTCAACCGCCTGACACAGTTTACAAATCAGAAGATAAGATATAACAGGTGGAGGGAATTCAGACTGACAAAGAGTCCAGCTGAAATGACCAAATGGAAAGCCTTTGCTGATGAAGAAGCATGGGTATTGAAGTGGCTTGAGACAGATTCTCTCATTCAAGCAATTGATTCAGAATTCTTCCTGGATAGGTTAAGAATGAGGATAAGTCACATAGTCAAAGAAGAAGCCAAGAAGATCTTTGCGTCCATCTCTGAAGATTATGATGAATCAGTGGACCTCAAAGAAAGATCAATCAAGTTGGCAATTGCTCAAGCAATGGAGCTTTGGGCAAAGAAGTCAAGGAAGTTAAGGGGACAACCAAGCTCACTGGTTCCACTTCCTAACATCAAACACATTGTCTATGGACCAAACATCAAACCCTATGAAGAACTGCCAGAGGAACCAACAACTACTTTTATTCCTCTTGACAACTTTACTTGGATTTGTAACAGGTCAGCAGTGGACAATGAAGGACTGATGAAGACAGTTGAAACTGTCAAGAAGATAATATCACCTGCTGATGAAGAGAAAGACAAGTCTTCTGATCAACCAAGGCAATTAGAGGGTACATCAGACCCATCTGATCAGAACCAAGCACAAGGTGATAAGTCTGATGCTGCTGATGCCTCAAAGAAAGAAGAAGATATTTCAGCAGATCAGATTAAGGAAAAGGAAGTTGCTGCTGCAGGAAATGATCAGGCTAAGGAGAAGGAAAGCACTCCAAGCCTTGCTGATAGTTCAGCAGATCAGTCTCTTGCACTGACAATTCAACCAACAGAGCAACTTATCAAAGAAACACCTGCTGCTACAACAGATATGCCTTCAACTTCTCAGAATGTACAGACAAATCTGTTGGACTCCATTCATCAAATGTTTACCAAATCCATGAAGGAGATGAAAGAAGAGTTAAAAGCAGAAGTGTTAGCTGCTGTTCATCAACCTATTCAGAAGGTTGCTGCTGCTGTTTCTACTGAATTAATGAAAGATACTGCTCAGAATGTACAATCTATATGTCAGGATATGGATATACTCAGGAGAAGGACACAAAGCACTACTGAAGGTTGGAAAAATATTGAACAGACTGTTGAATTGGCTCTCCAAGCAGAGGATGAAGTCATGGGCAACATGATGAAAGACTTCACTGCTTCATCAAATTGGATTTTGGGAACTCAAATCCAGTTGGGTGATCAAGGAGAAGACTTGCTCAAAGAAGTAAAAAATGTTAAGGCCAATCAACTCAAACAGCAAGCTCAGATCAATGCTATGGAAGAGAACATCAAGCTTCTCTGTGATTCACTTCTAATCACACCAGTTGTGCCACAATATCCATCTGTCCCTGCTGATGATGACAAAAAGGGGGAAGAAAGGATATTTGGACAGCAAAGGGTTGATTTCCAAAGGGAAGAAGGAAATCAAAATGATGAAGAAACTGAAGTATTAGAAGAATCTGCTGGTGAGACTGAAAAAGATATGGGAGAATCAAGCAGACCAACAGATAAGAAGATTACAGATGAAGAGCAAGCTGAACTTGAAGAATCTGAAGCAAAAGCCAAATCTGATAAGGAAATAGCTGCTGCCAAAGATTCAGCTGAAGAACAGCTTGATCCAGATGTCAAGAAAAGGAAGCTAGAGTTGAGACTTCTAAGTTATCTGATGAAGAATCTGAAAAAGAAGACAAGGAAGCTGAAGAAGAAAAGAAGAAAGAAGACTAGCTTAGGCTAAAATTCTTAACTTTTAAAAATCCTTGTAATCTTTTAACATCTTGTACTTTTCATCTTTCAACTTGTAAAATGTAATCAGTTCAATATCTATAAAATTGCAAGTTTGACTCCAATATATTATTTCTATCTCAGAAATTTTTGAGGATCAAAACTTTAGTTTAGGTACAGGTACTTAGCTGAAGTTTTGTCATCATCAAAAAGGGGGAAATTGTTGGATGAAGATGAAGATGAAAGAAGACAAGTAATTAAGGGAAGGTTTTGATGATTTCCAAAACATCATAATCAGCTAAGTATGGAAAGCTTAGTTCCCTTAGAAGAATTTTGAACAAGTAAAAGAAGACATCAGAAGAGTTCAAAATTCAAAGCTCAGAAGACTAATGATCTCTTGCTGAATCAGCGAACAGAAGGGTAGATCATCAGCCGAGTCAAATCAGATGAGTTCAGTATTTGATCAGCAGAGTATCTATCAGCAGAGTCGTTTTGATCAGCAGAGTAGAAGAGGTCAAGAGATTAGTCCAACGGTAATAAATGCACTTGGTGTAATAAATGCTGAAAGAGAAGGGTAGTAATGGCAAATGATTGAAGATATCCTCGGATCAGCAGAGTGCATTAAATGCAGCATTAAATGCGATGGACAGAAAGGTACTGTACACAGTACGGAATGCTGCAGGGAGCCGTTTCAAAAAGAGCTGAAGGATGGATTTGATTTGTGACTTGCCTTCAACGGTCATAATTTCATTTCCATGTATAAATAGAGCTGAATTTCAAATCGAGCAATACACAACAACAATTAGAGATCGAAATTTTGAAGCAGAATTTCTCTAAGTCTCAAAAGCTCGAACAGCTCACTCGTCTGGTGGAAGTCATCTGTTGACAGAAACCCAGTTGAAGAAATCAGAAAAACATTATCTGAGTGATTTTGTGATAGCTGAGTGTTGTGCGAAGTTAGAATCCATCTTTGTGAGTGATTCTACTTTAGAGGATAGGTTTTCTTTGTGAATTCCTATTGTGAGCTTACAACCTTCTCATTAGTTGTTTAGGTGTAAGTGGAGAAATATTGTAATCTAAATGATTATAGTATAACCCAGAATCTGTGTGATCTGGAAGAGTGGACTAAAGGATTTTTATCCATATAACCACTATAAAAATTCTTTGTGTTATCTTGCATTTAAAGTTTTCTTGCATATTTTTCAAGTTTGCATTTTAAACACTTTGAATCAATTAAAAGGATTTTATAAGGAGTTTTAAACTGGGGATAAAATCTTTTTAGAACTTAGTCTACTTGTGAAAAACACTTTTAAACAATCCGCTGCAAGTATACTCTTGGAAAACTGTTTTGCTGAAAAACAGCTAAGTCATTGTAAGAAGAGTGGTCAGTCGTCTGTTCAAGATTCGTTCACGATCAGACTAGTCTGCTTACTGTTCTTCATCAGCTTAGTCTGCTGACAGAAGACTGAAAAGTTTTTAAGTTCAAAAATTTTCAGAGGTCTATTCACCCCCCCCTCTAGACCTCATCTGACCACTTGGGACCAACAACTTGGCGGTGAATTCGGCAGAGTGGGCATATAAATTCATTATGTTAGTGAAGCTAAAAATATAATCATCCGGGTCGGTGGTTCCGTCATATCGGGGTAGTCTACCCGGGACCTGTCCAATGGATTGCGCTTCTTTTATTTCTCTGCAGAAGGGAGAACATGCTGCAAGGCTCTCCTGGAGTTCCGCGGTTCGGGTCCACGGGTTTTGAACAGATCGTAGGCGTTGCTCCAGTCGTTCCTGTACTATTCTCTCGATTTCTCTTTCCGAGAATCGAGTCGCTCGTGGTCGATCTGGGATAGCATCATCTATGTCATCCTCGATAGGGATTACTATCCGTTCCTTCGATCCGCTGCGATCCGCCTGTGGCCTTCTTCGACCTGGTTTTCTTCGGGGACGGTTATCGGAGGGTTTAGAATTGTCCTGCTGTGGGCTGCGTAACGAGCGTCGCTCACTTGCTGGGCTGTCCGCTTGTTGAAGGGTTTGTTTGTTTGGCCCTGGCATTCCTGGTGCAGGAGTTGTCCTGGGAGCCGTAGCGTTTCGAGGAATTTGGTCTAAAACTAGCAATTCTTCTGGAGAGAGTGATTTGAAGAGCATTGCTATTTGTCTCAGTTTTTCCTGAGCGCCTGGGAGAGGAACGGGTATTTCGGGGACTTCCGGTTCTTCCTGTATTGCACCGGTAAGACCTCCTTGGTGTTCCTGCTGACGAGAACGGGTATCTGGGAGATTTTCATTGGTGTTGGGAATGTTGTTATCGTTGTTGTCTTGTGGATCTTCGGATGTGTTGTGGCCGGTGGTTGTATTACTTCTCGCTCCAATGCGAGCGCTTTTCCTTGGGCGAGCCATGTGTCGATCGAATAATTAACGTAGCCCCACGGTGGGCGCCAACTGATTTAATCGGATTTCGTTAGGTTATTCAATTATCAGTGAATTTTTGATATCGGGGGTTTTCGATATTTATATATATTATTTAGGGCTCTGTTACTTTATTCCGGATGGATCGGTTATAAAGAAAAGCAATATTCAAGAACAAGAAGTAAAACCACAAAACAAAGCTAAGAAACACACCGATATGAAGGTAAAAAGCTCAGTAATAATATTGAATATTATTAAGTTGTGCTGTTGTAAGCAGTGTTAAATCCTGTATTCTTAGAGTTCAGGAATTTCGTAGTTGTTTAATACAAAGATTAACTAGGTATTTATATAATGTTAAACCTAGCGTTACAAGGAAACATAGTCCTAATAGGACTCGGCCCAAATATCCTTTTTGAGTCCGGAGTATAATCTTATATCGAAGCGAGCTGCACTTGGCCGGGTCGGTTAGATGATCCCGATTTGTTTGAATTGGTCGAATCAATCTTATCTTCTTCATTCGATCCGAGTAGTATATAGGGTGCGAAATAGCCCCCATCAAAGAGAAAAGGAAAGATACATCAGATGGAGAGATTTTAGGATGAACAAGTCTGTTGAAGAGGTCCATAGCTGGAGAGAGTTTGTTGATGAGGAGAAGTGGGTCCTCAGCTGGTTGCAAACTTCTTCAATCACTAAAGCACTGGATCCTGATTATGTCAGAGATGTGGTGCACAAATATGCACAAGAGTATGCCACTGCAGAAGCCAAGACCATCTTTAATGCTTTGCCAGCCAAAATAAGAAGACAAGATGATCCCATCAAACGGGCTGTGAAAATTGCTATTCATACTGCCTCGGAGAAATGGGCTGACAAATCAAGATATGAACAAGGATCTCCAAGTGATCTGCCAATTCTACCTAGTGTACAGCAGATCACATTTGGCAAAGAAATAAAAGATTATCAAGAGTTGCCCAAAGTGAAGACAGCTGCTGTAAATCGTCTGCCTGTAGTAAGGAAAATCTGCCAGACTACTGTCTACACTGATGAAGGCATTATTGTCAATAAAATCTTTGAATATGTCCCAGATCAGACTGCTGCCGTAGAAAAGCCCTTAGCCATTAAGTGGACTGCTATGATAGGATAGTGCCCTGCAAGCCAGTTCTGTTAGCTTGTAATAGATCTATCCTGTATGAAACGATCTTTGATTTTATAATAATACGCATGTTTATTTATATATGTATAAGAATAAACAATGGCCAACTTCATCTTTCGCGAATACATTTAAGCGATTGGTTGAAACCCTTAGATTACATTTGACTATGGGACGATTCACTTCAGTACTGAGTGCAATCATGAAACAGTCTCAAAGGTCGTAATCTTAAATCTGTTCCAAGTCATAGATTCCTAAACGAGACAGGGTATCGTAGGAATCACCAAGACTTGTACAAGTATGCATGATTCACATGGAGTGAATTTGTAGTGTTTCATGAACAAGGAATTTGAGTCCAGTGCATACGAGTAGGTGGTTCAATGGAGGATTGAACGCATCGAACGACCCGAACAGAGAAACCCATTGTGGAAGCGCATGACGCATATCGGTGATGGGATGTTTCTCAAGGAATATAATAGTGTACGATTTAGTCCTTTGACTTGAGGTACTAGGGCGAATTCGGTGCATGAAAGTGCGTACTTAGATCTAGGTATAGGCCACGTAGCTTGGTCATAACATGCCTAGGTTGGGTGCGTATGGACATGTGCGCGAGTGGTTAGTACCGATATGGAATCTATTGACTCACCGTAATGGGTGAGAGAATTTCCTATACGATTCTTAGATAATATATCCAAGGATTCTGCGGCCGCAGTCGGTGACGGATTTGGAAAGGGGTTTCCAAATTTAGAAGGTCACAAAGGTATATTATCCTGAATTAGAAAGTATAGCTATCGAGACAAATTTAGAGGTGCCGATCAATTCACACACCCTAAGTCTTGATCGGGAATATTAGTCGATAGAAGGACCGTATGTACATGGCAATTATATGAGACGAGGTTCACAAATATCAATTCACCTGAAATTGGGCTTCATGGGCTTGTGGCTAGACATCGACCATGAAGTGTGGGTACTCCTGAATTAATAGAGGATTTAATTCTAGGAGTGGTTAATTAAAGGTTGTTTAATTAACCGGAACAATTTATTGTTCATAAATTAAATCACGAGGGATTCGTGGGCCTGCTGCCAGTTGATGGTGAACCCAGAGGGTCACACACAATACAATTGGACGGTGACTGTTATAAAAGGACATGAAAGGAATTAATTGATTTAAAGGTAATTAAATCAATTAAATGAATTAAAAGTATTTAATTCAAGTGGGAGATTAATTAATTGGCTAACTTAATTAATAATTGAGTTGCTAGTTAATTAAAAGAAATATTGATTTAATTGGACTGGGCATTTAATTAAAGTAGTTAATTAAATGGAGGATTGCAAGACATGGGCTTCTATTAATTAAAGCCCATAAGGAATCTTGCAAACCCTAGGTCAGAAGGAGTCTATAAAAGGGGAACTACATGAGCTTAAAAGCTACCACCTAAGAAAGAAAAACCCTAGCCTCCCTCTGCCCTAAAAGCGCCGCCCCCTCTCCAAGCAAACCCTAGCCGCCGCCGCCACCACTAGCCGCCGCCACTGTGCTGCCGTGAGCTCCTTGGTGCCGCCGCCGCCGAGATCTCCTCCTCCATTGTATTAGATCTTGATTTGTCAAGAGATCTCATACAATCCTTCAATAACAAATCTCCTGCATCGAGTTCTGAGCCTAAGATCTTGAGGTGTTGCCAGAATCCAATTGGTGTGGACTATCCCTGGAGGTGAGACAATTGGATCACTCCTGTGAACCGGATCAGAATCAGAATCGAAGACCGGAGGTTTCCACCACCTTGCCTGTGGTGAGGTATATCGCAAAAACCCCCTTTGTTAATTCATTGTGTGCGTTTTTGTTTAAGTTTTTTGTATACATAATATGGAGACATCTTTTATGGGACCATTGGATACCTCGAAAAATTTTAAATTCCGCACTTTGTTGTTTGACAAATCGAGCTATATCCCAACAGTGGTATCAGAGCCAACTCCATTATTATTATACAAAAGCCTGAACATAATTGTGTTCACCGTATATGTTTAATTATGTGTATGAGAACACGTGATAATTATGTTCTGTAAGTTGATTCTTGCTTGTTATGACTAGATCTATCAATGGGTAAAACTGCTTTTCAAGATCTGTGCCGTTTTTATAGTTTTTGAAAACTTCAGGACTTTTGGGGTAGAAATCGCAAATCAGGGTTTTTGAGGGCTGAAAATTCGAAATTTTTGAAATTTGAAAATCTGAAAATTCTGGACTATTTTTGCAATTCTGGTCGCACAGTTTTTGGGGTCGTTTTGCAATTTCTGAAAACTTAGGGGCTGTTTTGCAATTACCGAAACTTGAGGGGTCAATTTGAAAAATTGAAAATTTTCAAAATTCAAAATTTTATTTTCTGGAATCTGCCCGAAACTGCCCAGGGTGTTTTTGTAACTTTTTAAAGGTTTTGGGGTCAAAGTGCAATTTTCGAAAGTTGAGGGGCCGAAAATGCAATTTTCAAAAGTTGAAAAACAGATTCTGAAATTGAGCAGAAAATTAATTTTTGTTTACCCGGATATTTATTTTGTCATAATTAGTAGTGACTAAAAAGCAAGAATCATAGGAAGTCTGTTTTAAAAGGATGTTTTAAAATTAAGATAGAAGAAAGTAAAAGATGTTTACATGTTTCTTGCTCTACGTGAACTGTTTACGTGGTTTTCGATCGAGACGAGCCTTGACCTTAGGGTAGATGTGATTGGTTTAATTTATTGCTTGGTTTTTATTGGGCCTGCGAGCCTATTATTGTTTTTGGGCCACTTTGAGCCTTTGTAATAGAATAGGGCTTTACTGCTTTCCTAGTTTAGGATGGAGGCCCATTTACAAGCAAGGTGGGAGCCCAAGAAGATAAGAAGGCCATGTATGCATGGTACAATGTGTAATAGCATAGGGCCTGTTTGAGAACCCTTTAGATTGACCAATTGGGCCAACATCATTGGCTCGATGATGGCCCACATAGGAGGCTCCCGATCGAAAACATATTGTGGTAGTATGCATGCTAGGCTTGTATGGCTTTTATTTATTTGTCGATTTATATTTAGCTACGCGCTAGAATCTAGATCGTAATAAAAGATAAAGCATAACTGAATCGGTGAGATCTCGAGGAGAGTTAGCATAACTTTCAAAACCAGAAACCCCCTCTCGAATTAAATATTAAGTCATATTGGATTAAAATAAAATGAAGTATTTATATAAATCCAAGCCTTCCATCAATAGGGACTAACGTATGTTGTCTACTTATCGATAGAGGTGATCCAGAGTCTGGCACCCGAGTCGAAGAAAGGGACAATACGTGAAATTCCTTGACTCATGTTTTTAACTAAACATGACAAGGGTGAGGACTGGTCGGGATGTGAGGATCGACCGATAACTAGTTACGGAGAACTCACGATCGGGCCCGTTGCTCATCACGATTGATGGGTTAGACTTAACGATTAGTAACACTTATGATGTAGCAGTGCTAGATAAGTGCGAAAGCCGAGGCAAAATAAGCTTGAAGGTTGTGGAGTAACACAATTGGTAAAATGTATACCTACCTGGAGAATTGGTTGTATGGCCACGAGTCGTGGGTGCAATTAATTGCTGCTGGGACGTCAAGACCTACTAGGAATTAAATTTCCCGAGCAATCAAAGGGGTGATTGTTTCGATAAAATAGTGGGAGAACTTTTTCGAAAATAAGTCCAAATTCGATAATTATAAGTATTAGGCATAAGATCAGTTAGCTAAATGTTGTCTTCTTTCCATTTGTAGATATTAAGTACAATGTCTAAGAATCCATTATCTGTTATCCTCGACGCAAACAAATTGAATGGCTCAAACTTTGTTGACTGGCTGAGAAATCTCAGAATCGTCCTCGACTCCGAGCGACGTAGCTATGTGCTCGACACACCCATGCCTGCTGCACCCGCAGCACGAGCTAGTGAGGAACAACGAACCGCCCATGCTAAAAGGGTTGATGATGATCTTCAGGTTCGATGTCTCATGCTAGCCTCGATGTCGAATGAACTGCAGAAACAGCATGCTGCCATGCCGCTTGCTAGAGAGATACTTCTCCACCTCCAGCAAATGTTTGGAGAGAGGTCTCGCACCGAAAGGTTCGCGACCACTAAGGAGTTGTTTCATCTCAAGATGGCTGAGGGAAGCAGTGTCAAGGATCACTGTCTGCGTTTCATCAACCTGGTTGAAAAACTAGGGCGATTGGAAGTAGACTTGCACGCTGATCTTAGCACTGACCTCCTTCTCCATACGCTGCCCCGTTCTTTTGACCAGTTCGTGTTGAACTTCAACATGGAGGATAGAACCCTCGCTCTTCACGAACTGACCAATTTGTTGGTAACGGCAGAATCGACTCTCAAGAAAGAGAAGCCGGTAATGATTGCACACCAATCGAAGGCTGCAAAGCCTAAGAGAGGTAAGAAGAAGAAGAAAAGTGTTTCTTCGAAGGCAATCACCAAGGTGGTTCAAAAGAAGCGCAAAAGCCCAGAAGACGAATGTTTCCACTGCAAGAAAGCAGGGCACTGGAAAAGGAACTGCCCAGACTACCTAAAGATGAAATTGGTAGCCAAAGGTATTTTCTTGGTTGAAGTTAATATTTCTATTAACTGTGCATCGTGGGTGTTAGACACCGCAGCAGGTTCTCATATCTGCAATGATTTGCAGGTGATGGGAGCAGTAAGATACCTGAAGCCCGGGGATAGAATCCTGCGTTTTGGAAACGGAGCTAGGATCGCCGCTGAGGCTATTGGGGACGTCGAATTGGTTTTAGGAAATTTTACTTTGGTTTTAAGGGATTGTCTGTACGTACCAACGATAATTAAGAACATCATTTCTATACCAATGCTAGACATTGATGGTTTTAATTTTTCCATTGAAAATGGAGTTTTTAGCATATTTAAAGGTGGTTTAATGTATGCTTGTGGTACTTTGATAGACGGTCTTTATTCCCTAGAACCTGTTAAATCCGACGTCATGCACATTCAATCTAGAAAAAGAAAATATGATAATCAAACTCCACAACTTTGGCACGCTAGACTTGGACATATTTCCAAGAGTAGGATTCAAAAGTTGGTTTCCTCTAAGGCTCTTGAAATAAAGAACTTGGATGAACTCCCAACTTGCGAATCTTGTCTCAAAGGAAAGATGACCAAATCACCCTTCACAGGGAATCCCGAGCGAACCAAGCAAACATTGGATTTAATCCATACTGACGTTTGTGGACCATTGAGTGTCAATGCGAGAGGAGGATTCTCTTACTTCGTAACATTCACCGACGATTTTAGTCGTTATGGATATGTGTATCTCATGAAACACAAATCCGAAACTTTTGAGAAATTCAAAGAGTTTCGAATGGAAGTTGAGAATCAACTTGGACATAGTATTAAAGCACTTCGTTCTGATAGAGGTGGAGAGTACTTAAGCCAAGAATTCCTTGATTATCTAAAAGAGAATGGAATTCTCGCCCAGCGAACTCCCCCTAGGACGCCCCAACTCAATGGATTGTCCGAGCGGAGGAACCGAACTTTGTTAGACATGGTTCGTTCCATGATGAGCTTCGCTGACCTCCCCTTTTCGTTTTGGGGCTTGGCCCTATTAACTGCATCGAAGATATTAAACATAGTACCTTCGAATTCAGTGCCAACAACGCCGCACCAAGTATGGTATGGTAAGGCACCCGTGTATTCGTACTTACGAGTATGGGGATCTCCTGCGTATGTAAAGAACAAAAAGGGAGATAAGCTAGATAGTAGATCTAGTTTGTGCAAATTTGTGGGGTATCCAAAGGAATCCATTGGATACCTGTTCTTCGATCCTAAAGAACGTAATACGTTCGTATCTAGGAACGCCCACTTCTTGGAAGAGGATTTCCTCTCCAACCGAAATGGGACAATCGTAGAACTTGATGAAGTCCAGGAATCGGACCCATCCTCACAAACAGTGGGAGCTGAACCAGAATTTACTGAACCTACTAGTACACCTACTCTTCGAAGGTCTGATCGAATTCGTAAGGAGCCAGAGCGATTTGGTTTCATTCACGAAAACGAAAGAGGTGATAATGATCCAAGGACCTATCAAGAAGCGATGTCAGACATAGACTCGGGTGCGTGGCTCGAAGCCATGCAATCCGAAATGGATTCCATGCATTCCAACAAGGTTTGGACCTTGGTCGATCCACCTGAGGGAACTATCCCTGTAGGATGCAAATGGATCTTCAAGCGTAAGCTTGGAATGAATGGAGAGGTTTTAACTCACAAGGCACGCTTAGTGGCGAAGGGGTATTCTCAAAGGCCTGGAATAGACTATGAGGAAACCTTCTCTCCCGTAGCGATGTCCAAATCCATTCGGATATTGCTTGCCATTGCCGCATGGCATGACTATGAGATATGGCAAATGGACGTAAAGACCGCCTTCCTCAATGGAGACATTGACAAGGAGATCTTTATGCAACAACCTGAAGGTTTTGCGTCCAAAGGGAGTGAGCACAAATTGTGTAAACTTCAAAGGTCAATATATGGCCTCAAACAGGCATCCCGAACCTGGAACATACGATTTGATGAGACAGTCAAGGCATTTGGCTTCATCAAAAATGTATATGAACCTTGTGTGTACAAGAAGAATAGTGGGAGTTCGATACAATTCATTGTTTTGTACGTCGATGACATTTTGTTGATCGGAGACGATATCAAGATGTTAGCGCAGACTAAAGCGTGGTTATCCGCGCAGTTCTCTATGAAAGATATGGGAGACGCATCCTACGTATTGGGAATACGTATCTATAGGGATAGATCGAAGAAGATGATAGGACTCTCCCAATCTCAGTACATTAACACAATCTTGAAAAGATTCAAGATGGAAGAATCCAAGAGAGGATTGCTTCCAATGAGACATGGTATCTCTCTTTCTAAGTCTATGTGCCCTACAACTGACGAAGAAAAGACGAGAATGTCTCTCATACCTTATGCCTCTGCTATAGGGAGCATAATGTATGCGATGTTGTGTACTCGACCAGACATAGCACATGCTCTAAGTGTAACGAGCCGCTATCAGTCAAATCCAGGCGAAGAGCACTGGACTGCCGTAAAAGCAATCCTAAAGTACCTGCGAAGGACTAAGGATATGTTTTTGGTCTACGGTGGTAGTGGAGAACTGAAACTTGAAGGATTCACTGATGCAAGTTTCCAGTCTGATGTGGATGACTTCAAATCCAACTCTGGATACATATTCCGCATCAATGGTGGAGCGGTCAGTTGGAAAAGCTGTAAACAGTCTACCACTGCCGACTCAACCACAGAAGCAGAATATATTGCAGCATCAGATGCAGCAAAAGAAAGTGTATGGATGAAAAACTTCATTCAAGAACTGGATGTTGTTCCTAGCATTGCTGAACCTGTAGTCGTCTTCTGTGACAACAACGGGGCGATAGCTCAAGCGAAGGAGCCGAGATCACACCATCAATCCAAACACGTACAGAGGAAATACCACGTGATCAGGGAGATCATGGGTAGAGGTGACATGCACATGGAGTATGTCAAATCGGAAGACAACGTAGCTGACCCACTAACTAAGCCACTTTCACAAAAGGCGTTCGATAGTCATCTAGAGAAGATGGGACTTAGAACCATAGGTGAATGGCTTTAGGGCAAGTGGGAGATTGATAGGATAGTGCCCTGCAAGCCAGTTCTGTTAGCTTGTAATAGATCTATCCTGTATGAAACGATCTTTGATTTTATAATAATACGCATGTTTATTTATATATGTATAAGAATAAACAATGGCCAACTTCATCTTTCGCGAATACATTTAAGCGATTGGTTGAAACCCTTAGATTACATTTGACTATGGGACGATTCACTTCAGTACTGAGTGCAATCATGAAACAGTCTCAAAGGTCGTAATCTTAAATCTGTTCCAAGTCATAGATTCCTAAACGAGACAGGGTATCGTAGGAATCACCAAGACTTGTACAAGTATGCATGATTCACATGGAGTGAATTTGTAGTGTTTCATGAACAAGGAATTTGAGTCCAGTGCATACGAGTAGGTGGTTCAATGGAGGATTGAACGCATCGAACGACCCGAACAGAGAAACCCATTGTGGAAGCGCATGACGCATATCGGTGATGGGATGTTTCTCAAGGAATATAATAGTGTACGATTTAGTCCTTTGACTTGAGGTACTAGGGCGAATTCGGTGCATGAAAGTGCGTACTTAGATCTAGGTATAGGCCACGTAGCTTGGTCATAACATGCCTAGGTTGGGTGCGTATGGACATGTGCGCGAGTGGTTAGTACCGATATGGAATCTATTGACTCACCGTAATGGGTGAGAGAATTTCCTATACGATTCTTAGATAATATATCCAAGGATTCTGCGGCCGCAGTCGGTGACGGATTTGGAAAGGGGTTTCCAAATTTAGAAGGTCACAAAGGTATATTATCCTGAATTAGAAAGTATAGCTATCGAGACAAATTTAGAGGTGCCGATCAATTCACACACCCTAAGTCTTGATCGGGAATATTAGTCGATAGAAGGACCGTATGTACATGGCAATTATATGAGACGAGGTTCACAAATATCAATTCACCTGAAATTGGGCTTCATGGGCTTGTGGCTAGACATCGACCATGAAGTGTGGGTACTCCTGAATTAATAGAGGATTTAATTCTAGGAGTGGTTAATTAAAGGTTGTTTAATTAACCGGAACAATTTATTGTTCATAAATTAAATCACGAGGGATTCGTGGGCCTGCTGCCAGTTGATGGTGAACCCAGAGGGTCACACACAATACAATTGGACGGTGACTGTTATAAAAGGACATGAAAGGAATTAATTGATTTAAAGGTAATTAAATCAATTAAATGAATTAAAAGTATTTAATTCAAGTGGGAGATTAATTAATTGGCTAACTTAATTAATAATTGAGTTGCTAGTTAATTAAAAGAAATATTGATTTAATTGGACTGGGCATTTAATTAAAGTAGTTAATTAAATGGAGGATTGCAAGACATGGGCTTCTATTAATTAAATCCCATAAGGAGTCTTGCAAACCCTAGGTCAGAAGGAGTCTATAAAAGGGGAACTACATGAGCTTAAAAGCTACCACCTAAGAAAGAAAAACCCTAGCCTCCCTCTGCCCTAAAAGCGCCGCCCCCTCTCCAAGCAAACCCTAGCCGCCGCCGCCACCACTAGCCGCCGCCACTGTGCTGCCGTGAGCTCCTTGGTGCCGCCGCCGCCGAGATCTCCTCCTCCATTGTATTAGATCTTGATTTGTCAAGAGATCTCATACAATCCTTCAATAACAAATCTCCTGCATCGAGTTCTGAGCCTAAGATCTTGAGGTGTTGCCAGAATCCAATTGGTGTGGACTATCCCTGGAGGTGAGACAATTGGATCACTCCTGTGAACCGGATCAGAATCAGAATCGAAGACCGGAGGTTTCCACCACCTTGCCTGTGGTGAGGTATATCGCAAAAACCCCCTTTGTTAATTCATTGTGTGCGTTTTTGTTTAAGTTTTTTGTATACATAATATGGAGACATCTTTTATGGGACCATTGGATACCTCGAAAAATTTTAAATTCCGCACTTTGTTGTTTGACAAATCGAGCTATATCCCAACATGCTAAGGAAAAGCCTGAAGAAAAGTTGATCTGAAAGACACTCCTGTTCAACAGGAAGAAGATCATACTGCATCACCCTTAATTCCAATAGCTGATATGCACTCATCACTGATGGAAGCCTTCCAGATGATGCTTGAAAATTCCTTGAAGCAAATGGAAGATAGGAACAGACTGCAGAGGGAGCAAATGCAGAAAGAGACTGCAAAAATGGTTAAGGATGCCACTGATAACTTCCTAATGTCATGAACAGAAGTATTGAAGATGTCAAAGCTGATGTTGATCATCTTAATGCTGCCTTGAAAAGAAATGAAGATAGCATTGCTCATCTGACAAACACATTCATCAAAGTTGCTGATGAGGAGACTACAAAGAATCATTTGCTGGTAGAAGAAGTTCACAAAACTGCTACCAAAATTGATGAGGAAATCTCCATCCACATTACAACTCAACATTGACTACATCAATGATCAAGCTGACAACATCACTACTGCTCTTAATCATCTCAGCTCAAGCCAAGAATTAATAAATCAGAATGTCAAGAACTTGTGTGCTGCTGCCCAGATCCAAGTTGTTGCACTCAACCCTCCTGTTAACCCTGATGATGAAAAAAATGGGGAATAGAAAAGGGAAGAGACAACTATTCAAGCTGCCGAAGAAGACTCTGCTGCTGCTCAAGAGAAACCAAAAGAGCCAGAGATCCAAGCACTTGAAGAAAAGGTTGAAGGAAATGGAGAAGCTGAAACCAAGGAAACTGATGCTGCTGAAGGAGATGGAAAGGTTGATGGCAAAGAGACTGATATTGAAGACTCTGAAGAAGAACCCAAGAAACCAGTCAAATCTGATAAAGAATTGACTTCATCTAAGGAGACTCCTGAAGAGCAATTGGAGCCATCCACTAAGTACAAGAACTTGGAACGTTTGAAGAAGAGGATTGATGAGGCAGAACAGGAAGTCAAGCGTGAAGCTGAAATGAAGCAGAAGATGGAAGCTGACAAGGCAAATCTGCTAGCTGATGAAATTGATGATGAAGATGATGATGATGAATCAGAGTATGAATATGAGGAAGTTATTGAAGAAGGAAGTGAAGAAGCTGATGATTAGATTAGACTATTCATTGTAATCAGTTATCTTTAATTTTCCTTTCAGTTATCTCATCTGAAAGACTTGTACTTTGTAATAACTTTCAATCATTTATAAAAGTTCAAGTTCTTTTCCAACATATTTTTCTATTTAATAAAATTTGAGGATCAAAACTTTAGTATAGGTAAACATGTACTTAGCTGAAGTTTTGTCATCATCAAAAAGGGGAAAATTGTTGGATGAAGATGAAGATAGAGTGTACTGAAGTTAGATTAGTTAAGGGAGGTTTTGATGATTTCCAAAACTCATCAAGATCAGCTAAGTACGAAAAACTTAGTTTAAAACCCTTGGAAGAATTTTGACCAAGTAAGAAGACATATAAGAAGGGTCAAATATTCAAGGTCTAGAAGACTACTGATCTACTGAAGAGAAGAAATCAGATTGGTGTATATCAGCCGACTCAAATCAGATTTGTTCAAGTTTGAGATTAGCTCTGCTCACCATCAGACCTGCACTCTCATTAGCCAGTGGAAAGGATCAAGAAGTCTCCCCAACGGTAATAAATGCACTTGGAGTAATAAATGCTGAAGACCTGGGGTATTAATGGCAAATGATTGAAGAAATACCTCGTATCAGCTCGGTGCATTAAATGCTGCCTGACAGAAAGTATAGTTTGCAGTACTGTCACTGTGCGGAGAGCCGTTCGCGAAAATTAAGGACCAGAAATTGAGAAATTCAAACTATGTCTCTCTTCAACGGACACTTTTTTAATCTGTGAGTATAAATAGCTGAAGAGACGAAAAGAAAAGTAACTACACACAACATTTGAGAGAATTTACGAAGCAGAATATTTTCTAAGTCTCAAAAAGCTCAAGAACAGCTCACTCATCAGCTTCGTCATTTGTTGACTTAAGCAGAAGTTGAAGATCAAAGATATATACATTTTCTGAGTGAAAAACTGTTAGAGTGTTGTGAGGAGTGTTTATCCATCTTTGTGAAGTGATAAAACTCTGTAGAATAGGTTTCCTTTGTGATTTCCTATTGCGAACTTGTGGCCATTTCATTTGTTGTTTGGTGCAAGCAGTGTATACTGATTACTTTGTGTTTTTAGTATAACCCAAGATCTGTGTGACTTGGAAGAGTGGACTAAAGGATTTACATCCATATAACCACTAAAAAAATCCTTGTGTTTTTACCTTGCATTTTACTTGCATATTTTCAGCTTGCATTAAAACTCTAGATAAAACTGTTTGAAAAAGAATTAAAGAAGTTTTATAAAACTTGAACACTTTAAAAATCCGCTGCAAGTATTCTGGTATTAAAACTGATTTTGACTAAATCAGCTACGTGACTATCAGATTAGTGGTCAACAAAGCTGTCCAAAGATTTGTTCGCGATCAGCTTCGTCAGCTTACTGTTCTGCAACATCTTAGTCTGCTTACAGTTGAACAAAAAGTTTTAAAGTTAAAACTTGATTAAAATTTTTAAGAGGCCTATTCACCCCCCCCCCCCCCCCCTCTAGACCTCATCTGACCACTTGGGAGCAACAAACGTTAGAATCCTTGTCCGCAGAATTCCTGTCGACTATGTAGATACTCCCTTGTCGTCTTCCAGCTAACATAACCTTCTTTGTTCCAATCTGTTCAACGTAGCACCTATCTGATGAGAGGATAACTGAGAATCCTTAGTCACAAAATTGACTTATGCTCAGCAGATTGTATTTGAGGCCTTTAACGTAAGAGACGTCAAATATCTCATTGTTGCCTTTGATCAGCTTTCCAAACGCAACAATCTTGCCTTCTTTGCTGTCTCCAAATGTAACTTTCGAACCGTCCACAACAGCAGCATCAGTCAGCTCATGTATATTTTCACACATGTGTCTTGAACAACCACTGTCCAAGTACCACTTCTTTTCTACTTTACTCCTACTCCTAATCCTAATCTACAAAACAAAAGGAAATTGTTTTAGGTGCCCTTTATTGAGATGGTCCAGGAGGAGTAGTTTCACCTTTGACAACCCAAGATGTGGATGTCTTAGGCTTCTTAGGCTTTTGAGTCATAGCAGGAGCATGAATAGTTTTCTCTTCATCATAATCAGCAGATTTGTTATGTTGATAATCAGTATGATGCGGATAATGTTCATAGGCAGGGTAAGGTGCATGATATGCAGGATATGCATGCATTGATAATAGAAATAGTGTCCTGCAAGCCAGCTGTATGGCTAACATTTATTTTATTAAATGAGGAACTATTCAATTTTGATTAATAAAAGCACTTTCTTAAATGGTCAACTTTATCTTATGTAATAATTATCTACGCATAAGGATAGAAGTCCTTAGATCACAGGGCTATGGGACAACCCGTGGACTGATCGCCATGGCCGTGATCTAGAACATAATCAAGAGTCGTAGAATCTAATCGAGATAGGACATCGTTGGATTCGGTTAGACTCTCACTATTGTGTATACTTCGATGAACTGGAGAACGATGGGGTCCACGAGCGTGACTGGGATAGTCGATACACATAAGTGGGTGGCTTGCGGGGACGGCAACCGCACTGAATACTCCAATTAGGAAATAACTCACCATGGAAGCGGTAGTCGCATATCGGGGTTGAAGATATTCCAATTTGCAATAGTATACGGGGAACGATCCCTAACTACTTGAGGTGATAAGGTTTATCTGGTGCGAGAACGTTTATGCTTTAATGTGAGTTCCGACTGACTGGAGATCACCATAAATTCTCTGTGAACTCATGTTGGGTAGGGAGGAACTCGTATGCAAGTTCGTATCATCAACAAAGGATCCATTGACCCGACTGGATAGGTTGGGAAATTCTCCTAGGAATTTCTGTGAGAAATTAATTCTTGTAAAATTATTGGCCAAGTTAACTGACGACTTTATGTAAGTAGCTCATAAAGATTAAGTCAAAGAGAATTTATTTCGAGACCAGAATACATAAGGTTAAGATAAAATAAAAGGGAGACCGATGAAAGACCATGCCCTTAAAGTCTCGACTGGGAGATTGATCGATGGAGAGATTATGTCGTATATGGAAATTGTAAATGAGTTAAAAGGTTCACTGAATTAATTCACCAGTGATTGGGCTCCTGGGCTTGTGGCTAGACATTGACCGTGGAGTGTGGGGAATTCCCAAATTGGCAAGGGTGCTGATTTTGGAATGATCAATCGACAGAGTGTTCGATGATTTAGAGTATATGTTGCTCGAATAATTAAATAATATTTAATTATAACCCACGGTCAATTATGTTGTGAACCTACGGGGGCATACACAATACACATGAAGCGAAAGCGAGGAAAAGAGAACAACCGAGTCGATTGGGTCGACTGGGTCTATAATCGACTGGGTCGATTAAAATGGGTGGGTCTACTGGGTCGACCGAGTTGGAGCTAAAATGGATCCGATTGGAATTGGATCAAGATCATAAATTAAATTGAAATTTAATTTGTGAGCTAAATTAATTAAGTTGGATTTAATTAATTAATGGAAAAATTAATTAAATAGACTTGGGGACTAATTTAATTAATTGGGGGAGTAGTTAATTAATTGGTCTATTTAATTGGGAGATTAAATAAAGCCTGGTCAAATTAATTAACTGGGCCATGAATTAATTAGGAAGACTTGGTCTTCTATTTAAAAGGGTTCATGTCCCATGTAGGAGAATTAAAGTTCAAATCCTAAGAGGACTAGGTTAGGGAGATAACTATAAGTAGGTTACTTACAGTTGTCTCACACACACAACTCTAAGAGCAAAAACTGAGCAAAGAAAAATTATTTCTCTCCCTCACCCTGCACAAATCGGCCAAACCCTGCTTCCTCTTTGGAAGAATTTTTCGTTTTCAATTTTAGCTCCTAAGTCGTTCTTAAATCCTAGATATTAATATACCCTATGTTCTAGTCGATTAGGATATATTAATTTTCGTGATATTGTGGTGTATCAACTCGTAGAGGCACAACACGTGGGGCGTTACTAGCAGGACTTTGGATCGACCCAACCGATGAAGAAACGCAACTTTGCTGAGCTACTTGGATTTGCAAGGAGACAGGTTTAATTTGGATATGATTATTCTTGTCGTTATTATATTCATATATATACACCTATAGATTATCATGGCAATATTCCGTAAGAGGTCCTATAAAATTTTAAATTCCGTTGTGCCTAGGGCTGTTTATCATACCGAACCCCAACAGTGGTATCAGAGCCAACTCTAAGCTTTGTATATATATAAATTTGCAAATTATGTGTTATAAATCATATGTTTGATTTATGTGTGGCTAGTTCTTTAACTCTGCATGTTTTAGGACGTAGATCTGTTAACTTAGAGTTAATGTAAAAAAATTTGATTCGAAATTTTTATCGTGTTAATTTTATTTTTGGATTAGGGATCTAATATCGTGAGGGGGAACTCAAAATTTATATAACCCCATCAAAGCGTATGAACAAAAGGGACCAACCCCTAAAACAAAGGATCCAAAAAGATAAAACATCACATCAAAGCAAGAAAACAAAATGAACAGCCAACATGCTGGCAAACAGCCCACACAGGGGAACAAAAATCTAAAAGCAAGATAAATGCCCACATACTGGGAGAACCCACGCAGGGGTATGAAATGGTACCAACAGACTGGCCAAAACACCCACGCAGGGGCAGAATCATAACAAATAACTAACACAAAAGTAACAACTCCTTCCATCAGCCTCCAGAATATAGCCTCCTATGAGCCCTGAAGAGAAGAAGAGCCCTCTGAAGTCAAAGATGAGTAGCAACTCCTCAAACAGCCTCCAACATATAGTCTCCTCTGAGCCCTGATAGAAAAGCAACTACTAGCAAATACCACCAGCCATCACAATACAAACACAAAGATAATGCTCAAAACATAAAGATCATCACCACAACTCCAACCCCTGAAATAGAATCCTTGGATGAAGACTCTACCACAAGGCTAACCATGTACAAGGAAATCACCAACACCTAACACCACCAACCTCTCAACACAACCACGACCATCACAAAATAGTGTGTGAAACGTGCAAAGGCATGGTTAAGTATAGAGGTGGTGATTTACTGGGATCAATTACCTGACAGAAATAATGTGTAAGTCCACGCATGTGAGATGAATGAACTTGTCAAGTCATCTAAGATGACCTGACCTACATGCAAAAAGTGACTGCCAGACATTGGAAGCAAGGATAACCAAATGGTAGAATTGTCAATGGACCAGGGAACTCATCCAGAAAATAAAACAAAGGGCTTCCTAACATGCAAAGGGAATATATGCTGTAAAGTGCAAATGATATGCATCTAAAGGTTGTCCCTGAGTGAATAAGCCGGTGCAGGCCAACTTAAACACTGTGACCCGGACATGATAAGTGTGTGTGGTGCATGGGAGGCACAATGTAGAAGTGGTGAGTGAAGTGTGGCCTGTAAGTTAGCTAATATTGATAAAGCCATGAGAGATGGCTGAATCATGCAAAAACAAGGATAGCTAACTTCAGAAAGCAGGGGCAAATCAAATGAGGGAAATCGAAGGACCAGGGGTGCGGGCCAAAGTAAAAAAGGATCAGCTATATGCACAGATAAGATATCTACACTATATGAAATGCATCTAAGGAACTTCCCCCTGATAATGTATCAGAACAGTCTGATAAACTACCCTGAAGTGTGTGCAGTGCATAGGAGGCACATTTCAGAACTGGTGAGTGAAGTGTGGTCTGTAAGTTAGCTAATATCGATAAATCCATGAAAGATGACTGAATCATGCAAAAACAAGGATAGCTAACCTCAGAAAGCAAAGGTAAATCAAGTGATGGAATAAGAAAGGCCAGGGGAGCGGGCCATAGTAAAATAAAGAAGAACTATATGCACTGATAGGATAACTACTCTATATGAAATGCAGCCAAAGAATTCTCCCTTGATAGTGTATCAGAACAGTCTGATAAACTACCCGGAACATCAATATCATATAGAGGTAGAGAAGGTTTATTTGGTGTCTAAATGAAGGCATCTGAAACTTGTCACAGTAAATAAGACCTTTCAATTTCCTATCCCCCTCACCAGGATGGAAAATGTATGATTCCTGTGAATCACATCCCAGGTTGGCTAAATGATCAGCAACCTGATTAGCCTCCCTGTAGATATGATTCACTGAAGAACCCAGTTTTTGCAAAAAATTTTGAGCTTTGTACAATAAATTCACAAGTTTCCAATGTACCTGCTTTTTACCTTTTAAGATCGAACACAGAACCTGAGAGTCCACCTCAACCAGTACATTGGAACATCCAAAAGATTCACAAAGTTCCAGTCCCCTGATTAAAGCCCTCATCTCTGATTCAGTGTTTGTACAAAGCCCAATAAAGTCACAAAAACCAAATATCATTTCACCATGAGCATCTCTAACAATACCACCCAAACTCCCAACACCTGGATTTCCCCTCGAACAGCCATCTGTATTCAACTTAACAAAACCAGCAGGAGGGAGAAGCCAATTAACCATAAAATATCTAGGTTCTAAAGAAGGTTTGACATTGATACCCCAAGATCTAAGAATAGTTAAATCCCCCTTCCAATTACAAGGTCTAATTTTTGAAGTTAAGTACAAAGACTTAATCTCAGAAATTGACCTATTTATAATGTTTAAAGCAGGGTGATTTTTGTTATGATATTTGGAATTATTCCTGCACTTCCATAGGTTCCAAATAATATAAATGGCTACTACAGACCTCAAATGTCCTGGACCACAAAAAGTAGAGGAGTTAATCCAAATAGACAACAAAAATCTGGGGTTATCAGTCAAAACCTTCTTTACACCAAACAGATTAGCAAAGTATTCCCAAACATTGGAAGCCACTGATCCATGGATAAAAACATGCTGGATACTCTCAATATCAAAACAACATTGGCATTTTGATGCTAACTGAATCCCTCTGGATTGCATAACACTGTCCACAGGGATCCAGTTGTTCAAAAGCCTCCAAACGAAAATAAGAACCGAAGGCAAGACAAGAGAGTTCCACACATGCTTCATCAACAAATCAACTGGCTTCTTAAGACTAGTAAAATTCCAAGCACTTTTGATATTGAACAACCCATCAGGAGTGTGCTTCCAGGTAATCACATCATGTTCATTCAAATTAATATGCAGTAAGACAATATCACTCACCACATCAGCAGGCAGGCAGGAAAGGAGAAGATCCACATTCCATTCGTCATGCATAAAGAAATCACAAACTCTAAGGTTATCAACTGGGAGATTAGGAATAGGCAGATATTTTAAAGGCCTGTCACTGATCCAATGATCATGCCAGAAAGATATATGCCCATTTCGTAACCCCCAGAAGACATTCTCAGAAAACAAGTCTCTAACCTTACACATATGCTTCCACACTTGAGATTTATATCTGACATTCAAAGCAGTATAGAAATGGTGGGACTTTGTATACTTCTGAATTAAATTAATATTGGATCTGAATTAAATCAACAAAGTAATCGAAACAATATATATATATATATATATATATATATATATATATATATATTTTGTTTTAGACCAAACTGCGGTGGCACGCGGTGGTGCCCAACTGGGCAGCCACCGCGAGCCACTGCCCACGGCAGCGTGCGAGCAGCATGCTGGCGGCACGCGGCAACAGCCTACGGGCTGCTGTCCGTGTGCTGCTGTGCGCAGCAGCCTGCTGCCCTACGTAGCCACGCGCAGCGGCGGCTGCCGTGGGCAGCGCACGCGCGGACTTCGTGGTCGTGCGTGTGCTGTCCATGTGGCAGTCCTCGATTGGCCTCGATTGGTTGATTTTTGGTTGGACTCTAATTCTGCCTATTTTGGAAATTCTGAAAATCTTAGAATTTTGGAAAATTGGGAAACTTGGAGTTTTCGGATAAGGTAGTTATCTTGTTAGAGTAAAACACTACCTTAATTAAAATAATCTAGTCAAAATAGGATTATCTTGAGAATCTTGGAGATTTAGGAACATTGGGAAACTTAGAGTTTTGGATAAGATAGGAATCTTGGAGATTTGGAAATTATCTTAGTTAACCAATTTTAATCAAAATAAATTTTGTAGATTACTTAGAACTCAAGTAAGAGTTAATTAATCTTAGAGATTAATTATTAATTCAAAATTAATTAACTTGGATAAATTTTGTGAATTAAAATTAAAGGAGCCGGTAAATTTACATTTGTGCCCTTATGTGAATTTATGCATGTTCTTGAGTGAATATGTGGATTGGTCGATTTTGCTCTTAAACCCTGTGTAGTTTTTTGATTTATTTATTTTATGGGTTGTAATTAAATGGGCCTGATTGGTGCCCTTGCTTGCGCAAATTAATGTAATAGAATAGGACCATTTATTTTAATAAGCTAGGCTTAGATTAGGCTTGGAGCCAAGAAGACCTCATGAAGACTTGGAGATCCACATGGAAGCCCATAACCTTGGAGGACATGGAGGCCCAATTCATTACATGGAGGCCCAATCAAGGTGGATATTACAAGAAGGCCCATGATATATGGGTTTGAAAATTGTAATAGTTAGGACATTTAATTTCCACCCTAAACTGACGAATTGATCCATCACAAGGCTCGTGATGGATCGCATAGGATGGTCAATCGATCATTCATATCCTGCTAGGTGATGTATGATTATTATATTCTTTGATGTATGTCTTGCATGCTTAGAATAGATCACGTAAACAAGATAAAGCATAAATCTGATGAGACCTCGCACAAGAAAACAAAAACCTCCAATTGAACTTAAAATTCAATTAGAATATTAAATCGAATAACGGGCGCATATGAATGGAGTCTCTGGTCCGAGCCTATCCAAATATTAGGTCTTAGGCATATTGTACGTGATGCGATAGTGCCCTGCAAGCCAATATATTTAGCTTGTATTGTAACTATCATTATCTTTCTTTAGTATAAATGACTTAATACACCCGTTTATTTATAGTATGTAAATCAAACAATGGCCAACTTCATCTCTCGCGAATCACTTAAACGATTGGATGAAATCCTTAGATCACAATAGACTATTGGACGATTCACTTCAGTACTGAGTGCAATCATGAAATAGTCTCTAAGGTCGTGATCTTAAAACCGTTCCAAGTCATAGATTCCGAACAAGACGGGGTTTCGTAGAAATCGCAAAGACTTGTACGAATATGCATGATTCACATGGAGTGAATTTGCAGCGTTTCATGAGCAAGGCATTTGAGGCCAGTGCATATGAGTAGGTGGTTCGATAGAGGATCGAACGCATCGAACGACCCGAACAGAGAAACCCATTGTGGAAGCGCATGACGCACATCGGTGATGGGATGTTTCTCAAGCTTATAACAGTGTACGACTTAGTCGTTAGACTTGAGGTACTAGGGCGAATTGAACTTAAAATTCAATTAGAATATTAAATCGAATAACGGGCGCATATGAATGGAGTCTTTGGTCCGAGCCTATCCAAATATTAGGTCTTAGGCATATTGTACGTGATGGGATAGTGCCCTGCAAGCCAATATATTTAGCTTGTATTGTAACTATCATTATCTTTCTTTAGTATAAATGACTTAATACGCCCGTTTATTTATAGTATGTAAATCAAACAATGGCCAACTTCATCTCTCGCGAATCACTTAAGCGATTGGATGAAATCCTTAGATCACAATAGACTATTGGACGATTCACTTCAGTACTGAGTGCAATCATGAAATAGTCTCTAAGGTCGTGATCTTAAAACCGTTCCAAGTCATAGATTCCGAACAAGACGGGGTATCGTAGAAATCGCAAAGACTTGTACGAATATGCATGATTCACATGGAGTGAATTTGCAGCGTTTCATGAGCAAGGCATTTGAGGCCAGTGCATATGAGTAGGTGGTTCGATAGAGGATCGAACGCATCGAACGACCCGAACAGAGAAACCCATTGTGGAAGCGCATGACGCACATCGGTGATGGGATGTTTCTCAAGCTTATAACAGTGTACGACTTAGTCGTTAGACTTGAGGTACTAGGGCGAATTCGGTGCATGGCCGTACGTACTTAGATTTAGGTGCAGGTCACGTAGCTTGATCATTGTGTGCCTAAGTTGGGTGCGTATAGCCGTGTACGCGAATGGTTAGCATCAATATGGGATCTACAGACTCAACGTAGTGTGTTGAGAGAATTTCCTATACGTTCTTAGATAATAGATTCCGAGAAACCTGTGGCCACAGTTGGTGACGCATTTGGAAAGGGGTTTCCAAATTTGGCAGTCACACTGGAATCATTATCAGGAATTAGAAAGTATAGTTATCGAGATAATTAGAGGTGCCGATCAATTCATACACCCTAGGTCTCGATCGGGAAATTAGTCGTTAGAAGGACCGTATGTACATGGTACTTATAAGAGGTGAGGTTCACTGAGATCAATTCACCTGAAGTTGGGCCTCATGGGCTTGTGGCTAGACATCGACCATGAGGTGTGGGTACTCATTAATTAATAAGGAAATTAATTCTTGAGTGGTTAATTGAAGGGTTCAATTAATCGGAGCAATTAATAAGCTCGCAAATTAAATCACGAAAGTTGTGGGCCCACGGCCAATTGATGGTGAACCTAGAGGGTCACACACAATACAATTGGACTGCAACAAATATTATAAGGAAAGTTTGATTTAAAGGGTTAAATCAAAACTTAATAATTAAAGTGTTAATTCTTGAAGAAGGAAACTAATTAATTAAAGTGTGAGTTGACAAGAGGGGAATTAATTTAATTGATTAATTATATTAATCAATTAAATGGACTGAATTAATTAAAGGGGTTTAATTAATTAAATATAATTAAGGAATCCAATTAAGTAAAGAAATTTACTTAAAGATATCCAAATTCAATAGGAAACTAATTAAATCATCTTATTCTTGTTTCCTAACTGAACTAGATATGGATTCATTATATGTATATATTTATATGTTATAAGGATTCTATATATAAGCATATCAGAAGAATTCTTTAACATATATAAATATATATCGAGTGGGAGACTATATAAGAAGTAGTAGGTTTATTAAATTAAAACTCCTACACCCCTATCGTTATAAGCCGCCGCCCACATTGTATATGTACATGAGTATAAGACTCCATATTAGAATAGGTATAAGGATGATTATTTTAATCAAATAAACCTAATACATATACTTACTCTCCAAGAAAGAAAAGCGGCCGCACCTATTTTTCACAAAAGGGATCGGCCGAAACTCTGTGTAAATTGCACAGGGTTCATGTAATTGTTTTCTCCTTCTTTCTTGCTTGATAACTTTTGGATCCAAGTTCTGAGCCTAAGGATCCAAGAGAGTTGCTTCAATCCAGTTGGCGTGGATACCGCTAGAGGCATAACACATGGGGTGCTTCTCACGAACCAGATCCATCAGATCTGATAGAAGACCGGAGGAAAAACCACCACCTCGCCTGTGGTGAGGTAAATTCTAAAACCCCCTATTGTTGGTTTTGGTTTTAAGTGAAAACCCTTTTCGTATGACTAGATGAGTAAAGATCTTGATTGGGTTATTTTAAAATTTTAAAATTCCGCTGCTTTTGACGTCCTAACGTTACAAATAACCTTACAGTGGTATCAGAGCCTAACTCATTACTCTCATACGAAAAGGTCTGAATATAATTTGATTGCTTTATTTGTAGTGCATATTATATTCGTGTTACTGATTCTTATTTGTTATGGGTAGATCTGATTTTGGGTAAAATTGCATAAAAATATTTTGGGCCAATTTTGCATTTTACGGAAATTAGAGGGCTATTTTTGCGATTAGCGATTTTTGGAAAACTGGACTGAAATTGATATTTTACAGATCTGGACAGAAATTAATTTTCTTGAAATTTTTCAATTTGGGGCTGTTTTGTAGAAACCGAATGTTTTGGGGCTGTTTTTATAAATACCAAAAATTGCAGGGACTTAATTGCAAATTCGAATTTTTTCTGGAAATAAAATTTTTATGTTCGGTCCTCTGCCCAATTTCAAATTTAGGGTTAATTTTTAATTTCCAAAACTTCAGGGGTCAAATCGCAATTTCCAAAAGTTGGAAGGGCCCAATTGCAATTTTCAAAAGTTGAAAATTTTTATTCTGTTTTTATGCATAAAATTCTTTTTGTTTATCCGAATATAGATTACCATAATTAGTAGAGACTTAAGTAAGAATCTAGAGAAATATTTTAAAGGCGTTTAAAATAATTGAAGTAAGATAGGAAACTAGTAAATGTGTTTGCTTGTTTCTTTGCTCAACGTTGATCTTACGTGTTTTCGTTTGTTCGATCAAGGATGGATTGCAATGCGATAATAATAATATTAAATGGAAAGTAAAGATCAATAGTAATTGTATTCGAATTAATTGAGTACAAATTACAAGTGTTTAGGGTCCTACTCGAGCATTATTGGATGCCGTAAATGCAAGAGGGTGAAATACATATAAGCGAAACTATTCTATTGTTCCCAAGTGAGTCCGAGCAGCAGTCTCGAAGGAAGAGCACCTGGGAAGTTGTGTCGTTGTCATAAATGCATGGGGTATTTATAGCTGTGCTGATGGGCTTGGGCCTGGGCTCGGCCCAACATCATCCTTCGATCTCGGATTCTCTTTGTGATTTAACCGGATTTCGTCGGGTTAAAGGGGTATCAGTGAATTTGTGATATTTATATATTTTATAGGGCTCTGTTACTTTATTCCGGATGGATCAATCACAAAGAAAAGCTATATTGTAAAGGCAAGAAGTAAACACACAAACCAAAGTAATGAACACACCAATCTGAAGAGAAAGCTCTTTCTCTTATTGAATATTATTGAGTTGTGCTGTTGTAAACAGTATTCAATGGCGTATTCTGGAGTTCTTAAGTTGTTATTTACAATGATTAACTAGGTATTTATACAATACTAAACCTAGCGTTACAAGGAAACATAGTCCTAATAGGACTCGGCCCAAATATCCTTCTTGGGTCCGGAATATAGTCTTCTAGTCGAAGAGAGATGTACTTGGCCGGGTCGATAAGATGATCCCGAACTGTTTGATTTGGTCGAACCGATCTCATGTTCTTTACTCGATCCGTACAAGATGTAGGGTGCGAAATAGCCCCCATCAGTACTCCCTCACTTCTTCGAGCGTATAGATAATAGAAGCTCGTAGAAGTAGGTAATTCTTTACGACTGTTTATTTTCTATGAATGGAGCCTCGTTAAAAACCTTTCTTAAGAAAAAACCCTGTGGGAAAAAATCTTAAGTAAGGAAAAGAGTGCTACATATCATAGATAGTCGTTTTCTCTGTCCGATTACGAATCGCCACGCGTCTATTCTGGAGGCTTTTCATCTTCTTCCGTTTTTGGCGGGAATGTGATTAATTGCAACGAGTTCGAAATGTCTTTTCTCATCTTAGTATAAATAGGTGACTTTTGAGTTCGTCATTTTACCTTTATCCTTGCTCATAGTTCATAGTCATTTTCTTACTTAGTCGTTCGTCATATAAAGTTTTCCTTTTATCGACTTATACCTTTCGAGAGTCTGAAAATATGGCTTCTTTGAGAAAATCTTCTTCTTCCTCGAGGGAGAATGTTGTTCCTAATAACGAGGAGGAGTTGCGCTCCAATCCTTTGGGCGAACAATCTGCAATTTCTGAATTCGTTGTTCCTATAGAAGACACTTTTAAGGTACAGATCCTTTCTGACACAGAGGTTGCTGCCCGAGCCAAAAAGGGCAAAGGTACTGCTCCTCAGATTTCTGAACCAATTGAGGAACTTGCTTGCGCATATACAGTGGATACTTTTCCGGAGGTTGTGAATAATTACGCCAAATATTTCCCGGAGGGTTCCGAGATAATTCTTCCTTCCCCTTCTGATAGGGTCACCTCTCCACCGGAAGGATGTCGCGCCTTTTATACGGCTCATTTCAATAGCGGCCTCCGTCTTCCGTTATCCCCCCTTTTTCTTGACATCTTGAGAGTATTTAGTGTGTCCTTGACACAATTAGTTCGAAATTCTGTGGCTTTCCTGGTGTGCTTTTCTGTTCTGATGATCGCGAAAGGGTTTAAACCTTCCTTTCGTAATTTTACACAACTTTTCCGGTTCAATATTTCCAGTTCATCCAATCGTGGGTATTTCTTCGCCAGTCAGAGACCTAGTCGAGCGATCTTTGACGCCCCTGTTTCTAGCAATCCTTCTTGGAAATCACACTTCTTTTTTGTTCGTCCCCCGGCTCGTATTTGTTCGGCGGATGGTTCGATCATGCCCTTTTCATGGGATCATGGTTCCAGTTGGGTTCCTGGAGGTCGCTTACCGACTGGTGAACTTGTTCCAGATGACGCTCAGTTCATTGCTGAAATCCCCGATATGCGCGCAAACAAATATCAGAGTGCTCTTCTGATTGGGGAAAGTTTCCTTCGTAATGCGGGATTGAGTGTTCATACTTTTCCAATCGACTCATCATCATAATCATTGGGTAAGCATTTCTCTTTGATTTAGTGTTACGATAATGTTTTCTTATATAGAGAAACTAACTCTTTAGTTTGTTTCTCGTTCAGCTCAAATGGTAGAAAATTCTCTGCATTCTTTAAAGGGAAAGATGGTGTTATCCAAATCCTCTAAGTCCGTAGAGAACAACCCGATCGAGCAAAGAGCTTCTCGGAAGAGGAAACTGGAGTTGAGTCATGACTCCGAGGAGAATGGAGAGGAGTCTCCGAATTCTTCCCAAGATTCCCACGTTCGTCAAGGGACTGGGCCTGGTTATCCCCCTCTTCAGCTCAGATCATCCTTGGGAATTCGCGGATGTCGTAGTTGGTCGATGCCTCATCCTAGCGATAACCCGGTGGGGAGAAAAAGGAACTATTATGGTCGTTCTGGCAATGATCTTTCTTTACTCGGTGACAATCACCCAAAGCCCACCTTGGTCGAAATGATCGAAGACCATTTGGAGGGGAAGAGAGCTGCTGGTTACTCCGAGAAAGATTCTCTTGTCCATGACGAAAGTGAGAATGCGGTGGACAAGGCAACTCGCGTTCTTTTATCCGGGGTTTTCACTCGTGATTTGAATAAACTTTTCCGTAAGGATCCTTTGGAGAAATTTCAGCGAGCTTCTCTTTATGCTGAAAAGGTAAATTCTTTCGAGCTTGCTTTATAGGATCTTCTTTATTCTGAAGACAGTCTTGCTAACTTATTTCTTGTTTTACCCTTTTGCTTTTTCAGACTAAGACTTGTTTAGCCTCATATGCATACGAAACTGCACTCTGGAAACAGCAATGTGAGTTTCTAGATGAGAAAAATAAAGCTCTTCTTCGTAAGTTTTCTGGTTCAGAGGTTGGTCCCTCGACGTCTTCTTCCATTCCCGTTGTAGATACTCATGCTACGGGGACTGAAGACCAGGAGATTGTGAACAGGGTTTTGGAGACTTCTCGTGCTCAAGAGCAAGCCGATCAAATGGCTAAAAAGTTAGAGGCATTTCAGTTTCAGAGTACTGCTCGTATCAGTGAGCTAGAATCTCAAGTATCAAGTCTTCAAGCTTCATTAGAGGAGTATGAAAAGGATGTCCCTCTTAGTGGACTTAGGGATCGATATGGTAGGAACCCTGATGAAAGAGTGATTCGCGAATTTCTTAATTCTCCCGTCCATACGGCGTTGGTGTAGATGGTCGGTCCTCTTCTGGAGAATACTTTCAAGAAGGCTGTTCATCAGTTGGTCGCCTTGGAAATGATCGATGATCGTCGGAAGGAATATTTTAAAGCGGCGCATATTCGGCTGAACCGTTATGGGGAAGTTTATTCTCCTTCCGAACTTCCAGATGTCGAATATCAAAGTTTCCCTTTGGCTCAGCATGTCGAAGAGTTCGGAAAACCATTGCCGATTCCTCCTTCCGATGTTAACGATGAGCTTGATAATACTTTTATCGATCCGGAAATTCCGGATAGCGACCAGGCTTCTTGAAATAGTGATTTTTGGAATAATCTTTGTAATTATTTACCCGTAGGTTTAATTGTAATTTTACCTTTTCATCCCTTTGTACGCTAAACGTTTCGCATTCTGACAGTCGCGTCTTTTCATTTTCGCCGTAATAATTCAGACAGGTCATTAAGTTCGCCGTAATCATTATGCGTGTGTCTTTTCAAATTCTAGCGTTTGCTCCAAGGTCAGTTTTTCTATTTCGCGCCCTTTCTTTTAGGTCTGTAGCGTCTTTTATGTAGTATAAATACTAAAGGTAAAAACTTGACTTGTTATTTACCGTTATACTCGTCTCTTTCAATAGAGTACTCTTTCTTTGGCTAGTCGATAAACTTTCTCGTTATTTGCTTTATATTCTTCAACAATTCGATTATGAGTAATCTTTTCGGCAATACTTCGAAACGACCTTCCCGTGAGAGCGCTAGGGATAATAGATCCAAAAAATCTCGAAGAGATGGGCCGTCGATGGAGCCTCCTCGTTCGTCCTCAATAATTAGGTCGGAGATTGATACTCGTGTTATCGCTTCCGAACCTTTTTCTGTAGTAAACTCGTCGTTTTCAGAACCAACCTTTTCTTCTTCCACTCAAGTAGGAAGCATGTCTTCCCCTGGTCGGATAGCTTTTGGTGATATGTCCAACGAGGAACCGACCTATAATATACCTGTTACTTCAAGTGCTTCTTCCCTCGAGCATGTTTTTCGTGGAGGGGATTTTGCTATTTCCCTTCCTTTGTCTACTTCTACTGCCCCAATTGCCAGCGGAGGGCAAGTTGGTGGTGGTTTTTTTGTCAATCCTTCCGCAACACAATCTATTGTGCAGGATTGTCCTGATTATCTGTTTAGTGATACTACTGTGATGACTACTTCCTTCGAATCGGGAGGACATTCCGGAGGTCGGACCGGTTCTAGGTCTGGTCGTCGAACCGTTATTTCTGCTTCAGGCAAGGAGACCTCTGTTAGCCCCAACGAGAGAGAATCTCCTCGTCTGTTAGATGATCGTTGTATTCTCGAGCAGGTCAAAGATATTATGTTGTCAGAGACTCCGCGGCCTGACGGTGTCCCTTCTAGTAGTGAATTGCCTGGCTCAATTGAGCCTGATGCTTTGTCCTGGGATCTGGGTTTGAGCACCATTTTGCCTGGTGAGCTGAAAAAACTTGAGAGTACTTCCAATGTACGTCTTGTTCAGTCTCTAGTTAAGATATGCGAGCAGGTAGACATATCTTTCGATAATTTTCCTAGTTTTATTTTGACTTTCATGTTGTGTGAGGGTTTATCTCATTCTTCTTCTTTTTCAGTCCAAATATCTTGCCCTTCAGCTGGGTGTGCAGAACGATAATCTGTGGAATAGTAAGGATGCCTACCAAAGACGGTTGGAGTCGGAATCGGCGAAGGTCGCAGGGCAGACTCTCCAGCTGCAGCTTGCCAATGACGATTTGAAAAAATTGCAGGAGGAGAAGTGTGTCTGGGAGAAAGAGAAAAATGACTTGGTTCGGGCTGCTGCCCTTGCAGAGGAGTCTCAACGGCGGTCCTATGAGGAAGGATATGACGCCGGTTATCTAAAGCGTCAAGAGGAGTTGATGGCGTTTGCTGGCAACTTGACTCCTCGAAGGACTGTTTCTAGTAGTCGACCTGCTGACCGTTCTTCTCAGTGATCTTTGTTCGGCCTGGCAGGCCTTGGACTGTCTCTCTCTTTTTTTTTTTTTTTTTCTCGCCCAACGGGTTGAAACTTTTGTAATGGGAGAAGTATTAAGTTGGAAATTATGACCTTTTTGTAGGCAGATCCTTGCCTTGATCAATTTTCTTCTGTATATATACTTTGTTATGCACATTTTGCCTTTATGCATAAATATAATCATCATGAAATAATCAACATAGATTAGCACACTTATCTGATAGTGATCTTGGCGGAGAATATTCAGGTTAGAGAAAAGGTAGCTTGATCTTGCTTGGTCACTGTTTAAGTAACTGAATGGTATAATGTTTGCTCTGCAAATCAAATCTTTGTTGATCAACCCAGTATAGTTCCTTGGGTTATATTCCAAATCACGTTGCATATAAAAATGTAGATAGTAGGTTTATTCGTATTGATGATCGATTGAATAGTTGTTAAGGAACGCTCAGCATCTTGGTCGATGTTCAACCTATGCCCTGTAAATTTGTCTTTTGTGATGTAAATCTTATATAAGGAGGCTATTATCCCTTTTGTTGAATTTCGCTTTTCTCCTCATCAGACTAAGAGAAAATATCCCTTTCAGTATCTTCCAAAGCTTTATGTTTCTCATTATTAAATTTGAACTATATGTTGTTCAATCGGTGTATCATTACGTCATTTCTTTGATATGGGAGGAATTGGAAAATGTAGCAGTCCTGGCCAGATCTGACCCGTTCAGACCTCCTTCAGCAATTCTTTGGAAAATTAGGCAGTGACAGCCTTGCAGTTTCGAATAAGGAGGGCTATTCTCCTGATTTCTATGTCAGATATCTTGGACTCCAAAGGAGTTCTTGTATGAGTTAGTTACGACCCTGGTAGGTCCGAACACCATATTTGCATGAGCGAAGAGCGTGCAACCCTTCTCAGTTCGGAGCTCTTTTAGATCTGTTTTCTGCTGTATTGATCGAGACGATCTTCTTTCGTTTTTATTTCCGACTCAATGAGTCGATCAGTTAGGCGCCGTTCCAACTTACTTGCATTTATTACGGGGAGTCAAAGGGTCGCATTTCTGTCCCTTGATCAGATACTTTTTCAGCCGTTGGATTGCTTAAATCTATCCCTATAAATAGGGAGGCGGTTTGCATATTCCATTTGCCACTTCTCAAAAAGGATGGAGATCTCAGTTTCCTTAGATTTTGTTTTGCCTTCAGATCCCATAATATTCAAAAAGTCACATTGTCGTGATTCCTTTTGTAATAGCTTGATTATCTTCTACTTTGTACTGACGGGTCCCATGTCAGCCCTACCTTGTACTAACGGGTCCCATGAGGCCTCAGCTTTTGTCTGAGGTCCGTGGTTTCTGTTTGCACATGGAGGGTTCATACTTGCCACTCACCCCTGCTCTTCGATGTTACCTCCGGAGTGATAGACTACTGGGGTGGGCTGGTAAATATTAATAATTCTCGACCGCCCCAAAGAGATGCTGCTCTAGAGTGAAATGTTTTATTTTAAGTAAAAGAAGTATCTTGTTGTGGGTGAATGAGTATTGCCAGTTATCTGGCTGGTAGTGCTCATTTCGTCTGGAAGAACATTTGATCTTCAGAGCCTGGCCATCGAACAAAAGAAGTCGGCCATCCTGAGCAGCATGCTTCTTAGGTGGTTGATCATAATCGACGAGGTACTAGGGTGGAGATTGGTGTTTCCGTGGACATTGTCGTGAAACTCGTCGATCTTATAGGATCATTTCATCTAAATCGTTGTAACGATCTTTAAGTAGTATGTAGACCTTTGTAACGCAGGACTTTTGTATGTAACTGATTTGATGAATAAAATATTACTTTTATCCCTTGCATCTTCCTTGTCGTTGATTTAGTCATAATTTTTATTTACGAGGAGCAATTTCCGAGCAGGTGGATTCATACTCAATTCATCTTCAAAACCTTAGGAGTATTAGCAGATCTTTAGATCGTTAGGAATAGATCGAGGAGTGTTTATTGAGCGGATCAATGTATACTCGACTCGTTTACTTAGACTTAGGTTTTTTAATACCAAAAGTCATTTTGATTGCTGAATATATATCGAGGAGTTTTTATCGAGCGGATCGATGTTTACTCGATTCGTTTTGTTTAGACTTAGGTTTTCAATCCAAAGTCTGTTAATCGTTGAAAATATATCGAGGAGTGTTTATTGAGCGGATCAATGTATACTCGATTCGTTTATAATTTAGACTTAGGTTTTTAATACCAAAAGTCTTTTTTGATCGTCGTGAATAACGGACGAGGAGTTTTTATTGAGCGGATCAATGTTTACTGGACTCGTTTTTAATTTAGACTTAGGTTTTTAATACCAAAAGTCTTTTTTAATCGTCGTGAATAGATCGAGGAGTTTTTATTGAGCGGATCAATGTTTACTCAACTCGTTTATAATTTAGACTTAGGTTTTTAATACCAAAAGTCTTTTTGATTGCTGAATATATATCGAGGAGTTTTTATCGAGCGGATCGATGTTTACTCGACTCGTTTTGTTTAGACTTAGGTTTTCAATCCAAAGTCTGTTAATCGTTGAAAATATATCGAGGAGTGTTTATTGAGCGGATCAATGTATACTCGATTCGTTTATAATTTAGACTTAGGTTTTTAATACCAAAAGTCTTTTTGATTGCTGAATATATATCGAGGAGTTTTTATCGAGCGGATCGATGTTTACTCGACTCGTTTTGTTTAGACTTAGGTTTTCAATCCAAAGTCTGTTAATCGTTGAAAATATATCGAGGAGTGTTTATTGAGCCGATCAATGTATACTCGACTCGTTTATAATTTAGACTTAGGTTTTTAATACCAAAAGTCTTTTTGAACTGTCATGAGTAGATCGAGGAGTTTTTATTGAGCGGATCAATGTTTACTCAACTCGTTTATAATTTAGACTTAGGTTTTTAATACCAAAAGTCTTTTTTAATCGTCGTGAATAGATCGAGGAGTTTTTATTGAGCGGATCAATGTTTACTCAACTCGTTTATAATTTAGACTTAGGTTTTTAATACCAAAAGTCTTTTTTGATCGTTGAATATATATCGAGGAGTTTTTATCGAGCGGATCGATGTTTACTCGACTCGTTTACTTAGACTTAGGTTTCTTAATACCAAAAGTCTTTTTGATTGCTGAATATATATCGAGGAGTTTTTATCGAGCGGATCGATGTTTACTCGACTCGTTTTGTTTAGACTTAGGTTTTTAATACCGAAAGTCTTTTTTGATCATTGAATATATATCGAGGAGTTTTTATCGAGCGGATCGATGTTTACTCGACTCGTTTACTTAGACTTAGGTTTCTTAATACCAAAAGTCTTTTTGATTGCTGAATATATATCGAGGAGTTTTTATCGAGCGGATCGATGTTTACTCGACTCGTTTTGTTTAGACTTGGGTTTTTAGTACCTGAAGTCTTTTTGATTCTTCGTGAATAACGGACGAGGAGTTTTTATTGAGCGGATCAATGTATACTCGACTCGTTTTTATGGTCGGATTGAGGAGTGTTTATTGAGCTGATCAATGTATATTTAACTCCTTTTGTTCCAATCTCAACCAATATGATAGTAGAATTCGAAGGAGTGATTACCGAAACAATTGGTTTATAGAAATTGCTAAAATCTTTAATAATTGATCTGTAGGCTAAGGCCTTTATTACAAAGACTAAAACTCAATGAAACAAAATAAAACAATGCAGTATAATCTGCTAAAATTTATTTACCATAGTACTTTCTAAGGTTGACTGCGTTCCAGGTTCTTGGTAAGGCTGTTCCATCCAAGTGTGCAATTTTGTATGAACCTTTCTTTCCTACGCCAATGACGACATAAGGTCCATCCCAATTTTGTTGCAACTTTCCCACATGCTTGGATACTTCTACCTTTTTCAAGACCAGGTCTCCTTCTTTGAAGGTTCGGATGCGTACTTTTTGATTGTATGCCTTTTCCATATTTGCTTTAGTAGCTTGCAAGCGTACAGCGGCTTTTTCTCTTAAAGCTTCTGTTAAGTCGACATCATTTTCTCTTGTCTTTTCGTTTTCATGATCGTCGTTCATTTCAATTCTTGGTGTTGGAATCAGAGTTTCAACAGGAATAACAGCTTCCGAACCATATACCAAGCTAAATGGGGTTTCTCCGGTCGAGCTTCTGACTGTGGTTCGATTCGCCCAAAGTACTCCAGGGAGTTCATCGAGCCATTTCCCTTTGGCCGCTCCTAATCTTTTTTCCAAAGATTTTATTATTTCTCGGTTTGCTACTTCGGTTTGTCCGTTCGCACTAGGATGCCCGACCGAAGTGAAATTTTGTTGAATTCCCAGTTTCGAACACCATTCTATTACCTGTTTTCCCGCGAATTGGGTTCCATTATCGGAAATTAGGATCCTTGGGATGCCAAATCGACAAACTATGAATTTCCATATGAAGTTGATCACTTGGAATTGGGTTATTCGTGCGAGGGCGATGCATTCTATCCATTTGCTGAAATATTCTACAGCGACCAGGACATAAGCTTTCTTGGATCTAGCCGCTGGGAACGGTCCCACGATGTCCATTCCCCATTGATCGAAAGGCCAACATATCGGGATTGGGTGCATGTTTTCTGCTGGTCGATGACATATATTAGCATGAACTTGGCAGTGATGACATTCTTGGACATACTGAGCGGCATCTTTATTGATGGTAGGCCAATAGTAACCTGTTCTGAGACATTTTGAGGCCAATGCCCTTGATCCGCTGTGATTTCCCGCATCTCCTTCATGTATTTCTCGTAGTATACCGGCGGTTTGTGATTCAGAGACGCATTTTAGAAGAATTCCTGATACTGATCTTCGGTAAAGTTTTCCTTCTACAAGTGTATATTTTGGAGCTCGATATCTTATTCTCCGAGCTTCATTTTGATCAGGTGGTAGTTTTCCTTCTCGAAGATAGTCTATCATTGGAGTCATCCAGTTTCCTTCAGCTCCTTCGATTTCCATAATATCGAGTTCCGGTGTTTCATCGATATCGATCGCCGGTGTATTAGAGATTAACCAGTTGATCATCCTTTCTGTTTTTCCATCATGGGATCCTGTGAACTTAGATAGTTGATCGGCCCATTTGTTTTCCGAACGTGGAATGTTCTGTATGCCGAAACTTCAAATTTCTCAGATAGTGTTTTCACTTTGGCGAGGTATTTGACCATATTGAATTCCTTAGCTTCGTATAGGCCTTCGATTTGTCTTTGCACTAACTCTGAATCGGTTAATACCTTAAGGCTCTTTATGTTGGCTTTGATAGCCATTTCCATTCCTGCGATTAACGCTTCATATTCTGCTTCATTTTTTGTTACGACGAAGTCCAATGTTATTGCATAATTCAAATCTTCTTTATTTGGTCCTGTGAAGTTAATTCCGGCGCCTCCTCCTTCTCGGTATGAAGCACCGTCGACGTGCATTAGCCAAGTTTGATCTTCTATGACCAAGACGTCGTCGTTGAGGCTGCTCGATGATTCAGTTGCCCGTGCTGGTGTTTCCAATAGAAAATCAGCTAACACTTGGGCCTTAATTGCGATTCTTGGTTTGTAATCGATTTCGAACTGGCCTAGTTCGATCGCCCATTTAATTAGTCTTCCGGAGGCTTCCGGTTTTGCTAAGACTTGTCTTAGTGGTTGATTTGTCAAAACCACTATTTTGTATGTTAAAAAGTAAGGTCGAAGCTTTCGTGCAGCCACTATTAAAGCCAGAGTGAATTTCTCAATTTCCAAATAATTCTTCTCCGCGCCTTGTAATAATTTCCTAAGATAATAGACAGGCTTATGTTCTGAACCTTCTATCTTTATCAGTACTGAACTAACGGCCGCGTCGGAGATCGAGATGTAAATATACAATGTTTCTCCTTCCGTCGGTTTTGCCAACATTGGTGGAGTTGTCAAATGTTGGGTTTTATGGGTATAATTTGTCAACTACAACAGTGCGGAATTTAAAATTTTTAATCATACACCATAACCCAGGGTTTCTTATTTAGCACATATGAATAAAGGTTGAATTTAATTAAAGCATGCATATACTTGAATTAAATAAAAGTAGGTAAAAACAATTTTACCTCACCACAGGCAAGGTGGTGGTAATTCTCCGGTCTTCGTTTGTTCACTAGAGCACCCCAAGTGTTGTGCCTCTAGAGATAGTCCACACCAGCTGGATTTGAGTGACTTCACGAAATCCCCAGGCTCAGAACTAGGATTAAGGAATTGCCTCGTCAGGAATTGGATGCAGATCCGGGAAGAAGACTTGGAGAAAAATCCTTCACAGGGGTGGGGCGATTTTGCACAGGGTTCGGTTTTCAGTAGGGGCGAGAATGAGGGCTGAAATTTTCGGCCTTCTTTGTTTTTCTTGTGTTGTGATTTTCTTTCTTTTCTTAGAATAAATCTCTTAGGATTTGTTAGTATATTTTTGATTATGTATATCTAGTATTTATAGATGTCTCTATTAGAAGACTCCTTCTCCTAATAGACATCTAACTCTTGAAAGAATATCTTCTTTTCAAGAGATAAGATATACACAAATCTTATCACATTAGGAAAGAAGATCTCTTTCAATCTCTTTCCTAGTTACACAAGAAAACACAAACTCTTTTAATCCCTATCATAATCCAACATAATCAAATTAATTCAAGACTAAATAAACTAGCAAAAATCGGCCCAATCAATTAACAAGAAATCGGCCTCTTATGCTTTTAATTAGTCCTAAACTTAATTTGATCATAGTTCCCAAAATTAGCCCATGTAAGATTAATTAATCCCAGATTAATTTATCCTTACAATAATTGGCCCACATGCTTAAATTAATTAATCCTAGATCAATTAACTTTCATATGGGTCGGCCCATGTGTTTAACTAATTAATCCACTATTAATTAATTAATCCTTTCCAATTAATACTTTAATTGAGGATTTAATCAATTAGAAATTCCAATTGATTCATTAATCAGTTACTCCTAATTAATGATTCTCCACTTCGAATTAACACTTTAATTCTCGATTAATTAATTAGTCACTTCTAATTAATTATTCTTCTTCATGAATTAATACTGTAATTCATATATTGATTTAATTCCTTAAATCAATTGATTCCTTCCAGACTGTCACTGTCCAACTGTATTGTGTGTGACCCTCTAGGTTCACCATCAATTGGCAGCAGGCCCACGACTTTCGTGATTTAATTAGTGAGCAATTAATTGCTCCGATCAATTAACCACTTTAATTGACCACTCCAGAATTAATTTCCTTATTAATTCAGGAGTACCCACACCTCATGGTCGATGTCTAGCCACAAGCCCATGAGGCCCAACTTCAGGTGAATTGATATTCGTGAACCTTCAACTCTTATAAATGCCATGTACATACGGTCCTTCTATCAACTAATTTCCCGATTGAGACCTAGGGTGTGTGAATTGGTCGGCACCTCTAATTATCTCAATTCTGTACTTTCTAATTCAGGATAATAATTCCAGTGTGACTGCTAAATTTGGAAACCCCTTTCCAAATCCGTCACCGACTACGGCCGTAGATTCCTCGGATTTATTATCTAAGAACGTACATGAAATTCTCTCATCTTATCAGGATGAGTCGATAGATCCTTTATTAGTACTAACTATCCGCGCACACGTTCATACGTACCCAAAGTAGTCGCACAATGACCAAGCTATGTGGTCGGCTCCTAAATCAAAGTACGTATTCCCGTGTACCGAATCCGCCCTAGTACCTCAAGTCAAAGGACTAAATCGTACACTATTATAATTCTTGAGAGACATCCCATTACCGATATGCTTAACGCACTTCCACGATGGGTCTCTCTGTTCGGGTCGTTCGATGCGTTCGATCCCCTATCGAACCACCTAGTCATATGCACTAGCATTCAATGCCTTGTTCATGAAACGACAACAAATTCACTTCATGTGAATCATGCATAATTCTACAAGTCTTGACGATTCATTCGATACCCCGTCTCGATATGAATCTATGACTTGGAACATTTTTGAGATCACGACCTTTGAGATTGTTTCATGATTAATCGCACCCAATACTGAAGTGAATAATCCCGTAGTCATGAGTGATCTCAGGGTTTCATCCAATCGCTTAGATACGTTCGCGAGAGATGAAGTTGGCCATTGTTTAATTCACGTACTATGAATAAACAGGCGTATTATCTTATGAATCATAAGATTGCTTCTAAAGGAAGTACCTAAACAAGCTTATATTTATTGGCTTGCTGGGCACTATCCTATCAATCTCCCACTTGCCCTAAAGCCAACCACATACGTTTCTAAGGCCCATCTCACTCCAGATGTCCGTCGAACCCTTGTGATTATGACTTAATTAGTGGATCTGCTATGTTGTCTCTTGACGTGCCCCCACGTCTTATTCTACCTATGATTTTCCAGATCATATGGTATACTTGTGTTTAGATCTTGGGTGAGATCTCGATTCCTTTGCTAAAGCAATTGCCCTAAGTTATCATAGAAGATAACTATAGGCTTCGCAATGCTAGGTACTACTTCCAGTTGGAAGAAGTTTTTGTCCAAACACTTTCCTTCGCTGTATTCAATACTGCGAAATATTCTGTTTTATGGTTACCTGGCATCGATTGCCCTTTTGAACCCCTTTCAAAACATCGTTGCCCCATAAAACCAGAATATTAAATTCACTTCAGACGGGAAACTCGATTCACTAAATCCTTCGAGTTCCAATTCTTCATTATTACCGTTGACCAGCAATATATCCTCAGAACTCCCAGAGTTCTTAAGAAATGCTCTTTTCGGTAATTCAGTACTCCTTACTGGTGTTTGACTAACATCAGCTTATGATACTCATAGCATGTGTTTAGTCTGGTCTTGTACATGACATTGCATATACTATGCTACCTTTTAGTATGAAGGTGTATAGAGACATTATCCTCTTTACTCATCAAATGTAGGGCTCATTGACTTTGAGAGAGATTTTATATCTCCATGGAAACTGTCCTCTCTATGACTTTCCATACTGATCTTATTCAGTTTTTGTCCATGTACTAAGATTTGGGAATTCAATCATCTTCTCTAATCTATCACAATAGATACGTACTGCCAATACGTGAGATGTATCCCTTAAATCTTTTAATGAAGAATTACGTGCATGTACACGCTTTCGTCTGCGTTTAACACTCTTACATCATCTATGTCAACTTTAGTGTTTTATTTTACGAACAATGCAAAAACTCCCACTGATTCTTTTGTACATTGAGATTTACATGCAATTTTGATAAAGCCAACCGCCTTGACTGTCTCATCTAGTTGCATGTTCCAGCTTCGGGATACTGGACTAGAATCATAGATTCACCTTTGGAATTACATCCAATGGTTATGCCTCGTGGTCATGCGAAGCTTCTATGGTTCAGTGTTTCTAAATGGATTATTTGGAAATCCATTGAGACTACATGGCGTTTTAAGCTATGTTCCCGAATCTATGTTATACATAGATATTTCGAAAGTTCTTGGATTATTGTCCAATCGATCATATTCATGAACGTACCAGTTCTTTTCGAATTCGATCGAATCTTCGAAATTTGGTGTACAAAAGTTTTGGTTCAGTAGGTCTGAAAAATATACTCCCACTATTTGTAGGGATGTGTCCAAGTCTAGGACTTCATCAAGTTTCATGATAAAATCCCATTTCTATTAGCGAGGGAACAACCCTCTAAGAATCGGGAATCCTCAGGAACGGACTACTTTCGTTCTTTAGGATCATGGAACAGGTATCCAATGGATTTCGTTGAATACCCTACAAATTTTCTCAATTGAATCCACTATCCAATTTCATCATTCATGGATGATATACCATACTAGGGTTAGTACGGTTTTTCGTAGGAATTGACTTAAGAAAATACTTGTTTAAGTATCCTTCTATAGTCATAGGGTTGACCCCCAGATTTGATTGAGGAGTTTTAGCAATACTAATTTAAGGAATGAATCTAGTCTTTCATAGTTCGGTTCCTTTTATTAGATTTAACTTGCTATTCAAGAATTCTATTCTTCATTTAGATAATTTGAGTAATTTAGGGCTTATGTATTAATCACTTCGATTAAATCGAATGGTCATACTTTAATGCCCTTAATTGCTTCGATTTTGGAATCCTTTGAATCCTTTCAACATTTCCATACTTGCACTTTACTTAGTGCCTTTATGAAACACTTTGAACCCTTCAATCTTTCCAAAAACTTGTACTTTCAATGTACTTATATCCTAAATGCTATTAGGATACTTTATGAAGCGATTAATTACTCGCACTAATACTTTAGTGATCCACATGCGTGTTAACGAATTTTATTCATTAACCACTTGGTATTTCAAAATACCTTTATTCAATCGATTGATTTCCTATTCAGACAGGATTCGTATGTTTTGAATTCATCAATCTTCTATTTTTCAAGAGTCATGATTGAAAACAATTCATCGATTCCTTCTTTTAGGAATTATGATCGAATGTGGATAAATTATCTAATTTGTTTTTCTTTTCTTGATTTAGCATATTTGTTTAAGTTTTATCAATGCTTATTTCTTTGCTTTATTTACAACGGTAAAGCAATTATGTACGAATTAAAAGCTTTAATTAAAATAACTCCATTCATAATGGTAAAGCTAAGAAGTTTCGTACAATGTTCGAAATAAATAGACAAAACTCTAACTAATGCCTAAATCCAAAATTAAAGGAAAACATATGCTAATAAGAAAAATCCAGATGCTCCTTGACCCATTCCTTGAAGTATGTTTCCCTCATGTGCAATTGAAACCCAGACTTGGTCACTTGCAGCACGTTCCAGTCATCCTCTGTAAACACTTTTACAGAAACCAGAAATGTTAGATGATTTACATCAAAAGAAAATCTTAAGATGTTTTTCATCAAAAAGGAAATAACTTTAGGTTGTACCTTGGTCAAGTATGTTTCGGAATTCCTCATCAGTCATGTTACTCAGTTCCTCATTTTTCTTACATAAGGGACAATTCTTTCCTTCGATCAATCCTTGTCCTCTTTCGAGGGCTTTCTCATATTTGTCTAACAACTTATGCAAATCATCGGTCTTAATTCCTTTGTGTGGAACTTCACAATGATCGATAAAATGAGAGAATGATTCAGGCAGGCCATTTGTGATGATTACCATCTTATCATCTAGAGTCAATAACGCGCTAAGCTCATCGATTCGATTTAGCCTCTTGATCAGGTAAGTGCAATATTTATTAACATTTTTGCACCCAGTCATGCCTTTATCGTGGAGTGATGATATCCAGATTTGCAATATTGTTTGTTCGCAATCGGTAGTGAATTTTGGCATGGCTAAATATAAATAACAGACAACAATAAGCAGACAGATTTAAGATAATACTTATAATTAACGAAGATTGGTCTTACTATCGAAAAAGTTCTCCCACTATTTTATCGAAACAATAACCCCTTGCATTGTTCGGGAAATTCTATTTCCTAGTAGGTCTTGACGTCCCAGCAGACATTAATTGCACCCACGACTCGCGGTCATACAATTAACTCCCTAGGTAGGTATACTTTTACCAATTGTGTTACTCCACAACCTTCAAGCTATTTTGCCTCGATTTTCGCATTTATCTAGCACTGCTACATCATAAATGTTACTACTCGTTTAAGTCTAACCCAGTCAATCTTTATGAGAAACTGGCCCGGTCGTGAAGTCCCCGTAACTAGTTATCGGTCGATAATCACATCCCGACCAGTCCCCACCCTTGTCGAGTTTAGTTAAAAACAAGAATCAAGGAATTTCGTGTATTGTCCCTTTCTTCGACTCGGGTGCCAGACTCTGGATCACCTCTATCGATAAGTAGACAACATACACTAGTCCCTATTGATGGAAGGCTTGGATCTATAAAACATCATTTTATAGTTTACCCAATATGACTTAATATTTTAATTCGAGAGGGGATTTTCGGTTTTAGGAAGTTTGAGGTAACTCTCCTCGAGATCTCACCGCTTTAATTATGCTTTATAATTTATTTAGTGATCTAAATTCTAGCGCACAAGCCAAAATAAATCAACAAATAAAATAAAACATTCAACCTAGCATGCATGCTACCACAGTATGTTTTCGATCGGGAGCCTCCTATGCGGACCACCATCGAGCCAAAGACGATGGTCCTATTGGTCAATCTATTAGGTTTCATATAGACCTACTCTATTACACATTTTACCATGCATACATGGCCTTTAGTCTTCTTGGGCTCCCACCTTGCTTGTAACGGGCCTCCATCCTAAACTAATAAAACAGTAAAGCCCTATCTATTACAATGGCTCAAAGTGGCCCAAAAACTTAAGGCTCGCAGGCCCAATAAAACCAATAAGATTAAAACCAACCATTCACATCTAACCTAAAGGTCAAGGCTCGGCGCGATCGAAAACCACGTAAACAATTTCACGTTGAGCAAGAAACAAGCAAAAATTAATTTTCTTATTTCTTATGTTACTCTAAAACTACCTTTTAAAATAACCTTAGATTCTAGTTTTAAAAACCCCTTTCTAAAACAATCTCTTACTTATCATTTTAAAACCCCTTTTTAAAATGACACTTTGATTTTATTTTAAAACCCCCTTTTAAAATTAAATCACAATTCCTATTTTAAAACCACCTTTTAAAATATCTCATGGTTCTTACTTTAGTCCACTACTAATTATGAAAAATTAATCCTTCGGATAATAAAACACCTTTTAAAACATAATTCAGGTTCTGGAAATTTCAAATTTTGAAAATTACAGTTTGGTCCCTCAATTTTCGAAAATTACGTTTTGACCCCAAAACTTTCGGAAATGATAAATCAGCCCCAAAAATTCCAGAACTTGCAAATTGGCCCAGAAAACAGAAATTAATATTTTATTTCCAGAAAATTTTATTAATCGCAAAACAGCCCCTGAAGTTTTCGTAAATTGCAAAACAGCCCCTTAACTTACGGAAATTGCAAAACAGCCCCTATCGCTTAGAAAAACAGAATTTCAATTTCAGCCCAAAATTTCCAGAATATTAAAATTTCAGATTCTGTCCAGATTTTCTAAAAATTGTAAATTGCAGTTTTAGTCCTGTAATAATCGCAAATTGTAGATCTGGCCCAAATAAGAATTATGCTATTTATCCGAACACATAATTAATCATAATCAGCAAGATCCATGCATAGAACACGACAAATAAACATATCCACGAAAATTTGAAGTGTTCAGGCCTTTTTCATATGTGCATAATAAGTTAGGGTCTGATACCACTGTTGGGTTTTATGGGTATAATTTGTCAACTACAACAGTGCGGAATTTAAAATTTTTAATCATACACCATAACCCAGGGTTTCTTATTTAGCACATATGAATAAAGGTTGAATTTAATTAAAGCATGCATATACTTGAATTAAATAAAAGTAGGTAAAAACAATTTTACCTCACCACAGGCAAGGTGGTGGTAATTCTCCGGTCTTCGTTTGTTCACTAGAGCACCCCAAGTGTTGTGCCTCTAGAGATAGTCCACACCAGCTGGATTTGAGTGACTTCACGAAATCCCCAGGCTCAGAACTAGGATTAAGGAATTGCCTCGTCAGGAATTGGATGCAGATCCGGGAAGAAGACTTGGAGAAAAATCCTTCACAGGGGTGGGGCGATTTTGCACAGGGTTCGGTTTTCAGTAGGGGCGAGAATGAGGGCTGAAATTTTCGGCCTTCTTTGTTTTTCTTGTGTTGTGATTTTCTTTCTTTTCTTAGAATAAATCTCTTAGGATTTGTTAGTATATTTTTGATTATGTATATCTAGTATTTATAGATGTCTCTATTAGAAGACTCCTTCTCCTAATAGACATCTAACTCTTGAAAGAATATCTTCTTTTCAAGAGATAAGATATACACAAATCTTATCACATTAGGAAAGAAGATCTCTTTCAATCTCTTTCCTAGTTACACAAGAAAACACAAACTCTTTTAATCCCTATCATAATCCAACATAATCAAATTAATTCAAGACTAAATAAACTAGCAAAAATCGGCCCAATCAATTAACAAGAAATCGGCCTCTTATGCTTTTAATTAGTCCTAAACTTAATTTGATCATAGTTCCCAAAATTAGCCCATGTAAGATTAATTAATCCCAGATTAATTTATCCTTACAATAATTGGCCCACATGCTTAAATTAATTAATCCTAGATCAATTAACTTTCATATGGGTCGGCCCATGTGTTTAACTAATTAATCCACTATTAATTAGTTAATCCTTTCCAATTAATACTTTAATTGAGGATTTAATCAATTAGAAATTCCAATTGATTCATTAATCAGTTACTCCTAATTAATGATTCTCCACTTCGAATTAACACTTTAATTCTCGATTAATTAATTAGTCACTTCTAATTAATTATTCTTCTTCATGAATTAATACTGTAATTCATATATTGATTTAATTCCTTAAATCAATTGATTCCTTCCAGACTGTCACTGTCCAACTGTATTGTGTGTGACCCTCTAGGTTCACCATCAATTGGCAGCAGGCCCACGACTTTCGTGATTTAATTAGTGAGCAATTAATTGCTCTGATCAATTAACCACTTTAATTGACCACTCCAGAATTAATTTCCTTATTAATTCAGGAGTACCCACACCTCATGGTCGATGTCTAGCCACAAGCCCATGAGGCCCAACTTCAGGTGAATTGATATTCGTGAACCTTCAACTCTTATAAATGCCATGTACATACGGTCCTTCTATCAACTAATTTCCCGATTGAGACCTAGGGTGTGTGAATTGGTCGGCACCTCTAATTATCTCAATTCTGTACTTTCTAATTCAGGATAATAATTCCAGTGTGACTGCTAAATTTGGAAACCCCTTTCCAAATCCGTCACCGACTACGGCCGTAGATTCCTCGGATTTATTATCTAAGAACGTACAGGAAATTCTCTCATCTTATCAGGATGAGTCGATAGATCCTTTATTAGTACTAACTATCCGCGCACACGTTCATACGTACCCAAAGTAGTCGCACAATGACCAAGCTATGTGGTCGGCTCCTAAATCAAAGTACGTATTCCCGTGTACCGAATCCGCCCTAGTACCTCAAGTCAAAGGACTAAATCGTACACTATTATAAGTCTTGATAGACATCCCATTACCGATATGCTTAACGCACTTCCACGATGGGTCTCTCTGTTCGGGTCGTTCGATGCGTTCGATCCCCTATCGAACCACCTAGTCATATGCACTAGCATTCAATGCCTTGTTCATGAAACGACAACAAATTCACTTCATGTGAATCATGCATAATTCTACAAGTCTTGACGATTCATTCGATACCCCGTCTCGATATGAATCTATGACTTGGAACATTTTTGAGATCACGACCTTTGAGATTGTTTCATGATTAATCGCACCCAATACTGAAGTGAATAATCCCGTAGTCATGAGTGATCTCAGGGTTTCATCCAATCGCTTAGATACGTTCGCGAGAGATGAAGTTGGCCATTGTTTAATTCACGTACTATGAATAAACAGGCGTATTATCTTATGAATCATAAGATTGCTTCTAAAGGAAGTACCTAAACAAGCTTATATTTGTTGGCTTGCTGGGCACTATCCTATCATCAAATACTCTTTGAGTTGTTCGAAGGCTCGATCGCATTCTTCGGTCCAAACAAAGTTTTTTGCTTTTCGAAGTGTTTGGAAAAATGGCAAGCTTCTGTCCGCAGATTTTGATATGAATCTGTTTAATTCTACGATTTTCCCGACCAAGCTTTGCACTTGGGAGATGGTTTTTGGAGGTTTCATTTCAGTTATGGCTCGAATTTTCTCTGGGTTAGCTTCTATTCCTCGCTGATGTACTAAATATCCCAAAAAATTTCCTGACTTAACATCGAAAGTGCATTTTGCGGGGTTTAACTTTATACGGTATTTTCTTAAGATCTGGAAACATCGATCAAGATGTTTTACGTGATCCGCTTCGTTCATACTTTTGACCAACATGTCGTCCACATATACTTCCATTAATTCTACGATTAACTCTTTGAACATTAGGTTTACTAACCTTTGGTAAGTAGCCCCGGCATTTCTTAAGCCGAATGGCATCACTATAAAGCAATATACTCCCTGCTCGGTTATGAACGCGGTCTTCTCTTGATCCCGCTCGTCCATGTATATTTGATAAAACCCTTGAAAGGCGTCCATCATACTGAATATCGCGAAGCCAGCGGTTGAGTCCACTAATAAGTCGATCCTTGGGAGGGGGTATGGGTCGCGCGGGCATAATTTATTAAGGTCGGTAAAGTCATTGCACATCCTCCATTTGTTATCCTTTTTATCCCCTTTTGCTACCAGCACAACATTACACAGCCACTCTGAGAAGTGTATTTCTCGAATTTGTTTTGCTTCAAGTAGTCTTTCTACCTCGGCTTTGATAATTTTATCTTTTACTGGGCCATGATTTCTCTTCTTTTGTCTGGCAGGTTTTGCCATTGGATTAATTTTTAGGGAATGTTTGATTACTCGAGGATCAAGTCCTTCGATGTCATTCGCGCTCCAGGCGAAGACGTCGACATTATCTCTGAGGAAGTTGATTAACATTACTTTCCCTTCCTTGCTCAATTTGGTACCTATTCTTGTCGTTTTAGAAGAGTCCCCTTGTACTAGAATTATATTCTTATGTTCTGAGGGTTTTAAGGCTAAATCTAGCGGTTCTTTTCCCTTTTTGTCTATTCGATCAGTAATGGGGATTTCAACCTTGTTTCTAACAAGATCTTCTTCAAGTTTTCTTTTGCTCGGAGTGATAGATTTTGGATGTTCTTTCAAGGTTAACGAGGTGCTGTAGCAATCCCACGCCATACAGTGATCATTCGTTATTTCTCCAATACCTCCATCGGTCGGAAACTTTATCTTCTGGTGATAAGTAGAGACAACGGCTCGGAATAGGTTGAGAGCAGGTCGTCCCAATATAGCGTTATAAGCGAAGGGAGTTTCTACCACTAGAAATTTCACTAGTTTCACCGTCCGGTGAGGTTTCTTCCCGAGCGACACACTTAAGTTTATCGTTCCGCTGGGGATGATTTCTGACCCTCCAAAGCCTACTAACGGCGTAGCTACTTTCTGTAGGTTTATCTGCCCCAAGTTCATTTGGGCTAAAACCTCCCGGGAGATGATATTTGCTGAGCTTCCATTATCAATTAGGATTTTTTTGACATTATAATTCGCTATTTCTAACGACACTACCATCGGGAAATCGGGATTATCCTCTTTTGTGTCCCAAATGATGTTTTTAGGTACTTCGCCTTCGTTAAGCTGATTGTCTGGTCGATTGACGGCTTGTTTCCCAGAGTCCGTATTTCTTTTGGGTATTTTGAGTTTCCAATTATGGATCTGGCTGTCCTTCGTCGGGCGTTACGACTATCCCCGCCTGCGGGTCCCCCGGATATTGTATGGATAGTCCCATTGATCTGGTCGTGGTTCAGCTCCTGTGTAGGTCCACGCTCGGGTGACCTTCGACGAGAACTCCTTCTTTGATTATTATTCCGAGGGCTTCTACTTCTTTCCCTTTTGCGGTTATCTCGCTCTACGTATTCGTCTAGTTTTCCTTGTTCGATCAATTTTTCAACTTCTCTCTTAAGGTGAAAACAATTTTCTGTTCGATGTCCGTGTGCCCTATGGTACTTACAGTATTGGTCGTAGTTTCGAGACCCTGGTCTGGGCTGAGCGATTTTCCTCGCTTCGGGGATCCAATTATTTCTTTCTAGAACTTCCAATATTTTTTCCATTGGAGCATTCAACCTTGGGTGTTCCACTTGATTCACCCTGCTTCTGATCGGTTGTTCGGGGTTTCTTGGTCTTTGGTAGAAATTAGGTTGCCTTTCTTGGTCGGCCTTGGCGTATTCCAATCGTTGGAAAACGTTGCCTTTCCTAAAAGATTGCTCGTAATCCACGGATCTTTGGGCAGGAATTCTGTCATGCCGTTTGGAGTCCGAAGCTGTGGCTTTTTTGTTTTTATCCTTAAAGGAATTCATTTCTTCTTGGGTCATATACTTAGACGCCAAGCTCATGATGTCGGCAAACGTTCTTGGTTGTTTTCGACTGAGGGCGTTTCCGAACTGCCTGTTTTTTGTGAGGTCGAAGAGAATAGAAATTATGTAATCGATATTTGGGGAATCGATTTTGAGTAACTCCACGTTAAATCTTGCCAACCAGTTTCTCAGGGACTCTCCCTCTTGTTGGTGTATGGTTCCTAGGTAGCTCATCGGGAGTTTTTGCCTCTTCTGACTTGCGAACTGCTGCGTCAATTTGTTGCATAATTCCCGAAAACTGAATATGGAGTTGGCGGGTTGTTTGGCGAACCAGTCTAATGCGAGTCCTTCGAATGTGGTGACCATTAGCTTGGCGGTGAATTCGGCGGAGTGGGCATATAAATTCATTATATTCGTGAAGCTAAAAATATAATCATTCGGGTCGGTGGTTCCATCATATCGGGGTAGTCTACCTGGGACCTGTCCAATGGATTGCGCCTCTTTTATTTCTCTGCAGAAGGGAGAACAAGCTGCAAGGCTCTCCTGGAGTTCAGCGGTCCGGGCCCACGGGTTTTGGACAGATCGTAGGCGTTGTTCCAGTCGCTCTTGTACTATCCTTTCGATTTCTCTTTCCGAGAATCAGGTTGTTCGTGGTCGATCAGGGATTGCATCGTCTATATCATCCTCGATAGGGATTATCGTACGTTCCTTGGAGCCACTGCGCCCCGGCTGCGATTTTCATTGTCCTGGTTTTCTTCGGTGATGATTATCGGAGGGTTTAGAATTTCCCTGCTGCGGAGTGTGTAGCGAGCGTCGCTCACTTGCTGGGCTGTCAGCTTGTTGGGAGGTTTGTCCGTTTGGCCTTGGCGCTCCTGGAGCAGGAGTTGTCCTGGCAGCCCTAACGTTTCGAGGGATTTGATCTAGAACTAGTAATTCTTCTGGAGAGAGTGATTTGAAGAGCATTGATTTGTCGCAGTTTCTCCTGAGCGCCCGGGAGAGGAACGGGTATTTCGGGGAGTTCCGGTTCTTCTTGTATGGCACCGGGAAGACCTCCTTGGGGTTCCTGCTGACGGGGGCGGGCATCTTGGAGATTCTCGTTGGTGTTGGGAACGTTATTATTATTGTTGTCCTGTACGTCTTCCGATGTGTTATGGCCGGTGGTTGTATTACTTCTCGCTCCAATGCGAGCGCTTTTCCTTGGGCGAGCCATGTGTCGATCGAATAATTAACCTAGCCCCTCGGTGGGCGCCAACTGATTTAACCGGATTTCGTCGGGTTAAAGGGGTATCAGTGAATTTGTGATATTTATATATTTTATAGGGCTCTGTTACTTTATTCCGGATGGATCAATCACAAAGAAAAGCTATATTGTAAAGGCAAGAAGTAAACACACAAACCAAAGTAATGAACACACCAATCTGAAGAGAAAGCTTTTTCTCTTATTGAATATTATTGAGTTGTGCTGTTGTAAACAGTATTCAATGGCGTATTCTGGAGTTCTTAAGTTGTTATTTACAATGATTAACTAGGTATTTATACAATGCTAAACCTAGCGTTACAAGGAAACATAGTCCTAATAGGACTCGGCCCAAATATCCTTCTTCGGTCCGGAATATAGTCTTCTAGTCGAAGAGAGCTGTACTTGGCCGGGTCGATAAGATGATCCCGAACTGTTTGATTTGGTCGAACCGATCTCATGTTCTTTACTCGATCAGTACAAGATGTAGGGTGCGAAATAGCCCCCATCACTTTGTAAGCTCGGAACAATACACTTAGGGGCCTGGCTCGGCTCATCGTTCCTGGGGGCAAGGATTGGCGTTACTCGATCCACACCAAGCTTGTGGGGACAGGGGATCCAAATTACCCCTCATCAATACTCCCCCACTTCTCGAGCGTAAAGAGGAGCTTGCGCTCGAAGAAGTACAAGTTATATTGCCCGCTGGTATGAGATGTGCCGTTCGGAACATGCTTCGGATATGCCTCGTTAAAAACCTAACCCGGAAAAACCCATTGGGATAAAAACCGAGCAAGGGAAAAAGAGTGCATATAAAAACAACATATATCGTCATGTCGAGATAATAACCTTGTCCTTCTTTGTTTACGTATGATCTCCCAATTGGTATGTTCCTCGTTGTGAAATACCGCGACGCTTTCTTCATTTCCTTAGCGAATGCTTCCTTTGTTTTTCGATCATAACGTAAAGGACCCATGAGACTCCCAAGGATAATTTGCAAGGAACATATCCCGCAACTTGGAAAATGAAGAATCAAAAGTGCAATTCTCTGAGGGATAACCCTAAGTTTTTACCCAGAGTAAGTTCAACCGTCGCGGTTATTCGCGGACCTGTTTGCAATTTTACCTTTTTAACCCCGTATATATATGTTGATTCGTTGGAAAATTATTTACATATTACATTCTCCCTTGTGCTCGAAGCGTTTGAGTTCGAAACAGCATTTGCTTTTGTATACTTGTTTCTCAATCCATAATGTCGAGTTCTAGAAGTGCAAGGGCCAAGAATAAGGTCGGAGAAAACCAAGAGTCCGATCCTTTATTAAAGCTTGTGGATGATTACGAAGATGGGGAATTTCGTCAAGGAGGCGAGGATGAGTATCCGAGCGAGGATCTCGAAGAAAACGAGGTCGAGAAACGCAGCATCGGCGTGTTAGAGTAGTGCCCTGCAAGCCAATCGGTTGTCTTGTTTACTCTTGTAATCAATCTTATTCATGATCAATAAAAGTTCGCATTGGCAATTCTTCATTATTGTGATACATCTAAGCAATTTATGAAGCCCTTAGATCGTTGAAACTATGGAACATGGTGCATCCCTCTATGGAATATGTTCTACTATGGTTTAAGATCTTAAAAGCTTTCCAAGTCGTAGAATACAATTGAGACAGGGCATCATTGTATTCGGTAAGACTTGCACGAGTATGCATTCTCTTTTGCATGGGGATGGATAGTTCCATGGACATCGATATGGTAGATATCAATGCATATGAGTGGGTGGCTTGATGAGATCAAGCGCATCGAAACCCCGCTAGAAAAATCTCATCTTAGGAGTTTATCGGAGATGAAGATTTCTTCTACTTACGATAGTGTACGTAAATTGGTCCTTTGACTTGAGACGTTAGAGTGAACTTCATGCGGAGCGTTTATGCTTTGATGTGTTACTCGACTACTAATTAGCGAGTCATTATAGTTTCACGTTGGGTATGGATTGCTTCGTAGTGAGGTTAATGACGTCAATAAAGGATCCATTAACTCCCACCGTGATGTGGTTGGGCGATTTCCTATGCATTCTTTTGTATGGATTGATTCCGGGAATCTTCGGCCGAAGTGAGTGATGTTAGATTTGGAAAGGGAGTTTCCAAATGGGTAATCACTAAAAGGAATCACCATAGAGAATAAAGACGCATAGTTATCAAGGCTAATAGGAATCCGTTGGACTCCATGTCCTAGGCCTCGATCGGGAAATAAGTTATTGGAAGGAGCGTACGTGCATGGTATGCGTAAGAGGATTGATGAGATCAATTCAAGAAAGGTTCACACTTTTTATTCATCATTAGTTAGGACTCGTCAACCGTGACTAGACGACTACCTCGAGTGTTGGGTACTCTAGATTTGATGAGATCATATCTAAGAGTGATTGATTAAAAGTAGTTTAATTAATCTTTTTAATTAAATCACAAATGGTTTGTGAGCCCACGACTAATTGATGGTGAACCCAAGGGGCCACACACAATAGCACAAGATGCAACTTAGTTCAATCTATTAAAAGTCAAATTGGATTTGACAAGAAGTAGTAATTAATTAATGGAGATTAATTAATTAAAGGACTCTATTAATTTAAGTGTTAAATTAATTTAGTCGAAATTAATTAGAAGGGTCTAATTAATTGAAGGAAGAAATAAATGGGTTTCTAATTTTGAATTAGAGATTGGATTTATTAATTGGGAAATAAATGTCCAATTAACCCATGACCAATCTAAATTGGTCTTATGAGATGATCATATATGATATGATATAATGTTAATATATATATGTGATATATATATACAAGAGAGAAAAATAAATATCTTATCAAGAGTTAGTGGTGGCCCCCACCACTAACTTGTATCAAAAGTAGTGTGCTTGAGAAGCTCAAGAAGTGTGCTTGGGAAGCACAATAAAGCTACAAGTCTTATTAGTGGATTTGATCCATCAATAAACTACATTGAATAATGTACACACATAAAAGATAAGATGTTGCCTTCATTCATTAGAGGTAGAAGTAGCAAGACAAACACACACTACACCTTTTAGTGTGTGTTCGGATTTCTCTCAAACCCTAGAAAGAAAAGTTGTTTTCTTCATCTCTTTCTCTTCCTTCATCAAGTTTCTAACTTGATTCAAGTACTACTTCATTCTAGCTAATAGATTGAGGGTGTATTTGCAAGATCTAGTTCATCTTCTTTACTCCTTAAGTGCTATCACTTGTGTGTGTGGGCTAGCTTTGGAGGATCTACACTTGGAGATCTTGGTGTGGATATTCTTGAGGATCTTGGAGAAAGAAGTTTCAAAGGAGGAGATTCTAGCTTGGAGCTTGGAGGTGTTGAACCCGTGAGCTTGGAGGTGCTTGAAGGTTTCGGGTGTTACTTGCTTGTCCCGATTCTTTGCGGCTCTTCACCTCCCAAGATTGGGAGAGGTATGACTTGATATCTTTCCTTCTAATATGAACTTTGTATGCATGATGATCCTAGGATAGTAATGGTAGAAGGTCTCCAAAGTTTTCTTGCAAAGTAGTTGCATTTTTGGGCCGTTTTGGCCTCGATTAAAATTTTTGTTTTCCGCTGCGTTTTGGCTGACCTTAGGACCATTACCATCAAGTGGTATCAGAGCCAAATCATGCTATTTCATATTAGATTCGTGATTCATAAGTGTTATGAATGTTTCCTTACGTTTTGGTGAAAACGGTTTGTTAAAATTTGAAGTGCATCAACCGATTTGCTTTCGGATTTAGGGGCTGTTTTTGTGGTTGATTATGGTTAGATAATGTTTATAAACACTTTGTTGGATATAAGGATGTATGGAGTAAGGGTGGTTTTAGTTTGAAAATTGGTTTTTGGTGAAAAGACCGTATGTGCCGGGTTGTAGTGGAACAATCGCACCCACCGGTAAAATTGCCTAAATCTTGTTAGTCCTACGGTTTCCTAAGGTAATGTAGGGCTGTGGGTAAGCCTCTTTACTTATGGATAACTTTAGGATGAGCCGGATTGGTCATAAAACCGAAATTCAAACACCAATCGAGCTCCTACATCAAGTTATCTAAATTTGTGTTCTTTGGTCTCATTAAATTGGGACACCACAATGTACATGCCTTAATCCTTTAGAAATTGGTAGATAATCTTCTTGGTATTTTTACTTTATCGATGCCCATTTGTGTGATGAATGTTTGGGTGGATGATCTAGTGGCCTTGACCTTATGTGATTGGATATTAATCTTGTAATTCATTTGATGATTCGGGTTTGTAATTAAATGGGGCTTGCATGCCTCTTATTTCTTGACTTATGTCAATGTAAAGAGAGTAGGCGTTAGGTTGTGAGGTTTATTCAAGATGAAGGACTTGAAGGACTTATGAAGGACTTGAAGGACTTGGAGGACTTGAAGACCTTGAAGGCCATGTATGCATGGTGATGCATATGTAATAGAATAGGATTCTATTTCCATTTGTTTACTTACCCTATATTGACCAATTGGGACATTCCTTGGCTCGGAATGGACCGCATAGGATCGGCCCATGATCATCCACCACGCGATAGGAGCATGCTAGGGCCGTTTATGCTTTGTTGGTATTTTATCCATTTGATGTATGTGATGCATGTTAGGATAGATCACCTAACAAAGATAAACAACTAAAATTTGGTGAGATCTTGCAACTTCAAATAATTAAAAACCTCCACTCGACCCAATCGAGTTTAATAATTAAGTCATAATGGGCAAGCGAGTTTTCGTAGTCCATGCCTTCCATCAATAGGGCTCGGTCATGAGTTGTATTCGGTTCATCCGTTGTCTCACGAGTCGTGGAACGGGTGTAATTAGAGCAATATGATCGTTTCCTTGATGCACGAGTTAAAGTGCCAAGGGTAGGGCATATTCGGGTCATGGCGTTGTCTCACGAGTCATGGAACGTCCATGATTGGGGTATGTCTTATCAAGATTGATGGTGTAGACTTAACGTTTAATAATATGGATGTCGCACGAGTCGTGGGTCCATACGAAAAGCGAGGCAAAATATTCTCAAAGGTCGTTTGGTAGAAACGATTGGCAATTTGTTGCCTACCTATTGAATTGACCACATGTCTCACGAGTCGTGGGTGTGGAAAATGTCTTTAGGACTTTGAGACCTAATAAGAAATTTGATTTCTCGTTTACCATGTGGGGGCATGGGATTCGATAAAATAGTGGGAGACCTTTATGGTTAGAAGTCCGAGATCATAAAGTATATTGAAAAATTGAATGAACGCTAAACATAATCTTTTTCGCCTTTGTAAATTTAAAAGTGTTTTAAAATGGCAAAGAACCCACTTCATATGATACTTGACTCAAACAAACTCACCGGGCCAAATTACTCCGATTGGCTCCGCAACCTTCGCATTGTTCTCGATTCTGAGAAAAGGAGCTATGTCCTGTCCGCCCCACCCCCTGTGGCTTTACCGACTGATTCGTCGGATGAGGAACGGGCCACCTTTGACAAATGGGTCGAAGATGATCTTCAGGCCCGTTGCCTCATGTTGGCCTCAATGTCAAGTGAGCTTCAAAAGCAACATGAGAACATGTCTCATGCCTTGGATATCCACCTTCACTTGTCCGAGTTGTACTCGACTCCTGGTCGGCAAGAACGTTACTTGGCAAGTAAGGAGCTTTTCCAAGCTCGCATGATTGAGGGGTCATCGGTCCGTGAGCATGGGCTTAAAATGATTGGACTCATCGAAAAGCTTGCTCGTCTTAACGTGGTTATGGACAATGAACTCTATATGGATTTGATCCTTCAATCATTGCCCCGCTCATTTGACAACTTTGTGATGAACTTTAACATGCATAACATGGAAGTTGGACTTCATGAACTTGTTAATATGCTTCACACGGCGGAAAGCTCGATAGTAAAGGAGAAACATGTGATGTTAGCTCCCATTCCTTCCAAGGGCCGAAAGGCAAAGGGAAAGAAAAAGAAGGGGAAAAGTTCCTCTAAGGACAAGAAGCCTCTTAAGGCCACTCCTAAAGTTGCGAAGGGAAAGGTGCCTAAGGGTATTTGTTTCCATTGTAATAAAGAAGGGCATTGGAAGAGGGATTGTCCTCTTTACCTTAAAACCGTCCCAAATAAGAATCAAGGTATATTTTTCGTTGAAGTTAATATTTCCGTGAATAATGCTAGTTGGGTGTTGGACACCGCTTGTGGTTCTCACCTTTGTAATGACAAACAAGTGATGAGAACAACAAGGCCCCTTAAACCCGAGGATTGGATTCTCCGCTTGGGCAATGGTGCAAAAGTTGCAGCCGAAGCAATAGGGGACAAACTAGATGTAGGACATTGTAAGCTAGTCCTTAGAGATTGTCTCTATGTACCTACTTTAATCAAGAACCTTATTTGCATTCCTGTTTTGGATCAAGAAGGTTTTTGTTTTACCATTATGAATGGAATTTTTAGCATTTCAAAGAATGGTTCTTTATATGCAAAAGGTACACTAGCTAATGGATTGTATAATCTTGAAACGTCCATAACATCTAACACTATAATGCATGTTCACGATAATATTAAGAAACGAAAGGCAAATAACAATAACTCCGCATATTTATGGCATGCTAGACTTGGACATATTTCCAAAAAGAGGATTCAAAGGTTGGTGTCAAATGGGTCTATAGAAATAGTGGACTTAGATGATTTCCCAACTTGCGAATCTTGCTTAAAGGGAAAAATGACCAAATTGCCATTTTCTGGGAAACCGGAACGTGCTTCAAGCACTTTGGATTTGATCCATACGGATATATGTGGACCACTAAGTGTTAGTGCTCGAGGAGGTTATAAGTACTTCATAACCTTTACCGATGATCATTCACGGTATGGATATGTGTATCTCTTAACACATAAGTCCGAAGCTTTTGAAAAGTTCAAAGAGTTTCGAAATGAAGTAGAAAAGCAACTCGGTAAAAGTATTAAGTCACTTCGATCCGATCGAGGTGGAGAATACTTGAGTAGCGAATTCCTCGGTTATTTGAAAGAGAATGGGATTCTCTCAAAGTGGACTCCTCCGGGTACTCCTCAATTGAACGGAATATCGGAGAGAAGGAATAGAACTCTGTTGGACATGGTTCGATCCATGATGAGTTTCACGGATTTACCTAAAAGCTTTTGGGGTTTGGCTCTTCTTACAGCTTCAAAGATACTAAACGTAGTACCTTCGAAAACTGTGCCTAAGACACCTCATGAGATGTGGTTCGGCAAAGCACCCTCTTATAAATTCATGAGAATTTGGGGGTCTCCCGCTTATGTCAAGAAGCTAGTGGGAGATAAGTTGGAAGCCAAGTCCACCTTATGCAAATTTGTGGGATATCCTAGAGAGTCTATTGGATATCAATTCTATGATCCTAAGGAACAAAATGTGTTTGTTTCTAGGAACGCCATTTTCTTGGAAGAACGTCTTCTTGATAATGAAAAGGTGGAGATAGAATTGGAGGAAATTCGTGAGACGAATGAATCACCACAAAAGATGGAAACAAATGAGAGTAATGAGGAATCCACTAGTACACATCAACTTCGTAGGTCCACTCGTGAACGTAAACAACCCGAACGGTTTGGATTGATACATGAAACGGGGCAATTGGATATTGATCCAAGGACTTATGAAGAAGCTATGTTAGACATAGATTCGGGAAAATGGCGTGAAACCATGAGAGCCGAATTGGACTCCATGTACTCAAACAAGGTATGGACCTTGGTAGATCCACCAAAGGGAGTAGTACCCGTTGGTTGCAAGTGGATCTATAAGCGAAAGCTTGGAGTAAATGGAGAGGTGTCGACCTACAAGGCAAGGCTAGTAGCGAAGGGATATACTCAAAGGCCGGGCAACGACTTTGAGGAAACCTTCTCACCGGTGGCCATGCCGAAGTCCATTCGGATCTTGCTTGCCATAGCAGCATGGTACGACTATGAGATATGGCAAATGGATGTGAAAACCGCTTTTCTCAATGGAGACATTGAAGAAGAAATTTATATGGAGCAACCAAAAGGTTTCATACCCAAAGGTAGTGAGCAAAAGGTTTGCAAACTGCAAAGGTCTATTTATGGAATTAAACAAGCATCCCGAAATTGGAACAAGCGTTTTGATGAGACAGTCAAATTGTTTGGCTTCATCAAGAACATCTATGAACCTTGTGTGTACGAAAAGGTTAGTGGGAGCTCGATAGAGTTTATAGTGCTTTATGTCGATGATGTTCTTCTCACTGGGAATGAAGTAGGAATATTAGAGAAGACTAAAGCTTGGTTATCTACAAAATTCTCCATGAAAGATTTGGGAGAAGCTTCCTTTGTATTGGGAATACGGATCTATAGAGATAGATCTAAAAGGTTGCTAGGGCTATCCCAAATGTTGTACATAGAAAAGATACTAAAGAGGTTTAGTATGGATGATTCGAAGAAAGGGTTTCTTCCAATGCGACATGGAATCCATCTCTCCAAGTCGATGTCTCCCAAGACTGACGATGAAAGAGAAAGGATGTCAAAGATACCTTATGCGTCCGCTATAGGGAGCATAATGTACGCCATGCTATGTACTAGGCCGGATGTGGCACAAGCTCTTAGTGTCACAAGCCGCTTTCAATCCAATCCAGGTGAGAGTCACTGGAGTGCCGTAAAAGCAATCCTTAAGTACTTGAGAAGAACTAAGGATTTGTTCTTGGTCTACGGTAATGGAGAATTAAAACTTGAAGGTCACACTGACTCTAGTTTTCAGTGTGATGTAGATGACTCCAAGTCTATGTCAGGTTATGTATTTTGCTTGAACGCATGTGCAGTAAGTTGGAAGAGTTCCAAACAGGAAACTGTGGCCGTTTCTACAACCGAAGCAGAATACATAGCTGCATGTGATGCAGCTAAGGAAGGTGTTTGGATGCGAAACTTCATCCAAGAGTTGGGTGTAGTTCCTAGCATTGCCGAACCCGTTGCTATCTTCTGTGATAACAATGGGGCCATTGCGCAAGCACAGGAGCCAAGATCTCATCAAAGATCCAAGCACGTTTTGAGGCGATATCATTTGATACGAGATATCATTGATAGAGGAGACGTGAGAGTGGCGCGCGTTGACTCAAAAGAAAATGTGGCGGACCCACTGACTAAACCATTGCCAATCAAGGCTTTTGAAGGACATCGCCTTAAGATGGGCCTTAAAGTTATGAACGATTGGCTTTAGTGCAAGTGGGAGATTGTTAGAGTAGTGCCCTGCAAGCCAATCGGTTGTCTTGTTTACTCTTGTAATCAATCTTATTCATGATCAATAAAAGTTCGCATTGGCAATTCTTCATTATTGTGATACATCTAAGCAATTTATGAAGCCCTTAGATCGTTGAAACTATGGAACATGGTGCATCCCTCTATGGAATATGTTCTACTATGGTTTAAGATCTTAAAAGCTTTCCAAGTCGTAGAATACAATTGAGACAGGGCATCATTGTATTCGGTAAGACTTGCACGAGTATGCATTCTCTTTTGCATGGGGATGGATAGTTCCATGGACATCGATATGGTAGATATCAATGCATATGAGTGGGTGGCTTGATGAGATCAAGCGCATCGAAACCCCGCTAGAAAAATCTCATCTTAGGAGTTTATCATAGATGAAGATTTCTTCTACTTACGATAGTGTACGTAAATTGGTCCTTTGACTTGAGACGTTAGAGTGAACTTCATGCGGAGCGTTTATGCTTTGATGTGTTACTCGACTACTAATTAGCGAGTCATTATAGTTTCACGTTGGGTATGGATTGCTTCGTAGTGAGGTTAATGACGTCAATAAAGGATCCATTAACTCCCACCGTGATGTGGTTGGGTGATTTCCTATGCATTCTTTTGTATGGATTGATTCCGGGAATCTTCGGCCGAAGTGAGTGATGTTAGATTTGGAAAGGGAGTTTCCAAATGGGTAATCACTAAAAGGAATCACCATAGAGAATAAAGACGCATAGTTATCAAGGCTAATAGGAATCCGTTGGACTCCATGTCCTAGGCCTCGATCGGGAAATAAGTTATTGGAAGGAGCGTACGTGCATGGTATGCGTAAGAGGATTGATGAGATCAATTCAAGAAAGGTTCACACTTTTTATTCATCATTAGTTAGGACTCGTCGACCGTGACTAGATGACTACCTCGAGTGTTGGGTACTCTAGATTTGATGAGATCATATCTAAGAGTGATTGATTAAAAGTAGTTTAATTAATCTTTTTAATTAAATCACAAATGGTTTGTGAGCCCACGGCTAATTGATGGTGAACCCAAGGGGCCACACACAATAGCACAAGATGCAACTTAGTTCAATCTATTAAAAGTCAAATTGGATTTGACAAGAAGTAGTAATTAATTAATGGAGATTAATTAATTAAAGGACTCTATTAATTTAAGTGTTAAATTAATTTAGTCGAAATTAATTAGAAGGGTCTAATTAATTGAAGGAAGAAATAAATGGGTTTCTAATTTTGAATTAGAGATTGGATTTATTAATTGCGAAATAAATGTCCAATTAACTCATGACCAATCTAAATTGGTCTTATGAGATGATCATATATGATATGATATAATGTTAATATATATATGTGATATATATATACAAGAGAGAAAAATAAATATCTTATCAAGAGTTAGTGGTGGCCCCCACCACTAACTTGTATCAAAAGTAGTGTGCTTGGGAAGCTCAAGAAGTGTGCTTGGGAAGCACAATAAAGCTACAAGTCTTATTGGTGGATTTGATCCAATAATAAACTACATTGAATAATGTACACACATAAAAGATAAGATGTTGCCTTCATTCATTAGAGGTAGAAGTAGCAAGACAAACACACACTACACCTTTTAGTGTGTGTTCGGATTTCTCTCAAACCCTAGAAAGAAAAGTTGTTTTCTTCATCTCTTTCTCTTCCTTCATCAAGTTTCTAACTTGATTCAAGTACTACTTCATTCTAGCTAATAGATTGAGGGTGTATTTGCAAGATCTAGTTCATCTTCTTTACTCCTTAAGTGCTATCACTTGTGTGTGTGGGCTAGCTTTGGAGGATCTACACTTGGAGATCTTGGTGTGGATATTCTTGAGGATCTTGGAGAAAGAAGTTTCAAAGGAGGAGATTCTAGCTTGGAGCTTGGAGGTGTTGAACCCGTGAGCTTGGAGGTGCTTGAAGGTTTCGGGTGTTACTTGCTTGTCCCGATTCTTTGCGGCTCTTCACCTCCCAAGATTGGGAGAGGTATGACTTGATATCTTTCCTTCTAATATGAACTTTGTATGCATGATGATCCTAGGATAGTAATGGTAGAAGGTCACCAAAGTTTTCTTGCAAAGTAGTTGCATTTTTGGGCCGTTTTGGCCTCGATTAAAATTTTTGTTTTCCGCTGCGTTTTGGCTGACCTTAGGACCATTACCATCACGGCGAGGGTGCTTTTGTCAGGATTTTCAAACATACGCATTCCTCTAAGGCTGTGACCTCGAATAGGTTAGAACTTCCTGCTAGTGAAACTTCCTGTTATTTCTCGAAGAAGGATCCTGTTTATTTTGAGGCTGAGTTCGGGAAATTTCTTCCCATTGGGTTTTCGATCGTCATTCCTTCTTATACTGAACGTGCTACGGATCCTCCGGCTGGCTGTCAAGCCTTCTACGAGGATCAATTTCCTTATGGTTTGCGTATCCCGTTCATTCCCCTTGTCAGAAATATCCTGACTTTCTTTTCACTTTCTCCCGCTCAGCTTCTCCCGCACTCTGTTGCGTATATAGCAGCGTTTAGCGCTCTTATGGAGGCAAAGGGGGAAGAGGCCTCCTTTAGTAATTTCTGGCAAATATTCCGAATGGACCTGTGCAAGGGCTCAAATATGGGGTTTGTGTCCATCCGCCAGCGGTCGAAGCGGCCCTTTCTTACGAGAATAACAACGTAAAAGTGTATAGGTTGGAAGAGGATATTCTTTTTTGTGAAGGGCCCTGATGTCCCTATATCAGAAAGTAGCTCGAAGATGAGACCCTATCGGTGGGATGGAGTCAACTCTTGGTCATATGGTCCTCGCAAGATTAAAGAGAAACTCAACCACCGCCTTTCTGACGAATTTCTCGAGCAGTTGCGGTCTAATCCTTACCAAACCGAGCTCCTTATTCAGGAAGGTGTTTTGCGGTTGGCTAGGTTGAGCAGCTGTGATTATCCTGCTCCATCACTCAAATATTCTCGTCTTGTATCCGATCAATCATTAGAAGGGTCGTTTCCCCAGTTTGGTGACTCATCAGCTTCTACCGCTCTGCCTCTCTTTCTTTGGGTATGTTTTTTTTTTTTTTTAGCTTGTTCCTATCTTGAGGCGTGATGGATCATTAATTTACATTCATGCGCCCCTCGTATTTCCTTTACAGGTCAAATCGTTGAGAAGTTCCGACTATCTGTAGCCGGTCTGGTTGAAGATAAACCATTTTATTTCAATCCGTTGCCACATACTTCCGAAAATAGAGCGGGTACAAGTAATTTGGGCGGAAACTCAGATACTATTCCAGTCGCAATTCCCGATCTGAGAGGCGTTGGTACTATGAGTTCCTTAAACTCCGCCTCTGCTGGACCTCTTCGATCTTTGTTTTCCCCCGATACTTCTGCTCTTTCATCCGTTGGCTATAGTCAACATTCCTGGAACAGGATTCAGGGTATTCAGGAGTATGAGAAGCTTCTGAATCGAAAGAGGAATGCTGAGCGCCCGGGGCCCTCGAGGAGGGTGAAACCTTTTGGTGTGAATTCTGACTCGGTTCCATGTCGAGAAGGTAGGTCGGAGCCCGACGTGGCGGATTTTATGGACGAGCATCTCCGCGGTAGCAGGGCTGTTGGATACCCTGAAGATGGTAGCGTTCTAACTGACCTGGACTCGAGTGGTGAGAATGAATTTGACAAAGCCGCTAGAGTTTTTATGGCTAGTCGATTCAAGCGGGATATGCTGCTTCATACCGTCAAGGGTGACTTCGAGGTTTTGAGTGATTTTTCTCGAACATATCATGAGGTGATAATCTGTCTTTTAACTATCTCTTCTTTCTTTAGAGTCCCCTACGTTTGCTGATATCATATATTATCTCATAGGTCGGGGATTTGTTTGCTATTCAAACCTATCGTTTAGCATACCTGGAGCAGGAGTCGCAGGATGTTCATGATGCGTATGCGCAAATTTTCGTCGATAATCAAACTCTTCGATCTCAATTAGCAGAGAGTCAACAAGAATTATCTCAAATAAAAAAGGAGCTCAAAGAAGCGACTACGAAACGCTCCTCCTCTGTAGAAGAGGATTTGCTGGCATCTGTTAAAGAGAGAAGTGCCCTCGAGGAAGAGCTGAAGAAGATAAAGATCGAAATTTAGCTAGCAAAGCAAGATTCCGAGCGTGCATATGCCCAAGGCCGGGATGAGGCTGTGATTCCGGCCATACGAGAATTCTTGGAATCTCCCGTCTTAGATCCCTTAGTCCAAAGGAGAATGGGAGGGATTCTCCAAACGATCTTCTACAAAGGGGTTCAACAATTGGTTTCGGCCGGGAGAATTCCATATAATATGGACGAATCTTATCAGCACATGAACCCTTTTAAAAATGCTGAAGGGAAGGATTACAATGCTTCCTCTTTACCCAAGACGGATATAAGATGGCAGGATCATCGCTTTGCCTCTTTAGTAGAGGAGTATGGCATTCCGATGCCTAACCCTGACTTGCTTGAGTGCTCTAACGACGATTACCCTTCTGCTTCGGGGAAAAAAGAAGATGTTAACATAGAGGACGAATTGGATAAGGAAAATGATCGATCCATTGACCAGACTAATCCGTTAGGCAGCGGCAGTGAAGATGGCATCGGTCCGAATGCTAAGTTCGATCACGCCGGAGGGGGCTATCTATAGTTTCGTAGTTAGGGTTCGAATGTATACATGTATGTAACTCACTTTTGTAATCGAATTTGTTCTCCTTTTTGTTTAATTCGTGTAATTTGTAAATTCCAATCTCGACAATGTTTAGACATTATTTGCCTTTCGTAGTTCGATATTTTCTCGTGATCTATGCTCGATATCTATTTATTCCATATAGCATCTTTCTTGATAGTCGCGTCGATTCCACTATTAACAATTATAGGGTCTAGCGCCTATAAATATCAGGACCTCTTCAGACATTGTCAGAAAATATTCTTAGAGATCGGAGCTCTTCCTCTATATTTTGTATTCTTTTAATTTCTTAACTCTCTCCCTGTTTATTATGGAAAACGTACTAGGCAAAGCAATCGACCCCAAACAGCTGTTTGGTGGCTTGAAGAATAAGAATCCGAGCAAAGAGCAGAAAACTGCCAAGGAGGCCAAACCCTCCAAATCTTCTTCTAAGACCTCTGTGTCTTCCCTGAAAGCTCCTAAAGGGGGGGAAAATAAGAAGGAGAAAAGCACTTCCTCGAAGCAAAACAAGGGCAGTTCCAGCAAGTCTATTTTGGACGAAGAGCTTGAGGCTGCATTCGGGGGTTCTTCCCCGAAAGTTGTCGATTCTTCGAGTGAAGATCCTGTCAAAGAAAAGACTCCTGTTCCTACTTCGAACAAAAGACCTTATTCCGATGGGGTCACTCCCATTGAGGCTTTGCAAAATCTTGCTATTGGTAGCAAATCATCCTCTGATGCTTCAACCGTTCCTCCCGCAGGAGGTCTCAGCAAAAAACTCAAGTTAGAAATTGGTGGAGGGGCTTCTGCTGAAGCTTTGAAAATTGATAATCCTCCAAAGGTTACTCCTTCCCTGCCCGAGGAGTCGAAAGATGGGTCTCCTTCTAAGGCTGATCCCATGGATAGTTTGTTGCAAGCTAACTTTACTTCTTCCGAACCCAACATGTCCAAGGAGAGAAACATAGAAGAGCTGTTTGAGTCTGGGACGCACTTCCTGTTTCAGGTATATCTATTCATTCCTCTCTCTCTCTCTTCTTTTTTTTTTTTTTTTTTTTTAAGCTGCCGATCCTTTTAACAAGCCGGGCAAGATTTTATTGAGCTTAAAACGTTTGCTGAGCGGGAAACCAATCAGCGTGCTGCTATTTCCCTCGAGCTGGAGGAGAAGAAAGCCGAATTCGATCGTGTCTTCGCGGAGAAGCTTGCTCTAGAGAAGGAGAAGTCTGTCAAAGAAGACGGAGAGGAGATCCTCAAGCGGTTGAATGAGGAGCTCGAAAAACTGAAAAGTCTTCACGAGCAGGAGAGGCAAGACTTCACGCGTCGAGAAAAGGAGGCTTACGACCGTGGATATGAAGCTGGATGTGAGGCTCGTAATGCCGAGCTTCGGAAGATTTTCTCCGACAATAAGCTTCTCTAGATGTTGTCTTTTATTTTGCCGGACTTGCTGTATGGCTATATCGTTTTTACTCTTGTGCGATCATGAATAATTTCAAACATTTTATCCCCTATGGTTTGTAATAATCTATCTGCTTCTCTGATTGCATGTTCTTCTATAATTTGATGTATTCTTTTCTTTCCATGCTTTAGTTTGCTTTCTTCGTTTGACCTTGTGCTCGCGATTCTCGATCTTCGATCTTTGTGTATTAATTCTGCTTAATTTCCGAAACATATCACTTTCTCTCTTAGCTGAAATTCTTGGGAAGCGCAACAGTCTTTCGATCTTGACCGTTCCTTTTGCTTTCTGCTAGCCGTTGGATTTTGAGAATGGTACCTATAAATGGGGATCTTCGTTTTGCCTCCTTATAAGTTTTTTCAAAAATAGATTCCTTCGACCATGCTGACTGAAAGATTTTGTTGTATGACTCAATATTTCGAATTTCGAGTTAGGACTTATTTTGCATACCATAGTCAAATTTGTATTTCATCCTCGACTAGGGTATCTGCATGCGAACACTATTTTGACCCTGAAGGCCAATAAGCTTTATTGCTGACCATCCACGACCCCAGTAGCTCCCTCGACCTTCTATGGCCGGGGTGAGACTTAAACGTTGACTTTTTCGCGAGGATGTTCGACAGTTTGTTTGGCTCTTCTGGAAGATGTGAGGAGGCGATGCTTCGAGGATCGAGGTCCTCAAAAGTATTCACATTACACCTAGAAAAAGATGTATCGTTCCTCTTCTCTTCGAAAACTATAAAAAGGATACAACGCTGTCGGGTTGATGGACTCCTTTCTTTCGAGTAAGGACATTATTGTCAGCCGAAAATTTCATAGGATTGCCTGTTCATGAAGGTCTCCTCGTGTTCGGATATAAAGATTAGTTCTATGTTGATAATCTCAAGATTGTATAATGTATTGGCATCAAAAGATTAGCTCGATATGTAATAGGAGTTGATATCTTTGTAACTTGTAATTCCTCAATGTACCGAACTTCGGAAATAATAATATTCCTTGACTAAACCCTTTCAGTCATTCTTATATGTTTAAATAGTGTATTTTGCCAATCTCGGTCGATCTTAGAGGAGTTGATAATGCTTTCTTGATTAGTTGAAATCCGAATCTCTCTTTGTGATCATCTTTGACGTCCGAAATCGAGGCTACAAGTACTTCGAGCGCTATTAAATTTGACTCTTTCTCCATTTGTTCATAGGATTCCCGAATTTCTGGGAAACGCAACGGTCGGCGCATTTCATGCTCATATCTTAGCCCTTAGTTTCGTTCAGCTTTGGCGATTGAGTTTTTATCGTTGCGTCCCGTCTTCTCTTAGCAAAACAGTCTCTGATTTGTCGGGAATCTGAGCGGTCAGAGCGCTTTTAATGTTCGTATTGCTACCGTTCATCTAAAGAGATCTACACCGTTGAAACAGAATTTTTCCCCCTATAAATACCTCTGAATTTACCTTCGTATTTTTTACTTGTCTGTAAACATCTCGTTCGATCAATATGGTTGTATTTTTACCTCCATCGACCGTCTTTATGTTCCATTCGATCTCAGCAATAAAAATGTTCGAGATTCGGACTCGAACTCTCTTTTTCGACCTCTTCGGCGTCCCTGTATGGGGAATAATTTCGACTAGGGTATCGACAGGCGAAAAGGATTGCAACTAGGGTACCGGCAGGCGACCAGCTCTCTCTGATTCCAACCATTTGAGACTGGTTCGTACTCCTGTATCCTGTCAATCCACCCAGTCGGATAGTGGGTCAACTTCTGGAGGAGTTTTCCTGCACTCGATCTCCATTTTTTCAAGATATTACTTGAAGAATGTTGCCTTCGAGATTGCGTGGAATAATTTCTCTAGGAATTGCCTCCCTGTCTCTCGATCTGGTGCTGTGTGGAGCAATCATTGAGGAAGCGATGGATGAAGGGTAGAAGTGTTATTCTAGCCCCGCCTTCCTTTTTTTATTACGAAAACATTCTAGCGTAGGGTTAACTTGTAATAGGGTTACATTTAAATGTAAAGTCTCAGCTTTGCTCGATTTTCCTTATTATTGTAACCACGAATTCTCTTGTAATTGTTTGAAGGGTCATGAATGAAATCCTTATTTGTTAATCTGCAAAATTGCTTCCGTATATTGTTACCGAGCATCAATTTCTTCGCCTTGAGCATATGAACAACAAATGCTATTCCCCAACGACTCTGATAAGTATTTAGATAATAAACAACAATCGACATTCTTCGACCTTTGATATTCAGATATAAATGATAATTGGCGTTCTTCGCCGATTTCATTTGTTGATAGAGTAATCGAAAGTTTAATAATACTCTGATAATAATAGGCGGTCTTAGCAGATCTCGATTGCTGTAGTCCGAAATATGATATTGTTGGAATTTCTGGCATCATCAATAACTTGGAGTTAGGGTCTTAGCAACAGCTTTCACCCATTCGATAATTTCGATCTAAGGGGCGTAGCAACGGCTTTCACCCTTAGTCATTTCAGAGCATTTTTAGCCCGAGGGTCGTAGCAACGGCTTTCACCCATTTGATAATATCTATCTAAGGGGCATAGCAACGGCTTTCACCCTTAGTCGTTTCAGAGCATTTTTAGCCCGAGGGTCGTAGCAACGGCTTTCACCCATTTGATAATATCGATCTAAGGGGCATAGCAACGGCTTTCACCCTTAGTCGTTTCAGAGCATTTTTAGCCCGAGGGTCGTAGCAACGGCTTTCACCCATTTGATAATATCGATCTAAGGGGCATAGCAACGGCTTTCACCCTTAGTCGTTTCAGAGCATTTTTAGCCCAAGGGTCGTAGCAACGGCTTTCACCCATTTGATAATATCGATCTAAGGGGCATAGCAACGGCTTTCACCCTTAGTCATTTCAGAGCATTTTTAGCCCGAGGGTCGTCACCCATTTTTTATTTCTCGATCCAAGGGGCATAGCAACGGCTTTCACCCTTGTTCGGTCTTCGAGGGTCGTAGCAACAACTTTCACCCTTTTTTATAGTAGATGGAGACAAGTAGAGATGGAATCATAGATGAACAGAGATCAATAATAACGGAATAAGATGAAATAATATGAATATTGGCGAGACGAGTCTCCACTGAATATATAGCTCCGATCGAAATAAACTTTGATGGAATAATAGTCTTCTGGAATCTTGAGAATAGATGGAACATAACGAGATAGCAAGTAGTAAATAACCCTATGACTTAATAAATGATCACTTTCTTTTGATAAGAATATTCCTTGCTAAGTTCTTACTTTGCCCGACCTAATGCCCTTAGTTCTTTGCTGTTATAAATGTTTCCAATCTTCTGATAAGTTTTATCTTTTCCAAATGGTTCCCTATTTATCGGGAATTGCAACGGTCCTCAAATCTTATCCCTTCGCTTCGCGAAATACCTGCCGTTGGATTCCTTTCAATTTTCTCTATAAAAGGCAGTCGTTCCTTAGAAACTGTCTCATTCATTGCACTGGCATTTTATTCGTCCGATCATGGTGACCAAGATCATTATTCCATCAATTCAACTATTTGAGCTCAGACTTCGAACAATTTTTAAGTAGAATAATTTTCGACCAGAAGAAAAACTATCTCAATCTCGCTTAGAATATCGACAGGCAAATATAATTTCCATCTTGAAGGCCAATATGCCAGATTCATGGAGCCCGCTGGTTATCGCACAGGTCTTCGATTAGGGACTTCTTGCTACAATGCATTTAGGAAGATATATTGGGGAGAGAATGACGAAGAACACAATTATTCGACAAACCATGCGCTCGACCCTTCGTCTTCGGAGAATCATAAATAAAGTTAAAAGCTTGCGGTTTCGAGGGAAATTCCCCGCTCGGAGCCGTGTTACTTCGAGTAGACAATAGGAGAGAAAATCGAAAATTTCATATGTTTGTAGAAAGTAAAGGGATTCTTATGTAACATATTTAGCTTGTGCTATGTTCGAAATGTATCTCACACATCTTGTATTTCCCGAAATAATATAAATGTTTTTTCTCTTTACCTTGTCGATAAATTAAAAATATTTAGATAAATTCCCATCTTCAATAACCCGACTTCGTTCCTCTAATATCAATATAGGAATAACCGAACACCATTTGTCCGAGTAAGTATTAAATAAATATTTTTGGTAGACCCTAAATTAATAAGAAATATGTTGTAACTGATCCTCATAGTGCCGAATTTCCATAATCGTCAAACTTTCAAGTTCGAGAGTTTTATTCGAATAGACTGATCATAACTTTTCCGATTCGAGTTCCATTAGTCAATTGTAAGAATAACGGCTTCACATTTATAATATCATGTGAACGAAGGTTGAACTTTCAGACAAGTGCTCCCGATTCCTGTGCTGTCTTTTGAGCAGGATAATAAATAAAAAATTTGTTCGAGCGAAACTTTTCAAATAAGCCCTCCTTTGCACATTGTTAAACCGTATGTTCCCCTAACCAAACAGGACCCTATTTCTCGGGAAACGTATCGGTCAGCTCATTTATTGCGTTCATCGTAACCGTCCACGATCTGTTATCTGGGCCATTGGTTCAAAAACTTTACCGCTATAAATAGATCCCCTTTGGTTATCTGATATTCTTCATTTTTTGTCATCATGTTTCGTCCGGCCATCGTGGATCGAATTTTGCCTTTGACTCGCATTATTTCCAAAATAGAGGAATTTGAGATAAGAATTCGAACTTTATTTCCCGACCCTGGTCTTTTAGGTGTAACCTTTTTCGCTTAGAATATCGACAGGCAAAAGAAAATGCGCCTAGAATACCGGCAGGCAACCTGTTTTCCCAGACATATCTTATCTGGTGCGGGCTAGAGCTCCGGTCTTCTAGTGTAGCATCTGATCGGGCAGCTGGTTAATCTGAGAGGAGTTCTTTAAATCTGAAGCATCAGCTTCCTCGAGGGCTTTCTTGAAGTATAGTTCCTTCGAGCTTACTTGGGGCGCCTCCGCTGAGATAACCCTCCGCTGCACCGGTTCGGATTAACCTGTAAATAATGATTGAGTATTTCAATCATTATTTACAGATGAAGACCTAAGGTCGGTCTGAAGCCCCGGAGAAGAGTTTCGATCCGGCTTTCATCCCGTACGAAGACGGATGTGCGACACGTGGCTAGTGATGATCATGAAGAATCACTGCTGAGTTCTGCATCTGGAGCGATCTAATAGGGACGATGACCGAACATGTAATAAAGTAGAATTACTTGTAGAATTTGTAATAATGTAGGAGTGATTCTACTGTATTTCTTGAGCTCGAACTTTAATATTATATTCAAAACTTCGCTTGTAACTTGTTCGAAGAGTATCAATTAATAAAGCTTTATTTCTTGTTCGAATTTTCTTGCTTTATTCCTTCGTCTTTTCTATCTCTCCAGTCGAATTTGAGTCAGGCTTGCAGGAACTTATAGTCATTGCAAAGCTATAGATCCCTTCCCTTTGGGATCGAAAATTTCTTTTATAGATCGAATTATAGCCCATCCTCAATTGCGACTTTGGGAACTTGTCGCCGTCGTACGGACATTTATTGATATTCATATTTAGAGATTATCATCGAGCAATACAATGTACCTATTTCTTTGCTCCGCGGGTCGGAGGATCGTTGCTAAAAACAAATGGCGGTTGGTGAGTCCCACACGACAGATCGTCTGGCTCGATGTCGATCGGATTCTATGTTCCTGCTGCCTGGGAAGGCTCTCCTGTTATATACATATTTCTCCTCGTGGTAGGCATATTTCGATCTAATACTCGAATAAGGCCCCACGGTGGGCGTCAATTGATCTTACGTGTTTTCGTTTGTTCGATCAAGGATGGATTGCAATGCGATAATAACAATATTAAATGGAAAGTAAAGATCAATAGTAATTGTATTCGAATTAACTGAGTACAAATTACAAGTGTTTTGTTGGGATATCTTGGGTAGGGCTCGATTGTCAATACAACAGAGTGCGGAATTTTAAAATTTTTCGAGTTCCTAACAGTCCCATGAATTCTTTCTCCATAGTTATTATACGAATAAGGATGAATCAAACATCAATAAAACACGAAGGGGGTTAATCGCAAATTACCTGACCACCAAGTTGTGGTTGCCGTGTCCTCCAAGTGTTTGGTTCGATCCACAGATAGAGTGATCCATATGTCTCACCTCCAAAGCTAGTCCACACCAATCGGATTGTAGTGACGCCTACAAGTCTTAGGCTACGAACTGGATCTCGCAGGTTTGTCAGCAAAGGAACGGGAGATAACAATGGAAGAATCGACTCACAGTGCTTATGTGATCGAGCAGGGTTCGGCCAGGGTCAGATCTGGTCCGATTTGGGTTCGGCCAAGTCTAATTGGGCGACTAGGGTTTAGGGGCAAAAACTATGGGGCGATTTTTGTAATTAAAACTTCTTGCTCGAAAAACAATCTTACTCGATTTTTCCTCTCAATTTTAAGCAAAAATATTTTCTCTCAAAAGCTTTTTTAGGGTTTCAAAACTTGTGCAAAAACTTGTGTTATGAATGAAGAGAAGAGAAGGAGTATTTATAGGAGAAGAGTCCTTCTCCAAAAAGATCTCTTTTCCTTGTTTATCAAATCTTTATTCCATATCCTTAGGAATATGAGATTTGATAAATCTCTTCAAACTTGCTTTTCAAGAAACAAAACTCTTTTTCTTTTAATTACTAGAAATCGCCCATGCCCCCTAATTTTAGATAATTCCAAAATCAACCCATAATTATCCAATACTAAAATTGGTTAATTATTTATTCTTCCAATTAATTAACTACTTTAATTAATTCCATAATTAATCAGATAACTCTAATTAATTAATTATTAATTAATCAATTAGTCATCTAATTAATAATCTCCAATTGAATTAATACCATAATTCAATTATCTTGATTTAACAACTTTAAATCATTTTTTTTCCTTTAAGACAGTCACCGTCCAATTGTATTGTGTGTGACCCTCTGGGTTCACCATCAACTGGCAGCAGGCCCACGACTTTCGTGATTTAATTAACAAGCAATTAAATGCTCCGATCAATTAAACTACTTTTAATTGACCACTCCTAGAATTAAAATCCTCTATTAATTCCGGAGTACCCACACTTCATGGTCGATGTCTAGCCACAAGCCCATGAAGCCCAATCAAAGGTGAATTGATTTATTGTGAACCTCACCTCTTATAATTGCCATGTACATACGGTCCTTCCACGATGATTTCCCGATCGAGACCTAGGGTGTGTGAATTGATCGGCACCTCTAATTATCTCGATACTGTACTTTCTAATTCTGGATAATAATTCCGGTGTGACTGCCTAATTTGGAAATACCTTCCAAATTCGTCACCAACCATGGCCATGGATTTCTAGGAACATATTATCGAAGAACGTACAGGAAATACTCTCATCTTATCAGGATGAGTCGATAGATCCTTTCTTAGTACTAACCACTCGCGTACAGTCGTGTACGCACCCAACTTAGGCACTTTGTGGCCAGGCTACGTGACCAGTACCTAAATCTAAGTACGCACACTTGTGCACCGAATTCGCCCTAGCACCTCAAGTCTAAGGACTAAATCGTACACTATTATAAGCCTTGAGAAACATCCCATCACCGATATGCGTCATGCGCTTCCACAATGGGTTTCTCTGTTCGGGTCGTTCGATGCGTTCAATCCTCCATTGAACCACCTACTCATATGCACTGGACTCAAATTCCTTGCTCATGAAACTCTACAAATTCACTCCATGTGAATCATGCATACTTGTACAAGTCTTGACGATTCCTACGATACCCCGTCTCGTTTGGAATCTATGACTTGGAACGGTTTTAAGATCACGACCTTTGAGACTGTTTCATGATTGCACTCAGTACTGAAGTGAATCGTCCCATAGTCTATTGTGACCTCAGGATTTCATCCAATCGCTTAGATAGGTTCGCGAGAGATGAAGTTGGCCATTGTTCAGTTTCACATACTATGAATGAACGGCGTATTAATTATAAACCATAAGAAAATAGTACTTCAACAAGCTAATTAACATTGGCTTGCTGGGCACTATTCCATCAATCTCCCACTTGCCCTAAAGCCAATCACAACATTTCTAAGACCCATCTATACCAAGATGTCCCTCGAACCATTTGTGAGAGAGCTTAATTAGTGGATCTGGTAAGTTGTCTTTGTCGAGATGAAGTAATACTTCTACTCGTCTCAACTACCCATGACTGGTTCAATCATACGGTATTGTGTTCAGATTGTAGGTGAGATCTCGATTTCCTTTCATTGAGCAATCGCCTTATCTAAATCGGTTAAGATTATGATAGGCTTTTGTCATGCTAGGTATTTCATCCAGTCGTTGGATGAAAATTTCTCATCTAAACACTTTCTTTTGTGCAGCATCATAATGGTGCCCTTTTATTCTTGTTTGAATCGGCAATGGTATATTATTGGAATTCCTTCCAATTTACTTTGCTCTATCAAAACAGAATAAATTATCCACTTCAGACTGGAAATCTCGAATTTCAAAAAATCCTTCGAGTTTCAATTCTCCACTACTACCATAGACCGGCGTTGCATCCTTTAATTATCTTCGAGGATTTGCTTTTATGGTAGACCAGTGTCCTTTACTGGTGTTTGACTATCAGTAGCTCGTTCAGAGCATTTTGACGAGTCAGGTCTAGTACAAGACTTTGCATGCTACATGCAATCCAAATGCCAAAGCATTAGGTTTCTTGAGACAGTTACTTCTTCACTCATTAATTTAGGGCTCATTAAATAAGTGAGAGAGTTTTTGTCTCTTTTGGAAACAATCCTTTCTTGGATTCTTCCATATTGAATTCAATCAATATAGTCTTTGTACTTTGATTTGGTAAATCACTACATCTTCTTCCTTCTATCTACCATAGATACGTATTGCCAGTACGTGAGATGTAATTCCAAATCTTATCATGGAGAATTGCGTGAAGAACACGCTTTCGTCTGTGCTTTTCTGATATTCTTATATCTTGTTTGATGTACAGAACATCATCTTGTTGCGCTTCGAACTCAACTACACTCCCACTGATTCTTTTGCACATTTGGAATCCATATGCCTTTTGACAAATTCAACATTCTTGATCAACTATCAAGTTGCATGTTCCAAATTTGGGAAAAAATCATAGATTGACCCTTGGATTTGAATAGAGATCTTCTCATCAATTTTCAATTGTGAGATGCAGGATTCATATCCAATAGTCATGTCTTGGTAGTCAAAACCACCTTTCTATGGCTAATAGTTTCGAAATGAATTTTGACGTAGCTAATGGATATAAGGCATTTTCATCAATCCTAAAAGGACTTTTGAATAATGACCTATTGCCATTTAAGTGAGTCAAAGTTTTCAACTTCGAATCTTATGGCTATGTGCCATATCCCTTAGATCACGTTTAACATAATCTCTTTGTAATCTTTGATTAGAATCCAATTTCTCAATTTCGTAAAATGGAATTTTGAGTTCCTTACGAATTTGATCAGATTACGATTTCTTTGTGCATAGATTGATTCAGCAGTTTTCAGTGTTTACTCCCACTGTTCATGGGGACGGGTCCACTACTTGGACTTCATCAAGTTCTACGACATTCCTTATTTCCTTTGACAATGTCTTGTCAACAGAGGAACAAGCTACTTACGAGATGCTTTTCGTTTCTCATTGTCGTGGAACAGGTATTCAATGGGTTTTGTTGAATACCCCATAAACTTTATATGAATTAGATCTACCATCTAATTTCTCATATAAGGGTGTTCTGCTATGTCTTAAAAGACATGGCGATGTAAGGACTTACTTCGAAATATACTATGCCAAGTATCTTTGAAGAGTCAAGGGAAGGTATCCCCTAATTTGAATAAAGGAAACTCAGCAAGATCAGAGTCGAGAATCAAACAAAGTTCGATTTCTTCTTTGATTTGCTTCATGAGAATTCTATTCTCGTCTTAGATAATCGAGGTGTTAAGTTGCTTATGTTTCAGCAGGTTTGATTAAATCAAATTGCTTTCGACATAATGCATCTAGTTACTTCATTTCCAAAACGTCTATTGAATTACTTCAATAGTTTCAGAATTGCACTTCAGCCAAGTACACATATATATTAACGATTGAAATCGCAAGTATATGTGAAGTAGCTTCCCTTTGAACTAGTGCTTTTAGTTCATGTCGATTGAAATGTTTTGGAATGCCTTAGCAATCCTTCTCTTCGGTTATCATTCCTTCAAGATTTGAAAGTTCCGATTTTACTCAAGTTCATTATCTCAGGAACAGTAAATAAAACTTCCCTTTCGCATCTCTCTTTAGGAAGAATGTCCAAAATGAACATCTCAAGCGTAAACGATTATCTCGTTTGTTTTGCTTGTTTTCGATTTAGCACATAGTTTTTCAAAGTTTTTGATTTGTTTATCATTGTTTATTTCTATGTTTCAAAACATCAATATTTGTACAAAGTTAAATTGCTCTAATTAAATAAATTCCATTTCTCAATGGTAAAGCAATAAGGTCTCGTACAAAATGTGAAATAATACTCAAAGTAAACTAAAAACTTAAAACTCATGCTAATACGAAAAACTAAGAAAACTTCTTTTGCTAAAAAGGAATGTCTAGGTACAATTCTTCCTTGACCCAGTCCCGGAATTCCAGTTTCCTCATCTCGCTCTGCACTACTTGCATCTCCCTTTCAAGGATTTTCCTCCTTTTAGGTTGAGCGGGAAGACTATCATCGCCTGTAAATGCTTTTACAGAAATGAAAGTTTTAATCAGATGTCTTACATCAAAAAGATTCAACAAGTGTATAACTTAAAAAGTCATACCGTAGTCAAGTCTTTCCAGGAAATCCTTTTCAACAAGCTTCCTTATTTTCTCTTCGTACTTACACAGAGGGCAATTCCAATCATATAGACCAAAACCACGTTGATGAGCTTCTTCATATTTGTCTAACAACTCATGCAATTGCTTTGTTTGTATTCGATCAGGCGGAATAACGCAATGTTGCATAAAATGAGTGAAGGTCTCAGATAATCCTTGAAGAGTTATCGTTATCTCATCTTCGAGAGTCAATTGGGCTCCAAACCCTTTGATCAGCTCGAATGTCTTGCTTAAGTAAGAACAATATTCCCTAACATTGTCAAACTTAGCCATGTCGGTTTCGTAGAGGAAATTGCACATCACCTTTTTCAAAGTTGGTTCGGTTCTTAAACGCATTGAGGATCGGATAGTGGATGGTAAATGGCTAACATTTAAAAACAGACAACTATAAGCAGACAGGTTTAATATTAACACTTATAATTAACGAAATTTGGACTTTTCATCGAAAAAGTTCTCCCACTATTTTATCGAAACAGTAACCCCTTCTAGTTTCGGGAAAAATCTATTTCCTAGTAGGTCTTGGCGTCCCAGCAGCAATTAGTTGCACCCACGACTCGTGGCCATACAATTAATTCCCTAGGTAGGTATACATATTACCAATTGTGTCTACTACACAACCTTCAAGTTATTTTGCCTCGTTTTTCGCATTTATCTAGCACTGCTACATCATAAATGTTACTACGCGTTAAGTCTAACCCATTAATCGTGATAAGCAACGGGCCCGGTCATGAATTCTCCGTAACTAGTTATCGGTCGATTTTCACGTCCCGACCAGTCCCTACCCTTGTCAAGTTTTAAGAAAACTAGAATCAAGGAATTTCGTGCATTGCCCCTTTCTTCGACTCGGGTGCCAGACTCTGGATCACCTCTATCGATAAGTAAACAACATACACTAGTCCCTATTAATGGAAGGCTTGGATTTTATAAAACCCCATTTTATAATTTAACCCAATATGACTTAATATTTATTCGAGAGGGGAATTTTCGTTTTGAAAGTTTGAAGAAACTCTCCTCGAGATCTCACCGCTTCAATTATGCTTTATCTTTTATTTACGATCTAGATTCTAGCGCGCAAACACACAAGCAATCATAAATCGACTAATAAATAAAAGCCATACAAGCCTAGCATGCATACTACCACAATATGTTTTCGATCGGGAGCCTCCTATGCGGGCCATCATCGAGCCAATGATGTTGGCCCAATTGGTCAATCTAAAGGGTTCTCAAAGAACCTATGCTATTACACAATGTACCACGCATACATGGCCTTCAATTCTTCTTGGGCTCCCACCTTGCTTGTAAATGGGCCTCCATCCTAAACTAGGAAAGCAGTAAAGCCCTATTCTATTACAAAGGCTCAAAGTGGCCCAAAAATAATAACAGGCTCGCAGGCCCAATAAAAACCATGCATTAAATTAAACCAATCACATCTAACCTAAGGGCAAGGCTCGGCGCGATCGAAAACCACGTAAACAGTTCACGTAGAGCAAAGAAACATGTAAACAACTTTTACTTTCTTCTATCTTAATTTTAAAACTCCTTTTAAAACTAACTTCCTATGATTCTTGCTATTTAGTCACTACTAATTATGACAAAATAAATTCTCGGATAAACAAAACAACTTTTCTGCCTTAATTTCAGATTCTGATTTTTCAACTTTTGAAAATTGCAGTTCGGCCCCTACACTTTCGGAAATTGCACTTTTGACCCCAAAACTTTTGAAAAATTACAAAATACCCCCAAAACAGTTTTCGGACAGAATGAGCAGAAAATTAAAATTTTGAAATCCAGAAAATTTTCGAATTTGCAAACAGACCCCTGAAGTTTCGGAAATTACAAAACAGTCCTCGAATTTTCGAAAATTGCAAAATGGTCCAAAATAGTGTGCGATCAGATTTTCAGAAAACACCCAGATTTTTCAAAAATTTCCAGAAACAGAAAATTAAATTTTCAGCCCTAATTTTCGTGTTTTGCGATTTTTTGCATAAAAGCCCTGATTTTTCGAAAAACTATAAATTCGTCACAGATCTAAAAAAGCAGTTTTACCCAATCATAGATCTAGTCATAACAAGCAAGAATCAATAACTAGAACATAATTAACATGTGTTCTCATACATACAATCAAGCATATACAGTGAAAACACATTATGTTCAGGCCTTTTCGTATAAAAACGTATGGAGTTGGCTCTGATACCACTGTTGGGATATCTTGGGTAGGGCTCGATTGTCAATACAACAGAGTGCGGAATTTTAAAATTTTTCGAGTTCCTAACAGTCCCATGAATTCTTTCTCCATAGTTATTATACGAATAAGGATGAATCAAACATCAATAAAACACGAAGGGGGTTAATCGCAAATTACCTGACCACCAAGTTGTGGTTGCCGTGTCCTCCAAGTGTTTGGTTCGATCCACAGATAGAGTGATCCATATGTCTCACCTCCAAAGCTAGTCCACACCAATCGGATTGTAGTGACGCCTACAAGTCTTAGGCTACGAACTGGATCTCGCAGGTTTGTCAGCAAAGGAACGGGAGATAACAATGGAAGAATCGACTCTTAGTGCTTATGTGATCGAGCAGGGTTCGGCCAGGGTCAGATCTGGTCCGATTTGGGTTCGGCCAAGTCTAATTGGGCGACTAGGGTTTAGGGGCAAAAACTATGGGGCGATTTTTGTAATTAAAACTTCTTGCTCGAAAAACAATCTTACTCGATTTTTCCTCTCAATTTTCAGCAAAAATATTTTCTCTCAAAAGCTTTTTTAGGGTTTCAAAACTTGTGCAAAAACTTGTGTTATGAATGAAGAGAAGAGAAGGAGTATTTATAGGAGAAGAGTCCTTCTCCAAAAAGATCTCTTTTCCTTGTTTATCAAATCTTTATTCCTTATCCTTAGGAATATGAGATTTGATAAATCTCTTCAAACTTGCTTTTCAAGAAACAAAACTCTTTTCCTTTTAATTACTAGAAATCGCCCATGCCCCCTAATTTTAGATAATTCCAAAATCAACCCATAATTATCCAATACTAAAATTGGTTAATTATTTATTCTTCCAATTAATTAACTACTTTAATTAATTCCATAATTAATCAGATAACTCTAATTAATTAATTATTAATTAATCAATTAGTCATCTAATTAATAATCTCCAATTGAATTAATACCATAATTCAATTATCTTGATTTAACAACTTTAAATCATTTTCTTTCCTTTAAGACAGTCACCGTCCAATTGTATTGTGTGTGACCCTCTGGGTTCACCATCAACTGGCAGCAGGCCCACGACTTTCGTGATTTAATTAACAAGCAATTAAATGCTCCGATCAATTAAACTACTTTTAATTGACCACTCCTAGAATTAAAATCCTCTATTAATTCCGGAGTACCCACACTTCATGGTCGATGTCTAGCCACAAGCCCATGAAGCCCAATCAAAGGTGAATTGATTTATTGTGAACCTCACCTCTTATAATTGCCATGTACATACGGTCCTTCCACGATGATTTCCCGATCGAGACCTAGGGTGTGTGAATTGATCGGCACCTCTAATTAACTCGATACTGTACTTTCTAATTCTGGATAATAATTCCGGTGTGACTGCCTAATTTGGAAATACCTTCCAAATTCGTCACCAACCATGGCCATGGATTTCTAGGAACATATTATCGAAGAACGTACAAGAAATACTCTCATCTTATCAGGATGAGTCGATAGATCCTTTCTTAGTACTAACCACTCGCGTACAGTCGTGTACGCACCCAACTTAGGCACTTTGTGGCCAGGCTACGTGACCAGTACCTAAATCTATGTACGCACACTTGTGCACCGAATTCGCCCTAGCACCTCAAGTCTAAGGACTAAATCGTACACTATTATAAGCCTTGAGAAACATCCCATCACCGATATGCGTCATGCGCTTCCACAATGGGTTTCTCTGTTCGGGTCGTTCGATGCGTTCAATCCTCCATTGAACCACCTACTCATATGCACTGGACTCAAATTCCTTGCTCATGAAACTCTACAAATTCACTCCATGTGAATCATGCATACTTGTACAAGTCTTGACGATTCCTACGATACCCCGTCTCGTTTGGAATCTATGACTTGGAACGGTTTTAAGATCACGACCTTTGAGACTGTTTCATGATTGCACTCAGTACTGAAGTGAATCGTCCCATAGTCTATTGTGACCTCAGGATTTCATCCAATCGCTTAGATAGGTTCGCGAGAGATGAAGTTGGCCATTGTTCAGTTTCACATACTATGAATGAACGGCGTATTAATTATAAACCATAAGAAAATAGTACTTCAACAAGCTAATTAACATTGGCTTGCTGGGCACTATTCCATCATGTTTAGGGTCCTACTCGAGCATTATTGGATGCCATACATGCAAGAGGGCGAAATACATATAAGCGAAACTATTCTATTGTTCCCAAGTGAGTCCGAGCAGCAGTCTCGAAGGAAGAGAACCTGGGAAGTTGTGTCGTTGTCATAAATGCATGGGGTATTTATAGCTGTGCTGATGGGCTTGGGCCTGGGCTCGACCCAACAGCATCCTTCGATCTCGAATTCTCTTTGTAAGCTCGGAACAATACACTTAGGGGCCTGGCTCGGCTCGTCGTTCCTGGGGGCAAGGATTGGCGTTACTCGATCCACACCGAGCTTGTGAGGACAGGGGATCCAAATTACCCCTCATCAAACGTGATTTGTTTATGTGGTTTTCGATCGAGCCGAGCCTTGATACAAAGATAATAATCCATAACTTTGGTACGCTAGACTTGGACACATCTCCAAGAGTATGATTCAAAAGTTGGTTTCGCCTAAGCTTCTTGAAAAATAGAACTTAGATGAACTTCCAACCTGCGAATCATGTCTCAAAGGAAAGACGACCAGATCTCCCGTCACAGGGAATCCAGAGCGAACCAAACAAAATCTGGATTTAATCCATATGAATATGGACCACTAAAAGTTAGTGTGAGAGGAGATTATTCATACTTCGTACCTTTTTGCTAATGGCTTTGGTCGTTAGTGAAACATGTGTCTAGTGAGATACAAATCCGAAAAACCTTTGAAGAGGTCAAGGTTTTTCACAATGAAGTAGAGAATTAACGAAGACATAGTATTACGACCATTTGATCTAATCGAGATAGCAAATACTTGTCAAGGATTCCTCAATTATCTTAATGAGAATGTGGTTCTCATACAACAAACTCCTCCTAAGAGGCCTCAACTTATTGAAGTATCCAAAGAGATGGAATCTAACATTGTTAGACATTGTTCGATCCATATTGAGTTTTGTTAAGCTTCCTTATGCATTCTAGAGGTTGGTCCTCCTGACTGCATCGAAGATACTGAGCAAAGTACCTTCAAAGTTCGTGCCTACAGAGCTTTACCAAGAAAGGTATGGCAAAATACCTCTATGCTCTTACTTCTGAGTATGGAGATCTCCTGCCGATGGTATAAACGAGAAAGGAGATAAATTGGCTAGTAGATCCAATTTGTATGTAATTGTGGGGTATCCAATGAAATCCATTGGATACCTGTTCCACGACGATGAGAAACAATCGTTTCCCTAAATACCCGTTCCTCTGTTGATGAATTTCTCGTCAACGGAAATAAAAACGTCATGGAACTTGATGAAGTCCAAAATTTGGACTCATCCCCACAAACAGTGGGAGTTAATCCAGAAACTACTGAACCATCAAGTACACTAATACTTCGTAGATCTCATCAAGTTCATGAAGAGATTGAAAGATATGGTTTCACCATATACGAAGAAGCTACATTTGGATGTAGATGCACTTGCATGACTGGAATTCATGCAAACCGAAATGGATCCCATCCATTCCAACAAGGTATAACCTTGATTGATCCACCCGAGGGATTTATCCCTATAAGTTGGTTATAAGTTGTATGTGGATCTTCAAACTTGGAATGAATGGAGAGGTAATGCCTCTAAGAATCGACTAGTGGTAAAAAGGCTATTCACAATGTTCTAGAACAGACTTTGATGAAACCTTTTCACCATTAGCAATGTCTGAATCCATTCAAATTCACATTTGTTTCGATGCGACAGTCAAGACATTTGACTTCATCAAAACGAGTATGAACCTTGAGTGTACAAAAGGATTATTAGGAGCACGATGAAGCTCATATTTTATATGTCAATAATATTCTGGTTATCTAGGATGATATCAGAATATTAGCACAGACGAAAGCATGGTTGTCCGTGCAATTCTCCATGAAAGATTTAGGAGAAGCATCTTGCGTATTGGGATACGTATCTATAGAAGTAGATCAGAAAAGATGCTGACACTCTCTAAATCTAAGTACATAGAATAAATACTGGAAATATTCAGTATGAAGAATCCAAGAAAGGATTGCTTCCACTGAGACACTGTATCCCTTGTTCCAAAATCGATGTGCCCTACATCAAATGAGAATAAAGGAGAATGTCTCAAATACATTATGTTTCAAACAAAAGGTTGCATGTGGCATGCTTTACTATGTACTAGACCATACGTAGAACATGCTCAAGTGTCACGAGCAGTTACTAGTCAAACTCCAGTGAAGAGTAAGGGACCACCGTAAAAGATATCATTATGCTCTTGACAAAGACTAAGGATTTGTTCTTGGTCTACGGTGGTAGTGGAGAATTAAAATTCGAAGGATTTACTGATTCGAATTTTCAGTCTGATGTGGATAAATTAAATATATCCATTTTTGGATACATATCCTGCCTCAATGGGGTAACGGTAAATTCGAAAGGGTTCCAAGCAAAACACCGTAACCATCTAAACCACTGAAACAAGATAAATTGCAGCATTAAATGTAGCATTAAATGCGGCTTAAAAGGGTGTTTGGATATAAAACTTCATCCTATGGTTGGATGTAGTGCCTAGCATTGCGAGGATCGTGGTTATCTTATATGATAACAATGGAGCTATTGCTAAAGCAAAGCATGCAAGATCTCACTAGAAATCTAAACACAATTGAGAGAAAAGTACCATTTGATTAGAGAAATCATTGGTAGAGTTGACACAAATAATGGATCGCGTTGACTCAAAAGACAACTTAGCGGATCCACTAGAAGAGGCTATATCACGAAAAGAGTTCGAAGAACATCTTTAATAGATGGGTCCTAGAAACGTTTGTGATTGGCTTTAGGGCAAGTGGGAGATTGATGGGATAGTGCCCTGCAAGCCAATATATTTAGCTTGTATTGTAACTATCATTATCTTTCTTTAGTATAAATGACTTAACACGCCCGTTTATTTATAGTATGTAAATCAAACAATGGCCAACTTCATCTCTCGCGAATCACTTAAGCGATTGGATGAAATCCTTAGATCACAATAAACTATGGGATGATTCACTTCAGTCCTGAGTGCAATCATGAAATAGTCTCTAAGGTCGTGATCGTAAAACCGTTCCAAGTCATAGATTTCAAACGAGACGGGGTATCGTAGAAATCGCAAAGACTTGTACAAATATGCATGATTCACATGGAGTGAATTTGCAGCGTTTCATGAGCAAGGCATTTGAGGCCAGTGCATATGAGTAGGTGGTTCGATAGAGGTGATAGGATAGTGCCCAGCAAGCCAATATTAATTAGCTTGTCAGAGTACTATTTTCTTATGGTTTATAATTAATACGCACGTTCATTCATAGTACGTGAAATTGAACAATGGCCAACTTCATCTCTCGCGAACTTATCTAAGCGATTGGATGAAATCCTAAGGTCACAATAGACTATGGGACGATTCACTTCAGTACTGAGTGCAATCATGAAACAGTCTCAAAGGTCGTGAGCTTAAAACCATTCCAAGTAATAGATTCTGAACGAGACGGTGTATCGTAGGAATCGCCAAGACTTGTACAAGTATGCATGATTCACATGGAGTGAATTTGTAGCGTTTCATGAGCAAGGAATTTGAGGCCAGTGCATATGAGTAGGTGGTTCAATGGAGGATTGAACGCATCGAACGACCCGAACAGAGAAACCCATTGTGGAAGCGCATGACTCATATCGGTGATGGGTGTTTCTCAAAGCTTATAATAGTGTACGATTTAGTCCTTAGACTTGAGGTGCTAGGGCGAATTCGGTGCACGAGTGTGCGTACTTAGATTTAGGTACTGGTCACGTAGCCTGGCCGCAAAGTGCCTAAGTTGGGTGCGTACACAACTGTAGGCGAATGGTTAGTACTAAGAAAGGATCCATCCACTCATCCTGATAAGGTGGGAGAATTTCCTGTACGTTCTTAGATAATAGTTTCGAAAAACCCACGGCCGTGGTCGGTGACGGATTTGGAAAGGGGTTTCCAGATTTAGCAGTCACACTGGAATTACTATCCAGAATTAAAAAGTACAGAATCGAGATAATTAGAGGTGCCGATCAATTCACACACCCAAGGTCTCGATCGGGAAATCAGTCGTGGAAGGACCGTATGTACATGGCAATTATAAGAGGTGAGGTTCACAATTATCAATTCACCTTTGATTGGGCTTCATGGGCTTGTGGCTAGACATCGACCATGAAGTGTGGGTACTCCTGAATTAATAAGGAAATTAATTCTGGAGTGGTCAATTAAAAGTTGTTTAATTGATCGGAGCATTTAATTGCTCGTTAATTAAATCACGAAAGTCGTGGGCCTGCTGCCAATTGATGGTGAACCTAGAGGGTCACACACAATACAATTGGACGGTGACTGTCGAAAAGGAAATGTACGATTTAAAGTTGTTAAATCAAAGTAATTGAATTAAGGCATTAATTCAATGTGAGAATATTAATTAGATATCTAATTGATCAATGTTCAATTAATTAATTAGAGTTATCTAATTAATTATAAAATTAATTAAAGTAGTTAATTAATGTAATTGGAAGATTATGTAATTAACCAATTTTAGGATTGGATAATTATATGGGTTGTTTTTGCAATTATCTTGAAATAGGAGTGAGGGGCGATTTTTACAAGATAAAGAAAAGGAGTTTTAATCTTGGAGAGCAAGCAAGAAGAGATCTATCAAATCTTGCATTCCTAAGTTGATAAGGAATAAAGGATTTGATAGATAAGGGAAGAAGATATCTTCTATGAGAAGGATTCTTCTCTTATAAATACTTCTTCTCTTCTCTTCATTCAAAACAAGTAACACTTTTGAAAACCCTGTAAAGAAAGGTAGTAGCCGATTTTTACAAAGAAGAAATCTGATTTTTCGCACAAGAAATTTTATTTACAAAATCGCCCCACATACTTTCAACCAAAAACCCTAGTCGCCCAAAATCAAGATCGATCGAACCCAAGGTGGTCGATCCTAACTTGGCCGAATCTGGTCTAATCACATAAGTCCTGTGATTCTTTAGATGCATATCATTTGCACTTTACAGCATATATTCCCTTTGCATGTTAGGAAGCCCTTTGTTTTATTTTCTGGATGAGTTCCCTGGTCCATTGGCAATTCTACCATTTGGTTATCCTTGCTTCCAATGCCTGGCAGTCATTTTTGCATGTAGGTCGGGTCATCTTAGATGACTTGACAAGTTCATTCATCTCACATGTGTGGACTTACACTCATTATTCCTGCCAGGTAATTGATCCCAGTAAACCACCACTTCTATACTTAACCATGCCTTTGCACGTTGCACACACTATTTTATGATGGTTGTAGTTGTGTTGACAGGTTGGTGGGGTTGGGTGTTGGTGATTTTAGTTAGCTTTGTGGTAGAGTCTTTATCCAGGGGATTCTATTTCAGAGGTTGGAGTTGTGGCGGTGATCTTTATGCCTTGGGCATTATCTTTGAGTTGGTTTTGTGATGGTTAGTGGTATTTGTTAGTGGTTGCTTTTCTATCAGGGCTCATAGGAGACTATATGTTGGAGGCTGTTTGAGGAGTTGCCACTTATCCTTGATTTCAGAGAGCTCTTCTGTTTTTCAGGGCTCATAGAAGATTGTATTCTGGAGGCTGATGGATGGAGTTGTTACTTTGGTGTTACTTATTTGTTATGATTCTGCCCCTACGTGGGTGTTTTGGCCAGATTGTTGGTATCATTTTATACCCCTGCGTGGGTTTTCCCAGTATGTGGGCATTTATCTTGCTTTTAGATCTTTGTTCCCCTGTGTGGGCTGTTTGCCAGCATGTTGGCTTTTCATTTTGTTGTTTTGCATTGCTGTGTTGTTTTATCTTTTCGGATCCTTTGTTTTAGGGGTTGGTCCCTTTGTTCATACGTTTTCATATGGGGTTATATAAATTGTGAGTTCCCCCTCACGTTGTTAGATCTCCCAATCCAGATCCAGATCTTAAGTCAAGATCCAGGTCTACAGTCCTTTGCTGACAAACCTTCAAGATCCAGTTCGTAGCCTAAGACTTGGAGGTGTTACTACAATCCAGTTAGTGTGAATCAACTCTGGAGGTGAGACACATGGATCACTCATATTGTGGATCGAAAGAAACGCCTGGAGGTAACCACCACCATGCCGTGGTGAGGTAAATCGCAAAACCCCCTATGTTTATGTTTGATTCAAGCTTTTCATATAAATAACTGTGGAGAAAGATTTATGGGACTTATAGGGACCTCGAAAAATTTTAAATTCCGCACTTTGTTGTATTGACAATCGAGAAACTTGTGGCCACAGTTGGTGACGCATTTGGAAAGGGGTTTCTAAATTTGGCAGTCACACTGGAATCATTATCAGGAATTAGAAAGTATGGTTATCGAGATAATTAGAGGTGCCGATCAATTCACACACCCTAGATCTCGATCAGGAAATTAGTCGTTAGAAGGACCGTATGTACATGGTACTTATAAGAGGTGAGGTTCACTGAGATCAATTCACCTGAAGTTCGGCCTCATGGGCTTGTGGCTAGACATCGACCATGAGGTGTGGGTACTCATTAATTAATAAGGAAATTAATTCTTGAGTGGTTAATTGAAGGGGTTCAGTTAATCGGAGCAATTAATAAGCTCGCAAATTAAATCACTAAAGTCGTGGGCCCACGGCCAATTGATGGTGAACCTAGAGGGTCACACACAATACAATTGGACTGCAACAAATCATATAAGGAAAGTTTGATTTAAAGGGTTAAATCAAAACTTAAGAATTAAAGTGTTAATTTTGAAGAAGGAAACTAATTAATTAAAGTGTTAATTGACAAGAGAGGAATTAATTTAATTGATTAATTATATTAATCAATTAAATGGGCTGAATTAATTAAAGGGGTTTAATTAATTAAATATAATTAAGGAATCCAATTAAATAAAGAAATTTACTTAAAGATGTCCAAGTTCAGTAGGAAACTAATTAAGTCATCTTATTCTTGTTTCCTAACCGAACTAGATATGGATTCTATATATATATATATTTATATGTTATAAGGATTCTATATATAAGCATATCAGAAGAATTCTTTAACATATATAAATATATATCGAGTGGGAGACTATATAAGAAGTAGTAGGTTTATTAAATTAAAACTCCTACACCCCTATCGTTATAAGCCGCCGCCCACTTTGTATATGTACATGGAGTATAAGATTCCATATTAGAATAGGTATAAGGATGATTATTTTAATCAAATAAACCTAATATACTTACTCTCCAAGAAAGAAAAGCGGCAGCACCTATTTTTCACAAAAGGGATCGGCCGAAACTTTGTGAAAATTGCACAGTGTTCATGTAATTGTTTTCTCCTTCTTTCTTGCTTAATAACTTTTGGATCCAAGTTCTGAGCCTAAGGATCCAAGAGAGTTGCTTCAATCCAGTTGGTGTGGATGCCGCTAGAGGCACAACACATGGGGTGCTTTACACGAACCATATCCATCAGATCTGATAGAAGACCAGAGGAAAAACCACCACCTTGCCTGTCGTGAGGTAAATTCTAAAACCCCCTATTGTTGGTTTTGGTTTTAGGTGAAAACCCTTTTCGTATGACTAGATGAGTAAAGATCTTGATTGGGTTATTTTAAAAATTTAAAATTCCGCTGCTTTTGACGTCCTGACGTTACCAATAACCCAACAGTACAAATATATCTCGATGTGTCACGAGTCGTGGGTCGAGCTACAGGAAGATGATATGTCTATTGCCTCGATGCACGAGTTTAGTGCCAAGGGAGGAGATAGCAAGGTTTTAGGCGCTGTCTCACGAGTCGTGGGGTGTCTAGGATTGAACTATTTCTCTCCACGAGTATTGGACATGATTTAACGCTAGTAAGTATGGATGTCTCACTAGTCGTGGGTCCATATTGAAAAACGAGGCTAAATGAACTTAATGGTTAGCTTCGATGGTTAACCGACGACGTAGTCGACCACCAAGTGAATCAAATAGTATGGCCAACGAGTCGTGGGTACTAGAAGATTGCATTTGGGCCTTAAGCCTACTAGGATATTTTAAATTCATCAAACTTATGTGGGGGCATATGATTTTGATTAAAATAGTGGGAGTAATTTACAAATAAAAACCATGTTTGTAAATTGTGAATTTTAAATTAATCCTTCGCGTATGTATTTTTCTATCATCGTTTTATAGATATGATGTCAAAAAAGCTTATAGCACTTCGAGATTTGTCCATCTCATCACTTGAACGCAATATTTTAACTAGACCCAACTTGCATTTCTGGACGCATCATTTGAATAGACTGTTTGAAGCTGAAAACATCTCATATGTTTTGTCTGTGCCACCACCAATTACTATTTCACATGATGTTCCTGATGAGCTCCGAAAAAGCATCACCAAATGGAAACTGGATGATGGCTTAGCTCGTGAATACATGTTGGAATATATGTCACTTGATATGCGTTTGCAACATGAGCATATGGCATCCGCAAAAGAGATTTTCTCGAATCTCAAATTCCTTTATGGGATTAAAGATGGTCGTCGTAGATTCGCGATCACGAGGGAACTCTTGCAAGCAAGAAAGAGAAGGGAAACTCCTGTCGGAATCCACGTACACAAGATGATTCGACTTCTGTCTGAACTCGATGATATGGGTGTCGTGATGGACAATGATTTCCGAGTGGATCTTATTCTACAATCTCTTCCTAGATAATATGACCAATTTATCGCGGACTTGAATCTCCAAAGGCGAGAGATCACTGTGCATGTCCTGCGACAAATGCTCGAGGAACACGAAGCATCTTTTGGAAAGAAAGCAAGGGTTGGCGAAAGGACTGGGCGGCGTTCAAAGCCAAAGCAAATGGAAACTAGAGCTCCTTACTGCACAAGGTCAAGGGAAAGGATTAAGCTCGAACCTATGGAGAGTTCGAACAGGTATATTCCTTGTTGAAGTTAATTTTTCAATTAACTGTGCATCTTTGATGTTAGACACTGATTGGAGTTCTCATCATTGTAATGATTTACAGTTGATGGGAGCAACGAGGCAACTGGAGCCTGAGGATTGGATCCTTGAATAAGGCAATGGAGCTGGAGCTGCTACCAAGGCCGTAGGCAAAAGTAGATTTAGGTGGTTTGTTAAAATTCATTACGAAACTTTCATTTACGTACCTGGTTTTAGTGAAAATCTTTTATTCATGTTTTTGGATAATGTCGATATTAATAAAAGCTCTTGTTTTCGTTTTTCATTTGGTACATTGAAATATTGACTTTACATCATAAAACCACCTAAGTTAGTTATGCACGTACAACAAAACAAAAGGAAACAAGATAATGAAATATCTTCCCAATTATGGCACGCTAGACTTGGACATATATCTAAGTCAAGGATTCAAAAGATAGCATCTTCTGGCGCGATTGAAATCAATCGCATTAATGAAATGCCAACTTGTGAACCATGTTTAAAGGGTAAAATGGCTAAGTTTCCATTTAAAGGAAACCCTGAGCGAGCCAAACAAGCTTTGGACTTAATACCTACTGACATATGTGGACCATTAAGAAAAAGCGCCCGAGGTGGCTATGATTACTTCATCACTATCACTGACGACTATAGTCGTTATGGATATGTGTTCTTGTTGAAACACAAGTCTGAAGCTTTTGAGCGATTCAAAGAATTCAAGATGGAAGTAGAGAATCAACTTGGTCATACGATAAAGGCTCTTCGTTCTGATCGAGGTGGAGAATTTCTTAGTAACGAATTTCTAAATTATCTTGTAGAGCATGGAATACTATCGCAGTGGACTCCTCCTGCAACATCCCAATTAAATGGAGTAGCAGAGAAAATGAATCGAACCTTGGTGGACATGGTTCGATCCATGATGAGTGCCACTGACCTTCCTCTTTCATTTTGGGGACATGCCCTCCTCACGGCAACGAAGATACTGAACATGGTACCTTCTAAATCCGTAGAAAAGACACCATACGAATTATGGTTTGGCAAGGCACCCTCATACGCATTAATGCGCATATGGGGATCTCCCGCTTACGTTAAAAAGTTAGTAGGAGATAAATTGGAAACTAAATCCACTTTGTGCAAATTCGTGGGGTATCCGGAAAACTCAATAGGATACGAGTTCTACGATCCTACAAGACAAACTACGTTTGTCTCAAGGAACGCACACTTCTTGGAGAAGGATTTCTTGGTTGACAAGAAAGAAAATAACGTAGAACTGGATGAGGTAACTGAAACTGAAAAGGCCGAAGAGGTCGATCAAGCTGACCCGTCGCCACATGCAGTGAGAGAACATGAGCATGAAAGTGCATAAGAGAGTACACCGATACTTCGTAGGTCAGAAAGACAACGTAGAGATCCAGAGAGGTACTACGGTCTGCTGCATGAGACTCGACAGTCTCTAATCGACCCAAGGACTTACGAAGAGGCTATGCTAGACATAGACTCGAGAAAGTGGCGCGAAGCCATGGAATCTGAATTGGACTCCATGCACTCGAACAAGGTCTGGGCCTTGGTAGATCCACCAGTGGGAGTGACTCCCGTGGGTTGCAAGTGGATCTATAAGCGAAAGCTTGGAGTGAACGGAGAGGTAATAATCTACAAGGCGCGACTAGTGGGAAAAGGATACACTCAAAGGCCAGGAATCGACTTTGAGGAGACCTTCTCGCCCGTCGCAATGCCTAAATCCATTCGAATCTTGCTGGCCATAGCTGCGTGGTATAACTACGAGATATGGCAGATGGATGTAGAGACTGCCTGGGGACATTGACAAGGAGATCTACATGGAGCAACCAAAAGGATATACATCAAAAGGAGATGAACACAAGGTGTGCAAACTCCAGAGGTCCATTTATGGACTGAAGCAAGCTTCCCGAAGTTGGAACATCCGTTTCGATGAAACAATCCAAACTTTTGGATTCATAAAAAACGTGTTCGAACCTTGCGTGTACAAGAAGATCAGTGGGAGTACAGTTGATTTTTTGGTGATCTACATTGATGACATTTTTCTCATTGGAAACAATGTAAAAGTGTTGTCTGAAACTAAAGCATGGTTATCTACACAATTCTCAATGGAAGATTTGGGAGAAGCATCCTTTGTACTAGGTATAAGGATCTACCGAGATAGATCAAAAGGACTGTTGGGCCTCTCTCAATCCCAGTACATAGATAAAATCTTGAAAAGATTTAATATAGAAGAATCCAAGAGAGGATTGCTTCCAATTAAACATGGAATTGCACTCTCTAAGTCTATGGCCCAAAAGACGCCTGAAGAGAGAAGCAATATGTCTCTATTACCATATGCATCCGCAATAGGAAGCATAATGTATGGTATGTTATGTACTAGACCAGACGTAGCATACGCTTTAAGCGTTACAAGTCGTTACCAATCTGATCCAGGAGAGCAGCACTGGATAGCCGTAAAGGCAATTCTGAAGTACCTGAGAAGGACTAAGGAATTGTTCTTGGTATTCGGTGGTGGAGAATTGAAATTGCAAGGCTATACAGACTCGAGCTTCCAATGTGATGTAGACGACTTCAAGTCGACATCTGGATACGTGTTCTGCCTCAATGGTGGTGCGGTAAGCTGGAAGAGCTCCAAGCAAGACACTACCGCAGATTCAACCACTGAAGCAGAATACATTGCTGCATGTGATGCAGCAAAGGAAGGTGTTTGGATGAGGAACTTCATCCAGGAATTGGATGTGATACCTAGCATCGCTGAGCCCATTACTATCTTATGTGGTAAGAATAGGGCAATAGCGTAAGCAAAGGAGCCGAGATCTCATCAGAAATCCAAGCACGTACAGAGACGATACCACGTGATAAGAGATATCATTGGTAGAGGAGACATTAAGATGGAACATGTCGACTCAGAAGATAATACCGCAGACCCTCTAACGAAGCCTCTGCCTCAAAAGGCATTTGAGAAACATTTGCTTAAGATGGGACTCAAGAACATAAAAGACTGGCTTTAGGACAAGTGGGAGATTGATAGAAATAGTGTCCTGCAAGCCAGCAGTATGGCTAGCATTTATTGTATTAAATGAGGAACTATTCAATTTTGATTAATAAAAGCACTTTATTAAATTGTCAACTTTATCTTATGTAATAATTATCTACGCATAATGATAGAAGTCCTTAGATCACAGGGCTATGGGACAACCCGTGGACTGATCTCCAATGCCGTGATCTAGAACATAATCAATAGTCGTAGAATCCAATCGAGATAGGACATCGTTGGATTCGGTTAGACTCACACTATTGTGTATACTCCGATGAACTGGAGAACGCTGGGGTCCATGAGCGTTACTGGGATAGTCGATACACATAAGTGGGTGGCTTGCTGGGATGGCAAGCGCACTGAATACCACAATTAGGAAATAACTCACCATGGAAGCGGTAGTCGCATATCGGGGTTGAAGTTATTCCAATTTGCAATAGTATACGAGGAACGATCCCTAACTACTTGAGGTGATAAGGTTTATATGGTGCGAGTACGTTTATGCTTTGATGTGAGTTCCGAGTGACTGGAGATCACCAGAAATTCTCTGTGAACTCATGTTGGGTATGGAGGAACTCGTATGCAGGTTCATATCATCAACAAAGGATCCATTAACCCGACTTGATAGGTTGGGATATTCTCCTATGAATTTCTGTGAGAAATTATTTCTGGTAAAATCCTTGGCCAAGGTAACTAACGACTTTATTTAAGTAGCTCATAAAGATTAAGTCAAAGAGAATTTATTTAGAGACTAGAATACATAAGGTCAAGATAAAATAAAAGGGAGACCGATGAAAGACCATACCCTTAAAGTCTCGACTGGGAGATTGAACGATGGGGAGATTATGTCGTATATGAAAATTGTAAACGAGTTAAAAGGTTCACTGAATTAATTCACCAGTGATTGGGCTCCATGGGCTTGTGGCTGGACATCGACCGTGGAGTGTGGGGAATTCCCAAATTGGCAGGGTGCCGATTTTGGAATGATCAATCGACAGAGTGTTCGATTGATTTAGAGTATATGTTGCTCGAATAATTAAATAATATTTAATTATAACCCATGGCCAATTATGTGGTGAACCTACGGGGGCATACACAATACACATGAAGCGAAAGCGAAGAAAGAAGAACAACCGAGTTGACTGGGTCGACTAGATCTATAATCGACTGGGTCGATGAAAATGGGTGGGTCGACTGGGTCAACCCAGTTGGAGCTAAAATGGATCCGATTGGAATTGGATCAAGATCATAAATTAAATTGGAATTTAATTTGTGAGCTAAATTAATTAAGTTGTATTTAATTAATTAAATGAAAAATTAATTAAATAGACTTGGGGTCTAATTTAATTAATTGGGGGAGTAGTTAATTAATTGGACTATTTAATAGGGAGATTAAATAAAGCCTGGTCAAATTAATTAACTGGGACATGAATTAACTAGGAAGACTTGGTCTTCTAATTAAAAGGGGTCATGGCCCATGTAAGAGAATTAAAGTCCTAATCCTAAGAGGACTAGGTTAGGGAGATAACTATAAGTAGGTTACTTACAGTTGTCTCACACACACAACTGTAAGAGCAAAAACTAAGCAAAGAAAAATTATTTCCCTCCCTTTCCCTGGACAAATCGGCCGAACCCTGCTTCCTTTTTGGAAGAATTTTTTGTTTTCGATTTTAGCTTCTAAGTCGTTCTTAAATCCTAGATATTAGTATACCCTATGATCTAGTCGATTATGATATATTAATTTTCGTGATATTGTGGTGTATCAACTCGTAGAGGCGCAACACGTGGAGCGCTACTAGAAGGACTTTGGATCGACCCAACCGAGGGAGAACCGCGACTTTGCTGAGCTACTTGGATTTGCAAGGAGACAGGTATAATTTGGATCTGATTATTCTTGTTATTATATTCATCTATATACACCTAGAGATTATCCTGGCAAGATTCCGTAAGAGGTCCTATAAAATTTTAAATTCTGATGTGCCTAGGGCTGTTTATCTTACTGAATCCCAACATGCATTGGATGAGCAGGGTAGGGAAGATAGTAAGGTGGAATCTGAGGTGCATGATATAATGGTGGATATGCAGCAGGTTGCACATAATATGATGACTCATTTCCATACCAAGCCTTTTGATTTTTCTTATGCTTATGCTTCTTTGGTTTACTAGTAGCTTGCTCATTTACAAACGACTTAGTTTTATTACTAGTCTGATTGGTTTTACTTTTATCAGCAGACTTCCTATGACTCTGTTGTTTAGCTTTACAAGTCTGATTTTCTATTTTTGGCTCTTTGCTCTTTTTAGCCTTAGGAGCTTTCTTCTTCTTTAATTCTTTCTCAGGTGAAGCAGGTTTAGTTGTATGAACATACAATATGACCTTACTATTGTCAGCTGATACGAATTTTTCAGTATGTTTCAGTACTAACTTATCATGTTCTAAAGGCAGTTTCTGTTTACTAGACATTTGAGTTGATGTAACAGACGACTTATAATGAGACTCTATAACTTTCTCGAGTTCCATGATTTTACCTTTATAAACTTCACATTCAACTTTCAGAGATTCATTCTCTTGCTCAAGCAGTTTATATTCAGCTGATTCTTTTGGTTTTTCAACCTTAAGTTTCAGAGAACTATTTGCTCTTTCAGCAATATCATCTTTTCCTTAAGTTTAGCAAATGTTTCAACAATACTGGAATTATTAATCATCATTTGCTCAAATGAACTAAACAGTTCATTTTCAGAAGGAGTTACCTCTTCCTCAGAGTCATCTGATTATTTGGCCATTAGACAAAGCAATGCATTGCTCATCTTCAGTAGATTCATCATATCATGTTTCTGTATCCTAATCAGACGAGTAGATTGCAGCAAGCTTTTCAGCCTCTGCCATCAGCACTTTGCCTTTATGATGTTTTCTCTCCTTTCTTAGTTTCTTTTCTTCCTCCGTATACTTCTCAGCTTTAGGATACGAGCAATCTCTGATGAAATGACCCAGTTTTCTGCAGTTATAGCACATTAGTTTGGACTTATAAGAATCCTTACTATCATGATAATTAGAGGTAGGGTTAGAAGTAGAAGCATTGATGTATTTGTTCTTCATTTTTCTCTTGTAGAACTTCTTGAAATTGTTTATCAACAATTCATCGTCTCCAGCAGTGTACTCCTTTTTATTGAGCAGTAGGGCCTCATCAGATGAGTCCACTTCTTTGCTTTTATTTGCTATTCTTCTCGGGTTTGCAACAGCTACCAGGGCAGTTGTGGGGCCTGAAGTTGAGGTTTCTTCAATACCCATTCTTGGCAGTTTATACTCGTATGCCTTAAGTATAGAAAACAACTCTGTAAGAGAGATCTTCCCCAGATCCCTTGATTCTTCCATCGTCGTGATCTCCTTGTTGAACTTTGGAGGTAGGGCCTTCAGAACCTTTACAGTGATCTCTTTATCAGTGAAGGTCTTTCCCAGCTTCAAAACTTCATTGAGCGTTCTGGTGAACCTTGTATCCATCTGATCAATGGTCTCGCCAGACTTCATCTTGATGTTGTCATACTTTTCCAGAGCAATACTCTGATTGTGCTCTTTAATGGCATCGTTTCCTTCACACATCTCATGAACCTTGTCCCACATTTCCTTTCCAATCTTGCAATGAATGACCTTGTCAAAACGGTCATTGTCTAGGGCACGGGTCTTGATGAAACTGCCATCCTTGTCTAGATTGAACAGCTTGATTTCCTCAATTGTCATCTCCTCAAGTTCTTTATTCACCACCGTATCAACTTCATTTACTTTTATGGTCTTGGTGATCTTGAAAGGACCTTTTGTGATACATGTAAACATGTTGTCTTGTAAGCAGCAAGGAAGATTTTCATGCGGATCTTCCAGTCCCCGAAACTCATACCGTCAATCCATTTTCAAAAAGTTTTTATTTTTCAAAGACATGCTCTTTTGAAAACTTTTAAAACCTTTGAAAAACACTTGGATCAAGCTCGTTGATCAGGAAGCTGATTCAAATGAAACTCTAGAATTTTTATAGTGGTTATATGGATGTAAATTATTTAGTCCACTCTTCTAAGTCACTTAAATCTTGGGTTATACTATAAACACTTAGTTTACAATATACTCTGCTTGCGCTTTACAACAAATGATAAGCCACAAGTTCGTAGTAAGTGTTGGGATATTTTGGCTAGGGCTCGATTGTCAATACAACGAAGTGCGGAATTTTAAAATTTTTCGAGTTCCTAACAGTCCCATGAATTCTTTCTCCATAGTTATTATACGAATAGGTTGAATCAAACAATAACATAATTATCAAAAGGGAGTTTTCGCAATTTACCTCACCACAGCTTGGTGGTGGTTACCTCCGGGCTTCTTTGTTCGATTCACAATGGAGTGATCCAAGTGTCTCACCTCCAGGATGTATCCACACCAATTGGATTGTAGCAACGTCTCCAAGTCACAGGCTAAGAACTAGATCTTGAAGATTGTCAAGAAAGGAATGAGCAGATCTATATCAGGATATCGATTTGGATCTGGATTAGGAGAATTGCAGGAAGACAACCACAACCACAGGACTTATGCGGCTAGGTTGGATCGACCAAGGGCGGCGCGGCTAGGCTTCGGATCCACCTAGGGCGGCGGCTAGGTTTTGGATCCAACTAGGGCGGCGGCTAGGGTTTGGCCGAGAACTAGGGGCTAGGGGCGGTTTTGGAGTTGGCAATTTCTTTTCTTCTTGTGTTGTGTAAAACTATTTTCTCTACTCTTGGAAGATGTATGAAGAGTTGTATTTATAGGAGAAGAGTTCTTCTCTTATAAGATATCTCTTCAAGATATGGCAAATCTTTTCCTTATCATAATAGGAAACAAGATTTGACCAAATCTCTTGTTTGTAGCTTGATGACCAAGTAACAAACTCTTCCCTTCTTTTCCTCTCCAAAAAATCGCCCCTTTCCTTTAATCAGCCAATCCGAAAATTGCTAATTATTTATTCTTCCTTCTTTACCAATTAACAACTTTAATTATTTATAATCAATTAGATAATCTTAATTAATTAATTAAACATTAATCAATTAAATATCCAATTAATATTCTCCCATTGAATTAATACCTTAATTCAATATCTTTGATTTAACAACTTTAAATCACTTATTTCCCTTTATGACTGTCACTGTCCAATTGTATTGTGTGTGACCCTCTGGGTTCACCATCAACTGGCAGCAGGCCCACGACTTTCGTGATTTAATTAATGAGCAATTAAATGCTCCGATCAATTAAACAACTTTTAATTGACCACTCCTATAATTAATTTCCTTATTAATTTAGGAGTACCCACACTTCATGGTCGATGTCTAGCCACAAGCCCATGAAGCCCAATCAAAGGTGAATTGATTATTGTGAACCTCACCCCTTATAATTGCCATGTACATACGGTCCTTCCATGATGATTTCCCGATCGAGACCTAGGGTGTGTGAATTGATCGGCACCTCTAATTATCTCGATAACTATACTTTCTAATTTCCGACAATGATTCCAGTGTGACTGCCAAATTTGGAAACCCCTTCCAAATGCATCACCGACTATGGCCATAGATTTCTCGGAATCAATTATCTAAGAAACGTATAGGAAATTCTCTCATCTTATCAGGATGAGTCGATGGATCCTTTCTTAGTACTAACCACTCGCGTACAGTCGTCTACGCACCCAACTTAGGCACTTTGTGGCCAGGCTACGTGACCAGTACCTAAATCTAAGTACGCACACTCGTGCACCGAATTCGCCCTAGCACCTCAAGTCTAAGGACTAAATCGTACACTATTATAAGCCTTGAGAAACATCCCATCACCGATATGCGACATGCGCTTCCACAATGTGTTTCTCTGTTCGGGTCGTTCGATGCGTTCAATCCTCCATTGAACCACCTACTCATATGCACTGGACTCAAATTCCTTGCTCATGAAACTCTACAAATTCACTCCATGTGAATCATGCATATTTGTACAAGTCTTTGCGATTCCTACAATACCCCGTCTCGTTTGGAATCTATGACTTGGAACAGTTTTAAGATCACGACCTTTGAGACTGTTTCATGATTGCACTCAGTACTGAAGTGAATCGTCCCATAGTCTATTGTGACCTTAGGATTTCATCCAATCGCTTAGATAGGTTCGCGAGAGATGAAGTTGGCCATTGTTCAATTTCACATACTATGAATGAACGACGTATTAATTATAAACCATAAGAAAATAGTACTTCAACAAGCTAATTAATATTGGCTTGCTGGGCACTATTCCATCAATCTCCCACTTGCCCTAAAGCCAATCACAACATTTCTAAGACCCATCTATACCAAGATGTCCCTCAAACCATTTGTGAGAGAGCTTAATTAGTGGATCTGCTAAGTTGTCTTTGTCGAGATGAAGTAATACTTCTACTCGTCTCAACTACCTATGACTTGTTCAATCATACGATATTGTGTTCAGATTATAGGTGAGATCTCGATTTCCTTTCATTGAGCAATTGCCTCATCTAAATCGGCTAAGATTATGATAGGCTTATGTCATGCTAGGTATTTCATCCAATCGTTGGATGAAAGTTTCTCATCTAAACACCTTCTTTTGTGCAGCATCATAATGGTGCCCTTTATTCTTGTTTGAATCGGCAATGGTATATTATTGGAATCTCTTCCAATTTACCTTTGCTCTATCGAGACAGAATAATTTATCCACTTCAGACTGGAAATCTCGAATTTCAAAAATCCTTCGAGTTTCAATTCTCCACTACTACCATAGACCAGCGTTGCATCCTTTAATTATCTTTGAGGATTTGCTTTTATGGTAGACCAGTGTCCTTTACTGGTGTTTGACTATCAGTAGCTCGTTCAGAGCATTTTGACGAGTCAGGTCTAGTACAAGACTTTGCATGCTACATGCAATCCAAATGCCAAGCATAAGGCTTCTTGAGACAGTTACTTCTTTACTCATTTAAATTTAGGGCTCATTAAATAAGTGAGAGAGATTTTGTCACTTTTGGAAACAATCCTCTCTTGGATTCTTCCATATTGAATTTAATCAATATAGTCTTTGTACTTTGATTTGGTAAATCACTACATCTTCTTCCTTCTATCTACCATAGATACGTATTGCCAGTACGTGAGATGTAATTCCAAATCTTATCATGGAGAATTGCGTGAAGAACACGATTTCGTCTGTGCTTTTCTGATATTCTTATATCTTGCTTGATGTACCGGTCATCATCTTGTTGCGCTTCGAACTCAACTGCACTCCCACTGATTCTTTTGCACAATTGGAATCCATATGCCTTTTGACAACTTCAACATTCTTGATCAACTATCAAGTTGCATGTTCCAAATTTGGGAAAAAGTCATAGATTGACCTTTGGATTAGAATAGAGATCTTCTCATCAACTTTCAATTGTGAGATGCAGGATTCATATCCAATAGTCATGTCTTGGTAGTCAAAACCACCTTTCTACGGCTAATAGTTTCGAAATGAATTTTGACGTAGTTAATGGACATAAGGAATTTTCATCAATCCTAAAAGGACTTTTGAATAATGACCTATTGCCATTTAAGTGAGTCAAAGTTTTCAACTTCGAATCTTATGGCTAATGTGCCATATCCCTTTGATCATGTTTAACATAATCTCTTTGTAATCTTTGATTAGAATCCAATTTCTCAATTTCGTAAAATGGAATTTTTGAGTTCCTTACGAATTTGATCAGATTACGATTTCTTTGTGCATGGATTGATTCAGCAGTTTCTTTTAGTGTTTACTCCCACTGTTCATGGGGACGGGTCCAATCCTTGGACTTCATCAAGTTCTACGACATTCCTTATTTCCATTGACAAGAGTCTCGTCAACAGAGGAACAAGCTACTTACGAGATGCTTTTCGTTTCTCATTATCGTGGAACAGGTATTCAATGGGTTTTGTTGAATACCCCATAAACTTTATATGAACTAGATCTACCATCTAATTTCTCATATAAGGGTGTTCTGCTATATCTTTAAAAGACATGGCGGTGTAAGAACTTACTTCGAAATATACTATACCAAGTATCTTTGAAGAGTCAAGGGAAGGTATCCCCTAAAGTGAATGAAGGAAACTCAGCAGGATCAGAGTCGAGAATCAAACAAAGTTCGATTTCCCTTTTGATTTGCTTCATGAGAATTCTATTCTCGTCATAGATAATCGAGGTGTTAAGCTTGCTTATGTTTCAGCAGGTTTGATTAAATCAAATTGCCTTCGACATAATGCGTCTAGTTACTTCATTTCCAAAACGTCTATTGAATTACTTCAATAGTTTCAGAATTGTACTTCAGCCAAGTACACATATACTTTAACGATTGAAATCGCAAGTATATATGAAGTAGATTTCTTTTAACTAGTGCTTTTAGTTCATGTCGATCGAAATGTTTTGGAATGTCTTAGCAATCCTTCACTTTGGTTATTATTCCTTCAAGATTTGAAAGTTCCGAATTTACCCAAGTTCATTATTTCAGGAATCAGTAAATAAAAACTTTCCTTTCGCATCTCTCTTTAGGAAGAATGTCCAGAGTGAACATTTCAAGCGCGGACGATTATCCAGTTTGTCTTACTCGTTTTCGATTTAGCATATAGTCTTCAAAGTTTCGATTCGTTTATCATTGTTTATTTCTATGTTTCAAAACATCAACATTTGTACAAAGTTAAATTGCTCTAATTAAATAAATTCCATTTCTCAATGGTAAAGCAATAAGGTCTCGTACAAAATGTGAAATAATACTCAAAGTAAACTAAAACTTAAAACTCATGCTAATACGAAAAACTAAGAAAAACTTCTTTGCTAAAAAGGAATGTCTAGGTACAATTCTTCCTTGACCCAGTCCCGGAATTCGAGTTCCCTCATCTCTCTCTGCACTAATTGCATCTCCCTTTCAAGGAATTTCCTCCTTTTAGGTTGAGAGGGAAAACTATCATCGCCTGTAAATGCTTTTACAGAAACGAAAGTTTTATTCAGATGTCTTACATCGAAAAGATTCAACAAGTGTATAACTTAAAAAATCATACCGTAGTCAAGTCTTTCCAGGAAATCGTTTTCAACAAGCTTCCTTATTTTCTTTTCGTACTTACACAGAGGGCAATTCCAATCATACAGACCAAAACCTTGTCGATGAGCTTCTTCATATTTGTCTAACAACTCATGCAATTGCTTTGTTTGTATTCCATCAGGCGGAATAATGCAATGTTGCATAAAATGAGTGAAGGTCTCAGATAATCCTTGAAGGGTTATCGTTATCTCATCTTCGAGAGTCAATTGGGCTCCAAACCCTTTGATCAGCTCGAATGTCTTGCTTAAGTAAGAACAATATTCCCTAGCATTGTCAAACTTAGCCATATCGGTTTCGTATAGGAAATTGCACATCACCTTTTCCAAAGTTGGTTCGGTTCTCAAACGCATCGAGTATTGGACAGTGGATGGTAAATGGCTAACATTTAAAAACAGACGACTATAAGCAGACAGGTTTAATATTAATACTTATAATTATCGAAATTTGGACTTTTTATCGAAAAAGTTCTCCCACTATTTTTATCGAAACAGTAACCCCTTCTAGTTTCGGGAAAAATTTATTTCCTAGTAGGTCTTGACGTCCCAGCAGCAATTAGTTGCACCCACGACTCGTGGCCATACAATTAATTCCCTAGGTAGGTATACATATTACCAATTGTGTCTACTACACAACCTTCAAGTTATTTTGCCTCGTTTTTCGCATTTATCTAGCACTGCTACATCATAAATGTTACTACGCGTTAAGTCTAACCCATTAATCATGATAAGCAACGGGCCCGGTCATGAATTCTCCGTAACTAGTTATCGGTCGATCTTCACGTCCCGACCAGTCCCTACCCTTGTCAAGTTTTAGGAAAAACTAGAATCAAGGAATTTCGTGCATTGCCCCTTTCTTCGACTCGGGTGCCAGACTCTGGATCACCTCTATCGATAAGTAAACAACATGCACTAGTCCCTATTAATGGAAGGCTTGGATTTTATAAAACCTCATTTTATTTTTAACCCAATATGACTTAATATTTATTCGAGAGGGGAATTTTCGGTTTTGAAAGTTTAAGGAAACTCTCCTCGAGATCTCACCGCTTCAATTATGCTTTATCTTTTATTTACGATCTAGATTCTAGCGCGCAAACACACAAGCAATCATAATCGACTAATAAATAAAAGCCATACAAGCCTAGCATGCATACTACCACAATATGTTTTCGATCGGGAGCCTCCTATGCGGGCCATCATCGAGCCAATGATGTTGGCCCAATTGGTCAATCTAAAGGGTTCTCAAAGAACCTATGCTATTACACAATGTACCACGCATACATGGCCTTCAATTCTTATTGGGCTCCCACCTTGCTTGTAAATGGGCCTCCATCCTAAACTAGGAAAGCAGTAAAGCCCTATTCTATTACAAAGGCTCAAAGTGGCCCAAAAATAATAACAGGCTCGCAGGCCCAATAAAAACCATGCATTAAATTAAACCAATCACATCTAACCTAAGGTCAAGGCTCGGCGCAATCGAAAACCACGTAAACAGTTCACGTAGAGCAAAGAAACATGTAAACAACTTTTACTTTCTTCTATCTTAATTTTAAAACACCTTTTAAAACTAACTTCCTATGATTCTTGCTTTTTAGTCACTACTAATTATGACAAAATAAATTCTCGGATAAACAAAACAACTTTTCTGCCTTAATTTCAGATTCTGATTTTTCAACTTTTGAAAATTGCAGTTCGGCCCCTATACTTTTGGAAATTGCACTTTTGACCCCAAAACTTTTTGAAAAGTTACAAAATACCCCCAAAACAGTTTTCGGAAAGAATGAGCAGAAAATTAAAATTTTGAAATCCAGAAAAATTTTGAATTTGCAAACAGACCCCTGAAGTTTCGAAAATTACAAAACAGTCCTCGAATTTTCGAAAATTGCAAAATGGTCCAAAATTGCGTGCGATCATATTTTCAGAAATAACCCAGATTTTTCAAAAAATTTCCAGAAATAGAAAATTCAATTTTCAGCCCTAATTTTCATGTTTTGCGATTTTTGCATAAAAGCCCTGATTTTTCGAAAAACTATAAATTCGCCACAGATCTAAAAAAGCAGTTTTACCCAATCATAGATCCAGTCATAACAAGCAAGAATCAATCACTAGAACATAATTAACATGCGTTCTCATACATACAATCAAGCATATATAGTGAAAACACATTATGTTCAGGCCCTTTCGTATAAAAACGTATGGAGTTGGCTCTGATACCACTGTTGGGATATTTTGGCTAGGGCTCGATTGTCAATACAACGAAGTGCGGAATTTTAAAATTTTTCGAGTTCCTAACAGTCCCATGAATTCTTTCTCCATAGTTATTATACGAATAGGTTGAATCAAACAATAACATAATTATCAAAAGGGAGTTTTCGCAATTTACCTCACCACAGCTTGGTGGTGGTTACCTCCGGGCTTCTTTGTTCGATTCACAATGGAGTGATCCAAGTGTCTCACCTCCAGAATGTATCCACACCAATTGGATTGTAGCAACGTCTCCAAGTCACAGGCTAAGAACTAGATCTTGAAGATTGTCAAGAAAGGAATGAGCAGATCTATATCAGGATATCGATTTGGATCTGGATTAGGAGAATTGCAGGAAGACAACCACAACCACAGGACTTATGCGGCTAGGTTGGATCGACCAAGGGCGGCGCGGCTAGGATTCGGATCCACCTAGGCCGGCGGCTAGGGTTTGGATCCAACTAGGGCGGCGGCTAGGGTTTGGCCGAGAACTAGGGGCTAGGGGCGGTTTTGGAGTTGGCAATTTCTTTTCTTCTTGTGTTGTGTAAAACTATTTTCTCTACTCTTGGAAGATGTATGAAGAGTTGTATTTATAGGAGAAGAGTTCTTCTCTTATAAGATATCTCTTCAAGATATGGCAAATCTTTTCCTTATCATAATAGGAAACAAGATTTGACCAAATCTCTTGTTTGTAGCTTGATGACCAAGTAACAAACTCTTCCCTTCTTTTCCTCTCCAAAAAATCGCCCCTTTCCTTTAATCAGCCAATCCGAAAATTGCTAATTATTTATTCTTCCTTCTTTACCAATTAACAACTTTAATTATTTATAATCAATTAGATAATCTTAATTAATTAATTAAACATTAATCAATTAAATATCCAATTAATATTCTCCCATTGAATTAATACCTTAATTCAATATCTTTGATTTAACAACTTTAAATCACTTATTTCCCTTTATGACTGTCACTGTCCAATTGTATTGTGTGTGACCCTCTGGGTTCACCATCAACTGGCAGCAGGCCCACGACTTTCGTGATTTAATTAATGAGCAATTAAATGCTCCGATCAATTAAACAACTTTTAATTGACCACTCCTATAATTAATTTCCTTATTAATTTAGGAGTACCCACACTTCATGGTCGATGTCTAGCCACAAGCCCATGAAGCCCAATCAAAGGTGAATTGATTATTGTGAACCTCACCCCTTATAATTGCCATGTACATACGGTCCTTCCATGATGATTTCCCGATCGAGACCTAGGGTGTGTGAATTGATCGGCACCTCTAATTATCTCGATAACTATACTTTCTAATTTCCGACAATGATTCCAGTGTGACTGCCAAATTTGGAAACCCCTTCCAAATGCATCACCGACTATGGCCATAGATTTCTCGGAATCAATTATCTAAGAAACGTATAGGAAATTCTCTCATCTTATCAGGATGAGTCGATGGATCCTTTCTTAGTACTAACCACTCGCGTACAGTCGTCTACGCACCCAACTTAGGCACTTTGTGGCCAGGCTAATTAATATTGGCTTGCTGGGCACTATTCCATCAGTAAGAAATCACAAAGAAGTCCTACTCTCAGAAGCTAGATCACTCACTAAGAAGGATCTACACTCCTCACAACACTCTCTTGTACAAGTTCACTCAGAAAATGTGTATTCTTTTACTTGAACTTCAACTTCTATCAACAAATGACTTCGGCAGACGAGTGAGCTGTTCTTGAGCTTTTGAGACATAGAGAAATTCTGCTTCGCGAAATGAATCTCAGATGTTGTGCTTGTCTCTAACTCTTGAATCCAGCTCTATTTATACTTGTTTTTTAAATTTTTTCATTGAAGAGTGAGACAAATTTCAAAACTACAAGTAATGGTCCCCCTTTTCTGAAAACGGCTCTTTGCAATTGTAGCATTGTACACTCTGTTGTACTATTCTGTCAGTTGCATTAAATGCACCCTGATGATCCGAGAAAAACTTCAATCATTTGCCATTAATATCCTTCTCTTGCAGCAAATATTCTCCAAGTGCATTTATTACCTTTGGGCAGACTTCTTGATCCCTTCTACTCTGCTAATCGAAATGACCCGTCTGATAGATACTGTTGATCTCAAGTTGAACTAATCTGATTGGAGTCAGCTGAAAAACTACCAGTCTGATTTCGAACTTCACAAAAACATATCAGTCGTCTTCTGGACCTTGAACTTTTGACCCTTCTGATTTTTCTTCTTACTTGGTCAAAATTCTTCTAAGGATTTGCCAAGCTTTCCTTACTTATCTGATTCTGATGTTTTGGAAATCATCAAAACCTCCTTTAACTTCTTGCACTCTATCTTCATCTTCATCCAACACAAAGGCTCCCTATGAACGATTGCACATGATGTTGCATCATATGAAATTTTGAAAGAGCAATATAATCACCAAAGTCTTGGGATTCTCACAAATGCTCACTATAAATATATGCACCTGAAGTTATAGTCTTAAACTGATCTTATCTTGTATATTTATGTATAGGATAATGGTCTTTTGACCAAAATCATGCAATTTGGACTCAATTCTTTTTTCTTAGAATTTAGATTTTTTTTATTGTCAAGGAAATAAATGATTGGCTAATTACATATCTATAATTAAGTTTGGAATCTTTTTAAAATTTAAAATGAATTCTCTCTACAAGAAAATGTCTTAAAACATGCCCAAAATAGCTATAAATATAAATGTAAAACCGTCAAAATTCATTTAGCTACTCAATATCTTAATTAATTAATTGACCAACTAAAATCATGGTGATGGGGGCTATTTCGTACCCCTTATGATATTCGGAGCGACAAGTTAATATACGATCGGACTGATCAGCAGGCTAATCAGATGACGAGCTACCCGGTCCAATCCAAATTATCAAATCCTTGGCGACCAAGAATGAAGTCCGAGATCCATAAGGATTACTATACCTAGTCCTATTAGGATTAGGTTTCCTTGAATAGCTATGGTTAATATCATATAAATACCCAGTTAAACATTGTAATGAGAAGACACACACATAATCAGAGCTAACGCCTCCATACTGAGGCAGCCTGGTATTGAAATTAATTGAAAAGCTTTTGCTATACTATATTCATATTGATTGTCTTGTTTACTGATTGTTCTTTCTTGAGATCGATCAATCTGGAATAAAGTAACTAAGCCCTATAATCATCATCTAATTAAACTTCAACAACAACCTCATTGATTTAACCCAACCCCTACGAAAAATGGTTAAATCAGTTGGCACCCACCGTGGGGCTAGGTTAATTATTCGATTGACATATGGCTCGCCCAAGAAAGAGCGCCCGTAACGGAGCAAGGAGTAACACGACGAACCCTCGTATAACATCTAAGGATCAACAGGACGATACCAATAATAACGTCCCAATAACTAATGACAATCACCAAGAGAACGAGCAACTGCCGAATCAGGAGGAACCACAAAGGATAAATATCCAAAACCCCCAAGGACAACAAGGGATCCCCGCCAATGTGATACAAGAAGACCACATTGCTCCAACGATCCCGGTTCCTCCATCAGACACTTGGGAGAAGCTGCGACAGATCGCTATGCTATTCAATTCACTCTGCTCAGGGGAACTACTAGTACCCGAGCAGGTTCCTAGAAACCCTAGAGTGACGAGGGCAAATCCTATCCAAAGAACGCCAAGGCAGGTCGATCAGATCTCACAACAAGCGGAGAGCCCCGCGAGCGAGCAGCGATTGTTGCACAGTCCGCAGAAGAGCAATACAAAGCTAACCGATGAGCAAATCCGGAGAAAAATAGATCGGGCAAGACAACAACCCGTCCGCCCCGGATCAAAGGAACATACCATAATCCCTATCAAAGAGGACGTAGTCGAGGCAATTCCTAACCGACCAAGAACCATGCGCCTCTCGGAAAGAGAAATTGAGAAGATAGTACAGGAGCGTCTGGAACAACGTCTACGAACTGTTCAAAATCCATGGGCCAGAAACACGAAGCTCCAAGAGAGCCTAGCAGCGTGCTCCCCCATTTGCAGGGAAATAAATGAAGCTCGATCGACGGGTCAGGTTCCAGGACGACTACCCAGATATGATGGAACCACCGACCCAGATGATTATATATTCAGTTTTACAAACATAATGAACTTATATGCTCACTCGGCAGAATATACTGCAAAATTGATGGTCACCACATTCGAAGGACTAGCTTTGGATTGGTTTGCAAAACAACCCACTAATTCCATATTCAGCTTTGGGGAGTTATGCAATAAGTTGACTCAGCAGTTCGCTAGCCAGAAGAGACAGAAACTGCCAATGAGCTATCTAGGAACCATCCATCAACAAGACGGAGAATCCCTGCGAAACTGGTTGGCAAGGTTTAAGGTGGAATTGCTTAAAATCGATTCCCCAAACATCGATTACATAATCTTCATCATTTTCGACCTCACCAAAAATATGCAGTTCGGGAATGCTCTCAGTAGAAAGCAACCAAGAACATTTGCGGATATTATGACCTTGGCATCAAAATACATGACTCGAGAGGAGATGAACTCTTTTAAAGATAAGAGTAAGAATAAGGCTCCAACCTCCGGATCAAAGCGGCAAGATAGAATTCCTGCCGCGAAACCCATGGATTATGATAGATCCTTCAGAAAAGCGAATGTCTTTCAGCGATTAGAATATAATCGGAACGACCAAGATAGGAGACCTAATATCCATCCGAGATCAAGATCAGCCGATCCGGCAAATAGGAACAGAATAAATCAAGTGGAGTACCCTAGGCTGAACGTTCCTATCGACGAAATCTTGGTAGTACTCGAGAGGAACAATTGGATCCCCGCAGCAAGAGATTCGCTCAACCAAGGCCCGGTGCTCGAAACTACGATCTATACTGCAGATATCACCGGGCACATGGGCATCGCACCGAGGATTGTTTTCACCTTAAACGAGAAATCGAAAAGTTGATCGAACAAGGAAAATTGGATGACTATCTAGAACGAAACAATCGCAAGCGGGGCAGGAGTCGGAGTCCGCGAAACAATAATCAAAGAGGAACATCGAGAAGAAGGTCCGCTAACAATGGTCCACCGCCAGAATTGAAAGATGATCACGTTAACGGCACCTTTCATACAATCTCAGGAGGACCAGACGGCGGAGATAGCCGCAACGCTCGCCGTAGGACTTCCAGGTCCATACTTGGAAATATCAAGTACCCAAAAGAAGTGTGGACACTGGAGAGCAAACCACCAAAAGACCACCTAATCAGTTTTAATGAGAGCGAGGTACCGAGAAACTTCGTTTGGGATGGGAAAGAAGACAACCCCGATTTCCCGATGGTAGTATCCATTGAGATTGCAAACTACAATGTTAAAAGAATCCTAATCGTTAACGGGAGTTCGGCAAATATCATATCCAAAGAAGTCCTAAATTAGATGAACTTGGGAGAAATAACGTTCCAAAAAGTGGTCACTCCTCTGGTAGGATTCGGAGGTTCAGAAATAGTCCCTTGTGGAACAATAACTCTAAATGTCTCACTCGGAATGAAAACACAGCGCAAGGTGAAATTGATAAAATTCTTGGTCGCAGAGACCCCATTCGCCTACAACGCGATCCTAGGACGACCCGCTCATAACCTGTTCCGAGCTGTAGTATAAACTTACCATCAGAAGATAAAATTTTCGACGGACGCGGGAATAGGAGAAATAGTAAACGATCATTGTATGGCGTGGGACTGTTATAACACCTCCTTAACACTAGGGAACAGCTCCAAACCATTCACCCCAGCTAAAAGAAAGCTTGAAGACGACGTTGATAAATTCGAGATCGAAATCCCCTGTACGGACCGAATAGATCGAAATAGAAAGGAACCGGTCGATTTAACTATGAAATCACCGGAGCACAAAGATGTCATGCTAGTACAAGGTGATCTCACTAAAACAACCAGAATTGGAACTGAACTCAGTGAGGACGAGGAAATAATGCTAGTAAACTTCCTCAGAGAAAATATAGATATCTTCGCCTGGAGTGCGAACGACATTAAGGAGATTGATCCCAGAGTAATCACTCATTCGCTAAAAATTGATCCCATGGAGAAACCTGCAAGACAAAAAAAGAGGAATCACGGGCCAATAAAAGACAAAATAATCAAGGCAGAAGTAGAAAGGCTACTCAAGGCTAAACAAATTCGAGAAATACACTTCTCGGAATGGCTGTGTAATGTTGTATTAGTGGCGAAAGGGGATAAAAAAGATAATAAGTGGAGAATGTGCAATGACTTCACAGACCTTAACAAGCTATGTCCCCGAGATCCATACCCTCTTCCGAGGATCGACTTGTTCGTGGACTCGACTGCTGGATTCGCAATTTTCAGCATGATGGACGCTTTCCAAGGTTTCTATCAGATATACATGGATGAGCGAGACCAAGAGAAAACCTCTTTTGTAACGGAAAAGAGAGTGTACTGCTTCATAGTCATGCCATTTGGCCTAAGGAACACTGGAGCCACTTACCAGAGATTAGTTAACCTAATGTTCAAAGAGCTAATCGGAGAAATAATGGAAGTATACGTAGATGATATGCTGGTCAAAAGCATGAATGATGCCGACCACATAAAGCATCTGGATCGATGCTTTCGAATATTAAGGATGATTTGACCGAATTTCGCAGGGTAAGATTAAATCAGTAAATATGTGTGATTGGGGATTCTCAATCAATATGAATTAAAGGGCTCTGTTACTTTATTCCGGATGGATCAATCTCAAGGAAGAACAATTAGTAGGAACAATAAGTAATCAATACAATCAATGAATATCGTAGTATAGCCGAAGCTTTTTTATTAAATAACCTTGGGTTATGTTGTTATGCAGGAGTAAATTTCGTATCTTCAATGTGTGTAATACAATGATTAACTAGGTATTTATATCACAATTAACCTAGCTTTACAAGGAAACATAATTCTAATAAGACTCGGCCCACTTGTCCTTCTTGAGTCCGGATTGTAGCCTGCTCGTTGAGGAGGGTCCTATCCTACTGGGTCGATAGATGCTCCCGAATGGGTTTGTCTGGTCGAACCGATTCCATAACCCTTAGTCGATCCGGACATTATAAGGGGTGCGAAATAGCCCCTATCAGTACTCCCTCACTTCTTCGAGCGTATATGTAGTAGAAGCTCGTAGAAGTAGAAAGTCAATTTTGACTGTATTTTCTATGAATTGTGCCTCGTTAAAAACCATACTTAAGAAAAAACCCGGTGGGAAAAAATCTTAAGTAAGGAAAAGAGTACTACGCCTCATAGATAGTCGTTTTCTTGTTCCAATTATGAACCGCTACGTGTCCCTTTGGGGAAGCGTTTCACTTTTTTCCATTTGGCGGGAATGCGATCAGCCGTGAGAAGTTCGAAACGTCTTTTCACTTTTCCCTATAAATAGGTGACTGTTAAATTAGTCATTTTTACTTTATGCTTCCTTTAATCTCGCAGTCATTTTCTTGATCGGTCGTTTGTCTTTTCAAAACTCCTTCTATCGATTCATATCTTCCGAGAATCCCAAGAATGGCTTCTATGAGAAAATCTTCCTCGTCTTTAAATGAGAGAGTCGCTCCTACTATCGAGGAGGTGCTACATTCTAATCCTTCGAGCGAGCAGGTTGGGGTGTCTGAATTCATTGTTCCTATTGAGGATACCTTTAAGGTGCAAATTCTATCTGATTCAGACGTCGCTGCCAGAGCTAAAAAAGGCAAAGGTACAGCTCCTCAAATTTCTGAACCGATTGAGGATCTTGCTTGCGCTTATACTGCGGATACTTTCTCTGAGGTCGTGAGCAATTATGCCAAATATTTCCGGAAGGTTCCGAGATAGTTCTCCCTTCCCTACTGATAGGGTTACATCACCGCCGGAGGGATGTCGAGCCTTTTACGCAGCCCATTTTAATAGCGGTATGCGTCTTCCGTTGTCTGCCCTCTTTCTTGATATTTTGAAAATATTCAGTGTCTCCTTGACTCAATTAGTCCCAAATTCCGTGGCCTTCATGGTTTGTTTTTCTGTTTTGATGATAGCGAAAGGATTCAAACCCTCCTTTCGTAATTTTACGCAATTATTCATTTCAACATTTCCAGTTCCTCCAATCGCGGATATTTCTTCGCTAGTCAGAAACCTAGTCGCGCAATCTTTGACTCCCCAGTTTCTAGCAACCCTTCCTGGAAATCTCATTTTTTCTTTGTTCGTCCACCATCTGATCTTCGTTTGGAGGATGGCTCGTCTACGCCCTTATCGTGGGATCATGACTTCAAATGGGTTTATGGAGGTCGCCTGCCGAATGGTGAACTTATTTCTGACGACCCTCAGTTCATTGGTGAAATACAAGCTATGCGTGCCAAAAGATTTCAGAGTGCTCTTCTTATTGGAGAAGTTTTCCTTCGCAAAGCGGGATTGAGTGCTCATGTTTTTCCAATCCCTTCGTCATCAGATTCGCTTGGTAAGTGTTTATTTCAGCATAGTGTTGTGATGATCCCTTTTTTGCAGAAAATCTTATTTTGGTCGTGCTTCTTTTTCAGCTCATATGGTAGAAAATTCCCGACATTCTTCAAAAGGAAAAATGGTGTTGTCTAAATCCACCAAAACCAGAGAGAATGTTCCTATCGAACAGAGAGCGTCTCGGAAGAGAAAACTGGAGTTGAGTCATGACACTGAGGAGAATAGAGAGGAATCTCCAGATTCTTCTCAAGAATCCCCTGTTCGTCAGGGGACAGGATCTGGTTATCCCCCCCACCAGCTTAGGACATCTTTGGGTATACGTGGATGTCACAACTGGTCGATGCCTCATCCCAATGACAACCCGGTGGAGAGAAAGAAGAGTCATTATGGTCGTTCTGGTAACGATCTTTCTTTACTCGGCGATAATCATCCAAAACCTACTTTGGTCGAGATGATCGAGGAACATTTAGAGGGAAAAAGAGCCGCTGGCTATCCTGAGAATGATTCTTTAGTTCACGATGAGAGCGAAAATGCAGTGGATAAGGCCACTCGTGTTCTTTTGTCCGGCGTTTTTACTCGCGACATGAATAAGCTTCTTCGGAAGGATCCCTTGGAGAAATTTCAGCGAGCTTCTCTTTATGCTGAAAAGGTGATCTCTTTTTGATTGTGCTTATAAGGTAATTTTCTTTGAGGATCACTTTAGTTTGTTAATTCATTTCTTTTTACCCCTTTTTTTCTTTCAGACTAAGAATTGTTTGGCATCATATGCCTATGAAACTGCTCTCTGGAAACAACAATGTGAGTTTCTGGATGAGAAATATAAAACTTTACTTCATAAGTCTTCTGATTCGGAGGTTGGTCCCTCAATGACTTATTTCCTTCTTGTCGTAGAGACTCGAGCTACGGGGATTGAAGACCAGGAGATTATAGACAGGGTTCTGGAGACTTCCCGCGCTCAAGAACAAGTCAATCAATTGGCTAAAAATTTAGAAGAGTTCCAACTTCAGAGTACTGCTCGAATTAGTGAGTTGGAATCTCAAGTATCAAGTCTTCAGGCTTCATTAGAGGAGTATGAGAGGGACATTCCCCTTAGTGGACTCAGGGATCGTTATGGTCGGAATCCTGATGAAAAAGTAATTCGTGAATTCCTCAGCTCTCCTGTTCATACAACGTTGGTATATCAGATGGTCGGTCCGCTCCTAGAAAGTACGTTCAAGAAGGCAATTCATCAGTTGGTCACTTTTGAAATGATTGATGATCGTCGAAAGGAATATTTTAAAGAGGAGCACATTCGGTTGAACCGTTATGGCGAAGTATATTCTCCTTCCGAGCTTCCGGATGTCGTTTATCAAAATTTTCCTTTGGCTCATCTCGTTAAAGAGTTCGGAAAACCATTGCCGATTCCTCCTTCAGATATTAACGACGAGGTCGATAACAATTTTATCGAGCCAGAAGAAGAAAAAGAAGATATTGACACAGCAGAAGAAGGAGACATCGGTAGCGAACAGAAAATTCCGGATAGCGACCAAGCTGTATGATATATTGATCTTGTGAAATAACCTTTGTAACTGTTTATCGTAAGTCTAATTGTAAAATTACTTTTTTATCCCTTTGTAAGATAAACGTTGTGTATTCTGACAGTCACGTCATTTCGTGTTCTCTGTAATAATTCAGACAAGTCATTAACTTTGCCGTAATCATTATGCGTATGTCGTTTCAAATTCTAGTGTTTATTCCAAGGCTAGTTTCTGTATTTCGCGCCCTTTCTTTGGGTCTATCGCGTCTTTTCGTATAGTATAAATATAAAAGGTAAAAACCTGACTCGCTATTTACCGCTTTACTCATTTCTTTAACAGAATACTCTTTCTTCCGCAGGTCGATAAGCTTTCTCGATATTTTAATTTTACTTTTTGAATTCCGATCATGAGTAATCCTTTTGGTAACATATCGAAGCGTCCTTCCCTGAGAACGCTAAAAATATCAGACTGAAAAGTCTCGAACAGAGGGGCCCTCGATGGAACCTCCTCGTTCGTCCTCCATTAGTAGGTCGGCGACCGATACTCCTGTCAGCCCTTCTGAACCTTTTTCCGTAGTTAGTTCATCTTTTGTACAACCAAACTTTTCTTCTTCTAGTGAAGTAGGAAGTAGGCCCTCCCCTGGTCGGGTGGCTTTTGGTGATACGTCCAACGAGGAGCAGACTTTTAATATACCTATTTCTTCAGGTGTTTCTTCTTTTGAGCATGGTTTTCATGGAGGGGTTCCTAATAACTCCGTTCCTTCCACTATTTCTACCGCCCAGCTTGTCGGTGGGCACCAAAGGGGAGATGCCGCGGGGGCCGTTGGTGGAGATTCTTTTTGGACCCGTCCATAACACAATCTGTCTCCCAAGATTTTCTGATTTTTTGTTTAATGATACAACAGTTGTTACTACTTCCTTCGAATCCGACGGGCCTTCTGGAGGTCGAATTGGGTCAAGGTCTGGTCGTCAGACCGTTATTTCTGCTTCGGGTAAAGAGACCTCGGTTAGTCCCAACGAGAGGGAATCCCCCCGTCTGTTAGACGACCGTTGCATCCTCGAGCAAGTTAAGGATATTATGCAGTCGGTGACTCCACGTCCTAACGGTGTTCCTTCTGTTAGTGAACTGCCTGGCTCTGTTGAGCCTGACGCTTTGTCCTGGGACCTTGGCCTGAGCACTATTTTGCCTGGCGAGTTGAGGAAGCTCGAGGGTACCTCCAACGTTCGCCTCGTTCAGTCGCTGGTGAAGATATGCGAGCAGGTAAACATAATTTTGATTATTTTTCCCGCTTTTATTTTGGTTGCCTTGTTATTTAAGGATCTTTTTCCTTTTCTAGGCTAAGTATTTTGCACTCCAGCTGGGTGTGCAAAATGATGATATGTGGATCAGTAAGGATGCTTATCAACGTCGTTTGGAGTCGGAGACGGCGAAGGCCGCAGGGCAGACCCTCCAACTGCAGCTTGCTAATGATGATCTGAAAAGATTACAAGAAGAGAAATCTGTTTTGGAGAAGGAGAAGAGTGATTTGGTTCAGGCTGCCCTTGCAGAGGAGTCTCGACGGCAGGCCTATGAAGAAGGTTACGATGCTGGTTACCTAAAGCGTCAGGAGGAATTGATGGCGTTTGCAGGTAACTTGACTCCTCTGAGAAGTGCTTCTGCTAGGCAGCCTGGTGATAGCAACCCTTCTCAGTGATCTGTTTTCGACCCGGTTGTTATCTGGATTTTCTCTTCTTTTTTTTTTTTTTGGTAGTGCCCAATCTTTTGTGTGGCTTTTTGGGCTTAATTTTTGTACGGGGAGAATGAATTTAATGAAAATGATAATCTTTTATGACTAGATCCATATCTTGATCAATCCTTAGTCAGTAGATATCTTTTGTTATGCACATTTTGTCGTTATGAATAAGTATAGCTTCTCGAAATAATCAGGAGAGATTAGTTTAGATATTGATCTTCTGGGAGAATATCCAGTCTTTGAAAATGTAGCTTAGTCTTGCTCGATCAGTGTTTAAGTAACTGAGTGATATAACGTCTGTTATCAAAATGTAAACAGTAGGCCACTTGTATCGATAATCGATTGAATAACTTGTTAAGGAACGCTCAGAGTTCTGGTCGATGTTCAATCAATGTCTTGTAAATTTGTCTTATTTGTCATGTATATCTTATATAAGGAGGCTATCATTCCTTCTGTTGAACTCTGCTTTTCTTACCATAGGACTAAGTTTGAAGAGAAGATATCTCTCCTGGTATCTTCCTAAAATTTAAGCTTCTCTGTACTGATTGTGAGTTCCATGTTCCTCAGACCGATCAACCAGTGTATCAATATATCATTTCTTTGATATGGGAGGAATTGGAAAATGTAGAATTGTTAGCCAGATCTGGCCTGTTCAGACCTCCTTCAGCAATTCTTTGGAATGTTAGGCAGTGACTTTTTTGTGGTCTTGAATAATGACGACTATTCTCCTGATTTCCATGTCAGATTTCTTGGATTCCAATAGAAGTCTAAACACGGTTAGGTAATAATTATTTCATGTGACATATGAGGTAGTTACGGCTTCATAGGTCGGAGTACTAAATCCTTATTCCTCTAGTGGAGCTAATATCTTCGTGTAATGTCGGGTATCTCTCGCTTTTTATCAAGCGATTAGCATATGTGAGTGTGTAAACTTTTCTAGTTTGGAGCTCTTCTAGATCTGCATTTATTGTGCATTGATCGCTTCGATCTTCTTTCTCTTTTATCATTGATTCGTTGAGTCGAGCAGAGAGGTGCCGTTCCAACTTACTCGCATTAATTATGGGAAGTCAAAAGGTCGCATTTCCGTCCCTTGATCAAATCTCTATTCAGCTGTAGGATCACTTTCAGATCTATCCCTATAAATAGGGAGGTGGTTTGCATATTTCATTTGTAATTCTCAAAAAGGATGGAGATCTCAATTTCCTTAAATTTTACTTTGCCTTCTGATCCCATAATTTTCAAAAAGTCTCATTATCGTGACTTATATCATAATAACTTAAATTTCTTCTGTCTCGTACTGACGGGTCCCATGGAAGCCCTACCTTGTACTGACGGGTCCCATGAGGCCTTGAACCTTATATTTATGGGTTTGAGGTCCGTGGTTTCCTGTTTGCACATGGAGGGTTCATTTTTTCCAGGCACCGCCGCTCTTGGATGTTACCTCCGGGTTGATAGACCACCGGGGTATGCTAGTAAACATTAATGTTCACGAACGCCCCGAAGAGACGCTGCTCTAGAGTAAAAATCAACTCTAATGTAAAAGCAGTATCTCTGTTGTGGGTGAATGAGTATTGCCGGTTATCTGGCTGGTAATGCTCATTTCGTCTGGAAGAACATTTGATCTTTGGAGCCTGGCCATCGAACCAAAGAAGTCGACCATCCTGAGCAGCATGCTTCTTAGGTGGTCAGTTACAACCATCGAGGCACTAGGGAGGAGATTGGTGTTTCCGTGGACATTGTCGTGAAGATCACCAATTTATAGGATAGAATTATTTTTTCTAAACAATTGTAACTATGTGCGGATCGTATATAGATCTTTGTAATATGATCAGAGCTCTTTGTATGTATTTTATCGCTCGTTTCCTGAAGACGGATGAATAAAACTTTATTATTATTCCTTGTATACTTCTTGTTGTTGATGTCGTCTCAATCTTATTTATTATTGTCATCGAGGAGCGTTTATTGAGCGGATCAATTTATACTCAACTCTTTTCTTTTAGACTTAGGTTTTTATACCAAAAGCCTTTTTAAACGTTCAAAATTAGTCGATGAGCGTTTATTGAGCGGATCAATTTATACTCAACTCTTTTCTTTTAGACTTAGGTTTTTATACCAAAAGCCTTTTTAATCGTTGAAAATTTAATCGAGGAGCGTTTATTGAGCGGATCAATTTATACTCAACTCTTTTCTTTTAGACTTAGGTTTTTATACCAAAAGTCTTTTTGATCGTTTAAAATTAATCGAGGAGCGTTTATTGAGCGGATCAATTTATACTCAACTCTTTTTTATTTAGACTTAGGTTTTTATACCAAAAGCCTTTTTAATCGTTGAAAATTAATCTAGGAGCGTTTATTGAGCGGATCAATTTATACTCAACTCTTTTTTATTTAGACTTAGGTTTTTATACCAAAAAGCCTTTTTAATCGTTGAAAATTAATCGAGGAGCATTTATTGAGCGGATCAATTTATACTCAACTCTTTTCTTTTAGATCGATGAGTGTTTATTGATCGGATCAATTTATACTCAACTCTTTTCTTTTAGATCAAGGAGTGTTTATTGAGCGGGTCAATTTATACTCAACTCTTTTATTTTTTTGGATCGAGGAGTGTTTATTGAGCGAATCAATTTTACTCAACTCGTTTTTACTGCTGGATCGAGGAGTGTTTATTGAGCGGATCAATTTATACTCAACTCGTTTTTACTGCTGGATCGAGGAGTGTTTATTGAGCGGATCAATTTATACTCAACTCGTTGTACTTCATGACCACTATGTCGGCTTAAACAAAGTCGATTGTAGAAATCCGACGAGCGTTCATCGAATTTGATCGATTCTTACTCAACTCTTCGTTAATGCTTTACTCAAATAAATTTCTTGTTTTGTATTAAAATTCTTTGATAATAATTTCCAGGCCAAAGCCTTTCATTACAGTCAGTAGAAATAATATGAAAAATAAAACAAAGGAAATAAAGAAGGATAATTTACTAGGATTCATTTCCCATAGTATTTCCGGTGGTTGACCGCATTCCAAGTCCTTGGTAGGGGTGTTCCATCCATGTGTGAATCTTGTATGAACCTTTCTTCCCGACATCGATGACAATGTATGGTCCTTCCCAATTCTGTTGTAACTTTCCAACATGCTTGGATACCTCTACCTTTTTTAAAACCAGTTCTCCTTCTTTGAAGGTTCGGATGCGTACCTTTTGATTGTAAGCCTTTTCCATACTTGATTTGGTGGCTTGCAAACGTACGGCCGCTTTTTCTCTTAGAGCTTCTGTTAAATCAATATCATTTTCTCTTATCTTTCCGTTTTCCTGGTCGTCATACATTTCAATTCTTGGTGTTGGAATTAACATTTCAACAGGAATAACAGCTTCCGAGCCATATACTAGACTGAATGGGGTTTCCCCGGTTGAAGTTCTGACCGTGGTCCGATTAGCCCATAGTACCCCTGGGAGTTCATCTAGCCATTTTCCTTTGGCTGCCCCTAATCTTTTCTCCAAGGATTTTATTATTTCTCGGTTTGCTACCTCAGTCTGTCCGTTCGCTCTAGGATGCCCGACCGAAGTGAAATTTTGCTGAATTCCTAGTTTTGAACACCATTCTATTACCTGTTTTCCCGCAAATTGGGTTCCATTATCAGAAATTAGAATTCTCGGGATGCCAAATCGACATACTATGAATTTCCACAGGAAGTTGATCACTTGGAACTGAGTTATCCGTGCAAGGGCGATGCATTCTATCCATTTGCTGAAGTATTCAACAGCGACCAGAACATATGCTTTCTTGGATCTAGCTGCTGGGAAGGGTCCCACAATGTCCATTCCCCATTGATCGAACGGCCAACATACCGGTATTGGGTGCATGTTTTCTGCTGGTTGATGACATATATTAACATGGACTTGGTAGTGATGACATTTTTGGACATACTGAATGGCATCATTGTTGACGGTAGGCCAATAATAACATGTTCGGAGGCATTTTAAAGCTAATGCCCTTGCTCCGCTGTGATTCCCTGCGTCTCCTTCATGTACCTGTCGGAGGATATCGATGGTTTGTGATTCAGAGACACATTTCAGAAGAATTCCTGATACTGATCTTCGGTAATGTTTTCCTTCTACCAATGTATATTTTGGAGCCCGATATTTTATTTTTCGAGCTTCATTTTGGTCAAGCGGCAATTTTCCTTCTCTAAGATAGTCTATCATTGGAGTCATCCAGTTTTCTTCAGCTTCTTCGATTTCCATTATTTCGACGACCAGTGTCTCATTGATATCGATTGCCGGTGCCTTGGAGATTAACCAGTTGATCACCCTTTCAGTTTTTCCGTCATGGGATCCTGTGAACCTAGACAGTTGATCGGCCCATTTATTTTCCGAGCGTGGAATGTTCTGTATACCGAAACTTTCGAATTTTTCAGCCAATTTTTTCACTTTGGCAAGGTATTTGACCATATTAAATTCCTTAGCCTCATATAGACCTTCTATTTGTTTTTGCACTAACTCTGAATCGGTTAATACTTTAAGGCTTTTAATGTCGGCCTTGATCGCCATTTCCATTCCTGCGATCAGTGCTTCATATTCTGCTTCATTGTTTGTTACGACGAAGTCCAATGTTATCGCATAATTTATATCCTCTTTATTTGGTCCGGTGAAGTTGATTCCAGCGCCTCCTCCTTCTCGGCACGAAGCACCATCAACATGCATTAACCAGGTTTGATTTTCTATGATCAAGATATCGTCGTTAAGGCTGTTCGATAGTTCGGTTGCCTGTGTCGGAGTTTCTAGTAGGAAATCTGCTAATACTTGGGCCTTAATTGCAATTCTCGGTTTGTACTCGATTTCGAATTGACCGAGTTCGATCGCCCATTTGATCAGTCTTCCGGAGGCTTCTGGCTTTGCTAAGACCTGCCTTTGCGGTTGGTTTGTTAAAACCACGATTTTGTAGGTCAAAAAGTAAGGTCGGAGTTTTCGTGCTGCCACTACTAAGGCCAAAGCGAATCTTTCAATTTCCAAGTAGTTCTTCTCTGCCCCTTGTAATAATTTGCTTAAGTAATAGATAGGCTTATGTTCTAAACCTTCTATTTTGTCCAGAACTGAACTAACGGCCGCATCGGAGATCGAGATGTAGATATATAATGGTTCCCCTTCGGTCGGTTTGGCCAACAACGGGGATGTTGTCAGATATTCTTTTAGCTGGTCGAAAGCCTAATCGCATTCTTCGGTCCAAACAAAGTTCTTTGCCTTTCGAAGGGTTTGGAAGAAAGGCAAACTTCTGTCAGCCGATTTGGATATGAATCTGTTCAACGCTACGATTTTGTTGGGATTCGGTAAGATAAACAGCCCTAGGCACAGCGGAATATAAAACTTTTAGGGCCTCTTAAGGAATCTTGCCAGGATATTCTCTAGTTGTATATATATGAATATAAATAAACGACAGTATAAGTTTTCTCATTTATACCTGTCTCCTTGCAAATCCTCGGCTAGCAAGACGAGCTCTGAATTCTGCCCCGGTAAGATCGACCCACACCTTTTGAGTAGCGCCCCACGTGTTGCGCCTCTACGAGTTGATACACCACAATATCACGAAAATTAATATATCCTAATCAACTGGAACATAGGGTATATTAATATCTAGGTTTTAGAACAACTTTGGAACGAAAAATTGAAGACGAAAATTCTTCCAAAGTGGAAGTATGTTCGGCCGATCCAGAGAGGGAGAGGGAGAGAATTTTTGCTCTTCTTAATTTTCTTGTGGAGTTATTCATGAGATATGAGACCTAGTCTCTTATTTATAGATATCTCTCATAACCTAATCCTTCTAGGATTAGGATACTAATTCTCCTACATGGGCCATGGCCCTATTTAATTAGAAGACCAAGTCTTCTAATTAATTCATGGCCCATATTAATTAATCTTTCAGGGCTTTATTTAACCTCCCAACTAAATAGCCCAATTAATTAAATCATCTCCCAATTAATTAATTAAACTCTAAGTCTAATTAATTAATTATTCCATTAATTAATTAAATCCTAATTAATCAATTTACTTATAAATTAATTTCCAATTTAATTTATAATCTTGATCCAATTCCAATTGGATCCAATTTCGTTCCACATGGGTCGACCCAGTCGACCCACCCATTTAATCGACCCAGTCGATTTTGACTCAGTCGACCCAGTCGACTCGGTCGTTCTTATTTCCTCGCTTTCGCTACTTGTGTATTGTGTATGCCCCCGTAGGTTCACCACATAATTGGCCGTGGGTTATAATTAAATATTATTTAATTATTCGAGTAAGACTTACTCTAAATCAATCGAACACTCTGTCGATTGACCATTCCAAAATTAGCACCCCTGCTAATTTGGGAATTCTCCCACACTCCACGGTCGATGTCCAGTCACAAGCCCATGGAGCCCAATCACTGGTGAATTAATTCAGTGAACCTTTTATCATTTACAATTTCCATATACGACATAATCTCTCCATTGATCAATCTCCCAGTCGAGACTTAAGGGCATGGTCTTTCATCGGATTCCCTTTTAGTTTGTCTTGACCTTATGCACTCTGATCTCGAAATAAATTCTCTTTGACTTAATCTTTATGAGCTACTTACATAAAGTCGTCAGATACCTTGGCCAAGGATTTACCAGAATTAATTTCTCACAGAAATCCATAGGAGAATTTCCCAACCTATCAAGTCGGGTCAATGGATCCTTTGTTGATGATATGAATCTGCATACGAGTTCCTCTATACCCAACATGAGTCCACAGAGACTTTCTGGCGATCCCCAGTCAGTCGGAACTTATATCAAAGTATAGACGTTCTCGCACCAGATAAACCCTATCACCTCAAGTAGTTAGGGATCGTTCCTCGGATACTATTATAAATATGGAATAACTTCAACCCCGATATGCGACTACCGCTTCCATGGTGAGTTATTTCCTAATTGGGGTATTCAGTGCGCTTGCCATCCCAGCAAGCCACCCACTTATGTGTATCGACTATCCCAGTCACGCTCGTGGACCCCAGCGTCCTCCAGTTCATCGGAGTATACACAACAGTGAGAGTCTATCCGAATCCAACGATGTCCTATCTCGATTGGATTCTACGACTCTTGAATATGTTCTAGATCACGGCCTTGGAGATCAGTCCACGGGTTGTCCCATAGCCCTGTGATCTAAGGACTTCTATCCTTATGCGTAGATAATTATTACATAAGATAAAGATGACCATTTAATAAAGTGCATTTATTAATCGAAATTGAATAGTTCCTCATTTATTACAATAAATACTAGCCATACAGCTGGCTTGCAGGACACTATTTCTATCAATCTCCCACTCGTCCTAAAGCCAGTCTTTTATGTTCTTGAGTCCCATCTTATGCAGATGTTTCTCAAATGCCTTTTGAGGCAGAGGCTTCGTTAGCTGGTCCGCCGTATTATCTTCTGAGTCGACACGTTCCATCTTAATGTCTCCTCTACCAATGATATCTCTTATCACATGGTATCGTCTTTGTACGTGCTTGGATTTCTGATGAGATCTCGGCTCCTTTGCTTGCGCTATTGCCCCATTGTTATCACAGAAGATAGTAATGGGCTCAGCGATGCTAGGTATCACATCCAATTCCTGGATGAAGTTCCTCATCCAAACACCTTCCTTTGCTGCATCAGTCGCAGCAATGTATTCTGCTTCGGTGGTTGAATCCGCGGTTGTTTCCTGCTTGGAGCTCTTCCAGCTAACCGCACCACCATTGAGGCAGAATACGTATCCTGATGTCGACTTGAAGTCGTCTACATCACATTGGAAGCTCGAGTCTGTATAGCCTTCCAATTTCAATTCTCCTCCACCGTATACCAAGAACAATTCCTTAGTCCTTCTCAGGTACTTCAGAATTGCCTTTACGGCTATCCAGTGCTGCTCACCTGGATCAGACTGGTAGCGACTTGTAACGCTTAAAGCGTACGCTACGTCTGGTCTCGTACATAGCATACCATACATTATGCTTCCTATCGCGGATGCATATGGTACTCGAGACATATTGCTTCTCTCTTCTGGCGTCTTTGGGGCCATAGACTTAGAGAGTGCAATCCCATGTCTCATTGGAAGCAATCCTCTCTTGGATTCTTCCATGCTAAATCTTTTCAAGATTTTATCTATGTACTGGGATTGGGAGAGGCCCAGCAGTCCTTTTGATCTATCTCGGTAGATCCTTATACCTAGTACAAAGGATGCTTCTCCCATATCCTTCATCGAGAATTGTGTAGATAACCATGCTTTAGTTTCGGACAACGCTTTCACATTGTTTCCAATGAGAAGAATGTCGTCAACCTAAAGCACCAAAAATTCAACTGTACTCCCACTGATCTTCTTGTACACGCAAGGTTCGAACATGTTCTTGATGAATCCAAAAGTTTGGATTGTCTCATCAAAACGAATGTTCCAACTTCGGGAAGTTTGCTTTAGTCCATAAATGGACCTCTGGAGTTTGCACACCTTGTGTTCATCTCCTTTGGATGCATATCCTTTTGGTTGCTCCATGTAGATCTCCTTATCAATGTCTCCATTGAGAAAGGCAATCTTCACATCCATCTGCCATATCTCGTAGTTATACCACGCAGCTATGGCCATCAAGATCCGAATGGATTTGGGCATCGCGACGGGCGACAAGGTCTCCTTAAAGTCAATTCCAGGTCTTTGAGTATATCCTTTAGCCACTAATCGCGCCTTATAGGTTATTACCTCTCCGTTCACTCCAAGCTTTCGCTTATAGATCCACTTGCAACCCACGGGAGCCACTCCCACTGGTGGATCTACCAAGGCCCAGACCTTGTTTGAGTGCATGGAGTCCAATTCGGATTCCATGGCTTCGCGCCACTTTCCCGAGTCTATGTCTAGCATAGCCTCTTCGTAAGTCCTTGGGTCGGTTAGAGACTGTACAGTCTCATGCAGCAGACCGTAGTACCTCTCGGGTTCTCTACGTTGTCTTTCTGACCTACGAAGAATCGGTGTACCTTCTGGTGCACTTTCATGCTCATGTTCTCCCACTGCATGTGGCGACGGGTCAGCTTGATCGACCTGTTCGGCCTTTTCAGCTTCAGTGACCTCATCCAGTTCTACGTTATTTTCCTTCTTGTCCACCAAGAAATCCTTCTCCAAGAAGTGAGCGTTCCTCGAGACAAACGTAGTTTGTCTTGTAGGATCGTAGAACTCGTATCCTATTGAGTTTTCCGGATACCCCACTAGTTTGTCTTCCTGCAATTTTGGCTAGGGCTCGATTGTCAATACAACAAAGTGCGGAATTTTAAAATTTTTCGAGTTCCCTATTAGTCCCATGAATTCTCTCTCCATAGTTATTATACGAATAGGTTGAATCAAACAATAACATAATTATCAAAAGGGAGTTTTCGCAATTTACCTCACCACAGCTTGGTGGTGGTTACCTCCGGGCTTCTTTGTTCGATTCACAATGGAGTGATCCAAGTGTCTCACCTCCAGAATGTATCCACACCAATTGGATTGTAGCAACGTCTCCAAGTCACAGGCTAAGAACTAGATCTTGAAGATTGTCAAGAAAGGAATGAGCAGATCTATATCAGGATATCGATTTGGATCTGGATTAGGAGAATTGCAGGAAGACAACCACAACCACAGGACTTATGCGGCTAGGTTGGATCGACCAAGGGCGGCGCGGCTAGGATTCGGATCCACCTAGGCCGGCGGCTAGGGTTTGGATCCAACTAGGGCGGCGGCTAGGGTTTGGCCGAGAACTAGGGGCTAGGGGCGGTTTTGGAGTTGGCAATTTCTTTTCTTCTTGTGTTGTGTAAAACTATTTTCTCTACTCTTGGAAGATGTATGAAGAGTTGTATTTATAGGAGAAGAGTTCTTCTCTTATAAGATATCTCTTCAAGATATGGCAAATCTTTTCCTTATCATAATAGGAAACAAGATTTGACCAAATCTCTTGTTTGTAGCTTGATGACCAAGTAACAAACTCTTCCCTTCTTTTCCTCTCCAAAAAATCGCCCCTTTCCTTTAATCAGCCAATCCGAAAATTGCTAATTATTTATTCTTCCTTCTTTACCAATTAACAACTTTAATTATTTATAATCAATTAGATAATCTTAATTAATTAATTAAACATTAATCAATTAAATATCCAATTAATATTCTCCCATTGAATTAATACCTTAATTCAATATCTTTGATTTAACAACTTTAAATCACTTATTTCCCTTTATGACTGTCACTGTCCAATTGTATTGTGTGTGACCCTCTGGGTTCACCATCAACTGGCAGCAGGCCCACGACTTTCGTGATTTAATTAATGAGCAATTAAATGCTCCGATCAATTAAACAACTTTTAATTGACCACTCCTATAATTAATTTCCTTATTAATTTAGGAGTACCCACACTTCATGGTCGATGTCTAGCCACAAGCCCATGAAGCCCAATCAAAGGTGAATTGATTATTGTGAACCTCACCCCTTATAATTGCCATGTACATACGGTCCTTCCATGATGATTTCCCGATCGAGACCTAGGGTGTGTGAATTGATCGGCACCTCTAATTATCTCGATAACTATACTTTCTAATTTCCGACAATGATTCCAGTGTGACTGCCAAATTTGGAAACCCCTTCCAAATGCATCACCGACTATGGCCATAGATTTCTCGAAATCAATTATCTAAGAAACGTATAGGAAATTCTCTCATCTTATCAGGATGAGTCGATGGATCCTTTCTTAGTACTAACCACTCGCGTACAGTCGTCTACGCACCCAACTTAGGCACTTTGTGGCCAGGCTAATTAATATTGGCTTGCTGGGCACTATTCCATCAGTAAGAAATCACAAAGAAGTCCTACTCTCAGAAGCTAGATCACTCACTAAGAAGGATCTACACTCCTCACAACACTCTCTTGTACAAGTTCACTCAGAAAATGTGTATTCTTTTACTTGAACTTCAACTTCTATCAACAAATGACTTCGGCAGACGAGTGAGCTGTTCTTGAGCTTTTGAGACATAGAGAAATTCTGCTTCGCGAAATGAATCTCAGATGTTGTGCTTGTCTCTAACTCTTGAATCCAGCTCTATTTATACTTGTTTTTTAAATTTTTTCATTGAAGAGTGAGACAAATTTCAAAACTACAAGTAATGGTCCCCCTTTTCTGAAAACGGCTCTTTGCAATTGTAGCATTGTACACTCTGTTGTACTATTCTGTCAGTTGCATTAAATGCACCCTGATGATCCGAGAAAAACTTCAATCATTTGCCATTAATATCCTTCTCTTGCAGCAAATATTCTCCAAGTGCATTTATTACCTTTGGGCAGACTTCTTGATCCCTTCTACTCTGCTAATCGAAATGACCCGTCTGATAGATACTGTTGATCTCAAGTTGAACTAATCTGATTGGAGTCAGCTGAAAAACTACCAGTCTGATTTCGAACTTCACAAAAACATATCAGTCGTCTTCTGGACCTTGAACTTTTGACCCTTCTGATTTTTCTTCTTACTTGGTCAAAATTCTTCTAAGGATTTGCCAAGCTTTCCTTACTTATCTGATTCTGATGTTTTGGAAATCATCAAAACCTCCTTTAACTTCTTGCACTCTATCTTCATCTTCATCCAACACAAAGGCTCCCTATGAACGATTGCACATGATGTTGCATCATATGAAATTTTGAAAGAGCAATATAATCACCAAAGTCTTGGGATTCTCACAAATGCTCACTATAAATATATGCACCTGAAGTTATAGTCTTAAACTGATCTTATCTTGTATATTTATGTATAGGATAATGGTCTTTTGACCAAAATCATGCAATTTGGACTCAATTCTTTTTTCTTAGAATTTAGATTTTTTTTATTGTCAAGGAAATAAATGATTGGCTAATTACATATCTATAATTAAGTTTGGAATCTTTTTAAAATTTAAAATGAATTCTCTCTACAAGAAAATGTCTTAAAACATGCCCAAAATAGCTATAAATATAAATGTAAAACCGTCAAAATTCATTTAGCTACTCAATATCTTAATTAATTAATTGACCAACTAAAATCATGGTGATGGGGGCTATTTCGTACCCCTTATGATATTCGGAGCGACAAGTTAATATACGATCGGACTGATCAGCAGGCTAATCAGATGACGAGCTACCCGGTCCAATCCAAATTATCAAATCCTTGGCGACCAAGAATGAAGTCCGAGATCCATAAGGATTACTATACCTAGTCCTATTAGGATTAGGTTTCCTTGAATAGCTATGGTTAATATCATATAAATACCCAGTTAAACATTGTAATGAGAAGACACACACATAATCAGAGCTAACGCCTCCATACTGAGGCAGCCTGGTATTGAAATTAATTGAAAAGCTTTTGCTATACTATATTCATATTGATTGTCTTGTTTACTGATTGTTCTTTCTTGAGATCGATCAATCTGGAATAAAGTAACTAAGCCCTATAATCATCATCTAATTAAACTTCAACAACAACCTCATTGATTTAACCCAACCCCTACGAAAAATGGTTAAATCAGTTGGCACCCACCGTGGGGCTAGGTTAATTATTCGATTGACATATGGCTCGCCCAAGAAAGAGCGCCCGTAACGGAGCAAGGAGTAACACGACGAACCCTCGTATAACATCTAAGGATCAACAGGACGATACCAATAATAACGTCCCAATAACTAATGACAATCACCAAGAGAACGAGCAACTGCCGAATCAGGAGGAACCACAAAGGATAAATATCCAAAACCCCCAAGGACAACAAGGGATCCCCGCCAATGTGATACAAGAAGACCACATTGCTCCAACGATCCCGGTTCCTCCATCAGACACTTGGGAGAAGCTGCGACAGATCGCTATGCTATTCAATTCACTCTGCTCAGGGGAACTACTAGTACCCGAGCAGGTTCCTAGAAACCCTAGAGTGACGAGGGAAAATCCTATCCAAAGAACGCCAAGGCAGGTCGATCAGATCTCACAACAAGCGGAGAGCCCCGCGAGCGAGCAGCGATTGTTGCACAGTCCGCAGAAGAGCAATACAAAGCTAACCGATGAGCAAATCCGGAGAAAAATAGATCGGGCAAGACAACAACCCGTCCGCCCCGGATCAAAGGAACATACCATAATCCCTATCAAAGAGGACGTAGTCGAGGCAATTCCTAACCGACCAAGAACCATGCGCCTCTCGGAAAGAGAAATTGAGAAGATAGTACAGGAGCGTCTGGAACAACGTCTACGAACTGTTCAAAATCCATGGGCCAGAAACACGAAGCTCCAAGAGAGCCTAGCAGCGTGCTCCCCCATTTGCAGGGAAATAAATGAAGCTCGATCGACGGGTCAGGTTCCAGGACGACTACCCAGATATGATGGAACCACCGACCCAGATGATTATATATTCAGTTTTACAAACATAATGAACTTATATGCTCACTCGGCAGAATATACTGCAAAATTGATGGTCACCACATTCGAAGGACTAGCTTTGGATTGGTTTGCAAAACAACCCACTAATTCCATATTCAGCTTTGGGGAGTTATGCAATAAGTTGACTCAGCAGTTCGCTAGCCAGAAGAGACAGAAACTGCCAATGAGCTATCTAGGAACCATCCATCAACAAGACGGAGAATCCCTGCGAAACTGGTTGGCAAGGTTTAAGGTGGAATTGCTTAAAATCGATTCCCCAAACATCGATTACATAATCTTCATCATTTTCGACCTCACCAAAAATATGCAGTTCGGGAATGCTCTCAGTAGAAAGCAACCAAGAACATTTGCGGATATTATGACCTTGGCATCAAAATACATGACTCGAGAGGAGATGAACTCTTTTAAAGATAAGAGTAAGAATAAGGCTCCAACCTCCGGATCAAAGCGGCAAGATAGAATTCCTGCCGCGAAACCCATGGATTATGATAGATCCTTCAGAAAAGCGAATGTCTTTCAGCGATTAGAATATAATCGGAACGACCAAGATAGGAGACCTAATATCCATCCGAGATCAAGATCAGCCGATCCGGCAAATAGGAACAGAATAAATCAAGTGGAGTACCCTAGGCTGAACGTTCCTATCGACGAAATCTTGGTAGTACTCGAGAGGAACAATTGGATCCCCGCAGCAAGAGATTCGCTCAACCAAGGCCCGGTGCTCGAAACTACGATCTATACTGCAGATATCACCGGGCACATGGGCATCGCACCGAGGATTGTTTTCACCTTAAACGAGAAATCGAAAAGTTGATCGAACAAGGAAAATTGGATGACTATCTAGAACGAAACAATCGCAAGCGGGGCAGAAGTCGGAGTCCGCGAAACAATAATCAAAGAGGAACATCGAGAAGAAGGTCCGCTAACAATGGTCCACCGCCAGAATTGAAAGATGATCACGTTAACGGCACCTTTCATACAATCTCAGGAGGACCAGACGGCGGAGATAGCCGCAACGCTCGCCGTAGGACTTCCAGGTCCATACTTGGAAATATCAAGTACCCAAAAGAAGTGTGGACACTGGAGAGCAAACCACCAAAAGACCACCTAATCAGTTTTAATGAGAGCGAGGTACCGAGAAACTTCGTTTGGGATGGGAAAGAAGACAACCCCGATTTCCCGATGGTAGTATCCATTGAGATTGCAAACTACAATGTTAAAAGAATCCTAATCGTTAACGGGAGTTCGGCAAATATCATATCCAAAGAAGTCCTAAATTAGATGAACTTGGGAGAAATAACGTTCCAAAAAGTGGTCACTCCTCTGGTAGGATTCGGAGGTTCAGAAATAGTCCCTTGTGGAACAATAACTCTAAATGTCTCACTCGGAATGAAAACACAGCGCAAGGTGAAATTGATAAAATTCTTGGTCGCAGAGACCCCATTCGCCTACAACGCGATCCTAGGACGACCCGCTCATAACCTGTTCCGAGCTGTAGTATAAACTTACCATCAGAAGATAAAATTTTCGACGGACGCGGGAATAGGAGAAATAGTAAACGATCATTGTATGGCGTGGGACTGTTATAACACCTCCTTAACACTAGGGAACAGCTCCAAACCATTCACCCCAGCTAAAAGAAAGCTTGAAGACGACGTTGATAAAGTCGAGATCGAAATCCCCTGTACGGACCGAATAGATCGAAATAGAAAGGAACCGGTCGATTTAACTATGAAATCACCGGAGCACAAAGATGTCATGCTAGTACAAGGTGATCTCACTAAAACAACCAGAATTGGAACTGAACTCAGTGAGGACGAGGAAATAATGCTAGTAAACTTCCTCAGAGAAAATATAGATATCTTCGCCTGGAGTGCGAACGACATTAAGGAGATTGATCCCAGAGTAATCACTCATTCGCTAAAAATTGATCCCATGGCGAAACCTGCAAGACAAAAAAAGAGGAATCACGGGCCAATAAAAGGCAAAATAATCAAGGCAGAAGTAGAAAGGCTACTCAAGGCTAAACAAATTCGAGAAATACACTTCTCGGAATGGCTGTGTAATGTTGTATTAGTGGCGAAAGGGGATAAAAAAGATAATAAGTGGAGAATGTGCAATGACTTCACAGACCTTAACAAGCTATGTCCCCGAGATCCATACCCTCTTCCGAGGATCGACTTGTTCGTGGACTCGACTGCTGGATTCGCAATTTTCAGCATGATGGACGCTTTCCAAGGTTTCTATCAGATATACATGGATGAGCGAGACCAAGAGAAAACCTCTTTTGTAACGGAAAAGAGAGTGTACTGCTTCATAGTCATGCCATTTGGCCTAAGGAACACTGGAGCCACTTACCAGAGATTAGTTAACCTAATGTTCAAAGAGCTAATCGGAGAAATAATGGAAGTATACGTAGATGATATGCTGGTCAAAAGCATGAATGATGCCGACCACATAAAGCATCTGGATCGATGCTTTCGAATATTAAGGATGATTTGACCGAATTTCGCAGGGTAAGATTAAATCAGTAAATATGTGTGATTGGGGATTCTCAATCAATATGAATTAAAGGGCTCTGTTACTTTATTCCGGATGGATCAATCTCAAGGAAGAACAATTAGTAGGAACAATAAGTAATCAATACAATCAATGAATATCGTAGTATAGCCGAAGCTTTTTTATTAAATAACCTTGGGTTATGTTGTTATGCAGGAGTAAATTTCGTATCTTCAATGTGTGTAATACAATGATTAACTAGGTATTTATATCACAATTAACCTGGCTTTACAAGGAAACATAATTCTAATAAGACTCGGCCCACTTGTCCTTCTTGAGTCCGGATTGTAGCCTGCTCGTTGAGGAGGGTCCTATCCTACTGGGTCGATAGATGCTCCCGAATGGGTTTGTCTGGTCGAACCGATTCCATAACCCTTAGTCGATCCGGACATTATAAGGGGTGCGAAATAGCCCCTATCAGTACTCCCTCACTTCTTCGAGCGTATATGTAGTAGAAGCTCGTAGAAGTAGAAAGTCAATTTTGACTGTATTTTCTATGAATTGTGCCTCGTTAAAAACCATACTTAAGAAAAAACCCGGTGGGAAAAAATCTTAAGTAAGGAAAAGAGTACTATGCCTCATAGATAGTCGTTTTCTTGTTCCAATTATGAACCGCTACGTGTCCCTTTGGGGAAGCGTTTCACTTTTTTCCATTTGGCGGGAATGCGATCAGCCGTGAGAAGTTCGAAACGTCTTTTCACTTTTCCCTATAAATAGGTGACTGTTAAATTAGTCATTTTTACTTTATGCTTCCTTTAATCTCGCAGTCATTTTCTTGATCGGTCGTTTGTCTTTTCAAAACTCCTTCTATCGATTCATATCTTCCGAGAATCCCAAGAATGGCTTCTATGAGAAAATCTTCCTCGTCTTTAAATGAGAGAGTCGCTCCTACTATCGAGGAGGTGCTACATTCTAATCCTTCGAGCGAGCAGGTTGGGGTGTCTGAATTCATTGTTCCTATTGAGGATACCTTTAAGGTGCAAATTCTATCTGATTCAGACGTCGCTGCCAGAGCTAAAAAAGGCAAAGGTACAGCTCCTCAAATTTCTGAACCGATTGAGGATCTTGCTTGCGCTTATACTGCGGATACTTTCTCTGAGGTCGTGAGCAATTATGCCAAATATTTCCGGAAGGTTCCGAGATAGTTCTCCCTTCCCTACTGATAGGGTTACATCACCGCCGGAGGGATGTCGAGCCTTTTACGCAGCCCATTTTAATAGCGGTATGCGTCTTCCGTTGTCTGCCCTCTTTCTTGATATTTTGAAAATATTCAGTGTCTCCTTGACTCAATTAGTCCCAAATTCCGTGGCCTTCATGGTTTGTTTTTCTGTTTTGATGATAGCGAAAGGATTCAAACCCTCCTTTCGTAATTTTACGCAATTATTCATTTCAACATTTCCAGTTCCTCCAATCGCGGATATTTCTTCGCTAGTCAGAAACCTAGTCGCGCAATCTTTGACTCCCCAGTTTCTAGCAACCCTTCCTGGAAATCTCATTTTTTCTTTGTTCGTCCACCATCTGATCTTCGTTTGGCGGATGGCTCGTCTACGCCCTTATCGTGGGATCATGACTTCAAATGGGTTTATGGAGGTCGCCTGCCGAATGGTGAACTTATTTCTGACGACCCTCAGTTCATTGGTGAAATACAAGCTATGCGTGCCAAAAGATTTCAGAGTGCTCTTCTTATTGGAGAAGTTTTCCTTCGCAAAGCGGGATTGAGTGCTCATGTTTTTCCAATCCCTTCGTCATCAGATTCGCTTGGTAAGTGTTTATTTCAGCATAGTGTTGTGATGATCCCTTTTTTGCAGAAAATCTTATTTTGGTCGTGCTTCTTTTTCAGCTCATATGGTAGAAAATTCCCGACATTCTTCAAAAGGAAAAATGGTGTTGTCTAAATCCACCAAAACCAGAGAGAATGTTCCTATCGAACAGAGAGCGTCTCGGAAGAGAAAACTGGAGTTGAGTCATGACACTGAGGAGAATAGAGAGGAATCTCCAGATTCTTCTCAAGAATCCCCTGTTCGTCAGGGGACAGGATCTGGTTATCCCCCCCACCAGCTTAGGACATCTTTGGGTATACGTGGATGTCACAACTGGTCGATGCCTCATCCCAATGACAACCCGGTGGAGAGAAAGAAGAGTCATTATGGTCGTTCTGGTAACGATCTTTCTTTACTCGGCGATAATCATCCAAAACCTACTTTGGTCGAGATGATCGAGGAACATTTAGAGGGAAAAAGAGCCGCTGGCTATCCTGAGAATGATTCTTTAGTTCACGATGAGAGCGAAAATGCAGTGGATAAGGCCACTCGTGTTCTTTTGTCCGGCGTTTTTACTCGCGACATGAATAAGCTTCTTCGGAAGGATCCCTTGGAGAAATTTCAGCGAGCTTCTCTTTATGCTGAAAAGGTGATCTCTTTTTGATTGTGCTTATAAGGTAATTTTCTTTGAGGATCACTTTAGTTTGTTAATTCATTTCTTTTTACCCCTTTTTTTCTTTCAGACTAAGAATTGTTTGGCATCATATGCCTATGAAACTGCTCTCTGGAAACAACAATGTGAGTTTCTGGATGAGAAATATAAAACTTTACTTCATAAGTCTTCTGATTCGGAGGTTGGTCCCTCAATGACTTATTTCCTTCTTGTCGTAGAGACTCGAGCTACGGGGATTGAAGACCAGGAGATTATAGACAGGGTTCTGGAGACTTCCCGCGCTCAAGAACAAGTCAATCAATTGGCTAAAAATTTAGAAGAGTTCCAACTTCAGAGTACTGCTCGAATTAGTGAGTTGGAATCTCAAGTATCAAGTCTTCAGGCTTCATTAGAGGAGTATGAGAGGGACATTCCCCTTAGTGGACTCAGGGATCGTTATGGTCGGAATCCTGATGAAAAAGTAATTCGTGAATTCCTCAGCTCTCCTGTTCATACAACGTTGGTATATCAGATGGTCGGTCCGCTCCTAGAAAGTACGTTCAAGAAGGCAATTCATCAGTTGGTCACTTTTGAAATGATTGATGATCGTCGAAAGGAATATTTTAAAGAGGAGCACATTCGGTTGAACCGTTATGGCGAAGTATATTCTCCTTCCGAGCTTCCGGATGTCGTTTATCAAAATTTTCCTTTGGCTCATCTCGTTAAAGAGTTCGGAAAACCATTGCCGATTCATCCTTCAGATATTAACGACGAGGTCGATAACAATTTTATCGAGCCAGAAGAAGAAAAAGAAGATGTTGACACAGCAGAAGAAGGAGACATCGGTAGCGAACAGAAAATTCCGGATAGCGACCAAGCTGTATGATATATTGATCTTGTGAAATAACCTTTGTAACTGTTTATCGTAAGTCTAATTGTAAAATTACTTTTTTATCCCTTTGTAAGATAAACGTTGTGTATTCTGACAGTCACGTCATTTCGTGTTCTCTGTAATAATTCAGACAAGTCATTAACTTTGCCGTAATCATTATGCGTATGTCGTTTCAAATTCTAGTGTTTATTCCAAGGCTAGTTTCTGTATTTCGCGCCCTTTCTTTGGGTCTATCGCGTCTTTTCGTATAGTATAAATATAAAAGGTAAAAACCTGACTCGCTATTTACCGCTTTACTCATTTCTTTAACAGAATACTCTTTCTTCCGCAGGTCGATAAGCTTTCTCGATATTTTAATTTTACTTTTTGAATTCCGATCATGAGTAATCCTTTTGGTAACATATCGAAGCGTCCTTCCCTGAGAACGCTAAAAATATCAGACTGAAAAGTCTCGAACAGAGGGGCCCTCGATGGAACCTCCTCGTTCGTCCTCCATTAGTAGGTCGGCGACCGATACTCCTGTCAGCCCTTCTGAACCTTTTTCCGTAGTTAGTTCATCTTTTGTACAACCAAACTTTTCTTCTTCTAGTGAAGTAGGAAGTAGGCCCTCCCCTGGTCGGGTGGCTTTTGGTGATACGTCCAACGAGGAGCAGACTTTTAATATACCTATTTCTTCAGGTGTTTATTCTTTTGAGCATGGTTTTCATGGAGGGGTTCCTAATAACTCCGTTCCTTCCACTATTTCTACCGCCCAGCTTGTCGGTGGGCACCAAAGGGGAGATGCCGCGGGGGCCGTTGGTGGAGATTCTTTTTGGACCCGTCCATAACACAATCTGTCTCCCAAGATTTTCTGATTTTTTGTTTAATGATACAACAGTTGTTACTACTTCCTTCGAATCCGACGGGCCTTCTGGAGGTCGAATTGGGTCAAGGTCTGGTCGTCAGACCGTTATTTCTGCTTCGGGTAAAGAGACCTCGGTTAGTCCCAACGAGAGGGAATCCCCCCGTCTGTTAGACGACCGTTGCATCCTCGAGCAAGTTAAGGATATTATGCAGTCGGTGACTCCACGTCCTAACGGTGTTCCTTCTGTTAGTGAACTGCCTGGCTCTGTTGAGCCTGACGCTTTGTCCTGGGACCTTGGCCTGAGCACTATTTTGCCTGGCGAGTTGAGGAAGCTCGAGGGTACCTCCAACGTTCGCCTCGTTCAGTCGCTGGTGAAGATATGCGAGCAGGTAAACATAATTTTGATTATTTTTCCCGCTTTTATTTTGGTTGCCTTGTTATTTAAGGATCTTTTTCCTTTTCTAGGCTAAGTATTTTGCACTCCAGCTGGGTGTGCAAAATGATGATATGTGGATCAGTAAGGATGCTTATCAACGTCGTTTGGAGTCGGAGACGGCGAAGGCCGCAGGGCAGACCCTCCAACTGCAGCTTGCTAATGATGATCTGAAAAGATTACAAGAAGAGAAATCTGTTTTGGAGAAGGAGAAGAGTGATTTGGTTCAGGCTGCCCTTGCAGAGGAGTCTCGACGGCAGGCCTATGAAGAAGGTTACGATGCTGGTTACCTAAAGCGTCAGGAGGAATTGATGGCGTTTGCAGGTAACTTGACTCCTCTGAGAAGTGCTTCTGCTAGGCAGCCTGGTGATAGCAACCCTTCTCAGTGATCTGTTTTCGACCCGGTTGTTATCTGGATTTTCTCTTCTTTTTTTTTTTTTTGGTAGTGCCCAATCTTTTGTGTGGCTTTTTGGGCTTAATTTTTGTACGGGGAGAATGAATTTAATGAAAATGATAATCTTTTATGACTAGATCCATATCTTGATCAATCCTTAGTCAGTAGATATCTTTTGTTATGCACATTTTGTCGTTATGAATAAGTATAGCTTCTCGAAATAATCAGGAGAGATTAGTTTAGATATTGATCTTCTGGGAGAATATCCAGTCTTTGAAAATGTAGCTTAGTCTTGCTCGATCAGTGTTTAAGTAACTGAGTGATATAACGTCTGTTATCAAAATGTAAACAGTAGGCCACTTGTATCGATAATCGATTGAATAACTTGTTAAGGAACGCTCAGAGTTCTGGTCGATGTTCAATCAATGTCTTGTAAATTTGTCTTATTTGTCATGTATATCTTATATAAGGAGGCTATCATTCCTTCTGTTGAACTCTGCTTTTCTTACCATAGGACTAAGTTTGAAGAGAAGATATCTCTCCTGGTATCTTCCTAAAATTTAAGCTTCTCTGTACTGATTGTGAGTTCCATGTTCCTCAGACCGATCAACCAGTGTATCAATATATCATTTCTTTGATATGGGAGGAATTGGAAAATGTAGAATTGTTAGCCAGATCTGGCCTGTTCAGACCTCCTTCAGCAATTCTTTGGAATGTTAGGCAGTGACTTTTTTGTGGTCTTGAATAATGACGACTATTCTCCTGATTTCCATGTCAGATTTCTTGGATTCCAATAGAAGTCTAAACACGGTTAGGTAATAATTATTTCATGTGACATATGAGGTAGTTACGGCTTCATAGGTCGGAGTACTAAATCCTTATTCCTCTAGTGGAGCTAATATCTTCGTGTAATGTCGGGTATCTCTCGCTTTTTATCAAGCGATTAGCATATGTGAGTGTGTAAACTTTTCTAGTTTGGAGCTCTTCTAGATCTGCATTTATTGTGCATTGATCGCTTCGATCTTCTTTCTCTTTTATCATTGATTCGTTGAGTCGAGCAGAGAGGTGCCGTTCCAACTTACTCGCATTAATTATGGGAAGTCAAAAGGTCGCATTTCCGTCCCTTGATCAAATCTCTATTCAGCTGTAGGATCACTTTCAGATCTATCCCTATAAATAGGGAGGTGGTTTGCATATTTCATTTGTAATTCTCAAAAAGGATGGAGATCTCAATTTCCTTAAATTTTACTTTGCCTTCTGATCCCATAATTTTCAAAAAGTCTCATTATCGTGACTTATATCATAATAACTTAAATTTCTTCTGTCTCGTACTGACGGGTCCCATGGAAGCCCTACCTTGTACTGACGGGTCCCATGAGGCCTTGAACCTTATATTTATGGGTTTGAGGTCCGTGGTTTCCTGTTTGCACATGGAGGGTTCATTTTTTCCAGGCACCGCCGCTCTTGGATGTTACCTCCGGGTTGATAGACCACCGGGGTATGCTAGTAAACATTAATGTTCACGAACGCCCCGAAGAGACGCTGCTCTAGAGTAAAAATCAACTCTAATGTAAAAGCAGTATCTCTGTTGTGGGTGAATGAGTATTGCCGGTTATCTGGCTGGTAATGCTCATTTCGTCTGGAAGAACATTTGATCTTTGGAGCCTGGCCATCGAACCAAAGAAGTCGACCATCCTGAGCAGCATGCTTCTTAGGTGGTCAGTTACAACCATCGAGGCACTAGGGAGGAGATTGGTGTTTCCGTGGACATTGTCGTGAAGATCACCAATTTATAGGATAGGATTATTTTTTCTAAACAATTGTAACTATGTGCGGATCGTATATAGATCTTTGTAATATGATCAGAGCTCTTTGTATGTATTTTATCGCTCGTTTCCTGAAGACGGATGAATAAAACTTTATTATTATTCCTTGTATACTTCTTGTTGTTGATGTCGTCTCAATCTTATTTATTATTGTCATCGAGGAGCGTTTATTGAGCGGATCAATTTATACTCAACTCTTTTCTTTTAGACTTAGGTTTTTATACCAAAAGCCTTTTTAAACGTTCAAAATTAGTCGATGAGCGTTTATTGAGCGGATCAATTTATACTCAACTCTTTTCTTTTAGACTTAGGTTTTTATACCAAAAGCCTTTTTAATCGTTGAAAATTTAATCGAGGAGCGTTTATTGAGCGGATCAATTTATACTCAACTCTTTTCTTTTAGACTTAGGTTTTTATACCAAAAGTCTTTTTGATCGTTTAAAATTAATCGAGGAGCGTTTATTGAGCGGATCAATTTATACTCAACTCTTTTTTATTTAGACTTAGGTTTTTATACCAAAAGCCTTTTTAATCGTTGAAAATTAATCTAGGAGCGTTTATTGAGCGGATCAATTTATACTCAACTCTTTTTTATTTAGACTTAGGTTTTTATACCAAAAAGCCTTTTTAATCGTTGAAAATTAATCGAGGAGCATTTATTGAGCGGATCAATTTATACTCAACTCTTTTCTTTTAGATCGATGAGTGTTTATTGATCGGATCAATTTATACTCAACTCTTTTCTTTTAGATCAAGGAGTGTTTATTGAGCGGGTCAATTTATACTCAACTCTTTTATTTTTTTGGATCGAGGAGTGTTTATTGAGCGAATCAATTTTACTCAACTCGTTTTTACTGCTGGATCGAGGAGTGTTTATTGAGCGGATCAATTTATACTCAACTCGTTTTTACTGCTGGATCGAGGAGTGTTTATTGAGCGGATCAATTTATACTCAACTCGTTGTACTTCATGACCACTATGTCGGCTTAAACAAAGTCGATTGTAGAAATCCGACGAGCGTTCATCGAATTTGATCGATTCTTACTCAACTCTTCGTTAATGCTTTACTCAAATAAATTTCTTGTTTTGTATTAAAATTCTTTGATAATAATTTCCAGGCCAAAGCCTTTCATTACAGTCAGTAGAAATAATATGAAAAATAAAACAAAGGAAATAAAGAAGGATAATTTACTAGGATTCATTTCCCATAGTATTTCCGGTGGTTGACCGCATTCCAAGTCCTTGGTAGGGGTGTTCCATCCATGTGTGCAATCTTGTATGAACCTTTCTTCCCGACATCGATGACAATGTATGGTCCTTCCCAATTCTGTTGTAACTTTCCAACATGCTTGGATACCTCTACCTTTTTTAAAACCAGTTCTCCTTCTTTGAAGGTTCGGATGCGTACCTTTTGATTGTAAGCCTTTTCCATACTTGATTTGGTGGCTTGCAAACGTACGGCCGCTTTTTCTCTTAGAGCTTCTGTTAAATCAATATCATTTTCTCTTATCTTTCCGTTTTCCTGGTCGTCATACATTTCAATTCTTGGTGTTGGAATTAACATTTCAACAGGAATAACAGCTTCCGAGCCATATACTAGACTGAATGGGGTTTCCCCGGTTGAAGTTCTGACCGTGGTCCGATTAGCCCATAGTACCCCTGGGAGTTCATCTAGCCATTTTCCTTTGGCTGCCCCTAATCTTTTCTCCAAGGATTTTATTATTTCTCGGTTTGCTACCTCAGTCTGTCCGTTCGCTCTAGGATGCCCGACCGAAGTGAAATTTTGCTGAATTCCTAGTTTTGAACACCATTCTATTACCTGTTTTCCCGCAAATTGGGTTCCATTATCAGAAATTAGAATTCTCGGGATGCCAAATCGACATACTATGAATTTCCACAGGAAGTTGATCACTTGGAACTGAGTTATCCGTGCAAGGGCGATGCATTCTATCCATTTGCTGAAGTATTCAACAGCGACCAGAACATATGCTTTCTTGGATCTAGCTGCTGGGAAGGGTCCCACAATGTCCATTCCCCATTGATCGAACGGCCAACATACCGGTATTGGGTGCATGTTTTCTGCTGGTTGATGACATATATTAACATGGACTTGGTAGTGATGACATTTTTGGACATACTGAATGGCATCATTGTTGACGGTAGGCCAATAATAACATGTTCGGAGGCATTTTAAAGCTAATGCCCTTGCTCCGCTGTGATTCCCTGCGTCTCCTTCATGTACCTGTCGGAGGATATCGATGGTTTGTGATTCAGAGACACATTTCAGAAGAATTCCTGATACTGATCTTCGGTAATGTTTTCCTTCTACCAATGTATATTTTGGAGCCCGATATTTTATTTTTCGAGCTTCATTTTGGTCAAGCGGCAATTTTCCTTCTCTAAGATAGTCTATCATTGGAGTCATCCAGTTTTCTTCAGCTTCTTCGATTTCCATTATTTCGACGACCAGTGTCTCATTGATATCGATTGCCGGTGCCTTGGAGATTAACCAGTTGATCACCCTTTCAGTTTTTCCGTCATGGGATCCTGTGAACCTAGACAGTTGATCGGCCCATTTATTTTCCGAGCGTGGAATGTTCTGTATACCGAAACTTTCGAATTTTTCAGCCAATTTTTTCACTTTGGCAAGGTATTTGACCATATTAAATTCCTTAGCCTCATATAGACCTTCTATTTGTTTTTGCACTAACTCTGAATCGGTTAATACTTTAAGGCTTTTAATGTCGGCCTTGATCGCCATTTCCATTCCTGCGATCAGTGCTTCATATTCTGCTTCATTGTTTGTTACGACGAAGTCCAATGTTATCGCATAATTTATATCCTCTTTATTTGGTCCGGTGAAGTTGATTCCAGCGCCTCCTCCTTCTCGGCACGAAGCACCATCAACATGCATTAACCAGGTTTGATTTTCTATGATCAAGATATCGTCGTTAAGGCTGTTCGATAGTTCGGTTGCCTGTGTCGGAGTTTCTAGTAGGAAATCTGCTAATACTTGGGCCTTAATTGCAATTCTCGGTTTGTACTCGATTTCGAATTGACCGAGTTCGATCGCCCATTTGATCAGTCTTCCGGAGGCTTCTGGCTTTGCTAAGACCTGCCTTTGCGGTTGGTTTGTTAAAACCACGATTTTGTAGGTCAAAAAGTAAGGTCGGAGTTTTCGTGCTGCCACTACTAAGGCCAAAGCGAATCTTTCAATTTCCAAGTAGTTCTTCTCTGCCCCTTGTAATAATTTGCTTAAGTAATAGATAGGCTTATGTTCTAAACCTTCTATTTTGTCCAGAACTGAACTAACGGCCGCATCGGAGATCGAGATGTAGATATATAATGGTTCCCCTTCGGTCGGTTTGGCCAACAACGGGGATGTTGTCAGATATTCTTTTAGCTGGTCGAAAGCCTAATCGCATTCTTCGGTCCAAACAAAGTTCTTTGCCTTTCGAAGGGTTTGGAAGAAAGGCAAACTTCTGTCAGCCGATTTGGATATGAATCTGTTCAACGCTACGATTTTGTTGGGATTCGGTAAGATAAACAGCCCTAGGCACAGCGGAATATAAAACTTTTAGGGCCTCTTAAGGAATCTTGCCAGGATATTCTCTAGTTGTATATATATGAATATAAATAAACGACAGTATAAGTTTTCTCATTTATACCTGTCTCCTTGCAAATCCTCGGCTAGCAAGACGAGCTCTGAATTCTGCCCCGGTAAGATCGACCCACACCTTTTGAGTAGCGCCCCACGTGTTGCGCCTCTACGAGTTGATACACCACAATATCACGAAAATTAATATATCCTAATCAACTGGAACATAGGGTATATTAATATCTAGGTTTTAGAACAACTTTGGAACGAAAAATTGAAGACGAAAATTCTTCCAAAGTGGAAGTAGGTTCGGCCGATCCAGAGAGGGAGAGGGAGAGAATTTTTGCTCTTCTTAATTTTCTTGTGGAGTTATTCATGAGATATGAGACCTAGTCTCTTATTTATAGATATCTCTCATAACCTAATCCTTCTAGGATTAGGATACTAATTCTCCTACATGGGCCATGGCCCTATTTAATTAGAAGACCAAGTCTTCTAATTAATTCATGGCCCATATTAATTAATCTTTCAGGGCTTTATTTAACCTCCCAACTAAATAGCCCAATTAATTAAATCATCTCCCAATTAATTAATTAAACTCTAAGTCTAATTAATTAATTATTCCATTAATTAATTAAATCCTAATTAATCAATTTACTTATAAATTAATTTCCAATTTAATTTATAATCTTGATCCAATTCCAATTGGATCCAATTTCGTTCCACATGGGTCGACCCAGTCGACCCACCCATTTAATCGACCCAGTCGATTTTGACTCAGTCGACCCAGTCGACTCGGTCGTTCTTATTTCCTCGCTTTCGCTACTTGTGTATTGTGTATGCCCCCGTAGGTTCACCACATAATTGGCCGTGGGTTATAATTAAATATTATTTAATTATTCGAGTAAGACTTACTCTAAATCAATCGAACACTCTGTCGATTGACCATTCCAAAATTAGCACCCCTGCTAATTTGGGAATTCTCCCACACTCCACGGTCGATGTCCAGTCACAAGCCCATGGAGCCCAATCACTGGTGAATTAATTCAGTGAACCTTTTATCATTTACAATTTCCATATACGACATAATCTCTCCATTGATCAATCTCCCAGTCGAGACTTAAGGGCATGGTCTTTCATCGGATTCCCTTTTAGTTTGTCTTGACCTTATGCACTCTGATCTCGAAATAAATTCTCTTTGACTTAATCTTTATGAGCTACTTACATAAAGTCGTCAGATACCTTGGCCAAGGATTTACCAGAATTAATTTCTCACAGAAATCCATAGGAGAATTTCCCAACCTATCAAGTCGGGTCAGTGGATCCTTTGTTGATGATATGAATCTGCATACGAGTTCCTCTATACCCAACATGAGTCCACAGAGACTTTCTGGCGATCCCCAGTCAGTCGGAACTTATATCAAAGTATAGACGTTCTCGCACCAGATAAACCCTATCACCTCAAGTAGTTAGGGATCGTTCCTCGGATACTATTATAAATATGGAATAACTTCAACCCCGATATGCGACTACCGCTTCCATGGTGAGTTATTTCCTAATTGGGGTATTCAGTGCGCTTGCCATCCCAGCAAGCCACCCACTTATGTGTATCGACTATCCCAGTCACGCTCGTGGACCCCAGCGTCCTCCAGTTCATCGGAGTATACACAACAGTGAGAGTCTATCCGAATCCAACGATGTCCTATCTCGATTGGATTCTACGACTCTTGAATATGTTCTAGATCACGGCCTTGGAGATCAGTCCACGGGTTGTCCCATAGCCCTGTGATCTAAGGACTTCTATCCTTATGCGTAGATAATTATTACATAAGATAAAGATGACCATTTAATAAAGTGCATTTATTAATCGAAATTGAATAGTTCCTCATTTATTACAATAAATACTAGCCATACAGCTGGCTTGCAGGACACTATTTCTATCAATCTCCCACTCGTCCTAAAGCCAGTCTTTTATGTTCTTGAGTCCCATCTTATGCAGATGTTTCTCAAATGCCTTTTGAGGCAGAGGCTTCGTTAGCTGGTCCGCCGTATTATCTTCTGAGTCGACACGTTCCATCTTAATGTCTCCTCTACCAATGATATCTCTTATCACATGGTATCGTCTTTGTACGTGCTTGGATTTCTGATGAGATCTCGGCTCCTTTGCTTGCGCTATTGCCCCATTGTTATCACAGAAGATAGTAATGGGCTCAGCGATGCTAGGTATCACATCCAATTCCTGGATGAAGTTCCTCATCCAAACACCTTCCTTTGCTGCATCAGTCGCAGCAATGTATTCTGCTTCGGTGGTTGAATCCGCGGTTGTTTCCTGCTTGGAGCTCTTCCAGCTAACCGCACCACCATTGAGGCAGAATACGTATCCTGATGTCGACTTGAAGTCGTCTACATCACATTGGAAGCTCGAGTCTGTATAGCCTTCCAATTTCAATTCTCCTCCACCGTATACCAAGAACAATTCCTTAGTCCTTCTCAGGTACTTCATAATTGCCTTTACGGCTATCCAGTGCTGCTCACCTGGATCAGACTGGTAGCGACTTGTAACGCTTAAAGCGTACGCTACGTCTGGTCTCGTACATAGCATACCATACATTATGCTTCCTATCGCGGATGCATATGGTACTCGAGACATATTGCTTCTCTCTTCTGGCGTCTTTGGGGCCATAGACTTAGAGAGTGCAATCCCATGTCTCATTGGAAGCAATCCTCTCTTGGATTCTTCCATGCTAAATCTTTTCAAGATTTTATCTATGTACTGGGATTGGGAGAGGCCCAGCAGTCCTTTTGATCTATCTCGGTAGATCCTTATACCTAGTACAAAGGATGCTTCTCCCATATCCTTCATCGAGAATTGTGTAGATAACCATGCTTTAGTTTCGGACAACGCTTTCACATTGTTTCCAATGAGAAGAATGTCGTCAACCTAAAGCACCAAAAATTCAACTGTACTCCCACTGATCTTCTTGTACACGCAAGGTTCGAACATGTTCTTGATGAATCCAAAAGTTTGGATTGTCTCATCAAAACGAATGTTCCAACTTCGGGAAGCTTGCTTTAGTCCATAAATGGACCTCTGGAGTTTGCACACCTTGTGTTCATCTCCTTTGGATGCATATCCTTTTGGTTGCTCCATGTAGATCTCCTTATCAATGTCTCCATTGAGAAAGGCAATCTTCACATCCATCTGCCATATCTCGTAGTTATACCACGCAGCTATGGCCATCAAGATCCGAATGGATTTGGGCATCGCGACGGGCGACAAGGTCTCCTCAAAGTCAATTCCAGGTCTTTGAGTATATCCTTTAGCCACTAATCGCGCCTTATAGGTTATTACCTCTCCGTTCACTCCAAGCTTTCGCTTATAGATCCACTTGCAACCCACGGGAGCCACTCCCACTGGTGGATCTACCAAGGCCCAGACCTTGTTTGAGTGCATGGAGTCCAATTCGGATTCCATGGCTTCGCGCCACTTTCCCGAGTCTATGTCTAGCATAGCCTCTTCGTAAGTCCTTGGGTCGGTTAGAGACTGTACAGTCTCATGCAGCAGACCGTAGTACCTCTCGGGTTCTCTACGTTGTCTTTCTGACCTACGAAGAATCGGTGTACCTTCTGGTGCACTTTCATGCTCATGTTCTCCCACTGCATGTGGCGACGGATCAGCTTGATCGACCTGTTCGGCCTTTTCAGCTTCAGTGACCTCATCCAGTTCTACGTTATTTTCCTTCTTGTCCACCAAGAAATCCTTCTCCAAGAAGTGAGCGTTCCTCGAGACAAACGTAGTTTGTCTTGTAGGATCGTAGAACTCGTATCCTATTGAGTTTTCCGGATACCCCACGAATTTGCACAAAGTGGATTTAGTTTCCAATTTATCTCCCACTAGCTTTTTAACGTAAGCGGGAGATCCCCATATGCGCATGAATGCGTATGAGGGTGCCTTGCCAAACCACAATTCGTATGGTGTCTTTTCTACGGATTTAGAAGGTACTATGTTTAGTATCTTCGTTGCCGTGAGGAGGGCATGTCCCCAAAATGAAAGAGGAAGGTCAGTGGCACTCATCATGGATCGAACCATGTCCATCAAGGTTCGATTCCTTCTCTCTGCTACTCCATTTAATTGGGGTGTTGCAGGAGGAGTCCACTGTGATAGTATTCCATGCTCTACAAGATAATTCAGAAATTCATTACTAAGAAATTCTCCACCTCGGTCAGAACGAAGAGCCTTTATCGTATGACCAAGTTGATTCTCTACTTCCATCTTGAATTCTTTGAATCGCTCAAAGGCTTCAGACTTGTGTTTCAACAAGAACACATATCCATAACGACTAAAGTCGTCAGTGAAAGTGATGAAGTAGTCATAGCCACCTCGGGCGCTTTTTCTTAGTGGTCCACATACGTCAGTATGTATCAAGTCCAATGTTTGCTTGGCTCGCTCAGGGTTTCCCTTAAACGGCAACTTAGCCATTTTACCCTTTAAACATGGTTCATATCTTGGCATTTCATCAATGCGATTGATTTCAATCGCGCCAGATGATGCTAACTTTTGAATCCTTGACTTAGATATATGTCCAAGTCTAGCGTGCCATAATTGGGCAGATATTTCATTATCTTGTTTCCTTTTGTTTTGTTGTACGTGCATGACTAACTTAGGCGGTTTTATTATGTAAAGTCAATAATTCAATGTACCAAATGAAAAACTAAAACAGGAGCTTTTATTAAAATCAACAATATTCATTAACATGAATAAAAGTTTTTCATTAATTACTAGGTACATAAATGAAAGTTTCCTAATGACTTTATCAAACCACCTAAATCTACCTTTGCCTACGGCCTTGGTAGCAGCTCCAGCTCCATTGCCTTATTCAAGGATCCAATCCTCAGGCTCCAGTTTCCTTAATGCTCCCATCACCTACAAGGATAAGAACTCCAGTCAGTGTCTAACACCAAAAATGCACAGATAATTATAAAATTAACTTCAACAAGGAATATACCTGTTCGAACTCTCCATAGGTTCGAATTTAATCATTTCCTTTGACCTTGTGCAGTAAGGAGCTCTGGTTTCCATTTGCTTTGGTTTTGAACGCCGCCCAGTCCTTTCGCCAACCCTCGCTTTCTTTCCAAAAGAAGCTTCGTGTTCCTCGAGCATCTGTCGCAGGACATGCACAGTAATCTCTCGCCTCTGGAGATTCAAGTCCGCGATAAATCTGTCATATGATCTTGGAAGAGATTGTAGAATAAGATCTACTCGGAAATCATTGTCCATCACGACACCCATATCATCGAGTTCAGAAAGAAGTCGAATCATCTTGTGTACGTGGATTCCGACAGGAGTTTCCCTTCTCTTTCTTGCTTGCAAGAGTTCCCTCGTGATCGCGAATCTGCGACGACCATCTCTAATCCCATAAAGGAATTTGAGAATCGAGAGAATCTCTTTCGCGGATGCCATATGCTCATGTTGCAAACGCAGATCAAGTGACATATATTCCAACATGTATTCACGAGCTAAGCCATCATCCAGTTTCCATTTGGTGATGCTTTTACGAAGCTCATCAGGAACGTCATGTGAAATAGTGATGGGTGGTGGCACAGACAAAACATAGGATATGTTTTCAGCTTCAAATAATCCATTCAAATGATGCGTCCAGAAATGCAAGTTGGGTCCAGTTAAAATATTACGTTCAAGTGATGAGATGGACAAATCTCTAAGTGCTCTAAGCTCTTTTGACATCATATCTATAAAATGACGAGAGAAGAAATAAATACGCGAAAGATTAATTTAAAATGCACAATTTACAAACATGGTTTTTATTTGTAAATTACTCCCACTATTTTAATCAAAATCTTATGCCCCCACATAAGTTTCGGAAATTTAAAATATCCTAGCAGGCTTAAGGCCCAAATGCAATCTCCTAGTACCCACGACTCGTTGGCCATACTATTTGATTCACTTGGTGGTCGAATACGTCGACGGTTAACCATCGCAGCTAACCCTTAAGTTCATTTAGCCTCGGTTTTCGATATGGACCCACGACTCGTGAGACATCCATACTTACTAGCGTTAAATCATGTACAATACTCGTGGAGAGAAATAGTTCAATCCTAGACGCCCCACGACTCGTGAGACAACGCCTAAAACCTTGCTATCCCCTCCCTTGGCACTAAACTCGTGCATCGAGGCAACAGACATATCATCCTCCTATAGCTCGACCCACGACCCGTGAGACATCGAGATATATTCGTACAATATGCCTAAGACCTAGTAATTGGATAGGCTAGGACCATAGACTCCATTCATATGCGCCCGTTATTCGATTTAATATTCTAATTGAATTTTAAGTTCAATTGGAGGTTTCTAAGTGTGCGAGGTCTCATCAGATTATGCTTATCTTGTTTACGTTTTCTATCCTAAGCATGCATCTCATACATCAAAGAATAATTTGCGAAAAGGTAAACATTCATCACCTAGCAAGATATGATTGGTCGATTACCCATCCTATGCGATCCATCACGAGCCACGTGATGAATCAATTGGTCAGTCTAGGGTGAAAAATTAAATGTCCTAACTATTACAATTTTCAAACCCATACATCATGGGCCTTCTTGTAATATCCAGCTTGATTGGGCCTCCATGTAATGAATTGGGCCTCCATGTCCTCCAAGGAAAATGGGCCTCCATGCGGATCTCCAAGTCTTCATGAGGTCTTCTTGGCTCCAAGCCTAATCTAAGCCTAGCTTATAAAAATAAATGGTCCTATTCTATTACATTTGTTTGCGCAAGCAAGGGCACCAATCAGGCCCATTTAATTACAACCCATAAAATAAATAAACTAAAAAACTACATAGGGCTTAAGGGCAAAATCGACCAATCCACATATTCACACAAGAACATGCATAAATTCACATAAGGACAATAATGTAAATTTACCGGCTTCATTAATTTTAATTCGCAAAATTTATCCAAGTTAATTAATTTTGAATTATCAATTAATCTCTAAGATTAATTAGCTCTTACTTGAGCTCTAAGTAATCTACAATTCTTATCTTGATTAAGTTGGTTAATTAAGGTAATCTAAATCTCTAAGATTCTTACCTTATCCAAAACTCTAAGTTTCCCAAAATTCCCAAATCTCCAAGATTCTCAAGATAATCCTATTTTGACTAGATTAGTTAATTAAGGTAGTGTTTAAGTCTAACAAAATAACTACCTTATCCAAAAACTCTAAGTTTCCTAATCTTCCAAAATTCTCCAAGATTTTCAGGACTTTCAAAATAGGCAGAATTAGAGTCCAACCAAAAATCAACCAGACGAGGCCAATCGAAGACTGCCACGTGGACAACATACGCGCGGACACGAAGTCCGCGCGTGGCTGTTCGCGGCAGTCGCTGCTGCGCGTGACAGCACACGGCCAGCAGCCTGTATGTTGCTGCCGTGCGCTGCTCGCGCGGCCAGCGTGCTGTTCGCACGCTGCCGTGGGCAGCAGCACGCGGTGCCCGCCCAGCCGCGGTGCGCTGCCGCGCACCGTCGCGTGCCACCGCGGTTGGATCCAATAAAAATATATTTTTTTTTTGTTTCTTCAATTACTTATGATTTAATTTAAACAAACCCAGTCAATTAAATCCCAATCCAAAAATAAAACTAACGTGATAAAATTTTCGAATCCAAAATTAAACATTAACTCCAAGTTAATTAAACATACGTCCTATAACATGCAAAGTTAAAGAACTAGCCACATAAATCAAACATATGATTTAACAAACACAGAATTTGCAAATTCATATATATACAAAGCCTAGAGTTGGCTCTGATACCACTGTTGGGATTCGGTAAGATAAACAACCCTAGGCACAGCGGAATATAAAACTTTTAGGGCCTCTTAAGGAATCTTGCCAGGATATTCTCTAGTTGTATATATATGAATATAAATAAACGACAGTATAAGTTTTCTCATTTATACATGTCTCCTTGCAAATCCTCGGCTAGCAAGACGAGCTCTGAATTCTGCCCCGGTAAGATCGACCCACACCTTTTGAGTAGCGCCCCACGTGTTGCGCTTCTACGAGTTGATACACCACAATATCACGAAAATTAATATATCCTAATCAACTGGAACATAGGGTATATTAATATCTAGGTTTTAGAACAACTTTGGAACGAAAAATTGAAGACGAAAATTCTTCCAAAATGGAAGTAGGTTCGGCCGATCCAGAGAGGGAGAGGGAGAGAATTTTTGCTCTTCTTAATTTTCTTGTGGAGTTATTCATGAGATATGAGACCTAGTCTCTTATTTATAGATATCTCTCATAACCTAATCCTTCTAGGATTAGGATACTAATTCTCCTACATGGACCATGACCCTCTTTAATTAGAAGACCAAGTCTTCTAATTAATTCATGGCCCATATTAATTAATCTTTCAGGGCTTTATTTAATCTCCCAACTAAATAGCCCAATTAATTAAATCATCTCCCATTTAATTAATTAAACTCTAAGTCTAATTAATTAATTATTCCATTAATTAATTAAATCCTAATTAATCAATTTACTTATAAATTAAATTCCAATTTAATTTATAATCTTGATCCAATTCCAATTGGATCCAATTTCGTTCCACATGGGTCGACCCAGTCGACCCACCCATTTAATCGACCCAGTCGATTTTGACTCAGTCGACCCAGTCGACTCGATCGTTCTTATTTCCTCGCTTTCGCTACTTGTGTATTGTGTATGCCCCCGTAGGTTCACCACATAATTGGCCGTGGGTTATAATTAAATATTATATAATTATTCGAGTAAGACTTACTCTAAATCAATCGAACACTCTGTCGATTGACCATTCCAAAATTAGCACCCCTGCTAATTTGGGAATTCTCCCACACTCCACGGTCGATGTCCAGTCACAAGCCCATGGAGCCCAATCACTGGTGAATTAATTCAGTGAACCTTTTATCATTTACAATTTCCATATACGACATAATCTCTCCATTGATCAATCTCCCAGTCGAGACTTAAGGGCATGGTCTTTCATCGGATTCCCTTTTAGTTTGTCTTGACCTTATGCACTCTGATCTCGAAATAAATTCTCTTTGACTTAATCTTTATGAGCTACTTACATAAAGTCGTCAGATACCTTGGCCAAGGATTTACCAGAATTAATTTCTCACAGAAATCCATAGGAGAATTTCCCAACCTATCAAGTCGGGTCAATGGATCCTTTGTTGATGATATGAATCTGCATACGAGTTCCTCTATACCCAACATGAGTCCACAGAGACTTTCTGGCGATCCCCAGTCAGTCGGAACTTATATCAAAGTATAGACGTTCTCGCACCAGATAAACCCTATCACCTCAAGTAGTTAGGGATCGTTCCTCGTATACTATTATAAATATGGAATAACTTGAACCCCGATATGCGACTACCGCTTCCATGGTGAGTTATTTCCTAATTGGGGTATTCAGTGCGCTTGCCATCCCAGCAAGCCACCCACTTATGTGTATCGACTATCCCAGTCACGCTCGTGGACCCCAGCGTCCTCCAGTTCATCGGAGTATACACAACAGTGAGAGTCTATCCGAATCCAACGATGTCCTATCTCGATTGGATTCTACGACTCTTGAATATGTTCTAGATCACGGCCTTGGAGATCAGTCCACGGGTTGTCCCATAGCCCTGTGATCTAAGGACTTCTATCCTTATGCGTAGATAATTATTACATAAGATAAAGATGACCATTTAATAAAGTGCATTTATTAATCGAAATTGAATAGTTCCTCATTTATTACAATAAATACTAGCCATACAGCTGGCTTGCAGGACACTATTTCTATCAGATTTTTCCTACGAAGCTTTGTACTTGGGAGATGGTTTTGGGAGGCTTCATTTCAATTATGGCTCGAATTTTTTCTGGGTTGGTCTCAATTCCTCGTTGATGTACCAAATAGCCCAAGAATTTCCCGATTTAACACCGAAGGTGCATTTTGCGGGATTTAGCTTCATGCTGTACTTTCTCAATATTTGGAAGCATCGATCAAGATGTCTTATGTGATCCGCATCATTCATGCTTTTGACTAGCATGTCGTCTACATAGACTTCCATTATTTCTCCAATTAATTCTTTGAACATTAGGTTTACTAACATTTGGTAAGTGGCTCCGGCGTTCCTTAACCCAAATGGCATAACTATGAAGCAATATACTCCTTACTCGGTTATGAATGCAGTTTTCTCTTGGTCTTGCTCATTCATGTATATTTGATAAAAACCTTGGAAAGCATCCATCATGCTGAAGATTGCAAAGCCAGCGGTTGAGTCGACTAATAAGTCGATCCTTGGGAGGGGATACGGATCGCGCGGGCATAATTTGTTAAGGTCGATAAAATCGTTGCACATTCTCCACTTGTTATCCTTTTTATCCCCTTTTGCTACTAGAACAACATTACATAGCCATTCCGAGAAGTGTATTTCTCGAATTTGTTTTGCTTTGAGTAGTCTTTCTACTTCTGCTTTGATGATTTTATCTTTTACTGGCCCATGATTTCTCTTCTTTTGCCTAGCAGGTTTTGCCAAAGGGTCGATTTTTAGCGAGTGGTTGATTACTCGAAGGTCAATCCCTTCAATGTCGTTCGCACTCCATGTGAAGACATCCATATTATCTCTGAGAAAGTTGATCAACATTACTTCCCCTTCCTTGCTTAATTCAGTACCTATTCTTGTTGTTTTTTATGAGTCCCCTTGTACCAGTATGACATCCTTATGTTCTGGTGGCTTTAAACCTAAATCCACCGGTTTTTTTTCCTTTTTATCTATTCGGTCAGTGCTAGGGATTTCAACCTCGTTTCTACCAACATCGTCTTCGAGCTTTCTTTTGCTCGGGGTAATTGGTTCAGGGGAGCTTTTCAAAGTTAATGATGTGTTGTAGCAATCCCATGCCATACAATGGTCATTCACTATTTCCCCGATACCTGTGTCGGTCAGAAATTTTTTCTTCTGATGGTAATTTGAGACAACGGCTCGGAACAGGTTGTGGGCAGGTCGCCCTAGGATCGCATTGTAGGAAAAATAAGTTTCTACTACTAAAAATTTTACCAGCTTCACTGTCCGATGTGGTTTCTTCCCGAGTGAGACACTTAAAGTTATTGTTCCACTGGGGACAATTTCGGATCCTCCAAATCCCACTAACGGTGTAGCTACCTTTTGGAATGTTATTTGTCCCAAGTTCATCTGGGCTAGGACCTCCCTAGAGATGATATTCGCTGAGCTTCCATTATCGATCAGGATCCTTTTGACGTTGTAGTTTGCTATTTCTAGCGACACCACCATCGAGAAATCGGGGCTATCCTCTTTTGTGTCCCAAATTAGATTTTTGGGTACTTCGCCCTCGTTAAAGCTGATCAGCTGGTTGTTTGTTGATTTACTTTCTAGAGTCCATACTTCCTTCGGGTATTTTAAGCCTCCGATTATGGATCTAGCAGTCCTTCGTCGAGCGTTACGACTATCCCCACCGGCGGGTCCTGGTTCAACTCCTGTACAGGACCATCCTCGGGTGTTTTTCGACGGGAATTCCTCCTTTGATTATTATTCCGAGGGCTCCTACTTCTTCCTCTTTTACGGTTATCCCGCTTTAAATAGTCGTCTAGTTTTCCTTGTTCGATTAGTTTTTCAATTTCTCTCATAAGGTGAAAACAATCTTCAGTGCGGTGCCCATGTGCCCTGTGATATTTGCAGTACATCTCATAGTTGCGGGCACCAGGTCTGGGCTGAGCGATTTTCTTCGCTTCCGGGATCCAATTATTCCTTTCTAGTACGGGCAGGATTTCTTCTATCGGAACAGTTAGCCTTGGGTGTTCTACTTGATTAACCCTGCTCCTGATTGCCGGTTCTGCGGTTCTAGGTCTTTGATAGATGTTCAGTCGTCTGTCCTGATCGTTTTTATTGTATTCTAATCGCTGAAACGTTGCCTTTTCTAAACGTCCGTTCATGGTCCATGGATCTTTGGGCAGGAATTCTATCTTGCCGTTTGGAGCCTGAGGCCGCAACTTTATTTTTGTTCTTATCTTTAATGGAATTCATCTCTTCTTGGGTCATATATTTAGACGCCAAGCTCATGATGTCGGCGAACGTTCTTGGTTGTTTTCGGCTGAGGGCATTTCCAAACTGCCTATTCTTCGTGAGGTCGAAGAGAATAGAGATTATGTAATCGATATTTGGGGAATCGATTTTGAGCAATTCTACATTAAATCTTGCCAACCAGTTTCTTAGGGATTCTCCCTCTTGTTGATAGATAGTTGCCAAGTAGCTCATTGGAAGTTTTTGCCTCTTATGACTGGCAAACTGCTGGGTCAATTTGTTGCATAATTCCCAAAAACTGAATAAGGAGTTGGCCGGTTGCTTGGCGAACCAGTCCAAAGCGCGTCCTTCCAACGTGGTCACCATTAATTTAGCGGTGAATTCCGCCGAGTGAGCATATAAGTTCACTATGTTCGTGAAGCTAAAAATATAGTCATCTGGATTAGTGGTTCCATCGTATCTGGGTAGTCTACCCGGAACCTGTCCGGTCGACTGCGCCTCTTTTATTTCTCTGCAGAAGGGAGAGCACTCTGCTAGGCTCTCCTGGAGTTCTGTGGTTCTGGTCCATGGGTTTTGAACGGATCGTAAGCGTTGCTTGAGTCGTTCCTGTACCATCTTTTCGATTTCTCTTTCCGAGAATCGCATTGTTCATGGTCGATCTGGGATCGCCTCGCCTACGTCATCCTCGATGGGGATTATGGTATGTTCCTTTGATTCGTTGCGTTGTGGTTTCCTTCGATCCACTTTTCTTCGGAGGTTGTCATCGGAGGGTTTTGAATTGCCCTGCCGCGGACTGTGTAGCGAGCGCCGCTCGCTTGCCGGGCTGTCAGCTTGTTGAGAGATTTGATCGTTTTGCCTCGGCATTCTTTGAGTGGGATTTACCCTAGTAGTTCTAATGTTTCGTGGAACCTGTTCGAGTACGAGTAATTCCTCTGGGGAGAGTGATTTAAAGAGCATAGCAATCTATCGTAGCTTCTCCTGAGCGTCTGACAGGGGAACCGGGATCGTTGGAGTAGCATGTTCTTCCGGTATTGCGCCAGTAGGGATCCCTTGTGGTTCCACCTCATTCTGATGATGCTCGTTCTGTTGCTGGCTGTCGTTGGATATAGGGGCGTTATTATCGGTATTGCCCTGTGGATCCTCAGACGTATTATGCTGATTGGTTGTGTTACTTCTTGCTCCGTTACGAGCGCTCTTCCTTGGGCGAGCCATATGTCGATCGAATAATTAACCTAGCCCCTCGGTGGGCGCCAACTGATTTGACCGAATTTCGCAGGGTAAGATTAAATCAGTAAATATGTGTGATTGGGGATTCTCAATCAATATGAATTAAAGGGCTCTGTTACTTTATTCCGGATGGATCAATCTCAAGGAAGAACAATTAGTAGGAACAATAAGTAATCAATACAATCAATGAATATCGTAGTATAGCCGAAGCTTTTTTATTAAATAACCTTGTGTTATGTTGTTATGCAGGCGTAAATTCCGTATCTTCAATGTGTGTAATACAATGATTAACTACGTATTTATATCACAATTAACCTAGCTTTACAAGGAAACATAATTCTAATAGGACTCGGCCCACTTGTCTTTCTTGAGTCCAGATTGTAGCCTGCTCGTTGAGGAGGGTCCTATCCTACTGGGTCGATAGATGCTCCCGAATGGGTTTGTCTGGTCGAATCGATTCCATAACCCTTAGTCGATCCGGACATTATAAGGGGTGCGAAATAGCCCCCATCAAAGGAAATATCGAATGAAGTTAAATCCAGCAAAATGCACTTTCGGAGTAAAGTCAGGAAAGTTTTTAGGATATTTGGTTCATCAGCGAGGAATTGAGGCCAATCCCGAAAAGATTCGAGCTATAACTGAAATGAAACCACCTAAAACGATCTCCCAGGTACAAAGTTTAGTAGGAAAGATCGTGGCATTGAACATATTCATCTCCAAATCGGCCGAAAAAAGTTTGCCTTTCTTTCAAACTCTATGAAAGGCGAAAAACTTTCTTTAGACCGAAGAATGCGATCAGGCTTTCTGCCGACTAAAGGAATACCTGACCTCCTCCCCACTATTAGCCAAGCCAACTGAGGGCAAACCGTTATACATTTACATATCTATCTCCGACGTGGCCGTTAGTTTAGTTTTGGTAAAGATAGAAGGCATGGAACATAAGCCTGTTTATTACTTAAGCAAGTTATTACATGGGGCGGAGAAGAATTACTTGGAAATAGAAAAGTTCGCCTTGGCCTTAGTAGTAGCGGCACGCAAACTTCGACCATACTTTTTAACCTACAAAATTGTGGTATTAACCAACCAACCACTGAGACAGGTCTTGGCAGAGCCGGAAGCCTCTGGAAGGTTGATTAAGTGGGCAATTGAGCTAGGACAGTTCGAAATCGAATACAAACCACGAATTGCAATTAAGGCCCAAGTCCTGGCCGATTTCCTATTAGAAACTCCAACCTCAGTACCTGAGCATAGTGAATCGACCAGCCGTGACAACGACATCTTGACAGTAGAAAACCAAACCTGGTTGATGCATGTCGATGGTACTTCATGCAGAGAAGGAGGAGGTGCTGGAATCAACTTTACCGGACCAAACATAGAAGATATAAATTATGCGATAACCCTGGACTTCGTAGTAACAAACGAGGCAGAATACGAAGCACTAACTGCAGGAATGGAAATGGCAATCAAAGCCAACATAAAAGGTCTCAAAGTACTGATCGATTCAGAATTAGTACAAAGACAATTTGAAAGTCTATACGAGGCGAAGGAATTCAACATGGTCAAATACCTAGCTAAAGCAAAAGAATTAGCTGAAAAATTTGAGAATTTTGAAATACAGAATGTTCCACGCTCGGAAAACAAATGGGCCGATCAACTTTCCAGATTCATAGGGTCTCATGATGGTAAAACATAAAGAGTAATAAACTGATTGATCTCCAATACTCCAGCAATTGACATCGATGAGACACCAGTAGCTGAGATGATGGAAATCGAAGAAGCTGAAAGAAACTGGATGACTCCAATGATAGACTACCTCCGAGAAGGAAATTTACCACCCGATCCGAATGATGCTCGGAAGAAAAGGTCCGAGCTCCAAAATACACAATGATAGAAGGAAAACTTTACAGAAGATCTGTTTCCGGAATTCTTCTTAAATGTATCTCCGAGTCACAAACCAATGATGTCCTTCGAGAAGTACACGAAGGAGAAGCAGGGAATCATAGTGGAGCAAGAGCTTTAGCCTTAAAATGCCTCCGAACAGGTTACTATTGGCCTACCATAAACAATGATGCCACGCAGTATGTGCAAAAATGTCATCATTGTCAAGTTCATGCAAATATAAGTCATCAACTAGCCGAGAACATGCACCCGATACCCGTATGCTGGCCATTTGATCAATGGCGAATGGACATTGTGGGACCTTTTCCAGTAGCTAGGTCTAAGAAAGCATATGTTCTGGTCGCTGTCGAATATTTTAGTAAATGGATAGAATGCATTGCTCTTGCTCGAATAACTCAATTCCAAGTAATTAATTTCCTATGGAAGTTCATAGTATGTCGATCGGCATCCGTAGAATCCTGATTTCCGATAATGGAACTCAATTTACGGGAAAACAAGTAATGGAATGGTACGCTAAGTTAGGATTTCAACAAAACTTCACTTCAGTAGGTCATCCAAGAGCTAATGGACAAACTGAAGTAGCGAATCGAGAAATAATAAAATCTTTGGAGAAAAGATTAGGGGCAGCCAAAGGAAAATGGCTAGATGAACTCCCAGGAGTATTTTGGGCTAATCGGACGACTGTCAGAAGTTCAACAGGGAGACCACATTTAGCCTGGTATATGGCTCGGAGGCTGCAATTCCAGTCGAAACACTAATTCCAACACCAAGAATAGAAATGTATGATAAACAGGAAAATGAAAAAGCAAGAGAAGATGACGTCGATCTAACAGAAGCCTTAAGAGAAAAAGCAGCTGTACGATTACAGGTCACTAAATCAAACATGGAAAAGGCCTACAACCAAAAGGTACGCATACGAACCTTCAAAGAAATGGACTTGGTACTGAAAGAAGTAGAGGTGTCCAAGCATGTGGGAAAATTACAACAGAATTGGGATGGACCATACGTGGTCGTTAACGTAGGAAAAAAATGTTCATACAAAATTGCAAACTTGGACGGATCAACCCTACCAAGAACATGGAATGCAGTCAACCTAAGAAAATACTATGGAAAATGAATCCTAGTAATCATCCTTGTTAATTTCTTTTAATTTTATTTATTTTATTCTCTTTCTCGTATTATTCATTGTAATAAAGGCCTTGGCTGGAGATTCATTCTCAACATTTTATCAATAATTTATGAATGTGAAGACCGAATCAAGGATTCACATAAGTTAACGCCAAAGATGTTGACCGAGTAGAGTATAAATCGATCCGCTCGATAAACGCTCCTCGATCTCCAACGGTCAACATGGTTGAATCCAAAAAAGTTGATCTATGATCTAAAACGAGTCGAGTATAAATCGATCCGCTCGATAAACGCTCCTTGGTCTCCATAACGACTGATGAGGGGTAATTTAGATTCCTTGCCTCTGTGGGCCCAATGCTGTTCGAATAACACTAGATACTATTCCCAGAAGAGCAAGAAGTTGGTCCAGGGCATAGTATTAACTGTTCCGAGCTCATTTCAGAACCCAAGATCGAAGGATATTGTTGGGCCGAGCCCAGGCCCAAGACCGTCAGTTCAGCTATAAATACCCATGCATTTATGACAACACACAACTTCCAAGGTGCTCTGGTTTCGTGACTGCTACTCGGATACTCTTGGGAAATATAGTATAGTTTTGGTCATTTGTATTTCGCTCCTCTAGTTTGTACGGCATCCAATAATGCTCGAGTAGGACCCTACATTCTTGTATTTGTACCCAGCTAATTCGAATACATTTACTATTTGATCTTTACTTTTAAATATTGTTATTTCTACTCTACAACCCACCTTTGATCGAACAACGAAATCGCGTAAGATCCATTGGCGCCCACTGAGGGGCCCTTATTTGAGTATTAGACCGAAATATGCCTACCACGAGGGGAAATCCATATGTTAGCTGAAAACCTTACTAAGTCTGAAACTCTATTATTCGTTATCCAAGGCGGTCCTCCGACTATTAGGGCCTTCATCAATTCGAGATCGAAGATAATGCCTATACAATAAACTTCCGAGCTTAATATTAGCGATTTTATCTGGGGATTGCACAGCTTATCTATATTTTCCCGACGGATTGAATCTCCACAAGGATCCATTTTCTAGTGTGAAAGTAAATAAGAAGTTCCACCGAGGTAGCCCACAACAAACTAACATAGAGTTAGTCCGGTCGACTCGATCAGAGCTTATTGATGGTCGGAATTTATTTTTCCGATCATCATATTTGTTACTTTGAAAAACAAATTCCTCAAATCAGCTATTTATGAGTTCAATCACATAATCTGTATACATTATTTATCGGTTACTTCTATTTTTCTCGATTTGATTGGGATGAGTTGAACATTTGAACAACGGCAACAAATTATTTAACATCAAAGTCGAAGTTAAACGGTGAAATTCGATCAGAGAACGAAAGCTCTATCATTAATATTTCTTCAAATAAGTTACAAAGAAAAGCCTCGAATCAATTTCAAACTCAAGAAGTACAATACGATCGCTACTATCCTATTACAAGTTCTACGAATAATTCTAGTAATCACTAGCCACGTGTCGCACATCCACCTTCGAACGGGGTAAGGGCCGGATCGCAGCTCCTCTCCTGGGCTTCGGACCGACCTTAGATCATCATCAGTAAACAATGATTGAAATACTCAATCATTGTTTACAGGATAATCCGAACAGGTGCAGCAAAGGGTTATCTCAGCAGAGGCAGCTCAAGGAAGCTCGAAGGAACTATACTTCAAGAAAGCCCTCGAGGAAGCTGATGCCTCAGATTTAAAGAACTCCTCTCAGAATAACCAGCTGCCCGATCGGATACTACGCCAAGATACCAGAGGTCTAACCCGCACCAGAAATGATATGTCTGGGAAAACAGGTTGCCTGCCGGTATTCTAGGCGCAAGTTCTTTTGCCTGTCGATATTCTAAGCGAAGAGGGGTACACCAAAAAGACCAGAGTCGAAGAATAAGGTTCGAATTCTTATTTCAAATTTCTTTATTTTAGAAGCAATACGAATCGAAAGCAAGATTCGACCCATATCGGTCGGACAAAGCATAATAGAGAAAATGAAGAGTATCGGATAAACCAAAGGAGAACTATTTATAGCAGCAAAGTTTTTGAACCAATGGTCCAGATAACAAATCACCGACGGTTGGGATGTAAGTAATAAATGAACTGGCCGTTACATTTCCCGAAAAATAGGGTCCTGTTTGGTTAGAAGGAAACACGGTTTAACAGGCCGTATAGGAAAATTTATAACATTCTAAACACCAGACCGATATGACATAGTTGTAACATTATTGATGAAGATTGGCAATTTAGGTTCAAGATCAGTTCATTCAGATGTTTTTACAGTCATTGTTCGACTTGGAAGAATTATGATCGATTCGAACAGAACTCTCGACCAAAAAATCATGCGACTATGGAAATCCGGCAGTGCCAATGATTAATGGCAACATTTTCCTTATTAATTTTAGGTCCACTAAAATATTTATCTATTGCTCGATCAAGCAAGCGGTGTTTGAGTATTTCTTTATCGATATAAGAGGATCGATGTGGAAGTATTGAAGATAAGAATCTATCTAATTATGTTTATTCTATCAACAAAACGTGGAAGAAATGTATTTATATTATCTCGGAAAATACAAGATGAGGAAAATACATGTTGAGCATAACTCAAGCCTATATATTACATAAGAACGCTATTACTTTTTACAATCCTATGAAGTTTTCGGTCTTTTCTCCTACTGCTTTTTCGGAATAATTTGGCTCCGACCGGGGAAATCTCCTTAGGACCCGCAGGCTTTTAACTTTATTTACGATTCTCCGAAGACGAAGGATTGAGCACATGGTCCATCGAGTAAATGAATTCTTCAGTACTCCCGCTCCTGTATGTCTTTCTAAATGCATTGTAGCAACAGGTCCCTAGTCAAAGACTTGTGCTATAACCTGCGAACTCCATAGGCCTGGCTTATTGGCCTTCCAGATGGAGATTATATTTGCCTGCCGATACTCTAAGCGAAGATCGAAATAGTGTTTCTTCCACTCGGAAATTGCTCTGCTTAAAGATCGTTCGAAATCTAAGCTCAAATAAGTGAATTAATGAAAGAACGGTCTTAGTCACCATGATCGGACGAATTGAGTACTAATGCAACAAATGAGATGGTTTTTAAGGAATGATGGCCTTTTATAGAGAAAATTGAAAGGAATCCAACGACAGGTAATTCGCATAACGAAGGGATAAGATCTAAGAACTGTTGCGATTCCCGATAAAAGAGGAACCAGTCGGAAAAGGTCAATACTTATCAAAAATAGGAAACATTAACAACAGCCAAAGAAAACAAGGGGTATTAGTCCGAACGAAATTAGAAACAGGGGGTATTTGGTATCTATTATCCGTCTATTTGTTTTCCATCTAACGGAAGACTATCATTTCGTCAGAAGTTATTTTCGATCAAAATTATATTTAATGGAAATTCGTTTCACCAATGCGCCTATCTGCTCGTCGTATGCTGGCATTGTCAATCTCTACTCATCTATTACTATGATATTCTCGACCTACATTCATCTAATATCAGTCTATATTTATCTCCGTTTATTACTAAGGGTGAAAGCCGTTGCTATGCCCCTTAGATCGAAATTATTAAATGGGTGAAAGCCTCTGCTAGGACCCAAGGGCTAAAAATGCTCTGAAACGACTAAGGGTGAAAGCCGTTGCTATGCCCCTTAGATCGAAATTATTAAATGGGTGAAAGCCTCTGCTAGGACCCAAGGGCTAAAAATGCTCTGAAACGACTAAGGGTGAAAGCCGTTGCTATGCCCCTTAGATCGAAATTATTAAATGGGTGAAAGCCTCTGCTAGGACCCAAGGGCTAAAAATGCTCTGAAACGACTAAGGGTGAAAGTCGTTGCTATGCCCCTTAGATCGAAATTATTAAATGGGTGAAAGCCTCTGCTAGGACCCAAGGGCTAAAAATGTTCTGAAACGACTAAGGGTGAAAGCCGTTGCTATGCCCCTTAGATCGAAATTATTAAATGGGTGAAAGCCTCTGCTAGGACCCAAGGGCTAAAAATGCTCTGAAACGACTAAGGGTGAAAGCCGTTGCTATGCCCCTTAGATCGAAATTATTAAATGGGTGAAAGCCTCTGCTAGGACCCAAGGGCTAAAAATGCTCGGAAACGACTAAGGGTGAAAGCCGTTGCTATGCCCCTTAGATCGAAATTATTAAATGGGTGAAAGCCTCTGCTAGGACCCAAGGGCTAAAAATGCTCTGAAACGACTAAGGGTGAAAGTCGTTGCTATGCCCCTTAGATCGAAATTATTAAATGGGTGAAAGCCTCTGCTAGGACCCAAGGGCTAAAAATGCTCTAAAATGACTAAGGGTAAAAGCCGTTGCTACGCCCCTTAGATCGAAATTACTAAATGGTTGAAAGCCTTTGCTACGATCCAAGGTGTAAATTATCAATCGTACGAGATTCCGATATACGTCCTATTTCGAACTACAGCAATCACAATCCGCCAAGAGGGCCTATCATTATTATTCCAGTATTATCAATTTTTGATCGGTCTACAAAGATCAACTGTTACTTATATCTGAATATAAGAGATAGAAGAATGTCAATTATTCTTTATTATCAATACAGTTATGGAGATCATTCGAGAATGATATTTGTTGCTCATACTTTTGGGACGAAGAAATCGCTGCTCGGTAACAATATACGAAAACAGTTCTGCAGTAGGGATAAGAGAGAAAACAAATATTCTTATTCATGATCTTTCGAATGGTTACAAGAAATTTCGTGATTATAATAATAAAGGAAATCGAGCAAAGCTGAAACTCTACATTCAACGTGACCCTATTACAAATTAACCCTACGCTAGAATGTTCTCGTAAGTAAAGACGGAAGGCGAGGCTGGGATAACACTTCTACCCTTCATCCATCGCTTCCTCAATAATTGCCCCATGCTGGAGCAGGCCGAGAGACAGGGAAGCAATCCCTAGAGAAATTACTCCATGCAATCTCGAAGGCAACATTCTTCAAGAAACATCTTGAAGAAGTGGAGATCGAGAGCAGGAAAACTCCTCCAGCAGTTGACCCACTATCCGACCAAATGGAGCGACAGGATATCGGAATCCTAACCCGTCTCAGGAGAGATGACTCCAAAGAAGCAGGTCGCCTGCCGGTACCCTAGTCGCAATCCTTTTCGCCTGTCGATACCCTGGTCGAAATTATTCCCCATACAGGGACGCCGAAGAGATCAAAGAAGAGAGTTCGAGTCCGAATCTCGAACGCTTTTATTGCTGAGACCGAATCGAAAATAAAGATGGTTGATGGAGGTAAAAATGCAACCATATTGATCGAACGAAATGTTTACAGACAAATAAAAATATGAAGGTAAATTCAGAAGTATTTATAGGGGGAAGAATTCCGTATCAACGGTGTAGATCTCTTCAGATGAACGGTAGCAATATGTATATTAAAAGCGGTATGACCGCTCAGATTCCCGATAAATCAGGGACTGTTTAGCTAAAAGAAGACGGGACGTAACGGTAAAAGCTCAATCACAAAAGCTGAACAGAACTAATGGCCAAAATGCAAGCAATAAATACAACGACCGTTCCACTTCCCGAAAATTCAGGAACCATGTGGGTAAATGAAGAAACAGTCAAATGCAACAATGCTCGAAATAATTATAGTTTAATTTCCGATCGTCAAAGGAAGTCACAAAGAAAAAGTCGGACTATAACTGATCAAGGAACCATTATCAAAAACTCGCCCAAAGATGGACCAAGATCGGTAAAGAGCTTTATTTAAGCAGATAAGAACGAATGTATGAAATTAATCAAGAAATTATTATTTCCAGAGTTCGATACATTGAAGAGTTACAAGTTACAAAGATATCAACTCCTACTACATTTTTCTACAAACACCTACAAAGACTAATCTCTGTATCCTAGCGAGATAGAGACTTCATAGCCACCCAATCCTATGAAATTTTCGGCGGACGATAATGTCCTTACTCGAATTAGAGGAGCCTGTCAAGCCAACAGGCTTTTGTCTTTATTTATGACTCCTCAAAAAGGAGAAGGGTAAGGCATCTTTTTCTGGGTGTAACGTGAATACTTTATTGAGGGCCTCGACCCTCGAAGCTCCACCCCTTACATCCTCGAGGAAGAACCGAACAAACCGCTGGAGACCCCTAAAAGATTTGATGCTTGAACTTCTCCTAAACCATGGAGGGTCGTGGGGACTGCCCGGGTCGTAGGTGGTCAGCAATAAAGTTGACCGGTCTCCAAGGTCGGAATAATGTTCGCCTGCAGATACCCTAGTCGAGGTCGAAGTACCAGTTAGTCTATGACCTGCAGAATAGGTCCTAACTCGAAATTCAAAATATTGGGCCATGCAACAAGATCTTTTAACCAGCATGGTCGAAGGAGTCTGCTTTAAAAATAATCTTATAAGGATACAAATTGAAGAACCCCATTTATAAGTACTATTCTCAAAATCCAACGGCTAGCAGAAAACGAAAGGAACGGTCAAGATCGAAAGACTGTTGCGTTTCCCGAGAATTTTCACCGGGAAGAGAAAGTGATATATTCTGGAAATCGAGCAGAAGTAATATACCAAGATCGAAGAACGAAGATTACGAGCATAAGACCAAACGAAGAAAGCAAACAAAAGCATGGACAGAAGAGAGTACATTAAATTATGGACAAACTTGTAATCCGAGAAACTAATAGATTATTACAAACCATAGGGGATAAAAATGTCTGAAATTATTCATGATCACATGAGTAAAAACAATATAGCCATACTACAAGCCCGGGTAAATGAAAAGCAACATCTAGAGAAGTTTGTTGTCGGAGAAAATCTTTCGAAGCTCGGCATTCCGAGCCTCATATCCAGCTTCATATCCACGGTCATAAGCCTCCTTTTCTAGACGCGTGAATTCCTGCCTCTCCTGCTCATGAAGACTTTTCAGTTTGTCAAGCTCCTCATTCAGCTGCTTGTGGATCTCCTCTCCTTTTTCTTTAACAGACTTCTCCCTCTCTAGAGCAAGCTTCTCCGCGAAGACACGGTCGAATTCGGCTTTCTTCTCCTCCAGCTCGAGGGAAATAGCGGCACGATGATTGGTCTCCCGCTCAGCAAACGTTTTAAGCTCAATAAAATCTTGCCCGGCCTGTCAAAAGGAATCGTCACCTCAAAAAAAAATAAAAAAAAAATAATAATAATAACAATACCTGAAACAGGAAATGCTGCCCAGACTCAAACAACTCTTCTATGTTTCTCTCCTTGGACATCTTTCTCTCCTTGGGCATGTTAGTTTCCGAAGAAGTAAAGTTGGCTTGCAACAGACTATCCATGGGATCAGCCTTAAGAGGAGACCCAATTTTCGACCCTTCATGCGCGGAAGAAGTAATTTTTGGAGGAATGGAGTCAACAAGGGGTTTGGGAGGATTATCAATTTCTAAGGATTCAGCAGAAACCCCTCCACCAATCGTTGACTTGGGTTTTTTGCTGAGATTCCCTGTGGGAGGAACGGTCGAAACATCGGAAGACGACTTGCTACCGATAGCAAGATTTTGCAATGCCTCAACAGGAGTAACCACATCGGAATAAGGTCTTTTGTTCGAGGAAGAAACAGAAGCCTTTTCTCTCACAAGAACTTCACTCGAAGAATCGACAACTTTTGGAGAAGAGCCCCCGAGCGAAGCCTCGAGCTCTTCGTCCAAAATGGACTTGCTAGAACTGCCTTTGTTTTGTTTTGAAGAAGCGTTTTTCCCTTTCTTGTTGTCTTCCCCTTTAGGAGCTTTCGGGGAAGACACAAAGGTCTTAGAAGAAGAATTGGAGGCTTTGACCTCCTTGGCAATTTTCTGCTCTTTGCCCGGATTCTTATTCTTCGAACCGCCAAATAACGATTTGGGGTCGATAGCTTTCCCTAGTACATTTTCCATGATAAGTGGATTTGGGGTCGATAGTTCGGATTCTTACTCTTTGAAGAATTCGAAGAAGGCGGAAAATATGGCAAGAGCTCCGATCTCTATAAGCAAAGATGTCGTATGAATAATGAAAAGAAATCCTAATATTTATAGACACTACGCCTTGCGATTACGATAGTGGATCGACGCAACCTTTAAAGAAAAATCCCGTAGGGAATGGGTGATGTCCGAGCATAGAGAGTTATCGAACCTTGAAAATTTAGTCTGGATATTAGTAAGTTTGGAATTTACAAGTTACACGAATCAAATCCGTTTACAAAAAATGAGTTACATGGGTGAATACAATTAATTCCCAACTACAAAATTACGAATCGCCCTTTTTCATCACGTTCGACTCCGGTAACTTGCTAAATAGAAAATCAGGCGGTATATGTTAGAAGTGGAGAAGTTACTCGATTTTATTGTGAGATCGATCGTATTCTCTATCCGGTACATCGCCTATATCGACATCTTCGCCCTTTTCCCCCGACATGGAAGGAGGATCGTCGGTTAAACAATCGAGCACATCGGGGTTAGGCATCGAAATACCATACTCCTCAACTAAAGGGGCAAAGCGATGATCCTGCCAATTACTATCCATCTTGGGTAGAGAGGAAGCTTTGTAATCCTTCCCTTCAGCGTTCTTGAAAGGGTTCATATGTTTAAAGTACTCATCCATATCATCCGGAATCTTCTTGGCCGCGACCAATTGTTGAACCCCTTTATAAAAGATCGTCTGGAGAATTTCTCCCATTTTCCTTTGAACTAAAGGATTCAAGACGGGGGATTCCAAGAATCCACGTATGGCAGGAATCTCGGCTTCTTCCCGGCCCTGAGCATATGCGCGCTCGGAATCTTGCTTTGCCAACTCAAGTTCTATCTTTACCTTCTTCAACTCTTCCTCGAGGGCAATTCTCTCTTTAACGGATGCCAGCAAGTCCTCCTCTACAGACGAGGAACATTTCATAGTTGCCTCGTTGAGCTCCTTCTTTACTTGGGATAATTCTCGCTGAGTTTCTGCCAGTTGAGATCGAAGAACTTGGTTGTCAGAAAAAATTTGTGCATACGCATCATGAGCGTCCTGCGATTCCTGCTCCAATAGCGCCAAACGATAGGTTTGGAGGGCGAACAAATCCCCGACCTATAAGACATTCTCGGATATCAGCAAGGGTTAGGGACTCTAGAAGGGGATAAATGAGAGACAGATATTCACCGCATGATATGTTCGGGAAAAATCGCTCAAAACCTCGAAATCGCCTTTTGACAGAATGAAGCAGCATATCCCTCTTAAACCGACCAGCCATAAAGATTCTAGCGGCTTTGTCGAATTCGTTCTCCCCATTCGCATCCAGATCGGTCAGAATGGTGCCATCTTCAGGGTATCCAGCAGTTCTGCCACTTCAAAAATGCTCATCCATAAAATCCGCCACATCAGGCTCCGACCTACCTTCTCGACAAGGGACAGAGTCAGAATTCACGTCAAAAGGTTTTACCCTCCTCGAGTGCCCGGGGTGTTCAGCGTTTCTTTTCCGACCCAGAAGCTTCTCGTATTCCTGGATACCTTGGATCCGGTTCCAGGAATGTTGACTATAGCCGACAGACGAAAGAGTAGAAGTGTCAGGGGAGAAGAAGGTCCGAAGAGGTCCGGCTCTGGCAGAATTCAGCGAACTCATAGTGCCAACCCCCCTCAAATCGGGAATCATAGATGGTATGACAGCTGAACTTCCACCCAAATTGCTCATGTCCGCTTTTCTTTCGGAGGCATAAGGTAACGGATCGAAATAAAATCGCTTATCTTCAACCGGGCCGGCAGCGGACACTCGAAATTTCTCAACGACTCGACCTGCAAGGATAATACGAATCGGGCACGAGTTTAAACAAGGAGAATTGTTTAATAAAACCTAAAAGTAGGCAGAAGATAAGAAGCATACCCAAAGAAAGAGGAGCAGGGGTCGGAGCACTAGAGGTTCGCAGAAGGGATCCTTCAGAGGATTGGCTAGGATATTTAATCGCCGGAGTAGGATAATTACAATGGCTCAACCCGGCCAATCGCAAAACGCCTTCCTGAATCAGGAATCTAGTCTGGTAAGGGTTAGACTGCAACTGCTCCAGAAGTTCATCAGAAAGACGATGGCTGAGCTTCTCTTTGATTCTGCGAGAACCGTATGTCCAAGTATTTGCACCATCCCATCGATACGGTCTTGTTTTCGAACTACCTTCAGACATTGGAAGATCAGGGCCCTTCACAAAAAAGAATCTCCTCTTCCAACCTATACTCTTATCCGTTGTTATTTTCGTAAGAAAAGGCCGTTTCGACCGCGGACGGATGGACACGAACCCCATATTCGAACCCTTACATGGGTCCATTTGGAATATCTGCCAAAAGTTGCTAAAGGAGGCCTCTTCCCCTTTTGCCTCAATAAGAGCGCTAAACGCTGCTATGTACGCTACAGAATGCGGGAGAAGCTGAGCAGGGGAAAGCGAAAAGAAGTTCAAGACATTTCTAACAAGGGGAATGAACGGGATACGCAAACCATAAGAAAATTGATCCTCGTAAAAGGCTTGACAGCCAGCCGGGGGATCGGTAGCACGTTCGGTATAAGAGGGAATGACGATTGAAAACCCTTTAGGAAGAAATTTCCCGAACTCCGCCTCGAGGAAAGAGAGATCCTTCTTCGAAAAACAGCAGGAAGTCTGGCTGGCAGGAAGCTCTGACTTGTTCGAGATGGTGGCGGTAGAAGGTTGCGTCTGTTTGAAAATCCTGACAAAAGCACCCTCGCCGATGCTGCGTTTCTCGACCTCGTTTTCTTCAAGATCCTAGCTCGGATCCTCATCCTCGCGTCCTTGACAAAATTCCCCATCCTCATAATCATCAACAAGCTTCAGCAAAGGATCGGACTCTGGGTTTTCTCCGACCTTATACTTGCCCCTTACGCCTCTAGAGCTCGACATTATGGATTGAGAAACAAATATACAAAAGGCAAATGTTGTTTCGAACTCAAACGCTTCGAGCTCAAGAGAGGACGTAATATGTAAATAATTTTTCAACGAATCGACATATATATATGGGGTTAAAAAGGTAAAATTGCAAATAGGTCCCCGAGTAACCGCGACGGTTGAACTTACCCTGGGTAAAAAACTCAGGGTTATTCCTCACAGAATAGCACTTTGATCCTTCATTTTCTAAGATTACGGAATAAGTTCCTTGCAAATTTTTTCTGAGAATCTCGTGGTCCTCTTTGTTATGATCGAAAAATTTGGAAAGCATTCATTAAGGGATCGCACAACGCATCGCGGAACCATAAAGGATATGACAACTTCAAGATCCTCCGACAAGGATATCTTTACAATACACCGGTATATGTCTTCTTATATATGCACTCTTTTTCCCTGGCTCGATTTTTATCCCAATGGGTTTTTCCGGGCTAGGTTTTTAATGAGGCATATCCTAAAGACATTATGAATGGCTCATCTCATAATAGTGTGGGACGCAACTTGTACTTCTTCGAGCGCAAGCTCCACTTCACGCTCGAGAAGTGGGGGAGTATTGATGAGGGGTAATTTAGATTCCTTGCCTCTGTGGGCCCGATGCTGTTCGAATAACACTAGATACTATTCCCAGAAGAGCAAGAAGTTGGTCCAGGGCATAGTATTAACTGTTCCGAGCTCATTTCAGAACCCAAGATCGAAGGATACTGTTGGGCCGAGCCCAGGCCCAAGACCGTCAGTTCAGCTATAAATACCCATGCATTTATGACAACACACAACTTCCAAGGTGCTCTGGTTTCGTGACTGCTACTCGGATACTCTTGGGAAATATAGTATAGTTTTGGTCATTTGTATTTCGCTCCTCTAGTTTGTACGGCATCCAATAATGCTCGAGTAGGACCCTACATTCTTGTATTTGTACCCAGCTAATTCGAATACATTTACTATTTGATCTTTACTTTTAAATATTGTTATTTCTACTCTACAACCCACCTTTGATCGAACAACGAAATAGCGTAAGATCAACGACAACGACTAAAAAGGTTAAAACCAAAAAAATTTGGTAAAAAACCAAAGTCCTAAAACGAGTCGAGTATAAATCGATCCGCTCGATAAATGCTCCTTGGTCTCCATAACGACGACGACTAAAAAGGTTAAAACCAAAAAATTTGGTAAAAAACCTAAGTCCTAAAACGAGTTGAGTATAAATTGATCCGCTCGATAAACGCTCCTCGATCTCCATAACAATAATGACTGAAAGGTTAAAAACCAAAAATATTGGTAAAAAACCCAAGTCCTAAAAACGAGTCGAGTATAAATCGATCCGCTCAATAAACGCTCCTCGATCTCCATAACAATAATGACAGAAAGGTTAAAAACCAAAAATATTGGTAAAAAACCCAAGTCCTAAAAACGAGTAGAGTATAAATCGATCCGCTCGATAAACGCTCCTCGATCTCCATAATCATAATGACTGAAAGGTTAAAAACCAAAAATATTAGTAAAAAAACCCAAGTCCTAAAAACGTGTCGAGTATAAATCGATCCGCTCGATAAACGCTCCTCGATCTCCATAACGACGACGACTAAAAAGGTTAAAACCAAAAAAAAAAATTGGTAAAAAACCTAAGTCCTAAAACGAGTCGAGTATAAATCGATCCCCTCGATAAACGCTCCTCGGTCTCCATAACGACAACAACTGAAAAGGTTAAAAAACCAAAAAAAAATTTGGTAAAAAACCTAAGTCCTAAAACGAGTCGAGTATAAATCGATCCGCTCGATAAACGCTCATCGGTCTCCATAACGACGACAACTAAAAAGGTTAAAAAACCAAAAATATTGGTAAAAAACCTATGTCCTAAAAACGAGTTGAGTATAAATCGACCCGCTCGATAAACGCTCCTCGATCTCCATAACGACGACAGCTAAAAAAGGTTAAAAAATCAAATTGATAAAAAAACCTAAGTCCTAAAAACGAGTTGAGTATAAATCTATCCTCTCGATAAACGCTCCTCGATCTCCATAACGACGACAACTAAAAAGGTTGACACCACAATCATTGGTGAAAAACCTAAGTCCTAAAGAGTTGAGTAAAATCGATCCGCTTGATAAACGCTCCTCGATATCAATAACAGCGAATAAATAAGAACAGATTGAGAGAAATCAACAACAAGAAATATGAAAATAATAGTACTGAAGTTTTATTCATCCAAGTACAGAGAAATTTTGATCAGAAGTACAAAGAAATTTAAACTATCTACATATCATCACAAATGTAGGTAAAATAATCCTATTCTATAGATCGGAAGTCTTCACGACAATGTCCACGGAAACTTCAATCTCCTTCCTAGTGCCTCGGTGATTATGATCGACCACCTAAGAAGCATGCTGCTCCGGATGGACGACTTCTTTAGTTCGATGGCCAGGCTCTAAATATCGATCCTCACTATAATCTGGAACTGCAATTACAAGCCAAATAGCTTATGGCGGTTATTCGACCAAAACGAGCTCCCGCTTGAGAGATTGCTGCAGTTGTTTGTCCAAAGCAGGATCACGCGAGGACCATCGCAAAAGTGAAAACTTACCAGCACACCCCGAGGGTCTATCACTCCGGAAGTAACATCCAAGTACAGGGATGCCTGGTAAGTATGAACCCTCCATGTGCAAACAAGAAACCATGGACCCCAACCCTTTGAAGACCAAGGAAGAGGTCACATGGGACCCGTCAGTACGAGGTAGGCCATCAATGGGACCTGTCAGTACAAGGCAGATGATATTTGAGTTATTATGACAAAATGAATCATGATAATGTGACTTTTTGAAAATAATGGGATCACTGGACAAAGTAAAACCCAAAGAAACCGATGTCTCCATTTTCGTAGAGTATGAATGGATGTGAAAGGAAACTAAGTACTTATTATAGGAAAACGAAAAGTTGATCCTACGGCTGGTTACAAACCCGATCAATGGATACGAATGCGACTTTTGACCTCCCCAAATTTCATGCGAATAAGTTGGAACGGCACTTGGATGGTCAATAAGTCTGCTCGATGAGAATGAAGCATCAAAGTCGAAATGACCAAAATGAGAAATCCTTATACGAGTCAAAGGATTCATTAAAAACAAACTTGACACTTTATGTAGAATGCTCGATCGATGAACATAAGCCTTAGAAAAAGGAGATTTAGAACAAGAGATATTTATTTCTATGAAGAAAAAAAGAAATGCGTAAGCAGAAACACTAGATAGTTGGTCGTTTTGACGACAAAAACGTGCTTGACGACGTCAAATCCAGCTATTCCCTTGGAGTCCAAGAAATCTGACGGACTAATAGATGAAACAGTTGACGAAGCTAAGATATACAGACTTGTCACTGCCTAACATTCCAAAGAATTGCTTAAGGAGGTCTAAACAAGCTGGATCTAACCAATAATTCTACATTTTCCGATTCCTCCAATACGAAAAAAGCTAAGATACTGACATGATTATACCTTGGTTGTTTTATTTGAGGAAAATGGAGTTCACAATCAGTACAAAGAAACATGGAAATTAACAAAGATAGAGCACAACTTTTCTATGAAATGCAAGCCAAAAAGGAAAAGCAGCGCTCAGAGGAGGGTGATGATGAAACCCTTATATAGAGATTCATGACGAACGGTTACACTGAACTCGAAGACAGTTACTAATCGATAATCGATAAGCATGATAAACGAATTTCGAAAAAAGTTGACTGTGCGAACAGAGTACAAAGCCAATCGCCTAAGGGTTATGCATAATCGATAAACGAGCTTATCCATTAAAACCAACACCTCGAGATTAAAAAATAGGATTGCAAGAACAAATCCTCATCTTGATCAACTTTTCGCTTGATCGGTAACGGCTTACTACTCTTTCAAGACAAAAAAGAACGCCAAAGAAGTTGATATCAGCTAAGTCTATTGAAATCTCCTGCTCACTTAGAAGATTTGTAAACGATAAAATGGTGCATGACATAATTTGTCAGGATACATCTACTGACTGGAAGTTAATTAAAGCATAAATACTAATAAAAAAGATCCTCATTATCATTAGATGTCAAGTAGATTTTGTAAAGCACATATAAAAAAAAAAGAGAAAGAGAAACATTCCATTACAGAGGCTCAATCAAAACAGGTAATTAATGCTAGATGTCTTCGCTAGGCCGACTCGCAGAAGCACCCCTCCGAGGAGTCGCAGTATCTACAAATGCCATCAATTCCTCCTGACGTTTTTGATAACCGGCCTCATAGCCTTGATCATACGCAAGGCGACGAGACTCCTCCAAACGGACATTCAGCTGAGCCAAATCATCCTTCTCCTTCTTAAGAGCTGATTTCTCTTCTTGTAATTCTGACGATCGTCACCAAGTAACCTGAGTTGGAGAGCTTGCCCTTCATTCTTCGCTCTCTCCGAGTCTAAGAGGAGCTTTAGGCTCTCCTTACCGAACCACAGGTCATCACTCTGAACACCCAGCTGCAACGCAAAATACTTGGCCTGAAAAGAGAAAGGTCGTATATAAGAAAGCAGTCAAAGTACATGCAAGAAATAAACTCAGAAATGTAAATACCTGCTCACACATCTTGACAAGGGACTGAACGAGGCGAACATTGGAAGTACCTTCGTGCATCTTCAACTCGCCAGGCAAAATAGTACTCAGACCCAACTCCCAGGACAAAGCATCAGGCTCAAGAGAGTTGGGCAGCTCACTAGTAAGAGGAATATTATCAGGCTGAGGAGTCCTTGACTCTGTTATATCCCTAACATGTTCAAGGATACATCGATCATCCAACGGACGAGGGGATTCCCCGTCGTTAGGACTCACTGAAGTCTCTTTACCCGAAGTAGAGATAAGGGTCCGCCGACCGGACCTTGAGCCAGTCCGACCTCCAGAGGATCCACCGGCTTCAAAAGAAGTCGTCACAATGGTAGTATCAGTAAATAAAAAATCAAAAAAATCCTGACCAACGGATTGAGTCAAGGATGGGTTCGAGAAGGCACCACCGCCACCTACCCTCGCGGCAGCATTCCCTTGGCTTTCGCCAATGACTGGTTCAGTAGAAGTAGATGTAGGAATGGAGTTATCTAGAGCAAGCTCGTGAAAGCTATGCTCGAAAGAAGGAACACCTGAAGAAACGGGTATATTATAAGTCGGCTCCACGTTGGACACATCCCCAAAAGCCACCCGTCCAGGGGAAGGTCTCCTCTCGACCTCACCGGAAACGGGGAAGTCCTATTGAGCAAAAATCGAACTGACTACGAGCAGAGGTTTGGAGGGAATAACGGGGGTCTGTGTCTCCGACCTTCTGATTATTTGGGGGCGAGGAGGATCCACCGAAGGCCCCTCAGTACGGGACCTCTTAGGTCTTAAGTTTCTATTACCCTCACGGGAAGAACGCTTTGAAGTATTTCTGAAAAGGTTACTCATGTTCAAAAATTGAAAAAAGTATTTTAACTATCGAGAAAGCTTATCGACCTCACTCGAGAGAATATTCTATCGAAATTGAGTAAAAGCGGTAAATAGCGAGTAAACTTTTTACCGTATGTATTTATACTAAATGAAAAGACGCGACAGACCCTAAGAACGGGCGCGTAACAGAGAACCTGACCTATGAACAGCCACAAGAATTCGAAAAGACATAAACATATTGATTATGCCGGAGTTAATGACTTGTCTAAATTATTATTATCAATGAAGAAGCAGAAACGACATACCGTCAGACTACAAATCGTCTCATTTACAAAGGGGTAAAAAAGTACTATTACAAATCATGCAATGATAACTATTGTCAGAATTATTTCTCAAGCCTGTTGGACGCTCCTTGACACGACCTGATCGCCAAGTGGTATTCCCTGATCGTCAGCGACCTCTCTTTCATCGGCTCCATCATTCGCTACCTCGGGGTTCTCCTCCTCGCCCTCTGGCTCGACAAAGTTATCGTCGACCTCCACGTTAATGTCTGAAGGAGGAGTCGGCAATGGTTTTCAAGAACTTTTCGACAAGGTGAGCCAATGGAAAGTGTCGATAATTGACGTTCGGCAGGTCGAAAGAAGAATATTCCTCACCATAACGATTCAGTCTGACATGCGTCGCCTTGAGTTACTCTTTTCGGCGATCTTCAATCAACCCCAGCCGGACCATCTGATGGATCGCCTTTCTGAATGTACGAACTAAGGAACTCATGAATCACCCTCTCATCGGGATTCCTACGATAACGATCAGTAAGACCGCTGAGAGGAAGGTCCCTGTCATACTCCTCCAAGGAGGCTTGAAGACCCGCGACCTGAGATTCTAGCTCTCTAATCCGAGTAGTACTTTGAAGATGATAGTCCTCCAACTCCATAGCAAGCCGATCAACCAGCTCTTGGGAACGAGAAGTCTCCAAAACTTTATTTATGATTTCTTGATCGCCAGTTCCCGCGACCTGAGAATCTATAATTGGAAGAGGAAGGGAAGAGGACGTAGAAGGATCAGCTTCTGAACCACTCGCCTTACGAAGCAAAGCCCTGTTCTTCTCTTCTAAAAATTCGCACTGTTGCCTCCAGAGAGCAGCCTCATAGGCATACGACATCAGACAAGTATTTGTCTGAAGATTAAAAGGGACGAATCAATAAGTTGAAAGCCCATCAGAAAAGTCAATAAAGAAACATATTGAACATTGGATACCTTCTCCGCATAAAGAGAAGCTTTTTGTAACTTCTCCAAAGGATCTTTCCGAAGCAGCTTATTGACATCACGAGTAAAAACGCCAGAAAGAAGAATACGGGTCGCCTCATCAACGGCATTCTCGTTTTCATCATGAATTAAAGAATCATTCTCAGGATAACCAGCCGCTCTTTTCCCCTGTAAATGGTCTTCGATCATTTCAACGACAGTGGGCTTCGGGTGCTCTTCACCAAGCAAAGAAAGATCCTCACCGAAACGACCATAGTAACTCCTCCTTCTCTTAACTGGTTTGTCAATAGGATGGGGCATCGACCAGCTGCGACATCCGCGAATGCCAAGAGAAGTCCGAAGTTGGAAAGGAGGATAACCCTGTCCTGTCCCTTGATGAACGGGAGCCTGAGGTGGCGGGGGAGTTTCTTGAGATGAATCTGGAGATTCCTCCCTGTAATACTCTGAATCGTGGCCCAAATCCAAATTTCTCTCCTACTCTCTGCTCGATTGGAAGATTCTCTACCATTTTAGTAGACTTCGACAGAACTATCTTCCCTTTTGAGGAGTGCCGAGAATTTTCTACCATGAAAACTGATGAAAATAAATTTTAAATTAGAAGTGTAAGTAAAAGAAAATATAGTGTAAATGTGGCATTAAAATAACACGCTTACCCAGCGATTGAGAAGGGGAAGTGATAGGAAAAACATGAGGACTTAAACCCGCTTTACGAAGAAAAGCCTCACCAATGAGAAGAGCACTCTGGTACTTATCGGCGCGCATCTCCAAGATCTCGCCAACTAATTGTGGATCGTCAGGGATAAAATGGCCCGTAACTGAGCGACCACCAGAAATCCATTCGAAGCCATGGTCCCACGAAAATGGCTTGGTGGAACCATCAGCTAACACATGATGAGAAGTGGGACGCACAAAGAAAAAATGAGATTTCCAGGCAGGATTGCTGGAAACTGGAGAATAAAAAATAGAACGACCAGACTTTTGACTGGCAAAAAAGTATCCACGGTTCGGGGAACTAGAAATGTTAAAACGAAATAATTGTGTAAAATTGCGAAGAGAAGGCTGAAAGCCTTTTGCTATCATCAGAACTGAAAAGCACACGACAAAAGCCACGGAATTTGGGACCAGTTGTGTTAAGGACACGCTAAATATTTTCAGAATATCAAGGAATAAGGCAGATAAGGGAAGACGTAGACCGTAATTGAAATGGGCGGTATAAAAAGCCCGACAACCTTCCGGTGGAGAAGTAACTCTATCGGAAGGAGAAGGGAGGATAATCTCAGAGCCTTCCGGGAAGTACTTCGCATAATTATCCACGACCTCATGGAAAGTCTCATCGGTATACGCGCAAGCTAGATCCTCGATTGGTTCGGATATTTGAGGAGTTGTACCCTTGCCTTTCTTGGCCCTGGCCGCGACCTCGGAATCTGCTATAATTTGCACCTTACAGGTATCCTATCGGGAATAGTAATTTCAGATACACCAGCTTGTTCTGTTGAAGGGCTAGGAGGGACCCCCTCCTCGATGGTAGGGGCGAGCCCTTCCACGGCAGATGAAGAAGGTTTCTTCAAATGGTAAGCCATTTTTGGGATCCTCGAAAAATATGGATCGATGAAAACAATATATGGGGAAGTTATCAAGTAAGAAAGTTACCGCAAGAATATGGGAAGTAGAGAGTAAAAAGTGATTAGAACAACGATCACCTATTTATATAGGAGAATGAAGAGACGTTTCGAACTTCTCGCGGCTAATCATATTCCCGCCAATCAGTAAAATCGGAACGCCTCCTCGAAAGAAAGGTAACTAATGGGGGCTATTTCGCACCCCTTATAATGAACGGATCGACTGAAGAGTAAAGGATAGTTTCGACCAGACAAGTCAGTTCGGGATCATCTTATCGACCCGGCCGAATACAACTCTCTTCGACAAAAAGACTACACTCCGGACTCAAGAAGGACAATTGGGCCGAGTTCTATTAGGATTATATTTCCTTGTAAAGCTAGGTTTTGTATGATATAAATACTTAGTTAGTAATTGTATTACAGAGACTTTTTGGAATACACAACAAATACGCTACCACATTCTGCATATCAGCAGAATCCAAGATTATTCAATAAAGAAAATAGCTTTCTCTTCATATTCATGTTATTTTTTACGTTGGTTAAGATAATTACTTGTTATTCCCTCAAAATCGTTCTTCTTTGAGATTGATCCATCCTAAATAAAGTAACAGAGCCCTTTAAATCATATATATTGAGAATCCCCAATAACTCATATTTACTGATATAATTAACCCGACGAAATCCGGTTAAATCAGTTGGCGCCCACCGTGGGGCTAGGTTAATTATTCGATCGACATATGGCTCGCCCAAGGAAGAGCGCTCGTAACGGAACAAGAAGTAACACGACCAACCAACCTGGTGCGTCTGAGGATCTACCAGGCAATACCGATAATAACGCCTGTGTATCCAACGACAACCAGCAACAGAATGAGCATCATCAGAATCAGGTGGAACCACAAGGGATCCCTACTGGCACAATACCGAAAGAACATGTGGCTCCAACGATCCCAGTTCCCCTGTCAGATGCTCAGGAGAAATTTCGACAGATCGCTATGCTCCTTAAATCACTCTCCCCAGAGGAATTACTCGTACTCGAACAAGTTCCTCGAAACGTTAGAGCTACTAGGGTAAATCCCACTCAAAGAACGCCGAGGCAGAACGATCAATTATCTCAACAAGCTGACAGCCCGACGAGCGAGCGACGCTCGCTACACAGTCCGCAGCAGGGGAATTCAAAACCTTCCGATGACGACGTCCGAAGAAAAGCGGATCGAAGGAGACCGCAACGCAACGAATCAAAGGAACACACCATTATCCCTATAGAGGATGACGCTGGCGAGGCGATCCCGAATCGACCAAGAACAATGCGATTCTCGGAAACAGAAATCGAAAAAATGGTACAAGAACAACTCGAGCAACGCTTACGATCCGTTCAAAACCAGTGGGCCAGAACCACAGAACTCCAGGAGAGCCTAGCAGCGTGCTCCTCCTTCTGCAGAGAAATAAAAGAAGCACAGTCAATCGGACAGGTCCCTGGTAGACTACCCAGATATGACGGAACCACTGATCCGGACGACTACATCTTTAGTTTCACAATCATAATGAACTTGTATTCTCACTCGGCGGAGTTCACCGCTAAGCTGATGGTGACCACGCTAGAGGGATTAGCTTTGGACTGGTTCGCCAAACAACCAGCCAACTCCATATTCAGTTTTCGAGAATTATGTAACAAACTGACACAGCAATTCGCCAGTCAGAAAAGACAAAAATTGCCGATGAGCTATTTAGGAACCATTTATCAACAAGAAGGTGAATCTTTAAGGAATTGATTAGCAAGATTTAATGTCGAATTACTCAAAATCGATTCCCCCAATATTGATTACATAATCTCGATTCTCTTCGACCTCACAAAGAATAGGCAGTTTGGGAACGCCCTCAGTCGAAAGCAACCAAGAACGTTCGCGGACATCATGAGCCTGGCATCTAAGTATATGACCCAGGAAGAGATGAATTCTTTCAAAGATAAAAACAAAAATAAAGTCACGACCTCAGGCTCAAAACGGCAGGATAGAATTCTTGCCCAAAGATCCATGGACTATGAACGATCTTTTAGAAAAGGCAACGTCTTCCAGCGATTAGAATATAATAAAAACGACCAGGATAGACGACCTAACATCTATCAAAGACCTAGAATCAGCGAACCAGCGACCCAGAGCAGGGTCAATCAAGTAGATCACACAAGACTAACCGTTCCAATAGACGAAATCTTGGCTGTACTAGAAAGGAATAATTGGATCCCATAAGCAAAGAAAATCGCTCAGCCCAGACTAGGCGGACGAAACCATGACTTATACTGCAAGTATCACCGGGCGCACTGGCACCGAACGGATGATTGTTTTCACCTTAAAAGGGAAATAGAAAAACTAATCGAACAAGGAAAATTAGACGACTATTTAGAACGGGATAACCGCAAAAGAGGAAGAAGTAGGAGCCCTCGGAATAATAATCAAAGGAGGAATTCCCGTCGAAAGTCACCCGAGGATGGCCCTGCACAGGAGTTAAACCATGACCAGATCAATGGTACCATCCATACAATTTCCTGAGGACCTACCGGCGGGGATAGTCGTAACGCTCGACGAAGGACTGCTAGATCCATAATAGGGGGCTTGAAATACCCAAGAGAAGTATGGACTCTAGAAAGTAAGTCATCAAACAACCAGCTGATCAGTTTTAACGAGGGCGAAGTACCCAAGAGTCTAGTTTGGGACACTAAAGAAGATAGCCCCGATTTTCCGACGGTGGTATCGCTAGAAATAGCGAACTACAACGTCAAAAGAATCCTGATCGACAACGGAAGCTCAGCGAATATCATTTCTAGAGAAGTCCTAGCCCAGATGAACTTGGGGCAATTAACATTCCAAAAGGTAGCTACACCGTTAGTAGGGTTTGGAGGATCCGAAATTGTTCCCAGTGGAATAATAACTCTGAGTGTCTCACTCGGAAAGAAACCATATCGAACAGTAAAACTGGTAAAATTTTTAGTAGTAGAAAATCCATTCGCCTACAACGCAATTTTAGGGCGACCTGCCCTCAACCTATTTTGAGCTGTTGTCTCAACTTATCATCAGAAGATAAAATTTCCGACCGACACAGGTATCGGGGAAATAGTAAATGACCATTGTATGGCATGGGATTGCTACAGCAAGGCGTACATTGGAAGTACTCTCAAGCTTTCTCAACTCACCGGGCAAAATAGTGCTCAAGCCCATATCCCAGGACAAAGCATCGGGCTCAACAGAGCCCGGCAGTTCACTAAGAAGAGGGACATTGTCAGGGCGGGGAGTCGCTGACCGCAAGATATCCTTAACCTGCTCAAGGATACAATGATCATCTAACAGACGAGGGGATTCCCTCTCGTTGGGGCTAACCGAGGTTTCCTTACCCGAAGCAGATATAACGGTCCGGCGACCAGGCCTTGACTCAGTTCGACCTCCAGAAGGACCACCAGATTCGAAAGAAGTAGTCATCACAGTAGTATCATTAAACAAATAATCAGGACAATCTTGGAAAATAGGTTGTGTTGCGGAGGGATTGACAAAGGAGCGCTTATCAACTTGGCCTCCGCTGACGATCGGGGCAGTAGAGGTAGAAAAAGGAAGGGAATTAACAAAATCCCCTCCATGAAAACCATGCTCAAAGGAAGAAACGCCTGAAGAAACAGGTATATCAAAAATCTGCTCCACGTTGGATGAATCACCAAAAGCCACCCGACCAGGGGAAGGCCTACTTCCTACTTCAGTAGAAGAAGAAAAATTTGGTTGTACAAAAGATGAACTAATTGCGGAAAAAGGTTCAGAAGGGATAACAGGAGTGTCGATCACCGACCTAGTATTAGAAGACGAACGAGGAGGTTCTATCGAGGGCCCCTCCGTTCGAGGCTTTTTTAGTCTAGTATTCCTAGCGCTCTCACGGGAAGGACGCTTCGAAGAATTACCAAAAAGATTACTCATGGTCGGATTTTCAAAAAGTACAATTTAAATATCGAGAAAGCTTATCGACGAGCTGAAGAAAGAGTATTCTGTTAAAGAGATAAGTATAGCGGTAAATAGCGAGTCATGTTTTTTACCTTTTATATTTATACTATACGAAAAGACGCGATAGACCCAAAGAAAGGGCGCGAAACACAGAAATCAGCTTTGGAATAAAAACTAGAAGCTGAAACGACATACGCATAATGATTACGGCGAAGTTAATGACTTGTCAAAATTATTACAGAGAACATGAAAGGACGTGACGTTTAGAATACAAAACGTTTATTTAACAAAAGGGTGAAAAAGTAATATTACAATTAAACCTACAGTGAATAGTTACAAAGGTTATTTCAGAGATTCTCAATATTACACAGCTTGGTCGTTGTCCGGAGTTTCTTGTTCACTACCGACATCTCCTTCCCCTGCTATGTCAATATCTTCTTCTTCTTCCTCTCGATCGATAAAATTGTTATCAACCTCATCATTAATATCTGAAGAAGGAATTGGCAATGGTTTTCTAAACTCTTTAACGAGGTGAGCCAAAGGAAAGTTTTGATAAACGACGTTCGGAAGCTCGGAGGAGGAATATGCTTTGCCATAACGGTTCAGCCGAATATGTGCTGCTTTAAAATATTCCTTTCGACGATCATCTATCAGTCCTAAGGCGACCAACTGATGAATTGCCTTCTTGAACGTATTTTCTAAGAGCGGACCGACCATTTGATTTACCAGCGCCATATGAACAGGAGAACTGAGGAATTCACGAATCACTTTTTCATCGGAGTTACGACCATAACGATCCCTGAGTCCACTAAGAGGACTGTCCTTCTCATACTCCTCTAGGGAAGCTTGGAGACTTGATATTTGAAATTCCAACTCGCTAATCCGAGCAGTACTCTGAAATTGGAGCTCTTCTAACTTTCTAGACAATTGATCGGCTCGTTCTTGAGTGCGAGAAGTCTCCAGAACTCTGTCTATAATCTGCTGGTCATCAGTCTCCGTGTCCCGAATCTCTACGACCGGAACAGTAGAAGTCGTTGAGGGACCGGCCACTGAACCAGAAGTCCTGCCAAGCAAAGTTTTATACTTCTCTTCCAGGAATTCACACTATTGTTTCCAAAGAGCAGTTTCATAATCATATGATGCCAAACAAGTCTTAGTCTGAAAAAGCAAAGGGATAAAACAAGAAATGAGTTAGTAAACTAAAAGATCTTCGGAGGAAAATATCCTATAAAGCAAACTTAAAATAGAGGTTACCTTTTCAGCATAAAGAGAAGCTCGCTGAAATTTCTCCAGAGGATCCTTCCGAAGAAGCTTATTCAGATCGCGAGTAAAAACGCCGGACAAAAGAACACGAGTTGCCTTATCAACCGCATTCTCGCTATCGTCATGAACAAGTGAATCATTCTCGGAGTAGCCAGCGGCCCTCTTTCGCTCTAAATGATCCTCGATCATTTTGAACAAAGTAGGTTTCGGATGATTGTCGCCGAGTGAAGAAAGATCGTTACCAGAACGACCATAGTAGCTCATCTTTCTCTCCACTGGATTATTATTAGGATGAGGCATCGACCAGCTGCGACATCCACGAATACCCTAGGAGGTTCTAAGCTGAAGAGGGGGATAACCGGATCCTGTCCCCTGACGAATAGGGGACTCTTGAGAAGAATCTGGAGATTCCTCTTCATTCCCCTTGGACTCATGACTTAACTCCAGCTTTCTCTTCCGAGACGCTCTCTGCTCGATAGGGACGTTCTCTATGGATTTGGAGGATATGGACAACACTATTTTTCCCTTTGAAGAATGTCTGGAATTTTCTACCATATGAGCTGAAAAAGGAAACAAGATAAAAGTTAGATTCTCTGCAGAAAAGGTATCATCTCAACACTAAGCTAAAATAAAATGCTTACCAAGTGATTCAGTTGATGAACTGATTGGAAAATCATGAGCACTCAATCCCGCTTTACGAAGGAAAGCTTCCCCAATCAGAAGAGCACTCTGATATTTGTTGGTACGCATAGCATGGATTTGACCAATAAACTGAGCATCATCAGGAATGAGTTCACCAGTCGGCAGGCGACCTCCGTAAACCCATTTGGAGCCATGATCCCACGAGAAGGGCATGGTCGAACCATCCGCTAAATGAAGACGAGGTGGGGGGCGAACAAAGAAAAAATGAGATTTCCAAGAAGGGTTGCTAGAAACTGGGGAATCGAAGATTGCTCGACTAGGCCTCTGACTAGCGAAGAAATATCCGCGATTGGAGGAACTGGAAATATTAAATCAAAAAAGTTGTGTGAAATTACGAAAGGAAGGTTTGAACCCTTTTCGCGATCACTAAGATAGAAAAACAAACCACGAAGGCCACATAATTAGGAACTAATTGTGTCAAGGACACACTGAATATTTTTAGAATATCAAGAAAGAGGGGAGACAACGGAAGACGCATACCACTATTAAAATGGGCCGTGTAAAAGGCTCGACATCCATCCGGTGGTGATGTAACCCTATCAGAAGGAGAAGGGAGAACTATCTCAGAACCCTCCGGGAAATATTTGGCATAGTTGTTCACAACCTCGGGGAAAGTATCCACCGTGTAAGCACAAGCTAAGTCCTCAATTGGTTCAGAAATTTGAGGAGCGGTACCTTTGCCCTTTTTGGCCCGGGCAGCGACATCTGTATCGGAAAGAATTTGTACCTTAAAGGTATCTTCAACAGGAACAACAAATTCAGAAACTCCGATTTGCTCGCTCAAAGGATTAGAATGCAACTCTTCCTCGTTAGTGGGAGCAACATTCTCCCTAGAGGAGGAAGAAGATTTTCTTAAAGTGGCCATGTTTTTGGACTCTCGGAGGATATAAGTCGATAAAAGGAAAACTTTATATGATGAACGACTAAGTAAGCAAATGACTACGAACTATAAGGAAGTATAAAGGAGAAATGACGAACTCAATAGTCACCTATTTATACTGAGAAGAAAAAAGACGTTTCGAACTCGTCACAACTAATCACATTCCCGCCAAAAACGTAAGAAGATAAAAAGCCTCCCCGAAGGGACGCATGGCGATTCATAATCGGAAAGAGAAAATGAATATCTATGATGCGTAGCACTCTTTTACTTTGATTTAACCGTTTTTCGTCGGGTTAATTTAATATCAGTGAATTTGTGATATCGGGGGTTTGGATATTGAATTATTCAGTATATTGGGCTCTGTTACTTTATTCTGGATGGATCGTTTACAAAGAAAAGCAATAATCAAAGGCAAGAAGTAAAACCATTAACCAAATTAAGAACACAACGATATGAAGGTGAAATACTGCAATAATAATGGATATTATTGAGTTCTATTGTTATCAATGTATTCTTGTGTAATCTCAGAATTAAGAGAATTCGTGGTTGTCTCATATAATGAATTACTAGGTATATATATTACGCTAAACCTAGTATTACAAGGAATCATAGTCCTGCTTGGACTCGGCCCAGCTATCCTTCTTGGGTCCGGAGTATAATCCTTACTCGGAGCGAGCAGCATTTGGCAGGGTCTGTAAAAAGATCCCGATCCTTTATAATAGGTCGAATCGATCTTATAATCTTTGTTCGATCTGATCAGTATGTAGGGTGCGAAATAGCCCCCATCAGTACTCCCTCACTTCTTCGAGCGTATAGATGATAGGAGCTCGTAGAAGTAGATAAATCTGGTCGACTGTTTCTTTTCTATGAACGGAGCCTCGTTAAAAACCTTACTTAAGAAAAAACCCAGTGGGAAAAAATCTTAAGTAAGGAAAAGAGTGCTACGTATCATAGATAGTCGTTTCTTCTGTCTAATCATGGATCGCCACGCGTCTATTCAGGAGGCTTTTTGTATCCTTCCGTTTTTGGCGGGAATTTGAGTAGCTGCGATGAGTTCGAAACGTCTTTTCTCATTTCCTTATAAATAGGTGGCTTTCGAGTTTGCCATTTCTCTTTTATATTTGCTTTTAGATCGCAGTCATTTTCTAGTTTGGTCGTTCGTCGTATAAAATTTTCCTTTCGTCGACCTTCTTCTTCCGAGAACTAGAATATAGATGGCTTCCGTTAGAAGATCTTCTTCTTCTCCTAGAGAGATCATTGCCCCCGAATACGGGGAGGAGTTACATTCTAATCCTCTGGGTGAACAGACTACGGTATCTGACCTTGTTATCCCTGTAGAAGATACTTACAAGGTACGAATCCTTTCCGATGCGGATGTAGCCGCTCGAGCCAAAAAGGGCAAAGGTACTGTTCCTCAGATTTCTGAACCAATTGAGGATGTAGCTTGCGCATATACAGAGGAAACATTCCCTGAAGTCGTGAATAACTATACCAAATATTTTCCGGAAGGTTCTGAAATAATTCTTCCTTCCCCTACTGATAGGGTCACTTCTCCACCGGAGGGATGTCGAGCCTTTTATACGGCTCACTTTAATAGCGGTCTGCGTCTTCCTTTGTCTCCTCTTTTTCTGGAAGTTCTAAAAACTTTCAGCGTGTGCTTGACACAACTGGTTCCAAATTCTGTTGCTTTCGTGGTTTGTTTTTCCGTTCTGATGATTGCAAAGGGATTTAAACCTTCTTTCCGTAACTTTACACAACTTTTTCGTTTTAATATTTCTAGTTCTTCAAACCGTGGATACTTCTTCGCTAGTCAGCGGCCCAGCCGAGCAATCTTTGATGCTCCGGTTTCTAGTAATCCTTCCTGGAAATCTCATTTCTTCTTTGTTCGTCCTCCGTCTAATCTCCGTTTGGCGGATGGTTCGACCACGCCTTTCTCGTGGGATCATGGTTCCAGGTGGATTCCCGGAGGTCGCTCACCGACTGGTGAACTTGTTCCTGACGATGTACAGTTTATCACTGAGATTCCCGAGATGCGTACAAACAAATATCAAAGCGCTCTTCTGATTGGGGAATCTTTTCTTCGTAAGGCGGGGTTAAGTGTCCATAATTTTCCCATCAGTTCATCATCTGAACCTCTAGGTTAGCATTTTATTTGATCTTTAGTATTGTCACTATACTTTTCATAAGAAGAAATTAACTTTATTTTGTTTCTTTTTCAGCTCATATGGTAGAAAACTCCCGACATTCTTCGAAGGGAAAAATGGTGCTGTCGAAATCTTCCAAGTCAGTGGAGAATAATCCCATCGAGCAGAGGGCGTCTCGAAAAAGGAAATTGGAGTTGGGTCACGAATCCGAGGAGAATAGAGAGGAATCTCCGGATTCTTCACGTGAGTCCCCTATTCGTCAGGGCATGGGACCTGGTTATCCTCCACTTCATCTTAGAACTTCTTTGGGTATTCGAGGATGTCGCAGCTGGTCAATGCCTCACCCATCTGATAATCCAGCTAACAGGAAGAGGAGCTACTATGGACGTTCTGGTGACGACCTTTCTTTACTCGGGGATAAACATCCAAATCCTACTCTGGTCGAAATGATCGAGGATCACTTAGAGGGAAGGAGGGCCGCCGGTTATTCCGAGAAGGATTTTCTTATTCATGATAATAACGAGAATGCGGTCGATAAGGCGACCCGTATTCTTTTATCTGGCGTTCTTACTCGCGATCTTAATAAGCTTCTTCATAAGGATCCTTTGGAGAAATTCCAGCGAGCTTCTCTTTACGCTGAAAAGGTGAGATCCTTTTCTTTCTATTATTCTGATGAAGTGATCTTCTAGGATTTTCTTTAATTCGCTAATTCGTTTCTTTCTGACCCCTTCGTTATTTCAGGTTAATACCTGTCTGACATCGTACGCCTATGAAAATTCTCTCTGGAAACAACAGTGCGATTTTCTTGAAGAGAAGTATAAAGCTTTACTTCATAAATCTTCCGGTTCAGAAGTTGGTCCTTCGACATCTTCCTCTGTTCCAGTCGTAGAGACTCGTGCTGCCGGGATCGAAGATCAAGAAACGATAGATAGGGTGATAGAGGTTTCTCGTGCTCAAGAACAAGCCAATCAAATGGCAAGAAAATTAGAGGAATTGCAGTTGCAGAGCACGACTCGAATTAGTGAGCTTGAATCTCAAGTATCAACCCTTGAAGCTTCTTTAGAGGAGTATGAAAATGATGTCCCACTTAGGCAAAGAGATCGATATGTTAGGAAATCTGACGAACAAGTTGTTCGTGAATTCCTCAACTCTCCTGTTCATACGGCGTTGGTGTACCGGATGGTCGGCCCTCTTCTTGAGAATACTTTTAAAAAATCGATTCATCAACTGGTCGCTTTTGATCTTACGTGTTTTCGTGTGATCGGATTATGTGGGGTGGTGTGCTAATCGAACATAAATAAATGCGAATAAATGGAGAAAGATCAATAGTATTAATATTCAATGAGTTTTAATACAAAATACAAGTAGGATGAGTCCTATTCGAGCATTATTGGATGCCGTACCAGCTAGAGGGCGAAACATGTACAATAAGACCTATACTAATAATCCGAGCTGTGATCTTAAGCTTGGAGTATCTCCTGGAAGTCCCCTAGTGTAATAAATGCATGGAGTATTTATAGCCAACTTTAAGGACTTGGGCCTGGGCTCGGCCCAACAGTGTCCTTCGACCATGTGAGCTCGAAACAATCGTTCTCATGCTTTGGTTCGTCTTTCGGTCCCTGGCGACAGGGTTCATAGCTATTCGAATCGCGTTGAGGCTAAAGAACAGGGAATCCGAATTACCCCTCATCAATACTCCCCCACTTCTCGAGTGTGAAGCGAAGTAAGCGCTCGAAGAAGTATAAAGTACGTTCCATGTTATGGTGAGACGAGCCGCTCAGTATGTTTTCAGAATATGCCTCGTTAAAAACCTGACTCGGAAAAACCCATTGGGATAAAAACCGAGTTAGGGAAAAAGAGTGCATATATAAGAAACATACTTTGGCGCGCTCTGAAATTATCCTCGTCGGGGGATGTTGAAATAGTAATACCCCTTTCGGTTTCATGTTGCGTTGTTCGATCCCTTGATGAATGCTTTCCAGAATTTCCGATTTATAACCAGGAGGGCTTCTGAGAATCTTAAGGATAGATTGCAAGGACATATTCCGCAATTCTAGGGAATGAAGGATCAAAAAGGTAATTTTGAGAGGGACGACCCTAAGCTTTTACCCTTGGTAAGTTCAACCGTCGTGGTTACTCGGGGACCTCTTTGCAATTTTACCTTTTTAACCCTGTATATATACATGTTGACTTCGTTGAAAAATATTTTCTCATAACAACTTTCTTGAACTCGAAGCGTTTGAGCTTGAAATAGCATTTTTCTCCTGTATAAATACTTCTTAGTCCATTATGTCGAGCTCTATAAGCGTGAGAGGCAAGAAGAAGGTTGAGGAGAGCCAAGAATCTGATCCCTTGTTTAAGCTTGTAGATGACTTTGAAGACGGGGAATTTCATCGAGACGACGAAGACGACGATCCGAGCGAGGATCTCGAAGAGAAAGAGGTCGACAAACGTAGTATTGGCGAAGGTGCTTTTGTTAGGATTTTTGAACATACGCAAGCCTCACAAGCCGTCACCTCGGGTAAGTCAGAACTTCCTGCTAGTAAAACTTCCAGTTGTTTTTCGAAAAAAGATCGGGCTCGCCTTGAGGCGGATTATGGGAAATTTCTTCCCAAAGGTTTTTCGATTGTCGTTCCTTCTTACGCCGAACGTGCCACTGAGTCTCCCGCTGGATGTCAAGCCTTTTATGAGGGACAATTTTTCTGTGGCTTGCGTATCCCGTTCGCTCCTCTTATCAGAAATATTTTGAATTTCTTTTCGCTTTCCCCGGCTCAGCTTCTCCCGCACTCCGTTGCATATATAATAGCGTTTTGCGCTCTTATGGAGGCGAAAGGAGAAGAAGCTTCTTTTAGCAACTTTTGGCAGATATTCCGAATGGATCCTTGCAAAGGTTCGAATGTAGGCTTTGTGTCCGTTCGTCCGAGGTCTAAACGGCCATTTCTTACGAAAATATCAACAAAGAAAGCTTTAGGTTGGAAGAGGAGATTCTTTTTCGTGAAGGGCCCTGACGTTCCTATTTCGGAGGGTAGTTCGAAAACGAGACCTTATCGATGGGACGGCGCAAATAGTTGGACATACGGTTCTCGCAAAATAAAAGAAAAACTTAGCCATCGTCTTTCTGATGAACTCCTGGGGCGATTGGAGTCTAACCCTTATCAAACCAGATACTTGGTTCAAGAAGGCGTTTTGCGACTGGCGGGGTTGAGCTACTGCGATTATCCTGCCCCGGCGATTAAATATCCCGGTCAGTCCTCCGAAGGGCCCCTTCCTCTGTCCGATGTACAGGCAACCTCCAGTGGTCCGAACCCTACTTCTCTTTCTCTGGGTATGCTTCTCACCTTCTGTTTGGTTTTATGTTTATCTAATAAATTTGTTATTTAAGCTCGTCCCGATCCATTTTATCCTTGTAGGCCGGGTTGTTGAGAAATTTCGAGTGTCTGCTGCCGAATTAATTGAAGATAAACCCTTTTATTTTGATCCATTGTCTCATACTTCCGGAAATAGAACTGGTACAAGTAACTTGGGCGAAAATCCTGTTATTATTCCACTCACGATTCCCGAACCAAGAGGTGTCGGTACTTTGAGTTCCTTGAACTCTGCCTCTGCTGGGCCACTCCGAGCCTTATTTTGCCCTGATACTCCTGCCCTTTCATCAGTTGGTTATAGTCAATACTCCTGGAATCGAGTTCTGGGTGTCCAGGAGTACGAGAAACTTTTGAGTCGCAAGAGAAATGCTGAAGGTCCTGGACCCTCTAGGAGGGTAAAACCCTTTGGTGTGAGTTCCGGCCCCGTTCCAAGTCGAGAAGGCAGGTCAGAACCTGATGTAGCGGATTTCATGGATGAGCACCTTCGGGGTAGCAGGGCTGCTGGGTATTCTGAAGATGGTAGCATTTTAACCGATCTGGATTCAGGTGGTGAGAACGAGTTCGACAAAGCCACCAGAATTTATTTGGCTAGTCGGTTCAAGCGGGACATCCTGCTTCAGACCGTTAAAAGTGACTTCGAGGTTTTGAGTGACTTTTCCCGAACGTATCACGAGGTAAACGTTTATCTTTGATTTTCCTTTCTTTCTTTTGTGCCCTTGACATTTTGCTGATATGTTTGAACTACTTCGCAGATCGGAGATTTATTTGCTATCCAAACCTATCGCTTAGCTTTATTGGAGCAGGAATCGCAGGATGCTCATGACGCGTGTGCTCAGATTCTCGTTGATAACCAAACTCTTCGAGCTCAGTTAGTAGAAAACCAGCGGGAGCTGTCCCAAGTGAAGAAAGAGCTCGAAAAAGCTAATACGAAACATTCTTCCTCATTAGAAGAGGACTTGCTGGCGTCCGTTAAAGAGAGAAGTGTCCTTGAGGAGGAGCTAAAGAAAATAAAGATAGAACTCGATTTGGCGAAACGGGATTCCGAGCGTGCATATGCCCAAGGTCGGGAAGAAGCCGAGATTCCGGCCATACGAGGATTCTTGGAATCTCCAGTCTTAGATCCTTTAGTTCAAAGAAAAACGGGAGAAATTCTTCAGACGATTTTTTATAAAGGGGTTCAACAGTTGGTCGCGGCCGAGAAAATTCCGAATGACATGGAAGAATATTTCAAGTATATGGACCCTTTTAAAAACGCTGAAGGGAAGGCTTATAAAACTTCTTCCCTTCCCAAGGCGACTAATTGGCAAGAACATCGCTTTGCATCCTTAGTCGAGGAGTATGGTATTCCGATGCCTAACCCTGATGTGCTCGAGTACTCCTGCGACGATCGTTCTAATGCGTTCGGAGAAGAAGACAAAGATGTCAATACGGGCAATGCCCCGGATAAGGGAGACAGTCAATCTTTCAATCAAGCTGAGTAAGCCGGAGGCGGCGATTCGAGGTTTTCCAGTTAGGAATCAATTGTATTTTCTCATGCAACCCAATTTTGTAAACGACTTAACTTTATATTTCTTGATTTATTTTATGTAACTCATGAATTCTAACTTCATAAATATCGATGATTTTCCATATTTTCTGCTCGAACTTCGTTTATCCGAGTGGGGTTTCTTACCATGGTCGCGTCGATTCGTTATCTCAATCGTAGTGCATAGCGTCTATAAATATTAAGATCTCTTATCATTATTCACACGACATCTTTGCTTATAGAGATCGGAGCTTTCCCAAAATTTTTCTGCATTTTTCGAACTTCCTGCGGGTAGAGATCCGAGCAATTGATCCAAATTCACTCATCATGGAAAACGTGCTAGGCAAAACTATCGACCCCAGGTCGCTATTTGGTGGTTCGAAAAATAAGAAGTCGAATAAAGAGCAGAAGGCTGATAAGGAGGTCAAACCCTCCAAATCTTCTTCTAAGACCTCCGCCTCTTCCCCAAAAGCACCTAAAGGTGGGGAAAAAACGAAAGAGAAAAGTACTTCATCGAAGCAGAACAAGGGTAGTTCCAGCAACTCCATTCTGGACGAAGACCTCGAGGCTGAGCTTGGAGGTTCCTCCCCGAAGGTGATTGATTCTAAGAGCGAGGATAGTGTCCGGGAAAAGATTCCTGTTCCCTCTTCGAATAAGAGGCCTTATTCTGATGGGACGCCCATTGAGGCTTTGCAAAATCTTGCTATTGGCGGCAAGTCATCCTCCGATGCTTCGATCATTCCTCCCTCAGGGAATCCCAACAAAAAGTCCAAGTCAGAGACTGGTGTGGGGGCTTCCGCTGAAGCTTTAGGAATTGATAATCCTCCCCGATCTTTTGCCGATTCCTCTCCTCAAAAAACTGCTTCTTCCCTGCATGAGGAGTTGAAAGATGGATCTCCTTCTAAGGTTGACCCCATGGGTAACTTGTTGCAAGCTACCTTTACTTCTTCGGAGACTGACATGCCCAAAGGGAGAAATGCGTCTAAGGAGAGGAATATAGAGGAGTTGTTCGAGTCCGGGCAGAATTTCCTGTTTCAGGTATAACTGTTTTTTTTTTTTTTTTTTTTTTTTTTTTTTTTTTTTGAAGATCATTTGAAAGAAAGTCTAACTTTTTTGGCAGGCCGGGCAAGATTTTATTGAGCTTAAGACATTTGCTGAGCGGGAGATCAATTATCGTGCTGCTATTTCCCAGGAGCTGGAGGAGAAGAAAACCGAGTTCGACCGTGTCTTCGCGGAGAAACTCGCTCTAGAGAGGGAGAAGTCTGCTAGAGAAAGTGGAGAGGAGGTCCATAAGCAGCTGAGTGAAGAGCTCGAAAAACTGAAAAGTCTTCACGAGCAGGATAAGCAGGAATTCATTCGTCGAGAAAAGGAAGCTTTCGATCGTGGATATAAAGCTGGATATGAGGCTCGTAGTGCCGAGCTTCGGAAGATTCTTTCTGACAATAAGCTCCTCTAGGCGTTGTCTTTTATTTTCTCGGATTTGTAGCACAGCTAAAATATTTTTACCTGTTGTGTAATCCTGAATAATTTTCATACATTATATTTTCTATGGTTTGCAGTAATCTACTTTCTTCTCGAATCGTATGCTTCCCTTGTGTGTTCTTTCTTTGATCATTCTTTAGTTTGCTTTTCCCGAATTTCCAATCTTGACGTAGTAATTCCCCTTAATTCCCAAAAATAATATCACTTTCTTTTCCTGGTGAAGTTCTTCTGAGTCGTGAAAATCTTTTGACCTGGATCGTTTTCTTCGTTTTGCATTCTTATAATATTTTCTGAATATATATTCCTTCAATCATGCTGAATAGAAGATCTTGTTGCATACCTCATCATTTCGAATTTCATGTTAGGAGCTACTTGCATAATGTAGTCAGATTTATACTTTAATTTCGACTAGGGCATCTGCAGGCGAAACTATTTCAACCCTGAAAGTTTCGACCTGGTATGATGCAATTTGCTAGGCTCCCTTTTGAAAATGTTTCGGGAAGTGCTTCGGAGATTGACGTCCTTTATAAAATGTTCACGTTTTTCCTGGTAAAGAGATGTATTGCCCTTCTCCTTTCCGAAGAAGTATGACCACAGTCGGAGACCTGTTGGCTCGATAGGCGTCTCCTTGTTGAGTAAGGACATTATCGTCCGCCGAAAATTTCATTGGGTCGGTCAGTTACGAAGATGTGACGGGGGTTGTTATCTTGTAATTACTTCCTATGCCAAGCTCGGAAAATACTTTTTATCAACATTTCGACGGCTTTACTTATTCTCGGGCCATTATGTGATGACGCTTTCTTTACAAGCTGTATTTAGATCTCTTTATGATTTCTCTTAGATGATAGGTACTGGGACTTCGATGAATTCGGATAGGAATGAACTCGAGTAGAATAATCTTGACATTTCCTTCATTTCTCTTTCGGAATGGTTTCTGCAATTTCGGGAATCGTAACGGTCAGCGCATTTACTGCTCATATCTCAGCCGTTAGCACCATCAAATCTTAGTCGTTGATTGCTCTTTCTCCTCACTATATATAGTTCCGTGGAGACCCCCAGATTTTACATTTCAGTAACAATTTTGAACAGTCCTATGACTGAAGATTTATTCTTTCTAGCCAACATGCCTCGTTTCCTTTCTTTGATCAAGTTGTTCGAAGTTCTCCTTCGAACTATTTTTAAATTCCTCTTTCTCATGATGGTAACCCAATTCGACTAGGGTATCGACAGGCGAAAATAATTGCGACTGGGGTACCGGCAGGCGACCTGCTTCTTTGGATTCATCCCTCCTGAGGCGGGTTAGAATTCCGGTACCCTGTTCCCATCCAGTCGGATAGTGGGTCGACTGCTGGAGGAGTTTTCCTGCTCTCGATCTCTACTTCTTCAAGATATTTCTTGAAGAATGTTACCTTCGAGACTGCGTGGAATAATTTTTCTAGGGGTTGCCTCGCTATTTTTCGATCTGGACCGGTGTGGAGCAAGTACTAAGGGAGTGATGAATGAAGGGTAGAAGCGTTGTTCTGGCCCAGTCTTACTCCTTCAACCACGGAGAAAATCTAGTGTAGGATTTATTTGTAATAGGGTTACATTAAATGTAAAGTCTTTGCTTGACTTCTCTTATCCTTGTAATTTCGAATTCTTTTGTAACTGTTTGGAATGACATGAATAAGATATTCATTTCTTTATCACCCTTCCTTATTGTCTGTGGAATTGTTTTTGTATGTTGTTATCGAGCGTCAATTTTTCATGCCTCCAAAATATGATCAAGTGACATTCTTTATCTACTTTGAATAATACTTAGTTGATAGATGATAATCGATATCTTTCGACTTTGAGTATAGCTTGTAAGAAGCTTTTATTCTCTCGCCATATATTTAAGACATTCAGGTAGAGCAATATAAAATGTTCTTCGAGCGACAAATTCTAATTTGAAGGGCCAAATTCTGTACTCTGGACAAATAATTGTGAAGTAATAATCGAACAGGGTCTTGTTCAATCTCGAATAATAGCTTTGATTTAAGTGTTTGTGAAGATGGCTACTAGCCTTAGACGATCGAATAATAATAGAATCGAGTATCAGTTGATCTTGGTTGATCGAGGGTAATAGTTTCGATCTAAGGGTCGTAGCAACAGCTTTCACCCTTAGTCGTATCAGAGCATTTTTAGCTCGAGGGTCATAGCAGAGGCTTTCACCCGTTCAATAATTTCGATCTAAGGGGCATAGCAGAGGCTTTCTCCCTTAGTCGTTTTTAGAGCATTTTTAGCCCTTGGGCCATAGCAGAGGCTTTCACCCGATAAATAATTTCGATCTAAGGGGCATAGCAGAGGCTTTCACCCTTAGTCGTTTTTAGAGCATTTTTAGCCCTTGGGTCATAGCAGAGGCTTTCACCCGATAAATAATTTCGATCTAAGGGGCATAGCAGAGGCTTTCACCCTTAGTCGTTTTTAGAGCATTTTTAGCCCTTGGGTCATAGCAGAGGCTTTCACCCGATAAATAATTTCGATCTAAGGGGCATAGTAGAGGCTTTCACCCTTAGTCGTTTTTAGAGCAATTTTAGCCCTTGGGTCATAGCAGAGGCTTTCACCCGATAAATAATTTCGATCTAAGGGGCATAGCAGAGGCTTTCACCCTTAGTCGTTTTTAGAGCAATTTTAGCCCTTGGGTCATAGCAGAGGCTTTCACCCGATAAATAATTACGATCTAAGGGGCATAGCAGAGGCTTTCACCCTTAGTCGTTTTTAGAGCAATTTTAGCCCTTGGGTCATAGCAGAGGCTTTCACCCGATAAATAATTTCGATCTAAGGGGCATAGCAGAGGCTTTCACCCTTATATAATAGTAGACTGAGATAAGTACGGAACAAATAACAAAGATCGATAATATCAGGAAGAGATGAACGAATATGAATTTTGACGGGATCAGTTTCCATTGAATATATATAACTTTCGATTGCAATAAATACTGAAGAGAAAATAGTCTTCTGCAATTATGGAGAAAGAGGCAGTAGTGAACAGCCTTAGAAAATAATCCTTATGCCTTTGTCGAGAAAATTCTTTGTTCGTAGGTTCCTAATTCTGATAAGTTTGATCTTTTCCAATCGGTTCCCGTTTTACCGGGAATTGCAACGGTCGACAAATCCTGTCCATTTAATTTGCGAATTATACGTCGTTGGATTCTTTTCTGTTTTTGGCTATAAAAGGCTGGCACATTGCTGAAATTATCTCATTCGTTGCATCGAGAATTTTTTCATCTGATCATGGCGGTCAAGAGAACTATTCGATTAATTCAACTGTTTGAGTTCGGACTTCGGACGGTCTTTAAGCGGAATAGTCGCCGAGCGGAAAAAATTACAGCAACCACGCTTAGAATATCGACAGGCAAACGCGACTTCCATCTGGAAAGCCAATAAGCTAGGCTCATGGCCTTGCTGTTCCAATGCATTTAGGAAGACGTTGGGCCGATAGCATTCGATCCTCTGTCTTCTGAAGAATGCAAATAAAGTTTAAAGCCTGCGGGTCCTAAGGATATTCCTTGTCCGGAGGAAATGATAGGACGGGAGACCGAAAATTTCATAGGATTGTAATAACATATTGATGTAATATATAGGCTTATGCTATACTCGATGTATTTTCCCATTTCTTGTAATCTTTCGAGATAATATAAATATATTTCATCTCCCTTTTGTTGATAACCTTAATATAATTAGGTAGAATTTTATCTTGTTCTTCTAACATCGATCGATCAAGGAGTGATCTATCACCACTTGCTCGAGTGGATAATATATAAATATCTTAGCAGATCTGAGACTGACAAGGAAAAATTATGCCATAAATCTTTATCACTGTTGAATTTTCATAATTGCATAACTTCCAGGTCGAGAATTCTGTTCGACTGAATCGATTATATTCCTTCTCAGTTGGCAACGTAAAAGCATAGCAATAATTACTTGTGTAAAAATATCCGAAATAATCGAACATGAATCCGACACGCCATCCCTTCATAATAATGATATTAATACGTCGTCAAATTCTATAGAATGTCGTAATTCTTCTACACCCATTGTTGAATAGCGTGTCCTTCGTTACCAAACAGGGCCCTATTTCTCGGGAAATGTAACGGTCCTTCCATTTAATGCGGACATCCAGATCGCTCATAAGATACTATCTGGGCCGTTGATTTTAAATTCCCTACCCCTATAAATAGGTTCCTTCGCGTATTCAACACTTCTTGCTTTTCTCCTTATGCCCCATCCGACCACCATGGGTCGATTTTTAGATTTGATTCGCATTTTGTCCCAAATAAAAGAATTTGAGATTAGAGTTCGAACTTTGTTTTTCAACCTTGCTTCCCTTGGTATAAGCTTTCCGCTTAGAATATCGACAGGCAAAAGAAATTGCGCCTAGAATACCGGCAGGCAACCTGTTTTGCCTGACATATCATCTCTGGTGCGGGTTAGAGCTCCGGATTCTAGGCGTAGTACTTGATCGGGCAGCTGGTTACTCCGAGCGGAGTTCTTTAAGTCTGAGGCACCAGCTTCCTCGAGGGCTTTCTTGCGAGATAGTTCCTTCGAGCTCCCTTGAAGCGCCTCTGCTGGGATAACCCTTTGCTGCTCCGGTTCGGATCGATCGGTAGATAATGGTTGATTTCGACCATCATTGTTTACCGACAAAGACCTAAAATCGGTTTAAAGCCCTGGAAAGGAGCTCCGATCCGGCCTTTATCCCGTACGAAGACGGATGTGCGACACGTGGCAAGCGATTGCCGGGAAAGAATCACTGCTGAGTTCTGCATCTGGGGCGATCTTAGGGATGGGAGACCAAGTCGTAATAGCACAGAATTATTCGGATAATTTGTAATAGAGTAGGAATAGTCGTACTTTATTTCTGGAGCTCGAACTCTGTATTCGAAGCTTCGCATTTGTAATTTGTTTGAATGACATCAATAATAAAACTTTGCTCTTGAATGAACTTTGTGTAATTTTCGAGAATTCGCATAACTTCCTTTAATTACTCCCAATTGATTTGAGAATTCCCATAATTTTCATTCTCGAAATTAATCGATACCATGATCGGAAAAATAAATTCCGACCATTAATAACCTGTACATCTATTGAATTCTGGTCAGTGAGGCTCTCTGCTACCACATGTACCTCTCCTCGTAGTAGGCATTTTTCGATCAAATACTCGAATAGGGCCCCACGGTGGGCGCCAATTGATCTTACGTGTTTTCGTGTGATCGGATTATGTGGGGTGGTGTGCTAATCGAACATAAATAAATGCGAATAAATGGAGAAAGATCAATAGTATTAATATTCAATGAGTTTTAATACAAAATACAAGTAGGATGAGTCCTATTCGAGCATTATTGGATGCCGTACCAGCTAGAGGGCGAAACATGTACAATAAGACCTATACTAATAATCCGAGCTGTGATCTTAAGCTTGGAGTATCTCCTGGAAGTCCCCTAGTGTAATAAATGCATGGAGTATTTATAGCCAACTTTAAGGACTTGGGCCTGGGCTCGGCCCAACAGTGTCCTTCGACCATGTGAGCTCGAAACAATCGTTCTCATGCTTTGGTTCGTCTTTCGGTCCCTGGCGACAGGGTTCATAGCTATTCGAATCGCGTTGAGGCTAAAGAACAGGGAATCCGAATTACCCCTCATCAGCTTTGGAGATGATCGACGATGGTCGGAAGGAATATTTTAAGGCAGCTCATATCCGGTTGAACCGTTATGGCGAGCTTTATTCTTCTTCCGAGGTTCCAAATGTCGAATATCAAGGTTTTCCTCTGGCTCATCTTGTCGAGGAATTTGGAAATCCATTGCCGATTCCTCCTTCTGATGTTAACGATGAGCTTGATAATACTTTCATCGATCCGGTAGACGAAGAGGAAGAAGGAGACGATACAGGCATGACTGAGGACATCGATAGTGAGCAGAAGATTCCGGAATGCGACCAGGCTTCTTGAAATAGCGATTTATTTTTTAAATAATCTTTGTAATTATCCGCTTGTAGGTTTAATTGTAGCTTAGCTTTTCCTACTTTGTACACTAAACGTTTCTTATTCTGACAGTCGTGTCCTTTCACATTCGCTGTAATGATTCAGACAAGTCATTTAATTTGCCGTAATCATTATGTATGTGTCTTTTCAAATTCTAGCGTTTGCTCCAAGGTCAGTTTTCCTGTTTCGCGCCCTTTCTTCGGGTCACTCGCGTCTTTTCGTGTAGTATAAATACGAGAGGTAAAATTTGAATTGTTTTTTACTGCTATTCTCCTCTCTTAACAGAATACTCTTTCTTTAGCTAGTCGATAAACTTTCTCGATAGTAATTTGTATTTTTCTTTAGTCCGATCATGAGTAACCTTTTCGGTAATACATCAAAGCGACCTTCTCGTGAGGGCGCTAGAGATAATAGATCTAAAAAATCTCGAAGAGAAGGGCCTTCGATGGAGCCTCCTCGTTCGTCCTCAGTTAGTAGTTCGATGATCGATACTCCTATTACCACGTTCCAACCTTTATCAGAAGTTAGTTCGTCGCTCCTCCAACCAAACTTTTCTTCTACCCCCGCGGGAGGTAATAGATCTTCCCCAGGTCGATTAGCTTTCGGAGACCCATCCAACATGGAACAGGCTTACGACATACCTGTTTCTTCAGGTTTTTCTTCTTACGAGTATGGATCTCATGGAGGGGATTTTGTTAGTTCCCTTCCTTTTTCTACTTCTACTGCCCTGCAAGTTAGTGAAGGGCAAGTCGGTGATGATTTTTCTGTCAATCCTTCCATAACGCAGTCTATTTCGCAATATGGTCCTGAATATCTGTTTCATGATACCACTGTAACGACTGCTTCTTTTGAGTCTGGGGGACCTTCTGGAGGTGGGACCGGTTCCAGGTCTGGTCGTCGAACGGTTATTTCTGCCTCGGGCAAGGAGACCTCTGTTAGTCCCGATGGGAGAGAATCTCCTCGTCTATTAGATGATCGATGTATCTTCGAGCAAGTTAAAGATATTATGTTGTCAGAGACACCTCGTTCTGATGGCGTCCCTTCTAATAGTGAATTGCCTGGCTCAGTTGAGCCTGATGCTTTATCTTGGGACTTAGGCATGAGTACTATTTTGCCCGGCGAATTGAGGAAGCTCGAAGGTACTTCCAATGTTCGCCTTGTTCAATCTCTGGTGAAGATATGTGAACAGGTAAACATATTTCGAACATTTTTCCTGTTCTTTGTTTTGAATTCTTTGTTGTACGGCGGTTTTTCTTACTCTTTCTGTTTTTAGGGCAAGTATTTTGCACTCCAGCTGGGTGTGCAAAATGACGAACTGTGGACGAGTAAGCGTGCTTATCAACGTCAGTTAGAGTCGGAAAAAGCTAAAGCTGCAGGGCTGACGCTGGAGCTTCAGATTGCCAGAGATGATCTCCAAAAATTGGAGGCTGATAAAGTTGTTCTTGAAAAAGAGAAAAATGATTTAATACAGGCTGCTGCCCTTGCAGAGGAGTCTCAACGGCGGTCCTATGAGGAAGGGTATGACGCTGGTTATCTGAAGCGTCAAGAGGAGCTGATGGCCTTTGCTGGTAATTTGACTCCTCGGAGGACTGTTTCTAGTAGTCGGCCTACTGACCGTCTTTCTCAGTGATCTTTTGTTCGTCCTGGCAGGCCTTGGACTGTCTTTTTTTTTTTTTTTTTTTTTTTTTTTTTTTTTATTTCGCCCACTTTGTGCACTTGTTTGGGCTGGAAATTATTTTGTAATGGGAGAAGTACTAAATTGGAAATATTAACCTTCAGGCAGATTCTCGCCTATATCTATTTTCTTCTCTTTGTTATGCACAATTTGTCATTATGCAAAAATATAATCATCATAAAATAATCAGTATTGTATAGCATACTTATCTGAAATTGATCTTTGCCAAGTATGTAGAATAAGGTAGCTTTGATCTCGATGTTTGTTTTGCGAATCCAATCTTTGTCGATCAACCCGGTATAGTCCCTTGGGTTATATTCAAAATCCTGCTTGCGTATAATCATGCAGATAGTAGGCTTATTCGTATCGATCTGATTTAGGGAACGTTCAACATTTTGGTCGATGTTCGATCCATGCCTTATAAATTTGTCCTTATATGACATATATCTTATATAAGGAGGTTATTGTTCCTCCTGTTGAATTCCAGTTTTTCTTTCCCTCAAAGGGAAATTTTCCTTTAGGTGCTTTTCACCTATCCATGTCTTCCATCATTAGCTTTTCAATTATACATTTCTCTAGCCAGTATATCATACTCTTGATATGGGAGGAATTGGAAAATGTAACAGTCCTGGCCAGATCTGACCCGTTCAGACCTCCTTCAGCAATTCTTTGGAAAATTAGGCAGTGACGGCCTTATAGTTTCGAATAGGGAGGGCTATTCTCCCGATTTCGATGTTAGATTTCTTGGATTCCAAATGGAATTCTTGTTAGGCCAACTTAGTAGTCCCCCAATGATGTATGAGGCAGTTACGACCCCCATATTGTGGAGGCTCTGGTCGTTTTTAAGCAATTATCCTCTTTTAACGGTTCAACTTTGCATGCCTTCGTTGAGGAGTTCTTAATATATTCTATTAGGCGACCCTCATATATGATCGTGCAGATCGTTTTGGTCTTTGAACTTCTTTTAAGTTTTCTTGGATTATTTCGTTGATCGCTTCGATCTGTAGATTTGTTTGTCATCGATCAGTTGAGTCGATCAGACGGGCGCCGTTCCAACTTACTAGCATTTATTTCGGGAAGTCAAAGGGTCGCGTTCTCATCCCTTGATTAAACTCCTATCGTCCGTAGGATCATTCCCACGAGCGCCTATAAATACGTTGGCAGTTTCCTTATTATAACAATGGATATCTCGGTTTTCTTAGATTTCATTTTGCCTTCGGACCCCATAATGTTCAAGAAGTCACATTATCGTGATTTGTTCGTTCGGAGTAAAGGAATTGTCCCCAGTCTTGTATTGACGGGTCCCATGTCAGCCCTTCCTTGTATCGACGGACCCCATGAGATCTCCGCTTTAGTCTTCATCACTTTAGAGGTCCGTGGTTTCCGTCTGCACATGGAGGGTTCGTACTTTGCCAGCCATCCTCGTCCTTGGAGGTTACTTCCGGATCGATAGACCAACGGGGTGGCTGGTAAACTTACCGTTTTACGACGGTCCCGAAGAGATGCTGCTTTAGAGTAAAATGTTTTATAGATAATGTAAAAGCAGTATCTTTTGTGGGTGAATTGAGTACTGCTGGTTATCCGGCTGGTAATGCTCATTTCACCTGGAGGAACATACCGATCTTCAGAGCCTGGCCACCGAACTAAAGAAGTCGACCATCGTGAGCAGCATGCTTCTTAGGTCGCATACTATAATCGATGAGGTACTAGGGAGGAGATTGGTGTTTCCGTGGACATTGTCGTGAAGATAGTCGATCCCATAGGATCAATTTAACTAGATCATTGTAACGATCTTTAGATAGCAAGCAGATTTTTGTAACGTAGGATATTTGTATGTAATTGATTTGATGAATAAAATATTATTTATTTCTTGCATCTTCTTTGTCGATGTTACCGTAATTTATTCTTCAATTGTAATCGAGGAGTGTTTATTGAGCGAATCAATGTGTACTCGATCTCGCTATAATTTAGACTTAGGATTTCATACCAAAAGCCTTTTTTATCGTTGTAATTAATCGAGGAGTTTTTATTGAGCGGATCAATGTTTACTCAACTCGTTTTGTTTAGACTTAGGTTTTTAACCCAAAAAATCTTTTTGATCGTTGAACATATATCGAGGAGTTTTTATCGAGCGGATCGATGTTTACTCAACTTGTTTTGTTTTAGACTTAGGTTTTTAACCCAAAAAAGTCTTTTTTTGATCGTTGAATATATATGCTGAGGAGTTTTTATCGAGCGGATCGATGTTTACTCAACTCGTTTTATTTAGACTTAGGTTTTTAGTACCCGAAGTCTTTCAATCATTATAGATATATCGAGGAGTTTTTATCGAGCGGATCGATGTTTACTCAACTCGTTTTGTTTAGACTTAGGTTTTTAGTACCTGAAAGTCTTTCAATCATTATAGATATATCGAGGAGTTTTTATCGAGCGGATCGATGTTTACTCAACTCGTTTTGTTTAGACTTAGGTTTTTAGTACCTGAAAGTCTTTCAATCATTATAGATATATCGAGGAGTTTTTATCGAGCGGATCGATGTTTACTCAACTCGTTTTGTTTAGACTTAGGTTTTTAGTACCTGAAAGTCTTTCAATCATTATAGATATATCGAGGAGTTTTTATCGAGCGGATCGATGTTTACTCAACTCGTTTTGTTTAGACTTAGGTTTTTAGTACCTGAAAGTCTTTCAATCATTATAGATATATCGAGGAGTTTTTATCGAGCGGATCGATGTTTACTCAACTCGTTTTGTTTAGACTTAGGTTTTTAGTACCTGAAAGTCTTTTTGATCATTATAGATATATCGAGGAGTTTTTATCGAGCGGATCGATGTTTACTCAACTCGTTTTGTTTAGACTTAGGTTTTTAGTACCTGAAAGTCTTTTTGATCATTATAGATATATCGAGGAGTTTTTATCGAGCGGATCGATGTTTACTCAACTCGTTTTGTTTAGACTTAGGTTTTTAGTACCTGAAAGTCTTTTTGATCATTATAGATATATCGAGGAGTTTTTATCGAGCGGATCGATGTTTACTCAACTCGTTTTGTTTAGACTTAGGTTTTTAGTACCTGAAAGTCTTTTTGATCGTTGAATATATATCGAGGAGTTTTTATCGAGCGGATCGATGTTTACTCAACTCGTTTTGTTTGGACTTAGGTTTTTCGCACCAATAAGTCTTTATCTTTGTTGTGTTCGATCGAGGAGTTTTTATTGAGCGGATCAATGTTTACTCGACTCGTTTTGTTTTTGTGGTCGGAATGAGGAGTGCTTATTGAGCGGATCAATGTATACTCGACTCATTATAATTTAGACTTAGGTTTGTAACCTAAAAGTCTTTTTTTTTTTTTTTGCCGTTGACATAATTCGAGGAGTGTTTATTGAGCGGATCAATGTATACTCGACTCGCTTCGACCTGATATTTATCAAATATGCTAGTGTAATTCCACAGAGCGTTAATCGAAATAATCGATGTATAGAAAATGCTAAAATTTTTACTAATTGAACTCTAGGCTGAGGCCTTTGTTACAAGGATTAAAACTTGATAAAGTAAAGTAAAATAAAACAATGCAGTATAATCTGCTAAAATTTATTTACCATAGTATTTCCTAAGGTTGACTGCGTTCCAGGTTCTTGGTAAGGCTGTCCCATCCATGTGTGCAATTTTGTATGAACCTTTCTTTCCTACGCCAATGACGATGTAAGGTCCATCCCAATTTTGCTGTAACTTTCCCACATGCTTGGATACTTCTACCTTTTTCAAAACCAAGTCTCCTTCTTTGAAGGTTCGGACGCGTACTTTTTGATTGTATGCTTTCTCCATATTTGCCTTAGTGGCTTGTAGGCGTACGGCAGCTTTATCCCTTAAGGCTTCTGTTAGATCGACGTCATTTTCTCTTGCCTTTTCATTTTCTTGTTCATCAAACATCTCTATTCTTGGCGTTGGAATTAAAGTTTCCACAGGAATAACAGCTTCCGACCCATATACCAAGCTGAATGGGGTTTCCCCAGTTGAGTTTCTTACCGTGGTTCGATTAGCCCACAATACTCCTGGTAGTTCATCGAGCCATTTTCCTTTGGCTGATCCTAATCTTTTTTCCAAAGATTTTATTATCTCTCGGTTTGCTACTTCGGTTTGTCCGTTCGCTCTTGGATGCCCGACTGAAGTGAAATTTTGTTGAATTCCCAGTTTCGAACACCATTCTATCACTTGTTTTCCAGCAAATTGGGTTCCATTATCGGAAATTAGGATCCTAGGGATGCCAAATCGACAGACTATGAACTTCCAAAGGAAGTTGATCACTTGGAATTGAGTTATTCGCGCTAAGGCGATGCACTCTATCCATTTGCTGAAATACTCTACAGCGACCAGGACGTAAGCTTTCTTTGATCTGGCCGCTGGGAAAGGCCCCACGATGTCCATTCCCCATTGATCGAAAGGCCAACAAATTGGAATCGGGTGCATATTTTCTGCTGGTTGATGACATACGTTGGTATGTACTTGGCAATGATGACATTCTCGGACGTAATTTGCGGCGTCCTTATTGACAGTAGGCCAATAGTAACCTGTTCTGAGGCATTTTAAAGCCAATGCCCTCGATCCGCTGTGATTTCCCGCGTCTCCTTCATGTATTTCTCGCAGTATTTCAGCGATTTGGGATTCAGAGACGCATCTCAGGAGAATTCCTGATACTGACCTTCGGTAGAGTTTTCCTTCTACGAGTGTATATTTTGGGGCTCGATATTTTATTTTCCGAGCTTCATTCTGATCAGATGGTAGTTTTCCTTCACGAAGATAGTCTATCATTGGTGTCATCCAATTATCTTCGACTTCTTCGATTTCCATTATATCGACTGTCGGTGTCTCATCGATGTCGACAGCCGGTGTAGAAGAGATTAGCCAGTTGATCACTCGTTCGGTCTTTCCGTCTTGGGATCCTGTAAACATAGATAGTTGATCGGCCCATTTATTTTCCGAACGTGGAATGTTTTGTATGTCGAAATCTTCAAACTTCTCGGCCAGTGCTTTTACTTTGGCGAGGTATTTGATCATGTTGAATTCCTTAGCCTCGTATAAGCCTTCTATTTGCCTTTGTACTAACTCTGAGTCGGTTAATACTTTCAGTTTCTTTATGTTGGCTTTGATTGCCATTTCCATTCCTGCGATTAACGCCTCATACTCTGCTTCGTTATTTGTTACGACAAAGTTCAATGTAATAGCATAATTCAAATCTTCTTCATTAGGTCCGGTGAAGTTGATTCCGGCGCCTCCTCCTTCCCGGCTTGAAGCACCATCTACATGCATTAACCAGGTTTGATCTTCTATGATCAATATATCCTCATGGAGGGTGTTTGATGATTGTGTTGGTGTTTCCAATAAAAAATCAGCCAATACTTGGGCCTTGATGGCGACCCTTGGTTTGTAGTTGATATCGAATTGGCTGAGTTCGATGGCCCATTTGATTAGTCTTCCGGAGGCTTCCGGTTTTGCTAGGATCTGCCTAAGCGGTTGGTTCGTCAAAACGATGATTTTGTAGGTTAAGAAGTAGGGTCGGAGTTTTCGAGCAGCCACTACTAAGGCCAGCGTGAATTTTTCTATTTCCAAGTAATTCTTCTCCGCCCCTTGTAATAATTTGCTGAGATAATAGACAGGCTTATGCTCTGAACCTTCTATCTTAATTAGTACTGAGCTAATGGCCGTATCGGAGATGGAGATGTATATGTACAATGGTTCCCCTTCTGTTGGTTTGGCCAACATTGGAGGGGATGTCAAATATTCTTTGAGTTGTTCGAAGGCTCGTTCACATTCTTCGGTCCAAACGAAGTTTTTCGCTTTCCGAAGCGTTTGGAAAAAGGGCAAGCTTCTGTCCGCAGATTTAGATATGAATCTATTCAATGCTACGATCTTCCCAACCAAGCTTTGCACTTGAGAGATGGTCTTGGGAGGTTTCATTTCAGTTATTGCTCGAATTTTTTCTGGGTTGGCTTCTATTCCTCGCTGGTGTACCAAATATCCCAAAAATTTTCCTGACTTAACACCGAAGGTGCATTTTGCAGGGTTCAACTTCATACGGTATTTTCTTAGGATTCGGAAACATCGATCTAGATGTCTTACGTGATCCGCTTCATTCATACTTTTTACTAACATGTCGTCTACATAGACCTCCAATATTTCTCCGATTAATTCCCTGAACATTAGGTTTACCAATCTTTGGTATGTAGCCCCGGCGTTCCTTAATCCGAACGGCATTACTATAAAGCAGTATACTCCCTGTTCGGTTATGAATGCGGTCTTCTCTTGATCCCCCTCGTCCATGTATATTTGGTAAAAACCTTGGAAGGCGTCCATCATGCTGAACAGCGCGAAGCCGGCGGTCGAGTCGACCAATAAATCAATTCTCGGGAGGGGGTAAGGGTCGCGTGGACATAACTTGTTAAGGTCGGTGAAATCATTACACATCCTCCATTTGTTGTCCCTTTTATCCCCTTTTGCTACTAGTACAACATTACATAGCCATTCCGAGAAATGTATTTCTCGGATTTGTTTTGCTTCCAGCAGTCTCTCAACCTCGGCTTTGATAATTTTATCTTTTACTGGTCCATGATTTCTTTTCTTCTGTCTGGCGGGTTTCGCTGAAGGGTCAATTTTTAGGGTATGCTTGATTACCCTAGGATCGATCCCTTCGATGTCATTTGCACTCCAGGCGAAGACGTCCATGTTATTTCTTAGAAATTCGATTAACATTATTTCTCCTTCTTTGCTCAATTCTGTACCAATCCTTGTCTTTTTGGACGAGTCGCCTTCTACCAGAATTATATCTTTATGTTCTGGGGGTTGCAAGGATAAGTCTAGTGGTTCTTTCCCCTTTTTATCTAATCGATCAGTAATAGGAATTTCGACCTCATTTCTAGTGAGATCGTCTACGATCTTTCTCTTGCTCGGAGTAATTGACTTGGGGTGTTCTTTCAACGTTAATGATGTGCTGTAGCAGTCCCATGCCATACAGTGGTCGTTCGTTATTTCTCCGATGCCGCTGTCGGTTGGAAATTTTATTTTCTGATGATAGGTAGAGACTATAGCTCGAAAAAGGTTAAGGGCTGGTTGTCATAACCCGTTTTCGTGACATGTTGCATATGTGTGAATGACATATATTCTATTGGGCATTGCGTGCTTTGCATTTATTAATTGCTAGATAATATTATTTTATTTGGTTTATGACATAATTATGTGTTATATGACTTCATTTACATTTTCATGTGAGTTTTTAAACTCAAAGTGTTGATCTATAAGTTTTCGGGGCTTTGTGAACCGAATTTGAAGCCCTAACTTCAGAAAATCATAATTAATTCATACGACCTCGGAATCAGGTGATTCAAAAGGCTAACTTGCCTAATTTTTCATGATCTAGCTAATGGAAGAGGTTTTGAGTGTTTTTGGTTCAGTAAAATATAACAAACGAGCCCTGGACAGAATTGAAAAGGCTAGGCAATCTAGAAGGGTCAAAATGGTCCTTTCTCATTTCCACTCACTTATCCTCTATAAGATTATCTTCAAAAATAGTTCCAAACCAGATAGAAACAGAGCAAAAACGTTCAGGTCTTCTTGGAGGGTTTCAAAGCATCAAAACAATTGTTAAGAAATCAAGAAAAATCGGTTACGGTGTCGGCTTTGACCAAAGTTGCTCCTTGCGTCTTCTTCTTCAATTTGCACCGATTATTTTCTCTAGTAAGTGATGTTGCTAACTTCTAAGATTCATCCATGTTTATGGATAATTAAGATTAATTCATGGGGTGGTTATATACTTGTTCTAAATTGTTCTAGCTTGGTACTTTGTAGAAGTTATGGCTAGAATTGTGAGTTTTCCCATAGATGTATTATAGGTATGGGCTGATTTTATAAGGACATTATGGTTGTGTTTTAGGAATATTTAGTAGGATCTATGGTGAGAAATTGAGCTTCCTTGACATATAAAACTATGGTGAAATTGTTGGACTAGTTTTAATTGACTAGTTTTATGAAATTGTGCACATATCATAGTTATACATACTTGGAACATTAACTTGTCATTGCTGGAAATTAGTGTTCAATTTCTTGATGTTCTTGGATGGCTTATTGCTATATAGAACAATAACTTGTATATATGAGATATTGTTATTTGGTGAAGTTTTGATTTTTTATATAATTAGGCATATGGAATTCATCCATGTACTTTACCTTGGATGAATTTGGTTATATTGTTCATCGATGCATCATATGGAAACCATGGTTTTATTTGTGCATACTCGAGGTGATGGTTTCTTTGTGGAGCCTAACCGACCCTTGATCGTTGGCCACGATTCAAGGCATATGGCATTGGAACCCTTGCTAGCAAAGGGAACCTTTGCGATCCATTTATGGATTACATGATATGTTGATACCGGTACATTCTTGGACTACTTTGTGTGATCGTTTATTTCGACACACGGCTATATATTCGAAATGGATATGAGATGGATATGATTCAAGGCATCGAGTAAAGCTTCATCGATATCGTATCCTAATTTCATGTTATATGCTTTCCAACGTGCCCATACATATATGGCTTGTTACATGACTTGTATATGACTTTATTTTTGATATATGGAGTTATAAATGTTATTTTGGATCAATTGTTATAATTGTATAACTCTCCCACATGCATGAATCACAACATCACTTACTAAGTCTTTCGACTTACCCCGTTTACTTTGTTTTCCTTAGATCACAGTACCACCGGCGGTAGGCCTGAGTGAGGACCGGGGATCAACATCGAGTAGCTTGGGGTAGGTTGTTGTACATAGTTTGGTAAGGTAGTTGTATATCGCGGTGAGGCATTTTTTGTACATGTACGGATCACTTAGATCCTTTGAGTCTCTTTTGTTGTATATTTTGTAGCTCATAGCCTCACTCTTGTATTTTGTACTTATGGCTATCTTGGTTGTAACACAGTATTAGCCACATAGTTTGTACCGTTTCAGTTGAGGAGATGACACTTAATTGCTACAGGGTTTGTTTATATGGTTGCTACAATATTGTGGTTTATTTACATACTTGTGTTGGTGCCACAATTGGTGGTTTGATTAATTGTACAGGTTATGTATTTTGTTATGCCATATTGAAGTAGTAAAATCGCCCGATTACTTTGTATAACTAATAGTTCGGCGGAATTTTAATATCCGTCCCTGTATTACTTTCTATGACATATATTTTACAAAGGAATTATACGTCACGAGATATGGTTTGTTGATAAAATAACAATGTACTTGATATGATATGCTTGACATGCACGTCACTTTCCCGTGCTCGGGACCTACCCGGGACGGGGGTGTGACAGTTGGTATCAGAGCGCGTTAGCTATAAGCCGGGATAGGTTCCTTGGCTGTAGGTATGTGTTGACCATGTTTCTATAGTAACATATAGTGTTACGTGTAGGTACTTTGGGGTTCGTGAGTGTCGATTCTGATTCAGGATGAGTGCCGAGAGTAACCCACCTCACAAACAGGGGAAGGAACCTGCAGGAATTGAGCATAGTGCTTCTTCTGATCATGTTCCCTTGGCTAAAGAGCAGGAGATGAGTGAGATACATCAGAAGCTTGAGTATATTATGACTATGTTAGCTCCACTACAGCAGCGTACTCAGCAGGCAGTACCAGCTGCGGGTCCCCCAATTGAGGTTGTATCATCTCCTCCTGTTGTTAATACTTCTTCTGATAAGCAGGGAAAAGCTTTAGAAAAGTTTATGAAACTGAACCCACCGAGATTTGATGGCCAGCCAGATGTGGATAAGGCAGAAGAGTGGCTTGAGAGCATTACTCATATTTTTGTTGCCTTAGGCTTGGAGGATTCTTGGAGGGTTGTTTTTGCAGCATTCATGTTTACTGGGGCTGCCAGGAAATGGTGGCGGTTAGTTGAGGAAACTTGGGCTACTAAGCATCAACAACCGACATGGGATATGTTCAGACGAGAGTTTCGAGCACAATATGTTCCTTCCATTGTTCGTAAACAGCGGGAGAGAGATTTCTTGAACCTGATACAGGGGGATAGCACTGTGTCAGAGTATGAGGCAAGATTCACCGAGTTGGCCGCCTTTAACAAGCATTTGATAGAGACTGAAGATATGAAGATTGACAGGTTCATCACAGGTCTAAATGATGACTACCGTGACAGGTTGGAAGCCCTAGATTTTGATAATTACCATCAGGTCGTGGATAGGGCCTTGAGATTGGAGCAGGGCAGGAGAGATAGGAGGACTCAGTCAGGATCCGTATCAGTTTCTGCAGCATCTACAGCCTCCGCAGCATCAACACAACAACCATTTTCCCAGAGTGGGAAAAAGCCATGGAGAGGAGGCAGGTACAGGGGAAAGGGAAAGGACTTTGGTAGACAGAGTCAGTTTTCACAGCCATCTAAATCAAATGCAGCTAGCACAATTAGTCCAAACCCACCTCAGATTGGTACAAGCACAGGTTCAGTGTGTAGACATTGTGGTAGGACCGGGCACACAGAGGATACATGTCGTCGTAAGCTTGGCCAGTGTTTTGCTTGTGGTGAGATGGGACATTTTTTGCCAGATTGTCCCAAGGCAAAGAACAAAGGTCAGGTATCAGGAGTGAAGAGGGACAATGTAGGGCGTCCCAAGGTTCAGGGAAAGGGGTTTTCCCTAGGACAACAAGAAGCAAAAAATTCGACCTCGGTCATTACAGGTACACTAATCGTTTCGAACTATCATTCTAGAGTACTTATAGACCCAGGATCATCCCATTCATATGTGGCATCACATTTTGCACAACATTTGCATTCACAACCTTCTTATCTGCCATATGTGCTAGAGGTGTCCACCCCGTTGGGTGAGATGTTTGTGCCTAGGGTGGTATATTATGCGTGCGATGTTATAGTAGAGGGTCATACTTTACCTGCGGATCTGATAGAGTTACCACTACATGAGTTCGATGTCTTGCTTGGTATGGATTGGCTTGGTGCTTATCATGCCCAGGTCGATTGTTTTAACAAGAATGTGTCATTGCATGTGCCTGGCCTAGATACTTTACAGGTCAGTGGGGACAAGGGGAAACCTACCTTGCATATTTTATCTGCGGTACGAGCTACCAAGTTGATTAATCGGGGTTGCGAGGGGTTTCTGGCATTTGTGTCTAAGACTGATAGGGGTGAGATTACACTAGAAGATGTACCTGTTGTGTGTGATTATCCTGATGTATTCCCTGAGGATTTCGCATTCCCTCCTGAGAGGGAGATAGAGTTCTGTATTGATGTTACACCAGATACTGCACCAATTTCTATACCACCGTACAGGATAGCACCAGCTATTATGCAGGAATTGAAAGTACAGTTACAAGAGCTGTTGGAAAAGGGGTTTATCAGACCGAGTGTATCACCGTGGGGTGCACCAGTATTGTTTGTAAAGAAGAAAGATGGGTCATGGCGTATGTGTATAGATTACAGACAGCTGAACCGAGTGACAGTGAAGAACAAGTACCCGTTACCATTAATTGAAGATTTATTTGATCAGCTTCAGGGGGCTAAAGTGTTCTCAAAGTTGGATCTTCGAAGTGGGTATCACCAGTTGCGGGTTCGAGACTCAGACATCCAGAAGACAGCTTTCAGGACTAGATATGGGCACTACGAGTTCATGGTGATGCCATTTGGGCTAACCAATGCCCCAGCTGTTTTTATGGATTTGATGAACCGGGTTTTCAAACCCTACCTTGATAGTTTTGTTGTGGTGTTCATTGATGATATTTTGGTGTATTCCAAGACTAGGGCTGATCACGAGCAGCATTTGAGGGTTGTATTATCCACCTTGCGAGACAGGAAGTTGTATGCCAAGTTTAACAAATGCGCTTTCTGGTTGGAGCACATTTCTTTTCTTGGCCATGTGATATCTAGTGCAGGAGTGACTGTTGATCCTTCTAAGATTGAGGCGATAGTGGATTGGAAACAACCGAGCAGTATTAGAGAGGTAAGAAGTTTTCTGGGCCTGGCAGGTTATTATCGGCGATTTGTACCAGGCTTCTCTAGAATTGCTGCTCCGTTATCTAGTTTGACCCGAAAAGGTGTTCCTTTTGTTTGGAGTGATCGTTGCGAGCATAGTTTCCAGACTCTGAAGGAGAAATTAGTCACAGCTCCAGTTTTGTCTTTACCCGAGGGATCAGAAAACTTTGTTATATATAGTGATGCCTCAAAAGAGGGTTTGGGTTGTGTATTAATGCAGAACGGCAGAGTGATAGCATATGCCTCTAGAAAACTTAACCTACATGAACATAACTACCCTACACATGACTTAGAATTGGCTGCGGTTGTTTTTGCTTTACACAAGTGGAAACATTATTTGTACGGGGCCAAGTTCGAGATTTACACGGACCACAAAAGTTTGAAATATTTGTTTTCTCAAAAAGAGCTCAACATGCGACAACGTCGATGGATGGAGTTCTTGAAGGATTATGACTGCACGATATTGTATCATCCCGGGAAGGCGAACGTGGTAGCTGATGCCTTGAGTAGGAAGGCAACCATTTCTAGCATCATGGCACGAGAATGGAGACTTGTTGAGAGTGCACCCAGATGGGATTTCACTACTATCAGACATGGCTTTATATGTGCAAGTATCCAGATTCAGCCCAAGGTGTTACAGGATATTAGAGATGGACAGGCACAAGATATGAAATTTCAAGAAATTATTAAGACCTTAGGGAATAGCCAGGATTCTGATTTCCGAGTACATGAGGATGGTATTCTTCGGTTTCGTGGTAGACTATGTGTTCCTTCTGTTGATGAGTTGAGACAGAAACTATTGGAGGAGGCACACCGATCTCGGTACACCATTCACCCAGGTAGTACCAAGATGTATCGGGACTTGAGACAGCATTATTGGTGGCAGGGATTGAAGAAGGATGTGGCAGAGTTTGTTGCCCACTGTTTAACTTGTCAGCGGGTGAAGGCAGAGCATCGAAAACCTCCGGGATTGCTTCAGCCATTGAGTATTCCAGAGTGGAAGTGGGACAACATCACGATGGATTTTGTTATAGGTTTACCACGTACGAGTCGGGGACATGATGCAGTATGGGTTATAGTGGATCGACTGACCAAGTCGGCCCATTTTCTTGCCTACAGTATGACTTATACACCGACTCAATACGCTACCTTGTATGTGAATGAGGTTGTGAGATTACATGGGATTCCAATTAGCATTGTATCAGATAGGGATCCGAGGTTCACTTCACATTTTTGGCGCGCTGTTCAGGATGCTATGGGGACGCGACTGGATTTCAGCACATCTTTTCATCCCCAGACCGATGGGCAGTCCGAGCGCACCATACAAATTTTAGAGGATATGTTGAGGGCTTGTGTCCAAGACTTCCGAGGGAGTTGGGACAAACATTTAGCACTTGCAGAGTTTGCCTATAACAATAGTTTCCAGTCTAGTATCGGTATGGCTCCATTTGAGGCTTTGTATGGGAGACCTTGTAGATCACCATTATGTTGGATGGACGTCGGAGAGGCCAAGGTATATGGAACTGATTTGGTTCAGCAGTCGGTTGAGATAGTGAGATTGATTAGACAGAGGCTTCTTACAGCACAGAGTCGTCATAAGAGTTATGCTGATCACCGTCGTCGAGAACTTGAATTCCAGGTAGGAAATTTTGTATTTCTGAAGATATCGCCAAACCGTGGGATCAAGAGGTTTGGAAAGAAAGGTAAGTTGACTCCGAGATTCATAGGCCCTTTTGAGATTCTTGAGAGAGTCGGCTCGTTGGCTTACCGGTTGGCTCTACCACCATCAATCACCGGAGTACATGATGTTTTCCATGTTTCTATGTTGCGGAAGTATATATCTGATCCGTCGCATGTCTTGAACTATGAGCTACTTGAGGTTCAGCCCGATGTATCATATGTTGAGCATCCAGTTCGAATTCTTGACACGAAAGAACGAGTACTGCGGTCTAAGGTCATTCCTCTCGTGAAGGTTCTTTGGAGAGATCATGGAATAGAGGAAGCTACATGGGAAACGGAAGCCGACATGAGATTGAATTACCCCCATTTGTTTGACGATCATGGTATGAATTTAGAGGACTAAATTCCTATAAGGAGGGTAGGATGTCATAACCCGTTTTCGTGACATGTTGCATATGTGTGAATGACATATATTCTATTGGGCATTGCGTGCTTTGCATTTATTAATTGCTAGATAATATTATTTTATTTGGTTTATGACATAATTATGTGTTATATGACTTCATTTACATTTTCATGTGAGTTTTTAAACTCAAAGTGTTGATCTATAAGTTTTCGGGGCTTTGTGAACCGAATTTGAAGCCCTAACTTCAGAAAATCATAATTAATTCATACGACCTCGGAATCAGGTGATTCAAAAGGCTAACTTGCCTAATTTTTCATGATCTAGCTAATGGAAGAGGTTTTGAGTGTTTTTGGTTCAGTAAAATATAACAAACGAGCCCTGGACAGAATTGAAAAGGCTAGGCAATCTAGAAGGGTCAAAATGGTCCTTTCTCATTTCCACTCACTTATCCTCTATAAGATTATCTTCAAAAATAGTTCCAAACCAGATAGAAACAGAGCAAAAACGTTCAGGTCTTCTTGGAGGGTTTCAAAGCATCAAAACAATTGTTAAGAAATCAAGAAAAATCGGTTACGGTGTCGGCTTTGACCAAAGTTGCTCCTTGCGTCTTCTTCTTCAATTTGCACCGATTATTTTCTCTAGTAAGTGATGTTGCTAACTTCTAAGATTCATCCATGTTTATGGATAATTAAGATTAATTCATGGGGTGGTTATATACTTGTTCTAAATTGTTCTAGCTTGGTACTTTGTAGAAGTTATGGCTAGAATTGTGAGTTTTCCCATAGATGTATTATAGGTATGGGCTGATTTTATAAGGACATTATGGTTGTGTTTTAGGAATATTTAGTAGGATCTATGGTGAGAAATTGAGCTTCCTTGACATATAAAACTATGGTGAAATTGTTGGACTAGTTTTAATTGACTAGTTTTATGAAATTGTGCACATATCATAGTTATACATACTTGGAACATTAACTTGTCATTGCTGGAAATTAGTGTTCAATTTCTTGATGTTCTTGGATGGCTTATTGCTATATAGAACAATAACTTGTATATATGAGATATTGTTATTTGGTGAAGTTTTGATTTTTTATATAATTAGGCATATGGAATTCATCCATGTACTTTACCTTGGATGAATTTGGTTATATTGTTCATCGATGCATCATATGGAAACCATGGTTTTATTTGTGCATACTCGAGGTGATGGTTTCTTTGTGGAGCCTAACCGACCCTTGATCGTTGGCCACGATTCAAGGCATATGGCATTGGAACCCTTGCTAGCAAAGGGAACCTTTGCGATCCATTTATGGATTACATGATATGTTGATACCGGTACATTCTTGGACTACTTTGTGTGATCGTTTATTTCGACACACGGCTATATATTCGAAATGGATATGAGATGGATATGATTCAAGGCATCGAGTAAAGCTTCATCGATATCGTATCCTAATTTCATGTTATATGCTTTCCAACGTGCCCATACATATATGGCTTGTTACATGACTTGTATATGACTTTATTTTTGATATATGGAGTTATAAATGTTATTTTGGATCAATTGTTATAATTGTATAACTCTCCCACATGCATGAATCACAACATCACTTACTAAGTCTTTCGACTTACCCCGTTTACTTTGTTTTCCTTAGATCACAGTACCACCGGCGGTAGGCCTGAGTGAGGACCGGGGATCAACATCGAGTAGCTTGGGGTAGGTTGTTGTACATAGTTTGGTAAGGTAGTTGTATATCGCGGTGAGGCGTTTTTTGTACATGTACGGATCACTTAGATCCTTTGAGTCTCTTTTGTTGTATATTTTGTAGCTCATAGCCTCACTCTTGTATTTTGTACTTATGGCTATCTTGGTTGTAACACAGTATTAGCCACATAGTTTGTACCGTTTCAGTTGAGGAGATGACACTTAATTGCTACAGGGTTTGTTTATATGGTTGCTACAATATTGTGGTTTATTTACATACTTGTGTTGGTTCCACAATTGGTGGTTTGATTAATTGTACAGGTTATGTATTTTGTTATGCCATATTGAAGTAGTAAAATCGCCCGATTACTTTGTATAACTAATAGTTCGGCGGAATTTTAATATCCGTCCCTGTATTACTTTCTATGACATATATTTTACAAAGGAATTATACGTCACGAGATATGGTTTGTTGATAAAATAACAATGTACTTGATATGATATGCTTGACATGCACGTCACTTTCCCGTGCTCGGGACCTACCCGGGACGGGGGTGTGACACTGGTCGCCCTAATATAGCGTTATAAGCGAAGGGTGTATCTACCACTAGGAATTTTACCGACTTCACGGTCCGAAGCGGTTTCTTTCCGAGCGATACACTCAAAGATATCGTTCCGCTGGGGATGATCTCGGAGCCTCCAAAGCCTACTAACGGCGTTGCTACCCTTTGTAGGTTTATTTGCCCGAGGTTCATTTGTGCTAAGACCTCTCTGGAGATGATGTTTGCTGAGCTTCCATTATCGATTAGGATTCTTCTCACATTATAATTTGCTATTTCTAACGACACTACCATAGGGAAATCTGGGTTATCCTCTTTTGTATCCCAAGTGATGTTTTTAGGTACTTCACCTTCGTTAAAGCTGATCGGCTGGTGATTTGTTGGCCTGTTTTCTAATGTCCATATTTCTTTTGGATATTTAGAATTTGCCATTATGGATCTGGTCGTTCTTCGTCTAGCATTACGACTATCTCCACCCGCAGGCCCCCCGGATATAGTGTGGATAGTCCCATTGACCTGGTCGTGATTCAATTCCTGAGTAGGCCGACGTTCAGGTGATCTTCGATGAGAACTTCTCCTTTGAGTTCCGTTCCGGGGGCTTCTGCTTCTTTCCCTTTTGCGATTATCTCGTTCTATGTATTCGTCTAGTTTTCCTTGCTCGATCAGTTTTTCAACTTCTCTCTTAAGGTGAAAACAATTTTCCGTTCGATGCCCATGTGCCCTATGGTACTTACAGTATTGATCATAGTTTCTAGACCCTGGTCTGGGCTGAGCGATTTTCCTCGCCTCGGGAATCCAATTATTCCTTTCTAGATCTTCCAAGATTTCTTCCATTGGAGCATTTAATCTTGGGTGTTCTACTTGATTTACTCTGCTTCTGATTGGTTGTTCAAGGTTTCTTGGTCTTTGGTAGAAATTAGGTTGCCTTTCTTGGTCGGCTCTGCTGTATTCCAGTCGCTGGAAAACGTTACCTCTCCTGGAAGATCGCTCGTAATCCAAGGATCTTTGGGCGGGAATCTTGTCATGCCGCTTAGACCCTGTAGCCGCGACTTTGTTTTTGTTCTTATCCTTAAAGGAATTCATCTCTTCTTGGGTCATATATTTAGACGCCAGGCTCATGATGTCGGCGAACGTTCTTGGTTGCTTTCGACTGAGGGCATTTCCGAACTGCCTGTTTTTAGTGAGATCGAAGAGGATTGATATTATGTAATCGATATTTGGGGAATCTATTTTAAGCAATTCTACGTTGAATCTGGCCAACCAATTCCTTAGGGATTCTCCTTCTTGTTGATATATAGTTCCAAGGTAGCTCATCGGAAGTTTTTGTCTCTTCTGACTGGCAAACTGCTGCGTTAATTTGTTACAGAGTTCTCTAAAGCTGAATATGGAGTTGGCAGGTTGTTTCGCGAACCAGTCCAATGCGAGTCCTTCGAATGTAGTTACCATTAACTTGGCAGTGAATTCGGCAGAGTGGGCATATAAATTCATTATATTCGTAAAGCTAAAAATATAATCATCCGGGTCAGTGGTTCCATCATAGCGAGGTAGCCTACCCGGGACTTGTCCGATCGATTGTGCCTCTTTTATTTCCCTGCAGAAGGGAGAACAGGCCGCAAGGCTCTCCTGGAGTTCCGTGGTTCGGGCCCATGGATTTTGAATAGATCGTAAGCGTTGTTCGAGTCGGTCCTGCACCATCCTTTCCATTTCTCTTTCCGTCAGTCGAGCCGTTCGTGGTCGATCAGGGATTGTATCATCTATGTCATCCTCAATAGGGATAATTGTTCGTTCCCTGGATCCACTGCGCTTCGCCTGGGTTTTTCTGTGACCTCGTTTTCTTTGAGGATTATTGTCGGAGGGTTTTGAATTGTCCTGTTGTGGACTGTGTAGTGAGCGGTGCTCGCTTGGTGGGCTATCAGCTTGTTGAGATACTTGATCGTTTTGTCCGGGCGTTCTCCGAGCAGGAATTATCCTGGCAGCCCTAGGGTTTCGCGGAATTTGATCAAGCACAAGTAATTCTTCAGGGGAGAGCGATTTAACGAGCATCGCTATTTGTCGTAATTTCTCCTGAGCACCCGGGAGAGGAACAGGGATCTCGGGGACTTCCGGCTCTTCCTGTATCGTACCGGGAGGACCTTCTAGGGGTTCCTGATGTCGGGGATGGGTATTCTGCAAATTCTCGTCGGTGTTGGGAACGTTATTATTGTTGTTCTCCTGTGGATCTTCAGATGTGTCATGTCCGGTGGTTGTGTTACTTCTTGCTCCGACACGGGCGCTTTTCCTTGGACGAGCCATATGTCGATCGAATAATTAACCTAGCCCCACGGTGGGCGCCAACTGATTTAATCGTTTTTCGTCGGGTTAATTTAATATCAGTGAATTTGTGATATCGGGGGTTTGGATATTGAATTATTCAGTATATTGGGCTCTGTTACTTTATTCTGGATGGATCGTTTACAAAGAAAAGCAATAATCAAAGGCAAGAAGTAAAACCATTAACCAAATTAAGAACACAACGATATGAAGGTGAAATACTGCAATAATAATGGATATTATTGAGTTCTATTGTTATCAATGTATTCTTGTGTAATCTCAGAATTAAGAGAATTCGTGGTTGTCTCATATAATGAATAACTAGGTATATATATTACGCTAAACCTAGTATTACAAGGAATCATAGTCCTGCTTGGACTCGGCCCAGCTATCCTTCTTGGGTCCGGAGTATAATCCTTACTCGGAGCGAGCAGCATTTGGCAGGGTCTGTAAAAAGATCCCGATCCTTTATAATAGGTCGAATCGATCTTATAATCTTTGTTCGATCTGATCAGTATGTAGGGTGCGAAATAGCCCCCATCATACTTACTTAAGATTTTTTCCCACTGGGATTTTTCTTAAGTAAGGTTTTTAACGAGGCACCAGTCATGGAAGATAACAGTCGTAAAAAATTGTCTACTTTTGCGAGCTTCTACTACTTATACGCTCGAAGAAGTGAGGGAGTACTGATGGGGGCTATTTCGCACCCCTTATAATGAACGGATCGACTGAAGAGTAAAGGATCGTTTCGACCAGACAAGTCCGTTCGGGATCATCTTATCGACCCGGCCGAATACAACTCTCTTCGACAAAAAGACTACACTCCGGACTCAAGAAGGACAATTGGGCCGAGTTCTATTAGGATTATATTTCCTTGTAAAGCTAGGTTTTGTATGATATAAATACTTAGTTAGTCATTGTATTACAGAGACTTTTTGGAATACACAGCAAATACGCTACCACATTCTGCATATCAGCAGAATCCAAGATTATTCAATAAAGAAAATAGCTTTCTCTTCATATTCATGTTATTTTCTACGTTGGTTAAGATAAATACTTGTTATTCCCTCAAAATCGTTCTTCTTTGAGATTGATCCATCCTGAATAAAGTAACAGAGCCCTTTAAATCATATATACTGAGAATCCCCAATAACTCATATTTACTTATATAATTAACCCGACGAAATCCGGTTAAATCAGTAACGGTTCAGCCCGGAAACGACAAGACGACTATCTATGAAATGTAGTACTCTTTCCTTACTAAGGATTTTTTCCCACAGGGGTTTTTCCAAGTAAGGTTTTTAACGAGGCACAATTCATAGAAAAGACAGTCGTAATTGACCATCTACTTCTACGAGCTTCTACTGCATATACGCTCGAAGAAGTGAGGGAGTACTGATGGGGGCTATTTCGCACCCCTTATGATATTCGGAGCGACAAGTTAATATACGTTCGGATCGGTCAGCAGGCTAATCAAATGACGAGCTACCCGGTCCAATCCGAATTATCAAATCCTTGGCGACCAAGAATGAAGACCGAGATCCATAAGGATTACTATACCTAGTCCTATTAGGATTATGTTTCCTTGAATAGCTAGGGTTAATATCATATAAATACCCAGTTAAACATTGTAATGAGAAGACACACACACATAATCAGAGCTAACGCCTCCATACTGAGGCAACTTGATATTGAAATTAATAGAAAAGCTTTTGCTATACTATATTCATATTGATTGTCTTGTTTACTGATTGTTCTTTACGCATTGTTCTTTCTTGAGATCGATCCATCCGGAATAAAGTAACTAAGCCCTATAATCATCACCTAATTAAACTTCAACAACAACCTCATTGATTTAACCCAACCCCTACGAAAAACGGTTAAATCACATGGCCCCCAAAATTAGCTATTCATAGTTGGTAAAGTATAATAGGAATATATTTATATATATACACCCATCACTCATTTCAAAATTTTGTAAAATGTATCAGCCATCTTCTTTCTCTCAAATTTAGTTTTTCTTTTATTTTTAATCAATAAGTTGATTTACATGAATATATAAGCAAATAACTAATTTCACAATACATTTTCCTTTTCTTTTTGTGCATTGTAATTATAATTTTTTCCCAATTTTAGTATGCCCGGGAGTTCTCATCATTATCTATATTGTATATCAAGTAAGTTACATGTTTTGATTATTTATTTTGTTATTTTTTTTAATATTATTATTATATCTTTCTTTTTCTTTTTAAGTTTATTTTGTTATGTTATTCACAGTTGAGTACCAAGTGAATGACATCAACTCATTTGAAGGTATTCTTTTGTTTATTTAATCAAAAATAGTTTATTGAATGCCCTTCCTTTTTTTTTTCATGGATTAATTCATAATTATATCAATTAATATTTATTCTTATCTTTCCCATTTTTCTATTTTGTAGTTTGCAGCTCGGTCAGTTAATCTTTTTGAAGAACGCTAATGTATATGAAAATATACAAAAGGCATTTGATTTGCCTTTGTGCATAATTATGAGTATATCTTTTTTTTTGTTTAATTTTTGTACCGAACTAAATATATGTAAGCTTTTGCATCATACATTCTTTTGTTGAAGAGTCATGAAAGTTATTCATTCATCTCTCTATCACCTTTGTTTGAGTTTGTTAATTTCTCAACCTTTTATTCATCATATTTCTTATTTTGTTGGTTTAGTTATCTATGCTCAATATCGTCTATTTGAGTTTGTTAATTTCTCAACCTTTTATTCATCATATTTCTTATTTTGTTGGTTTAGTTATCTATGCTCAATATCGTCTATTTAGTATAATTTTTTATTAGTGTAATTTTCATAATTTTCGCAAACCTTATTTTTTTTTAATATTTAATATGTTTAAAATTGAGGAAGATTAATTTATTTTCCTCGTGATATACATTGGAGTACAATTATATATTCAAAGTCCAACTTCAATTATTAGTTAAAATTAAGACTTTTAGTACTATTTAAAACAATCAAATATGACGAATGATGATAGATAAATATATACGACGTTGTTTGCTTTTAAGGCGCCTTGAAATTACAATTTTTTTGCACAGGCTCCATTTGCTTTTTGTTTAACCATTATAATGGTTGTTTTAAACAATTATTCTTAAGTTTGCATATAAACTTATATGAATTACTTTGTTCAAAAGATTATTATGTCAGAGCTCAATGTAAGTATAGTATTATGGACATAGCTAAAAACAAAATTTTTTATAAAACACTCGTTCACTTTTATTCTCATATAGCCCACTGTCAATCCCATAATTGAGGCTATATTTGATGTTTTTCGCCCCATGTGACTGTCTCAAATTTCGATGAGATAAATTATTGAGAATCAAATAATGTGAGGTAAAACACATAATTTCTTTCATTACATTAGCATATCTGATGGGGGCTATTTTAAACTTCATATGATATTCGAATCGACTCGGGAATATTAGATCGACCAGATCATATAGCTAATACACTATAGCGGTTCAACCCGATCAGTGATAACTCTCCACGGCGACCAGGCTACCATCTGAATGGAAGAAGGATAAGTGTCCTGAGTCCTAGTAGGAATAGATTTCCTTGTATGGCTAGGGTTTGTATCATATAAATACCTATGTCATCATTGTGTTAGGGGGGACATCAGAGCTTATGCCTACATACTTGTATTAACTAAAATTAATATAATACAAGAGCTTTCTACTATACTTATTTATTTTCACGTTATTCTAATATCGTTGTTGTTCTTCCTTGAGATTGATCCATCTGGAATAAAGTAACTAGGCCCTATAATTTTCATATAACATTACCCCAAACCCTTATTATTGATTTAATCTAAACCTACAAAAAAAGGTTAAATCAGTTGGCGCCCACCGTCGGGCCTGAGTTAATTATTCGATACAAACATGGCTCGCCCAAGGAAGAACGCTCGCAACGACACAAGGAGCAACACAATGCATCCACCTATAACGTTGGACAGTGTTCACAACAACATGGCGAATAACGAACCTATCGTCAACGATGGCGATAATCAGCAAGGAAACGATCGATTGTCAAATCAAGAAGAACACCAGGAAGTCAATGTTCTAAATTCTCAAGAACAGCAAGAAATCGCCACCAATGTAATGCCTGAAGGCCCTAGGGTTCATACAATCCCTGTCCCTTTGGCAAGAACAGAGGAGAAATTGAGACATATCGCACTCATATTTAACTCTATGTACCAAGGAGAACTGTTGCTTCCTGAGCATCAGCCTAGAAACCCTGGAGCGACTAGGGCACATCCGGGCAAAAGAGTTCCTAGGCAGCTCGACCAGATATCAGAACAAGCGGACAGTCCTATGAGTGAGCAGCGACCACTACCTAGCCCGCAAAGGAGCAACGCAGACGATCGGACCCAAAGAAAAATGGATCGAACAAAGCCTCTACCGGTGCGTCGAGGATCAAAAGAAAATACTATATTTTGCGTCGATGACGACGTAGTTGGTACCATCCCTGATCGACCAAAAACTGTCCGCACTCGGAAAGAGAGATAAAAAAGATGGTACAAGAACGCCTTGAACAACGTCTACTGACCGTTCAAAATCCATGGGCGAGGAGCGCAGAAGTCCAGGAAAGTTTAGCAGCATGTTCCCCTTTTTGCAGGGAGATAAAAGAAGCACAATCATCTGGGCAGGTTCCAGGTCGACTACCGCGATATGACGGAACCACTGACCCTGATGATTACATATTCAGCTTTATGAACATAATGAATTTATATGCTCATTCAGCGGAGTATATCGCCAAGCTGATGGTTACCACATTTGAAGGACTAGCTTTGGATTTTGTTCGGAAAGCAACCCACCAATTCCATCTTCGGTTTTCGTGAGTTATGTAACAAACTGACATAATAATTTGCTAGTCAGAAGAGAGAAAAACTGCCTATGAGCTACCTTGAAACCATTCATCAACAAGAAGGAGAGTCCTTAAGAAACTATTTGGCGAAATTTAATGTGGAACTATTAAAGATCGACTCTCCGAATATTGATTACATCATCTCCATCCTTTTCGACCTCACTAAAAATAAGCAATTCGGGAATGCGCTGAGTAGAAAACAACCGAGAACCTTTGCGGATATTATGACTCTGGCGTCAAAAATATATGACTCAAGAAGAGATGGATTCTTTCAATGGATTACGATCGATCCTTAAGAAAAGGAAACGTATTTCAACGATTAGATTACAATCGAGAAGATCAGGATAAAAGACCTAATATCTATACTAGATCGAGATCGGCTGACCTACCGCCCAGAAATCGTGTAAACCACGTGGAACACACCAAACTATGTGTTTCTAATGAAGAAATCTTGGTTGTACTGGAAAGAAACAATTGGATTCCACCTGTAAAAAGAATCGCACAACCGAAACCAGGAGCTCGGAACTACAATTTATATTGTAGGTACCATCGGGCCCATGGACATCGAACCGAGGACTGTTTTCAACTGAAATACGAAATTGAGAGGTTAATCAAACAAGGAAAATTGGACGGCTATCTCGAAGGAAACGATAGAAAAAGAAATAGGAGCAGGAGTCCGCGACCCCAAAATCGGAGAAGAACCCCCAGGAGAAGAACTCCAAACGATGGTCCAACTCAGGAACCAAACAACGATCAAAGTAACGGTACTATCCATACGATCTCGGGAGGACCAGCAGGGGGAGATAGCCGTAATGCACGGCGTAGAACCGGAAGGTTGATTGAAGGGAATCTCAAATATTCGAGAGAAGTGTGGACTCTCGATAATAAATCACCAAAAGAACAGCTTATTAGCTTCAATGAAAGTGAAGTACCAAGAAATATCATCTGGGATTTGAAAGAAGACAACCCCGACTTTCCAATGGTGGTGTCTCTTGAAATAGCGAACTACAATGTAAAGAGAATTTTAATCGATAATGGCAGTTCAGCAAACATCATTCCCAGGGAAGACTAACACAAATGAACCTAGGGAAAATAACGCTTCAGAAAGTGGCCACTCCCATAGTGGGCTTTGTAGGATCGGAAATAGTCCCCTCGGGAACCGTGAGCTTGAGTGTCTTGTTGGGAAAAGACTCGAACGAGTAGTAAAAATGATAAAATTCCTAGTTGTGGAAGCTCCATTTGCATATAATGCGATACTTGGGCAACCTGCGCTTAATTTATTCCGCGCAGTGGTATCGACATATCATCAGAAGATAAAATTCCCTACAGCTTATGGGATCGTAGAAATGGTGAACGATCACTACATGGCATGGGATTGCTATAATACCTCCCTGACACTGAGAAACTGATCCAAATCATTTACACCAGTTAAAAGGAAGCTAGAAGAGGACATCGAAAGAGCCGAAGTCGAGATCCCCAGCACTGATAGAATAAATCGAAAGGGAAAGGATTCGATCGATTTAACCATAAAACCACCAGAACATAAGGATGTTATGCTCGTGCAGGGAGATCCACTAAAAACGACCAGGATCGGAACCGAACTCAGTCCTGAGGGAGAAGTAATGTTGATAAAATTTCTCAGTGATAACGTAGACATTTTCGCTTGAAGTGCGGACGACATTGAGGGTATCGACCCAAGAGTAATCACTCATTCTCTAAAAATTGATCCAATGGCAAAACCCGCAAGACAAAAGAAGAGGAATCATGGGCCGACAAAAGATAAGATAATCAAAGCAGAGGTCGAGAGGCTACTCAAAGCTAAATAAATTCGAGAAATACATTTCTCAGAATGGCTCTGCTATGTTGTCTTAGTATTAAAGGGGGATAAAAAGGATAATAAATGAAGGATGTGCAATGATTTCACCGACCTCAACAAATTGTGTCCACGCGATCCTTACCCTCTCCCAAGAATCGACCTGTTAGTAGATTCAATGGCAGGATTCGCTATCTTCAGCATGATGGACGTCTTTCAAGGTTTTTATCAAATCTACATGGATGAGCAAGACCAAGAGAAAACTGCTTTCATCACAGAGCAGGGAGTATACTGCTTTATTGTAATGCCATTTGGCTTAAGGAATGCTGGTGGAACCTATCAAAGATTAGTTAATTTGATGTTCCGATAGTTGATCGGAGAAATAATGGAAGTGTACGTGGATGATATGTTGGTCAAAAGCATGAATGAAGCCGACCACGTAAAACACCTTGATCGATGTTTCAAGATACTGAGAAAGTACCGCATGAAACTCAATCCTGCAAAATGCATCTTTGGTGTCAAGTTAGGGAAATTCCTGGGATATATGTTGCATCAACGAGGAACTGAAGCGAATCCTGAAAAAATCCGAGCCATAACAGAGATTAAACCGCCTAGAACGATCTCCCAAGTACAGAGTTTAGGAGGCAAGATTGTCGCACTAAACAGATTCATATCCAAATCAGCGGACATAAGTTTGCCTTTCTTTCAAACTTTGCGGAAGGCGAAAAATTTTATTTGGACTGAAGAATGTGACCAAGCATTCAACCAATTAAAAGCATACTTGACTTCCTCACCATTATTAGCCAAACCAAGTGATGGAGAAACGTTATACATTTACATATCTATTTCCATAGTCGCCATTAGTTCGGTATTGGTAAAAATAGAAGGTACATAACATAAGCCGGTCTATTACCTAAGTAAGCTACTACAAGGAGCTGAGAGAAATTACTTGGAGATAGAAAAGTTTGCTTTAGCCTTAGTTGTGGCAGCACGCAAGCTCCGACCATACTTTTTGACCTATAAAATAGTGGTACTCACAAACCAACCACTAAGACAAGTATTGGCGAAACCAGAAGCCTCTGGCAGATTGATCAAATGGGCGATCGAATTAGGACAATTCAAAATTGAATATAAACCACGAACAGCGATTAAGGCTCAAGTTCTAGCCGACTTCCTATTAGAAACTCCGACCTCGATACAAGAACCTAACGACTCGACCAGTTATGATAATGATATCTTGATCGTCGAAAATCACACCTGGTTAATGCACATCGACGGTGCCTCGAGCAGAGAGGGATGCGGAGCTGGAATCAATTTTGACCGGACTAGACAAGGAAGATTTGAACTATGCAATCACATTAGATTTCATGGTAACTAATAACGAGGCAGAGTATGAAGCGTTGATTGCAGGAATGGAAATGTTAATTAAAGCCAACATAAAAAGCCTTAAAGTATTAACTGACTCGGAGTTGGTACAATGGCAAATAGATGGCTTATACGAAGCAAAAGAATTCAACATGATCAAGTACTTTGCCAAAGTAAAGGAATTAGCGGAAAAATTCGAGAAATTCAAAATACAAAACGTTCCCCGTTTCGGGCAGACCAACTCTCCAGATTCACGGGATCAAGAGATGGAAGAACTGAAAGAGTGATCACTTGGATGATCTCAAATACTCCTGTAATTGACATCGATAACACTCCCATCGCTGAAACGATGGAAATCGAGCTAGCAAAAGAAATCTTGCCAACCGATCAGAATGAAGCTCGAAAGATAAAATACCGAGCACCAAGGTACACGATATTGGAAGGGAAACTTTACAGAAGATCGGTCTCCGGGATCCTACTAAAATGCGTTCTTGAGTCCCAAACAGATCAAGTACTTAGGGAAATACATGATGGGGAGGCAGGAAACCACAGTGGAGCCAGAGCTTTAGCCCTGAAATGTCTCCGAACAGGATACTACTGGCCAAATTTAAATAACGATGCAATCGAATAAGTGAAAAGGTGCCATCACTGCCAAGTCCACGCAAACGTACGTCATCAGCCCACAAAAAAATGCACCCGATACCCGTTTCTGGCCATTCGATCAATGGGGAATAGACATTGTGGGTCATTTCCCGATAGCCAGATCGAAGAAAACTTATGTATTTGTGGTGGTCGAGTATTTCAGTAAATGGATAGAATGCATCGCTCTGGCACGGATAATACAGTTTCAAGTAATAAATTTCCTGTGGAAGTTCATTGTATGTCGATTCGGTATCCCACGAATCCTAATCTCTAACAATGGAACTCAATTCGCGGGAAAACAAGTATTGGAATGGTTCTCTAAATTTGGAATTCAACAAAATTTCTCCTCGGTAGGACACCCAAGGGCAAACGCACAAACTAAGGTAGCAAACCGTGAAATAGTGAAATCCTTGGAGAAAAGACTAGGGGCAGCCAAAGGAAGATGGTTAGAGGAGCTCCCTGGGGTACTTTGGGCCAACCGGACGACTGTCAAAACCACAACTGGCGAGACCCCGTTCAGTTTAGTCTATAGCTCGGAGGCTGTTATTCCAGTCGAAGCATTGGTCCCAACACCAAGAGTCGATATGTACGACAGTGAAGAAAATGAAAAGACTAGAAAGGACGATGTCGACCTGACTGAAGCCTTGAGAGAAAAAGCTGCAGTACGTTTGCAAGTCGCTAAATCAAATATGGAAAAAGCCTATAATCAGAGGGTACGTATACGAACCTTCAAGGAAGGGGACTTAGTACTAAAAAAGGTAGAGGTGTCCAAGCACGTCGGAAAACTGCAACAGAATTGGGATGGACCTTACACCGTTGTTGGAGTAGGGAAGAAAGGTTCATACAAGATTGCGCACATGGATGGAACACCCCTACCCAGAACTGGAATGTAGTTAACTTGAGAAGATACTATGGACGTTAACTCCAAAACGTTATCTTTCCTATTTTCCTTTATATTTTTACCTTAGTTGTCGTTTATTTTGTCTATTCAAGAAATTAGTACAGCTTGATGCAATAAAAAAAAAAGCTTTTGCTTAAGTTCTTTTGACATACGTTTCACGGTTATAAATTATTAGCCATTTTTACAAGGTTAAAGCCAATTATTGGTAAAAACCTAAGTACGAACTTGAGTAAAATCGATCCGTTCCATAAACACTCATCGATCTCCGAAAATGAAGACTGAACGGGTTAAAGCCAATTATTGGTAAAGAACCTAAGTATAACTTGAGTAAAATTGATCCGCTCTATAAACACTCATCGATCTCCAAATAACGAAGAATGAACGGGTTAAAGCCAATTATTGGTAAAAAAACCTAAGTACGAACTTGAGTAAAATCGACCTATTCGATAAACACTCATCGATCTCCAAAGCAAAGACTTCAAAAGGTTAAAGCCAATTATTGGTAAAAAACCTAAGTCCTAGATTGAGTAAAGTCGACTTATTCGATAAACACTCATCGATCTCCAAAGCAAAGACTTCAAAAGGTTAAAGCCAATTATTGGTAAAAAAAACATAAGTCCTAGATTGAGTAAAATCGATTTATTCGATAAACACTCATCGATCTCCAAAGCGAAAAGGTTAAAGCCAATCATTGGTAAATAACCTATGTTCTAAATTGAGTAATATCGACCTGCTCACCGATCTCCAAATTTGTGAAAGGAAAGGTTAAAGCCAATCATTAGTAAACAACCTATGTTCTAAATTGAGTAATATCGACCTGCTCATCGATCTCCAAATTTGTGAAAGGAAAGGTTAAAGCCAATCATTGGTAAACAACCTACTACATCGAATAAAATTGACCTGATCAACACTCAGTGAAACAGAGAATAAAAGAAAAGAACGAGAATGACATGAGCAAGAAATAAACATATGAATATAAAGTTTTTATTCATCTATAACAGATAACAGAGAACATTTCTTCGATTTACATATCTTTACAAATACAAAAGTTGGAATTCCTATTCAATAGATCAGAGCTTTTCACGACAATGTCCACGGATACATCAATCTCCTTCCTAGTGCCTAGACATTCTTCTTCAACCACCTAAGAAGCATACTGCTCAGGATGGTCGACTTCTTTAGTTTGATGGCCACGCTCAGAAGATCTATGTTCCTATCTGGTCAAATAACCTCTAAAAAGCCTGATGGCTTGTAGCTGTTATTCGACCGAAACGAGATCCCGCTTGAGAGATTGTTGCAGTTGTCTGTCCAAAGCGTGATCCAGCGCGGAACACCGTGAAAGTAAAAATTTACCAGCACACCCCGTCGAAGAATCACTCCGGAGGTAACCTCCAAGAACAAGGATGCCTGGCAGATATGAACCCTCCATGTGCTAACAGAGAACCATGGACCCCAACCCCGTGAAAACAAAGGCTGAGGCCACATGGGACTTGTCAGTACTAAGTAGGGCATCAATGGGACCTGTCAGTACTAGGCAAGATGGTGACTGAGTAATCAAAAATGGGTACTCATACAAATGTGATTTTTTAAAGATTACGGGATCACTCGACAATATGAAGCTTAAGGAAACTAAATTCTCCATCTGTGTGGTATGAAGAGAAATGGTAAATGAGTTGCTCCCTATTTGTAGGAACATCTATAATGATCCTACGGTTGGTAAGAAATTAAATCAACGGGAGAAAAGAGATCCTTTTAACTACTAGCATTTAATGCGAGTAAGTTAAAGCGGCACATAGATAGTCGATAAACCTGCTCGGCGAGAACGGGAGGATCAGATCGAAAACGACTAGCAAGTTAGGACTAATACACGACAAGGTTAATTTGATGACTACAAACTTAGTAATCTCAGAACAGTACATCAACTAATGATCTAAACCCGTTAAAAGGAAATGAGCTTTTCTACGCAAAGCGCCAGATCTGTTCTTTTTACGAGGAGTTTACGAAATAGTTGATCGTTTTGAAAACTTATGAGAATATAACAAAGTAGAATACAGCTTTCCTCTTAGAGTCCAAGAAATCTGACGAAACAGAAGAAGAGACAACTGTCCTAGCTATGACATATAGATTTGTCACTGCCTCATATACCAATGAATTGCTTAAGGAGGTCTGAACAAGCTGGATCCAACTAATAGTTCTACATTTTCCAATTCCTCCCACACCAAAGAGATGAAGTTATTAATTAATGGTTGTTTTATTTGAGGGAAATGAACCTCACAGTCTATACGTAGAAACATTGGTTCCGAAAGTAGCAGACAAGCTATTCCAAAGACTAATTCTGATTAAAATAATATATGCGGAGGAGTTGCAAAGGAAGCTTTATATAGATCTCTATAAAGACAAAATAAGGTCTGACAAATTCGTTTGATCGACTATCGATGAGAATGGCAAACCTACTACTCGGCAATTTTGAAATACGAACAGATTGAATATCTATATGGCTGGGCCGAGAGACATGCATGGACTTTGAGTGCATATTATATTATCCACAAAAAATCAACAACAAAAGATGAAAAATAACAACAATATATTTACACCAAAAATTTTGTGTGGTGATACAAAAATATCAAGGAAATACTATTCCTTCATTGGTCAAAGGCCTCTTCTTCTAGCTTCTATAGATTAAAAAAATAAATAAATAAATAAATAAATTGAGGCTCTAAGGCTGATCGGAACCGGTTGGGCTGCTTGAGGAAGCACCTTTTCTCGGAGTTGGCGTACCCAGAAACGCCACCAGCTCTTCCTGGCGCTTCTGGCAACCCTGATCGTAGCCTTCGTAAAAAGCACGTCGACAAGACTGCTCCGCATTGGCATTTAGTTGAACCAGGTCATCCCTCTCCTTTTCAAGAACCAATTTTTCATTATGTAACTTTTGAATATCGTCATTAAGAAGTTGATTTTGGAGAGTGAGCCCTTTGGTCTTAGCCACCTCCGCATTTAGTCGATCCCTCATGTTCTCTTTGCCGAACCACATCTCATCATGTTGGGCATCTAACTGCAACGCAAAGTACTTCCCCTGGAAGAATAAAAGGTGTAATCAATAAGCAATCTAAGCAATAAAGAACAATGCAAATAAATAACTACCTGCTCGAAAAGCTTGAAAAGGGACTGAACGAGGCGAAGACTGGAAATATCTTCAGATTTCTTCAACTCGCCAGGCAGAATGGTACTAAGACCAAGATCCCATGACAAAGCATCAGGTTCACATGAACCAGGCAGAACAGAATCAAGTGGGATTTTATCATGGCGAGGAGATTCAGACTCTATTATATCACTAATTTGATCTTTGATGCAGCGGTCATCCAACTGGCGTGGGGATTCCCTCGCATCGCGGCTCACAGAAAATTCTTTCCCCGAGGCAGAAATCAAAGTCCTCTGACCAGACCTATGTCCGGCCCGACCTACAGAAGAACCACCAGCCTCAAAGGAAGTAGTCATGGTTGTGGTATCAGAAAGTAAAAAATCCGCAAAACTTTGGGTGACTGACTGAGGATTAGAACTACCTAAAGAAGGACCTATAACCAGGCCACTGTTTACCGGCCCAACAATATCATTTACTTGACCCTGACTAATGACTGGGTCAGTAGAAGAATTAATAAACTTGAATCATCAAAGGATTGTTCCTCATTAGTTATATACCCAAAAGCAATCCGACCTGGAGAAGGTCGCCGTTGAACCTCTGAAGATGAAAGGGGATTTTGTTGAGAAAGGTTTGAGTGAGTAGTAGCATCGTTTGTATTTGCAGAACAGCTCGGAGGGACAGTAGAGACCGGTGCCCCCGAGCTGTTGGATGTTCGAGGATGAGAAAGATCAGTAGAAGGCCCTTCAGTGCGGGACCTTTTTGACCTAGTATCTCTAGGGCGATCGCGCGAAGAACGCTTAGATGTGATGCTGAATAGACTACTCATTCTCGAGGAATTAAGAAAATTATTTGAATATCGAGGAGAACTATCGACCTGCTAAGGAGAATATTTTATCTAAGTGGGGACGCGCTGTAAATAACGATGAACTTTTTACCTCAAGTATTTATACTAAGTAAAAGGACACAGCGGATACCGGGAAGAAGCGCGAAACAGAATACCTGACCAATGAATAGTTGTGCAGACTTGAAAAGACACAAACATAATAATTATGCTGGAATTAAAGGATTATGTCTGAGCTATCATATTGAATGAGAAAATTAAAAACATATAATGGGAACACAAATCTTCAGTAGTATAAAGGTTAAAATAGTAAAATTACAAGTTACATCGTGACGATTATTACTCCTAAAGCTATTGATTGTTCAGAATCCGCTGGTCACTCCTTCATATCTCCTGTTGATCGCCTGTGCCAATATCCTGCTCGCTAACTGCCTTTTCTTCTCCATTAACATTAGTCGCTGGCTCTGAATTCTCCTCCTCATTTTCCTGCTCGCCTGAATCATTATTGTCTTCAGGATCAATATCTAAAGGAGGTATCGGTAAAGGTGCTCCAAACTCCTCAACCAAATGAGCCAATGGAAAATGTTCGAATCAACAGTCGGAAGATCTGAAGAAGAATAAGCCTTGCCATGACGATTAAGTCTGACATGAATGGCCTTGAAATACTCAGTCCAACGATCCTCGATTAAACCCATAGCGACCATCTGATGAATCGCTTTCTTGAAGGTACTCTCCAGAAGAGGACCAACCTTTTGATATACAAAGGCAGTGTAAACAGGGGAATTGAGAAACTCACGAATCACTTTTTCATTAGGATTCCTACTGTATCGATCAGTGAGTGCACCTAAAGGGAGGTTTTCTTCATACTCATTCGGAGAAGCCTGAAGACTAGCAACTTGGGATTCCAGTTCACTGATACGAGTGGTGTACTGGACCTGATGATCGTCCAACTCTTTAGCCAGCTGGCTGACTTCTCTTGAGCACGAGAAGTTTCCAAAATACTTTTTAAAATATGGGGGTTATCAGTCCCCACAGCTTGGGTATTATTGAGCGGGAGTGGACGAGAAGAAGACGTGGAAAGACCAGTTCATGTTGCACTATGTTCCAATCCTGTCTCTTTCTGAAGCAATGCCTTGTTCCTCTCCTCCAAAAATTCACAATGTTGCCTCAGAAGAGCTGCTTCATAAGCGAATGATAACAAACAAGTACTAGTCTGAGGAGTCAAGGGAATAAATTGTTTAAATAAAAATCCCATAAGAAAGGTTAAACAGAGAAATAGGTAAAACCAATTACCTTTTCAGCATAGAGAGAACCCTTCTGCAACTTCTCAGGGGATCTTTGTGAAGTAGTTTCTGAACGTCGCGTGTAAATAGGGTAGAAAGAAGAATTCGAGTAGCCTTATCAGCCGCATTCTCTTTGTCATCATGGATTAAAGAGTCGCGATCGGAAAAACCAGCCGCTCTCTTCCCCTCGAGGTGATCTTCTATCATTTCGACAAGGCTAGGTCTGGAAGGCTGCTCATCAAGTAAAATAAGTTCTTTACCAGAACGATCGTAGACTTGCTTCCTTCTTTTAACTACATATCCAGATGAATTGGGTAACGACCAATTACGGCAGCCCCGAATACCTAACGAAGTCCTAAGTTGCAGGGGAGGGTAACCTTGTCCAGTCCTCATGGGACCTGGACCTTGAGAAGAAGAAGGTTCGTCGTGAGTCTCCTGGGAAGGATCTTAGGACACTTCTCTATTATCATCAGAATCTTGCCCTAATTCCAACTTTCTCTTCCTTGCCCTTTTCTCAATGGGGCGGTTCTCCACTGTCTTGGTAGATTTAGAGAGAATCATCTTTCCTTTTCTAGAATGCCTGGAGTTCTCAACCATGGAGGCTGAAGGAGAATGAAAATCCAGTTATAAACATTAATTGAAAATAAAGATAAAGGGAATACAAAGGTTAAACGTAATACTTACCGAATGGCTGAGAAGAGGAAGATATAGGATAAGTATGAGAACTTAGACCAGTCTTACGAAGAAAAGCTTTGCCAATAAGAACAGCGCATTAATATTTATCCGCACGCATTTCCCCTATTTCTTCTATCATCTTTGGATCATCAGGAATAAACTGACCCTCAACGGAGCGACAACCAAAAATCCATTTGGGATCATGGTCCCATGAGAAGGGTTCCCTGGAACCATCTGCTAAAGTCAGATGAATGGGAAGGCGAACGAAAAAGCGAAATTTCCAGTCGGAGTTACTGGAAACTGGAGAATCAAAGATAGATCGCCCGGATTTTTGGCTTGAAAAAAGTAACCATGATTGGAGGAGCTAGAAATGTTGAAACGAAATAACTGACTGAAATTGCGAAAAGAAGGTTGGAACCCTTTGGCAATCATCAACACAGATAAAGAAACAACGAACGCCACAAAATTAGGGACCAATTGTGTCAGAGAAACACTGAATATTTTTAGTATCTCCAGAAACAAAGGAGACAATGGAAGCCTAAGACTCTGATTAAAGTGAGCCGTGTAGAAGGCACGACACCCTGCTGGAGGAGAAGTAACCCTATCAGGAGGGGAGGGGAGAATACTTTGTGAGCCGTCAGGAAAATACTTGGTATAGTTATCCAGCACCTCATGAAAATTCTCATCGGTATAAAAACAGGCAACGCTTTCGACTGGATCGAATACTTGAGGGTTGGCACCCTTACCCTTCTTAGCCTTAGCAGCTACCTCGGCATCGGAAAGAATTTCCACCTTGAATGTATCGTGATCAGGGACATTTACATCATACGTCCCCGTTTGCTCTGAAGGAGGACTAGGATATACCTCCACATCGATAATTGGATTAGCATCCTCGATGGAAGAGGAGGTGGGATTTCTCGAATTGGAGGCCATGTTATTGATCCTCGAAAAATAATGATCAATAATTACGATATTTAGAAGAGCTACCGACTAAGAAATTTACTGCTAAGAGACGGAAGGGAGGAAGTAAAAAATGCGAGTGAAATCAGTGACGCATATATATACAAAAAGCAAAAATGATGCTTTAAACCATTTCGCGACTATTCACATTCCCGCCATTAAACGAAGAGAACTGCCTCCTCGAAATTGGCCAATGGAACAGCTGGAAATCGATATAATGACTCTCTATGAAACGTCGCACTCTTTTCCTTGCTTAGGATTTTTTCCCACATGGTTTTTTCCAAGTAAGGTTTTTAATGAGGCACAATTCTTAGAAAAGTCAGTCATACAAGGCTCATTACTTCTACAAGCTTCTATTACATATACGCTCGAAGAAGTGAGGGAGTACTGATGGGGGCTATTTTATACCCCATATGATATTCGAATCGACTAGGGAATATCAGATCGGCCAGATCATATAGCTAATAAACTATAGCGGTTCAACCCGATCAGAGATAACTCTCCACGGCGACCAGGCTACCATCCGAATGGAAGAAGGATAAGTGTCCTGAGTCCTAGTAGGAATAGATTTCCTTGTATGGCTAGGGTTTGTATCATATAAATACCTATGTCATCATTGTGTTAGGGAGGACATCAGAGCTTACGCCTACATACTTGTATTAACTAAAATTAATATAATACAAGAGCTTTCTACTATACTTATTTATTTTCACGTTATTCTAATATCGTTGTTGTTCTTCCTTGAGATTGATCCATCCGGAATAAAGTAACTAGGCCATATAATTTTCATATAGCATTACCCCAAACCCTTATTATTGATTTAATCTAAACCTATAAAAAATGGGTTAAATCAATATCACATAAAACTTTTAGCTTCAATACCAATAGTGCAAATTAAATTCAAACAAAACTGAAAATCCAAAAGATTATTCATAATTTTTTTGTAGAAGTTACATATACAACACATGAACAGACCCTAAGAACAATTTTCTTCTTATCTAAGGAGCTTTTACGCAAACTATTTTTGTGATAATTCAGTATATTTATAGTAATATATGAGAATAAACTAAATCGGCGGTAGAAGTCGGTTGTGTTTGCACTTACCTATATTATTTGGTTCAAAAAGTTTATAGTTGTTTTTTCCTTTTGTTTTGTTTCATTTAGGCATTTTATCTTCAAATTTGAGCCTCACTAAAGTTTAATTGATTTTTTTTTCTCATTCCTCTGGCAAGTAATGTAGATGCGGCAACACCACTTCTTTTTCTACTCTGAATTTTGAAGTAAATTAAAAAAAAAAATGTGTTACAAAAAATGGTATCACATTTTGAAGGAAATAAAAAAATGTGTAGTCATGCACGTTATATATATAGCATATGGGTATGCAAAACGCATGCTTATTCGCACATAATTGAGAGCCATTAGCACTTTTAGTTAGGTACTTTTATGATCTACATAATTAATTTTTAAAAATATTTGAGCTTTTGATCCTACAATTTTAAAAATTAAAATTTTCCTCCAATGTGTAAATTATGTTGCATTTATACCATAATATAATATATTTTAAATAAAAGTCTTGTCTCATAAGATGTTTCAAGTTTTGCATTGTTGAATGATGGTCTCAAATGAAGAACGGATAACAAAACATAATACTTTAATAAATTAAGATCACAAATTCTAATTTTATTTAGTGTTGGACCAAAACTATTGTTGATTCAGTCATATGTACCCAAAGTTAAGTTACAATTATTTCTTACAAGCATATCAAATGCTCAAGTTCGAATTCTACAGTAGACATCACACGATGAAGGATTTATATCTGGTTCAAGCTGTAAATACACAGTTTAGTAAGAAATATCATATTTTAAAGTACAAATTTGATAAAATAGAAATCCAAGAATATATAATATTAGAATATATAATTTAGATTTTGAAATCAATATTTTTTTTTTCTTCTCTGCGAAGTATTTTATACAAACTAATTTGATGGTTCAATAATTAATACATACAAGTATAAACTAGAATTGGAAGTAAGAAGTTTTCACCTTTTCTAAATATTAAATATTGTTTTACACATAATTAAAATATATGTAAACAATTTTCTTAATTTTTCACTTATTATACGTAAGAACCAAGTTTGACAAATTTATAATGCTAATAATTGAGGTTTAGATAACTCATATTAATAATCTTATAAAAAATGTACTGTAAAACCCCGTAAATTTAAAATATTTTAAAATAAAGTTATTGAATTAATTAACCGATTTTGTGTGGCGTATTTTATTTTTAATAAACATAGTATTTCTTTAAACTTAAACGTACAATTAAAATTTTCGAGCACAAAAAATTGAACTCTCTTTTGTGCTTCGTGTGTATTAATTATTCCTTATGGAATATTGGACTTAGAAATAATTTAGAAAACATGTCTATTGCATTTTAAAAACATTGGGGTCATTTTGTAATTAGTTTGGACCAAAGTGTGCGAAATTTTTTGATTTAGGGGTCATTTTGCACTTTTTGAAATTGGGTCAAAAGTGCAAAAACGCTCCTTCTCATCCATTGGCTAAGCATGCAATGATTTCTTCTCCTTGGTAAGCCAAGAAATTAGCCATGGCATAGGGAGTAGACCATACCCCTTTGTCCATTCACCATACCCCTTTCTCCATTCAAACACTCCACCCATTTCTCCATTCAAACACTTCACTACCCTCTCTATTAGCTCCCTAAATCATATTTTTGTCTCCCCTACACCATTTACCTTCTTGAAGTAAAAATCTAAGTGGGTAAGAGATAGAGAGATGCAAGAGGAAACACATTTAGAAAGATAGTTTTCGGGTATACTCAGCACAGTCTCGGTTTTTCGACCATTCCGCCTTCGTCCACCGTTGGATCGTGCCCAAATTTTTCCCGAAGGTCCTACACACATGGGGCTACATATTGACCGTTCGGATCGTCGATTGGATCTCCCAAAGTGAATCGACAGTCATTAGATGTTGGGGAAAAGTAAGGATTTGAGGGCTTTTATATGAACCACCACCGGAGCCGCCACCACTGCCACCGGAGCTACAACCACCACCTTCGGAGGTCTGGAAATGAAGAGAGTTTCACCCCCTTCGTTCTTTGGGTAAAGATCCATATTTAATATTTGTGATTTTACATTCTTTTCTTCAAAGTATATATTGAAGAAGTTTAGTTATCCTTGTGGCTATTGTGATAAGTTGTTGAGTTCATGTTTAATATTAGATATTTAATGTGACTTGCTTTGGTTTTGTTTAAATATTGCTTATATGTTTGGATCTTGATTTATTTTCGTAAAAAAGTTATTGTTCGTAATTTTCGAAACTTTGGGGGGTATTTTTGAAAGGTTTTAAAAGTTGAAGGGCTTAGGTTGCGATTCTTGTTGGGATTAAAAAGGGACTGAAAATATAAGTTTTTGTTTAATATTTGGTTAGGTTTACTTGAAAAGCATTTGTTTTAAAGTTTGTTCCGATATTTTGCAAAAATGGGAGTTTTTGAAACATTTGGGGTTATTTTTGTAAATCTGAAAATAAGGGGTTAAAGTTGCTGTTTTGTTGCTGTTTTTACATGGTTCTTTTATAAACTCTTGATTAATTGATTTGAAGTAGTTTTCGTCGGGTTAATAGTATCAGTGAATTTATGATATTGGGGGTTTTGATTATATGTAATTTATGGGGCTCTGTTACTTTATTCAGGATGGATCAATCTCAAGGAAAAGCTATATTGTAAGAACAGAAAGTAAATATTCAATCCACCGCAGAAAATAACACAAACATGAAGAGAAAGCTCTTTCTTTATTGAATATTAATGAGTCGTGCAGTTTAAGCAGAATTCAATGGCCTATATGCCTTGTAATTCAGAATTCTTAATGTCCTCCCGTCATACAATGATTAACTAGGTATTTATATCATGCTAAACCTAGTGTTACAAGGAAACATAGTCCTAATAGGACTCGGCCCAAATATCCTTCTCGGGTCCGGAATATAGTCTTCTAGTCGAAGAGAGCTGTAATTGGCCGGGTCGATCAGACGATCCCGAACTGTCTCATTTGGTCGAACCGATCTCATGTTCGTTACTCGATCCGTACAGTATGTAGGGTGCGAAATAGCCCCCATCAGTACTCCCTCACTTCTTCGAGCGTATAGATAATAGAAGCTCGTAGAAGTAGATAATTCTTTACGACTGTTTATTTTCTAGGAATGGAGCCTCGTTAAAAACCTTTCTTAAGAAAAAATCCGGTGGGAAAAAATCTTAAGTAAGGAAAAGAGTGCTACATATCATAGATAGTCGTTTTCTCTGTCCGATTACAAATCGCCACGCGTCTATTCTGGAGCCTTTTCATCTCCTTCCGTTTTTGGCGGGAACGTGATTAATTATGATGAGTTCGAAACGTCTTTTCTCATCTTAGTATAAATAGGTGACTTTTGAGTTCATCATTTTTCCTTTATACTTGCTTATAGTTCATAGTCACTCTCTTGCTTAGTCGTTCATCGTATAAAGTTTTCCTTTTATCGACTTATATCCTTCGAGAGTCTGAAAATATGGCTTCTTTGAGAAAATCTTTTTCTTCCTCGAGGGAGAATGTTGCGCTCCAATCATTTGGGAGAACAATCTGCGATTTCTGAATTCGTTGTTCCTATAGAAGATACTTTTAAAGTACAGATCCTTTCTGACGCAGAGGTTGCTGCCCGAGCCAAAAAGGGCAAAGGTACTGCTCCTCAAATTTCTGAACCAATTGAGGACCTAGCTTGTGCTTATACGGTGGATACTTTTCCGGAGGTCGTGAACAATTATGCCAAATATTTCCCAGAGGGTTCCGAGATAATTCTTCCTTCCCCTTCTGATAGGGTCACTTTACCACCGGAAGGATGTCGCGCCTTTTATACGGCTCACTTTAATAGCGGCCTCCGTCTTCCGTTATCTCCCCTGTTTCTTGATATCTTGAGAATATTTAGTGTGTCCTTGACACAATTAGTTCCAAATTCCGTGGCTTTCCTGGTTTGCTTTTCTGTCCTGATGATCGCGAAAGGGTTTAAACCTTCCTTTCGTAACTTTACACAACTTTTCCGGTTCAACATTTCTAGTTATTCTAATCGCGGGTATTTCTTCGCCAGTCAGAGACCTAGTCGAGCGATCTTTGACGCCCCCGTTTCTAGCAACCCTTTTTGGAAATCTCACTTTTTCTTTGTTCGCCCCCCACCTCATCTTCGTTCGGCGGATGGTTCGACTATTTCCTTCTCGTGGGATCATGATTTCAAATGGGTATATGGAGGTCGCTTGCCGACTGGTGAATTCGTTTCTGACGATGCACAGTTTATCGCTGAAATACCCGATATGCGTGCAAACAAATATCAGAGTGCTCTTCTGATTGGGGAAAGTTTCCTTCGTAAAGCGGGATTGAGTGTTCATACTTTTCTAATCGGTTCATCATTGGAATCACTGGGTAAGGATTTTACTTTAATTTAGTGTTACGATAATATCTTCTTACATGTAGGGAAACTAACTTTATTTTGTTTCTTGTTCAGCTCATATGGTAGAAAATTCTCGACATTCTTCAAAGGGAAAAATGGTGTTATCCAAATCCTCTAAATCTATAGAGAATAACCCGATCGAGCAGAGAGCTTCTCGGAAGAGAAAGCTGGAGTTGAGCCATGAATCCGAGGAGAATGGAGAGGAGTCTCCAAATTCTTCCCAAGATTCCACTGTTCGTCAAGGTACTGGGCCTGGTTATCCCCCCCCTTCAGCTTAGAACATCCTTGGGAATTCGTGGATGTCGTAGTTGGTCGATGCCTCATCCTAACGAGAACCCGGTAGGGAGAAAAAGGAGCTATTATGGTCGTTCTGGCAACGATCTTTCTTTAGTTGGCGACAATCATCCGAAACCTAGTTTGGTTGAAATGATCGAAGATCATTTAGAGGGGAAGAGAGCCGCTGGTTATTCCGAGAAAGATTCTCTCGTCCATGACGAAAGCGAGAATGCGGTCGATAAGGCGACTCGCGTTCTATTATCCGGGGTTTTTACTCGTGATTTAAACAAACTTTTCCGTAAGGATCCTCTGGAGAAATTTCAGCGAGCTTCTCTTTACGCTGAAAAGGTAAATTCTTTTGAGCTCGCTTTATAAGATATTCTTTATTCCAAAGACATTCTTGCTAACTTATTTCTTGTTTTACCCCTTTGCTTTTTCAGACTAAGACTTGTTTAGCCTCATATGCATACGAAACTGCACTCTGGAAACAACAATGTGAGTTTCTAGATGAGAAAAATAAAGTTCTACTTCGTAAGTTTTCTGGTTCAGAGGTTGGTCCCTCAACCTCTTCTTCCGTTCCTGTCGTAGAGACTCGTGCTACTGAGACAGAGGATCAAGGGATCATAAACAGGATTATGGAGCTTTCCCGTGCTCAAGAGCAAGCCAGTCAAATGGCTAAAAAATTAGAGGAATTCCAATTTCAGAGTACAGCTCGAATTAGTGAGCTAGAATATCAAGTATCAAGTCTTCAAACTTCTTTGGAGGAGTATGAAAAGGATGTCCCTCTTAGCGGTCTTAGGGATCGATATGGTAGGAACCCTGATGAAAGAGTTATCCGCGAATTCCTTAACTCTCCTGTTCATACGGCGTTGGTATATCAGATGGTCGGTCCTCTTCTGGAGAGTACTTTCAAGAAGGCGGTTCATCAGCTGGTCGCCTTAGCGATGATCGACGACCGTCGAAAGGAGTATTTTAAGGCGGCGCACATTCGGTTGAATCGTTATAGCGAAACTTATTCTCCTTCCGAGCTTCCTGATGTCGTATATCAAGGTTTTCCTTTGGCTCACCTTGTCGAAGAATTCGAAAAACCATTGCCGATTCCTCCTTCTGATGTTAACGATGAGCTTGATAATACTTTTATCGATCCGAAAGACGAAGAAGAAGAAGAAAAAGATACAGGCACGACTGAGAACGTCGGTAGTGAACAGAGAATTCCGGATAGCGACCAGGCTTCTTGATATAGTGACTTTTGAAATAATCTATGTAATTAATTATCTGTAGGTTAAATTGTAATTTTACTTTTTCATCCTTTTGTATGCTAAGGGTCTCATCTTCTGACAGTTACGTCTTTTCATCTTCGCCGTAATAATTCAGACAAGTCATTAAGTTCGCCGTAATCATTATGCGTGCGTCCTTTCAAATTCTAGTGTTTGTTCCAAGGTCAGTTTTTCTGTTTCGCGCCCTATCTTTAGGTCTGTAGCGTCTTTTCGTGTAGTATAAATACTAAAGGTAAAAACTTGACTTGTTATTTACCGTTATACTCGTCTCTTCTAATAGAATACTTTTTCTTTGGCTAGTCGATAAACTTCCTCATTTCTTTGCTTTATACTTTTCAACAATTCGATCATGAGTAACCTTTTCGGCAATACTTCGAAACGAACTTCTCGTGAGAGCGCTAGGGATAATAGATCCAAAAAATCCCGAAGAGACGGGCCGTCGATGGAGCCTCTTCGTTCGTCCCCAATAATTAGGTCAGTGAATGATACTCGTGTTATCCCTTCCGAACCTTTTTCTGTAGTAAACTCATCGTTTTCAGAACCAACCTTTTCTTCTTCCATGGAAGTAGGAAGTATGCCTTCCCCTGGTCGGGTAGCTTTTGGCGATTTGTCCAATGAGGAACCAACTTATAACATACCTATTACTTCAAGTGCTTCTTCCTTCGAGCACGTTTTTCATGGAGGAGATTTTGCTATTTCCCTTCCTTTATCTGCTTCTACTGCCCCAATCGCCAGCGAAGGGCAAGTTGGTGATGGCTTTTTTGTCAATCCTTCCACAGCACAATCCATTTTGCAGGATTGCCCTGACTACTTATTTCATGATACCACGGTGATGACTACTTCTTTTGAATCTGGGGGACCTTCTGGGAGTCGGTTCGGGTCGAGGTCTGGTCGCCGAACCATTATTTCCGCTTCGGGCAAGGAGACCTCCGTTAGCCCCAACGAGAGAGATTCTCCTCGTCTGTTAGATGATCGATGCATCCTTGAGCAAGTTAAGGATATTATGTTGTCAGAGACTCCACGCCCTGACGGTGTCCCTTCTAATAGCGAATTGCCTGGCTCAGTTGAGCCTGATGCTTTGTCTTGGGGTCTGGGTTTAAGCACTATCTTGCCTGGTGAGCTGAGGAAACTTGAGGGTACTTCCAATGTACGCCTTGTTCAGTCTCTTGTTAAGATGTGCGAGCAGGTAGACATATCTTTCGATAATTTTCCCTACTTTATTTTGACTTTCATGTTGTGTGATGGTTTATCTCACTATTCTTCTTTTTCAGTCCAAATATCTTGCCCTTCAGCTGGGTGTGCAGAACGATAATCTGTGGAATAGTAAGGATGCTTACCGAAAACGGTTGGAGTCGGAGTCGGCGAAGGTCGCAGGGCAGACTCTCCAGCTGCAGCTTGCCAATGATGATTTGAAAAAATTGCAGGAGGAAAAGTCTGTCTTGGAGCAAGAGAAAAACGAGTTGATGGCGTATGCTGGCAACTTGACTCCTCGGAGGACTGTTTCTACTAGTCGACCTGCTGACCATTCTTCTCAGTGATCTTTGTTCGACCTGGCAGGCCTTGGGCTGTCTCTTTCTTTTTTTTTTTTTTTTTTTTTTTTTTTACTGCCCAGCTTTTGTGTATTTGTTCGGGCTGAAACTTTTTGTAATGGGAGAAGTACCAAGTTGGAAATTATGACCTTTTTGTAGGCAGGTCCTTGCCTTGATCGATTTTCTTCTGTATATTTACTTTGTTATGCACATTTTGCCTTTATGCATAAATATAATTATCATGAAATAATCAGCATAGATTAGCCCACTTATCTGATATTGATCTTTTAGGATAGAGAGAAAGTAGCTTGATCTTGCTTGGTCGTTGTTTAAGTAGACGAATGATATAATGTTTGCGCTGCACATCAAATCTTTGTTGATCAACCCGGTATCGTCCCTTGGATTATGTCCACCAACATGTTTTACGTCAAAATATAGACAATAGGTCATTCGTATCGATAATAGTTGTTAAGGAACTCTCAGCATCTTGGTCGATGTTCAATCCATGCCTTGTAAATTTGTCTTTTTGTGATGTAAATCTTATATAAGGGGGCTATTATCCCTTTTGTTGAACTTCACTTTTCTTTTCATCAGGCTAAGAGAAAATATCCCTTTCAGTATCTTCCAAAGCTTTATGTATCCCAGCATTAATTTTGAACTATATGTTCCTCAATTGGTGTATCATTACATCATTTCTTTGATATGGGAGGAATTGGAAAATGTAGGAGTCGTTGGCAGATCTGACCTGTTCAGACCTCCTTCAGCAATTCTTTGGTATGTTAGGCAGTTACTTCTTTGCAGTTTCGAAAAAGGAGGACTATTCTCCTGATTTCTATGTCAGATATCTTGGACTCCAAAGGAGTTTTTGTACGAGTTGGTTAATGGTTACCCTTGTGACGTATGAGGCAGTGACGGCCCTCGCATGGTGGAGGGTTTCATCTTTTATCTTTTATCGAGCAAGTAATCTTTTCACGACGATCTTAGACTTGTATGCCTTCGTTTGTGGTTGGTCTATTTGGTCCGGAGCTCTTTTAGGTGTCCAAACGATGATCGCTTCGATCCACGTATTTCTGATTATCGACTGGTTGAGTCGACTAAATAGCGCCGTTCCAACTTACTTGCATTTATTACGGGGAGTTAAAGGGTTGCATTTATGTCCCTTGATCAAATACTTTTTCAGCCGTTGGAGTCATTAGATCTATCCCTATAAATAGGGTGGTGGCTTGCATTCTTCATTTGCAATATCTCAATAAGGATGGAGATCTCAGTTTCCTTAGATTTTATTTTGCCTTCAGATCCCATAATATTCAAAAAGTCACATTATCGTGATTCACACCGTAATAGCTTGATGTTCTTCTGTCTTGTACTGACGGGTCCCATGGAAGCCCTACCTTGTACTAACGGGTCCCATGAGGCCTCAAATGTTGTTTTCACAGATTTGAGGTCCGTGGTTTCTGTTTGCACATGGAGGGTTCATACTTGCCACTCACCTCTGCTCTTCGATGTCACCTCTGGAGTGATAGACTACTGGGGTGGGCTGGTAAATATTAATAATTCTCGACCGCCCCGAAGAGATGCTGCTCTAGAGTAAAATGTTTTATTTTAAGTAAAAGCAGTATCTTGTTGTGGGTGAATGAGTATTGCCAGTTATCTGGCTGGTAATGCTCATTTCGTCTGGAAGAACATTTGATCTTCAGAGCCTGGCCATCGAACCAAAGAAGTCGACCATCCTGAGCAGCATGCTTCTTAGGTGGTTGATCATAGTCGACGAGGCACTAGGGAGGAGATTGGTGTTTCCGTGGACATTGTCGTGAAGATCGCCGATCTTATAGGATCATTTCATCTAAATCATTGTAACGATCTTTAAGTAGCATGTAGACCTTTGTAACGTAGGATTTTTGTATGTAACTGATTTGATGAATAAAATATTACTTTTATTCCTTACATCTTCTTTGTCGTTTGATTCTGTCATAATTTTTATTCACGAGGAGTAATTTCCGAGTAGATGGATTCATACTTAATTCATCTTCCAAACTTTAGGAGTATTAGCGGATCTTTTAGATCGTTAGGAATAGATCGAGGAGTGTTTATTGAGCGGATCAATGTTTACTCAACTTGTTACAATTTAGACTTAGCTTTTTATCACCTGAAATCTTTCTGATCGTTGTAAATATATCGAGGAGTTTTTATTGAGCGGATCAATGTATACTCAACTCTGTTTGATTAGACTTAGGTTTTTTAACCCAAAAGCCTTTTAATCGTTGAAAACATATCGAGGAGTGTTTATTGAGCGGATCAATGTATACTCGACTCGTTTTGTTTAGACTTAGGTTTTTAACCCAAAAGCCTTTTAACCGTTGAAAATATATCGAGGAGTGTTTATTGAGCGGATCAATGTATACTCAACTCTGTTTGATTAGACTTAGGTTTTTAACCAAAAAGCCTTTTAATCGTTGAAAATATATCGAGGAGTGTTTATTGAGCGGATCAATGTATACTCGACTCGTTTTGTTTAGACTTAGGTTTTTAACCCAAAGAGCCTTTTAATCGTTGAAAATATATCGAGGAGTGTTTATTGAGCGGATCAATGTATACTCGACTTGTTTTGTTTAGACTTAGGTTTTTAACCCAAAGTCTGTTTGAATTGTCGTGAGTAGATCGAGGAGTTTTTATTGAGCGGATCAATGTTTACTCAACTCGTTTATAACTTAGACTTAGGTTTTTAATACCCAAAGTCTTTTTGAATTGTCATGAGTAACGGACGAGGAGTTTTTATTGAGCGGATCAATGTTTACTCAACTCGTTTTTACTTGGACTTAGGTTTTTAATACCTGAAGTCTTTTTGAATTGTGATGAGTAACGGACGAGGAGTTTTTATTGAGCGGATCAATGTTTACTCAACTCGTTTTTACTTGGACTTAGGTTTTTAATACCTGAAGTCTTTTTGAATTGTCATGAGTAACGGACGAGGAGTTTTTATTGAGCGGATTAATGTATACTCGACTCGTTTTTTTTTATGGTCGGATTGAGGAGTGTTTATTGAGCTGATCAATGTATACTTAACTCCTTTGTTCCAATCTCAACCAATTATGATAGTAGAGTTCAAAGGAGTGTTTTCCGGAACAATCGATTTATAGAAATTGCTAAAATCTTTAATAATTGAACTGTAGGCTAAGGCCTTTATTACAAAGACTGAAACTTAATGAAATAAAAATAAAACTAAGCAGTATAATCTGCTAAAATTTATTTACCATAGTATTTTCTAAGGTTGACTGCGTTCCAAGTTCTTGGTAAAAGGCTGTTCCATCCAAGTGTGCAATTTTGTACGAACCTTTCTTTCCCACTCCAACGACGACATAAGGTCCATCCCAATTTTGTTGTAACTTTCCCACATGCTTGGATACTTCTACCTTTTTCAAGACCAGGTCTCCTTCTTTGAAGGTTCGGACGCGTACTTTTTGATTGTATGCCTTTTCCATATTTGTTTTAGTGGCTTGCAAGCGTACAGCGGCTTTTTCTCTTAAGGCTTCTGTTAAGTCGACATCATTTTCTCTTGTCTTTTCGTTTTCCTGACCATCGTACATTTCAATTCTTGGTGTCGGAATTAGAGTTTCAACAGGAATAACAGCTTCCGAACCATGTACCAAGCTAAATGGGGTTTCCCCGGTCGAGCTTCTGACTGTGGTTCGATTAGCCCAAAGTACTCCTGGGAGTTCATCAAGCCATTTTCCTTTGGCCGCTCCTAATCTTTTTTCCAAAGATTTTATTATTTCTCGGTTTGTTACTTTGGTTTGTCCGTTCGCTCTAGGGTGCCCGACCGAAGTGAAATTTTGTTGGATTCCCAGTTTCGAACACCATTCTATTACCTGTTTTCCCGCGAATTGGGTTCCATTATCAGAAATTAGGATCCTCGGGATGCCAAATCGAGAAACTATGAATTTCCATAGGAAGTTGATCACTTGGAATTGAGTTATTCGTGCGAGGGCGATGCATTCTATCCACTTGCTGAAATATTCTATAGCGACCAGGACATAAGCTTTCTTGGATCTAGCCGCTGGGAACGGTCCCACGATGTCCATTCCCCATTGATCGAAAGGCCAACATATCGGGATAGGGTGCATGTTTTCTGCTGGTCGATGACATATGTTAGCATGGACTTGGCAGTGATGACATTCTTGGACATACTGAGCGGCGTCTTTGTTGATGGTAGGCCAATAATAACCTGTTCTGAGGCATTTTAAAGCCAATGCCCTTGATCCGCTGTGATTTCCTGCGTCTCCTTCGTGTATTTCCCGTAGTATATTGGTGGTTTGTGATTCAGAGACGCATTTCAGAAGAATTCCTGATACTGATCTTCGGTAGAGTTTTCCTTCTATAAGTGTATACTTTGGAGCTCGATATCTTACCTTCCGAGCATCATTCTGGTCAGACGGTAGCTTTCCTTCTCGAAGATAGTCTATCATTGGGGTCATCCAGTTTTCCTCAGCTTCTTCGATTTCCATTATATCGACTATTGGTGTTTCATCGATATCAATCGCCGGTGTATTAGAAATTAACCAGTTGATCACCCTTTCGGTCTTTCCATCATGGGATCCTGTGAATTTAGATAGTTGATCGGCCCATCTGTTTTCCAATCGTGGAATGTTCTGTATGCCGAAACTTTCAAATTTCTCAGTTAGTGTTTTCACTTTAGCGAGGTATTTAACCATATTGAACTCTTTAGCCTCGTATAATCCTTCGATTTGTCTTTGTACTAACTCTGAATCGGTTAATACTTTAAGACTTTTTATATTGGCTTTGATCGCCATTTCCATTCCTGCGATTAACGTTCATATTCTGCTTCATTGTTGGTTACGACAAAGTCCAACGTTATTGCATAATTCAGATCTTCTTTATTTGGCCCGGTGAAGTTGATTCCGGCGCCTCCTCCTTCTCGGCATGAAGCACCGTCGACATGCATTAACCAAGTTTGATCTTCTATGATCAAGACATCGTCGTTTAGGCTGCTCGATGATTCAGTTGCCTGTGTCGGTGTTTCTAATAGAAAATCAGCTAACACTTGGGCCTTAATTGCGATTCTTGGTTTGTAATCGATTTCGAACTGGCCGAGTTCGATCGCCCATTTGCTTAGTCTTCCGGAGGCTTCTGGCTTTGCTAAGACTTGCCTTAGTGGTTGATTTGTTAAAACCACTATTTTGTAGGTTAAAAAGTATGGTCGAAGTTTTCGTGCAACCACTACCAAGGCCAGGGTGAATTTCTCAATCTCCAAATAATTCTTCTCCGCCCCTTGTAATAATTTGCTTAGATAATAGACAGGCTTATGTTCTGAACCTTCTATCTTTATTAGTACTGAACTAACGGCTGCGTCGGAGATCGATATGTAGATATACAATGGTTCTCCTTCAGTCGGTTTGGCCAACATCGGGGGTGTTATCAAATACTCTTTGAGTTGTTCGAAGGCTCGATCGCATTCTTCGGTCCAAACGAAGTTTTTTGCTTTTCGAAGCGTTTGGAAAAAGGGTAAGCTTCTGTCCGCTGATTTTGATATGAATCTGTTCAATGCTACTATTTTCCCAACCAAGCTTTGCACTTGGGAAATGGTTTTGGGAGGTTTCATTTCAGTTATGGCTCGGATTTTTTCCGGGTTGGCTTCTATTCCTCGTTGGTGTACTAAATAACCCAAAAATTTCCCTGACTTAACACCGAAAGTGCATTTCACGGTATTTAACTTCATACGGTATTTCCTTAAGATCCGAAAACATCGATCAAGATGTTTTACGTGATCCGCTTCGTTCATGCTTTTGACCAACATGTCGTCTACATAGACTTCCATTAATTCTCCGATTAAGTCTTTGAACATTAGGTTTACTAACCTTTGGTAAGTAGCCCCGGCATTCCTTAAGCCGAATGGCATCACTATAAAGCAATATACTCCCTGCTCGGTTACGAATGCAGTCTTCTCTTGGTCCCGCTCATCCATGTATATTTGATAGAACCCTTGAAAGGCGTCCATCATGCTGAATATTGCGAAGCCAGCAGTTGAGTCAACTAATAAGTCGATCCTTGGGAGGGGATACGGATCGCGTGGGCATAATTTATTAAGGTCGGTAAAATCATTACACATTCTCCATTTGTTGTCCTTTTTATCCCCTTTTGCTACTAGAACAACATTACATAGCCATTCTGAGAAGTGTATTTCTCGGATTTGTTTTGCTTCAAGTAGTCTTTCTACCTCGGCTTTGATAATTTTATCTTTTACTGGGCCATGATTTCTCTTCTTTTGTCTGGCAGGTTTTGCCAAAGGATCGATTTTTAGTGAATGCTTGATTACTCGAGGATCAATTCCTTCAATGTCATTCGCGCTCCAAGCGAAGACGTCGACATTATCTCTGAGGAAGTTGATTAACATTACTTCCCCTTCCTTGCTCAATTCAGTACCTATTCTTGTCGTTTTGGAAGAGTCTCCATGTACTAGAACTACATCCTTATGTTCTGGGGGTTTTAAGGCTAAATCTAGCGGTTCTTTTTCCTTTTTGTCTATTCGATCAGTACTGGGGATTTCTACCTTGTTTCTAACAAGATCGTCTTCAAGTTTTCTTTTCCTCGGAGTAATTGATTTGGGATGTTCTTTCAAGGTTAACGAGGTGCTGTAGCAATCCCACGCCATACAGTGATCATTCGTTATTTCTCCGATACCTCCATCGGTCGGAAACTTTATCTTCTGGTGATAAGTAGAGACGACGGCTCGGAACAGGTTGAGAGCTGGTCGTCCCAATATTGCGTTATAAGCGAAGGGTGTTTCTACGACTAGAAATTTCACTAGCTTCACAGTCCGGTGCGGTTTTTTCCCGAGTGACACACTTAAGGTTATTGTCCCGCTGGGGACGATCTCGGACCCTCCAAGCCTACCAACGGCGTAGCTACTTTCTGTAGGTTTATCTGCCCCAAGTTCATTTGGGCTAAAACCTCCCGGGAGATGATATTTGCTGAGCTCCCATTATCGATTAGGATTTTTTTGACATTATAATTTGCTATTTCTAGCGATACCACCATCGGGAAATCGGGGTTTTTAGGTACTTCGCCTTCGTTAAAGCTGATCGGCTGGTCGATCGACGGCTTGTTTTCCAGAGTCCATATTTCTTTTGGGTATTTTGGGTTTCCAATTATGGATCTGGCTGTCATTCGTCGGGCGTTACGACTATCCCCACCTGCGGGTCCCCGGATATTGTATGGATAGTCCCGTTGATCTGGTCGTGGTTCAACTCCTGTGTGGGACTATGCTGGGGTGACCTTCGATGAGAACTCCTTCTTTGATTATTACCCCGAGGGCTTCTGCTTCTTTCCCTTTTGCGGTTATCTCGCTCTATGTACTCGTCTAGTTTTTCTTGTTCGATTAGTTTTTCAACTTCTCTTTTAAGATGAAAACAATTTTCCGTTCGATGTCCGTGTGCCCTATGGTACTTACAGTATAGGTCGTAGTTTCGAGACCCTGGTCTGGGCTGAGCGATTTTTCTTGCTTCGGGGATCCAGTTATATCTTTCTAGAACTTCCAATATTTCTTCCATCGGAACATTTATCCTTGGGTGTTCCACTTGATTCACCCTGCCTCTGATTGGTAGTTCGGGGTTTCTTGGTCTTTGGTAGAAATTAGGTTGCCTTTCTTGGTCAGCTTTGTTGTATTCTAATCGCTGGAAAACGTTGCCTTTTCTGAAAGATCGCTCATAATCCGCGGATCTTTGGGCAGGAATCCTCTCGTGCCGTTTGGAGCCTGAAGTTGTGGCTTTGTTCTTGTTTTTATCCTTAAAGGAATTCATCTCTTCTTGGGTCATATATTTAGACGCCAAGCTCATGATGTCGGTAAATGTTCTTGGTTGTTTTCGACTGAGGGCATTTCCGAACTGCCTATTCTTCGTGAGGTCGAAGAGAATAGATATTATGTAATCGATATTAGGGGAATCGATTTTGAGTAACTCCACGTTAAATCTTGCCAACCATTTTCTCAGGGATTCTCCCTCTTGTTGGTGTATGGTTCCTAGGTAGCTCATCGGGAGTTTTTGCCTCTTCTGACTGGCAAACTGCTGCGTCAATTTGTTGCATAATTCCCGAAAACTGAATATGGAGTTGGCGGGTTGTTTGGCGAACCAGTCCAATGCGAGTCCTTCGAATGTGGTCACCATTAACTTTGCGGTGAATTCGGCAGAGTGGGCATATAAATTCATTATATTCGTGAAGCTAAAAATATAATCATCCGGGTCAATGGTTCCATCATATCGGGGTAGTCTACCCGGGACCTGTCCAATGGATTGCGCCTCTTTTATTTCTCTGCAGAAGGGAGAACAGGCTGCAAGGCTCTCCTGGAGTTCCGCGGTCCGGGCCCACGAGTTTTGAACAGATTGTAGGCGTTGTTCAAGTCGCTCCTGCACCATCCTTTCGATTTCTCTTTCCGAGAATCGGGTTGTTCGTGGTCGATCTGGGATTGCGTCGTCTACATCATCCTCGATAGGGATTATTGTACGTTCCTTGGACCTACTGCGCCCCCGCTGTGGTTTTCTTTGTCCTGGTTTCCTTCGGGGATGGTTATCGGAGAGTTTAGAATTGCCCTGCCGCGGACTGTGTAGCGAGCGCCGCTCACTTGCTGGGTTGTCGGCTTGTTGAGAAGTTTGTTCGTTTGGCCTTGACGCTCTTGGAGCAGGAGTTGTCCTGGCAGCCCTAACGTTTTGAGGAATTTGATCAAGTACGAGTAACTCTTCTGGAGAGAGTGATTTAAAGAGCATTGCTATTTGTCGCAGTTTCTCCTGAGCGCCCGGGAGAGGAACGGGGATCTCGGGGACTTTCGATTCTTCCCGTATCGTACCGGGAAGACCTCCTTGGGTTTCGTGCTGACCAGGGTGGGTATCCTGCAAATTCTCGTTGGTGTTGGGAACGTTATTATCATTGTTGTCCTGTAGATCTTCAGATGTGTTATGGCCGGTGGTTGTGTTACTTCTTGCTCCAATACGAGCGCTTTTCCTTGGGCGAGCCATGTGTCGATCGAACAATTAACCTAGCCCCACGGTGGGCGCCAACTGATTTAACCAGTTTTCGTCGGGTTAATAGTATCAGTGAATTTATGATATTGGGGGTTTTGATTATATGTAATTTATGGGGCTCTGTTACTTTATTCAGGATGGATCAATCTCAAGGAAAAGCTATATTGTAAGAACAGAAAGTAAATATTCAATCCACCGCAGAAAATAACACAAACATGAATAGAAAGCTCTTTCTTTATTGAATATTAATGAGTCGTGCAGTTTAAGCAGAATTCAATGGCCTATATGCCTTGTAATTCAGAATTCTTAATGTCCTCCCGTCATACAATGATTAACTAGGTATTTATATCATGCTAAACCTAGTGTTACAAGGAAACATAGTTCTAATAGGACTCGGCCCAAATATCCTTCTCGGGTCCGGAATATAGTCTTCTAGTCGAAGAGAGCTGTACTTGGCCGGGTCGATCAGACGATCCCGAACTGTCTCATTTGGTCGAACCGATCTCGTGTTCGTTACTCGATCCGTACAGTATGTAGGGTGCGAAATAGCCCCCATCAGCTTAGGTTGCGATTCTTGTTGGGATTAAAAAGGGACTGAAAATATAAGTTTTTGTTTGATATTTGGTTAGGTTTACTTGAAAAGCATTTGTTTTAAAGTTTGTTCCGATATTTTGCAAAAATGGGAGTTTTTGAAACATTTGGGGTTATTTTTGTAAATCTGAAAATAAGGGGTTAAAGTTGCTGTTTTGTTGCTGTTTTTACATGGTTCTTTTATAAACTCTTGATTAATTGATTTGAAGTAGTGTTTTATTCATTTTAGTTATAAGATTGAAAATTTGTAAATTTTTCCGAAGAAAATTTATAATTAAAGAACTTTTTGTTTCTCAATGTTAGTTTGTGAAAAAAATTATTAAAACTTATTGTTAATCTTAGTTTTATATTGAAATTATGCTTGATTATTTTTAAATTATTGCTTAAATGCTCGAATCTTGAATTATTTTTTCAAGAAAGTTGATTTTTCTATGTTTTCAAAACTAAGAGGGTATTTTCGAAAAGTTTTAAACTTGTGAGAATTTTAAAGATTTGGTTTTTGAAGTAACAAGATACTTAATACTTTTATTTGATTTTCGATATGAGTTTAGTTAAAAATCTTTCGATTTAAAGTTTGTTGCAAATTTTCGAAAAAATGGATGTTTTTCAAAGTTTAGGGGCTGTTTTGTAAATCTGGAAAATGAAGGGAAAATTTTGCTATTTTGGCGCTGTTTTTGTAATTAGAATTTCGAGTTTTGAAAATAATAACTTTTAGTTGGAGTTTGATGTCGAAAGTTCTAAGTTCTTGTGTGCGATGTGTTAGTTTATGAAATCCTTGTGTAGGATTTTCATCGGTTATGTTTAAGTAAGGTTGTTAAATACATTCTAATTCGTATACGTACTTGCTCAGGTTTCGGATACACATCATTTCGGATACACATCATTGTGGAGTTTTAGTCGCTATACTAAGCGACAAAGGTGAGCGCTGTGTGTTTAATTTGTATGTCGGTCCGATGTGCTTGTAGATCGAGTCAAATATTTACTAATGCTTTTAATAATCAAAGAATGTCTTATATTATAATTTCTCTTGCATGTTGTCACGATTAGATTGGACTTGTTATGTAGACATTACTCGCTTGAAATCCTAAGTATATCAACATGATAATCCAATACATGCTACATCTGAATCTACTAGATGCAAATACATTTTACTAAACTATCACGACACCTAAAATTGCACATTATAAGTTATTAAATGTTGATAATAATGTTAAATATGGTTGATATGTTATGTTCCATTTATTTCCGACTATATGTTTCCGTTTGTTTCCGATTTTGTGTGGGCCCCTTTTGATTGGTATATGGACCCGATGCCAACCTGGCCGGCAAGGGCCGGCAGGATTGTCACGGTTACCCGTAGGCCTGACCTTACAACCCAAGTGGGGAGGAACACTTGGGGAGTAAGGACGAACTCCGGCAAAGACATGTCGATGTATTTCAGATAGTAAGGTCGCTCCTTACTCGGTGTGTTTGGATGGACATCAGACTGAGGATGGAGGGTAAGTGGAGGACGGCATTAGAAATTCTTGGTTATGTGAATTCCATGTTTCTTCCGTCTTGAATATATGCTTAATTTGCTTGATAACATGTTCACGTTATATAATATGTTGCATCCTCGCATCACCGTCCAAATTCGCACATAGCCTCACTAAGTTGGACAACCAACTTATGCGTTCCGTGTTTCATTCTTTACAGTTTCAGGTGTTCTGGAATTAATAGTCGGATTGCGGTTATGTCATCATGGTTGCGGTCCCACCCTAGTATTCGGGAGAGTAGTAATATTTTGCTATCGAGTTATGCCATTTTTCAAATTTGTTTAAAACGTTGCCTACAATATTTAAATCGTTAAAGTTGATTTATATTTTCGCAAAAGAGACAAGATTTTCATAAATTACTTATTAATCTCTCTCGATTGATTTTGTTCAAATATTTTGATATGTTATGATTATATGCTTCCGCTTTAAACCTCTCCTATGAAAATAGGTTTTATTTTTTTGTCAAAAACATAGTAATTTAAATTGATATTATTTTGTTATAAACCGCTTCCGCTTTAAAACTTTTAATTCATCGTTTCGTTTAAAAAAAAAAGAGAGAGAAAAAAAATTTCGGTATTTTAACACTTTCAAAATAATAATAATTTTTCGACCGTTATTCGACGGACCCGCGGAGCCGGGCCGTCACATGTACTATGTAAAATGACAAATTAGGGTAAATTTTGAGATGGATGGATTTGAAATTTCAAGGATTTGAAATCCATTAATTTGCAATCCATTGTTTGGATATATTTTTTTACAAAGGATTTCAAATCCATTCATTTAAAATCCATTGTTTGGTATACATCATTTGTGTTATTTGAAATTCCCAATGGTGCCTAATAATTTGCTCTATGAGTTAATTCTTGTTGTTGATTTCGGGATAAAATCGCATAAATCAATTTGGGGAAAAATTATAATTTTTGAAAATTGAGGGACCAAAAGTGCAAATTTGAATTCAGAAAATCTGGGGCCAAATTTAAAATATTAATTTTCTGAAATTCTAGACTGAATTGGAACTTTGGGTTTTTCGAAAATCTGGGGTCAAATGGCATTTTTTGAAAATTAAGGGACCAAAAGTGCAAATTTAGATTTTTGAAAATCAGGTGCCGAATTGAAAATTTTAATCTTCTGAAAATTGGACTGAATTGCAGTTCTGATTTTTTTGAAAATATGGGGTCAAATTGCAATATCTGAAAATTAAGGGACCAAAAGTGAAAATTTGGATTTCTGAAAATCAGGGGCCGAATTGAAATTTTAATCTTCCGAAATTAATTGAATAGAAATTCTTGGTTTTTCAAAAATTTGGGGTCAAATTGTAATTTCCAAAAATTGAGGATCAAAAGTGCAAATTTGAATTTCTGAAAATTAGGGGCCGAATTGAAACTTTTTATTTTCGTAAACTACTGTACTGAATTGCAATTCTTGATTTTTCGAAAATCTAGGGTCAAAATTGCAATATCCAAAAATTGAGGGACCAAAGGTGCAAATTCGATTCCTGAAAATCAGGGTCCGAATTGAAAATTTTAATTGTCATTTTGGGTTCTTCGAAAATCTGGGGTCAAAATTACAATTTCCAAAAATTGAGGGACCAAAAGTGCAATTTGAATTTCTGAAAATAGTAGCCGAATTGCAAATTTTAATTTTTTAAAAATTATGGACTGAATTGCAATTCTAGGGTTTTTTGAAAATCTGGGATCAAATTGCAATTTTTGAAAGTATACAATGTGGATTTTTTTTTAAGTGGATTTCAAACGACTACTTTTAGGAGAAATTTCAAATCCACTTAAAATTGGCCTGAAATCTGTTGGACTAAAATCCAGGATTTGAAATGAATGGATTTAATTTTGTATCCAAATATGGATTTGACAAGGGATTTGAAATTCATTGTCAAATTCATCCATCCAAATGGGATTTGAAATCCCTTGTCAAATCCATCGTGTTATTTGGATACAAAATTAAATCCACTCATTTGAAGTCTTAATTTTAGTCCAATGGATTTTATTTCAATTTTAAGTGGATTTGATATTCCTCCTAAAACTAGTCATTTGAAATCCACTTAAAAAACAGTTGACATTGTATACTTTCAGAAATTGCAATTTCATCCCAAATTTTCAAAAAATCTAGAATTGCAATAAAGTCCAGAATTTTCAAAAAATTAAAATTTGCCATTTGGCTACTATTTTCATAAATTCGAATTGCAATTTTGGTCACTCAATTTTCAGAAATTACAATTTTGACCCAAAATTTTCGAAGAACTAAGAATTACAATTCAGTCCAGAATTTTCAAAAATTAAAATTTCCAATTCGGATCCCGATTTCCAAAAATAAAAAATTGTAATTCAGTCCAGAATTTTAAGAAAATTAAAAATTTCAATTCGGCCCCGGATTTTTAGAAATTCAAATTCGCACTTTTGGTCCCTCAATTTTCAGAAATTACAATTTGACCCCACATTATTGAAAAACTTAGAATTACAATTCAGTCAGAATTCTCATAAAATTAAAAAAAAAATCCAATTTAGCTCCAGATTTTCAGAAATCCAAATTTACACTTTTGGTCTCTCAATTTTAAGAAATTATAATTTGACCCTAGATTTTTGAAAAACCTAGAATTACAATTCAGTTAATTTCGGAAGATTAAAATTTTCAATTCGGCCCCTGACTTTCAGAAATCCAAATTCACTTTTGGTCCCTTAATTTTCAGAAATTGCAATTTGACCCCATATTTTCAAAAATCCGAATTTGCACTTTTGGTCCCTTAATTTTCTAAAATTGCCATTTGACCACAGATTTTCGTTCCAGTCGAGAATTTTCAAAAAATTAAGAATTTCAACTCGGCCCATATTTTCTGAAATACGAATTTGCACATTTGGTCCCTCAATTTTCAAAAATTATAATTTTGCCCCAAATTGATTTATCCGATTTTATCCCGATATCAACAACGAGTATTAACTCATAGAGCAAATTATTAGGCACGATTGGAAATTTCAAATAACACAAATAATATATATCAAACAATGGATTTCAAATGAAGGATTTGAAATCCTTTGTAAAAAAATTATCCAAACAAGAGATTGCAAATGAATGAATTCCAAATCATTGGAATTTCAAATCCATTCATTTGAAGTCCGTCTTCATTTCAAATCCATCCATCCAAATGGACCCTAAATTAATTTATTTTGGATAATGACCTCTTGATGAAAAATTATAGCTCTCACCGGACTAATCCCCCAAAGTGAATGCAAATGCTAATATAAATTATTCATTCTCGGAAGTGAATGTAAATAATTTATTTCCCGGAAGAAAATGAAATTAACTATAGACATGACATGGTTTAGTCACAATAAAATTTTATTATTATGCATTCCATTGCATCAAGCTAGTCGAAGACAAACAATTATAGACAAGGTGTGCAAATTTTTAGCACTTGCTAGAGGTGTGGAGTAAACAGCATTGGTTTCGTATATGTCGCATCTTGGTTTATATATCAATGTCAATTACAACGTTGATTAATATGCACAATCATATAAGTATCATGTTAGATACACAAGATTATGTTAACATCCTGAAGATACATGGACAATTATGTGAGCATTGTAAATATCAACGGTGAAAATATTTATTTAGTTGACAGTAGGTCGACATACACAATTCTTCGAGATTGAAAATATTCTCTAACTTGAAAATTGTTGGATGAAGATGAAGATGAAGTGCAAAGAAGATAAGAAGAAAAGGGAAGGTTTTGATGATTTCCAAAACGTCAAAATCAGCTAAGTATGGAAAATCTTAGGTCCCTTAGAAGAATTTTGACCAAGTAAAGAAGACATCAGAAGGGTTCAAAATTCTAAGCCCAGAAGACTACTGATCTCATGTTGAAACAGCAATCAGAAGAGTAGACCACCAGCTGACTCAAATCAGATTAGTTCAGAGTTTGATCAGCAGAGTATCTATCAGCAGGGTTGCCTCGATCAGCAGAGTAGAAAAGATCATGAGATAGTTCAACGGTAATAAATGCACTTGGTGTAATAAATGCTGCAAGAGAAGGGTGGTAATGACAAATGATTGAAGAATATTCTCGGATCAGCATGGTGCATTTAATGCAGCTACAGGAAAGTACAGCAGAAAAGGTACTGTAGCAGGAAGCCGTTCTGAATTTGGGCTAAGGCTATGGATTTGATTTGTGACTTCCTTCAACAGTCATATTTTCAAATCCAAGTATAAATAGAGCTGATTTCAACGAGCGACACACACAACAACATTCTGAGATTTTGATTCCGAAGCAGAAATTTCTCTAAGTCTCAAGAAGCTCGAACAGCTCACTCGTCTGGTGGAAGTCATCTGTTGACAGAAACCCAGTTGAAGCAAAATAGAAAATACTTTCTGAGTGAAATTGTATTAGCTGAGTTTTGTGCGGAGTTTAGATCCATCTTTGTGAGTGATCTAACTTCAGTGTTAGGTTTTCTGAGTGATTTCCTATTGTGAGCTTACAGCCTTCTCATTTGTTGTTTAGGTGTAAGTGGAGAAATATTGTAAACTTTGTGTTTATAGTATAACCCAGAATCTAAGTGATCTGGAAGAGTGGACTAAAGGATATTTATCCATATAACCACTATAAAAATTCTTTGTGTTATTGTTGCATTCAAGTTTTCTTGCATATCTTAAAATTGCATAAGTTTACACTTTGAATTGCTTTAAAGATTTTAAAGGAGTTTTCAAACTGGGTATAAAATCTTTTTGAAGGACTTAGTCTACTTGTGAAAAACACTTTCAAACATCCGCTGCAAGTATACTCTTGTAAAACTGATTTTGCTGAAATCAGCTAAGTTGTTATAAGAAAAGTGGTCACTCTGCTGTTCAAGATTTGTTCACGATCAGCATAGTCAGCTTACTGTTCTTCATAAGCTTAGTCTGCTGACAGAAGACTGAAAAGTTTTTAAGTCTAAAAATTTTCAGAGGTCTATTCGCCCCCCCCCCCCCCCCTCTAGACCTCATCTGACCACTTGGGACCAACAAGTGGTATCAGAGCTGGTGGTTCATTAGAATCAGCTGCCTGATCAACGAGCTTGATCCAAGTGTTTTTCAAAGGTTTTTAAAACTTTTCAAAAGAGCATGTTTTTGAAAAACAAAAACTTTTTGACAAATGGATTGTATCAGCCATGTTCCCCACATTGCTGGTATGTCTTTTGAAGACTGGAAAATTAGGATGGAGATTTTCCTGGCTGCTTATAATGATAACATGTACACATGTATCATCAAAGGTGCATTCAGATTCACCAAGATGACAAAGATAAATGAAGTTGATACCGTGGTGGAAAAAGATCTTCATGAGATGACACCAGAAGAAATAAAGTTATTTAATCTGGATAAAGTCGGAAGATTTATCATGACTAAAGCCCTGGATAATGATCGGTTTGACAAAGTCAAACATTGCAAAACTGCAAAGGAGATGTGGGACAAAGTCGGAGATATGAGCGAAGGCAATGATGCTATTAAAGATCCTCAGCTAACTGTTGCTTTGGAGAAACTGGATAACTTCAAAATGAAGTCTGGAGAGACCATTGATCAGATGGATACCAGGTTCACCAGAACACTCAATGAAGTTCTAAAGTTGGGAAAAACCTTTACTGACAAAGAAATCACGGTAAGAGTACTAAAGGCTTTACTCCCCAAGTTCAACATGAAGGTGACAGCGATCGAAGAATCAAGAGATTTGGGAAAGATCTCTCTTACAGAGCTGTTCTCCGTACTCAAGGCATTTGAGTATAAACTGCCAAGAATGGGAATTGAAGAAACCTCAACTTCAGGACCCACAGCTGCCTTAGTTGCTGCTGAAAATCCCAGAAGACCAGCACAGAGAAGTAAAGAAGTGGACTCATCTGATGCAACCACATTACTCAACAAAAAGGAGTACACAGCTGGAGATGTAGCATTGCTGATGAACAATTTCAAGAAGTTCTACAAGAGAAAAATGAAGAACAAATATAACAATGCTTCTACTTCTAAACCTAACTCTTCTTCCCAAGATAAAGATGATTATAAAGCCAAACTAATGTGTTATAAGTATAGGAAATTGGGACACTTCATTAGAGACTGTCCATATCCAAAAGCAGAGAAATACACTGAAGAAGAGAAGAGAATCAGAAAAGCTGACTGCTGTCTACTCATCTGATTCAGACTCAGACACTTCTGATGAAGATTCTTCTGATGAAGAGTCTTCTGATGAAGAGAGCCCTGCTCTTATCTGCCTGATGGCAAAGGAATCTGATGACTCTGAGGATGAGGTAACTCCTCTTTATAATGAATTATTTAATTCATTTGAACTAATGATGCTCAACAATACTGGTATTGCTGAAGCATATAAAAAGCTTAAGGAAGAGATGATATTGCTAAAAGAGCAAAACAGTTCACTGAAACTCACAGCTGAAAAGCCAAGAGAATCAGCTGAATATAAACAGCTTGAGCAAGAACATGAATCTCTGAAAGCTGAATGTGAAGTTTATAAGGGTAAAATCATGGAACTTGAAAAAGTTATTGAGTCTCATGAGAAATCATCTGTTGTATCCACTCACATGTCTAGTAAACAAAAGATGCCTTTAGAACAGGATAAGTTAGAACTAAACCATACTGAAAAATTCATATCAGCTGACAATAGTAAGGTCATTCTGTATGTTCAAACTAATAAACCGGCTTCACCTGAGAAAGTGGTAAAGGAGACAAAAACTCCTGAGGCTAAAAAGAGCAAAGAGCCTAGTGTAGGTAAACAGACTAGTAAGACCAACTAGCAGAGTCCTAAGAAGTCTGCTGATAAAGCTAAATTGAATCAGATTAGTGGTAAAACTAAGTCATCTGAGCAAGCATCTAGTAAACCAAAGAAGCATAAGAACAAGAAAAATCAAAATGCTTGGTATGGAAATGAGTCTTATTATGTGCAACCTGCTGCATATCCTCCTATGTATCATGCACCTCAGTTTCCAACTTACTATGCACCTTACCCTGCTCATCCAATGCATGCATATCCTGCTTATCATGCACTTTACCCTACTTATGAACATTTTTCTTATCATACTGATCATCAACATGACTTATCTGCTAATTATGATAAAGATGAAACTGTTCATGCTCCTGTCAAAACTCAGAAGCCTAAGAAGCCTAAGACATCAACATCTTGGGTTGTCAAAGGTGGAACTAATCCTTCAGGACCCTCTCAATAAGGGTACCTAAAACAATTTTATTTTTGTTTTGTAGGTTAGGATTAGAAGTAGGAGTAAAGTAGAGAAGATTTGGTACTTGAACAGTGGTTGTTCAAGGCACATGTGTGGAAGCATACATGAGCTGACTGATGCTGTTGCTGTGGATGGTCCAAATGTTACTTTTGGAGACAGCAAATAAGGCAAGATTGTAGCTAAAGGAAGAGTAATCAAAGGAAACATTGAGATATGTTGGTCCCAAGTGGTCAGATGAGGTCTAGAGGGGGGGGGTGAATAGACCTCTGAAAATTTTTGAACTTAAAATTTTTCAGTCTTCTGTCAGCAGACTAAGCTGATGAAGAACAGTAAGCAGACTGAGCTGATCGTGAACAAATCTTGAACAGCAGACTGACCACTCTTCTTACAAATACTTAGTTGTTTTTCAGCAAAACAGTTTTCCAAAGAGTATACTTGCAGCGGATTGTTTGAAAGTGTTTTTCACAAGTAGACTAAGTTCTTTAAAAGATTTTATCCTCAGTTTTGAAAACTCCTTATAAAATCTTTTGGTAATTCAAAGTGCTTAAATATGCAATCTTTAAAATATGCAAGAAAACTTAAATGCAAGATAACACAAATAATTTTTATAGTGGTTATATGGATGAAAATCCTTTAGTCCACTCTTCCAGATCACTTAGATTCTGGGTTATACTATAATCACACAGATTACAATATTTCTCCACTTACACCTAAACAACAAATGTAAAGGCTATAAGCTCATAATATGAAGTCACTCAGAAATCCTATCCTCTAAAGTAGAATCACTCACAAAGATGGATTCTCACTTCGCACAACACTCAGCTATTACAAAATCACTCAGATAATGTTTTTCTGTTTTCTTCAACTGGGTTTCTGTCAACAGATGACTTCCACCAGACGAGTGAGCTGTTCGAGCTTTTGAGACTTAGATAAATTTCTGCTTCGAATGCAAAATCTCTGATTGTTGTTGTGTGTGTCTCTCTCTTCGAACTTAGCTCTATTTATACTCGGATTTGAATTTATGACCGTTGAAGCAAATCAAATCTTCAAATCCATAGCCTTAGCCCGATTTCAGAACGGCTACCTGCTACAGTACTTTTTCTGCTGTACTTTCCTGTAGCTGTATTAAATGCACTCTGCTGATCCGAGAGTTAATTCCAATCATTTGCCATTACTACCCTTCTCTTTCAGCATTTATTACACCAGGTGCATTTATTACCGTTGAACTAGTCTCATGATCCCTTCTACTCTGCTGATCGAAGCAACCCGTCTGATAGACACTCTGCTGATCAAATACTGAACTAATCTGATTTGAGTCGGCTGATGGTCTACCCTTTTGTTTGCTGTTTCAACAAGAGATCACTAGTCTTCTGGGCTTTGAACTTTGAACTCTTCTGATGTCTTCTTTTACTTGTTCAAAATTCTTCTAAGGGAACTAAGCTTTCCATACTTAGCTGATTATGATGTTTTTATAATTAACTTTTTTTCTCTTCATCTTCATCCAACAATTTCCCCCTTTTTGATGATGACAAAACTTCAGCTAAGTACTTGTACCTAAACTAAAGTTCTGATCCTCAAAAATTTCTGAGATAGAAATAGTATGTTGTATTCAAACTTGCAATTTTATAGATCATTGAACTGATTACATATTACAAGTGTTGACAGATGAAGGTTGCAAAATAAATAAAGATTACAAGGATTTTTAATATAAGAGGAAATCTAGCCTAAACTAGTCTTCTTCCTTCTTTTCTTCTTCTGCTTCCTTGTCTTCTTTATCAGATTCTTCATCAGATAGTTTGGAAGTTTCAGCTTCCAATTCTTCAAAGAATCTTTTCCTCAACAGCTCTAACTTCTTATACTTGACATCAGGATAAAGCTGTTCTTCAGCTGAGTCTTTGGCAGCAGCTATCTCTTTATCAGACTTAGCTTTTGCTTCAGCTTCAGCATTGTCAGCTTCTTCTTCTTCTGTGATCTTCTCTTCTGTTGGTCTGCTTGTTCCTTCCATATTTTTATCAGTTTCACCAGCAGATTCTTCCAACACTTCAGTTTCTTCTTGATTTTCTTCTTCCCTTACAAAAGAGGTTCCAACTCTTTTCTGTCCAAATACCCTCTCTTCCCCCTTTTTGTCATCATCAGCAGGGTTGATTGGATATTGTGGCAAGGCAGGTGTAATCTGAAGTGCGTCACAGAGAAGTTTGATGTTTTCTTCCATGGCATTTATTTGAGCCTGTTGTTTGAGTTGATTGGCCGTAAAGGCCTTTACTTCTTTGAGCAAATCCTCTCCTTGATCATCCAATTGAATTTGAGTTCCTAAAATCCAATTTGATGAAGCAGTGAAGTCTTTCATCATATTCTCCATGACTTCATCTTCTGCTTGGAGGGCCGTTTCAACTGTTTCTTCAATACGTTTCCAACCATCAGCAGTGCTTTGAGTTCTTCTTCTAAGTATGTCCATATCTTGACAAATGGACTTGACATTTTGAGCAGTGTCTTCTATCAGATTGGTCTTAATAGCAGCAACTTTCTGATTTGGTTGACGTACAGCAGCCAACACATCTGCTTTTAACTCCTCCTTCATTTCCTTCGATGATTTGTCCATCATTTGTTGAATAGAATCCAACAGAGATGTGTGCTGTAAGCTCTGAGAAGTAAAAACAACTTCAGTTTGTGTTGGAGGTAAGGCAAGAACTTCCTTTTCAGTGGATTGTTCTTCTGCTTGAGTAGACTCTTTTGTGGTCTGATCTGCTGATCCAGAAGCAATCTCTTCTTTTCTGGTTTCATCAGCCTGACCAGGAGTGTTTTCCTTCTCCTTAGTCTGATCATCTAGCTCAGCAGCAGCCTTCCTTTCACTAATCTGATCAGCTAGAATGGTTTCTTCTTCCTTTGATTCATCAGCTGTGTCAGACTTGTCACCCTTGTCTTTGTTTTGATCAGATGGGTCAGATATACCCACCAGATCTTCCTTTTCTTTGTCAGCAGGGGACTTGATCTTCTTAACAGTCTCAACTGTTTTCCTCAAACCTTCATTATCTACAGCAGACCTGTGAGAGATCCATGTAAAATTGTCAAGAGGAATAAAATGTGAGTATGGTTCCTCAGGTAGCTTTTCAAATGGTTTGATATTTGGACCATAGACGATGTGCTTGATGTTAGGAAGAGGGACCAATGAGCTTGGTTGTCCCATCAGCTTCCTAGACTTCTTTGCCCAGAGCTCCATTGCTTGAGCAACAGCCAACTTGATTGATCTTTCCTTGAGGTCTTCTGAATCATCATAATCCTCAGGGACAGACTCAAACAATTTCTTTGCTTCAGCCTTTACTATGTGACTTATTCTCAATCTTAACTTGTCCAGAAAGAATTCTGAATCAAGTGCTTGAATTAGGGATCCAGTCTCAAGCCACTTTAATACCCAGGCTTCTTCAGCATTGAAGGCTTTCCACTTGGCCATTTCAGCAGGGCTCTTTGTCAGTCTGAATTCTCTCCATCTATTGTATCTGATCTTTTCAGAATTAAACAGCGTCAGACGGTTGATTCTTTCATTTTCAGCATCTAGCCTCTTGAGAAACTCATCAAAGATAGCAGGGTCATCCCTGACAATCTCCAGAGCCAATCTGATCTCCTCTCTTCTTTTAGGCTTTGTCTTTGGTGCAGGCATAGCTGGTATTGGTTTGGTAGGATCTCTTCGTTCACCAATAACTATTCCACCAGTATGCTTTGGTCCATGAGCATCTTTGGTGCTTGCTTCAATAGCAGCAGCCAATTCTGCTTGCTCAACAGCATCCCTCTGCTCTTGAGTCATTTTGCTGGCTTCTTCTTCCAGACTTTTTAGCTCTAGGCTTTTCAGCCTATCTTCTTCTGCCTTTTCTGCAGCTTTTCTTAGCTTTTCAGCAGCATCTTGTTTCTTCTTTTCAGCAGCAGTCAAGTAAGTTGCAATTTTACCAGTCCTCTTCCTCCTTGATTCAGGACTTTCAACTGCTTGAAGAGGGGTTGCAGCAACTGGAGTAGGATGCAGCAAGAGTGCATTTCCTTCAAATGTTGTACTAGTCTGCTGTGCTTCTTTAATTTCAGCAGATAGTGCAGCAGATGAGTCTTCTGTTGACACTCCAACTGTGGAAACAATTTTAGTTTCAGCAGCAGCAGCTTTAGCAGCCTTGACAGCAGGTTCTTCAATAGTCAATGGCCTTTCTGCTTCTGTAGTTGTTTCCCTTACTGTTTCAACTGGCTCTTCAGAGAAAGTGACCTTTCTCTTGACCTTTGATTTTGCAAGTCTTTTGGCAGGGGGGTTGGCAGTAGGAGGTCCCCTTGCCTCACTTCTTTTTCTCAATCTTTTCAACCTTTGAAGAGGAATTTCTTCTTCAGATTCAGTTCTTTCTGGAGAGGAACCTGTCTCCATTTGTTCAATCTCCTTGGTAAAATCTTCAATTATCTTTTCTGGAACTGTATCTTGAGTTTGTGCTGACCCAGCCACAACAGCAGACTGTGCTGTTGGCTCAGCAGGTTGACTAGTCTGACCCTCCTTCTTGCTCTTCTTAGAAGGGGTCTTTTTGGATTTTGCAGTGGCCTTTCTTTTTGGCTTAGCCACCAACTGTTTCACTGGTTCATATAGTTTGAACTCCTTGCTACTGTGGGTTGTCTTTCCTCCACCCAAGGGACATTGCAAGGACGCAAACAGATTACTGAGTAAAATGGCGTGAGAAAGCCTCTTGTCACTCAGCAGCTCATAGACGTGAGCAGCCCAGTTAACCTTCAGACCATAGTATATGCAAACCATGGTGTAGTACCTTTTTCTAGGTAACCCATCCAAAGAACTCGTGCTACAATCCAGCACCTTCGCAATGATGTCTGCGAACCTCTGATACTCATCTTTTAATTGAGTTTTCATCAGAGTTCCAGTCATCTCTTCTCCCCTTTTTGCACAAATTGCCCAAAATTCATCCTCCTTTTCTGACCCTAAGCTGGTCACATCTCCTCCCTTATCTGTTAACTTGTAAACTTCACTAAGAACAGCAGCAGAGATAGCAATTTTCTTACCACCAATAACCACCGTCATAACAGTTTCATCATCATTGAACTTCCTGGTCGTGTAGAAGTGATAAACGTCTTCTAGGTAAACCCTATCTTCGTGTGCTTCAAGAACAGGAACAAGTGATGCCTCTTTGATCTTTTCCATGATGGAGCGCATCAGATCAGTACCCGAAAAGTGAAATTTGCTGTAGTTTAGGTATCTTCCATCCATAATCTTGTCCATTTCTGAGATTAGTGATAAGGAATCTGCAAAAGCAATATACTTTCGAAGCAGGAGAGCTTGAGAGTTAGAGAATTTTAGAATATTTGAGTGCGTAAGATGACTGTACTGTTTCAGATCGGACTTTATAGGTTTCCTTTTGATTTGGTTATCGTGATTAATCTGAACCGTTGATCTAATCTGACAGTTTACTAATCGTGTGGGTGAGAATTGCGGATTTCAATTTTATTATTTTAATGTCAGATGGGCGGGAAACTCTATCGACACTAATCTGTTACTAATTATAAAAGCGCGTTTTTATATATACGAGTTTAACTTATCTGACAGACGAGTGATCTGTTATCTGATATTACTAGAGAATGCCAATAGCTAGTAATCTTCCACTGCTGTTTGTCAATCCAGCAAGATAAAATAATCTTCAGTCTTCAAGAATTAGGAACAGATCTTTTGATAACTTAACTTCAACTAACTGTCATTAACTGATTTCATCTTTAAAACAGATGTACCGCTAGTCTTACACGTTCCCCCTGTCTTTAAGAATTCATAAGTTAACTAGTCTGTTGAAATATAATTCTTGAGTAGAATAGTAGATAACTAAGCTGTTGAACTCCAGTCTTTTGATGAGTTCCCCCTCAGCTTATGCATCCAAATTTAGTAGTCCTAGCTCAGCTCTTAGAGTTGAAAACCTTACTTCACTTAAAGGTTTGGTGAAGATATCAGCAATCTGATTGTCAGTATGAACATACTCTATCATTACATTGCCTTTTTCAACATGATCTCTAATGAAGTGATGCTTGATCTCTATATGTTTAGTCCTTGAATGACTTGTAGTGTTCTGAGTAAGAGAGATTGCACTTGTATTGTCACAGTAGATTGGAATTCCACTGATCTTGATGTTGTAGTCTTCTAGTTGATGCTTCAACCAAAGTATCTGTGCACAGCAAGCTCCAGCAGCTATATATTCAGCTTCAGCAGTAGATATAGAAACTGAAGTTTGTTTCTTACTCATCCATGAGATCAGACGACTACCTAAGAACTGACAGGCACCTGTTGTGCTCTTTCTGTCAATCTTGCAGCCAGCAAGGTCTGAATCTGAATAACCAATAAGTTCAAATCCAGATTCTCTAGGATACCACAATCCCAATTCTTGAGTGCCTTTAATGTATTTCAATATCCTCTTGGCAGCTAAGAGATGAGATTCCTTGGGGTTTGATTGAAATCTTGCACAGACTCCAACTGAATACATTATATCAGGTCTACTTGCTGTTAGATACAACAAAGAACCAATAATGCCTCTATATTTGGTTATGTCCACTGATTTGCCATCTTCATCTTTATCCAAACGAAGACTTGTAGACATAGGAATTGTAGCAGTTGAGCTAGTTTCCATACCAAATTTCTTGAACAGATCTCTTGTGTATTTTGCTTGGCTGATGAATATCCCATCAGGCAACTGTCTAACTTGCAATCCAAGAAAATAGTTAAGTTCACCCATCATGCTCATTTCAAACTTATTCTGCATCAGCTTGGAGAACTTATCACACATCTGTTGGTTAGTTGAACCAAAAATAATATCGTCCACATATATTTGCACAAGTAATATATGATTTTCCAATTCAATTGTAAACAAGGTTTTATCTACCTTACCTTTACGAAATCCTTTAATTAAAAGAAAATCAGATAAGGTATCATACCATGCTCTTGGAGCCTGTTTCAGTCCATAGAGGGCTTTCTTCAGACGATATACCTTGTCCTCTTCTTGATAGACTTCAAATCCAGGAGGTTGTTCAACATATACTTCTTCTTGCAGTTCTCCATTGAGAAAAGCAGACTTCACATCCATCTGATAGACAGTGAAGTTCTTGTAAGCAGCATAGGCTAGAAACAGTCTGATTGCTTCAAGTCTTGCTACTGATGCAAAAGTTTCATCAAAGTCAATTCCTTCTTCTTGACAATAACCCTTGGCCACTAATCTTGCTTTGTTTCTGGTAACAATACCATCTTCATTCATCTTATTTCTGAAAACCCATTTAGTGCCAATTACCCTTTGATGACTTGGTCTAGGAACTAAGTACCAGACTTCATTCCTTTCAAATTGATTCAGCTCTTCTTGCATAGCTTCTATCCAGAAGGAATCATTTAGAGCTTCTTCAATTTGCTTAGGCTCTATTTGAGATAGAAAGGTAACAAACATAGCATCTTGTGCAGCAGCTTTTCTTGTTTTCACTCTATCTAATGGATCACCAATCACTAACTCTGGTGGGTGATTTCTGAGCCATCTAAGATCAGATTGCAGGTTTGAATGTTGTCCTCTGTTTTGATCTTGCAACACTACTGTTGGAGTTTCAGTAGTAGTCTGTTGAACATTTGCAGTCTGTCGAACAGTCTCTGGTCTGTCAGCTGTTTGCAACTCGTCTGTTAGACAATCAGCACTGTGATTTTGAACAGCACTTGAGTTCTCAGCTGAGTTTAGATTGGGTAGAATGATGGGAACATATTCTTCATTTCTTCCAATGTCTAACTTCTGTAAGTCAGTAGATAGATCTTGATCAACACTTTGATTTTTTTCAGAAGATTGACTTGGTTCATCAAATACTACATGGATAGATTCTTCTATTAGTAGTGTTCTTTTATTGAAAACTCTATAGGCCTTACCAACAGTAGAGTATCCTACAAAAACAGCTTCATCAGCCTTTTCTGCAAATGCAGTAAGGTGATTTTTCCCATTATTCAATACAAAACATTTACAACCAAAAATCTTAAAGTAATGAATATTTGGTTTTCTGTTGTTCCAAACTTCATATGGAGTCTTGTTCTGATTTTTGTTGATCATGCATCTGTTCTGAGTAAAGCAGGCTGTATTTGTTGCTTCTGCCCAAAATCTTTGTGGCAGCTTGGCTTCAGCTATCATAGTCCTGACAGCTTCCTTTAGTGTTCTGTTTCTCCTTTCAGCAACACCATTCTGTTGAGGGGTTCTAGCAGCTGAATACTCATGATGTATTCCTTTGATATTACAATACTCTTCAACAGTAGAGTTTGTAAACTCTGTCCCTCTATCTGATCTGATCTTCAATATTTTGATACTCTTCTCATTTTGGATCAGTTCCATCAGATTGGTAAGATGTTCCTTGGTTTCACTTTTCTTCTTCATGAAAATCACCCAAGTATATCTTGAATAGTCATCCACAACAGCTAGGCAGTATTTCTTTCCACCATTGCTGACTGGATCAATGGGTCCAAATAAGTCCATATGTAGTAGCTCCAATATTCTTTCAGAAGATTGATGCTTCTTGCTTTTGAAAGATGACTTGATTTGTTTACCCTTCTGACATGCGTCACAGAGCTTGTCTTTGCTCATGACTGTTTTTGGAATCCCTTCTACCAGATCATTTTTGATTAATCTGTTGATGGTCTTGAAGTTTAAGTGATTCATTCTCTTGTGCCATAGCCAACTAACTTCACTTGGTGCAGATGCTACCAAACAAATACTTGAACTCTTGTCAACAGAATCCCAGTCGACTATGTAGACATTCCCTTGTCGTCTTCCAGATAAAATTACCTTCTTTGTACCAATCTGTTCAACGTAGCACTTATCTGTTGAGAAGATGACTGAATATCCTTTGTCACAAAATTGACTTATGCTTAGCAGATTATATTTGAGGCCTTTAACATATGAGACGTCAGATATCTCTATGTTTCCCTTGATTAATCTTCCTTTAGCTTTAATCTTGCCTTCTTTGCTGTCTCCAAATGTAACACTTGGACCATCCACAGCAACTGCATCAGTCAACTCATGTATGTTTCCACACATGTGCCTTGAACATCCACTGTCCAAGTACCAAATCTTCTCTACTTTAACCCTACTCCTAATCCTAACCTACAAAACAAAAATAAAATTGTTTTAGGTACCCTTATTGAGAGGGTCCTGAAGGATTAGTTCCACCTTTGACAACCCAAGATGTTGAAGTCTTAGGCTTCTTAGGTTTCTGAGTTTTGACAGGAGCATGAACAATTTTATTTTCATCATAGTTATCAGAATAGTCATGTTGATGATCAGTATGATAAGAATAGTGTTCATAAGCAGAGTAAGGTGCATGATAAGCAGGATATGCATGCATTGGATGAGCAGGATAAGGTGCATAGTAACTAGGAAATTGAGGTGCATGATACTGATTTAGCCGAATTTCGTCGGATTAATTGAATATCAGTAAATTGGTAATATCGGGGGGTTTTCGATATTTATATATGTGTTATATAGGGCTCTGTTACTTTATTCCGGATGGATCGGTTACAAAGGAAAGTAATATTCAAGAACAAGAAGTAAAACCACAAAACAATGCTAAGAACACACCGATATGAAGGTAAAAAGCTCTGTAAATAATATTGAATATTATTGAGTTGTGCTGTTGTAAGCAATGTTAAATCCTGTATTCTTAGAGTTCAGGAATTTCGTAGTCGTCTCAATACAATGATTAACTAGGTATTTATATAATTTTAAACCTAGTGTTACAAGGAAACATAGTCCTAATAGGACTCGGCCCAAATATCCTTCTTGAGTCCGGAGTATAATCTTCTATCGAAGCGAGTTGCACTTGGCCGGGTCAATAAGATAATTCCGATCTGTTTGAATTGGTCGAATCGATCTTATCTTCTTCATTCGATCCGAGTAGTATGTAGGGTGCGAAATAGCCCCCATCAGTACTCCCTCACTTCTTCGAGCGTATAGATAATAGAAGCTCGTAGAAGTAGATAAATCTTTACGACTGTTTGTTTTCTATGAATGGAGCCTCGTTAAAAACCTTTCTTAAGAAAAAACCCTGTGGGAAAAAATCTTAAGTAAGGAAAAGAGTGCTACATATCATAGATAGTCGTTTTCTCTGTCCGATTGCGAATCGCCACGCGTCTATTCAGGAGGCCTTTCGTATCCTTCCGTTTTTGGCGGGAATATGAGTAGCTGTGATGAGTTCGAAACGTCTTGTCTCATTTTATTATAAATAGGTGACTTTTGAGTTCGCCATTTCTCTTTTATACTTCCTTACAACTTGTAATCATTTTCCTGATTAGTCGTTCATCTCATAAAATTTTTCCTTTTATCGACCTTCATCTTTCGAGAACCAGAATATATGGCTTTTGTAAGAAGATCTTCTTCCTTTTCTAGAGAGATCGTCGCCCCCGATAACGAGGAGGAGTTGCATTCTAATCCTTTAGGCGAACAAACTACAGTATCTGACTTCGTCGTCCCTGTAGAAGATGATAGGATAGTGCCCTGCAAGCCAACGAAATAGCTTGTAATAGGAACATTATCTTATCTTGAAAGAATCTTTGATTTATCAATTAATACGAACTGTTTATTTTATTGAGAATTCATAATATAAACAAATGGCCATCTTCATCTCTCGCGAACACATTTAAGCGATTGGTTGAAACCCTGAGATCACTCATGACTACGGGATTATTCACTTCAGTATTGGGTGCGATTAATCATGAAACAGTCTCAAAGGTCGTGATCTCAAAAATGTTCCAAGTCATCGATTCATATCGAGACGGGGTATCGAATGAATCGTCAAGACTTGTACGATTATGCATGATTCACTTGAAGTGAATTTGTTGTTGTTTCATGAACAAGACATTGTTAATGTCAGTGCATATGACTAGGTGGTTCGATAGGAGATCGGACGCATCGAACGACCCGAACAGAGAGACCCATTGTGGAAGTGCGTAAAAAGCATATCGGTAGTGGGATGTCTCTCAAGACTTATAACAGTGTACGATTTAGTCCTTAGACTTGAGGTGCTAGGGCGAATTCGGTATACGGGTATGCGTACTTTGATTTAGGAGCCGGGCACGTAGCTTGTCCATTGTGCGCCTACGTTGGGTGCGTGTAGTCGTATGCGCGGATGGTTAGCATCAATATAGGATCTACCGACTCATTGTAATGGATGAGGGAATTTCCTGTACATTCTTCGATTATACATTCCGAGAAATCCATGGCCATGGTCAGTGACGGATTTGGAAAGGGGTTTCCAAATTTAGCAGTCACACTGGAAGTATTATCCTGAATTAGAAAGTACAGAATCGAGATGATTAGAGGTGCCGACCAATTCACACACCCTAGGTCTCGATCGGGAAATTAGTCATTAGAGGGACCGTATGTACATGGTACTTATAAGAGGTTTAAGGTTCACTAAAGTCAATTCACCTGAAGTTGGGCCTCATGGGCTTGTGGCTAGACATCGACCATGGGGTGTGGGTACTCCCGAATTAATAGTGAATTAATTCCGGAGTGGTCAATTGAAAGTAGTTTAATTGATCGGAGCAATTAATTAAATAATTAATTGCTCACTAATTAAATCACAGAAATGTGAGCCTGCGGCCAATTGATGGTGAACCTAGAGGGTCACACACAAAAGCTGGAACTGTGATAGTCAGTGGCAGAACGAAATGATTTAAAGTGGTTAAATCAAGATAAGGAATTAAAGGAATAATTCCTGGAGAGAAATTAATTAGATTTATCTAATTAATTAAATTAAATCTTTAATTAGATTTTATTGGATTATTTAATTAAAGTGTTAATTAAATAAATGGGCCATTTAATTAAAGTGGTTAATTAAATGACTTGGGCTATTTAATTAAAGGACTAATTAAATAGAGAGGGATTGGGCCAGACTTATCTGATAGCCCATTAGCTAGGAGATAAGATTAGGGATAGGGTTTGAACTCTCCTATAAAAAGGAGTCTTCAAGAATCAAAACCCTAACTAACCAAGCAAGGAAAAAGCAAAACCCTAATCTTCTCTCCCTCACATAGCCGCCGCCCCCTCCCCAAGAAACCCTAGCCGCCGCCGCCTAGCAACCATAGCCGCCGCCGCCCCTTGGTTGTAGATCGGCCGTGTAGCTCCATCTCTCCCTCTTCCGTTCTGCATCTAGAGTTGGATCTAAGTCCAACTCTCGAATCTGAGCTGCTTTTCTCCTAGTTCTGAGCCTGAGGATTAAAGTGATTGCAGATCCAGCTGGTGTGGACTAATCTCTGGAGGCACAACATTTGGGGTGCTCTAGTGACCCAAAAGAAGACCGGAGAAACCACCACCTTTGCCTGTGGTGAGGTAAAACTTTATTTTACCAGCTATTCGTTTTAGTATTTGTGCTAAAATGATTCATACTTATTTATATGTGCTAATAAGAACCCTGGGTTGTGGTGTATGAAAATTTTAAATTCCGCACCGTTGTAGTTGACAATTATACCCACAAAACCCAACAGTGGTATCAGAGCCTAACTTATTATGCGCATATAAATAAGGCATGAACGCATCAATATATGTGTTTAATATATGATTGATGTGTTCTGGTTTTTTATTCTTGCTTGTTATGATAAGTTGAGTGTTCGGATTTTGCACTTTTCGGTTTTTGGGCCTAATATGTAATTTCCGAAAATTGGAGGGCTTATTTGCAAATTACGATTTTTATAAAATCTGGACAGAAATTGAAATTTTGTTTTTCTGCAATTCTGGACCAAATTGTAAATTCTAAAATTTTTCAAATTTTGGGTCATTTTGCAATTTACGAAAGGTTAGGGGTGTTTTTGCTATTTTCCGTAAAACTGGGGTCTGTTTTGCAATAAACAAAAGTTTCTGGAAATTTTATCAATTTTATGTTTTCTGGTCCAATTTGCGTATTCTGGAAATTTTGGGGCTGATTTGTAATTTCCAAAAGTTGAGGGGTCAAAGTGTAATTTTCGAAAATTCAGGGGCCGAACTGCAAATTTTTCAAACTTGAAAAACAGAAACTGTTTTGTGCACTAAAGGTGTTTAGTAAATCCGGAAAGTCAATTTTATCATAATTAGTAGGGACTTAAAGTGAGAATCAAAGGGTCATTTTAAAGGGGTTTAAAATGATGTTAGGGATTGTTTTAGAAGGGGTTTTAAAACTAGAATCTAAATGTTTTATAGGCTGTTTTAAAACATTATTAGAAATAAGAAAAAAGGGGTTTTTGCTTGTTTCTTGCTCTACGTGAAATTGTTTACGTGGTTTTCGATCGCGCCGAGCCTTGACCCTTAGGGTAGATGTGATTGGTTATTTTATCTTATTGGTTTTATTGGGCATGCGAGCCTTAAAGTTTTGGGCCATTTAGAGCCATTGTAATAGATAGGGCTTTACTGTTTTATTAGTTTAGAATGGAGGCTCGTTACAAGCAAGGTGGGAGCCCAAGAAGACTAAATGCCATGTATGCATGGTAAAATGTGTAATAGTGTAGGTCTCTTTGAAACCTAATAGATTGACCAATAGGACCATCGTCTTTGGCTCGATGGTGGTCCACATAGGAGGCTCCCGATCGAAAACATACTGTGGTAGCATGCATGCTAGGTGTGTATGTATTTATTTACGTATTTATATCTGAGCTTGTATGGTGATGCGCGCTAGTTATATTTAGATCGTAAATAAAAGATAATGCATAACTGGAACGGTGAGATCTCGAGGAGAGTTACCTCAAACTCTTAAACGCGAAAATCCCCTCTTGAAAATAATATTAAGTCATATTGGGTACATTTAAAATGATGTTTTAAAGATCCAAGCCTTCCATCAATAGGGACTAGTGTATGTTGTCTACTTATCGTTGAAGGTGATCCAGAGTCTGGCACCCTAGGCGAAGAAAGGGACAATACACGAAATTCCTTGATTCTTGTTTTTAACTAAACTAGACAAGGGTGGGGACTGGTCGGGATGTGATTATCGACCGATAACTAGTTACGGGGACTTCACGACCGGGCCAGTTGCTCATCATGATTGATGGGTTAGACTTAACGATTAGTACCACTTATGATGTAGCAGTGCTAGATAAGTGCGAAGACCGAGGCAAAATAGCTTGAAGGTTGTGAAGGAACACAATTGGTAAAAGTATACCTACCTGGGGAGTTAATTGTATGGCCACGAGTCGTGGGTGCAATTAATGTCTGCTGGGACGTCAAGACCTACTAGGAGATTAGATTTCCCGAACAATTGAAGGGGTAATTGTTTCGAGAAAATAGTGGGAGAACTTTTTCGATAACAAGTCCAACATCGTTAATTATAAGTATTAATATAGATCAGTCAGCTAAACGTTATCATTTACTTTTGTAGATCATTCTGCAAAAATGTCTAAGAATCCATTAGCTATCATCCTTGACACTAACAAACTGAACGGATCAAATTTTATCGACTGGCTTAGAAATCTAAGGATAGTCCTCGACTCCGAGAAAAGGAGTTACATTCTCGATGCACCCATGCCTGGTGCACTTCCGGAAGGGGTTTCGGAAGAGGAACGAGCTACCCATCAAAGGTGGGTCGATGATGATATTCAGGTTCGTTGCCTCATGCTGGCATCAATGACCAATGAGCTGCAGAAACAGCATGCAAGGATGTTGCATGCTGCTGACATAATTCTTCATCTCCGAGAGTTGTTTGGAGAGAAGTCTAGGACCGAAAGGTTCAAGACTACAAAAGAATTATTCAATCTGAGAATGGCTGAGGGTTCAAGTGTGAAGGATCACTGTTTGCGCTTCATTAATCTGGTTGAAAAACTGGAAAACTTGGAGGTAGACCTGCACGCTGATCTCTCCACTGACCTGCTCCTCCATACTCTGCCGCGCTCATTTGATCAGTTTGTGATAAACTTCAATATGGAAGATAGAGAACTCGCTCTACACGAACTGACCAATTTATTGGTCACGGCAGAATCAACCCTGAAAAGGGAGAAGTCTGTCATGATTGCTGAGCAACCCAAGGCTGCAAAGCCTAAGAAGGGCAAGAAAAAGAAGAAGAGAGTAATCTCTTCTAAAACAACCAAGAAGGTTGTCGAGAAGAAGAGGAAAGGCCCAGAAGATGAATGTTTCCACTGCAAGAAAGCAGGGCACTGGAAAAGGAACTGCCCAGACTACCTGAAAGAGGTGGTCAAAGGTATTTTCTTTATTGAAGTTAATATTTCTATTAACTGTGCATCATGGGTGTTAGACACCGCAGCCGGTTCTCATATCTGCAATGATTTGCAGGTGATGGGAGCAGTAAGGCCTCTTAAACCTGGGGATAGAATCCTGCGCTTTGGAAACGGAGCTAGGGTTGCGGCAGAGGCCATAGGAGACGTTGAATTAGTCCTAGGAAATTTTTCTTTGGTTTTGAAAGACTGTTTGTACGTACCAACGATTATCAAAAACATTATTTCTATTCCTCTTTTAGACAATGATGGTTTTTGTTTTTCCATTTCTAATGGAAATTTTAGCATAATGAAAGGTGGTTTTACTTATGCTTGTGGTACTTTGATAGATGGTCTTTATTCCTTAGAACCTGCTAATTCTAATGTCATGCACATTCAATCAAAGAAAAGAAAACAAGATGAAAACAATCCACAACTTTGGCACGCTAGGCTTGGACATATTTCCAAGAGTAGAATTCAAAAGTTGGTCTCCTCTAGGGCTCTTGAAATAAAGAACCTAGATGATCTCCCAACTTGCGAATCCTGTCTCAAAGGAAAAATGACCAAAGCGCCTTTTACTGGGAAACCGGAGCGAACCAAACAAACCTTGGATCTAATCCATACTGATGTTTGTGGACCACTGAGTATCAGTGCGAGAGGAGGATTCTCATACTTCATAACCTTCACAGACGACTTCAGTCGTTATGGGTATGTATACCTGATGAAGTATAAGTCCGAAGCTTTTGATAAATTCAAAGAGTTTCGAATGGAAGTTGAGAATCAACTTGGACATAGTATCAAGGCACTTCGGTCGGATCGAGGTGGTGAATACTTAAGTCAAGAATTCCTCGATTATCTTGTAGAGAATGGAATTCTCTCTCAGCGAACTCCTCCTAGAACACCGCAGCTGAATGGTGTGTCTGAGAGAAGGAATAGAACTTTGTTAGACATGGTTCGTTCCATGATGAGCTTCGCTGACCTTCCTTTTTCGTTTTGGGGCCAAGCCCTATTAACTGCTTCGAAGATACTTAACATTGTACCTTCAAAGTCGGTGCCGACGACGCCATACCAAGAGTGGTTTGGTAAAGCACCCATATACTCATATCTACGAGTATGGGGATCTCCTGCCTATGTAAGAAACAAGAAAAGAGATAAACTAGAGAGTAGATCTAGTTTGTGCAAATTTGTGGGGTATCCAAAGGAATCCATTGGATACCTGTTCTACGAACCTAAGGAACAAAAGATGTTTGTGTCCAGGAACGCCCACTTCTTAGAGGATAACTTCCTCACTAAAAGAAGCGGGATATCCGTAGAACTTGATGAAGTCCAGGAAGTGGACCCATCCCCACAAACAGTGGGAGTTGATCCTGAACCCGTTGAACCATCTAGTACACCAGTACTTCGTAGGTCCGATCGAGTTCGTAGAGAGCCTGAAAGGTATGGCTTTATTCACGAAAACGATCAATTGGACACTGATCCAAGGACATACGAGGAAGCTATGTCAGACATAGATTCGGGTGCGTGGCAGGAGGCCATGCAATCCGAAATGGATTCCATGCATTCCAACAAAGTATGGACTTTGGTCGATCCACCTGAGGGAACCATCCCTGTAGGCTGCAAATGGATCTTCAAGCGCAAGCTAGGAATGAATGGAGAGGTTTTAACTCATAAGGCTCGCCTCGTGGCAAAAGGTTATTCTCAAAGGCCTGGAATAGACTATGAGGAAACCTTTTCGCCAGTAGCGATGTCTAAATCCATTCGGATACTATTAGCCATAGCCGCGTGGCATGACTACGAGATATGGCAAATGGATGTAAAGACCGCCTTTCTCAATGGCGACATTGATAAGGAAATTTATATGCAACAGCCAAAAGGCTTTACATCTAAAGGAAGTGAGCATAAGGTTTGCAAACTTCAAAGGTCAATCTATGGCCTAAAACAGGCGTCCCGAACCTGGAACATACGTTTTGATGAGACAGTCAAAGGGTATGGCTTCATCAAGAACGTTTATGAGTCATGTGTGTACAAGAAATTCGATGGGAGTTCGGTACAATTTATTGTGTTATATGTCGATGACATTCTGTTGATCGGAGACGATATCAGAACGTTGACGCAGACAAAAGCGTGGTTGTCCACGCAATTCTCCATGAAGGATATGGGAGACGCATCTTACGTACTAGGCATACGTATCTACAGAGATAGATCGAAGAAGATGTTAGGTCTCTCCCAATCCCAGTACATTAACACTATACTGAAGAGATTCAGTATGGAAGAATCCAAGAAAGGATTGCTTCCAATGAGACATGGAATCTATCTTTCTAAATCAATGTGCCCTACGAGTGATGAAGAAAGAAAGAAAATGTCTCTCATACCTTATGCATCTGCCATTGGCAGCATAATGTATGCAATGTTATGTACTAGACCTGACGTAGCTCACGCTCTCAGTGTAACGAGCCGCTACCAGACAAATCCAGGGGAGGAACACTGGACCGCCGTAAAGGCTATCCTAAAGTACCTGAGAAGGACTAAGGATATGTTCTTGGTCTACGGTGGTAGTGGAGAATTGAAACTCGAAGGATTCACTGATTCGAGTTTCCAGTCTGACGTGGATGATTTTAAATCCAATTCTGGATATATATTTTGCCTCAACGGCGCGGCGGTGAGTTGGAAGAGCTCCAAACAGTCGACCACTGCAGACTCAACCACTGAAGCAGAATATATCGCCGCATCAGATGCAGCGAAGGAAAGTGTTTGGATAAGAAACTTCATCAAGAGCTGGATGTGGTACCTAGCATTGCAAATCCCATAGTTGTCTACAGCGACAGCAATGGGGCAATTTCTCAAGCGAAGGAGCCGAGATCACACCACAAATCCAAACACGTATTGAGGAAATACCATGTGATCAGGGAGATCATAGGTAGAGGAGACATTCAAATGGAGCGTGTCGACTCAAAGGATAACGTAGCTGATCCACTAACTAAGCCATTATCGCAAAAGGTGTTCGAAGAGCATCTAGGAAGGATGGGTCTTAGAAACGTTTGTGATTGGCTTTAGGGCAAGTGGGAGATTGATAGGATAGTGCCCTGCAAGCCAACGAAATAGCTTGTAATAGGATCATTATCTTGTCTTGAAAGAATCTTTGATTTATCAATTAATACGAACTGTTTATTTTATTGAGAATTCATAATATAAACAAATGGCCATCTTCATCTCTCGCGAACACATTTAAGCGATTGGTTGAAACCCTGAGATCACTCATGACTACGGGATTATTCACTTCAGTATTGGGTGCGATTAATCATGAAACAGTCTCAAAGGTCGTGATCTCAAAAATGTTCCAAGTCATAGATTCATATCGAGACGGGGTATCGAATGAATCGTCAAGACTTGTACGATTATGCATGATTCACTTGAAGTGAATTTGTTGTTGTTTCATGAACAAGACATTGTTAATGTCAGTGCATATGACTAGGTGGTTCGATAGGAGATCGGACGCATCGAACGACCCGAACAGAGAGACCCATTGTGGAAGTGCGTAAAAAGCATATCGGTAGTGGGATGTCTCTCAAGACTTATAACAGTGTACGATTTAGTCCTTAGACTTGAGGTGCTAGGGCGAATTCGGTATACGGGTATGCGTACTTTGATTTAGGAGCCGGGCACGTAGCTTGTCCATTGTGCGCCTACGTTGGGTGCGTGTAGTCGTATCAGCGGATGGTTAGCATCAATATAGGATCTACCGACTCATTGTAATGGATGAGGGAATTTCCTGTACATTCTTCGATTATACATTCCGAGAAATCCATGGCCATGGTCAGTGACGGATTTGGAAAGGGGTTTCCAAATTTAGCAGTCACACTGGAAGTATTATCCTGAATTAGAAAGTACAGAATCGAGATGATTAGAGGTGCCGACCAATTCACACACCCTAGGTCTCGATCGGGAAATTAGTCGTTAGAGGGACCGTATATACTTCTTCTTGCAGTTCTCCATTGAGAAAAGCAGACTTCACATCCATCTGATAGACAGTGAAGTTCTTGTAAGCAGCATAGGCTAGAAACAGTCTGATTGCTTCAAGTCTTGCTACTGATGCAAAAGTTTCATCAAAGTCAATTCCTTCTTCTTGACAATAACCCTTGGCCACTAATCTTGCTTTGTTTCTGGTAACAATACCATCTTCATTCATCTTATTTCTGAAAACCCATTTAGTGCCAATTACCCTTTGATGACTTGGTCTAGGAACTAAGTACCAGACTTCATTCCTTTCAAATTGATTCAGCTCTTCTTGCATAGCTTCTATCCAGAAGGAATCATTTAGAGCTTCTTCAATTTGCTTAGGCTCTATTTGAGATAGAAAGGTAACAAACATAGCATCTTGTGCAGCAGCTTTTCTTGTTTTCACTCTATCTAATGGATCACCAATCACTAACTCTGGTGGGTGATTTCTGAGCCATCTAAGATCAGATTGCAGGTTTGAATGTTGTCCTCTGTTTTGATCTTGCAACACTACTGTTGGAGTTTCAGTAGTAGTCTGTTGAACATTTGCAGTCTGTCGAACAGTCTCTGGTCTGTCAGCTGTTTGCAACTCGTCTGTTAGACAATCAGCACTGTGATTTTGAACAGCACTTGAGTTCTCAGCTGAGTTTAGATTGGGTAGAATGATGGGAACATATTCTTCATTTCTTCCAATGTCTAACTTCTGTAAGTCAGTAGATAGATCTTGATCAACACTTTGATTCTTTTCAGAAGATTGACTTGGTTCATCAAATACTACATGGATAGATTCTTCTATTAGTAGTGTTCTTTTATTGAAAACTCTATAGGCCTTACCAACAGTAGAGTATCCTACAAAAACAGCTTCATCAGCCTTTTCTGCAAATGCAGTAAGGTGATTTTTCCCATTATTCAATACAAAACATTTACAACCAAAAATCTTAAAGTAATGAATATTTGGTTTTCTGTTGTTCCAAACTTCATATGGAGTCTTGTTCTGATTTTTGTTGATCATGCATCTGTTCTGAGTAAAGCAGGCTGTATTTGTTGCTTCTGCCCAAAATCTTTGTGGCAGCTTGGCTTCAGCTATCATAGTCCTGACAGCTTCCTTTAGTGTTCTGTTTCTCCTTTCAGCAACACCATTCTGTTGAGGGGTTCTAGCAGCTGAATACTCATGATGTATTCCTTTGATATTACAATACTCTTCAACAGTAGAGTTTGTAAACTCTGTCCCTCTATCTGATCTGATCTTCAATATTTTGATACTCTTCTCATTTTGGATCAGTTCCATCAGATTGGTAAGATGTTCCTTGGTTTCACTTTTCTTCTTCATGAAAATCACCCAAGTATATCTTGAATAGTCATCCACAACAGCTAGGCAGTATTTCTTTCCACCATTGCTGACTGGATCAATGGGTCCAAATAAGTCCATATGTAGTAGCTCCAATATTCTTTTAGAAGATTGATGCTTCTTGCTTTTGAAAGATGACTTGATTTGTTTACCCTTCTGACATGCGTCACAGAGCTTGTCTTTGCTCATGACTGTTTTTGGAATCCCTTCTACCAGATCATTTTTTATTAATCTGTTGATGGTCTTGAAGTTTAAGTGATTCATTCTCTTGTGACATAGCCAACTAACTTCACTTGGTGCAGATGCTACCAAACAAATACTTGAACTCTTGTCAACAGAATCCCAGTCGACTATGTAGACATTCCCTTGTCGTCTTCCAGATAAAATTACCTTCTTTGTACCAATTTGTTCAACGTAGCACTTATCTGTTGAGAAGATGACTGAATATCCTTTGTCACAAAATTGACTTATGCTTAGCAGATTATATTTGAGGCCTTTAACATATGAGACGTCAGATATCTCTATGTTTCCCTTGATTAATCTTCCTTTAGCTTTAATCTTGCCTTCTTTGCTGTCTCCAAATGTAACACTTGGACCATCCACAGCAACTGCATCAGTCAACTCATGTATGTTTCCACACATGTGCCTTGAACATCCACTGTCCAAGTACCAAATCTTCTCTACTTTAACCCTACTCCTAATCCTAACCTACAAAACAAAAATAAAATTGTTTTAGGTACCCTTATTGAGAGGGTCCTGAAGGATTAGTTCCACCTTTGACAACCCAAGATGTTGAAGTCTTAGGCTTCTTAGGTTTCTGAGTTTTGACAGGAGCATGAACAATTTTATTTTCATCATAGTTATCAGAATAGTCATGTTGATGATCAGTATGATAAGAATAGTGTTCATAAGCAGAGTAAGGTGCATGATAAGCAGGATATGCATGCATTGGATGAGCAGGATAAGGTGCATAGTAACTAGGAAATTGAGGTGCATGATACTGATTTAGCCGAATTTCGTCGGATTAATTGAATATCAGTAAATTGGTAATATCGGGGGGTTTTCGATATTTATATATGTGTTATATAGGGCTCTGTTACTTTATTCCGGATGGATCGGTTACAAAGGAAAGTAATATTCAAGAACAAGAAGTAAAACCACAAAACAATGCTAAGAACACACCGATATGAAGGTAAAAAGCTCTGTAAATAATATTGAATATTATTGAGTTGTGCTGTTGTAAGCAATGTTAAATCCTGTATTCTTAGAGTTCAGGAATTTCGTAGTCGTCTCAATACAATGATTAACTAGGTATTTATATAATTTTAAACCTAGTGTTACAAGGAAACATAGTCCTAATAGGACTCGGCCCAAATATCCTTCTTGAGTCCGGAGTATAATCTTCTATCGAAGCGAGTTGCACTTGGCCGGGTCAATAAGATAATTCCGATCTGTTTGAATTGGTCGAATCGATCTTATCTTCTTCATTCGATCCGAGTAGTATGTAGGGTGCGAAATAGCCCCCATCAGTACTCCCTCACTTCTTCGAGCGTATAGATAATAGAAGCTCGTAGAAGTAGATAAATCTTTACGACTGTTTGTTTTCTATGAATGGAGCCTCGTTAAAAACCTTTCTTAAGAAAAAACCCTGTGGGAAAAAATCTTAAGTAAGGAAAAGAGTGCTACATATCATAGATAGTCGTTTTCTCTGTCCGATTGCGAATCGCCACGCGTCTATTCAGGAGGCCTTTCGTATCCTTCCGTTTTTGGCGGGAATATGAGTAGCTGTGATGAGTTCGAAACGTCTTGTCTCATTTTATTATAAATAGGTGACTTTTGAGTTCGCCATTTCTCTTTTATACTTCCTTACAACTTGTAATCATTTTCCTGATTAGTCGTTCATCTCATAAAATTTTTCCTTTTATCGACCTTCATCTTTCGAGAACCAGAATATATGGCTTTTGTAAGAAGATCTTCTTCCTTTTCTAGAGAGATCGTCGCCCCCGATAACGAGGAGGAGTTGCATTCTAATCCTTTAGGCGAACAAACTACAGTATCTGACTTCGTCGTCCCTGTAGAAGATGATAGGATAGTGCCCTGCAAGCCAACGAAATAGCTTGTAATAGGAACATTATCTTATCTTGAAAGAATCTTTGATTTATCAATTAATACGAACTGTTTATTTTATTGAGAATTCATAATATAAACAAATGGCCATCTTCATCTCTCGCGAACACATTTAAGCGATTGGTTGAAACCCTGAGATCACTCATGACTACGGGATTATTCACTTCAGTATTGGGTGCGATTAATCATGAAACAGTCTCAAAGGTCGTGATCTCAAAAATGTTCCAAGTCATAGATTCATATCGAGACGGGGTATCGAATGAATCGTCAAGACTTGTACGATTATGCATGATTCACTTGAAGTGAATTTGTTGTTGTTTCATGAACAAGACATTGTTAATGTCAGTGCATATGACTAGGTGGTTCGATAGGAGATCGGACGCATCGAACGACCCGAACAGAGAGACCCATTGTGGAAGTGCGTAAAAAGCATATCGGTAGTGGGATGTCTCTCAAGACTTATAACAGTGTACGATTTAGTCCTTAGACTTGAGGTGCTAGGGCGAATTCGGTATACGGGTATGCGTACTTTGATTTAGGAGCCGGGCACGTAGCTTGTCCATTGTGCGCCTACGTTGGGTGCGTGTAGTCGTATGCGCGGATGGTTAGCATCAATATAGGATCTACCGACTCATTGTAATGGATGAGGGAATTTCTTGTACATTCTTCGATTATACATTCCGAGAAATCCATGGCCATGGTCAGTGACGGATTTGGAAAGGGGTTTCCAAATTTAGCAGTCACACTGGAAGTATTATCCTGAATTAGAAAGTACAGAATCGAGATGATTAGAGGTGCCGACCAATTCACACACCCTAGGTCTCGATCGGGAAATTAGTCATTAGAGGGACCGTATGTACATGGTACTTATAAGAGGTTTAAGGTTCACTAAAGTCAATTCACCTGAATTTGGGCCTCATGGGCTTGTGGCTAGACATCGACCATGGGGTGTGGGTACTCCCGAATTAATAGTGAATTAATTCCGGAGTGGTCAATTGAAAGTAGTTTAATTGATCGGAGCAATTAATTAAATAATTAATTGCTCACTAATTAAATCACAGAAATGTGAGCCTGCGGCCAATTGATGGTGAACCTAGAGGGTCACACACAAAAGCTGGAACTGTGATAGTCAGTGGCAGAACGAAATGATTTAAAGTGGTTAAATCAAGATAAGGAATTAAAGGAATAATTCCTGGAGAGAAATTAATTAGATTTATCTAATTAATTAAATTAAATCTTTAATTAGATTTTATTGGATTATTTAATTAAAGTGTTAATTAAATAAATGGGCCATTTAATTAAAGTGGTTAATTAAATGACTTGGGCTATTTAATTAAAGGACTAATTAAATAGAGAGGGATTGGGCCAGACTTATCTGATAGCCCATTAGCTAGGAGATAAGATTAGGGATAGGGTTTGAACTCTCCTATAAAAAGGAGTCTTCAAGAATCAAAACCCTAACTAACCAAGCAAGGAAAAAGCAAAACCCTAATCTTCTCTCCCTCACATAGCCGCCGCCCCCTCCCCAAGAAACCCTAGCCGCCGCCGCCTAGCAACCATAGCCGCCGCCGCCCCTTGGTTGTAGATCGGCCGTGTAGCTCCATCTCTCCCTCTTCCGTTCTGCATCTAGAGTTGGATCTAAGTCCAACTCTCGAATCTGAGCTGCTTTTCTCCTAGTTCTGAGCCTGAGTATTAAAGTGATTGCAAATCCAGCTGGTGTGGACTAATCTCTGGAGGCACAACATTTGGGGTGCTCTAGTGACCCAAAAGAAGACCGGAGAAACCACCACCTTTGCCTGTGGTGAGGTAAAACTTTATTTTACCAGCTATTCGTTTTAGTATTTGTGCTAAAATGATTCATACTTATTTATATGTGCTAATAAGAACCCTGGGTTGTGGTGTATAAAAATTTTAAATTCCGCACCGTTGTAGTTGACAATTATACCCACAAAACCCAACAGAAGATACTTTCAAGGTACGAATCCTTTCTGATGCAGATGTGGCTGCCCGAGCCAAAAAGGGCAAAGGTACTGTTCCTCAGATTTCTGAACCAATTGAGGACGTAGCTTGTGCCTATACGGTGGAAACATTCCCGGAGGTTGTGAATAATTATACCAAATATTTTCCTGAAGGTTCTGAGATAATTCTTCCTTCCCCTACTGATAGGGTCACGTCTCCACCGGAGGGAGGTCGAGCCTTTTATACGGCTCACTTCAATAGCGGACTGCGTCTTCCTTTGTCTCCCCTCTTTCTCGAAGTTTTGAAAACTTTCAGTGTGTGCTTGACACAGCTGGTTCCAAATTCCGTTGCTTTTGTGGTTTGTTTTTCCGTTTTGATGATCGCAAAGGGGTTTAAACCTTCTTTTCGTAATTTTACGCAACTTTTCCGTTTCAATATTTCTAGTTCTTCAAATCGTGGATATTTCTTCGCTAGTCAGCGGCCTAGTCGAGCAATCTTTGACGCCCCTGTTTCTAGTAATCCTTCATGGAAATCTCATTTCTTCTTTGTTCGTCCTCCGTCTAATATATGTTTGGCGGATGGTTCGACCATGCCTTTTTCATGGGATCATGGTTCCAGTTGGATTTCTGGAGGTCGCTTACCGACGGGTGAACTTGTTCCTGACGATGTACAGTTTATCACTGAGATCCCCGAAATGCGTGCAAACAAATATCAAAGCGCTCTTCTGATCGGGGAGGCTTTCCTTCGTAAGGCGGGGTTAAGTGTTCATGGCTTTCCCATCAATTTATCATCTGAACCTCTTGGTTAGTACTTTATTTTATCTTAGTGCTGTAACTATACCTTTTATACGGAGAAACTAACTTTTATTTTGTTTCTTTTTCAGCCCATATGGTAGAAAACTCTCGACATTCTTCGAAGGGAAAAATGGTGCTGTCGAAATCTTCCAAATCCGTAGAGAACGCCCCTATCGAGCAGAGAGCGTCGCGGAAAAGGAAGCTGGAGTTGGGTCATGAATCTGAGGAGAATAGAGAGGAATCTCCAGATTCTTCTTGTGAGTCCCCTATTCGTCAGGGCACGGGATCTGGTTATCCTCCTCTTCATCTTAGATCCTCTTTGGGTATTCGAGGATGTCACAGCTGGTCAATGCCTCATCCTACTAATAATCCAGTGGGTAGAAAAAGGAGTTACTATGGACGTTCTGGTGACGACCTTTCTTTACTCGGAGACAAACATCCAAAACCTACTCTAGTCGAAATGATCGAGGATCATTTAGAGGGAAGGAGGGCCGCTGGTTATTCCGAGAAGGATTCTCTTGTTCATGATGATAGTGAGAACGCGGTCGATAAGGCGACCCGTGTTCTTTTGTCTGGCGTTTTTACTCGCGATCTCAATAAGCTTCTTCATAAGGATCCTCTGGAGAAATTCCAGCGAGCTTCTCTTTATGCTGAGAAGGTGATATCTTTTTCCTTCAATCATATTGACAGATAATTTTAAGGGTCTTCCTTAATTTACTAATCCATCTCTTTTTCTTGCTCTCTTTGTTCTTCCAGACTAAAACTTGTCTCGCGTCATACGCCTATGAAAATGCACTTTGGAAACAACAGTGCGAGTTCCTGGAGGAGAAGTATAAAGCTTTACTTCATAAATCCTCCGGTTCAGAGGTTGGTCCCTCAACATCTTCTTCCGTTCCCATCGTAGAGACTCATGCTACCGAGACCGAAGATCAAGAAATGATAGACAGGGTGATGGAGGTTTCTCGTGCTCAAGAGCAGGCCAATCAAATGGCTAGAAAGTTAGAGGAATTGCAGATACAGAGCACGACTCGAATTAGTGAGCTTGAATCTCAGGTATCAAACCTTGAAACTTCTTTAGAGGAGTACGAAAAGGATGTCCCACTTAGTGGGCTTAAGGATCGATATGGTAGGAGTCCTGATGAAAGAGTCGTTCGTGAATTCCTTAACTCTCCTGTTCATACGGCGTTGGTGTATCGGATGGTCGGTCCTCTTCTTGAGAATACTTTTAAGAAGGCGATTCATCAGCTGGTCGCTTTAGAGATGATCGACGACCGTCGAAATGAGTATTTTAAGGCGGCGCACATTCGGTTGAATCGCTATGGCAAACTTTATTCTTCTTCCGAGGTTCCCGATGTCGTATATCAAGGTTTTCCTCTGGCTCACCTTGTCGAAGAATTTGGAAATCCATTGCCGATTCCTCCTTCTGATGTTAACGATGAGCTCGATAATACTTTTATCGATCCAGAAGACGAAGAAGAAGAAGACGATAAATGCATGACTGAGGACGTCGGTAGCGAACAGAAGATTCCGGATAGCGACCAGGCTTCTTGAAATAGCGATTTATTTTTGAAATAATCTTTGTAATTATTCATTCGTAGGTTTTAATTGTAACTTTAGCTTTCCTTACTTTGTACGCTAAACGTTTCGTATTCTGACAGTCGTGTCTTTTCACATTCGCCGTAATAATTCAGACAAGTCATTTAATTTGCCGTAATCATTATGTGTGTGTCTTTTCAAATTCTAGCGTTTGCTCCCAGGTCAGTTTTCCTAGTTCGCGCCCTTTCTCTAGGTCTGTCGCGTCCTTTCGTGTAGTATAAATACGAAAGGTAAAAACTTGACTTGTTTTTTACTGGTATACTCCTCTTTTAACAGAATACTCTTTCTTTAGCTAGTCGATAAGCTTTCTCGATATTAATTTGTATTTTTCCATAATCCGATCATGAGTAACCTATTTGGTAATACTTCGAAGCGACCTTCCCGTGAGGGCGCCCGGGATAACAGATCGAAAAAATCTCGAAGAGACGGGCCTTCGATGGAGCCTCCTCGTTCGTCCTTGATTAGTAGTTCGATGATCGATAGTCCTGCTATCACGTCCCAACCTTTTTCAGAAGTTAGTTCGTCGCTTCTTCAACCAAATTTTCCTTCTTCCACCGGGGTAGGTAGTAGGCCTTCCCCTGGTCGATTATTTTTTGGGGATCCATCCAACATGGAGCATGTTTACGACACACCTGTTTCTTCAGGTTTTTCTTCTTATGAGCATGGGTCTCATGGAGGGGATTTTGTTAGTTCCCTTCCTTTTTCTACTTCTACTGCCCGGAATGCCAGTGAAGGGCAAGTTGGAGATAGTTTTCCTGTTAATCCTTCCGTAACGCAATCTATTTTGCAAGATTGTCCTGAATATTTGTTTCATGATACCACTGTAACGACTGCTTCTTTCGAATCTGGGGGACCTTCTAGGGGTCGGTTTGGGTCGAGGTCTGGTCGTCGAACCGTTATTTCGGCTTCGGGCAAGGAGACCTCTGTTAGCCCCAACGAGAGAGAATCTCCTCGTCTGTTAGATGATCGTTGTATTCTCGAGCAGGTCAAAGATATTATGTTGTCAGAGACTCCGCGGCCTGATGGTGTTCCTTCTAGTAGTGAATTGCCTGGCTCAATTGAGCCTGATGCTTTGTCCTGGGATCTGGGTTTGAGCACTATTTTGCCTGGTGAGCTGAAGAAACTTGAGGGTACTTCAAATGTACGCCTTGTCCAGTCTCTTGTTAAGATGTGCGAGCAGGTAGACATATCTTTCGATAATTTTCCCTATTTTTATTTCGACTTTCATGTCTTGAGAGGATTTTTCTCATTGTTTTTCTTTGTAGGCCAAATATTTTGCACTTCAGCTGGGTGTGCAAAATGACGAACTGTGGAGTAGTCGGAGAGCTCATCAAGGTCAGTTGGAGTCAGAAAAAGCTAAAGCCGCAGGGCTGTCTTTGCAACTGCAGCTTGCCCAAGATGACCTCCAAAAATTAGAGGCTGACATAGTTGTTCTTGAGAAAGAGAAAGGTGACTTAGTTCAGGCCGCCGCCTCGGCAGAGGGATCTCGTCAGCAGGCTTATGAGGATTGTTTTGATGCCGGTTATCTCAAGCGTCAGGAGGAGTTGATGGCGTTTGCTGGTAACCTGACTCCTCGGAGGCCTGTGAGAGATCCATGTAAAATTGTCAAGAGGAATAAAATGTGAGTATGGTTCCTCAGGTAGCTTTTCAAATGGTTTGATATTTGGACCATAGACGATGTGCTTGATGTTAGGAAGAGGGACCAATGAGCTTGGTTGTCCCATCAGCTTCCTAGACTTCTTTGCCCAGAGCTCCATTGCTTGAGCAACAGCCAACTTGATTGATCTTTCCTTGAGGTCTTCTGAATCATCATAATCCTCAGGGACAGACTCAAACAATTTCTTTGCTTCAGCCTTTACTATGTGACTTATTCTCAATCTTAACTTGTCCAGAAAGAATTCTGAATCAAGTGCTTGAATTAGGGATCCAGTCTCAAGCCACTTTAATACCCAGGCTTCTTCAGCATTGAAGGCTTTCCACTTGGCCATTTCAGCAGGGCTCTTTGTCAGTCTGAATTCTCTCCATCTATTGTATCTGATCTTTTCAGAATTAAACAGCGTCAGACGGTTGATTCTTTCATTTTCAGCATCTAGCCTCTTGAGAAACTCATCAAAGATAGCAGGGTCATCCCTGACAATCTCCAGAGCCAATCTGATCTCCTATCTTCTTTTAGGCTTTGTCTTTGGTGCAGGCATAGCTGGTATTGGTTTGGTAGGATCTCTTCGTTCACCAATAACTATTCCACCAGTATGCTTTGGTCCATGAGCATCTTTGGTGCTTGCTTCAATAGCAGCAGCCAATTCTGCTTGCTCAACAGCATCCCTCTGCTCTTGAGTCATTTTGCTGGCTTCTTCTTCCAGCCTTTTTAGCTCTAGGCTTTTCAGCCTATCTTCTTCTGCCTTTTCTGCAGCTTTTCTTAGCTTTTCAGCAGCTTTTCTTAGCTTTTCAGCAGCATCTTGTTTCTTCTTTTCAGCAGCAGTCAAGTAAGTTGCAATTTTACCAGTCCTCTTCCTCCTTGATTCAGGACTTTCAACTGCTTGAAGAGGGGTTGCAGCAACTGGAGTAGGATGCAGCAAGAGTGCATTTCCTTCAAATGTTGTACTAGTCTGCTGTGCTTCTTTAATTTCAGCAGATAGTGCAGCAGATGAGTCTTCTGTTGACACTCCAACTGTGGAAACAATTTTAGTTTCAGCAGCAGCAGCTTTAGCAGCCTTGACAGCAGGTTCTTCAATAGTCAATGGCCTTTCTGCTTCTGTAGTTGTTTCCCTTACTGTTTCAACTGGCTCTTCAGAGAAAGTGACCTTTCTCTTGACCTTTGATTTTGCAAGTCTTTTGGCAGGGGGGTTGGCAGTAGGAGGTCCCCTTGCCTCACTTCTTTTTCTCAATCTTTTCAACCTTTGAAGAGGAATTTCTTCTTCAGATTCAGTTCTTTCAGGAGAGGAACCTGTCTCCATTTGTTCAATCTCCTTGGTAAAATCTTCAATTATCTTTTCTGGAACTGTATCTTGAGTTTGTGCTGACCCAGCCACAACAGCAGACTGTGCTGTTGGCTCAGCAGGTTGACTAGTCTGACCCTCCTTCTTGCTCTTCTTAGAAGGGGTCTTTTTGGATTTTGCAGTGGCCTTTCTTTTTGGCTTAGCCACCAACTGTTTCACTGGTTCATATAGTTTGAACTCCTTGCTACTGTGGGTTGTCTTTCCTCCACCCAAGGGACATTGCAAGGACGCAAACAGATTACTGAGTAAAATGGCGTGAGAAAGCCTCTTGTCACTCAGCAGCTCATAGACGTGAGCAGCCCAGTTAACCTTCAGACCATAGTATATGCAAACCATGGTGTAGTACCTTTTTCTAGGTAACCCATCCAAAGAACTCGTGCTACAATCCAGCACCTTCGCAATGATGTCTGCGAACCTCTGATACTCATCTTTTAATTGAGTTTTCATCAGAGTTCCAGTCATCTCTTCTCCCCTTTTTGCACAAATTGCCCAAAATTCATCCTCCTTTTCTGACCCTAAGCTGGTCACATCTCCTCCCTTATCTGTTAACTTGTAAACTTCACTAAGAACAGCAGCAGAGATAGCAATTTTCTTACCACCAATAACCACCGTCATAACAGTTTCATCATCATTGAACTTCCTGGTCGTGTAGAAGTGATAAACGTCTTCTAGGTAAACCCTATCTTCGTGTGCTTCAAGAACAGGAACAAGTGATGCCTCTTTGATCTTTTCCATGATGGAGCGCATCAGATCAGTACCCGAAAAGTGAAATTTGTTGTAGTTTAGGTATCTTCCATCCATAATCTTGTCCATTTCTGAGATTAGTGATAAGGAATCTGCAAAAGCAATATACTTTCGAAGCAGGAGAGCTTGAGAGTTAGAGAATTTTAGAATATTTGAGTGCGTAAGATGACTGTACTGTTTCAGATCGGACTTTATAGGTTTCCTTTTGATTTGGTTATCGTGATTAATCTGAACCGTTGATCTAATCTGACAGTTTACTAATCGTGTGGGTGAGAATTGCGGATTTCAATTTTATTATTTTAATGTCAGATGGGCGGGAAACTCTATCGACACTAATCTGTTACTAATTATAAAAGCGCGTTTTTATATATACGAGTTTAACTTATCTGACAGACGAGTGATCTGTTATCTGATATTACTAGAGAATGCCAATAGCTAGTAATCTTCCACTGCTGTTTGTCAATCCAGCAAGATAAAATAATCTTCAGTCTTCAAGAATTAGGAACAGATCTTTTGATAACTTAACTTCAACTCTGTCATTAACTGATTTCATCTTTAAAACAGATGTACCGCTAGTCTTACACGTTCCCCCTGTCTTTAAGAATTCATAAGTTAACTAGTCTGTTGAAATATAATTCTTGAGTAGAATAGTAGATAACTAAGCTGTTGAACTCCAGTCTTTTGATGAGTTCCCCCTCAGCTTATGCATCCAAATTTAGTAGTCCTAGCTCAGCTCTTAGAGTTGAAAACCTTACTTCACTTAAAGGTTTGGTGAAGATATCAGCAATCTGATTGTCAGTATGAACATACTCTATCATTACATTGCCTTTTTCAACATGATCTCTAATGAAGTGATGCTTGATCTCTATATGTTTAGTCCTTGAATGACTTGTAGTGTTCTGAGTAAGAGAGATTGCACTTGTATTGTCACAGTAGATTGGAATTCCACTGATCTTGATGTTGTAGTCTTCTAGTTGATGCTTCAACCAAAGTATCTGTGCACAGCAAGCTCCAGCAGCTATATATTCAGCTTCAGCAGTAGATATAGAAACTGAAGTTTGTTTCTTACTCATCCATGAGATCAGACGACTACCTAAGAACTGACAGGCACCTGTTGTGCTCTTTCTGTCAATCTTGCAGCCAGCAAGGTCTGAATCTGAATAACCAATAAGTTCAAATCCAGATTCTCTAGGATACCACAATCCCAATTCTTGAGTGCCTTTAATGTATTTCAATATCCTCTTGGCAGCAAAGAGATGAGATTCCTTGGGGTTTGATTGAAATCTTGCACAGACTCCAACTGAATACATTATATCAGGTCTACTTGCTGTTAGATACAACAAAGAACCAATAATGCCTCTATATTTGGTTATGTCCACTGATTTGCCATCTTCATCTTTATCCAAACGAAGACTTGTAGACATAGGAATTGTAGCAGTTGAGCTAGTTTCCATACCAAATTTCTTAAACAGATCTCTTGTGTATTTTGCTTGGCTGATGAATATCCCATCAGGCAACTGTCTAACTTGCAATCCAAGAAAATAGTTAAGTTCACCCATCATGCTCATTTCAAACTTATTCTGCATCAGCTTGGAGAACTTATCACACATCTGTTGGTTAGTTGAACCAAAAATAATATCGTCCACATATATTTGCACAAGTAATATATGATTTTCCCATTCAATTGTAAACAAGGTTTTATCTACCTTACCTTTACGAAATCCTTTAATTAAAAGAAAATCAGATAAGGTATCATACCATGCTCTTGGAGCCTGTTTCAGTCCATAGAGGGCTTTCTTCAGACGATATACCTTGTCCTCTTCTTGATAGACTTCAAATCCAGGAGGTTGTTCAACATATACTTCTTCTTGCAGTTCTCCATTGAGAAAAGCAGACTTCACATCCATCTGATAGACAGTGAAGTTCTTGTAAGCAGCATAGGCTAGAAACAGTCTGATTGCTTCAAGTCTTGCTACTGATGCAAAAGTTTCATCAAAGTCAATTCCTTCTTCTTGACAATAACCCTTGGCCACTAATCTTGCTTTGTTTCTGGTAACAATACCATCTTCATTCATCTTATTTCTGAAAACCCATTTAGTGCCAATTACCCTTTGATGACTTGGTCTAGGAACTAAGTACCAGACTTCATTCCTTTCAAATTGATTCAGCTCTTCTTGCATAGCTTCTATCCAGAAGGAATCATTTAGAGCTTCTTCAATTTGCTTAGGCTCTATTTGAGATAGAAAGGTAACAAACATAGCATCTTGTGCAGCAGCTTTTCTTGTTTTCACTCTATCTAATGGATCACCAATCACTAACTCTGGTGGGTGATTTCTGAGCCATCTAAGATCAGATTGCAGGTCTGAATGTTGTCCTCTGTTTTGATCTTGCAACACTACTGTTGGAGTTTCAGTAGTAGTCTGTTGAACATTTGCAGTCTGTCGAACAGTCTCTGGTCTGTCAGCTGTTTGCAACTCGTCTGTTAGACAATCAGCACTGTGATTTTGAACAGCACTTGAGTTCTCAGCTGAGTTTAGATTGGGTAGAATGATGGGAACATATTCTTCATTTCTTCCAATGTCTAACTTCTGTAAGTCAGTAGATAGATCTTGATCAACACTTTGATTCTTTTCAGAAGATTGACTTGGTTCATCAAATACATGGATAGATTCTTCTATTAGTAGTGTTCTTTTATTGAAAACTCTATAGGCCTTACCAACAGTAGAGTATCCTACAAAAACAGCTTCATCAGCCTTTTCTGCAAATGCAGTAAGGTGATTTTTCCCATTATTCAATACAAAACATTTACAACCAAAAATCTTAAAGTAATGAATATTTGGTTTTCTGTTGTTCCAAACTTCATATGGAGACTTGTTCTGATTTTTGTTGATCATGCATCTGTTCTGAGTAAAGCAGGCTGTATTTGTTGCTTCTGCCCAAAATCTTTGTGGCAGCTTGGCTTCAGCTATCATAGTCCTGACAGCTTCCTTTAGTGTTCTGTTTCTCCTTTCAGCAACACCATTCTGTTGAGGGGTTCTAGCAGCTGAATACTCATGATGTATTCCTTTGATATTACAATACTCTTCAACAGTAGAGTTTGTAAACTCTGTCCCTCTATCTGATCTGATCTTCAATATTTTGATACTCTTCTCATTTTGGATCAGTTCCATCAGATTGGTAAGATGTTCCTTGGTTTCACTTTTCTTCTTCATGAAAATCACCCAAGTATATCTTGAATAGTCATCCACAACAGCTAGGCAGTATTTCTTTCCACCATTGCTGACTGGATCAATGGGTCCAAATAAGTCCATATGTAGTAGCTCCAATATTCTTTCAGAAGATTGATGCTTCTTGCTTTTGAAAGATGACTTGATTTGTTTACCCTTCTGACATGCGTCACAGAGCTTGTCTTTGCTCATGACTGTTTTTGGAATCCCTTCTACCAGATCATTTTTTATTAATCTGTTGATGGTCTTGAAGTTTAAGTGATTCATTCTCTTGTGACATAGCCAACTAACTTCACTTGGTGCAGATGCTACCAAACAAATACTTGAACTCTTGTCAACAGAATCCCAGTCGACTATGTAGACATTCCCTTGTCGTCTTCCAGATAAAATTACCTTCTTTGTACCAATTTGTTCAACGTAGCACTTATCTGTTGAGAAGATGACTGAATATCCTTTGTCACAAAATTGACTTATGCTTAGCAGATTATATTTGAGGCCTTTAACATATGAGACGTCAGATATCTCTATGTTTCCCTTGATTAATCTTCCTTTAGCTTTAATCTTGCCTTCTTTGCTGTCTCCAAATGTAACACTTGGACCATCCACAGCAACTGCATCAGTCAACTCATGTATGTTTCCACACATGTGCCTTGAACATCCACTGTCCAAGTACCAAATCTTCTCTACTTTAACCCTTCTCCTAATCCTAACCTACAAAACAAAAATAAAATTGTTTTAGGTACCCTTATTGAGAGGGTCCTGAAGGATTAGTTCCACCTTTGACAACCCAAGATGTTGAAGTCTTAGGCTTCTTAGGTTTCTGAGTTTTGACAGGAGCATGAACAATTTTATTTTCATCATAGTTATCAGAATAGTCATGTTGATGATCAGTATGATAAGAATAGTGTTCATAAGCAGAGTAAGGTGCATGATAAGCAGGATATGCATGCATTGGATGAGCAAGATAAGGTGCATAGTAACTAGGAAATTGAGGTGCATGATACTGATTTAGCCGGATTTCGTCGGATTAATTGAATATCAGTAAATTGGTAATATCGGGGGGTTTTCGATATTTATATATGTGTTATATAGGGCTCTGTTACTTTATTCCGGATGGATCGGTTACAAAGGAAAGTAATATTCAAGAACAAGAAGTAAAACCACAAAACAATGCTAAGAACACACCGATATGAAGGTAAAAAGCTCTGTAAATAATATTGAATATTATTGAGTTGTGCTGTTGTAAGCAATGTTAAATCCTGTATTCTTAGAGTTCAGGAATTTTGTAGTCGTCTCAATACAATGATTAACTAGGTATTTATATAATTTTAAACCTAGTGTTACAAGGAAACATAGTCCTAATAGGACTCGGCCCAAATATCCTTCTTGAGTCCGGAGTATAATCTTCTATCGAAGCGAGTTGCACTTGGCCGGGTCAATAAGATAATTCCGATATGTTTGAATTGGTCGAATCGATCTTATCTTCTTCATTCGATCCGAGTAGTATGTAGGGTGCGAAATAGCCCCCATCAGTACTCCCTCACTTCTTCGAGCGTATAGATAATAGAAGCTCGTAGAAGTAGATAAATCTTTACGACTGTTTGTTTTCTATGAATGGAGCCTCGTTAAAAACCTTTCTTAAGAAAAAACCCTGTGGGAAAAAATCTTAAGTAAGGAAAAGAGTGCTACATATCATAGATAGTCGTTTTCTCTGTCCGATTGCGAATCGCCACGCGTCTATTCAGGAGGCCTTTCGTATCCTTCCGTTTTTTGCGGGAATATGAGTAGCTGTGATGAGTTCGAAACGTCTTGTCTCATTTTATTATAAATAGGTGACTTTTGAGTTCGCCATTTCTCTTTTATACTTCCTTACAACTTGTAATCATTTTCCTGATTAGTCGTTCATCTCATAAAATTTTTCCTTTTATCGACCTTCATCTTTCGAGAACCAGAATATATGGCTTTTGTAAGAAGATCTTCTTCCTTTTCTAGAGAGATCGTCGCCCCCGATAACGAGGAGGAGTTGCATTCTAATCCTTTGGGCGAACAAACTACAGTATCTGACTTCGTCGTCCCTGTAGAAGATACTTTCAAGGTACGAATCCTTTCTGATGCAGATGTGGCTGCCCGAGCCAAAAAGGGCAAAGGTACTGTTCCTCAGATTTCTGAACCAATTGAGGACGTAGCTTGTGCCTATACGGTGGAAACATTCCCGGAGGTTGTGAATAATTATACCAAATATTTTCCTGAAGGTTCTGAGATAATTCTTCCTTCCCCTACTGATAGGGTCACGTCTCCACCGGAGGGATGTCGAGCCTTTTATACGGCTCACTTCAATAGCGGACTGCGTCTTCCTTTGTCTCCCCTCTTTCTCGAAGTTTTGAAAACTTTCAGTGTGTGCTTGACACAGCTGGTTCCAAATTCCGTTGCTTTTGTGGTTTGTTTTTCCGTTTTGATGATCGCAAAGGGGTTTAAACCTTCTTTTCGTAATTTTACGCAACTTTTCCGTTTCAATATTTCTAGTTCTTCAAATCGTGGATATTTCTTCGCTAGTCAGCGGCCTAGTCGAGCAATCTTTGACGCCCCTGTTTCTAGTAATCCTTCATGGAAATCTCATTTCTTCTTTGTTCGTCCTCCGTCTAATATATGTTTGGCGGATGGTTCGACCATGCCTTTTTCATGGGATCATGGTTCCAGTTGGATTTCTGGAGGTCGCTTACCGACGGGTGAACTTGTTCCTGACGATGTACAGTTTATCACTGAGATCCCCGAAATGCGTGCAAACAAATATCAAAGCGCTCTTCTGATTGGGGAGGCTTTCCTTCGTAAGGCGGGGTTAAGTGTTCATGGCTTTCCCATCAATTTATCATCTGAACCTCTTGGTTAGTACTTTATTTTATCTTAGTGCTGTAACTATACCTTTTATACGGAGAAACTAACTTTTATTTTGTTTCTTTTTCAGCCCATATGGTAAAAAACTCTCGACATCTTCGAATGGAAAAATGGTGCTGTCGAAATCTTCCAAATCCGTAGAGAACGCCCCTATCGAGCAGAGAGCGTCGCGGAAAAGGAAGCTGGAGTTGGGTCATGAATCTGAGGAGAATAGAGAGGAATCTCCAGATTCTTCTCGTGAGTCCCCTATTCGTCAGGGCACGGGATCTGGTTATCCTCCTCTTCATCTTAGATCCTCTTTGGGTATTCGAGGATGTCACAGCTGGTCAATGCCTCATCCTACTAATAATCCAGTGGGTAGAAAAAGGAGTTACTATGGACGTTCTGGTGACGACCTTTCTTTACTCGGAGACAAACATCCAAAACCTACTCTAGTCGAAATGATCGAGGATCATTTAGAGGGAAGGAGGGCCGCTGGTTATTCCGAGAAGGATTCTCTTGTTCATGATGATAGTGAGAACGCGGTCGATAAGGCGACCCGTGTTCTTTTGTCTGGCGTTTTTACTCGCGATCTCAATAAGCTTCTTCATAAGGATCCTCTGGAGAAATTCCAGCGAGCTTCTCTTTATCCTGAGAAGGTGATATCTTTTTCCTTCAATCATATTGACAGATAATTTTAAGGGTCTTCCTTAATTTACTAATCCATCTCTTTTTCTTGCTCTCTTTGTTCTTCCAGACTAAAACTTGTCTCGCGTCATACGCCTATGAAAATGCACTTTGGAAACAACAGTGCGAGTTCCTGGAGGAGAAGTATAAAGCTTTACTTCATAAATCCTCCGGTTCAGAGGTTGGTCCCTCAACATCTTCTTCCGTTCCCATCGTAGAGACTCATGCTACCGAGACCGAAGATCAAGAAATGATAGACAGGGTGATGGAGGTTTCTCGTGCTCAAGAGCAGGCCAATCAAATGGCTAGAAAGTTAGAGGAATTGCAGATACAGATCACGACTCGAATTAGTGAGCTTGAATCTCAGGTATCAAACCTTGAAACTTCTTTAGAGGAGTACGAAAAGGATGTCCCACTTAGTGGGCTTAAGGATCGATATGGTAGGAGTCCTGATGAAAGAGTCGTTCGTGAATTCCTTAACTCTCCTGTTCATACGGCGTTGGTGTATCGGATGGTCGGTCCTCTTCTTGAGAATACTTTTAAGAAGGCGATTCATCAGCTGGTCGCTTTAGAGATGATCGACGACCGTCGAAATGAGTATTTTAAGGCGGCGCACATTCGGTTGAATCGCTATGGCAAACTTTATTCTTCTTCCGAGGTTCCCGATGTCGTATATCAAGGTTTTCCTCTGGCTCACCTTGTCGAAGAATTTGGAAATCCATTGCCGATTCCTCCTTCTGATGTTAACGATGAGCTCGATAATACTTTTATCGATCCAGAAGACGAAGAAGAAGAAGACGATAAATGCATGACTGAGGACGTCGGTAGCGAACAGAAGATTCCGGATAGCGACCAGGCTTCTTGAAATAGCGATTTATTTTTGAAATAATCTTTGTAATTATTCATTCGTAGGTTTTAATTGTAACTTTAGCTTTCCTTACTTTGTACGCTAAACGTTTCGTATTCTGACAGTCGTGTCTTTTCACATTCGCCGTAATAATTCAGACAAGTCATTTAATTTGCCGTAATCATTATGTGTGTGTCTTTTCAAATTCTAGCGTTTGCTCCCAGGTCAGTTTTCCTAGTTCGCGCCCTTTCTCTAGGTCTGTCGCGTCCTTTCGTGTAGTATAAATACGAAAGGTAAAAACTTGACTTGTTTTTTACTGGTATACTCCTCTTTTAACAGAATACTCTTTCTTTAGCTAGTCGATAAGCTTTCTCGATATTAATTTGTATTTTTCCATAATCCGATCATGAGTAACCTATTTGGTAATACTTCGAAGCGACCTTCCCGTGAGGGCGCCCGGGATAACAGATCGAAAAAATCTCGAAGAGACGGGCCTTCGATGGAGCCTCCTCGTTCGTCCTTGATTAGTAGTTCGATGATCGATAGTCCTGCTATCACGTCCCAACCTTTTTCAGAAGTTAGTTCGTCGCTTCTTCAACCAAATTTTCCTTCTTCCACCGGGGTAGGTAGTAGGCCTTCCCCTGGTCGATTAGCTTTTGGGGATCCATCCAACATGGAGCATGTTTACGACACACCTGTTTCTTCAGGTTTTTCTTCTTATGAGCATGGGTCTCATGGAGGGGATTTTGTTAGTTCCCTTCCTTTTTCTACTTCTACTGCCCTGAATGCCAGTGAAGGGCAAGTTGGAGATGGTTTTCCTGTTAATCCTTCCGTAACGCAATCTATTTTGCAAGATTGTCCTGAATATTTGTTTCATGATACCACTGTAACGACTGCTTCTTTCGAATCTGGGGGACCTTCTGGGGGTCGGTTTGGGTCGAGGTCTGGTCGTCGAACCGTTATTTCGGCTTCGGGCAAGGAGACCTCTGTTAGCCCCAACGAGAGAGAATCTCCTCGTCTGTTAGATGATCGTTGTATTCTCGAGCAGGTCAAAGATATTATGTTGTCAGAGACTCCGCGGCCTGATGGTGTTCCTTCTAGTAGTGAATTGCCTGGCTCAATTGAGCCTGATGCTTTGTCCTGGGATCTGGGTTTGAGCACTATTTTGCCTGGTGAGCTGAAGAAACTTGAGGGTACTTCAAATGTACGCCTTGTCCAGTCTCTTGTTAAGATGTGCGAGCAGGTAGACATATCTTTCGATAATTTTCCCTATTTTTATTTCGACTTTCATGTCTTGAGAGGATTTTTCTCATTGTTTTTCTTTGTAGGCCAAATATTTTGCACTTCAGCTGGGTGTGCAAAATGACGAACTGTGGAGTAGTCGGAGAGCTCATCAAGGTCAGTTGGAGTCAGAAAAAGCTAAAGCCGCAGGGCTGTCTTTGCAACTGCAGCTTGCCCAAGATGACCTCCAAAAATTAGAGGCTGACATAGTTGTTCTTGAGAAAGAGAAAGGTGACTTAGTTCAGGCCGCCGCCTCGGCAGAGGGATCTCGTCAGCAGGCTTATGAGGATGGTTTTGATGCCGGTTATCTCAAGCGTCAGGAGGAGTTGATGGCGTTTGCTGGTAACCTGACTCCTCGGAGGCCTATCTCAGCTGGTCGCCCCTCTGGCGATTCTTCTCAGTGATCTTTATTTGACCTGGCAGACCTTGGACTGTCTCTTTTTTTTTTTTTTTTTTTTTTTGGTGCCCAACTTTTGTGCATATGTTTGGGCTGAAAAATTTTATGTAATGGGAGAAATACTAAATTGGAAATTATGACCTTCTTGTAGGCAGATTCTTGCCTATATCTATTTTCTTCTCCTTGTTATGCACATTTTGCCTTTATGCATAAATATAATCATCATGAAATAATCAGAATTGTTTAGCACACGTATCTGAAATTCATCTTTGCGGAGAATATTTAGGATAGAGAAAAGCTAGCTTGATCTTGATGTTTGCTCTGCAAATCAAATCTTTGTTGATCAACCCAGTATAGTCCCTTGGGTTATATTCAAAATCATGTTTGCGCATAATCATGCAAATAGTAGGTTTATTCGTATCGGATAGTCGATTGAATTGCTGTTAGGGAACGTTCAGCATTTTGGTCGATGTTCAATCCATGCCTTGTAAAATTGTCCTTTTGTGACACAAACTTTTATATAAGGAGGCTTTTTATACCTTTTGTTGAACTCTTCTTTTCTTTTCATAAGACTAAGAGAAAATAACCCTTTCAGTATCCCCAAAGCTTTATGTTTCTCATTATCAACTTCGAACTACTTGTTCTTCAACCAATGTTTCGTTTATAGTATATCTTTGATATGGGAGGAATTGGAAATTGTAGAAGTCTTAGTCAGATCTGACCTGTTCAGACCTCCTTAAGCAATTCTCTGGTATGTTAGGCAGTTACGTCCTTTCTGTTTTGAATAAGGAGGACTATTCTTCTGATTTCTATATCAGATATCTTGGATTCCAGAGGAGTTCCTGTATGTCTTAGTCAATGGTCATCCATATGATGTATGAGGCAGTGACATCCCTCGTATGGTGAAGGGTTTGGTCTTTTAACTTTTATCGAGCAACTGTCCTTTTCGCTGCGATTTTAAAGCTTGTATGACTTCGTTTGTGGATTCTAGCGTTTTAAGCCATCGACCATGAAGTAGGATTGTGCCGGTATGTCTAATCCAAAGCTTTTTTAGGTTTGATCATTTTGATCTATGGCCTCTTTTGTTATCGACTAGTTGAGGCGATTAGATAGTGCCGTTCCAACTTACTAGCATTTATTGCGGGGAGTCAAGGGGTCGCATCTGTGTCCGTTGATCAAATGCTTTTTCAGCCGTTGGATTGTTTGAGTCTATCCCTATAAATAAGGAGACGGTTTGCATATTCCATTTGTCATTTCTCAAGAAGGATGGAGATCTCAGTTTCCTTAGATTTTGTTTTGCCTTCAGATCCCATAATATTCAAAAAGTCACATTATCGTGATTCACTCTGTAATAACTTGATGTTCATCTACCTTGTACTGACGGGTCCCATGTCAGCCCTTCCTTGTACTAACGGGTCCCATGAGGCCTCAGCTTTTGTTTTCATCAATTAGAGGTCCGTGGTTTCCGTTTGCACATGGGGGGTTCATACTTACCAGGCATCCTCGCTCTTGGATGTTACCTCCGGAGTGATAGACCACTGGGGTGCGCTGGTAGGTTTACTGTTTCGCGACCGCCCCGAAGAAATGCTGCTTTAGAGTAAAATGTTTTATTTTTAAAGTAAAAGCAGTATCTTGTTGTGGGTGAATGAGTATTGCCGGTTATCTGGCTGGTAATGCTCATTTAGTCTGGAAGAAAATTCAATCTTCAGAGCCTGGCCATCGAACCAAAGAAGTCGACCATCCTGAGCAGCATGCTTCTTAGGTGGTTTATTATAATTGACGAGGTACTAGGGAGGAGATTGGTGTTTCCGTGGACATTGTCGTGAAGATCGCCGATCTTATAGGATCATTTCATCTAAATCATTGTAATGATCTTTAAGTAGTATGTAGACCTTTGTAACGTAGGACTTTTGTATGTAATTGATTTGATGAATAAAATATTACTTTTATCCCTTGCATCTTCTTTGTCGTTGATTCAGTCATATTTTTTATTTATGAGGAGCAATTTCCGAGTAGATGGAGTCATACTTGATTCATCTTCAAAACTTTAGGAGTATCAGCAGATCTTTTAGATCGTTAGGAATAGATCGAGGAGTGTTTATTGAGCGGATCAATGTTTACTCAACTTGTTACAATTTAGACTTAGGTTTTTATCAGCTGAAATTTTTCCAATCGTTGTGAATATACCGAGGAGTTTTTATTGAGCGGATCAATGTATACTCGACTCTTTTTGATTAGACTTAGGTTTTTAACCCAAAAGTCTTTTTAGGATGTTGGATACGTATCGAGGAGTTTTTATCGAGCGGATCGATGTTTACTCAACTCGTTCTGATTAGACTTAGGTTTTTAACCCAAAAAGTCTTTTTGATCGTTGAACATATATCGAGGAGTTTTTATCGAGCGGATCGATGTTTACTCAACTCGTTTTGATTAGACTTAGGTTTTTTTTGTACCAAAAGCCTTTTTGATCGTTGAAGATATATCGAGGAGTTTTTATCGAGCGGATCGATGTTTACTCAACTCGTTTTGATTAGACTTAGGTTTTTAACCCAAAAGTCTTTTTAGGATATTGGATACGTATCGAGGAGTTTTTATCGAGCGGATCGATGTTTACTCAACTCATTCTGATTAGACTTAGGTTTTTAACCCAAAAAGTCTTTTTGATATTGGATACGTATCGAGGAGTTTTTATCGAGCGGATCGATGTTTACTCAACTCATTCTGATTAGACTTAGGTTTTTAACCCAAAAAGTCTTTTTTGTCGTTGATATAGATCGAGGAGTGTTTATTGAGCGGATCAATGTATACTCGACTCGTTTCGTTCTAGTTTTTATCAATATGATAGTGTAATTCCAAGGAGCGTTAACCGAAATAATCGATGTATAGAAAATGCTAAAAATCTTTACTAATTGAACTGTAGGCTAAGGCCTTTGTTACAAGGATTAAAACTTGATAAAATAAAATAAAACAATGCAGTATAATCTGCTAAAATTTATTTACCATAATATTTCCTAAGGTTGACCGCATTCCAGGTTCTTGGTAAGGCTGTTCCATCCAAGTGTGCAATTTTGTATGAACCTTTCTTTCCTACGCCAATGACGATGTAAGGTCCATCCCAATTTTGTTGTAACTTTCCCACATGCTTGGATACTTCTACCTTTTTCAAGACCAAGTCTCCTTCTTTGAAAGTTCGGATGCGTACTTTTTGATTGTATGCTTTCTCCATATTTACTTTAGTGGCTTGTAGGCGTACGGCAGCTTTATCTCTTAAAGCTTCTGTTAAATCAATGTCATTTTCTCTCGCCTTTTCATTTTCTTGATCATCGAACATCTCTATTCTTGGCGTCGGGATTAAGGTTTCAACAGGAATAACAGCCTCCGACCCATATACCAAGCTAAATGGGGTTTCCCCGGTTGAGCTCCTTACTGTGGTTCGATTAGCCCATAGTACTCCTGGGAGTTCATCAAGCCATTTTCCTTTGGCCGATTCTAGTCTTTTTTCCAAAGATTTTATTATTTCTCGGTTTGCTACTTCGGTTTGTCCGTTCGCTCTTGGATGCCCGACCGAAGTGAAATTTTGTTGAATTCCCAGTTTCGAACACCATTCTATTACTTGTTTTCCCGCGAATTGGGTTCCATTATCGGAAATTAGGATCCTTGGGATGTCAAATCGACAAACTATGAACTTCCATAGGAAGTTGATCACTTGGAATTGAGTTATTCGTGCGAGGGCGATGCATTCTATCCATTTGCTGAAATATTCTACAGCGACCAGGACGTAAGCTTTTTTGGATCTGGCCGCCGGGACGGCCCCACGATGTCCATTCCCCATTGATCGAAAGGCCAACATACTGGAATTGGATGCATGTTTTCTGCTGGTCGATGACATATGTTAGCATGGATCTGGCAGTGATGACATTCTTGGACATATCGAGTGGCATCTTTATTGATGGTAGGCCAATAGTAACCTGTCCTGAGACATTTTAAGGCCAATGCCCTTGATCCGCTGTGATTTCCTGCTTCTCCTTCGTGTATTTCTCGTAGTATATCAATGGTTTGTGATTCAGAGACGCATTTCAGAAGAATTCCTGATACTGATCTTCGGTAGAGTTTTCCTTCTACAAGTGTTTACTTTGGAGCTCGATATCTTATTTTTCGAGCTTCATTTAGGTCAGGTGGTAATTTTCCTTCTCGAAGATAGTCTATCATCGGGGTCATCCAGTTTTCTTCGACTTCTTCGATTTCCATTATATCGACTACCGGTGTTTCATCGATATCGATTGCCGGCGTATTAGAGATCAACCAATTGATTACCCGTTCGGTCTTTCCGTCATGGGATCCTGTGAACTTTGATAGCTGGTCGGCCCATTTATTTTCCGAACGCGGAATGTTCTGAATACCGAAGCTTTCAAATTTTTTAGCTAGTGTTTTCACTTTGGCGAGGTATTTGACCATATTGAATTCTTTAGCCTCGTATAGGCCTTCAATTTGTCTTTGTACTAACTCTGAATCAGTTAATACTTTAAGACTTCTTATATTGGCCTTAATCGCCATTTCCATTCCCGCAATCAATGCTTCATATTCAGCTTCATTGTTTGTTACAACGAAGTCCAATGTTATTGCGTAATTCAAATCTTCCTTATTCGGTCCGGTGAAGTTGATTCCGGCGCCTCCTCCTTCTCGGCATGAAGCACCGTCGACATGCATTAACCAAGTTTGATCTTCTATGATCAAGACATCGTCATTGAGGCTGCTTGATGATTCAGTTGTCTGTGTCGGTGTTTCTAATATAAAATCAGCCAACACTTGTGCCTTAATTGCGATTCTTGGTTTGTAATCGATTTCGAACTGGCCTAGTTCGATCGCCCATTTAATTAGTCTTCCTGAGGCTTCTGGTTTTGCTAAGACTTGTCTTAGCGGTTGATTTGTCAAAACCACTATTTTGTAAGTTAAAAAGTAAGGTCGAAGTTTTCGTGCAGCCACTACTAAGGCTAGCGTGAATTTTTCTATTTCCAAGTAATTCTTCTCCGCCCCTTGCAATGCTGAGATAATAGACAGGCTTATGCTCTGAGCCCTCTATCTTAATTAGTACTGAACTAATGGCCGTATCGGAGATGGAGATGTAGATATACAACGGTTCCCCTTCCGTTGGTTTGGCTAACATCGCTGGTGTCGTCAAATATTCTTTGAGTTGTTCGAAGGCTCGTTCGCATTCTTCGGTCCAAGCGAAGTTTTTTGCTTTTCGAAGCGTTTGGAAAAAGGGCAAGCTTCTGTCGGCAGATTTTGATATGAATCTATTCAATGCTACGATTTTCCCAACCAAGCTTTGTACTTGAGAGATGGTTTTGGGAGGTTTCAATTCAGTTCTGGCTCGAATTTTCTCTGGGTTGGCTTCTATTCCTCGCTGGTGTACCAAGTATCCCAAAAATTTTCCTGACTTAACACCGAAGGTGCATTTCGCAGGGTTCAACTTCATACGGTATTTTCTTAGGATTTGGAAACATCGATCTAGATGTTTTACGTGATCCGCTTCATTCATACTTTTGACTAACATGTCATCTACATAGACTTCCATTATTTCTCCGATTAATTCTCTGAACATTAGGTTTACTAACCTTTGGTAGGTAGCCCCGGCATTCCTCAAGCCGAATGGCATTACAATAAAGCAGTATACTCCCTGCTCAGTTATGAACGCGGTCTTCTCTTGATCCCGCTCGTCCATGTATATTTGGTAAAACCCTTGGAAGGCGTCCATCATGCTGAATATCGCGAAGCCAGCGGTCGAGTCGACCAATAAGTCAATCCTTGGGAGGGGGTATGGGTCGCGCGGACATAACTTGTTAAGGTCGGTGAAATCATTACACATTCTCCATTTGTTGTCCTTTTTATCCCCTTTTGCTACTAGTACAACATTACATAGCCATTTCGAGAAATGTATTTCTCGGATTTGTTTTGCTTCAAGCAGTCTTTCTACCTCGGCTTTGATAATTTTATCTTTTACTGGTCCATGATTTCTCTTCTTCTGTCTGGCGGGTTTTGCTGAAGGGTCAATTTTTAGGGTATGCTTGATTACCCGAGGATCGATCCCTTCAATGTCATTCGCGCTCCAGGCGAAGATGTCAGCATTGTTTCTGAGGAAGTCGATTAACATTATTTCCCCTTCTTTGCTCAGTTCTGTTCCTATTCTTGTTGTTTTCGACGAGTCGCCTTCTACTAGGATTATATCTTTATGTTCTGTGGGTTTCAAGGATAAGTCTAGTGGTTCTTTTCCCTTTTTATCTAATCGATCAGTAGTAGGAATTTCAACCTCATTTCTAATGAGATCGTCTTCGATCTTTCTCTTGCTCGGAGTAATAGACTTAGGGTGTTCTTTCAAAGTTAACGATGTGTTGTAGCAATCCCACGCCATACAGTGGTCGTTCCTTATTTCTCCGATGCCCATATCGGTCGGAAACTTTATCTTCTGATGATAGGTAGAGACTACAGCTCGGAAAACATTAAGGGCTGGTCGCCCTAATATAGCGTTATAAGCGAAGGGTGTTTCTACCACTAGGAACTTTACTAATTTCACTGTCCGAAGTGGTTTCTTTCCAAGTGACACACTTAAAGATATTGTTCCGCTGGGGATGATCTCGGATCCTCCAAAGCCTACTAACGGCGTAGCTACTTTTTGTAGGTTTATTTGTCCCAAATTCATTTGGGCTAAAACCTCCCGGGAGATGATATTTGCTGAGCTTCCATTATCGATTAGGATTCTTCTTACATTATAATTCGCTATCTCTAACGATACTACCATAGGAAAATCGGGGTTATCCTCTTTTGTGTCCCAAATGATGTTTTTAGGTGCTTCGCCTTCGTTAAACCTGATCGGCTGGTGATTTGTCGGCCTGTTTTCCAGAGTCCATATTTCTTTTGGATATTTAGAATTTCCAATTAAGGATCGGGCTGTCCTTCGTCGTGCGTTACGACTATCTCCACCCGCGGGTCCCCCGGATATAGTATGGATAGTCCCATTGATCTGGTCGTGATTCAACTCCTGAGTAGGTCGACGTTCAGGCGACCTTCGATGAGAACTTCTCCTTTGATTACCGTTCCGAGGGCTTCTACTTCTTTCCCTTTTGCGATTATCTCGCTCTATGTATTCGTCTAATTTTCCTTGTTCGATCAGTTTTTCAACTTCTCTCTTAAGGTGAAAACAATTCTCCGTTCGATGTCCATGTGCCCTATGGTACTTACAGTATTGATCGTAGTTTCGAGACCCTGGTCTTGGCTGAGCGATTTTCCTCGCCTCGGGAATCCAGTTATTCCTTTCTAGAACTTCCAATATTTCTTCCATTGGAGCATTTAACCTTGGGTGTTCCACTTGATTCACCCTGCTTCTGATTGGTTGTTCAGGGTTTCTTGGTTTTTGATAGAAATTAGGTTGCCTTTCTCGGTCGGTTTTGCTGTATTCCAATCGTTGGAAGACGTTACCCTTTCTGATAGATCGCTCATAATCCACGGACCTTTGGTCAGGAATCCTGTCATGTCGTTTAGAGCCCGAAGCTGTGGCTTTATTTTTGTTTTTGTCCTTAAAGGAATTCATCTCCTCTTGGGTCATATATTAAGACGCCAAGCTCATGATGTCGGCAAACGTTCTTGGTTGCTTTCTACTAAGAGCGTTTCCGAACTGCCTGTTTTTTGTGAGGTCAAAGAGAATAGAAATTATGTAATCGATATTCGGAGAATCGATCTTGAGTAGTTCTACATTAAATCTCGCCAACCAGTTCCTCAGGGATTCCCCTTCTTGTTGATGTATGGTTCCTAGGTAGCTCATCGGGAGTTTTTGCCTCTTCTGACTGGCAAACTGCTGCGTCAATTTATTGCATAATTCCCGGAAACTGAATATGGAGTTGGCAGGTTGTTTTGCGAACCAATCCAACGCTAGGCCCTCAAATGTGGTCACCATTAACTTGGCGGTGAATTCGGCAGAGTGGGCATATAAATTCATTATATTAGTGAAGCTAAAAATATAATCATCCGGGTCGGTGGTTCCGTCATATCGGGGTAGTCTACCCGGGACCTGTCCAATGGATTGCGCTTCTTTTATTTCTCTGCAGAAGGGAGAACATGCTGCAAGGCTCTCCTGGAGTTCCGCGGTTCGGGTCCACGGGTTTTGAACAGATCGTAGGCGTTGCTCCAGTCGTTCCTGTACTATTCTCTCGATTTCTCTTTCCGAGAATCGAGTCGCTCGTGGTCGATCTGGGATAGCATCATCTACGTCATCCTCGATAGGGATTATTGTTCGTTCCTTCGATCCGCTGCGACCCGCCTGTGGCCTTCTTCGACCTGGTTTCCTTCGGGGATGGTTATCGGAGGGTTTAGAATTGCCCTGCTGTGGGCTGTGTAGCGAGCGTCGCTCACTTGCTGGGCTGTCCGCTTGTTGAGAGGTTTGTTCGTTTGGCCTTGGTATTCCTGGTGCAGGAGTTGTCCTGGGAGCCGTAACGTTTCGAGGAATTTGGTCTAAAACTAGCAATTCTTCTGGAGAGAGTGATTTGAAGAGCATTGCTATTTGTCTTAGTTTTTCCTGAGCGCCTGGGAGAGGAACGGGTATTTCGGGGAGTTCCGGTTCTTCCGGTATTGTACCGGTAAGACCTCCTTGGTGTTCCTGCTGATGGGAACGGGTATCTGGGAGATTTTCATTGGTGTTGGGAATGTTGTTATCGTTGTTGTCTTGTGGATCTTCAGATGTGTTGTGGCCGGTGGTTGTATTACTTCTTGCTCCAATGCGAGCGCTTTTCCTTGGGCGAGCCATGTGTCGATCGAATAATTAACGTAACCCCATGGTGGGCGCCAACTGATTTAGCCGGATTTCGTCGGGTTAATTGAATATCAGTAAATTGGTAATATCGGGGGGTTTTCGATATTTATATATGTGTTATATAGGGCTCTGTTACTTTATTCCGGATGGATCGGTTACAAAGGAAAGTAATATTCAAGAACAAGAAGTAAAACCACAAAACAATGCTAAGAACACACCGATATGAAGGTAAAAAGCTCTGTAAATAATATTGAATATTATTGAGTTGTGTTGTTGTAAGCAATGTTAAATCCTGTATTCTTAGAGTTCAGGAATTTCGTAGTCGTCTCAATACAATGATTAACTAGGTATTTATATAATTTTAAACCTAGTGTTACAAGGAAACATAGTCCTAATAGGACTCGGCCCAAATATCCTTCTTGAGTCCGGAGTATAATCTTCTATCGAAGCGAGTTGCACTTGGTCGGGTCAATAAGATAATTCCGATCTGTTTGAATTGGTCGAATCGATCTTATCTTCTTCATTCGATCCGAGTAGTATGTAGGGTGCGAAATAGCCCCCATCAGATACATAGGATGATATGCAGCAGGTTGCACATAATATGACTCATTTCCATACCAAGCATTTTGATTTTTCTTATTTTTATGCTTCTTTGGCTTACTAGTGGCTTGCTCATTAACAGATGACTTAGTTTTTTCACTAGTCTGATTAGTCTTAACCTTATCAGAAGACTTCCTAGGACTCTTCTGGTTGGGTTTACTAGTCTGTTTTCCTACACTAGGCTCTTTGCTCTTTTTAGCCTTAGGAGATTTCTTCTCCTTTACCACTTTATCAGATGAGGTAGGTTTAGAAGTTTGAACATACAGAATGACCTTACTATTGTCAGCAGAAATGAATTTTTCAGTATGATTCAATTCTAGTTTATCCTTTTCTAAAGGTGTCTCCTGTTTACTAGATGTATGCATGGATGCAACAGTTGACTTATCATGAGACTCAATAATTTTCTCAAGTTCCATGATTTTTCCTTTATAGACCTCACATTCAGCTTTCAGAGATTCATGCTCTTGCTCAAGCTGTTTATACTCAGCTGATTCTTTAGGCTTTTCAGCTTTAAGTTTCAGTGAGTTATTTTGCTCTTTTAGCAAGTTCATCTCTTCCTTAAGCTTAACAAATTCTCCAGCAATAGTAGTATTATTCAACATCATTTGCTCTAGAGAATTGAATAGTTCATTATCTTGAGGAGTTACCTCATCCTCTGAGTCATCAGATTCCTTAGCCATCAGGCAGAGTAGAGCAGGTTTCTCTTCATCAGAAGATTCTTCATCAGACGTGTCTGAGTCTGAATCAGATGAGTAGACAGCAGCAAGCTTTTCTGCTTCAGCTACCATTGCTTTCCCTTTTTTATGCTTTCTTTCCTTTCTGATTCTCTTCTCTTCCTCAGTGTATTTCTATGCTTTTGGATATGGACAGTCTCTGATGAAATGTCCCAATTTCCTGCAGTTATAACACATTAGTTTTGCTTTATAATCATCTTTTTCTTGAGAAGAAGAGTTAGGTTTAGAAGTAGAAGCAGCATGATTGTATTTGTTTTTCATCTTTCTCTTGTAGAACTTCTTGAAATTGTTCATCAATAATGCTACATCTCCAGCAGTGTACTCCTTCTTGTTGAGTAGTGATGCTTCATCAGATGAGTCCACATCTTGGCTTCTATGTGCTGGTCTCCTGGTGTTTTCAGCAGCGACTAAGGCAGCTGTGGGTCCTGAAGTTGAGGTTTCTTCAATACCCATCCTAGGCAGTTTATACTCGAATGCCTTGAGTACAGAGAACAGCTCAGTAAGAGAGATTTTTCCCAAATCCCTTGATTCTTCCATTGCTGTCACCTTCATGTTGAACTTAGGAGGTAAGGCCTTCAGTACTCTGATGGTTATCTCCTTGTCTGTGAAGATTTTTCCAAGCTTCAATACTTCATTTAATATTCTTGTAAATCTTGTATCCATCTGATCAATGGTTTCAGAGGATTTCATCTTGAAGTTATCCAGCTTTTCTAGAGCAACACTCAGCTGATGCTCTTTTATGGCGTCGTTCCCTTCAGCACTCTGATGCTCTTTTTCAGAGGATTTCATCTTGAAGTTATCCAACTTCGCTCAGATGAGGTCTAGAGGGGGGGGGTGAATAGACCTCTGAAAATTTTTGAACTTAAAATTTTTCAGTCTTCTGTCAGCAGACTAAGCTGATGAAGAACAGTAAGCAGACTGAGCTGATCGTGAACAAATCTTGAACAGCAGACTGACCACTCTTCTTACAAATACTTAGCTGTTTTTCAGCAAAACGGTTTTCCAAAGAGTATACTTGCAGCGGATTGTTTGAAAGTGTTTTTCACAAGTAGACTAAGTTCTTTAAAAGATTTTATCCCCAGTTTTGAAAACTCCTTATAAAATCTTTTGGTAATTCAAAGTGCTTAAATATGCAATCTTTAAAATATGCAAGAAAACTTAAATGCAAGATAACACAAAGAATTTTTATAGTGGTTATATGGATGAAAATCCTTTAGTCCACTCTTCCAGATCACTTAGATTCTGTGTTATACTATAATCACACAGATTACAATATTTCTCAACTTACACCTAAACAACAAATGTAAAGGCTATAAGCTCATAATAGGAAGTCACTCAGAAATCATATCCTCTAAAGTAGAATCACTCACAAAGATGGATTCTCACTTCGCACAACACTCAGCTATTACAAAATCACTCAGATAATGTTTTTCTGTTTTCTTCAACTGGGTTTCTGTCAACAGATGACTTCCACCAGACGAGTGAGATGTTCGAGCTTTTGAGACTTAGATAAATTTCTGCTTCGAATGCAAAATCTCTGATTGTTGTTGTGTGTGTCTCTCTCTTCGAACTTAGCTCTATTTATACTCGGATTTGAATTTATGACCGTTGAAGCAAATCAAATCTTCAAATCCATAGCCTTAGCCCGATTTCAGAACGGCTACCTGCTACAGTACTTTTTCTGCTGTACTTTCCTGTAGCTGTATTAAATGCACTCTGCTGATCCGAGAGTTAATTCCAATCATTTGCCATTACTACCCTTCTCTTTCAGCATTTATTACACCAGGTGCATTTATTACCGTTGAACTAGTATCATGATCCCTTCTACTCTGCTGATCGAAGCAACCCGTCTGATAGACACTCTGCTGATCAAATACTGAACTAATCTGATTTGAGTCGGCTGATGGTCTACCCTTCTGTTTGCTGTTTCAACAAGAGATCACTAGTCTTCTGGGCTTTGAACTTTGAACTCTTCTGATGTCTTCTTTTACTTGTTCAAAATTCTTCTAAGGGAACTAAGCTTTCCATACTTAGCTGATTATGATGTTTTGGAAATCATCAAAACCTTCCCTTAATAATTAACTTTTTTTCTCTTCATCTTTATCCAACAATTTCCCCCTTTTTGATGATGACAAAACTTCAGCTAAGTACCTGTACCTAAACTAAAGTTCTGATCCTCAAAAATTTCTGAGATAGAAATAGTATGTTGGATTCAAACTTGCAATTTTATAGATCATTGAACTGATTACATATTACAAGTGTTGACAGATGAAGGTTGCAAAATAAATAAAGATTACAAGGATTTTTAATATAAGAGGAAATCTAGCCTAAACTAGTCTTCTTCCTTCTTTTCAACATATTACATATTACAAGATATCTGACGTCTCATATGTTAAAGGCCTAAAGTACAACCTGCTGAGCATAATGATGGAATAGTGCCCTGCAAGCCAATATATTGAGCTTGTAGTGAAACTATCATTATCTTTCTTTAGTATAAATGACTTAATACGCATGTTTATTTATATGTGTATAAGGATAAACAATGGCCAACTTCATCTTTCGCGAATACATTTAAGCGATTGGTTGAAACCCTTAGATTACATTTGACTATGGGACGATTCACTTCAGTACTGAGTGCAATCATGAAACAGTCTCAAAGGTCGTAATCTTAAAAGTGTTCCAAGTCATAGATTCCGAAACGAGACGGGGTATCGTAGGAATCGCAAAGACTTGTACGAGTATGCATGATTCACATGGAGTGAATTTGTAGTGTTTCATGAGCAAGGAATTTGAGTCCAGTGCATACGAGTAGGTGGTTCAATGGAGGATTGAACGCATCGAACGACCCGAACAGAGAAACCCATTGTGGAAGCGCATGACGCATATCGGTGATGGGATGTTTCTCAAGGAATATAATAGTGTACGATTTAGTCCTTTGACTTGAGGTACTAGGGCGAATTCGGTGCATGAAAGTGCGTACTTAGATCTAGGTATAGGCCACGTAGCTTGGTCATAACATGCCTAGGTTGGGTGCGTATGGACATGTACGCGGGTGGTTAGTACCGATATGGAATCTATTGACTCACTGTAATGGGTGAGAGAATTTCCTATACGATTCTTAGATAATATATCCGAGAAACCCGTGGCCACGGTTGGTGACGGATTTGGAAAGGGGTTTCCAAATTTAGCAGTCACACTGGAATATTATCCTGAATTAGAAAGTATAGCTATCGAGACAAATTTAGAGGTGCCGATTAATTCACACACCCTAAGTTTTGATCGGGAATATTAGTCGATAGAAGGACCGTATGTACATGGCAATTATATGAGACGAGGTTCACAAATATCAATTCACCTGAAATTGGGCTTCATGGGCTTGTGGCTAGACATCGACCATGAAGTGTGGGTACTCCTGAATTAATAGAGGATTTAATTCTAGGAGTGGTTAATTAAAGGTAGTTTAATTAACCGGAACAATTTATTGTTCATAAATTAAATCACGAAGGATTCGTGGGCCTGCTGCCAATTGATGGTGAACCCAGAGGGTCACACACAATACAATTGGACGGTGACTGTTATGAAAGGATATGAAAGGAATTAATTGATTTAAAGGTAATTAAATCAATTAAATGAATTAAAAGTATTTAATTCAAGTGGGAGATTAATTAATTGGCTAACTTAATTAATAATTGAGTTGCTAGTTAATTAAAAGAAATATTGATTTAATTGGACTGGGCATTTAATTAAAGTAGTTAATTAAATGGAGGATTGCAAGACATGGGCTTCTATTAATTAAAAGCCCATAAGGAGTCTTGCAAACCTAGGTCAGAAGGAGTCTATAAAAGGGGAACTACTTGAGCTGAAAAGCTAACACTCTGAAAAGAAAACCCTAGCCTCCCTCTGCCCTGAGTAGCCGCCCCCTCTCCAAGAAAACCCTAGCCGTCGCCGCCACCACTAGCCGCCGCCACTGTGCTGCCGTGAGCTTCCTGGTGCCGCAGCCGCCGAGATCTCCTCCTCCATTGTATTAGATCTTGATCTGTCAAGAGATCTGATACAATCCTTCAATAACAAATCTCCTGCATCGAGTTCTGAGCCTAAGATCTTGAGGTGTTGCCAGAATCCAATTGGTGTGGACTGTCCCTGGAGGTGAGACAATTGGATCACTCCTGTGAACCGGATCTGAATCAGAATCGAAGACCGGAGGTTTCCACCACCTTGCCTGTGGTGAGGTATATCGCAAAACCCCCCTCTGATTAATTCATTGTGTGCGTTTTTGTTTAAGTTTTTGTATACATAATATGGAGACATCTATATGGAACCATTGGATACCTCGAAAAATTTTAAAATTCCGCACTTTGTTGTCTGACAAATCGAGCTATATCCCAACAGTGGTATCAGAGCCAACTCCATTATTATTATACAAAAGCCTGAACATAATTGTGTTCACCGTATATGTTTAATTATATGTATGAGAACGCATGATAATTATGTTCTGTAAGTTGATTCTTGCTTGTTATGACTAGATCTATCAATGGGTAAAACTGCTTTTCAAGATCTGTGCCGTTTTTATAGTTTTTGAAAACTTCAGGACTTTTTGGGCAAGAAATCGCATATCAGGGTTTTTGGGGGCTGAAAATTCGAAATTTTTGAGATCTGAAAATTTGAAAATTCTGGACTGTTTTTGCAAATCTGGTCGCACGGTTTTTGGGGTCATTTTGCAATTTCTGAAAACTTAGGGGCTGTTTTGCAATTACCGAAAGTTGAGGGGTCATTTTGAAAAATTGAAAATTTTCAAAATTCAAAATTTTATTTTCTGTTCTGCTGCCCGAAACTGCCCAGGGGTGTTTTTGTAACTTTTTAAAAGTTTTGGGGTCAAAGTGCAATTTTCGAAAGTTGAGGGGCGAAAATGCAATTTTCAAAAGTTGAAAAACAGAATCTGAAATTGAGCAGAAAATTAACTTTTGTTTACCCGGATATTTATTTTGTCATAATTAGTAGTGACTAAAAAGCAAGAATCATAGGAAGTAATTTTAAAAGGTTGTTTTAAAATTAAGATAGAAGAAAGTAAAAGAAGTTTACATGTTTCTTGCTCTACGTGAACTGTTTACGTAGTTTTCGATCGAGACGAGCCTTGACCCTAGGGTAGATGTGATTGGTTTTATTTATTGTTTGTTTTTCATTGGGCCTGCGAGCCTATTATTGTTTTTGGGCCACTTTGAGCTTTTGTAATAGAATAGGGCTTTACTGCTTTCCTAGTTTAGGATGAAGGCCCATTTACAAGCAAGGTGGGAGCCCAAGAGGATAAGAAGGCCATGAATGCATGGTACATTGTGTAATAGCATAGGGCCCGTCTGAGAAACCTTTAGATTGACCAATTGGGCCAACATCATTGGCTCGATGATGGCCCGCATAGGAGGCTCCCGATCGAAAACATATTGTGGTAGTATGCATGCTAGGCTTGTATGGCTTTTATTTATTTGTCGATTTATATTTAGCTGCGCGCTAGAATCTAGATCGTAATAAAAGATAAAGCATAATTGAATCGGTGAGATCTCGAGGAGAGTTAGTATAACTTTCACACAAGTAAACCCCCTCTTGAATTAAATATTAAGTCATATTGGATTAAAATAAAATGAAGTATTTATATAAATCCAAGCCTTCCATCAATAGGGACTAGCGTATGTTGTCTACTTATCGATAGAGGTGATCCAGAGTCTGGCACCCGAGTCGAAGAAAGGGACAATACGTGAAATTCCTTGACTCCTGTTTTTAACTAAACACGACAAGGGTGAGGATTGGTCGGGATGTGAGGATCGACCGATAACTAGTTACGGAGAACTCACGACCGGGCCCGTTGCTCATCATGATTGATGGGTTAGACTTAACGATTAGTAACACTTATGATGTAGCAGTGCTAGATAAGTGCGAAAACCGAGGCAAAATAGCTTGAAGGTTGTGGAGTAACACAATTGGCAATACGTATGCCTACCTGGGGAATTGGTTGTATGGCCACGAGTCGTGGGTGCAATTAATTGCCGCTGGGACATCAAGACCTACTAGGAAATAGAATTTCCCGAACAATTGAAGGGGTAATTGTTTCGATAAAATAGTGGGAGAACTTCTACGATAGAAAGTCCAACCTTCGTAGATTATAAGTATTAATCATTAACTAGTCCACTGAATGTTTGTCTTCTCTTTAAATTAGATACTGAGATATCAGTAATTATCCATTTTACTATTTATCCTCGACAAATAAAATAGCTGGATTAAAATATCGACTAGGCAAGAAACTTGAGAATTGTCTTGAATTCCAAGAGTGGAATGATGTTCTTAAAAGACAATCCTATGCCTTATGTGCTTATGAGATAAGTCAAAATATAAGAAACGAATCACCCGTAGAATATGGGAATATTAATGGTCGTTTCTCATATATAGATGAATCTCAATAGTGAAACGAATCACCTATAGAGTATAGGAATCTTAAATGATCGTTTCCTAAAATAAGCATCAAGATTGAACGAGCTATGGAAGCAACATGAGGAGCATGTTTGAAGCTTCCACCTCAAAAGGCCAGTTTTGAGGACCAATCTTCTGAAACAAACCTCCACCTCAAAAGGCTCGTTTTGAGGAGTAGTTTTGAATCAATATGATTCGAGACTTCTAAAGGAATTGTTTCAAAACTCGAGAATAAACGAGGGAACTAGTGTCAAGGATCACTGTCTTTGTTTTATCAATCTGGTTGAAAACTGGATCGATTAAACGTAAGCCTGCAAGTGATCTTAACATTAACTTCTTCCTAAATTCTCCTCCCGCTCATTCAAATGACTCTTGAAATAAACTGATCTTATTTGATAAGTTGATCACATTTCATGAATCAACCAAAGAATTGGTTAAAGGCAAATAGGATAGACCTGTCATGATCGTTTACACTTCATGGACTACAAAGTCAAAGAAGAGTAAAATGAAGAGGAATTTATTCTCTTCTAATTCGACCATAAAGGTAGTCAAAAGAACGCAAGTAGCCTATAAGTCGAATTATCCCATTGCATCTAAGAAAGGCACTAAATTGTTTAATTGATTAGATGATCTAATTAATTAAGCAACGTTTCAATTAAAGGGTTAATTGAAAAGAAAAAGGATTCAATTAAAGAAGTTAATTGAAAGGAAGTAAATTAATTGAATTAAACCATTAGGTCAATTTTATTTGAATTAATGTGTGAAAATTCAATTAATACAAAGATAATAATCCATAACTTTGGTACGCTAGACTTGGAAACATCTCCAAGAGTAGGGTTCAAAAGTTGGTTTCACCTAAGCTTCTTGAAAAATAGAACTTGGATGAACTTCCAACCTGCGAATCATGTCTCAAAGGAGAGATGACCAGATCTCCCGTCACAGGGAATCAAGGGCGAACCAAATAAAATCTGGATTTAATCCACGAGTATGGATCACTAAAGGTTACTGTGAGAGGAGATTACTCATACTTCGTACCTTTTTGCTAAAGACCCTGGTCGTTAGTAAGAAATGAATCTAGTGAGATGCAAATCTGAAAAACCAAGAAAGGTATTTCGATGCGAAGTAGAGAATCAACAAAGACAAAGCATTGCGACCATTCGATCTAGTTGAGATAGCAAATACTTGTCAAGGATTCCTCAATTATCTTAATGAGAATGAGATTCTCATACAACAAACTTCTCTTAAGACGCCTCAAGTTATTGAAGTGTCTAAAGAGATGGAATCTAACATTGTTAGGCATTGTTCGATCCATATTGAGTTTTGTTAAAGCTTCCTTATGCATTCTAAGGGGTTAGTGCTCCTGACTGCATCGAAGATACTAAGTAAAGTACCTTCAAAGTTTGTGCCTGCAAAGCTTTACCAAGAAAGGTATGGCAAAATACCTCTATGCTCTTACTTCTGAGTATGGAGATCTCCTGCCGATGGTAGAAACAAGAAAGGAGATAAATTGGCTAGTAGATCCAATTTGTATATAATTGTGGGGTATCCAACGAAATCCATTGGATACCTGTTCCACGACAATGAGAAACAATCGTTTCTCCTAGATACCAGTTCCTCTGTTGATGAATCACACGTCAAAGGAAATGGAAACGTCATGGAACTTGATGAAGTCCAAGATTTGGACCCATCCCCACAAACAGTGGGAGTTAATCTAGAATTTACTAAACCTACTAGTACACCTACTCTTCGAAGGTCTGATCGAATTCGTAAGGAGCCAGAGCGATTTGGTTTCATTCACGAATACGAGAATGTGGAAAGTGATCCAAAGACCTATCAAGAAGCGATGTCAGACATAGACTTGGGTACGTGGCTCGAAGCCATGTAAACCAAAATGGATCCCATCCATTCCAACAAGGTATAACCTTGATTGATCCACCCGAGGGATTTATCCCTAAGTTGGCTATAAATTGTAAGTGGATCTTCAAACTTGGAATGAATGGAGAGGTGTTGACCTCTAAGAATGGGCTAACGGAAAAGGGGCTATTCACAATGTTCTGAAACAGACTTTGTTGAAAGCTTTTCTTCATTAGCGATATCTGAATCCATTTAGATTCACATTTGTTCTGATGAGATAGTCAAGACAATTGACTTCATCAAAACGAGTATAAACAATGAGTGTACAAAAGGATTAGTGGGAGCGCGATGAAGCTCATATATTATATGTCGATAATGTTCTGGTTATCTGGGATGATATTGGAATATTAGCACAGACGAAAGCATGATTGTCCATGCAATTCTCCATGAAAGATTTAGGAGAAGCATCTTGCGTATTGGGATACGTATCTATAGAATAGATCAGAAAAGGATGCTGACACTCTCTAAATCTAAGTACATAGAATCAATACTGGAAATATTCAGTATGAAGAATCCAGGAAAGGATTGCTTCCAGTGAGACCCGTATACCTTGTTCCAAAATCGATGTGCCCTACATCAAATGAGAACAAAGGAGGATGTCTCAAATACCTTATGTTTCAAACAAAAGGTTGCATGTGGCATGCTTTACTATGTACTAGACCAGACGTAGGACATGCTCAAGTGTCGCGAGCAGTTGCTAGTCAAACTCCAGTGAAGAAGTACTGGACCACCGTAAAAGATATCCTTAAGCTCTTGACAAAGACTAGGATTTGTTCTTGGTCTACGGTGGTAGTGGAGAATTAAAATTTGAAGGATTCACTGATTCGAATTTTCGGTCTGATGTGGATGAATTAGATGTATCCATTCTTGGATACATATCCTGCCTCAATGGGGTAACGGTAAATTTGAAAGGGTTCCAAGCAAATCACCGTAACCATTCAAACCACTGAAGCAAGATATATTGCAGCATTAAATGTAGCATTAAATGCGGCTTAAGAAAGTGTTTAGATATAAAACTTCATCCTATGGTTGGATGTAGTGCCTAGCATTGCAAAGCTCATGGTTATCTTCTATGATGATATTGGAGCTATTGTCAAAGCAAAGCATTCGAGATCTTACCAGAAATCTAAACATAATTGAAAGAAAAGTACCATTTGATTAGAGAAATCATTGGTAGAGTTAACGCGCGTAATGGATCGCGTCTACTCAGAAGACAACTTAGTGGATCCACCAAAAGAGTCTATATCATGAAATGAGTTCGAAGAACATCTTTAGAAAGATGGGTCCTAGAAACGTTTATGATTGGCTTTAGGGCAAGTGGGAGATTGATGGAATAGTGCCCTGCAAGCCAATATATTGAGCTTGTAGTGAAACTATCATTATCTTTCTTTAGTATAAATGACTTAATACGCATGTTTATTTATATGTGTATAAGGATAAACAATGGCCAACTTCATCTTTCGCGAATACATTTAAGCGATTGGTTGAAACCCTTAGATTACATTTGACTATGGGACGATTCACTTCAGTACTGAGTGCAATCATGAAACAGTCTCAAAGGTCGTAATCTTAAAAGTGTTCCAAGTCATAGATTCCGAAACGAGACGGGGTATCGTAGGAATCGCAAAGACTTGTACGAGTATGCATGATTCACATGGAGTGAATTTGTAGTGTTTCATGAGCAAGGAATTTGAGTCCAGTGCATACGAGTAGGTGGTTCAATGGAGGATTGAACGCATCGAACGACCCGAACAGAGAAACCCATTGTGGAAGCGCATGACGCATATCGGTGATGGGATGTTTCTCAAGGAATATAATAGTGTACGATTTAGTCCTTTGACTTGAGGTACTAGGGCGAATTCGGTGCATGAAAGTGCGTACTTAGATCTAGGTATAGGCCACGTAGCTTGGTCATAACATGCCTAGGTTGGGTGCGTATGGACATGTACGCGGGTGGTTAGTACCGATATGGAATCTATTGACTCACTGTAATGGGTGAGAGAATTTCCTATACGATTCTTAGATAATATATCCGAGAAACCCGTGGCCACGGTTGGTGACGGATTTGGAAAGGGGTTTCCAAATTTAGCAGTCACACTGGAATATTATCCTGAATTAGAAAGTATAGCTATCGAGACAAATTTAGAGGTGCCGATTAATTCACACACCCTAAGTTTTGATCGGGAATATTAGTCGATAGAAGGACCGTATGTACATGGCAATTATATGAGACGAGGTTCACAAATATCAATTCACCTGAAATTGGGCTTCATGGGCTTGTGGCTAGACATCGACCATGAAGTGTGGGTACTCCTGATTTAATAGAGGATTTAATTCTAGGAGTGGTTAATTAAAGGTAGTTTAATTAACCGGAACAATTTATTGTTCATAAATTAAATCACGAAGGATTCGTGGGCCTGCTGCCAATTGATGGTGAACCCAGAGGGTCACACACAATACAATTGGACGGTGACTGTTATGAAAGGATATGAAAGGAATTAATTGATTTAAAGGTAATTAAATCAATTAAATGAATTAAAAGTATTTAATTCAAGTGGGAGATTAATTAATTGGCTAACTTAATTAATAATTGAGTTGCTAGTTAATTAAAAGAAATATTGATTTAATTGGACTGGGCATTTAATTAAAGTAGTTAATTAAATGGAGGATTGCAAGACATGGGCTTCTATTAATTAAAAGCCCATAAGGAGTCTTGCAAACCTAGGTCAGAAGGAGTCTATAAAAGGGGAACTACTTGAGCTGAAAAGCTAACACTCTGAAAAGAAAACCCTAGCCTCCCTCTGCCCTGAGTAGCCGCCCCCTCTCCAAGAAAACCCTAGCCGTCGCCGCCACCACTAGCCGCCGCCACTGTGCTGCCGTGAGCTTCCTGGTGCCGCAGCCGCCGAGATCTCCTCCTCCATTGTATTAGATCTTGATCTGTCAAGAGATCTGATACAATCCTTCAATAACAAATCTCCTGCATCGAGTTCTGAGCCTAAGATCTTGAGGTGTTGCCAGAATCCAATTGGTGTGGACTGTCCCTGGAGGTGAGACAATTGGATCACTCCTGTGAACCGGATCTGAATCAGAATCGAAGACCGGAGGTTTCCACCACCTTGCCTGTGGTGAGGTATATCGCAAAACCCCCCTCTGATTAATTCATTGTGTGCGTTTTTGTATACATAATATGGAGACATCTATATGGAACCATTGGATACCTCGAAAAATTTTAAAATTCCGCACTTTGTTGTCTGACAAATCGAGCTATATCCCAACACATAAGTCAATTTTGTGACAAAGGATATTCAGTCATCTTCTCAACAGATAAGTGCTATGTTGAACAGATTGGTACGAAGAAGGTAATTTTATCTGGAAGACGACAAGGAAATGTCTACATAGTCGACTGGAATTCTGCTGACAAGAATTCAAGTGTTTGTTTGGTGGCATCAACACCAAGTGAAGTCAGTTGGCTGTAGCACAAAAGGATGAATCATTTAAACTTCAAGACCATCAACAGATTGATAAAGAATGATCTGGTAGAAGGGATTCCAAAAACAGTCATGAGCAAAGATAAGCTCTGTGACGCATGTCAGAAAGGGAAGAAGCACCAATCTTCTGAAAGAATCTTGGAGCTCCTACACATGGACTTATTTGAACCCATTGATCCAGTCAGCAATGGTGGAAAAAAATACTGCCTAGCTGTTGTGGATGACTATTCAAGATATACTTGGGTGATATTCATGAAGAAGAAAAGTGAAACCAAGGAACATCTTACTAATCTGATGGAACTGATCCAGAATGAGAAAAGCACAAAGATATTGAAGATCAGATCAGATAGAGGGACATAGTTCACAAACTCTACTGTTGAAGAGTATTGTAATATCAAAGGAATACATCATGAGTATTCAGCTGCTCGAACCCCTCAACAGAATGGTGTTGCTGAAAGGAGAAACAGAACACTGAAGGAAGCTGTCAGAACAATGATAGCTGAAGCCAAGCTGCCTCAAAGATTTTGGGCAGAAGCAACAAACACAGCCTGCTTTACCCAGAACAGATGCATGATCAACAAAAATCAGAACAAGACTCCATATGAAGTTTGGAACAACAGGAAACCAAACAATCATTACTTTAAAATTTTTGGTTGTAAATGCTTTATGTTAAATAATGGGAAAAATCACCTTACTGCATTTGCAGAGAAGGCTGATGAAGCTGTTTTTGTAGGATATTCTACTGTTAGTAAAGTTTATAGAGTTTTTAACAAAAGAACTTTACTAGTAGAAGAATCCATTCATGTAGTATTTGATGAGCCAAATCAATCTTCTGAAAAGAATCAAAATACTAATCAAGATCTGTCTACTGATTTACAGAAGTTGAATGTTGGAAAGAATGAAGAATATGTTCCCATCATACTACCTGATCTCAACTCAGCTGCCAACTCAAGTGCTGTTCAAAATCAGATCACTGATTGTCTAACAGACGAGTTACAAACAGTTGACAGACCAGAGACTGTTCAACAGACGACAAATGTTCAACAGACTACTACTGGAACTCCAACAGTAGTGTTGCAAGATCAAGACAGAGGACAACATCCATATTTGCAACTTGATCTCAGATGGCTCAGGAATCACCCACCAGAGTTAGTGATTGGTGATCCTTTGGATAGAGTGAAAACAAGAAGAGCTGCTGCACAAGATGCTATATTTGCAAGTTTTCTATCTCAAATAGAGCCCAAACAAATTGAAGAAGCTCTTAGTGATTCCTTCTGGATTGAAGCTATGCAAGAAGAGTTAAATCAATTTGAAAGAAATGAAGTATGGTACTTAGTTCCAAGACCAAGTCATCAAAGAGTAATTGGCACTAAATGGGTTTTCAGAAATAAGATGAATGATGATGGTATTGTTACCAGAAATAAAGCAAGATTAGTGGCCAAGGGTTATTGTCAAGAAGAAGGAATTAACTTTGATGAGACATTTGCACCAGTAGCAAGACTTGAAGCAATAAGACTGTTTCTTGCCTATGCTGCTTACAAGAACTTCACAGTCTATCAGATGGATGTGAAGTCAGCATTTCTCAATGGAGAATTGCAATAAAAAGTGTATGTTGAACAACCACCTGGATTTGAAGCTTATCAACATGAAGACAAGGTGTATCGTCTGAAGAAAGCCCTCTATGGACTGAAACAGGCTCCAAGAGCATGGTATGATACCCTATCTGATTTTCTTTTAATTAAAGGATTTCGTAAAGGTAAGGTAGACAAGACCTTGTTCACAATTGAATGGGAGAATCATATATTAATTGTGCAAATATATGTCGACGATATTATTTTTGGTTCAACTAACCAACAGATGTGTGACAAGTTCTCCAAGCTCATGCAGAATAAGTTTGAAATGAGCATGATGGGTGAACTCAACTATTTTCTTGGTTTGCAAGTTAGACAGTTGCCTGATGGAATTTTCATCAACCAAGCAAAATACATAAGAGATCTGTTTAAGAAATTTGGTATGGAAACTAGCTCTACTGCTACTGTTCCAATGTCTACTAGTCTTCGCTTGGATAAAGATGAAGATGGCAAATCAGTAGACATAACCAAGTACAGAGGCATTATTGGGTCATTGTTATACTTAACAGCTAGCAGACCTGATATCATGTACTCTGTTGGGGTTTGAGCAAGATTTCAATCAAATCCCAAGGAATCTCATCTCTTAGCTGCCAAGAGAATACTAAAATATATTAAGGGCACTCAAGAATTGGGATTGTGGTATCCTAGAGAATCTGGATTTGAGCTTATTGGATATTCAGATTCAGACCTTGCTGGCTGCAAAATTGATAGAAAGAGCACAACATGTGCTTGTCAATTTTTGGGTAGTCGTCTGATCTCATGGATGAGTAAGAAACAGACTTCAGTATCCATATCTACTGTTGAAGCTGAGTATATAGCTGCTGGAGCTTGCTGTGCACAGATACTTTGGTTGAAGCGTCAACTAGAAGATTACAATATCAAAATCAGTGGAATTCCAATCTATTGTGACAATACAAGTGCAATCTCTCTTACTCAAAATACTACAAGTCATTCAAGGACTAAGCATATTGAGATCAAGCATCACTTCATCAGAGATCATGTGGAAAAAGGAAATGTTATGATTGAGTATGTTCATACCGACAATCAGATTGCTGATATTTTCACTAAACCTTTAAGTGAAGTAAGGTTTTCAACTCTAAGAGCTGAACTAGGACTACTAAATTTGGATGCATAAGCTGAGGGGGAACTTATCAGAAGACTGAAGTTCATCAGCACAGTCATCCATTATCATATTCAAGGATTAACTCTCAACAGACTAGTTAACTTATGAATTCTTAAAGTCAGGGGGAACGTGTAAGACTAGCGGTACTTCTGATTAAAAGATGAAATTGGTTAATGACAGTTAGTTGAAGTTGTGTTATCAGAAGATCTGTTCTTAATTCTTGAAGATTGAAGATTAAAATATCTTGCTGGATTGACAAACAGCAGAGGAAGATTACTAGCTATTGGCTTTCTCTAGTAATATCAGATAACAGATCACTCGTCTGTCAGATAAGTTAAACTCCACTCATCTTATACATTATATAAGAATGGTTATAAATCGCATCTTTTGAAACACGCTTTTATAAGTAACAGATAAGTGTCGATTGAGTTTCCCGCCCATCTGACATTAAAATAATAAATTTGAAGTCCGCAATTCTCACCCACACGAATTTAAATATGTCAGATCAATCTTACGGTTCACGTTAATCACGATAACCTAAACAAAGAAACGTATAAAATCCGATCTGAACAGATCAGTCGACTTACGCACACAAAAATTCAAAATTCTCTAACTCTCTAAGCTATCTGTTTTCTAGCTCTCCGTTCTCTACAGAATCACATCACTTAATCTCAAAAATGGCTATTGCTGAGGGAAGATATCTTAGCTATGACAAATTCTTCGCAACTGGTACTGATTTGATGAGGGAAATTTTGAAGAAAATTAAGGAATCATCAGTGGTACCCGTCTTAGAAGCTCATGAGGAACGAGTATATCTGGACGATGTAGAACACTTCTACAAGACCAGAGAATTCAATATTGAAAGGACAACCATGACTGCTACTATTGGGGGAAAGAAGATTTGCATATCGGATGCGGTGTTAAGTGAAGTGTACGGGTTAACTAATGAAGGAGGAGATGTAACAGACCTGGGGTCTGAAAAAGAGAAAGAATTTTGGCTAGTTTGCGCCAAGGAGGGAGAGGAATTAACTGGGTCTCTGATGAAAACTCAACTGAAAGATGAGTATCAGAGATTTGTTGACATAATTGCGAAGGTACTGGACTGCAGTACAAGCTCTTTGGATGGTTTACCTAGAAGAAGGTATTACACCATGATTTGCATCTACTATGGACTAAAAGTTAACTGGGCAGCTCATGTATATGATCTGCTGAGTGACAAGAAGACAAACTATGGGATTTTGCTAAGTCATTTGTTTTTAAGTTTGGGATGTCCATTGGGAGGTGGTAAGGCTGTCCATGGTGGCAAGGAATTCAAATTGTATGAGCCAGTTAGAAGTGTGGTTACTTCTAAAAGAAAGGCTTCTACCAAGGCTGCTAAGGTCCCTGCCAAGAAGAGCAAGAAGGCTGGTCAGACCAGTGGGTCTGCTGATCAAACAGTAAGCACTACTGTTGAAGCTGGATCAGCTCAGCCTGAGGTTGTCATTCCTAACAAAGTGATTGATGACTTCACTAAAGAAATTGAGAAGATGGAGACTGGATCATTTCCTGAAAGGACAGAATCTGAAGAAACTGTTCATATTCAACCTGCAAAGAGAATGAGGACAAGGAGCTCTGCGAAAGGACCTCCTCAATCTAAACCTTCAAGAACAATTACCAAGTCAAGGGCCAAGAGAAAAGTCACATTCTCTGAAAAATCAGCTGAAACAGTGAGGGAGATACCAGCAACAGCAGAGAGACCGATTATCATTGAAGAACCTGCTGCTGAGTCTGCTGGAGACTCATCTGTTGCACTGTCTGCTGATGCTAGAGAAGAACAGCAGACTGGCACAACAAATGAAGGGAATGCACTCCTTCTGCATCCTACTCCTGTTGCTGCCACTCCACTTCAAACTGTGGAAAGTCCTGAAGCTAAGAAGCTAAGGACTGGTAAGATTGTGTTTCCTTACCTCACTGCTGCTGAAAAGAAGAAATTAGATGAGGCAGAGAGACAAAGGAAGGCCGCAGAAAAGGCTGAAGAAGATCGCCTAAAGGCCCTTGAACTCAAAAGACTGGAGGAAGAGGCCAGTAAAATAACTCAAGCACAGAGAGATGCTATTGAAGCAGCAGAGTTGGCTGCTGCAATTGAAGCAAGTACTAAGGACTCTCATGGTCCAAAGCATACTGGTGGCATTGTAATTGGTGAACAGAGAGATCCCACCAAGCCTAAACCAGTCATGCCTACTCCAGCAATACAACCTAAGAGAAGAGCAGAGGTGAAACTGGTACTGGAGATTGTCAGAGATGACCCTGCTGCCTTTGATGAGTTTATTGCAAGATTGGATGCTGAAAATGCAAAGATCACTCATCTGACGATGTTCAATAAAGAGAAGGTCAGATATAACAGATGGAGGGACTATCGTCTGACCAAGAGTAAAGATCAAATTGCAAATTGGAAAGCCTTTGCTGATGAAGAAGCCTGGGTGTTGAAGTGGCTTGAGACAGGCTCTCTGACTCTGGACTCAGAGTTTTTCCTGGATAAACTAAGACTGAGGATCAGTCAAGTTGTAAAGGCTGAAGCAAAGAAGCTGTATGAATATGTTCCTGAGGAGTTTGCTGAAGATGAAGATCTTAAGGAACGATCCATCAAGTTGGCAGTTTCCCAAACAATGGAAACTTGGGCCAAAAAGACTAGGAAGATGAAGGGACAGCCAAGCTCTATGATTCCCCTTCCAAGTCTGAAGCAGATTGTTTATGGATCTAACATTAGACCATATGAAGAGCTACCTGAGGATCCAATCTCCCCGTTTATTCCACTTGATGATTTAACATGGATCACTCACAGGTCTATTGTGGATAATGCAGGTTTAATGCGTACTGTTGCCACTGTTAAGAAGGTCCAAGCACCACCTGCCGATCAGATTAAGGACAAAGAAGGCACTTCTGATCCTGCTGATAAAATCAAGGAAAAAGAAGCAACTTCTGACCCTGCTGATCAAACTAAAGAAAAAGAAGCAACATCTGAACCAGCTGATCAAACAAAGGAGAAGGAAAGCTCTCCAAAGCCAGCTGATCAGAACAAGGAAAAGTAGGAGGATACTTCTGATCCAGCTGATGAGTCAAAGGAGAAGGAAAATACTCCAAATCCAGCTGATCAGATCAAAGAAAAGGAAGGCACCTCTGAACAAGCTGATCAGACTAAAGAGAAGGAAAGCACTCCTAGTCAAGCTGATGAGACCAAGGAAAAGGAGATTACTCCTGGTTCAGCAGATCTGATCACTGAAGAAGCAACTCTTGCCTTACCTCCCATTCCTACTGATGTTACTTCTACCTCTCAGAGCCTACAAACATCTCTGTTGGACTCAATTCAACAGATAATTTCAAATTCAATGAAGGGATTAGAAGAGAAGATAACTGCTAATCTGTTGGCTGATGTAAGTCAACCAACCCAGAAAGTTGCTGCAATTCCTACTTCTCTGATAGAAGATACTGCTCATAATGTGGAAACTATCAGACAAGATATGGATGTGATTAGAGCAAGGACTCATAGCACAGCTGCTGGTTGGAGACAGATTACAGAGACAGTTGAAATGGCCATTCAAGCTGAAGATGAAACTTTGGAAAATATGATGAAGGACTTCAAGGCATCTGCTGATCTGTTACTTGCAACTCAGATTCAGTTAGGTGACCAAGGAGAAGTTGTTCTTAACAGAATGGAGGCATTTGAGGCCAATCAACTCAGACAGCAAGCTCAACTTGATGCTATGGAAGAAAACATCAAACTTCTCTGTGATTCACTTCAGATCACACCAGTCTTACCACAATATCCAATCAACCCTGCTGATGATGACAAAAAGGGGGAAGATATGGTACTTGGTGAAGAAGAAGATAAACAAGATGACAAATCTCTTGAAAAGACTGCTGAGTTGGAGGGAACTGAAGTACTGGAGGAATCTGCTGAAGATGAAAATGCTGATGAAGAAAATGAAGGCACAAGCAGACCAGCTGGAAAGAAGATCACAGAAGAAGAAAAGGAAGCTGATGAAACTGAAGCAGAAGAAAAGTCTAAGGAAACAGCAAAGTCTGATAAAGAAATTGCTGCCGCTAAGGACTCAGCTGAAGAACAGCTCAATCCTGATGTCAAGCAGAAGAAGTTGGAGCTGTTAAAACAAAAGTTCTTCAAGGATTTAGAAGCTGAGACTTCCAAATCTGAAGAAGATGAAGAGGACAAGCAAGAAGACAAGACAGAAGACTAGTTTAGTCTAGGTTACTTATGCTTGAAAATCCTTGTAATATTTTTTGCACATCTCATCTGATTGAACTTGTAATATGTAATCTTTTCAAAATCTATAAAAAGTTCAAGTTTGAATCCAATAAACTATTTCTATCTCAGAAATTTTTGAGGATCAAAACTTTAGTTTAGGTACAGGTACTTAGCTGAAGTTTTGTCATCATCAAAAAGGGGGAAATTGTTGGATGAAGATGAAGATGAAGTGCAAAGAAGATAAGAAGAAAAGGGAAGGTTTTGATGATTTCCAAAACGTCAAAATCAGCTAAGTATGGAAAAGCTTAGGTCCCTTAGAAGAATTTTGACCAAGTAAAGAAGACATCAGAAGGGTTCAAAATTCTAAGCCCAGAAGACTACTGATCTCATGCTGAAACAGCAATCAGAAGGGTAGACCATCAGCTAACTCAAATCAGATTAGTTCAGAGTTTGATCAGCAGAGTATCTATCAGCAGGGTTGCCTCGATCAGCAGAGTAGAAGAGATCATGAGATAGTTCAACGGAAATAAATGCACTTGGTGTAATAAATGCTGCAAGAGAAGGGTAGTAATGACAAATTATTGAAGAATATTCTCGGATCAGCATGGTGCATTTAATGCAGCTACAGGAAAGTACTGCAGAAAAGGTACTGTAGCAGGAAGCCGTTCTGAATTTGGGCTAAAGCTATGGATTTGATTTGTGACTTCCTTCAACGGTCATATTTTCAAATCCAAGTATAAATAGAGCTGATTTCAACGAGCGACACACACAACAACATTCTGAGATTTTGATTCCGAAGCAGAAATTTCTCTAAGTCTCAAGAAGCTCGAACAGCTCACTCGTCTGGTGGAAGTCATCTGTTGACAGAAACCCAGTTGAAGCAAAATAAAAAATACTTTATGAGTGAAATTGTATTAGCTGAGTATTGTGCGGAGTTTAGATCCATCTTTGTGAGTGATCTAATTTCAGAGGATAGGTTTTCTGAGTGATTTCCTATTGTGAGCTTACAGCCTTCTCATTTGTTGTTTAGGTGTAAGTGGAGAAATATTGTAAACTTTGTGTTTATAGTATAACCCAGAATCTAAGTGATCTGGAAGAGTGGACTAAAGGATTTTTATCCATATAACCACTATAAAAATTCTTTGTGTTATTGTTGCATTCAAGTTTGCTTGCATATCTTAAAATTGCATAAGTTTACACTTTGAATTGCTTTAAAGATTTTAAAGGAGTTTTCAAACTGGGGATAAAATCTTTTTGAAGGACTTAGTCTACTTGTGAAAAACACTTTCAAACATCCGCTGCAAGTATACTCTTGTAAAACTGATTTTGCTGAAATCAGCTAAGTTGTTATAAGAAAAGTGGTCACTCTGCTGTTCAAGATTTGTTCACGATCAGCATAGTCAGCTTACTGTTCTTCATAAGCTTAGTCTGCTAACAAAAGACTGAAAATTTTTTAAGTCTAAAAATTTTCAGAGGTCTATTCACCCCCCCCCCCTCTAGACCTCATCTGACCACTTGGAACCAACAAAAATTAGCAAAAAATTTTGGTGAAAAAGGTTTTGTGCGCTTTAAAATTCAAAATGGATTTTTTGAATTCAAAGACATCCGTCTTGAAAAGTGTATTGGCAAGTTTTATGTGGAAAATATATATATATGAGGGGAATATAAATTATACTTATACTACATCCAATATTTCATGCCAAAAAATTATTGATGAATAAAATCCCAGTTTTCTTATCAAAATGAATTATGTGACCATAGGCAATGTTGGATCATAAATTTAAGTTGGCAAAATTGCTTTTTTGGTACCATAGGATAGGCTGACTTGCACTTTTGGTACCATTGGATACGAAAATGCAAATTTGGTACCATAGGATAGGTTTTCATTTCAATTTTGGTACCAAACCCAATTTTTCTACAAAGTTAATCGCAATTTACCCCCTATGAAATGCATAATATTCAATTTATCCCTCTATAATTTGAAAAAAATCAATTTATTCCCTGTAAAATTTTAATGAAGCAATTTACCCCTTTCAGTCGGAGATTGTAACTCACTTGCCGAAATTAAGAGTATGCATGCAAACTATTTTATTTAACATAGGGGGATAAATTGTCACATTTACCGTAACACAATTGGTAAAATATCACATTATCATAATAAAAGTGGATTAAGTGCCGCCTATAAAAATATCAGGGAGGCGATGTGAAATTACAAAATTTCAGGGGGTAAAATGCTCTTTTTTAAACCACGAGGGGTTAAATTGAACATTATACATTTAATAGGGGTAAATTGCCATTAATTTTGTAGAAAAATTGGGTTTGGTACCTAAATTGCAATGAAAACCTATCATATGGTACCAAATTTGCATTTTCTTATCCAATGGTACCAAAAGTGCAAGTCAGCATATCCTATGGTACCAAAAAAAGCAATTTTCCCAATTTAAGCTGAACTAAAAGTTCAATGATCCATAATATTATGAAGTGGCATGATAAACTTGGTCATTCAGGAAAAATTACAAATGCGCCGAATTATTACGGGCATCTTTTAAAGAACCATATAATTATTTACCTTATGAGTATGTGTGTGTTGATTGCTCACAAATAAGTAAATTGTAAGACCATCTCCTGTGAAGAATGGTCGTGAGTCCCAAACCTTTTTTTGATGACTTTAATGGGATATATGTGGACTTGTAGATCCACCTTATGGACCATTTTGTTATTTCATGTTCCTGTAAAAGTTATTTTTTAATGGTCTAATATATGCCTATTGTCAACATGGAATGCTTTTGCTAAGATTCTTGCTCAAGTATAAGATTGAGGGCAACGTTGCAACTTGTATCCAGCCTAATAATTCTCCATTGGAATTTATTATTGTGGGATTTATGTTCTGATTTTTCCACCAAAATGAACACTTATGGGTCTACAAAGACGTGTTGGTTAATTGTAATCATATATTTTGCATGCCCGACGAGGCTATAACCATATATCTTAATTGTCTGACGAGACGATATGCCTAAATCTAAAAATCATGATATCCTTTTGATGAGACAGTTTTTCCGCCGTTAGGGGGATAATTGATGTCATTCCATGTAGAACGACTTGAAATAAATGTACAATACTTGTCTCATCTTGGCCATGAACAAATAGTAAGAGCAAGAATTGAAAAATTGCACCAACTTGGATTGATGTCCTTGAAAGCGCTATAGAAAAAATGACTGATCAGTCTAAATCATGAGATGCTAATGAAGAGGCACATGATATAGAAACAAAATATATGAATAAAACTTGGATATAAACAAAGTAACTATAAATAATAGTTTTCCTTACGAGTTACAGTAAAAGTTATAAATCAGGATCTTGAACCGTGAACGGTTAAATTAATGTCGACATAAATAAATAAAAGAGATAAATTGGCCAAAATAGAGATATTCGATTCAAGATCGCTATTAAATTGTAAAATAATTGGACTAGTTGTCCGCACGCTTGAAGACGTGAAATTGGTATGTCACAAACATATAATTTTACGAAAACATGATGAAAATATAAGATATAAGACACGACTTCTCATACGAATTCTCGCAGAGACCAATAACCACGATGAAACATATTTCTCCTTGATTGGTGTAATCACATTGCAGTATTTAATTGATTTGCAGTCCCTGAAGGACTTGAAATATGTTTATGGATGTAGTAACCGCATATTCGATAGATCATTGGGTAGTGACATTTATTTTGAAACTCTGAAAGAATTATAAGGTCTCATATTTTTGAACAATACGATCCTTATACTAGTTAGGGTAACTTGGTGGGATGTGGTATAACCTGCTCAATAGATACCTCGCAAAAGAATGATTCGTGGATAATCTAATTTTTCCATGTATTTTTTCATTGAAAGGTTTTAAAATAAAATTTTAATTATTCAGTATGAGTGGGTGATTTAAATCTTGTGAGGGCTCCTGAAGAGCTCACAATGACCGCAAATTACTTCATGAAAGAACTTGAGATGAAAAATCTTGATAACAAAATTTTATCTCTACCTGCAAATGGATCATTATACATCTTTCAACATATAAAGCTCATTTGTAAAGCATCTCATGGTTCGCACATTTAATATGAAGAAATATATTTATCATCTTCGACATGATAATGAAAAGGAGTTAGATATTGAAGTACCTTATCAAAGTACTTGTGAAGCCTTAATAATTCTATGAGGCCATACATAACCTCCTTGGTTAATTTATGGAATATATATAGCTTTATAATGACGCAAAATCATTGGAATGATGTTAAAGATGTGTTATCTTTGTGGAACAACTATGAACATGTTCTACTCGAAAGGTTAAGACCCATAAATAGCGTGTTATGCATAAATTGATTACATGAAATACTGTAGACTAAATTATTCAGAAAGATACATCAACATATGGGTCTTGTGTCGGCAGGGAGCGTGCCATGAATAACAATCTAAGCATTGTACTCTATTTTCTTCGTCCAAGTTTTTGTCCCAATGGATTTTTCTTGACAAGGTTTTAATGAGAAAGTGTTACATGCGTATTAGTCACATATGGATATGTACTCTTTTTTCTTTGTCTAGATTTTTTCCCACCAGGTTTTTCTGACAAGGTTTTTAACGAGGCATATTCTACATTATATACATCTAAGGGAGAGTGTTATAAATTTTACTAAGTGGTGAATGTACTGAAGAGTTGTATCTCATGCATTGAATCATTTGATGAGTCATATGAAAGGATGCATAACTTATGCAATAAATATTATAATTAGTGACATTTAGTTGTATTTCTTATAACTATAAATAGTTCATATTGTAATGTATTTTAAACATCAACACTAATGAATAAAATGATATATTTTCTCCCTATTTTCTTTTGTTCTTAATTCTTACTTTGTGTATTATAGATTAATTTCATAACAATTTCAACTTTTCTAGTCCCATTCTTCCTTTTGCTTCATCTATATGCGGCTAATGGGGTCCTTGATTTTTATTTATCTAATGTTTAATTTGTGATCCAATATTTGCTGTTATGGCCCATTTGCTCAGGAAAAACTTTGGGCCACACATCAGAGTCCATTAGCTTTTGGTTTTTTGGAATTTACATAGATAACCTTAATAGAATTCTTAATTACATAACTTATCAGTCTTTTAAAAAATTATAAAGACACCCTCTTAACCAAAAACCAAATTACAAGGAGCCCCTATTAGGGGTGTATTTGAATATATTTTATGTTACATAGGGTATCTTTATAATTTCAGGAAAGATCGAGAAGTTCCTGTAATTAGACATTTTCTAGGGGTGTCTATGAATTTCACTTTATTTTATTATGATTAAAGATTAGGCCCAATCCATATACAACGTCCATTTTCAGGCTCATACCCAATCTATATTCTATACTAGGGCTGTCAATGGGTCGGATTCTAGTCGGATCAGCCTCGTTCAGATTCGACTTTATTTATATCGGATCGAATCCTATCGAATTTGGATCTTGCTTGGATTGTGCTCAGATCGAGATTTTTTGCATCCAACGAATCTTGATCGGATTTAGCCGGATATCGAATCTTTTTCGAATCTAATAAATTTTTATTTAAAATGTTAAATTAATATTTTTTCCTAAAATAAGTATATTAATTTTTCAATTTTATTTAATTTAGTTCACATGTTCAAAATTTCTTTACTATATTTATATTTATAGAATGAAAATATTGTTTAAATAGATTTTTAAATGAGTTATAAATTACTATTTTATTAAATTGACAGTAAAATATTATTAATAATGCTTACTTTATAAAAAATATGTTTGGATACGGTATGTTTGGATACGGATCATTAACGATGATCGAAATCCATATTCATTTCATGAGATTCGGATTATAATAGGATCAGAAATTGAACCGGATTCGTACAGATCCTAATTGAAATCCTCCCCATTTGACAGCCCTATTCTATACTAACCTTCGTCGTTGACGATGTTAGGTGAACTGGTGAAGAATCGAATTGTTTTTCTCTGATTTCTGATTTTCAATTTCCGGCAAAAAAGAAGACTTCTGATTTTCCTTTTGCTCTAATATTTACACCAAAATTATCTGTTCTTGATGTATGTTCATTTCAAATGATCAAATCTTAAGGTATTTTAGCTCTTTTTGCTGTAAGTCTTCCTATATTCAATCAAAATACCGAGTTCGTGATTTAATTGTTGTGTAGGTGTTCAAATTCGGAGTATGAAAGAGAAGAATAACGCAACGACGTCCTTACTGAAGCGAATTTTGGTGAATTGTTCAGCTCAGGTTTGTTTGGTTTGTCTTTCTTATTTTGTTGTTCCTTATGTTCGATGTAAATTAAAATAGAAGTGCGAAAATTATATTCGACGATGTTTGTAATCCAATAGAGTGTCATGCTTAACAGAGATGTGAAAAATTTAAATGATGAAGTTTGTTTTTGCACAGAAAATTTTGGTAATAATTTCACTAGGAAAATATTAGGGGTTCACATAAGACTTAATTAAAAGATTGACTATGTATATCTTCCTCTACAGCTTCACATCTTTGGCAAGAAATAATATGATTAACTTTTGATGTTGTTTTCATTGTGGGTTTACATTAAGATCATTGCTTTGTTGGCAGACAAGGAAGCATTTTTAATATGGTTTATTTTCTCTATGTAGATTTTCCCCATACTATTGAACATGCTTCCCATTTTGCTTCCCCTACCTTGCAATTTTTCAGAGAAACCATTTCTAGCCATATCTATACATCATATACACTGTGTAGCTCCATCGATTTCTGTTGGCATTAATGCACTGTCTACTTCTTGGTTTCTAAATTGTACTTCAGTTGTTTATAATTCAGAACAATTGTATATATAATATTTCAGGTTCTCTACTGTAAATGTGAAGTGTATCTGGAGACATTGAACTATGTGATTTTGTTAATTTTTTTAGGCCAAACAATATGGTAGCTGTGTTGCAGCAAGTGTACCAGAAGTGGAACAAGACATGTGTTCAAAAGAGTTTCTAGCTTTAAGGAGTTGCATGCAAAATGTGGTATGGCATGTTTGATATCCAATCTTTGATTGGAAATGTACCCTTTAATTTTCCCTTTCCTTTTCTTTTCAGTTTTAAACTTTTACACAACTTCTAATGTGATATATGGTTATATTTTTTTCTGCTCTCCAGCTACGAGGGAAGATCTGACTTCACAATATATAACAGTTAGCAGTAACAGGGTGACTTGCCTTGGTAAAGCTTATTTCATTCTTGAAATAGTTGTTTCTTGAATACCTGAGAATATAAACCTTACTCTGTGTATAACTTCTGTTCTCGCAGTTAATGCTATACTACTTTCACTGTTATATTTCCAACATCTATTGTATTGCAGCTCATCTTGGCACTGGCACATCTTTCCAAATTTTAGTTGCGTAGTAAGAGACATTGGTGACATGAACGGAGCAGCATCTTCTTCTAATAATTCTGGTTCCGGTGGATCTAATGCACTGTCACATGTTTATATTCAATATCCACCTCTAAGATGCCATATTCCTGGATCAAGAAGTTTATTTTACGATGACGGAAATAAACTGATTCTTGCACTGACATCTGATCAGGTATTAGGAGTGGCCACTAATTTGAGTTATCAGTTACATAACAAATCTGATGGAGATGTTTTTCCTTTCTCCATATCAACAAAGTATTTTGTATCTGTAGATCTTCTCGTGGAAAACTGCTCCCTATGATCCTTGTGTTGCTCCATCGTATAATCCAATAAGTGAAGGCCCGGTGCTTTCAGTCCGGTATTCTTTAGATCTGAAGCTTTTGGCTATCCAGCGATCTAACCAGGAGATCCACATCTGGAATAAAGAGGCTGGAGTTACACTAGGTCAGAAGTGTAGGTCCGAGTCAGAAAGTATCCTGGGGTTTTTCTGGACAGATTGTCCGACCTATGATATTGTGTTTGTGAAAACCAGGTATATACTTGAAGTCTTTCTTGAAATATATTTGATAAGTTAAGTGATTGTAAAAGTAACTTCGAATAATAATCATAAGTGAACCTTGTACTTGCACGTATGGGCCTTGAAGGTCTGCTGCCAGCTCCTAAAGTGTGTATGGCACAGTATAGCGCACGGGATTTGGGGCTCACTTCTCTCTTATCAATCTTCCCTTCCTGCCAAGTCCCCACCTTTGTCTGTTGCGTACATGTAACCTGCTTTGGTTGAAATTTTGGAGCGACTATTAATATCACAAATCTTGTAATATTTCATCAACCCAAGCATGAAAATATATTGTTTATTAGCCCTAATAGAAGCTATACTGCTTTGACCTCGGTCCAACATGGATGATTCCATGTTCTTATATGTGCTGTTAATTATATAAAGAAAGGTTACAGTTATCACATTTCATAGGATATTTTGGATGCTGATGCTGTCATGTGAAAAGGATTGAGTTTTCAACTCTGAGACGTGAGGAAATTTGATATGTTCTACCAACACTCAGTGTGGAATTTCAGATATTTGTTATATTTTATTCCGCAGAAGGATGTTCCCTGAACTTCTGTGATTTATCATCTGAGATTTGTTTGATGATATAATCTTACAAGAATTGTGGTGTGTGTGTTCAAAAAGATTATGTAGTGCTTGTGGACTGTGAGAAGTGGAATCTTTTAATGCTGTTTGGCAGTGTCCTCTTTTCCCTTAATATCTTGCAGAAACTTGGAAAATCCAATGTCCTCTTAATTTACAGCATCCTGCATCACTTGCTCCTTATATTTTATATTAATTTACAGCATCCTGCCTCTGCCTTAAAACCCTCATTTTTATTGATTTTATGGAAACATTTTTTAGGTTTCATCTCCAGTCTTTGGAATTTGTAAAGATCTATGCCTATTTTTTAAACTAAAACAAGTTCCTTTTTTCCTGTCAACCTCTCTCATTTTGGAACCATCAAACCACCAAAACATAGAGTGATACTTATAGTTGAAGAAGTAAACTAAATAACAGAACTTATCATCTGTTCTCAGCAGGCACTTATGATCACTGAATTTGATTTTACTTCCCCGCGTTCTCATCAGTATATAATAATTTGAAAACCAACTATATGTTTCTAACATCCTGAAGAATTTTCTAGAGTTACACATTTAAATGATTGAAAAGACCCACCAAGCCACTATCTCTCGTTATAGTTGAAAGTTTTCATATCTTTGTTTAGCTAAGTAGTTTCTACCAGCATGATATCTAATGATTGCGAGATATATATCTGTGTCATGGCTTTGTTTTGAATTTTCTGACTCTAAAGTGTATATGTGATTGCAGTGGGTTGGATTTATACTCCTACAACTCTGAGTCCAAGGCTCTCCATTTGGTCGAGACAAAAAAAATGAACATTAGTTGGTATATCTATACGCATGAAAGCAGGTTGGTGCTTCTTGCCTCAGGAATGCAGTGCAAGAGTGTTACAGGTTATCAGGTTAGGAGCTACCTCATTGTGGACCTGAATTAGCCTACTCTTTTCTCATATCTAGCCTTCTAAATCGTTGAATGAATAGTAATTCATGGGTATGTAGTCAGTATCTAGCCTTCTAGCCTTCTAATTTTCACACATTTATTTTGGTACTGATATTTAATAGTGACGATGTAATTAATTATATAGCAAGACATACATAGTAGATGAGAAAGTTCTCATAGTAATTTCTTGGAAATCCTTAATTAGAGGAAGGCTACTTAACGGTCTTTATAAATTTGATCAACCTATTATGTCATTGTTATATTTTTAGCAGATATATGTGGATATATTTTTCTGTAAATTTGTGCTTACTAGTTTCAACTCTTTTAAGGATGAATCCAGCAGCACTTATGTCTTGAAGTAACTTAATGGATTCCAATTTTTTCCTTTTAGCTTTCATCTGCTGGAATAATCCGCTTGCCCAAGTTTGAGATGGAAATGGCCAGATCTGAGGCAAACAATAAACCCATCCTCGCTGCTGAAGATGTCCACATAATTACTGTGTATATGTTTCTTCTTTTTTATTTTGTATTGTTTCATTGGGTGGAGTTCAAATGTTAACCACTCTGTCATAATGTCTTTTGTTGATTTACAGGTATGGCAGGATTTATTGTTTGCAGTTTGATAGAGTTGCAATGCTTCTTCACTCGTATAGATTTTATCGAGATGCTGTTGTACAACAAGTAAGTTTATGATGAGCTTCAGGATATATGTTAATTAACTAAAAAATTACAAGAGCTTGTGATTGCATCAAGTACTTTCGATCTTGGATTTCTGTAGGAAACAAGAGGGAGAGCGATATATGGAATTTTTTTTTTTTAATGTCTTCTCTTTTAGCTAATCTGGTATAACACATAATCTGGCTACAAATTAAAACCTGTGAAAATAAATTGTAAGTATAAGTTGGAAAATGTCTCTTTCATTATAACACATTCGCCTCTTGTTTCCCCTTAAAATTCAAATTTGAGGACAAGAATTACTTTTATCTGTAACATTCAATCTCTAAATTGTGGGTTTTGACATTTCTGATAGTGCTTCTGTTACCTTTCATTATTGGTAGATAAATTGAAGGTTTGCTCCCATTTTGTTGGTTTTTTTCTCTGCATGCATATTATGTTTCTCAACCGTTTGACCAATCAACCATAGTTTTTTATGGACGATTTCTTGAGATTTTTTATAGTGGTTTCCTCGTTGACTTGTTCTTGATTTCTTCTTGTCTACCATGATGTTCTTTTTTCAGGGTTCTCTGCCTGTTTACTCCAGTCAAATTGCGACCAGTGTGATTGACAATGTTTTGCTCGTTCATCAAGTGGATGCTAAGGTTGTCATTCTGTACGATTTATATACAGATTCACTAGCACCTGTTTCCGCTCCGCTTCCATTGTTGTTGCGAGGGTTTTCCAGAGCTATTATTGCATCTTCCCAATCAACTTCTGAATCTTTAGAGTCCAAAGATATAATTGATTCTGAAGTAACTCTATATGGGGATCACTGGAATTTCCATGTACCCGATCTTGTATGTGATGTTTCTAAAGGGTTTTTGTGGAAAATTCATGTGGATTTGGAGGCAAGTTTTGACAGCTGATAGCATCATTTAGAGTGATATTATCTGGTATTTTTGGCTGAATCTTTCCATATTTTGCAGGCGATCTCTGCCAGTAGCTCAGAAGTTCCTTTGATGCTTGAGTTCTTGCAAAGAAGGAAGTCGGAAGCAAAAAAGGTAACGAGTATCTGCCATATTAATTCATATATTGCTGCCCAGAAAATGCTACGACCTGTCTTCTTATATCTCAAGACTAGGAGATGAAGCTAGTGAATGTCAGGATCTTTTCATGACCTTAGAAATGAGTAGTTTTCATTTCATTAATTAACTAATGACTTGTTATTGTGTCTTTTGAGTTGAAGAGAACTGTTTATTGATGCCATTCAGTCATTATAGTAATGTAATCTCCTTCCAATATAAATAACTGCTTTCTTGATTCCTTCAGGCAAAACATTTGTCATTAGCAATTACTCGCACTATGATCTTGGAACGGAGGCCTATCCCGATGGTTGCCAGGGCCATAGATGTTTTACTCACAACATACTCGCATGCAATCAAAACAGGTAGTTACTACCAAAGAACAAAAGCAGAAGACACTTCACCTATTGGTGTTTCAAATATAAATAGACCCAGTGCAGTCGTCAATGAGGCCACAGGAGCAGATACATCTACTTTGTCAACTTCAGACTCTGATGGTAGTGTGAGCATAAACTCCCGTAATCTTGGTTCATCGGCAACTAATATAGAGAGAGAGTCCCTTATTGAGCCTGATACATCTGGTGGTGATGGTCATCCTTCAGCTGGACAATCTCAAATTCCTGGGCCGGGTAATGACCAGTTAAATTTTAATGCTTCTGAGTCAAAGGAATCACAAGCGACTTCAGCCGCAACTTCACCTGCGGATTTGTACAAATTTGTGTTTGCTCCTGTTGAGGAAGAGATGACAGGAGATGGATCTTACTTGATAACTATAATTGTTGAGTTTCTCCGAAGGTACTGTTATTACAAAATCTATTTTTTTTTCTCAGATATGTGTTACCTCTTTAAGCTATTATGCTGTGAATCCTAACAGCACCTTTAATAATTGATTTTATTTCAATTTGCAGTCTGCCTGTCAAGGGTCCTAAAAATGAATACAGGGTCTGGGACTCTGGATCCAGACCATGTCGACACCAAGGTTTGGAATCAGACCCGGACCCGACTCTAAAATTGAGTACAAGGTCCAACACCCGACCCTTAAAATAAGTACAGGGTCTGGACCTGGACCCTAATTAAAAAAAATTGGGTACAAAATCAAATCGTTGGTCGGATCTGGGTGTAGACCCAGACCTGTGTCCGGATCCAGACCCGACCCGGTCGCAGACCCATATCCAGATCCAGATCCAGACCCGGACCTGGTTTTAAAAAGTTCAAATTTTGGAAAAAAATGGGGTCCGGGTCCAGACCCGACCCTTGACAGGCCTAGTCTGAAACTCTTTTAAGAAAGTATATATTTAGCTGAGAAAATTTTGTCACTACTATTATTTTTGTTTTGCCTTTTCTGGGATGTTGGCTCAATCACTTGATGAGGACATCAACTCTAGCAAAATTAAAGTTTATAATAGAAAGAGGTTCAAGAGGAAGAATTCAAGTTCACCCCTTTCCTTATGGATGGAATAAAATTCACTATATATATATATGTCTAAGGAAGTCAATTGATCATTCAAGAAGTCAAGTTTCAGATTTCAATAATTCTTGGAATTACTAACCAAGACTAGTCAATAAGTTGATCATCCTTGGAGTTTACAAAGAGTCTATTCATTCATTTAGGATATATGTATTAAGATTTATTCTAGATACATGTATTCATGCATTTGGATTAAATATCCTAGGGAGATGTGAGAGTCTATTATAAATGCACTTAGAATTCAGCATAATCTATTATTCATGGAATGTTTATTTTTACCTATAAATAGGGATGTAATTGCCATTATGCAATATAGATATCAAGTTTATGAATAAAATCTAATTTAGAAACATTGTTTCTTCTTCCTGTGAAAGGAACTTAAAGGTGTGAAGCCTTGGGTGTGAAGTCCCTGGAGTGATTCCAGTTTCTTTATTTGTTTTCTAGAGTTAATTTCCTAATCCCTTCTTTCTGCCCCCTAAATCAAATCTCTACACAACCCACCACATAATACTTATATTAAAGTTAAACCAAGCATAACCTAGAGGAGTCCGCACAAACAAAAGAACCACTTAGTTGCTGAATTCTTCAAGGAAAGTACTTCGGGTATCAAATATTTTTCTAATCTTTACATGCATATTTTCCTAATATAATTCTTTTATGTATATGGGTGCAAGTAATTTTCTTAAAGATTTCATGGTTGAATTAGTTTTACTATTAATCTTGGCAAATGAATCTCATGCTGCATCAATTTTGGCATCAGAGCAGGTTTAGTAGAAAGTTGCACATTCTTCACATATTGTCCAACATCTAAGCATATTTATTATTTTTGTTCCTTTAAAAAAAATAAAAAAATAAATAATATATATTTCTGCATATACTCATCAGTTAGAGTCTAATTGCATATAGTCACCATTTATTAGTCTAGTTTGATTTGCATTTAGTCATCACTTGCTAGTCTCCTATTACCGTTTGTTTTGTTTCGTTTGCATACACTTAAAACACATAATTCAGCCAACAATGGACCAAGCACAGATTGCTCAAGCCATAGAACGTTTGTCCAATCAAATTATGCAGCTTGACAATAGAATTATCGAACATACGGCAAACTCTGACCGTCGATTAGCTAATTTGGAAGCTTCTATTCAGAATGATGACGATGAGAATGTTGCTGGTGGGCCAAGATTAGTGCCCCGAAGGAATATTAGAAGGCCTGTTAACCCGCGAAACAATGCCAATGAAGATATGGAAGAAAGGGTCTTAAAATCAGTGAAAGTTGAAGCACCAAGTTTTGACGGACAGTTGAACCCAAAAGTTTTCCTCGATTGGTTATCTGATATGGATCACTTCTTCGCATGGTATGACATGTCAGAAGCTCGCCAAGTCAGATTTGCGAAAATGAAATTGGTTGGACAAGCTAAACTCTATTGGATAAATGTTGAAAGGCAATTAGAGAGAGCACAAGAAGAGCCGATTACTTTGTGGGCTGAAATGAAGGAAAGACTTCGAGAGAAGTATGTTCCGTTATCTTACCATCAACAATTGTTAGATAAGTGGCAATCTCTTCGACAAGGAAGCATGCCTGTTACTGAATACATCTCCAAATTTGAAGAATTTATGCTAGGATGTAATGTTACGGAAGATGCATCGGTAACACTTTCTCGGTTTAGAACTGGTCTTCGTTTGGAGCTTCAAAGGGAGTTAATTCCACATGATGTGGATTCATTGGAGCGAGCTTATCAAATCGTAATAGAGTTGGAGCGCTACCTGAATTTAAAGGCAACAAGTGTTCTCAAGAAAACCAGCCCTCACACTATGGACTCACGAACTTCCACAATAGGATCTAAGTCCAATTCAGCGCCTAAAGATCTTAATGCTACATACCCCTCAAATAATAAAGGAAAAGGAGTGTCTAAAGATGCTCAAGGAAGGGGAACTCAGAAATGTTACAAGTGTCAAGGCTTTGGACATTTTGCTGCTCAGTGTCCCACAAAAGAGGCAACCAGAAACATGTTAGCAACAAGTTCAAATGTAAATGGGGAGGAAGGTGAGTATGAGGAAGAAGTGTATGAACCTGATTTCGAAACTAACGATCCTGTCCTAGAGGATGATGAAGATGATAATCCACAATTAGGAGTGGTTAGGTGCACACTGACTCAACCTAAAGGTACTGATGATTGGCGTAGAACATCCATATTCCACACTTATGTCAAAAGTGGAGACAAGAGCTGTAAACTAATCATTGATAATGGGAGTTGTATCAATGTGGTATCATCCCATACTATTTTCCTCATAAGCCTGACCCCTGTCGACCATCCACAACCTTATAGGGTGGCTTGGATTGAGACTTCATCCATCCCCGTAACTCAGCGATGCAAAGTTCCTATTCAGTTCTTATCTTACAAAGATGAAGTATGGTGTGACGTGGCGCCAATGAATGCTGGACATATCCTTCTAGGAAGACCATGGTTATATGATCATGATGTAACCATTTTCGGTCGAACCAACTCGTGTTCGTTTATTCATAATGGAAAGAAGATCACACTAAATCCTGTCCAACCCAAATTAAAAAAAGATTCAGTTTCCGATCAAGAAAACCAGAAGATACACCACAAAAAGCAAACAAAGTATTTGCATATTGTCGGTTCCAAGGAATTTATGAAGGAGACCACTGATGACTCGATTGTTTGCTTCGTGGTTGCAAAAGAAAATCATCTTTTATCAAACCTTGAAGTACCTTCGGAGGTTAATTCTCTCATTAAAGAATACCAGGAATTGTTTCCCGAAGATCTTCCCAATGTGCTTCCCCCTTCTCGAGATATTCAACACGCCATTGACCTTATTCCGGGAGCAACTTTGCCTAATCTTCCACATTACCAAATGAATCCAAAGGAGCTCGCAGAATTGAAAAGGCAAGTTGATGAGTTACTTGCAAAGGTTTTCATGGATGAGATTGTTCGATTGCATGGCTTACCTAAAACAATTGTCTCTAATCGAGATGTTCGGTTCATGAGTTACTTCTGGAAAACACTTTTGCATAAAATGGGCACTAAATTGAAGTTCTCTACAGCTTACCACCCCCAAACAGATGGACAAACTGAAGTGGTCAATAGGAGGGTAATCTGTTGAGGTGCCTAGTTGGTGAGAATATTAGGTCTTGGCATTCTATCTTACCTATTGCAGAGTTTGCATATAATAATTCAATCAATAGGTCAACAGGTATGAGTCCATTTGAGGTAGTTTATGGTCACAAACCTAGGGCTCCTATAGATCTCATTCCAATGTCAGTATCACATAGGCCATCCTAGTCAGCCAGTTCATTTGCACAACGCATTCATGATTTGCATGCCGAGATTAATCGTAAAATTAATGAAAGCAATGAAAGGTATAAGAAAAGTGCTGATGCTCATCGTACATATAAAGAATTTTCAGTAGGAGATTATGTCATGGTACGAGTAAAACCTGAGCGATTCCCTAAAGGAATTGCAAAGAAATTGCAAGCCCGTAGTATCGGACCTTTTAAAATTCTAAAACGAGTAGGCTCTAATGCATATGTGTTGGAACTTCCTCCAGATATGGGAATAAGTCCAACTTTTAATGTCGAGGACCTGATTCTATTTAAAGGAACTGTGTTGTCACCTTCTAGTCAAGAACCTACTGAAAATGAGCCTATTCAACCTTCACTTCCTTTCTCTACTTCTGATTTTTCATTACCCACCCCACATTCACCCCCTTTACATGCTAACAAAGATATTGTGGAAGATATTGTTGATGAACAGGTGGTTTCAACTAGACAAGGCGGATACCAAAAGTTCTTGATCAAATGGAAGAACAGACCAAATTCGGACAATACTTGGGTTACGAAAGAAGAACTACAACGCATCGATCCTAACATTCTCGAGCGGTACTATAGTTTCATCTCATCAGAATCAATTTCTTCTCAGCCGGGGAGAATTGATGAGGACATCAACTCTAGCAAAATTAAAGTTTATCATAGAAAGAGGTTCAAGAGGAAGAATTCAAGTTCACCCCTTTCCTTATGGATGGAATAAAATTCACTATATATATATGTCTAAGGAAGTCAATTGATCATTCAAGAAGTCAAGTTTCAGATTTCAATAATTCTTGGAATTACTAACCAAGACTAGTCAATAAGTTGATCATCCTTGGAGTTTACAAAGAGTCTATTCATTCATTTAGGATATATGTATTAAGATTTATTCTAGATACATGTATTCATGCATTTGGATTAAATATCCTAGGGAGATGTGAGAGTCTATTATAAATGCACTTAGAATTCAGCATAATCTATTATTCATGGAATGTTTATTTTTACCTATAAATAGGGATGTAATTGCCATTATGCAATATAGATATCAAGTTTATGAATAAAATCTAATTTAGAAACATTGTTTCTTCTTCCTGTGAAAGGAACTTAAAGGTGTGAAGCCCCTGGAGTGATTCCAGTTTCTTTATTTGTTTTCTAGAGTTAATTTCCTAATCCCTTCTTTCTGCCCCCTAAATCAAATCTCTACACAACCCACCACATAATACTTATATTAAAGTTAAACCAAGCATAACCTAGAGGAGTCCGCACAAACAAAAGAACCACTTAGTTGCTGAATTCTTCAAGGAAAGTACTTCGGGTATCAAATATTTTTCTAATCTTTACATGCATATTTTCCTAATATAATTCTTTTATGTATATGGGTGCAAGTAATTTTCTTAAAGATTTCATGGTTGAATTAGTTTTACTATTAATCTTGGCAAATGAATCTCATGCTGCATCATCACTTGCCTAAGTATTGTTAATTAGAAGGCTATTTGCCTTCCATTTGTTAGCTGAGAATGCTGTCCCTTTCTAGTCTCTAATAGATTTGTCTGTTCGAACCATGCAGTGCTAGCTCTGAAAAACTAAAGGTGTATCCTAATACCTACGTCTTGATGGTGCAAATATTAGCTCGAGATGAGTGCTACACCGAACTTGGATTATTTATCATGAATAAGGTTGCATCTCTCTTTAGAGTGATTTACGTGCAGACCCCCTGATGTTTAGTCGTCTTACAAGGAACCTCCTGACTTTTCAGAAATTACAAGGAGACCCCACTTAAAACATCAACAATCTACAACTTATGAAAATGTTTTAAAATACTCCTGTAAGGGGTGTCCTTGTAATTTTTAAAACCACAGGGGGTTTTCTGTAATTATGGTAAACCTCAGGGGGTCTGAGTATATATCACCCTTCTCTTTAATCTGTTTACTCGGAGAGTTATTATAAGTCTATTTATTGTTTGTGAAACTAGAGTCAAAGGTTCATAAACTAATGCTATTCAATGCAGATTATAGAGCCCTCAAAAGAAGTAGCAATGCAACTACTGGAATCTGGTCGCCGAAACCTTCAGATAAGGAAGTTGGGTCTGGGTATGCTTAGACAGCTATCATTGCATCACGATTATGTGTTGTTGCTTGTCCAAGATGGATATTATCTAGAAGCTCTGCGCTATGCAAGAAAGAATAAGGTCAAATTTTGTTAACTTAATTCTTTTACATGAATACTTTCTATATATAATTGCCATCGAAAATGTTATGCGCTCATAAAGGCCACAATACGAGGTAGAAATAGCATAAACTCAGATATAAGTTTCAAACACACATGATTTTATTTCTTTGAAAATAACCTTTTGCCATAATCTCTGCCATGTTTTGCAGTATGCAATCCATCTATAATACTTAAATGCCGCATTATATAGAAACACCATTACTTGCGCCAAATTTTACTGAAGTTACAAATTTTGGTCGATTTCAGGTCAACACTGTCCGGCCCTCATTGTTCCTTGAAGCAGCTTATAATTCAAAGGATCCACAACTTCTAGCTGCGGTTCTGAGATTCTTTTCAGACTTCATTCCTGGCTTTAAGAGCACTTCCGATTACAAGACATACCATCACATGAATGCTGAAATAAATATATAGGAAATTTCAGTAGTTCCTTATTTTCATAGATAAAGCATGTATTGGTAGTAAATTATGGGGTAATAATACACGTTACTCATTCTGTCTTTTAACTGAAAATTTAGTTCCCCAAACTTGTCTGGGTTTGTGCTATTATGAATTATTGTGTTATTTGTTGTTCATTGAAGGCATTCTGGCATTTTACTGCTTTTGAACTGAACATCTATCGGTAAAAAAGTGGCGAAACTGGGGATGTTGGAGGAGAAACATTGTTTTTTTTTTTTTTTCCTCTTTTTCATGTCTTACACAATAATACGAATAAAAATGTTTGTTCATATAATTATTTGTAAGATACAACTATAACTTATGGTTATTGAAACTATCACATATGCTTGTAAAAATCGTTGTCTCTGATCTTAGCCAAGGGTGTGAAATGGCTTAGGCCCCGTTTGGCTGCGCGTTATGACTCCTAAAAAATATGATTTGAGGTCAAAAGTGTCTACTGAACTGTTTGGCCGACATTTCCATTTCCACGATTGATGTTTCCGACGTGATATTGCCACATTAATTAGAAGCTACCTTTTAGGTGCTTTTGGCAAAAAATTACATTCTCCTTTTTTGTCCCTTGGCCCAACTTGAAAACATTTGAATTTTATAGAAAAAAGAATTCATTAATTTATTTTGTAACACTTTACCTTTCACGAAAACATGGTAATTGTTTTTATTTTTGCATTTTTTTTTTTTGAGAAAAAATGTCCCTAACAAGTGTATTTTTATTCTATATTTTCGATATATATATGAACAATTGTAGTTAGGCCCTTATCATATATTTTGATTTAGTTAAATTAAGTATCTTCCTAGTCTAGTTTATATCTTCAATTTATTGCGTTTTATTTTTAAGTATTTTACTTTTATTGTTTTCTTTAACATATAAATAAGGTCACTTTCGTAAATTTTACAAAAAAAAATTGTTTTTTTGTAATAATATTTTAAAAGTTGAATCCAAACGCTCAATCAATTCTTGTATAATCAATTATTTCAAAGTCGATTCTATTATAATTGATTCTCGAAAATAGATTCTACATTCTTGGGGCCAAACACATTCATGGGGCTATTATTCATCTTAGTTTTGGATAACTGGGACTTTTTGATTTATAATCTCAGAGTATCAGAAAAAGATTAGTAATGATTATAATATTTGCACCTAAAATCCACTTGTTGAAATGCCTTAAATCTGAATTCAAACTGCAACTTAACCCACCAACAAATACGGTATGATTCTTATAAATATATTTTGTTTACTACATAAGATCATAACCATCCCATATATTGAATCTGGCCCAATTTGATTAGCGGGTTGGCCCATGTTAATCAGGCCGACCCGCTATTAACTAGGTATTGGATTTGGGATCGGACACGGGTGGCAGATTGGGTAATCTGGATCAGTCTACCAACCAAAAATCTAGTGCAGATTGGGTAAAATGGACCAGTCTCCTTGCCCAAAATCAGTAAAGACAAATCAGGCTATCAAATTATTTTGGGTGATTTACACTCAGACCTCCTGAGGTTTGGTCATATTACAAGAAACCCTCTGTAGTTTCAAAAATTACAAGGACAACCCTTATACGGTGTTATTTGTAAACACTTTTACAAGTTGTAAGGGGTGTCCTTGTAAGACTTGTTAAATTACAGTACACGGTGTTATTTGTAAACATTTTTACAAGTTGTAAGGGGTGTCCTTGTAAGACTTGTTAAATCACAGGGGTGTCCTTGTAATTTCTGAAACTACAGGGGATTTCTTATAATATGACTAAACCTTAGGGAGTCTGAGTGTAAATCACCCAAATTAATTTGATGGCCTGATTTGTCTTTACTGATTTTGTCTACCCATTCAATCTAATCTTTCTTATCCCATGTGTCTTACAAAACGTCCCCTTAATTTTATGATAGAAAACGTGGGGAGATGGTCATATGGCCATTAAACTAGATATGAGCAAGGCCTACTATAGGGTTGAGTGGATTTTCCTAGAGAAATTGATAGGTAAATTAGGCTTTGCGGGAGAATTTATTGAGTTGATTTTGATTTGCATATCCATTATTTCTTATTCTTGTGTGCTGAATGTTGATCAGATTGGTTAGTTAAGACTCATAGGAGTATCCGTCAATGAGATCCTCTTTTGCCATATTTGTTACTTTTATGTACAAAAGTCTTGAGCGCATTGATAAAAAAGAAATAGGTGAATGGTGAAATTGAAGGGGTATCGACTTGTACAGGGGCGCCGAGGGTCTGATACGATCTCAAGGTAAACCTCGTAATCCTTACGAACGTAAGATATATGAGATTAAAAATTAATATTGCATAACGAATCTCCGAAGTGTCTTCCGTCCTAATAACCTCAAACTAAAGAGTCCTAATAACCTCAATCTAAAGAATCCTACTGCATACACTAAGGAAAATACTTAAACAATTAAACAACTAATCAACTAGAATTGAGCCTAATCCATTCGTATCAATCCTGGTAACGTGGGTTTGGCTACGAATTACGGTTGGACCTCCTAACCGTAACATTCCCCTCCTCTTCAAGACGAACCTTGTCCTCAAGGTTCAGCTCTAGAAACTTCCTTCCCAATGCGCCCACTGACTCCCATGTTGCATCTTCGGTAGGTAAAGATTTCCATTTCACAAGGACCTCTTGCATTTGTCCACTATTTCCAGCCACTGTTCTTGCACCCAAAATGCTCTCTGGTTCCACCACCGGCAGTCCTTCACAATCATAAGGTGGCAAAGTTGGTGTTGCCACTCCTTCTTGTCCGATCATTCGTCGCAGCAGAGACACGTGAAACACCGGATGAATACGTGCTGAATCCGGCAAATCCAAATGGTATGCCACTTTCCCAACTCGTTCTTTCACCTGAAACGGTCCATAAACGACTTGCCAATTTCTGGTAAACCCGCTTGAAAATCGAATGCTGTCTATAAGGTTGAAGCTTGAGGTAAACCCAATCGCCTATCTCGAATAATTCCTCACGACGATGTCTATCCGCGACCTGTTTCATACGATTTCTTGCGGCTGCCAAGTTGTTTTAAGCTCCTTCAAAATCTCATCACGTGATCGTAGGGCCACATCAACTTCATGAACTGCTGCTGTTCCGGGACTGTATTGGACTAGCGTTGGAGGTGGGCGTCCATACACGGCTTCAAATGGCGACATGCCGATCGATTCGTGGAATGATGTATTATACCAGAATTCAGCCCAAGATAAAAATTCCTCCCAACGTCGTGGCTGAAGGTATACAAAACAGCGAAGATATTGTTCAAGGGATCTATTCACCACCTCCGTTTGCCCGTCTGTTTCTGGATGGTATGCCGAGCTCATCTTAAGTTCAGTCCCTTGCAAATGGAATAATTCTCTCCAGAATTTGCTAAGAATACCCGATCACGATCCGAAACTATAGACCCTGGTATCCCATGCAATTTCACTACTCCTCGAATGAATGTATTAGCTACATCCTTAGCCGAATATGGATGTGCCAAGGTCAAAAAGTGCGCATACTTCGATAGTCGATCCACAACCACCAAAACAGTATCTTTCCCAATTGACTTGGGCAACCCTTCAACGAAATCCATGCTAACGTCTGTCCAGATCACACTCGGTATAGGTAAGGGTTCAAGTAATCCAGCTGGTTTCCTATGATCAGCCTTATTTCGTTGACATACATCACACTCCCGTATGAACTGTCGAACATCACCCCTTAACCCCTGCCAAGTAAACACTCGTGAGATCCTCTTTAAAGTTCGAAGCATGCCTGAATTTCACGCGGATGGTGAACAATGAAATTCCCGAAGTAAAGCATCTCGTAATGGTATAACTTCTGGTACCAGTGCCCTCCCTTTAAACCACACACAACCATGCCTCAACGAGTGATCAGCCAACTCTAGTGGATCCTCTTCCAATTTTCGCTTCATCTCTGATAAATGAGGGTCTCTTGCGGTTGCTTGAGCTAAATCATCCCATATTTCCCAAGTCGGTGACGTGACTGCTGCCAATTGCAACTTTTCCATGTTTGTCTCGACATTTATCTCCCCCTTAGTTAAGCCATCCTGCTCACGCCGGGATAGGGCATCTGCCGCGCTATTTTCTCGCCCCGGTTTATACACAATTTCATAATCGAACTCGAGAAGCTTAGCTATCCACTTCTATTGCTCGGGTGTAGTGATGCGTTGTTCTAGTAAACAGCGTAAACTCCTATGATCCGTGCAAATATGAAACTTTCTCCCCAACAAATATGGGCGCCAAGAATGAATGGCTTCTAGAATTGCAAGCATCTCTTTCTCACTGATTCCCTTGCTAAGAAAGGCTATCGGGCGTCCGTTTTGGCTATCCGATCCCTTCTCCTGAAGCATCCGTTTCGATAACAAATTCTTCCGCGAAGTTTGGCAAGGCGAGCATGGGTGTACTGGTCATGGCAAGTTTCAGCGCTTCGAATGCTTGTTGGGCTGTCTCGTCCCACTCAAAGCGTCCTTTTTTTAACAAATTCGTCAATGGTTTAGCAATAGCTCCGTAATCCTTTACAAATTTTCTATAATACCCAGTTAACCTCAGAAAACCGCGTAGAGCTCGAACAGTAGAGGGTTGAGGCCAATCAACCATCGCCTTAACCTTTTGTTGATCGACGCTTACCCCGTCATATGAAATCCAGTGACCCAAATACTCAACTCGACGCTTCCCAAAACTACATTTACTCGGCTTGACAAAAAAAATTTCTTTCCGTAATATTTGCAATGTGATTACATAGTGCTTCAAGTGATCCTCCCACGTTTTACTATAAACCAAAAGGTCGTCAAAAAAAACTAGGATAAAGCGGCGCAAATGAGGTCTGAAAATTTCATTCATAGCCGCTTGAAATGTCGATGGTGCATTACAAAGACCTAAAGGCATCACCAAATATTCGTAGTGGCCGTTGTGTGCTCGAAAAGCCGTTTTGTGAATATCCTCTGGATGAACCCGTATTTGATGATAACCCGCCCTTAAGTCCAATTTGCTAAAGAATGTCGCCCCATGTAACTCGTCCATCATATCGTCAACCATGGGTATAGGAAATATGTCCTTTATAGTTGCTTCGTTCAGCCCCCGGTAATCGGTACAGAAACGCCACGACCCGTCTTTCTTCCTCACCAATAATACGGGCGATGAAAACGGACTTGTACTGTGTCGTATCAAACCGGTTTCAAGTAACTCACCTACCTGTTTTTCTATCTCATTTTTCTGGAAATGGGCGTATCGATATGGAGCCACATTTACGACCTTTGATTCATCGTGCAAACGGATTCTGTGGTCAAATTTTCGTGGTGGCGGTAACGTTCGCGGTTCTTCCAATACATCGTGGACTTCCTCCAATACCCGTCGAACCTCGTCATTCACCTGCTCCTCAGATTTTTTGTCCTCTTTTGTGTTCGAATACCGAACATTTCTCCGCCTTCTTCCCAATCAGCCAATATCGAATGTAAATCAACACCTTCTATTTATTTTCTGGCCCTTCCTCGAAGGTGATAAGCATGACCCCTACTGTAAACTTCATCGACATGGTGCGATAATCAGTTAATATGGGTCTGAGACTTTCCAACCACGATATTCCTAGCACTACGTCCAACCCCACTACCGGTAAAGCAAATAAGGTTATTTTAAAGTCATATCCTTGCACCGAAATCTGAACTAACTCATACTTGTCACGACACTCCAACTTGTCTCCATTCACCACCCTTACGGTAAATGGTTTGACCCGTGTGACAGGCATTTGTAATCTATTAGCTAGTCTTGGATTAATAAAATTAAGACTAGACCCACTGTCTGTAAGCATTTCTACCCACACGTTCCGAAGCTTACCTGTAAGACGCATAGTTGGCGCCCCTGTCTCACCCCCTAACGCATTCAATTATATTTTTTGCTCCTCCTCGAGATCGTCTTCTATTTCGGTACACCCACTGTCTACCTCAATTAAAAGAGCTTGAGCCCGTTTGCACTGATGTCCCCGTACAAATTTCTCATCACAGTAGAAACACAAGTTATTTTCTCTTCTTTGCTGCATTTCATCCCAAGTCATTCTACGTGTTTCCCCTGCTGAAGTTCCCCGATTATTCACTCCACTCCCCTGGCCTGATAGTGCTGCCCTTCCGGCTGATCGATTCGAGAGTCCAAATTTCCTACCCGATTGTAGTTGTTCATCTTTTCTTTTCGCCAATTCGATTGCTGTTTGGAGGTCCCTTGGTTTAAATAATCTCACATCACTTGCCACTTCTTCCTTGAGACCAGCCATGAATGCCCCTGTTAACGCCGCTTCTGGCCAATCAGGTAAACAATTCATGAGTCGTTCAAACTCGCTCAGATATTCTCGAAATCCACTTCTCTGTCGCAGCCGACATAGAGTTTCGTTTGGGTCTTCGTAATCCCCATGTCCGAAACGAAGGAGCAATCCCTTTTCAAATCTTGACCATGAAATTTGGTGATCACGATTTGCCCTTTCGAACCATTGCCACCACTGATTCGCCTCTCCCTCCAACTTATATGAAGCTAGTGTGACCTTCCTAGATTCATGGATATCATTAACCGCAAAGAATTATTTCGCACGGTTAAGCCAAACCCTTGGTTCTTTCCCCGTGAATTTCGAAAAATCCATTCGAACCTGATTTCTCCTTCCCTCACGATCAGCATACCCCTCTTGTCTCGATGCACGACTTCTAACATATGCGTTAGAAGCAAAAGGGTTGTTGTCACTGTCTGATCCAGATGAAGTTACGGACGGTGTCGACGAACGGTTGTGCCTCCGCCCCTCGTGGTTTCGGTGATGGTGGCGCCGTTCCTGTTCTCAGTCCATTAGTAGTTGGATGGAAGCCCGTATCTCTTGCACCGAGTTTTCCAATCCTTCCAACCGTTCTTTGTTAGTTGCCATGAGTTTAAGCAAAGCGTTGAAATAATCGCAGCCTGGCTCTGGATACCAATTGATACAATCTCAAGGTAAACCTCGTAATCCTTACGAACGTAAGATATATGAAATTAAAAATTAATATTGCATAATGAATCTCCAAAGTGTCTTCCGTCCTAGTAACCTCAAACTAAAGAGTCCTAATAACCTCAAACTAAAGAATCCTACTGCCTACACTAAGGAAAATACTTAAACAATTAAACAAATAATCAAAGAGAATTGAGCCTAATCCATTCTTATCAATCCTGGCAACGTGGGTTTGGCTTCGGATTACGGTTGGACCTCCTAATCGTAACATGGTCTCTCATTTCTTGTTTGCAAACGATACTATGATTTTTTATCAAGCAACAATGGAAGCAGCCGAGCGGGTTCAAAGGATTTTGAACCAATACAAGCGAGCATGAGGTCAAATGCTAAATGTTGAGAAATCAAATGTGGTGTACAATAAGAATAAGACAAATGGGGCGCGGGCTATATTAAAGAATTTGTTCCGATTCTGTAGGTGGAAAGACATGAAAAATATCATTTGATCTTACGCGTTTTCGTATATGATCAAAGTATCAATGTAAATAGCTAAAACACATGTATTAGGGGAAAAGATCAATAATATGCATTCCGAGCATGTGAGTACAGATTACAAACGATGGGGGTCCTATGCTAGAGGATAGATACATATAAAATAACCTATGCTAACTTTCCAAGGCGGCTCCGAGCTGCAATGCTTCGAGTAAAGTGCACCTGGAAAAGCGTGTCTGGCGTCATAAATGCTGGTGGTATTTATAGTTGAGGTGGTGAGCTAGCTGATCCGTCCGCAGGGATATATTTCTCGGCCTAAAGGCTTGGGCCTGTGGTCGGCCCATCAGTAACCTTCGTTCACGAGATCTCTCTGATTGATCGGATTGTGAAGACAATGATTTGGGCTCGATTCTACACCTCTAAGGTTGGGATTCATGTTTTTCGCTCTTGCCTGGGCTTCTCAAAGTAGAGTCCAAATTATCCCTCATCAATACTCCCCCACTTCTCGAGCGCAAAGTGAAGCTTAAGCTCGAAGAAGTAAATATTGCTTCGAACTTTGGGATAAGTAAACCATCCATAATATGCTTCGGATATGCCTCGTTAAAAATCTAACTCGGAAAAACCCATTGGGATAAAAACCGAATTAGGGAAAAAGAGTGCATATCTTGGAAACACTTTAATGGCTTTACTGTGATGATATAAATTTTCATATTAACAATTTTCATTTTGCTTTTCAAATTGAATCATGATCAAAGTATCCTTCCAAATCGGTTACCGTACCGCCGTAATTGACTTCTGTTAATATTCCCCTATTTCTCCGACCGTAGGATAAAGTAAAGTGTCGGGGCAATAAATAAATATACATACCGAAGAGGTGTGTTTTTTCATGTCTTGATCTTCGGATCCTAATCAGGTAAATATTATCGAAAAGATAGTTTTAAGTTTGCAATGAGGGAGGTCAACCGTCGCGGCTACTCGGGGACCGGTTTGCAATTTACCTTTTTGATCCTATATATATATGTTGATCGTTGGGGGTTCACTTGCACAAGACTCTCAAAGAACCCTAGATCGGAGCATATAGATCGATAAGAAACCTTAAAAATTCATTCGATCATCCTTTGCGTATGATGTCTAGTTCAACAGATCCCAAAGGCAAAGCCAAGGTAGTGGAAGAATAAGAGAGTGGTCCTGATGAGATGCAGGTTGAGACTATCCGATCGCCAGTGGCGGAAAATTTGGGGAGCCCGAGCTCTGATTCCGATCCCGAAAGGGAAGAAGGAGAGCTTAATTCGGACTCGGAGGATGACGAAGATAACAGCTTGATCGAGGCGACCGATGAAGAAGCTGTGGAAGATGATAGTCTTACGTTGGCGGACAATGAACAAGTCAAGTACATAATTGGTACCAAGGTTATCGTTACAATTTTTAAATGGGTAGAACCATCGACCAGCGTAAGGTTTAATAAAACCGAGCGAAGGGCTGATCAAATTGTTTGCCGTTACACTGAAGAAGATCGAGAATATTTAGAGCATGAGTTCGGTAAGTATATTTCGGATAAATACTCGATAGTTATACCGACTCCCGAGCAACGTGTTACCGATCCACGGAGGGGTGTCAAGCATTCTATACTAGGCAATTTTTTTACGGTCTACGCATTCCCTTTGCTCCTTTGGTTCGTAGTATTTTGGAGGCTTTCTCTCTGTTGGTCCCAAATGGTCAGATGAGGTCTAAAGGGGGGGGGGTGAATAGACCTCTAAACTTTTTGCAATTTTTAACTTTAAAACCTTTTTGTTCTAACTTAAACAGACTAAGCTGTTATCAACAGTAAGTTACTTGGCTGATCGAGAACAAATCTTTGAACAGCTTCGTAGACCACTAAACTGATAGTCACTTAGCTAATTTTGGTCAAAATCAGTTTTAATACTCAGAGTACTTGCAGCGGATTTGTAAAGTGTTTTTCACAAGTAAACTTAGTAGTTTGAAAGTTTGTTCCCCAGTTTTATAAAACTCCTTTCCTTATAAAACTTTTCAAATAGTTAAATCAAAGTGTTTTTATGCGATCTAAAAATATGCAAGTTTGAAAGCAATGTAAAAACACAAGTAATTTTTATAGTGGTTATATGGATTTGGATATCCTTTAATCCACTCTTCCAAGTCACACAGATCTTGGGTTATACTATAATCACAAAGTTTACAGTATACTCTGCTTGTGCCAATCAACAAATGAAAAGGCCACAAGTGTGCAGTAGGAAATCACTCAGAAACTTCTACTCTCCGAAGTAATATCACTCACAAAGATGGATGTCTACTTCTCACAACACTCACGATTACAAAATCACTCAGAAGATGTATTTTTCGTTGTTCTTCAACTCTGCTTTTGTCAACAAATGACTAAGCTGATGAGTGATCTGTTCTTGAGACTTAAAGAGTTCTGGTTCGAAAATTCTCTCAGAGATTTTGTTGTTCTTATTCTCTTCATCTCTCTCATCTATTTAATACTTGAGGATTGAAAAATGTCCGTTGAAGAGAGACAAGATTCAAATTCCTCGAGTTCTTGTCCTTAATTTCCGCGAACGGCTCTCTGCAGCTGTCCGTACTGTTAACAGTACTTTTCTGCAGGTAGCATTAAATGCACCCAGCTGATACGAAGCATTTCTTCAATCATTTGTCTTTAATAACCTTGTACTTCAGCATTTATTACTTCCAGGGGCATTTATTACCGTTGGGGAGACATTATGATCCTTTTCACTTGGCTGTCGAAAGTACAAGTCTGATGGTGAACTAAGCTGATCCCAAACTTGAACAAATCTGACTTGAGTCGGCTGATCTTCATCAGTCTGATATCTTTCCTTCAGCAGATCAAAAGTCTTGGACCTTAAATTTTGACTCTTCTGATATCTTCTTTACTTACTCAAAATTTCTTTAAAGGGACATCAGCTAAGTTAATCCATACTTAGCAGATTTTGAAGTTTTGGAATGCATCAAAACCTCCCTTTACTAATTGTCTTCAGTGCTTCTTCATCTTCATCCTTATCCAACAATTTCCCCCTTTTTGATGATGACAAAACTTCAGCAAAGTACCTGTTAATACTTATACTAAAGAATGTAATCCTCAAAATTTTTTGAGATAGAAAAGATATGTTGGAGTAAACTTGACTTTTTATTGATAATGAAATTATTACAAGTACAAGTTTATCAGATGAGATGTCTGAAGAATAGATAAAGTACACTGATTACAAAGATATTTATATTTTCTAACTATCAGCTCCTTCATCAGATCCTTCTAACACTTCCTCATATTCATAAGAAGACTCTTCATCATCATCTTCTTCTTCATCTTCATCAGCTTCTTCATCCAGGAGTATGTTTGCTTTGGCAGCGTCCATCTTTTCTTTAAGTTGCTGCTCCTTCAGTAGCTCCATTGCCTTCCTGGCTGATTCAGTGTTCTTGTACTTGGTAGGTTCTTCTTCAGGCTTCTCTCTTTCTTCTACCTTTCCAAGTTCTTCAGCAGTCTTATCAGTAGTTTCTTCAGGCTTCTTAACTTCAGCAGCAGCATCAGCAGTCCCCTTAGTTGATTCTTCCCTTCTATCTTCCCCCTTTTTGTCATCATCAGACTTGGTGATAACATCAGGTTTAGCAGCTGGGTTGAGTGCAACAGTAGGAATCTTCATTGCAGCACTCAAAGCTTTCAGACTCTGATTTACTACGTCATGACTTGCTGTTAAATGATGAAGAATGGTACTGATGTTATCAGTTTGATCATTGAAGCAGTCAATATTGAGTTGCATTGTTGAAAGTTCTCCATGCATAACATCTCCAGCTTTGTGAAGCTCCTGCAATAACCCAAAATTGATAGACGCCTCTTCTTCATTGATCTTGATGAAGTTAGCAGTTAGATCAGCTATTTTGTGCTCAGCTCTTTGTAAAGGCACTGTGAAGATGACTTACATCAGCCTTCACATCTTCAACGCTGTTCATTTCAGTAAGATTTTGCACTAACTGCTTGGAATTATCTTGAGGCATAGGGAAACTATCAATTTCAGTCTTGATGATTTTTGCAGTTGATTGTTGCATAGTTTCCAGCTGAAGTCTGTTGGATTCTACCAACTCTGCTTTCAGTTCTTCCTTCAGCTCCTCTTTCATCTTTGTCAGCTGCTGACTATGCTTCTCTTCCAGTTCCTTTACTGAATTCTCCATCAGCATATGGAAGGCTTCCATCAGTGATGAGTGCTGATCACCTGATGAAGCAGAAGTAGCAGCTTCCTTTTCTTCAGTCTCCTGGTGGACAGGGACATCTTTCACTTCAGTTTCCTGATTAGCTTAAGAGGCCTTAGCATTCCACTCAAGTGCTAAGGGTTCATCGGTCTTCTTATGCTCATCAGTGACATCATCATAAGTCAGGTTTGTGATCGTGCCATCATCATCATTGAAACAAGTTGTTTGACGAATCTGTCGCACAATTATCCAAGGATTCACAAAGGCATTATTACCCTTGGGCACTTCACAATACTCCTTAACCTCTTTGCCGAAAATGATTTGCTGAATGCTTGGCAGCTGAGGCATTTCACTTGAACACCCTTGCTGATATCTTGACCTTTCTGCCCATCTCTTCAAGGCGGTCATAACAGCAATGTTGATTGCCCTCTCTTCAGCATTATCAGATTTTCATCTCTTCTCTGGCAAAGTGTTTTGAATGATCTTGGCCTCCTCTAATGCAGACTCCTTTGCATATTGATGCATTATGTCTCTAACATAGTGAGGATCCAAGGCTTTCTGAATGGAGTCTGTCCTTAACCAGTTTAGAACCCACTGTTCTTCACCAGCTAACTCCTTAAAACTTTGAAGTTCTGCAATTGTTCTGTTCATCCTGTTGTCTCTCCATCTGATGTATATAGGCTTTTCTTGGGTGAACAGCGTCTTCAGCATAAGCTTCTGGTCATAATATGCCAAGGACTTCTCAAATCTCTTGAAGAGCTCTTTATCAGCATATACAATTTCAAAGGCTCTTCTCACTTCATATTTACCCTTTGGCTTGACCTATGCAGTAGGCATTTTAGGCTTCTTTTTAGCTTCTTCATTGATCTTAATGCCTTCACCATGAACAGGTCCATGAGCATCAGTCTTGCTGAGCTCAATGACCATTGCCAGTTCTGCATCTTCAGCAGCTTTTCTTTCTGCCTCAGTCATTTTTCTTCTGGCCTCATCCTTTGCTTCCTGAACTTTGCTCAGTTCAAGAGCCTTTTTCTCCTCCATCTCATCCTGCTTTCTTTGTTCAGCTTCTTCCCTTTTTCCTCTTATCAGCTTTGGAAACCTTCTTTCTCTTGGGCACAATCTTTCTCTTTCCTTTATCAGCTGGGGCAGGGGCTGGACCAGCAGACGAGATAGGTGCAACAGCAATGGGATGAATGATCATAACATCTGGATCATCCCGAGGTTTTGCCGCCTCAACTGTTGGAGTAGCTTGATCAGGCTGTTGCACATCCATCTTTTCAGCAACAGGAGCCTCATCAGCTCCAACTGGTCTTTCAGCAGATTTGGGGCTCTGTCTTACTAAGTTTTCCAACTCAGTAGATTTTTCAATGAAAGTCATCTGCTTCCTTACTGTTTTCTTTGTTATTCCTTGAATAGGTCTTGAAGCAGCAGTGTCTTTCAGCTGACTCCTGGTCCTATAAGAGACATTCTCAGCAGGCATTTCAGCAGAAGAAGTCCTAGAAGGTGATGCAGGAGACATTCCCCTTACATCAGCAGTGGTCTGACTTATGATTTGATCAACAACAACGTCAGCCATAGTTTTCACCTTTTTAGGAACTTTCTCCTTTGGTTTATCAGCAACCTTATTTTTCTGTGTCTCAACAGCTAAGTCAGCTGTTTTGGCCAATCTCCTTGGCCTCTTGGCAAGAACCTCCTTTGGTTCTTCGTCTTCATCCTCTTCAGGCTCATCAGCCTTTCTCTTCAGAACAGGCAAGTACTTGGACATTGCCTTCGATTTATGGATCTCCTTACCATTGAGCATAGCACAACCCTGTTTGAACAGCAGATAACTGAGCGTGATTCTGTGATTTGTCTGAGGAGTTTTCCTTTTCTTCACCTCATGAAAACCAGCCAAAATATACCAAACTATAACGGACCAGTTGACTTCCAATCCATAGTAGATGGCAGCCATGATGCTGAACCTCTTCATGGTAACAACATCCAGAGAAAAAGTACAGTTTTCAATCAATTTAGAGACCATATCAGCCATCCGCTGATACTCGTCTTTCAACTGCTTCTTCTTTATGTTGCCAGACAACACTTCCCCTTCTTTGGCACAGATCGCCCAGAACTGTTGGTGCTTCTCCTCCGTCAGCACAGTGACGTCATGTCGTCCACTGTTTGGAAGCCCAAAAGTTTCGTGAAGAACAGCAGGGGTAATAACGATATATTTACCTCCAACTGTAGCCTTGATTTCCATGGAGTTGTAGTCTACAGTTGCGGTCTTGTAGTACTCCAGAACCTGGTCAGTCCAGATTAGACCTTCATTGTACTCCATGAAGTTTACCAGAGAGGCCGTCTTGAACTTCTCCAGCAATTCTTTCATCAGATCGGTACCAGATTGGTAATAGGAATCGTAAACAAGGTACATACCTTCAGCGGCCATTTCGAATCTGTTGAAAGTTAGGGAAACAAGAAGAAATTTGCAGAAAATTGCTTAAAGTTTCTCACAAGTATGCTTTGAATATTTGGGGTGCGTAAAGAGCTACACAGCTGATCAGATCTGGATTTATAAAGTTAGGGTATCTTGGTTCCCGTGATACCATCCAACTGTTAGATCCATTTCTTGTCAGTGCTGATCGTGCGGCGTCAGTTACGACCTTTCAAATTCAAATCACATTAAATGAGGAGCGGGAATTTGTACCGCTCTTCTGTCACTTGTAAAAGCGTGTTTTAATATAAAGCGTTTTAAACAACAAGCTTTTACATAAGCGATCAGATGAGTAAAATAAATACTTATCTGATGGACTACTGTCCTGATGACAAAGCTGTTATCAGTGAAAGCCAATAACTGATAACCTTCCTCGGCTGTTTGTCAATCCAGGTAGATAAATTAATCTTCAATCTTCAAGAATTAAGAACATATCTTCTGATAACATAACTTCAACTAACTGTCATCAACAAATTTCGTCTTTTAATCAGAAGTACCGCTAGTCTTACACGTTCCCCTGACTTTAAGAATTCATAAGTTAACTAGTCTGTTGAGAGTTAACCCTTGAATGTGATAATGGAAGACTGTGCTGATGAACTTTAGTATTCTGATAAGTTCCCCCTCAGCTTATGCATCCAAATTTAGTAGTCCTAGTTCAGCTCTTAGAGTTGAAAACGTTACTTCACTTAAAGGTTTAGTGAAAATATCAGCAATCTGATTGTCTGTATGAACATACTCAATCATAACATTTCCTTTTTCCACATGATCTCTAATGAAATGATGCTTGATCTCAATATGCTTAGTCCTTGAATGACTTGTAGTATTCTGAGTAAGAGAGATTGCACTTGTATTGTCACAGTAGATTGGAATTCCACTGATCTAGATATTGTAGTCTTCTAGTTGATGCTTCAACCAAAGTATCTGTGAACAGCATGCTCCAACAGCTATATACTCAACTTCAGCAGTAGATATGGATACTGAAGTCTGTTTCTTACTCATCCATGAGATCAGTCGACTACCCAAAAATTGACAAGCACCTGTTGTGCTCTTCCTATCAATTTTGCAGCCAACAAGGTCTGAATCTGAATATCCAATAAGTTCAAATCCAGATTCTCTAGGATACCACAATCCCAATTCTTGAGTGCCCTTAATATATTTCAATATTCTCTTGGCATCTAAGAGATGAGATTCCTTAGGATTTGATTGAAATCTCGCACAAACCCCAATAGAGTACATGATATCAGGTCTACTGGCTGTTAGATACAACAGTGACCCAATAATGCCTCTGTATTTGGTTATGTCCACTGATTTGCCATCTTTATCTTTATCTGAACAAAGACTAGTAGACATTGGAACAGTAGCAGTAGAGCTAGTTTCCATACCAAATTTCTTAAACAGATCTTTTGTGTATTTTGCTTGGTTGATGAAAATTCCATCAGGCAACTGTCTAACTTGCAAACCAAGAAAATAATTGAGTTCACCCATCATGCTCATTTCAATCTTATTCTGCATCAGCTTGGAGAACTTGTCACACATCTGTTGGTTAGTTGAACCAAAAATAATATCGTCTACATATATTTGCACAATTAATATATGATTTTCCCATTCAATTGTGAACAAGGTCTTGTCTACCTTACCTTTACGAAATCCTTTAATTAAAAGAAAATCAGATAAAGTATCATACCATGCTCTTGGAGCCTGTTTCAGTCCATAGAGGGCTTTCTTTATGCGATACACCTTGTCTTCTTGTTGATAAGCTTCAAGTCCAGGTGGTTGTTCAACATACACTTCTTCTTGCAATTCTCCATTGAGAAATGCTGACTTCACATCCATCTGATAGACAGTGAAGTTTTTGTAAGCAGCATAGGCAAGAAACAGACTGATTGCTTCAAGTCTTGCTACTGGTGCAAATGTTTCATCAAAGTCAATGCCTTCTTCTTGGCAGTAACCCTTGGCCACTAATATTGCTTTATTTCTGGTGACTTCACCATCTTCATTCATTTTATTCCTGAATACCCATTTAGTGCCAATGACTCTTTGATGACTTGGTCTAGGAACTAAGTACCAGACTTCATTTCTTTCAAATTGATTTAGCTCTTCCTGCATAGCTTCAATCCAGTTTGAATCACTAAGAGCTTCTTCAATCTGTTTGGGCTCAACTTGAGACAGGAAGCTGACAAACATTGCTTCACTTGCAGCAACTCTTCTTGTCTTCACTTTGTCCAAAGGATCACCAATCACCAGTTCAGGTGGGTGATTCTTGAGCCATCTAAGATCAGGTTGCAAATCATAATGTTGACCTTTGCTTTGATTTTGCAACACTACTGTTGGAGATCTAGTAGTAGTCCGTTGAACAGTCTCTGGTCTATCAGCTGTTTGCAACTCGTCTGTTAGACAATCAGCACTGTGATTTTGAACAGCACTTGAGTTATCAGCTGGGTTGAGATCAGGTAGTATGATGGGGACATATTCTTCATTCTTTCCAATATTCAACTTCTGTAAATCTGTAGACAGATCTTGATTAGTACTTTGATTCTTTTCAGAAGATTGATTTGGTTCATCAAATACTACATGAATGGATTCCTCTATAAGTAAAGTTCTTTTGTTAAAGACTCTATAAGCTTTACAAACAGTAGAGTATCCTACAAAAACAGCTTCATCAGCCTTTTCTGCAAATGCAGTAAGGTGATTTTTCCCATTATTTAAAACAAAGCATTTACAACCAAATATCTTAAAATAATGAATGTTTGGCTTCCTGTTGTTCCAAACTTCATATGGAGTCTTGTTTTGGTGCTTGTTAATCATGCATCTGTTTTGGGTAAAACATGCTGTATTTGTTGTTTCTGCCCAAAATCTTTGTGGCAGGTTAGCTTCAGCTATCATGGTTCTGATAGCTTCCTTTAGTGTTCTGTTTCTCCTTTCAGCAACACCATTCTGTTGAGGGGTTCTAGCAGCTGAATACTCATGATGTATTCCTTTGATATTACAATACTCTTCAACAGTAGAGTTTGTGATCTCTGTCCCTCTGTCTGATCTGATCTTCAATATTTTTATGCTTTTCTCATTCTGGATCAGTTCCATCAGATTAGTAAGATGTTCCTTGGTTTCACTTTTCTTCTTCATGAATATCACCCAATTATATCTTGAATAATCATCCACAACAGCTAGGCAGTATTTCTTTCCACCATTGCTGACTGGATCAATGGGTCCAAATAAGTCCATGTGTAGCAGCTCCAATATTCTTTCAGAAGATTGATGCTTCTTGCTTTTGAAAGATGACTTGATTTGTTTACCCTTCTGACATGCGTCACAAAGCTTGTCTTTGCTCATGACTGTCTTTGGAATTCCTTCTAACAGATTATTCTTGATTAGTCTGTTGATGGTCTTGAAATTCACATGATTCATTCTTTTGTGCCACAGCCAACTGACTTCACTTGGTGTTGATGCCACCACACAGATGCTTGAATTCTTGTCAGCAGAATTCCAGTCCACTGTGTAGACATTCCCTTGTCGTCTTCTAGATAAGATTACCTTCTTTGTACCAATCTGTTCAACATAGCACTTATCTGTTGAGAAGATGACTGAATATCCTTTGTCACAAAATTGACTTATGCTCAGCAGGTTGTACTTTAGGCCTTTAACATATGAGACGTCAGATATCTCTATGTTGCCTTTGATCAGCTTTCCACTAGCTACAATCTTGCCTTCTTTACTGTCTCCAAAAGTAACTTTAGGACCATCCACAGCAACAACATCAGTCAGTTCATGTATGTTTCCACACATGTGTCTTGAACATCCACTGTCCAAGTACCATATTTTCTCTACTTTACTCCTACTCCTAATCCTAACTTACAAAACAAAATAAAATTGTTTTAGGTACCCTTATTGAGAGGGTCCTGAAGGATTAGTTCCACCTTTGACAACCCAAGATGATGAAGTCTTAGGCTTCTTAGGTTTCTGAGTTTCAACAGGAGTATGAACAACTTTGCCTTTACCACGTTCATCAGATTTGTCATATTGTTGATGATCAGCATGATAAGGATAATGTTCAAATGCAGAGTAATATGCATGATAAGGAGGATATGCATGCACTGGATGAGCAGGGTAAGGTGCATACTAAGTTGGAAATTGAGGTGCATGATACATAGGATGATATGCAGCAGGTTGCACATAATAAGACTCATTTCCATACCAAGCATTTTAATTTTTCTTGATTTTATGCTTCTTTGGTTTACTTGATGCTTGCTCATTAACAGACGACTTAGTTTTATCACTAGTCTGATTAGTTTTAGCCTTGTCAGAGGACTTCTTAGGACTCTTCTGTTTAGGCTTATTAGTCTGTTTTCCTATACTAGGCTCTTTGCTCATTTTAGCCTTCGGAGTTTTCGTCTCCTTTAATACTTTCTCAGGTGAAGCAGGTTTAGCAGTCTGAACATACAGGATGACCTTACTATTGTCAGCTGGTATGAATTTTTCAGTATGGTTCAATTCTAACTTATCCTGATCTAAAGGTGTCTTCTGTTTACTAGTCATGTGAGTGGATGCAGCAGTTGACTTATCATGAGACTCAATGACTTTCTCAAGCTCAATGATTTTACCCTTTAAAACTTCACATTCAGCTTTCAGAGATTCATTCTCTTGCTCAAGCAGTTTATATTCAGCTGATTCTTTTGGCTTTTCAGCTTTAAGTTTCAGTAAACTGTTTTGCTCTTTCAGCAATATCATCTCTTCCTTAAGCTTTTTAAATGCATCAGCAATGCTAGTATTGTTGAGCATCATTTGTTCAAATGAATTAAATAATTCATTATCAAGAGGAGTTACCTCATCATCCTCGGAGTCATCAGATTCCTTGGCCATCAGGCAGAGAAGAGCAGGGCTCTCTTCATCAGAGGACTCTTCATCAGAAGTGTCTGAATCTGAATCAGATGAGTAGACAGCTGCTAGCTTTTCTGCTTCTGCCACTAGCACCTTTCCTTTCTGATGCTTTCTTTAACTTTCTGATTATCTTTTCTTCTTCTGTATACTTCTCAGCTTTAGGATATGGGCAATCTCTGATGAAATGACCCAGTTTCCTACAATTATAGCACATCATTTTGGATTTATAAGAATCCTTATCCTGAGAAGAAGAAGCAGGGTTAGAAGTAGAAGCATTGTTATATTTGTTCTTCATTTTTCGTCTGTAGAACTTTTTGAAGTTGTTCATCAGCAATGCAACGTCTCCAGCAGTGTACTCCTTTTTGTTGAGTAGTGTGGCTTCATCAGATGAGTCCACATCTTTGCTTTTGTGAGCTGGCCTTCTTGGATTTTCAGCAGCAACAAGTGTAGCTGTAGGACTTGAAGTAGAGGTTTCTTCAACACCCATTCTTGGCAGTTTATACTCGTACGCCTTGAGTACTGAGAACAGCTCGGTGAGAGAGATCTTGCCTAGATCTCTTGACTTTTCCATGGCTGTCACCTTCATGTTGAACTTCGGAGGTAGGGCCTTCAGAACTCTGACGGTTATCTCCTTATCCGTGAAGGTTTTTTCAAGCTTTAGCACTTCATTCAGCGTCCTTATAAACCTTGTATCCATTTGGTCAATGGTTTCCGCAGACTTCATCTTGACGTTGTCCAGCTTTTCCAGAGCAACACTCAGCTGATGCTCTTTGATGGCGCCGTTTCCTTCGCTCATGTCACGAACCTTATCCCACATTTCCTTTGCAGTTTTGCAATGTTTGACTTTATCAAACCGATCATTATCCAGGGCTTTGGTCATGATGAAACGGCCAACTTTGTCCAGGTTGAACAGCTTTATTTCTTCAGCTGTCATCTCTGTTAAATCCTTTTCCACCACTATTTCAGCTTCATCAACAGTGATAGTCTTGGTGAATCTGAATGGACCTTTGATGATACATGTGTACATGTTATCATTATAAGCAGCTAGAAAAATCTCCATCCTGATTTTTCAGTCTTCAAAACACATGCCAGCAATGTGGGGAACATGGCTGATACAGTCCATTTTTAAAAAATTTTATTTTTCAAAAAATATGCTCTTTTGAAAAGTTTGAAAACTTTTGAAAAACACTCGGATCAAGCTCGTTGATCACGTAGCTGATTCTAATGAACCACCTGCTCTGATACCACTTGTTGGTCCCAAGTGGTCAGATGAGGTCTAGAGGGGGGGGGGTGGTGGTGGTGAATAGACCTCTAAACTTTTTGCAATTTTTAACTTTAAAACCTTTTTGTTCTAACTTAAACAGACTAAGCTGTTATCAACAGTAAGTTACTTGGGCTGATCGAGAACAAATCTTTGAACAGCTTCGTAGACCACTAAACTGATAGTCACTTAGCTGATTTTGGTCAAAATCAGTTTTAATACTCAGAGTACTTGCAGCGGATTTGTAAAGTGTTTTTCACAAGTAAACTTAGTAGTTTGAAAGTTTGTTCCCCAGTTTTATAAAACTCCTTTCCTTATAAAACTTTTCAAATAGTTAAATCAAAGTGTTTTTATGCGATCTAAAAATATGCAAGTTTGAAAGCAATGTAAAAACACAAGTAATTTTTATAGTGGTTATATGGATTTGAATATCCTTTAATCCACTCTTCCAAGTCACACAGATCTTGGGTTATACTATAATCACAAAGTTACAATATACTCTGCTTGTGCCAATCAACAAATGAAAAGGCCACAAGTGCGCAGTAGGAAATCACTCAGAAACTCCTACTCTCCGAAGTAATATCACTCACAAAGATGGATATCTACTTCTCACAACACTCACGATTACAAAATCACTCAGAAGATGTATTTTTCGTTGTTCTTCAACTCTGCTTTTGTCAACAAATGACTAAGCTGATGAGTGAGCTGTTCTTGAGACTTAAAGAGTTCTGCTTTGAAAATTCTCTCAGAGATTGTGTTGTTGTTATTCTCTTCGTCTCTCTCAGCTATTTATACTTGAGGATTGAAAAATGTCCGTTGAAGAGAGACAAAATTCAAATTCCTCGAGTCTCTCTTCGCCAAAGTGCAAGTCTGATGGTGAACTAAGATGATCCCAAACTTGAACAAATCTGACTTGAGTCGGCTGATCTTCATCAGTCTGATATCTTTCCTTCAGCAGATCAAAAGTCTTGGACCTTAAATTTTGACTCTTCTGATATCTTCTTTACTTAGTCAAAATTTCTTTAAAGGGACACCAGCTAAGTTAATCCATACTTAGCAGATTTTGAAGTTTTGGAATGCATCAAAACCTCCCTTTACTAATTGTCTTCAGTGTTTCTTCATCTTCATCCTTATCCAACACTCTCTTAGCCCCTCCCAAATTCTTCCGAACTCAATTGGGTATATAGTCGCATTCTGCGTGTTAATGAAGGCCAAAAGGAGAAAAGCAACCTTTCAAAATTTTTGGAGAGTCTTCCAGATGAGTTTATCCACATCTTCGAATGCTGGTTAAGTATATTTTTCGCAAAGATCGAATCGGTCAATTTTGTCGAGCAATGTCTCAAGTAACTTAAAGGGTTGGAAAGAAGAGTTCTTCTTCGTTCGTGGGCCTGATACCCCGTCTTCTGCAGAAGTCCCGGAGCCAACCCCCTATAAATGGCCCGGAGAACATTCTTGGATCTATGGTAGGCGGAGCCTTAAAGGAAGGATGAATCACGAGCTCCCGGATGAATTTTTGCGGAGCCTTCAACCCGATCTCTATCAAACCGCTTTATTGACCCAAGAGCGGGTCTTAAGACTGGCTGGGCTTAGCAAATGTTCTTACCCTGCCCCTGCGACCCACGGAGTGAATAATAACTTCCGTCTAGGCGAGGTTTGACTCACTTAGTATGTGAGAAAAGCGGATCACATTCGGTCATAGTTCTTCGGCGCCAACCGACATCCAAACCAGTCAAGTTGTAAGACCCGATGGGGAGGCCGACGCCGTTGTTGCTCCTCTTGCTCTAGGTATGCTTATTTGTCCTTTATAATTCAATTGATTTCCCTTTGGTCGGAATTAATCATTTTCGACGCGCAGCTGAGGTCGTTGAGAAGTTTCGAACCTCTGTAGCAGGCTCGAACGTTGCTTCTTTTTCGAAAGGAACCCAAGGCCAACCTCGCAAACAAAAGAAATCCAGGTCTACTTTGAAGGTTGGAGGAGCTAATTCCAGTACTGACGCGGTTGCAGTTTCGAAGATGATCGTGAATTTTCCCGTAGCTAACGTCGAGGGAACGTCACAACTCAGAGGTGCTGGCCCTCTGCGGTCTGTATTCTCGATCGATACGTCAGATCCGAACGCAGCGGGGCATAGCTATTACTCATTCAAGGGGATCCAAGCTCAATAGATAATGGAAGACAGAATGGCCCGAAAAAGAAATAGTGAAGATCCTGAGTCCTCTAGAAGGGTGAGGCCCTTCGGTTGGAATCCAGGTCCGATCGAATGCCGATCTGGCCGAACCGAACCAGACTTAGCAGATTTCATAGAAGATCACCTTCGAGGACCCAGAGCTGCTGGGTTTCCAGAGAGTGGGACTATCGAGTCAGATTTCGGCCCCAACGGCGAACACACTGTGGACAAGTCCTTTAGAATTCTGATGGCTGGATGATTTAAGGACGATAATACTGAACTCTTCCACAAAGATGGTTTTCAAATCATGGGTGATTACGCCTACGCACATCAAAGGGTACATATTTCTTGATCGTGCTAATTTTCCTCGAAACTCCTCATTGCTGATACCTGTTTTTCTTCAGGCTGGAGATTTGTTCGTTCATCAATCTCATCGACTGGCTATCTTAGAGGAAAAGTCCCAACTGGCCCATAATGCTCTTCACGACATTTTGAAGGAGGATGCCGTCATTGCCGGTCGATTGACCCAAACTACCGCCAAGCTATCTAAGGTCGAGAAGGAACTCGCGGAGGCTAGGAAAGAGCTTGAAGGGAAGAGGGCCCTCGAGGAAGAGGTCGAAAAATTAAGGTCGGATCTTGAGCAAGCTAAGATGCTTTCCGATCAGTCTTACGCTCGAGGTCGAGAAGAAGCCAAACTTCCAGCTATAAAGGAGTTTTTGGAGTCCCCATTCCTTGATGCCTTGGTTCGATCGCGGTCAGGTCCGATTAACCAGGCCTTTTTCTATAAAGGAGTTCAACAGCTCATCGTGGCCGGAAAGATTCCAGGCGCTCTTAACGACTATCTTCCCCATATGAACCCTTATAAAAACATTTTTAGGGAAAACTACAAAGCTTCCTCTCTTCCTCCCGAAATTGTTGGTTTTCAAGGTCATGAGTATGCCCAATTCCTCACTGAATTCGGGGTTCCCATGCCCAACCATGACATGCTCGAAGCGGAAGATGCAGTGGAAGAGAGCGAGGAGGTGAATATTGATGGCTATTCTAATGATCGGGGAGAAGAAAACATCTCTTCCCCTAGAGCAAGTAGTTCTTCCGCTGATGACCAAAGTAGCGATGAAGGGGATGATAGCTCGAGTAGCGGTGATAGCGATAGCTCGAAAGGTGATTCTGACGAAGAAGACGGAAAGACGGAGGAGGGTCGCGATTCTGGTGCTGAAGAATCCGATCATGGATAAATATTATGTAATAGGACTTCCTTTATTAACTTTCCTTTTGTAGTTTTGAATCTGTGTACTTCTTTCCTTCTCAAATGTACGTATATACTTTTGCATTCCTTAATCCACACTGTCGTCATTTTAGCGAGAACTTTGGTTACTTTATATCGAATCTTTTCTGTGGGTGATGACTATTCTATTATTGTGATAACAAGATGTTGTCCTTGCTATAAATACTAGGGCCATTTCACATCATCTCACCATATCATCGAATACTGAGATCGGAGCTCCTAAAAATATATAAATTCCAAGGCCTCTACAAGAACTTCCATGCCTTCCCCCAAATCTCATAAGGTTAGCGAAGGAAAGAAAGAAAAATGGGTTTCGATTAAACCTGCTAACTCTGGCAAATTGACCTCTTTAGGGGAAAATGCAGTTGAGCGCGCATCCTCTCTTATTTCATCAGATCCTTTCAAGGTCGAAAAACTTTTCGATCCAATGCCTGCCTCTCTCTCTCTTTTTATTTATTTATTTATTTTTTTAAAAAAAAGCCCTCTCTCTAGGAATGGATATATCTTATCTCGATGGATCAATACTCAGGAAACCTGTTCCGAACCTTTTGCAGGCTGACATTTTTATTTACGAGGTCGACATGTCGAAAAGAAAAGGTCCTTCGAAAAGATAAGATCGAGCTGGATCGCGCATTTGAGGTCACTAGACTCTTTGATGAAAAACTGGCTCCCCTTTTTTTTTTTATTGATACTATTACATGACTTGATGTTCAGATTTTTGCCAACTGAGGCGAATTCCAATTTCTGAGCGTTGAACGGACTGACTTAGCGGTTGTCTTTCCTCTATAGCGATCTACGTGATTTTTCAACCAAATATTTCCTTATTCCTCGGGAAACTGAACGGTCATTAAATATCGATCGCACGATTTGTTACATTTCAACCGTTGGATAAAGTTGAGTTGCGTCTATAAATGGGGCTTTTCTTTAGTTTTTCAGATAAAAACTCTCTTCCTTTTTTTTTTTTTTGTAGATTTTCTTCGATCATGTTGCTCAAGAAATATCGTCTTTCGACCCAATATTTAGAAATCCGAAGTAGGACTTATTTTTTAAGTTCTATAATGTTGATTATCTCGATTTCGACTAGAATATCTGCAGACGAAGATCTATTCGACCTTGAAGGCTAACAAGCCTCATTGCTGACCATCCACGACACCACTAACTCCCTCGACCTGGCAAAGTGTCGGAAGGGTTCAAGCATAAAGTTTTCAAGGATGTTTCGCGATGGGTCATTATTCCTCTGGCACGGTTCTCTTATTAAGGGACCTATTGCCACAATGTTTTTCGAGGATGTGAAAAGGGTGCGGCGTCAGCGAATGAAGTGGCGTTCGATATGGGTTACTAGATCATCAAACTAAGGCCTTTGATTCCTTATCCCAATAATCAACCAACACCCAATATTCACTATCCTTGTAAATCTTTTGAGTAAGGACATTATCGTCCGTTTCTGCTAATTGTAGTAGGATCGAAATGTAATAGGATCGAAGTAAATTGTAGCTTTGACAAATACTGGTGTAATAGAATTTAAGATATATCACGGTATCATTTCAGAAATCTTCGTGAATAATACTTAATAATATTCTTGCTTTGTTTGATCTAGTAATCCTTGTTTTATTGTTGCATATGTATTCCGGGCGCTAATGAGCTTAAAAGAGCTATTTCCTGTAGCCAAACAGTCCCTAATTCATTGGGAATCCCAATGGTCGTTAAATCTTGTCCGTTTAACTAACAAATCATTGCCGTTAAATCCATTCCATTCCCACTATAAAAGATGGTGTTGTATCTTTGAGACTATTTCTCATATCCTACTGGTTCTTCACCTATCCGATCATGATGATCAAAACCATTACTCTATCAACTCAACTTTTTGAGTTTAGACTTCGAACAGTCTTTTTGAGAAACAAGATTGCTTCGAACTCGCTTAGAATATCGTCAGGCAAATATATTCTCGATCTGGAAGGACAATATGCCAAAATTAGCGGATCGGTTAGTCCTTTCAAAGATGTCATACGAGCATTGACGGAGGACGAGGTCAGCAATAATATATTTATGCTGCGCCTTGAAAAAGATGTCTTAACCTGGAGAAATAGGCATCAACCACTTCATCTTCGGAATGACTCTAAACAATAATAGAAGCCTATAGCTCCCACTAGTCAAGCCTAAAGAAGAGCCAATTCGATCGATTGGCCTGGAATGGAGGACCGGGCCTGATATTTCACTAGAGTCGCCAGATATAATTGGGATAGATTATGCCTAGCTTGTAATAGGACCGAAATTTTCTTCCTGTAGCTTGTAATAGGATCGAAATTTTCTTCCTGTACTTCTATACGTTGAGGTTTTGTATCTTTGTAACGAAACCGAGACTGTAATCAATTTCTTGATTTTAAACGAGATTCGTAAGTATCCACAATTTTGTATGGTCATGTTCGATCTTAAACGGCTGACTGACCCCTTTTAATTTGAATAATTAGACCTAAACCGAATGAGGATTTCGGACTTGTGTCATCGAGGACTAATTTTGACGAATTGATCTTTCTCACCATCCACCCAAATTTTCCTTCGGGTAATTTCTAAAAGTAAACGATTACGATCGTCCTCCGGTGCTCAGCTCATTGCAATTGAATGACTAGTGCCGACCATACTCTTTCCCACTCGAGCATGAATAATTGGTTATAAATTGTCGATAAATATTCTGGTGTTTGAGCGCAACTTCTTGATCATAATACTTGCATTTGAGTTTTCCAAATAGGTATCCTATTTCGAATACCACGTCCGAAAGATCGAATTCAAACAATCATCTTTGATTCAAGCGTTGCCCTGTAGATTGGTCAATAGATAAGAACTATCGAACCATGTTTATGCTTTTTCATAAGTGCTTCCTTCGTCAACGTTATTTAACCACGGCAGGTAGCTTCCTTTGCGTTGATTAATAATTTGATCGTGTTTTGGAAGTTCCGGCCTTGTGTCTTTAAGATTACTTATTTTCCTATCCAAACAGGATCCTATTCCTTGGGAAATGTAGCAGTCAGTACATTTATTGTTTAGATCACAGCCGTCCGCGACATATTATCTGGTCCGTCGGTCTTATCCCTTCGCTGTTATAAATAGTTTCACTTTTTCCCCGTCACATTCTTCACTCATCAGTAATGCCTCGTCCGATCACTACAACTCGAGTTTTGAATTCTTTCATTAATATGTTCCATAATGCTTCTGAAATAAAAGAGTTTGAAATTAGGACTCGAACCCTATTTTTCGATCCTAGTCCCTTTGGTATAGTCTCTCTCGCTTAGAATATCGACAGGCAAAAGAAATTGCGCCTAGAATACCGGCAGGCAACCTGCTTTCTTGGATATAATCCATCTGAGCCGGGTTAGCTTTCCGGTTTTCTGGCGCTGTGTCCGATCGGACAGTGGGTCAACCTTGGAGGAGTTCTTTAAATCTCGAGCATCGGCTTCTTCAAGGATTTTCTTGAAGTATAGTTCCTTCGAGATTGCTCGGAGTGATTCCACTGGGGTCACTTCCCACTATCCTAGACCGGATTTGGATGTGAACAATGATTGCTGCAACAATTGGGCATAGCAATCATTGTTCACGGATGAAGATCTTAGATCGGTTTAAAAGTCCCAGGGATGGACTCCGATCCAGCTTTTATCCAGTTCCGCAGCACGCCCGTGGATGTGCGACACGTGGCGAGTGATTGATACGAAGAATCTTTGCCGAGTTCTGCATCTGGTGCGAACGCAGAAATGTGGATCGAACACGCTTAATTTTGCTTGTAGGATTTGTAGTAGGGTAGGAGTGGATGTATTATTCTTTTTGAGCTCGAATTTCACTATTGTACTCGAGAATTCATTTGTAACTTGTTCGAAGAATGAATAAAAACTTTGTTTCCTTCTTATCTTCATTGCATGTTTTCTTGAATTTGTTGAGTGTTTTCCTGACTTTGTTGGTCGAATGGTATATATACGATGTTATAGAACAAAATGAACTCGGATGATTGTAACTTTGTGTAATTAACCTGAAGTTATTTAAACCTTACGTTCGGAAAAATAGATACCTTCGGCGATTGAATGATACTTCAGAATATGTTGCAACTTAAAAGATTTGTATAATCCATTATCATTATACCGATAGATTTGCCAATCGACTCCCTTTGAAATAGCTATCAATCGAGAAGATCAAATTAATTCTGTGTTAGTTGATCGAGTATGATATCCGACAAAGTCTTCTTTGTCCATTTATATCGGTCGCTCCATAGCTCCAGCTGACTTAAGTGGATAAATAACATGAATCATCGATGACGATTGGATCGATAACTGGAAAATAAATCCAATAATTTATTGATCGATAAATATTCTCTTTTCGCAAGTTCGCTTTATGGGTCTTAGCAACAGCTTTCACCCTTTTCATTTTTATCGGTCATAGCAATAGCTTTCACCTGAGGGTCTTAGCAACATGTTTCACCCTTTTCGTTTTTATCGGTTATAGCATTAGCTTTCACCTGAGGGTCTTAGCAACAACTTTCACCCTTTTCATTTTTATCGGTCATAGCAATAGCTTTCACCTGAGAGTCTTAGCAACATCTTTCACCCTTTTCATTTTTATCGGTCATAGCAATAGCTTTCACCTAAGGGTCTTATCAACAGCTTTCACCATTTTTTGATTTCGAGGGTCTTAGCAACAACTTTCATCCGATTTCTTTTATTTTCGATCTAAGGGGCGTAGCAACGACTTTCACCCCTAGTCGATTTCGAGGGTCCTAGCAACAGCTTTCACCCGTTTTATTATCTCGATCTAAGGGGCATAGCAACAACTTTCACCCTTAGTCAGTTTCGAGGGTCCTAGCAACAGCTTTCACCCGTTTTATTATCTCGATCTAAGGGGCATAGCAACAGCTTTCACCCTTAGTCGGTTTTGAGGGTCCTAGCAACAACTTTCACCCGTTTTATTATCTCGATCTAAGGGGCATAGCAACGGCTTTCACCCTTAGTAGGTTTTGAGGGTCCTAGCAACATCTTTCACCCGTTTTATTATCTCGATCTAAGGGGCATAGCAACGGCTTTCACCCTTAGTCGGTTTCGAGGGTCCTAGCAACAGCTTTCACCCGTTTTATTATCTTGATCTAAGGGGCATAGCAACGGCTTTCACCCTTAGTCGTTTTCGAGGGTCCTAGCAACAGCTTTCACCCGTTTTATTATCTCGATCTAAGGGGCATAGCAACGAATTTCACCCTTAGTCGGTTTTGAGGATCCTAGCAACAGCTTTCACCCGTTGTTTAACACTTGACTCACTTGTATTGAGATTGACCATATCTTTAAAATACTTTCCCGAACATAATGAAATGATAATATCTTCAGCGAAATAAGACTTTTATTGAATAGATAATCCTCTACCACATGAGATAAAAAGAAACAGAGCGGAATAATAAGACAGTAGGTAGGCTAGAAATTAGTAAATAGTCTTCGTCGTTCGTAATAACGCATTTCCGAGCTGTGTGCTCTTTGTCAATTTGAACTTATAGAAGATAAATACTCGATTTGTGGGGTATCAACCTTTTAGAGAAGATAAAAATATTTGATCCTAAATCTTGCCATCCATTTCCTCCAAGTTTTTTTCTCCAATTGTTCGACCGCTCCCAATCGATCAAATTTGTGTTTTAACTTGTCACATACTCGTCAAAAGAAAGTATAGAGTTTGGTCCGCAGCAGAAGTTCCTCGAATGATCTCATAAATTCATTATATTGATAAAGTTGTTGATATTGGCGACTGTCGTATGGATCGGAGCATTGTCCTGGGGAACGAATGATGGAACTTCCGGTTGTTAAGCCGCTCGAGATAGATCATCAGGCTCATTGTTAACTCAGTTCTGTGCTTCGGCCGCATGTGAAGGCTCTCCTCGAATATATGTATTTCTCCTCGTAGTAGGCATTTTTCGATCTAACACCCAAATAAGGCCCCACGGTGGGTGCCAATTGATCTTACACGTTTTCGTATATGATCAAAGTATCAAAGTAAATAGCTAAAACACATGTATTAGGGGAAAAGATCAATAATATGCATTCCGAGCATATGAGTACATATTACAAATGATGGGGGTCCTATTCGAGCATTATAGGATGCCGTACATGCTACAGGATAGATACATATAAAATAACCTATGCTAACTTTCCAAGGGGGCTTCGAGCTGCAATGCTTCGAGTAAAGAGCACCTGGGAAAGCATGTCTGGCTTCATAAATGCTGGTGGTATTTATAGTTGAGGTGGTGAGCTAGCTGATCCGTCCGCAGGGATATATTTCTCGGCCCAAAGGTTTGGGCCTGTGGTCGGCCCAACAGTAACCTTCGATCACGACCTCTCTCTGATTGATCGGATTGTGAAGACAGTGATTTGGGCTCGGTTCTACACCTCCAAGGTCGGGATTCATGTTCTTCGCTCTTGCCTGGTCTTCTCAAAGTAGAGTCCAAATTATCCCTCATCATCATTAGTGATTGAGAAATAAAAAAAAAAAGAGGTATTTGATACAATTTGGAATGAAGTTCGTATGAGAGTGCAGGGTTGGAGGGAGAAGACATTATCAATGGTAGGAAAAGAAGTGCTAATCAAATCTGTTATCCAAGCTATTTCGTCTTATGCAATGAGCTGCTTCAAACTTCCGTTCAATGTTATTACAGAAATTGAATCCCTTATTGCTAACTTTTGGTGGGATGACAAGCACAAAAAAAAAAAAATTCAATGGGTAAGCTGAAAGTCGATGCGAATGAATCTAGAGAAGCCCAGATTGGAGAGTTGGTAAAGCAAATAGAATCAATGTATGGACTGACAACTCCTAGAGATGGTGGAATTCGGGTTCGTATGCCAAGGAGTTTGGGGTGGCTGATCTGTTGGTTCAGAATTTGATTGATCAAGAATTACTTGATTGAAGATTTGTTTTGGGAAGAGGATATGGAGGTTATTAGGGGAATTTCGTTAGGAAATGAACAAAAAAGTGAGAGATTGGCATGGCATTATATGAAAAATGATCTATTTTTCGTATGAAGTGCATATCACCTTGCGGTTACCATACGAGAGAGATGTATGTTGGACTGATCCAATGGGCCGGGTCGGATCGGGTTCGCCCATGTGGGCTGACCCGAAACGGATCCGGATCCAGTTGGTTAGGGGGAGTTTTAATTAACTCCCCACTCCTATTTTGTGGGACAACTCCCTCCCTCTCTCTCCTTCTTATCAGATAAGTTAATAAAGACGTTTATTAACTCCCTCTCTCTCTAAGACAGTTTAATCACAATTACAATTTGAAAAGAGAGAAAACGTTTTACAGAGAAAAAAAAAACAGAGAGAAAAATACTTTTTGGGGAGAATTAATTGATCAATCAAGAACATTGAAGTCAGGGTTCTTAGGCTGTGATTCGTGTCTACTTTCCGTCCGTGATTGGAGACCGACCAGAGTGTTGGAAAACTACCAGAAATCAGAAATCAAAGTTCGTGATTCAATTGCCGGTTCAAATTGCTATGTAAGATCCTTTTTTACTTTATTTGCTTCGATTATGCGATTTTGAAGCATGTATGTTGATAAATCCAACATTGGTATCAGAGCCATTGTTGCGATTGAGTTCGAAATTCTTTAAATTTCTGATTATATTCGAAAATCATGCTGTATGTGCCTTGTAATTCCTGTCAAATTGTTTTTGTTGATGATTTTTCGAAGTTGTGGAATTATGGTTATACTGTTTTAATTTTCGAGGAATGCTATAGTTGTCGGATTATGCTTAAACTTTTTTTGAGGCATGCTTATATGATGTAGTAATTATCTGAATTTTTCCAGAATTTTTTGATTTATATTCTGTTCTGGAAAAATTGTTTTCTTAAAATCGTATTATGCGTTTTCCCGATGTGTTACTTGGAATTATGTGATCTACCATATATGCTTACGTTCGTCTCGAAATAAGCTTTCTGGATCTGTGCCCAGATTATTTTTTGGCTGAATATTTCGTACGGAAATTGAGTTTTAAGTCTCTGCCTACTTACATTTATAATCTGGAAATAAATTAATAACACATAATGCATAAAAAACACTCGCCACTCTCTTCCTAAGCGGTTGTAACGCACACTCCAACGTCGAGGGCTCAAAACGTAAAAATGATTGCACCAATGGACTCGGAAGGCACGAAAATGGGGGGGTAGCCAGAAGGACATCGCCGGAAAACGAGCAGAAGGCGGCGCGTGTTGTACACGCGCCACCACCGCGAGTGGAGCACGACATGAACAGTTGTAACTGTTCAAGCAGACGTGTACATCCACGTGTACACCCACGTCAGACACACGTGTATGCCACGTCAGCGCCACGTAGGATTCCCGAACTGTTTTGCCACGTCACTGCCACGTGTACATCCACGTGTCTATGACGTGGCCATCTGACGTGGGCGACCACGTCACTGTTCCTTGCCACGTGTCTCATTCAGGAACTGCCACGTGGCAGAGGCTTGTTTAAAAAAAAAAAAAAAAAATTGCACCCACCGCCGGCGCGTGAGGTGGCTTCCGGCGGCCGGTTTCGACCGGATTTTTTTTCTGTAAACTCCAAATTTTATTTGTGATTTATCTGTGAATTAAAATAATTTTTTGAACAATGTTTAAAATTTATTTTGATTTATTGTCTTTTAAATCTTTAGAAATTCACAGAAAATAAATTCTTCATCAGAAAATTCCAAAATTTTTCCAGAAAATTTAAATTAAATTGTCCTTCATGGGTGGCTACTTAGATTGAATTTTTGATACTTTAGAAAATTAAGCTCGTTTATTCTCGCTTGAGCATTTGTATTTCGCGTATTTTTTATTTGAAATTTGGCAAAAAAAAAAAAAATATTCTTGAAAGTATCAAAATGTATTTCAATCGCTGAAAATATTAAAATTCCGCAAACATTTAATATTTACCCTCATCCTTCAGGTATGCCTTTGATCTATAACAGATATAGGGTACTTCGGGGAGAAGCCCTTGAGCGACGTATCCATGAGCTACCGGGGGTCAAAGAAAATTTGGTGTCGTACCGAATGGATCCCAAACACTCTTTGGAAGAGCATTGGAGGGTAATGAGAAAGTTACACCGCCGCGTTCACTATTATGGTACTGACATTCATCCGTTTGAAAAACGGTGTGATGTCTTCAAGCAATCTCTTCCGGTTGAACTTCATAAAGTATGGGAAGAGGCGAGAAACTATATTGGAAGAGATAACTCTATAGAAAACTTTATTCACAACATGCATAATGGATGGAAATTATACCTCAAGAAAAAGGCTGAAAAGACTTTGTTTCTTAGTCTGAACTCTAACCTCCGCAACTTGAGGTCCGGCATGAGGAAGAAATCAACTCATCGGTCCTTGAAGCAAGTACCTTGTGACAGGCTGTCTCAAGCCATTGCCAATGAAGCTTTTGTTCAGTCTTGGCAATCAATCGAACCAGAGGGTCGATTTTTCCGATATGAATGATTTCTGTAATTTCATTTCCATTTAAAGATATTATATGTTGTTTGTTTGTTTTCTTCATGAGACTGGATTTGATGACTGTTTGTATGAATCTTAGTTGTTTTGATTCGAAATGCATGCTTTGTTTGCTTACATATTTATGATCATATATGTATTGTTATGCTTTAGCATGTTTGATCATCTTTTCCAGTGGGAGTTCTTAGGTTTTAGAATGACTATCACCAAGAACTTTAGTTTTTATACTTTTGATATTAAGTCCATAATTATGAGATACTTGTAAATGGACGATGATTGGGAACATTGCGTGAACTTTCGAATCCATTGCTTGTGTCAAGTCTTAATGGAGCTTAATTGACTTAGTATAAAATAAAATATGTGTATAAGGTTTTAACATTTAATCACCTCTTGCATAACAGACTATGGCATCTAAATCAATAATTGCTGACCTTAACAAAGGTGACAAACTGAACGGTGACAACTATGACATCTGGCGTCATAAGATTTGGTATGTGCTCGATGAGCAAGATGCTTTGGATCGCATCAACCGAATCTTGGATGACCCAGGTGTTGGAAATAGTGTCCAACAGAGAAGGGATCAAGAGGCTTACCAGGCGTGGAAAAAGAAAAATTCCACTGCTCGTGCAATCCTGGTTAGCTCTGTGATTGATGATCTGATTTACGAGTGTGAGCAGCACCCTACCGCTCATGACATATGGGTATTTCTCAGGGAGAAATATGGGGGTACGACAATCACTCGTCTGAGGCAGCTGACAATCAAATTTGACACTTATAAGAAATTGCCCAATCATAACATTAAGCAACACATTAGGGTGATGTCTAATATGATTAGGGAGCTTGTGTCAGCTGGCCATATCCTCTCTGATGAGCAGCAAGTTCAAGCCTTAATCCGGTCACTTCCTGACAAGTGGGAGCATTTGAAAATCAATCTGACTCATAATGATAGCATCAAAACCTTTGCTGATGCTGCTCGCCACGTTGAACTTGAGGATGAGCGACTTGGAGTTGCAAAATCCATGTCAAGTGCTTACATTGCTGAGACTAGTTCCAAGAAAGCTTCGGGCTTCAAACGTAAGAGGAACTGGAAGAAAGGCAACCTTGGGAAGCAGACTGGTGAGAAGAACAACAACCCCAACCATGGCGGCAAACGTAAGCGTTTTGCTAAGAAGAAGAAAGACAAGAACAAGATGAAGTGCTTCAACTGTGGAGCACTCGGGCACTTTGCTCGAGAGTGCACCAATCCTAAGAAGGATAAGGTAGCATACCATGACTCGTCTTTGTCTTTTGTTCATGTATCTAGTACTGTTTTATTAACTGAATCATATCCTTTGTGGATTGTTGACTCAGGTGCAACAGACTATGTGACTAGAGACCGTGAATCGTTGGTAGAGTTTCGTCGAGTCCCTGTTGGAACAAGATGGATATATGTAGGAAATAACGCCAGAGTGGAGGTTAAAGGGATTGGTACTTGCAAACTTGATTTGCATGGTGGACGAACCCTAATCCTACAAGATGTCTTATTCGCTCCAGAAATTCGACGGAATTTAGTTTCAGTTGTTGCTCTTCTAGGATTAGGTTTTAATTTGAACTTCTGTCGTAATTCTGTTCATGTTTATTTAGACAATGTTTACTATGGTTCTGGACATCTTCGAGATGGTTTTATGGTTTTTGATTGTAACAGACATAATTTTAACTTTTATGTTAATAGTAGTTCTGTTTTGAATGCTTGTTCCTCCAGTAATTCTATTGTGAATGTTAATACTTGGCATGCTAGATTAGGTCACATAGGACAAGATAGAATGAATCGTCTCGCTAGAGAAGGACTATTGGGTCCAATATCTAAAATCGATTTACCTACTTGTCAAAATTGTCTTGCTGGAAAATCTATTCGTAAACCTTTTGGAAAGGCTATTAGAGCTGAATTTCCATTGCAATTAGTCCATTCAGACATCTGTGGTCCGATTAGTGTTATGGCAAGACATGGAGCCTCCTATTTCATTACTTTCATAGATGACTTCACTCGCTTTGGGTATGTCTATTTGATTTCACATAAGTCTGAAGCACTGGAGTGTTTTAGACGTTACCTTAATGAGGTAGAAAACCAATTAGACAGAACGATCAAATCCTTGAGAACTGATCGAGGCGGGGAATATCTATCAGGTCAATTTAAGGACTTTTGTAAAGAAAAAGGGATAACTAGGCAATTAACTAATCCTGACACACCTCAGCAGAACGGAGTTGCTGAGAGAAGGAATAGAACATTGCTAGAAATGACTAGGTCCATGATGGCGCAAGCTAACTTACCGATTTCCTTTTGGGGAGATGCTTTGTTAACTGCTGCCTATATACTGAACAAAGTGCCATCAAAATCAGTGGCTACCACTCCATATGAACTTTGGACAGGTAGGAAACCTGATCTAAGCAACCTTAGACCTTGGGGATCAGCTGCCTACGTGCTCGACTCGTCGAACAAATATGGCAAGATTGGCCCCAGAGGAAAGAAATGTATCTTTATAAGATATGCTCAACACTCTAAGGGTTACGTGTTCATAGTAAAAAATGAAGAGGGTAGCACCACTGAAATCGACTCACGAGATGCGACATTCTTAGAGAACGAATTTCCTAAAAGAGGTGAGATCAAAAGTCGAGAACCTCTATTCGAATTAACTGATTCAGCGAATGGCATTGAGCTAGACGAATCGTTGGTGGAAAATGATACGACTGGACCACTTGATCCGAGTGGGAGTAATTTACCCCAGAACGATATTACTGAATCACAACTTAGGAAAAGTTCTAGAGGAAATATTCCTAGACGCCATTACGACGTAGAAGGACATATTTTTAATATTTCCTCTATAGAAGATGAAGAGCCCAAATCTTTTGATGAAGCTCTGTCATGTCCTCAGAAGGACGAATGGAAGAAAGCGATGGCAGAAGAAATGGATTCCATGAAATCGAACCAAGTCTGGGAGTTGGTCGATCTTCCTTCTGGCAGAAAATCTATCGGGAATAAATGGATTCTCAAGATTAAGCAGAAGGCAGATGGAACCATTGATAGATATAAAGCTCGTTTAGTAGCTAAAGGATATACTCAACTTGAGGGTATTGATTACGAAGAAACCTTCTCGCCTGTAGTGAGATTTGCCTCTATTCGCCTCCTTTTGTCCATTGTAGCTAACTTAGATTTAGAGTTACATCAAATGGACGTTAAGACTGCTTTTCTTAATGGAGAATTAGAAGAAGAAATCTACATGGATCAACCAGTAGGATTTATTCTCAAAGGCCAAGAACACAAAGTGTGTAAATTGAAAAGATCAATCTATGGTCTTAAGCAGTCATCAAGGCAGTGGTATTTGAGATTTCACCGGGCTGTAATCTCTTATAACTTCGTCATGATGGATGAAGACCACTGTGTCTATGTCAAACGTTCAAACAAATATTTTGTAATACTATCTCTCTATGTCGATGACATTTTGTTAGCAGGAAATGACAAAGGATTCTTAAACACCATCAAGGAATGGTTATCATCTAACTTCGAGATGAAAGATATGGGTGAAGCAAATTTCATACTAGGCGTTAAGATCCACAGAGATCGTTCAAAGAAACTCCTTGCTCTTTCTCAAGAATCTTATATAAGGAAGATCATAGAAAGATTTAGGATGAGCGATTGCAAGCCAATAGATACTCCTGTGATGAAAGGCGACAGCCTGAGTCTGGAGATGTGTCCAACGAATCTAGCAGAGAAACAAGAAATGTCAAAAGTACCATATTCCAGTGCTGTAGGGAGCTTGATGTATGCTATGATGTGTACTCGCCCCGACATTTGTTATGCCGTAGGTCTGGTCAGTAGGTATCAATCCAATCCCGGAAGAAGACACTGGGTTGCTGTAAAGAGGATTTTCAGATACCTAAAGGGTACTGCAGACTATTTCCTTTGTTTTCAAGGAAAAGGATTATCGCCGAAAGGCTACACAGATGCTGACTGGGGTGGAGACTTGGATCGTCGTAAGTCCACTTCCGGATATGTTTTCTTACTGAATGATGGCGCCATATCATGGAGCAGCAAGAAACAAAAGTGTGTAGCACTATCAACCATGGAATCAGAATTCGTGGCATGTTCAGCTGCAGTACAGGAAGCTGTTTGGTTGCTAAGATTTCTCCTGCATTTGGGGATAGTAAGTAACTCTGAAGGAGCTGTGACTATTTATTGTGATAGTCAGGCAGCTATGGCTTACACTAGAGATCCCAAATATCATGGATTGACCAAACACATTGACACGAGATATAACTTTGTAAGAGATATCATTGAGAAGAAAGAGGTGACTGTCAAGTACATATCTACGCATCAGATGGTTTCTGATCCTTTCACTAAACCTATAGCTAAAGAGGCTTTCATAGGTCATACCAAGTCTTTAGGACTGCGTAGAATTTGATGTACTAGATTCTGTTAAGAATGTTATTGCCACTAACATTGATGTACTAATGTTTTTATGTATATACACATATTTTGAGATCTATTTTAAAATGTCTTCACTAAAAGGTATGTCGGATAAGTAGAGATTGCCTCTCTCACATGAGCAATCACCTCTGACACTGGGAGTGTGCAGAGATGAGATTTTCTCAATCAGATGAAATTGGCTCGTTCACATGAGATATCGCCTCTGATATTTTGGAATATGCAGAGATGAGGTTACTATATATGTAAAGTAATCGAAATGGATTCCCCACTATCCATTGTACTTATCTTAAGCCAGATATGAGTTTTCTTGGGAGTTGAGCCGAGGACGACGAAAGAAGAAAACTCGGGTTTGGGTATCGAGGAATACTTAAACTGAGATCTGTACGATACAGATTTACAAATCCCTTTGTAAATGACATACGCTTCTGCTCGGGAAGAAAAGTATCGTAACACGTGTTTTCGTACCACGTGTGCAAGGTGACCACAAAGGTTAATGAGCAAATGTATCCCTGATTTCTCATTATGTGAGACCTTGAGGTTCAAGGGAATCTCAAAACTAATGCCCTTAAGACTTTTGACAGTTTCTTATGGTTTCTCATTGGTGTTGCTACTTTAGCACGTTACTAATAGCCATGAATCATACGGCGATGCGGTACGTGTCTAGGAAAGCTGTTAAAGTGAAATCAGAAGATCCTTGTAGGAAAGGAAGATTATCTTCGACTTACACCCTACTTGCATTCACCAGCTAGCTAATTACATTAAACTTAATTGTTTTGAGATGTAATTGTGAATACAGAGTAGTATTGGCCAAAGAGTCGAGTATGCCCTATAACCAAGGTTGGAGGGATAAGGGATACGTCGACTGGTGTAGTACGAAAGATATCTAGGGAATAGCGAGAATAGTCCTCTTCTGGAATTTGTTTCCTTGAGCAGCTATATCACCCTAACAGGTATATAGCAACGTGCTCATATACTCGCCGGGTCACACGGCCTATTTGCCCATACGAAACTTCGGATGTAAATTGGATTGATCACTGAAAGCACGGGGTCAGCCCGCACGTGCGAGTGGGAGATGTTGGACTGATCCAATGGGCCGGGTCGGATCGGGTTCGCCCATGTGGGCTGACCCGAACCGGATCCGGATCCAGTTGGTTAGGGGGAGTTTTAATTAACTCCCCACTCCTATTTTGTGGGACAACTCCCTCCCTCTCTCTCCTTCTTATCAGATAAGTTAATAAAGACGTTTATTAACTCTCTCTCTCTAAGACAGTTTAATCACAATTACAATTTGAAAAGAGAGAAAACGTTTTACAGAGAAAAAACAAAACAGAGAGAAAAATACTTTTTGGGGAGAATTAATTGATCAATCAAGAACATTGAAGTCAGGGTTCTTAGGCTGTGATTCGTGTCTACTTTCCGTCCGTGATTGGAGACCGACCAGAGTGTTGGAAAACTACCAGAAATCAGAAATCAAAGTTCGTGATTCAATTGCCGGTTCAAATTGCTAAGTAAGATCCTTTTTTACTTTATTTGCTTCGATTATGCGATTTTGAAGCATGTATGTTGATAAATCCAACAATGTACTAGTAGTTGACTTGGTTGGTTGGCATTTGATTTGGGTTGTTGATCTTCCGGAGAAATTGAAATTCTTTATATGGAGGGTATGTGATGGGGCAAAACCAACTTTACGAAAGCTGAAAAGGTAAAGGATATGTGAAAGTGACGTGTGTAGTTTGTGCATGGTTGAGCCTGAATCGACGATGCATGTCCTACTTTGTTGCTCGTTTGCTCGTCAAGGATGGGCAGTTGAATCCATCGATGAGGATCTAATTGTATGGTTTACAAAGTTTCATAAAGAGTTATTTGGCAGAGATCTTGAATTGGCTTTTGTGATTGCTTGGTGGTTATGTTATGGGCGAAATCAACGTATATTTGAGGAAAGCTTGTGCCTTTTGACATCGTTCAACAAGCACATGTGTTTCTCGAGAGGTATAGAACATCCCATCACCGGAGTGTACTAGAGACGCCTAAGGAAGGTGGCTTGGATATAAACATTTTGGATCAAGATAGTTGGAGGCTACCGTATTCTAATTGGGAGAAAATTAATTTAGATGCGGTTGTTTTTTATAGAGAGGGTTATATTGGAGTGGGGTGATTATAAGAAATGAGACTGGACACCGTCTAGCTTGGTGTTCCTTGCGTGTTCCGCAAAAACTTGGGCCAGAGATTGTTGAGGCTTTGGCCACGAAATTTGTTGTAGAACTGGCTAGGGAGAAGTAGTTGAATAGAATCGTCATGGAAAGAAATTGTCAGTATGTGGTGAAGAATATCAACTCAACTGTTGACGATTTTCGTCCATTGGCCCCATTATTGATGATATTAAGAGGATTTATCATAGATTTCCTTCGTTTCGAGTTATTTTATCCGTAGGTAAGATAATAAGGTGGCTCATTCATTAGCTAAAATAGCGTCTTTAGATGAGTTAGTCGATTTACCTGATCATAATTCAACAAGTTTAATAGATTTAATCACTCATTCATGATTCCACATGGGTGACATTATTTTGATGCCCTAAAGAAATAACTTTTTTTTACAAAATATTTATTATATTTATAAGAAAACAATATTTTAAAGTAGATGAAGAAACTTAAATGTTTTCTCAATATTTTTGTTGATAAATATGTAAATTTGTTTAGTTTATATTAAAATATCAAAGTAACATAATTAACAATACTATAAGTTTTGAAAGAAGATAAAGGAATAATTTATAAGAGACATATAAATAATATCCAATATTCCATAATATTCGTATTTTGGCTAATTATATAATTTCAGAATGTTTAATTTTGATGTCAAATCAATGTAACTAAGTTTATATACGAAATTCCTAAACAAAGTTTAACAACCATCCTATGTTCAGAAATGGGCGTTGGCCCATTTGAAATAACATCTTCTCTTTTAATATCTGAGTCTGACTGTAATTTGAAAAGTTTAAAATCCTAAAACATATCCTGCCGCCTAAATTTTGTTGTGCTTCTCAAAAAAAGAAAAAAAAAAAAAAAGGAAAAAGACCCAAGCGGGGCAAACAGACCAGTTTTCACTTTTCATCACGTGTCTATAATTTTGAAATGACCTAATGAGTAAAAACTCTAGAGAAAATTAAATTCTAGATTTAATATCAAAATAATTAGCTGTGTTAAAATAAGCCCATAAACTGAATTTCTATAGTTACAATAAAAAAAACTAACTAGAAATAAATAAGATTCCTGGAAAAAACAAATAACTATTAAGGATAAAAAATATATTCTACAAAGGAAAAATTGCAAAAAAGTCCCAAACTAATTAGTGATTTTGAATTTTCGCTTATTCCCGTGCTACGTACAAATTCAAATAATTTATTTTAATTTATATTATCAAAATAAATTATAATATATTTAGATCACTACAATTTTCTTGTCTCTAATAATTACAACTGGAATAAATTAATCGGGACAAATGTTTCATATATTTTATTCCTTATGAGATACAGACAATGAAGGTTGACAATTCTCTCTTGGATTCTTCCATACGGAATCTCTTCAGTATTTTATCTATGTACTGTGATTGGGAGAGGCCCAACAGTCCTTTTGATCTATCTCGGTAGATCCTTGTACCTAGTACAAAGGATGCTTTTCCTAAATCCTTCATTGAGAATTGTGTAGATAACCATGCTTTCGTTTCGGATAATACGTTTATATTGTTTCCAATGAGAAGAATGTATCAACGTAAAGCACAAAAAATTCAATTGTACTCCCACTGATCTTCTTGTACACGCAATGTTCGAACATGTTTTTGATGAATCCAAATGTTTGGATTGTTTCATTGAAACGGATGTTCCAACTTTGGGAAGCTTGCTTCAGTCCATAAATAGACCTCTGGAGTTTGCACACCTTGTGTTCATCTCCTTTGGATGCGTATCCTTTCGGTTGCTCCATGTAGATCTCCTTATCAATGTCTCCATTGAGGAAGACGGTTTTCACATCCATCTACCATATCTCGTAGTTATACCACACAGCTATGGCCAGCAAGATTCGAATGGAGTTAGTCATTGCGATGGGCGAGAAGGTCTCCTCAAATTCGATGCATGGCCTTTGAGTGTATCCTTTTGCCACTAGTCACGCCTTGATGGTTATTACCTCTCCGATCACTCCAAGCTTTCTCTTATGGATCCACTTGCAACCCACGGGAGTCACTCCCACTGGTGGATCTACGAAGGCCCAGACCTTGTTTGAGTGCATGGAGTCCAATTCGGATTCCATGGCTCGAGTCTATGTCTAGCATAGCCTCTTCGTAAGTCCTTCGGTCGGTTAAAGACTGTCCAGTCTCGTGCAGCAGATCGTAGTACCTCTCGGATCCTCTACGTTGTCTTTCTGACCTACGAAGTAACGGTGTACTTTCTGGTGCACTTTCATGCTCTTGTTCTCCCACTGCCTATGGTGATGGGTCGGCTTGATCGACCTCTTCGGCCTTTTCAGCTTCAGTGACCTCATCTAGTTCCACGTTGTGTTCCTTCTTGCCCAGCAAGAAATCCTTCTCCAAGAAGTTTGTGTTCCTTGAGACAAACGTAGTTTGTCTTGTAGGATCGTAGAACTCGTATCCTATTGAGTTTTCTGGATACCTCACGAATTTGCACAAAGTGGATTTAGTTTCCAATTTATCTCCCATTAGCTTTTTAATGTAAGCGGGAGATCCCCATATGCGCCTGAATGCGTATGAGGGTGCCTTGCCAAACCATAATTTGTATGGTGTCTTTTCTACGATTTAGAAGGTACCATGTTCAGTATCTTCGTTGCCGTGAGGAGGGCATGTCCCCAAAATGAAAGAGGAAGATCAGTGGCACTCATCATGGATCGAACTATGTCCATCAAGGTTCGATTCATTCTCTCTGCTACTCTATTTAATTGGGGTGTTGCAGAAGGAGTCCACTGCGATATTATTCCATGCTCTACAAGATAATTTACAAATTCGTTACTAAGAAATTCTCCACCTCGGTCAGAACGAATAGCCTTTATCGTATGAACAAGTTGATTCTCTACTTCCATCTTGAATTCTTTGAATCGCTCAAAGGCTTCAGACTTGTGTTTCAACAAGAATACATATCCATAACGACTATAGTTGTCAGTGAAAGTGATGAAGTAATCATAGCCACCTTGGGCACTTTTTCTTAGTGGTCCACATACGTCAGTATGTATTATGTCCAATGTTTGTTTGGCTCGCTCAGGGTTTCCCTTAAATGGCAACTTAGTCATTTCACCCTTTAAACATGGTTCACATGTTGGCATTTCATAAATGCGATTGATTTCAAGCACGCCATATGATGCTAACTTTTAAATCCTTGACTTAGATATATGTTCAAGTTGAGCGTGCCATAATTGAGCAAATATTTCATTATCTTGTTTTCTTTTGTTTTGTTGTACGTGCATAACTAACTTAGGTGGTTTTATGATGTAAAGTCAATCTTACAATGTACCAGTGAAAAACGAAAAGGAGCTTTTATTAAAAACCATCATTATTCAAAATCAGGAATAAAAAGTTTTTCACTAAAAAACAGGTAAATAAAAGAAATGTTCCTAATGACTAACATCAAACCACCTAAATCTATCTCCACTATGCCTACGGCCTTGGTAGCAGTTCAGCTCTATTGCCATAATCTCATGATCCAATCCCCAGGTCTAGGTGGCCTTGTTGCTCCCATCACCTGTAAATCATTACAAAGATGAGAACCACAAGTAGTGTCTAACACCAAAGATGCACAGTTAATTTATAAATTAACTTCAACAAGGAATATACCTGTTCGAACTCTCCATAGGTTCGAGCTTGATTCTTTCCCTTGACCTTGTGCAGTAAGGAGCTCTGGTTTCCATTTGCCTTGACTTTGAACGCCGCGCAGTCTTTTCGCCAACCATTGCTTTCTTTCCAAAAGAAGCCTCATGTTCCTCGAGCATTTATCGCAGGACGCGTACAGTGATCTCTCGCCTCTGGAGATTCAAGTCCGCGATAAATCTGTCATATGATCTAGGAAGAGATTGTAGAATAATATCCACTCGAAAATCATTGTCCATCACGACACCCATATCATCGAGTTCAGTCAGAAGTCGAATCATCTTGTGTACGTGGATTCCGACAGGAGTTTCTCTTCTCTTTCTTGCTTGCAAGAGTTCCCTCGTGATCGCGAATCTGCGACGACCATCTCTAATCCCATAAAGGAATTTGAGATTCGAGAGAATCTCTTTTGCGGATACCATATGCTCATGTTGCAACCGCGGATCAAGTGACTATATTCCAATATGTAATCACGAGCTAAGCCATCATCCATTTTTCACTTGGTGATGCTTTTACAAAGCTCATCAGGAACATCATGTGAAATAACAACAGGTGGTGGTACAGACAAAATATATGATGTTTTCAGCTTCAAAAAGTCCATTCAAATGATGCGTCCAGAAATGCAAGTTTGGTCCAATTAAAATATTACGTTCAAGTGATGAGATGGACAAATCTCTAAGTGCTCTAAGCTCTTTTGACATCATATCTATAAAAGACGACAGAAGAAATAAATACGCGAAAGATTAATTTAAAATGCACAATTTACAAACATGGGTTTTATTTGTAAATTATGGGATTTTTGCACTTTGCACCCCCGAAACATGGAAAATAGGCACTTTGCACCCCCGAAACTTAGATTTAGCACTTTGCAACCTCAAAATATGAAAAATACAGCATTTTGCACCCTCTTTTATTTTCAAGCAAAAACTCAAGGGCAAAATAGGTAATTAAATAGTATTGACACTTTGCACCTTCAAAACTTGAGAATTTCGCACTTTGTACCCCCAAAATAAAATTAGCACTTAACACCCTCTAATTAAGAACAAATCAGCATCTTCCACCCGCGAAACACAATAAATGGGCACTTTGCACCCCAAAACACAAAATTAACACTTAATACCCTCAAATTGAAAAACCCAAACGCCTCATTTTTTTCGTCAAAATTGACTATCGGAGTGAAAAAAATCTAAGGCAAAATCGGTAATTCTTTTTTTACTTAAATTTTGCAAAATACAATTATAAATACTCGAATATTCATTTCTCTCTCCGTCTTTATTTTCAACAATATAACCATAAATAACTAAATAAAGTACAAGTAAACTTCTCGAAGACCCATTGTCTACTTCAACATATCAAAGACCCATAAGTAATTACCTAGTTTGCCATAAAAAAATTCACCTTAGTGGTCAACTTTGCAGGAAAAAACGAGGGGTTTGAGGTTTTTTTCTAATTTGAGGGTGTTAAGTGTTAATTTTGTATTTTGGGGTGCAAAGTGTACGTTTATTGTGTTTTGGGGATGTAAGTTGTTAATTTATTCTTAATTAGGAAGTGTTAAGTCCTTATTTTATTTTGGGGGGGGGGGGCAAAGTGCCAAAGATTTACAATAGAATTACCTATTTTGCTCTTGAATTTTTGCTTGAAAATAAAAGAGGGTGCAAAGTGTTGTATTTTTCATATTTCGAGGGTGCAAAGTGCTAAATCTAAGTTTCGGGGGTGCAAAGTGCCTATTTCCCATATTTCAGGGGTGCAAAGTGCAAAAAACCCGTAAATTACTCTCACTATTTTAATCAAAATCTTATGCCCCCACATAAGTTTCGGTAATTTAAAATATCCTAGTGGGCCTTGAGCCCAAATGCAATCTCCTATTACCCACGACTCGTTGGCCATACTTTGCAGGAAAAAAACGAGGGGTTTGAGTTTTTTTTTTAATTTGAGGGTGTAAAGTGTTAATTTTGTATTTTGGGGTTCAAAATGTACGTTTATTGTGTTTCGGGGGTGGAAGTTTGATTTAACCTTTTTCGTGTGGTTAGATTAAATCAATGATGTATGTTTCGGAGGTCAAATTAAGTTTAGATTATAGGGCTTTGTTACTTTATTCCGGATGGATCAATCTCAAAGAAGAACAATTACGTAAAGAACAATAAGTAAATAAGACGATGAATGTGTAGATAGTATAGCAATCGCTTTTCTATTAAATATGATATCGGATTGCCAATGTATGTAGGCGTAAGCTTCTGATTGTCCCCCAATACAATGTTTAACTAGGTATTTATATGATATTAACCATAGCTTTACAAGGAAACATAATCCTAATTGGACTTGGTATCGCAATCCTTATGGAACTCGGACACTGCTCTTGGTCGCCAAGGATTGATAACGTAGATCGGACCGGGCAGTGTTTTAGTGAATTAGACTCCTGGTCGGTCCGAACGTATATGGACCAGTCATTCCGTTTATTATAAGGGGTTCGAAATAGCCCCTATCAGTACTCCCTCACTTATTCGAGCGCATATGTAGTAGAAGCTCGTAGAAGTAGATGGTCGATTTCGACTGTATTTTCTAAGAGTCGTGCCTCGTTAAAAACCTTACTTGGAAAAAACCCTGTGGAATAAAATCCTAAGTAAGTAAAAGAGTGCTACGCCTCATAGATAGTCGTTTTGTCGTTCTGAACTGAACCGTTACGTGTCTCTTGAGGAGGCATTTCAACTTTTACCGTTTGGCGAGAATGTGGTCAGCCGCGAGAAGTTCGAAACGTCTTTTCGTCTCTCTTTATAAATAGGTGATCGTTGGTTCAATTATTTTTTACTTTCTACTCCCCATATTCTCGTAGTAACTTTCTTACTCACTAATTTCTCTCCCAACTTGCTTTTATCGACTCATATTCTTCGAGGATCCCAAAAATGGCTTCAATTTCAAGGAAATCTTCTTTGTCTTAAAGGGAAAGAGTCACTCCTATTAACGAAGAGATGGTACCTCCGAGCCCTCCGACTGAGCAAACCGGAGTGTCTAAATTTACTGTTCCGGATAAGGACACTTTCAAAGTGCAAATTATATCCGATACTGACGTTGCTTCCAGGGGCCAAGAAAGGCAAGGGTACAGTTCCTCAAATTTCTGAACCAATCGAGGACCTCGCTTGTGCCTATACCGATGAGACTTTCCACGATGTCGTGGATAATTATGCGAAATATTTTCCCGAAGGTTCTAAGATTGTCCTTCCTTCTCCTTCCGATAGGGTTACTTTTCCACCGGAGGGTTGTCGGGCTTTCTATACTACCCATTTCAACTATGGCTTGCGTCTTCCCTTGTCCGCCTTATTTCTTCACATTTTGAAAATATTTAGCGTATCCCTGACACAACTAGTCCCAAATTATGTGGCCTTTGTGGTGTGCTTTTCTGTTTTGATGATAGCGAAAGGATTCTAGCCATCTTTTCGTAATTTTACTCAATTATTCCGTTTTAATATTTCTAGTTCTTCCAACCGCGGATACTTTTTCGCCAGCCAGAAGACTAGTCGCTCTATCTTTGACTCTCCAGTTTCCAGCAATCCTTCCTGGAAATCACATTTCTTCTTTGTACACCCCCTTCTCACCTTTGTCTAGCAGATGGTTCTACTGAGCCATTCTCGTGGGATCACGACTCCGAGTGGATTAATGGTGGTCGCTTGGCGACTGGCCATTTTATCCCTGACGATCCTCAATTGATTGGTGAAATCCAGGATATGCGTGCCGACAAGTACCAAAGTGCTCTTCTTATTGGCGAGGCTTTTCTCCGTAAAGCGGGATTGAGTCCTCATATTTTCCCAATCTCTTCCCCTTCTCAATCGCTGGGTAAGTATTTTATTTCAGCATCAAATTAATGTTATAATTTCTTTTAGTTTTATGTCTAATTTTGATTTCGTTTCATTTTTAGTTCTTATGGTAGAAAATTCTCGGCGCTCCTCTAAGGGAAAAATGGTTTTGTCTAATTTCACTAAAACAATAAAGAACTTCCTATCGAGCAGAGAGCGTCCCGGAAGAGAAAATTGGACTTGAGCCATGATTCTGAAGATAACAGAGAGGAATCTCCGGATTCTTCCCAAGAATCTCCTGTCCGTCAGGGGACGGGACCTGGTTATCCTCCTCTCCAACTTCGGACTTCCCTTGGCATTCGCGGATGCCGCAGCTGGTCGATGCCCCAATTCAACGATAAGCCAGTGGAGAGAAAAAGGCGTTACTATGGTCGTTCTGCTGAGGATCTTTCTTTACTTGGTGAGGATCATCCAAAAACCCACTCTTGTTGAGATGATCGAAGATCATTTACAAGGGAAGAGAGCGGCTGGCTATCCTGAGAACGATTATTTGGTTCACGATGAGAGCGAGAATGCTGTTGATAAGGCGACTCGTGTTCTTCTTTCTGGTGTATTCACTCGTGATATGAACAAGCTCCTTCGGAAGGATCCTTTGGAGAAATTTCAGAGAGCTTCTCTATATGTTGAGAAGGTTATTTGTTGTCACGTATGCCCGTTCATTGTTTTGCCTGACGAATTCTTTAGCTCACAAATTCGTTTCATTTATTTTTCAGACCAAGACTTGCTTAGCCTCGTATGCCTATGAAGCTTCTCCCTGGAAGCAACAATATGAATTTTTGGACGAGAGATACAAGGCATTGCTTCCCAAGGCTTCTGGTTCAAAGGCTGGTCCTTCGACATCCTCTTCTTTTCCACTTCCGATCATAGAACCTCAGGCCATGGGAACAGATGACCAGGGGATCATAAATAAAGTTTTGGAGACTTCCCGCGCTCAAGAGCAGGCTGATCAGTTTACTAAGAAGTTGGAAGATTATCAACTTCGGAGTACTACTCGGATTAGCGAGCTGGAATCTCAGGTAGTAAGTCTTCAAGCATCATTGGAGGAGTATGACAGAGACCTTCCTCTTAGCGGACTCAAAGATCGTTATGGCAGGAATCCCGACGAAAGGATGATTCGTGAGTTCCTTAGTTCTCCCGTTCATACAGCCTTATACAGCCTTGGTGTATCGAATCGTTGGTCCACTTCTGGAGAGTCTTTCAAGAAGGTGATTCATCAGCTGGTCGCTTTAGAACTTATTGAAGATCGTCGAATGGAATATTTCAAGGCAGCGCACGTCAGGCTGAATTGTTATGGCGAGGAATATTCTCCTTCCGAGCTGCCAGATGTTATTTATCAACAATTTCCATTGGCTCACCTAGTTGAAGAGTTCGGGAAGCCGTTACCGACTCCACCTTCGGATATTAATCAAGAGGTCGATAATAATTTTATCGATCCAGAGGAAGAGGAGGAGAATGTGGAGGTAGCGAACGAAGGAGAGGCCACAGGCGATCAGGGAGTTCCAGATGTCGACCAGGTTGTGTGAAGTGGGGAGCGACCAATCGGCCTAGGAAATAACTTTTATGATAACCATCATAACTTGATTTTTAATATTACCTTTTTATCCTTTTGAACATAAGACGATTCGTATTTTGACAGTTACGTCTTTTCGGCTTTTCTGTTGATAATAATTTAGACAAGTTATTAACTTTGTCGTAATCATTATGCTTATGTCTTTTCGAATTCTTGCGGCTGTTCATAGGTCAGTTTCTGTGTTTCGCGCCCGTTCTTAGGTTCTCCTGCGTCTTTTTGTATAGTATAAATATATACGGTAAAAACTTTACTCGCTGTTTACCGTTTTTACTCAACTCCAATAGAATACTCTCTCGTAGGAGGTCGATAAGCTTTCTCGATAATTAAATATTTTTTTCTATTTCCGAACATGAGTAATCTTTTTGGTAACACTTCGAAGCGTTCTTCCCACGAGGGTAGTCGAAATTCGAGACCGAAACGGTCCCGTACTGAGGGGCCTTCAGTAGATCCTCCTTGTTCATACTCAATTAGAAGGTCGGAGATTGAGACTCCCGTTAGTCCTTCTGAAACTCTTCCTGTAATTAGTTCAACATTTATTCAACAAAATTTCCCCATTTCTGGTGAGGTCGAAAGGAGGCCCTCCCCTGGTCGGGTGGCCTTCGGTGATATGTCCAATGTGGAGCAAACCTTTAATATACCCGTTTCTTCAGGTGTTTCTTCTTTTGAGCATGGCTTACATGAGCATGTTCCTGATAACTCCGTTCTTTCCTCTACTTCTACCGACCTAGTTGTTGGCGGAAGCCAAGTGGATGTTGCCGCGGGGGCAGTTAGCGGAGATTCCTTTTTGAATCCATCCATAACACAATCTGTTTCTCAGGATTTTTCTGAATTTTTGTTCAATGATACCACTGTTATGACCACTTCTTTTGAAGCCGACGGGCCTTCTGGAGGTCGGACAGGCTCTAGGTCCGGTCGAAGGACCGTTATCTCTGCTTCGGGCAAGGAGACCTCGGTGAGTCCTAGCGAGAGGGAATCCCTCGTGAGTTAGATGACCGTTGTATTCTTGAGCAAGTTAGGGATATAACGGAGTCAGGGATTCCTCAGCCTGATCGTATTCCCCTCGATAGTGAACTGCCCGGCTCTCTTGAGCCCGATGCTTTGTCCTGGGACTTGGGCCTGAGCACTATCTTGCCCGGTGAGTTGAGGAAGCACGAAGGTACTTCCAATGTTCGCCTCCTTCAATCGCTGGTTAAGTTATGCGAGCAGGTAATCACATTTTTGACTGTATTTCTTGCTTTATTTTGATTGCTTTGTTACGTATGACCTTTTTCTTTTTCAGGCCAAGTATTTCGCGCTGCAGCTGGGTGTGCAAAACGACGATCTGTGGCTCAGTAGGGAGGGCCAGAAACGACGCTTGGACTCGAAGACCGCGAAGGTCGAAAGGCAGACCCTCCAGCTCAGGCTTCTCAGTGATGATCTTCAGAAATTACAAGAAGAGAAGTCTGTTCTTGAGAAGGATAAAAGTGACTTGGTCCGGGCTAACGCCCTTGCAGATGAGTCTCGTCGGCAGGCATATGAACAAGGTTATGATGCCGGTTATCTAAAACGTCAGGAGGAGTTGATGGCGTTTGTGGGTAATGCGACTCCCCGGAAGGGTGCTTCTGCTAGTCGGCCCGGTGATGGCAACCAATCTCAGTGACCTGCTCTGACCCAGCTGTTATAGTGGAATGTTTCTCTCTTTTTTTTTTTTTTTTTTTTTTTTTTCAGACGATGTAGGCCACAAGCTTCATGTGGTTGTGAAGGCTGACTATGTTTTGTATGAAGAAAAAATTAATGATATCTTGATGTATCTTGATAAATTATGCCATGCATAATTTTATTGGTGTAATTGAGTGTAAGTTTTGAGATTAATTTCCTGGGAGATCATCTTTTGTTTGAAGAAGTAGCTCATTCTGACTGATCAGTCCTGAATTGCTGAACGATGCAGTATGTCCTTTTAATCAAGCATAAGAATGATGATCGATCAGGCATGGCTCCGTAGGCTATTTCTGAATTTACTTTGGACATTAGAATGTTGAATGTAGGTCATCCATGTAAACAATTTTTCGAAGAATTGTGAAGGATGTTTAGCGTGCTTGTCGATAATCGATCAACGCTTTGTAAAATTATCCATTTGCCGTGGACATCTTATATAAGGACGTTGTCATTTTTTCTGTTGAGCATCACTTTTCTTTTCTGCAAGTCTAACTTGTAGAAAGAATATCGTCTTATTCATCTTCTTAAAATCCATGTTTCTTTGCACTAATTGTGAGCTCCACGTTCCTCAAATAAAACAACCATAAGTATGATCATGTCAATACTTTAACCTTTTTGGTGTGGGAGGAATTGGAAAATGTAGAATCTTTAGTTAGATCCAGCTTGTTCAGACCTCCTTAAGCAATTCTTTGGAATATTAGGCAGTGACGATTTCGTAGGCTGGAATATTGACGATCATTCCTCTAATTCTCATGTCAAATTTCTTGGACTCCAGTAGAGGTCTAATATATTTAACTATCAATCTGCCTTCTGATATATGAGGCAGTGACGACCTTGTATGCTGGTAGCCGCAAGCATTTTATACCTCTAATTGAGCTAGTCGTTGTCATAGTGGTGCAAACGTATACGCCTGCGTCAAGGATCTCTTTGTTCTTTATCAGGCGATTAGCATTTATAAGTGTGCAAGATCTTATCAGTCCGAAGATCTTTTTAGATCTGCTTTATTTTGTGTGATCGCTTCGATCTTGATTCTTCTTTATCATCGAATAGTCCTTCCGACTATAGAGGAGCCGTTCCAACTTACTCGCATTTAAAGGTGGAAGTCAAACGGTCGCGGTCCTTTTTCTCTAGGTCTTCATCCAACCGTAGGATTAATTGTAACTGTGCCTATAAATAGGTACGCAGTTTCCATATCTCACTCATAATTCCCAAGAAGGATGGAGATATCAGTTTCTTTTAGTTTCACTTTGCCCACTGATCCCATAGTATTCAAAAAGTCTTATCGTGATTCATTTTGTCATAAAAACTCAAATATCATCTGCCTTGTAATGACAGGTCCCATTGATGCCCTACCTTGTACTGACGGGTCCCATGTGGCCTCAGCCTTTGTCTTCACAGGTTTAAGGTCCATGGTTTCTGTTTGCACATGGAGGGTTCATATTTACCAGGCACCCCTGCTCCTCGATGTTATCTCCGGAGTGATAGACCGCCGGGGTGTGCTGGTAAATTTTAACTTTTGCAACGGCCCTGAAGAGATGCTGCTTTAGAGTAAAAGTCAACCCCATTATACAAGCAATATCTCGTTGTGGGTGAATGAGTATTGCCGGTCATGTGGCTGTTAATGGTCATTTCGTCTGGAAGAACATTTGATCTTCAGAGCCCGGCCATCGAACTAAAGAAGTCGACCATCCTGAGCAGCATGCTTCTTAGGTGGTCAATCACAATTATCGAGGCACTAGGGAGGAGATTGATGTTTCCGTGGACATTGTCGTGAATACCACCGATCTATAGGATAGGATTATTTTATCTAAACAGTTGTAGCGATGTGTAGATCGTATAAAGATCTTTGTACTCTGATCAGAACTTTTTTATGTAATTTGAGACATGTTCTAACAATTCAGATAAATAAAACTTCAGTATTATTGCTTTCATATCTCTTGTTGTTGATTTTCTTGGTTTTTTAACCTTTTTGTCGTCGTTTATGGAGATCGAGGAGCGTTTATCGAGCGAATCAGTTTATACTCAACTCGTTTTTAGATTTTTACACAAAAGTATGTTGGCTTTTAGCCTTTTTGTTGTCGAGGAGCGTTTATCGAGCGGATCGATTTATACTCAACTCGTTTTAATACTTAGGTGTTTTTTACCAAAGTTTCTTGGCTTTTAACCTTTTTGTTGTCGAGGAGCGTTTATCGAGCAGATCAATTTATACTCAACTCGTTTTCATACTTAGGTTTTTTTACCAAAGTTTCTTAGCTTTTAACCTTTTTGTTGTCGAGGAGCGTTTATCGAGCGGATCGATTTATACTCAACTCGTTTTAATACTTAGGTTTTTTTACCAAAGTTTCTTGGCTTTTAACCTTTTTGTTGTCGGGGAAAGTTATCGAGCGGATCGATTTATACTCAACTCGTTTTAGTCTCGTTATTTACGGAGGTCGAGGAGTGTTTATTGAGCGAATCAATTTTACTCAACTCGATTAAGTCTTTGGCGTTAACTCATGTGAATCCTTGATTCGTAATTATTGATAAAAGTGATGAGAAGGAACTTCAGGCCAAGGCCTTTATTACAATGGATAATGAATAAAACAAACAAAATTTAAAAGAAATTAACAAGGATGATTTCTGGGATTTATTTTCCGTAGTATCTCCTTAGGTTTACTGCATTCCAGGTTCGTGGTAGGGGCGTTCCGTCCAAGTGTGCGATTTTGTATGAACCTTTCTTGCCTACCTTATTGACAACGTATGGTCCATCCCAATTCTGTTGTAACAATCCTACATGCTTGGACACCTCTACTTTCTTCAGCACCAAGTCCCCTTCTTTGAAGGTTCGTATGTGTTCCTTTTGGTTGATGTTTGATTTAGTGACCTGCAGTCGTACATCTGCTTTTTCTCTTATGGCTTCTGCCAGGTCGACATCATTTTCCTGTTTATCATACATTTCAATTCTTGGTGTTGGAATTAGTGTTTCGACCGGAATTACAGCTTCCGAGCCATATACTAGACTGAATGGGGTCTCCCCGGTTGAAGTTCTGACTGTCGTTCGATTAGCCCAAAGTACTCCGGGGAGTTCATCTAGCCAATTTCCTTTGGCTGCCCCTAATCTTTCCTCTAAAGAATTTATTATTTCTCGGTTCGCTACTTAAGTTTGTACATTGGCTCTTGGATGCCCAACTGAAGTGAAGTTTTGCTGAATTCCTATCTTTGTACACCATTCCATTACTTGTTTTCCTGCGAATTGCGTTCCGTTATCAGAGATCAGGATTCTTGGGATGCCAAATCGACATACTATGAACTTCCATAGGAAGTTGATCACTTGGAATTGAGTTATTCGAGCAAGGGCAATGCATTCTATCCATTTACTGAAATATTCGACATCGACTAGAACATAAGCTTTCTTAGATCTGGCTACTGGGAAGGGTCCAACGATGTCAATTCCCCATTGATCAAACGACCAACATACTGGTATTAGATGCATGTTTTCAGCTGGTTGATGACTTATATTTGCATGAACTTGGCAATGATGACATATTTTAACATACTGCATGGCATCATTGTTGATGGTAGGCCAATAATAACCTGTTCTAAGGCATTTTATGGCTAAGGCCCTTGCTCCACTGTGATTTCCTGCTTCTTCTTCATGTACCTCTCGAAGGACATCGTTGGTTTGAGATTCGGAGATGCATTTTAGAAGAATTCCTAATGCCGATCTTCGGTAAAGTTTTTCTTCTAACAATGTGTATTTTGGAGCTCGATATTTTATTTTCCGAGCTTCGTTTGGATTAAGCGGTAATTTTCCTTCTCAAAGATAGTCTATCATCGGAGTCATCCAGTTTCTTTCAGCTTCTTCGATTTCTATAATCTCAGCGACTGGTGTCTCGTCGATATCAACGGTCGGTGTATTGGAAATTAACCAGTTGATTATTCTTTCTGTTTTACAGTCATGAGACCCTGTAAATCTAGAAAGTTGATCGGCCCATTTATTTTCCGATCGTGGAATGTTTTGTATCTCAAAATTTTCGAATTTCTTAGCCAATTCTTTTACTTTGGCGAGGTATTTGACCATGTTAAATTCCTTTGCCTCATATAGACCTTCTATCTGTCTTCGTACTAACTCTGAATCGGTTAATACTTTGAGACTCTTTATGTTGGCCTTACCCGCCATTTCCATTCCTGCGATTAACGCTTTATATTCTGCTTCGTTGTTTGTTACTACGAAGTCCATTGTTATTGCATAATTTATATCCTCCTTATTTGGTCCGGTAAAGTTGATTCCGGCACCTCCTCCCTCTCTGCATGAAGCACCATCGACATGCATCAACCAGGTTTGATTTTCTATGATCAGGATATCATTGTCATGGCTGGTTGATTCACTATGTTCGGTTGTCTGGGTCGGAGTTTCTAGCAGGAAATCGGCTAGGACTTGGGCCTTGATCGCAATTCTTGGTCTGTATTCGATTTCGAACTGACCGAGCTCGATTGACCACTTGATCAATCTTCCAGAGGCTTCCGGCTTCACTAAGACCTGTCTTAGCGGTTGGTTGGTTAACACCACAATTTTGTAGGTTAAAAAGTAAGGTCGGAGCTTGCGTGCCGCCACCACTAAGGCCAAAGCGAATTTTTCTATTTCCATGTAGTTCTTCTCCGCCCCTTGCAATAAGTAATAAACAGGCTTATGTTCCAAGCCCTCTATTTTTACTAAGACCGAACTAATGGCCACAATGAAAATCGATATGTAAATGTATAATGGTTCTCCCTCAGTTGGTTTAGCCAGTAATGGAGAGGACGTCAAGTATTCCTTTAATTGGTCGAAGGCCTGGTCGCATTCTTTGTTCCAAACAAAGTTTTTCGCTTTTCGTAGAGTTTGAAAGAAAGGCAAACTTTTGTCGGCCGACTTGGAGATGAATCTGTTTAATGCTACGATCTTTCCTACCAAGCTTTGCACTTGGGAGATCGTTTTGGGAGGTTTCATTTCGGTTATAGCTCTAATTTTTTTTTGGATTAGCCTCAATTCCTCGTTGATGTACCAAATAGCCCAAAAACTTTCCCGATTTAACTCTGAAAGTGCATTTTGCAGGATTCAGCTTCATTCAGTATTTTCTCAATATTCGGAAGCATCGATCGAAATGTTTTACATGGTCAGCTTCATTCATGCTCTTGACCAGCATATCATCTACGTAGACTTCCATTATTTCTCCGATCAGCTCTTTGAACATCAGGTTTACTAACCTCTAGTAAGTGGCACCGGCGTTCCTCAGACCAAATGGCATGACTATGAAGCAGTAAACACCCTGCTCTGTAACAAAGGCAGTTTTCTCTTGGTCTCGCTCATCCATGTATATCTGATAAAAACCATGGAAGGCGTCCATCATACTGAAGATTATAAAACCAGCGGTTGAGTCGACTAATAAGTCGATCCATGGGAGGGGATATGGATCGCGCGGACATAGTTTGTTAAGGTCAGTGAAATCATTACACATTCTCCACTTATTATCCTTTCTATCCCCTTTTGCTACTAACACGACATTACATAGCCATTCTGAGAAGTGTATTTCTCGAATTTGTTTCGCCTTGAGTAGCCTTTCTATTTCTGCCTTGATTATTTTATCTTTTATCGACCCATGATTCCTCTTTTTTTGTCTGGCAGGTTTTGCCATGGGGTCGATTTTTAGCGAATGAGTGATTACTCTGGGATCAATCCCTTCAATGTCGTTCGCACTCCAGGCGAAGATATCTATGTTTTCTCTGAGGAAGTTTACTAATTACTAACATTACTTCTCCTTCCTTACTGAGTTCGGTTCGTATTCTGGTTGTTTTTGTTGGATCCCCTTGCATTAGTAGGACATATTTGTGCTCTGGTGGTTTTAAAGTCAAATCGACCGGTTCCTTTCCTTTTTTATCTATTCCGTCTGTGCTAGGGATTTAAAATTCGACTCTGTCAATGTCGTCCTCGAGTTTTCTTTTAGTAGGGGTAAGCGATCTGGAACGGTTCCCCAAAGTTAAGGAGGTGTTGTAACAGTCCCATGCCATACAATGATCGTTTATTATTTCTCCAATTCCCAATTCAATCAGAAATTTTATCTTCTGATGGTAAGTTGAAACAACTGCTCGGAATAGGTTGAGGGCGGGTCGCCCTAGGATCGCGTTGTAGGTAAAGGGAGTTTCTACTACCAAGAATTTGATTAACTTCACCGTATGATGGTTTCTTTCAGAGTGAGACACTTAAAGTTATTGTTCCACAGGGGAAAATTTCGGAACCTCCAAATCCTACTAGAGGCGTAGCTACATTTTGGATTGTTATTTCTCCCAAGTTCACCTGAGCTAGGACCTCTTTAGAGATAATGTTAGCAGAACTTCTATTGTCGATCAGGATTCTTTTGACGTTGTAGTTCGCTATTTCCAGCGATACCACCATCGGGAAGTCAGGGTTGTCCTCTTTCATGTCCCACACAAAGTTCTTTGGTACCTCGCTTTCATTGAAGCTGATCAGTTGGTCCTTTGGTGGCTTGCTTTCTAGCGTCCACACTTCTTTTGTGTATCTGACACTTCCAAGTATGGACCTGGTGGTCCTGTGGCGAGCATTGCGACTGTCCCCGCCGGCTGGTCCTCCTGAGATCGTATGAATGGTGCCGTTAATCTGACCCTCGTTCAACTCTTGTGGGAGACCATTGTTAGGGGACTTTCTTCGGGAGCTCCCTCTTTGGTTATTATTCCGAGAACTCCGACTTCTACCCCTCTTGCGGTCGTTCCGTTGTAAATAGTCATCTAATTTTCCTTGTTCAATCAGTTTTTCAATTTCCCTTTTAAGGTGAAAACAATCTTCGGTACGATGCCCGTGTGCCCGGTGATATCCACAGTATAAATCATAGTTTTGTGCACCTGGCCTTGGCTGAGCAATTCTCTTCGCTGCCGGGATCCAATTGTTCCTCTCTAGTACAACCAAGATTTCTTCTATTGGAATGGTTAGCCTGGGGAATTCTACTTGGTTAATTCTGCTCCTGTTGGCTGGCTCGGCTGATCCAGGTCTTTGATAGACATTAGGTCGTAGGTCTTGATCGTTGCGATTATATTCTAATCGCTGGAATTCTAATCGCTGGAAGACATTGCCTCTTCTGAAGGATCGCTCATAATCCATGGATTTTTGAGCAGGAACTCTATCTTGCCGCTTGGAGCCGGGGATGGGAGCTTTATTTTTATTCTTATCTTTAAAAGAGTTTATCTCTTCTTGGGTCATGTATTTCGATGCCAAGGTCATAATATCAGCAAACCTTCTTGGTTGCTTTCTACTGAGGGCATTTCCGAATTGCCTGTTTTTGGTGAGGTCGAAGAGAATGGAGATTATGTAATCAATATTTGGGGAATCAATTTTGAGCAAATTCACGTTAAACCTTGCCAGCCAGTTTCGTAGGGATTCACCCTCTTGTTGATGAATGGTTCCTAGATAGCTCATTGGTAGTTTCTATCTTTTCTGGCTGGCGAACTGCTGTGTCAGCTTGTTGCATAATTCTCGAAAGCTGAATATGGAATTAGTGGGTTGTTGGCGAACCAATCCAAAGCGAGTCCCTCGAAGGTGGTGACCATTAACTTAGTAGTGAACTCTGCCGAGTGAGCATATAAGTTCATTATGTTTGTAAAGCTGAATATATAGTCATCTGGGTCGGAGGTTCCGTCGTATCTGGGTAGTCGTCCCGGAACCTGTCCCGATGATTGTGCTTCTTTTATTTCCTTGCAGAAGGGGGAGCACACAACTAGACTCTCTTGGAGCCCCGTGCTTCTGGCCCATGGATTTTGAATAGTTCGTAGACGTTGTTCCAGACATTCCTGTACCATCTTTTCGATTTCTGTTTTCGAGAACCGCATAGTTCGTGGTCGATTAGGAAATGTGTCGGCTACGTCATCCTCGATGGGGATTATGGTATGGTCCTTTGATCCGGGGGCGGACAGGTTGTGGCCTCGTCCGATCCATTTTTGTTCGGATATGTCCATCGGAAGGTTTTGAGTGGCTCTTTTGCGGACTGTGCAAAGATCGTCGCTCGCTCGCTGGGCTGTCTGCTTGTTGCGAGATCTGATCGACCTGCCTCGGTGTCCTTGTTGGGATATTTGGGCTAGGGCTCGATTGTCAATACAACGAAGTGCGGAATTTAAAATTTTTCGAGTTCCTATATGTCCCATAAATCTTTTCTCCATAGTTTATTATACGAATAGGTATGAATCAAACATCAATTAATCACGAGGGGTTTAATCGCATATTACCTGTCACCATTGGGATTCCCGTGTCCTCCGAGCATTTGGTTTGATCCACAAATTGAGTGATCCATATGTCTCACCTCCAAAGCTAGTCCACACCAATCGGATTGTAGCGACCCCTACGAATCTTAGGCTACGAACTTGATCTCGCAGGTTTGTCAGCAAAGGAACGGAGACAACAATGGAAGAATTCGATCCACAGGACTTATGCGGTCGAGCAGGGTTCGGCCAAGTACAGATCTGGTCCGAGCAGGGTTCGGCCAGGGTCAGGTTTGGACCGATTTGGGTTCGGCCGAATCTAATTGGGCGGCTAGGGTTTAGGGGCGAAAAAACTTTTGGGGCGATTTTGTAATTAAAAATTCTTGTTTGAAAAATCTAACTCTCTCGATTTTTCCTCTCAAAATTTTCAGCAACTTTTCTCTCAAAAGCTTTTAGGGTTTTTCAAAACTTGTGCAAAAACTTATTCTCATAGCATTTTCAGAATGAAGAGGAAAGGGAGTATTTATAGGAGAAGAGTCCTTCTCCAAAAAGATCTCCTTTCCTTGTTTATCAAATCTTCATTCCTTATCCTTAGGAATATGAGATTTGATAAATCTCTTCAAACTTGATTTGCAAGAAACAAAACTCCTTTTCTTTTTAGCTACTAAAATCGCCCCCTAGCCCCTAAGTTTAGATAATTCCAAAATCAACCCATAATTATCCAATACTTAAATTGGTTAATTATTTATTCTTCCAATTAATTAACTACTTTAATTAATTCCATAATTAATCAGATAACTCTAATTAATTAATTATCAATTAATCAATTAGTCATCTAATTAATAATCTCCAATTGAATTAATACCATAATTCAATTACCTTGATTTAACAACATTAAATCACTTACTTTCCTTTTAGACAGTCACCGTCCAATTGTATTGTGTGTGACCCTCTGGGTTCACCATCAACTGGCAGCAGGCCCACGACTTTCGTGATTTAATTAACAAGCAATTAAATGCTCCGATCAATTAAACTACTTTTAATTGATCACTCCTAGAATTAAATCCTCTATTAATTCCGGAGTACCCACACTTCATGGTCGATGTCTAGCCACAAGCCCATGAAGCCCAATCAAAGGTGAATTGATTTATTGTGAACCTCACCTCTTATAATTGCCATGTACATACGGTCCTTCCACGATGATTTCCCGATCGAGACCTAGGGTGTGTGAATTGATCGGCACCTCTAATTATCTCAATACTGTACTTTCTATTTCTGGATAATAATTCCGGTGTGACTGCCTAATTTGGAAACCCCTTCCAAATTCGTCACCAACCATGGCCATGGGTTTCTAGGAACATATTATCGAAGAACGTACAGGAAATACTCTCATCTTATCAGGATGAGTCGATAGATCCTTTCTTAGTACTAACCACTCGCGTACAGTCGTGTACGCACCCAACTTAGGCACTTTGCGGCCAGGCTACGTGACCAGTACCTAAATCTAAGTACGCACATCCATGTACCGAATTCGCCCTAGTACCTCAAGTCTAAGGACTAAATCGTACACTATTATAAGCCTTTGAGAAACATCCCACCACCGATATGCGTCATGCGCTTCCACAATGGGTTTCTCTGTTCGGGTCGTTCGATGCGTTCAATCCTCCATTGAACCACCTACTCATATGCACTGGACTCAAATTCCTTGCTCATGAAACTCTACAAATTCACTCCATGTGAATCATGCATACTTGTACAAGTCTTGGCGATCCCTACGATACCCCGTCTCGTTTGGAATCTATGACTTGGAACGGTTTTAAGATCACGACCTTTGAGACTGTTTCATGATTGCACTCAGTACTGAAGTGAATCGTCCCATAGTCTATTGTGACCTCAGGATTTCATCCAATCGCTTAGATAGGTTCGCGAGAGATGAAGTTGGCCATTGTTCAGTTTCACATACTATGAATGAACGGCGTATTAATTATAAACCATAAGAAAACAGTACTTCAACAAGCTAATTAACATTGGCTTGCTGGGCACTATTCCATCAATCTCCCACTTGCCCTAAAGCCAATCACAACATTTCTAAGACCCATCTATACCAAGATGTCCCTCGAACCATTTGTGAGAGAGCTTAATTAGTGGATCTGCTAAGTTGTTTTTGTCGAGATGAAGTAATACTTCTATTCGTCTCAACTACCTTTGACTTGTTCAATCATACGGTGTTGTGTTCAGATTATAGGTGAGATCTCGATTTCCTTTCATTGAGCAATTGCCTCATCTAAATCGGCTAAGATTATGATGGGCTTTTGTCATGCTAGGTATTTCATCCAGTCGTTGGATGAAAATTTCTCATCTAAACACTTTCTTTTGTGCAGCATCATAATGGTGCCCTTTTATTCTTGTTTGAATCGGCAATGGTATATTATTGGAATTCCTTCCAATTTACCTTTGCTCTATCAAAACAGAATAAATTATCCACTTTAGACTGGAAATCTCGAATTTCAAAAAATCCTTCGAGTTTCAATTCTCCACTACTACCATAGACCAGCGTTGCATCCTTTAATTATCTTCGAGGATTTGCTTTTATGGTAGACCAGTGTCCTTTACTGGTGTTTGACTATCAGTAGCTTGTTCAGAGCATTTTGACGAGTCAGGTCTAGTACAAGACTTTGCATGCTACATGCAATCCAAATGCCAAGCATAAGGCTTCTTGAGACAGTTACTTCTTCACTCATTAATTTAGGGCTCATTAAATAAGTAAGAGAAACTTTGTCTCTTTTGGAACTAATCCTTTCTTGGATTCTTCCATATTGAATTTAATCAATATAGTCTTTGTACTTTGATTTGGTAAATCACTACATCTTCTTCCTTCTATCTACCATAGATACGTATTGCCAGTACGCGAGATGTAATTCCAAATCTTATCATGGAGAATTGCGTGAAGAGCACGCTTTCGTCTGTGCTTCTCTGATATTCTTATATCTTGCTTGATGTACAGAACATCATCTCGTTGCGCTTCGAACTTAACTACACTCCCACTGATTCTTTTGCACAATTGGAATCCATATGCCTTTTGACAAATTCAACATTCTTGATCAACTATCAAGTTGCATGTTCCAAATTTGGGAAAAAGTCATAGATTGACCTTTGGATTAGAATAGAGATCTTCTCATCAATTTTCAATTGTGAGATGCAGGATTCATATCCAATAGTCATGCCTTCGGTAGTCAAAACTACCTTTCTATGGCTAATAGTTTCGAAATGAATTTTGACGTAGTTAATGGACATAAGGCATTTTCATCAATCCTAAAAGGACTTTTGAATAATGACCTATTGCCATTTAAGTGAGTCAAATTTTTCAACTTCGAATCTTATGGCTATGTGCCATATCCCTTAGATCATGTTTAACATAATCTCTTTGCAATCTTTGATTAGAATCCAATTTCTCAATTTCGTAAAATGGAATTTTGAGTTCCTTACGAATTTGATCAGATTACGATTTCTTTGTGTATAGATAGATTCAGCAGTTTTCAGTGTTTACTCCCACTGTTCATGGGGACGGGTCCACTACTTGGACTTCATCAAGTTCTACGACATTTCTTATTTCCTTTGACAAGATCTTGTCAACAGAGGAATAAGCTACTTACGAGATACTTTTTGTTTCTCGTCGTCGTGGAACAGGTATTCAATGGATTTTGTTGAATACCCCATAAACTTTATATGAACTAGATCTACCATCTAATTTCTCATATAAGGGTGTTCTACTATGTCTTAAAAGACATGGCGATGTAAGGACTTACTTCGAAATATACTATACCAAGTATCTTTGAAGAGTCAAGGGAAGGTATCCCCTAATTTGAATAAAGGAAACTGAGCAAGATCAGAGTCGTGAATCAAACAAAGTTCGATTTCTTCTTTGATTTGCTTCATGAGAATTATATTCTCGTCTTAGATAATCGAGGTGTTAAGTTGCTTATGTTTCAGCAGGTTTGATTAAATCAAATTGCTTTCGACATAATGCATCTAGTTACTTCATTTCCAAAACGTCTATTGAGTTACTTCAATAGTTTCAGAATTGTACTTCAGCCAAGTACACATATACTTTAACGATTGAAATCGTAAGTATATATGAAGTAGATTTCTTTTGAACTAGTGCTTTTAGTTCATGTCGATTGAAATGTTTTGGAATGCCTTAGCAATCCTTCTCTTCGGTTATCATTCCTTCAAGATTTGAAAGTTCCGATTTTACTCAAGTTCATTATCTCAGGAACAGTAAATAAAACTTCCCTTTCGCATCTCTCTTTAGGAAGAATGTCCAAAATGAACATTTCAAGCGTAAACGATTATCTCGTTTGTTTTGCTTGTTTTCGATTTAGCACATAGTTTTTCAAAGTTTTTGATTTGTTTATCATTGTTTATTTCTATGTTTCAAAACATCGACATTTGTACAAAGTTAAATTGCTCTAATTAAATAAATTCCATTTCTCAATGGTAAAGCAATAACGTCTCGTACAAAATGTGAAATAATACTCAAAGTAAACTAAAACTTAAAACTCATGCTAATACGAAAAAACTAAGAAAAACTTCTTTGCTAAAAAGGAATGTCTAGGTACAATTCTTCCTTGACCCAGTCCCGGAATTCCAGTTTCCTCATCTCGCTCTGCACTACTTGCATCTCCCTTTCAAGGATTTTCCTCCTTTTGGGTTGAGCGGGAAGACTCTCATCGCCTGTAAATGCTATTACAGAAATGAAAGTTTTAATCAGATGTCTTACATCAAAAAGATTCAACAAGTGTATAACTTAAAAAGTCATACCGTAGTCAAGTCTTTCCAGGAAATCCTTTTCAACAAGCTTCCTTATTTTCCTTTCGTACTTACATAGAGGGCAATTCCAATCATATAGACCAAAACCACGTTGATGAGCTTCTTCATATTTGTCTAACAACTCATGCAATTGCTTTGTTTGTATTCCATCAGGCGGAATAATGCAATGTTGCATAAAATGAGTGAAGGTCTCAGATAATCCTTGAAGGGTTATCGTTATCTCATCTTCGAGAGTCAATTGGGCTCCAAACCCTTTGATCAGCTCGAATGTCTTGCTTAAGTAAGAACAATATTCCCTAACATTGTCAAACTTAGCCATGTCGGTTTCGTATAGGAAATTGCACATCACCTTTTTCAAAGTTGGTTCGGTTCTTAAACGCATCGAGGATCGGATAGTGGATGGTAAATGGCTAACATTTAAAAACAGACAACTATAAGCAGACATGTTTAATATTAATACTTATAATTAACGAAATTTGGACTTTTTATCGAAAAAGTTCTCCCACTATTTTTATCGAAACAGTAACCCCTTCTAGTTTCGGGAAAAATCTATTTCCTAGTAGGTCTTGACGTCCCAGCAGCAATTAGTTGCACCCACGACTCGTGGCCATACAATTAATTCCCTAGGTAGGTATACATATTACCAATTGTGTCTACTACACAACCTTCAAGTTATTTTGCCTCGTTTTTCGCATTTATCTAGCACTGCTACATCATAAATGTTACTATGCGTTAAGTCTAACCCATTAATCATGATAAGCAACGGGCCCGGTCATGAATTCTCCGTAACTAGTTATCGGTCGATCTTCACGTCCCGACCAGTCCCTACCCTTGTCAAGTTTTATTAAAACTAGAATCAAGGAATTTCGTGCATTGCCCCTTTCTTCGACTCGGGTGCCAGACTCTGGATCACCTCTATCGATAAGTAAACAACATGCACTAGTCCCTATTAATGGAAGGCTTGGATTTTATAAAACCTCATTTTATATTTAACCCAATATGACTTAATATTTATTCGAGAGGGGAATTTTCGGTTTTGAAAGTTTAAGGAAACTCTCCTCGAGATCTCACCGCTTCAATTATGCTTTATCTTTTATTTACGATCTAGATTCTAGCGCGCAAACACACAAGCAATCATAATCGACTAATAAATAAAAGCCATACAAGCCTAGCATGCATACTACCACAATATGTTTTCGATCGGGAGCCTCCTATGCGGGCCATCATCGAGCCAATGATGTTGGCCCAATTGGTCAATCTAAAGGGTTCTCAAAGAACCTATGCTATTACACAATGTACCACGCATACATGGCCTTCAATTCTTCTTGGGCTCCCACCTTGCTTGTAAATGGGCCTCCATCCTAAACTAGGAAAGCAGTAAAGCCCTATTCTATTACAAAGGCTCAAAGTGGCCCAAAAATAATAACAGGCTCGCAGGCCCAATAAAAACCATGCATTAAATTAAACCAATCACATCTAACCTAAGGTCAAGGCTCGGCGCGATCGAAAACCACGTAAACAGTTCACGTAGAGCAAAGAAACATGTAAACAACTTTTACTTTCTTCTATCTTAATTTTAAAACACCTTTTAAAACTAACTTCCTATGATTCTTGCTTTTTAGTCACTACTAATTATGACAACTAAATTCTCGGATAAACAAAACAAGTTTTCTGCCTTAATTTCAGATTCTGATTTTTCAACTTTTGAAAATTGCAGTTCAGCCCCTATACTTTCGGAAATTGCACTTTTGACCCCAAAACTTTTGAAAAGTTACAAAATACCCCCAAAACAGTTTTCGGACAGAAAGAGCAGAAAATTAAAATTTTGAAATCCAGAAAATTTTCGAATTTGCAAACAGACCCCTGAAGTTTCGGAAATTACAAAACAGTCCTTGAATTTTCGAAAATTGCAAAATGGTCCAAAATTGCGTGCGATCAGATTTTCAGAAAACACCCAGATTTTTCAAAAAATTTCCAGAAACAGAAAATTAAATTTTCAGCCCTAATTTTCATGTTTTGCGATTTTTGCATAAAAGCCCTGATTTTTCGAAAAACTATAAATTCGCCACAGATCTAAAAAAGCAGTTTTACCCAATCATAGATCTAGTCATAACAAGCAAGAATCAATCACTAGAACATAATTAACATGCGTTCTCATACATACAATCAAGCATATACAGTGAAAACACATTATGTTCAGGCCTTTTGGTATAAAAACGTATGGAGTTGGCTCTGATACCACTGTTGGGATATTTGGGCTAGGGCTCGATTGTCAATACAACGAAGTGCGGAATTTAAAATTTTTCGAGTTCCTATATGTCCCATAAATCTTTTCTCCATAGTTTATTATACGAATAGGTATGAATCAAACATCAATTAATCACGAGGGGTTTAATCGCATATTACCTGTCACCATTGGGATTCCCGTGTCCTCCGAGCATTTGGTTTGATCCACAAATTGAGTGATCCATATGTCTCACCTCCAAAGCTAGTCCACACCAATCGGATTGTAGCGACCCCTACGAATCTTAGGCTACGAACTTGATCTCGCAGGTTTGTCAGCAAAGGAACGGAGACAACAATGGAAGAATTCGATCCACAGGACTTATGCGGTCGAGCAGGGTTCGGCCAAGTACAGATCTGGTCCGAGCAGGGTTCGGCCAGGGTCAGGTTTGGACCGATTTGGGTTCGGCCGAATCTAATTGGGCGGCTAGGGTTTAGGGGCGAAAAAACTTTTGGGGCGATTTTGTAATTAAAAATTCTTGTTTGAAAAATCTAACTCTCTCGATTTTTCCTCTCAAAATTTTCAGCAACTTTTCTCTCAAAAGCTTTTAGGGTTTTTCAAAACTTGTGCAAAAACTTATTCTCATAGCATTTTCAGAATGAAGAGGAAAGGGAGTATTTATAGGAGAAGAGTCCTTCTCCAAAAAGATCTCCTTTCCTTGTTTATCAAATCTTCATTCCTTATCCTTAGGAATATGAGATTTGATAAATCTCTTCAAACTTGATTTGCAAGAAACAAAACTCCTTTTCTTTTTAGCTACTAAAATCGCCCCCTAGCCCCTAAGTTTAGATAATTCCAAAATCAACCCATAATTATCCAATACTTAAATTGGTTAATTATTTATTCTTCCAATTAATTAACTACTTTAATTAATTCCATAATTAATCAGATAACTCTAATTAATTAATTATCAATTAATCAATTAGTCATCTAATTAATAATCTCCAATTGAATTAATACCATAATTCAATTACCTTGATTTAACAACTTTAAATCACTTACTTTCCTTTTAGACAGTCACCGTCCAATTGTATTGTGTGTGACCCTCTGGGTTCACCATCAACTGGCAGCAGGCCACGACTTTCGTGATTTAATTAACAAGCAATTAAATGCTCCGATCAATTAAACTACTTTTAATTGATCACTCCTAGAATTAAATCCTCTATTAATTCCGGAGTACCCACACTTCATGGTCGATGTCTAGCCACAAGCCCATGAAGCCCAATCAAAGGTGAATTGATTTATTGTGAACCTCACCTCTTATAATTGCCATGTACATACGGTCCTTCCACGATGATTTCCCGATCGAGACCTAGGGTGTGTGAATTGATCGGCACCTCTAATTATCTCAATACTGTACTTTCTATTTCTGGATAATAATTCCGGTGTGACTGCCTAATTTGGAAACCCCTTCCAAATTCGTCACCAACCATGGCCATGGGTTTCTAGGAACATATTATCGAAGAACGTACAGGAAATACTCTCATCTTATCAGGATGAGTCGATAGATCCTTTCTTAGTACTAACCACTCGCGTACAGTCGTGTACGCACCCAACTTAGGCACTTTGCGGCCAGGCTACGTGACCAGTACCTAAATCTAAGTACGCACATCCATGTACCGAATTCGCCCTAGTACCTCAAGTCTAAGGACTAAATCGTACACTATTATAAGCCTTTGAGAAACATCCCACCACCGATATGCGTCATGCGCTTCCACAATGGGTTTCTCTGTTCGGGTCGTTCGATGCGTTCAATCCTCCATTGAACCACCTACTCATATGCACTGGACTCAAATTCCTTGCTCATGAAACTCTACAAATTCACTCCATGTGAATCATGCATACTTGTACAAGTCTTGGCGATCCCTACGATACCCCGTCTCGTTTGGAATCTATGACTTGGAACGGTTTTAAGATCACGACCTTTGAGACTGTTTCATGATTGCACTCAGTACTGAAGTGAATCGTCCCATAGTCTATTGTGACCTCAGGATTTCATCCAATCGCTTAGATAGGTTCGCGAGAGATGAAGTTGGCCATTGTTCAGTTTCACATACTATGAATGAACGGCGTATTAATTATAAACCATAAGAAAACAGTACTTCAACAAGCTAATTAACATTGGCTTGCTGGGCACTATTCCATCAGTCCTTTGAACAGGATTCGCCCTAGTGGTTCTAGGGTTTCTAGGAACCTGCTCGGGTATTAATAATTCCCCTGGGCAGAGTCAATTCAATAACATAGCGATTTGTCGGAGCTTCTCCTGAGTATCTGGGGGAGGAATCGGGATCGTTGGATGCATGTGCGCTTCTGGGTTAATACTAGCGGGAATCCCTTGTTGTCCCAGAGGGTTTTGAGTATCCATCCCTTGTGGGTTCTCCTGATTCGGTAGCTGCTCGTTGTCTTGCTGATTGTTATTTGTTATAGGGATGTTATTGTTAGTATCGTCCGGTTGATCCTCGGATGTGTTACGAGGGTTCTTCGTGTTACTCATTGCTTCGTTACGGGCACACTTCCTTGGGCGAGCCATATGTCAATCGAATAATTAACCTAGCCCCTCGGTGTGCGCCAACTGATTTAACCATTTTTCGTGTGGTTAGATTAAATCAATGATGTATGTTTTGGAGGTCAAATTAAGTTTAGATTATAGGGCTTTGTTATTTTATTCCGGATGGGTCAATCTCAAGGAAGAACAATTACGTAAAGAACAATAAGTAAATAAGACGATGAATGTGTAGATAGTATAGCAATCGCTTTTCTATTAAATATGATATCAGATTGCCAATGTATGTAGGCGTAAGCTTCTGATTGTCCCCCAATACAATGTTTAACTAGGTATTTATATGATATTAACCCTAGCTTTACAAGGAAACATAATCCTAATTGGACTTGGTATCGCAATCCTTATGGAACTCGGACACTGCTCTTGGTCGCCAAGGATTGATAACGTAGATCGGACCGGGCAGTGTTTTAGTGAATTAGACTCCTGGTCGGTCCGAACGTATATGGACCAGTCATTCCGTTTATTATAAGGGGTGCGAAATAGCCCCTATCAAAGTTGTTAATTTAGTCTTAATTAGGGAGTGTTAAGTGCTTATTTTATTTTGGGGGGGGGGGGGGCAAAGTGCCAAAGATTTACAATAGAATTACCTATTTTGCCCTTGAGTTTTTGCTTGAAAATAAAAGAGGGAGCAAAGTACTGTATTTTTCATATTTCGAGGGTGCAAAGTGCTAGGAGTCAGGAAACGAGTTTGGAACAAAAGTCGAAAAGGTCGAACTCTTCCACAGGGAGAGAGAGTTCGGCTGAATTCTGCTTGGGAGATGGAGGGAGTATTTTTGCTTGACTTGGTTTTTGGCTCTTGTAAGTTGTGTATGAGTTATGTCATCTTGCTTCTTATTTATAGATGTCTAACAATACAGAATCCTTCTAGGATTAGGACTCCAAGTCTCCTACATGGGCCACAACCCTTTTAATTAGAAGACTAAGTCTTCCAATTAATTCATGGCCCACTTTAATTAATTAATTAGGCTTTATTTAATTTCCCAATTAAATGGCCCAATTATTTAATCATTCTCCCAATTAATTAAATTAGACTCCAAGTCTATTTAATTAAATCTTCCTATAATTAATTAAATCCAACTTAATTTATTAACTCACAAATTAAATTCCAATTTAATTTATAATCTTGATCCAATTCCAATCGGATCTAGTTTGCTCCAATTGGGCCGACCCAGTTGTTCCCTTTTCTTCGCTTTCACTTCATGTGTATTGTGTATGCCCTCATAGTTTCACCACATAATTGGCCGTGGGTTATAATTAAATATTCATTTAATTATTCGAGTATATAATACTCTAAATCAGTCGAACACTCTGTCTACTGATCATTCCAAAATTAGCACCCCTGCCAATTTGGGAATTCTCCCACACTCTACAGTCGATGTCTGGCCACAAGCCCATAGAACCCAATCACTGGTGAATTAATTCAGTGAATCTTTTATCATTTACAATTACCATATACGATAAAATCTCTCCATCGATCAATCTCCCAGTCGAGACTTAAGGGTATGGACTTTTCATCGATTCACTTTTCTTTTGTCTTGACCTTATGCATTCTGGTCTCAAAATAATTCTCTTTGACTTAATCTTTATGAGCTACTTTCATAAAGTCGTCAGATACCTTGGCCAATAAATTTTACCAGAATTAATTTCTCACAGAAATCCATAGGAGAAATTCCCAACCTATCAAGTCGGGTCAATGGATCATTTGTTGATGATATGAACCTGCATACGAGTTTCTCTATACCCAACATGAGTCCACATAGACTTTCTGGTAATCTCCAGTCAGTCGGAACTCACATCTAAGTATAGACGTTCCCGTACCAGATAAACCCTAGATCGTTCCTCATATACTTTCGTAAATGAGAATAACTTCAACCTCGATATGCGACTACCACTTCCATGGGGAGTTATTTCCTAATTAGGGTATTTAGTGCACTTGCCATCCCCGCAAGTCACCCACTTTTGTGTATCGACTATCCCAGTCACGCTCGTGGACCCCAGCGTTCTCCAGTTTATCGGAGTATACACAACAGTGAGGGTCTAACCGAATCCAACGATGTCCTATCTCAATTGGATTCTACGACTCTTGAATATGTTCCAGATCACGGCCTTGGAGATCAATCCACGGGTCGTCCCATAGCCCTGTGATCTAAGGACTTCTATCCTTATGCGTAGGTAATTATTACATAAGATAAAGTCGACCATATAATAAATTGCATTTATTAATCAAAATTGAGTAGTTCCTTCATTTATTACAATAAATGTTAGCCATACAGTTGGCTTGCCGGACACTATTTCTATCAGATTTGACAAGTTCGAAATTCAGAACGTCCCACGTTCGAAAAATAAATGAGCGGACTAGCTTTCTCGATTCACGAGGTATAGATACGGACGAACAGAAAGGGTATCACTTGGCTAATCTCAAACACCCCAGCAATTGATATTGATAACATGCCCATCACTGAGGTGATGGAAATCGATGTACCAAAGAAAACTGGATGACCCCAATTATGGAATATCTCTCTGAAGGAGCCCTACCAATAGACCATAATAAAGCTCGTAAAGTAAAATACCGAGCATACAGATACACAATCCTAGAGGGAAACCTTTACAAAAGATCAGTCTCCGGAATCCTGCTAAAATGCATTTTCGGACCGCAAGTCTCGGAGGTACTCCGAGAGATTCATGAAGGAGAGGCAGGAAATCACAGCGGAGCAAGGGAACTAGCATTAAAATGTCTACGAACAGGATATTATTGGCCTAGCCTGAACCATGACGCTACTGATTATGTGAAAAAGTTCCATCATTGCTAGATCCATGCAAATATAAGCCATCAACCAACGAAGAAAATACACCCAATACCTGTCTGGTGGCTATTTGATCAATGGGGAATAGACATTGTGGGACCTTTTTCAGTGGCCAGATTAATAAAAAGCTATGTTTTAGTTGCGGTGGAATATTTTAGCAAATGGATCGAATGTATTGCTCTAGCGCGAATCACACAATTTCAAGTTATCAATTTCTTGTGGAAATTTATAGTATGTCGATTCGGCATCCCACGAATCTTAATCTCCGATAATGGAACTTAGTTTGCAGGAAAACAAGTATTGGACTGGTGCTCAAAATTTGGGATTCAACAGAATTTTAACTCAGTAGTGCACCCAAGGGCAAACGGCCAGACAGAGGTGGCTAACCGCGAGATAATTAAGTCTCTAGAAAAGAGATTGGGGGCAGCAAAGGTAAAGTGCTTAGATGAACTTCCCGGAGTACTTTGGGCCAATCGAACAACTGTTAAAGCCTCGACCGGCGAGACCCCATTTAGCTTGGTTTATGGTTCAGATGCTGTTATCCCAGTTGAAGCCCTGGTCCCTAGCCCGAGGATTGAGATGTACGATAGCGATGAGAATGAAACGATTAGGTAGGACGATGTCGACCTGACGGAAGCATTAAGAGAAAAAGCTGCAATACGCTTACAAGTCAGCAAATTCAACATGAAAAAAGCTTACAATCAAAGGGTACGAATACAATCCTTTGAAGAAGGGGACTAAGTACTAAAAAAGGTGGAGGTGTCTAAACATGTGGGAAAATTACAACAATATTGGGATGGACCCTACATCATTGTTGGCATAGGAAAAAATGGTTCATACAAAATCGCGCACATGGATGGAACACCCTTACCAAGATCTTCGACTGCTGTCAACTTAAGAAGATACTATGGACGTTGATGAAACAGCTCCTAAAAGTTATTTCTCATTTTAGTATTATCTTTACGTAGTAATTATTTTTTATTTCCATTAGTTAAACTATTTGATACAGTTTACGATAATAAAAGATTTTGCTTAGTTCTACAAGGTTTTATTTCGGTATTACGATTAATTTTTTATAAAAAAAATGAAGAAAGCAATTCGCTTAACAAGAAGGTTTAAACCAATTATTGGTAAAAAAAACCTAAGGATTGATAGAGTAAAACCGATTGGGTCAGTAAACACTTGTCAATCTAGAAAAGCCGAGCTACAAAAGGGTTAAAATCAATGGTTGGTAAAAAACCTAAGTACAAAGTGAGTAAAATCGATTGGGTCGGTAAACACTCTGCGATCTCCAAATTATGAATTAAAAAGGTTAAAACCAATTATTGGTAAAAAAACCTAAGTAAAAAGTGAGTAAAATCGATTGGGTTGGGAAACACTCTGCGATCTCCAAATTATGAATAAAAAAGGTTAAAACCAATGATTGGTAAAAAACCCAAGTACAAAATGAGTAAAACTGATTGGGTCGGTAAACACTCAGCGATCTCCAAATTATGAATTAAAAAGGTTAAAACCAATGATTGGTAAAAAACCGAAGTACAAAATGAGTAAAATCGATTGGGTCGGTAAACACTCAGCGATCTCCAAATTATGAATGAAAAAGGTTAAAACCAATGATTGGTAAAAAGCCTAAGTACAAAATGAGTAAAATCGATTGGGTCGGTAAACACTCAGCGATCTCCAAATTATGAATTAAAAAGGTTAAAACCAATGATTGGTAACAAAACCTAAGTAAAACTGAGTAAAACCGATTGGGTCGGTAAACACTCAGCGATCTCCAAATTACGAATTAAAAGGGTTAAAACTAACTATTGGTAAAAAAAAAAAAACCTAAGTACAAATTGAGTAAAACCAATTGGGTCGGAAAACACTGATCGATCTCCAAAATTGCGAGCTAAAGGGTTAAAAACCAGAAAGAAAAAATGGTAAAACACCTAAGTACGAAATAAGCGGAACTGGTTGGGGCGGTAAACACCTGATGACATCAACTAGATCGATTGATACGATGGTCAGATCACAATATTAAAAATATTCGCTAAAAACTAGACAGAAGTATATGCAAAGGATATGAAGAAAATCAAAGTTTTATTAGAATTATCTTTACAAATAAACAAATACATCTTTTGCTTTGCAGTTTCTTACAATACAAGAAATGGAAAAACCTATCTAATAGGTGGAAGTTTTCACGACAATGTCCACAGAAACATCAATCTCCTCCCTAGTACCTCGACATTCTTCTCCAACCACCTAAGAAGCATGCTGCTCAGGATGGTCGAATTCTTTAGTTCGATGGCCAGGCTCGGAAGATATATTTCCATCTCAATCTAACAACCTCTAAAAATCCTGATAGCTCGTAGCGGTTATTCGACTTAAACGAGACCCCCCATGACGAATTGTTGCAGTTGTTCGTCCAAAGCGAGATCCCATGAGGACCGTTGTAAAAATTAAAATCTACCAACACACCCGACGAGGAGGCACTCCGAAGGTAACCTCCAAGAATGTGGATGCTAGGTAGACCTGCACCCTCCATGTGCTGATCAAATACCAGGGACCTCAACCCTTCGAAGACTAAGGCAAAGGCCCACATGGGACTCGTCAGTACTAGGTAGGGCGTTAATGGGACTCGTCAGCACTAGGCATGATGAGGAACGGATGATCATGACAAGACTGATCATGATAATGTGCTTTTCTAAAGATTATGGGATCACTTGGCAAAATGAAATTAGTGGAAACTGAATTGTCCATCTTTTCGAGGTGGATGGAAATGGTAAATGAGTTGGTGCCTTTATATAGGAACGATGGAGTTAAACCTACGGACATGAAGGAATTAAATCAACGGAGAAAAACTTGACTTATCAACTTCCCCTATTTATTGCAAATAAGTTGGAACGGCAGCAATTGGGGTCGATAACACCCCTCGACAACAGGTGCTAAGCGATGTCGGAATGATTAACATGTCAAGATCAATTCTCGATAAGCAAACTGGTCGATTTAAAATATTTTATTAGCCTAAGGTGATACCCAAATCACATTGAAAGGAAATCCTTCAGGAAAAGAATAAAAACAGTTTAAAGAACAAAGCGATACTACTCAAACTACGAGATCTGTTATTATTACGGCTTTTTATAAGGGAAAATCGATGAAATTATGAAATAATTGATCATTTTGAGAATTTATATGGAATCAACGAAATAGAATCCAGCTTTCCTCTTGGGGTCCAAGAAATCTGCCAGAGTATTAAGAACAGCAGTCCTTCTCATTCAGACAGGTGACCTTGTCGCTGCCTCATATTCCGAAGAACTGCTTAAGGAGGTCGTGGCATGCTGGATCTAAAAAATGATTCTACATTTTCCAATTCCTCCCCTACCAAGTATTTGGCATAAGGACATGATACGTGAAATGGTTGCTTTATTTGAGGATTATGAGAATAACAATATGTGTAGAGGTACATTTCTTGTGCAAAGAATAAGGATTATTGTGTCAGAAGAATTTACTCCATACTTAGAATGCTTAAAAGAAAAAATAAGGGTCCTTATATAGATTCTGGAAAAGACAAAATCATGTCTACGACCTTCGGTGCTCGAGGATCTACAGGGACGATAGGAATAATTCTCGACTAAGCATCTCGACAAATTGTTTAATCGAATAACCAAGATTCAGCTTTCGACAAAATTATATCTACTTATGTACCTCGTCTACACGATGGACATGAAAGTCAAGCTACGTATCATAATGAAAGTTAAACGACGGATATGTATTTCGATAACAGATAAGGATTAATATGGGACATCGAATTCATTACAGATAAACAAGTTTCTAAATATTCGATGCAAAATGGACATAAAAGATTAAGATCAATATGTTTTTATTGATAAATAGTTACATTCAACATTATTACAAATCAGGAAAACATTCCTACTGCATTCAAATTTACAAGTATTACAGAGGACTAGTGGTATTCTATCGACGACGTTGATCGATCTCCAAATTGTTGCATGTACTTCTCGAGATAGGCTTCTTGATGATGAAGTATCCTCCTTGATCAGAGAAGGACACTACCCCCTAGTAACACATCCTCGGCAAGGGAGGCCCGCATATTCAACAAGGGGTTTTGCAAGGACGCCGGATGGATAAAAGTGTACCAACACTTCACCTATCCCTTACATAGTAACCGCCATCATCAAACGGAATACCAGGGAAGGGAAGTGTTGGCCCTTTTAATGAATTGACCAGCTTTCCGTTAAAACTAGTTTAAATAAAAAGGATATTCCGGAAAAAGATGGATCCTCCATTTTTCTAATTCCACCCAAACCAAAATAGAGAAGAGACTTGCGAAATTTAACATGCCATTTGGTTCAACAAAGACCTCATAAATTAATTCTTCAGGGGCAGAGTAAAATTTGAGGTTAGCTTACTTGAATCTATCTGAGATAATTTGGGAAGCCCCCTTACATATTTATAAAGTCTGAAAATTTTAATATTAAGAGAAAGGAGAGGAAATGTCGTATTTATTTGATCTTACGCTGTTTCGTAGGGGATCAAGATACGTGCGTTAACCAATATAAACACCATGTCATGAAGGAGAAGATCAATATTATATATATTTCGAGTGTGAGTGTACCAATTACATATGATAGGGTCCTATCTGAGCATTACAGGATGTCGTACAAGATAGAAACTAAATACATATGAGAGCGAAACTAGTCTAACTTTCCAAGGTAGTTCGATTAAGAGCCTCGAGTTGTGAGCACCTGGGAAAGCGTGTCTGGCGTCATAAATGCTTGTGATATTTATAGTTGGTGCGGTAAGCTAGCTGAACCATCTGTGGGGGAACATTTCTTGGCCCATAGGCCTGGGCCTGTGGTCGGCCCAACAGTAATTTCCGACCTTAAGCTTTAGTCTAAAAGATCGGACTGGGCAGACTGGGACTTGGGATCGATATTATGTTTCGGAGGTCGGGATTCGTGATCTTCGACCCAGCGTATCCTATTTTCGACCCGGTACCAATTCCATACCCTTCATCAATACTCCCCCACTTCTCGAGCGTAAGTTAGGCTGAAGCTCGAAGAAGTAAATGTTGTCTCACTACGAGATAAATCATACCTAATTTGGAAAAACCCAATGGGATAAAAATCGAACGAGGGAAAAAGAGTGCATATATTGGAAACCTTAAAATGAGTATCTATTTTGGAGATGTGAGTTCTGATGTCGATGATTTTGGTTGAAACTTTTCGTGATTGGTAGTTGAGCAGTGGAGTTTGTTGAAAAAAATTGATCTTTTCATAATGATTTATCCCTTTGTTGATAAAAATTGATCTTTCCATAATGATTTATTCCTCATTAATATTCCCCCCTTCTTCGAGTGTGAAGTGAAGCGAGAAAGTCGGAGAAGTAAGTACATTCCGAGGCTGAGAAAGCATGTCTTTTCCAGTAGGCTGTTTGCGGTCTAAATCCGTAAAATATGGGGGTCGAAAATGCAATTATAGGAAGGGTAAATTTGAATTTACTATTAAGAAGTTGAACCGCCGCGGTTATTCAGGGTTCGATTTGCAATTTACCTTTTGACCTTATATATATACGTAGATCGTTAGAGTTTTACTCACGAGAGATTTCAAAAAACCCTAGATCGGAGCGTAGAGATCGAATATAGTTAGAAAACCCCAAAAGTTGTTCTTCCATATTTCCGTGTTATTCTAAAGGCAAAGGCAAGGTATCAGAGGAACGGGAATCCAAGCCCGATATGATAGAGGTTGAAAATTCTCGCCCACCGTTAATAGAGAATTCAGAAACCTCGAACTCTGGTTCCGACTCTGACAGGGAAGAAGGAGGGTTGAATTCGGATTCTGAGAATGAGGGAAATGGGACCTCATCCGAGGAGATTGATGATGAAGCCGCTAAAGACGATAGCCTTACTTTGGCGAATGATGAATTCAAAAAGTACAGGCTCGGTAGTAATGTTATTGTTACAATCTTCAAATGGGTAGAACCATTGTTATTCCGACTCCCGATCAACGAGTCACTAATCCTCTGAAGGGGTGCCAAGCGTTCTATACCAGGCAGTTTTTCTATGGTCAGCTCATCCCTTTTATTCCACTGATTCGTAGTATCTTAGAGGCTTTCTCTCTTACTCCGTCTCAAATTCTTCCCGATTCGATTGGATATATAATCGCATTCTGTGTGCTTTTGAAGGCCAAAGGGAGAAAGGCGACTTTCCAAAATTTTTGGCGAGTTTTTCAAATGAGTTCATCTACAGCCTCGAATACCGTGTTTGTATATTTTTCTCAAAGATCAAACCGATCAATTTTGTCAAGTAATATTTCAAGTAATGCAAAAGACTGGAAGGAAGAATTCTTTTTTGTTCGTGGTATGGATTCTCCGGCCTTCGCAGAGGGTGACGAGCCGACCCCATACAGATGGGATGGAGATGAGTCTTGGATATATGGTAGACGGAGGCTCACAGGGAAAATCAATCATGAGCTTACGGATGAGTTTCTGGGGACCCTTAGGTCCGACCTTCATCAAACTGCTTTATTAACCCAAGAAGAGGTCCAAAGAATGGCTAGGCTCAGCAAATGCTCTTATCCGGCCCCCGCGATCGATTTTGGGCTTTCGACTTCAGGATCGGCCAATACCCAAAATAACCAAGATGTTCTACCTGCCGCAGGGGAGGCCACCCATGAAGTCCAACTTGCCACCGGGGAGGCCACCCATGAAGCCCAACTTGCCGACGGGGAGGCCGATGTGATTATTGCTCCTCCTACTCTAGGTATGCTAATTCACTTCCCATGGTCCAATCGATTTACCTTAGCAATGGGCTAATTTACTTTTCATGTTTATTAGCTGAGATCGTCATCAAGTTTCAAACATCCATAGCTGGTTCGAACGTTGCCTCCTCCTCGAAGAAAACCCAAGGCCATCCTTGGACACAAAAGAAAACAAATGCCAGTCGGAAAACTGGGGCAGCCGATTCCAATACTGACAGGACTATGATTCCGACCCCGGTTGTGACTACTCCTCAAATAGCTGTTGGGGGAACATCACAAGCTAGAGGTGTTGCCCCTCTACGGCCAGTGTTCTCGATCAACGCATCTGATCCGAACGCAGCTGGGTACAGTTATTACTCATGTAAGCAGAGTCGGGCTCATCAAATAATAAAGGATAGGATGGCTAGGAAGAGGAATAGTGAAATTCCTGAATCCTCCAGAGGGGTAAGGCCCTTTGGTCAGAGCTCAGGTCCCATTCTATGCCGCCCTGAACGAGCAGAACTAGACTTAGCGGATTACATAGAGGATCATCTCCGAGGACCTAGAGCCACAGGATATGCAGAGGACGGGACCATCGAATCAGATTTTGGTCCCGATGGCGAACACTCCGTGGATAAATCTTTCCGAATCCTTTTGGCTAGAAGATTTAGAGATGATAATACCGAACGCTTCCATAAGGACGGTTTTCAGATCATGGGTGATTATGCTCGGGCGCATCATGAGGTATAAACTTTCGAAAGCATTGCGTTTACTTTAAATTTTATGTTGTGCTAAAAGTTGTTTTGTTTTTAGGCTGGGGACCTGGCCGTGCATCTATCCCATCGACTGGCTATCTTAGAAAAAGAGTCCCAGCAGGCTCATGATGCCCTTCACAATATCCTTGCAGAGGATGAAGTTGTAGTAGCTCAATTAACACAAACAACTGCCAAATTATCTGAGGTTGAAAAGGAGCTTGCTGACACAAAGAAAAAGCTCAAAGAAAAGGACGCCCTCGAACAAGAGGTCAAAAAATTAAGGGCAGAGCTTGAGCAAGCCAAAATACTTTCAGAACAGGAACGCACTCAAGGGCAGAAAGAGGCCAGGCTTCCTGCTATAAGGGAATTTTTGGAGTCCCCTTTTCTTGACTCCCTGGTTCGTTTAAGATCCGATAAACTAAGCCTTTTTCTATAAGGGAGTTCAACAACTTATAGTGGCCAAGAAAATCCCAGGCAATCTTGGCGATTACTACGATCATATGAGCCCTTATAAAAATATTTTTGGGAAAGACTATAAAGCTTCCTCCTTGCCCCCAGATATTGCAAATCTTCACGATCATGAGTTTGCTCCATTCTTTGCTGAATTTGGGGTGCCCATGCCAAACCCCGATATGCTTGAAACAGAAGGTGAGGTCGAGGTGGATGAGGAGGTAGATATTGATGGTGACTCCAACGACCAGGGAGAACAAAATAATCCTCCCAATGAGGCGGATAATTCTGCTTCTGATCAAGGTGATGATGATGGGGATGATAGCTCGGATAGCAGTGATGGCGATTGTTCGGAAGAAAGTAATTCCGACGATGAAGACGAAGAAACGAATGAGGGAGATGGTCGTATTTCGGAAACAGAAAAATCCGATTACTGACGATAATTATGCAATAGGGTTTTCCTTAGTTTGTAATTGGGATACTTCCTGTCTTCGAATATATATACATTTTGATTGCTCTTTATCGTTCTAAAAAAATAGTATCATTCTTGATCGAATTTTGGCATTCTCTACCGAATCTTCTAGGGGATTACGCTATTTCATTATTTCCAAAGTAAAATTTTACTCTCGCTTATAAATACACGGGCCATTTCGAATCATTTCATTACAACATTCAAGCATTGAGATCGGAGCTCCCAGATTAATATACAACTTCGAACTTCGCATCCTTCCACTTGAGCATTATGGACAAGGTGCTAGGTGCCCCACTCGACCCCAAATCGTTATTAGGCGGTTCCAAGAATAAGGGGGCGTCCAAAGATCGAAAGCTGAACAAGGAGAAGAAATCTTCCAAGACTTCTCCCAAGACCTCCGTGTCTTTTCCCAAAGCCTCTAAGAGTGGTGAGAGTAAGAAATAAAAACGAGTTTTAACAAAATCTGCTAAGGTCGTAACCGGAAAATCAATACTTTCGGATGAGAAATCTAATTAAGATCCCGGGGGTTCTCCTTCTAAGCCCCTTGATCATTCCAAACGAGCCTTTCTTAGACCAATGGCAGTTGAGCTTGTTCTGAACAAGAGACCTTTCCCTGGTGTGACTACTCCGACTGAGATATTGGAAAAACTTGTTACTGAAAATAAGTCCTTGATTGGTGTTCTCGCATCTGATTCCGAGAGCAAGGGTCCGAGCAAGAAAACTAAACTTTTTTCTTTTGGGGAGAATGCCACTATTCATGCATCCTTTCTAAAAAAAATATCAGCAGAGCCCTATATGGTTTAAAATACTTGCGATCAACTATTTTCCTCTATTACTCCGTCGATCCCCTCTTTCCGAGTTGGCCTATCTAAAGAAAAAAGTCCCTCACGTTTGTTTCAGTCGGGATCGAACTTTCATACCCAGGTATTTATCTAATTCGACGAGAAAAATGCGCAGAAAAGGAAGTCTATGGGAAGAAATCTACTTTTCTGTTTTTTTCTTTTTGTTAACTCCTCTCTCTCCTTCTCCCTTTTATTATATATATATATATCAGGCTGGTCAGAATCTCCTTGAGATGAAGATGTTAGCCGAGCAGGAGATCGAGCGACGAACTCCTTGAGATGAAGATGTTAGCCGAGCAGGAGATCGAGCGACGAGCAGCTCTTGCGCTTGAGCTGGAGAAAAATAAGGCCGAGTTGGATCACGCCTTAGAGATCAATAAGTCCTTCGAGGAGAAACTGTCTCTAAAGAAAGAGAAAACTTCCAAGAACCAAGGAGAGGAGATCCATGAGATGCTGAGCAAAGAGCTGGAGGTGCTCAGAGAGATATATGAGCGGGAAAAGAAGGAGCTCGAGCTCCGTGAGGAGAATGCCTATGCTCGTGGGTACAATGACCACAGTGCGAAGCTTCGGAAGATTTTTTCTGAGAACAAACTTCTATAGACGTATCTCATTATCTGTTGTATTTTTAAGCTTTCGAAAAATTCATTTCATGTATTTCCGATTTAATCCTCGGATCTTGTACTAGGCCTTGCGCCGTTTTTCGATTAGTACATTGTTTTTCAGTGCTTAAACTTATCCTCATTGATAAAATAAGTAGTTTCTGCAACCTGAATTAATCAAACACCATTCATGATCAATAAATTCGTGAATAAAAATCTTTCTCTGAGACATAAGCCCATGTTCCATTTTCTAAATTCACATGGCGACGCATATCAGTTGATTCCCTTGTCATTTCATGAAGTAAGCTTGTCAGACCAATCTTAGGAATCGATCGTGTTCGTAATGTTTTTGGACTTTCGTAGGAATTAATTCGTCCGTCTTAACCAAACGGTCCTCAATTTTTCAGGAAGCAAAACGGTCGGCGCATTTATCGCTCATATCATGGCCATTCGTTCTATAGCATCTGAACCGTCGATGTCATTTTCCTTTTCCTATAAATAGTTCCAAAGTTAGGACTGGATTTTTAATTTTTTGTAACGGTGTTGTCCGCTCTTCGTGGTTTTATTTACTTTCTTTGATCAATATGATTAATGTCATATCGCAGATAAAGATGTTCGATATTCGAACTCGTACCCTATTCTTTGATTTTTTATTTCCTTCCGAGGAAAGCTTTATTCGACTAGAATATCAGCAGACTAAAATCCTTGCGACTAGGATACCAGCAGACGACCTACTTTCTTGGGTATCCTGTATCCGAGATGGGGTTCGGATTCCTGTATCCTATCGCTCCACCCGGTCGGATAGCGGGTCAACTCCTGGAGGAGTTCCTTCGATCTTGATCTCAACTTCTTCAAGGTACTTCTTGGAGAATGGTGCCTTCGAGATTGCTTGGAGTAATTCTTCTGGAGTGGCTTCCTTTTTTCTTGGCTCGGAAAAATATGTGGAACAAGCCAGCAGGGAAGTGGTAGCAAGAATGCTGGAAAGGCGGTATCGAACTCACGGTGGCTCGCTCTGTAATTCATATTGCCTAGATGAAGACCTCAGATCGGTTAAAAATCCTGATTTCATCCAGCAATCGAAACCAACTCTCCGCCGCCCTTTCGGTTGTTCTGGGATTCTTACTTCATAGTATTTGTAGTAGGATAGCCATAAATGTAATTTCCATCTGAGTTTGGATGTTCTTATTGTAACCAAGAAATCATTTGTAATTATTCGAAAAGTTCATAATAGAATATTTTCATATTGTTATCTTCGCCTCTTTCTTTACTTCTTTGCTCGAATATTAATAAAGCTGGAGTTTGATCTAGATAACTCGAATTTAAAAATCACGTAATTTAGATAAATTGGTCGAACTCAACTTGTCATTGGTGATTTAATAATCATAATTTTGAAAAAAGATAACTATAGCTATCTCGATAAACTCCTCGGAACATTGGTTTAATCGTTTTAGAACTGGTTCAACCCGATTTCTTTCGTTGATCCGAAAAGAATATTTTTGAAATAATCATTAATACACTTTTTGAAGTACTCTGATCGGAAAGAGGCCGTGTTCGAATTTCGAGCTTAGAGTCGATTTCTTATTTTTTTATCTAAGGGGCCTAGCAATGGCTTTTACCCTTAGTCAATTTCGAAGATCTTAGCAACAACTTTCACCCATTTTGTATAGTTTTTTATCTAAGGGGCATAGCAACGACTTTCACCCTTAGTCAATTTCGAGGGTCTTAGCAACAGCTTTCACCCATTTTGTATTATTTTTTATGTAAGGGGCATAGCAACGACTTTCACCCTTAGTCAATCTCGAGGGTCTTAGCAACAGCTTTCACCCTTAGTCAATCTCGAGGGTCTTAGCAACAGCTTTCACCCATTTTTTGTTATTTTTTATCTAAGGGGCATAGCAACGGCTTTCACCCTTAGTCAATTTCGAGGGTCGTCACCCTTTTGCTGGTCCAATGGGCATAGCGACGGCTTTCACCCTTGGCCAATTTAATCTTCGAGGGTCTTAGCAACAGCTTTCACCCTTAATCAATACTTGATACGACAATATTTGCTCGAGCATAGAATGGAATTGATAAGATCCTTAGAGAATAGAAAGCTTTCATTGAATCAATAATCTTCGATGATACGAGAAATAAAAGGAACAATAAGCCATAATAGTAGATAAGCTAGAAATTCCAAATACAATCTTCATTTTTCGTTATATTTCCTCAGATTAACGACGTTCCAAGCTTGACGTAAGACCTCTCCATTAGGATAAGCAATCTTGTATAAGCCTTTATTCCCAAGTTCGACAACAACATAGGGGCCATCCCAATTAGGCTGAAGTTTTCCAACATGCTTTGAAACTTCCACTTTTTTTAGCACTAAATCTCCAACTTTAAAGGTCCGAATTCGAACTTTCTGATTGTAGGCCTTTTCCATAATTGATTTTGCAGCTTGAATTTTCAATTTTGCCCGATCCCTCCCGCTATCTGCATGGTCGATCTCCATTTCTCTCGATGATTGATTGTCCTCGGAGTTATAAAATTCGACCCTGGGAGATGGTATAATAGTTTCAATGGGAATAATAGCTTTTGAACCGTAGACCAGACTAAATGGAGTCTCTCCCGTAGCAGCTTTCACAGTTGTCCTATTAGCCCATAAAACTTAAGGAAGTTCATCGAGCCAATTGCCCTTGGCATCATTTAAGCGCTTTTCCAGGGATCGAACGATCTCCCTATTTACTACCTCTGTTTGTCCATTTGTCTACGGGTGCTCAACTGAAGTGAAATTCTGCTGTATTCCGAACTTCTCACACCATTCCATGACTTGTTTGCCCGCAAATTGAGTTCCATTGTCGGAGATCAAAATCCTAGGAATTTTGAATCTGCATACAATATTTTTCCAGAGGAAATTTATAACTTGGAATTGGGTGATTTTTGTTAGAGCAACACACTCGACCCATTTATTGAAGTATTCCACAACGACCAACACATAATTCTTTCTGGCCCTGGCGGTTGGAAAGGACAAACAATATTGATTCCCCTTTTATCGAAAGGCCAGCAGATCGGAACAGAATGCATTTGTTCGGCGGGTTTATGAATCAAATTCGAATGAATTTGACAATGGTGACATTTTTTTACATAATCCACTGAGTCAGAGATAAGAGTAGGCCAATAATATCCTTCCCTCGAGCATTTAAGAGCTAACGCTCGAGCACCACAGTGATTCCCTGCTTCTCCTTCGTGAACCTCCTTCAGAACAATATTAAACTGATCCTCTTGAATACATTTTAATAAAATTCCGGAGGAGGACCGCTTGTAGAGTTGATCATTTGCCAAAGTGAATAACGGAGCTCGATATTTGATTCTTCGAGCCTCATTTGCATCTTCAGGTAGCTTTCCTTCTTTCAAGTAATTGATGAAAGGGTCGATTCAAGAGATCTTCTGTTCGTCGATTTCCATGACATCCACACAACGAGCTACGTCTAGATCAATGGCGGATCTATTTAATAACAGCCAGGTAATCACCCTTTCACTCTTTCCATCAACAATTCCTGTGAATTTTAATAGGAAATCTGCCCACAAATTTTCTTCTCTTCGGACAGGCTGAATTTCAAACTTTTGAACTTGGAAATCAGATTCTTTACTTTATTTAAGTACTTGATCATATTGAACTCCTTGGCCTCGTAAATACCTTTCACCTGTCTATGAACAAGTTCGGAATCGGTTAACACAGTAAGTGACTTTACCTTTGCTTTCAAGGCCATTTCCAATCCGACAATTAGAGCTTCATATTCTACCTCGTTATTCGTAACAACAAAGTCCAGTGTTATGGCGTAACTCAAATCTTCGCCATCCGGCCCTTGAAAATGAACTCCTGCCCCGCCTCCTTCCCTGGTCGAAGAGCCATCTACGTGCATTAGCCAGATCGGATCATTGATCTTTCCGACCATATTTATTTCGGAAGCACTTTCATTTTCAAAATTCTTCGATCTAGTGGATTCAACTAGGAAGTCAGCTAACACCTGGGCCTTCACCGTAATTCTTGGTTGATATTCGATTTCAAATTGACCCAGTTCTACCACCCACTTTATCAATATGCCAGAAGCTTCAGGCTTGGATAAGATCTGCCTCAAAGGTTGATTGATTAGAATAATAATTTTGTAAGTTTGAAAATAAGGCCTCAATCTCCGAGCATCCACTACTAAAGCTAGCGCAAATTTCTCGATCTCTATATAATTCTTCTCAGTACCTTGCAGTAGTTTGCTTAAGTAGTAGACTGGTTTGTGTTCGGAGTTTTCTATCTTTACTAGAACTGAGCTAATAGCTTCTTCCAAAACGGCTATGTAGAGATATAAAGGTTCTCCATCGGAGGACTTGGCCAACATCGGAGGTGAGGTCAAATATTCCTTCAGATCTTCAAAAGCTTTGTCGCATTCGGCGCTCCATTCGAAATGCTTTGACTTTCGCAACAACTTAAAGAATGGCAAACTCTTATCAGCTGATCGGGAAATGAATCTGTTCAAGGAGATAATCTTTCCAATCAAACTCTGGACATCTGAAAGCTTCTTTGGTGGTTGAAGATCAGTAATGGCTCGGATCTTTTCTGGGTTGGCCTCAATCCCTCGTTCGTGGACGAGATAGACAAGAAATTTCCCCGATCGTACTCCAAAAGTGCATTTGCTGGGTTCAACTTCATTCCGTATTTTCTCAAGATTCTGAAGCATCTGTTGAGATGTTTGATGTGGTCTTCTTCCGTCATACTCTTTACGAGCATTTCGTCCACGTAAACATCCATGATTTCACCTATCAGTTATTTAAACATCATATTAACCAACCTTTGAAAAGTCACACCTGCGTTTCTCAATCCAAAAGGCATAAAAATGAAGCAGTAGACTCCACCCTCAGTGATAAATGCAGTTTTATGATTATCTCTTTCGTCCATAAAAATCTGATAAAACCCTTCGAAAGCATCCATTATGCTAAAAAATACAAAACCTGCAGTGGAATCTACCAACATATCGATGCGGGGCAGCGGGTAAGGATCCCTCGGGCACAGTTTGTTCAAATCAGTGAAATCATTGCACATTCTCCATTTATTATCGACCTTATCTCCTTTAGAGACAAAGACTACGTTACATAACCATTCGGTGAATTTGATCTCCCCGATTTGCCCAGCAGCCAATAATCTATCGACCTCAGCATTGATGATTTTATCTTTCTCGTGCCCATGATTACGCTTTATCTGTCATACTGGATTCGACTTTGGATCGATATTTAGGGAGTGGGTGATCACTTGTAGGTCGATCCCCAATATATCATCTGAGCTCCATGCGAAGACATCTACGTTATTTCGCAAAAATTCGATAAGCATAGTCTCCATCCTTCACTTAATTCGGTTCCGATCTTTGTAAATTTTTCAGGGGATCCGGGAACTAAAACAACCTTCTTATGATCGGGGGCTTGCACACTCATGTCCACGTTCTTTCCCTTCTTTCCTTGCAACTTTTCGCAATCGGGGATCGGTAATTTCGAAATCGATTCCATCTCTAAATCCGTCGTTTTTGTTTTTCTCAAGATTTCGGGTTTGACTTTTTGTTTTATGGACAAAGAAGAGTTATAGCATTCCCACGCCATGTATTGATTGTTTCTCATTTCACCTACTCCTCCGTCGGTCGGGAACTTTACATTTTGATGATATGTTGACACCACAGCCTTGAATGCGTTTAATGCTGGCCTCCCTAATATTGCATTATAAGCGAAAGGCGTTTCTACTACTAAAAACTTCACGATTTTGGTTACGCTCTTTGGTTTCTTTCCGATCGTTGTGCTTAACAATATGGTTCCTAGTGGTAAAATATTCGAACCGCCAAATCCAATTAAAGGTGTAGCGACTCGATCCAGAGGTTCATCCGAGCAAGGGCTTAGGACGAGATAATGTTGGCCGAACTTCCATTATCAATTAGAACTCTTTTGACTCGTAATTAGCAATTCTCAGAGTTAGCACCATTGAGAAATCTGGATCACCATCGTTTACATCCCAAGTGACGTCAGTTGGTCTGTCAGCGTCACTGAAGCTTATCACCTGATTTTCCATGGATGGAAGTTCCAAAGAGAAAATTTCTCTTTTTGCCGAGACAATCATCTTTATCGACCTCATTGTTCTTTTCCTTGCATTCTTCCTATCTCCTCCCGTTGGTCCACCTGCAATCATGTTTATTACTCCATTCAATTGCTCATCAACCTGGATTCGAGCTTCACGTTGCTGGGTGATGAACTTTTGAGGGCTCCTGGATCTATAACAATTGTTGTAGTTCCCTTTCTTAACAAATTCCTTGAGTTTTCCTTGCACGATTAACTTTTCTATTTCATCTTTCAGCTGATAACAATTTTCGGTACCATGTCCCCGAGCCCTATGGTACCAACAATTTTTATCGTAGTTTAATGCTCATGGTCTTGCCTGAGTAATTCTTTGAGCTTCAGGAATCAAATTCCCTTCCTCCAACACAGTCAAAATTTCTTCCTTCGTGGTATTTAACTCAGTGAAATGAATTTTCCCAGGTCGTGGAGGCTGATCGGAAAAAGGAGGCGGACCGTAGACATTGGATCTTTGGGTTTGGACCTGGGGCTTGTAGGTATTGAGTCATTGCTAAACTGATCCTCTGTTCGATCCTCCGTAATCGCCTGGTTTTGGAATATGTGCTCTGTCTTGCTTTTTCACGAGCTGAAGCTTAGGGTTGTGAGCATTTTTCAGTTGTTCATTTCTTCCTGGATCAAATATTTATCCGCGATTCCCATGATCCGCTCGAAAGATTTTGGTTGTTTTCTGCATAACGCATTTCCAAATTGCGTATTCCTTGTTAGTTCAAACATCAAAGAAGATAGATATTCAATCTGCGGAGTATCAACCTTCAGGATTGCGATACTGAATCTTGCTAACCATTGCCTTAGAGTTTCGCCATCCAACTGTTTCATAGTTCCCAAATGATTTGCTAGCAACCTAGGCTTTCTTTGGCTTGCAATTGATGTTTTAGTTTATCACAAAACTCATCAAAATAAAATATGGAGTTCGGCGGTAGTTTTCTGAACCAATCAAGGGTGATTCCTTCGAAAGTGGTGAACATAATTTTGCAGCAGAAATCCTCCGAATTGCCATATAAATTCATTACATTGATGAAACTATTAATGTGTTCTCCGGGGTCGGTAGTCCCGTTATACCGTGGCAATCTTGTTGGTACAGTTTCAGTATTTCGAGCCTCAAGTATTTCCCTACAAAATGGTGAACATCTCATGATACTATTCCCGATCTCCCTATCCCTGATGTTTTCTCGAATAGTTTATCTGTTTGGGATCATTTTCGTACGCCTAGCAGTCGTGGTTGTGCGGAGAACCTCTATTACCGTGTCCTCCCTGTCTAACTTTTTAGCAACTCTTTCCTGCACAATTATTTCCAGTTCGGATTCCGTGATTCTTTTGTAAGTTGGTTTCTTCGCTTTTTCAGCAACTAAAGGATGACTTTCCCCGACTACGGAATCTTCTAAATCATGCACCGTCTTTAGAGGTATTCCTGATCGAAGGTTTGATTTTGATGGGGCTGTACGGGGGACATTTGGCAATGGTGCATTAGACATCGATCGGAGTACACTTTTTTCCTTTTGAACGTTCGAAGAGGGAATCTCCGGACTTCCATGCACTTCGGGCTGATCGACTGGTGATTGATCAGCTCTCCCACTATTCAAAAATTCCCTGCACAACGTGCCTATTATAGACCTCAAGTCCGCGACATTAATTTGGATTGGAATATTGTCCTGGGGAATGATTGGATGAGCTTCTGGTTGTTGAGCCGCTCGAGATAGATTATCGGGCTCATTGTTGTCAGAGTTCGGCATTCTAGCTACGTGAGAAGGTTCTCCTCGATTATATGTATTTCGTCTCGTAGTAGGCATTTTTCGATCTAACACTCAAATAGGGCCCCACGGTGGGCGCCAATTGATCTTACGCTGTTTCGTAAGGGATCAAGATACGTGCGTGAACTAATAAAAACACTATGTCATGAAGGAGAAGATCAATATTATATATATTTTGAGTGTGAGTGTACCAATTACATATGATAGGGTCCTATCTGAGCATTACAGGATGACGTACAAGATAGAAACTAAATACTTATGAGAGCGAAAATAGTCTAACTTTCCAAGGTAGTCCGATTAAGAGCCTCGAGTTGTGAGCACCTGTGAAAGCGTGTCGGCGTCTTAAATGCTTGTGATATTTATAGTTGGTGCGGTGAGCAAGCTGAACCATCTGCGGGAGAACATTTCTTGGCCCATAGGCCTAGGCCTGTGGTCGGCCCAACAGTAATTTCCGAACATATGCTTTAGTCTAAAAGATCGGACTGGGCAGACTGGGACTTGGGATCGATATTATGTTTCGGAGGTCGAGATTCGAGATCTTCGACCCATCATATCCTATTTTCGACCCGGTACCAATTCTGAAGTGTAAAGGTTCCAAAATACCCCTCATTATTATTGAAACAGCAAAGAGACAATATTAAAAGTGACCCTTGGAATTCTAATAAAGATTTATGTCTAGTCGACAAAGGTATAATACCTATTTCGACAACTGTTAATCGACCTGGAACGCACACTAAATTAAATCATTCACATCAAGACCAGCAAAATCCTTTCATTCATCATAAGGACAACCCTAATCAAGAAGTCTTGACCTATGAAGCATATAGGCAAGTTGTACGATGAAGGAAAGAACTTTGCAAGGCTTAATACGAAGAAGATTAGTCATGTCGCGAATTTTTGGAATATAAGCCTAGAGGCTATAATCAAGTTCTGAGATTGTTAAGTTAACTTCTTATGAGTTTTATAATTAAAAGTCATGATGACGAGGGAACGAATTGTTGCAAAACCCCAACTTAGAGGGTGACCCTTCAGGTTCTTACAGATTGATGACTACTCGACAAAATAATTTGAATTACATTTCGACAAAGATAGAGGTCATCAAAATATATACGCCATACTATATTATTTATACAAAAATGGGTGAGATAATATCTCTAACAACAGAAACAAGTTTTTCTTACTTGATTGCTAAAAAAAAAAAAAAAGGGAAAAGCCAGCTAAACAGTCACGGCTGGTTGGAACTGGAAGGCCTGGTCGATGAAGTCTACCTTGGAGTCGGAGTGCTCAAGAAAGTCACCAGCTCCTCCTGGTGCTTCTGGTAACCTTGCTCATAACCTTCATCGAAGGCATCATGACGAGACTCCTCTCGCGCCCATTGAATCCGAGACTCTACCACTCCCTCCATATTTGCATTTAGTTGAGCAAGGTCATCTTTCTCCCTCTGAAGAGCCAGATTTTCCTTACGTAATTTTTTTGACGTCATCATTAAGAAGCTCGTTCTGAAGAGAGAGTCTGTCGGTCTTGCTCACCTCGACCTCTAGCCGAATTCTCATGTTCTCTTTACTGAACCAAGTGTCATCATTTTCGACGCCTAGCTGCAAGGCAAGATACTTCCCCTAAAGGAATAAAAGGCGTAATCAGTAAGGAATTCGCCAAAAAACTTGTTCAAAAGAAAAGTATACTAAATTGTACCTGCTCGAAAATTTGAAAAGATTGAGCAAGGCGAATGATGGAAACATCCTCGTATCTCTTTAATTCGCCAGGCAGAATGGTACTGAGCCCAAGGTTCCAGGACAATGCATCGAGTTCACAAGAACCAGGCAGAACGGAATCGAGTGGAACGTTGTCATGACGAGGAGTTTGAGACCCAGTGATGTCATAAACTTGCTCTTTGACACAGCGATCATCCAACGGGAGCGGGGGATCTCTCGCATTGGGACTCATGAGAACTTCTTTCCCCGAGGCAGAAAAACAAACAAGTCGACTAGCCCCTTGTTCAGTCCAACCTTTGGAAGAAGTCCCGACCTCAGCCGAAGAAACCGGCACGGTGGTATCAGTAAACAAGAAATCAGGGAAATCCTGCGTAACGGGCTGCGCCCTAGAACTATCCAACAACGGATCTAAAAATGGACCACTGCCGACTAGCCCAACACTATTCTCTGCTTGACTTTGACTGATGGCTAAGTCAGCAGTAAGATTAGTAACAGTATGGTTAACTTGAACATGAGTTTGAGGATCATGCTCGGAAGAAGGGACGAAAGTTGGAATAAGGATATACGTAGCTCGTTCACTGGAGGACATATTCCCAAAAGCAAACCACCCAGGAGAAGCTCTTCTCTGAAGCTCTGCTGAAGAAGAAGGGTTTGATTGAATAGTCTGGTTGGTAGGGGTTAACTGTACGGTTGCGTCACCCACTCCACTCGGAGTAAGGATAGACGTCTGCGCCCCTGAGTTGGCAGATGCTCGGAGTTCTGGAGGATCATATGAAGGCCCCTCAGTTCGGGACCTCATAGATCTAGTGTTCCTGGGGGGGTCGCGCGAAGGGCGCCTGGAAGTATTGGAAAAAAGGGAACTCATTCTCGAGAAATGTTAGAAATATTTGAAATATCGAGGAGAACGCTCAAGCTACTTGAGAGAATATTTTATCTAGGTGGGGACGCGTGGTAAAATAGCGAAGAACTTTTTACCTCAATATTTATAGTAAAGGAAAAGATGCGACGGACCCTGGGAGAAGCGCGAAATGGTTTTTCTAAATTCTAAGCAGTTATGCTCATTTGAATATGCTAAATAAAATAAATTATTCAAATAAAAGACTTATGTCTAATTATTCTGAATAGATGATCAAATAAAAGACTTATGTTTAATTATTTTGAATAGATGATAAGATAATATTATGAGGGTCAAATACAGACTATCTTAATACAAAGGAGAATATTGTAAATTTACAAAGCCACTTCATGACGATTAATCTTCTTGAGTCTTATGGTCGGTACCCTCTGAAATCTGCCGGTCGGCCTCACTATGAATCTCCTGGTCGGAATTATCTTGATGAACTGGGTCAGCATCCTCCTCTTCCTGGTCGCTCGAACTACCGGACGTCGGAGGATCAACGTCGGGAAGAGGCACGGGCAAGGCAACTTCGAGCTCCTTTACCAGAGGGAGATGTTTGTAATCCACTGTCTGAACATCAGCGGAAGAGTACTTCTGACCATTTAGATCAAGGCTGACATTGATGGTCTTAAAATACTCCTCTCTACGGTCCTCGATCAAGCCGAACGCCACCATTTGGTAAATGGCCTTTTCGAAAGTACTCTCCAAGAGTGGACCCACCTTTTAATAAACCAGAGCAGTATGGACCAGAGAACTTAGGAATTCTCGAATAACTCTTTCCTTGGGGCTCTTCCCAGAACGGTCGACCAGACCATCGAGATTGTCATCTTCTTCCTGCTCGTCGAGAGAAGCTTGAAAACGAGTAACACGAGACTCGAGCTCGCTGATCCGAGTAGCATGCTGGACTTGTTGGTCCTTCAGCTCCCTAGCTAACTGGTCAGCACGCTCCTGAGCACGAGTAGCGTCCAGAACACTGTTGATTATTTGAGGGTCATCTCTCCCCAAATTCAGATTGCCACCAACCCGAGGCGGTTGAATAGAGGACGTAGAAGGCCCTGCAACACTCAATCCTTGCTCTAAATCGGCCACCTTATGAAGGAGAGTTTTGTTCTTTTCTTCCAGAAATTGACATTGCTGCCTTAGTAGAGCCGACTCATACATGGAAGACACCATACAAGTACCAACCTGGAAGCTCAAATGAGCAGTAAATTAGATAAAGCCTTGCCAAATGGGATGAGGAGGAAAATTTAGAAGAAATGATTAATCTTATCTTACCCTGACATAAGATTGGGCAGCCTTTGCCAATTTTTCCAATGGATCCTTCTCCAGCAACCTCTGCATATCTTTCGTAAAGACAAAAGACAGGAGAATTCGTGTAGCTTTATATGCAGCACTCTCTTTTTCATCATTAACCAGTGAGTCACGATCAGAATAACCTGCCGCTCTATTTCCTACAAGATGATCCTCTATCATCTCGACCAGCGTGGCTTTGGGGTTAGGCTTACCCAGCAATGTAAGGTTTTGACTTGAACGATCATAAACCTGTTTTCTTCGCTTCGCCACAGAGCCTTAAGAATTGGGCATCGACCATGACCAACAACCTCGAATACCAAGGGAGGTTCTAAGAAAAAGGGGAGGATATCCCTGTCCGGTTTTGATGGGGGCTATTTCACACCCCTTATAATGTGCGGATCGACTGAAGAATAAAAGATCGGTTCGACCAGACAAGTCAGTTCGGGATCATCTTATCGACCCGGACGAATACAACTCTCTTCGACAAGAAGACTACACTCCGGACTCAAAAAGGATAATTGGGCCGAGTCCTATTAGGATTATGTTTCCTTGTAATGCTAGGTCTAGTATGATATAAATACCTAGTTAATCATTGTATTAGACACTTGAATACACGGCAAATACGCCACTAAATCCTGCATAAACTGCAGAATCCAAGATTATTCAATAAGAAAAGAGCTTTCTCTTCATATTCATATTATTTTTACGTTGGTTATGATAATTACTTGTTGTTCCTTCAAACTTGTTCTTCTTTGAGATTGATCCATCTTGAATAAAATCTCTATTTGAGGGGGCTTCTAGCATTCCCTCACGCTTGGCGCCAATGAGGTTTTTTTAGTTGAGAGAAAAAAAGAACAGAGCCCTTTAAATTATATATATTGAGAATCCCTAATATCCCATATTCACTGATACAATTAACCCGACGAAATCCGTTTAAATCAGTTGGCGCCCACCGTGGGGCTAGGTTAATTATTCGAACGACATATGGCTCGCCCAAGGAAGAGCGCTCGTAATGGAGCAAGAAGTAACACGACCAACCAACATGATGCGTCTGAGGATCTACCGGGCAATACCGATAATAACGCCCGTGTATCCAACGACAGCCAGCAACAGAATGAGCATCATCAGAATCAGGTGGAACCACAAGGGATCCCTACTGGCACAATACCGGAAGAACATGTGGCTCCAACGATCCCGGTCCCCCTGTCAGATGCTCAGGAGAAGTTTCGACAGATCGCTATGCTCCTTAAATCACTCTCCCCAGAGGAATTACTTGTACTCGAACAAGTCCCCCAAAACGTTAGAACTACTAGGGCAAATCCCGCTTAAAGAAAGCCGAGGTAGAACGATCAAATCTCTCAACAAGCTGATAGCCCGGCAAGCGAGCGACGCTCGCTACACAGTCCGCAGCAGGGCAATTCAAAACCCTCCGATGACAACATCCAAAGAAAAGCGGATCGAAGGAGACCACAACGCAACGAATCAAAGGAACACACCATAATCCCCATCGAGGATGACGCTGGCGAGGCGATCCCGAATCGAGCAAGAACAATGCGATTCTCAGAAACAGAAATCGAAAAGATGGTACAAGAACGACTCGATCAACGCTTAAGATCCGTTCAAAACCCGTGGCCCAGAACCACAGAACTCCAGGAGAGCTTAGCAGCATGCTCTCCCTTCTGCAGAGAAATAAAAGAGGCACAGTCAATCGGACAGGTTCTAGGTAGACTACCCAGATATGACGGAACCACTGATCCAGACGACTACATCTTTAGTTTCACAAACATAATGAACTTGTATTCTCACTCAGCGGAGTTCACCGCTAAGCTGATGGTGACCACGTTAGAAGGATTAGCTTTGGACTGGTTCGCCAAACAACCAGCCAACTCCATATTCAGTTTTCGAGAATTATGTAACAAACTGACACAGCAATTCGCCAGTCAAAAAAGACAAAAATTGCTAATGAGCTATTTAGGAACCATTTATCAACAAGAAGGTGAATCTTTAAGGAATTGGTTAGCAAGATTTAATGTCGAATTACTCAAGATCGATTCCCCCAATATCGATTACATAATCTCGATTCTCTTCGACCTCACAAAGAATAGGCAGTTTGGAAACGCCCTCAGCCGAAAGCAACCAAGAACGTTTGCGGACATCATGAGCCTGGCATCTAAGTATATGACCCAGGAAGACATGAACTCTTTTAAAAAGATAAAAAAACAAAAATAAAGTTACGACCTCGGGCTCCAAACGACAAGATAGAATTCCTGCCCAAAGATCCATGGACTATGAACGATCTTTTAGAAAAGGCAACGTCTTCCAGCGATTAGAATATAATAAAAACGACCAGGATAGACGACCTAACATCTATCAAGACCTAGAATCAACGAACCAGCGATCCAGAACAGGGTCAATCAAGTAGATCACCCAAGACTAACCGTTCCGATAGACGAAATCTTGGTTGTACTAGAAAGGAATAATTGGATCCCAGAAGCGAAGAAAATCGCTCAGCCCAGACCAGATGGATGAAATTATGACCTATACTGCAAGTATCACCGAGCACACGGGCACCGCACTAAAGATTGTTTTCACCTTAAAAGAGAGATCGAAAAGTTGATCGAACAAGGAAAACTAAATGACTATTTGGAGCGGGATAACCGCAAGCGAGAAAGAAGCGGGAGTCCTCGGTATAACCAGCCAAGAAGAAATTCACGAAGAAAGTCCCCTAATGAAGGTCCCCCTCAAGAACTAAATAATGATCAGATCAACGGAACCATACACACGATCTCAGGGGGACCCGCAGGAGGAGATAGTCGCAATGCTCGTCGAAGGACCGCTAGATCCATAGTCGGAAACATTAAATATCCGAAAGAAGTATGGACCTTAGAAAACAAAGCAACAACGCACCAGCTAATTAGTTTCAACGAAGGCGAAGTACCCAAAAACCTTGTTTGGGACACGAAAGAGGATAGCCCCGATTTTTCGATGGTGGTATCCCTAGAGATAGCAAATTACAACGTCAAAAGAATCCTAATCGATAATGGAAGTTCTGCAAATATCATCTCTAAAGAGGTACTTGCCCAGATGAACTTAGGGCAAATAACATTCCAAAAGGTAGCTACGCCGTTGGTGGGATTCGGAGGATCCGAAATTGTCCCCACTGGAACAATTAATTTGAGTGTTTCACTCGGGAAAGAAACCATTTCGAACAGTGAAGCTGGTAAAATTTTTAGTAGTAGAAACTCCGTTCGCCTACAATGCAATTTTAGGGCAACCTGCCCTCAACATGTTCCGAGCTGTCGTCTCAACTTACCATAAAAAAATAAAATTTCCGACCGACATAGGTATCGGGGAAATAGTGAACAACCATTGTATGGCATGGGATTGTTACAGCACATCGTTAACTTTGAAAAGCCCCCCTAAAGCGATTACCCCGAGCAAAAGGAAGCTCGAAGACGACGTTGATAGAAACAAGGTTGAAATCCCTAGCACTGACCGAATAGATAAAAAGGGAAAAGAGCCGGTGCATTTAGCCTTAAAACCACCAGAACATAAGGATGTCATACTAGTACAGGGGGACTCATCGAAAACAACAAAAATAGGTACGGAGTTAAGCAAGGAAGGGGAAGTAATGTTGATAAACTTTCTCAGAAATAATGTAGATATCTTCGCCTGGAGCGCGAACGACATTGAAGGGATTGACCCCCGGGTAATCAGTCATTCCCTAAAAATCGACCCTCTGGCAAAACCTGCTAGGCAAAAGAAGAGGAATCATGGACCGATAAAGGACAAAATAATTAGAGCCGAAGTAGAAAGGCTACTCAAAGCAAAACAAATTCGAGAAATACACTTCTCGGAGTGGCTGTGTAATGTCGTGCTAGTAGCAAAGGGAGACAAAAAGGATAACAAATGGAGGATGTGTAACGATTTCACCGACCTTAACAAATTATGCCCGCGAGATCCATATCCTCTCCCAAGGATCGACCTATTAGTCGACTCCGACTCCACCGCTGGTTTTGCAATTTTCAGTATGATGGATGCCTTCCAAGGTTTCTATCAAATATACATGGATGAACGGGACCAAGAGAAAACTGCGTTCGTAACCGAGCAAGGAGTGTATTGCTTTATAGTGATGTCGTTTGGCTTGAGGAATGCCGGGGCCACCTACCAAAGGTTAGTTAACCTGATGTTCAAAGAATTAATTGGAGAAATAATGGAAGTATACGTAGACGATATGTTGGTCAAAAGCATGAATGAAGCTGATCACGTAAAGCACCTTGATCGATGCTTCCAAATATTGAGAAAGTATCGAATGAAACTAAACCCTGCCAAATGCACTTTCGGGGTTAAATCCGGAAAGTTTTTGGGATATCTGGTACATCAACGTGGAATTGAGACCAACCCAGAAAAAATTCGAGCGATAACTGAAATGAAGCCTCCAAAAACGATCTCCCAAGTACAGAGCTTGGTAGGCAAAATCGTGGCGTTAAACAGATTCATATCCAAGTCAGCTGACAGAAGCTTGCCGTTTTTCCAAACGCTTCGGAAAGCAAAAAACTTTGCTTGGACCGAAGAATGCGACCAAGCCTTTGAACGATTAAAAGAATACCTAACGACGCCCCCACTTTTGGCCAAACCAACCGAAGGGGAACCATTATATTTATACATATCGATCTCAGAAGTGGCCATTAGTTCGGTACTAGTTAAAGTGGATGGCCTAGAACATAAGCCTGTTTATTACTTAAGCAAACTATTGCAAGGGGCCGAGAAAAACTACTTGGAAATAGAGAAATTCGCCTTGGCCTTGGTAGTGGCAGCAAGAAAACTCCGACCCTATTTTCTGACCTATAAAGTTGTGGTATTAACCAATCAACCATTAAGACAGGTCTTAGCAAAGCCAGAAGCCTCTGGAAGATTGATCAAATATGCGATCGAACTCGGTCAGTTCGACATCGAGTACAAACCAAGAATTGCAATTAAAGCAGAAGTCCTAGCCGATTTTCTACTAGAGATTCCGAGTCAGGAAGTTGAAAATCCTGAATCGACCAGCCATACACATGATATCCTGGTCGTAGAAAATCAAACCTGGTTAATGCACGTCGACGGCGCTTCATGCCGAGAAGGAGGAGGTGCTGGAATCAACTTTACCGGGCCAAATAAGGAGGATATCAATTACGCGATAACATTAGACTTCATCGTGACAAACAACGAAGCAGAATATGAAGCATTGATCGCAGGAATGGAAATGGCAATCAAAGCAGACATAAAAAATCTTAAAGTATTAACCGATTCAGAGTTAGTACAAAGACAAATAGAGGGCCTATATGAGGCAAAGGAATTTAACATGATAAAATATCTGGCTAAAGTGAAACAACTGGCGGAAAAATTCGAAGAATTTGGGATACAAAACCTTCCAAGATCGGAAAATAAATGGGCCGATCAACTCTCTAGATTTACAGCATCCAATGACGGAAAGACTGAAAGAGTAATCACTTGGCTAATGTCTAATACACCAGCAATCGATATCGATGAAACACCGATCACTCAAATAATGGAAATCGAAGAGGTTGAAGCAAATTGGATGACTCCGATGATAGAGTACCTTCGAGAAGGAAAACTGCAGCTCGACCAAAACGAAGCTCGCAAAATAAAATATTGTGCTCCAAAATATACGTTGATAGAAGAAAAACTTTACCGAAGATCGGTATCAGGAATTCTTCTAAGATGTATCTCCGAATCTCAAACCGATGATATACTCCGAGAAATACACGAAGGAGAAGCGGGGAATCACAGCGGAGCGAGGGCGTTGGCTTTAAAATGCCTTCGAACAGGTTATTATTGGCCTACCCTAAACAACGATGCCATACAGTATGTCCAAAAATGTCATCATTGCCAAGTCCATGCTAATATATGTCATCAACCAGCCGAAAACATACACCCAATACTAGTGTGTTGGCTCTTCGATCTATGGGGAATGGACATTGTAGGACCTTTCCCTGCAGCTAGATCCAAGAAAGCATACGTTTTGGTTGTTGTTGAATACTTCAGCAAATGGATAGAATGCATCGCCCTTGCACGGATAACTCAATTCCAAGTGATCAACTTCCTCTGGAAATTCATAGTATGTCGATTTGGCATCCCGAGAATTCTAATCTCTGATAATGGAACACAATTTGCAGGAAAACAGGTAGTAGAATGGTGTTCAAAACTAGGGATTCAGCAAAATTTCACTTCGGTCGGGCATCCTAGAGCGAACGGACAGACTGAGGTAGCAAACCGAGAAATAATAAAATCCTTGGAAAAAAGATTAGGGGCAGCCAAAGGAAAATGGCTTGATGAACTCCCAGGAGTACTTTGGGCTAATCGAACCACTGTCAGGACCTCAACCAGGGAAACCCCATTTAGCCTAGTATATGGCTCCGAAGCTGTTATTCCGATCGAAACTCTAATTCCAACACTAAGAATTGAAATGTATGACGATCAGGAAAATGAAAAGACAAGAGAAAATGATATTGATTTAACAAAAGCTTTAAGAGAAAAAGCCGCTGTACGATTGCAAGTCACTAAAGCAAATATGGAAAAGGCGTATAATCAAAAGGTACGCATCCGAACCTTCAAAGAAGGGGACCTGGTTTTGAAAAAGGTAGAAATATCCAAGCATGTGGGAAAGTTACAACAAAATTGGGATGGACCTTACGTTGTCATTGGCGTAGGAAAGAAAGGTTCATACAAAATTGCACACTTGGATGGAACAGCCTTACCAAGAACCTGGAATGCAGTCAACCTTAGAAAATACTATGGTAAATAAGTTTCAGTAGATTATGCTGCTTTATTTTATTTTAGAAAGTTTTAATCTTTGTAATAAAGGCCTTAGCCTACAGTTTAATTATTAAAGATTTTGGCGATTTTAAATATTAAATCAAGATTGAGTATAAATCGATTGATTCGGTGAACTCTCCTCGCAATCCTACAATAGAATTGATTTAGTTCAAGATACAACAAATGAGTCGAGTATACATTGATCCGCTCAATAAACACTCCTCGATCTAACAACAAACGAGTCGAGTATACATTGATCCGCTCAATAAACACTCCTCGATCTATTATAGCGACCAAATAGACTTCTGGTATTAAAAACCTAAGTCCAAATAAACAACGAGTTGAGTATACATTGATCCGCTCAATAAACACTCCTCGATCTAACAACAAACGAGTCGAGTATACATTGATCCGCTCAATAAACACTCCTCGATCTAACAACAAACGAGTCGAGTATACATTGATCCGCTCAATAAACACTCCTCGATCTAACAACAAACGAGTCGAGTATACATTGATCCGCTCAATAAACACTCCTCGATCTGTTTTCAACGATTAATAGACTTCTGGTATTAAAAACCTAAGTCCAAATAAACAACGAGTTGAGTATACATTGATCCGCTCAATAAACACTCCTCGATTATTTTTAACGATTATAAGGCTTTTGGTATAAAAACCTAAGTCTAAACAATAAAGAGTTGAGTATACATTGATCCGCTCAATAAACACTCCTCGATTATTTTTAACGATTATAAGGCTTTTGGTATAAAAACCTAAGTCTAAACAATAAAGAGTTGAGTATACATTGATCCGCTCAATAAACACTCCTCGATTATTCTTAACGATCATAAGGCTTTTGGTATAAAAACCTAAGTCTAAACAAAAAGAGTTGAGTATAAATTGATCCGCTCAATAAACACTCCTCGATCTGTCTTAACGATCAATAAGAATTGGTAAACATACCTAAATCTTGGAAATGAGTTGAGTATAAATGAATTTGCTCGATAAACGCTCCTCATAAACAAGATTAAAACGATATCAATGACAAGAAGAATGAAAAGAATAATAGTAAAGTTTTATTCATCTATGTTCAAGGAACATGTAATAAATTACATACAAATAGCTCTGATTAGATTACAAAGGTCTATATACGATTTACACATCGTTACAACTATCAAACGATCCTATCCTATGGATCTGGGATATTCACGACAATGTCCACGGAAACACCAATCTCCTCCCTAGTACCTCGATGATTATGATAGACCACCTAAGAAGCATGCTGCTCAGGATGATCGACTTCTTTAGTTCAATGGCCAGGAACGGAAGATCAAATGTTCCTCCAGACGAATTGGTCATTACCAGCCAGATAACTGGCAATACTCATTCACCCACAACAAGATACTGCTTCTACATTAGGAGTTGGCATTTTACTCTTAAGCAGCATCTCGCAAGGACCGTCGCGGTAAGCACATTTACCAGCACACCCCGGCAGTCTATCACTCCGAAGGTAACATCGAAGAGCGGGGGTGACTGGCAAATATGAACCCTCCATGTGCAAACAGAAACCACGGACCTCAAATCTGTGAAGACAAAGATTGAGGCCTCATGGGACCCGTTAGTACAAGGTAGGGCTTCCATGGGACCCGTCAGTACAAGGCAGAAGAAAATTAAGTTATTATGATATGAATCACGATAATGTGACTTTTTGAATGTTATGGGATCAGAAGGTAAAATAAAATTTAAGGAAACTGAGATCTCCATCCTTTTTGAGAAATTGCAAATGAAGTATGCAAACCACCGCCCTATTTATAGGGATAGATCTAAGTAATCCAACGGCTGGATAAATATCTGATCAAGAGACGGAAATGCGACCGTTTGACTTCCCGTAATTAATGCAAGTAAGTTGGAACGGCACCTCTCTGATCGACTCAACCAATCGATAACAAAAGAAACCTTAGATCGAAGCGATCAAAGAATAATCCAAGCAGATCTAAAGGAGCTCCGGACCAAAAAGGTTTGCACGCTCACCTATGATAGTCGCTCGGCAGAAAACTTAAGATCCTCAACGAAGGCATGCAAGTTTAAACCGTTGTAAAAAGGATACTGGCTCGCCTAGAGGTATAAGACCAAACCCTCTAGTATACGAGGGTCGTCACTGCCTCATATATTATATGGAAAATTATTAACTTAACTATACAAGAACTCCATTGGAGTCCAAGAAATCTGACGTCAATAATGGGACGATAAATACCACCATGACAGACTGGACTGTCGTCAGTGCCTAATATTCCAAAGAATTGTTGAAGGAGGTCTGAACAGGCCAGATCTGGCTAATAATTCTACGTTTTCCAATTCCTCCCATATCAAAGAAATGATATAATGATACACTGGTTGTTCTGTTTGAGGAACATGTAACTCACAGTCAGTACAGAGAAACATAAAGTTTAGGAAGATACTTAGAGGGATATCTTCTCTTCAAACTTAGTCCTATGGAAAGAAAAACGGAGTTCAACAGAAGGAATGATAGCCTCCTTATATAAGATAAACATGACAAAAAGACAAATTTACAAGGCATGGGTTGAACATCGACCAAAATGCTGAGCGTTCCTTAACAGCTATTCTATCGATTATCGATACGAGTGACCTACTATCTACATTTTGATGTATAACGTGACTTTGGATATAACCCAAGGGAATATACTGGGTTGATCATCAAAAAAGTTTGATTTGCAGAACAAACATTATATCATTCAGTTACTTAAACACTGACTGAGCAAGATTAAGCTACCTTTTCTCTATTCTGAATATTCTCCGTGAAGATCAATATCAGATAAGTATGCTAATCTATACTGATTATTTCATGCAATTATATTTATGCATAACAGCAAAATGTGCATAAAAAAATATTTCTACGAAATGAAATTGATCAAGGCAGGGATCTGCCTGTAAGAGATCATAGCTTTTAATTGAATCGTTCTCCCAATACAAAAACTTCAGCCCAAGCAGCTACACAAAAAGTTGGGCACTAAAAAAAAAAAAAAAAAAAAAAAATAAGAGAGAGAGGAAGACAGTCCTAGGCCTGCCAGGTCGAACAGATCACCGAGAAGGGTTGTTATCAACAGGCCGACTAGCAGAAACAGTCTTCTGAGGAGTCAAGTTACCAGTAAACGCCATCAACTCCTCTTGACGCTTTAGATAACCGGCATCATAACCTTCCTCATAGGACCGCCGTCGAGACTCCTCTGCTAGGGCAGCAGCCTGAACCAAGTCACTTTTCTCTTTCTCCCAGACAAACTTTTCTTCTTGCAATTTTTTCAGATCATCATTGGCAAGCTGCAGTTGGAGACTCTGCCCTCTGACCTTGGCCGACTCTGATTCCAAACGACGTTGATAAGCATCTCTGCTTATCCACAGATCGTCATTTTGCACACCCAGCTGGAGTGCAAAGTACTTATCCTGGAAAAAGAAAACAGTCCTTACGTAACAAGGCAATCAAAATGAAAGCAGGAAAAATAATGAAAGATAGGTCTACCTGCTCGCACAACTTCACTAGCGACTGAACAAGGCGTACATTGGAAGTACTCTCAAGCTTTCTCAACTCACCGGGCAAAATAGTGTTCAAGCCCAGATCCCAGGACAAAGCGTCGGGTTCAACAGAGCCCGGCAGTTCACTAACAAGAGGGACATTGTCAGGGCAGGGAGTCGCTGACCCGCAAGATATCCTTAACCTGCTCAAGGATACAACGATCATCTAACAGACGAGGGGATTCCCTCTCGTTAGGGCTAACCGAGGTTTCTTTACCTGAAGCAAATATAACGGTCCGTCGACCAGGCCTTGACTCAGTTCGACCTCCAGAAGGCCCGCCAGATTCAAAGGAAGCATTAACAATAGTTGTATCATGGAATAAAAAATCAGAAAAATCATGAGACACAGATTGTGTCATAGACGAATCCAAAAAAAGAATCTCCACCAACTGCCCCCGCAGCATCTCCCCTTAGGGGTCCGCTGACAAGCTGGGCGGTAGAAAGAGAGGAAGAAACGGAGTTGTTAGGAACCTCTCTGTGAAAAGCATGCTCAAAGGAAGAAACACCTGAAGTAACGGGTTATAAGTCTGCTCCTCATTGGACATATCGCCAAAAGCCACCCGACCAGGGGAAGGCATACTTCCAACTTCAGTGGAAGAAGGAAAGATTGGTTCTGCAAAGGATGAACTAACTACAGAAAAAGGTTCGGAGGGGACGACAAGGGTATCGCTCACCAACCTACTAACAGAAGATGAACGAGGAGGTTCCATCGAGGGTCCTTCTGTTCGAGACTTCTTCAATCTGGGATTTTTTAGCGTTCTCAAGGGAAGGATGCTTTGATGTATTACCGAAAAGATTAGTCATGATCGGAATTCAAGAAGTAAATTTAAAATATCGAGAAAGCTTATCGACCTAATAAAGAAGGAGTATTTTGTTGAGAGATAAGCAAAGCGGTAAATAGCGAGATAAATTTTTACCTTTTATATTTATACTATACGAAAAGACGCAATAGACCCAAAGAAAGGGCGCGAAATAGAAAAACTGACCTTGGAGTAAACACTAGAATTTGAAAAGACACACGCATAATGATTACGGCGAAGTTAATGACTTGTCTGAATTATTACGGCAAAGATGAAAGGACGTGACTGTCAGAATATGAAATGTTTAACATACAAAGGGGTGAAAGTGTAATATTACATTTAGACCTATAATAAATAGTTACAAAGATATTTTCATGTATATATCAAGCAGCCTGATCGCCCTCCGGAATCTTCTGTTCGCTAACGACGTCTCCTTCTTTTGCTGGCTCAATAACCTCTTCCTCTTCCTCTGGATCGATAAAATTGTCATCGACCTCTTCATTAATATCAGAAGGAGGAATCGGCAATGGATTTCCGAACTCTTTGACGAGGTGAGCCAAAGGAAAATTTTGATAAACGACGTCTGGAAGCTCGGAAGGAGAGTATACTTCGCCATAGCGGTTTAACCGAATATGTGCCATTTTAAAATATTCCTTTCGACGATCTTCTATCATTTCAAAAGCGACCAACTGATGAACCGCCTTCTTGAAAGTACTTTCTAGGAGCGGACCGACCATTTGATATACCAACGCCGTATGGACAGGAGAGCTAAGGAATTCACGAATCACTTTTTCATCAGGATTCCTGCCATAACGATCCCTGAGTCCACTATAAGGAATGTCCCCCTCATACTCCTCTAAAGAAGCTTGAAGACTTGATACTTGTGATTGCAACTCGCTAATCCGAGCAGTACTCTGAAATTGGAACTCCTCTAACTTTTTAGCCAATTGATTGGCTTGTTCTTGAGCACGGGAAGTCTCCAGAACCCTGTCTATAATCTCCTGGTCTTCGGTCCCCGTAACTCGAGTCTCTACGACCGGGACGGAAGAAGACGTTGAGGGACCAACCTCTGAATCAGAAGACTTATGAAGTAAAGCTTTGTATTTCTCATCCAGAAAAACTCACATTGTTGTTTCCAGAGAGCAGTTTCATAAGCATATGATGCTAAACAAGTCTTAGTCTGAAAAAGTAAAGGGGTAAAACAAGAAATGAGTTAGCAAACAAAAAAGATCTTCGAAGGAAAATATCCTATAAAGCAAACTCAAAAAGATCACCTTTTCAACATAAAGAGAAGCTCGCTGAAATTTCTCCAAAGGATCCTTCCGAAGAAGCTTATTCATGTCGCGAGTAAAAACGCCGGACAAAAGAACACGAGTTGCCTTATCAACCACATTCTCGCTCTCGTCGTGGACAAGTGAATCATTCTCAGAGTAGCCAGCGGCTCTCTTTCCCTCTAAATGATCCTCAATTATTTCAACCAAAGTAGGTTTTGGATGATTGTCGCCAAGTAAAGAAAGATCGTTACCGGAACGACCATAGTAGCTCCTCTTCCTCTCCACCGGATTATTATTAGGATGAGGCATCGACCAGCTGCGACATCCACGAATACCCAAGGATGTTCTAAGCTGAAGGGGGGGATAACCGGATCCTGTCCCCTGACGAATAGGGGACTCTTGAGAAGAATCTGGAGATTCCTCTCCATTCACCTCGGACTCATGACTCAACTCCAGTTTTCTCTTCCGATACGCTCTCTGCTCGATAGGGACGTTCTCTATGGTATTGGAGGATTTGGACAACACCATTTTTTCCCTTTGAAGAATGTCGGGAATTTTCTACCATATGAGCTGAAAAAGAAACAAGACAAAAGTTAGACTTTCTGAAGAAAAGGGATCATCACAACACTAAGCCGAAATATAATGCTTACCAAGTGATTCAGATGATGAAGTGATTGGAAAATCATGAGCACTCAATCCCGCTTTACGAAGGAAAACTTCCCCAATCAGAAGAGCACTCTGATATTTGTTGGCACGCATAGCATGAATTTCACCAATGAACTGAGCATCATCAGGAATAAGTTCACCTGTCGGCAGGCGACCTCCGTGAACCCATTTGGAGCCATGATCCCACGAAAAGGGCATGGTCGAACCATCCGCCAAACGAAGACGAGATGGGGGACGAACAAAGAAAAAATGAGATTTCCAAGAAGGGTTGCTAGAAAATGGGGAGTCGAAGATTGCTCGACTAGGCCTCTGACTAGCGAAGAAATATCCGCGATTGGAGGAACTGAAAATATTAAACCGAAAAAGTTGTGTAAAGTTACGAAAGGAAGGTTTGAACCCTTTTGCGATCATTAAGACAAATAAACAAACCACGAAGGCCACGGAATTAGGGACTAATTGTGTCAAGGACACACTGAATATTTTTAGGATATCAAGAAAGAGGGGAGACAACGGAAGACGCAGACCACTATTAAAATGGGCCGTGTAAAAGGCTCGACATCCTTCAGGTGGTGATGTAACCCTATCAGAAGGAGAAGGGAGAACTATCTCAGAACCCTCCGGGAAATATTTGGCATAGTTGTTCACAACCTCAGGAAAAGTTTCCACCGTGTAAGCACAAGCTAGGTCCTCAATTGGTTCAGAAATTTGAGGAGCAGTACCTTTGCCTTTTTTGGCTCGGGCAGCGACATCTGTGTCAGAAAGAATTTGTACCTTAAAGGTATCTTCAACAGGAACAACAAATTCAGAAACTCCAGTTTGCTCGCTCGAAGGATTAGAATGCAACTCTTCCTCGTTATTGGGAGGGACATTTTCCCTAGAGGAGGAGGAAGATTTTCTTAAAGAGGCCATATTTTTGGATCCTCGGAGGATATAAGTCGATAAAAGGAAAACTTTATATGATGAACGACTAAGCAAGAGAATGACTGCAAAGTATAAGGAAGTATAAAGTAGAAATGATAAACTTAATAGTCACCTATTTATACTGAGAAGAGAAAAGACGCTTCGAACTCATCACGATTAATCACATTCCCGCCAAAAACGGAAGAAGATAAAAAGCCTCCCCGAAGGGACGTGTGGCGATTCATAATTGGAAAGAGAAAACGACTATCTATGATGCGTAGCACTCTTTTCCTTACTTAAGATTTTTTCCCACTGGTTTTTTCTTAAGTAAGGTTTTTAACGAGGCACCATTCATAGAAGATAACAGTCGTAAGAAATCGTCTACTTCTACCAGCTTCTACTGCCTATACGCTCGAAGAAATGAGGGAGTACTGATGGGGGCTATTTCACACCCCTTATAATGTGCGGATCGACTGAAGAATAAAAGATCGGTTCGACCAGACAAGTCAGTTCGGGATCATCTTATCGACCCGGATGAATACAACTCTCTTCGACAAGAAGACTACACTCCGGACTCAAAAAGGATAATTGGGCCGAGTCCTATTAGGATTATGTTTCCTTGTAATGCTAGGTCTAGTATGATATAAATAACTAGTTAATCATTGTATTAGACACTTGAATACACGGCAAATACGCCACTAAATCCTGCATAAACGGCAGAATCCAAGATTATTCAATAAGAAAAGAGCTTTCTCTTCATATTCATATTATTTTTACGTTGGTTATGATAATTACTTGTTGTTCCTTCAAACTTGTTCTTCTTTGAGATTGATCCATCCTGAATAAAGTAACAGAGCCCTTTAGATTATATATATTGAGAATCCCCAATATCCCATATTCACTGATACAATTAACCCGACGAAATCCGGTTAAATCAGGTTTTAATGGTGGATTAGGAAGTCGGAATCTGAGAAGAAGAAGGCCCATGAAGGACCTCTTGAGAGACTTCCAGGGTTTCTTCTCCGTTGTCATCAGAGTCAAGGTCTTGGTCGAATTTTCTTTTTCGAGAAAATCTATGCTCAATTGGTTGGTTCTCAGCCGTTTTGGTAGATTTGGAAAGAACCATTTTTCCCTTCTTTGAACGCCTGGAGTTTTCAACCATAGAAGCTACAAAGAAACAAAAAGAGGCTTACGAATAATAATAAATAAAAGAGTAACCAAAATACATTGGAAGAAAGAAAAGGACCTACCAAGTGAGTGAGCAGGAAGGGGAACAGAATAATTATGAGAACTTAGGCCAGCTTTCCGAAGAAAGGCCTCTCCTATAAGGACATCACATTGATATTTATCTGACCGCATCTCCTTTATCATATTCAACAAGCATGGGTCGTCAGAGATCATTTTGTATTCGACGGTGCGACCACCAAAGGTCCATTAGGAGTCATGGTCCCAAGTAAAAGACACTCTCGATCCATCTGCTAGAGTCCTATGAGTCGGAGGCCGACCGAAGAAAAAATGAAGTTTCCAGTAAGAGTTACTGGAAACAGGTGAATCAAAAATAGAATGGCTAGATCTTTGGCTCGCAAAGAAGTAGCCATGGTTTGAAGAGCTGGAAAGATTAAAACGAAAAAATTGGTAAAAGTTGCGAAAGGAGGGCTGGAGATCTTTGGCAATCATTAAAACAGAAAAAGAAACAGCGAATGCTACAAAATTAGGGACCAACTGAGTTAGAAACAGTGAAGATTTTTAGTATCTCCAGGAACAAAGGAGACAACGGAAGTCTAAGGCCGTGATTGAAATGGGCAGTATAGAAGACACGACAACCCTCCGGGGTGAAGTAACACTATCATTGGGAGATGGAAGAAGAATCTCGGAGCCTTCAGGAAAATACTTGCTGTAATTATCCCTTACTTCGCTGAAGTTATCCTTGGTGAAGGCGCAAACGAGATTTTCGACCGGTTCAGAAACTTGAGGGTTGGCACCCTTGACTTTATTAGAAGCCTTAGCAGCCACCTCAGCGTCGGAAAGGATGCCCACCTTAAATGTATCTTTCTCAGGATTAATTACGTCTAAAGCCTCCGTTTGATCGGGGGGAGGACTTTGAGAACCTTCCAGGTCGATGATGGGATTTGTGTCTTCGGTGGTTGAGGAGTTAGGATTTCTAGAAATGGAAGCTATTATAAGGGATTGTCGGGATAGGGTATCGAAAAGTATGATGCTTAAGAAAACTATCGACTTGAGAATTTACTGCTAAAAGACAGAGGGCGGAAAATAAAAAATAAGGGTGAAATCAGGAACGCGTATATATATATATATATATATATATATATATATATATATATACATACGAAGTCGAAAAGACGCCTAAGTCCCTTCGCAACTATTCACTTTCCCGCCATCGAACGAAGAAAAGTGACTCCTCGAATCAAAATGACGCACGACAGGGAAACGACAAAACGAATACTTATGAAGCAATGCACTATTTTCCTTATATTGGATTTTTTCCCAGAGGGTTTTGTCCAAATAAGGTTTTTAATGAGGCACCATTCATAAAACACAAGTCAAAAAGGTCTAATACTTCTACGAGCTATAATTAATTCTCCGCTCGAAGAAGTGAGGGAGTACTGATGGGGGCTATTTTATACCTTATATGATATTCGGAGAGCTCAAGAATAATAGATCGGCCCGACCATACAGCTCGATCGGCTCGATCGTAAGTACTGGTCTACCCGATCTAACACGAGGCGCCCCAGCGACCAAGCTAACATCCGAGTATGAAAAGAACCTCACTCTGAGTCCTAGTAGGATTATGTTTCCTTGTACAACTAGGGGTTATCACATTTAAATACTTTGATCAAAGATTGTATTATGGCACACATACGATAATAACATCAGACGCCTACATACTTTGTAATATAAGATTAATCTAATACAAGAGCTTTTGATATACTTATTCATCTTTACGATATAATCTTTATACTCTAACTTCATTACATATTGTTCATCTTTGAGATTGATTCATCCGGAATAAAGTAACTAAGCCCTCAAATCAGAGTATAATCTAACTCCACATAAATGTTATTGATTTATCGGTTAAATCATAGCTTAATATAGAATGCTTTTTCGATAAATTTTCGGGAATGTTTCGAAAATTTTAGGAAAAAATACGAAAAAGGTTACTAAATGAGATAATTGTATTTTGGTACTGAGCTTTAGGACAATTTCCACTTTTGGTACACATATGTGCCCAACGTACATTTGGTACATCACTTTAACAAATTGTGATACATTTGGTACATCCGTTAAAAATTGCTATTCATGGTGACGTGACAGTTAAGTATAACGGCAAAATTGGTGCCATTACTTATGTTCACTGATAATATAATTTTACCCGATAACATTTCAAGCTACCCGAAGAAGCCCCAGATCTCCAAATTTAGTGACGATTTTAGTCTAAAAATTGTTGCCAAATTTTAAAATTTACTCGAACAAGACCACATGCAGATCAATTTGGAGATTTTACTTATTTTATTTAACTAACTAATTTGATTTATAAACAATATTAACAAATTAAATATTAATTTAAGATAAATATCAAAAATAATTAAGAAAACATATTATTTTGAAATATAAGATTTTTATAGTAGTATTAAAATCTTGACAATAGTGTAGACTAAATTCACCACTAAATTTGGAGATGTGGGACATATTTGGTAGCCTGAATTTATGAGGTAAAATTATCAATCAACATCAACTAGTAATGGCATCATCTTTGCAATTAGATATAACTGCCATGTCACCATTTAATGGCAATTTTTAACGGTTGTATCAAATATGTCACAATTTATTAAAGTGTTGTACAAAATGTGTTGGACACATAAAACGGTATACCAAATGTGAAAAATTGATGCTCATTACCAAAAATGCAATTTTCTAGTTACAAAATTAAGAAGAAAAACAAGTTCCAAGGCAAATATAGATTTTTAAAAATATACTTTATTTTCATTTCGATTGATTCAAAAACAAAAAGTTTTTGATGTTTTCAATGGAAACTATAAAAATTTTTAATCCATGATTGTTCATTGTGAATCGCATATGTTTTGTACTCCTCCCTTAAGGGTTTAATCAATTTCAAAACGCGTCAGACACATTAAATAAGAACATCTCTAAACAAAGAGACTAGGTATGTTCGTTAATAAATCTAAATATTAATTTTGTCAACAACGACAAATTGTTTTAAAATTTGGTGTTTTCCTTTACAATTATCAAGTACATCTAATACTAATTATACGATTGATATACATGAAAATATATTTTTACGAAAGAATTTAATTTATTGATTTTTTTTATTATGAATGTTGGGTTGAACTAATGTAATAATATCAATTATGAGAAAACTAATTGTGATTGATACATTTTTTCAAAAAAGAAAAAAGAAAGAAAAAAAAGTAATGTTGAAAATACTAATCTCAACTTGAGGAATGAGGTTCTAGACTAAGAATGATTTTATTAAAAAATAAAATTGAAGATTTCCAATATTTTTTTGGGTCATTTAGAATTCAATATTGTTCTATTGAAATCTATCTTGACAACGAATCCGATCAAAGCGCGTCAAAAAAGACTACCAAGACTCGGACTCACGTGCAGCCAATAGGTAATACAAACTAAATTAGATCAAATTTTATTGTTTTATAATAAAAAAATTCGCAATTTTTTCATTTGAGCTCATTTTTTACAAACAAAATTGGATCAATATTATTTGTCTTATAATAACTTTTTTGGACTCTTTTCCACACTTTTTCATTTGAGCTCATTTTATAATACAAACTAAACTAGATCAATATTTATTGTTTTATAATAACTTCTAAAATTGAGTTCACCTGGACTTAACTTAACTCAATTTGTATTTAACTAGATTAAAATTCGTTCAAGTTTTATTTTTTTAACAATTTCTAAATAAAATATCTCTTTCTATTCAATAAAAAAAAATTATTCCAACTGCGTACAAAGATAATGCTGCAATCTGGGTTATTACCAGTCTATGTACACTCAAAAAGTACAAATAAAAAATAAAAACTGGACGGGTGGGGCTTGCCCACAGGCTTGGGTCTGAGTATGGTACCCCTTGACCGCTAGTGGGTCTGGATCTGGGTTTGGTCGGACCCAGACCTGATCCGGATCCAGATAGACTTTTTTTAGCAAGTCATTATAGAGTTCAGGTAGGATCTAAACGCTACGCTGAACAAGCCTAGGCCTAGGGTGGGGTAAGAGTTGAGACTAGACTCGGGTCAAAATCTATTTGGCAGAATCTGGGTTTAGAACAAGACACGATACAGGGGCGGATCTACAACCCTTATTGGGCCGAAGATTTTTAATATTTTATTTTAGTTACTTATATATTCATAATATATTTATTTATTTGCATTGATTTTTATTGTTCTCTTTAAAAGTCCAATTGCAAAGATTAATTATACACACAGTATACTTACCAAGATTTAATTAATATTTTATCTTAACCAAATAACTATAATGTTCAATTGAAAATCTTGATATAATTTTAATAAAAAATTAAATCAAAGACCTATAAACTATTCTTTATAAATCCAATATAGGAAAAAATATTTATTTTTATATAGTCTAAAATAGATTAAATATTATATTTTATATATATTTTTTTATTAATAATGTGTTTCGGCCCTCTCGACTTTTGAATTCTGAATCCACCCTTGACGATATATGATTTTAGGGTTTTGATCTGAGTCCACAACCTATTTTGTAATTTCAAGGTTTTAGTAGAGTCTAGACCCTACCCTTGACTGTTATTGTATCAATCTTTGTTGTCACTGCTTTGCAATTTCGCTTCCACATCCCATTCTATTGTGTGTAGAACCTCTGTACCACTTTTGGTGTACCACTTAAGTGTATCACCATTAATTAATTGACACTTGCACATGACAATTATAATAATTCTCACATATGCATATGTCAATCACTTAGTGGTGATACACTTAAGTGGTACACCAAAAGTGGTAAAGAGAATCTTGAGCCCATTCTATCATGTTCTTCCTTTAGTTTTGCAACGAGGCTTTCTTTTTCTTTTTAGTAATGCTTGATACTTTAATAACCATAAATTTAATTAAATTGGCTAAATTAAAAGATTCAAAATGTACGAGAAGCTTTGAGTTTATTAGATTAGGGTTTGGTTAGGTCGTGAATTCGCGAAATTGATTTGCCATTTGAAATGAATTTTGACTACATGTTACGGGAAACTCATTAATAACTAAAATTACATAAAAAAAATGATTTGAAATGAATTTTCTCATGAAAATACACACTAGGGTGGAAAGTGCCAAATAAATTATATTTTTAGGGTACAAAGTGCCAAAAATTTTAAGTCAGAATGCAAAATGCCAAAATTTTATAATTCCAGGGTGTAAAATACCAAAAATTGGCAAAAATTTTCATACTCAAAAGTTTTAATTTGAATAACAATTTTGCAGATCAAAACTAGGTATTAAATTAACAAACCATGATTCACAATAGTTATTGATAAAGACATTCGTATCAAATAATTTTTGAAACTTTTGATGGCTTTCGATCAAAACCACGAGGGAAGCCTCACGACCTGCATCCCCACTATGTGTAAAATATTCTCCATGTCTGTCGAAGAATTGTTTCCTTCTCTTAGCCTCTGGACCAGTAAAATTGTGTTCTGGCCAGGTATTGCAATCTAAAATTTTGAACTTTCGCCTGGTGGCTGGGGGGTGGGGGGATACCCACGACCAGAGCTAACATTCGAGGTGGAAGGTTCAGCGATCGGAAGGATGAGATTGGGATGAATAATGCGGATGGGCTAGGCGTCCTCATATAAGTCCTCTTCAACGTCTTCTAGATCTTGACATTGATCCCTTCTCCTTTTTCTCGACATCCTCTGCTAAAATTTCTTGGATTTTGAAAGAACAGTCGTTCTGACCCCAGAATAGCGGCATTTATCGACTAATGATGTTGTATAAAGGAGGAAATTGATATTGAATAACAAAATATGAAGAGTGCTAAAGTTAATGAAATAAATTAGAAGGGGGTCACCCAAAGAGAGATTATCAGCAGGGATCAGAAACTCCATAGAACTCATTCCTGCCATTTCGCCGACAAGGAGGCGGATTGATACTTATCCGATCTCATCTCCGCAATCATGCTAGTAGGAAAGACATCTAAAGCTAGTTCACCAATGACCTCATGACCTCCATAAGTCCACGTGGAATTATGATCCCAGTTATATTCACAATGCTCGAAAGTCCCATCCTCAAGTGCACGGTGAGTTGGAGGATGAACAAAGAAATAGTTTAATCCATGCTATTACTCGAAATAGCGTTCTCCAGAATGGTACGGCCAGGTCAATGACTAACATAGTAATAACCTCTATTGGAAGAACTTGAGATGGCAAATCGAAAAAGCTGATAGAAATTGCGAAAGGAAGCTTGGAGACCCTTTGCAACCATAATTACAACAAAAGTTGTAGTAAAAGCTATAGCGTAGGGGACGAGCTGGGACAAGGAAATAAAGAAGGTCTGGAGAAACTGGAGAAAAATTGGATGCAAGGGATATCTAAGCCCATGGTCCAGATGAGACGCATAGAAAGCGCGATAATTATCAGGAGGAGTATTTACTCTCTCCTCGGCTGAAGGTATAGTTATCTAGAAATTCGATGGGAAATATCGATCATAATCTCTCTGCAGCATAGGCAAGTCCCGTATGTATAGCTAGAAGGAAGGAATTCGATGGGGACAGAGACTTGTGGTTGAGTATTTTTAGACCTCTTTGAAGCTTTGGCTGCCATCTCCTTTTCTGAAAGTATCTTCACAACTAAGCTATCTGGTTTCCCCTCCGCTTCGCTCCTAACCTCTTCAGTGGGAATCCATCTCATGTTTCTTCATTCTCAAAAGAAGCACTCTCAGAATTCTCAATAACGTTCGTAATAACCAATTCTTCCTTATCTTGGGGTGAATGATTGGGGTTTGCTGAGGAAGATGCCATTTTGTGCAGAAAAACATGAAGCTCGACAATATTGATGCTTGAGGAATTTTTTTATTTGAATATTACTGCAATATCTCAGAATGTGCGCGGTAAAAAGTAAAATGACCTTTTTAATTTCGATTATATATATGGCAAGGAAAAGACGTTTTAGCCCTTGGTGACGATTCGTCTTTCCGCTAATAAGGAGTAAAAGAAAAGGTCCCACGATGTCCGAGCTTGCTTCTTGGGGACGCGATTGCATGTGACTGGATTCAAAATACGTGTACTCTTATCCTCGTTCGGTTTTATCCCAAAAGCGGGTTTTTCCGAACAAGGTTTTTAATGAAGCATGATCCATAAATCTCGATCGAACGTCAAAAAGACCTTGAGTACTTCTATGAGCTAGAGCTACGATTACGCTCAAGAAGTGGGGGAGTACTGATGGGGGCTATTTCACACGTACACATGTATCTGGTACTTTGAACATGTCAAGATCATTCCGATCCCCTCAACAGGCCAAAACTCATCGTGTGATAGAGTTTGATCCGACCTGCAATTCATATCTTATCTACCTAATGGGAGAACCCGGATGTTCTTAGGGCCATGCAAGTTTCCTAGTCTTCAGAGGATACTATAAGGGTTATGATTGTGATTACTATATAAGCTAGATCCTTCATTGTAATAAGGGTTATACATTCAAATACTCTTACTTGAATAAAAGATATAGCTTTTGCTCTCCATTAGTCCTAAGTTCTAATTATTATTCTTACGCTATTTGCTTTGTATTACATCATCCTGAGTATATTATCCAGGCCCCCAAAATTTAGATCGATTAGTCTTAAGTATATGTTAATTCTTTATTTTATTGATATTACCGCATGTCACGAAACTCGATAAAATCAGAGTTAGTCATAATGGACCATGATTTACACATATGTCGTCGAACTCTCCACATTAAATATTCAACCTCAAGGAAGTTTCACAAAATCTGTTAATATGACATTATTCAAGAAAATCAGATTGACGTAATTGAAAGTGATTTAATCCACATTTTGACATCAGACTCTATTCTTTTGTAGAAAATAATTTGAATGTATTTATAATCTCTTCAACTTACGTGTCTTATTACAAAACCATGAGCTGCATGCAGATTGTCCAAAATCTCAAATCAATTTATTAAATTCTAAAACAAATTTCTGTAATATATAAAAGTAATTTGCTTTTCCGCTTTTCCGCTTTTCTTCTGGAGGAAGAAAATAAAATGACAATTTTCCTATTTTATTAATGCATCCTTTCACTAGAAAGCAAACACATTTGATGATGTTATATGTGAAGAAGCCAAAATTTGCTATAAAATCTCACCCCTTTCACTTGCATGTGTCTCAACCACCTCTTCGTTTCCTCTTTCTAGCATTTCCACCTCTTCAATTTCATCGAAATAGGCGAAATGACTAAGAAACGGAGATATGATAATCGTCTCGAGATCCCTAAAATTAATGATGAATCGAGCATGTTCGTAGACAAAATTGAGATATTGAAACTAACTGAAATGGCTAAATCATCAGAATTCACTTGCTCGTTTTGCTTCAGACAGTTCCCCTCTGCTCAAGCCATGGGAGGCCATCAAAACGCCCACAAGAGCGAGCGCTTGGAGGAGAAGAGACTCTTTGTGAGAGATCCAATTGGCTATAGGAAGCGCGCTTATCTGCATGCAATGAAAGCGATGAAAGGCGAATCCTCTGGTGTTGGAGGTGGCTCAAACCCGGCCCTTAATCCTCAATCGGCTTCAAAAATGATAAAATGTGAGCCTACCAACATTGAGGATCCACCAGAAATCCCTACCAAGTCTATCGTCCCACCAGGTGATTTAAGCAATTTTAATGCGCGTATTGATTTTTCTCACCCTTTAAATAGTAAAATTTCTCTCGCGTTTGATATTAATGGTCAAAATTCGAAAAAATTGCCTTTTTATTTTGATGAATTTGTTTCAACCAAAGAATCTTAGCCTTGCAGATAGTGTTGGGGATCATGCAATGGATGAAAAAGGCAAGGGATGCATTGAATTTGAGACTGGTAACAATGGGCTAAATTTAGAGAAGTTAGATTTGACTTTGAAGCTCTAGACTTAAGAAAAAGTGAATGCAGCAAACATATATTAAGGAAATGTTATGTTGATGGAATTTATATTCTAGATCATTAAGAGTGAATGAACTATCTTTTTTCATTTTAGGAATATATTATTGCGCATGATATTAAGAGTACTCAATAAATTAAATCATGTTATTAGAGATTATAACTATTTAATTCTACAAGATTTGATTTATAGTCATCACTATTATAAACCATGATCAAATCTAAAATATTATTACCCAAACTATGGTTTTAAAAGAAAATGTGAAAACGTAAATTTATTAAGGACTTTACAGCTTGTTAATTGTTAATGCGAAAATTCCCAATGATGGTCATACTTATTTGAAATTGTCACTTGTCAATCAATTTGAGTGACCGAAATTCTTGTCCAAAAATTGGGTTTTTCTTTCTTCAAGACTTTGAATCCATTCGAGCCTTCTTCCTTTTTCTTTCTATGAATGTAATGGATTTAGCATTTCCAAAGTACTTGTGCACCATCACGTATCCTCGACTAAGTCCCCGCCACATCGATTTTGATTCGTGCATTGACTATGTTTAGACCCTCCCTAGTAAAGTTCTCGTCTGTGTAAGAGAAATTGGCTAATATATACGAAGTTACTCTCATGTATTACTTAAAACTATAATAATATACAGATTGTGGGAGAAGTTCTTGGACGAACGAGAAATGGAGACCTTGCATTTTTCCAACTAACATACATTGTTAACTCCATAATACCTCTAGCCTGGAGCTAAACTGCGACATAGTTGTCTGGTTGGATGATAACTCTGTCGACTAACTAGGTCGCTTGATTGTTAAATGGGTCATGAGTCATGCGTCTAATCCTCCATATAAGATACCAACAACTAACTATACTTTTGATCCCTCTATCAATCGAAAATTGTGATAAAATACATCAAGGGGATTTTAGTTTATCATGAATCGATTGGACTTTATTACTACCCCTTTGACCACTCTATTAATGCATGGGGACATGGCGGAAGGAGAAATGTAATTTGACTTTTTATTTCAAAAACGGGCATGATGTAGATTCACACCCGAGACCTTTCTACTGATAGTAAATCCCTAAGGTTGAGTGGTTGACCTTGCTTTTCAGCTACAACAGCCTGAAAATTCCTATAAGATGCCTATTGGATCCTGAGTTGATCTGTTGTGCTGCCTTCCTAACCTGTTAAGGTAAGTCAATAAGACAATTTGTTGACCGGTGAATCTTCTTTTGGCCAGTCTGACCACGTACATGTGTTTCTAGGTCACATACTAAGCCACTCGCCGAGCTGGCCTATTCGTCAGTCCACTTCACTAGGCTACATACATGTGACATATAACAACATCCTATCTAGTTAAGCCTAACCCCAACTAGGATCGACAACATGAGCCATCTCCTCAACTAGATAAGTAGCATACCACTCGTTCGTGTAGGGGTGGGCGTTTGGTTCGGGTATTTGAGTAAATGACCCAACCTGGTCGAGTTTTGTCTCGTTTGGAACTATAAAAAAATGTTTTTAAAATTTTGAGTAGGATACCTGATACCCAAAATAATAATTCAAGTCGGGTATTGTATATTAAATCTGCACCCAAACGGGTATTCGGGTGCCTGATCGAGTATTTTAAAAATATCGATTGATAATTCAATATTGAATTATCGAATATATAAGGTAAAACAGCTTAATATTTGGATATTTGGGAGTTTTCTATTAGCTCTTGGGAGTTGGGAGTCATTGATTGAACTATTGTAATATTGATCAAGACTTGAGACTAGTGCTTTGATTTTTGAGGTTATTGCGCATTTGATATTTGAATTTTGGAATTCATGATGCATTTACATATTTGTTAATTAAAAAGAAATGTTGTGTTTGTGATTGTGATTGTGTTGATATAGCTTTTACATTTTGACGAAAAAATATGTACAATTCGGGTTAGCCAAACCAGAAATTGCGGGTACGCAAAATTTTTGGATACCTAGGTAACCGCATACCTAAAGCAGTTTTAGGGTGTGGAAAAACGTCACCCACCAATTCGGGTACATGACCCGAAATGCCCAAAATCCAAAATACCAGTTTTTGGTCTTAATCCTATTAGGCCTAACAACTTTTCTGCCATGAACTTGTGTCAATTGATTAGATCCATCTACAACTTGAGATAAGGGGTGTAAACCAAAATTCTGCTGTATGGGCGAGAATATAACAGGGATTTATTTCGACAACTCAAATCAAGTCACTAAAACAAAGGCTTACATGGTTATCTAGAGTAGATTCAACTCCATATATTATCTTTATTCATTTCTCTCTAATGAAGGTTCTCTTTCAAAGTTGATCTCATATGTTCAAATTCTTTTAGAAACCTCTTCTAGGTCAACTTTTCCTGTATGTATATCAGCAACACTTATACAATCAACTGATTAGCACATCTATATGTTCCTACTTGGCCACAAATTACTCGAAACTAAGTCATAGTTACAATAAGCATCTCTTGTTTCGTATAAACCAACATTTGGTTTCGGATAACATCCTAAGCCTAGCAAGAGACCAGAAATAACTATCCTTTGATAACCTTAAAAAAGTTCATATGATAAAATAGACAATCGAAATCATTTGGCCCAAAGGGCTTCAATTCTTTCAGAAATATCATCTCTAAGGACTCTTCCTCGTGAATAACAAAGTTCTAATAATCCTTCACATTTAGATATTTCCTGGCCTCAAATAATTATAACCTCGTCTCAAGAATATTGAATACACTCCAAGTGCTCATGGTTATACAGATAATCTCAGATTCCTTCTACTTATGCTTTTTCTGCCATTACAAAGATATAGTTTTCTTTTTAGTCTAATCCACTGATACAATGTCACCTACAAAAGTACAAACTACGAGGCCTCATCCTTATCTCTTTAGGTAAGAGTTAATGCCTCCACATTCCAATCAAACAGGTAAGGGTTCAAAAAGAGGACCCCCAAAAACCACAATGTGATATGAATATCTTTGAACACCCAACAATTTTCATAGCAATAATATTTACCCCATATGCATTGCATCAATGTTCAATTTATCATTTTCTAAGTAACCTACAACTCTAAAAAAAGTTTGGTCTCATGACTCCTGATGTTTCTCCTTATCCTGTACTCGTGGAATCAGTCTCTTGTACATAAACCTATATTACTTCATTTATATACAACAAGAGATGCAGGGATTAGCTATGTGCAGCAAAGATAACATAATTAACTCCATAGATAACATAGAAGTAAACAGATTAAGATCTATAACAACCAAACAAACAAAAATCTCATCTTAACCAACCACATAATCCAAATAAATAGCTTAAAATATCAGAAATTATTAAAGATATTTCTAAGAATTGAGCTGCCTAAAGGTTTCCAAATAAGCAAGCAAAATTAAACAGTGATGAATACCATAAGAGATATGGTTGGATCACGAATCCATTCCTCAGCTGGACTTAGGGTCAGGCATAGGAAAAAGGCCAGCTCCAGCAGCTCCACGCGGTGGCGAAAACCCCAAAAACTTTTGCAAATTAGTCCTTATACTAATCGAACACAAAAAATACAGAAACGCCATGGAACAATCCGTCATATCGCTCCCCGGCAAACCCCTGTGGCTCATCTTCTGCACCAATCTTATAGGAACAAACGGAATTTTGGCCACAGCTTTTCCCTCGAACAAGCTATTGAGCAATCCGAAAACCATGAATAGAACTAGGGCAACCACGGCCCCCGATTTGAACTTAAACATTGACAAATCGCGACTGGATTCCTTCAACGAGGTTTCGACGCGATCGATTTTCTTGATTTTGGATGTTTTTTTGAGGAGATTGGAGGAGGATGAGTTGGTATCGGTTGTCTTCATTGTCTCGAGCTTTTTGGATGCTTTGTCGATTGAGGATTTGAGAGATTTGTAGGAGGTGGTGCGGTAGATGAGTAGCCATGAGATGATTTCGCACACCACGGCGGTGCAGATCGAGATTCCGACGACGGATAGGCTGTCGGAGTATTTCACGTCGGAGAATAGGGCTGACGCCATTGGAGAAAGTGTGATTCAGATTTTGGGTGGGAATCTATTAATTTTTCTTTTCGTTTTAACAAATGAAATTTATCTAATAAGCTTTGGTGAAGTTGTTTGTTCGAATTAGAACACTACTTTGGGTCAATTTCCCATATTTAATTAAACTACATAAATAATACTTACTATATTAAACTGTTTTAATTTACAAATATAATCTATTTTATCTATAATTAAGCTACATAATTAGTACATTTTTATTTTATATATAATTAGCTTTTTTTTTTTAATTTTCTAATTCATCATTTAACTTTGTTTGAATTCAAATATTGTGTTGTCAATTTGTTATCAATGTTATTAAAATCGGACCAGAGGTTTGTCCGGTTCGATTAACCCTTTAAAATCAGTGAGTTAAAAACAGTATAAACTTGGTTGAATCGGTTCAAAATCGGTGAACCGACGAATCGGTTTGTACCGGTTCAACTCAGTTCTAATTTTCCTTTATTTTTTTTCAATTTTTTTTAATAATAAAAATAAACTGAAAGCTTTAGTTGAATAAGGGATTTGAAATTTAATACTATCTTAGTTTGTTGTATTTTTAACTTACAATTTTATATTTTAAATAAATATAATCATATTAGGGGCTGTTTGGTAGGCCTATGGGATTAGTCCCAGATTAGATTGAAGGCTGGATTGAAGGCTATTGAATCTAACGTGGAGTATTCTTAAGTTAGGAACCCATTGAGTTGTGCACATGTAAGGAACCCTCTAACCAGTAGACACATGACATTATTGTTCAAGGCAACTTGATTAATAGGTGATAATACAAAAAAGAAAAGAAATTGAAAATAAGGTCTTCATCCCTACCAAACCCACCAACCCATTTCAACCGTAAACCCCCACCCCACCCCACCCTTCCCTTCCCTTCCCTTCCCTTCCCTTCCTTCTCCCCTTCCTTCTCCCCTGCCCCTTACCGCTTAGCTATGTTTCCATGTGCGGACTACAAATCTAAACAAGGCAATTGGAAATTGAGAAAAATGGAAAACAGATTTCATTATCTTCTACATTGGTCCACTATCACATAATTTGGGTTTTGTACATTTATTTAGTCTATTACAATTTCATGAGAAAAATTTCATAAAAAGGGCAAAGAAGAAAGCAGAAGATTGATAGAGAGAAACGTAACTTTGATGTGAATTAGAAAATTAATATTTTTTTTAATTTGACAGCATACATATACTTCTATGAACATATAATTTATATGGGTGATAATTTCCAAACAAATTAGTTTTCCAGCTACCAGGTCATCCAAATAATAATCTTCGAATTTGAGATTTCAGCAAAATATTATATGTTGGATCACCATAGATTGTTGAGAATAGAAGAGGAGTCTTTCAGAATAAATGGTGCAGAGTCTTCAAAAAATGGTGCAGAGTTTTCGGAAAGAGATGCAACTGAACTGAGGTTGGAAATAAAAAATGTGTTAGGTGCAATACACCACAATACAAGTGGCTTGAATCCGTGATTGACACAGGTGATGACTCACGGTTTTGGCACAGGTGACTTGAGGCGAAAAAATGGGGTTAAAAATGAAGCTCTGGTTGGGCTTCACGCTCTCCCACGCGCTGATAGCGTGCGTGGGTGAACAACTGCCCGCTAGAGGTTGTCTTCAACCTCCGGAGGGTCTGCAAAACGGGTCGAACACGACCCGGTTTCTTAAAACGTCGAAAAAAAAAAATTTCTTGCAAGGCTTTGAGGATTTTTGTTGATTCAAATAATTCTAGTATATCCACAATGATTAATTGAATCAAAACCAGCAACATCAATCCCAAACTTGAAGAACAAAATCGAATTTAACTCTTTATTATGAAAGCTCGATATCAGCCCTAATAATATAAAATTATTACAAGGATTGCAAATAATATCTATTTGGAACTTTTGTATGAAATTTAATTGAACAAGAAACAAGATAATAATGCTCAATTTTGACAAAAGCCGCCATAGCTAGAGCTTCAAAGTACCGAAAATTCAACCACAAAATTCTCTTTTAATACACAACCAAATAACATATATTATACATCAAATTAAAGCTTGAAACGATAGGAACAAAACCCCTAGTTTGTCAAATTTAATCGAAACCAAAAACCACATGAAATCGAGCATTCATATTTCTGGCTATTTTAAACAATATAAAATAACGAAGATAAAAATTATTTTTTTTAACTAGAACGGTAATTGTGTAATTGAAAAGGTTGTGGAAAGGTAAATGTGTAACTTAATTAATATTTGGTTAATTTAAAAAATTCAAAAATATGCCCAACTCAATCACCTACTTAATAGGTAGCCTGTCCAATTTTTTAAAGGCTGAGATTGAAATCTCATTTTTCATTTTCAATCCAATGACAAAGAGAGGGGTTCCTTATGTGTACCCAACACAACATGTACTAACCTAAGACATATCCCTCTAACGTTTGGTAACATGAGTTAGTCTAACATAGATTATTCTAATCTCATTTAATCTTGTTTGATAGGATTTACAAAATACATTACTAATATTATAAATGCTTCAATACCCAATTTACCCTTCACTATCAAATTAAATTTCAACTTCACGTTTCTCATAATGAAACGGTTTTGTTTATCAATATATTTGACTCTGACATGAGTAACTTGGCTACGAGACCTAGTCCTTCCGATGACCTTCACTACAACACCGTGTTTGACATGTTATTCCATTCTAAAATATTTCTTTCTTTTTTTTTTTTTTTTGGAGAGAATTCCATTCTAAAATGTGAAGATGCCTGACAGCAACTTAGAGACAGTAGTAATTGGAACCCAATGATTATGTTGTTTTTAGAAGAGTACTTTTTACAACCGATGATAACAACGCAAATTGAGATAGTTGATAACAACGCAAATTTCCAATTCAAAACATGCTAAACTTAATTTCCAATTCAACCACATACTAAACATAGAATAAAAGGCTTTCAATCATGTAAAACGTAAAACTACATTACCAATCCAACTACAAACTAGATAGATGACTCAAAATATTCAAATTTATAAAAGAATAATATATCTCTCCAAAAATAGCCAAAACACAAATAAAATAAATCGGAGTTCAAAAGCCACAAGTTTAAACGCTGCACAAACTTATGCAGTCAATAAAACCAAAAGTTCAAAAGTACTACGACGTAGAAAAATAAAAAACCATAGAGGATAAAAAGATTTTGATGGTTCCCCGTGGCAAAAATAGTCCGTGGTTGTTTTATGACGGAATAAGACCTCTAAACAACATAGCAACATAACCCGCCCTTTTCTCATCTGGCATTGAGAAGAATAATGCCAATGCTTGAGGAAGGTTTACCAACTTGTGTGCAATTAAATATTGATTTTCTTCGGAGAGGTTTGTAATTTTTCCGAGTGCTTCAAATACTTGGACCGTTGCTGGACTTGCATCTCTCACTGCAGCAATAGTATTTGTCAAGTCAGATAACTCAACCTTAGTATCATTCATGAAAGAACTCATCATTGACACTATTGGTTCGTCAACCAGGGATCCAATGGACTTTCGCTTCTTCGATATGTTTGTGGGGTTTGGGCTAATGGTAACAAAAATATCTTCATCACTTTTTTCAATCACTTCAATATTTGGATGAGTCTCGGCAGCTTCCTTACCCTTTCCTTTGTCATTGTTGACATTTATATTTGGATGAGTCTCAGAGGTTTCCTTACCCTTTCCTTTGTCATTGTTCACATTTTTGGGAGGCTGGATATCTTTAGCAGCTGCCGCGAAGTCTGTAGCATGCTCGCCTGTTGCACGGTCCTTACCGAAACTTGACACCAATGATCGTAATATGGAAATGACCTACCTTGCAGCTTCTCAATTTCAGGCACTTTCTGTAACAGAAAAAATTAAAGGATTATATAAAAATAAATTCTATGCTAGAATAATACAAAATTTATTAATTAACATTACACTCTCATTACTTCAATCCTTCATCTTGACGTAGTTTCTTTATACTTTCAAGTACTTCAAAATTCATACATTTACATAAGTTTGCCAAGCAGGCTCAGCATCTATAACAAATTTGTTGTCAGGGTCTAATCCAGTTCCACTACCACAATTATATAATCCGATAACAAGATGTATTCCCTTTTCCACACTGTAATTTTGGAATTCACATGTGGGTCAGCTTTAATATTTGAACCTGGATAATGCTATTTAATATGTTTCTCACACTGCTAGTAAAAATCGGGTTTTCATCCATTCCCAGATTTCCAGCCTTCGAGGATTAGTTCTTTTAACGCTACAATCAATGCCTCCTCTTCTTCCTTAGTCCAATACCGTCTTGACTTACCAGATCGCCGAGAGGTTCCCTGCCCGGGTTCAGAATTGTTCCTAGAATTGTCCATACCTGGCATAATTTGATCAACTTCACAATTTTTTAATTATAATGAACTCTGCATAAAAACAAAAACAAAGATAGAGAGAAAAAAATGGGAGATTTATTTTAAGTAAAACATCATCCTGAAACATGTAATTACAAAATTCTATAGTTACTAATTGATTCCTCGATAACTATTAAACATTTCATTTGCAAGGTTATCTTTGTAATTGCCCCATTCTTCTCACGTTTCTACAGTGTCTATGAACTCAAGATCAATTTCATGAGGCTCCAAAGGCAGTGGAACTTGTACGTCAAGTGGGTCAACCGCCATATTGGTACGTATGAAATTGTGAATGAGGGCACATGCCATTATAATTCTATTTTGAGTCTTCACGGGGTAATATGTATTGCTCCTTAGAACTACCCATCGATTTTTAAGATGGCCAAAGGCTCTCTCAATAATATTTCGAGCTTTGGAATGTTCCAAGTTAAAGTACTCTTGACAGTCTTGTGGTTGTCGAGCTCCTTCAGGCCACTCGTCAAGGTGGTACCTTTTCCCTCGATAAGGTGTTAGAAATCCGTCTCCATTTGTATAACCATTGTCACATAAATAATAATTGCCTGACAAATTTTAAGATAAACCAAATTTATATAAAAATTCAAATTATATTTTATGTTTTGATGAGTTTGAAGGTTATTGTAAGATTACTATTAGGAATTCTTATACCAGTTGGCCTGTTGATTGCATCCCCAAGAACTCGACTATCAGCAGCAGACCCCTCCCACCCAGCTAAGATATACACGAATCTCATATCTCTATCGACAACTCCTAGAACATTTGTGCATATATCCCCCTTTCTAGACCTATACCTACCTTTGTTTGAAGTAGGCACCTTCACTTTTATGTAAGTCTCATCCAATGCACCTAAACAACCCTACAAATTAATAAACTATGAGTAGGGGTACCTATGTTTATTCACAAATCAACAACAAGGCTGAGTTATTTATTAATAAAACAAAAATTTAGTATTACCTTAAACCATTTCCACCTATCATTATCACAATCTTCTGTCACAAGTGTAGGAGTTGCCAAAAGCATCTCATGTATCCTTATCAAAGCATCCAAAGTACGATTAAAGTATATACTAACAGTTTTGCCCCGACCTCTTAAAGTCAAATTTCACTATACGATTTTTTGTGTGGTGAGCTAGGATGTGAAGGAACATAGCTACTTGTTCACTAACATTAACATATTTTTCCATCTTCAAGTCCCCCAGCTTGTTGTAATAAACAACAAAAACGTTGAAAGGTACTCCTATCTGTTGGTGTAAATTAGAGAAGGTTTTGAAGATGACAAAAAGGCCATAATGGTTTTGAAGATCAAAAGGATAAGTCATCAACTAAGAACAGCTTAGTGAAACCTATCTCAAGGTCTGGAAGCTATGTGACCGAATCAGCCGAGTGGGATATCAGATCAGTGAAGATCAGATTGGTTATCATCAACCGAGTCAAGATAGATGTGTTCATTCTTGAAACAGCCGAGTAGCCATCAGCCGAGTGATCATCAGAAGAGTGATCATCAGCAGAGTACTCCCATCAGCAGAGTGAAGACGGTCAGTAAGCTTACCAACGGTAACAATGCTGAGTGCATTAAATGCGACTGACAGAAAGCAGATATCTGTACAGCAGAGTGTACAGTGTACAGTTGCAGGGAGCCGTTCCAGAAAATGGGGACCAGAACTCGAGGACTGCAGATTTCTGTCTCATCTTCAACGGGCAGAAATTCAAATCCAAGAGTATAAATAGAAGACTAACTGAAGATCAAAGAGAGACTTGCACAATTCAAGATCACATCTATAGAGCAAGATCCATCAGTTGAGTCGTCTGATCACAAGCCCAGTCATTTGTTGACGAAGCTTTTCGTTGAAGAACAGAGAACATGCGTTGTCTGTCTGAGTGACTTTCAACTGAGAAAAGAAAGGAGTGTATATCCATCTGTGTGAAGTGATATAGCTTCTTAGTGTAGGTTTTCTTTGTGAGCTCCTATACTGAAAATAGCGTGAGGAGTGTAGATCCATCTATGTGAGTGATCTAGCTTCGGAGAGTAGGATTTCTGTGTGATTTCTTATTGCGCACTTGTGGCCATTTCATTTGTTGTTTGGCGCAAGCATTGTATACTGGTTACTTTGTGTTTCTAGTATAACCCAAGATCTTTGTGACTTGGAAGAGTGGACTAAAGGATTTTTATCCATATAACCACTATAAAAATATCGGTGTTTTACATCTGCATTCTTTTCTTGCATATCTCAAAAAGAGCATTCAACTATTAAAAATGTTTGAAAAGAATTTTGTAAAACTGGGGTAAAACTTTGAAAGATAAACTTGTTTGAAAAACATACTTGATATATCCGCTGCATACAAGTTTCTAAAACTCTGATATTTCATCTGAATCAGCTGAGTGAAATCAGATGAGTGGTCAACTCTGCTGTTCAAAGCTTTGTGCGCGATCAGCTTAGTAAACTTACGAATCAGATCAGCTTAGTCTGCTGACAGAAAAGGTTAGAGAAAAAGTTTTAAAGTTTTATGAGATCTATTCACCCCCCCTCTAGATCTCATTGACCACTTTTGGGACCAACAAGTGGTATCAGAGCAGGCTGTTCATTAGAATCAGCTGCCTGATCAAACGAACTTGATCCAAGGTGTGTTTTTCAAAATTTCAAAAAGAGAGCATATTTTGAAAATCAAAAACTTTTTGAAAAATGGATGTCATAAGTCATGTTCCTCACATTGGCCTTATGGACTTTGAAAGCTGGAAAATCAGAATGGAAATCCTTCTTGCCGCTTACGACGACAACATGCTTACCTGTTTTACAAAATGACCATTCAGATTTCAGAAGACTGTGAAGGTTGCTGGCCAACCAGATCAGATAGTTGACAAAGAGCTGGATGAGCTGACTCCCAAAGAAGTCAAGTTAGTAAACCTTGATAAAAAGGCTAAGCTCATTATGTTCAAAGCTGTAGACGAAGAAAGATTCCAGAAGATCAAGCATTTCAAAACTGCCAAAGAGATGTGGGATAAAGTCTGCCAGCTAAGCGAAGGAAACGACGCTATCAAAGAACACAAGCTCAGTGTGGCTCTTGAGGAGTTTGAAAATTTCAAGATGAAGTCTGGTGAAACGATTGATCAGATGGATACCAGATTTACCAAAGCTCTGAATGAAGTTCTAAGGTTTGGTAAAGAATTTTCGAACAAGGAGATCACCGCAAAGGTTCTCAAGGCCTTGCCACCTAAATTCAACATGAAGGTGACAGCCATGGAAGAATCAAGGGATTTAGGGAAGATTTCCCTTTCCGAACTGTTCTCATCCCTCAAAGCTTTTGAGTATCAAATGCCAAGAATGGGGTTAGAAGTGTCAACCAGTTCAGACCCTACTGCTGCTCTAATGGCGTCAGACAAGTCAAGAAAAACAGCAAACAAGTCTGAAGAGAAGACTCTGCTGAATTCAGAAAAAGTCTACACTGCTGACGACGTTACCCTGCTGTTGAATGATTTCAAGAAGTTCTACAAGAAGAAAATGAAATTAAAATATAAAAATGCTACTTCATCTTCTTCTGATCATTTTCAGGAAAACAGGGATTCCTCTAAAGCAATTCTTAGAGACAACAATGACAAAGAGTATGGACTCTTGATCAGAGGTCATCCACACTCATCATCTGAGAAGTTAGCTGAAAAGGAAAAGCGTGCCAAAAAAAAAAGGAGCGTAAGCTTACAAAGAGCAAATCAAAGTTAGCTGATGCAGCAAAGCTAATAAACTCCGGCATATCTTATTCAGACTGTCAGTCGTCTGATAAGGAATTTGAAGAAGTACCTGAAACACTGTGCTTAACTGTCATAGAATCTGATGATTCTGAATCTGAGGTAACTTCTACTATTAATTAAATGCACTATTTGAATCGTTTGAATAAATGCTGAATTACAAATTCAAATATTGTGTGTGCATTTGCCAAGCTTAATGAAGAGATGACTCTTCTAAGAAGAGCAAATCAGATCACTGAAACTTTAGGTTGAAAAACCTCAAGAATCAGCTGACTACCAAAAAGCTTGAGCATGAGAATGAAACTCTAAAAGCTGAGTATGCAGTTTGTTTTGAAGATATAAATGAATTTAAAAGAAGAAATTGCATCATTCTCTAAATAAAAGGAATCAGAGGCTTAGAAGAAGAAGTCTACTGATGCTCAATAGGTTAGAACACCTAGTAAGCTACCTAAGACGAATCAGACTACTAAAACCCATCAGCTGAATAAGCTGCTGATTGGAGTAAAATTTAAATGTCAAGTCTGCTAAATCTAAGGAGAGTTATTAAATAACTCAGGTAAGAAATTGAGGCAAAAATGAAATTATCTGGCAAGAATTTGAATCACAGTATGATAATTATTATTATGACATGCACTATGCTTATTCATATTATCATATTGATCATGTTCACTGTGCTGATTGCCATCCTCATTTCAATATGCATGTTTATCACACCTTCGTGCATCTTGCCTTGCTTATGAGCATTGTTTTAATCATGACAAGTAAAGTGATATCATAATGACAAGTGATATCATCATGATAAAACATAAGTCACTAGATCATCACATGTTAAAGGTTTTACTAACCCTGCTGGACCCAACAAATAAGGGGTACCAAAAATAGTCATCTGTTTTACAGGTGAATTGCATGTGAGATGACAAAGATGAGTTGACTGCCCTTGCAAATTTCAACAAATTCAACAAGTGATCTTACCATCAAGTGTGCATCAGGAAAATTGTACTATCAAGCTGCTTATATCAGATTGCTCCAAACCATCAAGTGATATCAGTCAAGTGAATGATATCAGACAATTGGTATAAACCAACAAGTGGTATAAATCAACGAGTGGTAGACGCTACATTTGGAGATTTCAAGGAAGCAAGATTGTTGGAAAGCTGAAGCCTATCAAAGGATTACAAGTGGTATAAAGACCATCAGAAACCAACAAGTCAACCATGTGACAAAGAAAATTGGTTTGTTGATTTTGGATTCATAAGTTGAGGGGGAACTTATCAGAAGACTAACCCAAAACAGCTTACTGGAATTCAACGGCTGAGTGTCTTTGAAGAGAAACTCTCATCAGACTACTTGACCACGGATTCTTGAACTTAGGGGGAACGTGTACGACTAGCGGTACTCCTAAATAAAGATGAAATTGTCAGTAAGTCAAAATGAAGCTATCAGAAGACTGCTTCTTATCAGCCGACTGGAACTCAACAGCCAAGTGTTATTCAAGAATGTACTACATCAAGTGGTATCAGCAAGGGTTATCACATCAACAAGTGATATCAGCTGACTAATCTGATTTACATTAATACAAGTAGTACCAGACTACAAGTAGCATCGGACTACAAGTGGAATCAGACCACAAATACCAACAAGTGGTATCAATTCTTGAAGTTAGGGAAAATTTTCTAAGCTGGAGTGATAAACAGCAACGAAGATTACCTAAATTAGCCTAGTACTCACCTAATTGTCTTCAGCATACTAAGTTTGCAATCCTAAAGAGAAAGAGGGGAAGAAGAGATGCAACTCAAGTATTATTGTTGATGACAAAAAGGGGGAAGATAAAGGATGCAACTAAGAACCCTTTAAACAGAAGATCAGAAAAGGGAAAAGAACCAACTATTGGTAATTTAAAGAACCAACTATTGGTAATTTTTGAAAGTTGTATCAGATCAATAAATTTCCATCTCAAGGTATGAAGACCAAATCTGAAGACTTAGAAGACGTTCTTAGTTGAAGGTTTTGTCATCATCAAAAAGGGGGAAATTGTTGGTGTAAATTAGAGAAGGTTTTGAAGATGACAAAAAGGCCATAATGGTTTTGAAGATCAAAAGGATAAGTCATCAACTAAGAACAGCTTAGTGAAACCTATCTCAAGGTCTGGAAGCTATGTGACCGAATCAGCCGAGTGGGATATCAGATCAGTGAAGATCAGATTGGTTATCATCAACCGAGTCAAGATAGATGTGTTCATTCTTGAAACAGCCGAGTAGCCATCAGCCGAGTGATCATCAGAAGAGTGATCATCAGCAGAGTACTCCCATCAGCAGAGTGAAGACGGTCAGTAAGCTTACCAACGGTAACAATGCTGAGTGCATTAAATGCGACTGACAGAAAGCAGATATCCGTACAGCAGAGTGTACAGTGTACAGTTGCAGGGAGCCGTTCCAGAAAATGGGGACCAGAACTCGAGGACTGCAGATTTCTGTCTCATCTTCAACGGGCAGAAATTCAAATCCAAGAGTATAAATAGAAGACTAACTGAAGATCAAAGAGAGACTTGCACAATTCAAGATCACATCTATAGAGCAAGATCCATCAGTTGAGTCGTCTGATCACAAGCCCAGTCATTTGTTGACGAAGCTTTTCGTTGAAGAACAGAGAACATGCGTTGTCTGTCTGAGTGACTTTCAACTGAGAAAAGAAAGGAGTGTATATCCATCTGTGTGAAGTGATATAGCTTCTTAGTGTAGGTTTTCTTTGTGAGCTCCTATACTGAAAATAGCGTGAGGAGTGTAGATCCATCTATGTGAGTGATCTAGCTTCGGAGAGTAGGATTTCTGTGTGATTTCTTATTGCGCACTTGTGGCCATTTCATTTGTTGTTTGGCGCAAGCATTGTATACTGGTTACTTTGTGTTTCTAGTATAACCCAAGATCTTTGTGACTTGGAAGAGTGGACTAAAGGATTTTTATCCATATAACCACTATAAAAATATCGGTGTTTTACATCTGCATTCTTTTCTTGCATATCTCAAAAAGAGCATTCAACTATTAAAAATGTTTGAAAAGAATTTTGTAAAACTGGGGTAAAACTTTGAAAGATAAACTTGTTTGAAAAACATACTTGATATATCCGCTGCATACAAGTTTCTAAAACTCTGATATTTCATCTGAATCAGCTGAGTGAAATCAGATGAGTGGTCAACTCTGCTGTTCAAAGCTTTGTGCGCGATCAGCTTAGTAAACTTACGAATCAGATCAGCTTAGTCTGCTGACAGAAAAAGTTAGAGAAAAAGTTTTAAAGTTTTATGAGATCTATTCACCCCCCCCCCCCTCTAGATCTCATTGACCACTTTTGGGACCAACACTATCCATCCTCAAGTTATCAATACAATCAACATCACTAAGACCTACAAGGTCGTTCATATGTTCTACCTGCTTAGGTATCCTACCAACCATAGTATAACGTTTAACACGATTCCGTCTGTTAATTCTAAGTTGAGCGTGCTTTCTTGCCATAATATATAACATAAATATCACACACATTCTCACACGAAGAATAATAAGGTGGACCGAGACGAAAATTGTTATCCTTGTCGTCAAATCCATTTGCATACAATCAACTTTCACAAAAATAAATGATTAAATTCGAAACAATAGGAATGGATTTCTCAAACTCATAAATATACAATTATATTCATACAAACTATTATCTATTGAAATTTTATTCAGCCAAGATGTTTTTCAGAGGCTTAAACTTTCATACCAAATACTTGCATTAATTTGATAAACAGAACCTTAACTCTTGTCCAGCCAAAGTTCAATTCTTATTAATTGTAGTTATCCAATTAACTTTAGGCTTTACTACACAAACTTTTCTTCTCAAAAGTGTTAAAGAAGTTCTTGAAAAAATAAGAGGAACTAAAACTTACATAAAGTGAACTAATGGACTCAAACTGCACAACAATATGTGACTTTGGGAAGTTCCAATCCAATATCTTACAATACTACTTCCTCGGGCAAAATAATGGATTCAAAATTGTCATGAAAACTATCACACAATTCAATCAATATGCAATCATCATCAGATTTCTAGCTTCAATAACAATGATTAACTCATAACGTGACATTTAGGAATCCAATTGTTGATTAATAACAGTTTGTTTCATCATAATTTAGAAATCACTTAATTTCATAAAATTAGGGTTGAAATACTTACTAGTATTGAAGCAAACGACTAACACTTCAGAAAAGATGATGAATTTCTGGACTGTAAGCTCGAACCGCCGTCAATGGTGACAAAGAGCAGCTAGGTTTTTGCAAAACGTAGAGAGTTGATAATTTGATTTTAATAAATAAGTCTTGGTTGAGGACATTATAGATATTTATTTGTAAAATTTGAGGATATAATTGACATTGTAAAATTAATAAGCTAATTAACTTGGGACCAGATTAGCTAATCTTAATCCACCCATATGGGTGGATTATAAATGACTTTTAATACCGGGTCATAAGGATACAATCCATTTGACCCGGTATATGGGCTTTGCTATCAAACGACATATTAGCCCATATTAACATTGTCAATAGGGTCTAATACCCCCTATTAGGCCCTACCAGACGACCCCTTGTATTTATATGAGCTTACTAATTAGTATTGTATTACTGTTATAATATAAGTTAGATAAATATTATATGATTTAATTTAATATATTCTAAGTTTTTGTATATTTTTTATTAATTGTAGGATAATATTTTAAATTTTATGCATATTGTATATACTTAAAAATTAAATATATTTATTATATCATTATGACGTCATTCAGTCCGATCAACGGTTCGACCGATTCGACCAGTGAAACCAGTGTTTTTAAAACCGGATCGGTCATTGAACCGGAAACTCTACTGGTTACTGGTTCGATCGGTTAGATCAGGCCGACCACTGGTTCGATCGGTATAACCGGTGTGACTTATTATTATGTAATATTTATATATATATTTTTTTAGATTATCTAAACTACAATTATAATTCAAAAAAAAAATTCATTCTTTATCAATATAATTTTTTTTTTGCTTCATGCAAATAATCAAAATGTCTTCAAAATTAAGATTAATGTCAAAAATATAAATCTCAAGTATCCCTCAAAGATACATACATTCAAAACAAGACAACAAAATTAAAAGTTCATCTCATTTTCAAAGTTTTGTATTGTTCATTTGGGTTCTACTGTAAGTTGATGTTTATATGGTAATTGATTTGCATAATTTCATACAAAAAATAATATTATTCACAATGATGAGAAAATTGCTATATACTTCTTTATGTAAAAAAAAAGGGTAATATTGTTGGGATTCGGTAAGATAAACAGCCCTAGGCACAGCGGAATATAAAAACTTTTAGGGCCTCTTAAGGAATCTTGCCAGGATACTCTCTAGTTGTATATATATGAATATAAATAAAACGACAGTATAAGTTTTCTCGTTTATACCTGTCTCCTTGCAAATCCTCGGCTAGCAAAACGAGCTCTGAATTCTGCTCCAGCAAATCGACCCAAGCTCTGCAGTAGCGCCCCACGTGTTGCGCCTCTACGGGTTGATACACCACAATTACACGAAAATAATAAATCTTGATCAGCTAGAACACAAGATATATTATGATCTAGGATATAGGAACGATTTTGGAACAAGAATCGAAAACGAAAATTCTTCCAAGAGGAAGACAGGGTTCGGTCGATTATAGCTTGGGAGAGGGAGAGAAAATTTTGCTCTTGCTTAATTTTGCATGTGGAGTTGTTTGAAAAATAACTACAAGAAGGCTACTTATAGTTATCTCCCTAACCTAGTCCTAATAGGACTAGGTTTCCTCTCTCCTACATGGGCCATGGCCCTCTTTAATTAGAAGACCAAGTCTTCTAATTAATTCATGGCCCAGTTAATTAATTTGACCAGGCTTTATTTAATCTTCCAGTTAAATAGCCCAATTAATTAACTTAATCTCCCATTTAATTAAATCAGACTCTAAGTCCATTTAATTAAAATCCCTTTTAATTAATTAAATCCAACTTAATTAATTAATCCACAAATTAAATTCCAATTTAATTTATGATCCTAATCCAATTCCAATTGGATCCTTCTTTGTTCCAATTGGGTCGACCCAGTCGACCCATCCATTATAATCGACCCAGTCGATTATTCATCCAGTCGACCCAGTCGACTCGGTCGTTCTTATTTCCTCGCTTTCGCTTCATGTGTATTGTGTATGCCCCCGTAGGTTCACCACATAATTGGCCGTGGGTTATAATTAAATATTATTTAATTATTCGAGTAAGATTTACTCTAAATCAATCGAACACTCTGTCGATTGATCATTCCAAAATTAGCACCCCTGCCAATTTGGGAATTCTCCCACACTCCACGGTCGATGTCCAGCCACAAGCCCATGGAGCCCAATCACTGGTGAATTAATTCAGTGAACCTTTTATCATTTACAATTTCCATATACGACATAATCTCTCCATCGATCAATCTCCCAGTCGAGACTTAAGGGTATGGTCTTTCATCGGTTTCCCTTTTCCTTTGTCTTGACCTTATGAATTCTGGTCTCGAAATAATTCTCTTTGACTTAACCTTTATGAGCTACTTACATAAAGCCGTCAGATACCTCGGCCGAGGATTTTACCAGAATTAATTTCTCACAGAAATCCATAGGGGAATTTCTCAACCTATCAAGTCGGGTCAATGGATCCTTTGTTGATGATATGAACCTGCATACGAGTTCCTCTATACCCAACATGAGTCCACAGAGGCCTTCTGGTAATCTCCAGTCAGTCGGAAACTCACATCAAAGTATAGACGTTCTCGCACCAGATAAACCCTATCACCTCAAGTATTTAGGGATCGTTCCTCGTATACTATTGTAAATTGGAATAACTTCATCCCCGATATGAGACTACCGCTTCCATGTTGAGTTATTTCCTAATTGGGGTATTCAGTGCGCTTGCCATCCCAGCAAGCCACCCACTTATGTGTATCGACTATCCCAGTCACGCTCGTGGACCCCAGCGTTCTCCAGTTCATCGGAGTATACACAATAGTGAGAGTCTAACCGAATCCAACGATGTCCTATCTCGATTGGATTCTATGACTCTTGAATATGTTCTAGATCACGGCCTTGGAGATCAGTCCACGGGTTGTCCCATAGCCCTGTGATCTAAGGACTTCTATCCTTATGCATAGATAATTATTACATAAGATAAAGATGACCATTTAATAAAATGCATTTATTAATCCAATCGAACGGTCCTTTCAATTAAATGCAGCCAAATAGTTGGCTTGCAGGACACTATTCTATCAATCTCCCACTTGTACTAAAGCCAACTTTTCATACTTCTGATTCCCATCTTAGATAGATGTTTTCGGATGCCTTTGAGGCAATGGCTTAGACAGCAGGTCCGTCGTATTATCCCTTGAGGTGACACGTTCCATCTTTATGTCTCCTCTGCCAATGATATAACATATCAAATGGTATCGTCTTAGTTCGTGCTTGGATTCTGATGAGATCTCGACTCCTTCGCTTGCGAGATAGCTCCATTATTATCACAGAAGATAGTAATGGCTCGACAATGCTAGGTATCACATCCAATTCCTGGATGAAGTTTTTCATCCAAACATCTTCATTTGCTGCTTCATTCGCGGCAATGTATTCTGTCTCGGTGGTTGAAACTGCGGTAGTGTCTTGCTTGGTTCTCTTCCAGCTTACCGCACCACTATTGAGGCAGAACACGTATCCAGATGTCGACTTGAAGTCGTCTACATCACATTGGAAGCTAGAATCAGTATAGCCTTCCAATTTCAATTCTCCTCCACCGTATACCAAGAACAATTCCTTAGTCCTTCTCAGGTACTTCAGAATTGCCTTTACGGCTATCCAGTGCTGCTCACCTGGATCAGACTGGTAGCGACTTGTAACGCTTAGAGCGTACGCCACGTCTGGTCTAGTACACATCATACCATGCATTATGCTTCCTATCGCGGATGCATATGGTATTCGAGACATATTGCTTCTCTCTTCAGGCGTCTTTGGGGCCATAGACTTAGAGAGTGCAATCTCATGTCTCATTGGAAGCAATCCTCTCTTGGATTCTTCCATATTAAATCTTTTCAAGATTTTATCTATGTACTGGGATTGGGAGAGGCCCAGCAGTCCTTTTGATCTATTTCGGTAGATCCTTGTACCTAGTACAAAGGGTGATTCTCCCAAATCCTTCATTGAGAATTGTGTAGATAACCATGCTTTAGTTTCGGACAACACTTTCACATTCCAATGAGAAGAATGTCATCAACTTAAAGCACCAAAAATTCAACTGTACTCCCACTGACCTTCTTGTACACGCATGGTTTGAACACGTTTTTGATGAATCCATAAGTTTTGATTGTTTCATCGAAACGGATGTTCCAACTTCGGGAAACTTGCTTCAGTCCATAAATGGACCTCTGGAGTTTGCACACCTTGTGTTCACCTCCTTTGGATGCATATCCTTTTGGTTGCTCCATGTAGATCTCCTTGTCAATGTCCCCATTGAGAAAAGGCAGTCTTTACATCCATCTGCCATATCTCGTAGTTATACCACGCAGCTATGGCCAGCAAGATTCGAATGGATTTAGGCATCGCGACGGGCAAAAAAATCTCCTTAAAGTCGATGCTCGGCCTTTGAGTGTGTCCCTTTTGCCACTAGTCGCGCCTTGTAGGTTATTACCTCTCCGTTCACTCTAAGCTTTCGCTTATAGATCCACTTGCAACCCACGGGAGCTACTCCCACTGGTGGATCTACCAAGGCCCAGACCTTGTTCGAGTGCATGGAGTCCAATTCGAATTCCATGGCTTCATGCCACTTTCCCGAGTCTATGCCTAGCATAGCCTCTTCGTAAGTCCTTGGGTCGGTTAGAGACTGTCTAGTCTCACGCAGCAGACCGTAGTACCTCTCGGGTTCTCTACGTTGTCTTTCTGACTTACGAAGTATCGGTGTACTTTCTGATGTACTTTCATGCTCTTGTCCTCCCACTGCCTGTGGTGATGGGTCAGCTTGATCGACCTCTTAGGCCTTTTCAGCTTCAGTGACCTCATCTAGTTCTACGTTATGTTCCTTCTTGCCTAGCAAGAAATCCTTCTCCAAGAAGTATGCGTTCCTTGAGACAAACCTAGTTTATCTTGTAGGATCGTAGAACTTGTATCCTATAGAGTTTTCTGGATACCCCCACGAATTGCATAAGATGGACTTTACATCCAACTTATCTCCCACCAGCTTATTCACATAAGCGGGAGACCCCATATGCGCATGAATGCATATGAAGGTACAATACCAAAACTCATATCACGTGATATGTTTTGGATCTGGCTTCAGAGATACTTAGCTTAGTATCTTCGATTTTCTCGATCAAGTTTTATTTGATTGAATAAGGAATTTTAATGTAAGATCTCTTATAGGTCATTATATGTTCAAAATGCTCGACAACAGACAATGTTTCGAGCGGGTCTTACATTTCGAGAATCTAATTCTCTATTAAATAATCAATGGCGTACTGCCAATGCATGTTCGATTTTGAATCGATCCAAATCTCTCACATGCTTTCATTGATTAGGCTCTCTTCTTTATTCCAAAAGTAATTTGGAATTGTACATCACAACGTACTTTTACCCACGAGGGTACTAGAGATGCCTTATCTCCCACTAATGCTTTAGTGTTTCTACACACTTTTAAATGGATTAAATCCATTCCAGTTGTTTTTCCCTCTTGGTTGCCTAGCAACCAACTACTAAATCTAATTTCCATTAAGCAAGATTCAAAAGTCGGTTACTATGTACAGCATCCCAGTCAAGCTCGACCTAGTCGAGCTCAGTCTTTGAATCTTTTAATTCGGAAATATGTTTTAGTATTCGTGTATCGCCTTTCGGTTTTTACAACGACTCAAGTGTGTGAAATCTTGATTATTTATATTTTATTGACTATGCATATTATATTTAGTCGATATATGAGTATCCATACTCATTTGCTTATGTACACCTTTTGCGTATAAATCTTATAGCGCAATCAGTTCCAACCATTATGGAACTATCACATCCCTTAAGACAAGGGATGGTATAAGCAAATTTTAATGATCTAAATAATTCATGGCTTTAGATGCATTGAATGCATCAATGAGTGCTTCATCGGGCATCCAACACCCTTATGCATTACTTTAACCATAAGGTTAAGTTCAATAAAATTCAATCATCCCTTATGGGATGAATAGGTTCAATTCCCTCTTCCCTTGATCTTAATCCATGGAAGAATCATTTTGATTGACTTTTCAACTTATCATCCTTACAGAAAAAAAAAACCTCCAAGGTTATTTCCCTTTAGAGAGGATTCATTCCTCTTCTTCCATCTCTCGAGCCTTTTGAGGCCTTTTCACAAGATGTTACTTCCCATTTATGGGAGACTTCATGTTTGCCTTCAAGAAAATTTGGGCTTGAGAACCATCCTCAACCCTCTGGTGAAACTTATCACCTTTCTTATTTGAAGAGTAACTTCAAAAAAAAAGGCAGCTTGGTGAAACCTATCACCATTCCAGTCGAAGTGTGACTTCGAAAGGAAAAAACAATGAAATCTTTGTAAGGAGATGAGTCCTTGCTTGGACTCGAGAATAATTTCTCAAGTTTTGAAGTCATTCAAAATTCCTTTGGGTTCAGTCAATTTATTTGATTCAAGTATGATGGTAAATATTCATGGATACATAACTTATGAAAAACTATCATAAACATGACGATAAATACGCGGCAGATTAATATCAATGCATAATTTACAAACATGGTTTTCATTTGTAAATTACTCCCACTATTTTTGTCGAATACTTATGCCCCCACATAAGGTTCGGGAAATAAAAATTTCCTATTGGGCTCAAGGCCCAAATGCAATCGCTCAGTACCCACGACTCGTTGGCCATACCAATCGATCCACTTGGTGGGCGATCACGTCGCCGGTTAACCATCCCAGCTAACCCTTGAGTTCATTTAGCCTCGGTTTTCGTTATGGACCCACGACTCGTGAGACATCCATACTTACTCGCGTTAAATCATGTCCAATACTCGTGAAGAGAAATAGTTCAATCCTAGACGCCCCACGACTCGTGAGACAGCGCCTAGAACCTTGCTATCCCCTCCCTTGGCACTAAACTGTGCATCGAGGCAATAGACATATCATCTTCCTATAGCTCGACCCACGACTCGTGAGACATCGAGATATATTCGTACAATATGCCTAAGACCTAGTAATTGGATAGGCTCGGACCATAGACACCATTCATATGCGCCCGTTATTCGATTTAATATTCTAATTGAGTTTTTTAAGTTCAATTGGAGGTTTTAAGTTTTCTTCGTGCGAGGTCTCATCAGATTATGCTTTATCTTGTTTACGTGATCTATTCTAAGCATGCAAGACATACATCAAAGAATAATAGTAAACATATATCACCTAGCATTGCACATATGATTGGTCGATTGCCCATCCTATGCGATCCATCACGAGCCATGTGATGGATCAATTGGTCAGTCTAGGGTGGAAATTAAATGTCCTAACTATTACAATTTACAAACCCATACATCATGGGCCTTCTTGTAATATCCACCTTGATTGGGCCTCCATGTAATGAATTGGGCCTCCATGTCCTCCAAGGTAATGGGCCTCCATGTGGATCTCCAAGTCTTCATGAGGTCTTCTTGGCTCCAAGCCTAATCTAAGCCTAGCTTATAAAAAATAAATGCCCTATTCTATTACATTCGTTTGCGCAAGCAAGGGCACCAATCAGGCCCATTTAATTACAACCCATAAAATAAATAAACCAAAACTACACAGGGCTTAAGGGCAAAATCGACCAATCCACATATTCACTCAAGAACATGCATAAATTCACATAAGGGCATAAATGTAAATTTACCGGCTCTTTTAATTTTAATTCACAAAAATTATCCAAGTTAATTTAATTTTGAATTAACAATTAATCTCTAAGATTAATTAACTCTTACTTGAGTTCTAAGTAATCTACAACTCTTATCTTGATAAAGTTGGTTAATTAAGATAGTTACAAATCTTCCAAGATTACTATCTTATCCAAAACTCTAAGTTTCCCAATTTTACAAATCTCTAAGATTCTCAAGACAATCCTATTTTGACTAGATTAGTTAACTAAGGTAGTGTCCAAATCCACCAAGATTTCTACCTTATCCAAAACTCCAAGTTTCCTAATTTAATAAGATCTCTAAGATCTTTAATCTTGGTAACCTACTAGAAGAGATTAATTTTAATTAAATCTCTTATCACAATTGAAACTCTAAGTTTCCTTGATTAATAAGATCTCTAAGATCTTTAATCTTGGTAATTAACTAGAAGACATTAATTATAATTAAATGTCTTATCACAAATGAAACTCTAAGTTTCCTTGTTAATTAGATCTCTAAGATCAATCCAAGATTCACCAAGATTCCATAACAACCAAATCTCCAAGATTTTCAGATTTATCAAAATAGGCAGAATTAGAGTCCAACCAAAAATCAGCCAATACGTGACCAATCGAGGACTGCCACGTGGACAACATACGCGCGGACACGAAGTCCGCGCGTGGCTGTTCGCGGCAGCCGCTGCTGCGCGTGACAGCGTGCTGCAGCGCGCGGCTGCGCGTGACAGCACACGGCTGGCAGCCCGCAGGCTGCTACCGTGCGCTGCTCGCGCGGCCAGCGTGCTGTTCGTACGCTGCCGTGGGCAGCAGCATGCAGTGGTCGCCCAGCCGCGGTGCGCTGCCGCGCACCGCCGCGTGCCACCGCGGTTGGATCCAATAAAAAAAAAATATTTTTTTTTTTTTGTTTCTTCGATTACTTACAGATTTAATTCAACAAACCCAGTTAATTAAATCCCAATCCAAAAATAACATCAACATGATAAAATTTTTCGAATCTAAAATTATCCATTAACTCCAAGTTAAATAACAAACGTCCTATAACATGCAAAGTTAAAGAACTAGCCACATATAAATCAAGCATATGATTTATAATACAGAATTTGCAAATTCATATATATACAAAGCCTAGAGTTGGCTTTGATACCACTGTTGGGATTCGGTAAGATAAACAGCCCTAGGCACAGCGGAATATAAAAACTTTTAGGGCCTCTTAAGAAATCTTGCCAGGATACTCTCTAGTTGTATATATATGAATATAAATAAAACGACAGTATAAGTTTTCTCGTTTATACCTGTCTCCTTGCAAATCCTCGGCTAGCAAAACGAGCTCTGAATTCTGCTCCAGCAAATCGACCCAAGCTCTGCAGTAGCGCCCCACGTGTTGCGCCTCTACGGGTTGATACACCACAATTACACGAAAATAATAAATCTTGATCAGCTAGAACACAAGATATATTATGATCTAGGATATAGGAACGATTTTGGAACAAGAATCGAAAACGAAAATTCTTCCAAGAGGAAGACAGGGTTCGGTCGATTATAGCTTGGGAGAGGGAGAGAAAATTTTGCTCTTGCTTAATTTTGCATGTGGAGTTGTTTGAAAAATAACTACAAGAAGGCTACTTATAGTTATCTCCCTAACCTAGTCCTAATAGGACTAGGTTTCCTCTCTCCTACATGGGCCATGGCCCTCTTTAATTAGAAGACCAAGTCTTCTAATTAATTCATGGTCCAGTTAATTAATTTGACCAGGCTTTATTTAATCTTCCAGTTAAATAGCCCAATTAATTAACTTAATCTCCCATTTAATTAAATCAGACTCTAAGTCCATTTAATTAAAATCCCTTTTAATTAATTAAATCCAACTTAATTAATTAATCCACAAATTAAATTCCAATTTAATTTATGATCCTAATCCAATTCCAATTGGATCCTTCTTTGTTCCAATTGGGTCGACCCAGTCGACCCATCCATTATAATCGACCCAGTCGATTATTCATCCAGTCGACCCAGTCGACTCGGTCGTTCTTATTTCCTCGCTTTCGCTTCATGTGTATTGTGTATGCCCCCGTAGGTTCACCACATAATTGGCTGTGGGTTATAATTAAATATTATTTAATTATTCGAGTAAGATTTACTCTAAATCAATCGAACACTCTGTCGATTGATCATTCCAAAATTAGCACCCCTGCCAATTTGGGAATTCTCCCACACTCCACGGTCGATGTCCAGCCACAAGCCCATGGAGCCCAATCACTGGTGAATTAATTCAGTGAACCTTTTATCATTTACAATTTCCATATACGACATAATCTCTCCATCGATCAATCTCCCAGTCGAGACTTAAGGGTATGGTCTTTCATCGGTTTCCCTTTTCCTTTGTCTTGACCTTATGAATTCTGGTCTCGAAATAATTCTCTTTGACTTAACCTTTATGAGCTACTTACATAAAGCCGTCAGATACCTCGGCCGAGGATTTTACCAGAATTAATTTCTCACAGAAATCCATAAGGGAATTTCTCAACCTATCAAGTCGGGTCAATGGATCCTTTGTTGATGATATGAACCTGCATACGAGTTCCTCTATACCCAACATGAGTCCACAGAGGCCTTCTGGTAATCTCCAGTCAGTCGAAAACTCACATCAAAGTATAGACGTTCTCGCACCAGATAAACCCTATCACCTCAAGTATTTAGGGATCGTTCCTCGTATACTATTGTAAATTGGAATAACTTCATCCCCGATATGCGACTACCGCTTCCATGGTGAGTTATTTCCTAATTGGGGTATTCAGTGCGCTTGCCATCCCAGCAAGCCACCCACTTATGTGTATCGACTATCCCAGTCACGCTCGTGGACCCCAGCGTTCTCCAGTTCATCGGAGTATACACAATAGTGAGAGTCTAACCGAATCCAACGATGTCCTATCTCGATTGGATTCTATGACTCTTGAATATGTTCTAGATCACGGCCTTGGAGATCAGTCCACGGGTTGTCCCATAGCCCTGTGATCTAAGGACTTTTATCCTTATGCATAGATAATTATTACATAAGATAAAGATGACCATTTAATAAAATGCATTTATTAATCCAATCGAACGGTCCTTTCAATTAAATGCAGCCAAATAGTTGGCTTGCAGGACACTATTCTATCAAATATTGCATTGATTGTTAAAGCACTAAAATAATGAATGTTATTCCAATTAAAATATATAAATGTAATCCTAATAAATGTTAAACAAGAGTTCAAATAAATAATAATAACCAAAAAAACTCTAAATTTAAAAAAAAAAAAAAATTGAGTGAACCACTGGTTCACTGATTTTACCTGTTTTGGGGCTGGTTTAACCGGTTCACACTAGTTAATTTGAGGGCTGGTTTTTAGGGGTAAACCGGACCGAATTGGGGACCGATTAGCGGTTGAATCGGTCCAACCGGCCAGTCCGGTCCGGTTTTCAAAACACTTAGTGAAACCAGTCGTCAGTTGGCTCACCGGTTCACTGTCCGGTCCGGTTCTGAAAACATTGTTTGATATATGATCAACATTATTTAATCCTAGAGTAAATCGCACTTTTGGTCCTCCTTATGTATTAACTTTTGCACTTTCGTCCCTCTTAATTTTTTTGTAACAGAGTGATCCCTCTTATCAATGTAGTATATCACATTCGTCCCTCTTAAATTTTTTGTAGCAAATTCGTCTGTCTTATCAATGTAGAACGCATTAGTCCCTTTTATTAAGGAGGAAATTGCTTTTTTCATATCAAACTTGTACCTATTTTATACATTTGGTACCAAATCTTTGAAAAAGACACATTTAATACCAAAATTAAAGGATTTTTTGCACATTTTATTTCTCCATCAATTTACAAGGCCAAATTTTGTGTTCATTATATGGATGAAAAGCTCTTGACGAGAACTTTCTAATGGTATAAGTTTCGGTTCATAAAATTCAATAAATAATCCGTAGAAAAGTAACAAAGTTTTGGGATATTAATCAAAATTAAATCATATCTCATAATCTATAAGGAATCATCCCAAGATAATTTCCAAATGTGATGTAGGGCACATAAGCATGCTATGGTAAAAAAATTGGAACATAATTTTAAGCATAACAAAAAGCTCAAGAAAATGTGAAAAAAGTCCTTCAATTCTGATATTAAATGTGTCTTTTTTAAAAGTTTGGTACAAAATGTATAAAGTAGGTAAAAGTTTGGTATAAAAAATGCAATTCCCTATTCTATTAAATACAATACATCATTTAAATTCAAAATATATTCTAAAGTGGACAAAAGTTGATGTATTTTGTATTTAAAAGGGACTAATGTGTTACACTACATTGATAAGAGGGACGAATTTGCTAAAAAGAAATTTAGAGGGAAGAATATGTTACAAGATGGACGAATGTGATACATTACATTGATAAGAGGGACCAATCTACTACAAAAAATTTAAGAAGGACGAAAATACAAAAAATGACTCATAAGAAGGACCTAAAATGCCATTTACTTTTAATCCTAATATGTAGGACTTACTATTTAGCCGTTTATATTTGAAATCAGATGGCTCGATCCGAATAAATCTGAATTGAATGCAAGTAGTTGCGAATTGAGCTGAGTTTGAGTCATTATATGAAATACAATTGATTTATAAGTCGAGTTTTTAGCGTAATTTTATTCGATTCGAATAAAGTCCGAATAAATAAATATTTCATACTCCCTTCGTTTCATATTAATTGTCACATTTCTCAATTTTTTTATTTAGAATTAATTGACTTGTTTGAGTTTTTAAAGCATTTTTATCAATTTTTCCCCTTTCTCATAGTTGGGAAACTCAATGATCACTACTTACTAATAAAAATTTAAAAAGTAGTCCTTGTTACAAATGGTATTTGAGATATTTTACCATTAAAAAAGTATGTAATGATGAGGTTTCTTAATTTATGTGAAAATATAAAATGTGTCAATTAATATGAAACGAAGACGAAAGTATACTACTAATCATTGAGCACCTAAATGCTCAACGTTAATAATAATTCCAAAATTCTCCAGGTCATATGATTATTACGTGATCATTGTATTTCCATAATTAAATCATTGAATGGCTTAATTTAAAGAAAAACTAGTATATTTTAAGAACACGATTTCGCATGCTTTAATTTCTCAGCTCACATTCACACACACACATATATATATATATATATATATATATATATATACTATAGCGCGGTGCTGTGCCCCTTACATTGGTGTAACATATCAATCAAGAAAAAATTTAACTTGAGGAACAGGTGCTGATATCTTTTTTTTATTAAACTTACTTTTGAGTTTTTTGTAGCATTACTTAGATGTACACTACAGTGTACTTAAGGTGGAAATAAATCCACAAAGCGATTGCAAATAATCACAACCTATGAATAATAAAAAGTATTGGTAATTAGTTATTACAGAATTTGAATGTGACCATGGATTCGAATATGAATAACTTAGTTCGACATGGTATTAGAAATCTGTGAATCATAGTTAGAGGAGCGGCGATTTAGTGAAAAAACAAACTTGTGACTATGGATTTGAATATGAGTAGCTTTTACAAATTCGTCAATCTTAAATTACTTTTAACTGCAATTTAACCGAGAACTATTAAAATTGCAATCAAATTATTAAATAGCAATCTACTTTCCCAAGTTATAAATCCATATTAAGAACCCAAAACTGAGAATTCAAAACATTTAAGGGCTATTCTAAACAGGGCTCAATTCTCAAAGCCTCTTCAAAACCTTTCTTAACCTCTGAGTTTTCATATTTTAAGTATTATTAACTGACTTTACGTTTAAATAAAAATCTTAGACTTTTCTCCTTTGCATGAGAACATACTCTTTTGGTAGAAACCAAGGTCCTCATACTATTCTTGTACTTCCCTGACCACCATCACAATTTCATAAACATAAGGAAAATTTAGAAGACGGGCCTATAATCTACGATCAGAAAATAAATGTAGCAAATGAGATTATAAGTGCTTCAATAGCTCTATATTGAATTACCATTTGAAAGGGCAATTTAGTATGTGTCATCCTTTTTAAACCTATACTTTCTAACTGCATTTTTAAAAACTATATATGTCAGCATAGAAATTTTTTTTTTGATAAATTATGAGTGAATTAATATGTTGTTCATCGTATAACATAATGAGCTGACATAGGATTACAAAATTTCTTTCCAAACGAGCTGACATAGGATTACAAATTTTCTTTCCACTTTTTATGGATTAAAATCTCTTACATTCTTTGTTCTGACTTCCTCGAGTTCTTTACCATGTAATGTTTTTTAATTTTTTTTTATCTATTCATTTTGACTTTTTGGGTTTCGTCGTCCAAAATGAGTGAACTGCTTTCAATTTTTTATTTTTGGTTTTCTTAGTAAATAGATAGGGCCGCCCAGTGCTCCTTTGCCTTCTTTTCAATATGTTTGATTAAAGCAAAATGCTCTATTATTATCATGGTTGTCAACTTGTTCTGTGAGAGAACTCAAAAGAAACATAATTTACCTTGATTATGGACATATAAAGCTTCAGATTGCAATTCTCCAGGGATAAGAGAACATTGTCCTCCTATAAATACATAAAAATAGAGTGACATTTTAATTTCCTGGAGCACTAGTTGAACATCATAATACTCGAAGGGAAGTTGCAATTCTGACATTTGAAAGAGCACTCAAGCCTTTAAAAAAGTGTATATATAATGATGTGGCGAGGAGAAAGATGAGAGGGATGTACAAACCATTTTGTTTCACAAAATTCTGTTTAGAAACAAAAATCCGTAGTTTAACAATTCTTTGTGAAACCATAGTAGCAAAATGGTTGAGGGATTTTAACGTAGGTATCCCTTTTCAATTATTTTTTTAGTCCATCTACATACTTATTTCACCTTATACCCCAATCCTCATATATTATAAGCACTAAGTGATTCACACATCTGGTTATTCAAATCTGAAAAACAATCTGTAGAAATTCTCCAAGTAAAATTCTACGAAAGTAAAGAATATGTGGATAAGCTTTATAATAAATATAAAAAAGAGGACACTAAACACGAAATTATTCAAAGTAAGCATGTCTTCTCCTGCTTACCGGCAAAAAAATGGTATTATTATCCACTTCTCCGTATTTTGAATGATCAATTCCCCTACCAAATAACAATATAGAATCTCGTTAAGTTTCAATTTCAAATGCAATAGTTATGTCATATATTCGTCTTTGTTGTGCCTAAAACCCAGAATCTCAATAAAGTTTTCTGATAAAACGTACCATTGAAAGTAAAAGACTAAGACAAACAACAACGCCAAAGCCAGAAAAGCAAACATAAAGTACCAATTGTCATGATATCACATAAACTCATCTCAGTATATATAACTATCTCATTTGATATAAAAGAATTTACAAAATGTGAACTTTAAAAAATTACATCATATCTGCAACAGAAAAAGGAAATTAAGAAAGAAGATGATGAAAACACAACATTTAGTAACCGCATATATTATACATGAAAATTATAGAAAATGACGTTCTCATTCAAAATAATTGCATCACAGGAAGCAAGATAAATGATAATTATTTGGCTCACCTCTATACTATATATTGCATGACAACATATACATCCAATTTGTTGTCGCCTTGTAACAGTATCAAATAATATGACTCCAAAAATCTAATGCAACCTATAAAGCTGGAAGAAAGTAACAGAAAAATGAACAGTGATTATAGTCAAACCCATATTATTGTTCCATTTTCTTGACTTACCAACAATGCCATATACCTTCGCAACAAAACTTTTAACCCTCCAGTGGCACGATTTCCCACAGCAATCAGCTGGAGCAAGCTCTTGACTTCTTGCGATGGATAAGCGACAGATCTTCACTGATATTCAAATCATAAGGTTCAACTCTATCTATCTTTAACCACGGAAAATACCTCTTCTTCCTATCACTTTCAATCAGATAAAACCTCTGGAAAAATGAATTCATAAAAAGGGAGGCCTCTTTAAATCCACATGATGAAAAGTACTTGTCTAGTTGTTAAAATTATTTCCACTACATTTATTCATCCTGATCACATTCAATCAGGGAAAAAATAACCTCAGCAAAGAATGAGTAACTAATAGTTATAAAATAGCAGAATCCCCTAATCAAGTCCAATTATATAAAGTTGTGATCATTAAATAACAAAGAAACATAGGTCTGTCAGTGAACAATTTATATGCACGTTGAAGCTGAAAAAATTGGAAACAATTGGCAGTAAATTAAAAAATCTAGAAACATCCAAAAGAAACAACAATTAGAGTTAGAGAAAAAGGAAGAAAATGATAAAGTACATATAGAAAGTCTATGTTTTTATGCAATCAAATTCTGACTCCGTCCGAGAAAACAGACCAGGTTAAAATTCTCTCAAGCAGCCATACATACAAAATAATGTTCACGTCATTTTTTTAAGTTCAATTAATTACTACTGTGTAGATTAAAGAATAAAGCTACAATTGATTCAACTCAAACCATTCACAGCTTCTCAATACGTAGTCAGTAGCTTCAAAACTTAATCAACACCTGAAATTCCAAAACCCCACCATCTAAAACACTATCCAAATCTCACTCAATCAAAGCTTAGAAACAAAATTTTGTTTGAATTATTAGAAAATTAGGGAAGAAATATAGAGAACTGCACAAACCAAGTTGGTATTGCATCAATCCAGATCCAAAAACTTGACAACCACCACTACATTAAACAGAAAAAGATCGCTACGTAAACAGTTGTGCTAGCACCGTACCCTATCTCTTCTAGAAGCCTGTAATCATTCGGATTCGCTGTGAAATTCTACCCCATTTCTTCAAACTCAAGCCATCAACAGAAAGTGATAGTCTACTAATATGGACTGAGTGTGATGAAGTATATCTGTTTAAAAATATTAACCTGAGTAGTAGTAACCTTAAATATCTTGACAACCATGTTTGATGTCTTTGAAAAGTCCCTTATAACATCTTCAACTATTTTATTGGCTTTGACATATGGATTCATCGTTACGTGAGATTTGAGAATCATTCACATTCAGACAAACTCTAATTACTCGATTTTATCACATATACGACGAAGTGGTATGAAACGAACTAATCTTGTATTCGTTATTCACCTGAGGAGTGTCTTCTTTTATCGGCATCTTATCAGACTCTTCATAAGTAGCACAAGTACTCGAATATAACAAAGTATTTGAAGTAATAATGCCTGCACCAATAAAAAAGTAAGTTGAAATAACAATTTAAATGGATATGTATATTTCTGACAAAATTTGAGGATGAAAGAAATTTAAAACACCTTGTTCAGCTATACTTTCACCAACATAAGCTACATCAGCAATATGCATAACAACATCAAGAGCATTCTCCGAAATTTTTTTATTTATCTATTACAAAGTTAAGAAGTCAAACCAATTTCATTCAACAATGAGTGGTTAGTCGAAAAACACAAACTAAACTGAATAGGAAAGAAAAGATACAACTTGTGCCTCTCCAAGATGAGCTTGTATGAACTGAAGTCGCATGGGTCTGGATAAAATCCGTGTAGCCTTTTAACCCATGCTCCCTCGACAAAATAATTGTAAATAATACAGTAGAGTTATTAACATTTTCCGCAGTCTTCTTATCCCACCCATTTTCCTATTCTTCGGAATTCTTCTAATGGCATCCATCTTCCTATTCTACATAGAAAATTACATCACAGTTATAATTTAAAGTAATGAGTAAGGAAATCAATTAATAGACAGCTGAACCAAAACCACTCCAAGAAAACAAGAAATAATTTTAGACGAAATAAATATTGACACATAATGTCCAAAAGCAAATAAATCAAACAGTATGATAAACATAACATAAGATAAAAAAAATATACAACACTCATTTACAATGAATCCAAAATGTCGAAACCAACTGCAAAACATTGTAAATCAATTGAGCCTAAAAATGGGGTCAAATTGGGTCGACAATCTATGCCTACAAAGAAAAACGAGCAATAATTAGAAGAATTTGCAAATGATAGCAACTGTATTAATCCAGAATGTATAATTTTGGCCCAAACCGAGTCATCCACGGACAACATCCACCGCGTTCAGTACATATGAATAATTTAACAAAATCAGTACATATGAATAATTTAACAAAATCAGTAAAAATTTAAATTAAATCACCTTAAATCGAGGCCCAATTTCCGAAGCTCGAATTGAGACATTTTGTTAGTTGAGAGCAGAGAAACCCAATTCGATGTTAGCAAACGGCGAAGGAAGGAAAAATCTCTGCACTTGTATCACCGCGTTCAATTTGAGAGAGAAATCGATGAAGAATGCATTATTTCTCTCTCAAATTGAAGAGTGAGTTCAATTGGAGAATATGAGAAGAAGAAGACGGAAGAAGAAAATGGAAAATGGTTTATTCAAAAAGGAAACGGCCTATTTGTGAGTAGGGGTGCACATGGTTTTCAAAACCGTACCGGACCGTTCCGTACCGTACCGAACCATACCGAATGTTAGGTTTTTTTTCTCAAAATTGAAGGTCTTAGTATGAATGAAAATCGAACCGAATATTTTGATATGGTTTTGGTTCTAGATTTCTCATACCGTAAAAAATCGTACCGTACCGAAATTGAAAAGAAACATGAATTAACTATTCTTGTTTTTTTTTTTTAAATTTACAACTAACTTTTATAAATTTATAATTCAAATATTATTGAATACTATATTATTTATAAATTATATTATAGTCCATCATTGTTTATAATTACTACATTGCTATCGTTCAATTATAAAAAGACATGCTCAAATTTAGCACAAATTAAACTTTTCATATGTTGAAAACTTAAAATGCAAAAAATTTAGACAACAAATACCAAATAATAAGTTTCTTCAAATAATAAAACAATGATCAAATAATTAATTAATTAATTTTATTCAATTTGGTCGAACTATAGCGTCAAATTTGTGAACATTTTCTTTACCAATGTTTTATTTAATGTAAAAAAATAGTTTGTAAGATATTAACTTATTAATTTCTTATATAATTGTCAACTCTGTGATCAATTATATATGAAAAATTGCACGAAAAAGTTTGTTCGAAAAAACCGCAAAATCGTACCGTACCGTACCGAAACCGCACAAAACCGAGTTTGTTGGTATGGTTCATAAAACTCTAGTTTGGTTTTGAGTTTTTAAAAACCGCACTAATTGGTATGGTACAAATTTTGTTAAAAATACCGCAGAACCGTACCATGTGCACCCCTATTTGTGAGAGAAGAGAATTAAAAAAAAAATAAAAAATAAGCCCAAACGACGTCGTTTTGGACCCGCGCGAAAAAAAAAAAGAAAAAATAACTATGGACGACCATAAATAGTACTGTAGCAAATGAGGCTAGCCCTTTATAAGATATAATATATATATATATATATATATATATATATATAACTCAAATATTCAAGTTTACACCAAACTAATTCTGGATCCTCAGGGTATATATGGATCTGATTTGACCCGGTTTAATCTCAAGCATACTGGGTCAAAGCTTGATTGACAATGGGCCTGGGAGGGTTTCGCCCTAGACCTTGATTTCGGCCCAAGGCCGAAACCTGCCCAGGTAGTAGTAGATAGGCGCTGACAATTGTCAGTGCGAGTCTATATTTTTTTTTCTTTTTTTCTTTTTGCTTTTATATGTCACATTTATATTATTTATATTCAATTATATCAATTATTATAATTATATTTATTTTTTGCATTATTAATTTTTATATTTATCATTTGTTATTAAAATATTTAACTATAATTTTAAATTTTATATTCAATTATTTTAGTTGGCAAACATAAAATTCATTTTAATAATGTATATATTTCAACGTAAAATATTATTAATTATTTCATAAATATACATTCTATTTATAATAACATTAATCATTGTAATAATTACAACAAAATAATTAAAATTATTTCTCCATAAACACAAAAAAATAATTAATTATCTCATTAGATATACATTCTATTTATAATAACCTTAATCATTATAATAATTACAATCACTTCTCAATAATCACAATATATAATAATAATAATAATAATAATAATAATAATAATAATTTATCATTTTAATCATTACACAATATAATATATTATTTTAAATACTAAAAATTTATTGATTTGATACACATCATTCACTTTCTCCCCCAAACTCCACCAACCAAACCACAATTCAAATTAAATGTCAGATTTTTAAAATCCACTAACTATTATTTAATTATATTCTACAATCTCAATATTCCATTAAAACTCTAAATCTAATTATTGAGACCAAACCAATCAAATTACCTTTGTAGTAACCCTTAGAACCCTTGTGCTAGCGTACATCTATATTTTTTAGCATAAAAATTAAGGTTTGTTTGTGGGGGGGAAAAGTAAAAGTAGATTTATTTAAATAAAATAAGTAAAGAATCTAAAAAGTAAATAGTAATAATAAAAATATTAAGGGCAAAATACAAAAATAAAAAAAGTGTTACACCATGATATGTCTTCTCTTCATATTACTCTATATAAGAGTACTGCTTGTATGAGCATGCAATACACTCCAATTTTTTATCTTTTAAACTTTTTATTACCAAAACGACTTCGTATTGGTATTACCTCTCCAACTTTCTTCCTACCTGAATTGACCGCGATACTTTCCATAGGACCCACTCCAAATTACAACTTTCTTTTTTCTGTTAATTTCTCTTGTTAATTAAGGATTTTGGCAGAACTATTTCTTCAATCTATTCTTTTCACATGCTCCACTGCCAATTCACCGTCCAATTCTACCATTGTCAGCTATCTCCTACACTTTTTAATTGAGCAAACTGACAAAAACAACTCCTATACTCTGTCTAACTTTAAAAAATCCTTCTATATTATTTGAACTTTCAAAAAAACCCTTATAATTTCAAATAAATACCAAATACACCCCAAAAAAGAGAGTGTGTTTCAAAAGGCAAAATTGCAAGTATTTATTCACAATTTACTTTTATATGACAATTTTACCCCTGACATCAAAAGATAAAAATACTCTTATACTTTGTTTAACTCTAAAAAAACCCCCTACTTATCAATTTAAATCCCCAAAACCCCCATGTGTTTGATTTTATATACCAAACTCGACTCAAGTAGTATATACTTATAATTTTATATACTACTTGGGTCGATTGTGGTATATAAAATCAAACACAGGAGATTTTTTGGTAATTAAAATAAAACAGGGAAATTTTTAAGAGTTAGACTAAGCATAGAGAGTGTTTTTGTCTTTTGTTCCTTTCTAATTCTGCCTACCATCGCCGCCCCTAGTCTTTCTACAAGGTTAAATTTAGTCTCTATTACTCATTTCTTCTCTAGGTTAATTCTTTTTATTTTATTTTTTTATTTTAGGTGACCTGACCTTCCATCAGTCATTTAAATGGAGGTCTCCACTTCAACCCGGTTCAATTTTGTTCCGACAATCAACATCACCATCCCCAAATTCGCACAACTCAGATACCAAACAACCAAAATTTGCTGCATAGGATGGGTAACTACCTATTCAATTCCTCTCTAATTCATTATACACGCATAATTAGTTAGTGGCAAAATTGCAAAAATTGTCCCAAACTAATCACTGATTTTGGATTTTCATCCCAAACTAATCAACTTGGCGAATTTCGTTCCATAATTTAATATTATTTTGGAATATCGTCCCACCGTTAATTATAAGACAAAAATTGCGCATTTGCCGTTAAATTACCACATGGCTGCTTAAGTGTCATGACGTGGAAAATTTTAACATGAATAATTATATAAAATTTCAGAATTCGTCCCAAACAATTTACAATTGAACCGTCATTTTCATTAAATTAGAAATTTAATATTGGGACTAAATTCATACAAAATGGTAAATTATGGGACGAAATTCGGCAAGTTGATATAGTTTGGGATGAAAAATCAAAATTAGGAATTAGTTTGGGACGATATTTCAAACAAATATTAAATTGCCGGACGAAATTCGGTAAGGTAATATAGTTTGGGACGAAAATCCAAGATCACTAATTAGTTTGGAACGCTTTCTGAAATTTTACCTTAATTAGTTGTATATTTGAATGTATGTTGTTTTCCCTGTCCAAAATTCGCTGCATAGGATTGTTTTTCTTAAAGAATCGAGCCCACACGAGTTATCTGTTGGTGTCTAACAATCTGTGTACTTAAATATTTCGATCTAACACAAAAAATAGTGAGAAATACTTACTTGTATTGAAACCAATGATCACTTCAATCATTACGTTAAAACAAGGAAATTAGACTGAGGCTTACCGATTAAGACAATATTTCCGGGGCTGCCACGGTGCATACGGTTTGATTCCCGGTAGTCTCCCAAGATACAACAGCCTGTTGTTCATTATTTGCACAAATAATGAACCCACGGCGAACCAAAGCAAATAGAAAATTCGACATAAATTTAGAAGTTGAGATGAGAGTAGCTTTTTTTTTATTATTATCGGAAAAAGGATACTTAATTGGCCAGATTAAGTCTCCTATTTATAGACTCAAAAAATATCTTTTCGCAAGAGACACAATGTTTGAATTGTACTGTTTCGATCCAAAAGGCACCTCTTCAGATCGAACAGACACGACTCCTTACTCTCAACTAATTTTATTCACATATAGAATATAAATTCCAATAATCCCCCACATGAATAAAATAGTTCTCCTAGTTCCTTCATATAAGACATATCATGTCGAAATTTCTTTAGGATTAATACCGCATCGAGATAGGTGAAATATTTTATCTTGAACCTTCCCTAGTTAAAGCTTATCGGATTTACTTAGCCAATCGGTGAAATATTTCATCTTGAACCGTCGGCTGTTTGTGTGTAAACCAAGACAATAAACTTAACACAGTACTAAACCGATTTGTATCAAGTTCTCGGTTGTGTTCGTTTTGGCCCTGAACATTCTTGGTTATGCGAGTGCTTTAGAAAATTTCAGCCTATAAAGAAATTCTCAACGAGCCGACCCAGCTCACACTAACATAGGTGGCCGCATCTATCAAGAGTATCCTACCATACTCTACTTGTTTTGACAAGATATAGACGTCATTAAAAGCATATGCTTAACCTATAAAATAACGCGGTAGGCTTGCACTTATTGCATCATAAGAATGGGATAGAGTTATACTCTTAAGTGCTTTCTTTTAAGTTAGCCAAGACTGGTTGTCCTATTGAACCTGGTCCGTGGGATCTCCAGTCGCCAGGTTAGGTTTCCGTACGAGGTAACTTAGTCTAATTTAGGCTTTAAGCCCATTCCCGTCGGTGCACATACTACTATCTAGATAAACCATTAATATCCGGAATCAGGATTATCTCTTGACTTCATAAAGTCCTTTCTATTTGAAAGTAGATGTCTCTTGGTATTGTATCAACGACAACAAATATGTCATGTCGTGACTTTACCATTATACATAGAGCTTGTTGAGCTCTGTGTATCACCGCTTGATATCGCATTTTACGTATGACTAACACAATTTTTAGTCATATTAAATATCTTTCAAGAATTTTGTGAAGCCACTCAAATTCTTCACTAGCTTTATCCAATGTTATGCACTCTTATCTCATAGTGGATTTAGTTATATGCGTATGTTTGGAAGATTCTCAGGAAATAGCGGTGCCTCCAAAATTGAATACATATCCACTTATAAACTTTGATTCATCTAAATAAGAAGTTTCATTTGCATTACTATATCCCCCCTGGATCATTTGAAATTTTTCCAAATATAATGCACATATGTATGTATTATTTCAAGTTTCAAGCATTCTAATTAATGCATCCCAACGAATCTTGTTAAGATTGCTCATGTATCTCCTCATTTTATTAACCAAAGAGACGACGTCTAGCCTCTTGCATTTTATGATATATGCGTGACATCTAATTTTATGAGCATACTCAATTTGTGATACTGATAACTTTGGTTGTTTCGATTATTTCCCACATAGCATGCTGACTCTGAATTTGAAGGACAGTTTTCGTACGGATGCTCTCCTCGCCAAATGATACAGTAAACCTTTGGGTTATGGATCATATTCACTGGTTGAGCTTGAAATGAGTTAGCTCCAGGTTTATCCATAATTAAATTGAATGCCTCCATTTCAGATCCGATCTTTTTCATATCCTCCATTCAATCGGTGAATGCCATCATAAATGCAATACTTGGTTCTGTTGGTGGTGGCTGAAAATACTCTTGATAGCTTGGAGGTATGAACGAGTTGGTCATCATGAAGTTTGTGTATTGATTACTACTCAGATCATCGCTCCATGGAACATTTGGGTTAGTCCCCCACCCTGAATTGTAATTGATTCACATATAACCATGAATTTGAATTCAGTGGGCATCGATCGTACGAGTGTTCACCTGCACAATACACACAAGTCGTTCCTTCATTAAGCCAATGATAACTGCTATGATTCATACCAAATGAAGAGAACGAGAAAAAGAATAACTAACTAGGAACCAACCAAAAGAAAAATAAAAAATAAAAATTGGCAAATAAATGTTGCAAGCCCCGGCAACGGCGCCAAAAACTTGTTGCGGATTTTACACACGCAAATAAACGCAAGTGCACGTATCGAAAAAGTAATAAAGAGTAAGTATAAGAGTATCGTCTCCACAGGGACTTGACTAATATCTACCAATTCCAGTTCCTAATTTACTTCTAATATGGTTCCTAATTCAAATATAATTTTGGGGATTTAACTAATTATTTAAATTAATTAATTAAGTAAAGTACTTGGATTGAGTTTGAATAATGAGAAGAGAAACCTAGGGTTATAATCCACTATGTTATCTATCGATTGCTCAATTGAGATTTTCGTAGTTATTGTGGTGACAAGAGTGCTACCCGAGGATTCAAGTATATTCCTACGTATCTTCCGAATTACGTAAGAACCTAATGTACTCGACTCTATTCCTAGATGATTCATAAATAACACAAAGCATTAAACACGAACCTCATGTGACGGGTATGAACGCCTTAAGTATATTCCTATCCTAAGAGTCGTTTACTATTCAATTTCCTATCTAATCCTAATCTCCCTTTTCCAAGTTCAAAAAGAATATTAAATCTAACAACCAGGTGATCAATCAAGTTGCAAGCATAGAGAACGAAATTGAATCAAACACACGAATTGCCCCTAACTACGAATATTCCAATAAAACTAATCAAAGTAACATAGTCTCATAAAAAACCCTAGATCCTAAAGAATTAGTTCATGATAAATATAAAAAGAAAATAATAAAGGAAAACAAATCTGAGTCCATGTGGTTTTATAGACAAAACGATGAATCCCAGATAAAGATCTTCAATATTGCGTTCTTCTTGCTATGGTGATCTTTAAGACTTCTCTCTATTCTTCTTCAATCTTTCTCCAAGTAGATCTTTGATGTTGTAGGTGTATTCTATGAGAAAAGTATGTTTTGAGCTGATCAAAGATGTGTAATTTCGTGACCTAGAAGTCCTTATATAGATCTACCAAGTTGAGTCCAAGTAGGAGACTTTGGGCCCAAGAATTCCCTTAAAAGCCCGCTGAAAATCGCGACAGATTTGCGCGACAGTTTTGCAAGTGTCTTAACATCCAGCTCCGAACTCCAAATCAAGATCTGTAAAATCTTTGGTGTATCTAACTCATTCCTCTACATCATAGTCGAAATTCAACTTCATTGGAGCTTCCTTGAAAGAGTTATGGTCCTCGGAGTGCACAATAACATTTCTGACAGCTTCTTCGTTCTTGCACTACTTGACTTCATTTGATCTTTAATTCGTTGTTCTTCGCTTCCAATAATGTTCTTTAGATCCAAAATAGCTTAGGCCTACAAATATGAACACAATATATAAGAAAATATCTCAATTCATGCATAAAATAATCAAACCAATGACTCGAGCGACAAAACACAAAACTAACTAAAATTGCCTAAGATTCTACCAAAACTCTAATAAAAGTAATTGAATGAGTTAAGGAAATGGACTTGATAACACTGTTTTCACAGAGTTATCAGATACTCTATCACATTTGTTCTCGTGTAGCACACAAGGTATGAATTAAATAGATTTATGAAATTTATTTTCATAAGTATTAAACAATCTATAACTCATCCACGTAAAGTGCTTGAGATAGTTTTATGTCATCACATGGCCTCTTAATCATGATTGATTAAACAGAAGTTTTTCATATCATAAGTTAATATTTTCTCAATGGATTTAATACTCACAATATTAATCTCAAATATTAACATATCATTTGCATATAAACAAACTCTGATACTCAATTATCCAGTTAATTTATATGGACACACTTGTCATTTTTATTAATATGACAGTCAAAATTTGTTAGTGACACTATCACATTTTTCGTGTCATTATTTAGGAGTTTGTTAAAGGTCAACAAGAAAATACATAAGTTTCGCAAACTATGTTTTCTTTTCATTTAACAACGAAACTCTCTGGTTACTCCTTATAAATTTTCTCATTTAATTCACCATTAAGGATGATAATTTTAACGTCCATTGTATATAGCTATTAGAGCTATTAACATTCAAATGGATGTTATCCTAATCGCTAGTGAATATGAGTCAAAGAAGTAAAATTATTTATTTTATAAGACGACTTGGCTACTCGTCTAGCCTAGTTTTATCGATTGACTTATCAAAGTTTTTAAACTCTTGAACTTAAAAATCTGTCTACATCTAATTGGTTCATTCATCGAGATCTACCAATTTTATGAATGTAACTCGCTGTCAATCACCTCTTTCCAATCCACGATATTGGAATGTGATATAATTTATTTATATGTTTGAGGTTAATCCTCTACATATAAATTAGAATATCTAGATCGAAGAACTTGGAGCTTTTAGTACATTTGTCTCTTCAACTCATCAACAAACTCATGTTGAAGTAAGCGATTCATATGTATATTCTCACAGAATATTGTAGTTTATAATTAATTTTAATTATAAACTTCACAAAGTTGATCCTCTTGATCAAAATCAATTAAATATTTTCGCAAAATATTCAATAAAATTTTAAAAAATATTCTAGTCTAAAATGGGTTAGACAATAATGTTTATTCTCACATAATAAATAATTTATAATTAACTCTAATTATGAAGTGTAAAAAGGTTTATATAAGTAATATAATAAATAATATTACTTTATCATATTTTTATATCAGTAAATCACACTTACTGAAAATAAATCTGAAACAAAAGAAAGATTAATTTATGAGAAATGATTCTCAAATCCTTCTTGCATTCTCAATGAATGTTACAACACGTGACTCGGTTCACATGATTACAATTATGTCAGATTTAAATACCAAAAATATGAAGTACTGCTATTTATCGTATAAGCTGGTAGTAATTAATATTTTTAAGTTATTTTCTTTTTCGGTAGTGAAACCGAAATATGACCTAAATACCCACCACATATTAAGGTATTTGATTTTTCTTCCATTTCCATAACTCATATGGAATGATAATTGACTTTCTTGTATGAAACTCGACTTAGTATGTGTGTAGACATCCAACGAGCTTTCCCCCACAAGTTGTCAAGTAAACTCGAATTTTAAGATTGACGTTTAACCACATCTTAAGATTCTGTTATTTTAGCAACCAAACTCAATTGATCAGTTGAGCTAGGTAAATTATTTGACGAATAATTCCTAATTTAACACAATATTGTGTAAATGAATATATTCGTATTTACCCCCACAATTTGGATATAAGAATTTAAATTTTCTTATTCCATTATCCTGATTTGTATTTCACAAATACATTTATTGCCTCGTATTTATAACTCAATAAAAAGAGCAATAATATCTATGCGATTAAATACATTCTCAAGCTCTACGAGTTAGTAACGATTTTAAAATCACACAGTTAATTTAAATTAGATCAAAAGTTTTGAACTCTTACACATTTGTTATCAAACAAATAAATTATAATTATTTCACAAATAATTTATAATTATTTTTCACAAATCAATTATAATTATTTTGCGAATAGATTACAAATATTATCAATATTTCTTCAATAAAATATTGACATTTATTTTACAAATAAATTATAAATATTTTAACAAATAAATTATCAATATTCTCTCAAAAAAAATATTGATTTTATAGTAAATACTAATTAATCTTTCATCTCCACATAAAAGTTATACGCGTCAAATATATCTCGCATATGTATAAGTCGCACTTAAATATTTTCAAATGTACTCTCGTTTACTTAGAGATAAAAATAATTAATTGATAGAATTCACAATTCCTAGATCACAATTGCCATAGAGTAATGAGTGGCAGTTGTAATATTCAAGCCTCAAAATTAGACTGGATTATGGCATAAATATGGCAAATGCACCGATACGCATGCACCCAAATTGAAGTAGCACACACCTCTTCAACTCCAGTCATTTCTTTAATTAATTATTTCTTCAGTGGAATTAATTACATCTCAATTTCTCTCAGAAATTTGGATTGTCCTCACGACATTCCCATTAACGGATTTATCCGCAAAGTCTTTCAATTATTTGATTAAATAGGATGGGGTAAATAATTAGCCACTTTATTTATGGAGATTTTCACTTATTCTCAAGCAAAAGGCGAAATTAAATAGCATAACAAATGATGCCTTTTTCAGATGAATTAATTTCCATCCGCCCACACAATTGCACACTTTGGTTTAAATTGATCACTCCAATAACTATGAGTACTCATTTCCTCACGTGATGTGTATTTTGGTTTTAGAAAATGTGTTTTCCACCTCTTCCCAAGAGTTCAAAACCTTTCGGTTTCTAACCCACTAAATTCATAAACTAAAAATTTCCTTTTCTGATGCACCGATTCGCATACTCATGCAAAATGGTTAAAAGGAACCTAGTCTTGAGTTAAAGACATCTCTTCATAAATAATGCACTCATTCATAAGATTATTAGTTCCATTTCCAGGAAATAAAATTTTCAGAATATCCATAATTTTTAATAACCTTTGATTTGCTTACAGAAATCATCGTGGTCTTATTACTAGTCATATTTGCATAATAGTTTAAACAACATATGCACAGAAGAGAAGACAAACTGCCACAATGATTTATACATATAGAAGCTGGAAAATCTCCTCAATTTCTTCTGATGAAGGGGTTCATTTCCAATCATCATTTCAAAAGGACTGTTCCCCGTTTTGAAGATTAAAATTACTGCTCCTTAGATATACATCCAGAATTTTCATTGGACATTAACTTCCCAGAAATTAACCATTACTCAACATTTTACTAATGTGAAACATATATCAAAAAATTTCTTTGAGTGATTCACAAATTTGATTCTAGCAAGCATTTTGATATTATACATCACTTTGTATAACATAATTAAACACTTCGATTGCTAATGCTATTTAATCTCATTTACATAGACAAGTTAAACAAAGAAAACTTATTGTCTTAAGAATGTTGGTGTCTAACAATCTGTGTACTTAAATATTTCGATCTAACACAAAAAATAGTGAGAAATACTTACTTGTATCAAAACCAAAGATCACTTCAATCATTACGTAAAAAACAAGGAAATTAGACTGAGGCTTGCCGAAACAAATTTCCTTAAGACAATATTTTCTGGGCTGCCACGGTGCATACAGTTTAATTCCCGGTATTCTCCCAAGATACAACAGTCTGTTGTTCATTATTTGCACAAATAATGAACCCACGGCGAACCGAAGCAAATAGAAAATTCGACATAAATTTAGAAGTTGAGATGAGAGTAGCTTTTTTTTTATTATTATCGGAAAAAAGATACTTAATTGGCCAGATTAAGTCTCCTATTTATAGACTAAAAAAATGTCTTTTCGCAAGAGACACAATATTTGAATTGTACTGTTTCGATCCAAAAGGTACCTCTTCAGATCGAACAGACACGACTCCTTACTCTCAACTAATTTTATTCACATATAGAATATAAATTCCAACATTATCATGGGAGCTAGAGTTGAACATTGAGAAGTTTGGTTTGATTTTCAGTCCTCGGCGAGTTCCTTACATTTGTACATGTTGTCTAAAGGCTAAGTGGAATAATAAGTTCAAAATATTGTTTAGTTTATGGAAATGGTGTTATTTATTTTGGAGGTTTGCTTCGCGGCTATATTGTGTTATAATAGTTTTTTTTTTTTTTTTTCGAAATACAACCTTATTTTGGTATAGGCTAAAGGTTGCGTATAAAAATATGGGTTCAAAATTTTATTCAGTTTTTGAGAAAATGTTGGTAGCTGCTTTAGTGTGCTTCTATTTTAAATATCTATGTTTCTTCTGTTTTCATAATTCTGGAGAGAATTGCATTTTTGGTATAAAGTTATAGGTCAATTCTCACTTTTGGTACTGAGCTTTATATGTCCAACACATTTGGTACAGAGCTTTAACAAATTGTGACACATTTGTTACAGCCGTTAAAAATTGCCGTTAATTGATGACGTGACAGTTAAGTCTAATTGCAAAGTTGATGCCATTACTTATGTTGACTGATAATTTTACCCCATAATATTTTAGGTTACCAAAAAAGCCCCACACCTCCAAATTAATGACGATTTTAGTCTACGTTGTTGTCAAATTTCAAAATTGACTCGATATCGGAATAAGACCACGTGCGGACCAATTTAAAAATTTTACTTATTTTATTTAAATAACTAATTTGATTTATAAACAATATTAATAAATTAAATAATATTTTAACATAAATATCACCAAAATTAAGAAAACACATTTTTTTAAATATAAAATTTATATAATAGCATTAGTCTATTTAATATTTATTAAAACAATAAATTATATAATTAAAAACTATTTAATATTTATTAAAATAATAATTAATAAATAGTTTTAATTTTAAAAAAAATCCAACCCCACCCACCCACCCCCTACCTCGATTCCCAGGCGGCCTGGGAATCGGGGTAGGGAGGAGGGGAGGGGGTGGGTGGGTTGGGTTGAGTGGAATTTGGAGATGTAGGGTTTTTTTGGTAACCTAAAATATTATGGAGTAAAAATATCAGTCAACATAAGTAATGGCATCAACTTTGCAATTAGACTTAACTGCCACATCATCACTTAACGGCTATACCAAATGTGTCACAATTTATTAAAGCTCTTTATCAAATGTGTTGGACAGATAAAACTCAGTACCAAAAGTGAAAATTGACTTATAGCTCCGTACCAAAAAAAAAAAAATTCTCTCCATAACTTGGTCTCCATATGCTGACTAATTTGTGCCTGTTTTTCTTTAATTTATAAGTTTGCATTTTTTGGGTTTAAATTACGGGTTTCTTTTTTGGTGTAGCCTAAATGCATATTGGACATATGTATTTTAAATATTCTTTTGTTTATGGGAATGGTGTTGAATTTGGTTTTAAAATACGACCTCTTTTTGGGTATATTCTAGAGGCTGAGTATATAATATGGGTTTTAAACATTCTTTAGTTTATGGGAATAGTGTTGATTTTAGAGGTTTTCATCGCGCGTGTGTTTTGGTATAATGGTTTATTGTTCTTTTGAAATCTTTGTTCTAAGATGTTATGTGAGTTCGTGGTTTGGTTTGTTTGCTATTGTTTACTGTATGATTTCTATGTCTCAATTATCGTTTTCTTTGTAATGTCGGACATGAGATGCCTTGCGGTACCTTTTAATTTGATTTTTTTTATCAAATATAGTATTATGTGATTTCTGATGTGTATTTCAGGGATTTATATGTTTGAAAGTTCTTTTGCCCATTTTCCTTATTGATAGTGGTGATAGTAATAGGTTACTTCGTAATGAGAAACGTAGGTCCAAACATGCGTCTATGGATGTTGGAAAAATAAAAGGAATTGCTAGCTAAGATAATATGAAACGTGCCCGCCATGAGCGTAGTTTGGATGGTGTGTCATCTGGTGGTCCTTCTAATGCTCTTTCCATGGTTTCTGAGTTGCCGGGGACTTCCTCTCAGGCTGAACAAATTCCTGGTTCGCTTTCTTTGGTAGTTAAGGATCAGAACATCTCTACTGGTTTATATTTATTTTATTTTTATTTTCGTTGTTGTTTGCAATGTTTTTGTTTTTAGTTATGGTGCTTTATGTTTATCAAGCCGAAAGGGCATTGCGAAATGGAAAGGCTCGAGCAAGGTATGCATCAATGGATCCTGCTAAAAAAGCATAGTTGCTCGAGAATAAGCGACGCCAGCGTTCTGGTTCTCGTGATGTATCTTGTTCACACCAGTCTAGCGTTGGTTCTTTTGGTGTTTCCACAACAATTTTACCATTTGCAGATTCGTTGCATGTCGATAAGTCTTGTCCCATAACTAATGTTTTGGGTATCAATTCTCATGAATTTTTTTAATCGTTATTGGTTTATTTTCTTGCATTGTTCTTGAATAATTATTTTTTTTTGTGTTCTTTTTCCAGCTGCAGTCGTTGTTGACGTCCCATCCACTTGGAGGAGGCGTGCTGCCATAGATTGGTTCCGTATAATTATAGATGTAACCATCGTGCTATGGATTTTTTCTACCTAGGAGCATTGTTCTTATTGTGGTGCCTTTCGTTTCTTCCGTGAATGCCCATGTTTCTATTGTGGCAGCGGTCAGGTTTTGTTAGCACAGTGTTTTGTCTCCGAGGTTGCCAGTTAATTTCGCCGGAGAGGTAGAACATATAATGGTGCTTTTGCTTTTACTTCTGTCTGAATGACGATTGACCCCCAATCTTGGTGGGCGAGGGATGGAGTTTATGCTTTGAAAGTGATTGGATAGGTGTATCATTTCTTTAATGCTATTGATGGTTCTTCAAAGATCTGGGACCTGCTCCAGTTGTTCTTTTTGGACACTTTTGAGGATTTGGATGATGAATTGTTGAGGAGTAAAGAGTTGCGTGTTGATATTATGGCATTACTCGTTGAAGCCTTTTCGAATAATCCTTACTCTACTTTTTACAAGCGTTTGCTTTCATGGGACAATTGCGGATGCACACATAGTTATAATGAGCAGCGCTACTTTAGATTAGAGGAATTGTAATCTTCCAATAGCTGATCAGGTTGCTGTTGTTTGGCTGGATCTGAGCGTGATATTCGTGTCTATATTGATGTTAGGCATAGTCGTAAAATAAATTATTATATAGTTGTTATGATCCGTTGCAGTATCCCTCGTTATTTCCTTTTGGTGAGCTTGAATGGCATGCATGCATTGAAAATAATATGTTTCCTATGTTGATGTGGAAACGAAAGGGCCTTCTGTGTGTTTGTGAAGCCGTTGTTGGTCCATATAATTTTGTGTCGGCTGAAGATATATTAGCTGCTGAAGAAGAAGGTGGATGGACCTTTGTATTCTTATTTATTATTTTACTAATTTTTTTTAATATTTTGATTTTATTTTCCTTGTCTATACAGTACTTCAGAGAGAGAAGAATGTTCGTTCAAATGTTTCCTGCCGAGAATATTACATTTATAAAGTTCAAATCCGCGAGCATGACCACTCTTATTTGTTGCATGCTGGAAGAATTGGTTAACAATTTATTATAGATATGTATATTAAATTGGAGACTTCGAGGTTGGATTATTATAGGTCAAAGCAAATTCAAAACGATTTGAAGACGAAGTCGTATCAAGGAATTATTGACAGTCTCTCTATTGACGGTGAAACAAGGCCTTCTAATATTGGCAAAAGGTTCTCTTGCCATTTTCTTTCATCCGTGGGCTAAGGGGCATGAGGAAACGGTATGTCAATGCGATGACACTCATTAAGAGTTTCTGAAAACCAGATTTATTCATAACAATGACCTATAATCTTACGTATGAAATTCGCGAATAGTTATTGCCGGGTCAAAAACCAGATAATCGACCTGATTTAGTAGCTCGAAGTTTTAAAGCTAAATTGGAAGAGTTAAAAATAATGTGGTCAAGAGAAAGTTATTCGGGCAGGTTGCTGCATACGTCTACATTGTTGAGTATGAAAAGCGTGGCCTTCCTCATGCTCATTGGATTATTATTTTGAATACTCATCACAATATTGCTTCTCCTGATGTTTACGACGACCTTATTTTAGCGGAATTACCCAACGGTTCTCATCCTTTTCTAAGGTCTTATGTCGTGAAATATATGATGCATGGACCATGTGGTGCTTGTAATCCATCTAATGTGTGTATACGTGATGGTAGTTGTAAGAATCATTATCCAAAGGAATTTTATGATATTACTATGAATTGTCAAAATTCATATCCTATTCATAGGAGAAGAAATGATGGGAAAATTGTATTTGCTCGTAATGTCCTCCTTGACAATAGATGGGTTGTGCCTTATTGTCTGTTTTTATTGGCTAAATATGATTATCATATTAATGTAGCAATATGTGCTGATGTTAAGTTGGTTAAGTATTTGTATAAATACATTCATAAAGGCCACGACAAAGTGCCGTACCATGTTGTATCAAATGTTCCAGTGGAAAATCAAGATGATATTCAAGCCTATCAAGTGGGTCGTTAGGTTTGTGCCCCTGAAGCATTCTTGCGTATTTTTGGCCTCCCCATGTGCGAAATATTTCCTTCGGTCATAGTGATTCATGTCCATCTTCCTAATCACCAACCCCTGCGTTTTGGAAGCAAGCAGCCATTGTCACAGGTTGTTAATAATCCTCTATCGACTAAGACGATGTTGATAGAGTTTTTTTTTTATGAATGACATAGATCCTGATGCCAAGCGACTTACTCTTTTATACAAGGTATTCCCAGAACATTTTGTCTGGAAGGCGGTGAAATGAAAGTGGAAATTATGTCAAAAGCAGGTTGTTGTTGGGTGAATGTGTATAGTAAGCCCAGTCGAAGGGGAATGATATTTTGAACGTTTTTTTTTGGTTAATGTTAGATGCCTAGTTTCTTTTGAAGATTTGATGAGTGTAAATGGAATAAAATGGTACTTTTTGAGAAGCTGTAGTTGCTAGAGGTCTTCTCGAGTCTGATTAATATGTTGATGGTTGCTTGGCTGAGGCCGTCTTGTTTCAAGCCCCTTTATGCTTGCGCATTTTATTTGTTATGCTTCTTGTTTATGGTATTACTGCAGACCCTCATCTTCTATGGGATAAGTATTATTCTTCGTTGTCCGAGGATTTTTTGCGTCGTGGCTCCTTGACTGAATTTCAAGTTCTCAATGAAACGGTATCGGCTATTGATATGGTTCTTACTTGTATGAATAAGCGCAAATCTGCTTTTCCAATACGCTTTCCACCTAATTTGGTAACGACAAATGATCGGCTTGGCAGAGATTATCAGCATGAATGTTCGATGTCTGTGTCGAACGAAGATATTCTTTCTATGCGTTGTCTAAATGTGGAACAACAAATAACTTATGATGAAATCGTTAGGCCGCTTGATTCGCAGGGAGAGCTTTTTTTTTTTTATGGTCCCAGTGGCACGGGGAAAACTTTTCTGTATAGGGCATTGCTTGCATATGTCCGTTGCAAAGGAGGTATTGCATTGGTTGTTGCCAGTTCTGGTGTTGCCGCATCACTTCTGCCAGGTGGTTGAACTGCTCAGTCAAGGTTTAAGCTTCCCATAGATGTTGATGACACTTCTATTGGGAAAATTAGTAAACAGACTAGCCTTGCTAAGATGATTATTGAAGCTAAACTTATTATATGGGATGAGGCTTCAATGGCAAGCAAGCATTTATCGAGTCTTTTGAAGGGTTGTTGTGTGATTTGCTGGACTCGCCTCGCCCTTTTGGTGGGAAGATTGTGTTATTTGGATGGGACTTTAAGCAGATGTTGACGATAGTCGTGTGTGGATCAAGGGATGCAATGATCGAGGCCAATTTTGTTAGCTCCAAGCTATGGAACCATATCACGAGGTTACATTTGTCAATTTTGATTACGATTAACCTAATTATACATTACCCTAAGGTCAACAATATTGATTTTGGTCAATTAATCGAGTCATTTGTCGATTTGGATTACAATTAACCTAGTTATACATTACCATAAAGTCAATTAATCGGGAAACTCTCACAATTTGCACTTTTGATACATATTTCATGTTTAATGAAAATATAGTCATTGGTAAATATGTAAAAAAAATATAATTAATCATAATATATTTAGCCAAATGAAGTTTGCTGATATTTACTTTATTAAAATAGGGTAGTGACCTAAACTCATATATAATTTTTATTTATTTTTTATGAAATCTCATATATAATTTGAAATATATTAAATGATGAATTAATAAACTATTTTTTTTACAATTATGTACTTCAAACAATTTTTGAAAATATAATCTAACAAATTATTTATATATCAACAAAGAAAAAGTTAATGTAAACGAATTTGACTTTCAATGTAAAAAGAATTTGTTTTTCATTCAATCTAAGTAATATAAAAATAAAAATCTAGATAATAATTAATTGAAACACTATAGGAATTTACTCAATTATGATTTAAAAATACTAAAATTCTAATTTTGTTTGTACTTTTATACACTTTTTATGTTTAGTAACATTATATTCATTATTGTGGGTTTTCTTCAAGTTTAATAATAATACTTGTTTGATAGTTATTTGTTTTTAATTATATAAAGTTTCAAAATTAACAGTATTGACGTAATGATGTACTTATCATTTGTCAAAAAATAATATATTCATTATCTCAATATTATAATTTCATAAACACATAAAATATGAATTTATAAAATTATAAATTAATCTCAAGTTCTATTTATTAAATTGAACCCAATTTATATTTTAGATAAATTTAACAAAAACATGGACCCATGTATAATTTTTAACAGAATTTATGCTTAACTTATTTGCTAAATGACTCTTCGACTTAATTGCAAAAGAACCCTCTTCTTCATCCCTTCACCCAACTCTAACCACCCTCCCCCACCCCACCCGTCGTGGATCACGGCCTTGTGAGAAGGCCGCGAAATGAAAATCATTCCCAAATAATCCAAATCAAATCTTCAGATATGGACCTTATTCTTCATCTTGTTTGTCCCTAAATTCGTTACATGGAGTTCCCTGTAGCCCGGTATGTAACGGCCCGACTCCGCGGGTCCGTCGGATAACGGTCAAAAATTTATTATTATTTTGAAAAAGTGTTAAAATATCGAAACATTTTAAAAGAAACGATAAATTAAAATCGAGAATTAAATGTTTTAAGCGGAAGCGGTTTAAAACGAAATTAGAACATTTTAAAATACTAAGTTTAAAGCGAAAGTAATTAAAATAAATTTCAACCGATGACATGACATGAAAAAAAACTTGTTGGACCCAAAAGGAATACAAGAAGATTAAGATTAATATTTGATAAAATCTAAAATAATTTTCGATAGATATTTCCATTTTACAAAATTATCTAAAATACCAAGATATTTAACAAGATATGATAAAAATGAACTTAAACGTTATAGGAGATTTAAAACATGAGTTCAAACGAAAATCTTAAAATCAAATAAGAATTTAAAGAAAAGTTCAACTACTCTCTGGAACTAGGATGGGACCTCAACCGTGATGACTTAACCGCAACATGAACTATCGTTTATCCCAAACACCTGTAGCTGAAAAGATTGAGATATGGAATGCATAAGTTGATCGTCCAACTTAGTGAGGCTATAGTGCACATGTGCGTGGATGCAACATAATATACATGAGCATATACAACAGTACAGTAATGAACATATGCTATAACAATTTAAGCACGTTAAACAAGTAACCAACATTTGTTGATGCCGTCCTCCTCTTACCCTCCAATCCACAGTCAGGAAAACCACCACCGAACACTCCAAGTAAGGTGCGACCTTACATAACAGTGCGCATTGACGTCAAATGCCAGGAGTTTGACATTCACTCCCCAAGTGTAACCTCCACACTTGGTTCGTGAAGCGGGTCTACGGTGGATCGAGGTAACCCTCTGGCCCTTACCTTCCGGGCTAACCACGATTCCGCACACCAAAATAGGGGTCCACACAGTAACAGTAAATAGTAAATAGTACAGTACAGTAACAGTAACAGTTCAGTAATAGGAAATCGGTAAACAATTCAATAACAGTTCAACATGCAATATCAATGAATCATAAGCACATAGACATAAACAATAATTCAATATGTAACTTGTCCTAGCAGCCGAGTTCTTTATGTTATCATACATCACATGCTTGTTCGTTTAGGAACTAAGTTACAGTTATGACTCGACCTACTAGCACATTCGGATTTACACACAAGTAACACATAGCACTCACCTGAGGAGCTCATTACGGCGATCAAAATTCCACAGTGAAGTGTATTCGAAAACCTGAGTAGATTCGTATATGACCAATAAATATCTTATAATCTTACTTAAATATAATTAAAGAAAATCCTATCACAAGGATTTCCTAAATTAACACATCACACAAAAGTGCTTAGAACTTATGATATCAACTTCAATTAAGAGATATTATTTTGAAAACTCAAAATACTAATTTCATAAAACAGTGCCAAAACAGCAAAAATTTCACCTTCATTTTTCAGATTTACAAAACAGCCCCTAAACTTTAAAAATATCCATTTTTGCAAAAATTTCAATAAACTTTAAATCATAAGATTTTTAACTATACTCATATCGAATATCAAATATTTAAGTATCTTGTTACTTCAAAATTCAAATGTTTAAATTTCTCACAAGTTTAAAACTTTTCAAAAATACCCTCATAGTTTTGAAAACTTAATAAAACCAATTTTCTTGAAAATTAATTCAAGATCCACACATTTAAGTGATATTTAAAAATAATCAAGCATAATTTCAATATAAAACTGAGATTTAACAATAAGTTTTAATAACTTTTCACAAACTAACAATGAGAAACAATAGTTCTTTCATTATAAATTTTTATATAAATTTTTTCAAATTTTCGATCTTAAAACACAAGTTATCAAAGCACTACTTCAAATCAATTAATCAAAAGTTTATAAAAGTAACAATGTAAAAACAGCGATCAAACAGGACCTTCACCCCCTTATTTTCAGATTTACAAAAATAACCCCAAATATTTCAAAAACTCCAATTTCTGCAAAATATCGAAATAAACTTTAAAACAAATGCTTTTCAAGTAAACCTAACCAAATATCAAACAAAAATAGATTTTTCAGTCCATTAGACTCTCAAAATTTTCGTATCCCTAACCCTTGAACTTTTAAAATCTTTCAAAAATATCCCCCAAAATTTCAAAAATTATAAACAATAACTTTCTTACAAAAATAAATCAAGATCCAAATATCTAATAAACGTTTATTTAAACCAAGCAAAACTACACCATCCTTATAGCTAAAATCGGGTTAATCGAGATACATGCATAACATAGTACGAATTCAAACTAAACTCTAAAGCCTAAAATTAACCACAATGTAATTAATGCACAATAACATTTAGGCTCAATGAACTATCTAACGAACTCAAATCGATAAATGAAGACCGCAAATGGAATACCCATTCCGAGACGAAGTCGCTGACCGGAGCAGGCGGCGTGGAACGGCCGTTGACCGCTGTTGACCAGCGGTTGACCGACACCGGAAAATGAGCCAAACCCACCATTCCGCTCTCCTCTAAGCCTAGAACACCGTGGTGAAGCTCGATTGTCGAAGAAATGATCGGAAAAGGGACATGCAAGGAAACCCACTTAGAACCGCCACTTTCTCCTCTAATTTCCGCCGGAAAACACCTTCTATTCCTTCAATTACCACCACCATTGTGTTCCTCTCGTCGAGTAGATCAACTTTGACTACTCATTTACTTGATTTGGTTAAGAAATGAAGAAGTTACACACAAAATAAAGAAGTGGAGTTTTGTGTGTGAAAACACACGTTTTAGACCAACAGGTGATTGGTCTAGTGGAAGGGACTAATCACTACAAAGTAGCGGACCCAGGTTCGAATCCCTGTTGGGAGAGGTTCCCACATTATGTGCCCGACGCGCCTCGAAAGGTATTAAATCCTTGGGAAATCAAAAAAAAAACACACGTTTTAGTGTGTGTAAAAGTAGGAGAAGAAGTGAATGAGGGAAAATGGCTGACTTCTCTTCCTATTTAATGGGTGTTTTGCAATTTACACCCCGAAACTTTGAGTTTTTTTTTTTTTAGTCCTCAAAGTCTTGGGACAATTCAAGAAGTCCCGCTTTTATTTTACTTTTGCATTTTAATCCTCAAAATAACACAAGAGTGAGCTCTTTGTAATACATAATTTGCACACCAATAATAATTCAAATGAATATCAATTAAATCACTTAAAATTTAAAAATATGATCATGATAGAATAGTGTCCTGCAAGCCAACTATTTGGCTGCATTTAATTGAAAGGACCGTTCGATTGGATTAATAAATGCATTTTATTAAATGGTCATCTTTATCTTATGTAATAATTATCTATGCATAAGGATAGAAGTCCTTAGATCACAGGGCTATGGGACAACCCGTGGACTGATCTCCAAGGCCGTGATCTAGAACATATTCAAGAGTCATAGAATCCAATCGAGATAGGACATCGTTGGATTCGGTTAGACTCTCACTATTGTGTATACTCCGATGAACTGGAGAACGCTGGGGTCCACGAGCGTGACTGGGATAGTCGATACACATAAGTGGGTGGCTTGCTGGGATGGCAAGCGCACTGAATACCCCAATTAGGAAATAACTCACCATGGAAGCGGTAGTCGCATATCGGGGATGAAGTTATTCCAATTTACAATAGTATACGAGGAACGATCCCTAAATACTTGAGGTGATAGGTTTTATCTGGTGCGAGAACGTCTATACTTTGATGTGAGTTTCCGACTGACTGGAGATTACCAGAAGGTCTCTGTGGACTCATGTTGGGTATAGAGGAACTCGTATGCAGGTTCATATCATCAACAAAGGATCCATTGACCCGACTTGATAGGTTGGGAAATTCTCCTATGGATTTCTGTGAGAAATTAATTCTGGTAAAATCCTCGGCCGAGGTATCTGACGGCTTTATGTAAGTAGCTCATAAAGGTTAAGTCAAAGAGAATTATTTCGAGACCAGAATTCATAAGGTCAAGACAAAGGAAAAGGGAAACCGATGAAAGACCATACCCTTAAGTCTCGACTGGGAGATTGATCGATGGAGAGATTATGTCGTATATGGAAATTGTAAATGATAAAAGGTTCACTGAATTAATTCACCAGTGATTGGGCTCCATGGGCTTGTGGCTGGACATCGACCGTGGAGTGTGGGAGAATTCCCAAATTGGCAGGGGTGCTAATTTTGGAATGATCAATCGACAGAGTGTTCGATTGATTTAGAGTAAGTCTTACTCGAATAATTAAATAATATTTAATTATAACCCACGGCCAATTATGTGGTGAACCTACGGGGGCATACACAATACACATGAAGCGAAAGCGAGGAAATGAGAACGACCGAGTCGACTGGGTCGACTGGGTGAATAATCGACTAGGTCGATTATGATGGGTGGGTCGACTGGGTCGACCCAATTGGAACAAAATGGGATCCAATTGGAATTGGATCAGGATCATAAATTAAATTGGAATTTAATTTGTGAATTAATTAATTAAGTTGGATTTAATTAATTAAAAGGGATTTTAATTAAATGGACTTAGAGTCTGATTTAATTAAATGGGAGATTAAGTTAATTAATTGGGCTATTTAACTGGAAGATTAAATAAAGCCTGGTCAAATTAATTAACTGGGCCATGAATTAATTAGAAGACTTGGTCTTCTAATTAAAGAGGGCCATGGCCCATGTAGGAGAGAGGAAACCTAGTCCTATTAGGACTAGGTTAGGGAGATAACTATAAGTAGCCTTCTTTTAGTTATTTTTCACACAACTCCATAAGCAAAAATTGAGCAAGAGCAAAATTCTCTCTCCCTCTCCCCACTAGTCGACCGAACCCACTTCTTCCTGTGGAAGAATTTTTCGTTTTTCGACTTTGTTCCAAAATCGTTCCTATATCCTAGATCATAATATATCTTGTGTTCTAGCTGATCAAGATTTATTATTTTCGTGTAATTGTGGTGTATCAACCCGTAGAGGCGCAACACGTGGGGCGCTACTGCAGAGCTTGGATCGATTTTCACTGTGGGAGAAATCAGAGTTCGTTTGCTAGCTAAAGGATTTGCAAGGAGATAGGTATAACGTGTAAACTTATACTATCGTTTTATTTATATTCATATATATACAACTAGAGTAGTATCCTGGCAAGATTCCGTAAGAGGTCCTAAAAATTATTAAATTCCGCTGTGCCTAGGGCTGTTTATCTTACCGAATCCCAACAGTGGTATCAGAGCCAACTCTAGGCTTTGTATATATATGAATTTGCAAATTCTGTGTTTATTAAATCATATGTTTGATTTATGTGGCTAGTTCTTTAACTGTATATGTTTTAGGACATAGATCTGTTAACTTGGAGTTAATGTAAAATTTTAGATTCGAAAATTTTATCATGTTGATGTTATTTTGGATTGGGATTTAATTAACTGGGTTATCAAATTAAATCTGTAAGTAATCGAAGAAACAAAAAAAAAAAAAAAATTTTGGATCCAACCCGCGGTGGCACGCGGCGGTGCGCTGCCGCGCACCGCGGCTGGGCGGCCACCGCGAGCCACGGCCTGCGGCAGCGTGCGAACAACATGCTGTCCACGCACGCTGCGCACAGCAGCAGCCCACGGGCTGCTGTCTACGCGCAGCTGTGCGCGGCAGCCTGATGTCGCGCGCAGCCCACGCGCCACGGCTGCTGCCGCGGGCAGCTCACGCGCACCTGGTGGTCGCGCGTGGGTTTGTCTACATGGCAGCTCCTGATTGGTCTCGACTAGTCGTTTTTGGGTTGGAGTCTGATTCTGCCTATTTTGATAAATCTGAAAATCTTGGAGATTTGGTTGTTATGGAATCTTGGTGAATCTTGGATTGATCTTAGAGATCTAATTAACAAGGAAACTTAGAGTTTCATTTGTGATAAGACATTTAATTACAATTAATGTCTTCTAGTTAATTACCAAGATTAAAGATCTTAGAGATCTTATTAATCAAGGAAACTTAGAGTTTCAATTGTGATAAGAGATTTAATTATAATTAAACTCTTCTAGTAAGTTACCAAGATTAAAGATCTTAGAGATCTTATTAAATTAGGAAACTTGGAGTTTTGGATAAGGTATAAATCTTGAAGGATTTGGACACTACCTTAGTTAACTAATCTAATCAAAATAGGATTATCTTGAAAATCTTGGAGATTTGGGAATTTTGGGAAACTTAGAGTTTTGGATAAGGTAAGAATCTTAGAGATTTAGATTACCTTAATTAACCAATTTAATCAAGATAAGAATTGTAGATTACTTAGAGCTCAAGTAAGAGCTAAATTAATCTTAGAGATTAATTGTTAATTCAAAATTAATTAACTTGGATGAATTTTTGCGAATTAAAATTAATGAAGCCGGTAAATTTACATTTTTACCCTTATGTGAATTTATGCATGTTCTTGAGTGAATATGTGGATTGGTCGATTTTGCCCTTAAGCCCTGTGTAGTTTTGGTTTATTTATTTTATGGGTTGTAATTAAATGGGCCTGATTGGTGCCCTTGCTTGCGCAAACAAATGTAATAGAATAGGGCCTTTATTTTTATAAGCTAGGCTTAGATTAGGCTTGGAGCCGAGAAGACCTCATGAAGACTTGGAGATCCACATGGAGGCCCATTACCTTGGAGGACATGGAGGCCCAATTCATTACATGGAGGGCCAATCAAGGTGGATATTACAAGAAGGCCCATGATGTATGGGTTTGTAAATTGTAATAGTTAGGACATTTAATTTCCACCCTAGACTGACCAATTGGTCCATCATGTGGCTCGTGATGGATCGCATAGGATGGGCAATCGATCAATCGTGTGTGCAATGCTAGGTGATGAATGCTTACTTTTTCGTAATTATTCTTTGATGTATGAGATGCATGCTTAGGATAGAAAAACGTAAACAAGATAAAGCATAATTTGATGAGACCTCGCACAAAGAAAACTTAAAACCTCCAATTGAGCTTAAAAACTCAATTAGAATATTAAATCGAATAACGGGCGCATATGAATGGTGTCTATGGTCCGAGCCTATCCAATTACTAGGTCTTAGGCATATTGTAAGAATATATCTCGATGTCTCACGAGTCGTGGGTCGAGCTATAGGAAGATGATATGTCTATTGCCTCGATGCACGAGATTAGTGCCAAGGGAGAGGATAGCAAGGTTCTAGGCGCTGTCTCACGAGTCGTGGGGCGTCTAGGATTGAACTATTTCTCTTCACGAGTATTGGACATGATTTAACGCGAGTAAGTATGGATGTCTCACGAGTCGTGGGTCCATAACGAAAACCGAGGCTAAATGAACTCAAGGGTTAGCTGGGATGGTTAACCGGCGACGTGATCGCCCACCAAATGGATCAATTGGTATGGCCAACGAGTCGTGGGTACTGAGCGATTGCATTTGGGCCTTGAGCCCATTAGGAAATTTTTTTCCCGAACCTTATGTGGGGGCATAAGTATTCGACAAAAATAGTGGGAGTAATTTACAAATGAAAACCATGTTTGTAAATTATGCATTGATATTAATCTGCCGCGTATTTATCGTCATGTTTATGATAGTTTAATCATAAATTATGTATCCATGAATATTTACCATCATACTTGAATCAAATAAATTGACTGAACCCAAATGAATTTTGAATGACTTCAAAACTTGAGAAATTATTCTCGAGTCCAAGCAAGGACTGATCTCCTTACAAATATTTCATTGTTTTTCCTTTCGAAGTTACACTTCGACTGGAATGGTGATAGGTTTCACCAAGCTGCCTTTTTCGAAGTTACTCTTCAAATAAGAAAGGTGATAAGTTTCACCAGAGGGTTGAGGATGGTTCTCAAGCCCAAATTTTCTTGAAGGCAAACATGAAGTCTCCCATGAATGGGAAGTAACATCTTGTGAAAAGGCCTCAAAAGGCTCGAGAGATGGAAGAAGAGGAATGTATCCTCTCTGAAGGGAAATAACCTTGGAGGTTTTTCTGTAAGGATGATAAGTTGAAAAGTCAATCAAAATGGTTCTTCCATGGATTAAGATCAAGGGAAAGAAGGAATTGAACCTATTCATCCCATAAGGGATGATTAAATTTTATTGAACTTAACCTTATGGTTAAAGTAATGCATAAGGGTGTTGGATACCCGATGAAGCACTCATTGATGCATTCAATGCATCTAAAGCCATGAATTATTTAGATCATTAGAATTTGCTTATATCATCCCTTGTCTTAAGGGATGTGATAGTTCCATAATGGTTGGAACTGATTGCGCTATAAGATTTATACGCAAAAGGTGTACATAAGCAAATGAGTATGTATACTCATATATCGACTAAATATATTATGCATAGTCAATAAAATATAAATAATCAAGATTTCACACACTTGAGTTGTTGTAAAAACCGAAAGGTGATACACGAATACTAAAACATATTTCCGAATTAAAAGATTCAAAAACTGAGCTCGACTGGGTCGAGCTTGACTGGGATACTGTACACAGTAACCGACTTTCGAATCTTGTTTAATGGAAATTAGATTTAGTAGTTGGTTGCTAGGCAACCAAGAGGCATAAACAATTGCAATGGATTTAATCCATTTAAAAGTGTGTAGAAACACTAAAGCATTAGTGGGAGATAAGGCGTCTCTAGTACCCTCATGGGTAAAAGTACGTTGTGATGTACAATTCCAAATTACTTTTGGAATAAAGAAGAGAGCCTAATCAATGAAAGCATGTGAGAGATTTGGATCGATTCAAAATCGAACATGCATTGGCAGTACGCCATTGATTATTTAATAGAGAATTAGATTCTCGAAATGTAAGACTCGCTCAAAACATTGTCAGTTGTTAAGCATTCTGGACATGTAAATGTCCATTCAGAAATCTTACATGAAATTCCTTATTCAAACAAATGAAACTTGATCGAGAAAATCGAAGATACTGAGCTAAGTATCTCTGAAGCCAGATCCAAAACATATCACGTGATATGAGTTTTGGTATTGTACCTTCATATGCATTCATGCGCATATGGGGTCTCCCGCTTATGTGAATAAGCTGGTAGGAGATAAGTTGGATGTAAAGTCCATCTTATGCAATTCGTGGGGTATCCAGAAAACTCTATAGGATACAAGTTCTACGATCCTACAAGATAAACTAGGTTTGTCTCAAGGAACGCATACTTCTTGGAGAAGGATTTCTTGCTAGGCAAGAAGGAACACAACGTAGAACTAGATGAGGTCACTGAAGCTGAAAAGGCCGAAGAGGTCAAACAAGCCGACCCATCACCACAGGCAGTGGGAGAACATGAGCATGAAAGTGCACCAGAAAGTACACCGGTGCTTCGTAAGTCAGAAAGACAACGTAGAGAACCCGAGAGGTACTACAGTCTGCTGCATGAGACTAGACAGTCTCTAACCGACCCAAGGACTTACGAAGAGGCTATGCTAGGCATAGACTCGGGAAAGTGGCGTGAAACCATGGAATTCGAATTGGACTCCATGCACTCGAACAAGGTCTGGGCCTTGGTAGATCCACCAGTGGGAGTAGCTCCCGTGGGTTGCAAGTGGATCTATAAGCGAAAGCTTGGAGTGAACGGAGAGGTAATAACCTACAAGGCGCGACTAGTGGCAAAAGGATACACTCAAAGGCCAAGCATCGACTTTGAGGAGACCTTCTCGCCCGTTGCAATGCCTAAATCCATTCGAATCTTGCTGGCCATAACTGCGTGGTATAACTACGAGATATGGCAGATGGATGTGAAGACTGCCTTTCTCAATGGGGACATTGACAAGGAGATCTACATGAAGCAACCAAAAGGATATGCATCCAAAGGAGATGAACACAAGGTGTGCAAACTCCAGAGGTCCATTTATGGACTGAAGCAAGTTTCCCGAAGTTGGAACATCTGTTTCGATGAAACAATCCAAACTTATGGATTCATCAAAAACATGTTCGAACCATGTGTGTACAAGAAGGTCAGTGGGAGTACAGTTAAATTTTTGGTGCTTTACGTTGATGACATTCTTCTCATTGGAAATAATGTGAAAGTGTTGTCCGAAACTAAAGCATGGTTATCTACACAATTCTCAATGAAGGATTTGGGAGAAGCATCCTTTGTACTGGGTATAAGGATCTACCGAGATAGATCAAAAGGACTGCTGGGCCTCTCCCAATCATAGTACATAGACAAGAATCTTGAAGAGATTTAAAATGGAAGAATCCAAGAGAGGATTGCTTCCAATGAGACATGGAATTGCACTCTCTATGTCTATGGCCCCAAAGACGCCTCAAGAGAGAAGCAATATGTCTCGAGTACCATATGCATCCGCGATTGGAAGCATAATGTATGGTATGCTATGTACGAGACCAGACGTAGCATACGCTTTAAGCGTTAGAAGTCGCTACTAGTCTGATCCAGGTGAGCAGCACTGGATAGCCGTAAAGGCAATTCTGAAGTACCTGAGAAGGACTAAAGAATTGTTCTTGGTATACGGTGGAAGAGAATTGAAATTGGAAGGCTATACTGATTCTAGCTTCCAATGTAATGTAGATGACTTCAAGTCGACATCTGGATACGTGTTCTGCCTCTATAGTACTGGTGCGGTAAGCTGGAAGAGCTCCAAGCAAAACACTACCGCAGAATCAACCACCGAGACAGAATACATTGCCGCGAGTGAAGCAGCAAAGGAAGGTGTTTGGATGAAGAATTTCATCCAGGAATTGGATGTGAAACCTAGCATTGTCGAGCCATTACTATCTTCTGTGATAATAATGGAGCTATCTCGCAAGCGAAGGAGTCGAGATCTCATCAGAATCCAAGCACGATCTAAGACGATACCATTTGATATTTATATCATTGGTAGAGGAGACATAAAGATGGAACGTGTCGCCTCAAGGGATAATACGACGGACCCGCTGTCTAAGCCATTGCCTCAAAGGCATCCGAAAACATCTATCTAAGATGGGAATCAGAAGTATGAAAAGTTGGCTTTAGTACAAGTGGGAGATTGATAGAATAGTGTCCTGCAAGCCAACTATTTGGCTGCATTTAATTGAAAGGACCGTTCGATTGGATTAATAAATGCATTTTATTAAATGGTCATCTTTATCTTATGTAATAATTATCTATGCATAAGGATAGAAGTCCTTAGATCACAGGGCTATGGGACAACCCGTGGACTGATCTCCAAGGCCGTGATCTAGAACATATTCAAGAGTCATAGAATCCAATCGAGATAGGACATCGTTGGATTCGGTTAGACTCTCACTATTGTGTATACTCCGATGAACTGGAGAACGCTGGGGTCCACGAGCGTGACTGGGATAGTCGATACACATAAGTGGGTGGCTTGCTGGGATGGCAAGCGCACTGAATACCCCAATTAGGAAATAACTCACCATGGAAGCGGTAGTCGCATATCGGGGATGAAGTTATTCCAATTTACAATAGTATACGAGGAACGATCCCTAAATACTTGAGGTGATAGGTTTTATCTGGTGCGAGAACGTCTATACTTTGATGTGAGTTTCCGACTGACTGGAGATTACCAGAAGGTCTCTGTGGACTCATGTTGGGTATAGAGGAACTCGTATGCAGGTTCATATCATCAACAAAGGATCCATTGACCCGACTTGATAGGTTGGGAAATTCTCCTATGGATTTCTGTGAGAAATTAATTCTGGTAAAATCCTCGGCCGAGGTATCTGACGGCTTTATGTAAGTAGCTCATAAAGGTTAAGTCAAAGAGAATTATTTCGAGACCAGAATTCATAAGGTCAAGACAAAGGAAAAGGGAAACCGATGAAAGACCATACCCTTAAGTCTCGACTGGGAGATTGATCGATGGAGAGATTATGTCGTATATGGAAATTGTAAATGATAAAAGGTTCACTGAATTAATTCACCAGTGATTGGGCTCCATGGGCTTGTGGCTGGACATCGACCGTGGAGTGTGGGAGAATTCCCAAATTGGCAGGGGTGCTAATTTTGGAATGATCAATCGACAGAGTGTTCGATTGATTTAGAGTAAGTCTTACTCGAATAATTAAATAATATTTAATTATAACCCACGGCCAATTATGTGGTGAACCTACGGGGGCATACACAATACACATGAAGCGAAAGCGAGGAAATGAGAACGACCGAGTCGACTGGGTCGACTGGGTGAATAATCGACTAGGTCGATTATGATGGGTGGGTCGACTGGGTCGACCCAATTGGAACAAAATGGGATCCAATTGGAATTGGATCAGGATCATAAATTAAATTGGAATTTAATTTGTGAATTAATTAATTAAGTTGGATTTAATTAATTAAAAGGGATTTTAATTAAATGGACTTAGAGTCTGATTTAATTAAATGGGAGATTAAGTTAATTAATTGGGCTATTTAACTGGAAGATTAAATAAAGCCTGGTCAAATTAATTAACTGGGCCATGAATTAATTAGAAGACTTGGTCTTCTAATTAAAGAGGGCCATGGCCCATGTAGGAGAGAGGAAACCTAGTCCTATTAGGACTAGGTTAGGGAGATAACTATAAGTAGCCTTCTTTTAGTTATTTTTCACACAACTCCATAAGCAAAAATTGAGCAAGAGCAAAATTCTCTCTCCCTCTCCCCACTAGTCGACCGAACCCACTTCTTCCTGTGGAAGAATTTTTCGTTTTTCGACTTTGTTCCAAAATCGTTCCTATATCCTAGATCATAATATATCTTGTGTTCTAGCTGATCAAGATTTATTATTTTCGTGTAATTGTGGTGTATCAACCCGTAGAGGCGCAACACGTGGGGCGCTACTGCAGAGCTTGGATCGATTTTCACTGTGGGAGAAATCAGAGTTCGTTTGCTAGCTAAAGGATTTGCAAGGAGATAGGTATAACGTGTAAACTTATACTATCGTTTTATTTATATTCATATATATACAACTAGAGTAGTATCCTGGCAAGATTCCGTAAGAGGTCCTAAAAATTATTAAATTCCGCTGTGCCTAGGGCTGTTTATCTTACCGAATCCCAACAGATCACTCGTTGAAATTTTTAACAACATAGATATGAATTTTAATTTCAATTATTAAATCCACATAGTTAAAATTATCAATTTCAAGAAAATTAAATTTATAGGAAAGAAATTCGGGGTTTTACAATCTTCCCTCCTCAAAAGAATTTGGTCCCCAAATTCGCACTTGAGTTTTGAGAAGTTCGAGTGATGATGTCGTATCTCTTATTGTATTTCTAGAGTAGTTTATTGTATACTTTGACCACATCGTGAGGCTTTTAACGTTGGAGTTCACTGGTTTCTTGATTTGGACGAGTTTGTTAACAAATCTTTTCTCTAACTCTAGATGTTTCTGGAGCCTGATGATATGTAGTCGCGAGCATGAGGAAAAATTCTTCTGGAACTTCATACGTGGAATTTTACGCGATAAATCAAAGTTCGACGAATAATCAAACCCACATGCCGTAGTTAGATTCTCCCAAAAGGGAAAACTTTCACGTTATAACACAAAAATTCGATTTTTGCCAATGAAATTCAAAAGATAGCGGAAGACATCTGAATTGATATTCTCAGCAGGAATCAGAAATGACAGTCCAATGAAGTGCCTTGATAAAGATTGTAAAGGATGACCGAGTTAATTTATGTAGATAATAAGGTCAAACTGAATAACGGTAACGAAAAGAAGATCGATGAAGATTGCAAACAAAACAGAATAACGGTAACAATGATAATCAAGTCAAGAGATCGGAGTAGCAAGAAGAAGGTTAATCCAAGTGTGCCAATAAGGATAATGGAAATTAATTCAAGAGTTCTGTCAATGGAAATCAAAGTTTTGAAATGTCTCTGATTATTTAAAAATTGAACTAAGATAAAATTCGTTACTCAAAGATTGATTTTAAGTAGCAACGAATGTAACAAAAGTATAACGTAGAAAGCGTATAGAGTTAAAGAACGATATCCAAGAAAAATGAGAACACCATATACGAGAAACTAACCACGATGAAAGGACATGTTTAGAAAGAACAAGATAACAGTGTGGAGTTCAAAAGAAAGTCGATGACTGAGTGAAAATGTTGCATGGTCAATGAAGTTAACAAGTATGAATGATATAAAGTCAAAGAAGCGATTCAATAACGACCATATATTAGCAAAGGGGTTTAATAAAGTATCAAGCAACATCGAAACGATAAATTTCTATAAGGATCATAAAGGACAGTTGAACCAGAAATTTTGCCTATGAAAAATGAAGCAATTGAGTTTATAGACTCAGCAAAATAACTTTGGAATAAAGTAATGAAGACCTCAGAAGTCGATCGAGTCAAGGAATGTCCAAATAATATAACCAGAAAGTGGTCGATTAAGTATCTTCAATGAATACGATAAGGCACAATCGAATAGGAGTCTTAACAAGGATTATGAAAATGAATGAAAAATGTGAGTTGTAATGATAATATTAGATATTCGAATAAAAACCTCAATTTGAACAATATAATCAAATAACAAGTATCGATAAGGGTTATAAGACTATCACATCAGAAGTCTCAATAGAGATAACAAGAAGGTTGAATAAGGGATATCAATAAAGACAAAGGTTCTGATATTAATGACTAGAGCGTTAAAGTGTTTTTGAACATCTGAAGATCATTTTAAGACAGAATGCACAATTCAAAGGTTCATTTAAAGAAGCAATAAGTGCAATGATCATACTAGAGACAAAGCGAATAAGGTTCAAGGACAAGACACATAAAAATGAAATGGTCCAATTTACAAGGTAATGATAGCAAATAGGATAAAACAACTTCAGAAGGAACATGATACAAGTATGAAGTTGACAGGACATTCCTTTTAGAATAAAATAACAAGCAGGAATAATATGAAATCGAAGAGACTTTTTCAGAACCTATCGCAATTCAATAATTAGGTTCAGGGAATAAAGATAATGAAATATTCCTAACCACTTAATCAAATTAAGGTAAGCAGTCTGATTCACGAATTCACTATGAAAAAGTAGCTCGTGAAATAAAAAAGGGAGTACAAACTCCGAACAAATGTAAAACTGAAATATCAATTAGGAAGCTTCGATCGGACAACAGGAAGCTGAATTAAAAGTGCGGATTAACTATGAAGGGAGGGGTTTTAATTAGAATGACAATCAGTTCGAGAAGAAACTGTCAAATTCAAGAAATTGTGAGAAACAATATTTAAAAGTATTAGATCAAGGTAAGCAAGTTCAAGAATAAAGCTCAAGAAAGTATCAAAGAAATTTTGGTCAATTCAGAATTAAAATTGAGAGAAAGAAACTGACTATCGCACATGGAAGCGAAGGAAATAGCATTAGCGAATATGAAAAATAAACAATGAACAATTCTAGAGATCAATTAGAGATATTCGTCTGATAGAAATGAGTAGGAGATGTTAGGAGACGAATTCGCTCACTTCATCGAATGATTATAGAGTTTGGATTTAATTCACTTTTGAGTGATTGCGGATCTTTGAAATTTTTGGTGTAACAAACAAGGTATCTTCGGCTGATTTCCTTAGTCGATAGCTGATTTACTAGATGCGAAGATGGTTGCAATGTTTTCTTCAACCAATGACATTTGTTACACTCGGATTTTTCCAGGTAAAACACTAGAATGGGATAAGTAGGATTCTTCAAATGACTTGTTCATAGATACACTTAACTTTTGTTGACACATCCTTTCTCGAAACTTCAACATGCCGACAGATGCAATTGAGAGAGGAATTTTAATCGTCTTGATATACCCTTTTGTTTCTTTTAGACCCTTGTCTTTCATTCTATCTGAATCCTCGATAGCAAGTCGTGATGTTAAAGACTATTTGGTTGTCGCCACACTCCATTAATTACGTTTCCCAAGAACTTATATAATACATCATCAAGACGCGTATATAACAAGTAGGGGTCACATATTTGGTCACATATAAAGAGTATGCCAGAATCAAGAGTGGCAATTCATAGTAATCTAGATCAAATAATTAATACTTCGTATTTAGGAAGTACCTACAAATGTAGGTTCAGTTGAAAGTAAATTTCAACCTCGAGGAAAAGTAGAAAGATGGATATTTGAAGAATGAGACACACTTGATATACTTGGTACAAAACAGTCATTATCAATCAAACTAACAATGACTAAGAAAGAGTTTCCATGGAGCATGAACTAGCGAGATGAATCATAGTTAGTCATGAACATAAAAATAGTAAATAAAGTCATTATAACAATGAGTAAATCGATCTGAAAGTTCAAATGAACTATGATTTTTAAGAATTGTATGTGATGGATGAAATTTATAGTAAATCACCAAGATTCAAAAAAACGTGTATCGATTTCATACTATCAAGAATAACCCATACACAAAACTCAAAAACATGATGGATTCAAGAATGAGTTAAAATCAAAGAACGAAGCTCAAGGAGAATCCAAATATATTCAGATTCGATGGATAATTACGAAAGAGTAATGTTTGAAATCAGGAGAACGAGTTAATTCTCAACGTTTATGTTGGATAAGAATATGAAGACTTGTCGTTAATAGAAGAGAAGGAATCGATAGGTAACAATTGAATTCACCACAATGACGAAAAACATACATATAAGGATCAAAAGCTCGAAATAAAAAGTACGAACATTGTAGTTAGGGTGAAACAATTAATTAAAAAGAAAGAAGATGAATAGAGCTTACTAAAATAGATAAATCAATTTGGAGAGGAAATGTCTGAAGTCATCAACATGAATTCTGAATAAGGAAAACTCATGCGATGATGAAATTCGAAAAAGGTTTAGGGATATCTTAGTCATTTTATATGTACTTCGAGTAAGGTCACTTGATTTAAGTAATTCATTAAACACGAAATCAAAGAGGATATTCATATATAATCATCATCAAACAATAATTCAAACAGTTCAGTCAAAGTAACGTCAAGTATATTTTGGATACCAAAATTAAAACAACAAATCAAGTAATCACATTAACAATCAAACATATCCCCTTCCCCCGAGGCCACGCACAATACCTATGTTTTGGTTCCGGTTTTGTCCTAAAAGTGAACTACCCAATGTGGGTAGACACCCTGAAATCTTGCCGATTAGTCCCACCTTACTAGCACCGAAGTACGAATTTCGAGGACCATATCCTGGCCATGAGCCGAAGCTCTGATACCATCTGTAACGGCCCGACTCCGCGGGTCTGTCGGATAACGGTCGAAAAGTTATTATTATTTTGAAAAAGTGTTAAAATATCGAAACATTTTAAAAGAAACGATAAATTAAAATCGAGAATTAAATGTTTTAAGCGGAAGCGGTTTAAAACGAAATTAGAACATTTTAAAATACTAAGTTTAAAGCGAAAGTAATTAAAATAAATTTCAACCGATGACATGACATGAAAAAAAACTTGTTGGACCCAAAAGGAATACAAGAAGATTAAGATTAATATTTGATAAAATCTAAAATAATTTTCGATAGATATTTCCATTTTACAAAATTAACTAAAATACCAAGATATTTAACAAGATATGATAAAAATGAACCTAAACGTTATAGGAGATTTAAAACATGAGTTCAAACGAAAATCTTAAAATCAAATAAGAATTTAAAGAAAAGTTCAAATACTCTCTGGAACTAGGATGGGACCTCAACCGTGATGACTTAACCGCAACATGAACTATCATTTATCCCAAACACCTGTAGCTGAAAAGATTGAAACATGGAATGCATAAGTTGATCGTCCAACTTAGTGAGGCTATAGTGCACATGTGCGTGGATGCAACATAATATACATGAGCATATACAACAGTACAGTAATGAACATATGCTATAACAATTTAAGCACGTTAAACAAGTAACCAACATTTGTTGATGCCGTCCTCCTCTTACCCTCCAATCCACAGTCAGGAAAACCACCACCGAACACTCCAAGTAAGGTGCGACCTTACATAACAGTGCGCATTGACGTCAAATGCCAGGAGTTTGACATTCACTCCCCAAGTGTAACCTCCACACTTGGTTCGTGAAGCGGATCTACGGTGGATCGAGGTAACCCTCCGGCCCTTACCTTCCGGGTTAACCACGATTCCGCACACCAAAATAGGGGCCCACACAGTAACAGTAAACAGTAAATAGTACAGTACAGTAACAGTAACAGTTCAGTAACAGGAAATCGGTAAACAACTCAATAACAGTTCAACATGCAATATCAATGACTCATAAGCACATAGACATAAACAATAATTCAATATGTAACTTGTCCTAGCAGCCGAGTTCTTTATGTTATCATACATCACATGCTTGTTCGTTTAGGAACTAAGTTACAGTTATGACTCGACCTACTAGCACATTCGGACTTACACACAAGTAACACATAGCACTCACCTGAGGAGCTCATTACGGCGATAAAAATTTCACAGTGAAGTGTTTTCGAAAACCTGAGCAGATTCGTATACGACCAATATCTTATAATCTTACTTAAATATAATTTAAGAAAATCCTATCACAAGGATTTCCTAAATTAACACATCACACAAAAGTGCTCAGAACTTATGACATCAACTTCAATTAAGAGATATTATTTTCAAAACTCAAAATACTAATTTCATAAAACAGTGCCAAAACAGCAAAAATTTCACCTTCATTTTTCAGATTTACAAAACAGCCCCTAAACTTTAAAAATATCCATTTTTGCAAAAAATTGCAATAAACTTTAAATCAAAAGATTTTTAACTATACTCATATCGAATATCAAATATTTAAGTATCTTGTTACTTCAAAATTCAAATGTTTAAATTTCCCACAAGTTTAAAACTTTTCAAAAATACCCTCATAGTTTTGAAAACTTAATAAAACCAATTTTCTTGAAAATTAATTCAAGATCCACACATTTAAGTGATATTTAAAAATAATCAAGCATAATTTCAATATAAAACTGAGATTTAACAATAAGTTTTAATAACTTTTCACAAACTAACAATGAGAAACAAAAGTTCTTTCATTATAATTTTTCATAGAAAATTTTTCAAATTTTCGATCTTAAAACACAAGTTATCAAAGCACTACTTCAAATCAATTAATCAAAAGTTTATAAAAGTAACAATGTAAAAACAGCGATCAAACAGGACCTTCACCCCCTTATTTTCAGATTTACAAAAATAACCCCAAATATTTCAAAAACTCCAATTTCTGCAAAATATCAAAATAAACTTTAAAACAAATGCTTTTCAAGTAAACCTAACCAAATATCAAACAAAAATAGATTTTTCAGTCCATTAGACTCTCAAAATTTTCGTATCCTTAACCCTTGAACTTTTAAAATCTTTCAAAAATATCCCCCAAAGTTTCAAAAATTATAAACAATAACTTTCTTACAAAAATAAATCAAGATTCAAATATCTAATAAACGTTTATTTAAACCAAGCAAAACTACACCATCCTTATAGCTAAAATCGGGTTAATCGAGATACATGCATAACATAGTACGAATTCAAACTAAACTCTAAAGCCTAAAATTAACCACAATGTAATTAATGCACAATAACATTTAGGCTCAATGAACTATCTAACGAACTCAAATCGATAAATGAATACCGCAAATGGAATACCCATTCCGAGACGAAGTCGCTGACCGGAGCAGGCGGCGTTGACCGGCCGTTGACCGTCGATTGACCGACACCGGAAAATGAGCCAAACCCACCATTCCGCTCTCCTCTAAGCCTAGAACACCGTGGTAAAGCTCGATTGTCGAAGAAATGACCGGAAAAGGGACATGCAAGGAAACCCACTTAGAACCGCCACTTTCTCCTCTAATTTCCGCCGAAAAACACCTTCTATTCCTTCAATTACCACCACCATTGTGTTCCTCTCGTCGAGTAGATCAATTTTGACTACTCATTTACTTGATTTGGTTAAGAAATGAAGAAGTTACACACAAAATAAAGAAGTGGAGTTTTGTGTGTGAAAACACACTTTTTAGTGTGTGTAAAAGTAGGAGAAGAAGTGAATGAGGGAAAATGGCTGACTTCTCTTCCTATTTAATGGGTGTTTTGCAATTTACACCCCCAAACTTTGAGTTTTTTTTTTAGTCCTCAAAGTCTTGGGACAATTCAAGAAGTCCCCCTTTTATTTTACGTTTGCATTTCAATCCTCAAAATAACACAATAGTGAGCTCTTTGTAATACGTAATTTGCACACCAATAATAATTCAAATGAATATCAATTAAATCACTTAAAATTTAAAAATATGATCACTCGTTGAAATTTTTAACAACATAGATATGAATTTTAATTTCAATTATTAAATCCACATAGTTAAAATTATCAATTTCAAGTAAATTAAATTTATAGGAAAGATATTCGGGGTTTTACACGGTAGGTGACAACCAGGAAAGTGGTGGCCACGGTACATATCTATTTTAAAAATAAATGAATTAGAAAACCCGACTCCTTCGATTTTAGTTTGATTTTAGTATGATAGAGATCGATGTCAGTTTGATAAATCAAAGGAAAAAAATAAATTAACACAAAAATTCCGAATCAAATTTTCGTCCAACAATTTCTATTATGTATGGAGAATTCAGTAAAACAATAAACAAAGACAAACACAAAAGCCAAAAACTTCGTGGAAATTAAACTAACTAAACAAATTAAAGAAATATTTCTCCAAAATCAGCAAATGTTTTTATATGGCAGTAAAATGCAAAATGTTTCTCTAATTGTTTAACTGATTCTTAGGAATCATTAAAAGAAAATAGAAGAATAAGAGTTGAATAATTTCTTGGAGAAGATTCGTCTTTGTACAAAGACAATGTGAACAAAATTGTGTAAGAAACTAGAAAAGAAGTCTGTAAATTGTAGAAATGAGTAAGAGTAATTAGGACAATTTGGGAGGAACAGGACTCATGGATTTGTCGGTTGCAAGTTTCAAATGGGACACATATCAACTTTCGGGTGGTGAATTATTGGCAGTTGTATCAATCTTGAACTATTAGGCTGTGTTCGGTTCAACTAATTAGCCCCCAATTGCAGTTTTTGGCCCAGATAAAACAGGCTAATTGTGCATTCGGTTGGGCCGATTTTTTTTCCGGGGCATCCCGGACTTATCGGCCAAAAATGGTGGGCCATCCCCTTAATTTGCCCGATTACAATATGGGCTCTCCCCCAAAAATTAAATAGTTGGCCCAAATTTGATAAAATTGAGACAAAAATGCCCCTAAATGTGTAGATAATTACTGGAAAATGCCATCAAATAATTAGACAGATAAAAATGAAGTCTCCATCTTCACTTTTCATTTCCCACCTATTGCTTCATTTCCCTCCATTGATGTACGGTGAGAACAACAAATGTTGATTTTTTTTATTATCTCCATTTAACTCTTTTGTGAGTAAGATGTAAGAAGTAATTATTGATTCTCAAATTTTTTCTTCCGAAACTAATTGTAATAATTTGTTCCATTTCTTGTGTTTAGCAAAGGAAATAGCTTGAACAAGTTGAAGAAGGAGAATAGATAGTGTAAGCACTCTATACCCAAATCTTGTACATTTTTTTATTGAACTTTCCAAACTGTAGTTGGTAACAATTTATTTTTTTCCATTTGGTCTTAAATCAGGTTATTTTATTTATTTGTAATTTTTTTCTTTCATTCTCTTTACGTGAACTGTTTGTAGTGCTTTGAAACTCCTCAATTTTAGAAAATTTTCTTTGTGTATTGTTTGTTGTGTGATGAAATGTTAATAGAATATTTGATTTATATTTAAAAATATATTTTGTCATATGAAATACAAAATACCGCTTATATATCAAGGAAGGAACGAACAAGTCCTAAATTTTTTCCATCGGTTTTTTGGAAGTGTGTTATAATAATATGTGTATGCCTCATTGCACACGAAGCACAATGTCGTTGCCAAATGTGTAGTAGGAAGAGAAGAAGGTATAACATGATACGTAAGAAACCCAAACAAGCCGAGTATTTACATCGCGTAACAATGACGATGGATGTTGATTCTAAGGCTGTATTAAGATGCACTATGAGCTCTTTTAGCAAGCTATGTAGTTTATTGCATAATATTGGTGGTCTAAGGGACACTAAATATGTGTCTCTCAATGAACAAGTTGCAATGTTCTTATCTGTCCTTTCACATCACAAAAAAAATCGAATCGTCGGATTTAATTATCATCGTTCTGGGGATATAGTTAGCAAGTGTTTCCACCGTGTATTGAATAGTTTGCTAAAATGGCGTTCCATTTTACTATCACAACCTACACCGATTTCAGAAGATGTCGAGCGTTCAAGATGGGGTTGTTTTCCGATACGTACCCATGTTTACAAATTTTCCTAAATCAATATAAGACACAATGATTTTTCAAATTCCTACTTTTTTTAGGGTTGTTTAGGGGCTTTGGATGATACTTATGTGAGAGTACTAGCACCAGGCACCAGCCGCTGATAAACCACGATATAGATCAAAAAAAGATGATATTGCAACAAACGTTCTTATTGCGTGTGATGTTAATGGAAGATTCACGTATGCATTGGCTGAATGGGAGGGCTCCGCTGCAGATGGGAGGGTACTTAGAGATGCAATTACCCGTCCTAACGGACTTCGAGTTCCTACCGGTATATGATAGATTTAAACCATTTTATTTATCATTGAGCTTCCTTTATTAATGGCTATATCACAACTTAAATATTTTACTTTTTTAATTATCTACTCTAGGTACATACTAGCTTTGCGATAATGGATACACTAAAGGGGAAGGTTTTCTGACACCATATAGGGGAGTACGCTATCATTTAAAGGAATGGGAGGTAGGTCAAGACGCCCCACGAAATTATAAGGAGTACTTCAACATGAAGCATTCACAGGCAAAAAACATCATTGAATGTTGTTTCGGTCGAGTAAAAAAGAGGTGGGCGGTACTTAGGAGTGATGTTTTCTACCTATTGAAGACTCAAACCAAAATCATTATAGGTCTTATCCACAATTTTCAACTAATGACGATGCCCAACGACATGGATGTTCCAGAACTCCTTAGTGAATCTGAAAGTGATGATGAGGTTGATGGGCATGGGCCTAGTGGGGATGGGGACTTTGTCAATGTTGTTGAGCCCTCACAAGCGTGGACTGATTATCGAGATACCATGGGTCGAGCTATGTATGATAATTGGTTGTCGAGTCGTTGAGGTGCATGAATTTATTGCGTTTTGATTGGAAAATGTTTTCGAATTTTGATGAATGTTTATTTGATTGTGTTCTAGGACGTGGTACAATGTGGTCTATGAGTTTGTATGATTGTTTTTATTTCATTTGAATGTTCCGAACAATTCACGCGGAACGATGGAATTGTTTTTTCTTATGTATGTTGCATATTAGAGAAGTAATTAGTGATGGCTTAGATAATATCATGTTATTATTTTGTAACATGTTTGAGTACTTATCAACCCTAACACATTTCGTATTGAAATCTTATATATAACAGTGCAGCAAATGGAGTCAGTACCAAGGTATGCCGGAACATCACGTTCAACAAAAACACCACAAGGACCTCGTAGAATTTGGACTAATGATGAGAGCAAACATTGTTGCTTGTTTGCATGAGATGATATCAAGTGGTTGGAAGGCTGACAATGGATTTAAACCAGGTTATTTACAGGCCTTAGAATCCACAATAAATGCTAGGATACCGGGAAGTGAGATTAGAGTAAGACACATCAACTCAAAGCTTACAGTTTGGAAAAAATAGTACTATTTGTTGCTTGCCATGTTGGGTACTAGTGGCTTTGGATGGAATGACGATGCTAAAATGATAGAGGTCAATGATGATGTTTGGGCTGATTATGCACGGGTATATTCCACTTACTAATTTTTAGCGTAATAACAATATCCTTGTTAATTATTGTTTTAGTGTTCTAAACTCCTTTTTATTGATAGGCTAATCGTGATGTTCGTGCCACGAGGATGAAGTCTTAGAGGTACTATGGTGATTGGTGTCAATTGTTCGGAAATGATAAGGCTACGGGGATTATGCTCAGGGGTTCGCTGACGTTGTGGATGACATATTACTTAGTGAGAATCTAAGAAACTCAAGCAATGTCGACCCACACATTCCATCATTTAATTTTGATAGCCCATGTATTGATTTGACGATGGAGGGTGCTGATTGGTATAAAGATCGTTTGAAAGACAAAAGCAACTCGACACCGGATATATCCGATGGAGGTCCAAGGAAACAAAAATCTAAGGTGAAGACATCTGGTCTTAAGATTGGTGAGAATGAGAAGAAGAAGAAATTCAAATTGACTAGAGAAAAGAAGGTTAAAACATCCGAATCCGCAAAAAATGAGACTATTGTGCCCATTCTCACAAAATTCATTGAGGAGGCAAAGTCTACATTCATTAATCTTACCCCAAAAATGAGCACGGAGGAAGATACGTTGGACGAAAAGGCTTTGAAATTTATTGCCGCATTGGAGAAAGTCCCGGGTCTATCCGAAGAAAATATGAACTTTCTTTGTTACAAGATCATGGATAACCCAAAACACGTAAGCTTGTTTTTACGTTCGAGCGAACGTAATCGTGAAATACAAGCACACATGATGCTCGAGGGTAAGTTGACATGAAGTATGGTTTCATGATTATCTTATTTGTGAAAGTCATATATTGATACTTTATAATGTTAATTTTGTGATATTGGTTATGGAGTATTAGAATGGTGTTAATTTTGGCCCCATAGGGGTGTTTAGTTGATGAAATTATCTTTTGGTAGAGAACAAGGAAACATGGCTTGAGAATTCCTATGAAAGCATGTTAATTTCGGAGTCATGTTTGGTGAAGTATTTTTGGTTTTTGTAATGAATTTCGATTGTAGGGGTTTGAATTTTTGACTATGCAATGAATCAATGGATTTTAAATTTGTTAAGATTGTACAAATATGAATGGTTTATTTGGTTTAATTAAATAGTTGTTGCAAAATTTTAGAATCTTACAATTGGGGGAAAAGGGGTGATGTACAAAAAAACCCTCCAATCTGCGTAGAAAACAGAGCAGGCCTCGCGGTCGCGAGACCTAACCTCGCGGCTGCGAGGATTCATTCATGCAGGACCTCGTGGCCGCGAGATCAAAGCTCGCGTCCGCGAGGTGAGGTAGGGGAGTGATAGAAATAGTGTCCGGCAAACCAACTTTATGGCTTGCATTTAATGTAATAAATGAAGGAACTATTCAATTTCGATTAATAAATGCACTGTATTATATGGTCAACTTTATCTTATGTAATAATTATCTACGCATAAGAATAGAAGTCCTTAGATCACAGGGCTATGGGACAACCGGTGGACTGATCTCCAAGGCCGTGATCTAGAACATATTCAAGAGTCGTAGAATCCAATCGAGATAGTACATCGTTGGATTCAGATAGACTCTCACTATTGTGTATACTCCGATGAACTGGAGAACGCTGGGGGTCCACGAGCGTGACTGGGATAGTCGATACACATAAGTGGGTGACTTGCTGGGATGGCAAGTGCACTGAATACCCCAATTAGGAAATAACTCACCATGGAAGCGGTAGTCGCACATCGGGGTCGAAGTTATATTCCAATTTATGATAGTAACGAGGAACGATCCCTAAATACTTGAGGTGATAGGGTTTATCTGGTACGAGAACATCTATACTTAGATGTGAGTCTCGACCGACTGGAGATTACCAGAAAGTCTTTGTGGACTCATGTTGGGTATAGAGGGACTCGTATGCAGGTTCATGTCATCAACAAAGGATCCATTGACCCGACTTGATAGGTTGGAAATTTCTCCTATGGATTTCTGTGAGAAATTAATTCTGGTAAAAATCCTTGGCCAAGGTATCTGACGACTTTATGAAAGTAGCTTATAAAGATTAAGTCAAAGAGGATTATTTCGAGACCAGAATGCATAAGGTCAAGACATAAGAAAAGGGAACCGATGAAAAGTCCATGCCCTTAAGTCTCGACTGGGAGATTGATCGATGGAGAGATTATGTCGAATATGGAAATTGTAAATGAGTAAAAAGGTTCACTGAATTAATTCACCAGTGATTGGGCTCCATGGGCTTGTGGCCAGACATCGACCGTGGAGTGTGGGAGAGTTCCCAAATTGGTCAGGGTGCTAATTTTGGAATGATCAGTCGACGAAGTGTTCGACTGATTTAGAGTATTTAATGTTCGAATAATTAAATAAATATTTAATTATAACCGTGGCTTTAAGAGTATACTTAGGAAAGCTGCATCTAACCTCTTCCGGTGGGCCTGCCAACACGCCCTAGGGGGACGGACATGGACCAATGGAAAGACTTTCTCTAGAACTCGCTATCCTTAAACTTGAACCAGTTATCCTTAAGATAAAGTCCCATCAAACATAGAAAAGAAAATAGTGGGATTTGGTACCCTGGTGGATAAGGAAGCGTGTCATGATATGGAGGATATGGACTGCGATAAGGCTGGATTCTTCATGCATTCTAATTATGTGGTGAACCTACGGGAGCATACACAATACACATGAAGCGAAAGCGAGGAAAAGAAGAGCAACTTGGTCGACCAAATAGACTGGGTCGATTTAGTTAACTGGGTCGACTGGGTCAATTGGGTCGACCCAATTGGAGCGAAAATGATTCGATTGGAATTGGATCAAGATTTAATTAAATAGACTTAGAGTCGAATTTAATTAATTGGGAGAGTAATTAATTAATTGGGCCATTTAATTGGAAATTAAATAAAGCCCAATTAAATTAATTAAAGAGTGGGCCATGAATTAATTGGAAGACTTAGTCTTCTAATTAAAAGGGCCATGGCCCATGTAGGAGACTTGGAGTCCTAATCCTTGGAGGATTAGGTTAATGAGATACCTATAAATAGGAGACTTGATGTCATATCTCAGACACACAACTTAAGAGCCAAAAGCCATGTCAAGAAAAATTCTCCCTCCCCCTTCCCAAGTGAAATCGGCCGAACACCCTTCTTCTTTTGGAAGAATTTTTCGATTTTGTTTTTGATCCAATCTTGTTCTCAAACCCTAGATCTTAATATATCCTATGTTCTAGCCGATTAGGATATATTATATTTCGTGATATTGTGGTGTATCAACTCGTAGAGGCACAACTCATGGGGCGCTACAACAAGGCGTGGATCGATTCTACCGAGGGAGAAACGTAACGACTTTGCTACCTAATTGGATTTGCAAGGAGACAGGTATAACTTAGATCTAGTTATTAATGTCGTTTAAATATATTCATATATATACAATCAGTTTAGTATCCTGCCAAGATTCCGTAAAAGGCCCTAAAAGTTTTAAATTTCGCTGCATGTAGGGTCGTTTATCTTACCGAATCCCAACATGCACGAGTTTAGTGCCAAGGGAGGGGATATCAAGATTTTAGGCGATGTGTCACGAGTCGTGGGGCGTCTAAAATTGAACTATTTCTCTCCACGAGTATTAGACATGATTTAACGCTAGTAAGTATGGATGTCTCACGAGTTGTGGGTCCATATCGAAAAACGAGGCTAAATGAACTCAAGGGTTAGCTGTGATGGTTAACCGACGACATAGTCGACCACCAAGTGAATCGAATAGTATGGCCAACGAGTCGTGGGTACTAGGAGATTGCATTTGGTCCTTGAGCCCACTAGGATATTTTAAATTCCCGAAACTTATGTGGGGGCATAAGATTTTGATTAAAATAGTGGGAGTAATTTACAAATAAAACCCATGTTTGTAAATTGTGCATTTTAAATTAATCTTTCACGTATTTAATTCTTCTATCGTCTTTTTATAGATATGATGTCAAAAGAGCTTAGAGCACTTAAAGATTTGTCCATCTCATAACTTGAACGTAACATTTTAACTGGACTAAACTTGCATTTTTGGACGCACCATTTAAATGGACTTTTTGAAGCTGAAAACATCTCATTTGTTTTGTCTGTACCACCACCCGTTGTTATTTCACATGACGTTTCTGATTAGCTTCGAAAAAGCATCACCAAATGGAAATTGGATGATGGCTTAGCTCGTGATTACATATTGGAATATATGTCACTTGATCTGCTGTTGCAACATGAGCATATGGTATCCGCAAAAGAAATTCTCTCAAATCTCAAAGTCCTTTATGGGATTAAAGATGGTCGTTGCAGATTCGCGATCACGAGAGTACTATTGCAAGCAAGAAAGAGAAGGGATACTCCTGTCGGATCAACGTACACAAGATGATTCGACTTCTGACTGAACTCGATGATATGGGTGTCGTGATGGACAATGATTTCCGTGTGGATATTATCCTACAATTTCTTCCTAGATCACATGACAGATTTATCGCGGACTTGAATCTCCAGAGGCGAGAGATCACTGTGCATGTCCTGCGACAAATGCTCGATGAACATGAAGGCTTCTTTTGGAAAGAAAGCGAGGGTTGGCGAAAGGACTGGGCGGCGTTCAAAGTCAAAGCAAATGGAAACCAAATCTCCTTACTGCACAAGGTCAAGGCAGAGGATCAAGTTCAAACCTATGGAGAGTTCGACAGGTATATTTCTTGTTGAAGTTAATTTGTCAATTAACTGTGCATCTTGGGTGTTAGACACTGCTTGTGGTTCTCATCTTTTTAATGATTTACAGGTCATGGGAGCAACAAGGCCACTTAGGCTAGGGGATTGGATCCTGAGATTTGGCAATGGAGCTAGAGCTGCTGCCGAGGCCATAGGCGAAGTGGAGTTAGATTTAGGTGGTAATAAATTAGTCATAAGGAACGTTCTTTATGTACATGGTTTAGTGAAAAACATTATTTCTATTCCTGTTTTGGATAATGAAGGTTTTAATTTGCTATTAATAAAGGTTCCTTCTCGTTATTCATGAATGATAATTTGTTTTTCACTGGTACATTAAAACATGGACTATATACCATTGAACCACCTAAGTTAGTTATGCACGTACAACAAAACAAAAGAAAACAAGATAATGAAATATCTACCCAATTGTGGCACGCTCGACTTGGACATATATCCAAGTCAAGGATTCAAAATTTAGCATCATCTGGTGCGCTTGAAATCAATCGCTGTTGGATAAAGATGAAGATTACAAGACAAGAGAGTTAAATATTAAAGGGAGGTTTTGATGATTTCCAAACATCATAACCAGCTAAGTAAGGAATACTCAGTGAAATTACTTAGAAATTTTGATCGACGCAAAAGATAAATCAGAAGAGTCAAATTTCAACCTGGTCTAGAAGACTACTGATCTGCTGCTAAAGGAAGAAATCAGTTTGATGAAAATCAGCCGACTCAAATCAGATTAGTTCAAATTTGGGATCAGCTCAGTACATCATCAGACGAGAGATTTCCAATCAGCCAATTGAAGATGATCAGAAAGTCTCCTCAACGGTAATAAATGCACTTGAAGTAATAAATGCTGAAGAATGAGGGTATTTATGGCAAATGATTAAATAAATCCTTATATCAGCTTAGTGCATTAAATGCAACTGTCAGAAAGTACTACAGACAATATTGCAGCAGTCGCAGAAAGCCGTTTTGCAGAGTTCAGGACCGGTACTCGAGGAATTGAATTATGTCTTTCTTCAACGGACATTTTTCAAAACTAAGAGTATAAATAGTTCAAGAGTTTGAGAGAAGAAGAGAGAGACTACATGATAGAAATAGTGTCCTGCAAGCCAGCTGTATGGCGAGCATTTATTGTAATAAATAAGGAACTATTCAATTTTGATTAATAAATGCACTTTAATAAATGGTCAATTTTATCTTATGTAATAATTATCTACGCATAAGGATAAAAGTCCTTAGATCACAGGGCTATGGGACAACCCGTGGACTGATCTCCAAGGCCGTGATCTAAAACATATTCAAGAGTCGTAGAATCCAATCGAGATGGGACATCGTTGGATTCGGTTAGACTCTCACTGTTGTGTATACTCCGATGAACTGGAGAACGCTGGAGTCCACGAGCGTGACTGGGATAGTCGATACACATAAGTGGGTGGCTTGCTGGGATGGCAAGTGCACTGAATACCCCAATTAGGAAATAACTCACCATGGAAGCGGTAGTCCCATATCGGGGTTGAAGTTATTCCAATTTGCAATAGTATACGAAGAACGATCCCTAACTACTTGAGGTGATAGGGTTTATCTATTGCGATAACGTCTTTGCTTTGGTATGAGTTCCGACTGACTGGGGATCGCCAGAAAGTCTCTGTGGACTCATATTGGGTACAGAGGAACTCGTATGCAGATTCATATCATCAACAAAGGATCCATTGACCCGACTTGATAGGTTGGGAAATTCTCCTCTGGATTTCTATGAGAAATTAATTCTGGTAAAATCCTTGGCCAAGGTATCTGACAACTTTATGTAAGTAGCTCATAAAGATTATAGCTCATAAAGATTAAGTCAAAGAGAATTTATTTCGAGATCAGAATGCATAAGGTCAAGACGAAAGAAAAGGGAATCCGATGAAAGACCATACCCTTAATTCTCGACTGGGAGATTGATCGATGGAGAGATTATGTCGTATATGGAAATTGTAAATGATAAAAGGTTCACTGAATTAATTCACCAGTGATTGGGCTCCATGAGCTTATGGCTGGACATCGACCGTGGAGTGAGGGAGAATTCCTAAATTGGCAGGGGTGCTAATTTTGGAATGATCAGTCGACAGAGTGTTCGATTGATTTAGAGTATATTTTACTCGAATAATTAAATAATATTTAATTATAACCCACGGCCAATTATGTGGTGAACCTATGGGGGCATACACAATACACATGAAGCGAAAGCAAGGAAATAAGAACGACCGAGTCGACTAGGTGTGTAGTCGACTGGGTCGATTATAATGGGTGGGTCGACTGGGTCGACCCAATTGGAACAAAATAGGATCCAATTGGAATTGGATCAGGATCATAAATTAAATTGAAATTTAATTTGTGAGTTAATTAATTAAGTTGGATTTAATTAATTAACGAAATAATTAATTAATTGGACTTAGAGTATAAATTAATTAATTGGGAGACTAGTTAATTAATTAGACTATTTAATTGGAAGATTAAATAAAGCTTGATCAAAATTAATTAACTGGGCCATGATTTAATTAGAAGATTTAGTCTTCTAATTAAAGAGGGCCATGGCCCATGTAGGAGAATGGAATCCAAGTCCTAATAGAACTAAGTTAGGGAGATAACTATAAGTAGGTAACTTGTAGTTATTTTTCACACAACTCAATAAGCAAAAATTTGAGCAAGAGCAAAATTCTCTCTCCCCTCCCTACCAGATCGGCCGAACCCTTCCAGTGTTTGGAAGAATTTTTCGTTTTTCGATTTTGTTCCTAAATCGTTCCTAAGTCCTAGATCTTAATATATTTTGTGTTCTAGTCGATCAAGATATATTATTTTTCTTGATATTGTGGTGTATCAACTCGTAGAGACGCAACACGTGGGGCGCTACTCAAAAGGCTTGGATCGATTATTTGGAGGAGAAGTCAGAGTTCGTTCTGCCAACTTGGATTTGCAAGGAGACAGGTATAACGTGTAAACTATTCATACCGTCGTTTAAATTAATATTTATATATATACACCAAGAGTAGTATCCTGGCAAGATTTCGTAAGAGGTCCTAAAATTTTATATTCCGCTGTGCCTAGGGCTGTTTATCTTACCGAATCCCAACAGTGGTATCAGAGCCAACTCTAGGCTTTGTATATATATGAATTTGCAAATTCTGTGTTATAAATCATATGTTTGATTTATGTGTGGCTAGTTCTTTAACTTTGCATGTTTTTGAACTTTTGTTTGTTAACTTAGAGTTAATGTTTAATTTTGGATTCAAAAATTTTATCATGTTGATGTTATTTTGGATTGGGATTTAATTGACTAGATCTGTTTAATTAAATCAATAAGTAATCGAAGAAACAAAAAAAAAAAAAATTTTTTTAGACCCAACACGCGGTGGCACGCAGCGGTGCGCGGCAACGCACCGCGGCTGGGCGACCACCGCAAGCCGCCGCCGCCTGTTGCAGCGTGCGAACAGCACGCTGCACATGGCAGCAGCCCACGGGCTGCTGTCTGCGCCCTGCTGTGTGCGGTAGCCTGCTGCCGCACGCAGCCACGCGCCGCGGCTGCTGCCACGGGCAGCTCACGCACCCCTGATGGTCGCGCGTGGGTTGTCCACGTGGCAGTCCATGATTGGTATCGACTGGTCATGTTTGGGTTGGACTCTAATTCTACCTATTTTGAAAAATTCTGAAAATTTAGAATTTTGGGAGATTGGGAAACTTGGAGTTTTTGGATAAGGTAGTTATCTTGTTAGATGTGAACTCTACCTTAATTAAACTAATCTAGACAAAATAGGATTATCTTGAAAATCTTGGAGATTGGAATATTTGGGAAACTTAGAGTTTTGGATAAGGTAGGAATCTTAGAGATTTGGTCTACCTTAATTAACCAATTTAATCAAGATAAGGTTTGTAGATTACTTAGAGCTCAAGTAAGAGCTAATTAATCTTAGAGGTTAATTGTTAATTCAAATTAATTAACTTGGATAAATTTTGTGAATTAAAATAAAGGAGCCGGTAAATTTACATTTATGCCCTTATGTGAATTTATGCATGTTCTTGAGTGAATATGTGGATTGGTCGATTTTGCCCTTAAGCCCTGTGTAGTTTTTGGTTTATTTATTTTATGGGTTGTAATTAAATGGGCCTGATTGGTGCCCTTGCTTGCGCAAACAAATGTAATAGAATAGGACCATTTAAATTTATAAGCTAGGCTTAGTTTAGGCTTGGAGCCGAGAAGACCTCATGAAGACTTGGAGATCCGCATGGAGGCCCATAACCTTGGAGGACATGGAGGCCCAATTCATTACATGGAGGCCCAATCAAGCTGGATATTACAAGAAGGCCCATGATGTATGGGTTTGAAAATTGTAATAGTTAGGACATTTAATTTCCACCATAGACTGACCAATTGATTCATCACATGGCTCGTGATGAATCGCATAGGATGGGCAATCAATCATATCCTGCTAGGTGATGTATGTTTACTTATATTCTTTGATGTATGTCATGCATGCTTAGAATAGATCACGTAAACAAGATGAAGCATAATCTGACGAGACCTCGCACAAGAAAACTTAAAACCTCCAATTGAACTTAAAATTCAATTATAATATTAAATCGAACTTAAGGGCGCATATGAATAGTCTCTATGGTCCGAGCCTATCCAATTACTAGGTCTTAGGCATATTGTACGATATTATCTCGATGTCTCACAAGTCGTGGGTCGAGCTATAGGAAGATGATATGTCTATTGCCTCGATGCACGAGATAGTGCCAAGGGAGGGGATAACAAGGTTTTAGGCGCTGTCTCACGAGTCGTGGGGCGTCTAGGATTGAACTATTTCTCTCCACGAGTATTGGACATGATTTAACGCTAGTAAGTATGGATGTCTCACGAGTCGTGGGTCCATATCGAAAAACGAGGCTAAATGAACTTAAGGGTTAGCTGCGATGGTTAACCGTCGAAGTAGTCGACCACCAAGTGAATCAAATAGTATGGCCAACGAGTCGTGGGTACTAGGAGATTGCATTTGGGCCTTAAGCCCGCTAGGATATTTTAAATTCCCGAAACTTATGTGGGGGCATAAGATTTTTATTAAAATAGTGGGAGTAATTTACAAATAAAAACCATGTTTGTAAATTGTGCATTTTAAATTAATCTTTCGCGTATTTATTTCTTCTCTCGTCATTTTATAGATATGATGTCAAAAGAGCTTAGAGCACTTAGAGATTTGTCCATCTCATCACTTGATCGTAATATTTTAACTGGACCCAACTTGCATTTCTGGACGCATCATTTGAATGGATTATTTGAAGCTGAAAACATATCATATGTTTTATCTGTGCCACCACCCATTACTATTTCACATGATGTTCCTGATTAGCTCCGCAAAAGCATCACCAAATGGAAACTGGATGATGGCTTAGCTCGTGAATACATGTTGGAATATATGTCACTTGATCTGTGTTTGCAACATGAGCATTTGGCATCCGCAAAAGAGATTCTCTCGAATCTCAAATTCCTTTATGGGATTAGAGATGGTTGTCGCAGATTCGCGATCACGAGGGAACTCTTGCAAGCAAGAAAGAGAAGGGAAACTCCTGTCGGAATCCACGTACACAAGATGATTCGACTTCTGTCTGAACTCGATGATATGGGTGTCGTGATGGGCAATGATTTCCGAGTGGATCTTCTTCTACAATCTCTTCCTAGATCATATGACCGGTTTATTGCGGACTTGAATCTCCAGAGGCAAGAGATCACTGTGCATGTCCTGCGACAAATGCTCGAGAAACACGAGGCTTCTTTTGGAAAGAAAGCGAGGGTTGGCGAAAGGACTGGGCGGAGTTCAAAGCCAAAGCAACTGGAAACCAGAGCTCCTTACTGCACAAGGTCAAGGGAAAGGATTAAGCTCGAACTTATGGAGAGTTCGAACATGTATATTCCTTGTTGAAGTTAATTTTACAATTAACTGTGCAAGTTTGGTGTTAGACACTGACTGGAGTTCTCATCTTTGTAGGTGATGGGAACATCAAGGAAACTGGAGCCTGAGGATTGGATCCTTGAATAAGTCAATGGAGCTGAAGCTGCTACCAAGGCCGTAGGCAAAAGTAGATTTAGGTGGTTTGATAAAAGTCATTAGGAAATTTTCTTTTATGTACATGGTTTTAGTGAAAAAAAATTTATTCATGTAAATTTGATAGAAATCCTGGAAGGCATCCATCATGCTAAAGTTAGAAAATCCTGCAGATGAATCGACTAGTAGGTCAATTCTAGGGAGAGGGTAAGGATCTCGTGGACACAACTTGTTTAGGTCAGTGAAATCGTTACACATCCTCCATTTGTTGCCTTTCTTATCCCCTTTTGCCACTAAGACGACATTGCATAGCCATTCCAAAAAATGTATTTCCCGAATTTGTTTGGCTTTGAGCAGTCTTTCAACTTCTGCCTTGATTATTTTATCTTTGGTAGGCCCACGATTCCGCTTATTTTGTCTTGGGGGTTTTGCCATTGGATCTATCTTTAGAGAGTGAGTAATTATTCTCGGGTCGATGCTCTCTATGTCATCTGCACTCCATGCAAAAATGTCCACGTTATCTTTGAGGAAGTTTACTAGCATAACTTCCCCTTCCGTACTGAGTTCAGTCCCAATCCTGGTCGTCTTTAGCGGATCGCTTTGCACAAGCATAATATCTTTGTGTTCTTGTGGCTTTATGGTTAAGTCGACCCTTTCCGATCTATTCTGTCTGTACTGGGGATCTCGACTTCAGCTTTCTCGACATCATTCTCGAGTTTTCTTTTGACAGGAGTAAAGGAATTAGGTTTATTTCTCAATGCTAGGGAGGTGTTATAACAATCACAGGCCATGCAATGAGCATTCACTATTTCTCCAACGCCTGAGGCAGTTGGAAACTTTATCTTCTGATGGTAGGTCGATACTACTGCGCGAAAAAGGTTGAGCGCCGGTCGTCCTAATATTGCATTGTATGCAAATGGGGTTTCTACGACCAGGACTATTATCATCTTCACTGCTCGTTCTGGTCTTTTTCCCAATGAGACACTTAAGTTCACAGTCCCAGAGGGGACTATTTCTGATCCTACAAAGCCTACCAAAGGAGTTGCCACCTTTTGAAGCGTTATTTCCCCCAGATTCATTTGCGTTAGAACCTCCCTTGAAATGATGTTCGCCGAACTGCCATTATCGACTAATATTCTTTTCACATTGTAGTTTGCTATTTCTAGAGACACTACCATTGGAAAGTCGGGATTGTCTTATTTCAAATCCCAGACGATATTTATTGGCACTTCATTTTCATTAAAGCTAATAGGTTGTTCTTTTGGTAACTTGCTTTCGAGAGTCTATACTTCCCTCGAATTTCTAAAATTTCCTTCAATTGACCTGGCGGTTCTACGGCGGGCATTACGGCTCTCTCCCCCTGCTGGTCCTCCTGAGATCGTGTGTATAGTCCCGTTGATTTGGTCGTTATTTATTTCTTGGGGCGGACCGTTGTTAGGTGTTCCCCTCACGGGGGTTCTTCTCCGATTAGGAGTCCGAGGACTCTTGCTTCTATTTCTCTTTCTTCCGTTCCGTTCGACGTAATCATCTAACTTTCGTTGTTCAATTAGCCTTTCGATTTCCTGCTTTAGGTGGAAACAATCTTCGGTCCGATGTCCATGGGCCCGATGATATCGACAATATAAGTTGTAGTTTCGAGCTCCTGGCTTTGGCTGTGTAATTCTTTTCGCTGGTGGAATCCAATTGTTCCTTTCGAGTACTACCAAGATTTCTTCAACATGGACAGTCAACTTGGTATATTCCACGTGGTCTACTCGATTCTTATGAGGTAGTTCAGCCGATCTTGATCTTGTATAGACATTAGGTCTTTTATCTCGATCGTTTCGACCATAATCAAATCTTTGGAAAAAGTTTCCTTTTCTAAAGGATCGGTCGTAATCCGTCGGCCTAGAAATAGGGGCTTTGTCCTGTCGTCACGGGCCGGAAGTTGAAGCTTTATTCCTATTCTTATCTTTGAAAGAGTTCATCTCTTCTTGAGTCATATATTTAAAAGCCAGGGTCATTATTTATGCGAACGTCCTTGGTTGTTTTCTACTCAGGGCATTCCCAAACTGCCTGTTTTTTGTGAGGTCGAAAATGATAGAGATTATGTAATCAATATTTGGCGAGTCAATCTTAAGTAGCTCCACATTGAATCTTGCCAACCAGCTTCTCAGGGATTCACCTTCTTGCTGATGAATGGTTCCTAAGTAGCTCATAGGGAGTTTTTGCCTTTTCTGGCTGGCGAACTGTTGAGTCAGCTTGTTGCACAGCTCCCGAAAACTGAATATGGAATTGGTGGGTTGTTTCCCAAACAAATCTAGTGCCAATCCTTCGAACGTTGTGACCATCAATTTGGCGGTATATTCAGCAAAATGTGCATATAGATTCATTATGTTCGTAAAACTGAATATGTAATTGTCCGGATCGGTTGTTCCGTCGTAACGCGGTAGTCGTCCTGGAACTTGTCCTGACGATTGTGCGTCTTTTATTTCCTTACAGAAAGGAGAGCATGCCGCTAAACTTTCCTGGACTTTCATGCTTCTCGCCCATGGGAATTAAAGTATTTTCTTTCGATCCCTGCCGTGTTAGGTGTACGGGTGGTTTTGTTCGATCCGTTCTTCTTCGGATCCGGTTGTCCATAGGTTTTGCATTGCTCCTTTGTGGACTAGGTAGTGATTGCTGCTCGGTCCCAGGGCTATCTGCCTGTTCTGATACTTGATCGAGCTGCCTTTGAGCTCTTCTGCCCGGTTGCGCCGTGGTTGCTCTTGGCTCTCTGGGTACTTGGCCTCCTGGACATAGGGAGTTGAATAGTAGCGCAATTTGTCTTAATTTTTCCTCCGTTTCCGCCAATGGAACGGGGATGGTTGAAACCCTAGGACCTTCAGGTATCGTGTCAGCGGCAATCTCCTGCTGTTCTTGAGAAACCTGAACATTACCCTCGTGATGTTCTTACTGATTTGAAGGACGATCGTTTTCTTGCTGATTATCGACATCGTTGACGATCGGTTCGTTATTTGTTGTATTATTTTGCAAATCGTTCGACGTCATAGGTGGGTGCGTCGTGTTGCTTCTCGTCTCGTTGCGAGCGTTCTTCCTCGGGCGAGACATGTGCCTATCGAATAATTAACTCAATTCCACGGTGGGCGCCAACTGATTTAACCGTTTTTCGTGTGGTTCGATTAAATCAATGATATTGGCTTAGGGTTAGTTTGTATTGCAATTATAGGGCTTAGTTACTTTATTTCGGATGGATCAATCTCAAGGAGGAACAATACGTAAGGAGATTAGAATAAAAATCAATAAGTATTGCAAAAGCTCTTATATTAGAATAATCTTAGATTGTACAAGTATGTAGGCGTAAGCTTTGTTCTTATGTGTGTAATACAAAGCCTGATTCAGCTATTTATTGGGTACAATCCCTAGATATACAAGGAAACACAATTCTACAAGGACTCTGATTATTAGCCCTTCTTAAGCCCGGATCGGAGCCTAGTCGCTGAGAAGCATCATCTTTGATCGGGTCGATTTGTGATAGTGAGTGAGCTATATGGTCAAGCCGATCTAACATCTCTGAGTCGATCCGAGTATCATATGGGGTATAAAATAGCCCCCATCATAACTTTTGAGTCATCTTTTGTTTATTAGACTAAATCTTTTGAATATAATCTTTCAGAAAATTGAGGGTGCGATAAATTATGTTCGACTTTAAAGAAAATTATGTATTATATAGACTATGAGGTATTGCTAATAAGAAAACACAGTCACCTTTATATACTTTGAAATTCTAATTCTACTTTAACTATAATTCTTAATATTGTTTATGATTCCTACTTCTTCTTTTTGTTGATAAAACATCTCCAACCAGAGGGGATCCCCTGGGGTTCCCCTCCCACTCCCACTCCCCCTCCCCCTCGTCTCCAATAATAGTCAACAATAATAACAATAATACAAATTTAAGATTTAAAAATTAAACATTAAAATAACAATGTTTAAATTATAATTTTATTAAATTAAATTAAAATTTAAAAATAAACTTTTACATATTTGTACGTTCCATCGAAATTTTACTTTTTTAGATAAATTTAAATTTTAATATTAAAACTAATAATATTAAATATTAGATTTAAAATACAGTGTTAATAAACTATTATATTTTTAGTTAAGTTAAACATTTTAAATAAAATAATTAAAAAATATAGAAAATTTAATAAAATTGGCTGCAAGGTCACGTGCAGCGTGTCCAGAAGCTCGGGGAAGGATAGGGGGGGTGTTTTCCCCTCCCCTTCACACCAATTGGAGAGTGTTTTTTTGCCTTCCCCTCCTCTTCTCCCTATGAGTTGGAGATGCCCTTAAGAATCATAACATATTTTATTTGTTAGAAAATTTTTAGAATTACTATCCAAAATCTATACTAACCGAAATTTGTAGCATATTTTGATACCACTTTTGCCAAATTATTTTTTGGGAACTCTTGCATTAGAATACGTATTTCCTCTAACCTGTAACCATGAATTGTGATATTTTGAAAACAAAAGAAAATGTGAAATTAATTTCTCCTCTCCGAAGTTCCTTTATTTATTAAATATTACGAATTGGATTGATAGATATGGTAAAATTAACTAGCTTAAGCCTAATTTGCCTAACGTTTAATTATACAGAATTTACAAAGTAATTAACTATGGATGTTATATATATACACTTCACAAGTTTAACTGTTGTTATATAATTTTTTTTTTTTGAGACAAACATCGAAATATTATTTAGTGAACTTGTTCAGAGGTAATACAAGTAAGAATTGAAACGGGTAAAACATCCGAAGTAAATGAATAATGACTAGAAAGTTTTGCCACTTCGTGTGCAACTCGATTTCCTTCCCTCCAAATATGTTGGGCTGAGAACGAATCAAAAGTTTCCTTCACATCTTTTGTATCATCAACAATAGGACCAAAAACAGCTCTACTTTCCGAGATGCCTTCAATTGCATCAATCACTATGCTTGAATCTCCTTCAATCAATACTTTTGTCCAGCCCTTTTCCTTAGCAAAAAGGACTGCCATTAGTGCTGCCTTTGCTTCCGCAGAAGCCGGATCTAAAGGTTGTTTAATGCAAATCGAAGACCACCCCAAGCATTCTCCATTGGAGTTCCTAGCGACAGCTCCAGAGACCACAACACCCAATTTCTTTGTTAACCGAAGCATCAAAGTTTATCTTGATCACGTTAATTGGTGGAGGACAAAGTATTTGCTCTATTTCGGATAGTCATAGGCTGCATCACAGAACACTACAACATTTTTCACTTTTCCCGACGCATGTTTCCCGGCGTTTATTAAACCGCCGGGTAAAAGTAGTAAACCCGGCGCTTTTTTTCTGTTCCCGTCAATTTAAAAGCGCCGGGTATAGTCCCAACTATACCCGGCGCAATTTCAGCGGATTTTATGCGTTGGGTAAATTCTGATGTACCCAGCGCATTTCCAGTTGTACCCTATATCCTTTTCCGTTTTTTTTTTAAATCTTGAATACTATTTTTTCTTTTATTCTTTTTCTTTTAAAATTCTATTTTTAATTCCGTATCTTCTAAAAGAACGAATGAATGAAATTCCAAAACCCTAAACCCCTAACACTCCTTTCTACATCTCGAAATTTTGCTCGGATTTCATCAAAATTTCAGTCAATCTAATTCGATTTATTTTCAATTTCAGTTGGTTCCGTCAATTAGGTTTCGATTTGCTGGAGTTTTTTCACCTTCGCCGTCTATTCCACTTCCACCGCCTCCTTCACTGTCGATTGCTCCGATAAGGTGAGGTCTTTGACTATAGAAGGAAAGGAATTTATGTTCAATTGGAACTATATTGAACATAAATTTCATATTATTATTTTTTTATTGTTATTATTATTATTAAGTGAAATGGATTTTACAAATTACATGACGTAATTGAACATCCTAATATGTGATATGCTGTTTTTCCTAATTAGTTTTTTAAGAAGCATTTAATACTCAAACCAGAATTGTGTTCAGAATATGTTCAGAATAATGCAATGCTGCTATTGTTGAGGATTAAGCAAACGTTTAATTAGAAATGAAGAATCAGAGCATTACATAATGTATGATCCTTGGTTATTAAGTACATGTATATAATAGCCAGAACAGAAACCTTGAGCAAGTTCTTTAACTAATGGTTACTCTCACAAATAATTGTTTATGTTTTGATGATTTTAGATTTAAGGATCGGAGCTTACGTGATAGTTTGATATTTTTAATTGGGAGTTTTTACAACATGTGTTTTGTTACTTGTTAAATTAATCTTAATGCTTATCAAATGTTATTTGATTGATCATTAATTAATTTTTGTGTTGCTTCCATTTTTATTGAATCTGAAATATGAATGCTGTATCGATCCAAAAAGGAAAAGAAAAACTGAATGCTGTTTTAAAGCTCAGTTGGTTTCCTTCATTGCATTTACATTTTTCTTCTTATGAAATACTACCAATTATTCAAGTACTGTTCTTTAATGCAAATTCCTGATTGGTTGCATTCCTGCCTATTTCAGGTCATTAATACTCTTCTTGCAATCTAAGCCAATTCTTTCAGTTTTTTTAGAAGGTTGGAGTTGGTTTCAAAGCTACAGCAGCAGCAGAAGGTCGTCTCTTGTTCCTCAAACATTGATGAAGTTATAAAGAAAAAGGAGGGGGAAAGTTCAATATAACTGAGCAGGTGCTTCATTTTCTGCAAATAATGTGTCATTTTTAACATCAACAATTTCAAAAATGTCATATTTATAATTCCATTTTCCATTCTAAAGAAATTAATATGACCACTAATCTTTTTCGAAATTTCAACGCCAATCAGTTTCCGGTTAAATTCATCATTTGGTGTTGTCTATTCATATTTCGTGCTGTAGAAATTGTTGCATGTACTTGATGAGTTAGAAACTTTAAAATTTTCTAGTAATGGAATTTTATTTGTCTATAGAGCTCTCCAGTTAACCCTTAATGGAATTTTCTAGTAAACTGCCTATTTTTCGTTTTCTAAAATTTATGTCTATGTTTGGTTCTTGTATTTCAGTTTAGTGAGTAGATACTTAATAACGAACCGTGATTTTAGGATGCCAGCCATACAAAATTCCCCTTACTGAACTTCTTTTACCCCATAGAATTTCACCCGTTGAGTATTTTCGCTTGTGATTTTAAGGCTACAGCAGCACAGCAGTATGGGAGTCTCCATTTCTCAGTGCCTCGAAATCTCTCTCTTCTAAGCCTTTCCATAAAGTTTGCTCACATTATCCGGACAGTTGCTGGAATTCAGGTTGGTGCTACTTTTACTACAACTTTTACTATAGTCTCATTACCTAATTTAGGTATCTTAATTTCTACTTAAAGTAGGTGTACGTTCATTCATATTAAAGGGCAATTGGTTTTAATTTTCTCAATTAATATATATATATATATATATATATATATATTTGCCAAACTTTGGAAAATGGCAAACTGGTTTTACTGAAAGAAGAAATACAAATTGCTGGTTCACCATGGCTCATGCAGTGCAGGGCTAGTGATCAGAAAAGTTTAATTCACATTAATAATTAGTCGAATTATGACCCAAAGTCCTTTCTTCATGAAGATTGAAGACTATGATTTTGAGCTGTTTTGAGCATGTATTGACTTCATTTCTTTTGCAGGATACGGGACAGGGGAGTTCGATTTTTGTGCAGTCGTTGAGGAGTGATCCTTTTCGAGTATGTTCTTTTCTGTAATATATTACCTAAATTAAAGTTGCTCTCAAATTTAGACTATATGGAGAGCTCTTTATTCCTTACAAAATTGAATAAATCTCCAACTAGAACACAGTTTCCCTGCTTCAGAGTAAAGTTTTAGTTCCTGTAGAAAGTGTGTTTATATGCATCATTTATTCTAATTGCAGCATTTTCACATGGCTGTCCTGGCAGCGTTTGTTCGATCGACTTCAAAATATGAAATTATTAAGGTATGTTTTTATTGAATCTTATCAAGGGTAAACACCACTTTTGGTCCCTCTTATCATTAACTTTTTACGGAATGGTCCTTCTTATGTTTTTTTTCCCACTTTAGTCCCTACTATGAATTATTTGTTTCACTTTAGTCCTTTTCAAGTGGTCCAAGGCGATTCCGATAACATGTGATATGCTCATGAGGGTAATTTTGTCATTTCAAGTAAACTAACATGGATATTTTCGTTTTTCTAATTATTTAAAAAAAAACTAAATTTTCAAACTAGGCTTTCATTCCAATCGAACTTAATCGTACATTTCGTTCCAAACTAAAGTTTTTTCCTAAAATCTTTTTCAAACACCAAAATTGCTCACCAATTAAACAATATCTCAAATAGTCTCAATAGTGAACGGACGAAAATGCCCTAAAAAATATTCATATGCATGTCACGTGTTATCGGAACCACCTGATAAGGACTAAAGTGAAACACATAATTCATAGTAGGGACTAAAGTGAAACAAATAATTCATAGTAGGGACTAGAGTGGGAAAAAAAACATAAAAGGGACCACTCTGTAAAAAGTTAATGATAAGAGGGACCAAAAGTGGTATTTACCCTCTTATCAACTTGTAGTTATGTTGAGGTGTTTTGTATTTAGGTTTAACTAGAGTTTATTCAAATTCATAATTTATTTCAATCTTTTCTCTTACTGTGAGTGTGAGGTTGTTTTTTAACATGTTTGTTAACTTGTCAACCTTTTAGTTTTGTAATGTTCATGTTGAATTGTTGCTGATACAGGTCAACTTACTTTCATCAAGCAATTCTACTAAAGAAAATTCAGGCGGCCTGAGTGCTGTCTCTTCTTATGAGAATGGAGGCTGATATGCAGAGCAGTTGGCAGTGAGAACAACATTCAGCTATGCAAGGACACTAACACAATTCCCAATGTGAAGACACTATAAGTTACCTTAACTATTTCTCTAGTGATTTTTTTTAAAACTTTTATTTTAAAATCTAGTGTAAACTGTCATTTTGCTTATAGAGATCTTGCTAAAAACCAGCTTATAGGCAAGATACCGAGATTGATCTACTGGAATGAAGTATTGCAGTTGCTGTTAGTAAATTTTAATATGTTCTTTGACAATCATTTTTATTTTGGTACAGTGGTTTGCAAGGAAACATGCTAACAGGAACATTGTCTTCCGACATATGTCAAGTGACTGGCCTTTGGTATTTGTAAGTTCACATGGTGAATTTCTTTTTATTTATGACATTAAACTTATGGTGTTACTATGTTTGTTGAAACCATGAGTTTTTTTTTGCTGTAGTGATGTGAGGAATAATACTTTGACCGGAACTATACCGGACAATATCGGTAACTGCACAAGTTTTGAGAACTGCTAAGTTCATTACTTCCATAGCTACAATTTTTAGCTTTCATTTTTAAGCTTGAATAATTAGATTATTTTTGAGGACTTTTAAGTTCTTTCTTCCACACCCTTTAACTTCTCAAACTCCAAATATCCTACTTATATTTGTTCTTTGATCAATTGATTTATTCACTCTTACAAAATTATTATCTTTGTGCAGAATGATGTAAAATTATTTGGCATTTTTCATTCAAGAACACTTGTTGCTTTGAGATACTTGATTATATGCCTGGTATTGTTGGTGTTTTGTTGTTTTTTTAGATTTTATTTTAAGTATTGAACTGGCCTCTATGCATTGTAGATTTTGACTTGTGTTTATTTGTGTAGCTGATGACTATTCTTTAGAATGAGATGTTCTGTTTATCAAGTGGACTATTATGAGTCTTTTGAGTTATATTTTATTGTTGGTTTATCTTGTTTATCTCCTCTATATGATAGGTTTCATTTCCTGGATTGACTCTTTGTGTTTCGTTGTTGTTAAGTTCCTAACACTTTCATTTTCTGTAATTGCAAGGTGTTGCCAAGGAAGAAGATTTAACATGGATGGTTGGATCCCACATTATTTTGTATTTTAGTTTGATAGATTGGTCAATGCAAATTGTTGGGGCATTGCATTTGTTGGATGATTTGGAAAAGATGCATATTTTGATTGTATTTGTTGGATGATTAGAAAAATATGTTTATTTTGATTGAATGTGTTAAAAGATAATTAGAAAATATTTATTGAATTTAGATTTGGGTTATATATATATATATATATAGTGTGTGTGCGCACTAATAAACAAAGCACAAAATTTATCTTAAAAATGACAAATGTTTTATATTAAAAAAAAAAAAAAACTTATGCTCATTCCCGGCGCTTTTTAAGCGTCGGGAATAGCTTAGAAAGCGCCGGTAAAAGTTATTCCCGGCGCAAAAAAAGCGCCGGGAATTCTTATTCCCGGCGGTTTTTTTATTCCCGTCGCCCCTTTTACCCCGCGGCAGTGGGACGCATTTAAAGCGCCGGGTATACTATTCCCGGCGCTTTTTTTGCTATTCCCGGCGCTTTTTACGTGCCGGGAAAGACCTTAAATGTTGTAGTGGAAGTTGTAGCTTTATGAAAATCATCCCAGAACTTCAAAACAAATCGCACTATCTCTGGAGCAGCCGGTTCTTTCCCCTCAAAGAAAAGTTTGTAGCGAGAGTGCCATATAGACCAGCAGATAAAAATGCATATTTCGAACGTTTTGGTATCCGTTTTTCTCCTCATATCTAATATCCACGACTTTAAATCAACCCCTGGCCACTGATAAACTGACCATGGTATACCACTTAAGGCCCAAGTTTGTCGTGCTAGATGGCAATAATACAGTACATGCGTTGTGATTTCTCCCTCCTCGTTGCAAAGAACACATTTAGTCTAATTATATTTTTGAGATACTACTTTGACCCAACTAATTATATTTGATCTACTACGTACAGGGACCAAATTTATGCCCTTTTTTGTCAACCTGAAGGAGCTGGACAACATTTTTTTTTAGTTATTAAAAAAAAAATTAGTTTATAGGGGTGTCAAATTAATTTGCATATTTGATGAATTTCACAACAAAACATTAATATCGCCCATAAGTTATTATCTTATATAAAAGCTAGCGATATTGCCAGAACATTAATTGTTGTTGTCAGAGCAATTTTTGAAAAATTTCTAAAATACCCTTGAACATTAATTTAAGAAATATGTTGTCGTCCCATAAGTTTTTCTATGCTTTAGTTTTCAGTGCTTGAATACTTTACTTTGTATTTAATTCTAATTCTCAAATGTCTGACGCAATCAAAATTAACGAATAATCACTTTAATTTTATTTATTTTATAATTTTTGTGTACGGTTCTCCCATCTCTGATGCAATTCAGATTAAACCATGGCCTTAATTTTTCATAACATTTAAATAAAGATTTTGTTTTAGCTTTGACGAAGCAATATAAAAAATTTAAGAGCCATAAGTTCTTGTGTGATGCTTCTGCCATCGACACAATTATTGGTAAATTATCATCTTTTTTATGAAGAACAAATTTTCCATGTCTTTTTCTAGTATTTGCAAAACCAGCCCAAAAATTTGCATTTTTCAATGTAATTGAATTTTGACTGGAGATACTGACAATATCTCCAAATTAGTTCTGGGTGAAGGGCAAACTTGCAATTTTTACAATTTTCAACATGAACCATAATTGAAGAGAAAAAGAACAACAGTTGAGATTTGTATGCAAGAAGAGCATTCAATTTGTGGAGATACTGGGGAAATTACCCTTTCAAAATTTTGATTGTGTGCTTTGGCAAATGGAAAAAGAGAATCCGTAATTGGTAATCAATTTTTAGTTGCTTCCTCACAGTAAAAATTAAAAGACCCATAAAGAACAATTTATTTGAGAAAATAGAAGAAACATATTTACTTAAATTAAAGCTATGTAATTAATAAGCATTAATCATTAAAGGGTAAATTGGGAATTTTTCAAAAGTTGCTTTGACAGCAATAATTACTACTCTGGTAATATCGCTGGCTTTTGTAAAACAAAAATATGCTATGATCCCACTTACCAAAATATTAAATCTTTAATTATAAATAAGAAAGAAAGAATCTTGGAATCTTGAAAGCAAAATAATGATATACCTTATACTAAATTTTAGTGAATGTTTCGATCTGTCATTTATGCATCAAAATTCCATGAAAGAAAATAGCATGGAAACAACAGCTGCCCCATGGACCCCCCATTGTCCAAAGAAATTAAACCTAATCACATGACCCATGGTTAAATGTACCCAATATAGCCCATTCAAATCGCATCATAAAAAAGTTTCTGCAAATATTTGTTCATTGACCTCTTTTTATATGATTAAAGGAGAAAATAAATATATGTGAACCCTAGGGCTTAATATGGAAATATGGAAATAGGTTTGTCGGGTTTGATCTCAGTTTAGTTTAAAATTTGTTGGATCTTAGGTGTTACCACTTGCCCCAAAATTAATTGGTGTTAGGAAATGTGCATATTCTTCCATTATAGTGCATTCACATAAACGTCCACGATATTCAATTATGACTCCACTCGTACACTCCGTTTGGGTGCCACAGGACAATTGTTGTCACTCGCACACGCAGTTTGGGTGCCCAACAATCTCTCCCTCAGCAAGTGCTCCTGCTGGGAATCGAACACGTGACATTGGCTCTGATACCACTTGTTGGACCTCAGGCGCTACCACTTGCCCCAAAACCAATTTGTGTTAGAAAATGCACATACCCTTCCCGTATAGTGCATTCACACAAGCGCCCACGATATTCGATTATGACTCCACTCGCACACTCATCTTGGGTGCCCAACAAAATTCAATTTAGATAATAATTTCAATGGAATATCGAAATAGTAAAATATTAAGAAACAATAGTTAATGGATTTTAAAATTTTGAGATTGATTTGAATTGATTTTTTATTGTTAGGACCTCGAGGAGAAAATAGGTGTTAGGAGCCTATTCAATAACTTTATAGATTTTGATATATGATATTATATTATGTAATGATTAAAATAATGAGTTATTATGTTATAATGACTGATCATTATTTACTCTCTCTGTTCCAATTTATGTGTCGTTTTAGGTATTTTTACACATATTAAGGCACCTACTAAATTGCCTCAATCTTAGGGAAAAAATAAATGATATTCCTAAAATACCCTTACATTCTCTCTCTTACGTTTTCTCTTAAAGAGAGAGTTTTAGATATATTAAATAATGGCAAAATGAGAAAATATGTAATTAATAGTGCATTGAAATTCTAAAGTGACAAATCATTTTCAACTCAAAATTTCTCTATAATGACACATAAATTGGGACAGAAGGAGTAATATTTTGTTAAAAATATGATAATGATTTGAATTAATATATTTAATTTAATGTATATTAAAATGAAATGATTAATATTTTTCTATTTTGTATATTATAAAATATATACAAACACCTGCCATTACATCAATTTTTTGCTAACATATAATTAAATATATTTAACGACAAATTTATAAAATATTTTGATAATACTTGAGAAATGCTAAAATATAAATACTATTCACGTTATAAACAAAGAGGCCTCTGCCATAGAAGAGGCTTATGTTCCCTGACGGGTTTTAACTCTGGGCCGAAATTGCCCATATCCTTCTCAAATTAAGTTTAATCTAATTTGAGTGAGTTTAACTACATCCATATCGAGTCGAATTTTGTACTTCGACATATTTTTTCAACAAATGTTTTCATTAAAATCAATTTTTCAAATTCAATGCATAGCAATGTTTTAAAATTAAAAATTGAACCCAACATCGAATCGATAGCCTTACTGGTTATTGGTTAAATCGGTTTGACCGTTTTAATCACTGGTTCAATCGGTGTGACATCATTACAATATATATTATTTATTTTTTCAAGTTATTTCCATAAACTAAATGTTTATCTCATGATTAATTATTTTTCCTACAAATTTTGAGTTGAGAATGAACGATAGCAACAAAATTACAAGTATGATAACATGATATCAAAGCAACAATTCAAATTACAATAAACACCATATCAAAAACAATAATTTTATTACTATTCACCTATGAAAAAGAGAAATCATTGATTAATTTTGTCATTGAATTATATAAAAAAATGAAAATACTTGAAGTTTGAGAAAAAATTATTTTTTCTAATAAAGTTGATGCTCAAATATAATTATGTAACTTATTATATAAAAGATCTTTTGTTTCTTGTTGATTTTATTTATTCAATGTGAAAAATAAAAGAAGAGATGTGAGAATATTGTTGAAGTTTAAAGGTCGCGGAAGAAAAATAAAAATCTGTAGCATAAATTTTTTATTTTTATAAGTGAATCAGTGGTTCAATCGGTTAACTGGTTCATTGATTTTACCGGTTTTTGATCGAATTTATCCAGTTCAAACTGGTCATGAACAAAACTGATATTGCAAGGTTAACCGGACCGAATTAACAGCCGATTATCGATTAAATCAGTCGAACCGGTCGATCAGATCCGATTTTTAAAACACTGATGCATAGTACTTTTTTTCTCGTTCAAACTCTTTTGCCTTGTGAATTAAAAAAGAAAAAAACTCTTTTGCCTTATGAAATTTTTGACCGAGTCGTGTTTGGATCAATTTTCCTAGCTGTTTTTAGTTTCAAATTGAGTGGAACATCAATTGGAAATGTTTTCGTAAATCAAACACACAAAACAAAGATTTCAACTTTAAGTAATACTAATATTTGATCAAGTCAATCATAATACAATATAATATCAATATATTTAAAAAAATAATATGACTCGATAGTGTTGGATTTTACAATTTATATGTGAATAAAATTAATTGAGAGTAATTAAGGGGTTGCGTTTGTTCGATCTGAAGAAGTACCTTTTGGACCGAAACAGTGCAATCCAAACGATGTGTCTCTTGCAAATAGACGTTTATGTGCCTATAAATGGGAGACTTAATCTGGCCAATTAAGTATCATTTTTTCAAGACAATAATAAGAACTTACTCTCTTCTCTACTTTAATTTATGTCAAATTTTCTGTTTATTCTGTTCGCCGTGGGTTAATTATTTGTGCAAATAATGAACAACAAACTATTGTATCTTGGGAGACTACTGGGAATAAAACTGTATATATATATATATATATATATATATATATATATATATATATATATATATATATATATATATATATATATATTATAGCTTATAAGAGCCGAAGCGATCAAGAAACAGTACAACATAATTTACTTTCGATTTTTGTTAAATCGATTTAATCGAAAAACGTCACCGTTTTTTTATTTCCCGGAATTATTTGCTCTTCGTTGAATTTCTTTTCTCTTTTTATTTAATGCTTTCTTGGCCGTCCATTTGCAACCTGTGGGCCCGACAGGGGAATTGTGGTCGTGCGAGTTTGCTTTTGCAATTTAATTTTAAGCGGCATAATCACGAAACGGCGCCGTTTGGTGACGTAATTAATTGCTATTGCTTTTATTTCACCGTTTTTGTTTATACCTTCTTGTAGATAAATTATATTCGTCCTACCTTCCCGACCAGGGTCATTGATTTTATTTTGTTTTCTAGTGCGTTCTATTATTGGTCGGCTCTGTATACTTTTGCCCTTTTTTAAAAAACAGTATCATCATAAAACGTCGCCGTTTTCCTTTTATAATTTATTTCGTAGGTTTCACTTTTTACTTTGCAGGTAACATGTTTTGCGATTTCCCGATCCAAAGCGGTCAACAAACAGTACAACATAATTTATTTTCGATTTGTGTAAAATCGATTTAATAGGTATAATCATGAAATGGCGTCGTTTGGCTGACGAGTTTTTGTGTTTTTTTTAAATGTTTCTTTCCGGAATTAATTGCTCTTGCTTTTATTTCGTCTTTATCGTTTATACCTTCATTTTCATAAATTATATTCAGCTTTATTTATCGACCAGTCTTATTGCTACCATTACATTCTACTTAATTAACTCTGTATTTTTTTTTTGTCTTTTACCTCGATGTTCATCCTTTTTCCTAACTATATGGGTCAGAAAACATTGCAATGGTCGGGAAAAAAAATAGAATTATAAAACGTCGATGTTTTCCTTTTATAATTTATTTCGGAGGTTTTACTTTTTACTTTGCAGGTAACCTGTTTCCCTGTTTTCCGAGATACTGTGATTGCTCTATTTTTTTCGATCAGTCGTTCATTCTTGGGAACTTAAATTAGTGTTCTAATTAATTCTCGTGAACCAAAAATGAACGTTCTGATTTTAATGTGCATTGGCCGTTCATCTGTCTTACTTTCAACCGTCGGATCTAAATATCTTTTGCTATAAATAGGTGGTATCAGCTTGCATACAGATTATCTCTTCGTTCCAACGCGTTTGCTTTCTTATTTTTCCTTCTTCAACTATTTTCTCTTACTACCCCATCTTTAACCCTTCGGAATTAATTTTCATTTCACCCTAAAAAACCATATATATCAAATCTATTGATTTAAAAACGAAGAATGACACGTCAAACCACTTATCCGATCTTCTCATTATTCTTATAATATGATGTATTTCTGACCTAATCGACCAGAATGGACAATATATTTGGGTTTTTTTTGGGTTTTCTGAAAAGCTACTCTTATAAGGTATTCTTTCAAACACAAAATTCATGCCAAGCGAATAAATGCATCGACTGCGTATGACATAGTCTTTCTTTTCAACTTCCTGGTAATTAAGAATTGTACATATTGCTGCCAATAGTGAGTAGTGCTTGTTGAGGGAGAAGCTGCTTGAGCAAGGAAGTGGGGCGCATATCTGAGAAGGAAGAAGGAGAAATGGAAAGAATTTTTTTTTACTTAGTACGAATATACAAACTATGAAGGCTCTGCTGAACTACTCATTCAGGGATGTTGTGGCAATTCCCCGTTTAAACATCTTCGTCAAATGACTACGGTATTTGATCTAGGCAGTAGGTGAAAACCTGAATATATTCTTCTTTCTCAGACAATGGTGTAAAGGTATGCAGGGGCAAGTGTTGGACAAAAAGAAATTTGTCCTACCCTTCAACCTCCTGCTCGAAGATCCTAGAATAGGAAGTAGAATTTGTAGTATTTTGACTGCATATTAATCTTTATTTGTAACTGGATTATTGTGTAATAGTTCGTGAAAATGAATAAATTTGTTAGTTTCATTATCAGTAATAATTTTTATTATAATGTAATTATGTGGAACTAAATTGATTTGAAAACATATTTAAAACTTATATTTTTTTGGGAGAAAAGCTGACATTGTATTTTAATTTAATTATGGATATTGTGAAATTTTAACTTGCGTGGTGTTTAATTTTCAATAAGTCATAATTCAGAATACGATCATGAATATAATAGATAATTAGTAAATATAGTTTAACAAATTATTAAATATTTTTTTCTCGAAAAGATAAATTTGGAATATTTCATAATACCTATTCTACTATCTGGACCTGCATCACCTGCATAGCGAAACTTATATTAGAAGACATGTTTTAACTAAAGACTATTGTCTGAGTGATTATTAAAAATAGTTTTTACTCACGCTGAGTAAGGGGAAAGAAAAGGTTTTCACCCACGCTGAGGCATAAGCATCGCCTCTCGATCCAATCCGTCTTCCCTGGCCTCTCCAACACACTCTTGATACATTGGTTACTAAATGTTTAATTAGCTGATCAAAGACCAAATACTCGTTCTAGTCGGGGACTCAGTAATACAATACAAGTCGATACAAAACATACGCATTCGGCGAACATACACGAGTAATCAAATGCACGTTAAAATACGAAATAGGCTCAGAAAAAATAGTATTTATTCGATCTTCTTATTTTTATTATTCAATTCTGGGAGACAAGCCTCGACTTTTTAATGTTCTTCTCCGATGTATTGATGACCCAATCGACCTTTATGGACGACTTATGAGGGATTGTCATGCTGCATCTGTATTTTGTAACAATATTAGGGGATCGGAAATCCAGAGATAATAATTAAACAAAGATGATGAGATCGGAACATTTAGGGGGGGGGGGGGGGTAATAGATCCAATAAGTGAAAACTATGAGATCGGATGATCGACAATAATGAGGAGATCGACACGCGCTGATAAGATAGGCTATAAAAAACAAAACAAAAGTTGTATATTAAAATTAATTTTGTTAGTTTTAAATGTTTAAGCAGCTGGTCAAAGAACAAATATAATTATATACTTCGGTATTATAAGATCATAAATAATCGATTTTCTTCTCTCTCCAAGTTTTATTTGCAAAAATAATTTAAGGACGATTTTGCTTTTGCAATTTATTTTTCAGCAGCATAATCACGAAACGGGGCCGTTTCGTTCCGTAATTAATTGCTACTGCTTTTATTTCATCGTTTTTGTTTATCTCTTTTTCTAGTTAAATTATATTCGTCCCACCTTCCCGACCAGCGTTGTTGAATTTATTTTGTTTTTTAGTGCGTTCTATTATTGGTCGGCTCTGTATACTTTTGCCCCTTTTTAAAAAACAGTATCATCATAAACGTCGCTGTTTTCCTTTTATAATTTATTTCGTAGGTTTCGCTTCTTACTTTGCAGGTAACCTGTTTTGCGATTTTCCGATCCGAAACGGTCAACAAGCAGTACAACATAATTTACTTTCGATTTGTGTAAAATCGATTTAAGCGAAAAAAACTGGCTTTCCCAGATCTGTTCTGTTTTTATTTAATTGCAACATGTGGGCCGGCAGAGGATTTTCACTTTTGCATTTTATTTTTTATTTTTAATAGGTATAATCATGAAATGGCGTCGTTTGGCTGACGGGGTTTTTTTTTTTTAAAAAAAAAACGGTATTGAATTGAAATGGCGCCGTTTCTTTCCGGACTTAATTGCTCTTGCTTTTATTTCGTCGTTATCGTTTATACCTTCATCTTGATAAATTATATCCAACCTTATTTATCGACCAGTCTTATTGCTACCATTACATTCTACTTAATGAACTGTGTATTTTTTGTTTGTCTTTTACCTCGATATGTTCATCCTTTTTCCCAACTATATGGGTCAGAAAACTTTGCAATGGTCCGGAAAAAAAGTTTAATGATAAAACGTCGTTGTTTTATTTTATAATTTCCTTCGGAGGTTTTACTTTTTACTTTGCAGGTAACCTGTTTCCCAGTTTTCCGAGACACTTTGATTGCTCTATTCTTTCATCGATCAGTCGTTGAAACGAACGTTCTAATTTTAATGTGCATTGGCCGTTCATCTGTCTTACTTTCAACCGTCGGATCTAAATATCTTTTGCTATATATAGGTGGTCTCAGCTTGCGTACAGATTACTATCTCTTCGTTCTAACGCGTTTGCTTTCTTATTTTTCCTCCTTCAACTATTTTCTCTTACTACCCCATCTTTAACCCTTCGGAATTTAATTTCCTTTCACCCCATGCTAGCCTTTTTGTTAAGACCCATATATTCTTATAATACGATGTATTTCTAGCCCAGTCGACCAGAATGGTCGATATATGAGGGTTTTCTCTGGGTTTTCTGAAAAGCTACTCTTATAAGGTATACATTCAAACACAAAATTTATGCCAAGCCAATAAATGCATCGACTGTGTATGACATAGTCTTACTTTTCAACTTCCAGCTATGAAATAATTTTAGGCTTTACGTGTCATGCTTCGTATTTGCTTTTTTATTTTTTTCGTTCTTGAACTATTTTCTCTTATGACTCCATCTTTAACCCTTCGGTAGCTTATAAGAGCCGAAGCGGTCAAGTAACAGTACAATATCATTTACTTTTGATTTTTTTAAATCGATTTAATCGAGAAACGCCGGCATTTTTTTACTTCCCGAAATTATGTTCAAGAACGAAAAAATAAAAAAGCAAATACGAGGCATAACACGTCAAGCCTAAAATTATTTCGTACCTGGAAGTTGAAAAGTAAGACTATGTTATACGCAGTCACGCATTTATTGGCTTGGCATAATAAACCCAGAATTATATGTCAATATACAATCTATGAAAGCTCTGCTGAACTATTAATTCAGGGATGTTTTAAACATCTTCGTCAAATGACTACGGTATTTGATCTAGGCAATAGGTGAAATACTGAAAATATTTTTCTTTCTCAGACAATGGTGTAAAGGTATGCAGGGGCAAGTGTTGTACAAAAATAAATTTCACCTACCCTTCAAACGCCTATTCGAAGATCCTAGAATAGGATGTAGAATTTGTAGTAATTTGACTGTATACTCTATATTAATCTTTATTTGTAACTAGATTACTGTGTAATAGTTTGTGAAAATGAAAAAAAAATTTAGTTTCATTATCTGTAATAATCTTTATTATAATGTAATAATGTGGAACTAAACTGATTTGAAAATACATTTAAAACTTATATTATTTGAAACACGCGGACGCTTAGAAATATCCAAACCTCGATACACGGTTCAATGGGTCAGTAACATTGGTTAATAAATGTTTAATTAGCTGATCAAAGACCAAATACTCGTCCTAGTCGGGGAATCAGTAATACAGTTCTGGTCGATACACAACATACGCATTCGGCGAACATACACGAGTAATAAAATGCAAGTTAAAATATGAAACAGGCTCGGAAAAATAATATTTATTCGATCTTCTTATTTTTATTATACTATTCTGGGAGACAAGCCTGGACTTTTTAATGTTCTTGTCCGATATATTGATGACCAAATCGACCAGGATGGACGACTTATGAGGGATTGTCATGCTGCATCTGTATTTTGTAACAATATTAGGGGATCGGAAATCCAGAGAGAATAATTAAACAAAGCTGATGAGATCGGAACATTTAGGGGGGTTAATAGATCCAACAAGTGAAAAATAGGAGATCGGGTAATCGACAATAATGAGGAGATCGACACGCGCTGATAAGATAAGCTATAAAAAACAAAACAAAAGCTATATATTAAAATTAATTTGGTTACTTAAATTTTTAAGCAGCTGGTCAAAGAACAAATATAATTATATACTTCGGTATTATATGATCATAAACAGTCGATTTTCTTCTTTCTCCAAGTTTTATTTGCAAAAATAATATAAGGACTATTAGGAATATATAGCTGTTCCGAATATACAACTTTTTTTTTCTTTGCATAATATATTTTATTATACATGCATTACGAGAACATTCCCAATGCATTGTGTAAGATCAATTTGACATATTTGTTTATAATGCAAGTAAAGGTAATAAATACATCTTCGTCTCAGTTGATCCCTTCTGAACACCGTTTCGGATACAATTGGTACATTCCAAAATCACCGTTCCTCGCGCATCTTTCCTCTTGGCCATGAACCTCCTTTGGCTTTTTGATTTACTCCATTTTTTTTATTCCAAACGAAGAATAAAATATTTAACTATTTTAGTTTTGTGACGAACAACTACTTTAGTCCGTCCTAGGTAATTGAGATAACCACATTTATTCATATCTTTTATATTTTAAAAATAGATTTTCCTTTTAACTAATTAAACACTTGGGCCTCACTACTTAACGGTATAAAATTTAAGTGACAAAATAAGAGATCGGTTAATTGAGATTAAGAAATGGAGGTCGGGAATGTGTTTTAGAGATCGACGTGAATTTAATTAGATAAAAATTACGAAGTCAGACAAGTTGCGCCCACTACTTGCAAACAGACGGTGAATGAAACCATTATATGAAAAAGTAAAATAAAATCAGCAATGCACGAGGTACAATAACACCGAGCACACTCGACATCAAAACAACGTCGTTTTATAATTATCTAGGCCCAAAAAAAATTGGAAAGGATTTTGATTAGTACTGTTCCTAATTAATGTGTATATCTTCGCCGTTCATCTGTGTTTCTTTTAACCGTCGGATCTAAATAACTTTTGCTATAAATTGGTGGTCTCGCTTGCGTAAAGATTATTCATTCCAACCCGTTTAATTATTGTGCCTTGTTTCTTGATTGTTTCGGCAAATTAAACCAACGTTTAGTTTTTATTTTTTATTTTCTCTAAATTCTCTGTATTACTTTTCCATGTTTATGCCTTATAGTTCTAAACAATCTCAATTTCTCTTCAGAAGTTTGTTGGCGATATATGGCGCATACCGCCTTCATGCATAGTTTTCCTTTATAGTCTCAATTGCTCGTCAGAAGTTTGCTGGCGATTTATTCCCCTCTCTTACTTGTCTCATAATACGATCTTCTCATTATTCTTATAATACGATGTATTGATGACACAATCGACCAGAATGGACGACATACGAGGGATCGTCATGCTGCATCTGTATTTTGTAACAATAGTAGGAGATCGGAAAGACATATACAATATTGAAAAAAATATTTGAGATCGGAAATTTGGAGAGACTTAATAGATCACGCGATTGGAAAATAGGAGATCGGGTAATTGATACTAAGTAGGAGATCGACACGCGTTGATAAAAGCCAAAGCGGACAAGGAACATTATTGATCAAATTCCTTTCCAATTTTTTTGGGCCCAGATAATTATGAAATGCCGTTGTTTTGATGTAATGTGTGCTCAGCGTTGTTGTACCTCGTGTTGCTGATTTTATTTTTCCTTTTCATATAATGGTTCAATTCACCGTCTGTTTGGAAGGTGAATAATTTCGACATTTACATGATAGATGAAAAAATTAGATAAAAGATGCTAGAGAACATATAAAAACATACCACTTGGGCCCACCACTTGCAAATTATTTTAATATTGTAACTAATTATATTTCGTGAATTTAGGAAATAAAAATAAAGTAATATTGTTAATTGAAAATTAAGTCATTAAATATACGCTAATTGCTTAGCTGTTTACAATTTAATAATATTATTAAATTATATTTAAGTACTTATATTTAAATTTATAGAAACTAATTTATTTACTACTATTTAATCCATATATCGACATCGATATTCTATAAATAAATATTTAAATATATTTCCTGATAATTTAGGATGTTATAAATATGCATAGAGTTAAATAAGTATTATGTTATTGCAAAATAATATTAACCTATAACTGTTTAGAACAGTAACCGTTCTATGAAAAGGAGACGAGGCACAATAACACTGAGCCCGCATGGTATCAAAACGACGCTGTTTTTAAAAAAAATATTAACTAATATGGTTTGTTATTGAAAAAAATGAGAATAACATACCTAAAGGTTGTTTATTTATTAGTATAGGAAAGTTGAGGAAAGGTGAAAGAGCTCAATTCAGCTTTTCGAAGAAATGCTTCTCAAGGAAATTGTGTTGGGACTTTTTCTTGGCCGCTTCGGCTCTTATCACCACTTGCAAACGGACGGTAAATACAACTATTATATGAAAAGGAAATAGAAAATCTTCAGAGCATAAGTTCCAACAATATTGAGCTCATATGGAATCAAAACGTCTGCTCAAATATTAGAGAATAGGATGTAGAATTTGTGGTTTTTCTAAACATATTTTAATTTGTTATCAAAACAAGTATTTCTTTCATAAATTTTATTCCGTGATCATTTTTGTTCTAGCAGATAAATTTTCTACATATCTGTTAGTAATAATGATAAAAAATATATCAACTAATTATGTATAAATATTGTGAATTTTGCTTAGTAACAAGTAACAACCTTTGATACGTTTTATATATTATTAAACAGACGTCTAAGAAATGTAAATTAAAAATAAATGCTTATTTAGCAACATCTGTAATACCCCGATAATTTATATATATATATATATATATATATATATATATGTATATTTTCTCTTATATTTTTTTTATATATATATGCACACACTCAATTGATTGAAAATAGAACATACGTATATAATAACTATCGAACCGAACTCGAAACAAACTTTTAACGTACCGAGTAACTTGATATAAAAAATAATTATACTAAAACTAACCATTATCAAACAACAAGGTCAAAGGTGAAATTGTTAATAATAGCAAAAGTGCCCCATATCATCAATTACCACTAAACCCACTTACCCAAAATTATTACCAATCTACCACTCTCCCTCCCTATAAATAAGGACTCAAGCTTCTTCTATAATCACACCCAAAATTAAGAATCAGCCATCAAAATTGAAGCCATGAACGTCTTTATCTCAAGCATAGGAAAAGGGCAGTAAAGTTTTAGATGTAAACAAAGTTCCTTATCTTTCCAATAAATTTAAAATTGTCTTAATCTTAGCTAAATTTATGAAATCTCTCTTCCAAACAGTTTTTAGTAACCTCTAAGTCCTAAGGAGTGAGTAGGATCAAGAAATTCCAAGTTTCATTGCTAGGGAAGGAGATAACAAGGTAAACACTCACCTTTCCCCTGTTTTACGCAGCTGCTGTAAATTTGATGTATCTTCAAAACGGCTAAGAATTTTTATAATCTGTTTACACCACTAGAAAGAAGACAAGATTTGGAGTTTGGTGGATCGGGAGGTGTCGAACACCTCCGGCGCGTGGGTGTCTACAGGGTCAGTTTCGGAACAGTACCGGCGAGTGAGTCACTCGCCGGACTGTTTTGGGGCTGCCTTGTGAGAGCAGTTTTAAAAACGAAAATTTCTGCTAATTCTTTGTGTTTTGCACCTATAAATTGCTCTAAACCAATTTAGTAACTTAAGAAATCAATAAGGAAAGGTAATGGTTGGTTATTGTTATGAAAAAGTGACGTAACTTGCTTATATTCTTGAATAGCTTAATAGCTTAAGAGTTTTATAGATTGGTGTTCTAAGTTTTTCTTTTGTATGAAAGCAATTTACAAAAGGGCACAAATGTTTATATTACTTAGTTACTTCAATGGGGTTGATCCATATTTTACTATAATACTAAAATGTTCTTGAAAGTAAAACAAATGATGTTTTGTCACAAAGAATGAAGTCACATGGTTCAAATAAGCTAATTTCCTCTATTAATGGAAACAAAGAATGTGCTAAAGTGTTATTTTAATAAAATAATGGATACTTGAACTAATCAAGTTGTTCAAAGAAGCTTGGAGATTTGGGCGTAAAAATTGTCTTAAGATGTATATATATGTCATAGGGTTGAAAAAATTTAACCATAGTTAATTTTGATAATGAATGATTGAGGCTAAGGAGTGATGAAATGAATATGAAGAATTGAAGTTCAACTCAAGTCTTTGTATAAAACTAAAGATAAAAGGATATGGTGATTTTTTTATATAAGATAAGTAAAATAACCATGTTTGCTTGAATTGGCTTGAAGACTTGAATATAATGCATGATTTGTTTTAGTACCTAGATATGTTTAACAAGAGGTGATGAAACATATATGAAGAAATTAATTGGAATACCATTTAACTTTTGTACAAGGCTTATAGGATAAAGTGAAGTTAACTAACTAGTACACCAAATGCTAATTTCTTAAAAGAACTATGGCTAAAGTATCCTAAAACTTAGTTAACTTGAATGAGTATAACTATACATATTGATAACTACTTATGATAGTCTTATTAGCTTTAACTTATATAATTGAGAAAATTGATAATTACTTAGGCTTATTTGATTAGTTTTCTCTTAATTAGATTTATCGATATTAAAGGATGTCTTTTCATTCGAAACGGTATATGTGGAATGAGGTAAAATCATACTTATCAAAGAACTAACATTGCTTGCATTTATATCTTGATTTGGGGAAAAGGGGATGCGTAAACTAATACTTGGAACTACTTTTGAATTCATAAACTTTTATAAGACTATTATGTAAAATACGAGTTCATGAAAAGACTACATACAAACTATCAAACTTGAACGGTGAGATACACTTTCAGGGATACTTAATCAAACTAATAAGATCATCTGTAACATTGGTCCTTTTTATTTTGCTATACTTAGGTATTGAGGGATCTATTGATAACAAGGATTAAGCTTAAACAACCACTCTTCAACATAAGGTGAGGTTTTCTCGTTCTTTCTTAATCTATTCGGCACTTGCCCTGAGAAAATTCTTCCTTTCTAAAACTCTCAATCTTTTGACAATATTTCATTTCATTTCCTTTATTTTGAGCTATTTATTTTATACCATATCGATCCATTTACATTAATCTCGAGGTTAATTTAAGCTCTTATATCTTCTAAGGTAACTAACTTTAATACATTTCTTAATCCTTTAATAGTCTTGCATTCTTCAATTTCTATTTCTACTCTATCTGGTAAGTGGTATTATAATGAACAATGGACAAGGTCCGGCTCCAAGTTCACTTAAACTATTTATACCCTTGAGGACGCTCTTGGGAAGTTGGGCCCCGGGACTAATAATGGTGACTGCTGGGCGGCATCGGGCCGTCGGTGTATGGTCTCATTGTTAAGTACCCCACCGTGATCCAGTTGTTAAGTATAGTTGGAGGTAATTTTACTCTCAACTGGGTCGACATGTACTCGAGCATGTCATTCCGTTCTGTTTGCGAGGTCGCACCTCGTAGGGAGGTATAAGGATGTTAATTTTCAGAAGTTGGGTTGAATGTATTACTTTACCAGATTCATATTCGTAATGTTTATTTGAATTCCCGTTTATTGTAATTCGATTACTTTGTTATTTCAAATCATCTAATAATCTTTCGCAGGACTATTACATTCTAATTCTTATTCATACATGGATCATAATATTACTGTTGATCATATTAATCATAACCTCAATCCAATATTATAAATCCTCACTAAGTCAAATAAGACTTACGCCTTTCTTTGTTATTTTCTCAGATTAGCGACATGAGTTAGAGGTGGAATACGGTGATATGGATTGACATGGTCTATTCAGTGACGTATTTATCTATTTTATCGAATAATTTGACGATGAGACTTCGTTGTAATGTTATGTAAAATTTTATCTACTTACGGGTCGGGTAGTGGGGTCGTCGTCCCTTCTTCCTGAAGACCTTAGAATTTCAATATTTCCGCTGTGACGATTAATTATAAAATAAATTTTCTCTATTATTCTGCTAGTTTGACGCACAATTAGTTTGAATAGTCAATCACTGTTTTATTCAGAGCTAGGTGACCTAGTCGGGGCGTCACAGGTGGTATCAGAGCCTAGAACTAGAAACTTAGGAGCATGATTCGTAAATTAAAATCGGATTACCTAGAGTTTAGGTTGAGATAAAATCCTTGAATCATAAAATTAGTATGTTCACTTTCTATATTTTACAAATTTATTTAAGTATTTTATATATTTTGTAATTGAGTTTAACACTAAATTCATACCCCAAGTAGTACGGAACCGACGTGAAAGAGAATTCATGGATTTAACTCAAAGTATGCTGACAGTTTCTCAATATGAGGCTCGATTCACGCGGCTAATCCAATACGCACCACACTACCAGAACGATGAAGATCGAAAGGTGAGAGAATTCATTGAAAGACTAAAATTAGAATTACGGTGGGCACTGCTTTCGACATATATAACTAGTTATTCAAAAGCTGTTGAAAAAGCTTTATAAGTGAAGTCGGAAAATGAAGTTTGAACATCTTAAAAGGAGTCGACCATCTGGTTCTAAATGGGCGAATGTAGAGAGATTTGATCAAGGGAAAAAGTTCCCTAAAACAGGGCATACAAACTTTAGAAAACCAAATAATAATAGGGAAGGCCTACTAACCATCAAACTAAACCTACACCGATTGGACCATGCAACTTTTGTGGACACTCAAGTCACAATGAAGCATCATGCTGGAAAAAGAATGGACGATTTATAGCATGTGGAAGTGAACAACATCAAATCAAAGATTGCCCAAGGGCAAGGAATCCATCGTCGGCACCTCAAGGAAAACAAGGCGGTCCATCGAATTCTCGAACAGAGAGGCCTAAGATTCCTGCCCGTGTTTATGCATTGGAGGGTAACAAAGAGGCAATAGACCCATCCGCAGTGGTGGAAGGTAATATTCAATTACATGATCACATTGGTAAAGCTTTATATGATCCAGGAGCAACCCATTCCTCTATTGCTACCTTATTTGCTGCAAAAATATCTCTCGAGGCAGAAAAATTACCATACGAATTTGAAGTCTGCACTCCTATGGGTAGTAGTGAAACTACTAATTTGGTGTTTAAGGCATGTCCAATTATAATAGATGGGGTTATATACCCGGCCGATTTAATCCAACTAAACATCCAGGGATACGATGTTATCTTAGGAATGGATTGGTTGTATCAACATCAAGCCGAGCTAAACTGCTATACGAAAGAAATAAAACTTAACAAAAACAACCAAAAAGGACTTGAGGTTAGTCATGAAAAACCACAACCCATTTCTATCATCTCGGCTATTGAAGCAAGGAAAATCTTGAAAAATGAAGGTTACGGATTTTTGGCCTATTTGATAAATAAACCAAAGGACATGATTCAAATAGAGGAAATACCAGTAGTAAATGAATTCTTAGAAGTATTTCCTGAAGAACTAAGCTCTCTACCTCCTGATCGCGAAATTGAGTTTGTGATTGAAACTCTACCCGGGGCAGCACCCATCTCAAAAACTCCTTACCATATGGCTCCTGCTGAGTTAAAAGAATTGAAAACTCAATTACAAGATCTGATTGAACAAGGTTTCATTCGACCTAGTTCTTCCCCTTGGGGAGCACCAGTCTTGTTCGTTAAAAAGAAAGACGGATCTCTTCGATTATGCATCGATTATCGAGGATTGAATAATGTCACTATGAAGAATAAGTACCCACTACCCCACATTGATGAGCTATTTGACCTACTACAAGGGTCACAAGTATACTCAAAGTTGGACCTTAGACAAGGGTACTATCAATTAAAGATTCGGGAGACAGATATCCCCAAAACTGCATTCAACTCAAGATACGGTCATTTCGAGTTTGTAGTAATGCCATTTGGATTAACAAATGCACCGGCTGCTTTCATGGACATGATACATCGAATATTCAGACCTTACCTGGACAACTTTTTGTGGTAATATTCATAAATGACATCTTAGTATACTCAAAATCCGAGAAAGAACAAGCACATCACCTTAGAATAGTATTGCAAACTCTCAAAGAAAATAAACTTTACGCCAAATTCAGTAAATGTGAGTTTTGGTTGGAACGGGTAACATTTATTGGCCATGTGATATCCACCACTGGAATTGAAGTTGATCCTTCGAAAGTCGAAGCATAATTAATTGGAAACGACCAACTAACGTTACCGAAGTACGCAGCTTCTTGGGACTGGCAGGTTATTACCGCAGATTTGTTAAGGATTTTTCCAAAATTGCAGCACCCTTGACACAACTAACTCAGAAGAAAAATCAATTTATATGGACTGATAAGTGTGATGCTAGTTTTCAAGAACTCAAGAGAAGACTAACCACTGCTCCAATATTAGCTTTACCGGAAGGTCGAAGTGGATTCGTGATTTACACAGATGCATCAAAAGAAGGTTATGGATATGTATTGATGCAAAACGGGAAGGTAATATCTTATGCTTCAAGAAAACTAAAGGTCCATAAGCAAAATTATCCTACTCATGACCTAGAGTTAGGAGCAATTGTGTTTGCACTAGCCAAATGGAGACACTATCTCTACGGGACGACATTTGAGATATACACCGATCACAAAAGTCTGAAATATCTATTCACTCAGAAGGATCTAAATATGAGGCAGAGAAGGTGGATGGAGTTCCTAGAGGATTATGATTGTTCAATACTTTATCACCCCGGAAAGGCGAATGTAGTAGCTGATGCATTAAGTAGAAATGCAACAATTTCTCACTTCAAAGGAATAAAAAATCTCATTCAAGAGCAAGAATTCGAGAAAACTATTGTTCGCATACAATCTTATGCACGTTTGGCCAATCTACATATTCAACCGGAATGGTACTCTCAAATCTGGGCTACACAACAGGAAGATGAAGATATTAGAAAATTAAAAGAGTCCAAAGAAAAGGAACCAAATTCGAATTTTAATATGGACCCATCGGGTATATTACGATTCCAAAAGCGAGTTTGTGTACCAACAAAAATGAGAAAAGAATTAATGGAAGAAGCACATAAAACAAGATACACAGTTCATCCCGGAGGCACCAAAATGTACAAGGATTTGAAGAAACAATTCTGGTGGAACGGAATGAAGCGTGATATTGCGGACTACGTTAAGAAGTTCATGACTTGCCAATTGGTTAAGGCCGAACATCAACATCCTGCCGGCAAATTACAACCTCTCCCGATACCTGATTGGAAATGGGATCAGATCGCCATGGATTTCGTCACATGCCTGCCGACAATAAGGGGTGGATATGATAGCATTTGGGTCATTGTAGACAGACTAACTAAGTCTGCTCATTTTCTTCCCGTGGGAAAACATTTCAAAGTTGAAACCCTAGCCGAGCTATACTAGAAAGAAATCATCCGTCTACACGGCGTACCTTCGAGTATAGTCTCGGATAGAGATCCTAAATTTACTTCTAGATTGTGGAAGCAGTTGCAGGAAAATTTGGGAACTAAGCTTAACTTCAGTACAGCTGCACACCCGCAAACCGATGGACAATCTGAACGAGTAATTGGATTCTTAGAAGACATGTTGAGGGCATGTGTATTAGATTTCAAAGGTAGCTGGAATAAACATTTGCCACTCGTGGAATATGCATACAATAATAGCTATCATGCATCAATTCAGATGGCACCATATGAGGCTTTATATGGGAGAAAATGTCGCTCACCAATCCATTGGGAGTTAGAAAAATGGCGAGCTTCTTCAGATGGTTTACACAGAGCGTTAAGGCCAGAAATTATTCAAGACGCCATTGACAAAGTACAACTGATCCGGCAAAGAATTAAAGCTGCCCAAGACAGACAGAAAAGCTATGCCGATCAACGTAGAAAGGATCTAGAATTTGAAGTTGGAGATAAAGTGTTCCTCAAAGTTTCACCTAAGAAGGGATTCAGAAGAATTGGAAAAGGTGGAAAACTAAACCCACGCTACGTAGGGCCTTTTGAAATTTCCGAACGCGTTGGAAATTTAGCCTATAGATTGAATCTACCTCTCAACATCACGGGAATTCATGATGTGTTTCATGTATCACAAATTAGGAAGTATCACCCAGACGAATCCCACATTATAGATCGAAAGTGATCTATCTTATGAAGAAAAGCCAATTCGGATCCTCGATCAAAAATTTCAAGAACTTCGCAACCGCAAGATATCCTTAGTAAAGGTATTGTGGAGAAATCACCAAGTAGAGGAGGCCACTTGGGAACGAGAATAAGAAATGCGGAAACATCACCCCGAACTCTTCATTCCAGGTTAGAATTTGGGGACCAGATTTTTTTAAGGGGGGGGAGAATGTAATACCCCGATAATTTATATATATATATGTATATTTTCTCTTATATTTTTTATATATATATATGCACACACTCAATAGATTGAAAATAGAACATACGTATATAATAACTATCGAACCGAACTAGAAACAAACTTTTAACGTACCGAGTAACTTGATATAAAAAATAATTATAATAAAACTAACCATTATCAAACAACAAGGTCAAAGGTGAAATTGTTAATAATAGCAAAAGTGCCCCATATCATCAATTACCACTAAACCCACTTACCCAAAATTATTACCAATCTACCACTCTCCCTCCCTATAAATAAGGACTCAAGCTTCTTCTATAAGCACACCCAAAATTAAGAATCAGCCATCAAAATTGAAGCCATGAACGTCTTTCTCTCAAGCATAGGAAAAGGGCAGTAAAGTTTTAGAGGTAAACAAAGTTCCTTATCTTTCCAATAAATTTAAAATTGTCTTAATCTTAGCTAAATTTATGAAATCTCTCTTCCAAACAGTTTTTAGTAACCTCTAAGTCCTAAGGAGTGAGTAGGATCAAGAAATTCCAAGTTTCATTGCTAGGGAAGGAGATAACAAGGTAAACACTCACCTTTCCCCTGTTTTGCGCAGCTGCTGTAAATTTGATGTATCTTCAAAACGGCTAAGAATTTTTATAATCTGTTTACATCACTAGAAAGAAGACAAGATTTGGAGTTTGGTGGATCGGGAGGTGTCGAACACCTCCGGCGCGTGGGGTGTCTACAGGGTCAGTTTCGGAACAGTACCGGCGAGTGAGTCACTCGCCGGACTGTTTTGGGGCTGCCTTGTGAGAGCAGTTTTAAAAACGAAAATTTCTGCTAATTCTTTGTGTTTTGCACCTATAAATTGCTCTAAACCAATTTAGTAACTTGAGAAATCAATAAGGAAAGGTAATGGTTGGTTATTGTTATGAAAAAGTGACGTAACTTGCTTATATTCTTGAATAGCTTAATAGCTTAAGAGTTTTATAGATTGGTGTTCTAAGTTTTTCTTTTGTATGAAAGCAATTTACAAAAGGGCACAAATGTTTATATTACTTAGATTACTTCAATGGGGTTGATCCATATTTTACTATAATACTAAAATGTTCTTGAAAGTAAAACAAATGATGTTTTGTCACAAAGAATGAAGTCACATGGTTCAAATAAGCTAATTTCCTCTATTAATGGAAACAAAGAATGTGCTAAAGTGTTATTTTAATAAAATAATGGATACCTGAACTAATCAAGTTGTTCAAAGAAGCTTGGAGATTTGGGCGTAAAAATTGTCTTAAGATGTATATATATGTCATAGGGTTGAAAAAATTTAACCATAGTTAATTTTGATAATGAATGATTGAGGCTAAGGGGTGATGAAATGAATATGAAGAATTGAAGTTCAACTCAAGTCTTTGTATAAAACTAAAGATAAAAGGATATGGTGATTTTTTTATATAAGATAAGTAAAATAACCAATTTTGCTTGAATTGGCTTGAAGACTTGAATATAATGCATGATTTGTTTTAGTATCTAAATATGTTTAACAAGAAGTGATGAAACATATATGAAGAAATTAATTGGAATACCATTTAACTTTTGTACAAGGCCTATAGGATAAAGTGAAGTTAACTAATTAGTACACCAAATGCTAATTTCTTAAAAGAACTATGGCTAAAGTATCCTAAAACTTAGTTAACTTGAATGAGTATATCTATACATATTGATAACTACTTATGATAGTCTTATTAGCTTTAACTTATATAATTGAGAAAATTGATAATTACTTAGGCTTATTTGATTAGTTTTCTCTTAATTAGATTTATCGATATTAAAGGATGTCTTTTCATTCGAAACGGTATATGTGGAATGAGGTAAAATCATACTTATCAAAGAACTAACATTGCTTGCATTTATATCTTGATTTGGGGAAAAGGGGATGCGTAAACTAATACTTGGAACTACTTTTGAATTCATAAACTTTTATAAGACTATTATGTAAAATACGAGTTCATGAAAAGACTACATACAAACTATCAAACTTGAACGGTGAGATACACTTTCAGGGATACTTAATCAAACTAATAAGATCATCCGTAACATTGGTCCTTTTTATTTTGCTATACTTAGGTATCAAGGGATCTATTGATAACAAGGATTAAGCTTAAACAACCATTCTTCAACATAAGGTGAGGTTTTCTCGTTCTTTCTTAATCTATTCGGCACTTGCCCTGAGAAAATTCTTCCTTTCTAAAACTCTCAATCTTTTGGTTCTCAAAAAAAAAAAAAAAAAAAAAAAAAAAAAAAAAACTCTCAATCTTTTGACAATATTTCATTTCATTTCCTTTATTTTGAGCTATTTATTTTATACCATATCGATCCATTTACATTAATCTCGAGGTTAATTTAAGCTCTTATATCTTCTAAGGTAACTAACTTTAATACATTTCTTAATCCTTTAATAGTCTTGCATTCTTCAATTTCTATTTCTACTCTATCTGGTAAGTGGTATTATAATGAACAACGGACAAGGTCCGGCTCCAAGTTCACTTAAACTATTTATACCCTTGAGGACGCTCTTGGGAAGTTGGGCCCCGGGACTAATAATGGTGACTGCTGGGCGGCATCGGGCCGTCGGTGTATGGTCTCATTGTTAAGTACCCCACCGTGATCCAGTTGTTAAGTATGGTTGGAGGTAATTGTACTCTCAACTGGGTCGACATGTACTCGAGCATGTCATTCCGTTCTGTTTGCGAGGTCGCTCCTCGTAGGGAGGTATAAGGATGTTAATTTTCAGAAGTTGGGTTGAATGTATTACTTTACCAGATTCATATTCGTAATGTTTATTTGAATTCCCGTTTATTGTAATTCGATTACTTTGTTATTTCAAATCATCTAATAATCTTTCGCAGGACTATTACATTCTAATTCTTATTCATACATGGATCATAATATTACTGTTGATCATATTAATCATAACCTCAATCCAATATTATAAATCCTCACTAAGTCAAATAAGACTTACGCCTTTCTTTGTTATTTTCTCAGATTAGCGACATGAGTTAGAGGTGGAATACGGTGATATGGATTGACATGGTCTATTCAGTGACGTATTTATCTATTTTATCGAATAATTTGACGATGAGACTTCGTTGTAATGTTATGTAAAATTTTATCTACTTACGGGTCGGGTAGTGGGGTCGTCGTCCCTTCTTCCTGAAGACCTTAGAATTTCAATATTTCCGCTGTGACGATTAATTATAAAATAAATTTTCTCAATTATTTTGCTAGTTTGACACACGATTAGTTTGAATAGTCAAGCACTGTTTTATTCAGAGCTAGGTGACCTAATCGGGGCGTCACAACATCTTAACTTAAATCATATGTTTTTTATTTTAATGATTTTTTTTTATAAAGTTATATTATATCCCAATTCAGTTCCCAATTCAGTTGTTCCAAAAAAGGTGAAATCGCTCGCCCCGTGCGCCCCTCACCTCCCTGTCCGACGGGATTGTGAGAGAAAGTAAATCATGGTGACTCAACCGAAAACAGAGGCTTATATTATAAATAGAGATGATGAGGTTGTGAACTTTTAATTTATTGCAAAACATAAATATATATTCGTAAATAATTATTCTAAATTAATAAAAATTAGAATTAAAGAATATTGGAAGCAACAATCATCTATAGCAAATATAGTTTTAATTTTGTTTTTATAAAGATAAACTCAATAAACGGTGTTGGATCATACTGTTTAAAAAAAAAGGAAATAAAATTGGAAGCAAAAATTCTACATCGGAAATATTGTTGTTGTTTTTTATCGATACGAAAGTATGAACAGAAAAATATAAACTCAATAAACGGCGACGTTTCGTGATTATGCCGTTTTTTTAAAAAAAAGGAAAAAATATTGGAAGCAATAAATCAACATCGAAAATATAGTTGTTTCTAATCGAAAAAAAGGTTTGAACGTAAAAAGATAAACTCAGTAAACGGTGCCGTTTCGTAATTATGCCGTTTAAAAATAAATTGCAAAAGCAAACTCGCATGACCACAATTAACAAAGGAAATTTCTATTATTAAAAACCAAGTGAAATCCAATAAAAATTAACCACCAATCTAAAATCAGGCTCGTAGTTGTTGCATTTGATAAACTTAGGATTTAGCATTTCAAGCAAGGGGATTTTCTATTGTTCAAAATTAATTTAAAACAATACGGTCCCAATATTTCGTCGACCTGAAAATAGTTAAAAAAGACAGGAAATGCAAATCATCGACAATGGTAAACGTACGTTGCTCTGGATCGCATATTAGAGTAACGGTGCCGTTTTGTGTTTGTAATTGAAATAGAGAGTACTGTTTTATATATGTTATCGTAATACTTTGATATGACTGCTAATTAGATATGCTACGTAATAGCATAAAATATATTTGTATATATTTGTTCTGCCTCTATATAAGTAAGGTAATATGTGATGAGATTTCTATGTACTTTGTAAAATAAAATTAGTACTCTGATTTTACCAAGAATGATTTCCAATATTCTTATTCGTAATGTATTCCAGAAAAAAATAAGCTCTATTAATCCCGAGAAGATTACATTGTTCTTCGTGTTTTCAATTTTAGAGAGTCATTTTTGTACCAACCTTGATGAAAAAAAGTATTTCATATATAAATTAGTTGAGCAACATATAGATGATAATTTTCCATCAAAAGAATCTCTTAATAGAATTAGTAGTATTAGTAAATCTGCAGTTCATTGTGCACAAGAAATTAGGGGGGTCTTCTTTATGCTAGCATGCGGTATTTTGAAATCGGTCGAGGTAAACGTTGATGAGGTTTCTATATTTTCCCATTTTATTTGTTTAATTTATTATTTTGCTTAATCGTGGACGATTACTTTTCAGGATTTTCCAGTTCATGTTAGGAAGGCTGCTGGATTGGCTCCTGATGATACGATTATTTTAAGAAACGGGACTAAATATTGGCCTTTACAAATAAAAGAAAACGGTTTTCTTAGGCTTTGGAACCAGTTAATAGCAGATAATTTTGTTGAACATGGCGAAAGGATAGTCCTTTATCAATCGCACACGAATATTTTTGAAATTAATGTTTTTGACATGCGTGGAATAAAAAAAAAAATCAATGCTTTAATCAAAGTTGTTATTTCAAATATTTAAGTACCGTTTATAATAGACCACTGCATATTTGTAACTTGTGTGTTTCGTTTATACCGGAAACAGTGGATCACTTTGGTAAAACTCGAGCTTTCCATGTGATCGTTGTGCAAAAGAATGACTGCTTGGTAGTTTTCTTTACGAATTTTGGAATTTATTATACTCTATCAGTCATTTAATTGTTATCAATTTTTAGAAGTTATTCCTTATTTTTGTGCTTTATATATTTTCATCCATCTTTAGGATTTTAGTACAATTACGTATATATATTTGCCTCTAAATATTTATTATATTTACAGATTATCCCAGCTGAATTTATTCGGTCTGAACATATGCACAACAAAACGCTAGCAAAGCTGGTAACTGGAACGAGATCCTGGATTGTTGAAGTGACAAATACCGGCTTTGCTAATGGTTGGAACTGTTTTTCTGAAGACCATGGAATATCGATTAATAATTTTTTTTTTATTTGGTCGATGACATGGTATTTCGTGTTGTTATTTTCGACCTCAATGGAAAAGAGGTGTTATATGACTGGTACAGTAGTATATCTATTGAGTGTGCATGATTTTGTATAAATATTATATGGAACACGTTTTGTTATAATAAATGTAATATTAACTTATTGTTGCTACGTTATATACGAAAATAGTTCTATAAAAATTGCTATTTGTGTTTGCATTCTGATTGATTGCTTTTTGCTTCCTTAGTCTTTCTTGTCTTCGACGATATCTTCTGGATTTAAATCTGGATAAGGTATAGACAATGGTTCTAAAAAGATTAAACTCTTCCACTAAATGTGCTAAACAATTATTATGATATTAAACTTCCAGCAAAGCATCGGGAGGATATTTTTTTAGCTGTCTATTTTTTCCTATGTCCATAATGTTGTGATACTCTTTACGCTCGTATGAGATTATCTTGTTTTCAATGACATGCTTGACTACTTTGAAAAAATAACTTGGCAATAAACCTCCAATATTTATATATTTGTAACAATATTATTTATTATTTATAAGAAAAAAAAATTATCTCATTTTGTGCTCTAACGATTTTAATAGATTAAATGTATGATCTTAGTAATAATATATTTTCTAGACAAATTTTTGGGTAAAATGTAAGATACTCCCCTTTGTTAATCTGCATGAAGCTACCCTGTGAATTTTTTATTCTGCTAAACTTCCTTGTGTTTTAAAAAACCATGCAAAAAAAAACCCAATTTGTAAAAGACAGACCGTTTTGGGACAATTTTCAAGAAATCGTTTAAAAATATATATTTGCTTCGCAGTTTAATCATAGACTGGAGTATTTCTTACATACACAGTTTTGACGTCTGTTGAAAAGCTTACTATTTAACTATTTTTTCTATATTGTATAGACAATCTACAACATGTCTCTAAATATATGCTTGCTTTTGTTGTTGATCTGTAATATAGATCGTAACCCTTTATTGAAATTAACAGACCATCTTTATCAACCCACGAGAGAAAATTGAAAACTTTATAGAAAATATAATCTTAACTACGCAATTCTAAATAAATCCAATGTGTTCGGACTGAAGAGGTAAAATATAGTATTATTTTTCTTTGACTATCTCTTTTGAAAAATGAATAAAACAAATAGAACATAAAAGGGAATTTTTATAAATAGAAAAGGAAATTTAGTAGATTCCAAAATATATTACAAACTCTTATCTTAAGTTTTTTTCGAAATATGTATTTTTATAAGATTAGCTCAGTTGATGTTATAGATTCATTTGGTCGAAATTTTACAGCTATGCTTATGTACCTGACAATGCATAATTCCTTGTAATTATTACTGTCCAATGCTGATTAATGATTTGGTGAGATTGATTTTACATGAAGTTGACGTGTGTTTGATCAAAATTAATGCTTCTTAATAAATATGTGAAATTAAGTTCCACATTTTTTCCTAATAATAAATATATTTATTTATTTTTACTAGAACAAATCGAAACAATTTAGTAGAAGTTACGTTTATGTAAATGATTTATGTTTGGAATTGTTGGAAGAATTTATTAACTCAAGAACAGCTAAGTGATCTTATCAGTTGAGTTAAATAAGTTAGTTAAAGGTTTTGATGATAACAAAAATGTGTCATCAACTAAGTTATTGAAGCTTAGTAAACCTTTGAAGATTGGATACTTGGTTTAAAAGAGAATCATTCAAGAACAGAAGTATTCAAGAAATGAAGATTCAATCTTATGATAAGAGTGAAAATCAGATTAGTAAAAGATTGAAAATCAGCTTAGTGGAAATGAGATGGGTGATCATGAGATGACTAGTGATCAGACTAGTGCATCAGACTAGTGCATAAGACTAGTGCATCAGACTAGTACATCAGACTAGTGATCATCAGCGGAGTGGATCTCATCAGCTAAGTAAAATCGGTCAGAAAGCTCTCCAACGGTAACAAGCTAAGTGCATTAAATGCTGCTGACAGAAAGTACAGCAGAGTGTACAGTAAACAGTGCAGAAAGTACAGCAGAGTGTACAGTGAACAGTGCGACAGTCTGCAAAAGTTACCATTCAAATTATGACCGTTGCTCAAGGACTTAAATGCAATTTTGCCAACCTTCAACGGGCAAAATTACAAATCCAAGAGTATAAATAGATGGTAAACTGAAGATTCAAGAGAGACTTGCACACTTTCAAGATCAAATCTTTAGAGCAAGAATCCATCAGTTGAGTCATCTTATCATAAGCTTAGTCATCTTATGACGAAGCTGATTGTTGAAGAACAAGATTAAACCCTTGTATATCTGAGTGATATTCAACTGAGTGTTGTGAGAAGTAGATATCCATCTTTGTGAGTGATATTACTTCGGAGGATAGGTCTTCTTAGTGATTTCCTATTGTGAGCTTACAGCCTTCTCATTAGTTGTTTAGGTGTAAGTGGAGAAATATTGTAAACTTTGTGTTTATAGTATAACCCAAGATCTAAGTGACTTGGAAGAGTGGATTAAGAGGATTTGTTCCTGTATAACCACTATAAAAATTCCTTGTGTTATTTACTTTATTTGTCTTGCATTGCATATTTCATAAGCTAAGTAAATACTTTAAAAGAAGAGTCTTTTAAATTGAGGAATTTCCAACTTGGGGTAAAACTTTCCTTGTGCTTTAAAAGTTTAATTGAGTTGAAAACATTGTTTGAAAAACACATATACATTATCCGCTGCATCATTGTTTGAAACTCTGATTATATAAGTTTGATGAAGCAAAATCAGCATAGTAGTCTACTTTACTGAATAAGCTAAGTGCTAAATCAGCATAGTAGTCTCACGAATAAGATCAGCTTACTCTGCTGATAAGCTGAGTGCAAAATCAGCTCAGTCATCTTATTTTGCTGATGAGTGAACTCTACTTATAGAAGAAAAGTTTAAGAAATTTTTTAAAGTCATGAGGTCTATTCACCCCCCCCCCTCTAGACCTCATCTGACCACTTGGGACCAACAAGTGGTATCAGAGCAGGTGGTTCATTAGAATCAGCTGCCTGATCAACGAGCTTGATCCGAGTGTTTTTCAAAGGTTTTCAAAACTTTTCAAAAGAGCATATTTTGAAAATCAAAAACTTTTTGAAAAAATGGATGTCATAAGCCATGTTCCTCACATTGGCCTTATGGACTTCGAAAGCTGGAAAATTAGAATGGAAATCCTTCTTGCCGCTTATGACGACAACATGCTTACTTGTTTTACAAAAGGACCATTCAGATTTCAGAAGATTGTGATGGTTGCTGGCCAACCAGATCAGATAGTTGACAAAGAGCTGGATGAGCTGACTCCCAAAGAAGTCAAGTTAGTAAATCTTGATAAAAAGGCTAAGCTCATTATGTTCAAAGCTGTAGACGAAGAAAGATTCCAGAAGATCAAGCATTTCAAAACTGCCAAAGAGATGTGGAATAAAGTCTGCGAGCTAAGCGAAGGAAACGACGCTATCAAAGAACACAAGCTCAGTGTGGCTCTTGAGGAGTTTGAAAATTTCAAGATGAAGTCTGGTGAAACGATTGATCAGATGGATACCAGATTTACCAAAGCTCTGAATGAAGTTCTAAGGTTTGGTAAAGAATTTTCGAACAAGGAGATCACCACAAAGGTTCTCAAGGCCTTGCCACCTAAATTCAACATGAAGGTGACAGCCATGGAAGAATCAAGGGATTTAGGGAAGATTTCCCTTTCCGAACTGTTCTCATCCCTCAAAGCATATGAGTATCAAATGCCAAGAATGGGATTAGAAGTGTCAACCAGTTCAGACCCTACTGCTGCTCTCATGGCGTCAGACAAGTCAAGAAAATCAGCAAACAAGTCAAAACAGAAGACTCTGCTGAATTCAGAAAAAGTCTACACTGCTGACGACGTTACCCTGCTGCTGAATGATTTTGAGAAGTTCTACAAGAAGAAAATGAAATTAAAATATAAAAATGCTACTTCATCTTCTTCTAATCATTTTCAGGAAAACAGGGATTCCTCCAAAGCAAAACTTAGAGACCACAATGAAGAGGAGTATGAACTCTTGATCAAAGATCATTCTCACTCATCATCTGAAAAGTTTGCTGAAAAGGAAAAGTGTGCCAAAAAGGAGCGTAAGCTTAGTAAGAGCAAATCAAAGTTAGCTGATGCAGCAAAGCTAATAAACTCCTACACATCTTATTCAGACCGTCAGTCGTCTGATAAAGAGTTTGAAGAAGTACCTGAAACTCTATGCTTAATGGCCAAGGAATCTGATGATTCTGAAACTGAGGTAACTTCTACAAATTAATGAACTTGCATTATTTGAATCGTTTGAACAAATGTTAATTTCAAATTCAAATATTGTTGGTGTATTTGCCAAGCTTAAGGAAGAGATGACTCTGCTAAAAGAGCAAAACAGATCAGTGAAACTTCAGGTTGAAAAAAACCTTAAGAATCAGCTGACTTCAAAAAGCTTGGGCATGAGAATGAAACTCTAAAAGCTGAGTGTGCAATTCGTATAGAAAATATAAATGAACTTGAAAGAAGTAATTGCATCATTCTCTTTAAAGAAATCAGAGGCTAAAGAGAAGAAGCCTACTGAAGCTCAAAAGGTTAAGAAGCCTAGTAAGCAACCTAAGACTAAACAGACTAGTAAAACTCATCAGCTTAGTAAGCTGAAAGATGCTGCTGATTGGAGTGAAATTAAAAATGTTAAGTCTGCTAAATCTATAGGAGAGTTATCAGTTAACTCAGCTTATCACTTACTTCATGCATCTTACCTTGCTTATGAGCACTGTTTTCATCATGAAAATTATTACCATGCTAAATTTACTAAAATTCATGATAAAACTGAGTCACAAAATCATCACATGTTAAAGGTTATACTAACCATGCAGGACCCAATATAAGGGGTACCAAAAACAGTAATCTGTTTTGTAGGAAAAACGCATGTGTGATGACAAAAGTTGAGTTGACTGCCCTTGCTGATTTCAACAAGTTCAACAAGTGGTTTTACCATCGAGTGGGAGAATATCAACAATTGGTATCCAGTACTGTATCAACATGTGATATCAACCAACAAATGGTAGCCGCATTGTTTGGAAATAACAAGGAAAGCAAGATTGTTGGAAAATTGAAGTTTATCAAGTGAATCAACGTTTGTATCCAACAAATGGTATAGTCAATCACGTGACAACAATCTTTCAGCTCTCAAGAGTTGAAAATGGATTTGTTGAATTTGAATTCATGAGCTGAGGGGGAACATATCAGAAAAATCATCTCAATAGCTTACTGGAATTCAACGGCTGAGTATCTTTCGAGACTAACTCTCATAAGACTACTTGACCACAGATTCTTGAACTCAGGGGGAACGTGTACGACGAGCGGTACTCCTGATTAGAGATGACATTCTCAATAAGTCAAATGAAGTTATCAGAAGACTGCTTCTCATCAGCCGACCGAAACTCAACAACCAAGTGACATTCAAGAATACACTTCAAAAAGGGTGAAGGAAGTAACCAACAAGTGGTATCAATTCTTGAAGTCAGGGGGAACAGTTTTTCTAACTGGAGTGATAAACAGCAAAGAAGACTACAAACTGCTGGCTTGCGTATAAAGAAGAATTAATTAACAGCCAACGACCCCGAACAACTAAGTATTCACCTACTTGTCTTCAGCATAATAAGTTTTGGTGTTGATGACAAAAAGGGGGAAAAGTGAGATGCAACTAAGAACTCTCAAAGGTTGCATTGGATCTAATGATTTTAATCCTAGAGTATGAAGACTAAACTGAAGACTTGGAAGACGTTCTTAGTTGAAGGTTTTGTCATCATCAAAAAGGGGGAAATTGTTGGAAGAATTTATTAACTCAAGAACAGCTAAGTGATCTTATCAGTTGAGTTAAATAAGTTAGTTAAAGGTTTTGATGATAACAAAAAGGTGTCATCAACTAAGTTATTGAAGCTTAGTAAACCTTTGAAGATTGGATACTTGGTTTAAAAGAGAATCATTCAAGAACAGAAGTATTCAAGAAATGAAGATTCAATCTTATGATAAGAGTGAAAATCAGATTAGTAAAAGATTGAAAATCAGCTTAGTGGAAATGAGATGGGTGATCATGAGATGACTAGTGATCAGACTAGTGCATCAGACTAGTGCATAAGACTAGTGCATCAGACTAGTACATCAGACTAGTGATCATCAGCGGAGTGGATCTCATCAGCTAAGTAAAATCGGTCAGAAAGCTCTCTTACGGTAACAAGCTAAGTGCATTAAATGCTGCTGACAGAAAGTACAGCAGAGTGTACAGTAAACAGTGCAGAAAGTACAGCAGAGTGTACAGTGAACAGTGCGACAGTCTGCAAAAGTTACCATTCAAATTATGACCGTTGCTCAAGGACTTAAATGCAATTTTGCCAACCTTCAACGGGCAAAATTACAAATCCAAGAGTATAAATAGATGGTAAACTGAAGATTCAAGAGAGACTTGCACACTTTCAAGATCAAATCTTTAGAGCAAGAATCCATCAGTTGAGTCATCTTATCATAAGCTTAGTCATCTTATGACGAAGCTGATTGTTGAAGAACAAGATTAAACCCTTGTATATCTGAGTGATATTCAACTGAGTGTTGTGAGAAGTAGATATCCATCTTTGTGAGTGATATTACTTCGGAGGATAGGTCTTCTTAGTGATTTCCTATTGTGAGCTTACAGCCTTCTCATTAGTTGTTTAGGTGTAAGTGGAGAAATATTGTAAACTTTGTGTTTATAGTATAACCCAAGATCTAAGTGACTTGGAAGAGTGGATTAAGAGGATTTGTTCCTGTATAACCACTATAAAAATTCCTTGTGTTATTTACTTTATTTGTCTTGCATTGCATATTTCATAAGCTAAGTAAATACTTTAAAAGAAGAGTCTTTTAAATTGAGGAATTTCCAACTTGGGGTAAAACTTTCCTTGTGCTTTAAAAGTTTAATTGAGTTGAAAACATTGTTTGAAAAACACATATACATTATCCGCTGCATCATTGTTTGAAACTCTGATTATATAAGTTTGATGAAGCAAAATCAGCATAGTAGTCTACTTTACTGAATAAGCTAAGTGCTAAATCAGCATAGTAGTCTCACGAATAAGATCAGCTTACTCTGCTGATAAGCTGAGTGCAAAATCAGCTCAGTCATCTTATTTTGCTGATGAGTGAACTCTACTTATAGAAGAAAAGTTTAAGAAATTTTTTAAAGTCATGAGGTCTATTCACCCCCCCCCCTCTAGACCTCATCTGACCACTTGGGACCAACAAGTGGTATCAGAGCAGGTGGTTCATTAGAATCAGCTGCCTGATCAACGAGCTTGATCCGAGTGTTTTTCAAAGGTTTTCAAAACTTTTCAAAAGAGCATATTTTGAAAATCAAAAACTTTTTGAAAAAATGGATGTCATAAGCCATGTTCCTCACATTGGCCTTATGGACTTCGAAAGCTGGAAAATTAGAATGGAAATCCTTCTTGCCGCTTATGACGACAACATGCTTACTTGTTTTACAAAAGGACCATTCAGATTTCAGAAGATTGTGATGGTTGCTGGCCAACCAGATCAGATAGTTGACAAAGAGCTGGATGAGCTGACTCCCAAAGAAGTCAAGTTAGTAAATCTTGATAAAAAGGCTAAGCTCATTATGTTCAAAGCTGTAGACGAAGAAAGATTCCAGAAGATCAAGCATTTCAAAACTGCCAAAGAGATGTGGAATAAAGTCTGCGAGCTAAGCGAAGGAAACGACGCTATCAAAGAACACAAGCTCAGTGTGGCTCTTGAGGAGTTTGAAAATTTCAAGATGAAGTCTGGTGAAACGATTGATCAGATGGATACCAGATTTACCAAAGCTCTGAATGAAGTTCTAAGGTTTGGTAAAGAATTTTCGAACAAGGAGATCACCACAAAGGTTCTCAAGGCCTTGCCACCTAAATTCAACATGAAGGTGACAGCCATGGAAGAATCAAGGGATTTAGGGAAGATTTCCCTTTCCGAACTGTTCTCATCCCTCAAAGCATATGAGTATCAAATGCCAAGAATGGGATTAGAAGTGTCAACCAGTTCAGACCCTACTGCTGCTCTCATGGCGTCAGACAAGTCAAGAAAATCAGCAAACAAGTCAAAACAGAAGACTCTGCTGAATTCAGAAAAAGTCTACACTGCTGACGACGTTACCCTGCTGCTGAATGATTTTGAGAAGTTCTACAAGAAGAAAATGAAATTAAAATATAAAAATGCTACTTCATCTTCTTCTAATCATTTTCAGGAAAACAGGGATTCCTCCAAAGCAAAACTTAGAGACCACAATGAAGAGGAGTATGAACTCTTGATCAAAGATCATTCTCACTCATCATCTGAAAAGTTTGCTGAAAAGGAAAAGTGTGCCAAAAAGGAGCGTAAGCTTAGTAAGAGCAAATCAAAGTTAGCTGATGCAGCAAAGCTAATAAACTCCTACACATCTTATTCAGACCGTCAGTCGTCTGATAAAGAGTTTGAAGAAGTACCTGAAACTCTATGCTTAATGGCCAAGGAATCTGATGATTCTGAAACTGAGGTAACTTCTACAAATTAATGAACTTGCATTATTTGAATCGTTTGAACAAATGTTAATTTCAAATTCAAATATTGTTGGTGTATTTGCCAAGCTTAAGGAAGAGATGACTCTGCTAAAAGAGCAAAACAGATCAGTGAAACTTCAGGTTGAAAAAAACCTTAAGAATCAGCTGACTTCAAAAAGCTTGGGCATGAGAATGAAACTCTAAAAGCTGAGTGTGCAATTCGTATAGAAAATATAAATGAACTTGAAAGAAGTAATTGCATCATTCTCTTTAAAGAAATCAGAGGCTAAAGAGAAGAAGCCTACTGAAGCTCAAAAGGTTAAGAAGCCTAGTAAGCAACCTAAGACTAAACAGACTAGTAAAACTCATCAGCTTAGTAAGCTGAAAGATGCTGCTGATTGGAGTGAAATTAAAAATGTTAAGTCTGCTAAATCTATAGGAGAGTTATCAGTTAACTCAGCTTATCACTTAATTCATGCATCTTACCTTGCTTATGAGCACTGTTTTCATCATGAAAATTATTACCATGCTAAATTTACTAAAATTCATGATAAAACTGAGTCACAAAATCATCACATGTTAAAGGTTATACTAACCATGCAGGACCCAATATAAGGGGTACCAAAAACAGTAATCTGTTTTGTAGGAAAAACGCATGTGTGATGACAAAAGTTGAGTTGACTGCCCTTGCTGATTTCAACAAGTTCAACAAGTGGTTTTACCATCGAGTGGGAGAATATCAACAATTGGTATCCAGTACTGTATCAACATGTGATATCAACCAACAAATGGTAGCCGCATTGTTTGGAAATAACAAGGAAAGCAAGATTGTTGGAAAATTGAAGTTTATCAAGTGAATCAACGTTTGTATCCAACAAATGGTATAGTCAATCATGTGACAACAATCTTTCAGCTCTCAAGAGTTGAAAATGGATTTGTTGAATTTGAATTCATGAGCTGAGGGGGAACATATCAGAAAAATCATCTCAATAGCTTACTGGAATTCAACGGCTGAGTATCTTTCGAGACTAACTCTCATAAGACTACTTGACCACAGATTCTTGAACTCAGGGGGAACGTGTACGACGAGCGGTACTCCTGATTAGAGATGACATTCTCAATAAGTCAAATGAAGTTATCAGAAGACTGCTTCTCATCAGCCGACCGAAACTCAACAACCAAGTGACATTCAAGAATACACTTCAAAAAGGGTGAAGGAAGTAACCAACAAGTGGTATCAATTCTTGAAGTCAGGGGGAACAGTTTTTCTAACTGGAGTGATAAACAGCAAAGAAGACTACAAACTGCTGGCTTGCGTATAAAGAAGAATTAATTAACAGCCAACGACCCCGAACAGCTAAGTATTCACCTACTTGTCTTCAGCATAATAAGTTTTGGTGTTGATGACAAAAAGGGGGAAAAGTGAGATGCAACTAAGAACTCTCAAAGGTTGCATTGGATCTAATGATTTTAATCCTAGAGTATGAAGACTAAACTGAAGACTTGGAAGACGTTCTTAGTTGAAGGTTTTGTCATCATCAAAAAGGGGGAAATTGTTGGAAGAATTTATTAACTCAAGAACAGCTAAGTGATCTTATCAGTTGAGTTAAATAAGTTAGTTAAAGGTTTTGATGATAACAAAAAGGTGTCATCAACTAAGTTATTGAAGCTTAGTAAACCTTTGAAGATTGGATACTTGGTTTAAAAGAGAATCATTCAAGAACAGAAGTATTCAAGAAATGAAGATTCAATCTTATGATAAGAGTGAAAATCAGATTAGTAAAAGATTGAAAATCAGCTTAGTGGAAATGAGATGGGTGATCATGAGATGACTAGTGATCAGACTAGTGCATCAGACTAGTGCATAAGACTAGTGCATCAGACTAGTACATCAGACTAGTGATCATCAGCGGAGTGGATCTCATCAGCTAAGTAAAATCGGTCAGAAAGCTCTCCAACGGTAACAAGCTAAGTGCATTAAATGCTGCTGACAGAAAGTACAGCAGAGTGTACAGTAAACAGTGCAGAAAGTACAGCAGAGTGTACAGTGAACAGTGCGACAGTCTGCAAAAGTTACCATTCAAATTATGACCGTTGCTCAAGGACTTAAATGCAATTTTGCCAACCTTCAACGGGCAAAATTACAAATCCAAGAGTATAAATAGATGGTAAACTGAAGATTCAAGAGAGACTTGTACACTTTCAAGATCAAATCTTTAGAGCAAGAATCCATCAGTTGAGTCATCTTATCATAAGCTTAGTCATCTTATGACGAAGCTGATTGTTGAAGAACAAGATTAAACCCTTGTATATCTGAGTGATATTCAACTGAGTGTTGTGAGAAGTAGATATCCATCTTTGTGAGTGATATTACTTCGGAGGATAGGTCTTCTTAGTGATTTCCTATTGTGAGCTTACAGCCTTCTCATTAGTTGTTTAGGTGTAAGTGGAGAAATATTGTAAACTTTGTGTTTATAGTATAACCCAAGATCTAAGTGACTTGGAAGAGTGGATTAAGAGGATTTGTTCCTGTATAACCACTATAAAAATTCCTTGTGTTATTTACTTTATTTGTCTTGCATTGCATATTTCATAAGCTAAGTAAATACTTTAAAAGAAGAGTCTTTTAAATTGAGGAATTTCCAACTTGGGGTAAAACTTTCCTTGTGCTTTAAAAGTTTAATTGAGTTGAAAACATTGTTTGAAAAACACATATACATTATCCGCTGCATCATTGTTTGAAACTCTGATTATATAAGTTTGATGAAGCAAAATCAGCATAGTAGTCTACTTTACTGAATAAGCTAAGTGCTAAATCAGCATAGTAGTCTCACGAATAAGATCAGCTTACTCTGCTGATAAGCTGAGTGCAAAATCAGCTCAGTCATCTTATTTTGCTGATGAGTGAACTCTACTTATAGAAGAAAAGTTTAAGAAATTTTTTAAAGTCATGAGGTCTATTCACCTCCCCCCCTCTAGACCTCATCTGACCACTTGGGACCAACAGGAATAATATTCTTAATTAAAAAAAAAACGTTTTATATGATTATTATATTATATAAGTATATTTACGAATATAGTATATTGTCCGGGGTGAGCGATTTCACCTTTATGGAACAATAAATAAAATATTTTAATTAAGCTGATAGGCAAGAATGATATGATGCTTAGAAATATCTAAATATTTAATAAATATTCAATACATTGCTTAACATTGGTAAGTAAACACCGATGTAAATCGCATAACATTGGTCGAATATAATTTGATAGGTAAAATGGTAGAAACCACAAAGAAACAAAAACAAAATTTAATATTGTATGTCTGTCGGATAGCAGTAGTCGATAATAACGGGTAAGCGTATATACCTAGGAATGCGTAATACGTTGGAATTATTGCCGTTCAATAATTATAGATGATTCAGTCAAATCGTTCTTACATGAAATTGAAATAAAAATTTATTACGGCACACTTGATTGTAAGTTTGATTATATCGACACGTTTGATTATTTTAATTTATATATAATTTATATATATAATCTGCATGCTTATTCGAAATATTTGTTAGTGGTTGGTAGAAAAAATTTGCAAACAAAATCTTGTTCGTAGGTAAAAAAAAAAATAAAAAAAAATAGGAAATTAGGTATTTGATCTATGTTAATGAATAAAAGATGCTTATACTCGGCAATAAAAGTTTGCGCTGGTTGAGCGACAATTTTTTATATAGTCTTAAAAAATATTATTTAATATATATAAGTTGATTTCGGTAGATGACATCGTAAACATTCACGTACTATACACCATATTTGTTATTAAACTTACTTTTTTCTTAATTTAGTAAATTTTTTTATAGTTTTTCCTAATTTTTCTGAAATGTTTCCGTAATTTTTTCAAAAAGTTTCTTATATTAAGCTTGCTGCAACATATATCGAAAATGATACTTTGATCTGTGGTTCATATATTCTCCTAAATAGGTACTTTTAATTAAATAAATAAATTTTTACAAAGTGTTATAGAAGTATTTCACTTAGACTTAATTAATTAATGCTAATATGAATACCTATGTGGCTCGATTTATATATGACGCATTTCAATGCGGTGTAGACTCACTATCGCTACTTTGTTTTTTATTTTGTTGAATTAAATTAACAAATATAGATTTATTTTATAATTATAAAGTATAAATATCTAAGTTGATTTGACTGTGTACGAATGCGATTGCAATTTGAAATTTGAAATATCGTAGTTTACTATTCATTCGTTTCTACATAGCTTGTAAACAACGAGTCCTGTTTACCTCCGTTATATATTTATTACCTTTAATTGCTTTATAAACAAATCTATGAAATTGATATTACGCAAAATTGAGACGTAAAATTATTCTATGCATTAAACTAATATGCATTGGGAATCTTCTCGTGATGCGTGTATAATAAAATAAATTATACAACTAAATAAACTTCTAAAGCAGGAAACTTTTATATTTGGTTCTATACAAACTATTACACTAGGAGATCATACCGTTTAAAAAAAATAAAGGCAAAAGTAGACTTGCACTGCCAAAATTTCCCTGCTTAATTTATATTCCGTTTAGTATTTTGCGTATATATCATCTATTATATTTGTATTAACCTTTTGGAGTTGGGGGTTTTATGCATGCTGGTAAGAAATCAATTTTTCTTCGTATAATTCTTTACAAAGATAATAGTTTAACAAAAACTAAACTTGAAAAACACGATATCACAGAATTAGAAATCTTATAAAGAAAAAAAGGTCGTATAAACATAAAGAAAAAAAAATTGTATATTTTTTGTCCATCGGAGAGAAGTAGTCAATATGTGTTAATATAGTAATAGTGGAACATATCGACATTGTATGGACTTTACATGTATAAATATGAAGGCCAACATTGTTTATATTGGAAATGAAATCATTAACTACAGATCGGAATCCACGTTAAAAAATGAACTCTAAATGAATTCAACCAACAGCCAAATATTCTTAATAGTCCTTATATTATTTTTGCAAATAAAACTTAGAAAAATAAGTAAACCGGATGTATATGATTTTATAATTCCGAAGTAGATTATTATATATCGGAATACACACTACGTTCATAATTTTATTAAAATATTTAGTCTATATTTAAATTTAAATATATATATATGATATAAATTTTTTCTTTATATGTAAGTAATGTTGTTACGTTTTATTGAGCACGTGCCAACAAAATATAACAAATATGATTGCGAATACTATAATTTACGATGAGGTCATTGGATCCGGTAATTATAACAGTACCTTTTATGTCAGATATTTTAGAAATGCATTTTCAATGTAATTTAACAAAAAAATAATTATTTATATCTGAATTGGTAGACCAGTATAAATATCTGAATATCTCATCAAGAGGAGCCAGCGACAAGAATTATTAGCATGGATAATTCTGTTTTAAATAATCAAGAACAAATTAAAATAGTCTTTTTTATGCTACCAAATACTGTTTTGAAAGCAGTAAAGGTAAGGACTAATAATATATATATATATATATATATATATATATATTTTTTTTTATGTTATTTAATTTATATGTTTTATCTAAGCATATGAAATCGTCAATAATTATGTTGCAGGAATTTCCAGAACATGTAAAAGAAGCTGCTGAAATGTCTACAGTCGAAACAATTATTATAAGAAACGGAACATGTTCTTGGACTTTGCATATAAAAGAAAATTATTTTTGCAGTCAGTGGAAGAAATTAATCAAAGATAATGATGTTAAACATGGCGAAAAACCACTTTTGTATCAATTGTACACAAATATTTTTGAGATTACTTTTTTCACAAAAGTTGGTTTAAAAAAATGGCAATGGTTTAATGAATATCAGCATTTTAAAAATATAAGTACTTTTTTGAATGGTGAATTGAAGATTTCTAACTTCAGAGTTCCCTTTATACCGAGAACGGAGAATCACTTCGCAAGGTCAAATGGTTTCTGGGTGCATGTTAATGAAACTGAAGATTATCTGGTAATTATTGCGTCGTTCATTCGTTATCTATATTCGTCGTTCTTTAAAATTATAGATTAAAAACAATGGATTTCTTTTCAGCTGATCCATGCTGCACGTATGTGCAACAAAACCAAAGCTATGCTAAAAAATGGATGGAGAACCTGGCCAGTGGATCTAGATGGATTTGGATTTGGTGATGGCTGGAAACAATTTTCAGAAGATCATCTACTATTCAATAATTACTTGTTTTTCTTTTTGGATGTTCGGACGACACTCAATGTTGTGATTTTTAACGATGATGGTAAGGAGGTGTTGTATGATTGGTATATTAGCAAATCGTTGGACCATGCTTAATTTTCTCTGAGTGTGCATAATAATATATTTCTATCAATTTTTATAAACTATATTTAGTTATTATCCGTTGAATATTGTTAAGGTCTCTTGACAGTTTAATTTACATTATAAAATTAATGCACTTAATGTAGTTTGTGGACTTGCGTCGGCAGTAGTTTTGTACTTTTGGTCAGGAAATCTGGTAAAATAGTATGATTAGTCGAAATTAAATATAACGAACTAAACCCGGGAAGGGGGTGGGTGGAGATGGGCCTAGCCCACCTCTCCCGGGTTGGAGAGGACACTGGGCGGTCCAAATGGACCGCCCAGCCCATCGCCCCAACTCTGGGACGCCACTTGGCGCCACCTATCAGGATTTGCTTTTATTTTTTTTATTAAATTTAAAATAAATTAATATATAAATTAATAATAAAAAAAGTTAAAAAAATTAACTAAAAATTTTAACAATACCTTATTTATTTTAATTAACTAAAAATAAATGTTACATTTAATTATAAAAATTGTTGTAGGTTTAATAACAATTTATTTTAAATTAAAGATGTAACATTATTAGATCTAAAATTTGCCATGAAAGTAAAATAAAAAAAAATTATAGTATAATAAAATTCTTATCCATTATTAATTTTGAAATTATATATTTGTTTATGAAATAATAATTTATTTAGTCACATTTAAAATTTGATTTTAAATATTTTAATTTTATTTAAACTCTAATATAGCATTAATGTTCAATGTATAATTGAGACAAAATGTAGAAATATAATTTTGCATTAAATTACTCCAAATAACAACTTATATAGATAAATAAAATTACATATTAAGTAAATACTAACTTATAAGAACTTATAAAAACATTCCAATAATTTAAATTTTAGCCACGATGAAAGGCCCACGCATGAGCGACTAAGTCTTAAATTATTATTATGCATTTTCAAAAGCCTTAAATTAATATTACTTTAATTATTATTATTATTATTATTATTATTATTATTATTATTATTATTATTATTATTATTATTATTATTATTATTATTATTATTATTACTACTACTACTACTACTATTATTATTATTATTATTATAGATAATATAGGTGAGAGTGGGGAAGTTTTTTTTTTAATTAATTGGAGGAGATAGCCCTACCGGTTGGAGATGATGCTCGGGGAGTGCAGATTCCCCGTGTGGAGATTGACACCCCAAGGCTGTAAATAGCCCTACGGGTTGGAGATGGCCTAATAAGTAGAGTGTAATCTTTGGGAAGCAAAGTTTAATCAATGTATTGATGTAAATGTTTTACTTCCGTTAACATAACCTTTTCTTTTACTCAGCAAATTTGGTAAAATAAACCCTTCTTACTCATTAAGCATCCCTAGGAATTTGACGTTCGTACAAAGCCATCTCATTTGATCTCTTAAATATGGATTCGCATAAATTATCAAATGCCATTATTTGGTTATAAACTTGTAATTTAATTTAGGTTGAGATTATATATTTGGGATATATAAACCTATCTCATTTTATCTATTAATTATGATGTGGGCTTAGTCTAACGCGTTGCGTGGAATATTTTTCTCCTTGGTAATGACCATTTTCCCACTTTTTCTTCTAACAAAAGGAGATTGCTCCAATAGTAAAACTTCTATTAAGCATCTCTATCGGATGCTAAGCTCCCAGAATAGTAGGAGGAATTTATAGTAATTCTATTATTTATAGGTGTATTTTGAGAATTGGCAACTACTCGAAATTTTGTTGGTGTTAAACAATTATTGTAACTTGTTTAGCTATTACGATTGTTCTAAATATGCATAAATTTTAGTATTTTGGTAAGAGGAAGATGATCCTGCTTTAACCAGAATGCTATTTGCTTATTTATTTGTTTTGTCTTTTAACTCGAGTTCCTATGAATTCTTTTTTTCCCGACTATGGCGGTTAAGAAACAGTCCAAAAAAATTACCCTCTTTTTTTCTTGAAAATCGGTTTATCATAATTACCTCTTCTCATCTAATAACCAGTTTTTGGTATTTAATAATATCTTTTTTATAACTGTATAATCATAATAAAACGAGATGAGTTTAAGTAGTGATATTCTTACACAATATACTTTTCCATTTCTTGTTTTGAAAAGGTATAATCATAAAACGTATCTGTTTCTTTGCGGAATTGTTTCTGTTATCGTGTAATAATTTCGGAAAAATAAACTTGATGAGAAAGCTAATTTATTTTTCTAGATGAAAGAAAAACTATTTATTATATGAATAATAAAATCTCGAATTATTAGTCGGATGATGAGCAAAACTTATACAATTTCACGATAATTGGAATTATTTAAGAAAAGATAAATTAAATTCCACGAAGAGCAGTATATATATATATATATATATATATATATATATATATATATATATATATTTTTTTTTTTTTTTTTAAGCTCCTGCGTTTCGTTATCAAAATACAAAATAAATTGGGAAAGTTGGTAGGTTGTATAATCGTACTTACCGCATTTCCTATGTAAATGTAGAGATTGGCATTGCAAAGATTTACTAAGCATTTAAGAAATTAAAGAACATGGAAAAATAAACAAATCTACAAAAAACTGCAGGCAACGGAAAAATATCATGAAAAACTATATTCTTTGTGCAATCTATAGTCTCCTCCCCTTTAAAATTAGAATGAATAAGTATTTTTGTAGCCTTTGAGTTGTGCACGCGATATAGGCTAACATATAATTGCTCATGAGAGAATACTGGATGAGTGGTCGTCCCCCATTTTTAAAGAAAAAAAACTGCACCCTCACAATGATAAATTCCTTAGAAATTATGATATATTCCATGCTTGGAGATCGTCCTTTATTCTTATTGAACAAATATATCTCCATTTTCATATGTTTATCGGTAAAAAAAAGTAGAATTGTTAGTAGGTTCTTTTATATTAGTAATGGTAAATATCCAACGGCCAGAAAAACGTCTGGATAACGGTATAGATAATACTCAATTTAATGCGTCGTCAGCTTTTCAAACTACTCATATTTATTGTGGCAATTTGAATAGCCTAATTATTCTTGTTCCAAAGGTGAAATCGCTCACCCCGGGCGCCCCTCACCTCCCTGTCCGACGGGATTGTGAGAGGAGGTAAATCATGGTGACTCAACCGGCAACAGAGGCTGGGACCAGTACTCACTGCGCACATGGAGCCCCCCTCATTTTTTGAGAGGTTGCTCCCACACTGCCGCTGGTGAGGTTCGATCCTTGGTCACTTGTTCCAACTTCCCCCTCTGAGACCAGTTGAGCTGTCCATGCGGACAATAGCCCATATTATTCTATTCTACGCGTTCCATGCTAACTTAATTTGAAAAAAAAAATATTAACTTTGCAAATTTATTGTATTACCAATATTGTACTCGTCTGTTATAAAAGTTATTATATACATCTGATCAGAACAGCAAAATATTTTGCTTTAATGATATGTAGAATTTTTTATCTAATGTATCGCATTAGTTTTTTTGTAACATAATAAATTTCACGATCGGTCGTTTTAATTTATATATTTTAATTAATATAAATTTTGCTATTTGTAAATAATATTGCAAACAGAATTTTGCTGATGTAATAATATATAATATAATATATAATATATAAAACTAAAAAACTTGAAATATAATATTTAAAAATTAAAATCAGGACAGGTAGGATGATGAAGGTAAGTAAGAATTTCCTCTGTCCTGTACTTGTATCCATAAGCATAACCAGCCTCGAAATGATATATCTTAGCCTTATCGATCCGCGCCTGCAAGACATCCTCTATATTTTTATTCGGCAGACAAATATCATATCGATCTTTAAGAATATTATTCCTCTGTGTAGCTATATTACCATTTAGTTTCAAAAGTTGCTCATTTTCTGCTCGGAGTAATTCTAATTTTATCATCCAAGATTGATGAGCAAAATCAATGTTATCGAGTGGAGTTTGTATAATAAACTGATTGAATAAAATATCTTCATTATGAATCCCGATCTGTGCAATTTGATGCTTGGCCTGATAAATTTAAAGTAAAACATTTAAGCATTTAAATAATAATGATTAGTACAAAAGATAACCTAAAAGAGTGATTTAGAAAATACCAGTTCTATATGTTTAAAACTTGATTGAACAAGCTGCAAAGGAGAAAGATTTATGAACTTATCGAATTCGCAAGGCTGTATATTAGCCAAACCAAAATGAGTAGATATCATGTATGTCTCAGTAGAAGCAGGGCTTAAAACGCTGTGTGATAAGCCCACTGTTTTTTCAATTTTAGATTGCTCAATCTTTTCGACTTGAATTTTGAAAGAACGTTCATCAGGTAATGAATGATCATCAAGAATAGTTGTAACATCATGAATATTTGAATAATCGTTTTGTTCTCGATTATCCGACCAAATATTTATAATTTGTTGGGCAGGTATCAGAGGATTATCTACAAACTGTTTACCGATGACGATTGAGCTATCCACAGTATCCATACTCTGCTGCGCTATAGCAAAAATAGACTGTTAGAAAAGCATTAATGAAAAGAGAAAATAATTCAACAAATAGCAAATAATTCAGTAAAATAAAGAAACGCCGTTTCATTATTATAATTCAGCAAAGCGCTCACGAGCGAAGACGTGTCGAGGTGAAAGCCCTTGAAATTATTTAACGTAAATGATTTTGATTTGTGGTAAGATAAACAAAATTTAACTAATACAGAAGTGTGCAGAGGTTGTTTGGCTGCATCGGATAACGAGTTAGAGTTTATGTAAAAACATGTTGTATACTATCAAATTTCGACAAACCTTTTCCGAAGTGATGTCGGTTATTCTTTATATCTCTATTTATATTTACTTAGCATAAGCGTGCAGTAATAAAAATGTTTGACCAGTATTATAGAAGCTGAATTGACAAGAAAATTATCGAATAAAATGGTCAAGCTAATGAGTATAGTTAAATGGTTTTTATCAGAGATAAAACTTCCAAACTTTAACTTATTCATATTTATAATATTTGATGATCAGGTGCATTTCAAAATTACTTAAAGTAGTGAACGAAGACGATATCGCTGTTTTATAATTTTACAGTTTTTAAAAAATGACAAAAGTATATTGCGTTGGAATCTTACAACTTAAAATTTGTTGTCGAAAAGGAAAACAGATTTTGAAAAACATATCGGTAAAGTAAGATAAAATTGCAAAATTGGAATTCAATTATAAAGGAAAGTATTAAAAAAAAAAAAAGAGAAACGTGAACAAGCAAGATCAAATGATTAGGGAAAGAGACGACGCACAAATAAAAAAAAATATTGGTCGATGGACTTCTTCTATATGTAAATCCGAGATTTCGGATAACTGGTAATAGTATGTGGGCGCGGGTCGGATTTTTGGGTAATGGACAATATGGTGTTTCAGGTCGGTCTCTCGACCTATTGGTAATGACTTCTCACACCCAGAATACGACTCTATCTGGCGGATACCCGAAGTTTCCGTATTTTTTTTTTTACAAAACAACACAAATTTCTCAAACCATTAGGATTCGAGCATTCAATACTATATTACGATAAAATTTATTTGTTTTAAATACCCGTTTGTAATAAACGAAATTATTACATGTGAACGGTTGGTAATATTTGCTCACATATTTATTTAGTTTGTATATTATAGGTTTTGGTTTACAAATATACTCGTTTGTTAAAAAAATTAAACCCTTTGTCTCAATTTATCTGTCTTTTTTGAGAATTTTTTTTGTTCCAAATTATTTTGTCGCTATAATTTCAGTGCAATTTTAAAATATATATTTTTTTGTTCTCCTCTTACTTTATGCATTTCAAAAAATGAGATAGAATGAGATATAATGATTGTGTAAAGTGTACATAATTGATGGTTAGATAAAAAATAAAACGTATTTTAGGAATATAATTTATTTTTTCACCAAAATTTATACTATATATTAGGTTCCATAATCTTTAATATGAATAATATTTTTCGTATCAAATTTGTACAGTCTATACTGATTATTCTATTATGTAATAATTTTCTGGCCGTTAGATTTTTTACGAATGCTACTATAAATTAGCTTACTTTGACTAGATTTTGCAGCTCATAATATGTAATATATTTATATTAATAATAATTAATAATTCCTAATTAAAGTTTGTACTGTAGAAAAGTTGTGATTATATAATCAAGCGAGAATAATGTATATGCATTGTAAGAGTTATATTATATGGTATGTTGAGGATCTTATAATCCAAGATTTGTTAATCAACTTTAAATTTTTCATAATTTCTAATGAAGTTTGATTGGAATGCGTAGAATTGGAATTTATTTCTCATCGGCGATTTTATCTTTTGCGCAGGTATTGTGATGTAAATAATGCATATTTTTAAGACGTGTTCCTCGTCTGTTTGTATGGCGTTTCTACTCCTTCTTTTAATCTTCAATGACAGATTGATTAATTAATGGTGTAGTGAGTTTGGGAGTTAGATTTCATTTTAATAGTGGGGTTCTATTCCATATACTTTTTTTTTTTTAGTGCTGTTAAATTATGTTTTCGAATCTACCAAATTTCCCAAATTCTATTTCTAAAGATTCCCTTTAAAGTGGTATTTGTTTTACTTATTCTTCAAAAGAGATAATCAAAGAAGAATAATACTATATCTCAACTTTTCAGTCCAAACACACTAGCTTTATTTAGCATTGCGTAGTTAAGATTATATTTTCCATAAAATTTTCAATTTTCTCTCGTGGGTCGATTTCAACTTGCACTTCGGTCTTCTCCTGAACCTAGGAACCTTGGAACCTTCGAACATTACACAATACTACTGAAAAAACGTACGGAGATTTACAGCTTCCATTGTAGTTCTTGTTTGCTGCTTCAATATCTATCTGTTATTCAATTCAATAATGATCATCGATTGTTATACTTGATAGATTATAGCAATTAGCAAGCATAAAATAAGAGCCAAAGTTAATGCTCAAGTGAACATTCGCGTTAATAGCTTATCATTTACATGGGTACTGTAATACTTTGTATAGATCAATAAAACTGTAAACGACTATTGTAGAAAGTATTGTGATTAATAAAACATTTATTTACTTAGTTTTTATTATTATTAGAATGTGTTAGCTTAACTTTTTAAATATTTTATATTATCGTATAAAAACCAATATTAGTTACAATTTTTTTGATTGAGCTCTGTAGTAAAAACCAATGTTAGTTTCAATATTTGTTTATTAAGCTTTTAGTTTGTAATACGATTAACTTCAACTATAAGTTTTAATTGTTTTAATATTAAAAATATCGTACATACAAAAGATAGACCTCAACGAGATTTAGAATAATTTTATTTACAAAACAATGTTTTAATCTTCCGGTGTTTTTAAAAGGAGTTTGTTAAAATAATTCGTAAATATGAATAAGATATGTTAATTAGGAAAATCGAATACATGTAGATTTATTTATCTAGACAATATATATTTTATAAAATTTAGTTAGACTGTTGTGATTAATCGTCCAAAAAATATTTTAAATAATTATTTTGTTGTTAAAATATTTGTTATGTAAATGTTATAAAACATAACTTGGCTAATTATATTATTAATCATAATAATGTTAAATTATTTAAAAGGTGAACTTGCGTGTCTTGTGTCTTGTTAAACGAATTATTCCGAACTACCTTATAGGTAGTACTTTTTAGTCTTTAGCGAGCTACGTGTGCTGGTCTCTAATTTGTTATCATTTAATATATTAAGAACTGATCTTGACTGTGAATCTTCTTTATTACCAAATATTTATGCAAATATGAAGTTGCGTGTCTTGTAAAACGTGCAGAAACAAAAATATCTCTATCCGTTTTGTTTTTTGTTGTTGATCTTTGTAATTTTATAGACTGCCCCATAAATATGGGTAGTTGAATAGGTGGAACGTTTCCCATTGTTAAATGTACACCGTCTATCTTAAAATCTCTTGTTCGTTGGATTTTTACGATTGCTGCTATAAATTGACTTACTTTTACTTAATATAATAATTCAAAATAATATGAAATATATATAAATTAATTATTAATTAGTAATAAATAATTATATGTTGTCGAAAATTTGTGATTATAAAATCAAGTAAGACTAATCTATATGTAATGTATGAGTTAGTGTGTATATTATTATTCAAGATTTTTTATTTATCTCGAAAAAATTGTAATTTTAAATCAATTTTTTTGATATGGGAGGAATTGGAAAATTCTTGTGCATTGTCTATCACAGCTCTTTTACAGGTTCAGTGCTGTATCAAATGCATTTTACGAAGCCATGATCCCAATATTTTTGTTGGGTATCTCCACTCTCTTGGGAAATTACTAAAATAGTATAATTAGTGATGGTGATGGTGATAAGTTTGGGACAGTACGGCATTGTTGTATACGGTTGGACAGTACGGCATTGGAGAGGCTTCAATAACAGTATAATTAGTGATGGTGATGAGTTTGGGTTTGAGAAAATGAGATTTTGAAAAATTTAATGAGTACCGATTCGAAATATCGAGCAATCATCTTCGGGTAGGCATGTAAAAATTGATCATTACTTTGATGCTTTAATATGTTTCTACAAAAATAAATTATTTGTTTTATTTAAAAGGAGTGCTGCAAGTCGCGATTGTTAGGAGCGGTTTGTATCTTATGAAAGGGCACCATATATTTGAAAAAATGATTCGATTATTCTCCGTTACTTATAATGTAACATTAAAATCAAAATTATGATGGTAATCAATACTTAATTTATAATTTTTTTAAAGGCAATGTTCATTGAAGCATCTTTTCAAAGATATATTTATGAGAAGCACCGCTCTCGTCACTGCTATTTAATTTTATAATCTAAAACTGTCAAGAATCGTAGTAAGATTTATATGACTGCTGAATGGAATCAAGTTTTTGTAGGCAATATGGTGGTAATTGTTTGTATACGGTTGGACAGTATGGCATTGGATAATTAGTGATGGCGATGAGTTTAAGTTTGAGAAAATGGGCATTCGTAAATTTGAATTAGAGCCGATTCGTGATACCGGCCATTTATCTTCCGGTTGGTTTATAAAAATTAATGGCTACTTTGATGAATTATTAGCACTTCCAAGCTTTTTCTCTTTTTATGTATTTTGACTTGTTCTGTTGCACAATTGATGAATCAGCAATTATATTGTTCTTCGAGTTTGTGTTCGACTATAATGTGCATGCATAACTTGGTATGTCAAAAGCGATTTGAATGTTTTTAATTGCAATTCGCTCGAATTTAATAGCCGGAGTAAATTTGATGTCGAGTTTTTATTATTTGAAATAACTGTTATCGAAGGAAGTGTATATAACTTACCGAGGATATCTCAGCTTTGTTCTTCAATATTTGATCATTATGTGCTCAGATTTGTCAGTCTAATCCTTCATTATTTATCTTACCAAGTATATGGAATTTGATCGAGTTTCAGTAACATATTATATTTTTTTACATAGCAATAGCCTTTAATAAAAATATATGTTCTAACATAAAGTTTCATTTTTCAGCCAATGTTTCCTAAGTAATGGGATTGGTCAACCTTTACATTGAACTGAAAACAAATAAACTGAACCGTGATTCCTTTTGCCCAACGGTCTGTAATCCTCGGGAAGCATAACAAATAAATATCATTTGTTGATCGATTTTTTTATGTAATTTTCCAAATAAATACATTTTATCTTTGACTAACGTTAAGTGGTCTACTGAGTAGTGGTAACAAAATTTTACCAGATACGTTAATTCAATACGGCGGTTGTATCATTTTTTATGGCTGACCTGAATTTTCATTTTGTTTTTTGTAGTATAATTTCTTTCTTATACTATGGTATCGTAAATAAATTTTATTTATTTGTTTATCTTATTGAAGCTATTGCTAATTTGTAACAATATTTTTAAACTATTTTATAATTAATATTATCTTGCCTATATATAACACATACAATACAATCTAGACATAAAATTGTAGATGAACAGTATGTGAAGGTAATTCATGCTTATTTAAGTATTAATTTAAGTGAATTTTTTTTCTTTTAATATTAATTTATCTGATTGTCAAGACTTTTGTTTACTTTATTACTATAATATAAAATAATATAATATAATATAATATACCGTGCGTTAGTGTTGACTGGCTTCCAATGCACACAATTGTGAATAGTGATTATGTGTATAATATCTTCGCTTTATAAATTGTCTTCTTGTTGAAAATAAGAGTCATTTACTGCGGATACAATCTGAATTTCTACAATTTATCTTGCAAAAACAAAAGGTATTTCATTTATCATCTTAGCAGTACCTTGTGCAAATGTTTATATAATTTTGTTATATATATGTGCAACATTATGATTTAAGTGGTTGTAGAAAATTAATTTTCTGGAGATCTATTTATGTTGTTAAGACGTTAGTTACTATCATGTGGTTACTAACATGTATACTCTATCATCACTATCATCAGATCTATTAATAAATATTATTAATTGTGCAGATTTTGTATGTTCGGATTGTATATGATTTATTCGTATTTTAATGAATTTGGTTTAGGATGATAATGGATTTCATATATGGAACAATTATTCTCGCTTAAATACCTTTTTTTTAATCCAAACGAATCAATTAGAGTATTTACTTATTTAATATAGATATATTATTCTCTACAGCGATGGCAGTACTTGGAAATATGGATGTAAACATTCTTCGGTCTGAAAAAATCAACTTTTATTTTCGTACAAACGACGAGCTCTTTCAAACTACTTACATAGGGCAGAATGTAATGGCATGTTTTTTAAAAATATGTCTTCCAGTGAGCATTATATCTGATTTAACGCACACTGAAATATCCATTGCCAAAAAATTTGATACAAATTCGCATCAACAACGTTCAATATTATCATGGAATATCAAAAGCCTCAATATAAATATTGTTCAAACGATGTTTCGGAAAATATCTGACAAACAATCACCACAAATGATTATAATGTACAATCCATAAATAAAATTTAGCTTCTTATCCCAGACATTTAGAGACGAGGGGTATGATGGATCGATATATGCTCATCTTAATGGATCATGTACAGGGTTTTGGATGGTATGGAGACAACGTTCTATAAGTTTACTACCAGTGAAGATGTGTGAACCTGTATTTACTTTCGCGCTAATGTAGTTAACAACTACTGAATATTTTGTTTTGTTTATGCTGACAAAGCGTTTATTGCATTACTGGTAAAGATTATTAGTATTTTCTTACTTATTTATTTAATTAAGAAAAATTATCTTTGTAAATTTTATATTTAATAATATTATTGCAGATATTTCCGTAGCATGTGAAAATGGTTGCCAAAAGTCCTCCAGCCAATACAAATTTGACCATCTTCATTTCCTTTAATCCTGAAACGTGGATAGCATAGCTAAATCAAAATCTTTCCATATGTTGATTGTTCAAAATAAATATGGCTTGGTAATAACTTTTATACTCCATCGTAACTTTATTCTCTATATAATTTTATTGAAACCTCTTATACTTCATCGTAACATTATTCTCTACATAATTTAAAAAATATTTTCTGACTTTGTAATATTTCTCAAATATTAGTGCTTAATTTATTATTTGTCTATCATATATTTACATGCGCCCTTAGTAATCGAACAAATTTCCTTTTTTATTATTATATATATACTTCTAAAATAATTTATTCTTTTACAGATTATAGTTACTAAAATCATCTATTTTGAAAATGATCACAATAAAGCACGATCAATGCTAATAACTGCAGTCGAATCCTGGAATGTTAAAGTGAAGGGCTGGATTTGCGGATGTCTGAAAATGCTTTTTAGAAGATCATAACGTCTCTATGAAGTATTTTTTTGTATATATATGTGTGTATATTTGTGTATTGTAATAGATTTGTATATTATGCTAATAAAAAAAAATATTCCTAAGTTATGTAAGTAAGATAATATGTGAAATGTGTTTGTTTTGCTAATAGTGCGTGAAATATATGTAGACTCTGAAATTTGTTAAATATGAACATTTTTTTTTTTTGCTTTTTATAATGATTTTACTTGTATATTAGTTTAACGTTTTATTAACTAAATTATTATTTATTTTTTATTATTTAAATATGGATTTAAATAGTATGGTAAAATTTACCGTTACTTGCACTAAAATGTAATGTTATATAATAAAGATACTTTACTGTATTCATAGTTTCAATAACAAAAAAACCCTTGCCATCTTTTTTACGAAATTAAGATATTCTTTTTTATTTTGTAATATTTCAAAATATTATAGATAAAAAAATAGTTCAATCGTGTTTAAATATTTAATTAACATCGAAGATATATTAAAATTCAGTGATTCTGAAACATTTTTGGTATAAATTAATATATATTTGTATGCATATATATATATATATATATATATATATATATATATATTAACTATATAATGATAGATTGGTTTTTTAAAATATTATTGCTTCAGTCGGATGAATATAATTTATAAAATTTTAACCCATTTAATTAATGTTTGTATATTGGTCAATACACACTTGGTCGATGCATGCCCACTGAACTATTACTGTAATATATTGATCTAAATCGTAGAACAACAGATATTATTTCATGATTGGTCGAATAAAATAATTAAATATGGTTTTGGGTTTTTTTGTACATGTGAAGTTAATTTAGTACTGGTCCCAACCTCTGTTGCCGGTTGAGTCACCATTATTTACCTCCTCTCACAATCCCATCGGACAGGGGGTGAGGGGTGATCGGGGTGACCGATTCCACGTTTTCGAACAAGTTAATTTAGTGTGGCATATTGACGTCATATTGGTGATAGATGTCAAATCAATTATTTTACAGAGGATGGTAGCAATACACGCAAGGTCAGATAATGATGAATCTTGTAAGTAATTTATTTAAACTGTCCACATAAATATGACTGCTTGGAAAGTTGGCACGTTTACAGAAGTACAATGCAGAAGTTGATCTTATATTCTCTTGGCCGTTGGATCTTTATCATAGATACTATAAATTGGCTTACCTTGAGTGTATTTCTCAATTGATAATAAGAAATATTTTTAAATTAATGTTTTGTTATCGAAAAGTTAGGAAAATAAATTCGATAATGAATAATATATATGCAAAGGATAAGTTAGTATGGGTGGAATTGAAAATATTTATAATCCAATATATGCTAGCCAACTTGAAATATATCATAATTTATAATCAAGTTAGCTTAGTGTGGGTATTTCATGGGGTTACGTTGTCTCGAGGAGTAGGATTATGGTTGCAAATGTTACTCGATAGTGCTCCTTACGACCTATTATTGGGAGTCAATAGATGGATTCTGCTAATCATCCCAATAAGAGTTATGTCATATGTTGGTTCATATTTTATGATCCAAGAATTCACAATATCTACAAATGTCAGAAAAGTTGTAATAACTTAGTTGAGAAGGAATGTGATAATTTTGATTTGTAATTAAACTGAGGACAAAAAAAGGGGAAACTAACGTGGGTCGCACTGTTGTTTTCCGCTCTGTGTTATATTGTTATATATTATTTGTAAAATTTGGACTTACGTTTATGTAGACTTTAACTTATGTTACTTATTATTTACATAATAACTCTAATATTTTGTATAAATCGAATACGTGGTATTATATTCCTCTAACATCTTCGGAGCTTCACGGAAAGGACGGTTGAGTTCTTTAGTACAATGATGAAGGTGTGGAAGTTTTTCTTTCTGTATAAATATCATTACCTGATTCCTTTCTTTTTTGTCTATTTTGCTTTTGTCTTTCAAATATTATCAAATTTTTCAGAGAAGTTAAATAAAATAGACGATAACCTAAATCGTTAGAGCTGGCTCCGTCACATTTCCACTTCATAATCAACTAATCGTCCCCCAGTTTTAAAGATACAAATATCCCCATGTAGACATACTTTTATTAGAGAGTATAATATATATGGAGTTTGGTGATTCTTCTCCATTTTGAAAAATATAAATACTCATTTTTAATTTTACGTAGTGAAAAAACTTGAATATCCAGCCAATCGTTTTATAATATTAACATGAAATATCCAACGGTTTGGAAAGTATAAAATAAACAGTCTGGATTAAACAAATGAAAACTTACACACCTTATGAACTATTCATGTTTATGATGATAATTTAAAAGACAAATTAAATTTTAAATTTTGGGTTATATTCAGTGCATTATATGGATTAAATAAATTATTTTATGTTTGTATTTTACACTTATTTAAATTAGTTTATATATTAATACTTATTTATCGAACAATATTTCAATAAACAGTAGTTACTCATATTTGTAGTGGATGATAGTATATTGGTCTAAGAGAACTTAATCAATATGCATACAGTATAGTAAGGAAATGTTCGACGTTATCTGATTATTGTCGAGTAGATTAATTCAATATTGTCGAAGTTAAGTTAATTGCGTGTTGCATGTTCACGTAAGTTTATGATAGACATCGACTAAATTATTTAATAAAGGACAGTATATATACGATAAGAACTAATAATTCCAGCAAGTTTTATATGACGCGCAATGTCAGATAATGATGATGATTCTAAGTAATGATGAAGCTTTTAATTTGTTTAAAACTGTCCTCATGAATACGACGAGGTGGAAAGTTATCTTCTCTATATTTGTTCAATCTACACACTTGATCTCCGAATTTCTTGGCTATTGGATCTTTACCGTAGCTACTATAAATTGGCCTACTTTGATTATATATTCCTACTATGAACATGAAATATATTTAAGTCAAATTTTTGTTCTAGAAAAGTAAAGATAATCAAATCAATAATGGAGAATATACGTACAAAGGATGGATTGGTATAGGTGGAATTGGAAATATTTAATTATCTCATGTTCTCTCCATCCTTATTCTCTTTATTATTTTTCTTCATTATTTCTTCGATCTTCGCATTATTTATCCTGTTCCTTTTTTCTCTCATTCTTTTTGATCTCTTATATCCGACAGCATCAATCCACTATCTTACTCACAAAGTCGTGCAAAACAAATTAGATTTATTTCTAACTTTTAACTCTCTTGTACTTCTACACTTTATCGAACGAATCTATCTTCTTCCAGGTAATTTCTTCTCAGGAGGCTTTTTAGTTAATGCTACATAGTTATAGTATTTAATTTCGAGATATTTTTCTTGGTTTATTTTAAAATATCTAGAGAATCAATTTACTCGTTCATGATTTTGTTTTCCATTTTCCAATACAATTTTGTTTTTATTTTGTTCCTGGATTCCTATACAAGAAGAATTGCTCCAATTAATTGCGATACTGCCAATTAATTTTACTCTCGACAAGAAGTGGGAGACTTCCTTATTAAGCTTCGACAAAACCATGATTCACATTTTTACATATGAGGATGTAATTATGTTTAAGTTATATAAGTACGTAAGATGTGCTGCTAATATATATGAGATATATACCACGTACCTTAGTCTTCGAACTACATGAAACTAATTTTTTAATATTTATTTTTTATAATTTACCAACTTAAGCAGATAAGCAGTCATAAATTAGACTAACTTCTACGATTATGTAACGATTTCAAATATTCTTTTGATATCTTAAATATCAACGTTCTTTTGGAAGATTCCTTTACTAAATACTGAATGAAATTATTCTAACAATCATTTTAACATTAAATATTGTTTTTCTTTTGTTGTTTTGTTATTATTGATTTACGATCTAGATATCCGGTTTTGATTTTATGCAAAAAAAATTAGATATTTATGTATTTTCCTCATCTTCGTTTACTGCTATAATTTTTTTATTTTAATTTATAATTCGTATTATTATTATTTAATTAATTTGGACAAGAAGGATGATGTGACGGACGGTCACAAATATCTCGCTATTCAGTTAGCCAATTAACACCGTGTTGTGAAGGTTAAAGTGCACGGTCGTCAGGTCGGTAATTAGTTATTAACCATTGCAATAGTTGGTCAGGATTGGAAATTTTGATCCAAACGAAAATAATTGCTTGTTTTAACGCAGTCAAAATAATTTAAGCACAATTTATAGATATTTGAATATACCAACTATATAACATCTATACTCTACTCTGCTTAAATATAACTGGATGATATGTTATTGCACTTGTTCGAAAGAAAACCACAATTTCTGTACTCAAGTTATGTTCTCGATAGAAAATATCCCAACCATCTCCAAAACCTTCATCTTTCATTGTAACTAACCATTTTCGTATTCCAGATTTCAAATTTACGCGTCGAGTACTTAGCATTGCAGCTGATTGTATAAACTGCGCCGGTATTCTCTAAAAAAAAAAAAAATTTCTTTTATTATACATAAATTTGTTAAAGCACTTTTTAAGCAACATGAAAATAAATATGAAAAATCATTTCCAATCGTTGATTTGCTCCATGCATTGTCACCAAGAAAGCAGGCATTATTGAAAAACTATAGCAAGATTTCAATACAAATGGAGTTGTAAGATTTGAAACTTCTTTTTGCCCTTCATATTCAGTATTAATATCCTCAATCCCTCCATATTCATTAAATGTTTGAAACTTCCGAGATGAGTAACCACTGAAAAGGCTAAATTCGAATGTGTTAACTGCTGACTGATATAACATTATTATGTCTGCATATTCTACTGAATTTTCAATCATTACTCCATTCCATGCTACTCCCAAAAGAAGATGAGCAACTTTGATTGTCCAAAATATGTTCCCATTCCGTATATAGATCTCTTTTACTTGTGACATCCCAATATTTTTTTGCATTCCAACTGGAACTTTCTACAACATTGTTAACACATGTTATAGAAAATGTTGAAGTTATACTTTCATTAGACCTTTATTTAGGATATTTACATAATACCTGAATTTCTTCTAATGGATTGTAAGTTAGCATGAAAAATACTCCTCTTTCTCTTACCGGCATGTTATTCTGGCTTTCTTAACTAATGATTCCATATTTTGGTTCCCTTGCAGCTCTCTGTTCTAACTTATAACTTCGAATTACATCTTCTACGAATGATTTCTCGATATAAATATTACATCGGAGATTTACCTCCGCTGCATAGATAAGTTCATCAACATATATTATATCAAGATCTAAAGAACCCAATTGATTCTTTATAAAACGTTCCAACTCAAAATAATTTACCATTTTCTTTTTTTTACTTTAACAAAATATAAATCTTAAATAATTTTTTTTACATACGTTTTACTTATATTTATACTGATTTGTTTTCAAAACAAATAATTTAATTAAAGTTATCTTCAAAACATGACATAAAGGCTATGTTTAATTATGGATTTCAGTGAGTAAAATGATAGGTAAAATGCAAATGAACAATAAAAAAAACTCAATGTTGCAAGAAAAAATATTTTCCATACCGCTTTTATCGCTGGAATACTTAAAATCAAACATAGTCTCTATGTCATGTTTTGAAGATAAGTTTGAGTAAATTATTTAATCAGATTCACGTTTTTTATTACAATTGATGTATTATCTAATCCTTGAAAGATCGTGTCGACATTACTGATGCGCGCCAGGTTTTAGAGTTTAGACGTTGTTAATGGGGATAAAATTAAAGTACTGATATGGGATGGATTTATCATCCTTAAAACAAGGCTGCAAGGTTGGAAAATGCTTAGAAATATATTCCGCTCGTTGGTTTTCGATCTTATTTCCCCGATCTTTGTTTTCTATATTTTTTCTACTTCCATCTTTGTCTACTGCTTTAACTCTGTATCGACCTATATAAAATATTTAACACAGAAATAAAGCCTATAACCGACAAAAGTAAACGAAAACATATGTAAGAACTAGCCAAATTTAATAGAAAAAATGGTCGAAAAAGGACAAAATAATTGGATTAATCACTTTAGGACTAAGATGAACCTGACCAATCGCACAACAGAATCAGATTATGGTATCTTCGTTGAACGTAATTTCATCGAAAACATTTAAAATAGAATCTTCCAAAAAAATTATCTATGATTCATTCCCATAAATCTCGAAATCATCTTCGTTAATAAAATTAAACTCATATTTCTCATTAAATCAGTCTTCCTCGAATTTTATTAACTTGCGTGTCTTGTAGCTTGTTAAACAAATTAGTCGGGCCTATTTTCTGACGTAGTACTTTCTAGACTCTGGTGAGTCACATGTGCTGGTTACACAACATTATTTATTAATTAATAATTAATTTTTAAATATTTCATATATATTTAAGTCAAAGTGACCGAATCTATAGAAGCAATCGTAATCCAACGACCAAGGAATTTCAAGATAGATGGTGTAAATTTTAGAACAGGACGCGTTCCGCGTTATCAACTACCTATATTTATGGTGACACTCGGACAGTCCATATAATTAAAGTTTAAAGATCAACGGTCAAAACAAAACAAATTTATATATTGTTTTTTAGCACGTTCTACAAGACACGCAAGTTCAGATATGTTTAAATATTTGGAAATAAAACGCAGTTGATTTATTAATTTACTGACCGTTGGATTTTCCTAATTTCTTGGTCGTTGGATCTTTACCATAGCTACTATAAACTGGCTTACTTTGATTATATTTGTGAACTAATATTATGGAGTATATGTAAATTGATTTTTTGTTCTAGGAATCTAAGGATGATAAAATTGATTATGCTTAATTTTCGTAAAAATTATGAGTTAGTATCGGTGGAATTGGAAATATTTTATCATCCAAGATATGCCATCCAATTTGAAATATTTCATAATTTCTAATAAATTTGGCTTGGTATAGGTGGTTAATCGATTTTATTAGGCAAGTGATTGGAGCCAAAATGTGTAGGAGAAGACAATCTGGCAAATCACTCAGCCTATCTTCCTCTTCTGTTCCATCTTGTTCATTTAAAATAGCGGTGCTGGAGACACAGAGGTTTGGAAGAAGAGTTTGTCAATTTGTTAAGGTAGACGGGAAATTGAGAAGGATGAGATAAAAAAAATAGACCACTTTGGGCCCACCACTTGCAAAATGACGGCCAATTAAACCATTATATGAAAAGGAAAAAGAAAATCAGCAATGCACGAGGTACAATAACACTAAGCACGTCTAGCATCAAAACGACGTCGTTTCAGAATTATGCGGGAAAAAATAAATGGGAAAGGCAAGCACATCTTCAAAAAAATTGGCTGAATATGGAAAAAGTTATATAGAAGTATTTCGAAAATGATATGAAAATGAAAATGAGGACTATAATGAAAATAATGTACTGGTTTGATTGCTATTACACAGTTTATTGCTCTGAAGTTTATGCCCTGTAATTTTACTTTAATTTGGATTTGTTTATTACATAATTTAATTTACAACTTAAACAAAATATTATTATTTAACTATTATATTTGTTATCCTCATTTGCCTGAAGAATATTATATGTTCTTATATATGTAATGGACTTTGTTCTAATATTAATTTATTTTATTTTGAATTTCTTAAGATAAATTAAAAATTCCCATATTTTATATTTTGTAATTTGTTTTAAGCTATTTTATTGCTTTAATTGTGCGTTCCATTATTAATAACTCTGTGGTTTATTTTTCTGTATTTTATATTTGAACAATTATTTTATGTTCATTGTTTAACTCGATCCTCATTTATTTCTCAGTTCGGGTAATTCTTTTTTTTATTTTCTACGTTAGTTATGCTTTCTATTACTTTTTAATTTTGATCTTGTTTTTCGATCTGAGCTTACCAAATATTTTTTTGTTATGTTTGTTTCTTTTTTCTGTATTCGGTTACTGCCTTAATCTTGCTTATTCAACTGTTTTTCGTATTCTATATTTAATATTTTTATATTCTTAATTTTTTTATTATTTATCACCCAGTCAATCATTGTGATTGAATTGTGAAAAAGAAAGATAGCAAGATCGGGCAATCTCCTATATCAAGACTTGGAACGATCCCTACAGAATATAATTTTTTTATTTTAATTTATAATCTTATTATTATTATTTAATTAGTTCGGATAAGAAGGATGATGTGATGTACGCTCACAAATATCTCACTAATCAGTTAGCCTATTAACGCCAATGGTATACAATTGTACTATCAAATAGTCGCTAATAAATAGACTATTGGTAATAAAACTTTCAAAATCTGCAGGATATATAAGAATTGTGAAAAAATTAACTTAACGACGATTACTATTCCCATCAATTCAAACCATAACAATACATCTTTCGATAAAAGCTTCAAACGTCGTATCTATTCATCTTTCTGAAAGAGCTTTTCGTATTTTCAAAAAGGTTGAATTTATATATTTATATACATTCGACTTACACGATCATTACATTTCCATATCTAATATTGCTCGAAAACAGTTCTTTCATTTTCACCGGGTAAACAAAATCTATCTAAAGTTTTTATCTTTTTTTTTATTCATATAATGATAATAAATATAATTTCTTATGAACATGTTTGTATTATATGCAAGATAAGAAGAATGGACGATATTAAATTACTCATAGAAACAAAGAAAAAAGAGCTCGAGTTTCACCCTGAAGGCCAGGATAAAGAAAAGGTGGTGCTAATTTTTTTTTATAAGCCTTGTTAAAATTATACAAATTTTTTTAAATTTATAATGCGTGCAGAAATCCAATGCACTAAAAGCTGCTATCGAGGTATTCGGAAATTGTGAGAAAAAACTCTTGGAGTTGGAAGAAAAACAGAAGGTATTATTGTATTTGTTGGAATATTAATATAATTTTTTAGGATGGTTAAAACTGTATTCATCTGAGTTTTTAATTACAGAGAGAAACGAGGGTATTCCAACATAAGGCAAAAACAGTGTGCGAACAACTGGGTGAAATTCATAATTTAAAGATTGAAATTCTGCTAAAAAAAGGAAGACGATGACGGTTTTTTGCACGAGAGATTGAGGAAGAAGGAAAAAAAATATATTGATGGATTTAATGAGATTTCAAAATTACGCCATGGTTGTAAAGAATAATATTACTATATTAAATAAATAAATATTCAAATTATTATTGTATATAGATATATAAAACATTCTTTGATTCAGATTCAGGTTCAGATTAATCTATCCCATTGAACATGCAAATTCAGGTTCAGATTAATTTGCTCTGTTCGACATCAAATACTAGCTAAATTGTTATGATTTGATATATGTCAATTATGGTCATAATTCAATGTACATACTAAACAAACCATTAAAGATAAAGTAATAACGCAAATATAAATATATAAAATATAATAAAATATTTCTCCATGATCATTACATTGTGCAGATAATAGTCGTTGTTTAGATCGGTATTTTTCATTTCGAGCAAGTTGATGTGTTATTGCAGTGTACATATTATAATTGATATCTAAATTTATACATATAATTTTCACCATTCCGTTGTATGTTTCAATGTCGAGAATAAACTTATCTTTTACAGAGATAATATAATATATGTTATTTTTTTAGTTGTTATTTACTACTATTTAATTCATATACCAACAACAATATTCTATAAAAAAATATTTAATATATTTGCTGATAAATTAAGATGTTTTGTATATGCATGGAGTTAAATAAATATTATGTTATTGCAGAATAGTATTAACCTGTAACTATTTAAAATAAAATAGCAACAAGGTACATTGCAGTAAGTTTTACAAAACAGCACATTTTGTAGAATTTTTTACAATATTTTGAGAAAATGAAACAAATAGTCACAAAACAAAACGTTATTCAATTATTTGGTTATTTATTGTCGGTGCATTTTACATATATGCAGGTCCAATTAGGTTAAAGCATTTAAGCAATATTACTATTTATATATAATTTTAAACAATCCCTATAAGGCTATAACTATGAGTAGTTGAAAAGGTTGGAATGTTTCCCGTTAAACAATCTACACCGTTTATCTTATAATATTATGGTCGTAAGATCTAAAATGACCACTATAAATTGTCTCACATCAATTATATTTTTCTATATAAATTAAAGTTGTGTTGTTGATTCAATTAGAATATTATTTATATTCGACAGATGAGTTTGCGGGCATGGAATTTGAAGTATATTATAATCCAATATTTGCTATTCAACTTAATAGCTATAAAAAAAAAATTCTAAAGTAGTTTTTGTATGGGTTGAATTGGAAATTTTTGGTACAAAAAAATATGATAAAACTTTGAAGGATGACAGATTGGCTCTTATTGAAAAAGACAATTATCGTACCCATGCTGATGCTATATTCGAGGCTACACAAGATAAGGTATCTATTTTTAAAATCCGTTAGTTTTTTCTCACAAATTTTGTAGATCTTCTTTCAAGGATAATATATTAATATGTGTTAATAATATAAGATAAATTTTATTCTTACATCTCATTTAAAATATTACAAATACCTTTACAAAGTCGGACTTTCGACATGGTTCAAATATACTTGTGCCAGCCAGTGTTTTTTATTTTTTCTTTTTTACAATGGACAACCAAGCAGGAGGAAACGTATAAACCCAAACACTCCCATTAGCGGTTCTCAGATTAACATTCCTAACTAATTTGTCGATATCGAAATTTTCGTGGAGATGACGATGATGGGAGCTTAATTAAGTACCTATATTTTCAGCCAAAGAAACGAATGGGATGAACTCGTGGTTCATATCAAAATGCCTCAAATCCTTACTTTTCTTCAACTTCTAATGATTGCCGATTCACCCCGAAATATCCTATCGATGATCGGAACTGTCAATATGTATACAACTTAATGGATAAATGAAGTCGCTTGTGTATAATTATCTCATCATGCAGTAAACAATATGTCTGCAATGTGCTCACAAAGGTTGCACATAAGCTGAGAAACAAATGAAAAAAGTATTTTCTATACCATATTTTCAATAGCAGCAACATTCATCGAGTTTGGTTTAGATATATCTTATATATATTTGTAGTTTTAACGACTTTTAATATTAGTTTTTATTTATTGGTTTAAAAAAGTAATTTATTTATATTATGAAATTCAACTTTAAATACACTGCTCATTATAATTAAAAGAATCATTGTGATCTTATGCGGATGTAGTTTTGTATGAAAATCCGCTTGTCTTTGAATTTTGACCAATATGTATATTTTGTGTAATTTTACTTTGTGATATATTGTTTTCCGACCAAATCTTATGGCCTGATGTCTCCGAGGAGGCCAAGTATATGGTCTTCGACTAACTTCTTCAGCATTAAATGACGAATGTTAAGTAGCCCTGGAATTATAAATATTTCCTAACATCGTATCATTCTTCCAATTTTACCACCACCAAAAAAAAAAAAGAAATATCATCCTCCCAGTATCATTACAATGTACAGATAATAGTCGATTTTTTTATATATTTTTTTCATTCCGAACAATTGTATGTATTGTTGAAGTATACATATTATAATTGATATTTAGATTTTTAGAATTAAGATTTTGACCATTCCTTTGTATGTTTCATTGCCAAAAAGAAAAGTTATCTTTTACAAAGATAATATGTTGTCCTCATAATAAACAATATTAGATAAATAATAAGCGCTAAACAAGATGGGAAACAATAATTCTATATCGGAAATATAGTTATTGGTTTCAATCGAGAATATATTATGGTCATAAAAAGAGAAATTCAATAAACGGCGCTGTTTCATGATTATGCCGTTTAAAAATAAATTGCAAAAGCACACTCGCACGACCAAAATTCCCCTGCCGGGCGCACAGGTTGCAAACGGACGGTGGAAAAAGCATTAAATAAAAAGATAGATTAAATCAATTTAACAAAAAAATAAAGTATATTATGTTGTACTGTTTGTTGACCGCTTCGGGCATATATCATTGCTAGGACAATTATAAAAAAAGAAAAAAATATTATTATTAAGATTGAAATAAATTAAATTATTCAATATTTTATAAAAGCAATTTACCTTTGAGTCAAAGTTCTTTAGAATTATAATTATAATTATATATATAGCAGAAAGTTTTACAAAATAGCACATTATTTGGAACTTTTTACGATATTTGGGGAAAATGAAACAAACGGTCATAAGACAAACGTTATTTGCTTATTTATTGTCAGTGCGTTTTACGAATCCTTTAAATGAATTTGAATTGTATTACCAATATTCAATAACTGCCACATATTTTTTGTTTAAATATTTTCTTTTCGTAGTATATGAAAAGTCACATTCTTTTAAATTTAATGGACAGTTCTAATAGTTTTAAAAAGAGAAAGGATGTGAGCATTTAATAACGGCTGCTAATTTTTTTTTTTTTTGTTATTTTAATTTATCTACTATTTTGTGTATCAAAGGCTAATATCAATTTACAAGGAATAAAACTAGGTATTAGTAAACTAATGTAGGTCGGTTAAAACGGAACGCACTTCGTGTCGTGCTGAGAAATGTAATGATATAAATTCTAATGTCGTCAAAATGCTTTTCAAAATTTATATTTACTATTGTAGATCGGCAGCCGCAGAGGCAGCGGGATGAAATCGCCAATCAACAAATGACAGCTATTATGCTTGCTTTTGGTACTCCAGAAAAGCAAATTTATATCGAACCGATATGAATCTCATTAAATTTTTATCTCCTCTTTTATCATGCTAAATTATCTTGTTCGACAAAAGGTCCATTTGTATACAATAATTGTAATGTAGCGGGTATAGTTTAGTGGTAAAAGTGTAAGCTAACTTCTATTATTCCTCGACGACTACATAGGTATCTAGATGAAACCAACATTCAAGAAAATAAAGCTAAATGTTCGACGACAAAAAATAAGGAGAAGTCGACAAACTCGATTAAACTAAATAAAATGAGTATAGAGAAAATGAGTTTTATTTCATCTCAGAAATCGATATAGTTACAAGAGTCGAATATATTACAATCGAGATATAACCTATTACAATCTATTACAACTGCAGACCAAAAAAATTTATTCGTTTTTTTCTACTATCTGATCGAAGACGAGCTCTCTGATGGATTCCTACAAATTCGACAACCATAGTCCTCCGATATCAGTTTGATGAAGACCTCTGACGACACCAGAGCACGTCTTCCTCAATGCACCGATCAATGAGAGATAAAGCTAAATCAGCTTTATCTCTTACTGACCGACGCATTGTGGGTACGGCCCTTGAGACCCTCGATGGTCTTAGCAAAGGCCAGGGGAATCTCCTTCCTTTTATGGCAGCAGCTAGCTCGAGAAGACACACCATCTCAGTTAATGTTATGACCATGGGTGTTGGGTCTCTCTGCATTGACCGAGAGATAGAAGAGGAAAGAAGCGCTTATTAATATTTTTGCGCTTTAAGTCCTCCAACATCTGATCGGCTGCTCTTACCTTCTACCTCACTCCTGGCTCATCGAGTACGTCGATGCCTCGTGACATCGATACTCAGATACAAGACGAAGAGTATCCAAGCAACGACATATAGAAGAACCGACGATGCCGACCTCCTCGTCCTTACCGATCCCACCCATTCGAACGACGAGGCCGACCCATTGGGGAACCCCCTTTACCGATACCACCTTATTGAAAATAAAAGTAATCGCTTCCTCGATCAGAGGTCGGGAGGAATGAAGAGGTGCAAAGATAAAGAAAGCACTCTACGATAGTTGAATAATGGAGAGGTTATTGAGGGCAAATTTTGTCGGATAACATATTACAGAAAACATGTTTGGCTATTTTTGGTATGAATAATGGTGGGTACCCCCCACTTATTAATAGACCTTAGATGTTTTAAATATGCATAGAGTTAAATAAATATTATGTTATTGCAAAATAATATTCCAGTCTATGATTAAACTACGAAGCAAATATATATTTTTAAACGATTTCTTGAAAATTGTCCCAAAACGATCTGTCTTTTACAAATTGAGTGTTTTTTGCATGGTTTTTTAAAACACAAGGAAGTTTAGCAGAATAAAAAATTCACAGGGTAGCTTCATTCAGATTAACAAAGGGGAGTATCTTACATTTTACCCACAAATTTGTCTAGAAAATATATTATTACTAAGATCATACAATTAATCTATTAAAATCGTTAGAGCACAAAATGAGATAAATTTTTTTTTTGTAAATAATAAATAATATTGTTACAAATATTATTTATTATTTACAAAAAAAAAATTTATCTCATTTTGTGCTCTAACGATTTTAATATATAAATATTGGAGGTTTATTGCTAAGTTTTCTTATAAATTTTTTTGTATGCTCTGTTCTTCCAATATGATTTTGCTCTGTACTATTCTTGCTAACCTATTTCCAGTATTCGGTACGTTGTTTCTTTGATTTTTTATTTTCCTTTCAATCTTGCTATTTTCTTGTTGATTTTGCTTGATCTTTAATCGGACGAAAATAATCTGTTGTATTTATTGCTTATTTTATTTATCTGTTTTTAGGTTGGTGTGGAGTTTTTCTCGTTATCTATTTCGAATATATTTGGTATTTTGTTTCTTTCATATTATAAACGAATATTTGCCATTCAACTTGTATGGGTGGAATTTAAAATTTTGGGGAAAAAAAGTATGTTAATGCCAAATGGAGGTTATTGTAAGACACTTTATATTAGTGAATATTTTTTTTTTAACTGGCCTCTTTATTGTTGGATTATGTTGAATGACGAATTGAGTAAACTCATCTTTTTGATAAGTAATTCTAAATTCTTGAACAGAGTAATTGTTACCTTGTTTTATTTTTTTTAACTCTACCTCAATTACTTTGTGTAGATTATTCTATGCATATAATATGTAATATAATATTAATATAGATTTTCGTATTCGACTGTTGAATTGTGCTACAAGAATACCTTCGAATAAAACTTAGTGAAGAGCGACCTAATTTCATTATGTTCATGTGTTTTATTAACATGATCGAGATAACACATAATTTGTACACTTAATTGTCCTTAGTTTAATACATTAGCACTGGGCAATATCCTCCGCGCGGGAGCGTGGAGCAATTGACCTAGTATATATATATATATATATATATATATATATATATAGTTAGCACATTATATACGAGTAAATCATACTATATATTTCGGGGATATATTATACACATATCATCAACAATATTTAAGGGCATTTGGATTGTGGAATTATGGCTCATTTAGATTTGTGTCTTGATCGGGAGCACCAAAACGTGAGAGCATTGGTGATTCAACCACGGTTAGATCGATGGCAAAGAAGGATTTTCTCCGATCACCCACTTCAAGCAACCGGCGATTATCCGATCCGATTCAAGTAAGTAAATTATGGTTGATTCGGATTTAAAACCCAACATTGGTATCAGAGCCATTGTTGGTTGAGTTCCTTTGCTATGTGGTGTTTGAAAGCATGTTTAGTTTTAGTAATTTCATGAAATTTGAAATTATGTTCATGCTTGATCTTTAATGGCAGTTTGTGATTCACTAGTTAGAATGGTATGAAATTTTTAATGGAGCATGATTTTAAGTTCTTGAATGCAACTGTATTTTTTCAGATTTTTTAGTTGAGAAATTTGTTCTGAAAAAATTATTGATTGAATTATTTGCTAAAACTTTAAATGCGGATTCCCGGTTCAATACTTGGAATCATGTGACGTGCTGTATACCATTAGAATCCTCTTGATATTATCTTTCCAGCCATGTATGGAAATCTGTTTTTGGATTTGAAATTTGAAATATATGGTCAATTCAAGTTTCTGCCATATATGTCTAAATTGTTTGACATTTTATTTGCGAATTTAAATGTGCTTATTATTTTGGTCCGAAAATTTGTACATAGCATGCTTACATGTTGTTTATCATCTCTGCAAAATTTCATGCTCATTGGATATGTAGAAATTGAAATATGAGTTTTTGTTTATTATTTGGCCGAAATTTGTTTAATTTTCTGCGGATTATATGTTGTGGCTTATAAGATGATTCATGTACCGTTAGAAAGATCTCGTTGAGGAGTTTTCAACCATATATAGTATGCTTAATTCGGACTTATAACGAAGGAGATATTGCCAATCGAAGTTCATGTAGCATTTCTTCAAGTTGCTGGAAATTTGAAGAAGATGAACATTTACTTTGTACATACCCACTCTCGATCGCGGCTGTTGGTTTCTCAAACCAGTACTTACGAAGGTCAAAATGAAAAATGGAGTTCACCATAGGAATCAGAAGGCCCGAAAACGTTGGGATAGCTGGAAGCGTTTCGTAGGAAAATGCCGTTAGGACGGCGCGTGTGTCACGCGCGCCACGCAAGCCGTGAAGGTGTTGATTTGGTCAACAGCCCAGTCAGCACACACATGGCAGCCAGCTAGGCACCACATGTGTGCTCAGCACAATGCGGATATCCACGTGGCATGACATGTCAGCTGCCACGTCAGCGATTGTACTGAATGGCAGTGTCACACAAGTGCGACGTATTCCGGTGTCCGTTTTTAGCCCGGAAAATTCTATGTGTTCAGAATTTTATTTCTGATTGTTTGGTGAATTCAAATTAATTTTTCAGAATGTAAAATATTTTTCTTGATTTTTGATGCTTGGAAAATGTTTTGAAATGGAAAATTATTTTTCTCTGAAGGAAAATTTTGAAATTTGTATGTTGGTCGAGAAAAATATTTTTTAGGAAATGGCTAGCAAGTGGGAGTGTTTGGAAACACGCCAATTTCAATTTTCTAATGCATGTAGAAAATGATTCAACATCATTTTAAATCAAGAAAATTCTGTTTTTTTTTATTTCTGAAAATATTTTCAAACGTTTGACTTCAAAAGGAAGTACTTCAACACTTATTTATGACGTTCTAATAATTTTATTTTTCTAAATTGGAAAATTTGTTTTTCCATTAATTTATGGAAATTAGAACTTGGTTTGCTTGTGAAAAAAAAAAATTTAAAAAATAAGTGTAAAATATTCTTTTATGAGCAAGAGTTAAGGTATTTTGATTAGCTTATGAGCTTGATCTAATATTTAACTCAATTTAGTTTGAGAACGTGACGTATGCCGAACTTAGTGGGAGAGCAACAATATGATTAAGAATTTGAACCTCTTTTGCAATTTATGCAAGTTGCAAAACGTTAGTAATTCTAATAAAAGTTTATGCACATTTTCGAGTTTCGTGGTCAAGGACAAGAAACGTTAAAGTTGATGCAAAAGGGACGCTTCTTTAGCCGAGGGCTAAGAGAAGAAAATGAACGATTGAATTCCATCTTAATGGAATGAATCTGTCGTTTATCTAATTGGTTGAAAAACGACGTAATAAATTTCCCTCTTGAAATTTAAAATTTGTCTTACGAACTATTTGAAGGAAAAATATTTTGAATAAATTCTTTTTATATCTCTCCTAAAAGTTTTTGATAACTTTAAACTTTTTCCAAGAATCTGAGTTTTTTCACTCAATGTTCTTTTAAGTAAGACAAGTATCATTAATTTTTGTCCGCTTTGACATTAGAATCTTCGAAGGTCATTCTTAATTGATCACATGATTACGTTTATGTGATATTAATTCGATGCGTGTTTGATATACGCTTATCCCCTTATGTGCACTTTATTGAATCGTGTTAAGATGTAACACGATGCACATTAAATACTTGTAAGTACTTTAAATTAGTACTCAAGTGAGAGTTCCTAGGTTGGAAGAATTTAAGTAATTCTCACCTGGAACTACTAGATTTTATACTAAGAGATTGAATTAGTGATAATGATCATTTGGATATGGGAGATGATTGTGCCACGTAGTGACCCTTTCGATTTTGTACCTTATGGGATTTAAAACGAGTTCAGTTTGCTATGTATAAAATCACCAATACTTAGATGGGCTAAAATGATATCTCTATATTGACAGATCATGGCAATAGATTCTAAATAGATGAGTACTTGCAAAAGTACTCATTGACAAAGCTGCAACACTTTGTCGATGTTGATTTAGAATTTGAGTAGGAATATGTGATGTTATAGAAAACATATATCAAGTCATTAAAGACCTTTTGTGGTCTTATTACTTGAGAAAGAGATCATAGACTTTCTTCATGTATTTTGACATGATTCCGCTCTAGTCTTGAAATTATGGCATCGTAGAACGTTATCCTTAGGGAGCAGTATAGAAATACTACTCTAACAAGGTAGACGTTGGACTTTTAAAGTTTGACAAATTGGACAAATACTTTTGTCTAGTATGTTGGATACTTATGAGAGTAAAGTCAGACTTAATGAATGATTAAAAGTCAAGTCATAATTCTTCTCTTTTTTGAGTTATTGAATTCAAGTTCGATTCAGTCTCGTTCCATTTTACGGACCATTCAAAGGTCGTGTCGATTTACATATCTGTAAAATGACTTTCTCAAATGGTAAGTATTTCATTATACTTCTTAAAAAGTTATTTGGTGTTTTTAGACCAAAACTGAAGTCTTTCTGACAAAATCTATTTTTCAACAGGGCATAGGCTCTAAGAAAAAGAAAAGTAGATTAATAGAGACAATGAAATAAAGGAGACTGAAGATAATTCTAGTTGGAAGAACAATCACTAGCGGATTTTGATAATCTGAAACGTCATGGGACTATAAGTGCTCGATTTACCATATTTTTGGTTGTTTCACTCGTCAATGGATGAAGTTGAAAAGGTAGTACTCAATAACATTGTTATAATTAATGTTTTGTCGAAAACACGTTATTAACCTTATCCTATGTGGACAATAGGTTTATGGTAACTAATAATTGAAAAGTGTTTGCGCCCTCACTCAAGTTTATTAAGATTACATTTGTGTACCTTCGAGAAACTAAACTTGACTGTTGAGTTTGTTCTTAGATTAGATTTAGACTTGAATTCGTCATTGACTTGATTAGTATCTTTTTGAGTGATACTTAAATGTTTTAGACATTTAACGATAGTTTGAAGTGTCATTCTTGACTAAACTTTTCAATTGCATAGTTGATTGTTTTTGTACAATCTACACCTGATGCATCACAAAATATGTTGAAGGCATATTTGTTTAGGTCAATTTTGGGCTAGTGGAAACACTAAATCAATGAGAAGACCTTTACAAGTCGTTTCTGAAAATTGGTTTGCCCTTGCACTGTTTCAATTGAAACAAGACACTAGAACTATTTCGTTAGGCCGTTGAAGTTAAACTTCCATTTTGATCAATTCTAGTGATTTAATATCAGTGAAGGTTGGATGAATCCGTCCTTTCATTACTTTTATAAGGATATTACATGTCTTGGTTGTTTTTATTTTGATCTCTTGCAAAATTAAAATATTTTAATGTTTTTTAAAATTCTAGAGAATCAAATGTATCGTTGAACATAAGGTTCTGATACTAGACCAAGGATATGAATATCTACACGATCATTTCGTGATCCATGTAATGAAACATCTGAGAATCAGTTATTTCTAACACTCTTATTTGTATAATTGTGTTAAGGAGAGTAACTCGATTTATTGGATAGGATGGGATTCAATGCATTTCAAGTTAACCCCTTGAATTTCCATGTGGAAATTTTGCCAACATTGAATGCATATTTTGTGAACCTTCAATAATAGTAATTTTTCAACATCTAAAAGCTAGGGTCATATGACGATTTGACCTAAGCTACCTTAGATGATGTGATCAAGTAGTTGAGTTTGTCTTAACTTTATTTCTAATATGTTTAGAAACATGATTACGAAAGAAAATATATCTTTGGAGGATATATAATGTCTAATGGTTTATGTTCTTGAATGAACAATGAGATGGAAGTAAAATTCTTATTAAATCAAGAAATACAATCTTTCGAAAGATGTATTTACTAGATAAACTGAACTTTGTGTATTTGAACGTGTTAGTGTAAACCAGTTCAATGGATAGTTATTCATTTGACTTATCACTTGGAAGTGATTATCCAAAATTGCTTCTTTTTGAGTGGGAGCAATTTATGTTCTACTGGATCCATTCAAATGAAAGGACTACACCTGAACCGTAACTTGTTTCAAATACTGAAAGAAGTCTCCTATCTCATGGGTGAGATACGTTAAACGAATGGAAGGAAGAATTAGTACCTGCCTATAATTTAAACCAATTTTTGTATTGGTTGATTTTTCAAAGATGCACATGGTTTCTTACTTATATCTTACTTTAGTCAAAATTTAGATATGGAAGTATTCCAAATGAATAAAAGACTATTAATCTGAAAAGTTGAGATATCAAAGTTCTCGAACTTGAAATCTTTGAGCTTTAAGATTATTTTAGGCAATAAGAGATTGTCTGAACAATCACGTTGACTTTTATCTTAATAGGTGAATAACATTGCCTTTTGTCTTAAGTTATTATTAGGAATACTGGATTCCATTTAATGTTTGAGTTATACCCTATTTGTTGGGATAACTTTGAGTATAAAGGGCCGTTTTGAAAATGGTCGTCCTTAATTATTTTTGAATGAATTGAGGACTTGTAGGTAGAAAACTTGGTGAAATTCATTGAATTTTATAAGTGGTCAACCGACACTTGAATAATTATGAATTTAATACCTACTGATACTCTAATAGTAAGAGGTAGAATTCTGATTCTTGAAATGTGCACTTTGAGTGAAATGTCTAGATCACCGATCCCGATCTTGATGGAATCATCAATTGGTTTGAAACCAATTGCCTACTCTGATTTATGTTGTGCCATGGATCTGGTCAATAATTATAAGTCAAATCATTTGTATGATTTTTAGACTTTATTGAAAAGGTTATCGAGAAACCTTTATTATACTGCAATTGATCTCTTAAGCATAATGAGACATGTTTATCTATGTATACAATTGTTGTAAAATTGATGGCACATACGCAGTATGAATAGTTGTTTGGTCAAGAGGTATTTATTACTTCTTCGGGAAGGTAAAGAGCTACATTCAAGTTGTGTTGACATTTATGTTGCGAAACACATTTATAGCTTGCAATATAGATACTGTTTTGGTGAGACCAAACACTTAGACAAAATTGAGAAATTTTGTTGAGATATCTTAACAAAGTTAATAGAGAACTTTGTAGTTAGCATCTACGTACAATAGATGGTCGAGTTTCTTGTACTAAGACCATAACTGGAGATTCTTACGTGGGTTGCCTAGCAATCTGTAGAGTTGCGTAGATTTTGATCTAATTGAACTTGGAAGTTCATAAGATCAAGCCCATAAGTTATGTGACATTTGAATGCTTGTATACATGATTTGGAAATCATACATTCAATGTCCTAAGATATGTCGGACAAGTAGAGGTTGGCTCTCTCACACGAGAAATCGCCTTTGACGTTGAGAACGTGCAGAGATGAGATTGTTTTATCCTTGTAAAGAGCACAAGATAAAACCAGGATCGCCTTAATTATAATCGATTTAAGATTTGTTGGATGAAGATGAAGAGAAAAGAAGTTAGTTATTAAGGGAAGGTTTTGATGATTTCCAAAACATCATAATCAGCTAAGTGTGGAAAGCTTAGTTCCCTTAGAAGAATCTTTGAACAAGCAAAGAAGATATCAGAATAGTTCAAAGTTCAAAGACCAGAAGACTAGTGATCACTTGCTGAAACAACAAACAGAAGGATAGGTCATCAGCCGAGTCAGATCAGATTAGTTCAGTATTTGATCAGCAGAGTGCCTATCAGAAGGGTTGCTTCGATCAGCAGAGTAGAAGAGATCATGAGATCAGTTCAACGGTAATAAATGCACCTGGTGTAATAAATGCTGAAAGAGAAGGGCAGTAATGGCAAATGATTGAAGATATTCTCGGATCAAAGCATTAATGAAAAGAGAAAATAATTCAACAAATAGCAAATAATTCAGTAAAATAAAGAAACGCCGTTTCATTATTATAATTCAGCAAAGCGCTCACGAGCGAAGACGTGTCGAGGTGAAAGCCCTTGAAATTATTTAACGTAAATGATTTTGATTTGTGGTAAGATAAACAAAATTTAACTAATACAGAAGTGTGCAGAGGTTGTTTGGCTGCATCGGATAACGAGTTAGAGTTTATGTAAAAACATGTTGTATACTATCAAATTTCGACAAACCTTTTCCGAAGTGATGTCGGTTATTCTTTATATCTCTATTTATATTTACTTAGCATAAGCGTGCAGTAATAAAAATGTTTGACCAGTATTATAGAAGCTGAATTGACAAGAAAATTATCGAATAAAATGGTCAAGCTAATGAGTATAGTTAAATGGTTTTTATCAGAGATAAAACTTCCAAACTTTAACTTATTCATATTTATAATATTTGATGATCAGGTGCATTTCAAAATTACTTAAAGCAGTGAACGAAGACGATAGCGCTGTTTTATAATTTTACAGTTTTTAAAAAATGACAAAAGTATATTGTGTTGGAATCTTACAACTTAAAATTTGTTGTCGAAAAGGAAAACAGATTTTGAAAAACATATCGGTAAAGTAAGATAAAATTGAAAAATTGGAATTCAATTATAAAGGAAAGTATTAAAAAAAAAAAAAAAGAGAAACGTGAACAAGCAAGATCAAATGATTAGGGAAAGAGACGGCGCACAAATAAAAAAAAATATTGGTCGATGGACTTCTTCTATATGTAAATCCGAGATTTCGGATAACTGGTAATAGTATGTGGGCGCGGGTCGGATTTTTGGGTAATGGACAATATGGTGTTTCAGGTCGGTCTCTCGACCTATTGGTAATGACTTCTCACACCCAGAATACGACTCTATCTGGCGGATACCCGAAGTTTCCGTATTTTTTTTTTTTTTTTACAAAACAACACAAATTTCTCAAACCATTAGGATTCGAGCATTCAATACTATATTACGATAAAATTTATTTGTTTTAAATACCCGTTTGTAATAAACGAAATTATTACATGTGAACGGTTGGTAATATTTGCTCACATATTTATTTAGTTTGTATATTATAGGTTTTGGTTTACAAATATACTCGTTTGTTAAAAAAATTAAACCCTTTGTCTCAATTTATCTGTCTTTTTTGAGAATTTTTTTTGTTCCAAATTATTTGTCGCTATAATTTCAGTGCAATTTTAAAATATATATTTTTCTGTTCTCCTCTTACTTTATGCATTTCAAAAAATGAGATAGAATGAGATATAATGATTGTGTAAAGTGTACATAATTGATGGTTAGATAAAAAATAAAACGTATTTTAGGAATATAATTTATTTTTTCACCAAAATTTATACTATATATTAGGTTCCATAATCTTTAATATGAATAATATTTTTCGTATCAAATTTGTACAGTCTATACTGATTATTCTATTATGTAATAATTTTCTGGCCGTTAGATTTTTTACGAATGCTACTATAAATTAGCTTACTTTGACTAGATTTTGCAGCTCATAATATGTAATATATTTATATTAATAATAATTAATAATTCCTAATTAAAGTTTGTACTGTAGAAAAGTTGTGATTATATAATCAAGCGAGAATAATGTATATGCATTGTAAGAGTTATATTATATGGTATGTTGAGGATCTTATAATCCAAGATTTGTTAATCAACTTGAAATTTTTCATAATTTCTAATGAAGTTTGATTGGAATGCGTAGAATTGGAATTTATTTCTCATCGGCGATTTTATCTTTTGCGCAGGTATTGTGTTGGTCCCAAGTGGTCAGAAGAGGTTTAGAGGGGGGGGGGTGAATAAACCTCTTTAAAATTTTCTTTTAATTTTAACTTTAAAACTTTACTTTAATTGAACAGACTAAGCTGATCAGATTAGTAAGTTACAATTCTGTTCGCGAACAAATCTTTGAACAGGTCTGTTGACCACTCGTCTGATAGTTACTTAGCTGATTCTGTTGAAATCAGTTTTAATACTTAGAGTACTTGCAGTGGATTTTCAAAGTGTTTTTCACAAGTAATCTTAGCAGTTTGAAAAATGCTTCCCCAGTTTTATAAACTCCTTTTTATCTCTTTTTCAAACAGTTAACTTAATGTGTTTTTATGCAAACAGAAAATATGCAGATTTAAAACAATGTAAAAACACAAGTAATTTTTATAGTGGTTATATGGATTTGAATATCCTTTAGTCCACTCTTCCAAGTCACACAGATCTTGGGTTATACTATAATCACAAAGTTTACAGTATACTCTGCTTGCGTCGAACAACAAATGAAACGACCACAAGTTCGCAATAGGAAATCACACAGAAAACCTATTCTCTGAAGTTTGATCACTCACAAAGATGGATCACAACTCCGCACAACACTCTTGTTTACAAAATCACTCAGAAGATGTATTTTTCTTTGTTCTTCAACTCTGTTTTCGTCAACAAATGACTCAGCTGATGAGTGAGCTGTTCTTGAGACTTAAAGAATTTTGCTTCGGAAATTTCTCTCAGAAAGTGTGTTGCTTGTTTCTTCTTCGTCTCTTTCAGCTATTTATACTTGAGGATTGAAAAGTGTCCGTTGAAGAGAGACATAATTCAAATTCCTCGAGTACTGGTCCTTAAAATCCGCGAACGGCTCTTTTGCAGTCTATCCGTACTGTAGACAGTACTATTCTGCAGGCTGCTATTAAATGCAGCATTAAATGCACTCGGCTGATGCGAAGCTTTTCTTCAATCATTTGTCTTAAATATCCTCGTACTTCAGCATTTATTACACCAAGGGGCATTTATTACCGTTGGGAACACTTCATGATCTTCTTCACTTGGCTGACGAAAGTATAAGTCTGATGGTGAACTCGGCTGATCTCAAACTTGAACAAATCTGATTTGAGTCGGCTGATCTTCACTAGTCTGATAACTTTACTTCAGCAGATCAGAAGTCTTGGACCTTGAAACTTTGACTCTTCTGATGTCTTCATTACTTAGTCAAAATTCCTTGATAAGTTTATCAGCTAAGTTACTCCATACTTAGCCAATCTTTGAAGTTTTGGAATGCATCAAAACCTCCCTTATCAAACTTCCTTTAGTGCCTTCATCTTCATCCTTATCCAACAATTTCCCCCTTTTTGATGATGACAAAACTTCAGCTAAGTACCTGTTGAATACCTAAACTAAAGATTGTAATCCTCAAAATTTTCTGAGATAGAAAAAGTTTATTGGATTGAACTTGACTTTTCATTAATATTGAAAAAGAGTTACATAGTACAAGTTCATCAGATGAGATTTCTGAGGAATAGATAAAAGTAAACTGATTACAAGGATTTTACAATTTCTAGCTATCAGCTTCTTCATCTGATCCTTCAAGCACTTCCTCATACTCATAAGATGATTCTTCATCATCTTCTTCATCATCAGCTTCTTCTTCCAAGGTTGCTTTGGCAGCTTCCATCTTTTCTTTGAGTTGCTGTTCTTGAAGAACTTTCAAAGCTTCCATGGCCTTCCTGGCAGATTCTGTATTCTTGTACTTGGTAGTTTCTTTTTCAATCTTTTCTTCTTCTTCTACCGTTCCAAGCTCTGCAATCTTGTCAGCTTCAGCTTCAGTCTTGTCAGCTGTTTCTTCAGTTTCCTTGGCTTCAGTTGTTGCAGCAGTAGTTTCCTCCTTAGTTGATTCTTCAGCAGCAGATTCCTTTGCTGGTTCTTCAGCAGCAGTTTCTTTAGCTGGTTCTTCCCTTTTATCTTCCCCCTTTTTGTCATCATCAACTTTGATGACATTAGAAGGTTCAACAGCAGGGTTGAGAGCAACTGTTGGAATCTTTACTCCAGCGCATAAAGCCTTTAGATTCTGATTAACAACGTCATGACTAGCTGTTAGATGATGAATATCAGTGCTGATGACGTCAGTCTTGTCATTGAAGTAGTCAATGTTAAGGTTGATAGTTGCAATTTCATTTTGAACTTCCTGTGAGGCCTTTGCCACTTCTTGCAACATCCCTAGATTAATTTCCTTCTCTTCCTTACTGACTTGAATGAAGGTTGCAGTCAGATCAGCAATCTTGTGCTCAGCTGTTTTTAATGCAGTGTGAAGGTGGTTGACATCACCCTTCACATCTTCTACGTTCTGGTTCAGCTCTTTCAAACTGTACAGCACTAACTGCAATGAATGATCTTGAGGAATAGGTAGACTATCAATAGCTAATTTGATAGTACTGGCAGTTAGAAGGTGCATTCTTTCCATCTGTTGAGTGTTTGATTCAACCAAATCTTTCTTCATCTTCTGTAACTGCAGACTGTTCCTCTCTTCCATCTCTTTTATTTGATTTTCAATAAGTAATTGGAAGGCTTCCATTAGTGATGAGTGTTCATCACCTGACGAAGTGGAAGCATCAGCATCCTTCTCTTCAGTCGCCTGTTGAACAGGGACTTCTTCCATGTCCGTCATCTGATGGTCTTCAGAAGTCTTAGCTGGCAGCTCAATAGCTAAGGACTTATCAGCTTCTTTGTGCTCATCAGTGACATCATCGTAGAACAGATTAGTAATGGTTCCATCATCGTTGAAGCAAGTTGTCTGTCTAATCTGCCTTACAATAATCCAGGGGTTGACAAAGGCATTGTTTCCCTTAGGGACTTCATAGTATGGCTGTACTTCCTTGCCAAAAATAACTTGTTGAATACTTGGCAACAGTGGCAAATCACTTGAACAACCTTGCTGATATTTTGACTTTTTAACCCATCTCTTCAGGGAAGTCATAACAGCAAACTTGATTGCCCTGTCTTCAGCGTCCTCAGACTTCTTTTTCTTGTCAGGCAAGGTGCTTTTGATTTTCTTGGCCTCCTCCAATGCAAAGCCTTTTGCATAACTATGCATGACATCTCTTACATAGCTGGGATCAAGGGCCTTTTGGATGGAGTTTGTCTTCAGCCAGTTCAGAACCCAACGTTCTTCATCAGCTAACTCCTTCATACTTTGAAGTTCTGTCATTGACTTGTTCAGCCTGTTATCTCTCCAACTGATATATCTTGGTTTCTCCTGGTTGAACAACGTCTTTAACATAAGCTTCTGATCATAGTAAGCTAGAGACTTCTCAAATTTCTTGAATAGCTCTTTGTCAGCATACACAATCTCAAATGCTTTTCTGACTTCAAACTTGTCTTTTGACTTGACTTTGGGGGCAGGTAGTAATATCTTCTTTTTGTCTTCTTCATTCTTGCCTTCTCCAATCTTGATGCCACCTCCATGGACAGGTCCATAGGCATCAACTTTGCTCAATTCCAAAACCATTGCAAATTCAGCATCTTCAGCAGCTTTCCTCTCTGCTTCAGACATGCGTCTTCTGGCTTCATCCTTTGCTTCTTGAGCTTTGCTTAGCTCAAGTGCCTTCTTTTCCTCCAATTCATCCTGTTTTCTTTGTTCAGCCTCCTCCCTTGCCTTCTTGTCAGCTTTGGAAACTTTCTTTTTCCTCAGCACTATTTTTCTCTTGCCTTTATCAGCAGGGGCTGGTCCAGCAGATGATATGGGAGCAGCAGCAATAGGATAGATGATTTGGACGTCTGGATCTTCTTGAGGTTGAGCAACCTCAGCTGTTGATGTGACTTGACTTGGCTGTTGCTTATCAGCTTTGTCAGTCTCAACAGTCTTAACTGTTTCAGCAGGCCTTTCAGCAGCTTCAGGGTCTTCCCTAGCTACATTTTCCAAAACCGTTGGTTCTTCTATGAAAGTCATCTGCTTTCTAGCAGTCTTCTTGGTTCTCCCTTCACGGTAAGTGGTTGTAGCTGTATCTCTCTGTTGACTTCTAGTTCGTTGAGAGATACCTTCAGCAGGCCTCTCTGCTGATGGAGTTCTTGATGGTGATGCAGGGGATCCAGTCCTTACATCAGCAATTATGTTTTCAACAATCTTAGTGGCTTCAGCAGCAGAAGTCACTTTCTCCATCTGCTTAGGAATCTTTTCCTTAGGCTTGTCAGCAGCCTTCTTCTTTTTAGTCTCAACAGCTAAGTCAGCAGTCTTGACCAGTTTCCTTTGCCTTTTGGCAGGAACCTCTTTTGGTTCCTCAACATCAGCTTCCTCCGGTTCACCAGCCTTCCTCTTTTGAACAGGCAAGTACTTGGATACTGCCTTGGATTTATGGATCTCTTTTCCATTCTTCATATCACAACCCAGTTTTGACAGCAGATAACTGAGAGTGATTCTGTGGTTGGTGGTGGGGCCTTTTCCTTTCTTATTATCAAGAAAGTCAGCTAATATGTACCAGACTATGATTGACCAGTTGATCTCCAGTCCATAGTATATGGCAGCCATGATGCTGAACCTCTTCATGGTAACAGCATCCAGTGAGAATGTGCAGTTCTCAATCAGCTTGGACACCATTCCACTATTCTGATCGAGAAAAATGCTCTTCCGGTGTGAAGAAGAGGAAGACAGGTCGTTGGTGATATTCATCCTTCAGTTGCTTCTTCCTTATATTTCCAGACAACGTTTCTCCCTTTTTGGCGCAAATCGCCCAGAACTGTTGGTGTTTGTCCTCTGTCAGCACAGTGACGTCATGTCGTCCACTGTTAGGAAGCCCAAACGTCTCGTGAAGAACAGCAGGAGTGATAGTGATAGATTTGTCTCCCACAGTAGCCTTAATTGCTAGTGAGTTATAGTCAGCTTTCGCAGTGTTGTAGTACTCCATCACTTGGTTAGTCCAGATAATTCCTTCGTGGTATTCCATGAAGTTTACCAGCGAAGCAGCTTTGAACTTTTCGAGCAGTTCTTTCATCAGATCCGTACCGGATTGGTAGTAGGAATCATAGACGAGAAACATACCTTCAGCGGCCATTGTTAATCTGTTGAAGGTTAGAAAAACAAAGAGAAGTATGCAGACAATTGCAGATAAATTTCTCACAAGTACTTTTGAATGCTTAGAGTGCGTAAAGAACGACTCGACTGATCAGATGGGGATTTATAGAGTTGGGGTATCTTGAATTTCGTGATATCCGCCAACCGTTAGATCCATTTTTCTGTCAGTGCTGATCGTGCGGCGTCAGTTACGACTTTTCGAATTCAAAAGATATTTAATGAAGAGCGGGAATATGTACCGCCCAACAGTTACTTATAAAAGCTTGTTTTGAATATACGTTTTTAAACAGTTCCGCTTTTATTAAAGTAATCAGATGAGTAACATAAATACTTATCTGATGGACTATTGTCCTGATGACAATGCTGTTATCAGAGAATGCCAATAGCTGATAACCTTCCTCAGCTGTTTGTCAATCCAGCTAGATAAAATAACTTTAATCTTCGATAGTTGAGTCTTCTGATGAAAACATAACTTCAACTAACTGTCATTAACAAATTTCTTCTTTAATTCAGAAGTACCGCTAGTCTTACACGTTCCCCCTGAGTTTAAGAATTCATAAGTTAACTAGTCTGTTGAAAGTTAATCCTTGAAGATAATAATGGATAACTAAGCTGTTGAACTCCAGTCTTCTGATGAGTTCCCCCTCAGCTTATGCTTCCAAATTAAGTAGTCCTAGCTCAGCTCTTAGAGTTGAGAACCTTACTTCACTTAAAGGTTTAGTGAAAATATCAGCAATCTGATTGTCTGTATGAACATACTCAATCAAAACATTGCCTTTTTCCACATGATCTCTAATGAAGTGATGCTTGATCTCAATATGCTTAGTCCTTGAATGACTTGTAGTGTTCTGAGTAAGAGAGATTGCACTTGTATTGTCACAGTAGATTGGAATTCCACTGATCTTGATGTTGTAGTCTTCTAGTTGATGTTTCAACCAAAGTATCTGTGCACAGCAAGCTCCAGCAGCTATATATTCAGCTTCAGCAGTAGATATAGAGACTGAGGTTTGCTTCTTACTCATCCATGAGATCAGACGACTGCCTAAGAACTGACAGGCACCTGTTGTGCTCTTTCTGTCAATCTTGCAGCCAGCAAGGTCTGAATCTGAATAGCCAACAAGTTCAAATCCAGATTCTCTAGGATACCACAATCCCAATTCTTGAGTGCCTTTAACATATTTCAATATCCTCATGGCAGCTAAGAGATGAGATTCTTTGGGGTTTGCTTGAAATCTTGCACAGACTCCAACTGAGTACATTATGTCAGGCCTACTTGCTGTTAGATACAACAATGACCCTATAATGCCTCTATATTTGGTTATATCCACTGATTTGCCATCTTCATCTTTATCCAAACGAAGACTTGTAGACATAGGAATGGTAGCTGTTGAGCTAGTTTCCATACCAAATTTCTTGAACAGATCTCTTGTGTATTTTGCTTGGCTGATGAATATTCCATCAGGCAACTGTCTAACTTGCAATCCAAGAAAATAATTAAGTTCACCCATCATGCTCATTTCAAACTTATTCTGCATCAGCTTGGAGAACTTATCACACATCTGTTGATTAGTTGAACCAAAAATAATATCGTCCACATATATTTGCACAAGTAATATATGATTTTCCCATTCAATTGTAAACAAGGTTTGATCTACCTTACCTTTTCGAAATCCTTTTATCAAAAGAAAATCAGATAGGGTATCATACCATGCTCTTGGGGCCTGTTTCAGTCCATATAAGGCTTTCTTCAGACGATATACTTTGTCCTCTTCTTGATAGACTTCAAATCCAGGAGGTTGTTCAACATACACTTCTTCTTGCAATTCTCCATTGAGAAAGGCAGACTTCACATCCATCTGATAGACAGTGAAGTTCTTGTAAGCAGCATAGGCTAGAAACAGTCTGATTGCTTCAAGTCTTGCTACTGGTGCAAAAGTTTCATCAAAGTCAATTCCTTCTTCTTGACAATAACCCTTGGCCACTAGTCTTGCTTTTTTTCTGGTAACAATACCATCTTCATTCATTTTATTTCTGAATACCCACTTAGTGCCAATTACCCTTTGATGACTTGGTCTAGGAACTAAGTACCAGACTTCATTCCTTTCAAATTGATTCAACTCTTCTTGCATAGCTTCTATCCAGAAGGAATCATTGAGAGCTTCTTCAATTTGTTTAGGCTTTATTTGAGATAGAAATGTGACAAACATAGCATCTTGTGCAGCAGCTCTTCTTGTTTTCACTCTATCTAAAGGATCACCAATTACTAACTCAGGAGGGTGATTCTTGAGCCATCTGAGATCAGGTTGCAGATCAGGATGTTGTCCTCTGTCTTGATCTTGCAACACTACTGTTGGAGTTCCAGTAGTAGTCTGTTGAACATTTGTATTCTGTTGAACAGTCTCTGGTCTGTCAGCTGTTAGCAACTCGTCTGTTAGACAATCAGCACTGTGATTTTGAACAGCACTTGAGTTAGCAGCTGAACTTAGATTAGGTAGTATGATGGGAACATATTCTTCATTTCTTCCAATGTCTAGCTTCTGTAAATCAGTAGACAGATCTTGGTTAACATTTTGATTCTTTTCAGAAGATTGACTTGGCTCATCAAATACTACATGGATAGATTCTTCTATTAGTAATGTTCTTTTGTTAAACACTCTATAAGCCTTACTAACAGATGAGTATCCTACAAAAACAGCTTCATCAGCCTTTTCTGCAAATGCAGTAAGGTGATTTTTCCCATTATTCAATACAAAACATTTACAACCAAAAATCTTAAAGTAATGAATGTTTGGTTTTCTGTTGTTCCAAACTTCATATGGAGTCTTGTTCTGATTTTTGTTGATCATACATCTGTTTTGGGTAAAGCATGCTGTATTTGTTGCTTCTGCCCAAAATCTTTGTGGCAGTTTAGCTTCAGCTATCATGGTTCTGACAGCTTCTTTTAGTGTTCTGTTTCTCCTTTCAGCAACACCATTTTGTTGAGGGGTTCTTGCAGCAGAATACTCATGATGTATTCCTTTGATATTACAATACTCTTCAACAGTAGAGTTTGTAAACTCTGTCCCTCTATCTGATCTGATCTTCAATATTTTGATACTCTTCTCATTCTGGATCAGTTCCATCAGATTTGTAAGATGTTCCTTGGTTTCACTTTTCTTTTTCATGAAAATCACCCAAGTATATCTTGAATAATCATCCACAACAGCTAGGCAGTATTTCTTTCCACCATTGCTGACTGGATCAATGGGTCCAAATAAGTCCATATGCAACAGCTCCAATATTCTTCCAGAAGATTGGTGCTTCTTTTCTTTGAATGATGACTTGATTTGTTTCCCCTTCTGACATGCATCACAGAGCTTGTCTTTGCTCATGACCGCTTTTGGAATCCCTTCTACCAAATCATTCTTGATTAACCTGTTAATGGTCTTGAAGTTTAAATGATTCATTCTCTTGTGCCATAGCCAACTCACTTCACTTGGTGCAGATGCCACCAAACAAACACTTGAATTCTTGTCAACAGAATTCCAGTCAACTATATAGATATTTCCTTGTCGTCTTCCAGATAAAATTACCTTCTTTGTACCAATTTGTTCAACGTAGCACTTATCTGTTGAGAAGATGACTGAATATCCTTTGTCACAAAATTGACTTATGCTCAGTAGATTATATTTCAGGCCTTTAACATATGAGACGTCAGATATCTCTATGTTTCCTTTGATCAATCTTCCTTTAGCTTTAATCTTGCCTTCTTTGCTGTCTCCAAAAGTGACTTTTGGACCATCCACAGCAACTGCATCAGTCAACTCATGTATGTTTCCACACATGTGCCTTGAACATCCACTGTCCAAGTACCAAATCTTCTCTACTTTACTCCTACTCCTAGTCCTAACCTACAAAACAAAAAATAAAATTGTTTTAGGTACCCTTATTGAGAGGGTCCTGAAGGATTAGTTCCACCTTTGACAACCCAAGATGTTGAGGTCTTAGGCTTCTTAGGCTTCTGAGTTTTAGGAGCATGAACAGCTTCATTTTTATCATAGTTATCAGATAAGTCATGTTGATGATCAGTATGATATGAATAATGTTCATAAGCAGGGTAAGGTGCATAGTAACTAGGAAATTGAGGTGCATGATACATAGGATGATATGCAGCAGGTTGCACATAATATGACTCATTTCCATACCAAGCATTTTGATTTTTCTTGTTTTATGCTTCTTTGGTTTACTAGATGCTTGCTCAATTGATTTTGACTTAGTTTTACCACCAGTCTGATTGACTTTAGCTTTATCAGCAGACTTCTTAGGACTCTGCTGTTTGGTCTTACTAGTCTGATTTCCTACACTATGCTCTTTGCTCTTTTTAGCCTTAGGAGATTTCTTCTCCTTTACCACTTTCTCAGATGAGGTAGGTTTAGAAGTTTGAACATACAGAATGACCTTACTATTGTCAGCAGAAATGAATTTTTCAGTATGGTTCAATTCTAGTTTATCCTTTTCTAAAGGTGTCTCCTGTTTACTAGATGTATGCATGGATGCAACAGTAGACTTATCATGAGACTCAATGATTTTCTCAAGTTCCAAGATTTTTCCTTTATAGACCTCACATTCAGCTTTCAGAGATTCACACTCTTGCTCAAGCTGTTTATATTCAGCTGATTTCCTTGGCTTTTCAGCTAAGAGTTTCAGTGAACTATTTTGCTCTTTTAGCAGGATCATCTCTTCCTTAAGCTTTTTATATGCTTCAGCAATACCAGTATTGTTAAGCATCATTTGTTCAAATGAATTAAATAATTCATCATTTAGAGGAGTTACCTCATCCTCAGAGTCATCAGAGTCCTTTGCCATCAGGCACAGGAGAGCAGGTTTTTCTTCATCAGAAGATTCTTCATCAGACGAGTCTGAATCTGAATCAGATGAGTAGACAGCAGTCAGCTTTTCTGCTTCAGCCATCATTGCTTTTCCTCTCTGATGCTTTCTTTCTTTTCTCACTTTCTTCTCTTCTTCAGTGTACTTTTCTGCTTTTGGATATGGGCAGTCTTTGATGAAGTGTCCCAATTTCCTGCAGTTGTAACACATTAGTTTTGATTTATAATCATCTTTATCTTGAGAAGAAAAGTTAGGTTTAGAAGTTGAAGCATTGTTGTATTTGTTCTTCATTTTTCTCTTGTAGAACTTCTTGAAGTTGTTCATCAACAGTGCAACATCTCCAGCAGTGTACTCCTTTTTGTTGAGTAGAGTGGCTTCATCAGATGAGTCCACTTCTGCATTTATTTGAGCCGGTCTTCTTTGGTTTTCAGCAGCAACCAGTGCAGCTGTGGGTCCTGAAGTTGAGGTTTCTTCAATTCCCATTCTAGGCAGTTTATACTCATAAGCCTTGAGTACGGAGAACAGCTCTGTAAGAGAAATCTTGCCCAGATCTCTTGATTCTTCCATTGCTGTCACTTTCATGTTGAACTTGGAAGGTAGAGCCTTCAGCACTCTGACAGAGATCTCTTTGTCAGTGAAAGTCTTTCCCAACTTCAAAACTTCATTCAGAGTTCTGGTGAATCTGGTATCCATTTGATCAATGGTTTCTCCAGATTTCATCTTGAAGTTGTCCAGCTTCTCCAAGGCAACACTGAGCTGATGCTCTTTAATTGCATCATTGCCTTCACTCATGTCTCTGACTTTGTCCCACATCTCCTTTGCAGTCTTGCAATGCTTGACCTTGTCAAACCGATCATTATCCAGGGCTTTAGTCATGATGAATCTCCCAACTTTATCTAGATTGTAAAGCTTTATTTCTTCAGGAGTCATCTCATGAAGGTCTTTCTCCACAACCGTATCTACTTCATTTATTTTGATGGTCTTTGTGAATCTGAATGGACCTTTAATGATACATGTGTACATGTTGTCATTGTAGGCTGCTAGAAAGATTTCCATTCTAATCTTCCAGTCCTCAAAGGACATACCAGCAATGTGGGGAACATGGCTGATACAATCCATTTTTCAAAAAGTTTTGGTTTTTCAAAAAGATGCTCTTTTGAAAAGTTTTTTTTAAAAACCTTTGAAAAACACTTGGATCAAGCTCGTTGATCAGGCAGCTGATTCTAATGAACCACCCGCTCTGATACCACTTGTTGGTCCCAAGTGGTCAGAAGAGGTTTAGAAGGGGGGGGGGTGTGAATAAACCTCTTTAAAATTTTCTTTCAATTTTAACTTTAAAACTTTACTTTAATTGAACAGACTAAGCTGATCAGATTAGTAAGTTACAATTCTGTTCGCGAACAAATCTTTGAACAGGTCTGTTGACCACTCGTCTGATAGTTACTTAGCTGATTCTGTTGAAATCAGTTTTAATACTTAGAGTACTTGCAGCGGATTTTCAAAGTGTTTTTCACAAGTAATCTTAGCAGTTTGAAAAATGCTTCCCCAGTTTTATAAACTCCTTTTTATCTCTTTTTCAAACAGTTAACTTAATGTGTTTTTATGCAAACAGAAAATATGCAGATTTAAAACAATGTCAAAACACAAGTAATTTTTATAGTGGTTATATGGATTTGAATATCCTTTAGTCCACTCTTCCAAGTCACACAGATCTTGGGTTATACTATAATCACAAAGTTTACAGTATACTCTGCTTGCGTCGAACAACAAATGAAACGACCACAAGTTCGCAATAGGAAATCACACAGAAAACCTATTCTCTGAAGTTTGATCACTCACAAAGATGGATCACAACTCCGCACAACACTCTTGTTTACAAAATCACTCAGAAGATGTATTTTTCATTGTTCTTCAACTCTGCTTTCGTCAACAAATGACTCAGCTGATGAGTGAGCTGTTCTTGAGACTTAAAGAATTTTGCTTCGGAAATTTCTCTCAGAAAGTGTGTTGCTTGTTTCTTCTTCGTCTCTTTCAGCTATTTATACTTGAGGATTGAAAAGTGTCCGTTGAAGAGAGACAGAATTCAAATTCCTCGAGTACTGGTCCTTAAAATCCGCGAACGGCTCTTTTGCAGTCTGTCCGTACTGTAGACAGTACTATTCTGTAGGCAGCATTAAATGCAGCATTAAATGCACTCGGCTGATGCGAAGCTTTTCTTCAATCATTTGTCTTAAATATCCTCGTACTTCAGCATTTATTACACCAAGGGGCATTTATTACCGTTGGGAACACTTCATGATCTTCTTCACTTGGCTGGCGAAAGTATAAGTCTGATGGTGAACTCGGCTGATCTCAAACTTGAACAAATCTGATTTGAGTCGGCTGATCTTCACTAGTCTGATAACTTTACTTCAGCAGATCAGAAGTCTTGGACCTTGAAACTTTGACTCTTCTGATGTCTTCATTACTTAGTCAAAATTCCTTGATAAGTTTATCAGCTAAGTTACTCCATACTTAGCCAATCTTTGAAGTTTTGGAATGCATCAAAACCTCCCTTATCAAACTTCCTTTAGTGCCTTCATCTTCATCCTTATCCAACATATTGTGATGTAAATAATGCATATTTTTAAGACGTGTTCCTCGTCTGTTTGTATGGAGTTTCTACTCCTTCTTTTAATCTTCAATGACAGATTGATTAATTAATGGTGTAGTGAGTTTGGGAGTTAGATTTCATTTTAATAGTGGGGTTCTATTCCATATACTTTTTTTTTTTAGTGCTGTTAAATTATGTTTTCGAATCTACCAAATTTCCCAAATTCTATTTCTAAAGATTCCCTTTAAAGTGGTATTTGTTTTATTTATTCTTCAAAAGAGATAATCAAAGAAGAATAATACTATATCTCAACTCTTCAGTCCAAACACACTAGCTTTATTTAGCATTGCGTAGTTAAGATTATATTTTCCATAAAATTTTCAATTTTCTCTCGTGGGTCGATTTCAACTTGCACTTCGGTCTTCTCCTGAACCTAGGAACCTTGGAACCTTCGAACATTACACAATACTACTGAAAAAACATACGGAGATTTACAGCTTCCATTGTAGTTCTTGTTTCCTGCTTCAATATCTATCTGTTATTCAATTCAATAATGATCATCGATTGTTATACTTGATAGATTATAGCAATTAGCAAGCATAAAATAAGAGCCAAAGTTAATGCTCAAGTGAACATTCGCGTTAATAGCCTATCATTTACATGGGAACTGTAATACTTTGTATAGATCAATAAAACTGTAAACGACTATTGTAGAAAGTATTGTGATTAATAAAACATTTATTTACTTAGTTTTTATTATTATTAGAATGTGTTAGCTTAACTTTTTAAATATTTTATATTATCGTATAAAAACCAATATTAGTTACAATTTTTTTTGATTGAGCTCTGCAGTAAAAACCAATGTTAGTTTCAATATTTGTTTATTAAGCTTTTAGTTTGTAATACGATTAACTTCAACTATAAGTTTTAATTGTTTTAATATTAAAAATATCGTACATACAAAAGATAGACCTCAACGAGATTTAGAATAATTTTATTTACAAAACAATGTTTTAATCTTCCGGTGTTTTTAAAAGGAGTTTGTTAAAATAATTCGTAAATATGAATAAGATATGTTAATTAGGAAAATCGAATACATGTAGATTTATTTATCTAGACAATATATATTTTATAAAATTTAGTTAGACTGTTGTGATTAATCGTCCAAAAAATATTTTAAATAATTATTTTGTTGTTAAAATATTTGTTATGTAAATGTTATAAAACATAACTTGGCTAATTATATTATTAATCATAATAATGTTAAATTATTTAAAAGGTGAACTTGCGTGTCTTGTTAAACGAATTATTCCGAACTACCTTATAGGTAGTACTTTTTAGTCTTTAGCGAGCTACGTGTGCTGGTCTCTAATTTGTTATCATTTAATATATTAAGAACTGATCTTGACTGTGAATCTTCTTTATTACCAAATATTTATGCAAATATGAAGTTGCGTGTCTTGTAAAACGTGCAGAAACAAAAATATCTCTATCCGTTTTGTTTTTTGTTGTTGATCTTTGTAATTTTATAGACTGCCCCATAAATATGGGTAGTTGAATAGGTGGAACGTTTCCCATTGTTAAATGTACACCGTCTATCTTAAAATCTCTTGTTCGTTGGATTTTTACGATTGCTGCTATAAATTGACTTACTTTTACTTAATATAATAATTCAAAATAATATGAAATATATATAAATTAATTATTAATTAGTAATAAATAATTATATGTTGTCGAAAATTTGTGATTATAAAATCAAGTAAGACTAATCTATATGTAATGTATGAGTTAGTGTGTGCGAAATATGAATATATTATTATTCAAGATTTTTTATTTATCTCGAAAAAATTGTAATTTTAAATCAATTTTTTTGATATGGGAGGAATCGGAAAATTCTTGTGCATTGTCTATCACAGCTCTTTTACAGGTTCAGTGCTGTATCAAATGCATTTTACGAAGCCATGATCCCAATATTTTTGTTGGGTATCTCCACTCTCTTGGGAAATTACTAAAATAGTATAATTAGTGATGGTGATGGTGATGAGTTTGGGACAGTACGGCATTGTTGTATACGGTTGGACAGTACGGCATTGGAGAGGCTTCAATAACAATATAATTAGTGATGGTGATGAGTTTGGGTTTGAGAAAATGAGATTTTGAAAAATTTAATGAGTACCGATTCGAAATATCGAGCAATCATCTTCGGGTAGGCATGTAAAAATTGATCATTACTTTGATGCTTTAATATGTTTCTACAAAAATAAATTATTTGTTTTATTTAAAAGGAGTGCTGCAGGTCGCGATTGTTAGGAGCGGTTTGTATCTTATGAAAGGGCACCATATATTTGAAAAAATGATTCGATTATTCTCCGTTACTTATAATGTAACATTAAAATCAAAATTATGATGGTAATCAATACTTAATTTATAATTTTTTTAAAGGCAATGTTCATTGAAGCATCTTTTCAAAGATATATTTATGAGAAGCACCGCTCTCGTCACTGCTATTTAATTTTATAATCTAAAACTGTCAAGAATCGTAGTAAGATTTATATGACTGCTGAATGGAATCAAGTTTTTGTAGGCAATATGGTGGTAATTGTTTGTATACGGTTGGACAGTATGGCATTGGATAATTAGTGATGGCGATGAGTTTAAGTTTGAGAAAATGGGCATTCGTAAATTTGAATTAGAGCCGATTCGTGATACCGGCCATTTATCTTCCGGTTGGTTTATAAAAATTAATGGCTACTTTGATGAATTATTAGCACTTCCAAGCTTTTTCTCTTTTTATGTATTTTGACTTGTTCTGTTGCACAATTGATGAATCAGCAATTATATTGTTCTTCGAGTTTGTGTTCGACTATAATGTGCATGCATAACATGGTATGTCAAAAGCGATTTGAATGTTTTTAATTGCAATTCGCTCGAATTTAATAGCCGGAGTAAATTTGATGTCGAGTTTTTATTATTTGAAATAACTGTTATCGAAGGAAGTGTATATAACTTACCGAGGATATCTCAGCTTTGTTCTTCAATATTTGATCATTATGTGCTCGGATTTGTCAGTCTAATCCTTCATTATTTATCTTACCAAGTATATGGAATTTGATCGAGTTTCAGTAACATATTATATTTTTTTACATAGCAATAGCCTTTAATAAAAATATATGTTCTAACATAAAGTTTCATTTTTCAGCCAATGTTTCCTAAGTAATGGGATTGGTCCACCTTTACATTGAACTGAAAACAAATAAACTGAACCGTGATTCCTTTTGCCCAACGGTCTGTAATCCTCGGGAAGCATAACAAATAAATATCATTTGTTGATCGATTTTTTTATGTAATTTTCCAAATAAATACATTTTATCTTTGACTAACGTTAAGTGGTCTACTGAGTAGTGGTAACAAAATTTTACCAGATACGTTAATTCAATACGGCGGTTGTATCATTTTTTATGGCTGACCTGAATTTTCATTTTGTTTTTTGTAGTATAATTTCTTTCTTATACTATGGTATCGTAAATAAATTTTATTTATTTGTTTATCTTATTGAAGCTATTGCTAATTTGTAACAATATTTTTAAACTATTTTATAATTAATATTATCTTGCCTATATATAACACATACAATACAATCTAGACATAAAATTGTAGATGAACAGTATGTGAAGGTAATTCATGCTTATTTAAGTATTAATTTAAGTGAATTTTTTTTCTTTTAATATTAATTTATCTGATTGTCAAGACTTTTGTTTACTTTATTACTATAATATAAAATAATATAATATAATATAATATACCGTGCGTTAGTGTTGACTGGCTTCCAATGCACACAATTGTGAATAGTGATTATGTGTATAATATCTTCGCTTTATAAATTGTCTTCTTGTTGAAAATAAGAGTCATTTACTGCGGATACAATCTGAATTTCTACAATTTATCTTGCAAAAACAAAAGGTATTTCATTTATCATCTTAGCAGTACCTTGTGCAAATGTTTATATAATTTTGTTATATATATGTGCAACATTATGATTTAAGTGGTTGTAGAAAATTAATTTTCTGGAGATCTATTTATGTTGTTAAGACGTTAGTTACTATCATGTGGTTACTAACATGTATACTCTATCATCACTATCATCAGATCTATTAATAAATATTATTAATTGTGCAGATTTTGTATGTTCGGATTGTATATGATTTATTCGTATTTTAATGAATTTGGTTTAGGATGATAATGGATTTCATATATGGAACAATTATTCTCGCTTAAATACCTTTTTTTTAATCCAAACGAATCAATTAGAGTATTTACTTATTTAATATAGATATATTATTCTCTACAGCGATGGCAGTACTTGGAAATATGGATGTAAACATTCTTCGGTCTGAAAAAATCAACTTTTATTTTCGTACAAACGACGAGCTCTTTCAAACTACTTACATAGGGCAGAATGTAATGGCATGTTTTTTGAAAATATGTCTTCCAGTGAGCATTATATCTGATTTAACGCACACTGAAATATCCATTGCCAAAAAATTTGATACAAATTCGCATCAACAACGTTCAATATTATCATGGAATATCAAAAGCCTCAATATAAATATTGTTCAAACGATGTTTCGGAAAATATCTGACAAACAATCACCACAAATGATTATAATGTACAATCCATAAATAAAATTTAGCTTCTTATCCCAGACATTTAGAGACGAGGGGTATGATGGATCGATATATGCTCATCTTAATGGATCATGTACAGGGTTTTGGATGGTATGGAGACAACGTTCTATAACTTTACTACCAGTGAAGATGTGTGAACCTGTATTTACTTTCGCGCTAATGTAGTTAACAACTACTGAATATTTTGTTTTGTTTTGTTTATGCTGACAAAGCGTTTATTGCATTACTGGTAAAGATTATTAGTATTTTCTTACTTATTTATTTAATTAAGAAAAATTATCTTTGTAAATTTTATATTTAATAATATTATTGCAGATATTTCCGTAGCATGTGAAAATGGTTGCCAAAAGTCCTCCAGCCAATACAAATTTGACCATCTTCATTTCCTTTAATCCTGAAACGTGGATAGCATAGCTAAATCAAAATCTTTCCATATGCTGATTGTTCAAAATAAATATGGCTTGGTAATAACTTTTATACTCCATCGTAACTTTATTCTCTATATAATTTTATTGAAACCTCTTATACTTCATCGTAACATTATTCTCTACATAATTTAAAAAATATTTTCTGACTTTGTAATATTTCTCAAATATTAGTGCTTAATTTATTATTTGCCTATCATATATTTACATGCGCCCTTAGTAATCGAACAAATTTCCTTTTTTATTATTATATATATACTTCTAAAATAATTTATTATTTTACAGATTATAGTTACTAAAATCATCTATTTTGAAAATGATCACAATAAAGCACGATCAATGCTAATAACTGCAGTCGAATCCTGGAATGTTAAAGTGAAGGGCTGGATTTGCGGATGTCTGAAAATGCTTTTTAGAAGATCATAACGTCTCTATGAAGTATTTTTTTGTATATATATGTGTGTATATTTGTGTATTGTAATAGATTTGTATATTATGCTAATAAAAAAAAAAATTCCTAAGTTATGTAAGTAAGATAATATGTGAAATGTGTTTGTTTTGCTAATAGTGCGTGAAATATATGTAGACTCTGAAATTTGTTAAATATGAACATTTTTTTTTTTTTGCTTTTTATAATGATTTTACTTGTATATTAGTTTAACGTTTTATTAACTAAATTATTATTTATTTTTTATTATTTAAATATGGATTTAAATAGTATGGTAAAATTTACCGTTACTTGCACTAAAATGTAATGTTATATAATAAAGATACTTTACTGTATTCATAGTTTCAATAACAAAAAAAACCCTTGCCATCTTTTTTACGAAATTAAGATATTCTTTTTTATTTTGTAATATTTCAAAATATTATAGATAATAAAATAGTTCAATCGTGTTTAAATCTTTAATTAACATCGAAGATATATTAAAATTCAGTGATTCTGAAATATTTTTGGTATAAATTATTATATATTTGTATGCATATATATATTAACTATATAATGATAGATTGGTTTTTTAAAATATTATTGCTTCAGTCGGATGAATATAATTTATAAAATTTTAACCCATTTAATTAATGTTTGTATATTGGTCAATACACACTTGGTCGATGCATGCCCACTGAACTATTACTGTAATATATTGATCTAAATCGTAGAACAACAGATATTATTTCATGATTGGTCGAATAAAATAATTAAATATGGTTTTGGGTTTTTTTTTGTACATGTGAAGTTAATTTAGTACTGGTCCCAACCTCTGTTGCCGGTTGAGTCACCATTATTTACCTCCTCTCACAATCCCATCGGACAGGGGGTGAGGGGTGATCGGGGTGACCGATTCCACGTTTTCGAACAAGTTAATTTAGTGTGGCATATTGACGTCATATTGGTGATAGATGTCAAATCAATTATTTTACAGAGGATGGTAGCAATACACGCAAGGTCAGATAATGATGAATCTTGTAAGTAATTTATTTAAACTGTCCACATAAATATGACTGCTTGGAAAGTTGGCACGTTTACAGAAGTACAATGCAGAAGTTGATCTTATATTCTCTTGGCCGTTGGATCTTTATCATAGATACTATAAATTGGCTTACCTTGAGCGTATTTCTCAATTGATAATAAGAAATATTTTTAAATTAATGTTTTGTTATCGAAAAGTTAGGAAAATAAATTCGATAATGAATAATATATATGCAAAGGATAAGTTGGTATGGGTGGAATTGAAAATATTTATAATCCAATATATGCTAGCCAACTTGAAATATATCATAATTTATAATCAAGTTAGCTTAGTGTGGGTATTTCATGGGGTTACGTTGTCTCGAGGAGTAGGATTATGGTTGCAAATGTTACTCGATAGTGCTCCTTACGACCTATTATTGGGAGTCAATAGATGGATTCTGCTGATCATCCCAATAAGAGTTATGTCATATGTTGGTTCATATTTTATGATCCAAGAATTCACAATATCTACAAATGTCAGAAAAGTTGTAATAACTTAGTTGAGAAGGAATGTGATAATTTTGATTTGTAATTAAACTAAGGACAAAAAAAGGGGAAACTAACGTGGGTCGCACTGTTGTTTTCCGCTCTGTGTTATATTGTTATATATTATTTGTAAAATTTGGACTTACGTTTATGTAGACTTTAACTTATGTTACTTATTATTTACATAATAACTCTAATATTTTGTATAAATCGAATACGTGGTATTATATTCCTCTAACATCTTCGGAGCTTCACGGAAAGGACGGTTGAGTTCTTTAGTACAATGATGAAGGTGTGGAAGTTTTTCTTTCTGTATAAATATCATTACCTGATTCCTTTCTTTTTTTGTCTATTTTGCTTTTGTCTTTCAAATATTATCAAATTTTTCAGAGAAGTTAAATAAAATAGACGATAACCTAAATCGTTAGAGCTGGCTCCGTCATATTTCCACTTCATAATCAACTAATCGTCCCCCAGTTTTAAAGATACAAATATCCCCATGTAGACATACTTTTATTAGAGAGTATAATATATATGGAGTTTGGTGATTCTTCTCCATTTTGAAAAATATAAATACTCATTTTTAATTTTACGTAGTGAAAAAACTTGAATATCCAGCCAATCGTTTTATAATATTAACATGAAATATCCAACGGTTTGGAAAGTATAAAATAAACAGTCTGGATTAAACAAATGAAAACTTACACACCTTATGAACTATTCATGTTTATGATGATAGTTTAAAGACAAATTCAATTTTAAATTTTGGGTTATATTAAGTGCATTATATGGATTAAATAAATTATTTTATGTTTGTATTTTACACTTATTTAAATTAGTTTATATATTAATACTTATTTATCGAACAATATTTCAATAAACAGTAGTTACTCATCTTTGTAGTGGATGATAGTATATTGGTCTAAGAGAACTTAATCAATATGCATACAGTATAGTAAGGAAATGTTCGACGTTATCTGATTATTGTCGAGTAGATTAATTCAATATTGTCGAAGTTAAGTTAATTGCGTGTTGCATGTTCACGTAAGTTTATGATAGACATCGACTAAATTATTTAATAAAGGACAGTATATATACGATAAGAACTAATAATTCCAGCAAGTTTTATATGACGCGCAATGTCAAATAATGATGATGATTCTAAGTAATGATGAAGCTTTTAATTTGTTTAAAACTGTCCTCATGAATACGACGAGGTGGAAAGTTATCTTCTCTATATTTGTTCAATCTACACACTTGATCTCCGAATTTCTTGGCTATTGGATCTTTACCGTAGCTACTATAAATTGGCCTACTTTGATTATATATTCCTACTATGAACATGAAATATATTTAAGTCAAATTTTTGTTCTAGAAAAGTAAAGATAATCAAATCAATAATGGAGAATATACGTACAAAGGATGGATTGGTATAGGTGGAATTGGAAATATTTAATTATCTCATGTTCTCTCCATCCTTATTCTCTTTATTATTTTTCTTCATTATTTCTTCGATCTTCGCATTATTTATCTTGTTCCTTTTTTCTCATTCTTTTTGATCTCTTATATCCGACAGCATCAATCCACTATCTTACTCACAAAGTCGTGCAAAACAAATTAGATTTATTTCTAACTTTTAACTCTCTTGTACTTCTACACTTTATCGAACGAATCTATCTTCTTCCAGGTAATTTCTTCTCAGGAGGCTTTTTAGTTAATGCTACATAGTTATAGTATTTAATTTCGAGATATTTTTCTTGGTTTATTTTAAAATATCTAGAGAATCAATTTACTCGTTCATGATTTTGTTTTCCATTTTCCAATACAATTTTGTTTTTATTTTGTTCCTGGATTCCTATACAAGAAGAATTGCTCCAATTAATTGCGATACTTCCAATTAATTTTACTCTCGACAAGAAGTGGGAGACTTCCTTATTAAGCTTCGACAAAACCATGATTCACATTTTTACATATGAGGATGTAATTATGTTTAAGTTATATAAGTACGTAAGATGTGCTGCTAATATATATGAGATATATACCACGTACCTTAGTCTTCGAACTACATGAAACTAATTTTTTAATATTTATTTTTTATAATTTACCAACTTAAGCAGATAAGCAGTCATAAATTAGACTAACTTCTACGATTATGTAACGATTTCAAATATTCTTTTGATATCTTAAATATCAACGTTCTTTTGGAAGATTCCTTTACTAAATACTGAATGAAATTATTCTAACAATCATTTTAACATTAAATATTGTTTTTTCTTTTGTTGTTTTGTTATTATTGATTTACGATCTAGATATCCGGTTTTGATTTTGTGCAAAAAAATTAGATATTTATGTATTTTCCTCATCTTCGTTTACTGCTATAATTTTTTTATTTTAATTTATAATTCGTATTATTATTATTTAATTAATTTGGACAAGAAGGATGATGTGACGGACGGTCACAAATATCTCGCTATTCAGTTAGCCAATTAACACCGTGTTGTGAAGGTTAAAGTGCACGGTCGTCAGGTCGGTAATTAGTTATTAACCATTGCAATAGTTGGTCAGGATTGGAAATTTTGATCCAAACGAAAATAATTGCTTGTTTTAACGCAGTCAAAATAATTTAAGCACAATTTATAGATATTTGAATATACCAACTATATAACATCTATACTCTACTCTGCTTAAATATAACTGGATGATATGTTATTGCACTTGTTCGAAAGAAAACCACAATTTCTGTACTCAAGTTATGGTCTCGATAGAAAATATCCCAACCATCTCCAAAACCTTCATCTTTCATTGTAACTAACCATTTTCGTATTCCAGATTTCAAATTTACGCGTCGAGTACTTAGCATTGCAGCTGATTGTATAAACTGCGCCGGTATTCTCTAAAAAAAAAAAATTTCTTTTATTATACATAAATTTGTTAAAGCACTTTTTAAGCAACATGAAAATAAATATGAAAAATCATTACCAATCGTTGATTTGCTCCATGCATTGTCACCAAGAAAGCAGGCATTATTGAAAAACTATAGCAAGATTTCAATACAAATGGAGTTGTAAGATTTGAAACTTCTTTTTGCCCTTCATATTCAGTAATATCCTCAATCCCTCCATATTCATTAAATGTTTGAAACTTCCGAGATGAGTAACCACTGAAAAGGCTAAATTCGAATGTGTTAACTGCTGACTGATATAACATTATTATGTCTGCATATTCTACTGAATTTTCAATCATTACTCCATTCCATGCTACTCCCAAAAGAAGATGAGCAACTTTGATTGTCCAAAATATGTTCCCATTCCGTATATAGATCTCTTTTACTTGTGACATCCCAATATTTTTTTGCATTCCAACTGGAACTTTCTACAACATTGTTAACACATGTTATAGAAAATGTTGAAGTTATACTTTCATTAGACCTTTATTTAGGATATTTACATAATACCTGAATTTCTTCTAATGGATTGTAAGTTAGCATGAAAAATACTCCTCTTTCTCTTACCGGCATGTTATTCTGGCTTTCTTAACTAATGATTCCATATTTTGGTTCCCTTGCAGCTCTCTGTTCTAACTTATAACTTCGAATTACATCTTCTATGAATGATTTCTCGATATAAATATTACATCGGAGATTTACCTCCGCTGCATAGATAAGTTCATCAACATATATTATATCAAGATCTAAAGAACCCAATTGATTCTTTATAAAACGTTCCAACTCAAAATAATTTACCATTTTCTTTTTTTTACTTTAACAAAATATAAATCTTAAATAATTTTTTTTACATACGTTTTACTTATATTTATACTGATTTGTTTTTAAAACAAATAATTTAATTAAAGTTATCTTCAAAACATGACATAAAGGCTATGTTTAATTATGGATTTCAGTGAGTAAAATGATAGGTAAAATGCAAATGAACAATAAAAAAAACTCAATGTTGCAAGAAAAAATATTTTCCATACCGCTTTTATCGCTGGAATACTTAAAATCAAACATAGTCTCTATGTCATGTTTTGAAGATAAGTTTGAGTAAATTATTTAATCAGATTCACGTTTTTTATTACAATTGATGTATTATCTAATCCTTGAAAGATCGTGTCGACATTACTGATGCGCGCCAGGTTTTAGAGTTTAGACGTTGTTAATGGGGATAAAATTAAAGTACTGATATGGGATGGATTTATCATCCTTAAAACAAGGCTGCAAGGTTGGAAAATGCTTAGAAATATATTCCGCTCGTTGGTTTTCGATCTAATTTCCCCGATCTTTGTTTTCTATATTTTTTCTACTTCCATCTTTGTCTACTGCTTTAACTCTGTATCGACCTATATAAAATATTTAACACAGAAATAAAGCCTATAACCGACAAAAGTAAACGAAAACATATGTAAGAACTAGCCAAATTTAATAGAAAAAATGGTCGAAAAAGGACAAAACGACGTTGTTTTCCTATGAAAGGGGCTAAATTTAAATCAAAATGAAAATCGTGAACGGTTTATTGGCAATTGTCGCCACTTATTAGTATCAAGATCAGTAAATAATTGGATTAATCACTTTAGGACTAAGATGAACCTGACCAATCGCACAACAGAATCAGATTATGGTATCTTCGTTGAACGTAATTTCATCGAAAACATTTAAAATAGAATCTTCCAAAAAAATTATCTATGATTCATTCCCATAAATCTCGAAATCATCTTCGTTAATAAACTTAAACTCATATTTCTCATTAAATCAGTCTTCCTCGAATTTTATTAACTTGCGTGTCTTGTAGCTTGTTAAACAAATTAGTCGGGCCTATTTTCTGACGTAGTACTTTCTAGACTCTGGTGAGTCACATGTGCTGGTTACACAACATTATTTATTAATTAATAATTAATTTTTAAATATTTCATATATATTTAAGTCAAAGTGACCGAATCTATAGAAGCAATCGTAATCCAACGACCAAGGAATTTCAAGATAGATGGTGTAAATTTTAGAACAGGACGCGTTCCGCGTTATCAACTACCTATATTTATGGTGACACTCGGACAGTCCATATAATTAAAGTTTAAAGATCAACGGTCAAAACAAAACAAATTTATATATTGTTTTTTAGCACGTTTTACAAGACACGCAAGTTCAGATATGTTTAAATATTTGGAAATAAAACGCAGTTGATTTATTAATTTACTGACCGTTGGATTTTCCTAATTTCTTGGTCGTTGGATCTTTACCATAGCTACTATAAACTGGCTTACTTTGATTATATTTGTGAACTAATATTATGGAGTATATGTAAATTGATTTTTTGTTCTAGGAATCTAAGGATGATAAAATTGATTATGCTTAATTTTCGTAAAAATTATGAGTTAGTATCGGTGGAATTGGAAATATTTTATCATCCAAGATATGCCATCCAATTTGAAATATTTCATAATTTCTAATAAATTTGGCTTGGTATAGGTGGTTAATCGATTTTATTAGGCAAGTGATTGGAGCCAAAATGTGTAGGAGAAGACAATCTGGCAAATCACTCAGCCTATCTTCCTCTTCTGTTCCATCTTGTTCATTTAAAATAGCGGTGCTGGAGACACAGAGGTTTGGAAGAAGAGTTTGTCAATTTGTTAAGGTAGACGGGAAATTGAGAAGGATGAGATAAAAAAAACAGACCACTTTGGGCCCACCACTTGCAAAATGACGGCCAATTAAACCATTATATGAAAAGGAAAAAGAAAATTAGCAATGCACGAGGTACAATAACACTAAGCACGTCTAGCATCAAAACGACGTCGTTTCAGAATTATGCGGGAAAAAATAAATGGGAAAGGCAAGCACATCTTCAAAAAAATTGGCTGAATATGGAAAAAGTTATATAGAAGTATTTCGAAAATGATATGAAAATGAAAATGAGGACTATAATGAAAATAATGTACTGGTTTGATTGCTATTACACAGTTTATTGCTCTGAAGTTTATGCCCTGTAATTTTACTTTAATTTGGATTTGTTTATTACATAATTTAATTTGCAACTTAAACAAAATATTATTATTTAACTATTATATTTGTTATCCTCATTTGCCTGAAGAATATTATATGTTCTTATATATGTAATGGACTTTGTTCTAATATTAATTTATTTTATTTTGAATTTCTTAAGATAAATTAAAAATTCCCATATTTTATATTTTGTAATTTGTTTTAAGCTATTTTATTGCTTTAATTGTGCGTTCCATTATTAATAACTCTGTGGTTTATTTTTCTGTATTTTATATTTGAACAATTATTTTATGTTCATTGTTTAACTCGATCCTCATTTATTTCTCAGTTCGGGTAATTCTTTTTTTTATTTTCTACGTTAGTTATGCTTTCTATTACTTTTTAATTTTGATCTTGCTTTTCGATCTGAGCTTACCAAATATTTTTTTGTTATGTTTGTTTCTTTTTTCTGTATTCGGTTACTGCCTTAATCTTGCTTATTCAACTGTTTTTCGTATTCTATATTTAATATTTTTATATTCTTAATTTTTTTATTATTTATCACCCAGTCAATCATTGTGATTGAATTGTGAAAAAGCAAGATAGCAAGATAGCAAGATCGGGCAATCTCCTATATCAAGACTTGGAACGATCCCTACAGAATATAATTTTTTTATTTTAATTTATAATCTTATTATTATTATTTAATTAGTTCGGATAAGAAGGATGATGTGATGTACGCTCACAAATATCTCACTAATCAGTTAGCCTATTAACGCCAATGGTATACAATTGTACTATCAAATAGTCGCTAATAAATAGACTATTGGTAATAAAACTTTCAAAATCTGCAGGATATATAAGAATTGTGAAAAAATTAACTTAACGACGATTACTATTCCCATCAATTCAAACCATAACAATACATCTTTCGATAAAAGCTTCAAACGTCGTATCTATTCATCTTTCTGAAAGAGCTTTTCGTATTTTCAAAAAGGTTGAATTTATATATTTATATACATTCGACTTACACGATCATTACATTTCCATATCTAATATTGCTCGAAAACAGTTCTTTCATTTTCACCGGGTAAACAAAATCTATCTAAAGTTTTTATCTTTTTTTTTTATTCATATAATGATAATAAATATAATTTCTTATGAACATGTTTGTATTATATGCAAGATAAGAAGAATGGAAGATATTAAATTACTCATAGAAACAAAGAAAAAAGAGCTCGAGTTTCACCCTGAAGGCCAGGATAAAGAAAAGGTGGTGCTAATTTTTTTTTTATAAGCCTTGTTAAAATTATACAAATTTTTTTAAATTTATAATGCGTGCAGAAATCCATGCACTAAAAGCTGCTATCGAGGTATTCGGAAATTGTGAGAAAAAAACTCTTGGAGTTGGAAGAAAAACAGAAGGTATTATTGTATTTGTTGGAATATTAATATAATTTTTTAGGATGGTTAAAACTGTATTCATCTGAGTTTTTAATTACAGAGAGAAACGAGGGTATTCCAACATAAGGCAAAAACAGTGTGCGAACAACTGGGTGAAATTCATAATTTAAAGATTGAAATTCTGCTAAAAAAGGAAGACGATGACGGTTTTTTGCACGAGAGATTGAGGAAGAAGGAAAAAAAATATATTGATGGATTTAATGAGATTTCAAAATTACGCCATGGTTGTAAAGAATAATATTACTATATTAAATAAATAAATATTCAAATTATTATTGTATATAGATATATAAAACATTCTTTGATTCAGATTCAGGTTCAGATTAATCTATCCCATTGAACATGCAAATTCAGGTTCAGATTAATTTGCTCTGTTCGACATCAAATACTAGCTAAATTGTTATGATTTGATATATGTCAATTATGGTCATAATTCAATGTACATACTAAACAAACCATTAAAGATAAAGTAATAACGCAAATATAAATATATAAAATATAATAAAATATTTCTCCATGATCATTACATTGTGCAGATAATAGTCGTTGTTGTTGGATGAAGATGAAGATGAAGACACTAAAGGAAATTTGATAAGGGAGGTTTTGATGCATTCCAAAACTTCGTAAAATTGGCTAAGTATGGAGTAACTTAGCTGATAAACTTATCAAGGAATTTTGACTAAGTAATGAAGACATCAGAAGAGTCAAAGTTTCAAGGTCCAAGACTTCTGATCTGCTGAAGTAAAGTTATCAGACTAGTGAAGATCAGCCGACTCAAATCAGATTTGTTCAAGTTTGAGATCAGCCGAGTTCGCCATCAGACTTATACTTTCATCAGCCAAGTGAAGAAGATCATGAAGTGTTCCCAACGGTAATAAATGCCCCTTGGTGTAATAAATGCTGAAGTACGAGGATATTTAAGACAAATGATTGAAGAAAAGCTTCGCATCAGCCGAGTGCATTTAATGCTGCATTTAATGCTGCCTGCAGAATAGTACTGTTTACAGTACGGACAGACTGCAAAAGAGCCGTTCGCGGATTTTAAGGACCAGTACTCGAGGAATTTGAATCCTGTCTCTCTTCAACGGACACTTTTCAATCCTCAAGTATAAATAGCTGAAAGAGACGAAGAAGAAACAAGCAACACACTTTCTGAGAGAAAATTCCGAAGCAAAATTCTTTAAGTCTCAAGAACAGCTCACTCATCAGCTGAGTCATTTGTTGACGAAAGCAGAGTTGAAGAATCAAGAAAAATACATCTTCTGAGTGATTTTGTAAACAAGAGTGTTGTGCGGAGTTGTGATCCATCTTTGTGAGTGATCAAACTTCAGAGGATAGGTTTTCTGTGTGATTTCCTATTGCGAACTTGTGGTCGTTTCATTTGTTGTTCGACGCAAGCAGAGTATACTGTAAACTTTGTGATTATAGTATAACCCAAGATCTGAGTGACTTGGAAGAGTGGACTAAAGGATATTTAAATCCATATAACCACTATAAAAATTGATTGTGTTTTTACATTGTTTTTAAACTTGCATATTTTCTGTTTGCATAAAAACACGTTAAGTTAACTGTTTGAAAAGAAGTTAAAAGGAGTTTATAAAACTGGGGAAACATTTTTCAAACTGCTAAGATTACTTGTGAAAAACACTTTGAAAATCCGCTGCAAGTACTCTAAGTATTAAAACTGATTTCTGCAAAATCAGCTAAGTAACTATCAGACGAGTGGTCAATAGGACTGTTCAAAGATTTGTTCGCGAACAGAATTGTACAAATCTGATCAGCTTAGTCTGTTCAGTAAGAGTAAAGTTTTAAAGTTAAAAATTGAAGAAAATTTTTAAAGAGGTTTATTCACCCCCCCCCCCCCTCTAAACCTCTTCTGACCACTTGGGACCAACAAGTGGTATCAGAGCAGGTGGTTCATTAGAATCAGCTGCCTGATCAACGAGCTTGATCCGAGTGTTTTTCAAAGGTTTTCAAAACTTTTCAAAAGAGCATCTTTTTGAAAAATAAAAACTTTTTGAAAAATGGATTGTATCAGCCATGTTCCCCACATTGCTGGTATGTCTTTTGAGGACTGGAAGATCAGAATGGAGATTTTCCTTGCTGCCTACAATGACAACATGTATACATGTATCATCAAAGGTCCATTCAAATTCACCAAGACCATCATCGTAGATGAAGCTCAAATAGTGGTGGAAAAAGACTTAACAGAAATGACAGCAGAAGAAATAAAGCTGTTCAACCTGGACAAAGTCGGAAGATTCATCATGACCAAAGCCCTGGATAATGATCGGTTTGACAAAGTCAAGCATTGCAAAACTGCAAAGGAGATGTGGGATAAGGTTCGTGACATGAGTGAAGGCAATGATGCAATTAAAGAGCATCAGCTAAGTGTTGCCTTGGAGAAGCTGGACAACTTCAAGATGAAGTCTGGAGAAACCATTGATCAGATGGACACCAGATTCACCAGAACTCTGAATGAAGTTTTGAAGCTGGGAAAGACTTTCACTGACAAAGAGATTTCTGTCAGAGTACTGAAGGCTCTACCTTCCAAGTTCAACATGAAGGTGACAGCAATGGAAGAATCAAGAGATCTGGGCAAGATTTCTCTAACAGAGCTGTTCTCCGTACTCAAGGCGTATGAGTATAAACTGCCAAGGATGGGAATTGAAGAAACCTCAACTTCAGGACCCACAGCTGCACTTGTTGCTGCTGAAAACCAAAGAAGACCGGCTCAAAGAAATGCTGAAGTGGACTCATCTGATGAAGCCACTCTACTCAACAAAAAGGAGTACACTGCTGGAGATGTTGCACTGTTGATGAACAACTTCAAGAAGTTCTACAGGAGAAAGATGAAAAACAAATACAACAATGCTTCTACTTCTAAACCTAATTTTTCTTCTCAGGATAAGGATGATTATAAATCAAAACTAATGTGTTACAACTGCAGGAAATTGGGACACTTCATAAGAGACTGCCCATATCCAAAAGCAGAAAAGTACACTGAGGAAGAGAAGAAAATAAGAAAAGAAAGAAAGCATCAGAGAGGCAAGGCAATGATGGCTGAAGCAGAAAAGCTGACTGCTGTCTACTCATCTGATTCAGATTCAGACACGTCTGATGAAGAATCGTCTGATGAAGAAAAACCTGCTCTCCTCTGCCTGATGGCAAAGGAATCTGATGACTCTGAGGATGAGGTAACTCCTCAAGAAAATGAACTGTTTAATTCTCTAGAGCAAATGATGTTAAATAATACTACTATTGCTGGAGAGTTTGTCAAGCTTAAGGAAGAGATGAACTTGCTAAAAGAGCAAAATAATTCACTGAAACTTCTAGCTGAAAAGCCAAAAGAATCAGCTGAATATAAACAACTTGAGCAAGAGCATGAATCTCTGAAAGCTGAATGTGAGGTTTATAAAGGGAAAATCATGGAACTTTAGAAAATTATTGAGTCTCATGATAAGTCAACTGTTGCATCCATGCATACATCTAGTAAACAGGAGACACCTTTAGAAAAGGATAAATTAGAATTGAATCATACTGAAAAATTCATATCAGCTGACAATAGTAAGGTCATTCTGTATGTTCAAACTTCTAAACCTACCTCATCTGAGAAAGTGGTAAAGGAGAAGAAATCTCCTAAGGCTAAAAAGAGCAAAGAGCCCAGTTTAGGAAATCAGGCTAGTAAGACCAAACAGCAGAGTCCTAAGAAGTCTGCTGATAAAGCTAAATTGAATCAATCTGTTGGTAAAACTAAGTCAAAGTCAAATGAGCAAGCATCTAGTAAACCAAAGAAGCATAAGAACAAGAAAAATCAAAATGCTTGGTATGGAAATGAGTCATATTATGTGCAACCTGCTGCATATCATCCTATGTATCATGCACCTCAATTTCCTAGTTACTATGCACCTTACCCTGCTCATCCAATGCATGCATATCCTGCATATCATGCACCTTACCCTGCTTATGAACATTATTCATATCATACTGATCATCAACATGACTTATCTGATAACTATGATAAAAATGAAACTGTTCATGCTCCTAAAACTCAGAAACCTAAGAAGCCTAAGACTTCAACATCTTGGGTTGTCAAAGGTGGAACTAATCCTTCAGGACCCTCTCAATAAGGGTACCTAAAACAATTTTATTTTTGTTTTGTAGGTTAGGATTAGGAGTAGGAGTAAAGTAGAGAAGATTTGGTACTTGGACAGTGGATGTTCAAGGCACATGTGTGGAAACATACATGAGTTGACTGATGCAGTTGCTGTGGATGGTCCAAAAGTCACTTTTGGAGACAGCAAAGAAGGCAAGATTAAAGCTAAAGGAAGACTAATCAAGGGAAACATAGAGATATCTGACGTCTCCTATGTTAAAGGCCTGAAATATAATCTGCTGAGCATAAGTCAATTTTGTGACAAGGGATATTCAGTCATCTTCTCAACAGATAAGTGCTACGTTGAACAAATTGGTACAAAGAAGGTAATTTTATCTGGAAGACGACAAGGAAATATCTACGTAGTTGACTGGAGTTCTGTTGACAAGAATTCAAGTATTTGTTTGGTGGCATCTGCACCAAGTGAAGTCAGTTGGCTATGGCACAAGAGAATGAATCATTTAAACTTCAAGACCATAAACAGATTAATCAAGAATGATTTGGTAGAAGGGATTCCAAAAGCAGTCATGAGCAAAGACAAGCTCTGTGATGCATGTCAGAAGGGTAAACAAATCAAGTCATCGTTTAAAGAAAAGAAGCACCAATCTTCTGGAAGAATATTGGAGCTGTTGCATATGGACTTATTTGGACCCATTGATCCAGTCAGCAATGGTGGAAAGAAATACTGCCTAGCTGTTGTGGATGATTATTCAAGATATACTTGGGTGATTTTCATGAAAAAGAAAAGTGAAACCAAGGAACATCTTACAAATCTGATGGAACTGATCCAGAATGAGAAGAGTATCAAAATATTGAAGATCAGATCAGATAGAGGGACAGAGTTTACAAACTCTACTGTTGAAGAGTATTGTAACATCAAAGGAATACATCATGAGTATTCAGCTGCTAGAACCCCTCAACAGAATGGTGTTGCTGAAAGGAGAAACAGAACACTAAAAGAAGCTGTCAGAACCATGATAGCTGAAGCCAAGCTGCCTCAAAGATTTTGGGCAGAAGCAACAAATACAGCATGCTTTACCCAAAACAGATGTATGATCAACAAAAATCAGAACAAGACTCCATATGAAGTTTGGAACAATAGAAAACCAAACATTCATTACCTTGCTGCATTTGCAGAAAAGGCTGATGAAGCTGTTTTTGTAGGATACTCTACTGTTAGTAAGGCTTACAGAGTTTTTAACAAAAGAACATTACTAATAGAAGAATCTATCCATGTAGTATTTGATGAGCCAAGTCAATCTTCTGAAAAGAATCAAAGTGTTAATCAAGATCTGTCTGCTGATGTACAGAAGTTAGACATTGGAAGAAATGAAGAATATGTTCCCATCATACTACCTAATCTAAGTTCAGCTGCTAACTCAAATGCTGTTCAAAATCACAGTGCTGATTGTCTAACAGACGAGTTGCTAACAGCTGACAGACCAGAGACTGTTCAACAGACTACTACTGGAACTCCAACAGTAGTGTTGCAAGATCATAACAGAGGACAACATCCTGATTTGCAACCTGATCTCAGATGGCTCAAGAATCACCCTCCTGAATTAGTTATTGGTGATCCTTTAGATAGAGTGAAAACAAGAAGAGCTGCTGCACAAGATGCTATGTTTGTCACATTTCTATCTCAAATAGAGCCCAAGCAAATTGAAGAAGCTCTAAATGATTCCTTCTGGATAGAAGCTATGCAAGAAGAGTTGAATCAATTTGAAAGGAATGAAGTCTGGTACTTAGTTCCTAGACCAAGTCATCAAAGAGTAATTGGCACTAAGTGGGTATTCAGAAATAAGATGAATGAAGATGGTATTGTTACCAGAAACAAAGCAAGACTAGTGGCCAAGGGTTATTGTCAAGAAGAAGGAATTGACTTTGATGAAACTTTTGCACCAGTAGCAAGACTTGAAGCAATCAGATTGTTTCTAGCCTATGCTGCTCACAAGAACTTCACTGTCTATCAGATGGATGTGAAGTCTGCCTTTCTCAATGGAGAATTGCAAGAAGAAGTGTATGTTGAACAACCTCCAGGATTTGAAGTCTATCAAGAAGAGGACAAAGTATATCGTCTGAAGAAAGCTCTCTATGGACTGAAACAGGCTCCAAGAGCATGGTATGATACCCTATCTGATTTTCTTTTAATTAAAGGATTTCGAAAAGGTAAGGTAGATAAAACCTTGTTCACAATTGAATGGGAAAATCATATATTACTTGTGCAAATATATGTGGACGATATTATTTTTGGTTCAACTAATCAACAGATGTGTGATAAGTTCTCCAAGCTGATGCAGAACAAGTTTGAAATGAGCATGATGGGTGAACTTAATTACTTTCTTGGATTGCAAGTTAGACAGTTGCCTGATGGAATATTCATCAGCCAAGCAAAGTACACAAGAGATCTGTTCAAAAATTTGGTATGGAAACTAGCTCAACAGCTACTATTCCTATGTCTACAAGTCTTCGTTTGGATAAAGATGAAGATGGCAAATCAGTAGACATTACCAAATATAGAGGCATTATTGGTTCATTGTTGTATCTAACAGCAAGCAGACCTGATATAATGTACTCAGTTGGAGTCTGTGCAAGATTTCAATCAAACCCCAAAGAATCTCATCTCTTAGCTGCCAAGAGGATATTGAAATATGTTAAAGGCACTCAAGAACTGGGATTATGGTATCCTAGAGAATCTGGATTTGAACTAGTTGGCTATTCAGATTCAGACCTTGCTGGCTGCAAGATTGACAGAAAGAGCACAACAGGTGCCTGTCAGTTCTTAGGCAGTCGTCTGATCTCATGGATGAGTAAGAAGCAAACCTCAGTCTCTATATCTACTGCTGAAGCTGAATATATAGCTGCTGGAGCTTGCTGTGCACAGATACTTTGGTTGAAGCATCAACTAGAAGACTACAACATAAAGATCAGTGGAATACCAATCTACTGTGACAATACAAGTGCAATCTCACTTACTCAGAACACTACAAGTCATTCAAGGACTAAGCATATTGAGATCAAGCATCATTTCATTAGAGATCATGTGGAAAAAGGCAATGTAATGATTGAGTATGTTCATACTGATAATCAAATTGCTGATATCTTCACTAAACCTCTAAGTGAAGTAAGGTTTTCTACTCTAAGAGCTGAGCTAGGACTACTTAATTTGGAAGCATAAGCTGAGGGGGAACTCATCAGAAGACTGGAGTTCAACAGCTTAGTCCAACAGTTGTTTAGATCGGTATTTTTCATTTCGAGCAAGTTGATGTGTTATTGCAGTGTACATATTATAATTGATATCTAAATTTATACATATAATTTTCACCATTCCTTTGTATGTTTTAATGTCGAGAATAAACTTATCTTTTACAGAGATAATATAATATATGTTATTTTTTTAGTTGTTATTTACTACTATTTAATTCATATACCAACAACAATATTCTATAAAAAAATATTTAATATATTTGCTGATAAATTAAGATGTTTTGTATATGCATGGAGTTAAATAAATATTATGTTATTGCAGAATAGTATTAACCTGTAACTATTTAAAATAAAATAGCAACAAGGTACATTGCAGTAAGTTTTACAAAACAGCACATTTTGTAGAATTTTTTACAATATTTTGAGAAAATGAAACAAATAGTCACAAAACAAAACGTTATTCAATTATTTGGTTATTTATTGTCGGTGCATTTTACATATATGCAGGTCCAATTAGGTTAAAGCATTTAAGCAATATTACTATTTATATATAATTTTAAACAATCCCTATAAGGCTATAACTATGAGTAGTTGAAAAGGTTGGAATGTTTCCCGTTAAACAATCTACACCGTTTATCTTATAATATTATGGTCGTAAGATCTAAAATGACCACTATAAATTGTCTCACATCAATTATATTTTTCTATATAAATTAAAGTTGTGTTGTTGATTCAGTTAGAATATTATTTATATTCAACAGATGAGTTTGCGGGCATGGAATTTGAAGTATATTATAATCCAATATTTGCTATTCAACTTAATAGCTATAAAAAAAAATTCTAAAGTAGTTTTTGTATGGGTTGAATTGGAAATTTTTGGTACAAAAAAATATGATAAAACTTTGAAGGATGACAGATTGGCTCTTATTGAAGAAGACAATTATCGTACCCATGCTGATGCTATATTCGAGGCTGCACAAGATAAGGTATCTATATTTAAAATCCGTTAGTTCTTTCTCACAAATTTTGTAGATCTTCTTTCAAGGATAATATATTAATATGTGTTAATAATATAAGATAAATTTTATTCTTACATCTCATTTAAAATATTACAAATACCTGTACAAAGTCGGACTTTCGACATGGTTCAAATATACTTGTGCCAGCCAGTGTTTTTTATTTTTTCTATTTTACAATGGACAGCCAAGCAGGAGGAAACGTATAAACCCAAACACTCCCATTAGCGGTTCTCAGATTAACATTCCTAACTAATTTGTCGATATCGAAATTTTCGTGGAGATGACGATGATGGGAGCTTAATTAAGTACCTATATTTTCAGCCAAAGAAACGAATGGGATGAACTCGTGGTTCATATCAAAATGCCTCAAATCCTTACTTTTCTTCAACTTCTAATGATTGCCGATTCACCCCGAAATATCCTATCGATGATCGGAACTGTCAATATGTATACAACTTAATGGATAAATGAAGTCGCTTGTGTATAATTATCTCATCATGCAGTAAACAATATGTCTGCAATGTGCTCACAAAGGTTGCACATAAGCTGAGAAACAAATGAAAAAAGTATTTTCTATACTATATTTTCAATAGCAGCAACATTCATCGAGTTTGGTTTAGATATATCTTATATATATTTGTAGTTTTAACGACTTTTAATATTAGTTTTTATTTATTGGTTTAAAAAAGTAATTTATTTAGATTATGAAATTCAACTTTAAATACACTGCTCATTATAATTAAAAGAATCATTGTGATCTTATGCGGATGTAGTTTTGTATGAAAATCCGCTTGTCTTTGAATTTTGACCAATATGTATATTTTGTGTAATTTTACTTTGTGATATATTGTTTTCCGACCAAATCTTATGGCCTGATGTCTCCGAGGAGGCCAAGTATATGGTCTTCGACTAACTTCTTCAGCATTAAATGACGAATGTTAAGTAGCCCTGGAATTATAAATATTTCCTAACATCGTATCATTCTTCCAATTTTACCACCACCAAAAAAAAAAGAAATATCATCCTCCCAGTATCATTACAATGTACAGATAATAGTCGATTTTTTTATATATTTTTTTCATTCCGAACAATTGTATGTATTGTTGAAGTATACATATTATAATTGATATTTAGATTTTTAGAATTAAGATTTTGACCATTCCTTTGTATGTTTCATTGCCAAAAAGAAAAGTTATCTTTTACAAAGATAATATGTTGTCCTCATAATAAACAATATTAGATAAATAATAAGCGCTAAACAAGATGGGAAACAATAATTCTATATCGGAAATATAGTTATTGGTTTCAATCGAGAATATATTATGGTCATAAAAAGAGAAATTCAATAAACGGCGCTGTTTCATGATTATGCCGTTTAAAAATAAATTGCAAAAGCACACTCGCACGACCAAAATTCCCCTGCCGGGCGCACAGGTTGCAAACGGACGGTGGAAAAAGCATTAAATAAAAAGATAGATTAAATCAATTTAACAAAAAAATAAAGTATATTATGTTGTACTGTTTGTTGACCGCTTCGGGCATATATCATTGCTAGGACAATTATAAAAAAAGAAAAAAATATTATTATTAAGATTGAAATAAATTAAATTATTCAATATTTTATAAAAGCAATTTACCTTTGAGTCAAAGTTCTTTAGAATTATAATTATAATTATATATATAGCAGAAAGTTTTACAAAATAGCACATTATTTGGAACTTTTTACGATATTTGGGGAAAATGAAACAAACGGTCATAAGACAAACGTTATTTGCTTATTTATTGTCAGTGCGTTTTACGAATCCTTTAAATGAATTTGAATTGTATTACCAATATTCAATAACTGCCACATATTTTTTGTTTAAATATTTTCTTTTCGTAGTATATGAAAAGTCACATTCTTTTAAATTTAATGGACAGTTCTAATAGTTTTAAAAAGAGAAAGGATGTGAGCATTTAATAACGGCTGCTAATTTTTTTTTTTTTTGTTATTTTAATTTATCTACTATTTTGTGTATCAAAGGCTAATATCAATTTACAAGGAATAAAACTAGGTATTAGTAAACTAATGTAGGTCGGTTAAAACGGAACGCACTTCGTGTCGTGCTGAGAAATGTAATGATATAAATTCTAATGTCGTCAAAATGCTTTTCAAAATTTATATTTACTATTGTAGATCGGCAGCCGCAGAGGCAGCGGGATGAAATCGCCAATCAACAAATGACAGCTATTATGCTTGCTTTTGGTACTCCAGAAAAGCAAATTTATATCGAACCGATATGAATCTCATTAAATTTTTATCTCCTCTTTTATCATGCTAAATTATCTTGTTCGACAAAAGGTCCATTTGTATACAATAATTGTAATGTAGCGGGTATAGTTTAGTGGTAAAAGTGTAAGCTAACTTCTATTATTCCTCGACGACTACATAGGTATCTAGATGAAACCAACATTCAAGAAAATAAAGCTAAATGTTCGACGACAAAAAATAAGGAGAAGTCGACAAACTCGATTAAACTAAATAAAATGAGTATAGAGAAAATGAGTTTTATTTCATCTCAGAAATCGATATAGTTACAAGAGTCGAATATATTACAATCGAGATATAACCTATTACAATCTATTACAACTGCAGACCAAAAAAATTTATTCGTTTTTTTCTACTATCTGATCGAAGACGAGCTCTCTGATGGATTCCTACAAATTCGACAACCATAGTCCTCCGATATCAGTTTGATGAAGACCTCTGACGACACCAGAGCACGTCTTCCTCAATGCACCGATCAATGAGAGATAAAGCTAAATCAGCTTTATCTCTTACTGACCGACGCATTGTGAGTACGGCCCTTGAGACCCTCGATGGTCTTAGCAAAGGCCAGGGGAATCTCCTTCCTTTTATGGCAGCAGCTAGCTCGAGAAGACACACCATCTCAGTTAATGTTATGACCATGGGTGTTGGGTCTCTCTGCATTGACCGAGAGATAGAAGAGGAAAGAAGCGCTTATTAATATTTTTGCGCTTTAAGTCCTCCAACATCTGATCGGCTGCTCTTACCTTCTACCTCACTCCTGGCTCATCGAGTACGTCGATGCCTCGTGACATCGATACTCAGATACAAGACGAAGAGTATCCAAGCAACGACATATAGAAGAACCGACGATGCCGACCTCCTCGTCCTTACCGATCCCACCCATTCGAACGACGAGGCCGACCCATTGGGGAACCCCCTTTACCGATACCACCTTATTGAAAATAAAAGTAATCGCTTCCTCGATCAGAGGTCGGGAGGAATGAAGAGGTGCAAAGATAAAGAAAGCACTCTACGATAGTTGAATAATGGAGAGGTTATTGAGGGCAAATTTTGTCGGATAACATATTACAGAAAACATGTTTGGCTATTTTTGGTATGAATAATGGTGGGTACCCCCCACTTATTAATAGACCTTAGATGTTTTAAATATGCATAGAGTTAAATAAATATTATGTTATTGCAAAATAATATTCCAGTCTATGATTAAACTACGAAGCAAATATATATTTTTAAACGATTTCTTGAAAATTGTCCCAAAACGATCTGTCTTTTACAAATTGAGTGTTTTTTGCATGGTTTTTAAAACACAAGGAAGTTTAGCAGAATAAAAAATTCACAGGGTAGCTTCATTCAGATTAACAAAGGGGAGTATCTTACATTTTACCCACAAATTTGTCTAGAAAATATATTATTACTAAGATCATACAATTAATCTATTAAAATCGTTAGAGCACAAAATGAGATAAATTTTTTTTTTGTAAATAATAAATAATATTGTTACAAATATTATTTATTATTTACAAAAAAAAAATTTATCTCATTTTGTGCTCTAACGATTTTAATATATAAATATTGGAGGTTTATTGCTAAGTTTTCTTATAAATTTTTTTGTATGCTCTGTTCTTCCAATATGATTTTGCTCTGTACTCTTCTTGCTAACCTATTTCCAGTATTCGGTACGTTGTTTCTTTGATTTTTTATTTTCCTTTCAATCTTGCTATTTTCTTGTTGATTTTGCTTGATCTTTAATCGGACGAAAATAATCTGTTGTATTTATTGCTTATTTTATTTATCTGTTTTTAGGTTGGTGTGGAGTTTTTCTCGTTATCTATTTCTAATATATTTGGTATTTTGTTTCTTTCATATTATAAACGAATATTTGCCATTCAACTTGTATGGGTGGAATTTAAAATTTTGGGGAAAAAAAGTATGTTAATGCCAAATGGAGGTTATTGTAAGACACTTTATATTAGTGAATATTTTTTTTTTTAACTGGCCTCTTTATTGTTGGATTATGTTGAATGACGAATTGAGTAAACTCATCTTTTTGATAAGTAATTCTAAATTCTTGAACAGAGTAATTGTTACCTTGTTTTATTTTTTTTAACTCTACCTCAATTACTTTGTGTAGATTATTCTATGCATATAATATGTAATATAATATTAATATAGATTTTCGTATTCGACTGTTGAATTGTGCTACAAGAATACCTTCGAATAAAACTTAGTGAAGAGCGACCTAATTTCATTATGTTCATGTGTTTTATTAACATGATCGAGATAACACATAATTTGTACACTTAATTGTCCTTAGTTTAATACATTAGCACTGGGCAATATCCTCCGCGCGGGAGCGTGGAGCAATTGACCTAGTATATATATATATATATATATATATATATATATATATATAGTTAGCACATTATATACGAGTAAATCATACTATATATTTCGGGGATATATTATACACATATCATCAACAATATTTAAGGGCATTTGGATTGTGGAATTATGGCTCATTTAGATTTGTGTCTTGATCGGGAGCACCAAAACGTGAGAGCATTGGTGATTCAACCACGGTTAGATCGATGGCAAAGAAGGATTTTCTCCGATCACCCACTTCAAGCAACCGGCGATTATCCGATCCGATTCAAGTAAGTAAATTATGGTTGATTCGGATTTAAAACCCAACATTGGTATCAGAGCCATTGTTGGTTGAGTTCCTTTGCTATGTGGTGTTTGAAAGCATGTTTAGTTTTAGTAATTTCATGAAATTTGAAATTATGTTCATGCTTGATCTTTAATGGCAGTTTGTGATTCACTAGTTAGAATGGTATGAAATTTTTAATGGAGCATGATTTTAAGTTCTTGAATGCAACTGTATTTTTTCAGATTTTTTAGTTGAGAAATTTGTTCTGAAAAAATTATTGATTGAATTATTTGCTAAAACTTTAAATGCGGATTCCCGGTTCAATACTTGGAATCATGTGACGTGCTGTATACCATTAGAATCCTCTTGATATTATCTTTCCAGCCATGTATGGAAATCTGTTTTTGGATTTGAAATTTGAAATATATGGTCAATTCAAGTTTCTGCCATATATGTCTAAATTGTTTGACATTTTATTTGCGAATTTAAATGTGCTTATTATTTTGGTCCGAAAATTTGTACATAGCATGCTTACATGTTGTTTATCATCTCTGCAAAATTTCATGCTCATTGGATATGTAGAAATTGAAATATGAGTTTTTGTTTATTATTTGGCCGAAATTTGTTTAATTTTCTGCGGATTATATGTTGTGGCTTATAAGATGATTCATGTACCGTTAGAAAGATCTCGTTGAGGAGTTTTCAACCATATATAGTATGCTTAATTCGGACTTATAACGAAGGAGATATTGCCAATCGAAGTTCATGTAGCATTTCTTCAAGTTGCTGGAAATTTGAAGAAGATGAACATTTACTTTGTACATACCCACTCTCGATCGCGGCTGTTGGTTTCTCAAACCAGTACTTACGAAGGTCAAAATGAAAAATGGAGTTCACCATAGGAATCAGAAGGCCCGAAAACGTTGGGATAGCTGGAAGCGTTTCGTAGGAAAATGCCGTTAGGACGGCGCGTGTGTCACGCGCGCCACGCAAGCCGTGAAGGTGTTGATTTGGTCAACAGCCCAGTCAGCACACACATGGCAGCCAGCTAGGCACCACATGTGTGCTCAGCACAATGCGGATATCCACGTGGCATGACATGTCAGCTGCCACGTCAGCGATTGTACTGAATGGCAGTGTCACACAAGTGCGACGTATTCCGGTGTCCGTTTTTAGCCCGGAAAATTCTATGTGTTCAGAATTTTATTTCTGATTGTTTGGTGAATTCAAATTAATTTTTCAGAATGTAAAATATTTTTCTTGATTTTTGATGCTTGGAAAATGTTTTGAAATGGAAAATTATTTTTCTCTGAGGAAAATTTTGAAATTTGTATGTTGGTCGAGAAAAATATTTTTTAGGAAATGGCTAGCAAGTGGGAGTGTTTGGAAACACGCCAATTTCAATTTTCTAATGCATGTAGAAAATGATTCAACATCATTTTAAATCAAGAAAATTCTGTTTTTTTTTATTTCTGAAAATATTTTCAAACGTTTGACTTCAAAAGGAAGTACTTCAACACTTATTTATGACGTTCTAATAATTTTATTTTTCTAAATTGGAAAATTTGTTTTTCCATTAATTTATGGAAATTAGAACTTGGTTTGCTTGTGAAAAAAAAAAATTTAAAAAATAAGTGTAAAATATTCTTTTATGAGCAAGAGTTAAGGTATTTTGATTAGCTTATGAGCTTGATCTAATATTTAACTCAATTTAGTTTGAGAACGTGACGTATGCCGAACTTAGTGGGAGAGCAACAATATGATTAAGAATTTGAACCTCTTTTGCAATTTATGCAAGTTGCAAAACGTTAGTAATTCTAATAAAAGTTTATGCACATTTTCGAGTTTCGTGGTCAAGGACACGAAACGTTAAAGTTGATGCAAAAGGGACGCTTCTTTAGCCGAGGGCTAAGAGAAGAAAATGAACGATTGAATTCCATCTTAATGGAATGAATCTGTCGTTTATCTAATTGGTTGAAAAACGACGTAATAAATTTCCCTCTTGAAATTTAAAATTTTTCTTACGAACTATTTGAAGGAAAAATATTTTGAATAAATTCTTTTTATATCTCTCCTAAAAGTTTTTGATAACTTTAAACTTTTTCCAAGAATCTGAGTTTTTTCACTCAATGTTCTTTTAAGTAAGACAAGTATCATTAATTTTTGTCCGCTTTGACATTAGAATCTTCGAAGGTCATTCTTAATTGATCACATGATTACGTTTATGTGATATTAATTCGATGCGTGTTTGATATACGCTTATCCCCTTATGTGCACTTTATTGAATCGTGTTAAGATGTAACACGATGCACATTAAATACTTGTAAGTACTTTAAATTAGTACTCAAGTGAGAGTTCCTAGGTTGGAAGAATTTAAGTAATTCTCACCTGGAACTACTAGATTTTATACTAAGAGATTGAATTAGTGATAATGATCATTTGGATATGGGAGATGATTGTGCCACGTAGTGACCCTTTCGATTTTGTACCTTATGGGATTTAAAACGAGTTCAGTTTGCTATGTATAAAATCACCAATACTTAGATGGGCTAAAATGATATCTCTATATTGACAGATCATGGCAATAGATTCTAAATAGATGAGTACTTGCAAAAGTACTCATTGACAAAGCTGCAACACTTTGTCGATGTTGATTTAGAATTTGAGTAGGAATATGTGATGTTATAGAAAACATATATCAAGTCATTAAAGACCTTTTGTGGTCTTATTACTTGAGAAAGAGATCATAGACTTTCTTCATGTATTTTGACATGATTCCGCTCTAGTCTTGAAATTATGGCATCGTAGAACGTTATCCTTAGGGAGCAGTATAGAAATACTACTCTAACAAGGTAGACGTTGGACTTTTAAAGTTTGACAAATTGGACAAATACTTTTGTCTAGTATGTTGGATACTTATGAGAGTAAAGTCAGACTTAATGAATGATTAAAAGTCAAGTCATAATTCTTCTCTTTTTTGAGTTATTGAATTCAAGTTCGATTCAGTCTCGTTCCATTTTACGGACCATTCAAAGGTCGTGTCGATTTACATATCTGTAAAATGACTTTCTCAAATGGTAAGTATTTCATTATACTTCTTAAAAAGTTATTTGGTGTTTTTAGACCAAAACTGAAGTCTTTCTGACAAAATCTATTTTTCAACAGGGCATAGGCTCTAAGAAAAAGAAAAGTAGATTAATAGAGACAATGAAATAAAGGAGACTGAAGATAATTCTAGTTGGAAGAACAATCACTAGCGGATTTTGATAATCTGAAACGTCATGGGACTATAAGTGCTCGATTTACCATATTTTTGGTTGTTTCACTCGTCAATGGATGAAGTTGAAAAGGTAGTACTCAATAACATTGTTATAATTAATGTTTTGTCGAAAACACGTTATTAACCTTATCCTATGTGGACAATAGGTTTATGGTAACTAATAATTGAAAAGTGTTTGCGCCCTCACTCAAGTTTATTAAGATTACATTTGTGTACCTTCGAGAAACTAAACTTGACTGTTGAGTTTGTTCTTAGATTAGATTTAGACTTGAATTCGTCATTGACTTGATTAGTATCTTTTTGAGTGATACTTAAATGTTTTAGACATTTAACGATAGTTTGAAGTGTCATTCTTGACTAAACTTTTCAATTGCATAGTTGATTGTTTTTGTACAATCTACACCTGATGCATCACAAAATATGTTGAAGGCATATTTGTTTAGGTCAATTTTGGGCTAGTGGAAACACTAAATCAATGAGAAGACCTTTACAAGTCGTTTCTGAAAATTGGTTTGCCCTTGCACTGTTTCAATTGAAACAAGACACTAGAACTATTTCGTTAGGCCGTTGAAGTTAAACTTCCATTTTGATCAATTCTAGTGATTTAATATCAGTGAAGGTTGGATGAATCCGTCCTTTCATTACTTTTATAAGGATATTACATGTCTTGGTTGTTTTTATTTTGATCTCTTGCAAAATTAAAATATTTTAATGTTTTTTAAAATTCTAGAGAATCAAATGTATCGTTGAACATAAGGTTCTGATACTAGACCAAGGATATGAATATCTACACGATCATTTCGTGATCCATGTAATGAAACATCTGAGAATCAGTTATTTCTAACACTCTTATTTGTATAATTGTGTTAAGGAGAGTAACTCGATTTATTGGATAGGATGGGATTCAATGCATTTCAAGTTAACCCCTTGAATTTCCATGTGGAAATTTTGCCAACATTGAATGCATATTTTGTGAACCTTCAATAATAGTAATTTTTCAACATCTAAAAGCTAGGGTCATATGACGATTTGACCTAAGCTACCTTAGATGATGTGATCAAGTAGTTGAGTTTGTCTTAACTTTATTTCTAATATGTTTAGAAACATGATTACGAAAGAAAATATATCTTTGGAGGATATATAATGTCTAATGGTTTATGTTCTTGAATGAACAATGAGATGGAAGTAAAATTCTTATTAAATCAAGAAATACAATCTTTCGAAAGATGTATTTACTAGATAAACTGAACTTTGTGTATTTGAACGTGTTAGTGTAAACCAGTTCAATGGATAGTTATTCATTTGACTTATCACTTGGAAGTGATTATCCAAAATTGCTTCTTTTTGAGTGGGAGCAATTTATGTTCTACTGGATCCATTCAAATGAAAGGACTACACCTGAACCGTAACTTGTTTCAAATACTGAAAGAAGTCTCCTATCTCATGGGTGAGATACGTTAAACGAATGGAAGGAAGAATTAGTACCTGCCTATAATTTAAACCAATTTTTGTATTGGTTGATTTTTCAAAGATGCACATGGTTTCTTACTTATATCTTACTTTAGTCAAAATTTAGATATGGAAGTATTCCAAATGAATAAAAGACTATTAATCTGAAAAGTTGAGATATCAAAGTTCTCGAACTTGAAATCTTTGAGCTTTAAGATTATTTTAGGCAATAAGAGATTGTCTGAACAATCACGTTGACTTTTATCTTAATAGGTGAATAACATTGCCTTTTGTCTTAAGTTATTATTAGGAATACTGGATTCCATTTAATGTTTGAGTTATACCCTATTTGTTGGGATAACTTTGAGTATAAAGGGCCGTTTTGAAAATGGTCGTCCTTAATTATTTTTGAATGAATTGAGGACTTGTAGGTAGAAAACTTGGTGAAATTCATTGAATTTTATAAGTGGTCAACCGACACTTGAATAATTATGAATTTAATACCTACTGATACTCTAATAGTAAGAGGTAGAATTCTGATTCTTGAAATGTGCACTTTGAGTGAAATGTCTAGATCACCGATCCCGATCTTGATGGAATCATCAATTGGTTTGAAACCAATTGCCTACTCTGATTTATGTTGTGCCATGGATCTGGTCAATAATTATAAGTCAAATCATTTGTATGATTTTTAGACTTTATTGAAAAGGTTATCGAGAAACCTTTATTATACTGCAATTGATCTCTTAAGCATAATGAGACATGTTTATCTATGTATACAATTGTTGTAAAATTGATGGCACATACGCAGTATGAATAGTTGTTTGGTCAAGAGGTATTTATTACTTCTTCGGGAAGGTAAAGAGCTACATTCAAGTTGTGTTGACATTTATGTTGCGAAACACATTTATAGCTTGCAATATAGATACTGTTTTGGTGAGACCAAACACTTAGACAAAATTGAGAAATTTTGTTGAGATATCTTAACAAAGTTAATAGAGAACTTTGTAGTTAGCATCTACGTACAATAGATGGTCGAGTTTCTTGTTCTAAGACCATAACTGGAGATTCTTACGTGGGTTGCCTAGCAATCTGTAGAGTTGCGTAGATTTTGATCTAATTGAACTTGGAAGTTCATAAGATCAAGCCCATAAGTTATGTGACATTTGAATGCTTGTATACATGATTTGGAAATCATACATTCAATGTCCTAAGATATGTCGGACAAGTAGAGGTTGGCTCTCTCACACGAGAAATCGCCTTTGACGTTGAGAACGTGCAGAGATGAGATTGTTTTATCCTTGTAAAGAGCACAAGATAAAACCAGGATCGCCTTAATTATAATCGATTTAAGATTTGTTGGATGAAGATGAAGAGAAAAGAAGTTAGTTATTAAGGGAAGGTTTTGATGATTTCCAAAACATCATAATCAGCTAAGTGTGGAAAGCTTAGTTCCCTTAGAAGAATCTTTGAACAAGCAAAGAAGATATCAGAATAGTTCAAAGTTCAAAGACCAGAAGACTAGTGATCACTTGCTGAAACAACAAACAGAAGGATAGGTCATCAGCCGAGTCAGATCAGATTAGTTCAGTATTTGATCAGCAGAGTGCCTATCAGAAGGGTTGCTTCGATCAGCAGAGTAGAAGAGATCATGAGATCAGTTCAACGGTAATAAATGCACCTGGTGTAATAAATGCTGAAAGAGAAGGGCAGTAATGGCAAATGATTGAAGATATTCTCGGATCAAAGCATTAATGAAAAGAGAAAATAATTCAACAAATAGCAAATAATTCAGTAAAATAAAGAAACGCCGTTTCATTATTATAATTCAGCAAAGCGCTCACGAGCGAAGACGTGTCGAGGTGAAAGCCCTTGAAATTATTTAACGTAAATGATTTTGATTTGTGGTAAGATAAACAAAATTTAACTAATACAGAAGTGTGCAGAGGTTGTTTGGCTGCATCGGATAACGAGTTAGAGTTTATGTAAAAACATGTTGTATACTATCAAATTTCGACAAACCTTTTCCGAAGTGATGTCGGTTATTCTTTATATCTCTATTTATATTTACTTAGCATAAGCGTGCAGTAATAAAAATGTTTGACCAGTATTATAGAAGCTGAATTGACAAGAAAATTATCGAATAAAATGGTCAAGCTAATGAGTATAGTTAAATGGTTTTTATCAGAGATAAAACTTCCAAACTTTAACTTATTCATATTTATAATATTTGATGATCAGGTGCATTTCAAAATTACTTAAAGCAGTGAACGAAGACGATAGCGCTGTTTTATAATTTTACAGTTTTTAAAAAATGACAAAAGTATATTGTGTTGGAATCTTACAACTTAAAATTTGTTGTCGAAAAGGAAAACAGATTTTGAAAAACATATCGGTAAAGTAAGATAAAATTGAAAAATTGGAATTCAATTATAAAGGAAAGTATTAAAAAAAAAAAAAAAGAGAAACGTGAACAAGCAAGATCAAATGATTAGGGAAAGAGACGGCGCACAAATAAAAAAAAATATTGGTCGATGGACTTCTTCTATATGTAAATCCGAGATTTCGGATAACTGGTAATAGTATGTGGGCGCGGGTCGGATTTTTGGGTAATGGACAATATGGTGTTTCAGGTCGGTCTCTCGACCTATTGGTAATGACTTCTCACACCCAGAATACGACTCTATCTGGCGGATACCCGAAGTTTCCGTATTTTTTTTTTTTTTTTACAAAACAACACAAATTTCTCAAACCATTAGGATTCGAGCATTCAATACTATATTACGATAAAATTTATTTGTTTTAAATACCCGTTTGTAATAAACGAAATTATTACATGTGAACGGTTGGTAATATTTGCTCACATATTTATTTAGTTTGTATATTATAGGTTTTGGTTTACAAATATACTCGTTTGTTAAAAAAATTAAACCCTTTGTCTCAATTTATCTGTCTTTTTTGAGAATTTTTTTTGTTCCAAATTATTTGTCGCTATAATTTCAGTGCAATTTTAAAATATATATTTTTCTGTTCTCCTCTTACTTTATGCATTTCAAAAAATGAGATAGAATGAGATATAATGATTGTGTAAAGTGTACATAATTGATGGTTAGATAAAAAATAAAACGTATTTTAGGAATATAATTTATTTTTTCACCAAAATTTATACTATATATTAGGTTCCATAATCTTTAATATGAATAATATTTTTCGTATCAAATTTGTACAGTCTATACTGATTATTCTATTATGTAATAATTTTCTGGCCGTTAGATTTTTTACGAATGCTACTATAAATTAGCTTACTTTGACTAGATTTTGCAGCTCATAATATGTAATATATTTATATTAATAATAATTAATAATTCCTAATTAAAGTTTGTACTGTAGAAAAGTTGTGATTATATAATCAAGCGAGAATAATGTATATGCATTGTAAGAGTTATATTATATGGTATGTTGAGGATCTTATAATCCAAGATTTGTTAATCAACTTGAAATTTTTCATAATTTCTAATGAAGTTTGATTGGAATGCGTAGAATTGGAATTTATTTCTCATCGGCGATTTTATCTTTTGCGCAGGTATTGTGTTGGTCCCAAGTGGTCAGAAGAGGTTTAGAGGGGGGGTGAATAAACCTCTTTAAAATTTTCTTTCAATTTTAACTTTAAAACTTTACTTTAATTGAACAGACTAAGCTGATCAGATTAGTAAGTTACAATTCTGTTCGCGAACAAATCTTTGAACAGGTCTGTTGACCACTCGTCTGATAGTTACTTAGCTGATTCTGTTGAAATCAGTTTTAATACTTAGAGTACTTGCAGTGGATTTTCAAAGTGTTTTTCACAAGTAATCTTAGCAGTTTGAAAAATGCTTCCCCAGTTTTATAAACTCCTTTTTATCTCTTTTTCAAACAGTTAACTTAATGTGTTTTTATGCAAACAGAAAATATGCAGATTTAAAACAATGTAAAAACACAAGTAATTTTTATAGTGGTTATATGGATTTGAATATCCTTTAGTCCACTCTTCCAAGTCACACAGATCTTGGGTTATACTATAATCACAAAGTTTACAGTATACTCTGCTTGCGTCGAACAACAAATGAAACGACCACAAGTTCGCAATAGGAAATCACACAGAAAACCTATTCTCTGAAGTTTGATCACTCACAAAGATGGATCACAACTCCGCACAACACTCTTGTTTACAAAATCACTCAGAAGATGTATTTTTCTTTGTTCTTCAACTCTGTTTTCGTCAACAAATGACTCAGCTGATGAGTGAGCTGTTCTTGAGACTTAAAGAATTTTGCTTCGGAAATTTCTCTCAGAAAGTGTGTTGCTTGTTTCTTCTTCGTCTCTTTCAGCTATTTATACTTGAGGATTGAAAAGTGTCCGTTGAAGAGAGACATAATTCAAATTCCTCGAGTACTGGTCCTTAAAATCCGCGAACGGCTCTTTTGCAGTCTATCCGTACTGTAGACAGTACTATTCTGCAGGCTGCTATTAAATGCAGCATTAAATGCACTCGGCTGATGCGAAGCTTTTCTTCAATCATTTGTCTTAAATATCCTCGTACTTCAGCATTTATTACACCAAGGGGCATTTATTACCGTTGGGAACACTTCATGATCTTCTTCACTTGGCTGACGAAAGTATAAGTCTGATGGTGAACTCGGCTGATCTCAAACTTGAACAAATCTGATTTGAGTCGGCTGATCTTCACTAGTCTGATAACTTTACTTCAGCAGATCAGAAGTCTTGGACCTTGAAACTTTGACTCTTCTGATGTCTTCATTACTTAGTCAAAATTCCTTGATAAGTTTATCAGCTAAGTTACTCCATACTTAGCCAATCTTTGAAGTTTTGGAATGCATCAAAACCTCCCTTATCAAACTTCCTTTAGTGCCTTCATCTTCATCCTTATCCAACAATTTCCCCCTTTTTGATGATGACAAAACTTCAGCTAAGTACCTGTTGAATACCTAAACTAAAGATTGTAATCCTCAAAATTTTCTGAGATAGAAAAAGTTTATTGGATTGAACTTGACTTTTCATTAATATTGAAAAAGAGTTACATAGTACAAGTTCATCAGATGAGATTTCTGAGGAATAGATAAAAGTAAACTGATTACAAGGATTTTACAATTTCTAGCTATCAGCTTCTTCATCTGATCCTTCAAGCACTTCCTCATACTCATAAGATGATTCTTCATCATCTTCTTCATCATCAGCTTCTTCTTCCAAGGTTGCTTTGGCAGCTTCCATCTTTTCTTTGAGTTGCTGTTCTTGAAGAACTTTCAAAGCTTCCATGGCCTTCCTGGCAGATTCTGTATTCTTGTACTTGGTAGTTTCTTTTTCAATCTTTTCTTCTTCTTCTACCGTTCCAAGCTCTGCAATCTTGTCAGCTTCAGCTTCAGTCTTGTCAGCTGTTTCTTCAGTTTCCTTGGCTTCAGTTGTTGCAGCAGTAGTTTCCTCCTTAGTTGATTCTTCAGCAGCAGATTCCTTTGCTGGTTCTTCAGCAGCAGTTTCTTTAGCTGGTTCTTCCCTTTTATCTTCCCCCTTTTTGTCATCATCAACTTTGATGACATTAGAAGGTTCAACAGCAGGGTTGAGAGCAACTGTTGGAATCTTTACTCCAGCGCATAAAGCCTTTAGATTCTGATTAACAACGTCATGACTAGCTGTTAGATGATGAATATCAGTGCTGATGACGTCAGTCTTGTCATTGAAGTAGTCAATGTTAAGGTTGATAGTTGCAATTTCATTTTGAACTTCCTGTGAGGCCTTTGCCACTTCTTGCAACATCCCTAGATTGATTTCCTTCTCTTCCTTACTGACTTGAATGAAGGTTGCAGTCAGATCAGCAATCTTGTGCTCAGCTGTTTTTAATGCAGTGTGAAGGTGGTTGACATCACCCTTCACATCTTCTACGTTCTGGTTCAGCTCTTTCAAACTGTACAGCACTAACTGCAATGAATGATCTTGAGGAATAGGTAGACTATCAATAGCTAATTTGATAGTACTGGCAGTTAGAAGGTGCATTCTTTCCATCTGTTGAGTGTTTGATTCAACCAAATCTTTCTTCATCTTCTGTAACTGCAGACTGTTCCTCTCTTCCATCTCTTTTATTTGATTTTCAATAAGTAATTGGAAGGCTTCCATTAGTGATGAGTGTTCATCACCTGACGAAGTGGAAGCATCAGCATCCTTCTCTTCAGTCGCCTGTTGAACAGGGACTTCTTCCATGTCCGTCATCTGATGGTCTTCAGAAGTCTTAGCTGGCAGCTCAATAGCTAAGGACTTATCAGCTTCTTTGTGCTCATCAGTGACATCATCGTAGAACAGATTAGTAATGGTTCCATCATCGTTGAAGCAAGTTGTCTGTCTAATCTGCCTTACAATAATCCAGGGGTTGACAAAGGCATTGTTTCCCTTAGGGACTTCATAGTATGGCTGTACTTCCTTGCCAAAAATAACTTGTTGAATACTTGGCAACAGTGGCAAATCACTTGAACAACCTTGCTGATATTTTGACTTTTTAACCCATCTCTTCAGGGAAGTCATAACAGCAAACTTGATTGCCCTGTCTTCAGCGTCCTCAGACTTCTTTTTCTTGTCAGGCAAGGTGCTTTTGATTTTCTTGGCCTCCTCCAATGCAAAGCCTTTTGCATAACTATGCATGACATCTCTTACATAGCTGGGATCAAGGGCCTTTTGGATGGAGTTTGTCTTCAGCCAGTTCAGAACCCAACGTTCTTCATCAGCTAACTCCTTCATACTTTGAAGTTCTGTCATTGACTTGTTCAGCCTGTTATCTCTCCAACTGATATATCTTGGTTTCTCCTGGTTGAACAACGTCTTTAACATAAGCTTCTGATCATAGTAAGCTAGAGACTTCTCAAATTTCTTGAATAGCTCTTTGTCAGCATACACAATCTCAAATGCTTTTCTGACTTCAAACTTGTCTTTTGACTTGACTTTGGGGGCAGGCAGTAATATCTTCTTTTTGTCTTCTTCATTCTTGCCTTCTCCAATCTTGATGCCACCTCCATGGACAGGTCCATAGGCATCAACTTTGCTCAATTCCAAAACCATTGCAAATTCAGCATCTTCAGCAGCTTTCCTCTCTGCTTCAGACATGCGTCTTCTGGCTTCATCCTTTGCTTCTTGAGCTTTGCTTAGCTCAAGTGCCTTCTTTTCCTCCAATTCATCCTGTTTTCTTTGTTCAGCCTCCTCCCTTGCCTTCTTGTCAGCTTTGGAAACTTTCTTTTTCCTCAGCACTATTTTTCTCTTGCCTTTATCAGCAGGGGCTGGTCCAGCAGATGATATGGGAGCAGCAGCAATAGGATAGATGATTTGGACGTCTGGATCTTCTTGAGGTTGAGCAACCTCAGCTGTTGATGTGACTTGACTTGGCTGTTGCTTATCAGCTTTGTCAGTCTCAACAGTCTTAACTGTTTCAGCAGGCCTTTCAGCAGCTTCAGGGTCTTCCCTAGCTACATTTTCCAAAACCGTTGGTTCTTCTATGAAAGTCATCTGCTTTCTAGCAGTCTTCTTGGTTCTCCCTTCACGGTAAGTGGTTGTAGCTGTATCTCTCTGTTGACTTCTAGTTCGTTGAGAGATACCTTCAGCAGGCCTCTCTGCTGATGGAGTTCTTGATGGTGATGCAGGGGATCCAGTCCTTACATCAGCAATTATGTTTTCAACAATCTTAGTGGCTTCAGCAGCAGAAGTCACTTTCTCCATCTGCTTAGGAATCTTTTCCTTAGGCTTGTCAGCAGCCTTCTTCTTTTTAGTCTCAACAGCTAAGTCAGCAGTCTTGACCAGTTTCCTTTGCCTTTTGGCAGGAACCTCTTTTGGTTCCTCAACATCAGCTTCCTCCGGTTCACCAGCCTTCCTCTTTTGAACAGGCAAGTACTTGGATACTGCCTTGGATTTATGGATCTCTTTTCCATTCTTCATATCACAACCCAGTTTTGACAGCAGATAACTGAGAGTGATTCTGTGGTTGGTGGTGGGGCCTTTTCCTTTCTTATTATCAAGAAAGTCAGCTAATATGTACCAGACTATGATTGACCAGTTGATCTCCAGTCCATAGTATATGGCAGCCATGATGCTGAACCTCTTCATGGTAACAGCATCCAGTGAGAATGTGCAGTTCTCAATCAGCTTGGACACCATTCCACTATTCTGATCGAGAAAAATGCTCTTCCGGTGTGAAGAAGAGGAAGACAGGTCGTTGGTGATATTCATCCTTCAGTTGCTTCTTCCTTATATTTCCAGACAACGTTTCTCCCTTTTTGGCGCAAATCGCCCAGAACTGTTGGTGTTTGTCCTCTGTCAGCACAGTGACGTCATGTCGTCCACTGTTAGGAAGCCCAAACGTCTCGTGAAGAACAGCAGGAGTGATAGTGATAGATTTGTCTCCCACAGTAGCCTTAATTGCTAGTGAGTTATAGTCAGCTTTCGCAGTGTTGTAGTACTCCATCACTTGGTTAGTCCAGATAATTCCTTCGTGGTATTCCATGAAGTTTACCAGCGAAGCAGCTTTGAACTTTTCGAGCAGTTCTTTCATCAGATCCGTACCGGATTGGTAGTAGGAATCATAGACGAGAAACATACCTTCAGCGGCCATTGTTAATCTGTTGAAGGTTAGAAAAACAAAGAGAAGTATGCAGACAATTGCAGATAAATTTCTCACAAGTACTTTTGAATGCTTAGAGTGCGTAAAGAACGACTCGACTGATCAGATGGGGATTTATAGAGTTGGGGTATCTTGAATTTCGTGATATCCGCCAACCGTTAGATCCATTTTTCTGTCAGTGCTGATCGTGCGGCGTCAGTTACGACTTTTCGAATTCAAAAGATATTTAATGAAGAGCGGGAATATGTACCGCCCAACAGTTACTTATAAAAGCTTGTTTTGAATATACGTTTTTAAACAGTTCCGCTTTTATTAAAGTAATCAGATGAGTAACATAAATACTTATCTGATGGACTATTGTCCTGATGACAATGCTGTTATCAGAGAATGCCAATAGCTGATAACCTTCCTCAGCTGTTTGTCAATCCAGCTAGATAAAATAACTTTAATCTTCGATAGTTGAGTCTTCTGATGAAAACATAACTTCAACTAACTGTCATTAACAAATTTCTTCTTTAATTCAGAAGTACCGCTAGTCTTACACGTTCCCCCTGAGTTTAAGAATTCATAAGTTAACTAGTCTGTTGAAAGTTAATCCTTGAAGATAATAATGGATAACTAAGCTGTTGAACTCCAGTCTTCTGATGAGTTCCCCCTCAGCTTATGCTTCCAAATTAAGTAGTCCTAGCTCAGCTCTTAGAGTTGAGAACCTTACTTCACTTAAAGGTTTAGTGAAAATATCAGCAATCTGATTGTCTGTATGAACATACTCAATCAAAACATTGCCTTTTTCCACATGATCTCTAATGAAGTGATGCTTGATCTCAATATGCTTAGTCCTTGAATGACTTGTAGTGTTCTGAGTAAGAGAGATTGCACTTGTATTGTCACAGTAGATTGGAATTCCACTGATCTTGATGTTGTAGTCTTCTAGTTGATGTTTCAACCAAAGTATCTGTGCACAGCAAGCTCCAGCAGCTATATATTCAGCTTCAGCAGTAGATATAGAGACTGAGGTTTGCTTCTTACTCATCCATGAGATCAGACGACTGCCTAAGAACTGACAGGCACCTGTTGTGCTCTTTCTGTCAATCTTGCAGCCAGCAAGGTCTGAATCTGAATAGCCAACAAGTTCAAATCCAGATTCTCTAGGATACCACAATCCCAATTCTTGAGTGCCTTTAACATATTTCAATATCCTCATGGCAGCTAAGAGATGAGATTCTTTGGGGTTTGCTTGAAATCTTGCACAGACTCCAACTGAGTACATTATGTCAGGCCTACTTGCTGTTAGATACAACAATGACCCTATAATGCCTCTATATTTGGTTATATCCACTGATTTGCCATCTTCATCTTTATCCAAACGAAGACTTGTAGACATAGGAATGGTAGCTGTTGAGCTAGTTTCCATACCAAATTTCTTGAACAGATCTCTTGTGTATTTTGCTTGGCTGATGAATATTCCATCAGGCAACTGTCTAACTTGCAATCCAAGAAAATAATTAAGTTCACCCATCATGCTCATTTCAAACTTATTCTGCATCAGCTTGGAGAACTTATCACACATCTGTTGATTAGTTGAACCAAAAATAATATCGTCCACATATATTTGCACAAGTAATATATGATTTTCCCATTCAATTGTAAACAAGGTTTGATCTACCTTACCTTTTCGAAATCCTTTTATCAAAAGAAAATCAGATAGGGTATCATACCATGCTCTTGGGGCTTGTTTCAGTCCATATAAGGCTTTCTTCAGACGATATACTTTGTCCTCTTCTTGATAGACTTCAAATCCAGGAGGTTGTTCAACATACACTTCTTCTTGCAATTCTCCATTGAGAAAGGCAGACTTCACATCCATCTGATAGACAGTGAAGTTCTTGTAAGCAGCATAGGCTAGAAACAGTCTGATTGCTTCAAGTCTTGCTACTGGTGCAAAAGTTTCATCAAAGTCAATTCCTTCTTCTTGACAATAACCCTTGGCCACTAGTCTTGCTTTTTTTCTGGTAACAATACCATCTTCATTCATTTTATTTCTGAATACCCACTTAGTGCCAATTACCCTTTGATGACTTGGTCTAGGAACTAAGTACCAGACTTCATTCCTTTCAAATTGATTCAACTCTTCTTGCATAGCTTCTATCCAGAAGGAATCATTGAGAGCTTCTTCAATTTGTTTAGGCTCTATTTGAGATAGAAATGTGACAAACATAGCATCTTGTGCAGCAGCTCTTCTTGTTTTCACTCTATCTAAAGGATCACCAATTACTAACTCAGGAGGGTGATTCTTGAGCCATCTGAGATCAGGTTGCAGATCAGGATGTTGTCCTCTGTCTTGATCTTGCAACACTACTGTTGGAGTTCCAGTAGTAGTCTGTTGAACATTTGTATTCTGTTGAACAGTCTCTGGTCTGTCAGCTGTTAGCAACTCGTCTGTTAGACAATCAGCACTGTGATTTTGAACAGCACTTGAGTTAGCAGCTGAACTTAGATTAGGTAGTATGATGGGAACATATTCTTCATTTCTTCCAATGTCTAGCTTCTGTAAATCAGTAGACAGATCTTGGTTAACATTTTGATTCTTTTCAGAAGATTGACTTGGCTCATCAAATACTACATGGATAGATTCTTCTATTAGTAATGTTCTTTTGTTAAACACTCTATAAGCCTTACTAACAGATGAGTATCCTACAAAAACAGCTTCATCAGCCTTTTCTGCAAATGCAGTAAGGTGATTTTTCCCATTATTCAATACAAAACATTTACAACCAAAAATCTTAAAGTAATGAATGTTTGGTTTTCTGTTGTTCCAAACTTCATATGGAGTCTTGTTCTGATTTTTGTTGATCATACATCTGTTTTGGGTAAAGCATGCTGTATTTGTTGCTTCTGCCCAAAATCTTTGTGGCAGTTTAGCTTCAGCTATCATGGTTCTGACAGCTTCTTTTAGTGTTCTGTTTCTCCTTTCAGCAACACCATTTTGTTGAGGGGTTCTTGCAGCAGAATACTCATGATGTATTCCTTTGATATTACAATACTCTTCAACAGTAGAGTTTGTAAACTCTGTCCCTCTATCTGATCTGATCTTCAATATTTTGATACTCTTCTCATTCTGGATCAGTTCCATCAGATTTGTAAGATGTTCCTTGGTTTCACTTTTCTTTTTCATGAAAATCACCCAAGTATATCTTGAATAATCATCCACAACAGCTAGGCAGTATTTCTTTCCACCATTGCTGACTGGATCAATGGGTCCAAATAAGTCCATATGCAACAGCTCCAATATTCTTCCAGAAGATTGGTGCTTCTTTTCTTTGAATGATGACTTGATTTGTTTCCCCTTCTGACATGCATCACAGAGCTTGTCTTTGCTCATGACCGCTTTTGGAATCCCTTCTACCAAATCATTCTTGATTAACCTGTTAATGGTCTTGAAGTTTAAATGATTCATTCTCTTGTGCCATAGCCAACTCACTTCACTTGGTGCAGATGCCACCAAACAAACACTTGAATTCTTGTCAACAGAATTCCAGTCAACTATATAGATATTTCCTTGTCGTCTTCCAGATAAAATTACCTTCTTTGTACCAATTTGTTCAACGTAGCACTTATCTGTTGAGAAGATGACTGAATATCCTTTGTCACAAAATTGACTTATGCTCAGTAGATTATATTTCAGGCCTTTAACATATGAGACGTCAGATATCTCTATGTTTCCTTTGATCAATCTTCCTTTAGCTTTAATCTTGCCTTCTTTGCTGTCTCCAAAAGTGACTTTTGGACCATCCACAGCAACTGCATCAGTCAACTCATGTATGTTTCCACACATGTGCCTTGAACATCCACTGTCCAAGTACCAAATCTTCTCTACTTTACTCCTACTCCTAGTCCTAACCTACAAAACAAAAAATAAAATTGTTTTAGGTACCCTTATTGAGAGGGTCCTGAAGGATTAGTTCCACCTTTGACAACCCAAGATGTTGAGGTCTTAGGCTTCTTAGGCTTCTGAGTTTTAGGAGCATGAACAGCTTCATTTTTATCATAGTTATCAGATAAGTCATGTTGATGATCAGTATGATATGAATAATGTTCATAAGCAGGGTAAGGTGCATGATATGCAGGATATGCATGCATTGGATGAGCAGGGTAAGGTGCATAGTAACTAGGAAATTGAGGTGCATGATACATAGGATGATATGCAGCAGGTTGCACATAATATGACTCATTTCCATACCAAGCATTTTGATTTTTCTTGTTTTATGCTTCTTTGGTTTACTAGATGCTTGCTCAATTGATTTTGACTTAGTTTTACCACCAGTCTGATTGACTTTAGCTTTATCAGCAGACTTCTTAGGACTCTGCTGTTTGGTCTTACTAGTCTGATTTCCTACACTATGCTCTTTGCTCTTTTTAGCCTTAGGAGATTTCTTCTCCTTTACCACTTTCTCAGATGAGGTAGGTTTAGAAGTTTGAACATACAGAATGACCTTACTATTGTCAGCAGAAATGAATTTTTCAGTATGGTTCAATTCTAGTTTATCCTTTTCTAAAGGTGTCTCCTGTTTACTAGATGTATGCATGGATGCAACAGTAGACTTATCATGAGACTCAATGATTTTCTCAAGTTCCAAGATTTTTCCTTTATAGACCTCACATTCAGCTTTCAGAGATTCACACTCTTGCTCAAGCTGTTTATATTCAGCTGATTTCCTTGGCTTTTCAGCTAAGAGTTTCAGTGAACTATTTTGCTCTTTTAGCAGGATCATCTCTTCCTTAAGCTTTTTATATGCTTCAGCAATACCAGTATTGTTAAGCATCATTTGTTCAAATGAATTAAATAATTCATCATTTAGAGGAGTTACCTCATCCTCAGAGTCATCAGAGTCCTTTGCCATCAGGCACAGGAGAGCAGGTTTTTCTTCATCAGAAGATTCTTCATCAGACGAGTCTGAATCTGAATCAGATGAGTAGACAGCAGTCAGCTTTTCTGCTTCAGCCATCATTGCTTTTCCTCTCTGATGCTTTCTTTCTTTTCTCACTTTCTTCTCTTCTTCAGTGTACTTTTCTGCTTTTGGATATGGGCAGTCTTTGATGAAGTGTCCCAATTTCCTGCAGTTGTAACACATTAGTTTTGATTTATAATCATCTTTATCTTGAGAAGAAAAGTTAGGTTTAGAAGTTGAAGCATTGTTGTATTTGTTCTTCATTTTTCTCTTGTAGAACTTCTTGAAGTTGTTCATCAACAGTGCAACATCTCCAGCAGTGTACTCCTTTTTGTTGAGTAGAGTGGCTTCATCAGATGAGTCCACTTCTGCATTTATTTGAGCCGGTCTTCTTTGGTTTTCAGCAGCAACCAGTGCAGCTGTGGGTCCTGAAGTTGAGGTTTCTTCAATTCCCATTCTAGGCAGTTTATACTCATAAGCCTTGAGTACGGAGAACAGCTCTGTAAGAGAAATCTTGCCCAGATCTCTTGATTCTTCCATTGCTGTCACTTTCATGTTGAACTTGGAAGGTAGAGCCTTCAGCACTCTGACAGAGATCTCTTTGTCAGTGAAAGTCTTTCCCAACTTCAAAACTTCATTCAGAGTTCTGGTGAATCTGGTATCCATTTGATCAATGGTTTCTCCAGATTTCATCTTGAAGTTGTCCAGCTTCTCCAAGGCAACACTGAGCTGATGCTCTTTAATTGCATCATTGCCTTCACTCATGTCTCTGACTTTGTCCCACATCTCCTTTGCAGTCTTGCAATGCTTGACCTTGTCAAACCGATCATTATCCAGGGCTTTAGTCATGATGAATCTCCCAACTTTATCTAGATTGTAAAGCTTTATTTCTTCAGGAGTCATCTCATGAAGGTCTTTCTCCACAACCGTATCTACTTCATTTATTTTGATGGTCTTTGTGAATCTGAATGGACCTTTAATGATACATGTGTACATGTTGTCATTGTAGGCTGCTAGAAAGATTTCCATTCTAATCTTCCAGTCCTCAAAGGACATACCAGCAATGTGGGGAACATGGCTGATACAATCCATTTTTCAAAAAGTTTTGGTTTTTCAAAAAGATGCTCTTTTGAAAAGTTTTTTTTAAAAACCTTTGAAAAACACTTGGATCAAGCTCGTTGATCAGGCAGCTGATTCTAATGAACCACCCGCTCTGATACCACTTGTTGGTCCCAAGTGGTCAGAAGAGGTTTAGAAGGGGGGGGGTGTGAATAAACCTCTTTAAAATTTTCTTTCAATTTTAACTTTAAAACTTTACTTTAATTGAACAGACTAAGCTGATCAGATTAGTAAGTTACAATTCTGTTCGCGAACAAATCTTTGAACAGGTCTGTTGACCACTCGTCTGATAGTTACTTAGCTGATTCTGTTGAAATCAGTTTTAATACTTAGAGTACTTGCAGCGGATTTTCAAAGTGTTTTTCACAAGTAATCTTAGCAGTTTGAAAAATGCTTCCCCAGTTTTATAAACTCCTTTTTATCTCTTTTTCAAACAGTTAACTTAATGTGTTTTTATGCAAACAGAAAATATGCAGATTTAAAACAATGTAAAAACACAAGTAATTTTTATAGTGGTTATATGGATTTGAATATCCTTTAGTCCACTCTTCCAAGTCACACAGATCTTGGGTTATACTATAATCACAAAGTTTACAGTATACTCTGCTTGCGTCGAACAACAAATGAAACGACCACAAGTTCGCAATAGGAAATCACACAGAAAACCTATTCTCTGAAGTTTGATCACTCACAAAGATGGATCACAACTCCGCACAACACTCTTGTTTACAAAATCACTCAGAAGATGTATTTTTCATTGTTCTTCAACTCTGCTTTCGTCAACAAATGACTCAGCTGATGAGTGAGCTGTTCTTGAGACTTAAAGAATTTTGCTTCGGAAATTTCTCTCAGAAAGTGTGTTGCTTGTTTCTTCTTCGTCTCTTTCAGCTATTTATACTTGAGGATTGAAAAGTGTCCGTTGAAGAGAGACAGAATTCAAATTCCTCGAGTACTGGTCCTTAAAATCCGCGAACGGCTCTTTTGCAGTCTGTCCGTACTGTAGACAGTACTATTCTGTAGGCAGCATTAAATGCAGCATTAAATGCACTCGGCTGATGCGAAGCTTTTCTTCAATCATTTGTCTTAAATATCCTCGTACTTCAGCATTTATTACACCAAGGGGCATTTATTACCGTTGGGAACACTTCATGATCTTCTTCACTTGGCTGGCGAAAGTATAAGTCTGATGGTGAACTCGGCTGATCTCAAACTTGAACAAATCTGATTTGAGTCGGCTGATCTTCACTAGTCTGATAACTTTACTTCAGCAGATCAGAAGTCTTGGACCTTGAAACTTTGACTCTTCTGATGTCTTCATTACTTAGTCAAAATTCCTTGATAAGTTTATCAGCTAAGTTACTCCATACTTAGCCAATCTTTGAAGTTTTGGAATGCATCAAAACCTCCCTTATCAAACTTCCTTTAGTGCCTTCATCTTCATCCTTATCCAACATATTGTGATGTAAATAATGCATATTTTTAAGACGTGTTCCTCGTCTGTTTGTATGGAGTTTCTACTCCTTCTTTTAATCTTCAATGACAGATTGATTAATTAATGGTGTAGTGAGTTTGGGAGTTAGATTTCATTTTAATAGTGGGGTTCTATTCCATATACTTTTTTTTTTTAGTGCTGTTAAATTATGTTTTCGAATCTACCAAATTTCCCAAATTCTATTTCTAAAGATTCCCTTTAAAGTGGTATTTGTTTTATTTATTCTTCAAAAGAGATAATCAAAGAAGAATAATACTATATCTCAACTCTTCAGTCCAAACACACTAGCTTTATTTAGCATTGCGTAGTTAAGATTATATTTTCCATAAAATTTTCAATTTTCTCTCGTGGGTCGATTTCAACTTGCACTTCGGTCTTCTCCTGAACCTAGGAACCTTGGAACCTTCGAACATTACACAATACTACTGAAAAAACATACGGAGATTTACAGCTTCCATTGTAGTTCTTGTTTCCTGCTTCAATATCTATCTGTTATTCAATTCAATAATGATCATCGATTGTTATACTTGATAGATTATAGCAATTAGCAAGCATAAAATAAGAGCCAAAGTTAATGCTCAAGTGAACATTCGCGTTAATAGCCTATCATTTACATGGGAACTGTAATACTTTGTATAGATCAATAAAACTGTAAACGACTATTGTAGAAAGTATTGTGATTAATAAAACATTTATTTACTTAGTTTTTATTATTATTAGAATGTGTTAGCTTAACTTTTTAAATATTTTATATTATCGTATAAAAACCAATATTAGTTACAATTTTTTTTGATTGAGCTCTGCAGTAAAAACCAATGTTAGTTTCAATATTTGTTTATTAAGCTTTTAGTTTGTAATACGATTAACTTCAACTATAAGTTTTAATTGTTTTAATATTAAAAATATCGTACATACAAAAGATAGACCTCAACGAGATTTAGAATAATTTTATTTACAAAACAATGTTTTAATCTTCCGGTGTTTTTAAAAGGAGTTTGTTAAAATAATTCGTAAATATGAATAAGATATGTTAATTAGGAAAATCGAATACATGTAGATTTATTTATCTAGACAATATATATTTTATAAAATTTAGTTAGACTGTTGTGATTAATCGTCCAAAAAATATTTTAAATAATTATTTTGTTGTTAAAATATTTGTTATGTAAATGTTATAAAACATAACTTGGCTAATTATATTATTAATCATAATAATGTTAAATTATTTAAAAGGTGAACTTGCGTGTCTTGTTAAACGAATTATTCCGAACTACCTTATAGGTAGTACTTTTTAGTCTTTAGCGAGCTACGTGTGCTGGTCTCTAATTTGTTATCATTTAATATATTAAGAACTGATCTTGACTGTGAATCTTCTTTATTACCAAATATTTATGCAAATATGAAGTTGCGTGTCTTGTAAAACGTGCAGAAACAAAAATATCTCTATCCGTTTTGTTTTTTGTTGTTGATCTTTGTAATTTTATAGACTGCCCCATAAATATGGGTAGTTGAATAGGTGGAACGTTTCCCATTGTTAAATGTACACCGTCTATCTTAAAATCTCTTGTTCGTTGGATTTTTACGATTGCTGCTATAAATTGACTTACTTTTACTTAATATAATAATTCAAAATAATATGAAATATATATAAATTAATTATTAATTAGTAATAAATAATTATATGTTGTCGAAAATTTGTGATTATAAAATCAAGTAAGACTAATCTATATGTAATGTATGAGTTAGTGTGTGCGAAATATGAATATATTATTATTCAAGATTTTTTATTTATCTCGAAAAAATTGTAATTTTAAATCAATTTTTTTGATATGGGAGGAATTGGAAAATTCTTGTGCATTGTCTATCACAGCTCTTTTACAGGTTCAGTGCTGTATCAAATGCATTTTACGAAGCCATGATCCCAATATTTTTGTTGGGTATCTCCACTCTCTTGGGAAATTACTAAAATAGTATAATTAGTGATGGTGATGAGTTTGGGACAGTACGGCATTGTTGTATACGGTTGGACAGTACGGCATTGGAGAGGCTTCAATAACAGTATAATTAGTGATGGTGATGAGTTTGGGTTTGAGAAAATGAGATTTTGAAAAATTTAATGAGTACCGATTCGAAATATCGAGCAATCATCTTCGGGTAGGCATGTAAAAATTGATCATTACTTTGATGCTTTAATATGTTTCTACAAAAATAAATTATTTGTTTTATTTAAAAGGAGTGCTGCAGGTCGCGATTGTTAGGAGCGGTTTGTATCTTATGAAAGGGCACCATATATTTGAAAAAATGATTCGATTATTCTCCGTTACTTATAATGTAACATTAAAATCAAAATTATGATGGTAATCAATACTTAATTTATAATTTTTTTAAAGGCAATGTTCATTGAAGCATCTTTTCAAAGATATATTTATGAGAAGCACCGCTCTCGTCACTGCTATTTAATTTTATAATCTAAAACTGTCAAGAATCGTAGTAAGATTTATATGACTGCTGAATGGAATCAAGTTTTTGTAGGCAATATGGTGGTAATTGTTTGTATACGGTTGGACAGTATGGCATTGGATAATTAGTGATGGCGATGAGTTTAAGTTTGAGAAAATGGGCATTCGTAAATTTGAATTAGAGCCGATTCGTGATACCGGCCATTTATCTTCCGGTTGGTTTATAAAAATTAATGGCTACTTTGATGAATTATTAGCACTTCCAAGCTTTTTCTCTTTTTATGTATTTTGACTTGTTCTGTTGCACAATTGATGAATCAGCAATTATATTGTTCTTCGAGTTTGTGTTCGACTATAATGTGCATGCATAACATGGTATGTCAAAAGCGATTTGAATGTTTTTAATTGCAATTCGCTCGAATTTAATAGCCGGAGTAAATTTGATGTCGAGTTTTTATTATTTGAAATAACTGTTATCGAAGGAAGTGTATATAACTTACCGAGGATATCTCAGCTTTGTTCTTCAATATTTGATCATTATGTGCTCGGATTTGTCAGTCTAATCCTTCATTATTTATCTTACCAAGTATATGGAATTTGATCGAGTTTCAGTAACATATTATATTTTTTTACATAGCAATAGCCTTTAATAAAAATATATGTTCTAACATAAAGTTTCATTTTTCAGCCAATGTTTCCTAAGTAATGGGATTGGTCCACCTTTACATTGAACTGAAAACAAATAAACTGAACCGTGATTCCTTTTGCCCAACGGTCTGTAATCCTCGGGAAGCATAACAAATAAATATCATTTGTTGATCGATTTTTTTATGTAATTTTCCAAATAAATACATTTTATCTTTGACTAACGTTAAGTGGTCTACTGAGTAGTGGTAACAAAATTTTACCAGATACGTTAATTCAATACGGCGGTTGTATCATTTTTTATGGCTGACCTGAATTTTCATTTTGTTTTTTGTAGTATAATTTCTTTCTTATACTATGGTATCGTAAATAAATTTTATTTATTTGTTTATCTTATTGAAGCTATTGCTAATTTGTAACAATATTTTTAAACTATTTTATAATTAATATTATCTTGCCTATATATAACACATACAATACAATCTAGACATAAAATTGTAGATGAACAGTATGTGAAGGTAATTCATGCTTATTTAAGTATTAATTTAAGTGAATTTTTTTTCTTTTAATATTAATTTATCTGATTGTCAAGACTTTTGTTTACTTTATTACTATAATATAAAATAATATAATATAATATAATATACCGTGCGTTAGTGTTGACTGGCTTCCAATGCACACAATTGTGAATAGTGATTATGTGTATAATATCTTCGCTTTATAAATTGTCTTCTTGTTGAAAATAAGAGTCATTTACTGCGGATACAATCTGAATTTCTACAATTTATCTTGCAAAAACAAAAGGTATTTCATTTATCATCTTAGCAGTACCTTGTGCAAATGTTTATATAATTTTGTTATATATATGTGCAACATTATGATTTAAGTGGTTGTAGAAAATTAATTTTCTGGAGATCTATTTATGTTGTTAAGACGTTAGTTACTATCATGTGGTTACTAACATGTATACTCTATCATCACTATCATCAGATCTATTAATAAATATTATTAATTGTGCAGATTTTGTATGTTCGGATTGTATATGATTTATTCGTATTTTAATGAATTTGGTTTAGGATGATAATGGATTTCATATATGGAACAATTATTCTCGCTTAAATACCTTTTTTTTAATCCAAACGAATCAATTAGAGTATTTACTTATTTAATATAGATATATTATTCTCTACAGCGATGGCAGTACTTGGAAATATGGATGTAAACATTCTTCGGTCTGAAAAAATCAACTTTTATTTTCGTACAAACGACGAGCTCTTTCAAACTACTTACATAGGGCAGAATGTAATGGCATGTTTTTTGAAAATATGTCTTCCAGTGAGCATTATATCTGATTTAACGCACACTGAAATATCCATTGCCAAAAAATTTGATACAAATTCGCATCAACAACGTTCAATATTATCATGGAATATCAAAAGCCTCAATATAAATATTGTTCAAACGATGTTTCGGAAAATATCTGACAAACAATCACCACAAATGATTATAATGTACAATCCATAAATAAAATTTAGCTTCTTATCCCAGACATTTAGAGACGAGGGGTATGATGGATCGATATATGCTCATCTTAATGGATCATGTACAGGGTTTTGGATGGTATGGAGACAACGTTCTATAACTTTACTACCAGTGAAGATGTGTGAACCTGTATTTACTTTCGCGCTAATGTAGTTAACAACTACTGAATATTTTGTTTTGTTTTGTTTATGCTGACAAAGCGTTTATTGCATTACTGGTAAAGATTATTAGTATTTTCTTACTTATTTATTTAATTAAGAAAAATTATCTTTGTAAATTTTATATTTAATAATATTATTGCAGATATTTCCGTAGCATGTGAAAATGGTTGCCAAAAGTCCTCCAGCCAATACAAATTTGACCATCTTCATTTCCTTTAATCCTGAAACGTGGATAGCATAGCTAAATCAAAATCTTTCCATATGCTGATTGTTCAAAATAAATATGGCTTGGTAATAACTTTTATACTCCATCGTAACTTTATTCTCTATATAATTTTATTGAAACCTCTTATACTTCATCGTAACATTATTCTCTACATAATTTAAAAAATATTTTCTGACTTTGTAATATTTCTCAAATATTAGTGCTTAATTTATTATTTGCCTATCATATATTTACATGCGCCCTTAGTAATCGAACAAATTTCCTTTTTTATTATTATATATATACTTCTAAAATAATTTATTCTTTTACAGATTATAGTTACTAAAATCATCTATTTTGAAAATGATCACAATAAAGCACGATCAATGCTAATAACTGCAGTCGAATCCTGGAATGTTAAAGTGAAGGGCTGGATTTGCGGATGTCTGAAAATGCTTTTTAGAAGATCATAACGTCTCTATGAAGTATTTTTTTGTATATATATGTGTGTATATTTGTGTATTGTAATAGATTTGTATATTATGCTAATAAAAAAAAATATTCCTAAGTTATGTAAGTAAGATAATATGTGAAATGTGTTTGTTTTGCTAATAGTGCGTGAAATATATGTAGACTCTGAAATTTGTTAAATATGAACATTTTTTTTTTTTGCTTTTTATAATGATTTTACTTGTATATTAGTTTAACGTTTTATTAACTAAATTATTATTTATTTTTTATTATTTAAATATGGATTTAAATAGTATGGTAAAATTTACCGTTACTTGCACTAAAATGTAATGTTATATAATAAAGATACTTTACTGTATTCATAGTTTCAATAACAAAAAAAACCCTTGCCATCTTTTTTACGAAATTAAGATATTCTTTTTTATTTTGTAATATTTCAAAATATTATAGATAATAAAATAGTTCAATCGTGTTTAAATCTTTAATTAACATCGAAGATATATTAAAATTCAGTGATTCTGAAATATTTTTGGTATAAATTATTATATATTTGTATGCATATATATATTAACTATATAATGATAGATTGGTTTTTTAAAATATTATTGCTTCAGTCGGATGAATATAATTTATAAAATTTTAACCCATTTAATTAATGTTTGTATATTGGTCAATACACACTTGGTCGATGCATGCCCACTGAACTATTACTGTAATATATTGATCTAAATCGTAGAACAACAGATATTATTTCATGATTGGTCGAATAAAATAATTAAATATGGTTTTGGGTTTTTTTTTGTACATGTGAAGTTAATTTAGTACTGGTCCCAACCTCTGTTGCCGGTTGAGTCACCATTATTTACCTCCTCTCACAATCCCATCGGACAGGGGGTGAGGGGTGATCGGGGTGACCGATTCCACGTTTTCGAACAAGTTAATTTAGTGTGGCATATTGACGTCATATTGGTGATAGATGTCAAATCAATTATTTTACAGAGGATGGTAGCAATACACGCAAGGTCAGATAATGATGAATCTTGTAAGTAATTTATTTAAACTGTCCACATAAATATGACTGCTTGGAAAGTTGGCACGTTTACAGAAGTACAATGCAGAAGTTGATCTTATATTCTCTTGGCCGTTGGATCTTTATCATAGATACTATAAATTGGCTTACCTTGAGCGTATTTCTCAATTGATAATAAGAAATATTTTTAAATTAATGTTTTGTTATCGAAAAGTTAGGAAAATAAATTCGATAATGAATAATATATATGCAAAGGATAAGTTGGTATGGGTGGAATTGAAAATATTTATAATCCAATATATGCTAGCCAACTTGAAATATATCATAATTTATAATCAAGTTAGCTTAGTGTGGGTATTTCATGGGGTTACGTTGTCTCGAGGAGTAGGATTATGGTTGCAAATGTTACTCGATAGTGCTCCTTACGACCTATTATTGGGAGTCAATAGATGGATTCTGCTAATCATCCCAATAAGAGTTATGTCATATGTTGGTTCATATTTTATGATCCAAGAATTCACAATATCTACAAATGTCAGAAAAGTTGTAATAACTTAGTTGAGAAGGAATGTGATAATTTTGATTTGTAATTAAACTAAGGACAAAAAAAGGGGAAACTAACGTGGGTCGCACTGTTGTTTTCCGCTCTGTGTTATATTGTTATATATTATTTGTAAAATTTGGACTTACGTTTATGTAGACTTTAACTTATGTTACTTATTATTTACATAATAACTCTAATATTTTGTATAAATCGAATACGTGGTATTATATTCCTCTAACATCTTCGGAGCTTCACGGAAAGGACGGTTGAGTTCTTTAGTACAATGATGAAGGTGTGGAAGTTTTTCTTTCTGTATAAATATCATTACCTGATTCCTTTCTTTTTTTGTCTATTTTGCTTTTGTCTTTCAAATATTATCAAATTTTTCAGAGAAGTTAAATAAAATAGACGATAACCTAAATCGTTAGAGCTGGCTCCGTCATATTTCCACTTCATAATCAACTAATCGTCCCCCAGTTTTAAAGATACAAATATCCCCATGTAGACATACTTTTATTAGAGAGTATAATATATATGGAGTTTGGTGATTCTTCTCCATTTTGAAAAATATAAATACTCATTTTTAATTTTACGTAGTGAAAAAACTTGAATATCCAGCCAATCGTTTTATAATATTAACATGAAATATCCAACGGTTTGGAAAGTATAAAATAAACAGTCTGGATTAAACAAATGAAAACTTACACACCTTATGAACTATTCATGTTTATGATGATAGTTTAAAGACAAATTCAATTTTAAATTTTGGGTTATATTCAGTGCATTATATGGATTAAATAAATTATTTTATGTTTGTATTTTACACTTATTTAAATTAGTTTATATATTAATACTTATTTATCGAACAATATTTCAATAAACAGTAGTTACTCATCTTTGTAGTGGATGATAGTATATTGGTCTAAGAGAACTTAATCAATATGCATACAGTATAGTAAGGAAATGTTCGACGTTATCTGATTATTGTCGAGTAGATTAATTCAATATTGTCGAAGTTAAGTTAATTGCGTGTTGCATGTTCACGTAAGTTTATGATAGACATCGACTAAATTATTTAATAAAGGACAGTATATATACGATAAGAACTAATAATTCCAGCAAGTTTTATATGACGCGCAATGTCAAATAATGATGATGATTCTAAGTAATGATGAAGCTTTTAATTTGTTTAAAACTGTCCTCATGAATACGACGAGGTGGAAAGTTATCTTCTCTATATTTGTTCAATCTACACACTTGATCTCCGAATTTCTTGGCTATTGGATCTTTACCGTAGCTACTATAAATTGGCCTACTTTGATTATATATTCCTACTATGAACATGAAATATATTTAAGTCAAATTTTTGTTCTAGAAAAGTAAAGATAATCAAATCAATAATGGAGAATATACGTACAAAGGATGGATTGGTATAGGTGGAATTGGAAATATTTAATTATCTCATGTTCTCTCCATCCTTATTCTCTTTATTATTTTTCTTCATTATTTCTTCGATCTTCGCATTATTTATCTTGTTCCTTTTTTCTCATTCTTTTTGATCTCTTATATCCGACAGCATCAATCCACTATCTTACTCACAAAGTCGTGCAAAACAAATTAGATTTATTTCTAACTTTTAACTCTCTTGTACTTCTACACTTTATCGAACGAATCTATCTTCTTCCAGGTAATTTCTTCTCAGGAGGCTTTTTAGTTAATGCTACATAGTTATAGTATTTAATTTCGAGATATTTTTCTTGGTTTATTTTAAAATATCTAGAGAATCAATTTACTCGTTCATGATTTTGTTTTCCATTTTCCAATACAATTTTGTTTTTATTTTGTTCCTGGATTCCTATACAAGAAGAATTGCTCCAATTAATTGCGATACTTCCAATTAATTTTACTCTCGACAAGAAGTGGGAGACTTCCTTATTAAGCTTCGACAAAACCATGATTCACATTTTTACATATGAGGATGTAATTATGTTTAAGTTATATAAGTACGTAAGATGTGCTGCTAATATATATGAGATATATACCACGTACCTTAGTCTTCGAACTACATGAAACTAATTTTTTAATATTTATTTTTTATAATTTACCAACTTAAGCAGATAAGCAGTCATAAATTAGACTAACTTCTACAATTATGTAACGATTTCAAATATTCTTTTGATATCTTAAATATCAACGTTCTTTTGGAAGATTCCTTTACTAAATACTGAATGAAATTATTCTAACAATCATTTTAACATTAAATATTGTTTTTTCTTTTGTTGTTTTGTTATTATTGATTTACGATCTAGATATCCGGTTTTGATTTTGTGCAAAAAAATTAGATATTTATGTATTTTCCTCATCTTCGTTTACTGCTATAATTTTTTTATTTTAATTTATAATTCGTATTATTATTATTTAATTAATTTGGACAAGAAGGATGATGTGACGGACGGTCACAAATATCTCGCTATTCAGTTAGCCAATTAACACCGTGTTGTGAAGGTTAAAGTGCACGGTCGTCAGGTCGGTAATTAGTTATTAACCATTGCAATAGTTGGTCAGGATTGGAAATTTTGATCCAAACGAAAATAATTGCTTGTTTTAACGCAGTCAAAATAATTTAAGCACAATTTATAGATATTTGAATATACCAACTATATAACATCTATACTCTACTCTGCTTAAATATAACTGGATGATATGTTATTGCACTTGTTCGAAAGAAAACCACAATTTCTGTACTCAAGTTATGGTCTCGATAGAAAATATCCCAACCATCTCCAAAACCTTCATCTTTCATTGTAACTAACCATTTTCGTATTCCAGATTTCAAATTTACGCGTCGAGTACTTAGCATTGCAGCTGATTGTATAAACTGCGCCGGTATTCTCTAAAAAAAAAAAATTTCTTTTATTATACATAAATTTGTTAAAGCACTTTTTAAGCAACATGAAAATAAATATGAAAAATCATTACCAATCGTTGATTTGCTCCATGCATTGTCACCAAGAAAGCAGGCATTATTGAAAAACTATAGCAAGATTTCAATACAAATGGAGTTGTAAGATTTGAAACTTCTTTTTGCCCTTCATATTCAGTAATATCCTCAATCCCTCCATATTCATTAAATGTTTGAAACTTCCGAGATGAGTAACCACTGAAAAGGCTAAATTCGAATGTGTTAACTGCTGACTGATATAACATTATTATGTCTGCATATTCTACTGAATTTTCAATCATTACTCCATTCCATGCTACTCCCAAAAGAAGATGAGCAACTTTGATTGTCCAAAATATGTTCCCATTCCGTATATAGATCTCTTTTACTTGTGACATCCCAATATTTTTTTGCATTCCAACTGGAACTTTCTACAACATTGTTAACACATGTTATAGAAAATGTTGAAGTTATACTTTCATTAGACCTTTATTTAGGATATTTACATAATACCTGAATTTCTTCTAATGGATTGTAAGTTAGCATGAAAAATACTCCTCTTTCTCTTACCGGCATGTTATTCTGGCTTTCTTAACTAATGATTCCATATTTTGGTTCCCTTGCAGCTCTCTGTTCTAACTTATAACTTCGAATTACATCTTCTATGAATGATTTCTCGATATAAATATTACATCAGAGATTTACCTCCGCTGCATAGATAAGTTCATCAACATATATTATATCAAGATCTAAAGAACCCAATTGATTCTTTATAAAACGTTCCAACTCAAAATAATTTACCATTTTCTTTTTTTTACTTTAACAAAATATAAATCTTAAATAATTTTTTTTACATACGTTTTACTTATATTTATACTGATTTGTTTTTAAAACAAATAATTTAATTAAAGTTATCTTCAAAACATGACATAAAGGCTATGTTTAATTATGGATTTCAGTGAGTAAAATGATAGGTAAAATGCAAATGAACAATAAAAAAAACTCAATGTTGCAAGAAAAAATATTTTCCATACCGCTTTTATCGCTGGAATACTTAAAATCAAACATAGTCTCTATGTCATGTTTTGAAGATAAGTTTGAGTAAATTATTTAATCAGATTCACGTTTTTTATTACAATTGATGTATTATCTAATCCTTGAAAGATCGTGTCGACATTACTGATGCGCGCCAGGTTTTAGAGTTTAGACGTTGTTAATGGGGATAAAATTAAAGTACTGATATGGGATGGATTTATCATCCTTAAAACAAGGCTGCAAGGTTGGAAAATGCTTAGAAATATATTCCGCTCGTTGGTTTTCGATCTAATTTCCCCGATCTTTGTTTTCTATATTTTTTCTACTTCCATCTTTGTCTACTGCTTTAACTCTGTATCGACCTATATAAAATATTTAACACAGAAATAAAGCCTATAACCGACAAAAGTAAACGAAAACATATGTAAGAACTAGCCAAATTTAATAGAAAAAATGGTCGAAAAAGGACAAAACGACGTTGTTTTCCTATGAAAGGGGCTAAATTTAAATCAAAATGAAAATCGTGAACGGTTTATTGGCAATTGTCGCCACTTATTAGTATCAAGATCAGTAAATAATTGGATTAATCACTTTAGGACTAAGATGAACCTGACCAATCGCACAACAGAATCAGATTATGGTATCTTCGTTGAACGTAATTTCATCGAAAACATTTAAAATAGAATCTTCCAAAAAAATTATCTATGATTCATTCCCATAAATCTCGAAATCATCTTCGTTAATAAACTTAAACTCATATTTCTCATTAAATCAGTCTTCCTCGAATTTTATTAACTTGCGTGTCTTGTAGCTTGTTAAACAAATTAGTCGGGCCTATTTTCTGACGTAGTACTTTCTAGACTCTGGTGAGTCACATGTGCTGGTTACACAACATTATTTATTAATTAATAATTAATTTTTAAATATTTCATATATATTTAAGTCAAAGTGACCGAATCTATAGAAGCAATCGTAATCCAACGACCAAGGAATTTCAAGATAGATGGTGTAAATTTTAGAACAGGACGCGTTCCGCGTTATCAACTACCTATATTTATGGTGACACTCGGACAGTCCATATAATTAAAGTTTAAAGATCAACGGTCAAAACAAAACAAATTTATATATTGTTTTTTAGCACGTTTTACAAGACACGCAAGTTCAGATATGTTTAAATATTTGGAAATAAAACGCAGTTGATTTATTAATTTACTGACCGTTGGATTTTCCTAATTTCTTGGTCGTTGGATCTTTACCATAGCTACTATAAACTGGCTTACTTTGATTATATTTGTGAACTAATATTATGGAGTATATGTAAATTGATTTTTTGTTCTAGGAATCTAAGGATGATAAAATTGATTATGCTTAATTTTCGTAAAAATTATGAGTTAGTATCGGTGGAATTGGAAATATTTTATCATCCAAGATATGCCATCCAATTTGAAATATTTCATAATTTCTAATAAATTTGGCTTGGTATAGGTGGTTAATCGATTTTATTAGGCAAGTGATTGGAGCCAAAATGTGTAGGAGAAGACAATCTGGCAAATCACTCAGCCTATCTTCCTCTTCTGTTCCATCTTGTTCATTTAAAATAGCGGTGCTGGAGACACAGAGGTTTGGAAGAAGAGTTTGTCAATTTGTTAAGGTAGACGGGAAATTGAGAAGGATGAGATAAAAAAAACAGACCACTTTGGGCCCACCACTTGCAAAATGACGGCCAATTAAACCATTATATGAAAAGGAAAAAGAAAATTAGCAATGCACGAGGTACAATAACACTAAGCACGTCTAGCATCAAAACGACGTCGTTTCAGAATTATGCGGGAAAAAATAAATGGGAAAGGCAAGCACATCTTCAAAAAAATTGGCTGAATATGGAAAAAGTTATATAGAAGTATTTCGAAAATGATATGAAAATGAAAATGAGGACTATAATGAAAATAATGTACTGGTTTGATTGCTATTACACAGTTTATTGCTCTGAAGTTTATGCCCTGTAATTTTACTTTAATTTGGATTTGTTTATTACATAATTTAATTTGCAACTTAAACAAAATATTATTATTTAACTATTATATTTGTTATCCTCATTTGCCTGAAGAATATTATATGTTCTTATATATGTAATGGACTTTGTTCTAATATTAATTTATTTTATTTTGAATTTCTTAAGATAAATTAAAAATTCCCATATTTTATATTTTGTAATTTGTTTTAAGCTATTTTATTGCTTTAATTGTGCGTTCCATTATTAATAACTCTGTGGTTTATTTTTCTGTATTTTATATTTGAACAATTATTTTATGTTCATTGTTTAACTCGATCCTCATTTATTTCTCAGTTCGGGTAATTCTTTTTTTTATTTTCTACGTTAGTTATGCTTTCTATTACTTTTTAATTTTGATCTTGCTTTTCGATCTGAGCTTACCAAATATTTTTTTGTTATGTTTGTTTCTTTTTTCTGTATTCGGTTACTGCCTTAATCTTGCTTATTCAACTGTTTTTCGTATTCTATATTTAATATTTTTATATTCTTAATTTTTTTATTATTTATCACCCAGTCAATCATTGTGATTGAATTGTGAAAAAGCAAGATAGCAAGATAGCAAGATCGGGCAATCTCCTATATCAAGACTTGGAACGATCCCTACAGAATATAATTTTTTTATTTTAATTTATAATCTTATTATTATTATTTAATTAGTTCGGATAAGAAGGATGATGTGATGTACGCTCACAAATATCTCACTAATCAGTTAGCCTATTAACGCCAATGGTATACAATTGTACTATCAAATAGTCGCTAATAAATAGACTATTGGTAATAAAACTTTCAAAATCTGCAGGATATATAAGAATTGTGAAAAAATTAACTTAACGACGATTACTATTCCCATCAATTCAAACCATAACAATACATCTTTCGATAAAAGCTTCAAACGTCGTATCTATTCATCTTTCTGAAAGAGCTTTTCGTATTTTCAAAAAGGTTGAATTTATATATTTATATACATTCGACTTACACGATCATTACATTTCCATATCTAATATTGCTCGAAAACAGTTCTTTCATTTTCACCGGGTAAACAAAATCTATCTAAAGTTTTTATCTTTTTTTTTTATTCATATAATGATAATAAATATAATTTCTTATGAACATGTTTGTATTATATGCAAGATAAGAAGAATGGAAGATATTAAATTACTCATAGAAACAAAGAAAAAAGAGCTCGAGTTTCACCCTGAAGGCCAGGATAAAGAAAAGGTGGTGCTAATTTTTTTTTTATAAGCCTTGTTAAAATTATACAAATTTTTTTAAATTTATAATGCGTGCAGAAATCCATGCACTAAAAGCTGCTATCGAGGTATTCGGAAATTGTGAGAAAAAAACTCTTGGAGTTGGAAGAAAAACAGAAGGTATTATTGTATTTGTTGGAATATTAATATAATTTTTTAGGATGGTTAAAACTGTATTCATCTGAGTTTTTAATTACAGAGAGAAACGAGGGTATTCCAACATAAGGCAAAAACAGTGTGCGAACAACTGGGTGAAATTCATAATTTAAAGATTGAAATTCTGCTAAAAAAGGAAGACGATGACGGTTTTTTGCACGAGAGATTGAGGAAGAAGGAAAAAAAATATATTGATGGATTTAATGAGATTTCAAAATTACGCCATGGTTGTAAAGAATAATATTACTATATTAAATAAATAAATATTCAAATTATTATTGTATATAGATATATAAAACATTCTTTGATTCAGATTCAGGTTCAGATTAATCTATCCCATTGAACATGCAAATTCAGGTTCAGATTAATTTGCTCTGTTCGACATCAAATACTAGCTAAATTGTTATGATTTGATATATGTCAATTATGGTCATAATTCAATGTACATACTAAACAAACCATTAAAGATAAAGTAATAACGCAAATATAAATATATAAAATATAATAAAATATTTCTCCATGATCATTACATTGTGCAGATAATAGTCTTTGTTGTTGGATGAAGATGAAGATGAAGACACTAAAGGAAATTTGATAAGGGAGGTTTTGATGCATTCCAAAACTTCGTAAAATTGGCTAAGTATGGAGTAACTTAGCTGATAAACTTATCAAGGAATTTTGATTAAGTAATGAAGACATCAGAAGAGTCAAAGTTTCAAGGTCCAAGACTTCTGATCTGCTGAAGTAAAGTTATCAGACTAGTGAAGATCAGCCGACTCAAATCAGATTTGTTCAAGTTTGAGATCAGCCGAGTTCGCCATCAGACTTATACTTTCATCAGCCAAGTGAAGAAGATCATGAAGTGTTCCCAACGGTAATAAATGCCCCTTGGTGTAATAAATGCTGAAGTACGAGGATATTTAAGACAAATGATTGAAGAAAAGCTTCGCATCAGCCGAGTGCATTTAATGCTGCATTTAATGCTGCCTGCAGAATAGTACTGTTTACAGTACGGACAGACTGCAAAAGAGCCGTTCGCGGATTTTAAGGACCAGTACTCGAGGAATTTGAATCCTGTCTCTCTTCAACGGACACTTTTCAATCCTCAAGTATAAATAGCTGAAAGAGACGAAGAAGAAACAAGCAACACACTTTCTGAGAGAAAATTCCGAAGCAAAATTCTTTAAGTCTCAAGAACAGCTCACTCATCAGCTGAGTCATTTGTTGACGAAAGCAGAGTTGAAGAATCAAGAAAAATACATCTTCTGAGTGATTTTGTAAACAAGAGTGTTGTGCGGAGTTGTGATCCATCTTTGTGAGTGATCAAACTTCAGAGGATAGGTTTTCTGTGTGATTTCCTATTGCGAACTTGTGGTCGTTTCATTTGTTGTTCGACGCAAGCAGAGTATACTGTAAACTTTGTGATTATAGTATAACCCAAGATCTGAGTGACTTGGAAGAGTGGACTAAAGGATATTTAAATCCATATAACCACTATAAAAATTGATTGTGTTTTTACATTGTTTTTAAACTTGCATATTTTCTGTTTGCATAAAAACACGTTAAGTTAACTGTTTGAAAAGAAGTTAAAAGGAGTTTATAAAACTGGGGAAACATTTTTCAAACTGCTAAGATTACTTGTGAAAAACACTTTGAAAATCCGCTGCAAGTACTCTAAGTATTAAAACTGATTTCTGCAAAATCAGCTAAGTAACTATCAGACGAGTGGTCAACAGGACTGTTCAAAGATTTGTTCGCGAACAGAATTGTACAAATCTGATCAGCTTAGTCTGTTCAGTAAGAGTAAAGTTTTAAAGTTAAAAATTGAAGAAAATTTTTAAAGAGGTTTATTCACCCCCCCCCCCTCTAAACCTCTTCTGACCACTTGGGACCAACAAGTGGTATCAGAGCAGGTGGTTCATTAGAATCAGCTGCCTGATCAACGAGCTTGATCCGAGTGTTTTTCAAAGGTTTTCAAAACTTTTCAAAAGAGCATCTTTTTGAAAAATAAAAACTTTTTGAAAAATGGATTGTATCAGCCATGTTCCCCACATTGCTGGTATGTCTTTTGAGGACTGGAAGATCAGAATGGAGATTTTCCTTGCTGCCTACAATGACAACATGTATACATGTATCATCAAAGGTCCATTCAAATTCACCAAGACCATCATCGTAGATGAAGCTCAAATAGTGGTGGAAAAAGACTTAACAGAAATGACAGCAGAAGAAATAAAGCTGTTCAACCTGGACAAAGTCGGAAGATTCATCATGACCAAAGCCCTGGATAATGATCGGTTTGACAAAGTCAAGCATTGCAAAACTGCAAAGGAGATGTGGGATAAGGTTCGTGACATGAGTGAAGGCAATGATGCAATTAAAGAGCATCAGCTAAGTGTTGCCTTGGAGAAGCTGGACAACTTCAAGATGAAGTCTGGAGAAACCATTGATCAGATGGACACCAGATTCACCAGAACTCTGAATGAAGTTTTGAAGCTGGGAAAGACTTTCACTGACAAAGAGATTTCTGTCAGAGTACTGAAGGCTCTACCTTCCAAGTTCAACATGAAGGTGACAGCAATGGAAGAATCAAGAGATCTGGGCAAGATTTCTCTAACAGAGCTGTTCTCCGTACTCAAGGCGTATGAGTATAAACTGCCAAGGATGGGAATTGAAGAAACCTCAACTTCAGGACCCACAGCTGCACTTGTTGCTGCTGAAAACCAAAGAAGACCGGCTCAAAGAAATGCTGAAGTGGACTCATCTGATGAAGCCACTCTACTCAACAAAAAGGAGTACACTGCTGGAGATGTTGCACTGTTGATGAACAACTTCAAGAAGTTCTACAAGAGAAAGATGAAAAACAAATACAACAATGCTTCTACTTCTAAACCTAATTTTTCTTCTCAGGATAAGGATGATTATAAATCAAAACTAATGTGTTACAACTGCAGGAAATTGGGACACTTCATAAGAGACTGCCCATATCCAAAAGCAGAAAAGTACACTGAGGAAGAGAAGAAAATAAGAAAAGAAAGAAAGCATCAGAGAGGCAAGGCAATGATGGCTGAAGCAGAAAAGCTGACTGCTGTCTACTCATCTGATTCAGATTCAGACACGTCTGATGAAGAATCGTCTGATGAAGAAAAACCTGCTCTCCTCTGCCTGATGGCAAAGGAATCTGATGACTCTGAGGATGAGGTAACTCCTCAAGAAAATGAACTGTTTAATTCTCTAGAGCAAATGATGTTAAATAATACTACTATTGCTGGAGAGTTTGTCAAGCTTAAGGAAGAGATGAACTTGCTAAAAGAGCAAAATAATTCACTGAAACTTCTAGCTGAAAAGCCAAAAGAATCAGCTGAATATAAACAACTTGAGCAAGAGCATGAATCTCTGAAAGCTGAATGTGAGGTTTATAAAGGGAAAATCATGGAACTTGAGAAAATTATTGAGTCTCATGATAAGTCAACTGTTGCATCCATGCATACATCTAGTAAACAGGAGACACCTTTAGAAAAGGATAAATTAGAATTGAATCATACTGAAAAATTCATATCAGCTGACAATAGTAAGGTCATTCTGTATGTTCAAACTTCTAAACCTACCTCATCTGAGAAAGTGGTAAAGGAGAAGAAATCTCCTAAGGCTAAAAAGAGCAAAGAGCCCAGTTTAGGAAATCAGGCTAGTAAGACCAAACAGCAGAGTCCTAAGAAGTCTGCTGATAAAGCTAAATTGAATCAATCTGTTGGTAAAACTAAGTCAAAGTCAAATGAGCAAGCATCTAGTAAACCAAAGAAGCATAAGAACAAGAAAAATCAAAATGCTTGGTATGGAAATGAGTCATATTATGTGCAACCTGCTGCATATCATCCTATGTATCATGCACCTCAATTTCCTAGTTACTATGCACCTTACCCTGCTCATCCAATGCATGCATATCCTGCATATCATGCACCTTACCCTGCTTATGAACATTATTCATATCATACTGATCATCAACATGACTTATCTGATAACTATGATAAAAATGAAACTGTTCATGCTCCTAAAACTCAGAAACCTAAGAAGCCTAAGACTTCAACATCTTGGGTTGTCAAAGGTGGAACTAATCCTTCAGGACCCTCTCAATAAGGGTACCTAAAACAATTTTATTTTTGTTTTGTAGGTTAGGATTAGGAGTAGGAGTAAAGTAGAGAAGATTTGGTACTTGGACAGTGGATGTTCAAGGCACATGTGTGGAAACATACATGAGTTGACTGATGCAGTTGCTGTGGATGGTCCAAAAGTCACTTTTGGAGACAGCAAAGAAGGCAAGATTAAAGCTAAAGGAAGACTAATCAAGGGAAACATAGAGATATCTGACGTCTCCTATGTTAAAGGCCTGAAATATAATCGGCTGAGCATAAGTCAATTTTGTGACAAGGGATATTCAGTCATCTTCTCAACAGATAAGTGCTACGTTGAACAAATTGGTACAAAGAAGGTAATTTTATCTGGAAGACGACAAGGAAATATCTACGTAGTTGACTGGAGTTCTGTTGACAAGAATTCAAGTATTTGTTTGGTGGCATCTGCACCAAGTGAAGTCAGTTGGCTATGGCACAAGAGAATGAATCATTTAAACTTCAAGACCATAAACAGATTAATCAAGAATGATTTGGTAGAAGGGATTCCAAAAGCAGTCATGAGCAAAGACAAGCTCTGTGATGCATGTCAGAAGGGTAAACAAATCAAGTCATCGTTTAAAGAAAAGAAGCACCAATCTTCTGGAAGAATATTGGAGCTGTTGCATATGGACTTATTTGGACCCATTGATCCAGTCAGCAATGGTGGAAAGAAATACTGCCTAGCTGTTGTGGATGATTATTCAAGATATACTTGGGTGATTTTCATGAAAAAGAAAAGTGAAACCAAGGAACATCTTACAAATCTGATGGAACTGATCCAGAATGAGAAGAGTATCAAAATATTGAAGATCAGATCAGATAGAGGGACAGAGTTTACAAACTCTACTGTTGAAGAGTATTGTAACATCAAAGGAATACATCATGAGTATTCAGCTGCTAGAACCCCTCAACAGAATGGTGTTGCTGAAAGGAGAAACAGAACACTAAAAGAAGCTGTCAGAACCATGATAGCTGAAGCCAAGCTGCCTCAAAGATTTTGGGCAGAAGCAACAAATACAGCATGCTTTACCCAAAACAGATGTATGATCAACAAAAATCAGAACAAGACTCCATATGAAGTTTGGAACAATAGAAAACCAAACATTCATTACCTTGCTGCATTTGCAGAAAAGGCTGATGAAGCTGTTTTTGTAGGATACTCTACTGTTAGTAAGGCTTACAGAGTTTTTAACAAAAGAACATTACTAATAGAAGAATCTATCCATGTAGTATTTGATGAGCCAAGTCAATCTTCTGAAAAGAATCAAAGTGTTAATCAAGATCTGTCTGCTGATGTACAGAAGTTAGACATTGGAAGAAATGAAGAATATGTTCCCATCATACTACCTAATCTAAGTTCAGCTGCTAACTCAAATGCTGTTCAAAATCACAGTGCTGATTGTCTAACAGACGAGTTGCTAACAGCTGACAGACCAGAGACTGTTCAACAGACTACTACTGGAACTCCAACAGTAGTGTTGCAAGATCATAACAGAGGACAACATCCTGATTTGCAACCTGATCTCAGATGGCTCAAGAATCACCCTCCTGAATTAGTTATTGGTGATCCTTTAGATAGAGTGAAAACAAGAAGAGCTGCTGCACAAGATGCTATGTTTGTCACATTTCTATCTCAAATAGAGCCCAAGCAAATTGAAGAAGCTCTAAATGATTCCTTCTGGATAGAAGCTATGCAAGAAGAGTTGAATCAATTTGAAAGGAATGAAGTCTGGTACTTAGTTCCTAGACCAAGTCATCAAAGAGTAATTGGCACTAAGTGGGTATTCAGAAATAAGATGAATGAAGATGGTATTGTTACCAGAAACAAAGCAAGACTAGTGGCCAAGGGTTATTGTCAAGAAGAAGGAATTGACTTTGATGAAACTTTTGCACCAGTAGCAAGACTTGAAGCAATCAGATTGTTTCTAGCCTATGCTGCTCACAAGAACTTCACTGTCTATCAGATGGATGTGAAGTCTGCCTTTCTCAATGGAGAATTGCAAGAAGAAGTGTATGTTGAACAACCTCCAGGATTTGAAGTCTATCAAGAAGAGGACAAAGTATATCGTCTGAAGAAAGCTCTCTATGGACTGAAACAGGCTCCAAGAGCATGGTATGATACCCTATCTGATTTTCTTTTAATTAAAGGATTTCGAAAAGGTAAGGTAGATAAAACCTTGTTCACAATTGAATGGGAAAATCATATATTACTTGTGCAAATATATGTGGACGATATTATTTTTGGTTCAACTAATCAACAGATGTGTGATAAGTTCTCCAAGCTGATGCAGAACAAGTTTGAAATGAGCATGATGGGTGAACTTAATTACTTTCTTGGATTGCAAGTTAGACAGTTGCCTGATGGAATATTCATCAGCCAAGCAAAGTACACAAGAGATCTGTTCAAAAATTTGGTATGGAAACTAGCTCAACAGCTACTATTCCTATGTCTACAAGTCTTCGTTTGGATAAAGATGAAGATGGCAAATCAGTAGACATTACCAAATATAGAGGCATTATTGGTTCATTGTTGTATCTAACAGCAAGCAGACCTGATATAATGTACTCAGTTGGAGTCTGTGCAAGATTTCAATCAAACCCCAAAGAATCTCATCTCTTAGCTGCCAAGAGGATATTGAAATATGTTAAAGGCACTCAAGAACTGGGATTATGGTATCCTAGAGAATCTGGATTTGAACTAGTTGGCTATTCAGATTCAGACCTTGCTGGCTGCAAGATTGACAGAAAGAGCACAACAGGTGCCTGTCAGTTCTTAGGCAGTCGTCTGATCTCGTGGATGAGTAAGAAGCAAACCTCAGTCTCTATATCTACTGCTGAAGCTGAATATATAGCTGCTGGAGCTTGCTGTGCACAGATACTTTGGTTGAAGCATCAACTAGAAGACTACAACATAAAGATCAGTGGAATACCAATCTACTGTGACAATACAAGTGCAATCTCACTTACTCAGAACACTACAAGTCATTCAAGGACTAAGCATATTGAGATCAAGCATCATTTCATTAGAGATCATGTGGAAAAAGGCAATGTAATGATTGAGTATGTTCATACTGATAATCAAATTGCTGATATCTTCACTAAACCTCTAAGTGAAGTAAGGTTTTCTACTCTAAGAGCTGAGCTAGGACTACTTAATTTGGAAGCATAAGCTGAGGGGGAACTCATCAGAAGACTGGAGTTCAACAGCTTAGTTATCTATTATTATCTTCAAGGATTAACTCTCAACAGACTAGTTAACTTATGAATTCTTAAACTCAGGGGGAACGTGTAAGACTAGCTGTACTTCTGAATTAAAGATGAAATTTGTTAATGACAGTTAGTTGAAGTTATGTTTTCATCAGAAGACTCAACTATCGAAGATTAAAGTTACTTTATCTAGCTGGATTGACAAACAGCTGAGGAAGGTTATCAGCTATTTGCATTCTCTGATAACAGCATTGTCATCAGGACAGTAGTCCATCAGATAAGTGTTTATTATACTCATCTGATTACTTAAATAAAAGCGAACTGTTTAAAAACGTATATTCAAAAACACGCTTTTATAAGAAACTGTTGGGCGGTACATATTCCCGCTCTTCATTAAATATCTTTTGAATTCGAAAAGTCGTAACTGACGCCGCACGATCAGCACTGACAGAAAAACGGATCTAACGGTTGGCGGATATCACGGAAACCGAAAAACCCCAACACTATAAATCCTCATCTGATCAGTCGAGTAGCTCTTTACGCACTCTAAGCATTCAAAAGTACTTGTGAGAAATTTCTGCAAATTTTCTGCATACTTTCCTTTGTTTTTCTAACCTTCAACAGATCTACAATGGCCGCTGAAGGTATGTTTCTCGTCTATGATTCCTACTACCAAACCGGTACGGATCTGATGAAAGAACTGCTTGAAAAGTTCAAAGCTGCTTCGCTGGTAAACTTCATGGAATACCACGAAGGTATTATCTGGACTGACCAAGTGATGGAGTACTACAACTCTGCGAAAGCTGACTACAACAAACTGGAGATTAAGGCTTCAGTGGGAGGCAAATCTATCACTATCACTCCTGCTGTTCTTCACGAGACGTTTGGGCTTCCTAATAGAGGACGACATGACGTCACTGTGCTGACAGAGGACAAACATCAACAGTTCTGGGCGATCTGCGCCAAAGAGGGATAAACGTTATCTGGAAATATAAGGAAAAAGCAACTGAAGGATGAATATCAGCGGATGGCTGATATGGTGTGCAAGCTGATTGAGAACTGCACATTCTCACTGGATGCTGTTACCATGAAGAGGTTCAGCATCATGGCTGCCATATACTATGGATTGGAGATCAACTGGTCCATCATAGTTTGGTACATATTAGCTGACTTTCTTGATGATAAGAAAGGAAAAGGCCCCACTACCAACCACAGGATCACACTCAGTTATCTGCTGTCAAAGCTGGGTTGTGATATGAAGAATGGAAAGGAGATCCATAAATCTAAGGCATTGTCCAAGTACATGCCTGTTCAGAAGAGGAAGGCTGGTGAGCCTGAGGAAGCTGATATTGAGGAACCAAAGGAGGTTCCTGCCAAAAGGCAAAAGAGGTTAGTCAAAACAGCAAGTTTGGCTGCTGAGACTAAAAGGAAGAGGGCTGCTGATGAGCCCAAGAAGAAAGAATCTAAGCAGATGGAGAGAGTGACTTCTGCTGAAGCCACTAAGATTGTCGAGAACATAATAGCTGATGTAAGGACTGGATCCCCTGCATCACCATCAAGAACTCCATCAGCAGAGAGGCCTGCTGAGGGTATTTCTCAAAGGACAAGAAGTCAACAGAGAGATACTGTTACCTCTACTTACCGTGAAGGGAGGACCAAGAAGTCTGCCAGAAAGCAGATGACATTTATTGAAAAACCTACTGATCTGGAAAATGTAGCAAGGGAAGACCCTGAAGCTACTCAAAGGCCTGCTGAAACAGTTGAAACTGTTGTGATTGACAAAGCTGATGAGCAACAGCCAAGTCATGTCACATCAACAGCTGAGGTTGCTCAACCTCAAGAAGATCCAGACGTCCAAATCATCCATCCTATTGCTGCTACTCCCATATCATCTGCTGAACCAGCCCCTGCTGATAAAGGCAAGAGAAAAATAGTGCTAAGGAGAAAGAAAGTCTCCAAAGCTGATAAGAAAGCAAGGGAAGAAGCTGAACAGAGGAAGCAGGATGAGCTTGACGAGAAGAAAGCACTTGAGCTAAGCAAAGCTCAAGAAGCTAAGGATGAAGCCAGAAGACGCATGTCTGCAGCAGAAAGAAAAGCTGCTGAGGATGCTGAAATGGCTGCGGTGATTGAATTGAGTAAAGTTGATGCCTATGGACCTGTCCATGGAGGTGGCATCAAGATTGGAGAAGGCAAGAATGATGAAGAAGACAAGAAGAAGATATTACTGCCTGCCCCCAAACTCAAGTCAAATGACAAGTTTGAAGTCAGAAAAGCTTTTGAGATAGTCTATGCTGATAAGGAGCTTTTCAAGAAGTTTGAGAAGTCTCTAGCATACTATGATCAGAAGATTATGTTGAGGACTCTGTTCACCCAGGAGAAACCAAGATATATCAAGTGGAGGGATAACAGGCTGAACAGCTCAATAACTGAACTTCAAAGCATGAAGGAGTTAGCTGATGAAGAACGTTGGGTTCTGACTTGGCTGAAGACAAACTCCATCCAAAAGGCTCTTGATCCCAGCTATGTGAGAGATATCATGCATAGCTATGCAAAAGGCTTTGCACTGGAGGAAGCCAAGAAAATCAAGAGCACCTTGCCTGAGAAGAAGAAGAAGTCTGAAGATGCTGAGGAAAGAGCAATTAAGTTTGCTGTTATGGCTGCCCTGAAGAGATGGGCTAAAAAGTCTAAGTATCAGCAAGGCTGTTCAAGTGACTTGCCACTACTGCCAAGCATCCAGCAAATCGTTTTTGGCAAGGAAGTGCAACCGTTCTATGAAGTGCCAAAGGGGAATAATGCTTTTGTTAAACCCTGGATCATTGTGAGGCAAATCAGACAAACCACTTGCTTCAATGATGATGGCACTATCACCAACTTAGTCTATGATGATGTTACTGATGAGCCTAAAGCTGCGGACAAGCCTGAAGTCAAGTCTGCTGATCAGACTGAAGACAAGCCTGCTGATCAAACTGCTGACAAGCCTGCTGATCAAATTGCTGATAAGTCTGCTGATCAGACTGAAGATAAGTCTGCTGAAAAGGCTGCTGATGAACCCCTGGCCATTGAGTGGAAGGCTACGGACTCTGGAAATCATCAAGACGAAAAGATGGAAGATATTCCTGTCCACCAGGAAATTGATGAAAGGGATGTAGCTGCTGCTTCTGCTTCATCAGGTGATAAGCACTCATCACTGATGGAAGCAATCCAGATGCTGATGGAAAACCAACTTAAGGAACTGGAAGACAAGCACAAGCAACAGCTATTAAAGGTTAAGGAGGAGCTGAAAGCAGAGTTGGCAGAAACCAACAGACTTCAGCTGGAAACTGTTCAAGGATCAACAGAAGAGATCATCAAAAAGGAGATCAACAGTATTCCAATTCCTCAAGACAACTCATTGCAGTTGATTCACAGCTTAAGAGAACTGAACCAGAACGTAGAAGATGTGAAGGGTGATGTAAATCATCTTCACACTGCTTTAAAATCAGCTGAGCACAAAATTGCTGACTTAACTGCAACCTTCATAAAAGTCAGTGAAGAAGAGAAGGAAATCAATCTGGGGATGTTGCAAGAAGTAGCAAAGGCTTCACAGGAGGTTCAAAATGAAATTGCAACTATCAACCTCAACATTGACTACTTCAATGATAAGACTGACGTCATCAGCACTGATATTCAACATCTAACAGCTAGTCATGACGTTGTTAATCAGAATCTAAAGGCTTTATGTGCTGGAGTAAAAATTCCAACAGTTGCCCTCAACCCTGCTGTTGAACCTGCTACTGTCATCAGAGCTGATGATGACAAAAAGGGGGAAGATAAAAGGGAAGAATCAGCTAAGGAAACTGCTGCTGAAGAATCAGCTATGGAATCTGCTGCTAAAGAACCAGCTAAAGAGACCATTACTGAAGAACCAGCAAATGAGTTTGCTGCTGAAGAACCAACTAAGGAAGAAACTACTGCTGCAACTATTAAAGCTAAGGAAACTGAAGAAACAGCTGACAAGGCTGATAATCTTGGAAAGGTAGAAGAATCAGAAACGATTGAAAAAGAAGATACCAAGTACAAGAATACAGAATCTGCCAGGAAAGCTATGGAAGCTTTGAAAGCTCTTCAAGAACAAGAACTTAAGGAGAAGATGGAAGCTGCCAAAGCAACCTTGGAAGAAGAAGCTGATGATGAAGAAGATGATGAAGAATCATCTTATGAATATGAAGAAGTGCTGGAAGGATCAGATGAAGAAGCTGATAGTTAGAAATTGAAAAATCCTTGTAATCAGTTTACTTTATCTATTTCTTCAGAAATCTCATCTGATGAACTTGTACTATGTAACTCTTTTTCAATATTAATGAAAAGTCAAGTTCAATCCAATAAACTTTTTCTATCTCAGAAAATTTTGAGGATTTCAATCTTTAGTTTAGGTATTCAACAGGTACTTAGCTGAAGTTTTGTCATCATCAAAAAGGGGGAAATTGTTGGATGAAGATGAAGATGAAGACACTAAAGGAAATTTGATAAGGGAGGTTTTGATGCATTCCAAAACTTCGTAAAATTGGCTAAGTATGGAGTAACTTAGCTGATAAACTTATCAAGGAATTTTGACTAAGTAATGAAGACATCAGAAGAGTCAAAGTTTCAAGGTCCAAGACTTCTGATCTGCTGAAGTAAAGTTATCAGACTAGTGAAGATCAGCCGACTCAAATCAGATTTGTTCAAGTTTGAGATCAGCCGAGTTCGCCATCAGACTTATACTTTCATCAGCCAAGTGAAGAAGATCATGAAGTGTTCCCAACGGTAATAAATGCCCCTTGGTGTAATAAATGCTGAAGTACGAGGATATTTAAGACAAATGATTGAAGAAAAGCTTCGCATCAGCCGAGTGCATTTAATGCTGCATTTAATGCTGCCTGCAGAATAGTACTGTTTACAGTACGGACAGACTGCAAAAGAGCCGTTCGCGGATTTTAAGGACCAGTACTCGAGGAATTTGAATCCTGTCTCTCTTCAACGGACACTTTTCAATCCTCAAGTATAAATAGCTGAAAGAGACGAAGAAGAAACAAGCAACACACTTTCTGAGAGAAAATTCCGAAGCAAAATTCTTTAAGTCTCAAGAACAGCTCACTCATCAGCTGAGTCATTTGTTGACGAAAGCAGAGTTGAAGAATCAAGAAAAATACATCTTCTGAGTGATTTTGTAAACAAGAGTGTTGTGCGGAGTTGTGATCCATCTTTGTGAGTGATCAAACTTCAGAGGATAGGTTTTCTGTGTGATTTCCTATTGCGAACTTGTGGTCGTTTCATTTGTTGTTCGACGCAAGCAGAGTATACTGTAAACTTTGTGATTATAGTATAACCCAAGATCTGAGTGACTTGGAAGAGTGGACTAAAGGATATTTAAATCCATATAACCACTATAAAAATTGATTGTGTTTTTACATTGTTTTTAAACTTGCATATTTTCTGTTTGCATAAAAACACGTTAAGTTAACTGTTTGAAAAGAAGTTAAAAGGAGTTTATAAAACTGGGGAAACATTTTTCAAACTGCTAAGATTACTTGTGAAAAACACTTTGAAAATCCGCTGCAAGTACTCTAAGTATTAAAACTGATTTCTGCAAAATCAGCTAAGTAACTATCAGACGAGTGGTCAACAGGACTGTTCAAAGATTTGTTCGCGAACAGAATTGTACAAATCTGATCAGCTTAGTCTGTTCAGTAAGAGTAAAGTTTTAAAGTTAAAAATTGAAGAAAATTTTTAAAGAGGTTTATTCACCCCCCCCCCCCCTCTAAACCTCTTCTGACCACTTGGGACCAACAAGTGGTATCAGAGCAGGTGGTTCATTAGAATCAGCTGCCTGATCAACGAGCTTGATCCGAGTGTTTTTCAAAGGTTTTCAAAACTTTTCAAAAGAGCATCTTTTTGAAAAATAAAAACTTTTTGAAAAATGGATTGTATCAGCCATGTTCCCCACATTGCTGGTATGTCTTTTGAGGACTGGAAGATCAGAAATGAGATTTTCCTTGCTGCCTACAATGACAACATGTATCATCAAAGGTCCATTCAAATTCACCAAGACCATCATCGTAGATGAAGCTCAAATAGTGGTGGAAAAAGACTTAACAGAAATGACAGCAGAAGAAATAAAGCTGTTCAACCTGGACAAAGTCGGAAGATTCATCATGACCAAAGCCCTGGATAATGATCGGTTTGACAAAGTCAAGCATTGCAAAACTGCAAAGGAGATGTGGGATAAGGTTCGTGACATGAGTGAAGGCAATGATGCAATTAAAGAGCATCAGCTAAGTGTTGCCTTGGAGAAGCTGGACAACTTCAAGATGAAGTCTGGAGAAACCATTGATCAGATGGACACCAGATTCACCAGAACTCTGAATGAAGTTTTGAAGCTGGGAAAGACTTTCACTGACAAAGAGATTTCTGTCAGAGTACTGAAGGCTCTACCTTCCAAGTTCAACATGAAGGTGACAGCAATGGAAGAATCAAGAGATCTGGGCAAGATTTCTCTAACAGAGCTGTTCTCCGTACTCAAGGCGTATGAGTATAAACTGCCAAGGATGGGAATTGAAGAAACCTCAACTTCAGGACCCACAGCTGCACTTGTTGCTGCTGAAAACCAAAGAAGACCGGCTCAAAGAAATGCTGAAGTGGACTCATCTGATGAAGCCACTCTACTCAACAAAAAGGAGTACACTGCTAGAGATGTTGCACTGTTGATGAACAACTTCAAGAAGTTCTACAGGAGAAAGATGAAAAACAAATACAACAATGCTTCTACTTCTAAACCTAATTTTTCTTCTCAGGATAAGGATGATTATAAATCAAAACTAATGTGTTACAACTGCAGGAAATTGGGACACTTCATAAGAGACTGCCCATATCCAAAAGCAGAAAAGTACACTGAGGAAGAGAAGAAAATAAGAAAAGAAAGAAAGCATCAGAGAGGCAAGGCAATGATGGCTGAAGCAGAAAAGCTGACTGCTGTCTACTCATCTGATTCAGATTCAGACACGTCTGATGAAGAAAAACCTGCTCTCCTCTGCCTGATGGCAAAGGAATCTGATGACTCTGAGGATGAGGTAACTCCTCAAGAAAATGAACTGTTTAATTCTCTAGAGCAAATGATGTTAAATAATACTACTATTGCTGGAGAGTTTGTCAAGCTTAAGGAAGAGATGAACTTGCTAAAAGAGCAAAATAATTCACTGAAACTTCTAGCTGAAAAGCCAAAAGAATCAGCTGAATATAAACAACTTGAGCAAGAGCATGAATCTCTGAAAGCTGAATGTGAGGTTTATAAAGGGAAAATCATGGAACTTGAGAAAATTATTGAGTCTCATGATAAGTCAACTGTTGCATCCATGCATACATCTAGTAAACAGGAGACACCTTTAGAAAAGGATAAATTAGAATTGAATCATACTGAAAAATTCATATCAGCTGACAATAGTAAGGTCATTCTGTATGTTCAAACTTCTAAACCTACCTCATCTGAGAAAGTGGTAAAGGAGAAGAAATCTCCTAAGGCTAAAAAGAGCAAAGAGCCCAGTTTAGGAAATCAGGCTAGTAAGACCAAACAGCAGAGTCCTAAGAAGTCTGCTGATAAAGCTAAATTGAATCAATCTGTTGGTAAAACTAAGTCAAAGTCAAATGAGCAAGCATCTAGTAAACCAAAGAAGCATAAGAACAAGAAAAATCAAAATGCTTGGTATGGAAATGAGTCATATTATGTGCAACCTGCTGCATATCATCCTATGTATCATGCACCTCAATTTCCTAGTTACTATGCACCTTACCCTGCTCATCCAATGCATGCATATCCTGCATATCATGCACCTTACCCTGCTTATGAACATTATTCATATCATACTGATCATCAACATGACTTATCTGATAACTATGATAAAAATGAAACTGTTCATGCTCCTAAAACTCAGAAACCTAAGAAGCCTAAGACTTCAACATCTTGGGTTGTCAAAGGTGGAACTAATCCTTCAGGACCCTCTCAATAAGGGTACCTAAAACAATTTTATTTTTGTTTTGTAGGTTAGGATTAGGAGTAGGAGTAAAGTAGAGAAGATTTGGTACTTGGACAGTGGATGTTCAAGGCACATGTGTGGAAACATACATGAGTTGACTGATGCAGTTGCTGTGGATGGTCCAAAAGTCACTTTTGGAGACAGCAAAGAAGGCAAGATTAAAGCTAAAGGAAGACTAATCAAGGGAAACATAGAGATATCTGACGTCTCCTATGTTAAAGGCCTGAAATATAATCTGCTGAGCATAAGTCAATTTTGTGACAAGGGATATTCAGTCATCTTCTCAACAGATAAGTGCTACGTTGAACAAATTGGTACAAAGAAGGTAATTTTATCTGGAAGACGACAAGGAAATATCTACGTAGTTGACTGGAGTTCTGTTGACAAGAATTCAAGTATTTGTTTGGTGGCATCTGCACCAAGTGAAGTCAGTTGGCTATGGCACAAGAGAATGAATCATTTAAACTTCAAGACCATAAACAGATTAATCAAGAATGATTTGGTAGAAGGGATTCCAAAAGCAGTCATGAGCAAAGACAAGCTCTGTGATGCATGTCAGAAGGGTAAACAAATCAAGTCATCGTTTAAAGAAAAGAAGCACCAATCTTCTGGAAGAATATTGGAGCTGTTGCATATGGACTTATTTGGACCCATTGATCCAGTCAGCAATGGTGGAAAGAAATACTGCCTAGCTGTTGTGGATGATTATTCAAGATATACTTGGGTGATTTTCATGAAAAAGAAAAGTGAAACCAAGGAACATCTTACAAATCTGATGGAACTGATCCAGAATGAGAAGAGTATCAAAATATTGAAGATCAGATCAGATAGAGGGACAGAGTTTACAAACTCTACTGTTGAAGAGTATTGTAACATCAAAGGAATACATCATGAGTATTCAGCTGCTAGAACCCCTCAACAGAATGGTGTTGCTGAAAGGAGAAACAGAACACTAAAAGAAGCTGTCAGAACCATGATAGCTGAAGCCAAGCTGCCTCAAAGATTTTGGGCAGAAGCAACAAATACAGCATGCTTTACCCAAAACAGATGTATGATCAACAAAAATCAGAACAAGACTCCATATGAAGTTTGGAACAATAGAAAACCAAACATTCATTACCTTGCTGCATTTGCAGAAAAGGCTGATGAAGCTGTTTTTGTAGGATACTCTACTGTTAGTAAGGCTTACAGAGTTTTTAACAAAAGAACATTACTAATAGAAGAATCTATCCATGTAGTATTTGATGAGCCAAGTCAATCTTCTGAAAAGAATCAAAGTGTTAATCAAGATCTGTCTGCTGATGTACAGAAGTTAGACATTGGAAGAAATGAAGAATATGTTCCCATCATACTACCTAATCTAAGTTCAGCTGCTAACTCAAATGCTGTTCAAAATCACAGTGCTGATTGTCTAACAGACGAGTTGCTAACAGCTGACAGACCAGAGACTGTTCAACAGACTACTACTGGAACTCCAACAGTAGTGTTGCAAGATCATAACAGAGGACAACATCCTGATTTGCAACCTGATCTCAGATGGCTCAAGAATCACCCTCCTGAATTAGTTATTGGTGATCCTTTAGATAGAGTGAAAACAAGAAGAGCTGCTGCACAAGATGCTATGTTTGTCACATTTCTATCTCAAATAGAGCCCAAGCAAATTGAAGAAGTTCTAAATGATTCCTTCTGGATAGAAGCTATGCAAGAAGAGTTGAATCAATTTGAAAGGAATGAAGTCTGGTACTTAGTTCCTAGACCAAGTCATCAAAGAGTAATTGGCACTAAGTGGGTATTCAGAAATAAGATGAATGAAGATGGTATTGTTACCAGAAACAAAGCAAGACTAGTGGCCAAGGGTTATTGTCAAGAAGAAGGAATTGACTTTGATGAAACTTTTGCACCAGTAGCAAGACTTGAAGCAATCAGATTGTTTCTAGCCTATGCTGCTCACAAGAACTTCACTGTCTATCAGATGGATGTGAAGTCTGCCTTTCTCAATGGAGAATTGCAAGAAGAAGTGTATGTTGAACAACCTCCAGGATTTGAAGTCTATCAAGAAGAGGACAAAGTATATCGTCTGAAGAAAGCTCTCTATGGACTGAAACAGGCTCCAAGAGCATGGTATGATACCCTATCTGATTTTCTTTTAATTAAAGGATTTCGAAAAGGTAAGGTAGATAAAACCTTGTTCACAATTGAATGGGAAAATCATATATTACTTGTGCAAATATATGTGGACGATATTATTTTTGGTTCAACTAATCAACAGATGTGTGATAAGTTCTCCAAACTGATGCAGAACAAGTTTGAAATGAGCATGATGGGTGAACTTAATTACTTTCTTGGATTGCAAGTTAGACAGTTGCCTGATGGAATATTCATCAGCCAAGCAAAGTACACAAGAGATCTGTTCAAAAATTTGGTATGGAAACTAGCTCAACAGCTACTATTCCTATGTCTACAAGTCTTCGTTTGGATAAAGATGAAGATGGCAAATCAGTAGACATTACCAAATATAGAGGCATTATTGGTTCATTGTTGTATCTAACAGCAAGCAGACCTGATATAATGTACTCAGTTGGAGTCTGTGCAAGATTTCAATCAAACCCCAAAGAATCTCATCTCTTAGCTGCCAAGAGGATATTGAAATATGTTAAAGGCACTCAAGAACTGGGATTATGGTATCCTAGAGAATCTGGATTTGAACTAGTTGGCTATTCAGATTCAGACCTTGCTGGCTGCAAGATTGACAGAAAGAGCACAACAGGTGCCTGTCAGTTCTTAGGCAGTCGTCTGATCTCATGGATGAGTAAGAAGCAAACCTCAGTCTCTATATCTACTGCTGAAGCTGAATATATAGCTGCTGGAGCTTGCTGTGCACAGATACTTTGGTTGAAGCATCAACTAGAAGACTACAACATAAAGATCAGTGGAATACCAATCTACTGTGACAATACAAGTGCAATCTCACTTACTCAGAACACTACAAGTCATTCAAGGACTAAGCATATTGAGATCAAGCATCATTTCATTAGAGATCATGTGGAAAAAGGCAATGTAATGATTGAGTATGTTCATACTGATAATCAAATTGCTGATATCTTCACTAAACCTCTAAGTGAAGTAAGGTTTTCTACTCTAAGAGCTGAGCTAGGACTACTTAATTTGGAAGCATAAGCTGAGGGGGAACTCATCAGAAGACTGGAGTTCAACAGCTTAGTCCAACAGTTGTTTAGATCGGTATTTTTCATTTCGAGCAAGTTGATGTGTTATTGCAGTGTACATATTATAATTGATATCTAAATTTATACATATAATTTTCACCATTCCTTTGTATGTTTTAATGTCGAGAATAAACTTATCTTTTACAGAGATAATATAATATATGTTATTTTTTTAGTTGTTATTTACTACTATTTAATTCATATACCAACAACAATATTCTATAAAAAAATATTTAATATATTTGCTGATAAATTAAGATGTTTTGTATATGCATGGAGTTAAATAAATATTATGTTATTGCAGAATAGTATTAACCTGTAACTATTTAAAATAAAATAGCAACAAGGTACATTGCAGTAAGTTTTACAAAACAGCACATTTTGTAGAATTTTTTACAATATTTTGAGAAAATGAAACAAATAGTCACAAAACAAAACGTTATTCAATTATTTGGTTATTTATTGTCGGTGCATTTTACATATATGCAGGTCCAATTAGGTTAAAGCATTTAAGCAATATTACTATTTATATATAATTTTAAACAATCCCTATAAGGCTATAACTATGAGTAGTTGAAAAGGTTGGAATGTTTCCCGTTAAACAATCTACACCGTTTATCTTATAATATTATGGTCGTAAGATCTAAAATGACCACTATAAATTGTCTCACATCAATTATATTTTTCTATATAAATTAAAGTTGTGTTGTTGATTCAGTTAGAATATTATTTATATTCAACAGATGAGTTTGCGGGCATGGAATTTGAAGTATATTATAATCCAATATTTGCTATTCAACTTAATAGCTATAAAAAAAAAATTCTAAAGTAGTTTTTGTATGGGTTGAATTGGAAATTTTTGGTACAAAAAAATATGATAAAACTTTGAAGGATGACAGATTGGCTCTTATTGAAGAAGACAATTATCGTACCCATGCTGATGCTATATTCGAGGCTGCACAAGATAAGGTATCTATATTTAAAATCCGTTAGTTCTTTCTCACAAATTTTGTAGATCTTCTTTCAAGGATAATATATTAATATGTGTTAATAATATAAGATAAATTTTATTCTTACATCTCATTTAAAATATTACAAATACCTGTACAAAGTCGGACTTTCGACATGGTTCAAATATACTTGTGCCAGCCAGTGTTTTTTATTTTTTCTATTTTACAATGGACAGCCAAGCAGGAGGAAACGTATAAACCCAAACACTCCCATTAGCGGTTCTCAGATTAACATTCCTAACTAATTTGTCGATATCGAAATTTTCGTGGAGATGACGATGATGGGAGCTTAATTAAGTACCTATATTTTCAGCCAAAGAAACGAATGGGATGAACTCGTGGTTCATATCAAAATGCCTCAAATCCTTACTTTTCTTCAACTTCTAATGATTGCCGATTCACCCCGAAATATCCTATCGATGATCGGAACTGTCAATATGTATACAACTTAATGGATAAATGAAGTCGCTTGTGTATAATTATCTCATCATGCAGTAAACAATATGTCTGCAATGTGCTCACAAAGGTTGCACATAAGCTGAGAAACAAATGAAAAAAGTATTTTCTATACTATATTTTCAATAGCAGCAACATTCATCGAGTTTGGTTTAGATATATCTTATATATATTTGTAGTTTTAACGACTTTTAATATTAGTTTTTATTTATTGGTTTAAAAAAGTAATTTATTTAGATTATGAAATTCAACTTTAAATACACTGCTCATTATAATTAAAAGAATCATTGTGATCTTATGCGGATGTAGTTTTGTATGAAAATCCGCTTGTCTTTGAATTTTGACCAATATGTATATTTTGTGTAATTTTACTTTGTGATATATTGTTTTCCGACCAAATCTTATGGCCTGATGTCTCCGAGGAGGCCAAGTATATGGTCTTCGACTAACTTCTTCAGCATTAAATGACGAATGTTAAGTAGCCCTGGAATTATAAATATTTCCTAACATCGTATCATTCTTCCAATTTTACCACCACCAAAAAAAAAAGAAATATCATCCTCCCAGTATCATTACAATGTACAGATAATAGTCGATTTTTTTATATATTTTTTTCATTCCGAACAATTGTATGTATTGTTGAAGTATACATATTATAATTGATATTTAGATTTTTAGAATTAAGATTTTGACCATTCCTTTGTATGTTTCATTGCCAAAAAGAAAAGTTATCTTTTACAAAGATAATATGTTGTCCTCATAATAAACAATATTAGATAAATAATAAGCGCTAAACAAGATGGGAAACAATAATTCTATATCGGAAATATAGTTATTGGTTTCAATCGAGAATATATTATGGTCATAAAAAGAGAAATTCAATAAACGGCGCTGTTTCATGATTATGCCGTTTAAAAATAAATTGCAAAAGCACACTCGCACGACCAAAATTCCCCTGCCGGGCGCACAGGTTGCAAACGGACGGTGGAAAAAGCATTAAATAAAAAGATAGATTAAATCAATTTAACAAAAAAATAAAGTATATTATGTTGTACTGTTTGTTGACCGCTTCGGGCATATATCATTGCTAGGACAATTATAAAAAAAGAAAAAAATATTATTATTAAGATTGAAATAAATTAAATTATTCAATATTTTATAAAAGCAATTTACCTTTGAGTCAAAGTTCTTTAGAATTATAATTATAATTATATATATAGCAGAAAGTTTTACAAAATAGCACATTATTTGGAACTTTTTACGATATTTGGGGAAAATGAAACAAACGGTCATAAGACAAACGTTATTTGCTTATTTATTGTCAGTGCGTTTTACGAATCCTTTAAATGAATTTGAATTGTATTACCAATATTCAATAACTGCCACATATTTTTTGTTTAAATATTTTCTTTTCGTAGTATATGAAAAGTCACATTCTTTTAAATTTAATGGACAGTTCTAATAGTTTTAAAAAGAGAAAGGATGTGAGCATTTAATAACGGCTGCTAATTTTTTTTTTTTTTTGTTATTTTAATTTATCTACTATTTTGTGTATCAAAGGCTAATATCAATTTACAAGGAATAAAACTAGGTATTAGTAAACTAATGTAGGTCGGTTAAAACGGAACGCACTTCGTGTCGTGCTGAGAAATGTAATGATATAAATTCTAATGTCGTCAAAATGCTTTTCAAAATTTATATTTACTATTGTAGATCGGCAGCCGCAGAGGCAGCGGGATGAAATCGCCAATCAACAAATGACAGCTATTATGCTTGCTTTTGGTACTCCAGAAAAGCAAATTTATATCGAACCGATATGAATCTCATTAAATTTTTATCTCCTCTTTTATCATGCTAAATTATCTTGTTCGACAAAAGGTCCATTTGTATACAATAATTGTAATGTAGCGGGTATAGTTTAGTGGTAAAAGTGTAAGCTAACTTCTATTATTTCTCGACGACTACATAGGTATCTAGATGAAACCAACATTCAAGAAAATAAAGCTAAATGTTCGACGACAAAAAATAAGGAGAAGTCGACAAACTCGATTAAACTAAATAAAATGAGTATAGAGAAAATGAGTTTTATTTCATCTCAGAAATCGATATAGTTACAAGAGTCGAATATATTACAATCGAGATATAACCTATTACAATCTATTACAACTGCAGACCAAAAAAATTTATTCGTTTTTTTCTACTATCTGATCGAAGACGAGCTCTCTGATGGATTCCTACAAATTCGACAACCATAGTCCTCCGATATCAGTTTGATGAAGACCTCTGACGACACCAGAGCACGTCTTCCTCAATGCACCGATCAATGAGAGATAAAGCTAAATCAGCTTTATCTCTTACTGACCGACGCATTGTGGGTACGGCCCTTGAGACCCTCGATGGTCTTAGCAAAGGCCAGGGGAATCTCCTTCCTTTTATGGCAGCAGCTAGCTCGAGAAGACACACCATCTCAGTTAATGTTATGACCATGGGTGTTGGGTCTCTCTGCATTGACCGAGAGATAGAAGAGGAAAGAAGCGCTTATTAATATTTTTGCGCTTTAAGTCCTCCAACATCTGATCGGCTGCTCTTACCTTCTACCTCACTCCTGGCTCATCGAGTACGTCGATGCCTCGTGACATCGATACTCAGATACAAGACGAAGAGTATCCAAGCAACGACATATAGAAGAACCGACGATGCCGACCTCCTCGTCCTTACCGATCCCACCCATTCGAACGACGAGGCCGACCCATTGGGGAACCCCCTTTACCGATACCACCTTATTGAAAATAAAAGTAATCGCTTCCTCGATCAGAGGTCGGGAGGAATGAAGAGGTGCAAAGATAAAGAAAGCACTCTACGATAGTTGAATAATGGAGAGGTTATTGAGGGCAAATTTTGTCGGATAACATATTACAGAAAACATGTTTGGCTATTTTTGGTATGAATAATGGTGGGTACCCCCCACTTATTAATAGACCTTAGATGTTTTAAATATGCATAGAGTTAAATAAATATTATGTTATTGCAAAATAATATTCCAGTCTATGATTAAACTACGAAGCAAATATATATTTTTAAACGATTTCTTGAAAATTGTCCCAAAACGATCTGTCTTTTACAAATTGAGTGTTTTTTGCATGGTTTTTTAAAACACAAGGAAGTTTAGCAGAATAAAAAATTCACAGGGTAGCTTCATTCAGATTAACAAAGGGGAGTATCTTACATTTTACCCACAAATTTGTCTAGAAAATATATTATTACTAAGATCATACAATTAATCTATTAAAATCGTTAGAGCACAAAATGAGATAAATTTTTTTTTTGTAAATAATAAATAATATTGTTACAAATATTATTTATTATTTACAAAAAAAAAATTTATCTCATTTTGTGCTCTAACGATTTTAATATATAAATATTGGAGGTTTATTGCTAAGTTTTCTTATAAATTTTTTTGTATGCTCTGTTCTTCCAATATGATTTTGCTCTGTACTCTTCTTGCTAACCTATTTCCAGTATTCGGTACGTTGTTTCTTTGATTTTTTATTTTCCTTTCAATCTTGCTATTTTCTTGTTGATTTTGCTTGATCTTTAATCGGACGAAAATAATCTGTTGTATTTATTGCTTATTTTATTTATCTGTTTTTAGGTTGGTGTGGAGTTTTTCTCGTTATCTATTTCTAATATATTTGGTATTTTGTTTCTTTCATATTATAAACGAATATTTGCCATTCAACTTGTATGGGTGGAATTTAAAATTTTGGGGAAAAAAAGTATGTTAATGCCAAATGGAGGTTATTGTAAGACACTTTATATTAGTGAATATTTTTTTTTTAACTGGCCTCTTTATTGTTGGATTATGTTGAATGACGAATTGAGTAAACTCATCTTTTTGATAAGTAATTCTAAATTCTTGAACAGAGTAATTGTTACCTTGTTTTATTTTTTTTAACTCTACCTCAATTACTTTGTGTAGATTATTCTATGCATATAATATGTAATATAATATTAATATAGATTTTCGTATTCGACTGTTGAATTGTGCTACAAGAATACCTTCGAATAAAACTTAGTGAAGAGCGACCTAATTTCATTATGTTCATGTGTTTTATTAACATGATCGAGATAACACATAATTTGTACACTTAATTGTCCTTAGTTTAATACATTAGCACTGGGCAATATCCTCCGCGCGGGAGCGTGGAGCAATTGACCTAGTATATATATATATATATATATATATATATATATATATATATATATATATAGTTAGCACATTATATACGAGTAAATCATACTATATATTTCGGGGATATATTATACACATATCATCAACAATATTTAAGGGCATTTGGATTGTGGAATTATGGCTCATTTAGATTTGTGTCTTGATCGGGAGCACCAAAACGTGAGAGCATTGGTGATTCAACCACGGTTAGATCGATGGCAAAGAAGGATTTTCTCCGATCACCCACTTCAAGCAACCGGCGATTATCCGATCCGATTCAAGTAAGTAAATTATGGTTGATTCGGATTTAAAACCCAACATTGGTATCAGAGCCATTGTTGGTTGAGTTCCTTTGCTATGTGGTGTTTGAAAGCATGTTTAGTTTTAGTAATTTCATGAAATTTGAAATTATGTTCATGCTTGATCTTTAATGGCAGTTTGTGATTCACTACTTAGAATGGTATGAAATTTTTAATGGAGCATGATTTTAAGTTCTTGAATGCAACTGTATTTTTTCAGATTTTTTAGTTGAGAAATTTGTTCTGAAAAAATTATTGATTGAATTATTTGCTAAAACTTTAAATGCGGATTCCCGGTTCAATACTTGGAATCATGTGACGTGCTGTATACCATTAGAATCCTCTTGATATTATCTTTCCAGCCATGTATGGAAATCTGTTTTTGGATTTGAAATTTGAAATATATGGTCAATTCAAGTTTCTGCCATATATGTCTAAATTGTTTGACATTTTATTTGCGAATTTAAATGTGCTTATTATTTTGGTCCGAAAATTTGTACATAGCATGCTTACATGTTGTTTATCATCTCTGGAAAATTTCATGCTCATTGGATATGTAGAAATTGAAATATGAGTTTTTGTTTATTATTTGGCCGAAATTTGTTTAATTTTCTGCGGATTATATGTTGTGGCTTATAAGATGATTCATGTACCGTTAGAAAGATCTCGTTGAGGAGTTTTCAACCATATATAGTATGCTTAATTCGGACTTATAACGAAGGAGATATTGCCAATCGAAGTTCATGTAGCATTTCTTCAAGTTGCTGGAAATTTGAAGAAGATGAACATTTACTTTGTACATACCCACTCTCGATCGCGGCTGTTGGTTTCTCAAACCAGTACTTACGAAGGTCAAAATGAAAAATGGAGTTCACCATAGGAATCAGAAGGCCCGAAAACGTTGGGATAGCTGGAAGCGTTTCGTAGGAAAATGCCGTTAGGACGGCGCGTGTGTCACGCGCGCCACGCAAGCCGTGAAGGTGTTGATTTGGTCAACAGCCCAGTCAGCACACACATGGCAGCCAGCTAGGCACCACATGTGTGCTCAGCACAATGCGGATATCCACGTGGCATGACATGTCAGCTGCCACGTCAGCGATTGTACTGAATGGCAGTGTCACACAAGTGCGACGTATTCCGGTGTCCGTTTTTAGCCCGGAAAATTCTATGTGTTCAGAATTTTATTTCTGATTGTTTGGTGAATTCAAATTAATTTTTCAGAATGTAAAATATTTTTCTTGATTTTTGATGCTTGGAAAATGTTTTGAAATGGAAAATTATTTTTCTCTGAAGGAAAATTTTGAAATTTGTATGTTGGTCGAGAAAAATATTTTTTAGGAAATGGCTAGCAAGTGGGAGTGTTTGGAAACACGCCAATTTCAATTTTCTAATGCATGTAGAAAATGATTCAACATCATTTTAAATCAAGAAAATTCTGTTTTTTTTTATTTCTGAAAATATTTTCAAACGTTTGACTTCAAAAGGAAGTACTTCAACACTTATTTATGACGTTCTAATAATTTTATTTTTCTAAATTGGAAAATTTGTTTTTCCATTAATTTATGGAAATTAGAACTTGGTTTGCTTGTGAAAAAAAAAAATTTTAAAAATAAGTGTAAAATATTCTTTTATGAGCAAGAGTTAAGGTATTTTGATTAGCTTATGAGCTTGATCTAATATTTAACTCAATTTAGTTTGAGAACGTGACGTATGCCGAACTTAGTGGGAGAGCAACAATATGATTAAGAATTTGAACCTCTTTTGCAATTTATGCAAGTTGCAAAACGTTAGTAATTCTAATAAAAGTTTATGCACATTTTCGAGTTTCGTGGTCAAGGACACGAAACGTTAAAGTTGATGCAAAAGGGACGCTTCTTTAGCCGAGGGCTAAGAGAAGAAAATGAACGATTGAATTCCATCTTAATGGAATGAATCTGTCGTTTATCTAATTGGTTGAAAAACGACGTAATAAATTTCCCTCTTGAAATTTAAAATTTGTCTTACGAACTATTTGAAGGAAAAATATTTTGAATAAATTCTTTTTATATCTCTCCTAAAAGTTTTTGATAACTTTAAACTTTTTCCAAGAATCTGAGTTTTTTCACTCAATGTTCTTTTAAGTAAGACAAGTATCATTAATTTTTGTCCGCTTTGACATTAGAATCTTCGAAGGTCATTCTTAATTGATCACATGATTACGTTTATGTGATATTAATTCGATGCGTGTTTGATATACGCTTATCCCCTTATGTGCACTTTATTGAATCGTGTTAAGATGTAACACGATGCACATTAAATACTTGTAAGTACTTTAAATTAGTACTCAAGTGAGAGTTCCTAGGTTGGAAGAATTTAAGTAATTCTCACCTGGAACTACTAGATTTTATACTAAGAGATTGAATTAGTGATAATGATCATTTGGATATGGGAGATGATTGTGCCACGTAGTGACCCTTTCGATTTTGTACCTTATGGGATTTAAAACGAGTTCAGTTTGCTATGTATAAAATCACCAATACTTAGATGGGCTAAAATGATATCTCTATATTGACAGATCATGGCAATAGATTCTAAATAGATGAGTACTTGCAAAAGTACTCATTGACAAAGCTGCAACACTTTGTCGATGTTGATTTAGAATTTGAGTAGGAATATGTGATGTTATAGAAAACATATATCAAGTCATTAAAGACCTTTTGTGGTCTTATTACTTGAGAAAGAGATCATAGACTTTCTTCATGTATTTTGACATGATTCCGCTCTAGTCTTGAAATTATGGCATCGTAGAACGTTATCCTTAGGGAGCAGTATAGAAATACTACTCTAACAAGGTAGATGTTGGACTTTTAAAGTTTGACAAATTGGACAAATACTTTTGTCTAGTATGTTGGATACTTATGAGAGTAAAGTCAGACTTAATGAATGATTAAAAGTCAAGTCATAATTCTTCTCTTTTTTGAGTTATTGAATTCAAGTTCGATTCAGTCTCGTTCCATTTTACGGACCATTCAAAGGTCGTGTCGATTTACATATCTGTAAAATGACTTTCTCAAATGGTAAGTATTTCATTATACTTCTTAAAAAGTTATTTGGTGTTTTTAGACCAAAACTGAAGTCTTTCTGACAAAATCTATTTTTCAACAGGGCATAGGCTCTAAGAAAAAGAAAAGTAGATTAATAGAGACAATGAAATAAAGGAGACTGAAGATAATTCTAGTTGGAAGAACAATCACTAGCGGATTTTGATAATCTGAAACGTCATGGGACTATAAGTGCTCGATTTACCATATTTTTGGTTGTTTCACTCGTCAATGGATGAAGTTGAAAAGGTAGTACTCAATAACATTGTTATAATTAATGTTTTGTCGAAAACACGTTATTAACCTTATCCTATGTGGACAATAGGTTTATGGTAACTAATAATTGAAAAGTGTTTGCGCCCTCACTCAAGTTTATTAAGATTACATTTGTGTACCTTCGAGAAACTAAACTTGACTGTTGAGTTTGTTCTTAGATTAGATTTAGACTTGAATTCGTCATTGACTTGATTAGTATCTTTTTGAGTGATACTTAAATGTTTTAGACATTTAACGATAGTTTGAAGTGTCATTCTTGACTAAACTTTTCAATTGCATAGTTGATTGTTTTTGTACAATCTACACCTGATGCATCACAAAATATGTTGAAGGCATATTTGTTTAGGTCAATTTTGGGCTAGTGGAAACACTAAATCAATGAGAAGACCTTTACAAGTCGTTTCTGAAAATTGGTTTGCCCTTGCACTGTTTCAATTGAAACAAGACACTAGAACTATTTCGTTAGGCCGTTGAAGTTAAACTTCCATTTTGATCAATTCTAGTGATTTAATATCAGTGAAGGTTGGATGAATCCGTCCTTTCATTACTTTTATAAGGATATTACATGTCTTGGTTGTTTTTATTTTGATCTCTTGCAAAATTAAAATATTTTAATGTTTTTTAAAATTCTAGAGAATCAAATGTATCGTTGAACATAAGGTTCTGATACTAGACCAAGGATATGAATATCTACACGATCATTTCGTGATCCATGTAATGAAACATCTGAGAATCAGTTATTTCTAACACTCTTATTTGTATAATTGTGTTAAGGAGAGTAACTCGATTTATTGGATAGGATGGGATTCAATGCATTTCAAGTTAACCCCTTGAATTTCCATGTGGAAATTTTGCCAACATTGAATGCATATTTTGTGAACCTTCAATAATAGTAATTTTTCAACATCTAAAAGCTAGGGTCATATGACGATTTGACCTAAGCTACCTTAGATGATGTGATCAAGTAGTTGAGTTTGTCTTAACTTTATTTCTAATATGTTTAGAAACATGATTACGAAAGAAAATATATCTTTGGAGGATATATAATGTCTAATGGTTTATGTTCTTGAATGAACAATGAGATGGAAGTAAAATTCTTATTAAATCAAGAAATACAATCTTTCGAAAGATGTATTTACTAGATAAACTGAACTTTGTGTATTTGAACGTGTTAGTGTAAACCATTTCAATGGATAGTTATTCATTTGACTTATCACTTGGAAGTGATTATCCAAAATTGCTTCTTTTTGAGTGGGAGCAATTTATGTTCTACTGGATCCATTCAAATGAAAGGACTACACCTGAACCGTAACTTGTTTCAAATACTGAAAGAAGTCTCCTATCTCATGGGTGAGATACGTTAAACGAATGGAAGGAAGAATTAGTACCTGCCTATAATTTAAACCAATTTTTGTATTGGTTGATTTTTCAAAGATGCACATGGTTTCTTACTTATATCTTACTTTAGTCAAAATTTAGATATGGAAGTATTCCAAATGAATAAAAGACTATTAATCTGAAAAGTTGAGATATCAAAGTTCTCGAACTTGAAATCTTTGAGCTTTAAGATTATTTTAGGCAATAAGAGATTGTCTGAACAATCACGTTGACTTTTATCTTAATAGGTGAATAATATTGCCTTTTGTCTTAAGTTATTATTAGGAATACTGGATTCCATTTAATGTTTGAGTTATACCCTATTTGTTGGGATAACTTTGAGTATAAAGGGCCGTTTTGAAAATGGTCGTCCTTAATTATTTTTGAATGAATTGAGGACTTGTAGGTAGAAAACTTGGTGAAATTCATTGAATTTTATAAGTGGTCAACCGACACTTGAATAATTATGAATTTAATACCTACTGATACTCTAATAGTAAGAGGTAGAATTCTGATTCTTGAAATGTGCACTTTGAGTGAAATGTCTAGATCACCGATCCCGATCTTGATGGAATCATCAATTGGTTTGAAACCAATTGCCTACTCTGATTTATGTTGTGCCATGGATCTGGTCAATAATTATAAGTCAAATCATTTGTATGATTTTTAGACTTTATTGAAAAGGTTATCGAGAAACCTTTATTATACTGCAATTGATCTCTTAAGCATAATGAGACATGTTTATCTATGTATACAATTGTTGTAAAATTGATGGCACATACGCAGTATGAATAGTTGTTTGGTCAAGAGGTATTTATTACTTCTTCGGGAAGGTAAAGAGCTACATTCAAGTTGTGTTGACATTTATGTTGCGAAACACATTTATAGCTTGCAATATAGATACTGTTTTGGTGAGACCAAACACTTAGACAAAATTGAGAAATTTTGTTGAGATATCTTAACAAAGTTAATAGAGAACTTTGTAGTTAGCATCTACGTACAATAGATGGTCGAGTTTCTTGTACTAAGACCATAACTGGAGATTCTTACGTGGGTTGCCTAGCAATCTGTAGAGTTGCGTAGATTTTGATCTAATTGAACTTGGAAGTTCATAAGATCAAGCCCATAAGTTATGTGACATTTGAATGCTTGTATACATGATTTGGAAATCATACATTCAATGTCCTAAGATATGTCGGACAAGTAGAGGTTGGCTCTCTCACACGAGAAATCGCCTTTGACGTTGAGAACGTGCAGAGATGAGATTGTTTTATCCTTGTAAAGAGCACAAGATAAAACCAGGATCGCCTTAATTATAATCGATTTAAGATTTGTTGGATGAAGATGAAGAGAAAAGAAGTTAGTTATTAAGGGAAGGTTTTGATGATTTCCAAAACATCATAATCAGCTAAGTGTGGAAAGCTTAGTTCCCTTAGAAGAATCTTTGAACAAGCAAAGAAGATATCAGAATAGTTCAAAGTTCAAAGACCAGAAGACTAGTGATCACTTGCTGAAACAACAAACAGAAGGATAGGTCATCAGCCGAGTCAGATCAGATTAGTTCAGTATTTGATCAGCAGAGTGCCTATCAGAAGGGTTGCTTCGATCAGCAGAGTAGAAGAGATCATGAGATCAGTTCAACGGTAATAAATGCACCTGGTGTAATAAATGCTGAAAGAGAAGGGCAGTAATGGCAAATGATTGAAGATATTCTCGGATCAAAGCATTAATGAAAAGAGAAAATAATTCAACAAATAGCAAATAATTCAGTAAAATAAAGAAACGCCGTTTCATTATTATAATTCAGCAAAGCGCTCACGAGCGAAGACGTGTCGAGGTGAAAGCCCTTGAAATTATTTAACGTAAATGATTTTGATTTGTGGTAAGATAAACAAAATTTAACTAATACAGAAGTGTGCAGAGGTTGTTTGGCTGCATCGGATAACGAGTTAGAGTTTATGTAAAAACATGTTGTATACTATCAAATTTCGACAAACCTTTTCCGAAGTGATGTCGGTTATTCTTTATATCTCTATTTATATTTACTTAGCATAAGCGTGCAGTAATAAAAATGTTTGACCAGTATTATAGAAGCTGAATTGACAAGAAAATTATCGAATAAAATGGTCAAGCTAATGAGTATAGTTAAATGGTTTTTATCAGAGATAAAACTTCCAAACTTTAACTTATTCATATTTATAATATTTGATGATCAGGTGCATTTCAAAATTACTTAAAGCAGTGAACGAAGACGATAGCGCTGTTTTATAATTTTACAGTTTTTAAAAAATGACAAAAGTATATTGTGTTGGAATCTTACAACTTAAAATTTGTTGTCGAAAAGGAAAACAGATTTTGAAAAACATATCGGTAAAGTAAGATAAAATTGAAAAATTGGAATTCAATTATAAAGGAAAGTATTAAAAAAAAAAAAAAAGAGAAACGTGAACAAGCAAGATCAAATGATTAGGGAAAGAGACGGCGCACAAATAAAAAAAAATATTGGTCGATGGACTTCTTCTATATGTAAATCCGAGATTTCGGATAACTGGTAATAGTATGTGGGCGCGGGTCGGATTTTTGGGTAATGGACAATATGGTGTTTCAGGTCGGTCTCTCGACCTATTGGTAATGACTTCTCACACCCAGAATACGACTCTATCTGGCGGATACCCGAAGTTTCCGTATTTTTTTTTTTTTTTTACAAAACAACACAAATTTCTCAAACCATTAGGATTCGAGCATTCAATACTATATTACGATAAAATTTATTTGTTTTAAATACCCGTTTGTAATAAACGAAATTATTACATGTGAACGGTTGGTAATATTTGCTCACATATTTATTTAGTTTGTATATTATAGGTTTTGGTTTACAAATATACTCGTTTGTTAAAAAAATTAAACCCTTTGTCTCAATTTATCTGTCTTTTTTGAGAATTTTTTTTGTTCCAAATTATTTGTCGCTATAATTTCAGTGCAATTTTAAAATATATATTTTTCTGTTCTCCTCTTACTTTATGCATTTCAAAAAATGAGATAGAATGAGATATAATGATTGTGTAAAGTGTACATAATTGATGGTTAGATAAAAAATAAAACGTATTTTAGGAATATAATTTATTTTTTCACCAAAATTTATACTATATATTAGGTTCCATAATCTTTAATATGAATAATATTTTTCGTATCAAATTTGTACAGTCTATACTGATTATTCTATTATGTAATAATTTTCTGGCCGTTAGATTTTTTACGAATGCTACTATAAATTAGCTTACTTTGACTAGATTTTGCAGCTCATAATATGTAATATATTTATATTAATAATAATTAATAATTCCTAATTAAAGTTTGTACTGTAGAAAAGTTGTGATTATATAATCAAGCGAGAATAATGTATATGCATTGTAAGAGTTATATTATATGGTATGTTGAGGATCTTATAATCCAAGATTTGTTAATCAACTTGAAATTTTTCATAATTTCTAATGAAGTTTGATTGGAATGCGTAGAATTGGAATTTATTTCTCATCGGCGATTTTATCTTTTGCGCAGGTATTGTGTTGGTCCCAAGTGGTCAGAAGAGGTTTAGAGGGGGGGTGAATAAACCTCTTTAAAATTTTCTTTCAATTTTAACTTTAAAACTTTACTTTAATTGAACAGACTAAGCTGATCAGATTAGTAAGTTACAATTCTGTTCGCGAACAAATCTTTGAACAGGTCTGTTGACCACTCGTCTGATAGTTACTTAGCTGATTCTGTTGAAATCAGTTTTAATACTTAGAGTACTTGCAGTGGATTTTCAAAGTGTTTTTCACAAGTAATCTTAGCAGTTTGAAAAATGCTTCCCCAGTTTTATAAACTCCTTTTTATCTCTTTTTCAAACAGTTAACTTAATGTGTTTTTATGCAAACAGAAAATATGCAGATTTAAAACAATGTAAAAACACAAGTAATTTTTATAGTGGTTATATGGATTTGAATATCCTTTAGTCCACTCTTCCAAGTCACACAGATCTTGGGTTATACTATAATCACAAAGTTTACAGTATACTCTGCTTGCGTCGAACAACAAATGAAACGACCACAAGTTCGCAATAGGAAATCACACAGAAAACCTATTCTCTGAAGTTTGATCACTCACAAAGATGGATCACAACTCCGCACAACACTCTTGTTTACAAAATCACTCAGAAGATGTATTTTTCTTTGTTCTTCAACTCTGTTTTCGTCAACAAATGACTCAGCTGATGAGTGAGCTGTTCTTGAGACTTAAAGAATTTTGCTTCGGAAATTTCTCTCAGAAAGTGTGTTGCTTGTTTCTTCTTCGTCTCTTTCAGCTATTTATACTTGAGGATTGAAAAGTGTCCGTTGAAGAGAGACATAATTCAAATTCCTCGAGTACTGGTCCTTAAAATCCGCGAACGGCTCTTTTGCAGTCTATCCGTACTGTAGACAGTACTATTCTGCAGGCTGCTATTAAATGCAGCATTAAATGCACTCGGCTGATGCGAAGCTTTTCTTCAATCATTTGTCTTAAATATCCTCGTACTTCAGCATTTATTACACCAAGGGGCATTTATTACCGTTGGGAACACTTCATGATCTTCTTCACTTGGCTGACGAAAGTATAAGTCTGATGGTGAACTCGGCTGATCTCAAACTTGAACAAATCTGATTTGAGTCGGCTGATCTTCACTAGTCTGATAACTTTACTTCAGCAGATCAGAAGCCTTGGACCTTGAAACTTTGACTCTTCTGATGTCTTCATTACTTAGTCAAAATTCCTTGATAAGTTTATCAGCTAAGTTACTCCATACTTAGCCAATCTTTGAAGTTTTGGAATCCATCAAAACCTCCCTTATCAAACTTCCTTTAGTGCCTTCATCTTCATCCTTATCCAACAATTTCCCCCTTTTTGATGATGACAAAACTTCAGCTAAGTACCTGTTGAATACCTAAACTAAAGATTGTAATCCTCAAAATTTTCTGAGATAGAAAAAGTTTATTGGATTGAACTTGACTTTTCATTAATATTGAAAAAGAGTTACATAGTACAAGTTCATCAGATGAGATTTCTGAGGAATAGATAAAAGTAAACTGATTACAAGGATTTTACAATTTCTAGCTATCAGCTTCTTCATCTGATCCTTCAAGCACTTCCTCATACTCATAAGATGATTCTTCATCATCTTCTTCATCATCAGCTTCTTCTTCCAAGGTTGCTTTGGCAGCTTCCATCTTTTCTTTGAGTTGCTGTTCTTGAAGAACTTTCAAAGCTTCCATGGCCTTCCTGGCAGATTCTGTATTCTTGTACTTGGTAGTTTCTTTTTCAATCTTTTCTTCTTCTTCTACCGTTCCAAGCTCTGCAATCTTGTCAGCTTCAGCTTCAGTCTTGTCAGCTGTTTCTTCAGTTTCCTTGGCTTCAGTTGTTGCAGCAGTAGTTTCCTCCTTAGTTGATTCTTCAGCAGCAGATTCCTTTGCTGGTTCTTCAGCAGCAGTTTCTTTAGCTGGTTCTTCCCTTTTATCTTCCCCCTTTTTGTCATCATCAACTTTGATGACATTAGAAGGTTCAACAGCAGGGTTGAGAGCAACTGTTGGAATCTTTACTCCAGCGCATAAAGCCTTTAGATTCTGATTAACAACGTCATGACTAGCTGTTAGATGATGAATATCAGTGCTGATGACGTCAGTCTTGTCATTGAAGTAGTCAATGTTAAGGTTGATAGTTGCAATTTCATTTTGAACTTCCTGTGAGGCCTTTGCCACTTCTTGCAACATCCCTAGATTGATTTCCTTCTCTTCCTTACTGACTTGAATGAAGGTTGCAGTCAGATCAGCAATCTTGTGCTCAGCTGTTTTTAATGCAGTGTGAAGGTGGTTGACATCACCCTTCACATCTTCTACGTTCTGGTTCAGCTCTTTCAAACTGTACAGCACTAACTGCAATGAATGATCTTGAGGAATAGGTAGACTATCAATAGCTAATTTGATAGTACTGGCAGTTAGAAGGTGCATTCTTTCCATCTGTTGAGTGTTTGATTCAACCAAATCTTTCTTCATCTTCTGTAACTGCAGACTGTTCCTCTCTTCCATCTCTTTTATTTGATTTTCAATAAGTAATTGGAAGGCTTCCATTAGTGATGAGTGTTCATCACCTGACGAAGTGGAAGCATCAGCATCCTTCTCTTCAGTCGCCTGTTGAACAGGGACTTCTTCCATGTCCGTCATCTGATGGTCTTCAGAAGTCTTAGCTGGCAGCTCAATAGCTAAGGACTTATCAGCTTCTTTGTGCTCATCAGTGACATCATCGTAGAACAGATTAGTAATGGTTCCATCATCGTTGAAGCAAGTTGTCTGTCTAATCTGCCTTACAATAATCCAGGGGTTGACAAAGGCATTGTTTCCCTTAGGGACTTCATAGTATGGCTGTACTTCCTTGCCAAAAATAACTTGTTGAATACTTGGCAACAGTGGCAAATCACTTGAACAACCTTGCTGATATTTTGACTTTTTAACCCATCTCTTCAGGGAAGTCAAAACAGCAAACTTGATTGCCCTGTCTTCAGCGTCCTCAGACTTCTTTTTCTTGTCAGGCAAGGTGCTTTTGATTTTCTTGGCCTCCTCCAATGCAAAGCCTTTTGCATAACTATGCATGACATCTCTTACATAGCTGGGATCAAGGGCCTTTTGGATGGAGTTTGTCTTCAGCCAGTTCAGAACCCAACGTTCTTCATCAGCTAACTCCTTCATACTTTGAAGTTCTGTCATTGACTTGTTCAGCCTGTTATCTCTCCAACTGATATATCTTGGTTTCTCCTGGTTGAACAACGTCTTTAACATAAGCTTCTGATCATAGTAAGCTAGAGACTTCTCAAATTTCTTGAATAGCTCTTTGTCAGCATACACAATCTCAAATGCTTTTCTGACTTCAAACTTGTCTTTTGACTTGACTTTGGGGGCAGGCAGTAATATCTTCTTTTTGTCTTCTTCATTCTTGCCTTCTCCAATCTTGATGCCACCTCCATGGACAGGTCCATAGGCATCAACTTTGCTCAATTCCAAAACCATTGCAAATTCAGCATCTTCAGCAGCTTTCCTCTCTGCTTCAGACATGCGTCTTCTGGCTTCATCCTTTGCTTCTTGAGCTTTGCTTAGCTCAAGTGCCTTCTTTTCCTCCAATTCATCCTGTTTTCTTTGTTCAGCCTCCTCCCTTGCCTTCTTGTCAGCTTTGGAAACTTTCTTTTTCCTCAGCACTATTTTTCTCTTGCCTTTATCAGCAGGGGCTGGTCCAGCAGATGATATGGGAGCAGCAGCAATAGGATAGATGATTTGGACGTCTGGATCTTCTTGAGGTTGAGCAACCTCAGCTGTTGATGTGACTTGACTTGGCTGTTGCTTATCAGCTTTGTCAGTCTCAACAGTCTTAACTGTTTCAGCAGGCCTTTCAGCAGCTTCAGGGTCTTCCCTAGCTACATTTTCCAAAACCGTTGGTTCTTCTATGAAAGTCATCTGCTTTCTAGCAGTCTTCTTGGTTCTCCCTTCACGGTAAGTGGTTGTAGCTGTATCTCTCTGTTGACTTCTAGTTCGTTGAGAGATACCTTCAGCAGGCCTCTCTGCTGATGGAGTTCTTGATGGTGATGCAGGGGATCCAGTCCTTACATCAGCAATTATGTTTTCAACAATCTTAGTGGCTTCAGCAGCAGAAGTCACTTTCTCCATCTGCTTAGGAATCTTTTCCTTAGGCTTGTCAGCAGCCTTCTTCTTTTTAGTCTCAACAGCTAAGTCAGCAGTCTTGACCAGTTTCCTTTGCCTTTTGGCAGGAACCTCTTTTGGTTCCTCAACATCAGCTTCCTCCGGTTCACCAGCCTTCCTCTTTTGAACAGGCAAGTACTTGGATACTGCCTTGGATTTATGGATCTCTTTTCCATTCTTCATATCACAACCCAGTTTTGACAGCAGATAACTGAGAGTGATTCTGTGGTTGGTGGTGGGGCCTTTTCCTTTCTTATTATCAAGAAAGTCAGCTAATATGTACCAGACTATGATTGACCAGTTGATCTCCAGTCCATAGTATATGGCAGCCATGATGCTGAACCTCTTCATGGTAACAGCATCCAGTGAGAATGTGCAGTTCTCAATCAGCTTGGACACCATTCCACTATTCTGATCGAGAAAAATGCTCTTCCGGTGTGAAGAAGAGGAAGACAGGTCGTTGGTGATATTCATCCTTCAGTTGCTTCTTCCTTATATTTCCAGACAACGTTTCTCCCTTTTTGGCGCAAATCGCCCAGAACTGTTGGTGTTTGTCCTCTGTCAGCACAGTGACGTCATGTCGTCCACTGTTAGGAAGCCCAAACGTCTCGTGAAGAACAGCAGGAGTGATAGTGATAGATTTGTCTCCCACAGTAGCCTTAATTGCTAGTGAGTTATAGTCAGCTTTCGCAGTGTTGTAGTACTCCATCACTTGGTTAGTCCAGATAATTCCTTCGTGGTATTCCATGAAGTTTACCAGCGAAGCAGCTTTGAACTTTTCGAGCAGTTCTTTCATCAGATCCGTACCGGATTGGTAGTAGGAATCATAGACGAGAAACATACCTTCAGCGGCCATTGTTAATCTGTTGAAGGTTAGAAAAACAAAGAGAAGTATGCAGACAATTGCAGATAAATTTCTCACAAGTACTTTTGAATGCTTAGAGTGCGTAAAGAACGACTCGACTGATCAGATGGGGATTTATAGAGTTGGGGTATCTTGAATTTCGTGATATCCGCCAACCGTTAGATCCATTTTTCTGTCAGTGCTGATCGTGCGGCGTCAGTTACGACTTTTCGAATTCAAAAGATATTTAATGAAGAGCGGGAATATGTACCGCCCAACAGTTACTTATAAAAGCTTGTTTTGAATATACGTTTTTAAACAGTTCCGCTTTTATTAAAGTAATCAGATGAGTAACATAAATACTTATCTGATGGACTATTGTCCTGATGACAATGCTGTTATCAGAGAATGCCAATAGCTGATAACCTTCCTCAGCTGTTTGTCAATCCAGCTAGATAAAATAACTTTAATCTTCGATAGTTGAGTCTTCTGATGAAAACATAACTTCAACTAACTGTCATTAACAAATTTCTTCTTTAATTCAGAAGTACCGCTAGTCTTACACGTTCCCCCTGAGTTTAAGAATTCATAAGTTAACTAGTCTGTTGAAAGTTAATCCTTGAAGATAATAATGGATAACTAAGCTGTTGAACTCCAGTCTTCTGATGAGTTCCCCCTCAGCTTATGCTTCCAAATTAAGTAGTCCTAGCTCAGCTCTTAGAGTTGAGAACCTTACTTCACTTAAAGGTTTAGTGAAAATATCAGCAATCTGATTGTCTGTATGAACATACTCAATCAAAACATTGCCTTTTTCCACATGATCTCTAATGAAGTGATGCTTGATCTCAATATGCTTAGTCCTTGAATGACTTGTAGTGTTCTGAGTAAGAGAGATTGCACTTGTATTGTCACAGTAGATTGGAATTCCACTGATCTTGATGTTGTAGTCTTCTAGTTGATGTTTCAACCAAAGTATCTGTGCACAGCAAGCTCCAGCAGCTATATATTCAGCTTCAGCAGTAGATATAGAGACTGAGGTTTGCTTCTTACTCATCCATGAGATCAGACGACTGCCTAAGAACTGACAGGCACCTGTTGTGCTCTTTCTGTCAATCTTGCAGCCAGCAAGGTCTGAATCTGAATAGCCAACAAGTTCAAATCCAGATTCTCTAGGATACCACAATCCCAATTCTTGAGTGCCTTTAACATATTTCAATATCCTCATGGCAGCTAAGAGATGAGATTCTTTGGGGTTTGCTTGAAATCTTGCACAGACTCCAACTGAGTACATTATGTCAGGCCTACTTGCTGTTAGATACAACAATGACCCTATAATGCCTCTATATTTGGTTATATCCACTGATTTGCCATCTTCATCTTTATCCAAACGAAGACTTGTAGACATAGGAATGGTAGCTGTTGAGCTAGTTTCCATACCAAATTTCTTGAACAGATCTCTTGTGTATTTTGCTTGGCTGATGAATATTCCATCAGGCAACTGTCTAACTTGCAATCCAAGAAAATAATTAAGTTCACCCATCATGCTCATTTCAAACTTATTCTGCATCAGCTTGGAGAACTTATCACACATCTGTTGATTAGTTGAACCAAAAATAATATCGTCCACATATATTTGCACAAGTAATATATGATTTTCCCATTCAATTGTAAACAAGGTTTGATCTACCTTACCTTTTCGAAATCCTTTTATCAAAAGAAAATCAGATAGGGTATCATACCATGCTCTTGGGGCTTGTTTCAGTCCATATAAGGCTTTCTTCAGACGATATACTTTGTCCTCTTCTTGATAGACTTCAAATCCAGGAGGTTGTTCAACATACACTTCTTCTTGCAATTCTCCATTGAGAAAGGCAGACTTCACATCCATCTGATAGACAGTGAAGTTCTTGTAAGCAGCATAGGCTAGAAACAGTCTGATTGCTTCAAGTCTTGCTACTGGTGCAAAAGTTTCATCAAAGTCAATTCCTTCTTCTTGACAATAACCCTTGGCCACTAGTCTTGCTTTTTTTCTGGTAACAATACCATCTTCATTCATTTTATTTCTGAATACCCACTTAGTGCCAATTACCCTTTGATGACTTGGTCTAGGAACTAAGTACCAGACTTCATTCCTTTCAAATTGATTCAACTCTTCTTGCATAGCTTCTATCCAGAAGGAATAATTGAGAGCTTCTTCAATTTGTTTAGGCTCTATTTGAGATAGAAATGTGACAAACATAGCATCTTGTGCAGCAGCTCTTCTTGTTTTCACTCTATCTAAAGGATCACCAATTACTAACTCAGGAGGGTGATTCTTGAGCCATCTGAGATCAGGTTGCAGATCAGGATGTTGTCCTCTGTCTTGATCTTGCAACACTACTGTTGGAGTTCCAGTAGTAGTCTGTTGAACATTTGTATTCTGTTGAACAGTCTCTGGTCTGTCAGCTGTTAGCAACTCGTCTGTTAGACAATCAGCACTGTGATTTTGAACAGCACTTGAGTTAGCAGCTGAACTTAGATTAGGTAGTATGATGGGAACATATTCTTCATTTCTTCCAATGTCTAGCTTCTGTAAATCAGTAGACAGATCTTGGTTAACATTTTGATTCTTTTCAGAAGATTGACTTGGCTCATCAAATACTACATGGATAGATTCTTCTATTAGTAATGTTCTTTTGTTAAACACTCTATAAGCCTTACTAACAGATGAGTATCCTACAAAAACAGCTTCATCAGCCTTTTCTGCAAATGCAGTAAGGTGATTTTTCCCATTATTCAATACAAAACATTTACAACCAAAAATCTTAAAGTAATGAATGTTTGGTTTTCTGTTGTTCCAAACTTCATATGGAGTCTTGTTCTGATTTTTGTTGATCATACATCTGTTTTGGGTAAAGCATGCTGTATTTGTTGCTTCTGCCCAAAATCTTTGTGGCAGTTTAGCTTCAGCTATCATGGTTCTGACAGCTTCTTTTAGTTTTCTGTTTCTCCTTTCAGCAACACCATTTTGTTGAGGGGTTCTTGCAGCAGAATACTCATGATGTATTCCTTTGATATTACAATACTCTTCAACAGTAGAGTTTGTAAACTCTGTCCCTCTATCTGATCTGATCTTCAATATTTTGATACTCTTCTCATTCTGGATCAGTTCCATCAGATTTGTAAGATGTTCCTTGGTTTCACTTTTCTTTTTCATGAAAATCACCCAAGTATATCTTGAATAATCATCCACAACAGCTAGGCAGTATTTCTTTCCACCATTGCTGACTGGATCAATGGGTCCAAATAAGTCCATATGCAACAGCTCCAATATTCTTCCAGAAGATTGGTGCTTCTTTTCTTTGAATGATGACTTGATTTGTTTCCCCTTCTGACATGCATCACAGAGCTTGTCTTTGCTCATGACCGCTTTTGGAATCCCTTCTACCAAATCATTCTTGATTAACCTGTTAATGGTCTTGAAGTTTAAATGATTCATTCTCTTGTGCCATAGCCAACTCACTTCACTTGGTGCAGATGCCACCAAACAAACACTTGAATTCTTGTCAACAGAATTCCAGTCAACTATATAGATATTTCCTTGTCGTCTTCCAGATAAAATTACCTTCTTTGTACCAATTTGTTCAACGTAGCACTTATCTGTTGAGAAGATGACTGAATATCCTTTGTCACAAAATTGACTTATGCTCAGTAGATTATATTTCAGGCCTTTAACATATGAGACGTCAGATATCTCTATGTTTCCTTTGATCAATCTTCCTTTAGCTTTAATCTTGCCTTCTTTGCTGTCTCCAAAAGTGACTTTTGGACCATCCACAGCAACTGCATCAGTCAACTCATGTATGTTTCCACACATGTGCCTTGAACATCCACTGTCCAAGTACCAAATCTTCTCTACTTTACTCCTACTCCTAGTCCTAACCTACAAAACAAAAAATAAAATTGTTTTAGGTACCCTTATTGAGAGGGTCCTGAAGGATTAGTTCCACCTTTGACAACCCAAGATGTTGAGGTCTTAGGCTTCTTAGGCTTCTGAGTTTTAGGAGCATGAACAGCTTCATTTTTATCATAGTTATCAGATAAGTCATGTTGATGATCAGTATGATATGAATAATGTTCATAAGCAGGGTAAGGTGCATGATATGCAGGATATGCATGCATTGGATGAGCAGGGTAAGGTGCATAGTAACTAGGAAATTGAGGTGCATGATACATAGGATGATATGCAGCAGGTTGCACATAATATGACTCATTTCCATACCAAGCATTTTGATTTTTCTTGTTTTATGCTTCTTTGGTTTACTAGATGCTTGCTCAATTGATTTTGACTTAGTTTTACCACCAGTCTGATTGACTTTAGCTTTATCAGCAGACTTCTTAGGACTCTGCTGTTTGGTCTTACTAGTCTGATTTCCTACACTATGCTCTTTGCTCTTTTTAGCCTTAGGAGATTTCTTCTCCTTTACCACTTTCTCAGATGAGGTAGGTTTAGAAGTTTGAACATACAGAATGACCTTACTATTGTCAGCAGAAATGAATTTTTCAGTATGGTTCAATTCTAGTTTATCCTTTTCTAAAGGTGTCTCCTGTTTACTAGATGTATGCATGGATGCAACAGTAGACTTATCATGAGACTCAATGATTTTCTCAAGTTCCAAGATTTTTCCTTTATAGACCTCACATTCAGCTTTCAGAGATTCACACTCTTGCTCAAGCTGTTTATATTCAGCTGATTTCCTTGGCTTTTCAGCTAAGAGTTTCAGTGAACTATTTTGCTCTTTTAGCAGGATCATCTCTTCCTTAAGCTTTTTATATGCTTCAGCAATACCAGTATTGTTAAGCATCATTTGTTCAAATGAATTAAATAATTCATCATTTAGAGGAGTTACCTCATCCTCAGAGTCATCAGAGTCCTTTGCCATCAGGCACAGGAGAGCAGGTTTTTCTTCATCAGAAGATTCTTCATCAGACGAGTCTGAATCTGAATCAGATGAGTAGACAGCAGTCAGCTTTTCTGCTTCAGCCATCATTGCTTTTCCTCTCTGATGCTTTCTTTCTTTTCTCACTTTCTTCTCTTCTTCAGTGTACTTTTCTGCTTTTGGATATGGGCAGTCTTTGATGAAGTGTCCCAATTTCCTGCAGTTGTAACACATTAGTTTTGATTTATAATCATCTTTATCTTGAGAAGAAAAGTTAGGTTTAGAAGTTGAAGCATTGTTGTATTTGTTCTTCATTTTTCTCTTGTAGAACTTCTTGAAGTTGTTCATCAACAGTGCAACATCTCCAGCAGTGTACTCCTTTTTGTTGAGTAGAGTGGCTTCATCAGATGAGTCCACTTCTGCATTTATTTGAGCCGGTCTTCTTTGGTTTTCAGCAGCAACCAGTGCAGCTGTGGGTCCTGAAGTTGAGGTTTCTTCAATTCCCATTCTAGGCAGTTTATACTCATAAGCCTTGAGTACGGAGAACAGCTCTGTAAGAGAAATCTTGCCCAGATCTCTTGATTCTTCCATTGCTGTCACTTTCATGTTGAACTTGGAAGGTAGAGCCTTCAGCACTCTGACAGAGATCTCTTTGTCAGTGAAAGTCTTTCCCAACTTCAAAACTTCATTCAGAGTTCTGGTGAATCTGGTATCCATTTGATCAATGGTTTCTCCAGATTTCATCTTGAAGTTGTCCAGCTTCTCCAAGGCAACACTGAGCTGATGCTCTTTAATTGCATCATTGCCTTCACTCATGTCTCTGACTTTGTCCCACATCTCCTTTGCAGTCTTGCAATGCTTGACCTTGTCAAACCGATCATTATCCAGGGCTTTAGTCATGATGAATCTCCCAACTTTATCTAGATTGTAAAGCTTTATTTCTTCAGGAGTCATCTCATGAAGGTCTTTCTCCACAACCGTATCTACTTCATTTATTTTGATGGTCTTTGTGAATCTGAATGGACCTTTAATGATACATGTGTACATGTTGTCATTGTAGGCTGCTAGAAAGATTTCCATTCTAATCTTCCAGTCCTCAAAGGACATACCAGCAATGTGGGGAACATGGCTGATACAATCCATTTTTCAAAAAGTTTTGGTTTTTCAAAAAGATGCTCTTTTGAAAAGTTTTTTTTAAAAACCTTTGAAAAACACTTGGATCAAGCTCGTTGATCAGGCAGCTGATTCTAATGAACCACCCGCTCTGATACCACTTGTTGGTCCCAAGTGGTCAGAAGAGGTTTAGAAGGGGGGGGGGTGTGAATAAACCTCTTTAAAATTTTCTTTCAATTTTAACTTTAAAACTTTACTTTAATTGAACAGACTAAGCTGATCAGATTAGTAAGTTACAATTCTGTTCGCGAACAAATCTTTGAACAGGTCTGTTGACCACTCGTCTGATAGTTACTTAGCTGATTCTGTTGAAATCAGTTTTAATACTTAGAGTACTTGCAGCGGATTTTCAAAGTGTTTTTCACAAGTAATCTTAGCAGTTTGAAAAATGCTTCCCCAGTTTTATAAACTCCTTTTTATCTCTTTTTCAAACAGTTAACTTAATGTGTTTTTATGCAAACAGAAAATATGCAGATTTAAAACAATGTAAAAACACAAGTAATTTTTATAGTGGTTATATGGATTTGAATATCCTTTAGTCCACTCTTCCAAGTCACACAGATCTTGGGTTATACTATAATCACAAAGTTTACAGTATACTCTGCTTGCGTCGAACAACAAATGAAACGACCACAAGTTCGCAATAGGAAATCACACAGAAAACCTATTCTCTGAAGTTTGATCACTCACAAAGATGGATCACAACTCCGCACAACACTCTTGTTTACAAAATCACTCAGAAGATGTATTTTTCATTGTTCTTCAACTCTGCTTTCGTCAACAAATGACTCAGCTGATGAGTGAGCTGTTCTTGAGACTTAAAGAATTTTGCTTCGGAAATTTCTCTCAGAAAGTGTGTTGCTTGTTTCTTCTTCGTCTCTTTCAGCTATTTATACTTGAGGATTGAAAAGTGTCCGTTGAAGAGAGACATAATTCAAATTCCTCGAGTACTGGTCCTTAAAATCCGCGAACGGCTCTTTTGCAGTCTGTCCGTACTGTAGACAGTACTATTCTGTAGGCAGCATTAAATGCAGTATTAAATGCACTCGGCTGATGCGAAGCTTTTCTTCAATCATTTGTCTTAAATATCCTCGTACTTCAGCATTTATTACACCAAGGGGCATTTATTACCGTTGGGAACACTTCATGATCTTCTTCACTTGGCTGGCGAAAGTATAAGTCTGATGGTGAACTCGGCTGATCTCAAACTTGAACAAATCTGATTTGAGTCGGCTGATCTTCACTAGTCTGATAACTTTACTTCAGCAGATCAGAAGTCTTGGACCTTGAAACTTTGACTCTTCTGATGTCTTCATTACTTAGTCAAAATTCCTTGATAAGTTTATCAGCTAAGTTACTCCATACTTAGCCAATCTTTGAAGTTTTGGAATGCATCAAAACCTCCCTTATCAAACTTCCTTTAGTGCCTTCATCTTCATCCTTATCCAACATATTGTGATGTAAATAATGCATATTTTTAAGACGTGTTCCTCGTCTGTTTGTATGGAGTTTCTACTCCTTCTTTTAATCTTCAATGACAGATTGATTAATTAATGGTGTAGTGAGTTTGGGAGTTAGATTTCATTTTAATAGTGGGGTTCTATTCCATATACTTTTTTTTTTTAGTGCTGTTAAATTATGTTTTCGAATCTACCAAATTTCCCAAATTCTATTTCTAAAGATTCCCTTTAAAGTGGTATTTGTTTTATTTATTCTTCAAAAGAGATAATCAAAGAAGAATAATACTATATCTCAACTCTTCAGTCCAAACACACTAGCTTTATTTAGCATTGCGTAGTTAAGATTATATTTTCCATAAAATTTTCAATTTTCTCTCGTGGGTCGATTTCAACTTGCACTTCGGTCTTCTCCTGAACCTAGGAACCTTGGAACCTTCGAACATTACACAATACTACTGAAAAAACATACGGAGATTTACAGCTTCCATTGTAGTTCTTGTTTCCTGCTTCAATATCTATCTGTTATTCAATTCAATAATGATCATCGATTGTTATACTTGATAGATTATAGCAATTAGCAAGCATAAAATAAGAGCCAAAGTTAATGCTCAAGTGAACATTCGCGTTAATAGCCTATCATTTACATGGGAACTGTAATACTTTGTATAGATCAATAAAACTGTAAACGACTATTGTAGAAAGTATTGTGATTAATAAAACATTTATTTACTTAGTTTTTATTATTATTAGAATGTGTTAGCTTAACTTTTTAAATATTTTATATTATCGTATAAAAACCAATATTAGTTACAATTTTTTTTGATTGAGCTCTGCAGTAAAAACCAATGTTAGTTTCAATATTTGTTTATTAAGCTTTTAGTTTGTAATACGATTAACTTCAACTATAAGTTTTAATTGTTTTAATATTAAAAATATCGTACATACAAAAGATAGACCTCAACGAGATTTAGAATAATTTTATTTACAAAACAATGTTTTAATCTTCCGGTGTTTTTAAAAGGAGTTTGTTAAAATAATTCGTAAATATGAATAAGATATGTTAATTAGGAAAATCGAATACATGTAGATTTATTTATCTAGACAATATATATTTTATAAAATTTAGTTAGACTGTTGTGATTAATCGTCCAAAAAATATTTTAAATAATTATTTTGTTGTTAAAATATTTGTTATGTAAATGTTATAAAACATAACTTGGCTAATTATATTATTAATCATAATAATGTTAAATTATTTAAAAGGTGAACTTGCGTGTCTTGTTAAACGAATTATTCCGAACTACCTTATAGGTAGTACTTTTTAGTCTTTAGCGAGCTACGTGTGCTGGTCTCTAATTTGTTATCATTTAATATATTAAGAACTGATCTTGACTGTGAATCTTCTTTATTACCAAATATTTATGCAAATATGAAGTTGCGTGTCTTGTAAAACGTGCAGAAACAAAAATATCTCTATCCGTTTTGTTTTTTGTTGTTGATCTTTGTAATTTTATAGACTGCCCCATAAATATGGGTAGTTGAATAGGTGGAACGTTTCCCATTGTTAAATGTACACCGTCTATCTTAAAATCTCTTGTTCGTTGGATTTTTACGATTGCTGCTATAAATTGACTTACTTTTACTTAATATAATAATTCAAAATAATATGAAATATATATAAATTAATTATTAATTAGTAATAAATAATTATATGTTGTCGAAAATTTGTGATTATAAAATCAAGTAAGACTAATCTATATGTAATGTATGAGTTAGTGTGTGCGAAATATGAATATATTATTATTCAAGATTTTTTATTTATCTCGAAAAAATTGTAATTTTAAATCAATTTTTTTGATATGGGAGGAATTGGAAAATTCTTGTGCATTGTCTATCACAGCTCTTTTACAGGTTCAGTGCTGTATCAAATGCATTTTACGAAGCCATGATCCCAATATTTTTGTTGGGTATCTCCACTCTCTTGGGAAATTACTAAAATAGTATAATTAGTGATGGTGATGAGTTTGGGACAGTACGGCATTGTTGTATACGGTTGGACAGTACGGCATTGGAGAGGCTTCAATAACAGTATAATTAGTGATGGTGATGAGTTTGGGTTTGAGAAAATGAGATTTTGAAAAATTTAATGAGTACCGATTCGAAATATCGAGCAATCATCTTCGGGTAGGCATGTAAAAATTGATCATTACTTTGATGCTTTAATATGTTTCTACAAAAATAAATTATTTGTTTTATTTAAAAGGAGTGCTGCAGGTCGCGATTGTTAGGAGCGGTTTGTATCTTATGAAAGGGCACCATATATTTGAAAAAATGATTCGATTATTCTCCGTTACTTATAATGTAACATTAAAATCAAAATTATGATGGTAATCAATACTTAATTTATAATTTTTTTAAAGGCAATGTTCATTGAAGCATCTTTTCAAAGATATATTTATGAGAAGCACCGCTCTCGTCACTGCTATTTAATTTTATAATCTAAAACTGTCAAGAATCGTAGTAAGATTTATATGACTGCTGAATGGAATCAAGTTTTTGTAGGCAATATGGTGGTAATTGTTTGTATACGGTTGGACAGTATGGCATTGGATAATTAGTGATGGCGATGAGTTTAAGTTTGAGAAAATGGGCATTCGTAAATTTGAATTAGAGCCGATTCGTGATACCGGCCATTTATCTTCCGGTTGGTTTATAAAAATTAATGGCTACTTTGATGAATTATTAGCACTTCCAAGCTTTTTCTCTTTTTATGTATTTTGACTTGTTCTGTTGCACAATTGATGAATCAGCAATTATATTGTTCTTCGAGTTTGTGTTCGACTATAATGTGCATGCATAACATGGTATGTCAAAAGCGATTTGAATGTTTTTAATTGCAATTCGCTCGAATTTAATAGCCGGAGTAAATTTGATGTCGAGTTTTTATTATTTGAAATAACTGTTATCGAAGGAAGTGTATATAACTTACCGAGGATATCTCAGCTTTGTTCTTCAATATTTGATCATTATGTGCTCGGATTTGTCAGTCTAATCCTTCATTATTTATCTTACCAAGTATATGGAATTTGATCGAGTTTCAGTAACATATTATATTTTTTTACATAGCAATAGCCTTTAATAAAAATATATGTTCTAACATAAAGTTTCATTTTTCAGCCAATGTTTCCTAAGTAATGGGATTGGTCCACCTTTACATTGAACTGAAAACAAATAAACTGAACCGTGATTCCTTTTGCCCAACGGTCTGTAATCCTCGGGAAGCATAACAAATAAATATCATTTGTTGATCGATTTTTTTATGTAATTTTCCAAATAAATACATTTTATCTTTGACTAACGTTAAGTGGTCTACTGAGTAGTGGTAACAAAATTTTACCAGATACGTTAATTCAATACGGCGGTTGTATCATTTTTTATGGCTGACCTGAATTTTCATTTTGTTTTTTGTAGTATAATTTCTTTCTTATACTATGGTATCGTAAATAAATTTTATTTATTTGTTTATCTTATTGAAGCTATTGCTAATTTGTAACAATATTTTTAAACTATTTTATAATTAATATTATCTTGCCTATATATAACACATACAATACAATCTAGACATAAAATTGTAGATGAACAGTATGTGAAGGTAATTCATGCTTATTTAAGTATTAATTTAAGTGAATTTTTTTTCTTTTAATATTAATTTATCTGATTGTCAAGACTTTTGTTTACTTTATTACTATAATATAAAATAATATAATATAATATAATATACCGTGCGTTAGTGTTGACTGGCTTCCAATGCACACAATTGTGAATAGTGATTATGTGTATAATATCTTCGCTTTATAAATTGTCTTCTTGTTGAAAATAAGAGTCATTTACTGCGGATACAATCTGAATTTCTACAATTTATCTTGCAAAAACAAAAGGTATTTCATTTATCATCTTAGCAGTACCTTGTGCAAATGTTTATATAATTTTGTTATATATATGTGCAACATTATGATTTAAGTGGTTGTAGAAAATTAATTTTCTGGAGATCTATTTATGTTGTTAAGACGTTAGTTACTATCATGTGGTTACTAACATGTATACTCTATCATCACTATCATCAGATCTATTAATAAATATTATTAATTGTGCAGATTTTGTATGTTCGGATTGTATATGATTTATTCGTATTTTAATGAATTTGGTTTAGGATGATAATGGATTTCATATATGGAACAATTATTCTCGCTTAAATACCTTTTTTTTAATCCAAATGAATCAATTAGAGTATTTACTTATTTAATATAGATATATTATTCTCTACAGCGATGGCAGTACTTGGAAATATGGATGTAAACATTCTTCGGTCTGAAAAAATCAACTTTTATTTTCGTACAAACGACGAGCTCTTTCAAACTACTTACATAGGGCAGAATGTAATGGCATGTTTTTTGAAAATATGTCTTCCAGTGAGCATTATATCTGATTTAACGCACACTGAAATATCCATTGCCAAAAAATTTGATACAAATTCGCATCAACAACGTTCAATATTATCATGGAATATCAAAAGCCTCAATATAAATATTGTTCAAACGATGTTTCGGAAAATATCTGACAAACAATCACCACAAATGATTATAATGTACAATCCATAAATAAAATTTAGCTTCTTATCCCAGACATTTAGAGACGAGGGGTATGATGGATCGATATATGCTCATCTTAATGGATCATGTACAGGGTTTTGGATGGTATGGAGACAACGTTCTATAACTTTACTACCAGTGAAGATGTGTGAACCTGTATTTACTTTCGCGCTAATGTAGTTAACAACTACTGAATATTTTGTTTTGTTTTGTTTATGCTGACAAAGCGTTTATTGCATTACTGGTAAAGATTATTAGTATTTTCTTACTTATTTATTTAATTAAGAAAAATTATCTTTGTAAATTTTATATTTAATAATATTATTGCAGATATTTCCGTAGCATGTGAAAATGGTTGCCAAAAGTCCTCCAGCCAATACAAATTTGACCATCTTCATTTCCTTTAATCCTGAAACGTGGATAGCATAGCTAAATCAAAATCTTTCCATATGCTGATTGTTCAAAATAAATATGGCTTGGTAATAACTTTTATACTCCATCGTAACTTTATTCTCTATATAATTTTATTGAAACCTCTTATACTTCATCGTAACATTATTCTCTACATAATTTAAAAAATATTTTCTGACTTTGTAATATTTCTCAAATATTAGTGCTTAATTTATTATTTGCCTATCATATATTTACATGCGCCCTTAGTAATCGAACAAATTTCCTTTTTTATTATTATATATATACTTCTAAAATAATTTATTCTTTTACAGATTATAGTTACTAAAATCATCTATTTTGAAAATGATCACAATAAAGCACGATCAATGCTAATAACTGCAGTCGAATCCTGGAATGTTAAAGTGAAGGGCTGGATTTGCGGATGTCTGAAAATGCTTTTTAGAAGATCATAACGTCTCTATGAAGTATTTTTTTGTATATATATGTGTGTATATTTGTGTATTGTAATAGATTTGTATATTATGCTAATAAAAAAAAATATTCCTAAGTTATGTAAGTAAGATAATATGTGAAATGTGTTTGTTTTGCTAATAGTGCGTGAAATATATGTAGACTCTGAAATTTGTTAAATATGAACATTTTTTTTTTTTTGCTTTTTATAATGATTTTACTTGTATATTAGTTTAACGTTTTATTAACTAAATTATTATTTATTTTTTATTATTTAAATATGGATTTAAATAGTATGGTAAAATTTACCGTTACTTGCACTAAAATGTAATGTTATATAATAAAGATACTTTACTGTATTCATAGTTTCAATAACAAAAAAAACCCTTGCCATCTTTTTTACGAAATTAAGATATTCTTTTTTATTTTGTAATATTTCAAAATATTATAGATAATAAAATAGTTCAATCGTGTTTAAATCTTTAATTAACATCGAAGATATATTAAAATTCAGTGATTCTGAAATATTTTTGGTATAAATTATTATATATTTGTATGCATATATATATTAACTATATAATGATAGATTGGTTTTTTAAAATATTATTGCTTCAGTCGGATGAATATAATTTATAAAAGTTTAACCCATTTAATTAATGTTTGTATATTGGTCAATACACACTTGGTCGATGCATGCCCACTGAACTATTACTGTAATATATTGATCTAAATCGTAGAACAACAGATATTATTTCATGATTGGTCGAATAAAATAATTAAATATGGTTTTGGGTTTTTTTTTGTACATGTGAAGTTAATTTAGTACTGGTCCCAACCTCTGTTGCCGGTTGAGTCACCATTATTTACCTCCTCTCACAATCCCATCGGACAGGGGGTGAGGGGTGATCGGGGTGACCGATTCCACGTTTTCGAACAAGTTAATTTAGTGTGGCATATTGACGTCATATTGGTGATAGATGTCAAATCAATTATTTTACAGAGGATGGTAGCAATACACGCAAGGTCAGATAATGATGAATCTTGTAAGTAATTTATTTAAACTGTCCACATAAATATGACTGCTTGGAAAGTTGGCACGTTTACAGAAGTACAATGCAGAAGTTGATCTTATATTCTCTTGGCCGTTGGATCTTTATCATAGATACTATAAATTGGCTTACCTTGAGCGTATTTCTCAATTGATAATAAGAAATATTTTTAAATTAATGTTTTGTTATCGAAAAGTTAGGAAAATAAATTCGATAATGAATAATATATATGCAAAGGATAAGTTGGTATGGGTGGAATTGAAAATATTTATAATCCAATATATGCTAGCCAACTTGAAATATATCATAATTTATAATCAAGTTAGCTTAGTGTGGGTATTTCATGGGGTTACGTTGTCTCGAGGAGTAGGATTATGGTTGCAAATGTTACTCGATAGTGCTCCTTACGACCTATTATTGGGAGTCAATAGATGGATTCTGCTAATCATCCCAATAAGAGTTATGTCATATGTTGGTTCATATTTTATGATCCAAGAATTCACAATATCTACAAATGTCAGAAAAGTTGTAATAACTTAGTTGAGAAGGAATGTGATAATTTTGATTTGTAATTAAACTAAGGACAAAAAAAGGGGAAACTAACGTGGGTCGCACTGTTGTTTTCCGCTCTGTGTTATATTGTTATATATTATTTGTAAAATTTGGACTTACGTTTATGTAGACTTTAACTTATGTTACTTATTATTTACATAATAACTCTAATATTTTGTATAAATCGAATACGTGGTATTATATTCCTCTAACATCTTCGGAGCTTCACGGAAAGGACGGTTGAGTTCTTTAGTACAATGATGAAGGTGTGGAAGTTTTTCTTTCTGTATAAATATCATTACCTGATTCCTTTCTTTTTTTGTCTATTTTGCTTTTGTCTTTCAAATATTATCAAATTTTTCAGAGAAGTTAAATAAAATAGACGATAACCTAAATCGTTAGAGCTGGCTCCGTCATATTTCCACTTCATAATCAACTAATCGTCCCCCAGTTTTAAAGATACAAATATCCCCATGTAGACATACTTTTATTAGAGAGTATAATATATATGGAGTTTGGTGATTCTTCTCCATTTTGAAAAATATAAATACTCATTTTTAATTTTACGTAGTGAAAAAACTTGAATATCCAGCCAATCGTTTTATAATATTAACATGAAATATCCAACGGTTTGGAAAGTATAAAATAAACAGTCTGGATTAAACAAATGAAAACTTACACACCTTATGAACTATTCATGTTTATGATGATAGTTTAAAGACAAATTCAATTTTAAATTTTGGGTTATATTCAGTGCATTATATGGATTAAATAAATTATTTTATGTTTGTATTTTACACTTATTTAAATTAGTTTATATATTAATACTTATTTATCGAACAATATTTCAATAAACAGTAGTTACTCATCTTTGTAGTGGATGATAGTATATTGGTCTAAGAGAACTTAATCAATATGCATACAGTATAGTAAGGAAATGTTCGACGTTATCTGATTATTGTCGAGTAGATTAATTCAATATTGTCGAAGTTAAGTTAATTGCGTGTTGCATGTTCACGTAAGTTTATGATAGACATCGACTAAATTATTTAATAAAGGACAGTATATATACGATAAGAACTAATAATTCCAGCAAGTTTTATATGACGCGCAATGTCAAATAATGATGATGATTCTAAGTAATGATGAAGCTTTTAATTTGTTTAAAACTGTCCTCATGAATACGACGAGGTGGAAAGTTATCTTCTCTATATTTGTTCAATCTACACACTTGATCTCCGAATTTCTTGGCTATTGGATCTTTACCGTAGCTACTATAAATTGGCCTACTTTGATTATATATTCCTACTATGAACATGAAATATATTTAAGTCAAATTTTTGTTCTAGAAAAGTAAAGATAATCAAATCAATAATGGAGAATATACGTACAAAGGATGGATTGGTATAGGTGGAATTGGAAATATTTAATTATCTCATGTTCTCTCCATCCTTATTCTCTTTATTATTTTTCTTCATTATTTCTTCGATCTTCGCATTATTTATCTTGTTCCTTTTTTCTCATTCTTTTTGATCTCTTATATCCGACAGCATCAATCCACTATCTTACTCACAAAGTCGTGCAAAACAAATTAGATTTATTTCTAACTTTTAACTCTCTTGTACTTCTACACTTTATCGAACGAATCTATCTTCTTCCAGGTAATTTCTTCTCAGGAGGCTTTTTAGTTAATGCTACATAGTTATAGTATTTAATTTCGAGATATTTTTCTTGGTTTATTTTAAAATATCTAGAGAATCAATTTACTCGTTCATGATTTTGTTTTCCATTTTCCAATACAATTTTGTTTTTATTTTGTTCCTGGATTCCTATACAAGAAGAATTGCTCCAATTAATTGCGATACTTCCAATTAATTTTACTCTCGACAAGAAGTGGGAGACTTCCTTATTAAGCTTCGACAAAACCATGATTCACATTTTTACATATGAGGATGTAATTATGTTTAAGTTATATAAGTACGTAAGATGTGCTGCTAATATATATGAGATATATACCACGTACCTTAGTCTTCGAACTACATGAAACTAATTTTTTAATATTTATTTTTTATAATTTACCAACTTAAGCAGATAAGCAGTCATAAATTAGACTAACTTCTACGATTATGTAACGATTTCAAATATTCTTTTGATATCTTAAATATCAACGTTCTTTTGGAAGATTCCTTTACTAAATACTGAATGAAATTATTCTAACAATCATTTTAACATTAAATATTGTTTTTTCTTTTGTTGTTTTGTTATTATTGATTTACGATCTAGATATCCGGTTTTGATTTTGTGCAAAAAAATTAGATATTTATGTATTTTCCTCATCTTCGTTTACTGCTATAATTTTTTTATTTTAATTTATAATTCGTATTATTATTATTTAATTAATTTGGACAAGAAGGATGATGTGACGGACGGTCACAAATATCTCGCTATTCAGTTAGCCAATTAACACCGTGTTGTGAAGGTTAAAGTGCACGGTCGTCAGGTCGGTAATTAGTTATTAACCATTGCAATAGTTGGTCAGGATTGGAAATTTTGATCCAAACGAAAATAATTGCTTGTTTTAACGCAGTCAAAATAATTTAAGCACAATTTATAGATATTTGAATATACCAACTATATAACATCTATACTCTACTCTGCTTAAATATAACTGGATGATATGTTATTGCACTTGTTCGAAAGAAAACCACAATTTCTGTACTCAAGTTATGGTCTCGATAGAAAATATCCCAACCATCTCCAAAACCTTCATCTTTCATTGTAACTAACCATTTTCGTATTCCAGATTTCAAATTTACGCGTCGAGTACTTAGCATTGCAGCTGATTGTATAAACTGCGCCGGTATTCTCTAAAAAAAAAAAATTTCTTTTATTATACATAAATTTGTTAAAGCACTTTTTAAGCAACATGAAAATAAATATGAAAAATCATTACCAATCGTTGATTTGCTCCATGCATTGTCACCAAGAAAGCAGGCATTATTGAAAAACTATAGCAAGATTTCAATACAAATGGAGTTGTAAGATTTGAAACTTCTTTTTGCCCTTCATATTCAGTAATATCCTCAATCCCTCCATATTCATTAAATGTTTGAAACTTCCGAGATGAGTAACCACTGAAAAGGCTAAATTCGAATGTGTTAACTGCTGACTGATATAACATTATTATGTCTGCATATTCTACTGAATTTTCAATCATTACTCCATTCCATGCTACTCCCAAAAGAAGATGAGCAACTTTGATTGTCCAAAATATGTTCCCATTCCGTATATAGATCTCTTTTACTTGTGACATCCCAATATTTTTTTGCATTCCAACTGGAACTTTCTACAACATTGTTAACACATGTTATAGAAAATGTTGAAGTTATACTTTCATTAGACCTTTATTTAGGATATTTACATAATACCTGAATTTCTTCTAATGGATTGTAAGTTAGCATGAAAAATACTCCTCTTTCTCTTACCGGCATGTTATTCTGGCTTTCTTAACTAATGATTCCATATTTTGGTTCCCTTGCAGCTCTCTGTTCTAACTTATAACTTCGAATTACATCTTCTATGAATGATTTCTCGATATAAATATTACATCGGAGATTTACCTCCGCTGCATAGATAAGTTCATCAACATATATTATATCAAGATCTAAAGAACCCAATTGATTCTTTATAAAACGTTCCAACTCAAAATAATTTACCATTTTCTTTTTTTTACTTTAACAAAATATAAATCTTAAATAATTTTTTTTACATACGTTTTACTTATATTTATACTGATTTGTTTTTAAAACAAATAATTTAATTAAAGTTATCTTCAAAACATGACATAAAGGCTATGTTTAATTATGGATTTCAGTGAGTAAAATGATAGGTAAAATGCAAATGAACAATAAAAAAAACTCAATGTTGCAAGAAAAAATATTTTCCATACCGCTTTTATCGCTGGAATACTTAAAATCAAACATAGTCTCTATGTCATGTTTTGAAGATAAGTTTGAGTAAATTATTTAATCAGATTCACGTTTTTTATTACAATTGATGTATTATCTAATCCTTGAAAGATCGTGTCGACATTACTGATGCGCGCCAGGTTTTAGAGTTTAGACGTTGTTAATGGGGATAAAATTAAAGTACTGATATGGGATGGATTTATCATCCTTAAAACAAGGCTGCAAGGTTGGAAAATGCTTAGAAATATATTCCGCTCGTTGGTTTTCGATCTAATTTCCCCGATCTTTGTTTTCTATATTTTTTCTACTTCCATCTTTGTCTACTGCTTTAACTCTGTATCGACCTATATAAAATATTTAACACAGAAATAAAGCCTATAACCGACAAAAGTAAACGAAAACATATGTAAGAACTAGCCAAATTTAATAGAAAAAATGGTCGAAAAAGGACAAAACGACGTTGTTTTCCTATGAAAGGGGCTAAATTTAAATCAAAATGAAAATCGTGAACGGTTTATTGGCAATTGTCGCCACTTATTAGTATCAAGATCAGTAAATAATTGGATTAATCACTTTAGGACTAAGATGAACCTGACCAATCGCACAACAGAATCAGATTATGGTATCTTCGTTGAACGTAATTTCATCGAAAACATTTAAAATAGAATCTTCCAAAAAAATTATCTATGATTCATTCCCATAAATCTCGAAATCATCTTCGTTAATAAACTTAAACTCATATTTCTCATTAAATCAGTCTTCCTCGAATTTTATTAACTTGCGTGTCTTGTAGCTTGTTAAACAAATTAGTCGGGCCTATTTTCTGACGTAGTACTTTCTAGACTCTGGTGAGTCACATGTGCTGGTTACACAACATTATTTATTAATTAATAATTAATTTTTAAATATTTCATATATATTTAAGTCAAAGTGACCGAATCTATAGAAGCAATCGTAATCCAACGACCAAGGAATTTCAAGATAGATGGTGTAAATTTTAGAACAGGACGCGTTCCGCGTTATCAACTACCTATATTTATGGTGACACTCGGACAGTCCATATAATTAAAGTTTAAAGATCAACGGTCAAAACAAAACAAATTTATATATTGTTTTTTAGCACGTTTTACAAGACACGCAAGTTCAGATATGTTTAAATATTTGGAAATAAAACGCAGTTGATTTATTAATTTACTGACCGTTGGATTTTCCTAATTTCTTGGTCGTTGGATCTTTACCATAGCTACTATAAACTGGCTTACTTTGATTATATTTGTGAACTAATATTATGGAGTATATGTAAATTGATTTTTTGTTCTAGGAATCTAAGGATGATAAAATTGATTATGCTTAATTTTCGTAAAAATTATGAGTTAGTATCGGTGGAATTGGAAATATTTTATCATCCAAGATATGCCATCCAATTTGAAATATTTCATAATTTCTAATAAATTTGGCTTGGTATAGGTGGTTAATCGATTTTATTAGGCAAGTGATTGGAGCCAAAATGTGTAGGAGAAGACAATCTGGCAAATCACTCAGCCTATCTTCCTCTTCTGTTCCATCTTGTTCATTTAAAATAGCGGTGCTGGAGACACAGAGGTTTGGAAGAAGAGTTTGTCAATTTGTTAAGGTAGACGGGAAATTGAGAAGGATGAGATAAAAAAAACAGACCACTTTGGGCCCACCACTTGCAAAATGACGGCCAATTAAACCATTATATGAAAAGGAAAAAGAAAATTAGCAATGCACGAGGTACAATAACACTAAGCACGTCTAGCATCAAAACGACGTCGTTTCAGAATTATGCGGGAAAAAATAAATGGGAAAGGCAAGCACATCTTCAAAAAAATTGGCTGAATATGGAAAAAGTTATATAGAAGTATTTCGAAAATGATATGAAAATGAAAATGAGGACTATAATGAAAATAATGTACTGGTTTGATTGCTTTACACAGTTTATTGCTCTGAAGTTTATGCCCTGTAATTTTACTTTAATTTGGATTTGTTTATTACATAATTTAATTTGCAACTTAAACAAAATATTATTATTTAACTATTATATTTGTTATCCTCATTTGCCTGAAGAATATTATATGTTCTTATATATGTAATGGACTTTGTTCTAATATTAATTTATTTTATTTTGAATTTCTTAAGATAAATTAAAAATTCCCATATTTTATATTTTGTAATTTGTTTTAAGCTATTTTATTGCTTTAATTGTGCGTTCCATTATTAATAACTCTGTGGTTTATTTTTCTGTATTTTATATTTGAACAATTATTTTATGTTCATTGTTTAACTCGATCCTCATTTATTTCTCAGTTCGGGTAATTCTTTTTTTTATTTTCTACGTTAGTTATGCTTTCTATTACTTTTTAATTTTGATCTTGCTTTTCGATCTGAGCTTACCAAATATTTTTTTGTTATGTTTGTTTCTTTTTTCTGTATTCGGTTACTGCCTTAATCTTGCTTATTCAACTGTTTTTCGTATTCTATATTTAATATTTTTATATTCTTAATTTTTTTATTATTTATCACCCAGTCAATCATTGTGATTGAATTGTGAAAAAGCAAGATAGCAAGATAGCAAGATCGGGCAATCTCCTATATCAAGACTTGGAACGATCCCTACAGAATATAATTTTTTTATTTTAATTTATAATCTTATTATTATTATTTAATTAGTTCGGATAAGAAGGATGATGTGATGTACGCTCACAAATATCTCACTAATCAGTTAGCCTATTAACGCCAATGGTATACAATTGTACTATCAAATAGTCGCTAATAAATAGACTATTGGTAATAAAACTTTCAAAATCTGCAGGATATATAAGAATTGTGAAAAAATTAACTTAACGACGATTACTATTCCCATCAATTCAAACCATAACAATACATCTTTCGATAAAAGCTTCAAACGTCGTATCTATTCATCTTTCTGAAAGAGCTTTTCGTATTTTCAAAAAGGTTGAATTTATATATTTATATACATTCGACTTACACGATCATTACATTTCCATATCTAATATTGCTCGAAAACAGTTCTTTCATTTTCACCGGGTAAACAAAATCTATCTAAAGTTTTTATCTTTTTTTTTTATTCATATAATGATAATAAATATAATTTCTTATGAACATGTTTGTATTATATGCAAGATAAGAAGAATGGAAGATATTAAATTACTCATAGAAACAAAGAAAAAAGAGCTCGAGTTTCACCCTGAAGGCCAGGATAAAGAAAAGGTGGTGCTAATTTTTTTTTTATAAGCCTTGTTAAAATTATACAAATTTTTTTAAATTTATAATGCGTGCAGAAATCCATGCACTAAAAGCTGCTATCGAGGTATTCGGAAATTGTGAGAAAAAAACTCTTGGAGTTGGAAGAAAAACAGAAGGTATTATTGTATTTGTTGGAATATTAATATAATTTTTTAGGATGGTTAAAACTGTATTCATCTGAGTTTTTAATTACAGAGAGAAACGAGGGTATTCCAACATAAGGCAAAAACAGTGTGCGAACAACTGGGTGAAATTCATAATTTAAAGATTGAAATTCTGCTAAAAAAGGAAGACGATGACGGTTTTTTGCACGAGAGATTGAGGAAGAAGGAAAAAAAATATATTGATGGATTTAATGAGATTTCAAAATTACGCCATGGTTGTAAAGAATAATATTACTATATTAAATAAATAAATATTCAAATTATTATTGTATATAGATATATAAAACATTCTTTGATTCAGATTCAGGTTCAGATTAATCTATCCCATTGAACATGCAAATTCAGGTTCAGATTAATTTGCTCTGTTCGACATCAAATACTAGCTAAATTGTTATGATTTGATATATGTCAATTATGGTCATAATTCAATGTACATACTAAACAAACCATTAAAGATAAAGTAATAACGCAAATATAAATATATAAAATATAATAAAATATTTCTCCATGATCATTACATTGTGCAGATAATAGTCGTTGTTGTTGGATGAAGATGAAGATGAAGACACTAAAGGAAATTTGATAAGGGAGGTTTTGATGCATTCCAAAACTTCGTAAAATTGGCTAAGTATGGAGTAACTTAGCTGATAAACTTATCAAGGAATTTTGACTAAGTAATGAAGACATCAGAAGAGTCAAAGTTTCAAGGTCCAAGACTTCTGATCTGCTGAAGTAAAGTTATCAGACTAGTGAAGATCAGCCGACTCAAATCAGATTTGTTCAAGTTTGAGATCAGCCGAGTTCGCCATCAGACTTATACTTTCATCAGCCAAGTGAAGAAGATCATGAAGTGTTCCCAACGGTAATAAATGCCCCTTGGTGTAATAAATGCTGAAGTACGAGGATATTTAAGACAAATGATTGAAGAAAAGCTTCGCATCAGCCGAGTGCATTTAATGCTGCATTTAATGCTGCCTGCAGAATAGTACTGTTTACAGTATGGACAGACTGCAAAAGAGCCGTTCGCGGATTTTAAGGACCAGTACTCGAGGAATTTGAATCCTGTCTCTCATCAACGGACAATTTTCAATCCTCAAGTATAAATAGCTGAAAGAGACGAAGAAGAAACAAGCAACACACTTTCTGAGAGAAAATTCCGAAGCAAAATTCTTTAAGTCTCAAGAACAGCTCACTCATCAGCTGAGTCATTTGTTGACGAAAGCAGAGTTGAAGAATCAAGAAAAATACATCTTCTGAGTGATTTTGTAAACAAGAGTGTTGTGCGGAGTTGTGATCCATCTTTGTGAGTGATCAAACTTCAGAGGATAGGTTTTCTGTGTGATTTCCTATTGCGAACTTGTGGTCGTTTCATTTGTTGTTCGACGCAAGCAGAGTATACTGTAAACTTTGTGATTATAGTATAACCCAAGATCTGAGTGACTTGGAAGAGTGGACTAAAGGATATTTAAATCCATATAACCACTATAAAAATTGATTGTGTTTTTACATTGTTTTTAAACTTGCATATTTTCTGTTTGCATAAAAACACGTTAAGTTAACTGTTTGAAAAGAAGTTAAAAGGAGTTTATAAAACTGGGGAAACATTTTTCAAACTGCTAAGATTACTTGTGAAAAACACTTTGAAAATCCGCTGCAAGTACTCTAAGTATTAAAACTGATTTCTGCAAAATCAGCTAAGTAACTATCAGACGAGTGGTCAACAGGACTGTTCAAAGATTTGTTCGCGAACAGAATTGTACAAATCTGATCAGCTTAGTCTGTTCAGTAAGAGTAAAGTTTTAAAGTTAAAAATTGAAGAAAATTTTTAAAGAGGTTTATTCACCCCCCCCCTCTAAACCTCTTCTGACCACTTGGGACCAACAAGTGGTATCAGAGCAGGTGGTTCATTAGAATCAGCTGCCTGATCAACGAGCTTGATCCGAGTGTTTTTCAAAGGTTTTCAAAACTTTTCAAAAGAGCATCTTTTTGAAAAATAAAAACTTTTTGAAAAATGGATTGTATCAGCCATGTTCCCCACATTGCTGGTATGTCTTTTGAGGACTGGAAGATCAGAATGGAGATTTTCCTTGCTGCCTACAATGACAACATGTATACATGTATCATCAAAGGTCCATTCAAATTCACCAAGACCATCATCGTAGATGAAGCTCAAATAGTGGTGGAAAAAGACTTAACAGAAATGACAGCAGAAGAAATAAAGCTGTTCAACCTGGACAAAGTCGGAAGATTCATCATGACCAAAGCCCTGGATAATGATCGGTTTGACAAAGTCAAGCATTGCAAAACTGCAAAGGAGATGTGGGATAAGGTTCGTGACATGAGTGAAGGCAATGATGCAATTAAAGAGCATCAGCTAAGTGTTGCCTTGGAGAAGCTGGACAACTTCAAGATGAAGTCTGGAGAAACCATTGATCAGATGGACACCAGATTCACCAGAACTCTGAATGAAGTTTTGAAGCTGGGAAAGACTTTCACTGACAAAGAGATTTCTGTCAGAGTACTGAAGGCTCTACCTTCCAAGTTCAACATGAAGGTGACAGCAATGGAAGAATCAAGAGATCTGGGCAAGATTTCTCTAACAGAGCTGTTCTCCGTACTCAAGGCGTATGAGTATAAACTGCCAAGGATGGGAATTGAAGAAACCTCAACTTCAGGACCCACAGCTGCACTTGTTGCTGCTGAAAACCAAAGAAGACCGGCTCAAAGAAATGCTGAAGTGGACTCATCTGATGAAGCCACTCTACTCAACAAAAAGGAGTACACTGCTGGAGATGTTGCACTGTTGATGAACAACTTCAAGAAGTTCTACAAGAGAAAGATGAAAAACAAATACAACAATGCTTCTACTTCTAAACCTAATTTTTCTTCTCAGGATAAGGATGATTATAAATCAAAACTAATGTGTTACAACTGCAGGAAATTGGGACACTTCATAAGAGACTGCCCATATCCAAAAGCAGAAAAGTACACTGAGGAAGAGAAGAAAATAAGAAAAGAAAGAAAGCATCAGAGAGGCAAGGCAATGATGGCTGAAGCAGAAAAGCTGACTGCTGTCTACTCATCTGATTCAGATTCAGACACGTCTGATGAAGAATCGTCTGATGAAGAAAAACCTGCTCTCCTCTGCCTGATGGCAAAGGAATCTGATGACTCTGAGGATGAGGTAACTCCTCAAGAAAATGAACTGTTTAATTCTCTAGAGCAAATGATGTTAAATAATACTACTATTGCTGGAGAGTTTGTCAAGCTTAAGGAAGAGATGAACTTGCTAAAAGAGCAAAATAATTCACTGAAACTTCTAGCTGAAAAGCCAAAAGAATCAGCTGAATATAAACAACTTGAGCAAGAGCATGAATCTCTGAAAGCTGAATGTGAGGTTTATAAAGGGAAAATCATGGAACTTGAGAAAATTATTGAGTCTCATGATAAGTCAACTGTTGCATCCATGCATACATCTAGTAAACAGGAGACACCTTTAGAAAAGGATAAATTAGAATTGAATCATACTGAAAAATTCATATCAGCTGACAATAGTAAGGTCATTCTGTATGTTCAAACTTCTAAACCTACCTCATCTGAGAAAGTGGTAAAGGAGAAGAAATCTCCTAAGGCTAAAAAGAGCAAAGAGCCCAGTTTAGGAAATCAGGCTAGTAAGACCAAACAGCAGAGTCCTAAGAAGTCTGCTGATAAAGCTAAATTGAATCAATCTGTTGGTAAAACTAAGTCAAAGTCAAATGAGCAAGCATCTAGTAAACCAAAGAAGCATAAGAACAAGAAAAATCAAAATGCTTGGTATGGAAATGAGTCATATTATGTGCAACCTGCTGCATATCATCCTATGTATCATGCACCTCAATTTCCTAGTTACTATGCACCTTACCCTGCTCATCCAATGCATGCATATCCTGCATATCATGCACCTTACCCTGCTTATGAACATTATTCATATCATACTGATCATCAACATGACTTATCTGATAACTATGATAAAAATGAAACTGTTCATGCTCCTAAAACTCAGAAACCTAAGAAGCCTAAGACTTCAACATCTTGGGTTGTCAAAGGTGGAACTAATCCTTCAGGACCCTCTCAATAAGGGTACCTAAAACAATTTTATTTTTGTTTTGTAGGTTAGGATTAGGAGTAGGAGTAAAGTAGAGAAGATTTGGTACTTGGACAGTGGATGTTCAAGGCACATGTGTGGAAACATACATGAGTTGACTGATGCAGTTGCTGTGGATGGTCCAAAAGTCACTTTTGGAGACAGCAAAGAAGGCAAGATTAAAGCTAAAGGAAGACTAATCAAGGGAAACATAGAGATATCTGACGTCTCCTATGTTAAAGGCCTGAAATATAATCGGCTGAGCATAAGTCAATTTTGTGACAAGGGATATTCAGTCATCTTCTCAACAGATAAGTGCTACGTTGAACAAATTGGTACAAAGAAGGTAATTTTATCTGGAAGACGACAAGGAAATATCTACGTAGTTGACTGGAGTTCTGTTGACAAGAATTCAAGTATTTGTTTGGTGGCATCTGCACCAAGTGAAGTCAGTTGGCTATGGCACAAGAGAATGAATCATTTAAACTTCAAGACCATAAACAGATTAATCAAGAATGATTTGGTAGAAGGGATTCCAAAAGCAGTCATGAGCAAAGACAAGCTCTGTGATGCATGTCAGAAGGGTAAACAAATCAAGTCATCGTTTAAAGAAAAGAAGCACCAATCTTCTGGAAGAATATTGGAGCTGTTGCATATGGACTTATTTGGACCCATTGATCCAGTCAGCAATGGTGGAAAGAAATACTGCCTAGCTGTTGTGGATGATTATTCAAGATATACTTGGGTGATTTTCATGAAAAAGAAAAGTGAAACCAAGGAACATCTTACAAATCTGATGGAACTGATCCAGAATGAGAAGAGTATCAAAATATTGAAGATCAGATCAGATAGAGGGACAGAGTTTACAAACTCTACTGTTGAAGAGTATTGTAACATCAAAGGAATACATCATGAGTATTCAGCTGCTAGAACCCCTCAACAGAATGGTGTTGCTGAAAGGAGAAACAGAACACTAAAAGAAGCTGTCAGAACCATGATAGCTGAAGCCAAGCTGCCTCAAAGATTTTGGGCAGAAGCAACAAATACAGCATGCTTTACCCAAAACAGATGTATGATCAACAAAAATCAGAACAAGACTCCATATGAAGTTTGGAACAATAGAAAACCAAACATTCATTACCTTGCTGCATTTGCAGAAAAGGCTGATGAAGCTGTTTTTGTAGGATACTCTACTGTTAGTAAGGCTTACAGAGTTTTTAACAAAAGAACATTACTAATAGAAGAATCTATCCATGTAGTATTTGATGAGCCAAGTCAATCTTCTGAAAAGAATCAAAGTGTTAATCAAGATCTGTCTGCTGATGTACAGAAGTTAGACATTGGAAGAAATGAAGAATATGTTCCCATCATACTACCTAATCTAAGTTCAGCTGCTAACTCAAATGCTGTTCAAAATCACAGTGCTGATTGTCTAACAGACGAGTTGCTAACAGCTGACAGACCAGAGACTGTTCAACAGACTACTACTGGAACTCCAACAGTAGTGTTGCAAGATCATAACAGAGGACAACATCCTGATTTGCAACCTGATCTCAGATGGCTCAAGAATCACCCTCCTGAATTAGTTATTGGTGATCCTTTAGATAGAGTGAAAACAAGAAGAGCTGCTGCACAAGATGCTATGTTTGTCACATTTCTATCTCAAATAGAGCCCAAGCAAATTGAAGAAGCTCTAAATGATTCCTTCTGGATAGAAGCTATGCAAGAAGAGTTGAATCAATTTGAAAGGAATGAAGTCTGGTACTTAGTTCCTAGACCAAGTCATCAAAGAGTAATTGGCACTAAGTGGGTATTCAGAAATAAGATGAATGAAGATGGTATTGTTACCAGAAACAAAGCAAGACTAGTGGCCAAGGGTTATTGTCAAGAAGAAGGAATTGACTTTGATGAAACTTTTGCACCAGTAGCAAGACTTGAAGCAATCAGATTGTTTCTAGCCTATGCTGCTCACAAGAACTTCACTGTCTATCAGATGGATGTGAAGTCTTCCTTTCTCAATGGAGAATTGCAAGAAGAAGTGTATGTTGAACAACCTCCAGGATTTGAAGTCTATCAAGAAGAGGACAAAGTATATCGTCTGAAGAAAGCTCTCTATGGACTGAAACAGGCTCCAAGAGCATGGTATGATACCCTATCTGATTTTCTTTTAATTAAAGGATTTCGAAAAGGTAAGGTAGATAAAACCTTGTTCACAATTGAATGGGAAAATCATATATTACTTGTGCAAATATATGTGGACGATATTATTTTTGGTTCAACTAATCAACAGATGTGTGATAAGTTCTCCAAGCTGATGCAGAACAAGTTTGAAATGAGCATGATGGGTGAACTTAATTACTTTCTTGGATTGCAAGTTAGACAGTTGCCTGATGGAATATTCATCAGCCAAGCAAAGTACACAAGAGATCTGTTCAAAAATTTGGTATGGAAACTAGCTCAACAGCTACTATTCCTATGTCTACAAGTCTTCGTTTGGATAAAGATGAAGATGGCAAATCAGTAGACATTACCAAATATAGAGGCATTATTGGTTCATTGTTGTATCTAACAGCAAGCAGACCTGATATAATGTACTCAGTTGGAGTCTGTGCAAGATTTCAATCAAACCCCAAAGAATCTCATCTCTTAGCTGCCAAGAGGATATTGAAATATGTTAAAGGCACTCAAGAACTGGGATTATGGTATCCTAGAGAATCTGGATTTGAACTAGTTGGCTATTCAGATTCAGACCTTGCTGGCTGCAAGATTGACAGAAAGAGCACAACAGGTGCCTGTCAGTTCTTAGGCAGTCGTCTGATCTCATGGATGAGTAAGAAGCAAACCTCAGTCTCTATATCTACTGCTGAAGCTGAATATATAGCTGCTGGAGCTTGCTGTGCACAGATACTTTGGTTGAAGCATCAACTAGAAGACTACAACATAAAGATCAGTGGAATACCAATCTACTGTGACAATACAAGTGCAATCTCACTTACTCAGAACACTACAAGTCATTCAAGGACTAAGCATATTGAGATCAAGCATCATTTCATTAGAGATCATGTGGAAAAAGGCAATGTAATGATTGAGTATGTTCATACTGATAATCAAATTGCTGATATCTTCACTAAACCTCTAAGTGAAGTAAGGTTTTCTACTCTAAGAGCTGAGCTAGGACTACTTAATTTGGAAGCATAAGCTGAGGGGGAACTCATCAGAAGACTGGAGTTCAACAGCTTAGTTATCTATTATTATCTTCAAGGATTAACTCTCAACAGACTAGTTAACTTATGAATTCTTAAACTCAGGGGGAACGTGTAAGACTAGCTGTACTTCTGAATTAAAGATGAAATTTGTTAATGACAGTTAGTTGAAGTTATGTTTTCATCAGAAGACTCAACTATCGAAGATTAAAGTTACTTTATCTAGCTGGATTGACAAACAGCTGAGGAAGGTTATCAGCTATTTGCATTCTCTGATAACAGCATTGTCATCAGGACAGTAGTCCATCAGATAAGTGTTTATTATACTCATCTGATTACTTAAATAAAAGCGAACTGTTTAAAAACGTATATTCAAAAACACGCTTTTATAAGAAACTGTTGGGCGGTACATATTCCCGCTCTTCATTAAATATCTTTTGAATTCGAAAAGTCGTAACTGACGCCGCACGATCAGCACTGACAGAAAAACGGATCTAACGGTTGGCGGATATCACGGAAACCGAAAAACCCCAACACTATAAATCCTCATCTGATCAGTCGAGTAGCTCTTTACGCACTCTAAGCATTCAAAAGTACTTGTGAGAAATTTCTGCAAATTTTCTGCATACTTTCCTTTGTTTTTCTAACCTTCAACAGATCTACAATGGCCGCTGAAGGTATGTTTCTCGTCTATGATTCCTACTACCAAACCGGTACGGATCTGATGAAAGAACTGCTTGAAAAGTTCAAAGCTGCTTCGCTGGTAAACTTCATGGAATACCACGAAGGTATTATCTGGACTGACCAAGTGATGGAGTACTACAACTCTGCGAAAGCTGACTACAACAAACTGGAGATTAAGGCTTCAGTGGGAGGCAAATCTATCACTATCACTCCTGCTGTTCTTCACGAGACGTTTGGGCTTCCTAATAGAGGACGACATGACGTCACTGTGCTGACAGAGGACAAACATCAACAGTTCTGGGCGATCTGCGCCAAAGAGGGATAAACGTTATCTGGAAATATAAGGAAAAAGCAACTGAAGGATGAATATCAGCGGATGGCTGATATGGTGTGCAAGCTGATTGAGAACTGCACATTCTCACTGGATGCTGTTACCTTGAAGAGGTTCAGCATCATGGCTGCCATATACTATGGATTGGAGATCAACTGGTCCATCATAGTTTGGTACATATTAGCTGACTTTCTTGATGATAAGAAAGGAAAAGGCCCCACTACCAACCACAGGATCACACTCAGTTATCTGCTGTCAAAGCTGGGTTGTGATATGAAGAATGGAAAGGAGATCCATAAATCTAAGGCATTGTCCAAGTACATGCCTGTTCAGAAGAGGAAGGCTGGTGAGCCTGAGGAAGCTGATATTGAGGAACCAAAGGAGGTTCCTGCCAAAAGGCAAAAGAGGTTAGTCAAAACAGCAAGTTTGGCTGCTGAGACTAAAAGGAAGAGGGCTGCTGATGAGCCCAAGAAGAAAGAATCTAAGCAGATGGAGAGAGTGACTTCTGCTGAAGCCACTAAGATTGTCGAGAACATAATAGCTGATGTAAGGACTGGATCCCCTGCATCACCATCAAGAACTCCATCAGCAGAGAGGCCTGCTGAGGGTATTTCTCAAAGGACAAGAAGTCAACAGAGAGATACTGTTACCTCTACTTACCGTGAAGGGAGGACCAAGAAGTCTGCCAGAAAGCAGATGACATTTATTGAAAAACCTACTGATCTGGAAAATGTAGCAAGGGAAGACCCTGAAGCTACTCAAAGGCCTGCTGAAACAGTTGAAACTGTTGTGATTGACAAAGCTGATGAGCAACAGCCAAGTCATGTCACATCAACAGCTGAGGTTGCTCAACCTCAAGAAGATCCAGACGTCCAAATCATCCATCCTATTGCTGCTACTCCCATATCATCTGCTGAACCAGCCCCTGCTGATAAAGGCAAGAGAAAAATAGTGCTAAGGAGAAAGAAAGTCTCCAAAGCTGATAAGAAAGCAAGGGAAGAAGCTGAACAGAGGAAGCAGGATGAGCTTGACGAGAAGAAAGCACTTGAGCTAAGCAAAGCTCAAGAAGCAAAGGATGAAGCCAGAAGACGCATGTCTGCAGCAGAAAGAAAAGCTGCTGAGGATGCTGAAATGGCTGCGGTGATTGAATTGAGTAAAGTTGATGCCTATGGACCTGTCCATGGAGGTGGCATCAAGATTGGAGAAGGCAAGAATGATGAAGAAGACAAGAAGAAGATATTACTGCCTGCCCCCAAACTCAAGTCAAAGGACAAGTTTGAAGTCAGAAAAGCTTTTGAGATAGTCTATGCTGATAAGGAGCTTTTCAAGAAGTTTGAGAAGTCTCTAGCATACTATGATCAGAAGATTATGTTGAGGACTCTGTTCACCCAGGAGAAACCAAGATATATCAAGTGGAGGGATAACAGGCTGAACAGCTCAATAACTGAACTTCAAAGCATGAAGGAGTTAGCTGATGAAGAACGTTGGGTTCTGACTTGGCTGAAGACAAACTCCATCCAAAAGGCTCTTGATCCCAGCTATGTGAGAGATATCATGCATAGCTATGCAAAAGGCTTTGCACTGGAGGAAGCCAAGAAAATCAAGAGCACCTTGCCTGAGAAGAAGAAGAAGTCTGAAGATGCTGAGGAAAGAGCAATTAAGTTTGCTGTTATGGCTGCCCTGAAGAGATGGGCTAAAAAGTCTAAGTATCAGCAAGGCTGTTCAAGTGACTTGCCACTACTGCCAAGCATCCAGCAAATCGTTTTTGGCAAGGAAGTGCAACCGTTCTATGAAGTGCCAAAGGGGAATAATGCTTTTGTTAAACCCTGGATCATTGTGAGGCAAATCAGACAAACCACTTGCTTCAATGATGATGGCACTATCACCAACTTAGTCTATGATGATGTTACTGATGAGCCTAAAGCTGCGGACAAGCCTGAAGTCAAGTCTGCTGATCAGACTGAAGACAAGCCTGCTGATCAAACTGCTGACAAGCCTGCTGATCAAATTGCTGATAAGTCTGCTGATCAGACTGAAGATAAGTCTGCTGAAAAGGCTGCTGATGAACCCCTGGCCATTGAGTGGAAGGCTACGGACTCTGGAAATCATCAAGACGAAAAGATGGAAGATATTCCTGTCCACCAGGAAATTGATGAAAGGGATGTAGCTGCTGCTTCTGCTTCATCAGGTGATAAGCACTCATCACTGATGGAAGCAATCCAGATGCTGATGGAAAACCAACTTAAGGAACTGGAAGACAAGCACAAGCAACAGCTATTAAAGGTTAAGGAGGAGCTGAAAGCAGAGTTGGCAGAAACCAACAGACTTCAGCTGGAAACTGTTCAAGGATCAACAGAAGAGATCATCAAAAAGGAGATCAACAGTATTCCAATTCCTCAAGACAACTCATTGCAGTTGATTCACAGCTTAAGAGAACTGAACCAGAACGTAGAAGATGTGAAGGGTGATGTAAATCATCTTCACACTGCTTTAAAATCAGCTGAGCACAAAATTGCTGACTTAACTGCAACCTTCATAAAAGTCAGTGAAGAAGAGAAGGAAATCAATCTGGGGATGTTGCAAGAAGTAGCAAAGGCTTCACAGGAGGTTCAAAATGAAATTGCAACTATCAACCTCAACATTGACTACTTCAATGATAAGACTGACGTCATCAGCACTGATATTCAACATCTAACAGCTAGTCATGACGTTGTTAATCAGAATCTAAAGGCTTTATGTGCTGGAGTAAAAATTCCAACAGTTGCCCTCAACCCTGCTGTTGAACCTGCTACTGTCATCAGAGCTGATGATGACAAAAAGGGGGAAGATAAAAGGGAAGAATCAGCTAAGGAAACTGCTGCTGAAGAATCAGCTATGGAATCTGCTGCTAAAGAACCAGCTAAAGAGACCATTACTGAAGAACCAGCAAATGAGTTTGCTGCTGAAGAACCAACTAAGGAAGAAACTACTGCTGCAACTATTAAAGCTAAGGAAACTGAAGAAACAGCTGACAAGGCTGATAATCTTGGAAAGGTAGAAGAATCAGAAACGATTGAAAAAGAAGATACCAAGTACAAGAATACAGAATCTGCCAGGAAAGCTATGGAAGCTTTGAAAGCTCTTCAAGAACAAGAACTTAAGGAGAAGATGGAAGCTGCCAAAGCAACCTTGGAAGAAGAAGCTGATGATGAAGAAGATGATGAAGAATCATCTTATGAATATGAAGAAGTGCTGGAAGGATCAGATGAAGAAGCTGATAGTTAGAAATTGAAAAATCCTTGTAATCAGTTTACTTTATCTATTTCTTCAGAAATCTCATCTGATGAACTTGTACTATGTAACTCTTTTTCAATATTAATGAAAAGTCAAGTTCAATCCAATAAACTTTTTCTATCTCAGAAAATTTTGAGGATTTCAATCTTTAGTTTAGGTATTCAACAGGTACTTAGCTGAAGTTTTGTCATCATCAAAAAGGGGGAAATTGTTGGATGAAGATGAAGATGAAGACACTAAAGGAAATTTGATAAGGGAGGTTTTGATGCATTCCAAAACTTCGTAAAATTGGCTAAGTATGGAGTAACTTAGCTGATAAACTTATCAAGGAATTTTGACTAAGTAATGAAGACATCAGAAGAGTCAAAGTTTCAAGGTCCAAGACTTCTGATCTGCTGAAGTAAAGTTATCAGACTAGTGAAGATCAGCCGACTCAAATCAGATTTGTTCAAGTTTGAGATCAGCCGAGTTCGCCATCAGACTTATACTTTCATCAGCCAAGTGAAGAAGATCATGAAGTGTTCCCAACGGTAATAAATGCCCCTTGGTGTAATAAATGCTGAAGTACGAGGATATTTAAGACAAATGATTGAAGAAAAGCTTCGCATCAGCCGATTGCATTTAATGCTGCATTTAATGCTGCCTGCAGAATAGTACTGTTTACAGTACGGACAGACTGCAAAAGAGCCGTTCGCGGATTTTAAGGACCAGTACTCGAGGAATTTGAATCCTGTCTCTCTTCAACGGACACTTTTCAATCCTCAAGTATAAATAGCTGAAAGAGACGAAGAAGAAACAAGCAACACACTTTCTGAGAGAAAATTCCGAAGCAAAATTCTTTAAGTCTCAAGAACAGCTCACTCATCAGCTGAGTCATTTGTTGACGAAAGCAGAGTTGAAGAATCAAGAAAAATACATCTTCTGAGTGATTTTGTAAACAAGAGTGTTGTGCGGAGTTGTGATCCATCTTTGTGAGTGATCAAACTTCAGAGGATAGGTTTTCTGTGTGATTTCCTATTGCGAACTTGTGGTCGTTTCATTTGTTGTTCGACGCAAGCAGAGTATACTGTAAACTTTGTGATTATAGTATAACCCAAGATCTGAGTGACTTGGAAGAGTGGACTAAAGGATATTTAAATCCATATAACCACTATAAAAATTGATTGTGTTTTTACATTGTTTTTAAACTTGCATATTTTCTGTTTGCATAAAAACACGTTAAGTTAACTGTTTGAAAAGAAGTTAAAAGGAGTTTATAAAACTGGGGAAACATTTTTCAAACTGCTAAGATTACTTGTGAAAAACACTTTGAAAATCCGCTGCAAGTACTCTAAGTATTAAAACTGATTTCTGCAAAATCAGCTAAGTAACTATCAGACGAGTGGTCAACAGGACTGTTCAAAGATTTGTTCGCGAACAGAATTGTACAAATCTGATCAGCTTAGTCTGTTCAGTAAGAGTAAAGTTTTAAAGTTAAAAATTGAAGAAAATTTTTAAAGAGGTTTATTCACCCCCCCCCCCCCTCTAAACCTCTTCTGACCACTTGGGACCAACAAGTGGTATCAGAGCAGGTGGTTCATTAGAATCAGCTGCCTGATCAACGAGCTTGATCCGAGTGTTTTTCAAAGGTTTTCAAAACTTTTCAAAAGAGCATCTTTTTGAAAAATAAAAACTTTTTGAAAAATGGATTGTATCAGCCATGTTCCCCACATTGCTGGTATGTCTTTTGAGGACTGGAAGATCAGAATGGAGATTTTCCTTGCTGCCTACAATGACAACATGTATACATGTATCATCAAAGGTCCATTCAAATTCACCAAGACCATCATCGTAGATGAAGCTCAAATAGTGGTGGAAAAAGACTTAACAGAAATGACAGCAGAAGAAATAAAGCTGTTCAACCTGGACAAAGTCGGAAGATTCATCATGACCAAAGCCCTGGATAATGATCGGTTTGACAAAGTCAAGCATTGCAAAACTGCAAAGGAGATGTGGGATAAGGTTCGTGACATGAGTGAAGGCAATGATGCAATTAAAGAGCATCAGCTAAGTGTTGCCTTGGAGAAGCTGGACAACTTCAAGATGAAGTCTGGAGAAACCATTGATCAGATGGACACCAGATTCACCAGAACTCTGAATGAAGTTTTGAAGCTGGGAAAGACTTTCACTGACAAAGAGATTTCTGTCAGAGTACTGAAGGCTCTACCTTCCAAGTTCAACATGAAGGTGACAGCAATGGAAGAATCAAGAGATCTGGGCAAGATTTCTCTAACAGAGCTGTTCTCCGTACTCAAGGCGTATGAGTATAAACTGCCAAGGATGGGAATTGAAGAAACCTCAACTTCAGGACCCACAGCTGCACTTGTTGCTGCTGAAAACCAAAGAAGACCGGCTCAAAGAAATGCTGAAGTGGACTCATCTGATGAAGCCACTCTACTCAACAAAAAGGAGTACACTGCTGGAGATGTTGCACTGTTGATGAACAACTTCAAGAAGTTCTACAGGAGAAAGATGAAAAACAAATACAACAATGCTTCTACTTCTAAACCTAATTTTTCTTCTCAGGATAAGGATGATTATAAATCAAAACTAATGTGTTACAACTGCAGGAAATTGGGACACTTCATAAGAGACTGCCCATATCCAAAAGCAGAAAAGTACACTGAGGAAGAGAAGAAAATAAGAAAAGAAAGAAAGCATCAGAGAGGCAAGGCAATGATGGCTGAAGCAGAAAAGCTGACTGCTGTCTACTCATCTGATTCAGATTCAGACACGTCTGATGAAGAAAAACCTGCTCTCCTCTGCCTGATGGCAAAGGAATCTGATGACTCTGAGGATGAGGTAACTCCTCAAGAAAATGAACTGTTTAATTCTCTAGAGCAAATGATGTTAAATAATACTACTATTGCTGGAGAGTTTGTCAAGCTTAAGGAAGAGATGAACTTGCTAAAAGAGCAAAATAATTCACTGAAACTTCTAGCTGAAAAGCCAAAAGAATCAGCTGAATATAAACAACTTGAGCAAGAGCATGAATCTCTGAAAGCTGAATGTGAGGTTTATAAAGGGAAAATCATGGAACTTGAGAAAATTATTGAGTCTCATGATAAGTCAACTGTTGCATCCATGCATACATCTAGTAAACAGGAGACACCTTTAGAAAAGGATAAATTAGAATTGAATCATACTGAAAAATTCATATCAGCTGACAATAGTAAGGTCATTCTGTATGTTCAAACTTCTAAACCTACCTCATCTGAGAAAGTGGTAAAGGAGAAGAAATCTCCTAAGGCTAAAAAGAGCAAAGAGCCCAGTTTAGGAAATCAGGCTAGTAAGACCAAACAGCAGAGTCCTAAGAAGTCTGCTGATAAAGCTAAATTGAATCAATCTGTTGGTAAAACTAAGTCAAAGTCAAATGAGCAAGCATCTAGTAAACCAAAGAAGCATAAGAACAAGAAAAATCAAAATGCTTGGTATGGAAATGAGTCATATTATGTGCAACCTGCTGCATATCATCCTATGTATCATGCACCTCAATTTCCTAGTTACTATGCACCTTACCCTGCTCATCCAATGCATGCATATCCTGCATATCATGCACCTTACCCTGCTTATGAACATTATTCATATCATACTGATCATCAACATGACTTATCTGATAACTATGATAAAAATGAAACTGTTCATGCTCCTAAAACTCAGAAACCTAAGAAGCCTAAGACTTCAACATCTTGGGTTGTCAAAGGTGGAACTAATCCTTCAGGACCCTCTCAATAAGGGTACCTAAAACAATTTTATTTTTGTTTTGTAGGTTAGGATTAGGAGTAGGAGTAAAGTAGAGAAGATTTGGTACTTGGACAGTGGATGTTCAAGGCACATGTGTGGAAACATACATGAGTTGACTGATGCAGTTGCTGTGGATGGTCCAAAAGTCACTTTTGGAGACAGCAAAGAAGGCAAGATTAAAGCTAAAGGAAGACTAATCAAGGGAAACATAGAGATATCTGACGTCTCCTATGTTAAAGGCCTGAAATATAATCTGCTGAGCATAAGTCAATTTTGTGACAAGGGATATTCAGTCATCTTCTCAACAGATAAGTGCTACGTTGAACAAATTGGTACAAAGAAGGTAATTTTATCTGGAAGACGACAAGGAAATATCTACGTAGTTGACTGGAGTTCTGTTGACAAGAATTCAAGTATTTGTTTGGTGGCATCTGCACCAAGTGAAGTCAGTTGGCTATGGCACAAGAGAATGAATCATTTAAACTTCAAGACCATAAACAGATTAATCAAGAATGATTTGGTAGAAGGGATTCCAAAAGCAGTCATGAGCAAAGACAAGCTCTGTGATGCATGTCAGAAGGGTAAACAAATCAAGTCATCGTTTAAAGAAAAGAAGCACCAATCTTCTGGAAGAATATTGGAGCTGTTGCATATGGACTTATTTGGACCCATTGATCCAGTCAGCAATGGTGGAAAGAAATACTGCCTAGCTGTTGTGGATGATTATTCAAGATATACTTGGGTGATTTTCATGAAAAAGAAAAGTGAAACCAAGGAACATCTTACAAATCTGATGGAACTGATCCAGAATGAGAAGAGTATCAAAATATTGAAGATCAGATCAGATAGAGGGACAGAGTTTACAAACTCTACTGTTGAAGAGTATTGTAACATCAAAGGAATACATCATGAGTATTCAGCTGCTAGAACCCCTCAACAGAATGGTGTTGCTGAAAGGAGAAACAGAACACTAAAAGAAGCTGTCAGAACCATGATAGCTGAAGCCAAGCTGCCTCAAAGATTTTGGGCAGAAGCAACAAATACAGCATGCTTTACCCAAAACAGATGTATGATCAACAAAAATCAGAACAAGACTCCATATGAAGTTTGGAACAATAGAAAACCAAACATTCATTACCTTGCTGCATTTGCAGAAAAGGCTGATGAAGCTGTTTTTGTAGGATACTCTACTGTTAGTAAGGCTTACAGAGTTTTTAACAAAAGAACATTACTAATAGAAGAATCTATCCATGTAGTATTTGATGAGCCAAGTCAATCTTCTGAAAAGAATCAAAGTGTTAATCAAGATCTGTCTGCTGATGTACAGAAGTTAGACATTGGAAGAAATGAAGAATATGTTCCCATCATACTACCTAATCTAAGTTCAGCTGCTAACTCAAATGCTGTTCAAAATCACAGTGCTGATTGTCTAACAGACGAGTTGCTAACAGCTGACAGACCAGAGACTGTTCAACAGACTACTACTGGAACTCCAACAGTAGTGTTGCAAGATCATAACAGAGGACAACATCCTGATTTGCAACCTGATCTCAGATGGCTCAAGAATCACCCTCCTGAATTAGTTATTGGTGATCCTTTAGATAGAGTGAAAACAAGAAGAGCTGCTGCACAAGATGCTATGTTTGTCACATTTCTATCTCAAATAGAGCCCAAGCAAATTGAAGAAGTTCTAAATGATTCCTTCTGGATAGAAGCTATGCAAGAAGAGTTGAATCAATTTGAAAGGAATGAAGTCTGGTACTTAGTTCCTAGACCAAGTCATCAAAGAGTAATTGGCACTAAGTGGGTATTCAGAAATAAGATGAATGAAGATGGTATTGTTACCAGAAACAAAGCAAGACTAGTGGCCAAGGGTTATTGTCAAGAAGAAGGAATTGACTTTGATGAAACTTTTGCACCAGTAGCAAGACTTGAAGCAATCAGATTGTTTCTAGCCTATGCTGCTCACAAGAACTTCACTGTCTATCAGATGGATGTGAAGTCTGCCTTTCTCAATGGAGAATTGCAAGAAGAAGTGTATGTTGAACAACCTCCAGGATTTGAAGTCTATCAAGAAGAGGACAAAGTATATCGTCTGAAGAAAGCTCTCTATGGACTGAAACAGGCTCCAAGAGCATGGTATGATACCCTATCTGATTTTCTTTTAATTAAAGGATTTCGAAAAGGTAAGGTAGATAAAACCTTGTTCACAATTGAATGGGAAAATCATATATTACTTGTGCAAATATATGTGGACGATATTATTTTTGGTTCAACTAATCAACAGATGTGTGATAAGTTCTCCAAGCTGATGCAGAACAAGTTTGAAATGAGCATGATGGGTGAACTTAATTACTTTCTTGGATTGCAAGTTAGACAGTTGCCTGATGGAATATTCATCAGCCAAGCAAAGTACACAAGAGATCTGTTCAAAAATTTGGTATGGAAACTAGCTCAACAGCTACTATTCCTATGTCTACAAGTCTTCGTTTGGATAAAGATGAAGATGGCAAATCAGTAGACATTACCAAATATAGAGGCATTATTGGTTCATTGTTGTATCTAACAGCAAGCAGACCTGATATAATGTACTCAGTTGGAGTCTGTGCAAGATTTCAATCAAACCCCAAAGAATCTCATCTCTTAGCTGCCAAGAGGATATTGAAATATGTTAAAGGCACTCAAGAACTGGGATTATGGTATCCTAGAGAATCTGGATTTGAACTAGTTGGCTATTCAGATTCAGACCTTGCTGGCTGCAAGATTGACAGAAAGAGCACAACAGGTGCCTGTCAGTTCTTAGGCAGTCGTCTGATCTCATGGATGAGTAAGAAGCAAACCTCAGTCTCTATATCTACTGCTGAAGCTGAATATATAGCTGCTGGAGCTTGCTGTGCACAGATACTTTGGTTGAAGCATCAACTAGAAGACTACAACATAAAGATCAGTGGAATACCAATCTACTGTGACAATACAAGTGCAATCTCACTTACTCAGAACACTACAAGTCATTCAAGGACTAAGCATATTGAGATCAAGCATCATTTCATTAGAGATCATGTGGAAAAAGGCAATGTAATGATTGAGTATGTTCATACTGATAATCAAATTGCTGATATCTTCACTAAACCTCTAAGTGAAGTAAGGTTTTCTACTCTAAGAGCTGAGCTAGGACTACTTAATTTGGAAGCATAAGCTGAGGGGGAACTCATCAGAAGACTGGAGTTCAACAGCTTAGTCCAACAGTTGTTTAGATCGGTATTTTTCATTTCGAGCAAGTTGATGTGTTATTGCAGTGTACATATTATAATTGATATCTAAATTTATACATATAATTTTCACCATTCCTTTGTATGTTTTAATGTCGAGAATAAACTTATCTTTTACAGAGATAATATAATATATGTTATTTTTTTAGTTGTTATTTACTACTATTTAATTCATATACCAACAACAATATTCTATAAAAAAATATTTAATATATTTGCTGATAAATTAAGATGTTTTGTATATGCATGGAGTTAAATAAATATTATGTTATTGCAGAATAGTATTAACCTGTAACTATTTAAAATAAAATAGCAACAAGGTACATTGCAGTAAGTTTTACAAAACAGCACATTTTGTAGAATTTTTTACAATATTTTGAGAAAATGAAACAAATAGTCACAAAACAAAACGTTATTCAATTATTTGGTTATTTATTGTCGGTGCATTTTACATATATGCAGGTCCAATTAGGTTAAAGCATTTAAGCAATATTACTATTTATATATAATTTTAAACAATCCCTATAAGGCTATAACTATGAGTAGTTGAAAAGGTTGGAATGTTTCCCGTTAAACAATCTACACCGTTTATCTTATAATATTATGGTCGTAAGATCTAAAATGACCACTATAAATTGTCTCACATCAATTATATTTTTCTATATAAATTAAAGTTGTGTTGTTGATTCAGTTAGAATATTATTTATATTCAACAGATGAGTTTGCGGGCATGGAATTTGAAGTATATTATAATCCAATATTTGCTATTCAACTTAATAGCTATAAAAAAAAAATTCTAAAGTAGTTTTTGTATGGGTTGAATTGGAAATTTTTGGTACAAAAAAATATGATAAAACTTTGAAGGATGACAGATTGGCTCTTATTGAAGAAGACAATTATCGTACCCATGCTGATGCTATATTCGAGGCTGCACAAGATAAGGTATCTATATTTAAAATCCGTTAGTTCTTTCTCACAAATTTTGTAGATCTTCTTTCAAGGATAATATATTAATATGTGTTAATAATATAAGATAAATTTTATTCTTACATCTCATTTAAAATATTACAAATACCTGTACAAAGTCGGACTTTCGACATGGTTCAAATATACTTGTGCCAGCCAGTGTTTTTTATTTTTTCTATTTTACAATGGACAGCCAAGCAGGAGGAAACGTATAAACCCAAACACTCCCATTAGCGGTTCTCAGATTAACATTCCTAACTAATTTGTCGATATCGAAATTTTCGTGGAGATGACGATGATGGGAGCTTAATTAAGTACCTATATTTTCAGCCAAAGAAACGAATGGGATGAACTCGTGGTTCATATCAAAATGCCTCAAATCCTTACTTTTCTTCAACTTCTAATGATTGCCGATTCACCCCGAAATATCCTATCGATGATCGGAACTGTCAATATGTATACAACTTAATGGATAAATGAAGTCGCTTGTGTATAATTATCTCATCATGCAGTAAACAATATGTCTGCAATGTGCTCACAAAGGTTGCACATAAGCTGAGAAACAAATGAAAAAAGTATTTTCTATACTATATTTTCAATAGCAGCAACATTCATCGAGTTTGGTTTAGATATATCTTATATATATTTGTAGTTTTAACGACTTTTAATATTAGTTTTTATTTATTGGTTTAAAAAAGTAATTTATTTAGATTATGAAATTCAACTTTAAATACACTGCTCATTATAATTAAAAGAATCATTGTGATCTTATGCGGATGTAGTTTTGTATGAAAATCCGCTTGTCTTTGAATTTTGACCAATATGTATATTTTGTGTAATTTTACTTTGTGATATATTGTTTTCCGACCAAATCTTATGGCCTGATGTCTCCGAGGAGGCCAAGTATATGGTCTTCGACTAACTTCTTCAGCATTAAATGACGAATGTTAAGTAGCCCTGGAATTATAAATATTTCCTAACATCGTATCATTCTTCCAATTTTACCACCACCAAAAAAAAAAGAAATATCATCCTCCCAGTATCATTACAATGTACAGATAATAGTCGATTTTTTTATATATTTTTTTCATTCCGAACAATTGTATGTATTGTTGAAGTATACATATTATAATTGATATTTAGATTTTTAGAATTAAGATTTTGACCATTCCTTTGTATGTTTCATTGCCAAAAAGAAAAGTTATCTTTTACAAAGATAATATGTTGTCCTCATAATAAACAATATTAGATAAATAATAAGCGCTAAACAAGATGGGAAACAATAATTCTATATCGGAAATATAGTTATTGGTTTCAATCGAGAATATATTATGGTCATAAAAAGAGAAATTCAATAAACGGCGCTGTTTCATGATTATGCCGTTTAAAAATAAATTGCAAAAGCACACTCGCACGACCAAAATTCCCCTGCCGGGCGCACAGGTTGCAAACGGACGGTGGAAAAAGCATTAAATAAAAAGATAGATTAAATCAATTTAACAAAAAAATAAAGTATATTATGTTGTACTGTTTGTTGACCGCTTCGGGCATATATCATTGCTAGGACAATTATAAAAAAAGAAAAAAATATTATTATTAAGATTGAAATAAATTAAATTATTCAATATTTTATAAAAGCAATTTACCTTTGAGTCAAAGTTCTTTAGAATTATAATTATAATTATATATATAGCAGAAAGTTTTACAAAATAGCACATTATTTGGAACTTTTTACGATATTTGGGGAAAATGAAACAAACGGTCATAAGACAAACGTTATTTGCTTATTTATTGTCAGTGCGTTTTACGAATCCTTTAAATGAATTTGAATTGTATTACCAATATTCAATAACTGCCACATATTTTTTGTTTAAATATTTTCTTTTCGTAGTATATGAAAAGTCACATTCTTTTAAATTTAATGGACAGTTCTAATAGTTTTAAAAAGAGAAAGGATGTGAGCATTTAATAACGGCTGCTAATTTTTTTTTTTTTTTTGTTATTTTAATTTATCTACTATTTTGTGTATCAAAGGCTAATATCAATTTACAAGGAATAAAACTAGGTATTAGTAAACTAATGTAGGTCGGTTAAAACGGAACGCACTTCGTGTCGTGCTGAGAAATGTAATGATATAAATTCTAATGTCGTCAAAATGCTTTTCAAAATTTATATTTACTATTGTAGATCGGCAGCCGCAGAGGCAGCGGGATGAAATCGCCAATCAACAAATGACAGCTATTATGCTTGCTTTTTGTACTCCAGAAAAGCAAATTTATATCGAACCGATATGAATCTCATTAAATTTTTATCTCCTCTTTTATCATGCTAAATTATCTTGTTCGACAAAAGGTCCATTTGTATACAATAATTGTAATGTAGCGGGTATAGTTTAGTGGTAAAAGTGTAAGCTAACTTCTATTATTCCTCGACGACTACATAGGTATCTAGATGAAACCAACATTCAAGAAAATAAAGCTAAATGTTCGACGACAAAAAATAAGGAGAAGTCGACAAACTCGATTAAACTAAATAAAATGAGTATAGAGAAAATGAGTTTTATTTCATCTCAGAAATCGATATAGTTACAAGAGTCGAATATATTACAATCGAGATATAACCTATTACAATCTATTACAACTGCAGACCAAAAAAATTTATTCGTTTTTTTCTACTATCTGATCGAAGACGAGCTCTCTGATGGATTCCTACAAATTCGACAACCATAGTCCTCCGATATCAGTTTGATGAAGACCTCTGACGACACCAGAGCACGTCTTCCTCAATGCACCGATCAATGAGAGATAAAGCTAAATCAGCTTTATCTCTTACTGACCGACGCATTGTGGGTACGGCCCTTGAGACCCTCGATGGTCTTAGCAAAGGCCAGGGGAATCTCCTTCCTTTTATGGCAGCAGCTAGCTCGAGAAGACACACCATCTCAGTTAATGTTATGACCATGGGTGTTGGGTCTCTCTGCATTGACCGAGAGATAGAAGAGGAAAGAAGCGCTTATTAATATTTTTGCGCTTTAAGTCCTCCAACATCTGATCGGCTGCTCTTACCTTCTACCTCACTCCTGGCTCATCGAGTACGTCGATGCCTCGTGACATCGATACTCAGATACAAGACGAAGAGTATCCAAGCAACGACATATAGAAGAACCGACGATGCCGACCTCCTCGTCCTTACCGATCCCACCCATTCGAACGACGAGGCCGACCCATTGGGGAACCCCCTTTACCGATACCACCTTATTGAAAATAAAAGTAATCGCTTCCTCGATCAGAGGTCGGGAGGAATGAAGAGGTGCAAAGATAAAGAAAGCACTCTACGATAGTTGAATAATGGAGAGGTTATTGAGGGCAAATTTTGTCGGATAACATATTACAGAAAACATGTTTGGCTATTTTTGGTATGAATAATGGTGGGTACCCCCCACTTATTAATAGACCTTAGATGTTTTAAATATGCATAGAGTTAAATAAATATTATGTTATTGCAAAATAATATTCCAGTCTATGATTAAACTACGAAGCAAATATATATTTTTAAACGATTTCTTGAAAATTGTCCCAAAACGATCTGTCTTTTACAAATTGAGTGTTTTTTGCATGGTTTTTTAAAACACAAGGAAGTTTAGCAGAATAAAAAATTCACAGGGTAGCTTCATTCAGATTAACAAAGGGGAGTATCTTACATTTTACCCACAAATTTGTCTAGAAAATATATTATTACTAAGATCATACAATTAATCTATTAAAATCGTTAGAGCACAAAATGAGATAAATTTTTTTTTTGTAAATAATAAATAATATTGTTACAAATATTATTTATTATTTACAAAAAAAAAATTTATCTCATTTTGTGCTCTAACGATTTTAATATATAAATATTGGAGGTTTATTGCTAAGTTTTCTTATAAATTTTTTTGTATGCTCTGTTCTTCCAATATGATTTTGCTCTGTACTCTTCTTGCTAACCTATTTCCAGTATTCGGTACGTTGTTTCTTTGATTTTTTATTTTCCTTTCAATCTTGCTATTTTCTTGTTGATTTTGCTTGATCTTTAATCGGACGAAAATAATCTGTTGTATTTATTGCTTATTTTATTTATCTGTTTTTAGGTTGGTGTGGAGTTTTTCTCGTTATCTATTTCTAATATATTTGGTATTTTGTTTCTTTCATATTATAAACGAATATTTGCCATTCAACTTGTATGGGTGGAATTTAAAATTTTGGGGAAAAAAAGTATGTTAATGCCAAATGGAGGTTATTGTAAGACACTTTATATTAGTGAATATTTTTTTTTTAACTGGCCTCTTTATTGTTGGATTATGTTGAATGACGAATTGAGTAAACTCATCTTTTTGATAAGTAATTCTAAATTCTTGAACAGAGTAATTGTTACCTTGTTTTATTTTTTTTAACTCTACCTCAATTACTTTGTGTAGATTATTCTATGCATATAATATGTAATATAATATTAATATAGATTTTCGTATTCGACTGTTGAATTGTGCTACAAGAATACCTTCGAATAAAACTTAGTGAAGAGCGACCTAATTTCATTATGTTCATGTGTTTTATTAACATGATCGAGATAACACATAATTTGTACACTTAATTGTCCTTAGTTTAATACATTAGCACTGGGCAATATCCTCCGCGCGGGAGCGTGGAGCAATTGACCTAGTATATATATATATATATATATATATATATATATATATATATATATATATATATATATATATATATATAGTTAGCACATTATATACGAGTAAATCATACTATATATTTCGGGGATATATTATACACATATCATCAACAATATTTAAGGGCATTTGGATTGTGGAATTATGGCTCATTTAGATTTGTGTCTTGATCGGGAGCACCAAAACGTGAGAGCATTGGTGATTCAACCACGGTTAGATCGATGGCAAAGAAGGATTTTCTCCGATCACCCACTTCAAGCAACCGGCGATTATCCGATCCGATTCAAGTAAGTAAATTATGGTTGATTCGGATTTAAAACCCAACATTGGTATCAGAGCCATTGTTGGTTGAGTTCCTTTGCTATGTGGTGTTTGAAAGCATGTTTAGTTTTAGTAATTTCATGAAATTTGAAATTATGTTCATGCTTGATCTTTAATGGCAGTTTGTGATTCACTAGTTAGAATGGTATGAAATTTTTAATGGAGCATGATTTTAAGTTCTTGAATGCAACTGTATTTTTTCAGATTTTTTAGTTGAGAAATTTGTTCTGAAAAAATTATTGATTGAATTATTTGCTAAAACTTTAAATGCGGATTCCCGGTTCAATACTTGGAATCATGTGACGTGCTGTATACCATTAGAATCCTCTTGATATTATCTTTCCAGCCATGTATGGAAATCTGTTTTTGGATTTGAAATTTGAAATATATGGTCAATTCAAGTTTCTGCCATATATGTCTAAATTGTTTGACATTTTATTTGCGAATTTAAATGTGCTTATTATTTTGGTCCGAAAATTTGTACATAGCATGCTTACATGTTGTTTATCATCTCTGGAAAATTTCATGCTCATTGGATATGTAGAAATTGAAATATGAGTTTTTGTTTATTATTTGGCCGAAATTTGTTTAATTTTCTGCGGATTATATGTTGTGGCTTATAAGATGATTCATGTACCGTTAGAAAGATCTCGTTGAGGAGTTTTCAACCATATATAGTATGCTTAATTCGGACTTATAACGAAGGAGATATTGCCAATCGAAGTTCATGTAGCATTTCTTCAAGTTGCTGGAAATTTGAAGAAGATGAACATTTACTTTGTACATACCCACTCTCGATCGCGGCTGTTGGTTTCTCAAACCAGTACTTACGAAGGTCAAAATGAAAAATGGAGTTCACCATAGGAATCAGAAGGCCCGAAAACGTTGGGATAGCTGGAAGCGTTTCGTAGGAAAATGCCGTTAGGACGGCGCGTGTGTCACGCGCGCCACGCAAGCCGTGAAGGTGTTGATTTGGTCAACAGCCCAGTCAGCACACACATGGCAGCCAGCTAGGCACCACATGTGTGCTCAGCACAATGCGGATATCCACGTGGCATGACATGTCAGCTGCCACGTCAGCGATTGTACTGAATGGCAGTGTCACACAAGTGCGACGTATTCCGGTGTCCGTTTTTAGCCCGGAAAATTCTATGTGTTCAGAATTTTATTTCTGATTGTTTGGTGAATTCAAATTAATTTTTCAGAATGTAAAATATTTTTCTTGATTTTTGATGCTTGGAAAATGTTTTGAAATGGAAAATTATTTTTCTCTGAAGGAAAATTTTGAAATTTGTATGTTGGTCGAGAAAAATATTTTTTAGGAAATGGCTAGCAAGTGGGAGTGTTTGGAAACACGCCAATTTCAATTTTCTAATGCATGTAGAAAATGATTCAACATCATTTTAAATCAAGAAAATTCTGTTTTTTTTTATTTCTGAAAATATTTTCAAACGTTTGACTTCAAAAGGAAGTACTTCAACACTTATTTATGACGTTCTAATAATTTTATTTTTCTAAATTGGAAAATTTGTTTTTCCATTAATTTATGGAAATTAGAACTTGGTTTGCTTGTGAAAAAAAAAAATTTAAAAAATAAGTGTAAAATATTCTTTTATGAGCAAGAGTTAAGGTATTTTGATTAGCTTATGAGCTTGATCTAATATTTAACTCAATTTAGTTTGAGAACGTGACGTATGCCGAACTTAGTGGGAGAGCAACAATATGATTAAGAATTTGAACCTCTTTTGCAATTTATGCAAGTTGCAAAACGTTAGTAATTCTAATAAAAGTTTATGCACATTTTCGAGTTTCGTGGTCAAGGACACGAAACGTTAAAGTTGATGCAAAAGGGACGCTTCTTTAGCCGAGGGCTAAGAGAAGAAAATGAACGATTGAATTCCATCTTAATGGAATGAATCTGTCGTTTATCTAATTGGTTGAAAAACGACGTAATAAATTTCCCTCTTGAAATTTAAAATTTGTCTTACGAACTATTTGAAGGAAAAATATTTTGAATAAATTCTTTTTATATCTCTCCTAAAAGTTTTTGATAACTTTAAACTTTTTCCAAGAATCTGAGTTTTTTCACTCAATGTTCTTTTAAGTAAGACAAGTATCATTAATTTTTGTCCGCTTTGACATTAGAATCTTCGAAGGTCATTCTTAATTGATCACATGATTACGTTTATGTGATATTAATTCGATGCGTGTTTGATATACGCTTATCCCCTTATGTGCACTTTATTGAATCGTGTTAAGATGTAACACGATGCACATTAAATACTTGTAAGTACTTTAAATTAGTACTCAAGTGAGAGTTCCTAGGTTGGAAGAATTTAAGTAATTCTCACCTGGAACTACTAGATTTTATACTAAGAGATTGAATTAGTGATAATGATCATTTGGATATGGGAGATGATTGTGCCACGTAGTGACCCTTTCGATTTTGTACCTTATGGGATTTAAAACGAGTTCAGTTTGCTATGTATAAAATCACCAATACTTAGATGGGCTAAAATGATATCTCTATATTGACAGATCATGGCAATAGATTCTAAATAGATGAGTACTTGCAAAAGTACTCATTGACAAAGCTGCAACACTTTGTCGATGTTGATTTAGAATTTGAGTAGGAATATGTGATGTTATAGAAAACATATATCAAGTCATTAAAGACCTTTTGTGGTCTTATTACTTGAGAAAGAGATCATAGACTTTCTTCATGTATTTTGACATGATTCCGCTCTAGTCTTGAAATTATGGCATCGTAGAACGTTATCCTTAGGGAGCAGTATAGAAATACTACTCTAACAAGGTAGATGTTGGACTTTTAAAGTTTGACAAATTGGACAAATACTTTTGTCTAGTATGTTGGATACTTATGAGAGTAAAGTCAGACTTAATGAATGATTAAAAGTCAAGTCATAATTCTTCTCTTTTTTGAGTTATTGAATTCAAGTTCGATTCAGTCTCGTTCCATTTTACGGACCATTCAAAGGTCGTGTCGATTTACATATCTGTAAAATGACTTTCTCAAATGGTAAGTATTTCATTATACTTCTTAAAAAGTTATTTGGTGTTTTTAGACCAAAACTGAAGTCTTTCTGACAAAATCTATTTTTCAACAGGGCATAGGCTCTAAGAAAAAGAAAAGTAGATTAATAGAGACAATGAAATAAAGGAGACTGAAGATAATTCTAGTTGGAAGAACAATCACTAGCGGATTTTGATAATCTGAAACGTCATGGGACTATAAGTGCTCGATTTACCATATTTTTGGTTGTTTCACTCGTCAATGGATGAAGTTGAAAAGGTAGTACTCAATAACATTGTTATAATTAATGTTTTGTCGAAAACACGTTATTAACCTTATCCTATGTGGACAATAGGTTTATGGTAACTAATAATTGAAAAGTGTTTGCGCCCTCACTCAAGTTTATTAAGATTACATTTGTGTACCTTCGAGAAACTAAACTTGACTGTTGAGTTTGTTCTTAGATTAGATTTAGACTTGAATTCGTCATTGACTTGATTAGTATCTTTTTGAGTGATACTTAAATGTTTTAGACATTTAACGATAGTTTGAAGTGTCATTCTTGACTAAACTTTTCAATTGCATAGTTGATTGTTTTTGTACAATCTACACCTGATGCATCACAAAATATGTTGAAGGCATATTTGTTTAGGTCAATTTTGGGCTAGTGGAAACACTAAATCAATGAGAAGACCTTTACAAGTCGTTTCTGAAAATTGGTTTGCCCTTGCACTGTTTCAATTGAAACAAGACACTAGAACTATTTCGTTAGGCCGTTGAAGTTAAACTTCCATTTTGATCAATTCTAGTGATTTAATATCAGTGAAGGTTGGATGAATCCGTCCTTTCATTACTTTTATAAGGATATTACATGTCTTGGTTGTTTTTATTTTGATCTCTTGCAAAATTAAAATATTTTAATGTTTTTTAAAATTCTAGAGAATCAAATGTATCGTTGAACATAAGGTTCTGATACTAGACCAAGGATATGAATATCTACACGATCATTTCGTGATCCATGTAATGAAACATCTGAGAATCAGTTATTTCTAACACTCTTATTTGTATAATTGTGTTAAGGAGAGTAACTCGATTTATTGGATAGGATGGGATTCAATGCATTTCAAGTTAACCCCTTGAATTTCCATGTGGAAATTTTGCCAACATTGAATGCATATTTTGTGAACCTTCAATAATAGTAATTTTTCAACATCTAAAAGCTAGGGTCATATGACGATTTGACCTAAGCTACCTTAGATGATGTGATCAAGTAGTTGAGTTTGTCTTAACTTTATTTCTAATATGTTTAGAAACATGATTACGAAAGAAAATATATCTTTGGAGGATATATAATGTCTAATGGTTTATGTTCTTGAATGAACAATGAGATGGAAGTAAAATTCTTATTAAATCAAGAAATACAATCTTTCGAAAGATGTATTTACTAGATAAACTGAACTTTGTGTATTTGAACGTGTTAGTGTAAACCAGTTCAATGGATAGTTATTCATTTGACTTATCACTTGGAAGTGATTATCCAAAATTGCTTCTTTTTGAGTGGGAGCAATTTATGTTCTACTGGATCCATTCAAATGAAAGGACTACACCTGAACCGTAACTTGTTTCAAATACTGAAAGAAGTCTCCTATCTCATGGGTGAGATACGTTAAACGAATGGAAGGAAGAATTAGTACCTGCCTATAATTTAAACCAATTTTTGTATTGGTTGATTTTTCAAAGATGCACATGGTTTCTTACTTATATCTTACTTTAGTCAAAATTTAGATATGGAAGTATTCCAAATGAATAAAAGACTATTAATCTGAAAAGTTGAGATATCAAAGTTCTCGAACTTGAAATCTTTGAGCTTTAAGATTATTTTAGGCAATAAGAGATTGTCTGAACAATCACGTTGACTTTTATCTTAATAGGTGAATAACATTGCCTTTTGTCTTAAGTTATTATTAGGAATACTGGATTCCATTTAATGTTTGAGTTATACCCTATTTGTTGGGATAACTTTGAGTATAAAGGGCCGTTTTGAAAATGGTCGTCCTTAATTATTTTTGAATGAATTGAGGACTTGTAGGTAGAAAACTTGGTGAAATTCATTGAATTTTATAAGTGGTCAACCGACACTTGAATAATTATGAATTTAATACCTACTGATACTCTAATAGTAAGAGGTAGAATTCTGATTCTTGAAATGTGCACTTTGAGTGAAATGTCTAGATCACCGATCCCGATCTTGATGGAATCATCAATTGGTTTGAAACCAATTGCCTACTCTGATTTATGTTGTGCCATGGATCTGGTCAATAATTATAAGTCAAATCATTTGTATGATTTTTAGACTTTATTGAAAAGGTTATCGAGAAACCTTTATTATACTGCAATTGATCTCTTAAGCATAATGAGACATGTTTATCTATGTATACAATTGTTGTAAAATTGATGGCACATACGCAGTATGAATAGTTGTTTGGTCAAGAGGTATTTATTACTTCTTCGGGAAGGTAAAGAGCTACATTCAAGTTGTGTTGACATTTATGTTGCGAAACACATTTATAGCTTGCAATATAGATACTGTTTTGGTGAGACCAAACACTTAGACAAAATTGAGAAATTTTGTTGAGATATCTTAACAAAGTTAATAGAGAACTTTGTAGTTAGCATCTACGTACAATAGATGGTCGAGTTTCTTGTACTAAGACCATAACTGGAGATTCTTACGTGGGTTGCCTAGCAATCTGTAGAGTTGCGTAGATTTTGATCTAATTGAACTTGGAAGTTCATAAGATCAAGCCCATAAGTTATGTGACATTTGAATGCTTGTATACATGATTTGGAAATCATACATTCAATGTCCTAAGATATGTCGGACAAGTAGAGGTTGGCTCTCTCACACGAGAAATCGCCTTTGACGTTGAGAACGTGCAGAGATGAGATTGTTTTATCCTTGTAAAGAGCACAAGATAAAACCAGGATCGCCTTAATTATAATCGATTTAAGATTTGTTGGATGAAGATGAAGAGAAAAGAAGTTAGTTATTAAGGGAAGGTTTTGATGATTTCCAAAACATCATAATCAGCTAAGTGTGGAAAGCTTAGTTCCCTTAGAAGAATCTTTGAACAAGCAAAGAAGATATCAGAATAGTTCAAAGTTCAAAGACCAGAAGACTAGTGATCACTTGCTGAAACAACAAACAGAAGGATAGGTCATCAGCCGAGTCAGATCAGATTAGTTCAGTATTTGATCAGCAGAGTGCCTATCAGAAGGGTTGCTTCGATCAGCAGAGTAGAAGAGATCATGAGATCAGTTCAACGGTAATAAATGCACCTGGTGTAATAAATGCTGAAAGAGAAGGGCAGTAATGGCAAATGATTGAAGATATTCTCGGATCAAAGCATTAATGAAAAGAGAAAATAATTCAACAAATAGCAAATAATTCAGTAAAATAAAGAAACGCCGTTTCATTATTATAATTCAGCAAAGCGCTCACGAGCGAAGACGTGTCGAGGTGAAAGCCCTTGAAATTATTTAACGTAAATGATTTTGATTTGTGGTAAGATAAACAAAATTTAACTAATACAGAAGTGTGCAGAGGTTGTTTGGCTGCATCGGATAACGAGTTAGAGTTTATGTAAAAACATGTTGTATACTATCAAATTTCGACAAACCTTTTCCGAAGTGATGTCGGTTATTCTTTATATCTCTATTTATATTTACTTAGCATAAGCGTGCAGTAATAAAAATGTTTGACCAGTATTATAGAAGCTGAATTGACAAGAAAATTATCGAATAAAATGGTCAAGCTAATGAGTATAGTTAAATGGTTTTTATCAGAGATAAAACTTCCAAACTTTAACTTATTCATATTTATAATATTTGATGATCAGGTGCATTTCAAAATTACTTAAAGCAGTGAACGAAGACGATAGCGCTGTTTTATAATTTTACAGTTTTTAAAAAATGACAAAAGTATATTGTGTTGGAATCTTACAACTTAAAATTTGTTGTCGAAAAGGAAAACAGATTTTGAAAAACATATCGGTAAAGTAAGATAAAATTGAAAAATTGGAATTCAATTATAAAGGAAAGTATTAAAAAAAAAAAAAAGAGAAACGTGAACAAGCAAGATCAAATGATTAGGGAAAGAGACGGCGCACAAATAAAAAAAAATATTGGTCGATGGACTTCTTCTATATGTAAATCCGAGATTTCGGATAACTGGTAATAGTATGTGGGCGCGGGTCGGATTTTTGGGTAATGGACAATATGGTGTTTCAGGTCGGTCTCTCGACCTATTGGTAATGACTTCTCACACCCAGAATACGACTCTATCTGGCGGATACCCGAAGTTTCCGTATTTTTTTTTTTTTTTTACAAAACAACACAAATTTCTCAAACCATTAGGATTCGAGCATTCAATACTATATTACGATAAAATTTATTTGTTTTAAATACCCGTTTGTAATAAACGAAATTATTACATGTGAACGGTTGGTAATATTTGCTCACATATTTATTTAGTTTGTATATTATAGGTTTTGGTTTACAAATATACTCGTTTGTTAAAAAAATTAAACCCTTTGTCTCAATTTATCTGTCTTTTTTGAGAATTTTTTTTGTTCCAAATTATTTGTCGCTATAATTTCAGTGCAATTTTAAAATATATATTTTTCTGTTCTCCTCTTACTTTATGCATTTCAAAAAATGAGATAGAATGAGATATAATGATTGTGTAAAGTGTACATAATTGATGGTTAGATAAAAAATAAAACGTATTTTAGGAATATAATTTATTTTTTCACCAAAATTTATACTATATATTAGGTTCCATAATCTTTAATATGAATAATATTTTTCGTATCAAATTTGTACAGTCTATACTGATTATTCTATTATGTAATAATTTTCTGGCCGTTAGATTTTTTACGAATGCTACTATAAATTAGCTTACTTTGACTAGATTTTGCAGCTCATAATATGTAATATATTTATATTAATAATAATTAATAATTCCTAATTAAAGTTTGTACTGTAGAAAAGTTGTGATTATATAATCAAGCGAGAATAATGTATATGCATTGTAAGAGTTATATTATATGGTATGTTGAGGATCTTATAATCCAAGATTTGTTAATCAACTTGAAATTTTTCATAATTTCTAATGAAGTTTGATTGGAATGCGTAGAATTGGAATTTATTTCTCATCGGCGATTTTATCTTTTGCGCAGGTATTGTGTTGGTCCCAAGTGGTCAGAAGAGGTTTAGAGGGGGGGTGAATAAACCTCTTTAAAATTTTCTTTCAATTTTAACTTTAAAACTTTACTTTAATTGAACAGACTAAGCTGATCAGATTAGTAAGTTACAATTCTGTTCGCGAACAAATCTTTGAACAGGTCTGTTGACCACTCGTCTGATAGTTACTTAGCTGATTCTGTTGAAATCAGTTTTAATACTTAGAGTACTTGCAGTGGATTTTCAAAGTGTTTTTCACAAGTAATCTTAGCAGTTTGAAAAATGCTTCCCCAGTTTTATAAACTCCTTTTTATCTCTTTTTCAAACAGTTAACTTAATGTGTTTTTATGCAAACAGAAAATATGCAGATTTAAAACAATGTAAAAACACAAGTAATTTTTATAGTGGTTATATGGATTTGAATATCCTTTAGTCCACTCTTCCAAGTCACACAGATCTTGGGTTATACTATAATCACAAAGTTTACAGTATACTCTGCTTGCGTCGAACAACAAATGAAACGACCACAAGTTCGCAATAGGAAATCACACAGAAAACCTATTCTCTGAAGTTTGATCACTCACAAAGATGGATCACAACTCCGCACAACACTCTTGTTTACAAAATCACTCAGAAGATGTATTTTTCTTTGTTCTTCAACTCTGTTGATCTTACGTGGTTTCGTTGGTTCGATCAAAGTGTGGATGTATCACAATAATCACAAATAAACTAAGGTAAAGATAGAATATAATTGTATTCGAGTTAAATGAGTACAAGTACAAACATATCTAGGGTCCTATCCGAGCATTATAAGATGCCGTACAAGCTAGAGGGTGAAAATACATATGCTCGACTTAGGGCTATAATCCCGAACTGCTATGAACAGTAGCTTCGAGAAGAGAGCACTTGGGATCCCCTCAGCATCATAAATGCGCGGGTATTTATAGTTGAACAGATGGGCTTGGGCCTGCCTTCGGCCCAACAGTATCCCCTAATTGATTTTCTCGAGCAAGCCGTGGATATATGATCATGAGCTCGGGTTTGACAACTTCTCTCTGTATTGGGGAGTTAAAACCACTAGATCGGACCTGGATCGGGGAAGATAGCGGGGTCTAAATTACCCCTCATCAATACTCCCCCACTTCTCGAGCGTAAAGAGGAGGCTTGCGCTCGAAGAAGTTTAATTTGCGTTGTCCGTTGGATTGAAATGAGTCGTTGGGAATGTGTTTTGGATATGCCTCATTAAAAACCTAACTCGGAAAAACCCATTGGGATAAAAAACCGAGCCAGGGAAAAAGAGTGCATATGCTAGAAATTTCACTTAGGAGTGCGGAGAGAATACTTAAACGTCCATCGTTTTAGTAGAGCCCCTCAATTGAAATGCCCTTATCTGTGAATTATTATGAGGCTTTCTTCAAATGCTTTCCTTATTTTCGAGCAACAACTTAGAGGGCCAATAATATTTTCCGGAAACGTCTTCCGTAGTTCAATCCCCAATCTCTGGTCACGAAGGACTGAAAGTGCAATTTTCAGAGAAATAGCTTTGAGTTTTATCCATGGTAAGTTCAACCGTCGCGGTTACTCGGGGACCTGTTTGCAATTTACCTTTTTAACCCCATATATATAAGTTGACTCGTTGAAAATTTATTTACACATCAAATTCCTTCTTTAGCTCGAAGTATTTTGGTTCGAAACAGCATCTGCATTATATATTTGTCTTTCATTTCGTTATGTCAAGTTCTAGGCACGTCAAGGGCAAAAGTAAGGTCGAAGAGAATCAAGAATCTGATCCACTGTTAAAGCTTGTTGACGATTATGAAGATGGTGAATTTCATTCAGGAGGTGAGAATAATGATCCAAGCGAGGATCTCGAAGAAAATGAGGTTGAGAAGCGCAGCATCGGTGAGGGGGCCTTTGTCAGAATTTTCAAACCTGTGCCAGCCCCTGAGACAATGGTCTTAAACAGGTCGGAACTCCCCGCTAAAGAGACTTCCTGTTGCTTTTCGAAGAAAGATCGTGTTTATCTCGTGGGGGAATATGGGAAATTTCTTCCCAAAGGGTTTTCCATCGTAATTCCTTCTTATTCCGAACGCGCCACCGAGCCCCCGACAGGCTGTCAATCATTCTATGAAGGTCAATTTTCGTGTGGTTTGCGCATTCCATTCAGTCCCCTCTTAAGGTGTATACTTTCTTTCTTTTCGCTGTCCCCCGCTCAGCTTCTTCCGCACTCAATTGCTTATATCTCAGCATTCAGCGTTCTCATGGAGGCGAAAGGAGAAGAGGCCTCCTTTAGCAATTTTTGGGATACCTTCCGAGTGGACCTAGGTAAAGGTTCGAATGCGGGATTCGTATCCATCCGTCAGAGGTCGAAACGGCCTTTTCTTACCAACATAACGACGAAAAAGGACAAAGGTTGGAAAAGGCGGTTCTTCTTTGTGAAAGGTCCTGATGTTCCAACGTCCGAAGGGAGTTCGAGGACAAGACCATATCGATGGGATGGTGTAACCTCTTGGTCGTACGGTTCTCGTAGGATCAAAGAGAAGCTTAAGCAATGTCTTTCCGATGAATTTCTCGAGCAGCTGAGGTCCAACCCTTACCATACCAGATTCCTAGTTCAGGAAGGTGTTTTGCGATTGGCTGGACTGAGTCATTGCGACTATCTTGCCCCCGCGATTAAATATCCCAACCAAACTTCCGAAGGATCACTTCTGCAGGTCGATGGCCTTCCAACTCCTAATGTTCCGCCTTTTGCCACTCCTTCCTTGGGTATGCTTATTACCTTGTCTATTTAAGGTGTTATCGAATAGTTTTTCTTTGTAAAAAAGCGTGCCTAAAGCGTATTGTTCCTGTAGGTCGAGTCGTTGAGAAACTCCGAGTATCAGCTGCCAAATTAATTGAAAATAAACCATTTTATTTTGACCCGTTGTCTCATACTCCCGGAAATAGAACCGGTACGAGTAACTCGGGCGGAGACTCTGTTATTGTTCCGCTCACGATTCCCGAACTGAGAGGTGTTGGTACTATGAGCTCCTTAAATTCCGCTTCTGCTGGGCCGCTTCGAGCCCTATTCTCCCCTGACATTCCTGCTCTTTCCTCGGTTGGTTATAGTCAGCATTCCTGGAATCGGGTTTTGGGTGTCCAGGAGTACGAGAAACTTTTGAGTCGCAAAAGAAATGCTGAACATCCTGGACCCTCTAGGAGAGTAAAACCCTTTGGTGTGAGTTCTGACCCTGTCCCGTGTCGAGAAGGCAGATCAGAACCTGATGTGGCAGATTTCATGGACGAGCACCTTCGGGGTAGCAGGGCTGCTGGGTACCCTGAAGATGGTAGCATTCTAACTGATCTGGATTCGGGTGGTGAGAACGAGTTCGACAAGTCCGTCAGAATTTATATGGCCGGTCGGTTCAAGCGGGATATCCTGCTTCAGAGCGTTAAGAGTGATTTCGAGGTTTTGAGTGACTTTTCCCGAACGTATCACGAGGTAAACGTTTATCTTTGATCTTCTTTTCTTTCTTTGGTGCCTTCGACATTTCGCTGATATGCTTGAACTACGTCGCAGATCGGAGACTTATTTGCTATCCAAACCTATCGCTTAGCTTTATTGGAGCAAGAATCGCAGGATGCTCATGACGCGTGTGCTCAGTTTCTTGTTGATAATAAAAGTATTCGAGCCCAGTTAGAAGAAAATCAACGAGAATTATCTCGAGTGAAGAAGGAGCTCGAAAAAGCTACTGTGAAGCGTTCCTCGTCCATGGAAGAGGATCTACTGGCATCCGTCAAAGAGAGAAGTGCCCTCGAGGAGGAGCTGAAGAAGGTGAGAATAGAGCTGGAGTTGGCGAAGCAAGACTCTGAGCGTGCGTATGCCCAAGGTCGGGAAGAGGCTACTATTCCAGCCATACGAGAATTTTTGGAATCTCCCGTATTAAATCCTTTAGTCCAACGGAAGATGGGAGAAATTGCTCAGACGATTTTTTACAAAGGGGTTCAACAATTAGTTGCGGCCAAGAAAATTCCGGATGACATGGATGAGTACTTTAAGCACATGAACCCCTTCAAGAACGCTGAAGGGAAAGATTACAAACCTTCCTCTCTACCCAAGGTGGATGCTAATTGGCAGAATCATCGCTTCGCTCCCTTAGTTGAGGAGTACGGCATTCCGATTCCTAACCCCGATGTGCTCGAGTACGCCTGCGACGATCCTCCCGATGTGCTAGGGGAAAAGGGCGAGGATGCCAATGCAAGCAATGCTTTGGTCGAGGGAGACAATCGATCTTTCGACCAAGCTGGGTAATTATCCAATTTCAATATCGGAGTCGAGTATGCCGGGGGAGCAACTTAAAGTTTTGTAGTTAGGAATTTAGTCGTATCGACCCATGTAATCCATTTTTGTAATCGGATTTGTTTTCTGTTTCTACCTGACTGCCGTAACTTGTAAATTCCGATCTTATTAATATCCAATTACCATTAATTTTTAAGATTTCGATAACATTATGCTCAGATATTCGCTCTTCCCGCACGGGATTTTTCTTTACATGTTGCGTCGATCCATTATCGCAATCGGAGGGCGTGGTGTCTATAAATATTAGGGTTTCTTTTCATTATTCATACGACGCCTTGCTTATAGAGATCGGAGCTCTCGCCATATTTCCTGTCTTCCCTGAATCCCTTCCAGAGTAATAGTCTGAACTATCGACCTTCAATCCACTCATCATGGAAGACACACTAGGAAAGCCTATCAACCCCAAAATGCTATTTGGCGGCTCGAAGACCAAGAATCCAAGTAAGGAGCATAAATTTGTTAAGGAAAACAAAACATCCAAGTCTTCTTCTAAGGCTTCTGCGTCTTCCCATTTCTTGTAATCTTTCGAGATAATATAAATATATTTCATCTCCCTTTTGTTGATAACCTTAACATAATTAGGTAGAATTTTATCTTGTTCTTCTAACATCGATCGATCAAGAAGTAATCTATCATCGCTTGCTCGAGTGGATAATATATAAATATCTTAGCAGATCTGAGACTGACAAGGAAAAAATTATGCCATAAATCTTTATCATTGTAGAGTTTTCATAATTGCATAACTTCCAAGTCGAGAATTCTGTTCGACTGAATCGATTATATTCCTTCTTGGTTGGCAACGAGAAAACATAGCAACAATTACTTGTGTAAAAGTATCCGAAATAATCGAACATGCATCCGACACGCCGTTCCTTCCTAATAATGATATTAATACGTCGTCAAATTCTATAGAATGTCTTAATTCTTCTACACCCATTATTGAATAGTGTGTCCTTCGTTACCAAACAGGGCCCCATTTCTCGGGAAATGTAACGGTCCTTCCATTTAATGCGGACATCCAGATCGCTCATAAAATACTATCTGGGCCGTTGATTTTAAATTCCCTACTCCTATAAATAGGTTCCTTCGCGCATTCAACACTTCTTGCTTTTCTTCTCATGCCCCATCCGACCACCATGGGTCGATTTTTAGACTTGATTCGCATTTTGTCCCGAATAAAAGAGTTTGAGATTAGAGTTCGAACTTTGTTTTTCAACCTTGCTTCTCTTGGTATAAGCTTTTCCGCTTAGAATATCGACAGGCAAAAGAAATTGCGCCTAGAATACCGGCAGGCAACCTGTTTTGCTTGACATATCGTCTCTGGTGCGGGTTAGAGCTCCGGATTCTAGGCGTAATACTTGATCGGGCAGCTGGTTACTCCGAGAGGAGTTCTTTAAATCTGAGGCACCAGCTTCCTCGAGGGCTTTCTTACGAGATAGGTTCTTCGAGTTCCCTTTGAGCGCCTCTGCTGGGATAACCCTCTGCTGCATCCGATCGGATTATCCTGTAAATAATGATTGAGGATTTCAATCATTATTTACAGATGAAGACCTAAGGTCGGTCCGAACCCCGGAGAAGAGTTTCGATCCGACTTCCATCCTGTACGAAGACGGATGTGCGACACGTGGCTAGTGATAATCATGAAGAATCACTGCCGAGTTCTGCATCTGGAACTGTCTGATAGGGACGATGACCGAATATGTATTAGGATAGACCTACTCGCAGAACTTGTAATAGTGTAGGAGTGATTGTACTATATCTTTTGAGCTCGGAATTGATTCGAGGCTTTTCTTTGTAATTTATCTGACGAATTTGAATGATAAAGCTTCACTTCTGATTGAATTTTATTACTTGAATTCCGTTATTGGTCGAAATGATAGCCAGTATTCCGTCCATAAGCTCGAGAATTTTTTCTAATCGATTGCAGATATCCAATCAATCAACTTATCCCGATTAACTTTGAGAAAAAACACCACAGTCTATAAATAGTATATAGAGATTTCGTAAATGGTCTTCTAAATAACCGATTCGAAAGAACTTGTCTTTGAAGTTAATAAACGCGAAGATCGGAAAAATAAATTCCGATCGTCAATAATAAGCTGCAATTTTGTAGATCTTCTAGGCTTGACCATTATCTTTAAGCTTTTTTTTTTTTTTTTTGGCATATATTTTCCTCCTCGTATTAGGCATTTTTCGATCAAATACTCGAATAGGGTCCCCATGGTGGGCGCCAATTGATCTTACGTGGTTTCGTTGGTTCGATCAAAGTGTGGATGTATCACAATAATCACAAATAAACTAAGGTAAAGATAGAATATAATTGTATTCGAGTTAAATGAGTACAAGTACAAACATATCTAGGGTCCTATCCGAGCATTATAAGATGCCGTACAAGCTAGAGGGTGAAAATACATATGCTCGACTTAGGGCTATAATCCCGAACTGCTATGAACAGTAGCTTCGAGAAGAGAGCACTTGGGATCCCCTCAGCATCATAAATGCGCGGGTATTTATAGTTGAACAGATGGGCTTGGGCCTGCCTTCGGCCCAACAGTATCCCCTAATTGATTTTCTCGAGCAAGCCGTGGATATATGATCATGAGCTCGGGTTTGACAACTTCTCTCTGTATTGGGGAGTTAAAACCACTAGATCGGACCTGGATCGGGGAAGATAGCGGGGTCTAAATTACCCCTCATCATCTGTTTTCGTCAACAAATGACTCAGCTGATGAGTGAGCTGTTCTTGAGACTTAAAGAATTTTGCTTCGGAAATTTCTCTCAGAAAGTGTGTTGCTTGTTTCTTCTTCGTCTCTTTCAGCTATTTATACTTGAGGATTGAAAAGTGTCCGTTGAAGAGAGACATAATTCAAATTCCTCGAGTACTGGTCCTTAAAATCCGCGAACGGCTCTTTTGCAGTCTATCCGTACTGTAGACAGTACTATTCTGCAGGCTGCTATTAAATGCAGCATTAAATGCACTCGGCTGATGCGAAGCTTTTCTTCAATCATTTGTCTTAAATATCCTCGTACTTCAGCATTTATTACACCAAGGGGCATTTATTACCGTTGGGAACACTTCATGATCTTCTTCACTTGGCTGACGAAAGTATAAGTCTGATGGTGAACTCGGCTGATCTCAAACTTGAACAAATCTGATTTGAGTCGGCTGATCTTCACTAGTCTGATAACTTTACTTCAGCAGATCAGAAGTCTTGGACCTTGAAACTTTGACTCTTCTGATGTCTTCATTACTTAGTCAAAATTCCTTGATAAGTTTATCAGCTAAGTTACTCCATACTTAGCCAATCTTTGAAGTTTTGGAATGCATCAAAACCTCCCTTATCAAACTTCCTTTAGTGCCTTCATCTTCATCCTTATCCAACAATTTCCCCCTTTTTGATGATGACAAAACTTCAGCTAAGTACCTGTTGAATACCTAAACTAAAGATTGTAATCCTCAAAATTTTCTGAGATAGAAAAAGTTTATTGGATTGAACTTGACTTTTCATTAATATTGAAAAAGAGTTACATAGTACAAGTTCATCAGATGAGATTTCTGAGGAATAGATAAAAGTAAACTGATTACAAGGATTTTACAATTTCTAGCTATCAGCTTCTTCATCTGATCCTTCAAGCACTTCCTCATACTCATAAGATGATTCTTCATCATCTTCTTCATCATCAGCTTCTTCTTCCAAGGTTGCTTTGGCAGCTTCCATCTTTTCTTTGAGTTGCTGTTCTTGAAGAACTTTCAAAGCTTCCATGGCCTTCCTGGCAGATTCTGTATTCTTGTACTTGGTAGTTTCTTTTTCAATCTTTTCTTCTTCTTCTACCGTTCCAAGCTCTGCAATCTTGTCAGCTTCAGCTTCAGTCTTGTCAGCTGTTTCTTCAGTTTCCTTGGCTTCAGTTGTTGCAGCAGTAGTTTCCTCCTTAGTTGATTCTTCAGCAGCAGATTCCTTTGCTGGTTCTTCAGCAGCAGTTTCTTTAGCTGGTTCTTCCCTTTTATCTTCCCCCTTTTTGTCATCATCAACTTTGATGACATTAGAAGGTTCAACAGCAGGGTTGAGAGCAACTGTTGGAATCTTTACTCCAGCGCATAAAGCCTTTAGATTCTGATTAACAACGTCATGACTAGCTGTTAGATGATGAATATCAGTGCTGATGACGTCAGTCTTGTCATTGAAGTAGTCAATGTTAAGGTTGATAGTTGCAATTTCATTTTGAACTTCCTGTGAGGCCTTTGCCACTTCTTGCAACATCCCTAGATTGATTTCCTTCTCTTCCTTACTGACTTGAATGAAGGTTGCAGTCAGATCAGCAATCTTGTGCTCAGCTGTTTTTAATGCAGTGTGAAGGTGGTTGACATCACCCTTCACATCTTCTACGTTCTGGTTCAGCTCTTTCAAACTGTACAGCACTAACTGCAATGAATGATCTTGAGGAATAGGTAGACTATCAATAGCTAATTTGATAGTACTGGCAGTTAGAAGGTGCATTCTTTCCATCTGTTGAGTGTTTGATTCAACCAAATCTTTCTTCATCTTCTGTAACTGCAGACTGTTCCTCTCTTCCATCTCTTTTATTTGATTTTCAATAAGTAATTGGAAGGCTTCCATTAGTGATGAGTGTTCATCACCTGACGAAGTGGAAGCATCAGCATCCTTCTCTTCAGTCGCCTGTTGAACAGGGACTTCTTCCATGTCCGTCATCTGATGGTCTTCAGAAGTCTTAGCTGGCAGCTCAATAGCTAAGGACTTATCAGCTTCTTTGTGCTCATCAGTGACATCATCGTAGAACAGATTAGTAATGGTTCCATCATCGTTGAAGCAAGTTGTCTGTCTAATCTGCCTTACAATAATCCAGGGGTTGACAAAGGCATTGTTTCCCTTAGGGACTTCATAGTATGGCTGTACTTCCTTGCCAAAAATAACTTGTTGAATACTTGGCAACAGTGGCAAATCACTTGAACAACCTTGCTGATATTTTGACTTTTTAACCCATCTCTTCAGGGAAGTCATAACAGCAAACTTGATTGCCCTGTCTTCAGCGTCCTCAGACTTCTTTTTCTTGTCAGGCAAGGTGCTTTTGATTTTCTTGGCCTCCTCCAATGCAAAGCCTTTTGCATAACTATGCATGACATCTCTTACATAGCTGGGATCAAGGGCCTTTTGGATGGAGTTTGTCTTCAGCCAGTTCAGAACCCAACGTTCTTCATCAGCTAACTCCTTCATACTTTGAAGTTCTGTCATTGACTTGTTCAGCCTGTTATCTCTCCAACTGATATATCTTGGTTTCTCCTGGTTGAACAACGTCTTTAACATAAGCTTCTGATCATAGTAAGCTAGAGACTTCTCAAATTTCTTGAATAGCTCTTTGTCAGCATACACAATCTCAAATGCTTTTCTGACTTCAAACTTGTCTTTTGACTTGACTTTGGGGGCAGGCAGTAATATCTTCTTTTTGTCTTCTTCATTCTTGCCTTCTCCAATCTTGATGCCACCTCCATGGACAGGTCCATAGGCATCAACTTTGCTCAATTCCAAAACCATTGCAAATTCAGCATCTTCAGCAGCTTTCCTCTCTGCTTCAGACATGCGTCTTCTGGCTTCATCCTTTGCTTCTTGAGCTTTGCTTAGCTCAAGTGCCTTCTTTTCCTCCAATTCATCCTGTTTTCTTTGTTCAGCCTCCTCCCTTGCCTTCTTGTCAGCTTTGGAAACTTTCTTTTTCCTCAGCACTATTTTTCTCTTGCCTTTATCAGCAGGGGCTGGTCCAGCAGATGATATGGGAGCAGCAGCAATAGGATAGATGATTTGGACGTCTGGATCTTCTTGAGGTTGAGCAACCTCAGCTGTTGATGTGACTTGACTTGGCTGTTGCTTATCAGCTTTGTCAGTCTCAACAGTCTTAACTGTTTCAGCAGGCCTTTCAGCAGCTTCAGGGTCTTCCCTAGCTACATTTTCCAAAACCGTTGGTTCTTCTATGAAAGTCATCTGCTTTCTAGCAGTCTTCTTGGTTCTCCCTTCACGGTAAGTGGTTGTAGCTGTATCTCTCTGTTGACTTCTAGTTCGTTGAGAGATACCTTCAGCAGGCCTCTCTGCTGATGGAGTTCTTGATGGTGATGCAGGGGATCCAGTCCTTACATCAGCAATTATGTTTTCAACAATCTTAGTGGCTTCAGCAGCAGAAGTCACTTTCTCCATCTGCTTAGGAATCTTTTCCTTAGGCTTGTCAGCAGCCTTCTTCTTTTTAGTCTCAACAGCTAAGTCAGCAGTCTTGACCAGTTTCCTTTGCCTTTTGGCAGGAACCTCTTTTGGTTCCTCAACATCAGCTTCCTCCGGTTCACCAGCCTTCCTCTTTTGAACAGGCAAGTACTTGGATACTGCCTTGGATTTATGGATCTCTTTTCCATTCTTCATATCACAACCCAGTTTTGACAGCAGATAACTGAGAGTGATTCTGTGGTTGGTGGTGGGGCCTTTTCCTTTCTTATTATCAAGAAAGTCAGCTAATATGTACCAGACTATGATTGACCAGTTGATCTCCAGTCCATAGTATATGGCAGCCATGATGCTGAACCTCTTCATGGTAACAGCATCCAGTGAGAATGTGCAGTTCTCAATCAGCTTGGACACCATTCCACTATTCTGATCGAGAAAAATGCTCTTCCGGTGTGAAGAAGAGGAAGACAGGTCGTTGGTGATATTCATCCTTCAGTTGCTTCTTCCTTATATTTCCAGACAACGTTTCTCCCTTTTTGGCGCAAATCGCCCAGAACTGTTGGTGTTTGTCCTCTGTCAGCACAGTGACGTCATGTCGTCCACTGTTAGGAAGCCCAAACGTCTCGTGAAGAACAGCAGGAGTGATAGTGATAGATTTGTCTCCCACAGTAGCCTTAATTGCTAGTGAGTTATAGTCAGCTTTCGCAGTGTTGTAGTACTCCATCACTTGGTTAGTCCAGATAATTCCTTCGTGGTATTCCATGAAGTTTACCAGCGAAGCAGCTTTGAACTTTTCGAGCAGTTCTTTCATCAGATCCGTACCGGATTGGTAGTAGGAATCATAGACGAGAAACATACCTTCAGCGGCCATTGTTAATCTGTTGAAGGTTAGAAAAACAAAGAGAAGTATGCAGACAATTGCAGATAAATTTCTCACAAGTACTTTTGAATGCTTAGAGTGCGTAAAGAACGACTCGACTGATCAGATGGGGATTTATAGAGTTGGGGTATCTTGAATTTCGTGATATCCGCCAACCGTTAGATCCATTTTTCTGTCAGTGCTGATCGTGCGGCGTCAGTTACGACTTTTCGAATTCAAAAGATATTTAATGAAGAGCGGGAATATGTACCGCCCAACAGTTACTTATAAAAGCTTGTTTTGAATATACGTTTTTAAACAGTTCCGCTTTTATTAAAGTAATCAGATGAGTAACATAAATACTTATCTGATGGACTATTGTCCTGATGACAATGCTGTTATCAGAGAATGCCAATAGCTGATAACCTTCCTCAGCTGTTTGTCAATCCAGCTAGATAAAATAACTTTAATCTTCGATAGTTGAGTCTTCTGATGAAAACATAACTTCAACTAACTGTCATTAACAAATTTCTTCTTTAATTCAGAAGTACCGCTAGTCTTACACGTTCCCCCTGAGTTTAAGAATTCATAAGTTAACTAGTCTGTTGAAAGTTAATCCTTGAAGATAATAATGGATAACTAAGCTGTTGAACTCCAGTCTTCTGATGAGTTCCCCCTCAGCTTATGCTTCCAAATTAAGTAGTCCTAGCTCAGCTCTTAGAGTTGAGAACCTTACTTCACTTAAAGGTTTAGTGAAAATATCAGCAATCTGATTGTCTGTATGAACATACTCAATCAAAACATTGCCTTTTTCCACATGATCTCTAATGAAGTGATGCTTGATCTCAATATGCTTAGTCCTTGAATGACTTGTAGTGTTCTGAGTAAGAGAGATTGCACTTGTATTGTCACAGTAGATTGGAATTCCACTGATCTTGATGTTGTAGTCTTCTAGTTGATGTTTCAACCAAAGTATCTGTGCACAGCAAGCTCCAGCAGCTATATATTCAGCTTCAGCAGTAGATATAGAGACTGAGGTTTGCTTCTTACTCATCCATGAGATCAGACGACTGCCTAAGAACTGACAGGCACCTGTTGTGCTCTTTCTGTCAATCTTGCAGCCAGCAAGGTCTGAATCTGAATAGCCAACAAGTTCAAATCCAGATTCTCTAGGATACCACAATCCCAATTCTTGAGTGCCTTTAACATATTTCAATATCCTCATGGCAGCTAAGAGATGAGATTCTTTGGGGTTTGCTTGAAATCTTGCACAGACTCCAACTGAGTACATTATGTCAGGCCTACTTGCTGTTAGATACAACAATGACCCTATAATGCCTCTATATTTGGTTATATCCACTGATTTGCCATCTTCATCTTTATCCAAACGAAGACTTGTAGACATAGGAATGGTAGCTGTTGAGCTAGTTTCCATACCAAATTTCTTGAACAGATCTCTTGTGTATTTTGCTTGGCTGATGAATATTCCATCAGGCAACTGTCTAACTTGCAATCCAAGAAAATAATTAAGTTCACCCATCATGCTCATTTCAAACTTATTCTGCATCAGCTTGGAGAACTTATCACACATCTGTTGATTAGTTGAACCAAAAATAATATCGTCCACATATATTTGCACAAGTAATATATGATTTTCCCATTCAATTGTAAACAAGGTTTGATCTACCTTACCTTTTCGAAATCCTTTTATCAAAAGAAAATCAGATAGGGTATCATACCATGCTCTTGGGGCTTGTTTCAGTCCATATAAGGCTTTCTTCAGACGATATACTTTGTCCTCTTCTTGATAGACTTCAAATCCAGGAGGTTGTTCAACATACACTTCTTCTTGCAATTCTCCATTGAGAAAGGCAGACTTCACATCCATCTGATAGACAGTGAAGTTCTTGTAAGCAGCATAGGCTAGAAACAGTCTGATTGCTTCAAGTCTTGCTACTGGTGCAAAAGTTTCATCAAAGTCAATTCCTTCTTCTTGACAATAACCCTTGGCCACTAGTCTTGCTTTTTTTCTGGTAACAATACCATCTTCATTCATTTTATTTCTGAATACCCACTTAGTGCCAATTACCCTTTGATGACTTGGTCTAGGAACTAAGTACCAGACTTCATTCCTTTCAAATTGATTCAACTCTTCTTGCATAGCTTCTATCCAGAAGGAATCATTGAGAGCTTCTTCAATTTGTTTAGGCTCTATTTGAGATAGAAATGTGACAAACATAGCATCTTGTGCAGCAGCTCTTCTTGTTTTCACTCTATCTAAAGGATCACCAATTACTAACTCAGGAGGGTGATTCTTGAGCCATCTGAGATCAGGTTGCAGATCAGGATGTTGTCCTCTGTCTTGATCTTGCAACACTACTGTTGGAGTTCCAGTAGTAGTCTGTTGAACATTTGTATTCTGTTGAACAGTCTCTGGTCTGTCAGCTGTTAGCAACTCGTCTGTTAGACAATCAGCACTGTGATTTTGAACAGCACTTGAGTTAGCAGCTGAACTTAGATTAGGTAGTATGATGGGAACATATTCTTCATTTCTTCCAATGTCTAGCTTCTGTAAATCAGTAGACAGATCTTGGTTAACATTTTGATTCTTTTCAGAAGATTGACTTGGCTCATCAAATACTACATGGATAGATTCTTCTATTAGTAATGTTCTTTTGTTAAACACTCTATAAGCCTTACTAACAGATGAGTATCCTACAAAAACAGCTTCATCAGCCTTTTCTGCAAATGCAGTAAGGTGATTTTTCCCATTATTCAATACAAAACATTTACAACCAAAAATCTTAAAGTAATGAATGTTTGGTTTTCTGTTGTTCCAAACTTCATATGGAGTCTTGTTCTGATTTTTGTTGATCATACATCTGTTTTGGGTAAAGCATGCTGTATTTGTTGCTTCTGCCCAAAATCTTTGTGGCAGTTTAGCTTCAGCTATCATGGTTCTGACAGCTTCTTTTAGTGTTCTGTTTCTCCTTTCAGCAACACCATTTTGTTGAGGGGTTCTTGCAGCAGAATACTCATGATGTATTCCTTTGATATTACAATACTCTTCAACAGTAGAGTTTGTAAACTCTGTCCCTCTATCTGATCTGATCTTCAATATTTTGATACTCTTCTCATTCTGGATCAGTTCCATCAGATTTGTAAGATGTTCCTTGGTTTCACTTTTCTTTTTCATGAAAATCACCCAAGTATATCTTGAATAATCATCCACAACAGCTAGGCAGTATTTCTTTCCACCATTGCTGACTGGATCAATGGGTCCAAATAAGTCCATATGCAACAGCTCCAATATTCTTCCAGAAGATTGGTGCTTCTTTTCTTTGAATGATGACTTGATTTGTTTCCCCTTCTGACATGCATCACAGAGCTTGTCTTTGCTCATGACCGCTTTTGGAATCCCTTCTACCAAATCATTCTTGATTAACCTGTTAATGGTCTTGAAGTTTAAATGATTCATTCTCTTGTGCCATAGCCAACTCACTTCACTTGGTGCAGATGCCACCAAACAAACACTTGAATTCTTGTCAACAGAATTCCAGTCAACTATATAGATATTTCCTTGTCGTCTTCCAGATAAAATTACCTTCTTTGTACCAATTTGTTCAACGTAGCACTTATCTGTTGAGAAGATGACTGAATATCCTTTGTCACAAAATTGACTTATGCTCAGTAGATTATATTTCAGGCCTTTAACATATGAGACGTCAGATATCTCTATGTTTCCTTTGATCAATCTTCCTTTAGCTTTAATCTTGCCTTCTTTGCTGTCTCCAAAAGTGACTTTTGGACCATCCACAGCAACTGCATCAGTCAACTCATGTATGTTTCCACACATGTGCCTTGAACATCCACTGTCCAAGTACCAAATCTTCTCTACTTTACTCCTACTCCTAGTCCTAACCTACAAAACAAAAAATAAAATTGTTTTAGGTACCCTTATTGAGAGGGTCCTGAAGGATTAGTTCCACCTTTGACAACCCAAGATGTTGAGGTCTTAGGCTTCTTAGGCTTCTGAGTTTTAGGAGCATGAACAGCTTCATTTTTATCATAGTTATCAGATAAGTCATGTTGATGATCAGTATGATATGAATAATGTTCATAAGCAGGGTAAGGTGCATGATATGCAGGATATGCATGCATTGGATGAGCAGGGTAAGGTGCATAGTAACTAGGAAATTGAGGTGCATGATACATAGGATGATATGCAGCAGGTTGCACATAATATGACTCATTTCCATACCAAGCATTTTGATTTTTCTTGTTTTATGCTTCTTTGGTTTACTAGATGCTTGCTCAATTGATTTTGACTTAGTTTTACCACCAGTCTGATTGACTTTAGCTTTATCAGCAGACTTCTTAGGACTCTGCTGTTTGGTCTTACTAGTCTGATTTCCTACACTATGCTCTTTGCTCTTTTTAGCCTTAGGAGATTTCTTCTCCTTTACCACTTTCTCAGATGAGGTAGGTTTAGAAGTTTGAACATACAGAATGACCTTACTATTGTCAGCAGAAATGAATTTTTCAGTATGGTTCAATTCTAGTTTATCCTTTTCTAAAGGTGTCTCCTGTTTACTAGATGTATGCATGGATGCAACAGTAGACTTATCATGAGACTCAATGATTTTCTCAAGTTCCAAGATTTTTCCTTTATAGACCTCACATTCAGCTTTCAGAGATTCACACTCTTGCTCAAGCTGTTTATATTCAGCTGATTTCCTTGGCTTTTCAGCTAAGAGTTTCAGTGAACTATTTTGCTCTTTTAGCAGGATCATCTCTTCCTTAAGCTTTTTATATGCTTCAGCAATACCAGTATTGTTAAGCATCATTTGTTCAAATGAATTAAATAATTCATCATTTAGAGGAGTTACCTCATCCTCAGAGTCATCAGAGTCCTTTGCCATCAGGCACAGGAGAGCAGGTTTTTCTTCATCAGAAGATTCTTCATCAGACGAGTCTGAATCTGAATCAGATGAGTAGACAGCAGTCAGCTTTTCTGCTTCAGCCATCATTGCTTTTCCTCTCTGATGCTTTCTTTCTTTTCTCACTTTCTTCTCTTCTTCAGTGTACTTTTCTGCTTTTGGATATGGGCAGTCTTTGATGAAGTGTCCCAATTTCCTGCAGTTGTAACACATTAGTTTTGATTTATAATCATCTTTATCTTGAGAAGAAAAGTTAGGTTTAGAAGTTGAAGCATTGTTGTATTTGTTCTTCATTTTTCTCTTGTAGAACTTCTTGAAGTTGTTCATCAACAGTGCAACATCTCCAGCAGTGTACTCCTTTTTGTTGAGTAGAGTGGCTTCATCAGATGAGTCCACTTCTGCATTTATTTGAGCCGGTCTTCTTTGGTTTTCAGCAGCAACCAGTGCAGCTGTGGGTCCTGAAGTTGAGGTTTCTTCAATTCCCATTCTAGGCAGTTTATACTCATAAGCCTTGAGTACGGAGAACAGCTCTGTAAGAGAAATCTTGCCCAGATCTCTTGATTCTTCCATTGCTGTCACTTTCATGTTGAACTTGGAAGGTAGAGCCTTCAGCACTCTGACAGAGATCTCTTTGTCAGTGAAAGTCTTTCCCAACTTCAAAACTTCATTCAGAGTTCTGGTGAATCTGGTATCCATTTGATCAATGGTTTCTCCAGATTTCATCTTGAAGTTGTCCAGCTTCTCCAAGGCAACACTGAGCTGATGCTCTTTAATTGCATCATTGCCTTCACTCATGTCTCTGACTTTGTCCCACATCTCCTTTGCAGTCTTGCAATGCTTGACCTTGTCAAACCGATCATTATCCAGGGCTTTAGTCATGATGAATCTCCCAACTTTATCTAGATTGTAAAGCTTTATTTCTTCAGGAGTCATCTCATGAAGGTCTTTCTCCACAACCGTATCTACTTCATTTATTTTGATGGTCTTTGTGAATCTGAATGGACCTTTAATGATACATGTGTACATGTTGTCATTGTAGGCTGCTAGAAAGATTTCCATTCTAATCTTCCAGTCCTCAAAGGACATACCAGCAATGTGGGGAACATGGCTGATACAATCCATTTTTCAAAAAGTTTTGGTTTTTCAAAAAGATGCTCTTTTGAAAAGTTTTTTTTAAAAACCTTTGAAAAACACTTGGATCAAGCTCGTTGATCAGGCAGCTGATTCTAATGAACCACCCGCTCTGATACCACTTGTTGGTCCCAAGTGGTCAGAAGAGGTTTAGAAGGGGGGGGGGGGGTGTGAATAAACCTCTTTAAAATTTTCTTTCAATTTTAACTTTAAAACTTTACTTTAATTGAACAGACTAAGCTGATCAGATTAGTAAGTTACAATTCTGTTCGCGAACAAATCTTTGAACAGGTCTGTTGACCACTCGTCTGATAGTTACTTAGCTGATTCTGTTGAAATCAGTTTTAATACTTAGAGTACTTGCAGCGGATTTTCAAAGTGTTTTTCACAAGTAATCTTAGCAGTTTGAAAAATGCTTCCCCAGTTTTATAAACTCCTTTTTATCTCTTTTTCAAACAGTTAACTTAATGTGTTTTTATGCAAACAGAAAATATGCAGATTTAAAACAATGTAAAAACACAAGTAATTTTTATAGTGGTTATATGGATTTGAATATCCTTTAGTCCACTCTTCCAAGTCACACAGATCTTGGGTTATACTATAATCACAAAGTTTACAGTATACTCTGCTTGCGTCGAACAACAAATGAAACGACCACAAGTTCGCAATAGGAAATCACACAGAAAACCTATTCTCTGAAGTTTGATCACTCACAAAGATGGATCACAACTCCGCACAACACTCTTGTTTACAAAATCACTCAGAAGATGTATTTTTCATTGTTCTTCAACTCTGCTTTCGTCAACAAATGACTCAGCTGATGAGTGAGCTGTTCTTGAGACTTAAAGAATTTTGCTTCGGAAATTTCTCTCAGAAAGTGTGTTGCTTGTTTCTTCTTCGTCTCTTTCAGCTATTTATACTTGAGGATTGAAAAGTGTCCGTTGAAGAGAGACAGAATTCAAATTCCTCGAGTACTGGTCCTTAAAATCCGCGAACGGCTCTTTTGCAGTCTGTCCGTACTGTAGACAGTACTATTCTGTAGGCAGCATTAAATGCAGCATTAAATGCACTCGGCTGATGCGAAGCTTTTCTTCAATCATTTGTCTTAAATATCCTCGTACTTCAGCATTTATTACACCAAGGGGCATTTATTACCGTTGGGAACACTTCATGATCTTCTTCACTTGGCTGGCAAAAGTATAAGTCTGATGGTGAACTCGGCTGATCTCAAACTTGAACAAATCTGATTTGAGTCGGCTGATCTTCACTAGTCTGATAACTTTACTTCAGCAGATCAGAAGTCTTGGACCTTGAAACTTTGACTCTTCTGATGTCTTCATTACTTAGTCAAAATTCCTTGATAAGTTTATCAGCTAAGTTACTCCATACTTAGCCAATCTTTGAAGTTTTGGAATGCATCAAAACCTCCCTTATCAAACTTCCTTTAGTGCCTTCATCTTCATCCTTATCCAACATATTGTGATGTAAATAATGCATATTTTTAAGACGTGTTCCTCGTCTGTTTGTATGGAGTTTCTACTCCTTCTTTTAATCTTCAATGACAGATTGATTAATTAATGGTGTAGTGAGTTTGGGAGTTAGATTTCATTTTAATAGTGGGGTTCTATTCCATATACTTTTTTTTTTTAGTGCTGTTAAATTATGTTTTCGAATCTACCAAATTTCCCAAATTCTATTTCTAAAGATTCCCTTTAAAGTGGTATTTGTTTTATTTATTCTTCAAAAGAGATAATCAAAGAAGAATAATACTATATCTCAACTCTTCAGTCCAAACACACTAGCTTTATTTAGCATTGCGTAGTTAAGATTATATTTTCCATAAAATTTTCAATTTTCTCTCGTGGGTCGATTTCAACTTGCACTTCGGTCTTCTCCTGAACCTAGGAACCTTGGAACCTTCGAACATTACACAATACTACTGAAAAAACATACGGAGATTTACAGCTTCCATTGTAGTTCTTGTTTCCTGCTTCAATATCTATCTGTTATTCAATTCAATAATGATCATCGATTGTTATACTTGATAGATTATAGCAATTAGCAAGCATAAAATAAGAGCCAAAGTTAATGCTCAAGTGAACATTCGCGTTAATAGCCTATCATTTACATGGGAACTGTAATACTTTGTATAGATCAATAAAACTGTAAACGACTATTGTAGAAAGTATTGTGATTAATAAAACATTTATTTACTTAGTTTTTATTATTATTAGAATGTGTTAGCTTAACTTTTTAAATATTTTATATTATCGTATAAAAACCAATATTAGTTACAATTTTTTTTGATTGAGCTCTGCAGTAAAAACCAATGTTAGTTTCAATATTTGTTTATTAAGCTTTTAGTTTGTAATACGATTAACTTCAACTATAAGTTTTAATTGTTTTAATATTAAAAATATCGTACATACAAAAGATAGACCTCAACGAGATTTAGAATAATTTTATTTACAAAACAATGTTTTAATCTTCCGGTGTTTTTAAAAGGAGTTTGTTAAAATAATTCGTAAATATGAATAAGATATGTTAATTAGGAAAATCGAATACATGTAGATTTATTTATCTAGACAATATATATTTTATAAAATTTAGTTAGACTGTTGTGATTAATCGTCCAAAAAATATTTTAAATAATTATTTTGTTGTTAAAATATTTGTTATGTAAATGTTATAAAACATAACTTGGCTAATTATATTATTAATCATAATAATGTTAAATTATTTAAAAGGTGAACTTGCGTGTCTTGTTAAACGAATTATTCCGAACTACCTTATAGGTAGTACTTTTTAGTCTTTAGCGAGCTACGTGTGCTGGTCTCTAATTTGTTATCATTTAATATATTAAGAACTGATCTTGACTGTGAATCTTCTTTATTACCAAATATTTATGCAAATATGAAGTTGCGTGTCTTGTAAAACGTGCAGAAACAAAAATATCTCTATCCGTTTTGTTTTTTGTTGTTGATCTTTGTAATTTTATAGACTGCCCCATAAATATGGGTAGTTGAATAGGTGGAACGTTTCCCATTGTTAAATGTACACCGTCTATCTTAAAATCTCTTGTTCGTTGGATTTTTACGATTGCTGCTATAAATTGACTTACTTTTACTTAATATAATAATTCAAAATAATATGAAATATATATAAATTAATTATTAATTAGTAATAAATAATTATATGTTGTCGAAAATTTGTGATTATAAAATCAAGTAAGACTAATCTATATGTAATGTATGAGTTAGTGTGTGCGAAATATGAATATATTATTATTCAAGATTTTTTATTTATCTCGAAAAAATTGTAATTTTAAATCAATTTTTTTGATATGGGAGGAATTGGAAAATTCTTGTGCATTGTCTATCACAGCTCTTTTACAGGTTCAGTGCTGTATCAAATGCATTTTACGAAGCCATGATCCCAATATTTTTGTTGGGTATCTCCACTCTCTTGGGAAATTACTAAAATAGTATAATTAGTGATGGTGATGGTGATGAGTTTGGGACAGTACGGCATTGTTGTATACGGTTGGACAGTACGGCATTGGAGAGGCTTCAATAACAGTATAATTAGTGATGGTGATGAGTTTGGGTTTGAGAAAATGAGATTTTGAAAAATTTAATGAGTACCGATTCGAAATATCGAGCAATCATCTTCGGGTAGGCATGTAAAAATTGATCATTACTTTGATGCTTTAATATGTTTCTACAAAAATAAATTATTTGTTTTATTTAAAAGGAGTGCTGCAGGTCGCGATTGTTAGGAGCGGTTTGTATCTTATGAAAGGGCACCATATATTTGAAAAAATGATTCGATTATTCTCCGTTACTTATAATGTAACATTAAAATCAAAATTATGATGGTAATCAATACTTAATTTATAATTTTTTTAAAGGCAATGTTCATTGAAGCATCTTTTCAAAGATATATTTATGAGAAGCACCGCTCTCGTCACTGCTATTTAATTTTATAATCTAAAACTGTCAAGAATCGTAGTAAGATTTATATGACTGCTGAATGGAATCAAGTTTTTGTAGGCAATATGGTGGTAATTGTTTGTATACGGTTGGACAGTATGGCATTGGATAATTAGTGATGGCGATGAGTTTAAGTTTGAGAAAATGGGCATTCGTAAATTTGAATTAGAGCCGATTCGTGATACCGGCCATTTATCTTCCGGTTGGTTTATAAAAATTAATGGCTACTTTGATGAATTATTAGCACTTCCAAGCTTTTTCTCTTTTTATGTATTTTGACTTGTTCTGTTGCACAACTGATGAATCAGCAATTATATTGTTCTTCGAGTTTGTGTTCGACTATAATGTGCATGCATAACATGGTATGTCAAAAGCGATTTGAATGTTTTTAATTGCAATTCGCTCGAATTTAATAGCCGGAGTAAATTTGATGTCGAGTTTTTATTATTTGAAATAACTGTTATCGAAGGAAGTGTATATAACTTACCGAGGATATCTCAGCTTTGTTCTTCAATATTTGATCATTATGTGCTCGGATTTGTCAGTCTAATCCTTCATTATTTATCTTACCAAGTATATGGAATTTGATCGAGTTTCAGTAACATATTATATTTTTTTACATAGCAATAGCCTTTAATAAAAATATATGTTCTAACATAAAGTTTCATTTTTCAGCCAATGTTTCCTAAGTAATGGGATTGGTCCACCTTTACATTGAACTGAAAACAAATAAACTGAACCGTGATTCCTTTTGCCCAACGGTCTGTAATCCTCGGGAAGCATAACAAATAAATATCATTTGTTGATCGATTTTTTTATGTAATTTTCCAAATAAATACATTTTATCTTTGACTAACGTTAAGTGGTCTACTGAGTAGTGGTAACAAAATTTTACCAGATACGTTAATTCAATACGGCGGTTGTATCATTTTTTATGGCTGACCTGAATTTTCATTTTGTTTTTTGTAGTATAATTTCTTTCTTATACTATGGTATCGTAAATAAATTTTATTTATTTGTTTATCTTATTGAAGCTATTGCTAATTTGTAACAATATTTTTAAACTATTTTATAATTAATATTATCTTGCCTATATATAACACATACAATACAATCTAGACATAAAATTGTAGATGAACAGTATGTGAAGGTAATTCATGCTTATTTAAGTATTAATTTAAGTGAATTTTTTTTCTTTTAATATTAATTTATCTGATTGTCAAGATTTTTGTTTACTTTATTACTATAATATAAAATAATATAATATAATATAATATACCGTGCGTTAGTGTTGACTGGCTTCCAATGCACACAATTGTGAATAGTGATTATGTGTATAATATCTTCGCTTTATAAATTGTCTTCTTGTTGAAAATAAGAGTCATTTACTGCGGATACAATCTGAATTTCTACAATTTATCTTGCAAAAACAAAAGGTATTTCATTTATCATCTTAGCAGTACCTTGTGCAAATGTTTATATAATTTTGTTATATATATGTGCAACATTATGATTTAAGTGGTTGTAGAAAATTAATTTTCTGGAGATCTATTTATGTTGTTAAGACGTTAGTTACTATCATGTGGTTACTAACATGTATACTCTATCATCACTATCATCAGATCTATTAATAAATATTATTAATTGTGCAGATTTTGTATGTTCGGATTGTATATGATTTATTCGTATTTTAATGAATTTGGTTTAGGATGATAATGGATTTCATATATGGAACAATTATTCTCGCTTAAATACCTTTTTTTTAATCCAAACGAATCAATTAGAGTATTTACTTATTTAATATAGATATATTATTCTCTACAGCGATGGCAGTACTTGGAAATATGGATGTAAACATTCTTCGGTCTGAAAAAATCAACTTTTATTTTCGTACAAACGACGAGCTCTTTCAAACTACTTACATAGGGCAGAATGTAATGGCATGTTTTTTGAAAATATGTCTTCCAGTGAGCATTATATCTGATTTAACGCACACTGAAATATCCATTGCCAAAAAATTTGATACAAATTCGCATCAACAACGTTCAATATTATCATGGAATATCAAAAGCCTCAATATAAATATTGTTCAAACGATGTTTCGGAAAATATCTGACAAACAATCACCACAAATGATTATAATGTACAATCCATAAATAAAATTTAGCTTCTTATCCCAGACATTTAGAGACGAGGGGTATGATGGATCGATATATGCTCATCTTAATGGATCATGTACAGGGTTTTGGATGGTATGGAGACAACGTTCTATAACTTTACTACCAGTGAAGATGTGTGAACCTGTATTTACTTTCGCGCTAATGTAGTTAACAACTACTGAATATTTTGTTTTGTTTTGTTTATGCTGACAAAGCGTTTATTGCATTACTGGTAAAGATTATTAGTATTTTCTTACTTATTTATTTAATTAAGAAAAATTATCTTTGTAAATTTTATATTTAATAATATTATTGCAGATATTTCCGTAGCATGTGAAAATGGTTGCCAAAAGTCCTCCAGCCAATACAAATTTGACCATCTTCATTTCCTTTAATCCTGAAACGTGGATAGCATAGCTAAATCAAAATCTTTCCATATGCTGATTGTTCAAAATAAATATGGCTTGGTAATAACTTTTATACTCCATCGTAACTTTATTCTCTATATAATTTTATTGAAACCTCTTATACTTCATCGTAACATTATTCTCTACATAATTTAAAAAATATTTTCTGACTTTGTAATATTTCTCAAATATTAGTGCTTAATTTATTATTTGCCTATCATATATTTACATGCGCCCTTAGTAATCGAACAAATTTCCTTTTTTATTATTATATATATACTTCTAAAATAATTTATTCTTTTACAGATTATAGTTACTAAAATCATCTATTTTGAAAATGATCACAATAAAGCACGATCAATGCTAATAACTGCAGTCGAATCCTGGAATGTTAAAGTGAAGGGCTGGATTTGCGGATGTCTGAAAATGCTTTTTAGAAGATCATAACGTCTCTATGAAGTATTTTTTTGTATATATATGTGTGTATATTTGTGTATTGTAATAGATTTGTATATTATGCTAATAAAAAAAAATATTCCTAAGTTATGTAAGTAAGATAATATGTGAAATGTGTTTGTTTTGCTAATAGTGCGTGAAATATATGTAGACTCTGAAATTTGTTAAATATGAACATTTTTTTTTTTTTGCTTTTTATAATGATTTTACTTGTATATTAGTTTAACGTTTTATTAACTAAATTATTATTTATTTTTTATTATTTAAATATGGATTTAAATAGTATGGTAAAATTTACCGTTACTTGCACTAAAATGTAATGTTATATAATAAAGATACTTTACTGTATTCATAGTTTCAATAACAAAAAAAACCCTTGCCATCTTTTTTACGAAATTAAGATATTCTTTTTTATTTTGTAATATTTCAAAATATTATAGATAATAAAATAGTTCAATCGTGTTTAAATCTTTAATTAACATCGAAGATATATTAAAATTCAGTGATTCTGAAATATTTTTGGTATAAATTATTATATATTTGTATGCATATATATATTAACTATATAATGATAGATTGGTTTTTTAAAATATTATTGCTTCAGTCGGATGAATATAATTTATAAAATTTTAACCCATTTAATTAATGTTTGTATATTGGTCAATACACACTTGGTCGATGCATGCCCACTGAACTATTACTGTAATATATTGATCTAAATCGTAGAACAACAGATATTATTTCATGATTGGTCGAATAAAATAATTAAATATGGTTTTGGGTTTTTTTTTGTACATGTGAAGTTAATTTAGTACTGGTCCCAACCTCTGTTGCCGGTTGAGTCACCATTATTTACCTCCTCTCACAATCCCATCGGACAGGGGGTGAGGGGTGATCGGGGTGACCGATTCCACGTTTTCGAACAAGTTAATTTAGTGTGGCATATTGACGTCATATTGGTGATAGATGTCAAATCAATTATTTTACAGAGGATGGTAGCAATACACGCAAGGTCAGATAATGATGAATCTTGTAAGTAATTTATTTAAACTGTCCACATAAATATGACTGCTTGGAAAGTTGGCACGTTTACAGAAGTACAATGCAGAAGTTGATCTTATATTCTCTTGGCCGTTGGATCTTTATCATAGATACTATAAATTGGCTTACCTTGAGCGTATTTCTCAATTGATAATAAGAAATATTTTTAAATTAATGTTTTGTTATCGAAAAGTTAGGAAAATAAATTCGATAATGAATAATATATATGCAAAGGATAAGTTGGTATGGGTGGAATTGAAAATATTTATAATCCAATATATGCTAGCCAACTTGAAATATATCATAATTTATAATCAAGTTAGCTTAGTGTGGGTATTTCATGGGGTTACGTTGTCTCGAGGAGTAGGATTATGGTTGCAAATGTTACTCGATAGTGCTCCTTACGACCTATTATTGGGAGTCAATAGATGGATTCTGCTAATCATCCCAATAAGAGTTATGTCATATGTTGGTTCATATTTTATGATCCAAGAATTCACAATATCTACAAATGTCAGAAAAGTTGTAATAACTTAGTTGAGAAGGAATGTGATAATTTTGATTTGTAATTAAACTAAGGACAAAAAAAGGGGAAACTAACGTGGGTCGCACTGTTGTTTTCCGCTCTGTGTTATATTGTTATATATTATTTGTAAAATTTGGACTTACGTTTATGTAGACTTTAACTTATGTTACTTATTATTTACATAATAACTCTAATATTTTGTATAAATCGAATACGTGGTATTATATTCCTCTAACATCTTCGGAGCTTCACGGAAAGGACGGTTGAGTTCTTTAGTACAATGATGAAGGTGTGGAAGTTTTTCTTTCTGTATAAATATCATTACCTGATTCCTTTCTTTTTTTGTCTATTTTGCTTTTGTCTTTCAAATATTATCAAATTTTTCAGAGAAGTTAAATAAAATAGACGATAACCTAAATCGTTAGAGCTGGCTCCGTCATATTTCCACTTCATAATCAACTAATCGTCCCCCAGTTTTAAAGATACAAATATCCCCATGTAGACATACTTTTATTAGAGAGTATAATATATATGGAGTTTGGTGATTCTTCTCCATTTTGAAAAATATAAATACTCATTTTTAATTTTACGTAGTGAAAAAACTTGAATATCCAGCCAATCGTTTTATAATATTAACATGAAATATCCAACGGTTTGGAAAGTATAAAATAAACAGTCTGGATTAAACAAATGAAAACTTACACACCTTATGAACTATTCATGTTTATGATGATAGTTTAAAGACAAATTCAATTTTAAATTTTGGGTTATATTCAGTGCATTATATGGATTAAATAAATTATTTTATGTTTGTATTTTACACTTATTTAAATTAGTTTATATATTAATACTTATTTATCGAACAATATTTCAATAAACAGTAGTTACTCATCTTTGTAGTGGATGATAGTATATTGGTCTAAGAGAACTTAATCAATATGCATACAGTATAGTAAGGAAATGTTCGACGTTATCTGATTATTGTCGAGTAGATTAATTCAATATTGTCGAAGTTAAGTTAATTGCGTGTTGCATGTTCACGTAAGTTTATGATAGAAATCGACTAAATTATTTAATAAAGGACAGTATATATACGATAAGAACTAATAATTCCAGCAAGTTTTATATGACGCGCAATGTCAAATAATGATGATGATTCTAAGTAATGATGAAGCTTTTAATTTGTTTAAAACTGTCCTCATGAATACGACGAGGTGGAAAGTTATCTTCTCTATATTTGTTCAATCTACACACTTGATCTCCGAATTTCTTGGCTATTGGATCTTTACCGTAGCTACTATAAATTGGCCTACTTTGATTATATATTCCTACTATGAACATGAAATATATTTAAGTCAAATTTTTGTTCTAGAAAAGTAAAGATAATCAAATCAATAATGGAGAATATACGTACAAAGGATGGATTGGTATAGGTGGAATTGGAAATATTTAATTATCTCATGTTCTCTCCATCCTTATTCTCTTTATTATTTTTCTTCATTATTTCTTCGATCTTCGCATTATTTATCTTGTTCCTTTTTTCTCATTCTTTTTGATCTCTTATATCCGACAGCATCAATCCACTATCTTACTCACAAAGTCGTGCAAAACAAATTAGATTTATTTCTAACTTTTAACTCTCTTGTACTTCTACACTTTATCGAACGAATCTATCTTCTTCCAGGTAATTTCTTCTCAGGAGGCTTTTTAGTTAATGCTACATAGTTATAGTATTTAATTTCGAGATATTTTTCTTGGTTTATTTTAAAATATCTAGAGAATCAATTTACTCGTTCATGATTTTGTTTTCCATTTTCCAATACAATTTTGTTTTTATTTTGTTCCTGGATTCCTATACAAGAAGAATTGCTCCAATTAATTGCGATACTTCCAATTAATTTTACTCTCGACAAGAAGTGGGAGACTTCCTTATTAAGCTTCGACAAAACCATGATTCACATTTTTACATATGAGGATGTAATTATGTTTAAGTTATATAAGTACGTAAGATGTGCTGCTAATATATATGAGATATATACCACGTACCTTAGTCTTCGAACTACATGAAACTAATTTTTTAATATTTATTTTTTATAATTTACCAACTTAAGCAGATAAGCAGTCATAAATTAGACTAACTTCTACGATTATGTAACGATTTCAAATATTCTTTTGATATCTTAAATATCAACGTTCTTTTGGAAGATTCCTTTACTAAATACTGAATGAAATTATTCTAACAATCATTTTAACATTAAATATTGTTTTTTCTTTTGTTGTTTTGTTATTATTGATTTACGATCTAGATATCCGGTTTTGATTTTGTGCAAAAAAATTAGATATTTATGTATTTTCCTCATCTTCGTTTACTGCTATAATTTTTTTATTTTAATTTATAATTCGTATTATTATTATTTAATTAATTTGGACAAGAAGGATGATGTGACGGACGGTCACAAATATCTCGCTATTCAGTTAGCCAATTAACACCGTGTTGTGAAGGTTAAAGTGCACGGTCGTCAGGTCGGTAATTAGTTATTAACCATTGCAATAGTTGGTCAGGATTGGAAATTTTGATCCAAACGAAAATAATTGCTTGTTTTAACGCAGTCAAAATAATTTAAGCACAATTTATAGATATTTGAATATACCAACTATATAACATCTATACTCTACTCTGCTTAAATATAACTGGATGATATGTTATTGCACTTGTTCGAAAGAAAACCACAATTTCTGTACTCAAGTTATGGTCTCGATAGAAAATATCCCAACCATCTCTAAAACCTTCATCTTTCATTGTAACTAACCATTTTCGTATTCCAGATTTCAAATTTACGCGTCGAGTACTTAGCATTGCAGCTGATTGTATAAACTGCGCCGGTATTCTCTAAAAAAAAAAAATTTCTTTTATTATACATAAATTTGTTAAAGAACTTTTTAAGCAACATGAAAATAAATATGAAAAATCATTACCAATCGTTGATTTGCTCCATGCATTGTCACCAAGAAAGCAGGCATTATTGAAAAACTATAGCAAGATTTCAATACAAATGGAGTTGTAAGATTTGAAACTTCTTTTTGCCCTTCATATTCAGTAATATCCTCAATCCCTCCATATTCATTAAATGTTTGAAACTTCCGAGATGAGTAACCACTGAAAAGGCTAAATTCGAATGTGTTAACTGCTGACTGATATAACATTATTATGTCTGCATATTCTACTGAATTTTCAATCATTACTCCATTCCATGCTACTCCCAAAAGAAGATGAGCAACTTTGATTGTCCAAAATATGTTCCCATTCCGTATATAGATCTCTTTTACTTGTGACATCCCAATATTTTTTTGCATTCCAACTGGAACTTTCTACAACATTGTTAACACATGTTATAGAAAATGTTGAAGTTATACTTTCATTAGACCTTTATTTAGGATATTTACATAATACCTGAATTTCTTCTAATGGATTGTAAGTTAGCATGAAAAATACTCCTCTTTCTCTTACCGGCATGTTATTCTGGCTTTCTTAACTAATGATTCCATATTTTGGTTCCCTTGCAGCTCTCTGTTCTAACTTATAACTTCGAATTACATCTTCTATGAATGATTTCTCGATATAAATATTACATCGGAGATTTACCTCCGCTGCATAGATAAGTTCATCAACATATATTATATCAAGATCTAAAGAACCCAATTGATTCTTTATAAAACGTTCCAACTCAAAATAATTTACCATTTTCTTTTTTTTACTTTAACAAAATATAAATCTTAAATAATTTTTTTTACATACGTTTTACTTATATTTATACTGATTTGTTTTTAAAACAAATAATTTAATTAAAGTTATCTTCAAAACATGACATAAAGGCTATGTTTAATTATGGATTTCAGTGAGTAAAATGATAGGTAAAATGCAAATGAACAATAAAAAAAACTCAATGTTGCAAGAAAAAATATTTTCCATACCGCTTTTATCGCTGGAATACTTAAAATCAAACATAGTCTCTATGTCATGTTTTGAAGATAAGTTTGAGTAAATTATTTAATCAGATTCACGTTTTTTATTACAATTGATGTATTATCTAATCCTTGAAAGATCGTGTCGACATTACTGATGCGCGCCAGGTTTTAGAGTTTAGACGTTGTTAATGGGGATAAAATTAAAGTACTGATATGGGATGGATTTATCATCCTTAAAACAAGGCTGCAAGGTTGGAAAATGCTTAGAAATATATTCCGCTCGTTGGTTTTCGATCTAATTTCCCCGATCTTTGTTTTCTATATTTTTTCTACTTCCATCTTTGTCTACTGCTTTAACTCTGTATCGACCTATATAAAATATTTAACACAGAAATAAAGCCTATAACCGACAAAAGTAAACGAAAACATATGTAAGAACTAGCCAAATTTAATAGAAAAAATGGTCGAAAAAGGACAAAACGACGTTGTTTTCCTATGAAAGGGGCTAAATTTAAATCAAAATGAAAATCGTGAACGGTTTATTGGCAATTGTCGCCACTTATTAGTATCAAGATCAGTAAATAATTGGATTAATCACTTTAGGACTAAGATGAACCTGACCAATCGCACAACAGAATCAGATTATGGTATCTTCGTTGAACGTAATTTCATCGAAAACATTTAAAATAGAATCTTCCAAAAAAATTATCTATGATTCATTCCCATAAATCTCGAAATCATCTTCGTTAATAAAATTAAACTCATATTTCTCATTAAATCAGTCTTCCTCGAATTTTATTAACTTGCGTGTCTTGTAGCTTGTTAAACAAATTAGTCGGGCCTATTTTCTGACGTAGTACTTTCTAGACTCTGGTGAGTCACATGTGCTGGTTACACAACATTATTTATTAATTAATAATTAATTTTTAAATATTTCATATATATTTAAGTCAAAGTGACCGAATCTATAGAAGCAATCGTAATCCAACGACCAAGGAATTTCAAGATAGATGGTGTAAATTTTAGAACAGGACGCGTTCCGCGTTATCAACTACCTATATTTATGGTGACACTCGGACAGTCCATATAATTAAAGTTTAAAGATCAACGGTCAAAACAAAACAAATTTATATATTGTTTTTTAGCACGTTTTACAAGACACGCAAGTTCAGATATGTTTAAATATTTGGAAATAAAACGCAGTTGATTTATTAATTTACTGACCGTTGGATTTTCCTAATTTCTTGGTCGTTGGATCTTTACCATAGCTACTATAAACTGGCTTACTTTGATTATATTTGTGAACTAATATTATGGAGTATATGTAAATTGATTTTTTGTTCTAGGAATCTAAGGATGATAAAATTGATTATGCTTAATTTTCGTAAAAATTATGAGTTAGTATCGGTGGAATTGGAAATATTTTATCATCCAAGATATGCCATCCAATTTGAAATATTTCATAATTTCTAATAAATTTGGCTTGGTATAGGTGGTTAATCGATTTTATTAGGCAAGTGATTGGAGCCAAAATGTGTAGGAGAAGACAATCTGGCAAATCACTCAGCCTATCTTCCTCTTCTGTTCCATCTTGTTCATTTAAAATAGCGGTGCTGGAGACACAGAGGTTTGGAAGAAGAGTTTGTCAATTTGTTAAGGTAGACGGGAAATTGAGAAGGATGAGATAAAAAAAACAGACCACTTTGGGCCCACCACTTGCAAAATGACGGCCAATTAAACCATTATATGAAAAGGAAAAAGAAAATTAGCAATGCACGAGGTACAATAACACTAAGCACGTCTAGCATCAAAACGACGTCGTTTCAGAATTATGCGGGAAAAAATAAATGGGAAAGGCAAGCACATCTTCAAAAAAATTGGCTGAATATGGAAAAAGTTATATAGAAGTATTTCGAAAATGATATGAAAATGAAAATGAGGACTATAATGAAAATAATGTACTGGTTTGATTGCTATTACACAGTTTATTGCTCTGAAGTTTATGCCCTGTAATTTTACTTTAATTTGGATTTGTTTATTACATAATTTAATTTGCAACTTAAACAAAATATTATTATTTAACTATTATATTTGTTATCCTCATTTGCCTGAAGAATATTATATGTTCTTATATATGTAATGGACTTTGTTCTAATATTAATTTATTTTATTTTGAATTTCTTAAGATAAATTAAAAATTCCCATATTTTATATTTTGTAATTTGTTTTAAGCTATTTTATTGCTTTAATTGTGCGTTCCATTATTAATAACTCTGTGGTTTATTTTTCTGTATTTTATATTTGAACAATTATTTTATGTTCATTGTTTAACTCGATCCTCATTTATTTCTCAGTTCGGGTAATTCTTTTTTTTATTTTCTACGTTAGTTATGCTTTCTATTACTTTTTAATTTTGATCTTGCTTTTCGATCTGAGCTTACCAAATATTTTTTTGTTATGTTTGTTTCTTTTTTCTGTATTCGGTTACTGCCTTAATCTTGCTTATTCAACTGTTTTTCGTATTCTATATTTAATATTTTTATATTCTTAATTTTTTTATTATTTATCACCCAGTCAATCATTGTGATTGAATTGTGAAAAAGCAAGATAGCAAGATAGCAAGATCGGGCAATCTCCTATATCAAGACTTGGAACGATCCCTACATAATATAATTTTTTTATTTTAATTTATAATCTTATTATTATTATTTAATTAGTTCGGATAAGAAGGATGATGTGATGTACGCTCACAAATATCTCACTAATCAGTTAGCCTATTAACGCCAATGGTATACAATTGTACTATCAAATAGTCGCTAATAAATAGACTATTGGTAATAAAACTTTCAAAATCTGCAGGATATATAAGAATTGTGAAAAAATTAACTTAACGACGATTACTATTCCCATCAATTCAAACCATAACAATACATCTTTCGATAAAAGCTTCAAACGTCGTATCTATTCATCTTTCTGAAAGAGCTTTTCGTATTTTCAAAAAGGTTGAATTTATATATTTATATACATTCGACTTACACGATCATTACATTTCCATATCTAATATTGCTCGAAAACAGTTCTTTCATTTTCACCGGGTAAACAAAATCTATCTAAAGTTTTTATCTTTTTTTTTTATTCATATAATGATAATAAATATAATTTCTTATGAACATGTTTGTATTATATGCAAGATAAGAAGAATGGAAGATATTAAATTACTCATAGAAACAAAGAAAAAAGAGCTCGAGTTTCACCCTGAAGGCCAGGATAAAGAAAAGGTGGTGCTAATTTTTTTTTTATAAGCCTTGTTAAAATTATACAAATTTTTTTAAATTTATAATGCGTGCAGAAATCCATGCACTAAAAGCTGCTATCGAGGTATTCGGAAATTGTGAGAAAAAAACTCTTGGAGTTGGAAGAAAAACAGAAGGTATTATTGTATTTGTTGGAATATTAATATAATTTTTTAGGATGGTTAAAACTGTATTCATCTGAGTTTTTAATTACAGAGAGAAACGAGGGTATTCCAACATAAGGCAAAAACAGTGTGCGAACAACTGGGTGAAATTCATAATTTAAAGATTGAAATTCTGCTAAAAAAGGAAGACGATGACGGTTTTTTGCACGAGAGATTGAGGAAGAAGGAAAAAAAATATATTGATGGATTTAATGAGATTTCAAAATTACGCCATGGTTGTAAAGAATAATATTACTATATTAAATAAATAAATATTCAAATTATTATTGTATATAGATATATAAAACATTCTTTGATTCAGATTCAGGTTCAGATTAATCTATCCCATTGAACATGCAAATTCAGGTTCAGATTAATTTGCTCTGTTCGACATCAAATACTAGCTAAATTGTTATGATTTGATATATGTCAATTATGGTCATAATTCAATGTACATACTAAACAAACCATTAAAGATAAAGTAATAACGCAAATATAAATATATAAAATATAATAAAATATTTCTCCATGATCATTACATTGTGCAGATAATAGTCGTTGTTGTTGGATGAAGATGAAGATGAAGACACTAAAGGAAATTTGATAAGGGAGGTTTTGATGCATTCCAAAACTTCGTAAAATTGGCTAAGTATGGAGTAACTTAGCTGATAAACTTATCAAGGAATTTTGACTAAGTAATGAAGACATCAGAAGAGTCAAAGTTTCAAGGTCCAAGACTTCTGATCTGCTGAAGTAAAGTTATCAGACTAGTGAAGATCAGCCGACTCAAATCAGATTTGTTCAAGTTTGAGATCAGCCGAGTTCGCCATCAGACTTATACTTTCATCAGCCAAGTGAAGAAGATCATGAAGTGTTCCCAACGGTAATAAATGCCCCTTGGTGTAATAAATGCTGAAGTACGAGGATATTTAAGACAAATGATTGAAGAAAAGCTTCGCATCAGCCGAGTGCATTTAATGCTGCATTTAATGCTGCCTGCAGAATAGTACTGTTTACAGTACGGACAGACTGCAAAAGAGCCGTTCGCGGATTTTAAGGACCAGTACTCGAGGAATTTGAATCCTGTCTCTCTTCAACGGACACTTTTCAATCCTCAAGTATAAATAGCTGAAAGAGACGAAGAAGAAACAAGCAACACACTTTCTGAGAGAAAATTCCGAAGCAAAATTCTTTAAGTCTCAAGAACAGCTCACTCATCAGCTGAGTCATTTGTTGACGAAAGCAGAGTTGAAGAATCAAGAAAAATACATCTTCTGAGTGATTTTGTAAACAAGAGTGTTGTGCGGAGTTGTGATCCATCTTTGTGAGTGATCAAACTTCAGAGGATAGGTTTTCTGTGTGATTTCCTATTGCGAACTTGTGGTCGTTTCATTTGTTGTTCGACGCAAGCAGAGTATACTGTAAACTTTGTGATTATAGTATAACCCAAGATCTGAGTGACTTGGAAGAGTGGACTAAAGGATATTTAAATCCATATAACCACTATAAAAATTGATTGTGTTTTTACATTGTTTTTAAACTTGCATATTTTCTGTTTGCATAAAAACACGTTAAGTTAACTGTTTGAAAAGAAGTTAAAAGGAGTTTATAAAACTGGGGAAACATTTTTCAAACTGCTAAGATTACTTGTGAAAAACACTTTGAAAATCCGCTGCAAGTACTCTAAGTATTAAAACTGATTTCTGCAAAATCAGCTAAGTAACTATCAGACGAGTGGTCAACAGGACTGTTCAAAGATTTGTTCGCGAACAGAATTGTACAAATCTGATCAGCTTAGTCTGTTCAGTAAGAGTAAAGTTTTAAAGTTAAAAATTGAAGAAAATTTTTAAAGAGGTTTATTCACCCCCCCCCCCCTCTAAACCTCTTCTGACCACTTGGGACCAACAAGTGGTATCAGAGCAGGTGGTTCATTAGAATCAGCTGCCTGATCAACGAGCTTGATCCGAGTGTTTTTCAAAGGTTTTCAAAACTTTTCAAAAGAGCATCTTTTTGAAAAATAAAAACTTTTTGAAAAATGGATTGTATCAGCCATGTTCCCCACATTGCTGGTATGTCTTTTGAGGACTGGAAGATCAGAATGGAGATTTTCCTTGCTGCCTACAATGACAACATGTATACATGTATCATCAAAGGTCCATTCAAATTCACCAAGACCATCATCGTAGATGAAGCTCAAATAGTGGTGGAAAAAGACTTAACAGAAATGACAGCAGAAGAAATAAAGCTGTTCAACCTGGACAAAGTCGGAAGATTCATCATGACCAAAGCCCTGGATAATGATCGGTTTGACAAAGTCAAGCATTGCAAAACTGCAAAGGAGATGTGGGATAAGGTTCGTGACATGAGTGAAGGCAATGATGCAATTAAAGAGCATCAGCTAAGTGTTGCCTTGGAGAAGCTGGACAACTTCAAGATGAAGTCTGGAGAAACCATTGATCAGATGGACACCAGATTCACCAGAACTCTGAATGAAGTTTTGAAGCTGGGAAAGACTTTCACTGACAAAGAGATTTCTGTCAGAGTACTGAAGGCTCTACCTTCCAAGTTCAACATGAAGGTGACAGCAATGGAAGAATCAAGAGATCTGGGCAAGATTTCTCTAACAGAGCTGTTCTCCGTACTCAAGGCGTATGAGTATAAACTGCCAAGGATGGGAATTGAAGAAACCTCAACTTCAGGACCCACAGCTGCACTTGTTGCTGCTGAAAACCAAAGAAGACCGGCTCAAAGAAATGCTGAAGTGGACTCATCTGATGAAGCCACTCTACTCAACAAAAAGGAGTACACTGCTGGAGATGTTGCACTGTTGATGAACAACTTCAAGAAGTTCTACAAGAGAAAGATGAAAAACAAATACAACAATGCTTCTACTTCTAAACCTAATTTTTCTTCTCAGGATAAGGATGATTATAAATCAAAACTAATGTGTTACAACTGCAGGAAATTGGGACACTTCATAAGAGACTGCCCATATCCAAAAGCAGAAAAGTACACTGAGGAAGAGAAGAAAATAAGAAAAGAAAGAAAGCATCAGAGAGGCAAGGCAATGATGGCTGAAGCAGAAAAGCTGACTGCTGTCTACTCATCTGATTCAGATTCAGACACGTCTGATGAAGAATCGTCTGATGAAGAAAAACCTGCTCTCCTCTGCCTGATGGCAAAGGAATCTGATGACTCTGAGGATGAGGTAACTCCTCAAGAAAATGAACTGTTTAATTCTCTAGAGCAAATGATGTTAAATAATACTACTATTGCTGGAGAGTTTGTCAAGCTTAAGGAAGAGATGAACTTGCTAAAAGAGCAAAATAATTCACTGAAACTTCTAGCTGAAAAGCCAAAAGAATCAGCTGAATATAAACAACTTGAGCAAGAGCATGAATCTCTGAAAGCTGAATGTGAGGTTTATAAAGGGAAAATCATGGAACTTGAGAAAATTATTGAGTCTCATGATAAGTCAACTGTTGCATCCATGCATACATCTAGTAAACAGGAGACACCTTTAGAAAAGGATAAATTAGAATTGAATCATACTGAAAAATTCATATCAGCTGACAATAGTAAGGTCATTCTGTATGTTCAAACTTCTAAACCTACCTCATCTGAGAAAGTGGTAAAGGAGAAGAAATCTCCTAAGGCTAAAAAGAGCAAAGAGCCCAGTTTAGGAAATCAGGCTAGTAAGACCAAACAGCAGAGTCCTAAGAAGTCTGCTGATAAAGCTAAATTGAATCAATCTGTTGGTAAAACTAAGTCAAAGTCAAATGAGCAAGCATCTAGTAAACCAAAGAAGCATAAGAACAAGAAAAATCAAAATGCTTGGTATGGAAATGAGTCATATTATGTGCAACCTGCTGCATATCATCCTATGTATCATGCACCTCAATTTCCTAGTTACTATGCACCTTACCCTGCTCATCCAATGCATGCATATCCTGCATATCATGCACCTTACCCTGCTTATGAACATTATTCATATCATACTGATCATCAACATGACTTATCTGATAACTATGATAAAAATGAAACTGTTCATGCTCCTAAAACTCAGAAACCTAAGAAGCCTAAGACTTCAACATCTTGGGTTGTCAAAGGTGGAACTAATCCTTCAGGACCCTCTCAATAAGGGTACCTAAAACAATTTTATTTTTGTTTTGTAGGTTAGGATTAGGAGTAGGAGTAAAGTAGAGAAGATTTGGTACTTGGACAGTGGATGTTCAAGGCACATGTGTGGAAACATACATGAGTTGACTGATGCAGTTGCTGTGGATGGTCCAAAAGTCACTTTTGGAGACAGCAAAGAAGGCAAGATTAAAGCTAAAGGAAGACTAATCAAGGGAAACATAGAGATATCTGACGTCTCCTATGTTAAAGGCCTGAAATATAATCTGCTGAGCATAAGTCAATTTTGTGACAAGGGATATTCAGTCATCTTCTCAACAGATAAGTGCTACGTTGAACAAATTGGTACAAAGAAGGTAATTTTATCTGGAAGACGACAAGGAAATATCTACGTAGTTGACTGGAGTTCTGTTGACAAGAATTCAAGTATTTGTTTGGTGGCATCTGCACCAAGTGAAGTCAGTTGGCTATGGCACAAGAGAATGAATCATTTAAACTTCAAGACCATAAACAGATTAATCAAGAATGATTTGGTAGAAGGGATTCCAAAAGCAGTCATGAGCAAAGACAAGCTCTGTGATGCATGTCAGAAGGGTAAACAAATCAAGTCATCGTTTAAAGAAAAGAAGCACCAATCTTCTGGAAGAATATTGGAGCTGTTGCATATGGACTTATTTGGACCCATTGATCCAGTCAGCAATGGTGGAAAGAAATACTGCCTAGCTGTTGTGGATGATTATTCAAGATATACTTGGGTGATTTTCATGAAAAAGAAAAGTGAAACCAAGGAACATCTTACAAATCTGATGGAACTGATCCAGAATGAGAAGAGTATCAAAATATTGAAGATCAGATCAGATAGAGGGACAGAGTTTACAAACTCTACTGTTGAAGAGTATTGTAACATCAAAGGAATACATCATGAGTATTCAGCTGCTAGAACCCCTTAACAGAATGGTGTTGCTGAAAGGAGAAACAGAACACTAAAAGAAGCTGTCAGAACCATGATAGCTGAAGCCAAGCTGCCTCAAAGATTTTGGGCAGAAGCAACAAATACAGCATGCTTTACCCAAAACAGATGTATGATCAACAAAAATCAGAACAAGACTCCATATGAAGTTTGGAACAATAGAAAACCAAACATTCATTACCTTGCTGCATTTGCAGAAAAGGCTGATGAAGCTGTTTTTGTAGGATACTCTACTGTTAGTAAGGCTTACAGAGTTTTTAACAAAAGAACATTACTAATAGAAGAATCTATCCATGTAGTATTTGATGAGCCAAGTCAATCTTCTGAAAAGAATCAAAGTGTTAATCAAGATCTGTCTGCTGATGTACAGAAGTTAGACATTGGAAGAAATGAAGAATATGTTCCCATCATACTACCTAATCTAAGTTCAGCTGCTAACTCAAATGCTGTTCAAAATCACAGTGCTGATTGTCTAACAGACGAGTTGCTAACAGCTGACAGACCAGAGACTGTTCAACAGACTACTACTGGAACTCCAACAGTAGTGTTGCAAGATCATAACAGAGGACAACATCCTGATTTGCAACCTGATCTCAGATGGCTCAAGAATCACCCTCCTGAATTAGTTATTGGTGATCCTTTAGATAGAGTGAAAACAAGAAGAGCTGCTGCACAAGATGCTATGTTTGTCACATTTCTATCTCAAATAGAGCCCAAGCAAATTGAAGAAGCTCTAAATGATTCCTTCTGGATAGAAGCTATGCAAGAAGAGTTGAATCAATTTGAAAGGAATGAAGTCTGGTACTTAGTTCCTAGACCAAGTCATCAAAGAGTAATTGGCACTAAGTGGGTATTCAGAAATAAGATGAATGAAGATGGTATTGTTACCAGAAACAAAGCAAGACTAGTGGCCAAGGGTTATTGTCAAGAAGAAGGAATTGACTTTGATGAAACTTTTGCACCAGTAGCAAGACTTGAAGCAATCAGATTGTTTCTAGCCTATGCTGCTCACAAGAACTTCACTGTCTATCAGATGGATGTGAAGTCTGCCTTTCTCAATGGAGAATTGCAAGAAGAAGTGTATGTTGAACAACCTCCAGGATTTGAAGTCTATCAAGAAGAGGACAAAGTATATCGTCTGAAGAAAGCTCTCTATGGACTGAAACAGGCTCCAAGAGCATGGTATGATACCCTATCTGATTTTCTTTTAATTAAAGGATTTCGAAAAGGTAAGGTAGATAAAACCTTGTTCACAATTGAATGGGAAAATCATATATTACTTGTGCAAATATATGTGGACGATATTATTTTTGGTTCAACTAATCAACAGATGTGTGATAAGTTCTCCAAGCTGATGCAGAACAAGTTTGAAATGAGCATGATGGGTGAACTTAATTACTTTCTTGGATTGCAAGTTAGACAGTTGCCTGATGGAATATTCATCAGCCAAGCAAAGTACACAAGAGATCTGTTCAAAAATTTGGTATGGAAACTAGCTCAACAGCTACTATTCCTATGTCTACAAGTCTTCGTTTGGATAAAGATGAAGATGGCAAATCAGTAGACATTACCAAATATAGAGGCATTATTGGTTCATTGTTGTATCTAACAGCAAGCAGACCTGATATAATGTACTCAGTTGGAGTCTGTGCAAGATTTCAATCAAACCCCAAAGAATCTCATCTCTTAGCTGCCAAGAGGATATTGAAATATGTTAAAGGCACTCAAGAACTGGGATTATGGTATCCTAGAGAATCTGGATTTGAACTAGTTGGCTATTCAGATTCAGACCTTGCTGGCTGCAAGATTGACAGAAAGAGCACAACAGGTGCCTGTCAGTTCTTAGGCAGTCGTCTGATCTCATGGATGAGTAAGAAGCAAACCTCAGTCTCTATATCTACTGCTGAAGCTGAATATATAGCTGCTGGAGCTTGCTGTGCACAGATACTTTGGTTGAAGCATCAACTAGAAGACTACAACATAAAGATCAGTGGAATACCAATCTACTGTGACAATACAAGTGCAATCTCACTTACTCAGAACACTACAAGTCATTCAAGGACTAAGCATATTGAGATCAAGCATCATTTCATTAGAGATCATGTGGAAAAAGGCAATGTAATGATTGAGTATGTTCATACTGATAATCAAATTGCTGATATCTTCACTAAACCTCTAAGTGAAGTAAGGTTTTCTACTCTAAGAGCTGAGCTAGGACTACTTAATTTGGAAGCATAAGCTGAGGGGGAACTCATCAGAAGACTGGAGTTCAACAGCTTAGTTATCTATTATTATCTTCAAGGATTAACTCTCAACAGACTAGTTAACTTATGAATTCTTAAACTCAGGGGGAACGTGTAAGACTAGCTGTACTTCTGAATTAAAGATGAAATTTGTTAATGACAGTTAGTTGAAGTTATGTTTTCATCAGAAGACTCAACTATCGAAGATTAAAGTTACTTTATCTAGCTGGATTGACAAACAGCTGAGGAAGGTTATCAGCTATTTGCATTCTCTGATAACAGCATTGTCATCAGGACAGTAGTCCATCAGATAAGTGTTTATTATACTCATCTGATTACTTAAATAAAAGCGAACTGTTTAAAAACGTATATTCAAAAACACGCTTTTATAAGAAACTGTTGGGCGGTACATATTCCCGCTCTTCATTAAATATCTTTTGAATTCGAAAAGTCGTAACTGACGCCGCACGATCAGCACTGACAGAAAAACGGATCTAACGGTTGGCGGATATCACGGAAACCGAAAAACCCCAACACTATAAATCCTCATCTGATCAGTCGAGTAGCTCTTTACGCACTCTAAGCATTCAAAAGTACTTGTGAGAAATTTCTGCAAATTTTCTGCATACTTTCCTTTGTTTTTCTAACCTTCAACAGATCTACAATGGCCGCTGAAGGTATGTTTCTCGTCTATGATTCCTACTACCAAACCGGTACGGATCTGATGAAAGAACTGCTTGAAAAGTTCAAAGCTGCTTCGCTGGTAAACTTCATGGAATACCACGAAGGTATTATCTGGACTGACCAAGTGATGGAGTACTACAACTCTGCGAAAGCTGACTACAACAAACTGGAGATTAAGGCTTCAGTGGGAGGCAAATCTATCACTATCACTCCTGCTGTTCTTCACGAGACGTTTGGGCTTCCTAACAGAGGACGACATGACGTCACTGTGCTGACAGAGGACAAACATCAACAGTTCTGGGCGATCTGCGCCAAAGAGGGATAAACGTTATCTGGAAATATAAGGAAAAAGCAACTGAAGGATGAATATCAGCGGATGGCTGATATGGTGTGCAAGCTGATTGAGAACTGCACATTCTCACTGGATGCTGTTACTATGAAGAGGTTCAGCATCATGGCTGCCATATACTATGGATTGGAGATCAACTGGTCCATCATAGTTTGGTACATATTAGCTGACTTTCTTGATGATAAGAAAGGAAAAGGCCCCACTACCAACCACAGGATCACACTCAGTTATCTGCTGTCAAAGCTGGGTTGTGATATGAAGAATGGAAAGGAGATCCATAAATCTAAGGCATTGTCCAAGTACATGCCTGTTCAGAAGAGGAAGGCTGGTGAGCCTGAGGAAGCTGATATTGAGGAACCAAAGGAGGTTCCTGCCAAAAGGCAAAAGAGGTTAGTCAAAACAGCAAGTTTGGCTGCTGAGACTAAAAGGAAGAGGGCTGCTGATGAGCCCAAGAAGAAAGAATCTAAGCAGATGGAGAGAGTGACTTCTGCTGAAGCCACTAAGATTGTCGAGAACATAATAGCTGATGTAAGGACTGGATCCCCTGCATCACCATCAAGAACTCCATCAGCAGAGAGGCCTGCTGAGGGTATTTCTCAAAGGACAAGAAGTCAACAGAGAGATACTGTTACCTCTACTTACCGTGAAGGGAGGACCAAGAAGTCTGCCAGAAAGCAGATGACATTTATTGAAAAACCTACTGATCTGGAAAATGTAGCAAGGGAAGACCCTGAAGCTACTCAAAGGCCTGCTGAAACAGTTGAAACTGTTGTGATTGACAAAGCTGATGAGCAACAGCCAAGTCATGTCACATCAACAGCTGAGGTTGCTCAACCTCAAGAAGATCCAGACGTCCAAATCATCCATCCTATTGCTGCTACTCCCATATCATCTGCTGAACCAGCCCCTGCTGATAAAGGCAAGAGAAAAATAGTGCTAAGGAGAAAGAAAGTCTCCAAAGCTGATAAGAAAGCAAGGGAAGAAGCTGAACAGAGGAAGCAGGATGAGCTTGACGAGAAGAAAGCACTTGAGCTAAGCAAAGCTCAAGAAGCAAAGGATGAAGCCAGAAGACGCATGTCTGCAGCAGAAAGAAAAGCTGCTGAGGATGCTGAAATGGCTGCGGTGATTGAATTGAGTAAAGTTGATGCCTATGGACCTGTCCATGGAGGTGGCATCAAGATTGGAGAAGGCAAGAATGATGAAGAAGACAAGAAGAAGATATTACTGCCTGCCCCCAAACTCAAGTCAAAGGACAAGTTTGAAGTCAGAAAAGCTTTTGAGATAGTCTATGCTGATAAGGAGCTTTTCAAGAAGTTTGAGAAGTCTCTAGCATACTATGATCAGAAGATTATGTTGAGGACTCTGTTCACCCAGGAGAAACCAAGATATATCAAGTGGAGGGATAACAGGCTGAACAGCTCAATAACTGAACTTCAAAGCATGAAGGAGTTAGCTGATGAAGAACGTTGGGTTCTGACTTGGCTGAAGACAAACTCCATCCAAAAGGCTCTTGATCCCAGCTATGTGAGAGATATCATGCATAGCTATGCAAAAGGCTTTGCACTGGAGGAAGCCAAGAAAATCAAGAGCACCTTGCCTGAGAAGAAGAAGAAGTCTGAAGATGCTGAGGAAAGAGCAATTAAGTTTGCTGTTATGGCTGCCCTGAAGAGATGGGCTAAAAAGTCTAAGTATCAGCAAGGCTGTTCAAGTGACTTGCCACTACTGCCAAGCATCCAGCAAATCGTTTTTGGCAAGGAAGTGCAACCGTTCTATGAAGTGCCAAAGGGGAATAATGCTTTTGTTAAACCCTGGATCATTGTGAGGCAAATCAGACAAACCACTTGCTTCAATGATGATGGCACTATCACCAACTTAGTCTATGATGATGTTACTGATGAGCCTAAAGCTGCGGACAAGCCTGAAGTCAAGTCTGCTGATCAGACTGAAGACAAGCCTGCTGATCAAACTGCTGACAAGCCTGCTGATCAAATTGCTGATAAGTCTGCTGATCAGACTGAAGATAAGTCTGCTGAAAAGGCTGCTGATGAACCCCTGGCCATTGAGTGGAAGGCTACGGACTCTGGAAATCATCAAGACGAAAAGATGGAAGATATTCCTGTCCACCAGGAAATTGATGAAAGGGATGTAGCTGCTGCTTCTGCTTCATCAGGTGATAAGCACTCATCACTGATGGAAGCAATCCAGATGCTGATGGAAAACCAACTTAAGGAACTGGAAGACAAGCACAAGCAACAGCTATTAAAGGTTAAGGAGGAGCTGAAAGCAGAGTTGGCAGAAACCAACAGACTTCAGCTGGAAACTGTTCAAGGATCAACAGAAGAGATCATCAAAAAGGAGATCAACAGTATTCCAATTCCTCAAGACAACTCATTGCAGTTGATTCACAGCTTAAGAGAACTGAACCAGAACGTAGAAGATGTGAAGGGTGATGTAAATCATCTTCACACTGCTTTAAAATCAGCTGAGCACAAAATTGCTGACTTAACTGCAACCTTCATAAAAGTCAGTGAAGAAGAGAAGGAAATCAATCTGGGGATGTTGCAAGAAGTAGCAAAGGCTTCACAGGAGGTTCAAAATGAAATTGCAACTATCAACCTCAACATTGACTACTTCAATGATAAGACTGACGTCATCAGCACTGATATTCAACATCTAACAGCTAGTCATGACGTTGTTAATCAGAATCTAAAGGCTTTATGTGCTGGAGTAAAAATTCCAACAGTTGCCCTCAACCCTGCTGTTGAACCTGCTACTGTCATCAGAGCTGATGATGACAAAAAGGGGGAAGATAAAAGGGAAGAATCAGCTAAGGAAACTGCTGCTGAAGAATCAGCTATGGAATCTGCTGCTAAAGAACCAGCTAAAGAGACCATTACTGAAGAACCAGCAAAGGAGTTTGCTGCTGAAGAACCAACTAAGGAAGAAACTACTGCTGCAACTATTAAAGCTAAGGAAACTGAAGAAACAGCTGACAAGGCTGATAATCTTGGAAAGGTAGAAGAATCAGAAACGATTGAAAAAGAAGATACCAAGTACAAGAATACAGAATCTGCCAGGAAAGCTATGGAAGCTTTGAAAGCTCTTCAAGAACAAGAACTTAAGGAGAAGATGGAAGCTGCCAAAGCAACCTTGGAAGAAGAAGCTGATGATGAAGAAGATGATGAAGAATCATCTTATGAATATGAAGAAGTGCTGGAAGGATCAGATGAAGAAGCTGATAGTTAGAAATTGAAAAATCCTTGTAATCAGTTTACTTTATCTATTTCTTCAGAAATCTCATCTGATGAACTTGTACTATGTAACTCTTTTTCAATATTAATGAAAAGTCAAGTTCAATCCAATAAACTTTTTCTATCTCAGAAAATTTTGAGGATTTCAATCTTTAGTTTAGGTATTCAACAGGTACTTAGCTGAAGTTTTGTCATCATCAAAAAGGGGGAAATTGTTGGATGAAGATGAAGATGAAGACACTAAAGGAAATTTGATAAGGGAGGTTTTGATGCATTCCAAAACTTCGTAAAATTGGCTAAGTATGGAGTAACTTAGCTGATAAACTTATCAAGGAATTTTGACTAAGTAATGAAGACATCAGAAGAGTCAAAGTTTCAAGGTCCAAGACTTCTGATCTGCTGAAGTAAAGTTATCAGACTAGTGAAGATCAGCCGACTCAAATCAGATTTGTTCAAGTTTGAGATCAGCCGAGTTCGCCATCAGACTTATACTTTCATCAGCCAAGTGAAGAAGATCATGAAGTGTTCCCAACGGTAATAAATGCCCCTTGGTGTAATAAATGCTGAAGTACGAGGATATTTAAGACAAATGATTGAAGAAAAGCTTCGCATCAGCCGAGTGCATTTAATGCTGCATTTAATGCTGCCTGCAGAATAGTACTGTTTACAGTACGGACAGACTGCAAAAGAGCCGTTCGCGGATTTTAAGGACCAGTACTCGAGGAATTTGAATCCTGTCTCTCTTCAACGGACACTTTTCAATCCTCAAGTATAAATAGCTGAAAGAGACGAAGAAGAAACAAGCAACACACTTTCTGAGAGAAAATTCCGAAGCAAAATTCTTTAAGTCTCAAGAACAGCTCACTCATCAGCTGAGTCATTTGTTGACGAAAGCAGAGTTGAAGAATCAAGAAAAATACATCTTCTGAGTGATTTTGTAAACAAGAGTGTTGTGCGGAGTTGTGATCCATCTTTGTGAGTGATCAAACTTCAGAGGATAGGTTTTCTGTGTGATTTCCTATTGCGAACTTGTGGTCGTTTCATTTGTTGTTCGACGCAAGCAGAGTATACTGTAAACTTTGTGATTATAGTATAACCCAAGATCTGAGTGACTTGGAAGAGTGGACTAAAGGATATTTAAATCCATATAACCACTATAAAAATTGATTGTGTTTTTACATTGTTTTTAAACTTGCATATTTTCTGTTTGCATAAAAACACGTTAAGTTAACTGTTTGAAAAGAAGTTAAAAGGAGTTTATAAAACTGGGGAAACATTTTTCAAACTGCTAAGATTACTTGTGAAAAACACTTTGAAAATCCGCTGCAAGTACTCTAAGTATTAAAACTGATTTCTGCAAAATCAGCTAAGTAACTATCAGACGAGTGGTCAACAGGACTGTTCAAAGATTTGTTCGCGAACAGAATTGTACAAATCTGATCAGCTTAGTCTGTTCAGTAAGAGTAAAGTTTTAAAGTTAAAAATTGAAGAAAATTTTTAAAGAGGTTTATTCACCCCCCCCCCCCCCTTCTAAACCTCTTCTGACCACTTGGGACCAACAAGTGGTATCAGAGCAGGTGGTTCATTAGAATCAGCTGCCTGATCAACGAGCTTGATCCGAGTGTTTTTCAAAGGTTTTCAAAACTTTTCAAAAGAGCATCTTTTTGAAAAATAAAAACTTTTTGAAAAATGGATTGTATCAGCCATGTTCCCCACATTGCTGGTATGTCTTTTGAGGACTGGAAGATCAGAATGGAGATTTTCCTTGCTGCCTACAATGACAACATGTATACATGTATCATCAAAGGTCCATTCAAATTCACCAAGACCATCATCGTAGATGAAGCTCAAATAGTGGTGGAAAAAGACTTAACAGAAATGACAGCAGAAGAAATAAAGCTGTTCAACCTGGACAAAGTCGGAAGATTCATCATGACCAAAGCCCTGGATAATGATCGGTTTGACAAAGTCAAGCATTGCAAAACTGCAAAGGAGATGTGGGATAAGGTTCGTGACATGAGTGAAGGCAATGATGCAATTAAAGAGCATCAGCTAAGTGTTGCCTTGGAGAAGCTGGACAACTTCAAGATGAAGTCTGGAGAAACCATTGATCAGATGGACACCAGATTCACCAGAACTCTGAATGAAGTTTTGAAGCTGGGAAAGACTTTCACTGACAAAGAGATTTCTGTCAGAGTACTGAAGGCTCTACCTTCCAAGTTCAACATGAAGGTGACAGCAATGGAAGAATCAAGAGATCTGGGCAAGATTTCTCTAACAGAGCTGTTCTCCGTACTCAAGGCGTATGAGTATAAACTGCCAAGGATGGGAATTGAAGAAACCTCAACTTCAGGACCCACAGCTGCACTTGTTGCTGCTGAAAACCAAAGAAGACCGGCTCAAAGAAATGCTGAAGTGGACTCATCTGATGAAGCCACTCTACTCAACAAAAAGGAGTACACTGCTGGAGATGTTGCACTGTTGATGAACAACTTCAAGAAGTTCTACAGGAGAAAGATGAAAAACAAATACAACAATGCTTCTACTTCTAAACCTAATTTTTCTTCTCAGGATAAGGATGATTATAAATCAAAACTAATGTGTTACAACTGCAGGAAATTGGGACACTTCATAAGAGACTGCCCATATCCAAAAGCAGAAAAGTACACTGAGGAAGAGAAGAAAATAAGAAAAGAAAGAAAGCATCAGAGAGGCAAGGCAATGATGGCTGAAGCAGAAAAGCTGACTGCTGTCTACTCATCTGATTCAGATTCAGACACGTCTGATGAAGAATCGTCTGATGAAGAAAAACCTGCTCTCCTCTGCCTGATGGCAAAGGAATCTGATGACTCTGAGGATGAGGTAACTCCTCAAGAAAATGAACTGTTTAATTCTCTAGAGCAAATGATGTTAAATAATACTACTATTGCTGGAGAGTTTGTCAAGCTTAAGGAAGAGATGAACTTGCTAAAAGAGCAAAATAATTCACTGAAACTTCTAGCTGAAAAGCCAAAAGAATCAGCTGAATATAAACAACTTGAGCAAGAGCATGAATCTCTGAAAGCTGAATGTGAGGTTTATAAAGGGAAAATCATGGAACTTGAGAAAATTATTGAGTCTCATGATAAGTCAACTGTTGCATCCATGCATACATCTAGTAAACAGGAGACACCTTTAGAAAAGGATAAATTAGAATTGAATCATACTGAAAAATTCATATCAGCTGACAATAGTAAGGTCATTCTGTATGTTCAAACTTCTAAACCTACCTCATCTGAGAAAGTGGTAAAGGAGAAGAAATCTCCTAAGGCTAAAAAGAGCAAAGAGCCCAGTTTAGGAAATCAGGCTAGTAAGACCAAACAGCAGAGTCCTAAGAAGTCTGCTGATAAAGCTAAATTGAATCAATCTGTTGGTAAAACTAAGTCAAAGTCAAATGAGCAAGCATCTAGTAAACCAAAGAAGCATAAGAACAAGAAAAATCAAAATGCTTGGTATGGAAATGAGTCATATTATGTGCAACCTGCTGCATATCATCCTATGTATCATGCACCTCAATTTCCTAGTTACTATGCACCTTACCCTGCTCATCCAATGCATGCATATCCTGCATATCATGCACCTTACCCTGCTTATGAACATTATTCATATCATACTGATCATCAACATGACTTATCTGATAACTATGATAAAAATGAAACTGTTCATGCTCCTAAAACTCAGAAACCTAAGAAGCCTAAGACTTCAACATCTTGGGTTGTCAAAGGTGGAACTAATCCTTCAGGACCCTCTCAATAAGGGTACCTAAAACAATTTTATTTTTGTTTTGTAGGTTAGGATTAGGAGTAGGAGTAAAGTAGAGAAGATTTGGTACTTGGACAGTGGATGTTCAAGGCACATGTGTGGAAACATACATGAGTTGACTGATGCAGTTGCTGTGGATGGTCCAAAAGTCACTTTTGGAGACAGCAAAGAAGGCAAGATTAAAGCTAAAGGAAGACTAATCAAGGGAAACATAGAGATATCTGACGTCTCCTATGTTAAAGGCCTGAAATATAATCTGCTGAGCATAAGTCAATTTTGTGACAAGGGATATTCAGTCATCTTCTCAACAGATAAGTGCTACGTTGAACAAATTGGTACAAAGAAGGTAATTTTATCTGGAAGACGACAAGGAAATATCTACGTAGTTGACTGGAGTTCTGTTGACAAGAATTCAAGTATTTGTTTGGTGGCATCTGCACCAAGTGAAGTCAGTTGGCTATGGCACAAGAGAATGAATCATTTAAACTTCAAGACCATAAACAGATTAATCAAGAATGATTTGGTAGAAGGGATTCCAAAAGCAGTCATGAGCAAAGACAAGCTCTGTGATGCATGTCAGAAGGGTAAACAAATCAAGTCATCGTTTAAAGAAAAGAAGCACCAATCTTCTGGAAGAATATTGGAGCTGTTGCATATGGACTTATTTGGACCCATTGATCCAGTCAGCAATGGTGGAAAGAAATACTGCCTAGCTGTTGTGGATGATTATTCAAGATATACTTGGGTGATTTTCATGAAAAAGAAAAGTGAAACCAAGGAACATCTTACAAATCTGATGGAACTGATCCAGAATGAGAAGAGTATCAAAATATTGAAGATCAGATCAGATAGAGGGACAGAGTTTACAAACTCTACTGTTGAAAAGTATTGTAACATCAAAGGAATACATCATGAGTATTCAGCTGCTAGAACCCCTCAACAGAATGGTGTTGCTGAAAGGAGAAACAGAACACTAAAAGAAGCTGTCAGAACCATGATAGCTGAAGCCAAGCTGCCTCAAAGATTTTGGGCAGAAGCAACAAATACAGCATGCTTTACCCAAAACAGATGTATGATCAACAAAAATCAGAACAAGACTCCATATGAAGTTTGGAACAATAGAAAACCAAACATTCATTACCTTGCTGCATTTGCAGAAAAGGCTGATGAAGCTGTTTTTGTAGGATACTCTACTGTTAGTAAGGCTTACAGAGTTTTTAACAAAAGAACATTACTAATAGAAGAATCTATCCATGTAGTATTTGATGAGCCAAGTCAATCTTCTGAAAAGAATCAAAGTGTTAATCAAGATCTGTCTGCTGATGTACAGAAGTTAGACATTGGAAGAAATGAAGAATATGTTCCCATCATACTACCTAATCTAAGTTCAGCTGCTAACTCAAATGCTGTTCAAAATCACAGTGCTGATTGTCTAACAGACGAGTTGCTAACAGCTGACAGACCAGAGACTGTTCAACAGACTACTACTGGAACTCCAACAGTAGTGTTGCAAGATCATAACAGAGGACAACATCCTGATTTGCAACCTGATCTCAGATGGCTCAAGAATCACCCTCCTGAATTAGTTATTGGTGATCCTTTAGATAGAGTGAAAACAAGAAGAGCTGCTGCACAAGATGCTATGTTTGTCACATTTCTATCTCAAATAGAGCCCAAGCAAATTGAAGAAGCTCTAAATGATTCCTTCTGGATAGAAGCTATGCAAGAAGAGTTGAATCAATTTGAAAGGAATGAAGTCTGGTACTTAGTTCCTAGACCAAGTCATCAAAGAGTAATTGGCACTAAGTGGGTATTCAGAAATAAGATGAATGAAGATGGTATTGTTACCAGAAACAAAGCAAGACTAGTGGCCAAGGGTTATTGTCAAGAAGAAGGAATTGACTTTGATGAAACTTTTGCACCAGTAGCAAGACTTGAAGCAATCAGATTGTTTCTAGCCTATGCTGCTCACAAGAACTTCACTGTCTATCAGATGGATGTGAAGTCTGCCTTTCTCAATGGAGAATTGCAAGAAGAAGTGTATGTTGAACAACCTCCAGGATTTGAAGTCTATCAAGAAGAGGACAAAGTATATCGTCTGAAGAAAGCTCTCTATGGACTGAAACAGGCTCCAAGAGCATGGTATGATACCCTATCTGATTTTCTTTTAATTAAAGGATTTCGAAAAGGTAAGGTAGATAAAACCTTGTTCACAATTGAATGGGAAAATCATATATTACTTGTGCAAATATATGTGGACGATATTATTTTTGGTTCAACTAATCAACAGATGTGTGATAAGTTCTCCAAGCTGATGCAGAACAAGTTTGAAATGAGCATGATGGGTGAACTTAATTACTTTCTTGGATTGCAAGTTAGACAGTTGCCTGATGGAATATTCATCAGCCAAGCAAAGTACACAAGAGATCTGTTCAAAAATTTGGTATGGAAACTAGCTCAACAGCTACTATTCCTATGTCTACAAGTCTTCGTTTGGATAAAGATGAAGATGGCAAATCAGTAGACATTACCAAATATAGAGGCATTATTGGTTCATTGTTGTATCTAACAGCAAGCAGACCTGATATAATGTACTCAGTTGGAGTCTGTGCAAGATTTCAATCAAACCCCAAAGAATCTCATCTCTTAGCTGCCAAGAGGATATTGAAATATGTTAAAGGCACTCAAGAACTGGGATTATGGTATCCTAGAGAATCTGGATTTGAACTAGTTGGCTATTCAGATTCAGACCTTGCTGGCTGCAAGATTGACAGAAAGAGCACAACAGGTGCCTGTCAGTTCTTAGGCAGTCGTCTGATCTCATGGATGAGTAAGAAGCAAACCTCAGTCTCTATATCTACTGCTGAAGCTGAATATATAGCTGCTGGAGCTTGCTGTGCACAGATACTTTGGTTGAAGCATCAACTAGAAGACTACAACATAAAGATCAGTGGAATACCAATCTACTGTGACAATACAAGTGCAATCTCACTTACTCAGAACACTACAAGTCATTCAAGGACTAAGCATATTGAGATCAAGCATCATTTCATTAGAGATCATGTGGAAAAAGGCAATGTAATGATTGAGTATGTTCATACTGATAATCAAATTGCTGATATCTTCACTAAACCTCTAAGTGAAGTAAGGTTTTCTACTCTAAGAGCTGAGCTAGGACTACTTAATTTGGAAGCATAAGCTGAGGGGGAACTCATCAGAAGACTGGAGTTCAACAGCTTAGTCCAACAGTTGTTTAGATCGGTATTTTTCATTTCGAGCAAGTTGATGTGTTATTGCAGTGTACATATTATAATTGATATCTAAATTTATACATATAATTTTCACCATTCCTTTGTATGTTTTAATGTCGAGAATAAACTTATCTTTTACAGAGATAATATAATATATGTTATTTTTTTAGTTGTTATTTACTACTATTTAATTCATATACCAACAACAATATTCTATAAAAAAATATTTAATATATTTGCTGATAAATTAAGATGTTTTGTATATGCATGGAGTTAAATAAATATTATGTTATTGCAGAATAGTATTAACCTGTAACTATTTAAAATAAAATAGCAACAAGGTACATTGCAGTAAGTTTTACAAAACAGCACATTTTGTAGAATTTTTTACAATATTTTGAGAAAATGAAACAAATAGTCACAAAACAAAACGTTATTCAATTATTTGGTTATTTATTGTCGGTGCATTTTACATATATGCAGGTCCAATTAGGTTAAAGCATTTAAGCAATATTACTATTTATATATAATTTTAAACAATCCCTATAAGGCTATAACTATGAGTAGTTGAAAAGGTTGGAATGTTTCCCGTTAAACAATCTACACCGTTTATCTTATAATATTATGGTCGTAAGATCTAAAATGACCACTATAAATTGTCTCACATCAATTATATTTTTCTATATAAATTAAAGTTGTGTTGTTGATTCAGTTAGAATATTATTTATATTCAACAGATGAGTTTGCGGGCATGGAATTTGAAGTATATTATAATCCAATATTTGCTATTCAACTTAATAGCTATAAAAAAAAAATTCTAAAGTAGTTTTTGTATGGGTTGAATTGGAAATTTTTGGTACAAAAAAATATGATAAAACTTTGAAGGATGACAGATTGGCTCTTATTGAAGAAGACAATTATCGTACCCATGCTGATGCTATATTCGAGGCTGCACAAGATAAGGTATCTATATTTAAAATCCGTTAGTTCTTTCTCACAAATTTTGTAGATCTTCTTTCAAGGATAATATATTAATATGTGTTATTAATATAAGATAAATTTTATTCTTACATCTCATTTAAAATATTACAAATACCTGTACAAAGTCGGACTTTCGACATGGTTCAAATATACTTGTGCCAGCCAGTGTTTTTTATTTTTTCTATTTTACAATGGACAGCCAAGCAGGAGGAAACGTATAAACCCAAACACTCCCATTAGCGGTTCTCAGATTAACATTCCTAACTAATTTGTCGATATCGAAATTTTCGTGGAGATGACGATGATGGGAGCTTAATTAAGTACCTATATTTTCAGCCAAAGAAACGAATGGGATGAACTCGTGGTTCATATCAAAATGCCTCAAATCCTTACTTTTCTTCAACTTCTAATGATTGCCGATTCACCCCGAAATATCCTATCGATGATCGGAACTGTCAATATGTATACAACTTAATGGATAAATGAAGTCGCTTGTGTATAATTATCTCATCATGCAGTAAACAATATGTCTGCAATGTGCTCACAAAGGTTGCACATAAGCTGAGAAACAAATGAAAAAAGTATTTTCTATACTATATTTTCAATAGCAGCAACATTCATCGAGTTTGGTTTAGATATATCTTATATATATTTGTAGTTTTAACGACTTTTAATATTAGTTTTTATTTATTGGTTTAAAAAAGTAATTTATTTAGATTATGAAATTCAACTTTAAATACACTGCTCATTATAATTAAAAGAATCATTGTGATCTTATGCGGATGTAGTTTTGTATGAAAATCCGCTTGTCTTTGAATTTTGACCAATATGTATATTTTGTGTAATTTTACTTTGTGATATATTGTTTTCCGACCAAATCTTATGGCCTGATGTCTCCGAGGAGGCCAAGTATATGGTCTTCGACTAACTTCTTCAGCATTAAATGACGAATGTTAAGTAGCCCTGGAATTATAAATATTTCCTAACATCGTATCATTCTTCCAATTTTACCACCACCAAAAAAAAAAGAAATATCATCCTCCCAGTATCATTACAATGTACAGATAATAGTCGATTTTTTTATATATTTTTTTCATTCCGAACAATTGTATGTATTGTTGAAGTATACATATTATAATTGATATTTAGATTTTTAGAATTAAGATTTTGACCATTCCTTTGTATGTTTCATTGCCAAAAAGAAAAGTTATCTTTTACAAAGATAATATGTTGTCCTCATAATAAACAATATTAGATAAATAATAAGCGCTAAACAAGATGGGAAACAATAATTCTATATCGGAAATATAGTTATTGGTTTCAATCGAGAATATATTATGGTCATAAAAAGAGAAATTCAATAAACGGCGCTGTTTCATGATTATGCCGTTTAAAAATAAATTGCAAAAGCACACTCGCACGACCAAAATTCCCCTGCCGGGCGCACAGGTTGCAAACGGACGGTGGAAAAAGCATTAAATAAAAAGATAGATTAAATCAATTTAACAAAAAAATAAAGTATATTATGTTGTACTGTTTGTTGACCGCTTCGGGCATATATCATTGCTAGGACAATTATAAAAAAAGAAAAAAATATTATTATTAAGATTGAAATAAATTAAATTATTCAATATTTTATAAAAGCAATTTACCTTTGAGTCAAAGTTCTTTAGAATTATAATTATAATTATATATATAGCAGAAAGTTTTACAAAATAGCACATTATTTGGAACTTTTTACGATATTTGGGGAAAATGAAACAAACGGTCATAAGACAAACGTTATTTGCTTATTTATTGTCAGTGCGTTTTACGAATCCTTTAAATGAATTTGAATTGTATTACCAATATTCAATAACTGCCACATATTTTTTGTTTAAATATTTTCTTTTCGTAGTATATGAAAAGTCACATTCTTTTAAATTTAATGGACAGTTCTAATAGTTTTAAAAAGAGAAAGGATGTGAGCATTTAATAACGGCTGCTAATTTTTTTTTTTTTTTTGTTATTTTAATTTATCTACTATTTTGTGTATCAAAGGCTAATATCAATTTACAAGGAATAAAACTAGGTATTAGTAAACTAATGTAGGTCGGTTAAAACGGAACGCACTTCGTGTCGTGCTGAGAAATGTAATGATATAAATTCTAATGTCGTCAAAATGCTTTTCAAAATTTATATTTACTATTGTAGATCGGCAGCCGCAGAGGCAGCGGGATGAAATCGCCAATCAACAAATGACAGCTATTATGCTTGCTTTTGGTACTCCAGAAAAGCAAATTTATATCGAACCGATATGAATCTCATTAAATTTTTATCTCCTCTTTTATCATGCTAAATTATCTTGTTCGACAAAAGGTCCATTTGTATACAATAATTGTAATGTAGCGGGTATAGTTTAGTGGTAAAAGTGTAAGCTAACTTCTATTATTCCTCGACGACTACATAGGTATCTAGATGAAACCAACATTCAAGAAAATAAAGCTAAATGTTCGACGACAAAAAATAAGGAGAAGTCGACAAACTCGATTAAACTAAATAAAATGAGTATAGAGAAAATGAGTTTTATTTCATCTCAGAAATCGATATAGTTACAAGAGTCGAATATATTACAATCGAGATATAACCTATTACAATCTATTACAACTGCAGACCAAAAAAATTTATTCGTTTTTTTCTACTATCTGATCGAAGACGAGCTCTCTGATGGATTCCTACAAATTCGACAACCATAGTCCTCCGATATCAGTTTGATGAAGACCTCTGACGACACCAGAGCACGTCTTCCTCAATGCACCGATCAATGAGAGACAAAGCTAAATCAGCTTTATCTCTTACTGACCGACGCATTGTGGGTACGGCCCTTGAGACCCTCGATGGTCTTAGCAAAGGCCAGGGGAATCTCCTTCCTTTTATGGCAGCAGCTAGCTCGAGAAGACACACCATCTCAGTTAATGTTATGACCATGGGTGTTGGGTCTCTCTGCATTGACCGAGAGATAGAAGAGGAAAGAAGCGCTTATTAATATTTTTGCGCTTTAAGTCCTCCAACATCTGATCGGCTGCTCTTACCTTCTACCTCACTCCTGGCTCATCGAGTACGTCGATGCCTCGTGACATCGATACTCAGATACAAGACGAAGAGTATCCAAGCACCGACATATAGAAGAACCGACGATGCCGACCTCCTCGTCCTTACCGATCCCACCCATTCGAACGACGAGGCCGACCCATTGGGGAACCCCCTTTACCGATACCACCTTATTGAAAATAAAAGTAATCGCTTCCTCGATCAGAGGTCGGGAGGAATGAAGAGGTGCAAAGATAAAGAAAGCACTCTACGATAGTTGAATAATGGAGAGGTTATTGAGGGCAAATTTTGTCGGATAACATATTACAGAAAACATGTTTGGCTATTTTTGGTATGAATAATGGTGGGTACCCCCCACTTATTAATAGACCTTAGATGTTTTAAATATGCATAGAGTTAAATAAATATTATGTTATTGCAAAATAATATTCCAGTCTATGATTAAACTACGAAGCAAATATATATTTTTAAACGATTTCTTGAAAATTGTCCCAAAGCGATCTGTCTTTTACAAATTGAGTGTTTTTTGCATGGTTTTTTAAAACACAAGGAAGTTTAGCAGAATAAAAAATTCACAGGGTAGCTTCATTCAGATTAACAAAGGGGAGTATCTTACATTTTACCCACAAATTTGTCTAGAAAATATATTATTACTAAGATCATACAATTAATCTATTAAAATCGTTAGAGCACAAAATGAGATAAGTTTTTTTTTTTTGTAAATAATAAATAATATTGTTACAAATATTATTTATTATTTACAAAAAAAAAAATTTATCTCATTTTGTGCTCTAACGATTTTAATATATAAATATTGGAGGTTTATTGCTAAGTTTTCTTATAAATTTTTTTGTATGCTCTGTTCTTCCAATATGATTTTTCTCTGTACTCTTCTTGCTAACCTATTTCCAGTATTCGGTACGTTGTTTCTTTGATTTTTTATTTTCCTTTCAATCTTGCTATTTTCTTGTTGATTTTGCTTGATCTTTAATCGGACGAAAATAATATGTTGTATTTATTGCTTATTTTATTTATCTGTTTTTAGGTTGGTGTGGAGTTTTTCTCGTTATCTATTTCTAATATATTTGGTATTTTGTTTCTTTCATATTATAAACGAATATTTGCCATTCAACTTGTATGGGTGGAATTTAAAATTTTGGGGAAAAAAAGTATGTTAATGCCAAATGGAGGTTATTGTAAGACACTTTATATTAGTGAATATTTTTTTTTTAACTGGCCTCTTTATTGTTGGATTATGTTGAATGACGAATTGAGTAAACTCATCTTTTTGATAAGTAATTCTAAATTCTTGAACAGAGTAATTGTTACCTTGTTTTATTTTTTTTAACTCTACCTCAATTACTTTGTGTAGATTATTCTATGCATATAATATGTAATATAATATTAATATAGATTTTCGTATTCGACTGTTGAATTGTGCTACAAGAATACCTTCGAATAAAACTTAGTGAAGAGCGACCTAATTTCATTATGTTCATGTGTTTTATTAATATGATCGAGATAACACATAATTTGTGCACTTAATTGTCCTTAGTTTAATACATTAGCACTGGGCAATATCCTCCGCGCGGGAGCGTGGAGCAATTGACCTATATATATATATATATATATATATATATATATATATAGTTAGCACATTATATACGAGTAAATCATACTATATATTTCGGGGATATATCATACACATATCATCAACAATATTTAAGGGCATTTGGATTGTGGAATTATGGCTCATTTAGATTTGTGTCTTGATCGGGAGCACCAAAACGTGAGAGCATCGGTGATTCAACCACGGTTAGATCGATGGCAAAGAAGGATTTTCTCCGATCACCCACTTCAAGCAACCGGCGATTATCCGATCCGATTCAAGTAAGTAAATTATGGTTGATTCGGATTTAAAACCCAACATTGGTATCAGAGCCATTGTTGGTTGAGTTCCTTTGCTATGTGGTGTTTGAAAGCATGTTTAGTTTTAGTAATTTCATGAAATTTGAAATTATGTTCATGCTTGATCTTTAATGGCAGTTTGTGATTCACTCGTTAGAATGGTATGAAATTTTTACTGGAGCATGATTTTAAGTTCTTGAATGCAACTGTATTTTTTCAGATTTTTTAGTTGAGAAATTTGTTCTGAAAAAATTATTGATTGAATTATTTGCTAAAACTTTAAATGCGGATTCCCGGTTCAATACTTGGAATCATGTGACTTGCTGTATACCATTAGAATCCTCTTGATATTATCTTTCCAGCCATGTACGGAAATCTGTTTTTGGATTTGAAATTTGAAATATATGGTCAATTCAAGTTTCTGCCATATATGTCTAAATTGTTTGACATTTTATTTGCGAATTTAAATGTGCTTATTATTTTGGTCCGAAAATTTGTACATAGCATGCTTACATGTTGTTTATCATCTCTGCAAAATTTCATGCTCATTGGATATGTAGAAATTGAAATATGAGTTTTTGTTTATTATTTGGCCGAAATTTGTTTAATTTTCTGCGGATTATATGTTGTGGCTTATAAGATGATTCATGTACCGTTAGAAAGATCTCGTTGAGGAGTTTTCAACCATATATAGTATGCTTAATTCGGACTTATAACGAAGGAGATATTGCCAATCGAAGTTCATGTAGCATTTCTTCAAGTTGTTGGAAATTTGAAGAAGATGAACATTTACTTTGTACATACCCACTCTCGATCGCGGCTGTTGGTTTCTCAAACCAGTACTTACGAAGGTCAAAATGAAAAATGGAGTTCACCATAGGAATCAGAAGGCCCGAAAACGTTGGGATAGCTGGAAGCGTTTCGTAGGAAAATGCCGTTAGGACGGCGCGTGTGTCACGCGCGCCACGCAAGCCGTGAAGGTGTTGATTTGGTCAACAGCCCAGTCAGCACACACATGGCAGCCAGCTAGGCACCACATGTGTGCTCAGCACAATGCGGATATCCAGGTGGCATGACATGTCAGCTGCCACGTCAGCGATTGTACTGAATGGCAGTGTCACACAAGTGTGACGTATTCCGGTGTCCGTTTTTAGCCCGGAAAATTCTATGTGTTCAGAATTTTATTTCTGATTGTTTGGTGAATTCAAATTAATTTTTCAGAATGTAAAATATTTTTCTTGATTTTTGATGCTTGGAAAATGTTTTGAAATGGAAAATTATTTTTCTCTGAAGGAAAATTTTGAAATTTGTATGTTGGTCGAGAAAAATATTTTTTAGGAAATGGCTAGCAAGTGGGAGTGTTTGGAAACACGCCAATTTCAATTTTCTAATGCATGTAGAAAATGATTCAACATCATTTTAAATCAAGAAAATTCTGTTTTTTTTATTTCTGAAAATATTTTCAAACGTTTGACTTCAAAAGGAAGTACTTCAACACTTATTTATGACGTTCTAATAATTTTATTTTTCTAAATTGGAAAATTTGTTTTTCCATTAATTTATGGAAATTAGAACTTGGTTTGCTTGTGAAAAAAAAAATTTTAAAAAATAAGTGTAAAATATTCTTTTATGAGCAAGAGTTAAGGTATTTTGATTAGCTTATGAGCTTGATCTAATATTTAACTCAATTTAGTTTGAGAACGTGACGTATGCCGAACTTAGTGGGAGAGCAACAATATGATTAAGAATTTGAACCTCTTTTGCAATTTATGCAAGTTGCAAAACGTTAGTAATTCTAATAAAAGTTTATGCACACTTTCGAGTTTCGTGGTCAAGGACACGAAACGTTAAAGTTGATGCAAAAGGGACGCTTCTTTAGCCGAGGGCTAAGAGAAGAAAATGAACGACTGAATTCCATCTTAATGGAATGAATCTGTCGTTTATCTAATTGGTTGAAAAACGACGTAATAAATTTCCCTCTTGAAATTTAAAATTTGTCTTACGAACTATTTGAAGGAAAAATATTTTGAATAAATTCTTTTTATATCTCTCCTAAAAGTTTTTGATAACTTTAAACTTTTTCCAAGAATCTGAGTTTTTTCACTCAATGTTCTTTTAAGTAAGACAAGTATCATTAATTTTTGTCCGCTTTGACATTAGAATCTTCGATGGTCATTCTTAATTGATCACATGATTACGTTTATGTGATATTAATTCGATGCGTGTTTGATATACGCTTATCCCCTTATGTGCACTTTATTGAATCGTGTTAAGATGTAACACGATGCACATTAAATACTTGTAAGTACTTTAAATTAGTACTCAAGTGAGAGTTCCTAGGTTGGAAGAATTTAAGTAATTCTCACCTGGAACTACTAGATTTTATACTAAGAGATTGAATTAGTGATAATGATCATTTGGATATGGGAGATGATTGGGCCACGTAGTGACCCTTTCGATTTTGTACCTTATGGGATTTAAAACGAGTTCAGTTTGCTATGTATAAAATCACCAATACTTAGATGGGCTAAAACGATATCTCTATATTGACAGATCATGGCAATAGATTCTAAATAGATGAGTACTTGCAAAAGTACTCATTGACAAAGCTGCAACACTTTGTCGATGTTGATTTAGAATTTGAGTAGGAATATGTGATGTTATAGAAAACATATATCAAGTCATTAAAGACCTTTTGTGGTCTTATTACTTGAGAAAGAGATCATAGACTTTCTTCATGTATTCTGACATGATTCCGCTCTAGTCTTGAAATTATGGCATCGTAGAACGTTATCCTTAGGGAGCAGTATAGAAATACTACTCTAACAAGGTAGACGTTGGACTTTTAAAGTTTGACAAATTGGACAAATACTTTTGTCTAGTATGTTGGATACTTATGAGAGTAAAGTCAGACTTAATGAATGATTAAAAGTCAAGTCATAATTCTTCTCTTTTTTGAGTTATTGAATTCAAGTTCGATTCAGTCTCGTTCCATTTTACGGACCATTCAAAGGTCGTGTCGATTTACATATCTGTAAAATGACTTTCTCAAATGGTAAGTATTTCATTATACTTCTTAAAAAGTTATTTGGTGTTTTTAGACCAAAACTGAAGTCTTTCTGACAAAATCTATTTTTCAACAGGGCATAGGCTCTAAGAAAAAGAAAAGTAGATTAATAGAGACAATGAAATAAAAGAAGACTGAAGATAATTCTAGTTGGAAGAACAATCACTAGCGGATTTTGATAATCTGAAACGTCATGGGACTATAAGTGCTCGATTTACCATATTTTTTGTTCTTTCACTCGTCAATGGATGAAGTTGAAAAGGTAGTACTCAATAACACTGTTATAATTAATGTTTTGTCGAAAACACGTTATTAACCTTATCCTATGTGGACAACAGGTTTATGGTAACTAATAATTGAAAAGTGTTTGCGCCCTCACTCAAGTTTATTAAGATTACATTTGTGTACCTTCGAGAAACTAAACTTGACTGTTGAGTTTGTTCTTAGATTAGATTTAGACTTGAATTCGTCATTGACTTGATTAGTATCTTTTTGAGTGATACTTAAATGTTTTAGACATTTAACGATAGTTTGAAGTGTCATTCTTGACTAAACTTTTCAATTGCATAGTTGATTATTTTTGTACAATCTACACCTGATGCATCACAAAATATGTTGAAGGCATATTTGTTTAGGTCAATTTTGGGCTAGTGGAAACACTAAATCAATGAGAAGACCTTTACAAGTCGTTTCTGAAAATTGGTTTGCCCTTGCACTGTTTCAATTGAAACAAGACACTAGAACTATTTCGTTAGGCCGTTGAAGTTAAACTTCCATTTTGATCAATTCTAGTGATTTAATATCAGTGAAGGTTGGATGAATCCGTCCTTTCATTACTTTTATAAGGATATTACATGTCTTGGTTGTTTTTATTTTGATCTCTTGCAAAATTAAAATATTTTAATGTTTTTTAAAATTCTAGAGAATCAAATGTATCGTTGAACATAAGGTTCTGATACTAGACCAAGGATATGAATATCTACACAATCATTTCGTGATCCATGTAATGAAACATCTGAGAATCAGTTATTTCTAACACTCTTATTTGTATAATTGTGTTAAGGAGAGTAACTCGATTTATTGGATAGGATGGGATTCAATGCATTTCAAGTTAACCCCTTGAATTTCCATGTGGAAATTTTGCCAACATTGAATGCATATTTTGTGAACCTTCAATAATAGTAATTTTTCAACATCTAAAAGCTAGGGTCATATGACGATTTGACCTAAGCTACCTTAGATGATGTGATCAAGTAGTTGAGTTTGTCTTAACTTTATTTCTAATATGTTTAGAAACATGATTACGAAAGAAAATATATCTTTGGAGGATATATAATGTCTAATGGTTTATGTTCTTGATTGAACAATGAGATGGAAGTAAAATTCTTATTAAATCAAGAAATACAATCTTTCGAAAGATGTATTTACTAGATAAACTGAACTTTGTGTATTTGAACGTGTTAGTGTAAACCAGTTCAATGGATAGTTATTCATTTGACTTATCACTTGGAAGTGATTATCCAAAATTGCTTCTTTTTTAGTGGGAGCAATTTATGTTCTACTGGATCCATTCAAATGAAAGGACTACACCTGAACCGTAACTTGTTTCAAATACTGAAAGAAGTCTCCTATCTCATGGGTGAGATACGTTAAACGAATGGAAGGAAGAATTAGTACCTGCCTATAATTTAAACCAATTTTTGTGTTGGTTGATTTTTCAAAGAGGCACATGGTTTCTTACTTATATCTTACTTTAGTCAAAATTTAGATATGGAAGTATTCCAAATGAATAAAAGACTATTAATCTGAAAAGTTGAGATATCAAAGTTCTCGAACTTGAAATCTTTGAGCTTTAAGATTATTTTAGGCAATAAGAGATTGTCTGAACAATCACGTTGACTTTTATCTTAATAGGTGAATAACATTGCCTTTTGTCTTAAGTTATTATTAGGAATACTGGATTCCATTTAATGTTTGAGTTATACCTTATTTGTTGGGATAACTTTGAGTATAAAGGGCCGTTTTGAAAATGGTCGTCCTTAATTATTTTTGAATGAATTGAGGACTTGTAGGTAGAAAACTTGGTGAAATTCATTGAATTTTATAAGTGGTCAACCGACACTTGAATAATTATGAATTTAATACCTACTGATACTCTAATAGTAAGAGGTAGAATTCTGATTCTTGAAATGTGCACTTTGAGTGAAATGTCTAGATCACCGATCCCGATCTTGATGGAATCATCAATTGGTTTGAAACCAATTGCCTACTCTGATTTATGTTGTGTCATGGATCTGGTCAATAATTATAAGTCAAATCATTTGTATGATTTTTAGACTTTATTGAAAAGGTTATCGAGAAACCTTTATTATACTGCAATTGATCTCTTAAGCATAATGAGACATGTTTATCTATGTGTACAATTGTTGTAAAATTGATGGCACATATGCAGTATGAATAGTTGTTTGGTCAAGAGGTATTTATTACTTCTTCAGGAAGGTAAAGAGCTACATTCAAGTTGTGTTGACATTTATGTTGCGAAACACATTTATAGCTTGCAATATAGATACTGTTTTGGTGAGACCAAACACTTAAACAAAAATGAGAAATTTTGTTGAGATATCTTAACAAAGTTAATAGAGAACTTTGTAGTTAGCATCTACGTACAATAGATGGTCGAGTTTCTTGTACTAAGACCATAACTGGAGATTCTTACGTGGGTTGCCTAGCAATCTGTAGAGTTGCGTAGATTTTGATCTAATTGAACTTGGAAGTTCATAAGATCAAGCCCATAAGTTATGTGACATTTGAATGCTTGTATACATGATTTGGAAATCATACATTCAATGTCCTAAGATATGTCGGACAAGTAGAGGTTGGCTCTCTCACACGAGCAATCGCCTTTGACGTTGAGAACGTGCAGAGATGAGATTGTTTTATCCTTGTAAAGAGCACAAGATAAAACCAGGATCGCCTTAATTATAATCGATTTAAGATTTGTTGGATGAAGATGAAGAGAAAAGAAGTTAGTTATTAAGGGAAGGTTTTGATGATTTCCAAAACATCATAATCGTGGAAAGCTTAGTTCCCTTAGAAGAATCTTTGAACAAGCAAAGAAGATATCAGAAGAGTTCAAAGTTCAAAGACCAGAAGACTAGTGATCACTTGTTGAAACAACAAACAGAAGGATAGGTCATCAGCCGAGTCAGATCAGATTAGTTCAGTATTTGATCAGCAGAGTGCCTATCAGAAGGGTTGCTTCGATCAGCAGAGTAGAAGAGATCATGAGATCAGTTCAACGGTAATAAATGCACCTGGTGTAATAAATGCTGAAAGAGAAGGGCAGTAATGGCAAATGATTGAAGATATTCTCGGATCAGCAGAGTGCATTTAATGCAGCATTTAATGCGATGGACAGAAAGTACTGTACATTGTACGGACTGCTGCAGGAAGCCGTTTTCAAATGAGCTGAAGAATGGATTTGAATTGTGACTTGGCTTCAACGGTCATATTTTCAATTCCATGTATAAATAGAGCTGAATTTCAATCGAGCAAAGAACACAACAACAATCAGAGATTTCGTTCTTAAAGCAGAATTTTTACTAAGTCTCAAAAGCTCGAACAGCTCACTCGTCTGGTGGAAGTCATATGTTGACAAAACCCAGTTGAAGAAAACAGAAAATTACGATCTAAGTGATCTTGTAATAGCTGAGTGTTGTGAGGAGTTGTGATCCATCTTTGTGAGTGATCAAACTTCAGAGAGTAGAATTTCTTAGTGATTTTCTATTGCGAGTTATTGCCTTTTCATTAGTTGTCTAGGTATAAGTGGAGAAATATGGTAATCTGTGTGATTATAGTATAACCCAGAATCTGAGTGATCTGGAAGAGTGGACTAAAGGATTTTTATCCATATAACCACTATAAAAATTCTTTGTGTTATCTTGCATTTAAGTTTTCTTGCATATTTTAAAGCTTGCATATTTACACACTTTGAATTACAAAAAGATTTTATAAGGAGTTTCAAAACTGGGGATAAAATCTTTTAAGAACTTAGTTTACTTGTGAAAAACACTTTCAAACAATCCGCTGCAAGTATACTCTTTGGAAAACTGTTTTGCTGAAAAACAGCTAAGTATTTGTAAGAAGAGTGGTCAGTCTGCTGTTCAAGATTTGTTCACGATTAGCTCAGTCTGCTTACTGTTCTTCATCAGCTTAGTCTGCTGACAGAAGACTGAAAAGTTTTTAAGTTCAAAAATTTTCAGAGGTCTATTCACCCCCCCCCCCTCTAGACCTCTTCTGACCACTTGGGACCAACAAGTGGTATCAGAGCAGGTGGTTCATTAGAATCAGCTGCCTGATCAACGAGCTTGATCCAAGTGTTTTTCAAAGGTTTTCAAAAACTTTTCAAAAGAGCATCTTTTTGAAAAATCAAAACTTTTTGAAAAATGGATTGTATCAGTCATGTTCCCCACATTGCTGGTATGTCCTTTGAGGACTGGAAAATCAGAATGGAGATTTTCCTAGCTGCTTATAATGACAACATGTATACATGTATCATTAAAGGTCCATTCAGGTTCACAAAGACCATAAAAATAAATGAGATTGATACGGTTGTGGAAAAAGACCTTCATGAGATGACCCCAGAAGAGATAAAGCTCTTCAATCTAGACAAAGTTGGGAGATTCATCATGACTAAAGCCCTGGACAATGATCGGTTTGACAAAGTCAAACATTGCAAGACTGCAAAAGAGATGTGGGACAAAGTCAGAGATATGAGCGAAGGCAATGATGCAATAAAAGAGCATCAGCTCACTGTTGCCTTGGAGAAACTGGACAACTTCAAAATGAAGTCTGGAGAAACCATTGATCAGATGGATACCAGATTCACCAGAACTCTGAATGAAGTTTGAAAGTTGGGAAAGACCTTCACTGACAAAGAGATCACTGTCAGAGTACTAAAGGCCCTACCCCCAAAGTTCAACATGAAAGTGACAGCAATGGAAGAATCAAGGGATTTGGGAAAAATCTCTCTTACTGAGCTGTTCTCTGTACTCAAGGCATTCGAGTATAAACTGCCTAGAATGGGAATTGAAGAAACCTCAACTTCAGGACCCACAGCTGCACTTGTTGCTGCTGAAAATACCATAAGACCAGCACAGAAAAGCAAAGATGTGGACTCATCTGATGAAGCCACTCTACTCAACAAGAAGGAGTACACTGCTGGAGATGTTGCACTGTTGATGAACAATTTCAAGAAGTTCTACAAAAGAAAAATGAAGAACAAATACAACAATGCTTCTACTTCTAAACCTAACTTTTCTTCTCAGGATAAAGATGATTATAAAGCAAAACTAATGTGTTACAACTGCAGGAAATTGGGACACTTCATCAAAGACTGCCCATATCCAAAAGCAGAAAAGTACACTGAAGAGGAGAAGAAATTGAGAAAAGAAAGAAAGCATCAGAGAGGCAAGGCAATGATGGCTGAAGCAGAAAAGCTGACTGCTGTCTACTCATCTGATTCAGATTCAGACACGTCTGATGAAGAATCATCTGATGAAGAAAAACCTGCTCTCCTGTGCCTGATGGCTAAGGAATCTGATGACTCTGAGGATGAGGTAGCTCCTCTTAACAATGAATTATTTAATTCATTTGAACAAATGATGCTTAACAATACTGGTATTGCTGAAGCATATAAAAAGCTTAAGGAAGAGATGATATTGCTAAAAGAGCAAAATAATTCACTGAAACTTTTAGCTGAAAAGCCAAAGGAATCAGCTGAATATAAACAGCTTGAGCAAGAACATGAATCTTTGAAAGCTGAATGTGAGGTCTATAAAGGAAAAATCATGGAACTTGAAAAGATTATTGAGTCTCATGAAAAATCATTTGCTGCATTAAATCACATGTCTAGTAAACAGAAGATGCCTTTAGAACAGGATAAGCAAGAGTTGAATCATACTGAGAAATTTATATCTGCTGACAAGAGTAAGGTCATTCTGTATGTTCAAACTGTTAGACCTACCTCAACTGAGAAAGAATTAAAGGAGAAGAAATCTCCTAAGGCTAAAAAGAGCAAAGAGCCTAGTATAGGAAATCAGACTAGTAAGACCAAACAGCAGAGTCCTAAGAAGTCTGCTAATAAAGCTAAAGTTAATCAATCTGTTGGTGAAACTAAGTCAAAACCAAATGAGCAAGCATCAAGTAAACCAAAGAAGCAAAAGAACAAGAAAAATCAAAATGCTTGGTATGGAAATGAGTCTTATTATGTGCAACCTGCTGCATATCATCCTATGTATCATGCACCTCAATTTCCAGGTTACTATGCACCTTACCCTGCTCATCCAATGCATGCATACCCTGCTTATCATGCACCTTACCCTGCTTATGAACATTTTTCTTATCATACTGATTATCAACATGACTTATCTGACAATTATGATAAAAATGAAACTGTTCATGCTCCTGTTAAAACTCAGAAGCCTAAGAAGCCTAAGACATCAACATCTTGGGTTGTCAAAGGTGAAACTAATCCTTCAGGACCCTCTCAATAAGGGTACCTAAAACAATTTTATTTTTGTTTTGTAGGTTAGGATTAGGAGTAGGAGTAAAGTAGAGAAGATTTGGTACTTGGACAGTGGATGTTCAAGACACATGTGTGGAAACATACATGAGCTGACTGATGCAGTTGCTGTGGATGGTCCAAGTGTTACATTTGGAGACAGCAAAGAAGGCAAGATTAAAGCTAAAGGAAGATTAATCAAGGGAAACATAGAGATATCTGACGTCTCATATGTTAAAGGCCTAAAGTATAATCTGCTGAGCATAAGTCAATTTTGTGACAAAGGATATTCAGTCATCTTCTCAATAGATAAGTGCTACGTTGAACAGATTGGTACAAAGAAGGTAATCTTATCTGGAAGACGACAAGGAAATATCTATATAGTCGACTGGAATTCTGCTGATAAGAATTCAAGTGTTTGTTTGGTGGCATCTGCACCAAGTGAAGTCAGTTGGCTATGGCACAAGAGAATGAATCATCTAAACTTCAAGACCATAAACAGATTAATCAAGAATGATCTGGTTGAAGGGATTCCAAAGGCAGTCATAAGCAAAGACAAGCTCTGTGACGCATGTCAGAAGGGTAAACAAATCAAGTCATCATTCAAAGAAAAGAAGCACCAATCTTCTGGAAGAATATTGGAGCTACTGCATATGGACTTATTTGGACCCATTGATCCAGTCAGCAATGGTGGAAAGAAATACTGCTTAGCTGTTGTGGATGACTATTCAAGATATACTTGGGTGATTTTCATGAAGAAGAAAAGTGAAACCAAGGAACATCTTACCAATCTGATGGAACTGATCCAGAATGAGAAGAACATCAAAATATTGAAGATCAGATCAGATAGAGGGACAGAGTTTACAAACTCTACTGTTGAAGAGTATTGTAATATCAAAGGAATACATCATGAGTATTCAGCTGCTAGAACCCCTCAACAGAATGGTGTTGCTGAAAGGAGAAACAGAACACTAAAAGAAGCTGTCAGAACCATGATAGCTGAAGCTAAGCTGCCACAAAGATTTTGGGCAGAAGCAACAAATACAGCATGCTTTACCCAAAACAGATGTATGATCAACAAAAATCAAAACAAGACTCCATATGAAGTTTGGAACAACAGAAAACCAAACATTCATTACTTTAAGATTTTTGGTTGTAAATGTTTTGTATTGAATAATGGGAAAAATCACCTTACTGCATTTGCAGAAAAGGCTGATGAAGCTGTTTTTGTAGGATACTCTACTGTTAGTAAGGCTTATAGAGTTTTTAACAAAAGAACACTGCTAATAGAAGAATCTATCCATGTAGTATTTGATGAGCCAAGTCAATCTTCTGAGAAGAATCGTAGTATTAACCAAGATCTGTCTACTGATTTACAGAAGTTAGACATTGGAAGAAATGAAGAATATGTTCCCATCATACTACCTAATCTTAATTCAGCTGCTAACTCAAGTGCTGATAGTCTAACAGACGAGTTGCAAACAGCTGACAGACCAGAGATTGTTCAACAGACTGCAAACGTTCAACAGACTACTACTGGAACTCCAACAGTAGTGTTGCATGATCAAGACAGAGGACAACATCCTGATCTGCAACCTGATCTCAGATGGCTCAAGAATCACCCACCTGAGTTAGTAATAGGTGATCCTTTAGATAGAGTGAAAACAAGAAGAGCTGCTGCACAAGATGCTATGTTTGTCACCTTTCTATCTCAAATAGAGCCTAAGCAAATTGAAGAAGCTCTAAATGATTCCTTCTGGATAGAAGCCATGCAAGAAGAGCTGAATCAATTTGAAAGGAATGAAGTCTGGTACTTAGTTCCTAGACCAAGTCATCAAAGAGTAATTGGCACTAAGTGGGTATTCAGAAATAAGATGAATGAAGATGGTATTGTTACCAGAAACAAAGCAAGATTAGTGGCCAAGGGTTATTGTCAAGAAGAAGGAATTGACTTTGATGAAACTTTTGCGCCAGTAGCAAGACTTGAAGCAATCAGACTGTTTCTAGCCTATGCTGCTTACAAGAACTTCACTGTCTATCAGATGGATGTGAAGTCTGCTTTTCTCAATGAAGAACTGCAAGAAGAAGTATATGTTGAACAACCTCCTGGATTTGAAGTCTATCAAGAAGAGGACAAGGTATATCGTCTGAAGAAAGCCCTCTATGGACTGAAACAGGCTCGAAGAGCATGGTATGATACCCTATCTGATTTTCTTTTAATTAAAGGATTTCGTAAAGGTAAGGTAGATAAAACCTTGTCTACAATTGAATGGGAAAATCATATATTACTTGTGCAAATATATGTGGACGATATTATTTTTGGTTCAACTAACCAACAGATGCGTGATAAGTTCTCCAAGCTGATGCAGAATAAGTTTGAAATGAGCATGATGGGTGAACTTAATTATTTTCTTGGTCTGCAAGTTAGACAGTTGCCTGATGGAATATTCATCAGCCAAGCAAAATACACAAGAGATCTGTTCAAGAAATTTGGTATGGAAACTAGTTCAACTGCTACCATTCCTATGTCTACAAACCTTCGTTTGGATAAAGATGAAGATGGCAAATCAGTGGACATAACCAAATATAGAGGCATTATTGGTTTATTGTTGTATCTAACAGCAAGTAGACCTGATATAATGTACTCAGTTGGAGTCTGTGCAAGATTTCAATCAAACCCCAAGGAATCTCATCTCTTAGCTGCCAAGAGGATACTGAAATACATTAAAGGCACTCAAGAATTGGGATTGTGGTATCCTAGAGAATCTGGATTTGAGCTTATTGGTTATTCAGATTCAGACCTTGCTGGCTGCAAGATTGACAGAAAAAGCACAACAGGTGCCTGTCAGTTCTTAAGTAGTCGTCTGATCTCATGGATGAGTAAGAAACAAACTTCAGTTTCTATATCTACTGCTGAAGCTGAATATATAGCTGCTGGAGCTTGCTGTGCACAGATACTTTGGTTGAAACATCAACTAGAAGACTACAACATCAAGATCAGTGGAATTCCAATCTACTGTGATAATACAAGTGCAATCTCTCTTACTCAGAACACTACAAGTCATTCAAGGACTAAACACATTGAGATCAAACATCACTTCATTAGAGATCATGTTGAAAAAGGCAATGTAATGATTGAGTATGTTCATACAGATAATCAGATTGCTGATATTTTCACTAAACCTTTAAGTGAAGTAAGGTTCTCAACTCTAAGAGCAGAGCTAGGACTACTAAATTTGGATGCATAAGCTGAGGGGGAACTCATCAGAAGACTGAAGTTCAACAGCTTAGTTATTCACTATTATATTCAAGGATTAACCTTCAACATACTAGTTAACTTATGGATTCTTAAAGTCAGGGGGAACGTGTAAGACTAGCGGTACTTCTGTTCTAAAGATGAAATCAGTTAATGACAGGTAGTTGAAGTTAAGTTATCAGAAGATATGTTCTTAATTCTTGAATACTGAAGATTATTTTATCTTGCTGGATTGACAAACAGCAGAGGAAGTTTACTAGCTATTGGCCTTCTCTAGTAATATCAGATAACAGATCACTCGTCTGTTAGATAAGTTAAACTCTACTCATCTGATACCTTATATAAGCATGGTCATAAAACGTATACTTAGAAACGCGCTTTTATAAGTAACAGATTAGTGTCGATAGAGTTTCCCGCCCATCTGACATTAAAATAATAAAATTGAAATCCGCAGCTCCCATCCACACGATTAAAAACTGTCAGATTAGATCATCGGTTCAGATTAATCACGATAACCAAATCAAAAGGAAACCTATAAAGTCCGATCTGAAGAACATAGTCGTCTTACGCACTCAAACACTCTCAAACTCTCTCACTCTCAAACTCTCCTGTTTCGAAAGTTTATTGTTTTTGCAGAATTAGACTCACTAATCTCAGAAATGGAAAAGATCATTGATGGAAGATACCTAAACTACAGCAAATTTCACTTTTCGGGTACTGATCTGATGCGCTCACTCTTGGAGAAAATCAAAGAGGCATCTTTAGTTCCGGTTTTGGAAGCACACGAAGACAGGGTCTACTTAGAAGACGTATATCACTTCTATACGACCAGGGAATTTAACGATGATGAAACTGTCATGACTGCTGTTATTGGTGGTAAGAAAATTGTTGTTTCTGCTGCTGTTTTAAGAGAAATTTACAAACTTAAGAATAAAGGAGGAGACGTGACAGACCTAGGGTCTGAGAAAGAGGATGAATTTTGGGAAATTTGTGCTAAAAAGGGAGAAAAGATGACTGGGACTCTGATGAAGACTCAGTTAAAGGATGAGTATCAGAGGTTCGCAGACATCATTGCGAAGGTACTGGATTGCAGTACGAGCTCTTTAGATGGGTTACCTAGGAGGAGGTACTACACCATGATCTGCATTTACTATGGACTGAAGGTGAACTGGGCAGTTCATGTCTATGATCTGCTGAGTGACAAAAGGACTTCGCATGCCATCTTGCTTAGTCATCTGTTCATGTCACTGAATTGTCCTATGGCTGGCGGAAAAACTACTCACGGTAGTAAAGAGTTCAAATTATATGAACCAGTAAAGAAAATAGTGGCTGCACCTAAAAGAAAGGCTCCTACTAAGTCTAAGAAGACCCCTTCTAAGAAGAGCAAGAAGGAGGGTCAAACAAGCAAGCCTGCTGATCAAGCAGCAAGCTCTGCTGTTGAAGCTGGATCAACAGAAGCTGAGTTTGAAGTCCCTGAGAAGGTGATAGATGACTTCACTGCTGAGCTTGAGAAGATGGATACAGGTTCCTCACATGAAAGGACAGAGTCTGAAGAAGAAATCCCACTTCAAAGACTGGAAAGATTAAGGACCAGGAGTGAAGCAAGGGGACCTCCCCAAGCTAAGAAGCCCACTGGAAGAATTCCTAAATCAAAGGCCAAGAGAAAGGTCACTTTCTCTGTGGAGCCAGTTGCAACAGTAAGAGAAACAACAACAGAAGCAGAAAGGCCATTAACTATTGAAGAACCTGCTGTCAAGGTTGCTAAAGCTGCTGCTGCTGAAACTGAAATTGTTTCTACAATTGGAATGTCTACAGAAGACTCATCTGCTGCACTATCTGCTGAAGTTGAAGAAGCACAGCAGACTAGTACAACACATGAAGGAGATGCACTCTTGCTGCATCCTACTCCAGTTGCTGCAACCCCTCTTCAAGCAATTGAAAGTCCTGAATCAAGGAGGAAGAGGACTGGCAAGATTGCCACTTACTTAACTGCCGCAGAAAAGAAAAGACAAGATGCTGCTGAAAAGCTAAGGATAGCTGCAGATAAGGCAGAAGAAGAAAGGCTGAAAAGCCTAGAGTTAAAAAGGCTGGAAGAAGAGGCCAGCAAGATGACTCAAGAGCAAAGGGATGCTATTGAGGCAGCAGAGTTGGCTGCTGCTATTGAAGCAAGCACCAAGGATGCTCATGGACATCAGCATACTGGTGGGATAGTTATTGGTGAACAAAGAGATCCAAACAAACCAATACCAGCTATGCCTGCACCAAAGATAAAGCCAAAAAGGAGAGAGGAGATTAGATTATCTTTAGAGATTGTCAGGGATGATCCTGCTATCTTTGAAGAATTCCTCAAAAGGCTAGATGCTGAAAGTGACAGAATCAACCGTCTGACGTTGTTTAATGCTGAAAAGATCAGATACAACAGATGGAGAGAATTCAGACTGACAAAAAGTCCAGCTGAAATGGCCAAGTGGAAAGCCTTCACTGCTGAAGAAGCTTGGGTGTTAAAGTGGCTTGAGACTGGATCACTCATGCAAGCACTGGATTCAGAATTCTTTCTGGACAGGTTAAGGCTAAGAATAAGTCACATAGTCAAGGCTGAAGCAAAGAAGATCTTTGAGTCTGTTCCTGAGGATTATGATGAATCAGAAGACCTCAAGGAAAGATCAATCAAGTTGGCTATCGCTCAAGCAATGGAGCTTTGGGCAAAGAAATCAAGGAAGCTAAAGGGACAACCCAGCTCATTGGTCCCTCTTCCAAATATCAAGCACATTGTCTATGGTCCTAACATCAAACCATATGAAGAGCTACCTGAGGAACCATACTCACCTTTTATTCCTCTTGTCAATTTTACATGGATTTCTAACAGGTCAGCCGTAGACAATGAGGGATTGCTGAAAACAGTTGAGACTGTTAAGAAGATCATATCCCCTGTTGATAAAGACAAAGAAGAGTCCTCTGATCAACAAAAGCACAAAGAGGGTACATCTGACCCATCTGATCAGAACAAAGAACAGAATGATAAGACTGAGACAGCTGATGATTCCAAGAAAGAAGAAGTTATTCCAGCTGATCAGATCAAGGATAAGGAAGCTGCTGATGAAAAAGATGATTAGACTAAGGAGAAGGAAAGCACTCCTTGTCATGCTGACAAGGCCAAGGAAGTTGAGCCCATCTCTGGTCCAGCAGATCAGTCTTTTGAACTGATAATTCAAACATCAGAGCAACCTATCAAAGAAACACCTCCTACTTTGTCTGCTATTCCAACAGATGTTCCTTCAACTTCTCAAAATGCTCAGACAAATTTGTTGGACTCCATCCGACAAATGATTGACAAATCATTGAAGGAAATGAAGGATGAGTTAAAAGCAGATGTGTTGGCTGCTGTACGTCAACCCAGTCAGACAGTTGCTGCTATTCCAACAAATCTGATAGAAGATACTGCTCAAAATATTAAGTCCATTTGTCAAGATATGGACATACTCAGAAGAAGGACTCAGAGCACTGCTGATGGTTGGAGACGAATTGAAGAAACAGTTGAAACGGCCCTCCAAGCAGAAGATGAAGTCATGGGAAATATGATGAAAGACTTCACTGCTTCATCAAATTGGATTTTAGGAACTCAAATTCAATTGGGTGATCAAGGAGAGGATTTGCTCAAAGAAGTAAAAGATTTTAAGGCCAATCAACTCAAACAACAAGCTCAAATAAATGCCATGGAAGAAAACATCAAACTTCTCTGTGACGCACTTCAGATTACACCAGCCTTGCCACAATATCCAATCAACCCTGCTGATGATGACAAAAAGGGGGAAGAGAGGGTATTTGGACAGAAAAGAGTTGGAACTTCCTTTGAAAGGGAAGAAGAAAATCAAGATGATGCAGAAGAAACTGAAGTGTTGGAAGAATCTGCTGATGAGACTGATAAAAACATGGAAGAAACAAGCAGACCAACAGATGAGAAGATCACAGAAGAGGAGAAAGCTGAAAATGAAGAAGCTGACAATGCTGAAGCTGAAGCAAAAGCCAAGTCTGATAAAGAACTAGCTGCTCCCAAAGACTCAGCTGAAGAACAGCTTGATCCTGATGTCAAATATAAGAAGATAGAGCTGTTGAGGAAAAGATTCTTTGAAGCATTGGAACCTGAAACTTCCAAACTATCTGATGAAGAATCTGAAAAAGAAGACAAGGAAACTGAAGAAGAAAAGAAAGAAGAAGCTGAAGAAGAGAAGAAAAATTCAGAAGAAGAGAAGAAGGGAGAAGACTAGTTTAGGCTAGATTTCCTTTTATCTTAAAAATCCTTGTAATTTTTTTTTACTTTGCATCCTTCATCTTTCAATACTTGTAATATGTAAGCAGTTCAATTATCTATAAAATTGCAAGTTTGAATCCAACACACTATTTCTATCTCAGAAATTTTTGAGGATCAGAACTTTAGTTTAGGTACAGGTACTTAGCTGAAGTTTTGTCATCATCAAAAAGGGGGAAATTGTTGGATGAAGATGAAGAGAAAAGAAGTTAGTTATTAAGGGAAGGTTTTGATGATTTCCAAAACATCATAATCAGCTAAGTGTGAAAAGCTTAGTTCCCTTAGAAGAATCTTTGAACAAGCAAAGAAGATATCAGAAGAGTTCAAAGTTCAAAGACCAGAAGACTAGTGATCTCTTGCTGAAACAACAAACAGAAGGATAGGTCATCAGCCGAGTCAGATCAGATTAGTTCAGTATTTGATCAGCAGAGTGCCTATCAGAAGGGTTGCTTCGATCAGCAGAGCAGAAGAGATCATGAGATCAGTCCAACGGTAATAAATGCACCTGGTGTAATAAATGCTGAAAGAGAAGGGCAGTAATGGCAAATGATTGAAGATATTCTCAGATCAGCAGAGTGCATTTAATGCAGCATTTAATGCGATGGACAGAAAGTACTGTACATTGTACGGACTGCTGCAGGAAGCCGTTTTCAAATGAGCTGAAGAATGGATTTGAATTGTGACTTGGCTTCAACGGTCATATTTTCAATTCCATGTATAAATAGAGCTGAATTTCAATCGAGCAAAGAACACATCAACAATCAGAGATTTCGTTCTTAAAGCAGAATTTTTACTAAGTCTCAAAAGCTCGAACAGCTCACTCGTCTGGTGGAAGTCATCTGTTGACAGAAACCCAGTTGAAGAAAACAGAAAATTACGATCTGAGTGATCTTGTAATAGCTGAGTGTTGTGAGGAGTTGTGATCCATCTTTGTGAGTGATCAAACTTCAGAGAGTAGAATTTCTTAGTGATTTTCTATTGCGAGCTTATAGCCTTTTCATTAGTTGTCTAGGTATAAGTGGAGAAATATTGTAATCTTTGTGATTATAGTATAACCCAGAATCTGAGTGATCTGGAAGAGTAGACTAAAGGATTTTTATCCATATAACCACTATAAAAATTCTTTGTGTTATCTTGCATATTTTAAAGCTTGCATATTTACACACTTTGAATTACAAAAAGATTTTATAAGGAGTTTCAAAACTGGGGATAAAATCTTTTAAGAACTTAGTTTACTTGTGAAAAACACTTTCAAACAATCCGCTGCAAGTATACTCTTTGGAAAACTGTTTTGCTGAAAAACAGCTAAGTATTTGTAAGAAGAGTGGTCAATCTGCTGTTCAAGATTTGTTCACGATTAGCTCAGTCTGCTTACTGTTCTTCATCAGCTTGGTCTGCTGACAGAAGACTGAAAAGTTTTTAAGTTCAAAAATTTTCAGAGGTCTATTCACCCCCCCCCCCTCTAGACCTCATCTGACCACTTGGGACCAACAAGATTACTGTTTTGATTAAAGTAATCACAGTCTTGCATGAGTGCAAGATCAGAAAGATATCGATTGCTTAATTAAGATGATATTACTTTTGTATATACAAGTAATCGAAGAAGAATGGATTTCCACCATCCATTAAACTTGTCGAATGGCCAGATGTGAATTTTCTCGAGTTAATTATTTCCCGAGGATAAGGAGAAAATCCAGGTAAAGTGTAGATGTACACTTGTACTAAAATATGTACTGTGTTGTTTAAATGACATACACTTCAAGAAATGAAGTAAACTACAGTAGCACGTGTTTCATACCACGTGTGCCTTAGTGACCATTGGGAAATGAGTGAAAGATCCCTGCTCACTCATTGTGTGAGGCCCAGAGGTTTATTGCAACCTCAATAGGTACCCTTATGACTTTTGACCATTTCTCGAGATCTTACCAAGGTGTTGCTACTTTAGCACGTCACTAATAGCTATGAATCATACGGCGATGCGGTCCGTGTCTAGGAAAGCTGTCGAAGTAAGATCGAAAGATTCAGGTAGGAAATGAAGACTTTATGAAGCTAAAACACGCTGCTTGAATTCATAGCTGGCCAGCCAATATGTCGAACTTGAGAGTTTGAGACATGATTGTGAATACAAGTGAGTGGTGGAGTGAAGTATGCTCTTTTGTTGATTTGAGAGATCAGAGATACTTCGGTTAGTGAAATGAGATTTGGGGTATAGCGAGTCATGATGTCCTCGTGTTTTGTGAATAAGAGTTGTTATATATACCCTAACAGGTGTATGACACTTAATGCTCTTGCGCTCGCCGGTTACACGATCCACTTGTCTGTATGAAGTTGATGAGTATGTTGTAGTAGTCACTGCAGACTCGGTTTAGCCCTCATGTGCGAGTGGGAAATGTTAATTTGAGACGGGTGGGTACACCCATTCAAGCTAACCCGACTCAGTTCATATATATTTTGAATTAAAAAAAGGGAGGGAGTAGTTAATTAAACTACTCCCAAATGAGGGAGTTAACCTCCCACATTAAAATGGCAAGTGGGGGAGCATTCGGCTCCCCCCAGTTCTCATGATAGAGAAGTCCTCCACAAGGGACTTCTCCAATATAACAAAAGAAATGCAGAGAAGTCCTGGACTTCTCCCTTCTATTGCCGAAAGTAGGGAGGTCAAATGGACCTCTCCCTCTTTTCTATTTCTCCCTATATACTCATATATATATATATATATATATATATATATATATAGTTAGCACATTATATACGGGTAAATCATACTATATATTTCGGGGATATATCATACACATATCATCAACAATATTTAAGGGCATTTGGATTGTGGAATTATGGCTCATTTCCGTACGTGATTTGTGTCTTGATCGGGAGCACCAAAACGTGAGAGCATCGGTGATTCAACCACGGTTAGATCGATGGCAAAGAAGGATTTTCTCCGGATCACCCACTTCAAGCAACCGGCGATTATCCGATCCGATTCAAGTAAGTAAATTACGGTTGATTCGGATTTAAAACCCAACAAAAACTGTATGCACCGTGGCAGCCCCGGAAATATTGTCTTAAGGAAATTTGTTTCGGCAAGCATTAGTCTAATTTCCTTGTTTTTTATGTAAAGTTTGAAGTGATCTTTGGTTTCGATACAAGTAAGTATTTCTCACTATTTTTTGTGTTATCTTTGGTTTCGATACAAGTAAGTATTTCTCACTATTTTTTGTGTTAGATCGAAATATTTAAGTACACGGATTGTTAGACACCAACAATCTTAAGACAATATTTTTTTGTTTAACTTATCTGTGTGGACATGATATTTATTACTATGCATAAGTCATAAAAGAATGTAGAGGAGTTTAAAAATCCTAAAAAATCCTAGAACTCATTTATCTGTACGAAGCGATGTATGACTGTCAAAGTTGTTTTGGTATTTTAATGTAAGGTAAATCTTTTAATCCTTGAGTATGAATACTGAATTAACAATAAATAGGCAATGGACAGTTAAGTAAAATAAAAGTATGTGATGAGGACGTATATCTTTATTTTATGAGGATGGTATTGCAATATTTTTTATATATTTCCAAAATGAAGGAATCCTCCTTTCTTAGCAATTAGCATGTATAATAAGCAGTGGAGAATAAATGAATAGGTGATTGAGAAAATGAAGTAAAAAGATGTATTCATTCTCTAGCAATGCAACCACCAATTTCATCAAATTGAATCGCTACATGTGAAGCTGTGGCTTTGCAGGTCTAGGGAATTTATCCTTAGGTATTGATGTTTAGGCAAAGCTTCCCTTCATGATACAATGCTTTAGCGCTTTGCTTATATAAAATCACTCCATTTCAATAACTAAGATTGTTAAATTCGAAGAACGAAAATTTAGTGCCTTGCATTTTAATGTGATATATTGCATTCGCAAAAATTCATGATCTATGTGAGGTTGTGCTCTGAACAAATTCTAAGTAGAATGTCTTGAAAGATTGAAGACAGAATGTGTCATTAATCTTGTTTAATTTCTATTTATTATGATTGCTAAATTTTGATTAAAATATGTGGCAACTACATATGAATTTTCAAATTGACTACGTGTAATTTTGAAAATGAAAAGAATGCTCTTTTGGCACTTACCCTTTCATGAACCGACACCTTCTTTCAAGTTGAGCGGTTATTATTGTGTTTTATGTGTGATTTAGCATTTGAAGATTATGAAAAGATATGTACGGACTTTTCTAAATCATTTAACATATTGGTCATGCTTATAATTATTACGTGTGGCATATTTGAATTGCAAATAATTAATATACAGACAAATCATTTGCTCCAAAATTTGATTATATCTAATTTTTGGAATTACTAAAATGAACTACGTTTTCATATTTATGAATCAATTATTTTTTGTGTACAATGTTTTAGTGGTGCACTATACTTTTGAAGTAATTCATACGTTATGTCATTCTATGAGGTAATGACTGTAATTTAAAATGTCATGGACATCAAAATAATAATCTCATACATGTATGGGTTATCATAATGATTCATAGCTCGTGTACGTTATTTAATAAGTGCGATTTATATATACGTGAGGCATATTAAAAGTATATAAATTTACTAATACCCTTTATGTGGAGATAAGGGATTAATTAATCTCATATCAATATTCTATTTGAGATTGATTATTTACGTGTGAAAGTTAAAATTTATTTGCGAAATAAATATGGCTTATTTTCAAATCAATTTTATTTGAGGAAATATTGATAAATTTAATTATGAAAATAATTATAATTTGTTTGTGAAATAATATAATTTATTTTAAATCAATATGTTATTTGAGAATATTTTGATAATTATAAACTATTTGTTAAAATATTTATAATTTATTTGTTAAATAAATGTCAATATTTTATTGAGGAAATATTGATAATATTTGTAATTTATTCGCAAAATAATTATAATTTATTTATGAAAAATAATTATAAATTATTTGTGAAATAAATTATAATCTATTTGTTTGTGCACAAATGTGTAAGAGTTCAAAACTTCAAAACTTTTGAACTAATTTAAATTAAATGTGTGATTTTGAAATCATTACTAACTCGTGGAGTTTGAGAATGTATTTAATCACATAGATATTATTGCTCTATTTATTGAGTTATAAATACGAGGCAATAATTGTATTTGTGAAATACGAAAAGAAGAATTTGTGAAATACAAATCCGGATAATAAATAAGAAAATGAAAAATTCTTATATCCAAATTGTGTGGGTGAATACGATATATTCATTTAACAAGAGTGTGTTAAATTGAGAATAATTCGTAAAAATAATTCATCTAGCTCAACCCAATTCAATTGAGTATGTAGCTAAATGGAATAATCAAACCTAAGAAGGTGTGGGTATATTATTCTATAAATTTGGATGTACCGGATAACTTGTTGGGGGAAACTCCTTAGATGCCTAAACGCATATTAAGTCGAGTTTCACATAAGAAAATTAAATATCATTCCATATGAGTTATGGAAGGGAAGAAAAATCAAATACCTCAAAATGTGGGGGTATTTAGGTCAGATTTCGGTTTCACCACCGAAAAAGAAATTAACTTAAAAATATTAATTACTACTAGCATATGCGATAAATATTAGTAGCTCATATTTTTGGTATTTAAATCTGATATAATTGTAATCATGTGAACCGAGTCACGTGATGTAACATTAATTGAGAATGCAAGAATGATTTGAGAATCATTTCTCATAAATTGATCTTTCTTTTGTTTCATATTTATTTTCAGTAAGAGTGATTTACTGATATTAAAAATATAATAAAGTAATATTATTTATTATATTACTTATATAAACCTTTTTACACTTTATAATTAGAGTTAATTATAAATTATTTATTCTGTGAGAATAAACACTATAGTCTAACCGATTTTACACTAGAATATTTTTTAAAATATTATTGAATATTTTGCGAAAATATTTAATTGATTTTGATCAAGAGGATCAACTATATTCTGCGAAAATATACATATGAATCGCTTACTTCAACATGAGTTTGTTGACCAGTTGAAGAGACATATGAGCTAAAAGCTCGAAGTTATTTGATCCAGATATTCTAACTTATTTGTTATAGAATTAACTTCGAACATATAAATAGATTATGTCACGTTCCAATATCGTGGATTGGAATGAGACGAATGAGGTACATTTATAAAATTGGTAGACCTCGAGGAGTGAACCAATTAAATGTAGATGAGTTTTTAATTTCAAGAGTTTAAAAACTTTGATAAGTCAGTCGACAAAAAACTAGGCTAGACGAGTAGCCAAGGTGCCTTATTAAAAGAAGTACTTTTACTTCTTTGACTTATATTCACTAGCAAATAGGATGACATCCATTTGAATGTTAATAGCTCTAATAGAAACATACAGTACGATGTTTTATCAAATGGACGTTAAAATTGTCTTATTTAATGGTGAATTAAATGAGCATATTCATGAGGAGTAATTAGAGATCGTTGTTAAATGAAAAGAAAACATAGTTTGCGAAACTTTTGTATTTTCATATTGACCTTTAACAAACTCCTAAACAATGACACGAAGAATGTGATAGTGTCACTAACAAATCTTGACTGTCATATTAATAAATATGACAAGTGTGTCTATAGAAACTAACTGGATAATTGAGAATCAGAGTTTGTTTATATGCAATTGTTATGTTAATATTTGAGACTAATACTGTGAGTATTAAATCCATTGAGCCGATTTGTTCAAAAATGATTACTGAAGACTTTATTAAACAACCTGGGACTTTTTTCGTGGTGTTGTTGACGTTGTTGAAAGCGAATTTTGTTATTAATTTATGATGTGAAAAACTTCAGTTTAATCAATCATGATTAAGAGGTCATGTGATGATATTAAACTATCTCAAGCACATTACGTGGATGAGTTATACATAGTTTAATACTCATGAAAAGGGATTTCATAATTCTATTTAATTCATACCTTGTGTGCTATACGAGAATAAATGTGATATAGTATCACAATTTGAGTATGCTCATAAAATTAGATGTCACCCATATATCGTAAAATTCAAGAGGCTAGACATCGTCTCTTTAGTTAATAAACTAAGTAGATACATGAGCAATCTTAGCAAGATTCGATGAGATGCATTAATGAGAATGCTTGAATCTTGATAGAATACATACATATGTGCATTAGATTTGGAAAATTTTCAAACGATCCAAGAAGAATATAGTAATGCAAATGAAACTTCTGATTTAGATGAATCAAAGTTTATAAGCGAATATATATTCAATTTCGGAGGCTCCGCTATTTCTTGAGAATCTTCCAAACAAACGCATATAGCTCAATCCACTATGAAATTAGAGTGCATAGCATTGGATAAAACTAGTAAAGAATTTGAGTGGCTTCACAAAATTCATGGAAGATATTTTAATATGACTGAAAATTGTGTTAAGTCATACATAAAATGCGATAATCAAGCGGTGATACACAGAGCTCAACAAACTCTATGTATAATGGTAAATTCACGACATATTTGTTGTTGTTGATACAATACCGAAAGACATCTACTTTCAAATAGAATGGACTTTATAAAGTCAAGAGATAATCCTAATTCCGGATATTAAATATTTATCTAGATAGTAGTATGTGCATAAAGCCTAAATTAGACTAAGTTACCTCGTACGGAAACCTAACCTGGCGACTGGAGATCCCACGAACCAGGTTCAATAGGACAACCAGTTTTGGCTAACTTAAAAGAAAGCACTTAAGAGTATAACTCTATCCCATTCTTATGATGCAATAAGTGCAAGCCTACCGCGTTTACAAGGTTAAGCAAATGCTTTTAATGACGTATATTCCTTGTCAAGAACAAGTAGAGTATGGTAGGATACTCTTGATAGATGCGGTCACCTATGTTAGTGTGAGCTGGGTCGGCTCATTGAGAATTTTTTTATAGGTTGGAATTCTCTAAAGCACTCGCATAACCAAGAATGTTCAGGGCCAAAACGAACACAACCGAGAACTTGAAGCAAATCGGTTTAATGCTGTGTTAAGTTTATTGTCTTGGTTTACACCAACAGCCGACGGTTCAAGATGAAATATTTCACCGATTGGCTAAGTAAATCCGATAAGCTTTAACTAGGAAAGGTTCAAGATGAAATATTTCACCTATCCCGATGCAGTATTATACCTAAAGAATACTTCGACATAATATGTCCTGTGATACGGGACACGAAGAACTATTTTATTCATGTGGGGGATTGTTGGATTTTACAATTTATATAAGTGAATAAAATTAGTTGAGAGTAATTAAGGGGTTGCGTCTGTTCGATCTGAAGAGGTACCTTTTGAACCGAAAAAGTGCAATCCAAATGATGTGTCTCTTGCGAATAAACATTTCTGTGCCTATAAATAGGAGACTTAATCTGGTCAATTAAGTATCTTTTTTTCAAGACAATAATAAGAAATTACTCTCTTCTCTACTTTAATTTATGTCAAATTTTTTGTTTATTCGGTTCGCCGTGAGTTCATTATTTGTGCAAATAATGAACAACAGACTGTTGTATCTTGGGAGACTACCGGGAATCGTGGCAGCCCCGAAAATATTGTCTTAAGGAAATTTGTTTCGGCAAGCATCAGTCTAATTTCCTTGTTTTTTATGTAAAGATTGAAGTGATCTTTGATTTCGATACAAGTAAGTATTTCTCACTATTTTTTGTGTTAAATCGAAATATTTAAGTACACAGATTGTTAGACACCAACAGATACCTCTTACCTATAGTTATCATACAAACTCATATAATCGCTATGTTAATAATTATTTTAAATTCAAAAGATTTCCATTAAATTCATGAAAATCTTCAAAATACCAAATCAAAATATCTTTCACCCAAATCAAATCAAACATGACCAAAATAAATCCAAACATACCCTAATTTTAGAGCTGGGTAAATGGGACCGGGTTTCAGATACATGTCCTTTTCCGATCGGGTTTTTTCCATTTGCGACGGGACAAAAAGGGTATTTTTTTAATTGGGACGGGAAAAAACCTGATCAAAAAAATCAGGACGGGTTTCGGGTACTGATCCCCGCCCGATTGAGGAACCCGGTCCCGATTACATAGTTTAATTAAAAATATATATATATAATCAAAATACCTAATCTAAATCTAAAATTCAATCATTCACATCTCATTCTACGTATTCTTCTTTCCTAAAATCCAAACATACAAGTAAATATTTCTAATCAAAATACTTAACTCCACCACAGCTCAACTACCGTCGTTTGCCACTGATCCGTTGCTCACCGACGTCCGAGTTTTTCAACATATATCATCTCAGAGGATTTTAATTTTCAAACTTCTCCAATAATTTCCTTAATAAGATCTTGAGGTTTTGAGATCATTTCTGAGTCTACATGTTGTGCATAAGATGGTGAAATGACATACCAATATTGACACATAAGATCTGAGGCGGTTTGAAAATTACATTAAATCCAGTCCCGTCCCGATATCCCAAATAACCGGGTACCCGAAACTCTCGAAACCTTGATTGATCTACCCAATTTCGAGATTTAAATTTGAGATCCCAAAATCTGATATCCATCTCAAAATACCCTAATTCGAAAAACCAGTCCGATCCCACCCCTACCTAATTTTTCAATATTCTTTTCACGAAAGTATTCAAAGAAGCCAACTACTAGTGCCTTGACCTTTTCCATGCCAGCTTTAAACGAAGCTGCTCCACATAATCCACATTCATTTTCAGCCTCCCCATATTTTAAAAGAAAAATAAAATGATCCCCCGTGTCCCAATTAACAAAAATCAGAAATTTTATAAAAACTTAATCAAAGAAAAAAAAAAATTAATTAACCCTCGTCTTGTTATCTGTCTCTATTAAGAAAATAGCTAAGTCTAATTCCGACTCCTCCACAATTTTTGACAATTCTTAGGATTTTATGTTTAGGTTTCTTTATTTGTTCTTTACCCTCCTCCCTCTTTTTCTCTAGGCGGAACAGAGTGAAATTATTATAGGAAATAAATGGAAAGCATAACAGGCTGGCAAGTAATTTTTATATGTGGAATTACATTGTGGATTCTGATTAGTTCAATTTTAAATGTGACTCAAAAGCTCAGATCTTTCATACAGCCATGGGTCTTGCACTATGTGATTTCTGGTACTCCCTTTATTCTCAAGATTCAGGTTTGTTATATGGGTTGTTTTATAATTTATAAATAATCTTTTTTTTTTTTTTTTTTTTTTTGTAATTATGTTTGTAGTATGATCTTGACTGTTTCTTTTTTTGGGTTTTGCAGAAATACCAACATCCATATTTGGATGCCTTTTTCTCTGGATTGTCTTGTGTTGTATCTGTGCCTTTTTATACAGCTTTTCTTCCCTTGCTTTTCTGGGTATGCTCTGTGTTTGCATTTTTCAATTGCTTGAAAAAAATTTAGGGTGATTCACATTCGACCCCCTGAGGTTTACAGTAATTACATAAAACCCCTGTGGTTCCAAAAGTTATAATGACATCTCCTATAGTGGATTTATTGTAAATATTTTCAGAAGTTTAGGGGTGTCCTCGTAAGGATTGTTGAAGCTGTAACGGGTGTTTTGGTAGAAGGAGTTCCATGTAATTCCAGAAACGTCAGGGGTGCGATCGTAAATCACCCAAAATTTTAAATTGTGGGACTAGTATGTGCTTAAGTTTGCATTTTTCAATTGCTTGAAAAAAATTTAGGGTGATTCACATTCGACCCCCCAAGGTTTACCGTAATTACATAAAACCCCTGTGGTTCCAAAAGTTATAATGACATCTCCTATAGTGGATTTATTGTAAATATTTTCAGAAGTTTAGGGGTGTCCTCATAAGGATTGTTGAAGCTGTAACGGGTGTTTTAGTAGAAGGGGTTCCATGTAATTCGAGAAATGTCAGGGGTCCGATCGTAAATCACCCAAAATTTTAAATTGTGGGACTAGATGTGCTTAAGTTTGGATTTTTAAATTTTATGTTTTGTATTTTAGACTGGCCATTGCAAATTGGCAAGGCAAATGACCCTCTTGATGGCATTTTGTGACTATGTGGGAAACTGTGTTAAGGTAGCTTCTTTACCTGGAAATAACTATATATCAATTTGTATATGCTATGTTTTATTTTGTGAATTTTTCTTTTTCTTTTTGGATTTGGTTTTTCTCATAGGATGTAGTATCAGCTCCTAGGCCTAGTTGTCCACCTGTTCGGAGATTAACGGCCACCAAAGACGAGGAAGAGAATGCAATGGAATACGGATTACCTTCATCGCACACCCTTAACACACTTTGCTTATCAGGGTATGATTATTTATATTCTAGCATTTTACTTCGAGTGAATAGCAATCCTCGTGTCATTCTTAAAATAAGCACATTGCCTCCCTCTTGATTTTACATTTTTACTGGGGGTAAAGTGCCCATTTACGCATTGGTAGGGTTAAATTGGTCATTTTCCACATAGGAATGAAGTCCATTATAGAATCCGTGGAACACCTCCACGTGGAAGGAGGTAAATTGCTCATTAGACATAGTACCATATGGAGCTAACTTGCCAAAAACCTTTTTAATTCCCTTAATATTTCCTTATCGTTTTCTCATTCATGTTTGTCTTAAGCTAGTGACAACATATCCCGTATTTATTTTTGTTAAAAACTCGATGTTTGGGCTTTCCAAATACCTATCTTAACTTAAATCTTGAGTTAATTTTTTTTTTTTTGGGTGTAATTTAGGTACCTTCTACACTATATTCTGGACTACTCTGGAAGTAATGATTTCTTCACAAAATTAGTTGGATTCGCCATTGTTTGTTTCGTTGTGGGTCTCATTGGATTGGGTAAGTTTCAATTATTGCAAAATATTTCCTAATATTACTTATGCTTGAAATACTGGATTTTTTTTTTGTTTTGTCTGCGTTTCATGTTATGAAATTTGTTTATTGTTAGGAAGGATATACCTCGGAATGCACAGCTTGATTGATATTATTGGTGGTCTGATAATGGGACTTGGAATTCTTGCGATATGGCTCTATGTTTCTGATTACATAGATACTTTCGTAGTTTCAGGTCAAAATGGTATAGTTCTTTGCTGATTATTGTACTTAATATCGTTATTATATCGTTGAGAACCTAAAATATGATGAGCTTAAGGGTTATCTTTTGACTGCAGTTGTATCATTCTGGACCGCTCTTAGCTTCTTGTTACTGTTTGCTTACCCGACACCCGAACTTCCGACTCCAAGTTTTGAGTTTCACACAGCCTTCAATGGTGTTGCTTTGGGAATTGTAAGTACAAATCTTTCTACTTTCGATTTTGTACCTTTGAAGAATTCAATAGAGTATGCAATTGTGTGCATTATTTTACATCATAACCACCACGAGATTATTTATTATACAATAACAATATATTAGATGAAAGTATTGAAATACCCTCACCTTATATTAATTAGGGTGATTTACGACCGGAATCCCTGAGGTTTAATTGTCTTACAAGAAACCCCCTCACGTTTAAGGAATTACAAGGAGACCCCCTCTTGTTTAGACTATGTACATAAACACCCCTTACAACTTCTTCAACAATCATTACAAAAACACCCCCTACAAACCACAGGGGTTTTATTGTTATTACGGTAAACCTCAGAGGTCTGAGTGTAAATCATATTGCTGAAGTACAACAACGTAACACTCCTAATACCATTGAAAGTTTGAGACGCAATCAACTAACACTTTAGAGATTATGTACCAAACCACCCCTTATAGCTTCAACAATCTTAAAAGGACACCCACTAGAGGTCCGAGTGTAAATCATATTGCTGAAGTACAACAACGTAACACTCCTAATACCATTGAAAGTTTGAAACGCAATCAACTAACACTTTAGAGATTATGTACCAAACCACCCCTTATAGCTTCAACAATCTTAAAAGGACACCCACTACAATCCTACATCTTCTGAAATGGTTTACAAAACACCTCTGTAAGGGACGTCCTTGTAATTTTAAACAACAGATCTGTAAGGGGCGTCCTTGTAATTTTAAACAACAGAGAACTTTCTCTAATTATAATTATTATCTTTTCAATGAATGCATAATTGATTTAATGAAAATCATATAACATAATATAGGTTACCGGAGTCCACCAAACATTTGATCAATATCACCACGAAGACGTTGCAAGAATATTTTCGCCTCGGCTTACATTTGCGGCATTTATGTGTCGAATGCTACTAGGAATCGTGACAATCCTTATAGTGAAATTTTGTAGCAAAGCTCTTTCCAAATGGATTCTTCCAATTCTAGCAAATACATTGGGAATATCGGTTACATCAACGAGCTATGTGGCTGCCTTAAATGGAGGTTATACGAAGAAGTCGGACGAGATAAAGCAGCAATCGGGAAGTGGTTATATCCAGAAACTACTGATCCTTTTCTCCAACCAGACCTCATTTGATGTTGATACTGGCATAAGGCTTTTGCAGTATGCTGGTCTTGCTTGGTCTGTTGTTGATCTTGTTCCTTCTCTTTTTTCTCACTTAGGTTTGTGATGTCTTTAATTATATTCTTTCTTTTTTCTTTTTTTTTTTTTTTTTTTTTTTTTTTTTAATAGTATTGAACTTTTCCAATTCTTTTTTGTGCAAATATTATATTACATTATAATGGAAATTGTGTTACTTGGGGCTCTATGGTGTTGATCTTGAAAAACTTTGGTTAAAGTAAACAACCCTTTAGTCTTATAAGAGTAAATTGTTCTTTTGGTCCTCCGGATTAACTTTTGTACTTTTATCCCTCTTAAATTTTGTGTAGCACATTGGTCCCTCTTATCAATGTAATGTATCATATTCGTCCCTCTTATAACACATTCGTCCCTCTTAAATTTTTTGTAGCAAATTCGTCCCTCTTATCAATGTAGTGTAACACATTAGTCTCTCTTAAATACGGATCTTTAACGGATCGGATCGATCTAAATTCATATTCGCTCCATGAGTTTCGGATTTCAAATCTTTATAATCGGATCAGGTCCATCAAATCTCTAATCGGACAATTATCCTAATAAATCAGACCGAATTTGGATTGAAATCCGCACCATTGACAGCCCTAATCTTGGATACTGTATTCATATATACTGTATTTTACCTGGTTGTTATTTTGCATACTCTTGTATTGTTTGATAATCTTCACTCTTGAATATAAGAGAAGAATAAAGTAATGCTATGAATCAATTAAAATTTTTTATGAATACTAGTTTATTAGAATGTAATTGTATAAGAGTTTGAGGAATTTGGGGTAAAAAGCAAGATACTCAAATTATATTCTGGAAATCTCTTACAACTTCTTTGTTAATTTTATTGCATAAAATTTCTTTGTGTTATACAAAATGTTGTACATAATTTATTTTCTATTTTAAAATAACGGAGATACTAGTGTGTCTCCCTCAAGTTAAATGCGAGATTAAGATTCAATTTTCATCATTTAAATTATAAGATTATCAAAATACCCTTAAATCTAGTAAGAAAGTAAAAAATAAAAAAATAAAATCCTTTCTTCTTCCCCTACCCCAACCCTCCACCCAGTTCAGTAATTCCAATACTCCTATTTTAATAATTTTAATAATATAATTAAGGTAATAATACGTAGATATAGATTAATTAATAAAATATTAATTTTTTTCAAATTTGATATTAAAATAATTTATCAATATTAAATTTTAATAAAATTGTTTTAAGATATATGTAAATTGATTAATAATTATGGAGGGTAATATAATATTTAATCTAAAAAAAATTAACAAAGTTAATAACTTAATGATCAAAAGAAAAGTGTGCAACATTTTGTGAAACACGAGGATATTCTATGCAATAAAAATAACACAGAAGGGTTTTGTCCAAAATTTCCAAAATACAGGTGGGTTGCATGTTTTTTATTATTATTTAATTTTGCATAAATCTCATTGATGTAGTTGAAATCTGGGAATGGAAAGTCACATAGCGAGTGTAAATCTGAAATCACAGATGGTCAAAAAAATATTTTCTAAAATCATGAGCGCAAGGTAGGTTAGGTCGGGGGAATTCCTGTGATAAAATTTGATGCTTAAAAACATGTTTGGTCTGTTTGTTTGGTGTTTGGGAAAGTAGTTTGGAAGAGTAATGAATGTTTGTGAAATAATCTCGATTTGCGTAATGTTTTTTATTTGGATTTTGAGAGAGTTGTTTGAGAAAAGTAGGTATAGTTTTTTTTGGAAGAGTTGTATTGTAGGTGTAAGATGTGTAAGACTTTATATCAAATCATGTTTGTTGTGAGATAAATTGTGTAAGAAATATGTTACTTTATGTCAAATCAAAGTAGAATTTGTATAGATTTTGTTTAGAGATAAGAAAGATTGTTGTTTGTTTGGGTTTTGAGAGAGTAGTTTGAGAAAATTAAGAGATGAAAAATTTATTTCAAAAAATAGAAAACATGTTTGTTTGATATTTTCCAAACACGAAATTTTTTTGGGAAACGCCAAACAAACATGCTCGTTAATTTTGTCAAAAAGGCATAGTAAAATCGAGAGGCACTCAAAAGAGAATATTCGAGATATCCAATTAATATGAAATAAGGCCATCTCTTATAATACACAAATTTTAAGAAAAAAAAAATAAAAAAAATGCTAAAAAAAGACCAAATATATAAAACCAAGGAGCATGTGATCACGTGGTTTTGGTTTGGGGAAGCTCCCTCTCCCACTCCCACCTGACAATCTTCAAGGTCCCTTTAGCTTATTTGTCTATTTCCCGGTCGTTAGAGTTTATTTTTTTCTATTTTCTCCTCACATACCCTCTAAGGCATCCCCCACTTATCATTACATATGCCGTAAGGTTTATATGGGTTTATATAATGTCTTTGTTCTCAAAATTAAAATTAGTATTATAATTTAGGGTGCATTGGTATAGGTCTTTTACAGTGTGATGTCTTCAGTGGGATTTGATTATATGTAATTCACCAAACTTCGATTGATTAAGCATCTCGGGGTCAATAATTCTTTGTAACCGTGGTACATATCATCCAAATTAACAAGTAGATTAATCTTAACTTCGATTGATTACCGTGACAATTTTATTCCCTGTCATAGAGTTTATATCTCAAGCATGGAACAAAGTTTCATTTTCGATGTAAGTTTTGATTAGTTGAATATTAGACACTCTTTGAAAAATTTCCGAAAATGTTTAAGAAACACAAGGAAAAATTATGAAAAAAATTACTAAATTAAGAAAAAAGAGAAATTTTCAAGACAAATATAAACCTTCGGAAATATCCCAAATCTTCGTTTTCATTGTTTTAAAAATAAAAGTTTTCGATATTTTCGACGATAAAATATGAATTTTTTTTATCCTTGATAGCTAGAGACTGATGATCTTTACGGGCTACTTGTAATGTCTCTTGAACGATCTAATATTGATCTAAAATACTGGAGTTTTTTAATGTATGTAGTTGTTGTCTTTGGCCCAACGATAAATTCCGGAATCCGACTCCATGAAGATTTAGCCCGCCAAGCCTGATAACAAACCATGGGTGTAAGTGGGCTGCAACTCGTATGTATTGGGCCAGTGAATCAGCAGAGTGACATCTACGTGCCCACAAGCTAAAAGAGTGAATAACATTTTTGGTCCTCGAGTCAAAATTTTCATTTTTGTTCTTCTTAAGTTTTTTGTAGTAGATTAGTCCCTCTTATCAATGTAATGTATCATATTCGTCCCTCTTTAATTTTTTGTAGCAAATTCGACTCTCTTATCAATGTAGTGTAACATATTAGTCTCTCTTAAATACAAAATACATCAACTTTCATCCACTTTAGAATATATTTTGAATTTAAGTGATGTATTTTGTATTTAAGAGGGACTTATGTGTTACATTACATTGATAAAAAGGACAAATTTGATACAAAAAATTTAAGAGGGACAAATGTGATATATTACATTGATTAGAGGGACCAATCTGCTACAAAAAATTAAGAGGGACAAAAGTGCAAAAATTAATCCATAAAGAGGACCAAAAGCGTGATTTACTCCAAGTTAAAATGTGCCCATGTATGCTTTGGAGTTTCGAGTTTGATAACTGAATGATTGTCGAAACCCATTATAAGTTTATGAACAAGCTTGGGCTCTTCTACAAATTAAAAGCATAAAATTGGGTTTCTTTTGTACTTTGGAAACTAATGTGCTTGATTGGATTTTACATATGAAAAAACATGCTAATTCTTTGACTTTCAAAAATTGCATCTTAATTTGTGGGCTCTTTTGCATTCACGAAACATATTGGTCTTTGAGGACAATAGTTTAAATGATATAGAGGTAATCACTTTTATGCAAAAGTTACGCGCTGGTTGCCTACGAGTCATATCGAGGTAAAAAATAATTTTGACGTAGCAGTGAATTCAATTGATGGTGTCTGATGGTTGGGAGTCATTGCTAGATCACACCCGGGCATTTTTTGGGTTGGTCTTCTACTTATATCCACCAACCTCTAGACTCGACATCAGCCGAGGCGAGGGCAACTTGGTTTACTATGGAATTTGCACGTGAGACCATTGGAATAATATTATCATAGCAGGAGACTCAAGTGTAGTTATTGCGGCTATTATTGGGAAACCAAACAATAGTTCGGAATTCGAAAATATAATTGCGGACATCTATGGAGTGGTGAGCTTGTTCGACTCCTTTGCGGCTCAACATATTAAAAGAGAAGCGAACTAGACAACATATAAAATGGGACGACTTTCTTTAAAGATACTTATGCTTTTTATGCTTTACTAATTTTTATCCAAAATATTATAATTTCTAAGCTGGTTTTTTAATGAAATCCATTGATGTTGGGTAAAAATGATCAAGGGACTTCTTCGAGATTTCTTCTCTCCTTGATCCTTCTCCAAATTATAAATGCTGACTTGCACGGGACGATCTTGCTGAGAACTCTTATTTTCTCCTTTTTCTCTAGAAGAACTTGCCTTTTTTGTTGAATATGAGATGCTATTTATAGGAGGATTTGGGAGGTGAAGAGTTTTCTCCATAAATGTCAATGGATTTAATAGGGGTAAAATAGTCATTTTGACTGGTGATATAATTATTTATTATCGAATTTATTAATTAGAAAATTACAAAAATGTCCCTACACCATAAATTGCCACTATCATGATGTCCCCCCAATTCCGTGAGTGAATGTTTTCAATTGCAGAATTTAAAATACATAACATATATACTTTGAGATATGTATATTTAGACTAGAATATGTTCTTTATTTAGAAGATACAAATTTTGCAAAATAATATCCTAATTATCTTAGGATCAATTATAGGAGGATTTTGTTCTTTCAGAATATTGCACTTCCAAAATTATAAGTATTATAGTCTATTTATTATTTTCATCTCACTTTTTCTAAGTGTACCTTTCAAACTTAAAAAATTTTAAGCTTCTTTCTCGAGAAAATACTTTTGAAGAATGTCGTCACGAGGTACTTATTGTTAATTCAATTTACAAATTTTCTTTGTGTGTTAATTTTTTTTTTTACCAGTTTTTAGCCTTCCGAGCAGATCAGTCGAGGCTTGGCTGACTCAGTCGCGCCCAGCTTGGGCAGTTTCTGCTTTGGCTGGCTCGGCTGAGTCAGCCTGCCTCGGTCGAGTCCAGCCTGGGCAGTTTCTTCCTCGGCTGGCTCGGCCTAGTCAGCATGCCTCGGCCGAGTCCAGCCTGGGCAGTTTCTGCCTCGGCTGGCTCGGCCGAGTCAGCATGCCTCGGCCGAGTCCAGCCTGGGCAGCTTTTGCCTCGGTTGGCTCGGCCGAGTTAACATGCCTCGGCCACACCCAGCTGAGGCATCATGCCTCGGCCAAACCTGACCGAGGAAGTCCACCCTCGGCCAAACTCGGCCATGGTAGGTTTGCCTCGGCCACACCCAGCCGAGGCATCATGCATCGGCCATACTCAGCCGAGGCAGCATGCCTCGGACAAGCCCTGCCGAGGCAACTCCCTCGGTCGGACCAGTCGAGGTAGCATGTCCCGGCCAAGCCCAGCCGAGGCATTTCAGCCTCAGCCGTGCTTGGTCGAGGCAAACCTGCCATGGCCGAGTTTGGCCGAGGCTGGACTTCCTCAATCAGGTTTGGCCGAGGCTGCCTTGCCTTAGTCGAGGTTAATTTGCGTCGTTCAAGTTTAAATATAACGTGGCGAGTTTTTGTCTAAGTGTTTTCTTCCTAGGTTGATTTTTTAAAGTTTTGATTCAGGGGCTGATTTTTCATTCGAGGAAGAAGTTGCTAAAGCTATTCGTGAATTACCTCCATGCGATTCTGAATTTTCAAATTTTCAAATTTTTTATAATAAATCTTTTTCTGATACATCTCGTCAATTTCCTTTAGGAACTAGGCCAAATGATGCGTCTAGCTGGGTGATGGATGAGGATGAATATGAGGATGAGGAGAGGAATACTCCCTCTTCTATGGGTTCAAAGCGTAAAAGTCGTGTAATAGATATTGAGATAGCCAATAGTGAGATGTCTTTGAAGGAGCTGAATATGCTTAAGTATAAGATTAATTTATCTTCTTGTCACGAGTTTTTGCTTCCTTCTGATGGTCAGAAAATTAGGACCCCTCCACCAGGGTTTTTCACCATATACAAATAATTTTTTCTTTGTGGATTTTCCAGATCCTCTCCTCGTGGAAATTGTGCGTAGTTTTGGTATATGCGTCAGCCAGTTGACTCCCAACTCTTTTATGTATTATGAAGGTTTCTTGCGTTGCTCCACCAAACTGAATATTCCTCCCACGTTGGAGTCTTTTAGGAGTTTATTTATGTTAAGAAGAGTGCCAAATCAGTTATATTTTCACTTTTTTTCCTCAAAACAAATGTAAATTCTTAGAAGTTTGTACCTCTGCAAAAGGTTCTAGAGGACCATGGAAATCGAAGTATTTTTATGTAAGGAATGATGGTTGGGATTTTCCCATAGAATGGAGTAGTAATTCTTTCTCTTATGATCTTTCTATTGATATTCGCGAGAAGTTTGAGAATGCTGGTTTATTTAAAGAACCTTTTAATGTTGCTCCTTTATTTACTAATGGTACACATTATATGAATATATTTTATATATATATTTATGTATGTTTATCATTCTAACTTCCATGTTAACTTTGCGTATTTTGCAGGCAAGGGTATGTCCATTAGTGAGATTTGTCTTGGAAAAGGGGCTTTGCAAGTAGACCGTGATTCCCTTCGTCCTCCTCCCCCTCCGCATAAGGGAACTCAATCTGGAATCCAAGAGGGAGTTTCATTAACAAAGGTGCATCTCAAGCATCTCACAGTGCTCCTAGTGAGACTTTTGGAACAATTGTGTCATCTGGGAGGAATCGACAATCATCGCCTCCTTCAAAACGTCCACGAGAGAATTTCGTGGATGTCCCCCCTCGTCCTGGAGTAGGGAAAGGTTTATTCACCTTTGGCATTAACAAATATAAGGGGGTTGGTTCACTTTGGGATTCCGCTGATCTGGAGCTGGGGTATGAAAAGACGAGGCAGTTGATTTCTGCACATGATGCTAATCGGTTTGATCAATTTCCATCCGAAAATCTGGATAAAATATTATGTGCTGATGTTGCTCAGGTATTTATCATTTTCCATATATTTGAATTGCGTATCATGCTCCTTTTTTTTTTTAGAAAATATTTTTTGTTTTTCTTATACAGATACCCCTTCTGTCCCATTTACTCACCCAGCGTGCCAAACGCTTTGAGGAGGAAGCGAAGATAGCTGAGGAGAAACTTGCGCGCATGACTGAACAACTTCAGGAGTTGAAACTAGAAAACAACTAGTTGTCCAAGGACCTAAAACATGAAGCTCAAACTGGTGAGAAGTTCAGAAAGTCCGAGCAAGGTAAGGAGTACTACAGGGAACTGGAGAAAGAACTTGTCACTAAGTATCAAAGCAAGGTAGAGAAGGAGCTCGTGAGTAATTATCAGAATTCTGATGCGTATAGAGAAGATCTTTTGAAGGAGTCTATTTTGATTTACGATCGAACAATGTGGGATATTCGCAAAATCCTTAGAGATTCGGATCGTTTTCCTGGTGAAGACTTTATGTTCATTGATCCTGCGGTAGATGATGAAGCTGAAGAGGATAAGGGGACTATGATTCCTGATGAATTATTTGATGACGTAGATGAATCCCTACCTAAAAACCAAGCATCCAAGTCCTCAAAAGGGAAAAAATAGTTAACTTTATTTACATGCAGTAGGATGATGGTCCAGTTATCATTTCTTTTATTTTATGTTCTTGAACACTTGCATTTTGTTTTATATTGTCATTTGAATTTTATGAATAATTGTGGATATCTCCACTGTTTCTCTTTGGTGCAAACTTTGTTTACATTATCGTTTGATAGTCAAAGGCATACAATATCCTTTAGTAATATATGATTCTTGAAGCGTTGAGTTTGTTGGATTTTTCCTTCATCGATTTTTTTTTTACAAGTAAATTATATCTAAGACATTTCATAGATGCTAGAAAAGAAGAAATCCTCCATTGAATTTTATTGAAGCTTTATTGATCATTACATCAAACTCAAAGTTTTGTAGTACAAATGTTATTGAAAAATACATTATAAAACTACTCATAATATTTTTTCAAGTTTCCCGTATTCCAAGTTCTAGGTATATTTTCTCCACTCAAGTATTGCAGTCGATAAGCCCCAGAACTTACAACTTCTACTACTTTAAACGGACCTTCCCATTTAGGTTCGAACTTCTTTAGTTTTTTCTTCACTTTGTCTTTCTACGTAATAACAGCGGTCCTACGCAACACTAAATCTCCCCCTTGAAAAGAACGAGGACGCACCTTAGCATTGTACGCTTTGACCATTCTCATACGATATCGCTCTAACCTTGCACTGGCGGTTTCTCTCAGTTCTTCTAGAAAATCTAGGTTAGAGGTAAGACCTTGGTCATTATACATAGGATCGTAACATCGTCCTCGTAAGCTAACCTCTCCAATTTCATTTGGTATTACAGCTTCTGTCCATAAACCAACTAAAAGGAGTTTCTCCAGTACTAACCCTTTGAGTTGTTCGGTATACCCACAATGCACTGGGTAATTCTTCCACCCATTCTCCTTTAGCTTTATCGAGGCGAGCTTTCAAATGTTGAATTAGGGTACGGTTTGTTACCTCTGTTTGTCCGTTGGACTGAGGGTTTGCTACAGAAGTGAATGATTGCGTTATTTTCATTTCGGCACACCATCGCTGCAATTCTTTTCCCCGAAATTGCGCTCCATTTTCAGATACAAGGACTCGGGGTACTCCAAATCGGCAGACAATATTCTTCCACAAGAATTTCAGCACGTCTTCTTCTTTTATGGTTCTCAAAGGTTCTGCTTCCACCCATTTGGTGAAGTAATCAACGGCCACAATAAAATACCTTTTTTTTTAAACACAACGACAATGTTATGAACTGGAAACATAAAAGAAAATAATGTTTTGTGGATCGTCTATGAGGATACCTTTTTTGTCCTGGCGCGGGTGGCAGGGGTCCTACCAAATCAATGCCCCACTGACTGAAAGGGCATGGGCTTTCTAGTGGTTGCATTAAAGTTGTCGGACGATGTACTGATGGAATAGTGCCCTGCAAGCCAATATATTTAGCTTGTACTGGAACTATCATTATCTTTCTTTAGTATAAATGACTTAATACGCGTGTTTATTTATATGTGTATAAAGATAAACAATGGCCAACTTCATCTCTCACGAATACATTTAAGCGATTGGATGAAATCCTTAGATTATATTTGACAATGGGACGATTCACTTCAGTACTGAGTGCAATCATGAAACAGTCTCTAAGGTCGTAATCTTAAAACTGTTCCAAGTAATAGATTCCAAACGAGACGGGATATCGTAGGAATCGCCAAGACTTGTACGAGTATGCATGATTCACATGGAGTGAATTTGTAGTGTTTCATGAGCAAGGCATTTGAGGCCAGTGCATATGAGTAGGTGGTTCAATGGAGGATTTAACGCATCGAACGGCCCGAACAGAGAAACCCATTGTGGAAGTGCATAACGCATATCGGTGATGGGATGTTTCTCAAGGATTATAATAGTGTACGATTTAGTCCTTTGACTTGAGGTGCTAGGGAGAATTCGGTACATGAAAGTGCGTACTTAGATCTAGGTATAGGTCACTTAGCTTGATCATAACATGCCTAGGTTGGGTGCGTATAGACATGTACGCGGGTGGTTAGAACCAATATGGAATCTATTGACTCATCGTAATGGATGAGAGAATTTCCTATACGATGCTTAGATAATATATCCGAGGAATCTACGGCCGTAGTCGGTGACGGATTTGGAAAGGGGTTTCCAAATTTAGCAGTCACACTGGAATATTATCCTGAATTAGAAAGTATAGTTATCGAGAGAAATTTAGAGGTGCCGATCAATTCACACACCCTAAGTCTTGATCGGGAATATTAGTCGATAGAAGGACCGTATGTACATGGCAGTTATAAGAGAGACGAGGTTCACAAATATCAATTCACCTGAAGTTGGGCTTCATGGGCCTGTGGCTAGACATCGACCATGAAGTGTGGGTACTCCTGAATTAATAGAGGATTTAATTCTAGGAATGGTCAATTAAAGGTTGTTTAATTGACCGGAGCAATTTATTGTTCATAAATTAAATCACGAGGAATTCGTGGGCCTGCTGCCAATTGATGGTGAACCCAGAGGGTCACACATAATACAATTGGACGGTGACTGTTATAAAGGATATGAAAGGAATTAATTGATTTAAAGGTAATTAAATCAATTAAATGAATTAAATGAATTAAAATGTTAATTCAAGTGGGAGATTAATTAATTAGTTGATTTGATTAATTGATATAATTAATTGAATTGCTAATTAATTAATTAAAGGAAGTATTAATTTATTAATTAATATGGATTGGGTTTTAATTAAAGTAGTTAATTAAAACAAGGCTTGCAAGACATGGGCCTTTAATTAAAAGCCCATAAGGAATCTTGCAAACCTAGGTCAAGAAGAGGCTTATAAATAGAGTTCTACCAGAGCTCAAAGAGAACAACACCTAAGCACAAAAACCCTAGCCTCTCTTGCACCTAGCCGCCGCCGCCCCAACCCTAGCGCTGCCGCCAAATAGTCGCAGCCTCCTTGTAGCCGTGAGCTGCTATACCGCCGCCGCACTTCCTCCCTCAATCCACCGTGTTAGATCTTGACCTGTCAAGTAGATCTACACAATCCTGCATTAACAAATCTCCTAGATCCAGTTCTGAGCCTAAGACTAGGAGGTGTTACCAGAATCAGGTTGGTGTGGACTTAACTCTGGAGGTGAGACATTTGGATCACTCATGTGAACCAGAATCAGAATCAGAATCAGAATTAGAATTGAAGGTTGCCACCACCTAGCCTGTGGTGAGGTAAATCGCAAAACCCCCTTTGTTTTATTACGTTGTGTGTTTTGTTTCGTGCTTTCGTATATATAATATGGAGATCTAAAATATGGGACCTTGGGTGCTTCGAAATTTTTTAAAATTCCGCACTCTATGTTGTTCTGACAATCGAGGCAACCCAACATGTACATCATTAGCATGTTGTTGACACTTATGGCATTTTTGCACTAGTTCAATTGCATCTTTTTTTAGTGTAGGCCAAAAGTATCCCTGCCCCAATGTTTTGCTTGCTAACGCTCTACCTCCCAGATGATTTCCGCAACTTCCTTCATGTATTTCTTTAAGAACATACTTGGCTTTATTACGAGCTAAGCATTTGAGGTATGTCTGGAAAAATCCCCTTTTATACAAATCTCCATCGATCATGACGAAACGAGTTGCGCATAGTTTCAACAACCTTGCTTTCTGTTTATCCTCCGGCAAGTCATTATAAACTATGTATTTAATTATTTCATCCTTCCAACTGGGTTCTTCGGGTATTATTGGCAACACCTCACGATCATCCTCTTCTATCTCCGGGCGAGTTGCTTTGAGGAAAACTATCTTCTTGCTTTTTACCGTCGTTAGCGCACTAGCTAGTTTCGCTAACATATCCGCTTTGGCGTTCTCTTTCCGATGCACTTGTTTTAACTGAAAATCTTCAAATTTATCCTGCAATATTCCAATTTAATGGAAGTTTTTATTTTGTTTCATGTACGATATCAAAATCACATCTTATATTTGTTGGCGAAGACGTCAGTACAATGTTACCTGTAATTCCTTGACCCGCCGAAGATACTGAATCATTTTCTGCCCTTTGGCCTCGAAGGAACCATCCACCTAGCTTACCACCAGTTGAGAGTCACTGTATACTATCAACTTTTTTGCTCCTACTGCCAATGCTAATTTTACCCCAGCCAACAAAGTTTCATACTCTGCTTCATTATTGGACATTGAAAAGTCAAGTTTAAGGGCATATTCAAATTCGTCTCTGTGGGGGCTTTCTATTACAATTCCTGCTCCGTTCCTATTACTTGTAGATGAGCCATCCACATGTACCTCCCAAGTTGGCAAAGAGCTAGCAGCTTGATCTGTAGTCATTTCAACAAAGAAATTGGCCAACACTTGAGCTTTTATAGCTGGTCGGGGTTGAAATTCTAAACCATATTCTCCCAATTCTACTGTCCATCTCACCATCCTTTCGGAAACATCTTGATTCGATAACACTTGCTTAAGGGGATGATTCATAAGAACTACAACCTGATGTGATTGGAAATATGGGCGCAACTTTCGTGTTGTTGATACTAAAGCCAGCGCTAGCTTTTCTATCTGCGGATATCTTAACTTTGCTCCTTGTAACATTCGACTCACATAGTAGATGGGCTTGTAATCTCTACCCTCCGATTTAACTAAGACTGAGCTAATAGCATAGTCCGATACAACAAGATAAATATATAATGTTTCTCCGAGCCTTGGCGTGGTAAGGAGTGGAGGAGATGACAGATAATCTTTCAGTTCTTCAAACGCTTTCTGACATTCGTGTGTCCACTCAAAGTTCTTAAGATTACGAAGGGTTTTAAAGAAAGGCAACCCTTTATCTGCAAATCGAGATATAAAACGGTCAAATAGGTCAAGAAGAGGCTTATAAATAGAGTTCTACCAGAGCTCAAAGAGAACAACACCTAAGCACAAAAACCCTAGCCTGTCTTGCACCTAGCCGCCGCCGCCCCAACCCTAGCGCCGCCGCCAAATAGCCGCCGCCTCCTTGTAGCCGTGAGCTGCTATACCGCCGCCGCACTTCCTCCCTCGATCCACCGTGTTAGATCTTGACCTGTCAAGTAGATCTACACAATCCTGCATTAACAAATCTCCTAGATCCAGTTCTGAGCCTAAGACTAGGAGGTGTTACCAGAATCCAGTTGGTGTGGACTTAACTCTGGAGGTGAGACATTTGGATCACTCCTGTGAACCAGAATCAGAATTGAAGGTTGCCACCACCTAGCCTGTGGTGAGGTAAATCGCAAAACCCCCTTTGTTTTATTACGTTGTGTGTTTTGTTTCGTGCTTTCGTATATATAATATGGAGATCTAAAATATGGGACATTGGGTGCTTCGAAATTTTTTAAAATTCCGCACTCTATGTTGTTCTGACAATCGAGGCAACCCAACAGTGGTATCAGAGCCAACTTCATCATTATTATACGAAAAGCCTGAACATTATGTGTTTTCATCGTATATGTTTAAGTATGTATATGTAAACACGTGATAATTATGTTCTGTAAATTGATTCTTGCTTGTTATGACTGGATCTATGATTGGGTAAAACTGCTTTTTCAGATCTGTGGCGAATTTATAGTTTTTGAAAACTTCAGGACTTTTTGGTGCAAAAATCGAGATTAGGGTTTTTAAAGGGCTGAAAATTCGAATTTTTAGAATCTGAAAATTTGAAAATTTCTGGACCATTTTGCAAATCTGATCGCACGGTTTTTGGGGTCATTTTGTAATTTCCGAAAGTTTGGGGACTGTTTTGCAATTACCGAAACTTCAGGGGTCTGTTTGAAAAATCAAAAATTTTCAGAATTCAAAATTTTATTTTCTGATCTGCTGCCCGAAAATGTTCTGGGGTGTTTTTGTAACTTTTTAAAAGTTTTGGGGTCAAAGTGCAATTTTTGAAAGTTGAGGGGCGAAAATGCAATTTTCAAAAATTGAAAAACAGAATCTGAATTTGAGCAGAAAAATTTATTTTTGTTTACCCGAATATTTATTTTGTCATAATTAGTAGTGACTAAAAGGTAAGAATCATAGGAAGTTAGTTTTAAAAGGTTGTTTTAAAATTAAGTAAGAAATAGGTAAAGGATGTTTGCATGTTTCTTGCTCTACGTGAACTGTTTACGTGGTTTTCGATCGAGCCGAGCCTTGACCTTAGGGTAGATGTGATTGGTTTAATTTAATGTTTGGTTTTTAATTGGGCCTGCGAGCCTATTATATTTTTTGGGCCACTTTGAGCCTTTGTAATAGAATAGGGTTTTTACTGTTTTATTAGTTTAGAATGGAGGCCCGTTTACAAGCAAGGTGGGAGCCCAAGAAGATATGAAGGCCATGTATGCGTGGTACATTGTGTAATAGCATAGGCCTGTTTGCAAACCCTTTAGATTAACCAATATGGCCAACATCATTGGCTCGATGATGGCCTGCATAGGAGGCTCCGATCGAAAACATATTGTGGTAGTATGCATGCTAGGCTTGTATGGCTTTTATTTATTTTGTCGATTTATATTTAGCTTGTATGAGATGCGCGCTAGAATCTAGATCGTAATAAAAGATAAAGCATAACTGTAACGGTGAGATCTCGAGGAGAGTTAGCATAATTTTCAAACCAGAAATTCCCCTCTCGAATTTAATATTAAGTCTACTGGGTACATTTAAAATGAAGTTTTAAAGATCCAAGCCTTCCATCAATAGGAACTAGTGTGAGTTGTCTACTTATTGACAGAGGTGATCCAGAGTCTGGCACCCGAGTCAAAGAAAGGGGCAATACACGAACTCCTTGATTCTTGTTTTTAACTAAACTCGACAAGGGTGAGGACTGGTCGGGATGTGAAGATCGACCGATAACTAGTTACGGAGAATTCACGACCGGGCCCGTTGCTCATCATGATTGATGGGTTTTACTTAACGATTAGTAGCATTTATGATGTAGCAGTGCTAGATAAATGGCAAAATAGCTTGAAGGTTGTGAGGTGCCACAATTGGTAAATGTATACCTACCTGGGGAATTGGTTGTATGGCCACGAGTCGTGGGTGCAATTAATTGCTGCTGGGATGTCAAGACCTACTAGGAAATAGAATTTCCAGAACAATTGAAGGGGTAATTGTTTCGATAAAATAGTGGGAGAACTTCTACGATAGAAAGTCCAACCTTCGTAGATTATAAGTATTATTCATTAACTAGTCCACTGAATGTTTGTCTTCTCTTTAAAAATAGATACAGAGATATCTGTAATTATCCATTTTACTATTTATGCTCGACTAATAAAGTAACTGGATTAAAATATCGACTAGGCAAGAAACATGAGAATTGTCTTAAATTCCAAAAGTAGGAATGATGTTCTTAAACGACGAGCCTATGCCTTATTCGCTTCCGAGATAAGTCAAAATAAAAGAAACGAATCACCCGTAGAGTATGGGAATATTAATGATCGTTTCCTCCTATAAAGATGAATCTCAAAATTGAAACGAATCACCTGTAGAGTATCGGAATCTTAATGATCGTTTCCTCAAATAAGCATCAAGATTGAACGAGCTATGGAAGCAACATGAGTAGCATGTATGAAGCTTCTGAAACAAACCTCCACCTCAAAAGGCTTGTTTTGAAGAGTAGTTTTGAGTCGATTGGATTCGAGACTTCTAAGGAATTGTTTCAAAACTCGAGAATAATTGAAGGAACTAGTATCAAGGATCACTGTCCTTGTTTCATCAATCTGGTTGAAAACTGGATCGATTAAACGTAGGCCTGCAAGTGATCTTAACATTAACTTCCTCCTAAATTCTCCTCCCGCTCATTCAAATGACTCTTGAAATAAACTGATCTTATTTGATAAGTTGATCACATTTCATTAATCAACCAAAGTATTGGTTAAAGGCAAAAAGGATAAACCTGTCATGATCGTTTACACTTCATGGACTGCAAAGTCAAAGAAGAGTAAAATGAAGAAGAATTTATTCTCTTCTATATTCGACCATAAAGGTAGTCAAAAGAACGCAAGTAGCCTAAAAGTCGAATTATCCCACTGGATCTAAGAAAGGCACTAATATGTTTAATTGATTAGATGATCTAATTAATTAAGCAACGTTTCAATTAAAGGGTTAATTGAAAGGGAAAAGGAATCAATTAAAAAGGTTAATTGAAAGGAAGTAAATTAATTGAATTAAACCCATTAACTCAATTTTATTGAATTAATGTGTGAAGTTCAAATTAATACAAAGATAATAGTCCATAACTTTGGTACGCTAGACTTAGGACACATCTCCAAGAGTAGGATTCAAAAGTTGGTTTCACCTAAGCTTCTTGAAAAATAGAACTTGGATGAACTTCCAACCTGCGAATCATGTCTCAAAGGAGAGATGACCAGATCTCCCGTCACAGGGAATCCAGAGCGAACCAAACATAATTTGGATTTAATCCATGAATATGGACCACTAAAAGTTAGTGTGAGAGGAGATTACTCATACTTCGTACTTTTTGCTAATGACCTTGGTCGTTGGTGGAAAATGAATCTAGTGAGATGCAAATCCGAAAAACCAAGAAAGGTATTTCAATACGAAGTAGAGAATCAACAAAGACAAAGTATTGAACCAGAATCAGAATCAGAATTGAAGGTTGCCACCACCTAGCCTGTGGTGAGGTAAATCGCAAAACCCCCTTTGTTTTATTACGTTGTGTGTTTTGTTTCGTGCTTTCGTATATATAATATGGAGATCTAAAATATGGGACCTTGGGTGCTTCAAAAATTTTTAAAATTCCGCACTCTATGTTGTTATGACAATCGAGGCAACCCAACATGTACATCATTAGCATGTTGTTGACACTTATGGCATTTTTGCACTAGTTCAATTGCATCTTTTTTTAGTGTAGGCCGAAAGTATCCCTGCCCCAATGTTTTGTTTGCTAACGCTCTACCTCTCAGATGATTTCCATAACTTCCTTCATGTATTTCTTTAAGAACATAATTGGCTTTATTAGGAGCTAAGCATTTGAGGTATGTCTGGAAAAATCCCGTTTTATACAAATCTCCATCGATCATGACGAAACGAGTTGCGCATAGTTTCAAGAACCTTGCTTTCTTTTTATCCTCCGGCAAGTCATTATAAACTATGTATTTAATTATTTCATCCTTCCAACTGGTTTCTTCGGGTATTATTGGCAACACCTCACGATCATCCTTTTCTATCTCCGGGCGAGTTGCTGTGAGGAAAACTATCTTCTTGCTTTTTACCGTCGTTAGCGCACTAGCTAGTTTCGCTAACATATCCGCTTTGGCGTTCTCTTTCCGATGCACTTGTTTTAACTGAAAATCTTCAAATTTATCCTGCAATATTCCAATTTAATGGAAGTTTTTATTTTGTTTCATGTACGATATCAAAATCACATCTTATATTTGTTGGCGAGGACGTCAGTACAATGTTACCTGTAATTCCTTGACCCGCCGAAGATACTGAATCATTTTCTGCTCTTTGGCCTCGAAGGAACCATCCACCTAGCTTACCACCACCAGTTGAGAGTCACTGTATACTATCAACTTTTTTGCTCCTACTGCCAATGATAATTTTACCCCAGCCAACAAAGCTTCATACTCTGCTTCATTATTGGACGTTGAAAAGTCAAGTTTAAGGGAATATTCAAATTCGTCTCCGTGGGGGCTTTCTATTACAATTCCTGCTCCGTTCCCATTACTTGTAGATAAGCCATCCACATGTACCTCCCAAGTTGGCAAAGAGCTAGCAGCTTGATCTGTAGTCATTTCAACTAAGAAATTGGCCAACACTTGAGCTTTTATAGCTGGTCGGGGTTGAAATTCCATATTCTCCCAATTCTACTGTCCATCTCACCATCCTTCCGGAAACATCTGGATTCGATAACACTTGCTTAAGGGGATGATTCGTAAGAACTACAACCTGATGTGATTGGAAATATGGGCGCAACTTTCGTGTTGTTGATACTAAAGCCAGAGCTAGCTTTTCTATCTGCGGACATCTTAACTCTGCTTCTTGTAACATTCGACTCACATAGTAGATGGCCTTGTAATCTCTACCCTCCGATTTAACTAAGACTGAGCTAATAGCATAGTCCGATACAACAAGATAAATATATAATGTTTCTCCGGGCCTTGGCGTGGTAAGGAGTGGAGGAGATGACAGATAATCTTTCAGTTCTTCAAACGCTTTCTGACATTCGTGTGTCCACTCAAAGTTCTTAAGATTACGAAGGGTTTTAAAGAAAGGCAACCCTTTATGTAAAACCCACAAGTTTTAGGAATTATTTAATGTGTTTTAATTAGACTATTATCTAATTTTGTATGCTACTATATTTTGTATTAAAATATTTTAGTTTATGCTATATTGTGTTTAATAATTGCTTCTTATGTCATTAAGGGCTTGGAAGTAATTTAGAAAATTATGTAAGTAGCTTTTAAATTGATGGGGTCTAATTGCAATTTATTTTGGACCTAAATGAGCAAATTTTTTGTTTTTGGGGGCAAAAATGCACTTTCCCAAAGTTCAGGGGGCAAAGTGCAAATTTGCCCAAATCAATTCAAAACCTGCAACAGAGTAATGATTACTCTCTCCCCTTGAGACCCCCAAACTGCAGCCCTCTTCTTGAATGGAGGAAACCTCCCCACACAAGAAATGCACACATTGGTGGAAGAAGAAAAGTGATGATGATTTTCCTTCCCCATGTTATACCTATTGATTTACATAGATATGAATCTGATTTTTGGGTTGTATGTATATATATATATACACCCTCCATTTTTACTCACTATTCTTTACCTTATCAAAAAGAAAAAACACTTAAAAGAGATTGTGAGAAGGAAAGAGAGAATATAAAATTTTGAGTGAATCTTGAAGAAGAAGAGGAGCCACCGCCGCCGCTGCTGCCGCCGCCGCCGCCGCTGCCGCCGCGCCTTCGCCGGAGATAGGGGATAAAGGGTGAAGAAAGAAGAAGCACTCATCTTTTCCGATTTCGGGTAAAAATCTCTTAAGCATATCTTTTCTTGGTTATGTGGAGCAATTCCTAAAAGTTTGTTTGAAGTTTTGAAACCAAATGAAATATTTTTAGATTTTAGATGAATGTTTCATATTCAAGTTTTCAGATTTATGTTTGTTCAAAGATTTGGAAACTTTGAGGTGTTCTTGTTTTAAAATCATGTGTATAAGTTGTATGAAAAAGAAATTACTTTTATAAAATATTTTTCATGGCTAAATAAAATTGTCATTTGGAAGTATGTTAATATGTTTGTGTTCTTAGATTTTTAGATCTATAATTTTTCTTGCAAGATTTAGATTTTTATAACATACATGGGTATTTAAAAGTTTGAAATATGTGAAGTTTTGGTACCTAAAAACTTAATCTATTTCATTTGGAGAGTATTTGTACAAATCCGGAAATGTGGGGTCACTTTATGCATATTCCGGTGGGGTTGGCCGGAGCCACCCCACCGTCGCAAGCAACTTCCGGCCACTGCTTGAGCAGTGACCGGACTAGTAGTAGTCTGGTCTGTTGCATTTGCAACAGACCCATTTTTGGGCCTGTTGCAAATGCAACAGACCAACAGGCCCATATTATGGGCCTGTTGTTATTTAAAGTGGGCTGGCCATCAAGGCCAGCCCTTAAAAAAAAAAAAAAAAATGAAATGGAGTGGGCTGGTCGTGACCAGCCCATAATGAGAAAAAAAAAAAAAAAAAAAAAAAAAAGAAAAGAAAAGAAAGAGAAGAAAAAAAAAAATATATATATATAGTAGATAAATCTTGAAATAATGAAATAAAATAATAAATTTAATTTAATTTCTGAAAATAAATTTTGTAAATTATAACTTTGACATTTATTCTTGAATTAATTTCGAAAATTAAATAAATATTTTCCGAAAATTAAATAAATATTTTCCGAGAATTAAATAAATATTTTGCAAAAATTAAATAGATATTTTTCAAAAATTAAATAAAATAAAGTAAATTTCTAAATTTAATATATTCAAAAATAAATTATTTTTAAATTAATTTTGAACTTTAATTTTATAAATAATTTGTATAATTATTTTCCGAAAAAAAAAAAAAAAATTATTTGAGCTTTCTAAGTTCAAGTTAACTTTTGTGGCTATGTTACCACACAACCCGAACGAACCTGAAACCATTAAACCTGACCTAAATACCCAAGTTTTAATCGTGACTTCGATTGTAATCACGATTCATATGCATGTTCGACTAAAGCATTTCTTTAGTCGCTAAATAAATGCTTGTATTATGGCTGGATTCTAAATGGTTACATACATATCTACAGGAACCAAGGACGCTTTACTTTTCGCTCAAGAAACCTAAGCAACACAGGTGAGTGCTGTGTGTGTCACTTGTGTGTCAGTCCGAATATGCTAGTAGGTCGAGTCATAACTGTAACTTAGTCCCTAACGAACGAGCATGTGACGTAGGGCATAATGAAAAGCTCGACTGTTAGGACAAACTACACACACCTTGAATTATTGTTTACGTCTATGTGCTTATGATCATTGATAACGTATGTTGAACTGATTGAGTTGTTACCGATTTACTGTTACTGAACTGTTACTGTACCGTACTGTACTGTTTACTGTTACTATGTGGGCCCTTATTTTGGTGTGCGGAATCGTGGTTAACCCGGAAGGTAAGGGCCGGAGGGTTACCTCGATCCACCGTAGACCTGCTTCACGAGCCAAGTGTGGAGGTTATACTTGGGGAGTGAATGTCAAACTCCTGGCATTTGACGTCAATGCGCACTGGTATGTAAGGTCGCACCTTACTGGAGTGTTCGGTGGTGGTATTCACGAATATGGATTGGAGGGTAAGAGGAGAACGGCACCAGCAACCTTGGGTTATTTGCTTAACTGTTAAATTGATATTATATGTGTTTATTTACCGTATTAAAAATACACATGTATATTATGCTATGCTTATACATTACACGCACACATGTGCACTACAGCCTCACTAAGTTGGACGACCAACTTACGCATTCCCGTTTACTTCTTTTCAGATACAGGTATTCCAGGGTCTAATGTCTAGAGTTGGTGTTCGTCTCCGAGATCCTGTCTGTCGGTCTTCGTGGGTCGTCATGTTAGCTTTTGAATATTGTTATGTTGTGTTATGTCACATTATGTTTTGTTTTGTATCGAGCATGATTAAATACTTAAGACTATTGTTACGTGTGTTTGTCGTTGCGCGATAGACGCTTAATTGTATTTTGTGCCCACCCCTGCATATAGCAGTGTATTGGGTTTTATGTTATTATGTGGGACTACGATTCGAATTACTATGTTGTTGATTTCAAAAAATAAATTTGCTCAAATTTGGGTTGTTTTCACCGAATACGGACTCGGACTCGGGGGTGGACCCACGTAGGACCCGACCCGAGGGCTCGGGCCGTTACACTTTATCTACAGATCGAGATATAAAACGGTTCAACGTAGCTAAACGTCCTACTAGGCGCTGTACTTCTTTTGCTGACTTTGTGGCAGACATAGTTTGTATCGCAGCGATTTTTTCTGGGTTGGCTTCTACTCCTCTTTCAGAAATCATGTATCCCAAAAAAAATTCCGCCTCGAACCCCGAAAGTGCACTTAGTTGGATTTAGTTTCATACCGTAGCGTCTTGATACTTCAAAAGTTTCTGCCAAATCTTTCAAATGATTAGATTGCTTGTGGCTCTTCACAAGCATATCGTCCACGTATACTTCCATATTTCTTCTAATTTGTTCTTTGAACATATGATGTAGCTCCGGCGTTTTTCAGGCCGAACGGCATAACCTTATAACAATAGACTCCTTGATCTATGACTAAACTTGTTTTTTCTGATCCTCGGGGAGCATGGGAATTTGATTGTATCCTTGAAAAGCATCCAAAAAACTCAACAATTCACATATGAGGTAGAATCTACTAGCATATCAATCCTGAGAAGAGGACATGAATCTTTTGGACAAGCTTTGTTCAAATTTGTAAAGTCAAAGCACATTAGCCATTTTCCATTAGGCTTTGGAACAACCACCACATTTGACAGTCAATCAGGATAAAGTACTTTTCTGATATATCCTGCTTGAAAAAGCTTGTTTTACTTCTTCTTTGATGATCTCGTTCCTTTCTTGGCCAAAATTTCTCTTCTTTTGCTTTACCGGCTTCACTGTCGGATCTACACTGAGTTTATACACCATCACTTCGGGATCTATTCCTTGAAGGTCAATGGCGTCCCAAGCGAACATATCCATATTTTATCGCAGGAACTGTATTAATTCTGCTTCCACATGCGGTTCGATCTTTGTTCCTATTTTTGTTGTTTTGTTTGAATTTCCAGGGATAAATTCCACAACTTTTAATTCTTCCACTGCCTCTATGCGCAAATCATCTGGCTTTCTTTTTCTGCTTTCAACTTCTTCTTCCTTAGCCTCTGAAGCATCACTCATCAGTTGATCTGTCATATCATTTCCATTGACATGATTTGACTCTGACTTGGTTCGCTTATTACAAATTTTCAATGTGCTAGCGTAACATTCACGAGCCATCATCTGATCTGTTACCACCTCTCCTATCCCTTCTGGCGTCGGAAACTTCATCTTCATATAATATGTTGAAAGTACAGCCTTGAAGAGATTTAAACTAGGCCTTCCTAATATCATATTATATGAGGAAGGTGCCTTGACCACTAAAAATTTCACCATCTTCGTAGATCAAATAGGATAACTTCCGAGGGAAATAGGTAAGGATACTTCTCCCAACGCTTCTTCTATCTCTCCAGTAAAACCAGTAAGTGGGGTATTGATCATTTTTAACTCACTGTTGTCTATGTTTAACTTCTGAAAAGCATGGTAAAATATTATATCCGCTGAGCTGTCGCTGTCTACTAAGATTTTCTTGACCCAAAAATTTGCTAAAGTTGCCGAGATTACTAAAGCATCATTTTGCGGTGGTAGTTTCCCTCTCTCCGAATCCCTATCATCAAAGGTGATGATTTGATTACATTCTTCCACTTGATGGACATAGTGTTGTGCATATAATGGACTGTCATGTAAAACTTTCTTTGATCTTGCTAACGCCTTTCTCGACCTAGCAGAATCTCCGCCGACTGGTCCCCATGCTATCTTGTTGATAACGCCGGCATTTGGTAAGTTCTCATCCTGCCTTGCTTGTACTGAGCTATCTCTGTTAGTTCTTTGTCCTCCACTTCTCTCTTGCAGTTGATTTCTTTTTTGGTTAGAATTTTGGCCAGCTTGTGAACTCGCTGGGGCGACCTTTCTCTTTCTTCTTACGAAATTCTGTAGATTGCCTCTTTGTATCAATCTCTCTATCTCATCTTTTAAATGGTAACAGTCTTCTGTGTTATGTCCCCGAGCACGATGGTATCGACAATATTTGTTGGACTTATGCCTGTTCGGATTGTCATTCAATGGTACCGGCCACTGAGGTAGCCCTTGTGCAAAAACAGCTACAAATACCTCTTCACGCGTTGCATTGAGAGGAGTATAGTGAGCATATTTTTGAGTGTATTCTACCTTCCTCTCTTCTTCTGAATTCTCCTTTCGCCTTGGAATATCATTCCAATCATCTTCTCTGCTCTTTCATTTACTTCCTTTTTCTGATTTTGACTCCATTGCTTCTTCAATTCTTATGAACTTTTCATATCTTGCTAGAAGTGCATCTAGAGTTGTTGGAGGCTTTCCTGCTAAAGATTCCTTAAGACGTTCGTCTATCAAAGTTTGTTGGAGAATGCTAGTCAACAGTTCAGGGTCGACTTGCGGGACCTCTAAAACTGCATTAGTAAATCTTTGTATGTACTCTCTTAATGGCTCTCCTGCTTTTTGTCTCACGGTAAATAGGTATGCAGCGATTTTTTAAGACTTTCTATTCATAGAGAAGTGATGGAGGAAACGTTGACTCATCTGTGCAAAATTAGTGATTGCCCGAGGGGAGTTGATTGAACCAAGTAAGAGCGATCTTCGACAGAGTGGTACAAAATATTTTACAAGTGGTCGCACCACTTATAGCATATAAATCAGCTTTCACAACAAATTTGTCTAGATGCTTTTGAGGATCACCCATTCCATCATATTCAGATAGGCTTGGAATCCTAAATCCTGGTGGTAATGATTCTGATAAAACTGCATGAGAGAATGGGCTTCTTCTTAATGGTACCAACGGTGGTAATTGTTCCACCCTCTCTTCTTGTTCTTGATGTGCATAATTCTGTCCTCCTTGTTCTCTCCCTCCAACTATTTCCATCTTTGAGCGAGGTTGCCTTCGTGCCTCTTCTGGTCTTGGGGTTCTACTGTTGACTTCTTCTTCATTAACTGGTTGCCTTATATGTGGTTGTTCTTGTTGTCTTTGATCATCTCTTTCGGATGCGCCTGGGATTCTGCCCAGGGACCGGTTTGAATCACGCATTCTTTGTTGTTCCGCCACGTACTGTGCAACCGCTCGAGCCGGTACTGTAGCTGCCATTGCATTAAGCATTTCTTGGGTCATTTGGATGGTAGGTGCCGGAGGTGGTACATTTGGAGGTGCATCATGGTCAGGCACCTGATTTTGGGGGCCTCCCGTGTCTCCTCCATCAGGCGGGCCTTGTCCAACGCCTCCTGCACTAGGCAGGTCGTTTCCAGCGTCTCCTCCACCAGGGTGGTCTTGTCCAATGCCTCCTGCACTAGATAAGTCGTTTCTAGCGCCTCCTCCGACTGGAGGATCGTCTGGCTCTTCAAGATTCTCCCACTGGTTCTCTTCGTACTCGTTCGCGATCTCAACGTGCAAATCAAGCTAGGTTCCCACAGACGGCGCCAAAATGATGTTGGGTAAAAATGATCAAGGGACTTCTTCGAGATTTCTTCTCTCCTTGATCCTTCTCCAAATTATAAATGCTGACTTGCACGGGACGATCTTGCTGAGAACTCTTATTTTCTCCTTCTTTTTCTCTAGAAGAACTTGCCTTTTTTGTTGAATATGAGATACTATTTATAGGAGGATTTGGGAGGTGAAGAGTTTTCTCCATAAATGTCAATGAATTTAATAGGGGTTAAACAGTCATTTTGACTGGTGATATAATTATTTATTATCAAATTTATTAATTAGAAAATTACTAAAATATCCCTATACCATAAATTGCCACTATCATCCATCATAATGAAATACCAATATATAGATGATTAATAATTAATTACAACACTTGAGTTACACTTAAATCAAGATGTAGATTAATTGGTGGTTAAGAAAGGTCCCGAACTTTTCTTAATTTTGTGACCTCGAAAATTGGAGTCGTTTACAATGGTTCTTAATTTTGGAGGATCTTAAGCAACTTTAAAAATTAATGAAGGTGCCCACAAGTTGACCTAGACATCCCGCCGCCCCCCACCCCCACCCCCGGGCAAAAAAAAAAAAAAAATAGGAAAAAGTGTAAATTAGTTATGTAAAATTGGTAGTAATTGACGTGTATCATGGAAAAATTGGGGTTACGTTTGTCTTGCTTTTTTTAAAGTGCTTTTAGAAATAATTTGAGATTTTAAAAAATTTATTGGTTTTCACAATATTATTTGATTGAGTTCTTTTTTTTAGATGAATAAATAGTAGAGATATGATTTAGAAATAATAAGGATCTTTTAAGAGATTATTGAAAGGTGAGAATAGTGTAAGAGGCAGGGTCGGCCCTGAGTTTTTAGTGGCCCTAAGCAAACTTTAAAACTGTGGCCTTAAGTTTTCATGTACAATTAATAATGTTAATAACTAATATTTTTTTTTTTTTGTAAATTAACATATTAAACTAAAAATAATGAATCAAATATAATCTCGTTTTGTAAGAAACATCGGTAACTCGACACAATTTTATTTAATAAGAAAATTATTGCATTCGTGAGTGAATGTTACATAAACACATAAACCCTTAGTAAAATAATACTTAAATATTACTCTCAAAACATTTTTAAAGAAAAATCACTAATTACACTTGCATAATTAACTTTCTTTACCATATGTTTTTCAATCGACAATATGGCTAACTGATTCAATATATCTTGTGACAATGGTTGATCAGAGGTAAGACTCAATCAACTTTAACTTCGAAAATGTTCACTCCGCAGCTGCAACTGTAACGGAAATAGTTAACAATATTCTATAAGTAATCCATCTATTTGAGAAATGCAATTCAAGTCTTTTAGTTCTTTTGGTAAAATACATCTCAAAACTCTCAACTCGGAAGATACGTCCATCTCATCTATATTATAAGTATCATTCTTCAAATACTATACAAGTTTGATACAATAAATGCAATAGATAATAGATTTTAACATCATCAAGTTGAACAAAAGATTTTGATATATTCCTATCATCTAATGTATTCCTTGGTTGTACGACTCACAACTCAAAATAAATTTGAAATCACAATATAAAGATTTTTTTTCATTTTTTTACTTTTTAATTTAGACAATATCTATCTTAACTTATGGATCAAATATCTAAAAATTATGGGGTTTCATTGAATTAATTGTGAATATATGAGGCCTCATTTATTTAATAATGCCTTTGGATCATATAAAAATCTTAGTTCCACAAACACAAATGAAGAAAATAGAATAGTATGTGGACATTTAGAGATTCAAACTCCTTACCTCACGCTAAATGGATGAGGGCTTTACCAACTTTGCCATTGGGGCAGTTGATACATTGAACACACACACGCGTATATATATATATATACTAGGGGAATGCACCGCGCCTTGCGCGGTGCTGTGTGCCCATATTTTATGTTATGTTATTTGAGCTTTATTAATGTATATGATTTATTTTGAACTAAATAATTTGAGGTTTTGTATAAATGAATTATATTAATTTTTGTTCTTATGGACTAATCAATGTTTGATTTAGTTTTTAGGTATTTTACATGTAAGTTAGTCAGGTGAGATTTTAATGTATCTTAAGGTGAAGAAAAAATCTTGCTCAGGATTGTTTGTTGTGGATAACATCTTGTGGTAGAATTATATAGGTTCTAAATTTAATACAGCAAATACGATAATTGATTATACGTGAAATAGATAATTTATTTATATTAGATTTAAATATAATACAGAAAAGGAAACCAATAGTTTGTAAGAAAACCAAATTCGAAATAGACTGTAATGGTGAGCTAAGTTTGTAAATAAAGTTTAACAGACTTGGACAAAAACCCAAAAACAAGCTAATCAGTTCTAACATCTGACTGAATTACATCTTCAACAGGCTGGCTGTCCTTAACCTCGGTAATAGATGTAATGTTGGTATTATCATTGGACCCAAATGCATCTTCAATGACCAGACTGTCTTCAGTCCTAGTAATAGTCTCTGTGTTCAATTGAATACGTTAAGTTTGTTTAAACAAAAAAGGTAACATGTTTACATAAGTTATTTATGTACCTGGAGGGAACAATTCTCTTGACACTGATAAGGTGGCATCTGTGATAGCAGTGCTGCAACCTACATTGTCCATTGCTTTATGAAGTAGCATGTTCAACAGGACATATTGATGGTGCATAGAATCGCCCATGTAGCGCTCCCTTTTTCTAATTTTCATAATGTAGTGTTGTCCAGAGAGGGATTGATTTATTGATTCGAGAGGAAACAGTGCACCCTGCAACATATATAATAAAGAAAGAAAGATATTTGTTGATGGAATATATTGAGCAAAGACTTTTTTTATTACCTCATTGTATAATTCCATGCAGGTACTTGCAGACATTCCAGTTAATTTAATTCCATAGAATGTTTACCATATGTAGTTACATCGAGAGATCTACTCCCATAAAAAATGCTGAAGAGAATTTTCTCCCTAATACAGTACACAAATAATTGATTATATGTAGAGTATGACAAGACGAATTTTTTTTTTTTATAATATGCATTATGTGTTTAGCAACAAAACCTTAGCTTTGCATGTGTGAATTCCTTGCAAGATGCGCACGTATAAGGGTAGTCAGAATCCGCGTCTACACCAGAGAAACATTTCTCACAAGACATGTAAAAGAATTTTTGATCTGGATCTGTTACCATGGCTTGCACCCTTACTAAGAATTTGTCAACCTGACCAATTAAATAATAAATGTTAGATGTGTTTGTAAAATTTAAGAGCGTAAATAAATTTTTATAATTTTGCACACCCTATTGTCCGCAACGACGTCAGCTATAGCGCATATTTTGTTTGTTGGCACATCAAGGAACGAGTCAGAGTGGGTAAAGTGGTCTTTGGCTGAGACGGCCTCTGTGATTAATTTGAGATTTTTTTGACGCCTGCGAATGAATTATTACTTGATATGTATGAGGTTTCTAATCAATTATGATCATACAACTTAAATCGTACCAGTTTTTTAGATTCTCGGCTTCTGGAATTTGAGGATTGACGAGTTTAACAGTTGACGGAGTTGAACCTAATGAGCCCCCATAGTGAGGAGATACGGCTAATCCAGATGCTCGTATAATAGGAAAGTCCTCATCATTTTCATCTATGACACCTCATTCGGATTCAGCGACATTATTCCATAGAGTTAGAATAACAATAGATTGCCTGGTTTATTTAGAGATCAATTAGCTAGAAATCAGCATTGTATATGGTATTGAAGACATTTCAAACTGTGTGCAAATATAAAAAAATAAGTGATTTTTTTAACTTAATCTTATATTTGTGAATATGTTCTATAAATAGTAAAAGAAATACGAAAAAAATGTAAAATATCTTACTCCTGGTTCATTATAGCATACTCCTTTAGGACGTGCTCCTTTCCAGATGAAGTTAGAGTACATTTTTCTTCTTGTCGTGACCAGTGCGAGTATATCTGTAGTATGTTAAAGACTATCAACATTTTGAAAAAGAATAATAATATGATATAATTAATTTAAAGGTAAAGTAACATTATTGCAAAAAAATGAGTTACCTATTAGAGAATCTTGACCAATGAGATTTTTTAGATTACTCAACGAACTAAATTGCAATATAAGAACCGATCGAGAGATCATTTCTTCAGTCTCAGCGCGATATGCAGTTTTCCTGTTTATGGTCCACTGAAATGGATATTCGTACTTGTTATAGCGTTTTGGTAGACGGGTCACCTTGGCATTTGATATAGTATACGTCTCATAAATTTTAAATGTATTTTTAAATAGAGTTATGTCTAATCCATAAATTGTGGCTACAACTATTTGTTCCTAGCAAACATATCGAGAGATCGTTTCTTCAGTCTCAGCACGATATGCAGTTTTCCTGTATCACTGAAATGGATATTCATACTTGTTATAGCGTCCTGGTAGAGGGGTCACCTTGGCATTTGATATAGTATACGTCTCAGAGATCTTAAATGTATCTTTAAATAGAGTTATGCCTGATCCATAAATTGTAGCTACAACTTTTTGTTCCTAGCAAACATATCATAGATAGGTAAACATATATTTGTTTGAATTAAATTGTTAATATAAAAGTAATTAGTGAAGAATATTAAGTATTTACATATGAATCCATGAATGTGATTTGTTGGTAGCGACGTGGACTGGAAGTGGAATGCCTGGGTTGAGTTTTGTCGAATACTATGACTTTGATACTCCATGAAGTGGTTGTGTTGTTGATATCAGAGATACGAACCGCTTGTGTAGACATGTTTTCGCAAATTTCTGAAAGGATTGTTTGATAGTCAGAATGTTTATTCATTTTTTTCCGGTTATTTCAATTAATAAAAGTTTAATAATTAGTGAAATTAGATATTAAAATATATATTTTTTTTCTTTTTTACTATTTGCTCCAATTATAAAGGGGAAATTGTTTTTTGGTATCATAGGATAGACTAAATTGCACTTTTGGTACAATTGAACACGAAAATACAAATTTGGTACCATATGATAGGTTTTCATTGCAATAATTTCAATTACAAGTGTAGTAAATAGTAAATTAGATATTAAAATATATATTTTTCTTTTCATTTTTTGTTTAAATATCTACGAATGCTTGTTCTTTTTTACTATTTGTTCCAATTATAAAGGAAAAATTGCTTTTTTAGTATCATAGGATAGACTAACTTGCACTTTTAGTACAATTGGATACGAAAATACAAATTTGATATCATATGATAGGTTATCATTGTAATTTTGGTACCAAACCCAATTTTTCTGCAAAGTTAATGACAATTTACCCCCTATGAAATACATAATGTTTAATCTACCCCTCTATAATTTTGAAAAAAAAAATCAACTTATCCTATGTAAAATTATATTGAAGCAATTTACCCCCTTTAGCCGGAAATTGTAACTCACTTGCCGAAATGAAGAGTAAATTCATGTAATTAGATATGTGTATAAGAAAAACCAGCAACTTTATGTAATTAAAAATGTGTATAAGAAAAACCAGCAGGCTTGTTCCAATGCTAAACCATTTTTGTAATTTCAAAATGCACGTATTATAAGCAATACAATTTCAGCACACACACTTCCTAATATGCATTTTTTAAAAGCTTCACTATATGCATGGAGGCTACTGTAGCAAATCTTTCATAAATTTACCCTCCACTTTCCAATAGGTTCTTTTAATGACCATACAAAATGCTCCTCCTGGACTTGATTATGACCATGATAAAAGGTTTTCTAAGGTACTCTTTAGTTCTGCAAACAAACCAAACCACTAACTCACATAATATCCTAGAATAAGGATTTCGAAAGAAATATTAACCATTATACCAAAATACACACCCGACAAAAACCTCTAAATTCAACACCATTCCCATAAACTAAAGAATATTTTAAACCCATATTATATACTCAGACTTTAGATTACACCCAAAAAGAGGCCGTACATCAAAACCAAATTTAACACCATTCCCACAAACTAAAGAATACCAATCTGTATTTAGACTACACCCAAAAAAAGCCCGTAATTTAAACCCAAAAAATGCAAACTTATAAATTAGAGAAAACAGGCACAAATTAGTCAGCACATCGAGACAAAATTATGAAAAATAACAAAAAGAAACATAGATCTTTAAAACAGAAGCACACTAAATCTCAAAAACTGAATACAATTTTGAACCCATATTTTTATAAGCAGCCTTTAGACTATACCAAAATAAGTTTGTATTTCGAAAAAAACAATAAAACATTCACATAAACTAAACAATATTTTGAACTTATTTTTCGACTGAGCCTTTAGATTACATGTACAAAAGTAAGGAACTCACCGAGGTCAATCTGAAATTCAATCTCTTGAGCTTCAGTATCGAGTAAGAACTCGACCAACACCTCCGTATTATCCGGTATCACCCGAGGCTATTGTTAACACATTAAAAAATAGAAAAAACATCATAAATCAGTAAGATTTCCACAAGAAATGCATTCAAATGTTCAGTATTAATGCACAAAGTGTTAGGTGCTCAACAATAATTGAATATATGGGCATATCACACTTGCTTGTTCATCAAAAACCAAGAAAGCAACTGACAAGGCATGAACTTTCTTCACTTTAGCCATGATCAGAGCATATTGTTTCAAGGGCAGAGATAAATTCTTTCTAGCCACGGGGTCTATGCTTTGAAAGTCAAATTATTCTTACCACAACATATGAAAAATTTAGACATCAGACATCATTAACATTTAACATTGCATAAAGCAATGGGAGCTCAATAAAAAAACTGAAAACATTATTGTATCACGAATTTGCTAAGGAGTTATATAGGCCCACTCGGCTTCTCTTTTCTTTGTCCAACCTGATGCCTGAACTTCGAGGCGCTCGGCTGCCCTGTGGTAGAGTTTGAAAGTGAATTGTTAATTCCTTTCCCGGTGGTACAGCAAGTTCACTTTTAACATCATATCCCTTTGGGAGAGAAAGATCTGGCTTAGCTCATTCACTCCTAAACTCATGAAAGATCAAAAATCAATTTGCCAAGAAATCATACAAAATTTAACCTAATCAGAATATATTAACACCCACCTGGTTCTACCAAAAAAATTAGATCAATTTCCTTAAAATAGGGAGTGAGAAGGAGATTGATAAGGCCCCACTTTTATGATATGAACAAGACATGGAAATAAAATTCACAAAATGTGATTGCATCCTTTACCCGATTTGAACTCTCCTAATATCTCTAACAAAACTTTTTATTTTTTGGTTAATGCTTAAGTAATTACTTAAAAATAAGATTTGAATAGAGATTCATTTAATTGAAAGACAATTTCATTTTTTTTTTTTTTTTTTGTTGTTGTTAAAAAGTCATCCTCACAAGAAACTTTTTATCAAATATTATTAAGAGTAGAAGGATACCTTCCATCTCTTTATGATTTGCAATTTACTGTTTGTTGTGTTTAAATTGTTATTAAGACATTTTCTCACTACCTACCACTGATAACTCCACCATTCCTTCTCTCTCTCATAAATATTTATTTATATTTTATACTGGTACATATTCTTGTTCATATCCATATTCTTTACCTGAAACAACCACAATCAACAATAATCAATTCATTATTAGCACATTAATTATCAGCAGAGCATCAGTTTGCATTCTATGTACCTGTACTGTCTTTTGGAAAAACACCCCTTTTACTTTTGTCATCTCAAGGTAATAATGCTCAAAATTTCTCATAAACTAAACAATATTTTGAACTTATTTTTCTACTGAGCCTTTAGATTACATGTACAAAAGTAAGGAACTCACCGAGGTCTTAATCTTGCAATCTGAAATTCAATCTCTTGAGCTTCAGTATCGAGTAAGAACTCGACCAACACCTCCGTATTATCCGGTATCACCCTAAAAAATAGAAAAACATCATAAATCAGTAAGATTTCACAAGAAATGCATTCAAATGTTCAGTATAAATGCACAAAGTGTTAGGTGCTCAACAATAATTGAATATATGGGCATATCACACTTGCTTATTCATCAAAAACCAAGAAAGCAACTGACAAGGCATGAACTTTCTTCACTTTAGCCATGATCAGAGCATATTGCTTCAAGGGCAGAGATTAATTCTTTCCAGCAACGGGGTCTATGCTTTGAAAGTCAAATTATTCTTACCACAACATATGAAAAATTTAGACATCAGACATCATTAACATTGCATAAAGCAATGGGAGCTCAATAAGAAAACTGAAAACATTATTGTATTACGAATTATCTTGAATCAAGCCATAATTAACCAACCAGAGCATAATACTTAAAGAGTCCATGATTTCTATCAAAAATTAAGCATGAAAAAAACCATACATGAAACAATTGCAAACCAAAATTGAAAATATACATCACTGTACATTGAGACCAATTACACCCGTGTCAATACACATCTAAATCAATAAAATAATGAAAAATTGTACCCCACAAACCAAGCTTTAACAAAGTTCAAAAATCAATTTGCCAAGAAATCATAAAAAATTTAACCTAATCAGAATCGATTAACACCCACCTGGTTCTACCAAAAAAAATCCATCAATTTCCTTAAAATAGGGAGCGAGAAGGAGATTGATAAGGCCCGTAACAACTTTCAGGTAAACATAATTGCCAAGTTGTTGAGGATTGCGAATATAATCCGACATTTTGCTGGAATTCAGTTAAGGAAAAGGAATCTCTCAATTAAGGCTTTAACATATTGGAAGGCTTTAACAAATTGGATGGGAAAGAAATTGGTATTGAGGAATAGAAAATCCGACATTTTGCTGGAATTCAGTTAAGGGAGAGGAATCTCTCAATTGGGAAAGAAAATGGTATTGAGGAATATAAATTAAAATAAAGAGATGGGGTCCACAGAAGAGTGGAACGCGTTCAATACCGGGGCAAAATTAAATGGAAAAGAAATATGCTTGCAGTTCATTTTGAGAAATAAATACATGAAACGGTGTCGTTTTGGGGTTAAACGACAAAAAAGAAAAAGGAAATAAAATAAAGGTTACTGTTTCCACTTGCCATACGATCTTATATAGAGTAATATATATATATATATATATATATATATATATATATATATATATATATTGTTTTTTTTAGAGGCCCTCGAAAATCGGTGGCCCTAAGCGGCCGCATGTGCGGTTTACGCTCAGGGCCGGCCCTGGTAAGAGGTTAGTTTTTTTAATGTAAAATCATAAGAGATAAATAGTATAAGAGATATGATACTTTATGTCCAATGTCCAATCAATGTAAAGTTTGTTTAAATTTTTTAGAGATGAGATTATTTTTGAAAGTTGACCGGAAATAAGTTTATTTATGAAAAAAAAATCGTTCATTTGATTTTCAGAAAACATTGAAACGCTCTCTGAAAAGCGAGACAAACATGTCTTGGGTTTCTTTTAATTTTTTGAAATACCCACATTCCATGATTAATATTTAATTCATTTTCATTAAATGATATTCTCAACCACTAAATTCAGGGGCGAAGCTAGACAATATTTACTAAATAAATAAATAAATAAATAAGTCAATATTGTTGTAAAACTAATCTAAAATGATCAATTAAAAATTTGATTTTGTGAAAACAAAGAAAAAATGTAAATTAGTTATGTGAAATTGGTGATTGACGTGTATCATGGAAAAATTGGGGTTACGTTTGTCTTGCTTTTTTTAAAGTGCTTTTAGAAATAATTTGAGATTTTAAAAAATTTATTGGTTTTCATAATATTAATTATTTGATTGAGTTATTTTTTTCAGATGAATAAATAGTAGAGATATGTTTTAGAAATAAGTAGGATCTTTTTATAGATTATTAAAAGATGTGAATAGTGTATGAGATTAGTTTTTTTATTTCAAATCATATTTATTATGAGAGATAAATAGTATAAGAGATATGATACTTTATGTCTAATCAATGTAAAATTTGTTCAAATTTTTTAGAGACGAGAATGTTTATTTAAGATGAGATTATTTTTTAAAATTGACAGGAAATAAGTTTATTTATTAAAAAAAATTCGTTCATTTGATTTTCAGAGAACATTGAAATGCTCTCTGAAAAGCGGACAACATGTCTTGGGTTTCTTTTAGTAATTTGAAATACCCACATTCCATGATTAATATTTAATTCATTTTCATTAAGTGATATTCTCAACCACTAAATTCTGGGGCGAATCTAGACAATATTTACTAAATAAAAAAAAAAAAGTCAATATCAAGTAATCTACTCCCCTCCCCCCCCCCCCCCCCCCCAAATATAAAAATATGAATATCTTCATAAACACACTATCATTTCAATTGCAGTTAACGATGTTTCTTCAATTACAAATTATCTATAATCACCTACACCCCATAACTAGCTAATTAAAAACAAAACTTATATTATGTCAAACGATTTAATCAAATGATTCAAAAAGCTATATCAAATATATTAATCTTCAAATTCAAAACTTATAAAATTCAAATTTAAATCCTCCACAACCATAAAACCTTTAGCTCAAGCTTTCCACTGGAGTAACTCAAAGGAATTTCCAATATTCTTCACAAGAAATTTATATTCAAAACAATCGTTGCCTTCATGTTGTTTAAAATCGCGTCTTTTTAACACCTAACTATATCAATTATTTTTACATATATTAAAATTTATTTCTTGAGTAAATCTTAAGCCATTACGGAGGATAAGAAAATAAAAAATAAAAGAGAAAGACAAGAAACTAATTTAAAACAAAAGGAAAGGCAGCTCAGTCTTTAACATGAAAATTAATTGAGGTGTGGCGTAAGTTGTCCAAGTCATCCGTCCCAAAAAATAAAAGAAGAAAATATGTACTCCCTCTATTTCGAGAAATTATTTAGTGTAATTGCTGCACCACGCCATCAAGTACATCCGATATAATCCAGTAATATAATTCTCTGATATGGAGTGAGACTCCACATCATTCCACATTATCATGTTCTGGCCATGTTTCAAAAAAATAAAGGATTTCAAAAATATTTTCACACTGACCATAACATGAGTGATGTAGAGTGATGGGAATTTTCACTCCACATGTGAGAATTTCATTGATGAGCTGCACCACGTGTACATAATGATATGATGTATCGATTGTACTAAATAATTTATCATTATTGTCTTAGAGATTTTTTTGATTCAACATATTTGTTGTTTTAGGATTCCAATGCAATATTGATTGTTTCTATTTCAATTTTGTCCATATTTATTGGCTAGCGATATTGCCAGAGCACATACTGTTGCTGCCAGAGCAATTTTTTTTAATTTTTTTATTCTGCCCTTTCAAGTCAGTGGTCATTAAACCTATATTTCTCATTCCCAAAATACTCATTTAATTGGTAATTCAGTATTCTCTCTCTTATTAATAATTATTAACTTTCTTTTATTTCTTTTTTAATAATAGTATATTTTAACAAGAAAATAAATAAATTATTTTAATGACTTTTTAGATAAATCACATTACTACTGATAAACGCTAATTTTACTTGTTCTTCAAGATATAATAAACGGCATATTAAAGAAGCCATTCATCATCATGCTTAAATGTAATTCTTTTAACTTCATTTGTAATTATTAATTTTAATTTTGCCATAATATAATAAATTGCGCATATGAAAGAAGCCCTTCATCATCATCCTTAAATGTAATTTTTTAACTTCATTTGTTATATTAATAGTTGCCGTAATAATAATTTTGGCCCAGCGATGCATTTTTCCCTTCCCGTTTTCATATATATTTAATTAGAATGACACTTATATATGATGTTGTGATAATTTCTTTGCATTGTACAAACTATTTTTGTGGATTAATGATTAATTAATATTTTTGAATTTTGAAAAATAACAAGTTTTAATTGAATCAAACATGTATTAAACTCGTCGAACTTCACATTTACATTTTTTTTTACTTACCGAATCGAGCTCGTGACGAGTTTGAAAGTTAGTTATATGACTATACTATTCATGCTAGATTTGATAAGAATAATAGATTTAGATTTGAAAAAGTTTTAATCCAATTGAACATGTTTTAAACTCGTTTAACTTTACATTTACATATTTTTATTTTTTATTTTTGACTTACAGAATCGAACTTGTAACGAGTTTGTGATAACTATATTATCCATCCACATTTTATTTCTAATTGTGTGAAGTGGACTACACTCATTTTTGGATTTACCAAATATGCTTTAAGTCATAAATATTTGATAATAAGAAGATAGAAAAATTCAATTATAAAGAGAAAAAGTGAAATTATGAAATAATTCATTTTATCATAAAATAATTTCTTTATATATTGTTGTGAATTATATATCAGGAGTATTATACTATTATATAAAACTATATAATTATTTCTATGATTGAAATATAATAGGACAAGGAAAAAGAAGTCAAATAATAAAATAAAAAAGGAAAACAATAATAATATAGGAGAGAGAAAACAAGGTATTAAGATTAGAGAGAAAATTGGATTGCCATTAAAATAATTTGATGTGTCATGGGGATTGAGAATTTCAAGTTTTATGATCTTGACTAGAAGGGGTAGATTATAAAATAAAAAAAAATTGCTCTGACAAACAACAATATGTGCTCTGACAATATCGCTAGCCATATTTATTACACCTAAAAATCTATCTATTAAGGGTAGTCTAGGTATATCTTTTATTTTTATCCAAAAATTCATGGAGGTTATAGTTAGCACTTTGCACCTATGAAATAGGAAAAATAAGTACTTTGCACCCTCGAAACTTGTTGGTCCCAAGTGGTCAGAAGAGGTTTAGAGGGGGGGGGGGGGTGAATAAACCTCTTTAAAATTTTCTTATAATTTTAACTTTAAAACTTTTCTCTAACTTTGAACAGACTAAGCTGATCAGAGTAGAAAGTTACAACTCTGTTCGCGAACAAATCTTTGAACAGCTTTGTTGACCACTCGTCTGATAATAACTTAGCTAATTTGGTTAAAATCAGTTTTAATACTTAGAGTACTTGCAGCGGATTTATAAAGTGTTTTTCACAAGTATTCTCAGTAGTTTGAAAAATGCTTCCCCAGTTTTATAAACTCTTTTTTAAGTATTTTTCAAACAGCTAACTTAACGTGTTTTTATGTAATCAGAAGATATGCAAGTTTAAAAACAATGTAAAAACACAAGTAATTTTTATAGTGGTTATATGGATTTGAATATCCTTTAGTCCACTCTTCCAAGTCACAAAGATCTTGGGTTATAGTAAAAACACACAGTAATCAGTATACTCTGCTTACGCCTTACAACAAATGAACAGGCCGTAAGTTCGCAGTAAGAAATCACACAGAAATCCTACTTCTCTGAAGTAATATCACTCACTTAGACGGATATCTACTTCTCACAACACTCGGTGTTTTACAAATTCACTCAGAAGATGTATTTGGCTTGATTCTTCAACTCTGCTTTTGTCAACAAATGACTAAGCTGATGAGTGAGCTGTTCTTGAGACTTAAAGAATTTTGCTTCGAAAATTTCTCAGAGATTGTGTTGCTTGTCTTCTCTTCGTCTCTTTCAGCTATTTATACTTGAGGTTTGGAAAATGTCCGTTGAAGAGAGACATAATTCAAATTCCTCGAGTACTGGTCCTTAATTTCCGCGAACGGCTCTTTTGCAGTCTGTCCGTACAGTGAACAGTACTATTCTGCAGGCAGCATTAAATGCACTCAGCTGATGCGAAGCAAATCTTCAATCATTTGTCTTTAATAACCTCGTACTTCAGCATTTATTACTCCAAGGGGCATTTATTACCGTTGGGAACACTTTATGATCTTCTTCACTTGGCTGATAAAAGTATGCGTCTGATGGCGAACAGAGCTGATCTCAAACTTGAACAAATCTGATTTGAGTTGGCTGATCTTCATCAGTCTGATAACTTTCCTTCAGCAGATCAGAAGTCTTGGACCTTGAAATCTTGACTCTTCTGATGTCTTCTTTACTTAGTCAAAATTTCTTGATAAGGAAATCAGCTGAGTTACTCCATACTTAGCCAATTATGAAGTTTTGGAATTTCATCAAAACCTCCCTTATCAATTTGTCTTCAGTGCCTTCATCTTCATCCTTATCCAACAATTTCCCCCTTTTTGATGATGACAAAACTTCAGCTAAGTACCTGTTGAATACCTAAACTAAAGAATGTAACCCTAAAAAATTTTCTGAGATAGAAAATAATATGTTGGAATGGACTTGACTTTTTATTGATATGATAAGATTGTTACAAGTACAAGTACAAGTTCTTCAGATGAGATGTCTGAAAGATAGATAAAAGTAAACTGATTACAAAAAATTTATAATTTCTAACTATCAGCTCCTTCATCTGATCCTTCAAGCACTTCTTCATACTCATAAGAAGACTCATCGTCGTCTTCTTCTTCTTCTTCACCAGCTTCATCATCCAGGTCCATGTTTGCTTTGGCAGCTTCCATTTTCTCTTTAAGTTGCTGCTCCCTTAAAGCTTTCATTGCCTTCCTGGCTGATTCTGTATTCTTGTACTTGGTAGGTTCTTCGAACTTTTCAAGCTCAATCTTATCAGCTTCCTTTGCTTTGGCTTCCTTGGCTGTTTCTTCCCGTTTATCTTCCCCCTTTTTGTCATCATCAGATCTGATGACAGTAGAAGGTGCAACAACTGGGTTGAGAGCAACTGTTGGAATCTTCATTTCAGCACATAGAGCCTTCAGATTTTGATTTACAACATCATGGCTTGCTGTAAGATGATGAATATCAGTGCTGATGACGTCAGTCTGATCATTGAAGTAGTCAATGTTAAGGTTCATAGTTGCAATTTCATTTTGGAGTTCCTGTGAAGCTTTTGATATTTCTTGCAACATCCCTAAGTTGACTGCCTTCTCTTCTTCACTGACTTTGATGAAGGTTGCAGTTAAATCTGCTATTTTGTGCTCAGCTCTCTTTAATGCAGTATGAAGGTGATTCCCATCACCCTTCACATCTTCAATATTTTTGTTCAATTCTCGTAAGCTGTGCACTAACTGCAAGGAATGATCTTGAGGAATAGGAATACTGTCAATTTCCTTCTTGATAATCTCTGCTGTTGCGTCTTGTACAGTTTCCAGCTGAATTTTGTTGGACTCGGCCAACTCTGCTTTAAGTTCATTCTTCAGCTCCTCTTTGACCTTCATCAGCTGCTTACCATGCTTCTCTTCCAGTTCCTTCATAGAATTTTCCATCAATATCTGGAAAGCTTCCATCAGTGATGAGTGTTCATCACCTGATGAAGCAAAGGCAGCAGCATCAGCTTTCTTCTCTTCAGTCGCCTGTTGAACAGGGACTTCTTCCATATTTGTCATCTGATGGTCTTCAGAGTCCTTAGCATTCCACTCTATTGCTAGAGACTCTTCAGCTTTCTTTTCTTCAGTCTTCTTATGTTCATCAGTGACATCTTCATACACCAGATTAGTGACGGTGCCATCATCATTAAAGCAGGTTGTCTGACGTATCTACCTCACAATGATCCAAGGGTTGACAGAGGCGTTGTTACCTTGGGGCACTTCACTGAAATCCTTCATTTCCTTGCCAAAGATAACCTGTTGAATACTTGGCAGTTGTGGGAGTTCACTTGAATGTCCTTGCTGATATCTGGACTTCTCAGCCCACTTCTTCAAAGCAGTGATAACAGCAATCTTCACAGCCCTTTCTTCAACATTATTAGTCTTCTTTCTTTTGTCAGGCAGGGTGTTCTATATCAGCTTGGCTTCCTCAAGGGCAAATTCCCTGGCATAGTGATGCATAGCATCCCTAACATAATGAGGATCCAAGGCTTTTTGGATAGAATCTGTCTTTAGCCACTTTAGTACCCATTCCTCTTCAGCAGCTAAATCCTTCAGATTCTGAAGTTCAATGATGGACCTCTTCAGCCTATTGTCTCTCCATCTGATATATTTAGGCTTCTCCTGAGTGAAGATGGTCTTCAACATTAACTTCTGGTTGTAGTAGGCTAAGGACTTCTCAAACTTTTGAAAAAGCTCTTTGTCAGCATATACTATGTTGAATGCTCTTCGAACTTCAAACTTTTCTTTGGGCTTGGGCTCAGCAGCAGGCATTTTAGGCTTTTTCTTTTCCACTTCAGTCTTGCCTTCACCAATTTTGATGCCACCTCCATGGACAGGTCCATAGGCATCAATTTTGCTCATTTCCAAAACCATGGCCATCTCAGCATCCTCAGCAGCTTTCCTTTCTGCTTCAGACATCTTTCTTCTTGCTTCATCCTTAGCAGCTTGAGCCTTGCTTAGCTCAAGTGCTTTCTTATCCTCCAACTCATCCTGTTTCCTCTGTTCAGCTTCCTCCCTTGCTTTCTTGTCAGCCTTAGAAATTTTCTTTTTCTTCAGCACTATCTTCCTTTTACCTTTATCAGCAGGGGCTGGTCCAGCAGATGAGATAGGATTTGCAGAAATTGGATGGATGATTTGGACTTCTGGATCTTCTTGAGACTTTGTAGTCCTAACTGATTGAGTAGCTTTACTTGGCAGTTGCTCATCAGCTTTGTCAGTTTCAGCAGCCTTTTTATCATATTCTGGGTCTTCTCTAGCCACATTTTCTAACTCCGTGGGTTCTTCTATAAAAGTCATCTGCTTTCTAGCAGACTTTTTGGTTCTTCCTTCACAGTAAGTAGAAATAGCTGTATCTCTCTGTTGGCTTCTTGTTCTATGAGAGATACCTTCAGCAGGCCTCTCTGCTGATGGAGTTCTTGATGGTGATGCAGGGGATCCAGTCCTTACATCAGCAGTTATAGTTTCTTTGATTTTAGTGGCTTCAGTAGCAGAAGTCACTTTCTCCATCTGCTTGGTTTCTTTCTTTTTAGGCTCATCAGCAGCCTTCTTCTTTTTAGTCTCAACAGCTAGGCTGGCTGTTTTTACTAACCTTCGTTGCCTTTTGGCAGGAACCTCCTTTGGTCCCTCATCAGCAGCTTCCTCTGGCTCATCAGCCTTTCTCTTTTGAACTGGCAGGTATTTGTTCATGGCTTTGGACTTGTGAATTTCCTTGCCATTCATCATAGTGCATCCCAGATGGGATAGCAGGTAGCTGAGAGTAATTCTGTGGTTGGTGTGAGGTTCTTTTCCTTTCTTTACCTCGAAGAATTCAGCAAGGATGTACCAGATAATCATGGACCAGTTGACTTCCAATCCATAATAAATAGCAGCCATAATGCTGAACCTCTTCATAGTAACAACATCAAGGGAAAAGGTGCAATTTTCTATCAGCTTTGACACCATATCAGCCATCCACTGATACTCGTCCTTCAGCTGTCTCTTCTTGATATTTCCAGACAGGACCTCTCCTTCCTTGGCGCAGATCGCCCAAAATTCTTGGTGTTTGGCTTCAGTCAACACAGTGACATCATGACGTCCACTGTTACGGAGCCCAAACTGGTCGTGAAGAACGGCGGGAGAGATGACAACAGATTTGTCACCTACTTTAGCAGTAATCTCCATCTTAGCGAAATCAACAGTCGCCGTTTTGAAGTATTCCATAACCTGGTCAGTCCAGATTATCCCTTCATTGTACTCCATGAAGTTCACCAACGTTGCAGATTTGAACTTTTCCAGAAGTTCCTTCATCAGATTTGTGCCAGAGTGGTAGTAGGAGTCATACACAAGGTACATATCTTCAGCAACCATTGCAGATCTGTAGAGATTAGAGAGAAAAACGAAGAGATTTTTGCAGAAAAATTGCTCAATTTTCTCACAAGTACTTTTGAAAGTCTAGGATGCGTAAAGAACTACACGACTGATCAGATTGGGATTTATAGAGTTGGGGTAAGTCGGTTTTCGTGATATCCGCCAACCGTTAGATCCGTTTTCCTGTCAGTGCTGATCGTGCGGCGTCAGTTACGACCTTTCAAATTCAAAAGATATTTAATGAGGAGCGGGAATATATACCGCCCTTCAGTTACTTATAAAAGCGTATTTTTGAATAAAACGTTTTAAATAGTTCCGCTTTTACTCAAGTAATCAGATGAGTAAAATAAATACTTATCTGATGGACTACTATCCTGATGACAATGCTGTTATCAGTGAAAGCCAATAGCTGATAACCTTCCTCAGCTGTTTGTCAATCCAGCTAGATAATATAACTTTATTCTTCGATAGTTTAGTCTTCTGTTGAAAACATAACTTCAATTAACTGACATTAACAAATTTCATCTTTAATTCAGAAGTACCGCTAGTCTTACACGTTCCCCCTGAGTTTAAGAATTCATAAGTTAACTAGTCTGTTGAAAGTTAATCCTTGAAGATAACAGTGATGAGTAAGCTGGTGAACTTAAGTCTTCTGATAAGTTCCCCTCAGCTTATGCATCCAAATTAAGTAATCCTAGCTCAGCTCTTAAAGTTGAAAACCTTACTTCACTTAAAGGTTTAGTGAAAATATCAGCAATCTGATTGTCAGTATGAACATACTCAATCACAACATTGCCTTTTTCCACATGGTCTCTAATGAAGTGATGCTTGATCTCAATATGCTTAGTTCTTGAATGACTTGTAGTGTTCTGAGTAAGAGAGATTGCACTTGTATTGTCACAGTAGATTGGAATTCCACTGATTTTGATATTATAATCTTCTAGTTGATGCTTCAACCATAATATCTGTGCACAGCATGCTCCAGCAGCTATATATTCAGCTTCGGCAGTAGATATGGATACTGAAGTCAGTTTCTTACTCATCCATGAGATCAGACGACTACCTAAGAACTGACAAGCACCAGTTGTGCTTTTTCTGTCAATCTTGCAGCCAGCAAGGTCTGAATCTGAATAACCAATAAGCTCAAATCCAGATTCTCTAGGATACCACAATCCCAATTCTTGAGTGCCTTTAACATATTTCAATATCCTCTTGGCAGCTAAGAGATGAGATTCCTTGGGATTTGATTGAAATCTTGCACAAACCCCTACTGAGTACATTATGTCAGGTCTGCTTTGATGCAGGAGCAAATTTAGAATATGTTCCAGCAGATGGGGTAACTTTGAACAACAATAAATTTCGATTTACAATGAATTATGGGGAGTGTGATACATGGTTGGAAAGCCAAAGAAGTCTAGTTTTCATAGCAATTAACGGTTTACGAAAAGAAGGTCTATAGAAAGAGTTATGACCATTTTACTAAAGGCTGCCAGCTGCACTCGGGAAATAACACTTCTTATGTCTTTTGGTATTTCTAAGAGTCTTACTTGATTTGTTAGTCAATTTTCAAATTAGTATCATTGTTATCAGAAAATAAGGTCATATTTTATATTTCCTATGAGTCAAGATTCAAGTTTATATTGGGAAATTGTAAGACCATTAAAATTGTTATTTCCTATATTTTGGAGGGATGTTCCAAAACTTCTATTTAAACCCTTCAAAATGAATAAATAAGAAATAAGTTGAAGTTTAAAAATATATTTGTTTGCAAGTGTTCTTGCATTAAGAGTGAGTGATTCCTCTTCTACAAGTGAGTGACTTGGTCGCGTCGAGTGATTCCGCGATTAGTAGCGTCGAGTGATTCCGCTACCGCCGGTTGAGTGATTCCCGGTCATCTATCCTTTCATTTCCTTTACGTTGCGGGTTTCGGCCTGCATCAAGTGGTATCAGAGCGGGTCACGCCGTTTCTCATACTCTGATTAAATAACATGTCACCTCATGGTATCAAATATGTGCAACATCTTGATATCTATGCCGAGATTGGAGAACTTCGAAAATTGATATTTCAACTTCTTGTCAGAAGACCAACCTCTATGTCTCGAAGTAGAGAGAATAATTATCAAGTTCAAGAACATGAAGTTGATAAACAATGTGCAAAGGAAACAATCGAAACTCATATTGCCAAGGCTAAACAAGTCGTTGAAGATGAAGATAGTCCCCTATTTGATGAAGAATTAAAAGATCTTTGCTCACTCTTTGTTGAAGAGATTGACAAAGAAGATGCTGTATCCTATGGTGAAGAATTTTACGATGGACCTCCAATATATGATGAATATAAGGATGGAGAAGAAAAGGATACATATGAAGAATGTAATCAACCATTGAATTGTCACACTTTAAATGCAACGTATTTTGAAGATGATTCTTGGCTAAGCAATACATTTTTTCATACCAAATACAATTCGGATCTTGGTACAAAGGACTGTGGCATTCTAGTTAACTTCTCTTTCGACACAAATCCTCAAGATGACATTGATTTTGTCATTGGTTCATTAGCTTATCATGGAACTCAATTGAATTTACAAAATGGTCATGCTAATTGGTTCAAGTATTTCATGCCTTCATTAGTATCATGCCCAAATTCATTATGTTTTATTGCTTCATTGAAATTCTCCTTTATTCCAATCAAGGAGTTGGTCAATATTAGAGGAAGAGTCTTTTCCTACAAAGAAAACAAGATGCAAAAATTATTTGGCAGTTGGAGTTCTATACTTTCCAACAAGATTATAGCTATTGATGTTATACTTGTTGCGTCAACGGTGGCACAACTCAAGGAACAAAACATAAAAATGCGTGGAATTCAAAAGACTAGCTTAATTTTTATTTATTTTTTCACTATGTTTCGATCTCAACACGAACTCGAGGACGAGTTCAATTTTCAAGCCGAGGAGAATGATGCAGGAGCAAATTTAGAATATGTTCCAGCTGATGGGGTAACTTTGAACAACAATAAATTTCGATTTACAATGAATTATGGGGAGTGTGATACATGGTTGGAAAGCCAAAGAAGTCTAGTTTTCATAGCAATTAACGGTTTACGAAAAGAAGGTCTATAGAAAGAGTTATGACCATTTTACTAAAGGCTGCCAGCTGCACTCGGGAAATAACACTTCTTATGTCTTTTGGTATTTCTAAGAGTCTTACTTGATTTGTTAGTCAATTTTCAAATTAGTATCATTGTTATCAGAAAATAAGGTCATATTTTATATTTCCTATGAGTCAAGATTCAAGTTTATATTGGGAAATTGTAAGACCATTAAAATTGTTATTTCCTATATTTTGGAGGGATGTTCCAAAACTTCTATTTAAACCCTTCAAAATGAATAAATAAGAGATAAGTTGAAGTTTAAAAATATATTTGTTTGCAAGTGTTCTTGCATTAAGAGTGAGTGATTCCTCTTCTACAAGTGAGTGACTTGGTCGCGTCGAGTGATTCCGCGATTAGTAGCGTCGAGTGATTCCGCTACCGTCGGTTGAGTGATTCCCGGTCATCTATCCTTTCATTTCCTTTACGTTGCGGGTTTCGGCCTGCATCATGCTTGCTGTTAGATATAACAGTGACCCTATAATGCCTCTATATTTGGTTATGTCTACTGATTTGCCATCTTCATCTTTATCCAAACGAAGACTTGTAGACATTGGAATATTAGCAGTAGAGCTAGTTTCCATACCAAACTTTTTAAACAGATCTCTTGTGTATTTAGCTTGATTTATAAAGATTCCATCAGGCAGCTGTTTAACTTGTAAACCAAGAAAATAATTTAGTTCTCCTATCATGCTCATTTCAAACTTGTTCTGCATCAGCTTTGAGAACTTATCACACATCTGTTGGTTAGTTGAACCAAAAATAATATCGTCCACATATATTTGCACAATTAATATATGATTTTCCCATTCAATAGTGAACAGGGTTTTATCTACCTTACCTTTATGAAATCCTTTAATTAAAAGAAAATCAGATAGGGTATCATACCATGCTCTTGGAGCCTGTTTTAGTCCATAGAGGGCTTTCTTCAGACGATATACCTTGTCCTCTTCTTGATAGACTTCAAATCCAGGAGGTTGTTCAACATATACTTCTTCTTGCAATTCTCCATTGAGAAAGGCAGACTTCACATCCATCTGATAGACAGTGAAGTTCTTGTAAGCAGCATAGGCAAGAAATAATCTAATTGCTTCAAGTCTTGCTACTGGTGCAAAAGTTTCATCAAAGTCAATTCCTTCTTCTTGACAATATCCCTTGGCCACTAATCTTGCTTTGTTTCTGGTTACAATACCATCTTCATTCATCTTATTTTTGAATACCCATTTAGTGCCAATGACTCTTTGATGACTTGGTCTAGGAACTAAGTACCAGACTTCATTCCTTTCAAATTGATTCAACTCTTCTTGCATAGCTTCTATCCAGAAGGAATCACTGAGAGCTTCTTCAATTTGTTTAGGCTCTATTTGAGATAGAAAAGTGACAAACATGGCATCTTGTGCAGCAGCTCTTCTTGTTTTCACTCTATCCAAAGGATCACCAATCACTAACTCAGGTGGGTGATTTCTGAGCCATCTGAGATCAGGTTGCAGGTCTGAATGTTGTCCTCTGTTAAGATCTTGCAACACTACTGTTGGAGTTCCAGTAGTAGACTGTTGAACATTTGTTGACTGTTGAACAGTCTCTGGTCTTTCAGCTGTTTGCAACTCGTCTGTTAGACAATCAGCACTGTGATTTTGAACAGCACTTGAGTTGGCAGCTGAGTTGAGATCAGGTAGTATGATGGGAACATATTCTTCATTCCTTCCAACATTCAACTTCTGTAAATCAATAGACAGATCTTGATTAACACTTTGATTCTTTTCAGAAGATTGACTTGGTTCATCAAATACTACATGAATGGATTCTTCTACTAGTAATGTTCTTTTGTTAAAAACCCTATAAGCTTTACTAACAGTAGAGTATCCTACAAAGACAGCTTCATCAGCCTTTTCTGCAAATGCAGTAAGGTGATTTTTACCATTATTTAAAACATAGCATTTACAACCAAATATCTTAAAGTAATGAATGTTTGGCTTCCTGTTGTTCCAAACTTCATATGGAGTCTTGTTTTGGGGCTTGTTGATCATGCATCTGTTTTGGGTAAAACATGCTGTATTTGTTGCTTCTGCCCAAAATCTTTGACGCAGCTTAGCTTCAGCTATCATGGTTCTGACAGCTTCCTTTAGTGTTATGTTTCTCCTTTCAGCAACACCATTCTGTTGAGGGGTTCTAGCAGCTGAATACTCATGATGTATTCCTTTGATATTACAATACTCTTCAACAGTAGAGTTTGTAAACTCTGTCCCTCTATCTGATCTGATCTTCAATATTTTTATGTTTTTCTCATTCTGGACCAGTTCCATCAGATTAGTAAGATGTTCCTTGGTTTCACTTTTCTTCTTCATGAAAATCACCCAAGTATATCTTGAATAATCATCCACAACAGCTAGGCAGTATTTCTTTCCACCATTGCTGACAGGATCAATAGGTCCAAATAAGTCCATGTGTAGTAGCTCCAATATTCTTCCAGAAGATTGATGCTTCTTGCTTTTGAACGATGACTTGATTTGTTTACCCTTCTGACAGGCGTCACAAAGCTTATCTTTGCTCATGACTGTTTTAGGAATACCTTCTACCAAATCATTCTTTATCAATCTGTTGATGGTCTTGAAGTTTAAATGATTCATTCTTTTGTGCCACAGCCAACTAAATTCACTTGGTGTTGATGCCACCAAACAAACGTTTGAATTCTTGTCAGCAGAATTCCAGTCGACTATGTAGATATTTCCTTGTCGTCTTCCAGATAAGATTACCTTCTTTGTACTAATCTGTTCAACATAGCACTTATCTGTTGAGAAGATAACTGAATATCCTTTGTCACAAAATTGACTTATGCTCAGCAGATTATATTTGAGGCCTTTAACATATGAGACGTCAGATATCTCTATGTTTCCTTTGATTAATCTTCCTTTAGCTTTAATCTTGCCTTCTTTGCTGTCTCCAAAAGTGACTTTTGGACCATCCACAGCAACTGCATCAGTCAGTTCATGTATGTTTCCACACATGTGCCTTGAACAACCACTGTCCAAGTACCAAATCTTCTCTACTTTACTCCTACTCCTAATCCTAACCTACAAAACAAAAGTAAAATTGTTTTAGGTACCCTTATTGAGAGGGTCATGAAGGATTAGTTCCACCTTTGACAACCCAAGATGTTGCTGTCTTAGGCTTCTTAGGCTTCTGAGTTTTAACAGGAGCATGAACTTTTTCTTTTTTATCATAATTATCAGATAAGTCATGTTGATGATCAGTATGATAAGTGTAATGTTCATAAGCAGGGTAAGGTGCATGATAAGCAGGGTATGCATGCATTGGATGAGCAGGGTAAGGTGCATAGTAACTAGGAAATTGAGGTGCATGATACATAGGAGGATATGCAGCAGGTTGCACATAATATGACTCATTTCCATACCAAGCATTTTGATTTTTCTTATTCTTATGCTTCTTTGGTTTACTACTTGCTTGCTCATTAACAGACGACTTAGTTTTCTCACTAGTCTGATTAGTTTAAACCTTATCAGATGACTTCATAGGACTCTTCTGTTTAGGCTTACTAGTCTGTTTTCCTATACTAGGCTCTTTGCTCTTTTTAGCCTTAGGAGTTTTCGTCTCCTTTAATACTTTCTCAGGTGAAGCAGGTCTAGCAGTTTGAACATACAGAAAGACCTTACTATTGTCAGCAGATATAAATTTTTCAGTATGATTCAATTCGTGCTTATCCTGTTCTAAAGGCATCTTCTGTTTACTAGACATGTGAGTGGATGCAACAGATGATTTTTCATGAGACTTAATAACTTTTTCAAGTTCCATGATTTTTCCTTTATAAACTTCACATTCAGCTTTCAGAGATTCATGTTCTTGCTCAAGCTGTTTATATTCAGCTGATTCTCTAGGCTTTTCAGCTGTGAGTTTCAGTGAACTATTTTGCTCTTTTAGCAATATCATCTCTTCCTTAAGCTTTTTGTATGCTTCAGCAATACCAGTATTGTTGAGCATCATTTGTTCAAATGAATTAAACAATTCATTGTCAAGAGGAGTTACCTCATCCTCAGAGTCATCAGATTCCTTTGCCATCAGGCACATGAGAGCAGGGTTTCCTTCATCAGAAGATTCTTCATCAGATGTGTCTGAATCTGAATCAGATGAGTAGACAGCAGCCAGCTTCTCTGCTTCCGCCATCATAGCCTTGCCTTTCTGATGCTTTCTTTCTTTTCTCATTTTCTTCTCTTCTTCAGTGTATTTTTCTGCTTTTGGATATGGGCAGTCTTTGATGAAGTGTCCCAATTTCTTGCAGTTGTAACACATCAGTTTTGCTTTATAATCATCTTTATCTTGAGAAGAAAAGTTAGGTTTAGAAGTAGAAGCATTGTTATATTTGTTCTTCAATTTTCTTTTGTAGAACTTCTTGAAGTTGTTTATCAGCAATGCAACGTCTCCAGCAGTGTACTCCTTTTTGTTGAGCAGTGTGGCTTCATCAGATGAGTCCACATCTTTACTTCTGTAGGCTGGCCTTCTTGAGTTTTCAGCAGCAACCAGTGCAGCTGTGGGACTTGAATTTGAGTTTTCTTCAACACCCATCCTAGGCAATTTATACTCATACGCCTTGAGTACTGAGAACAGCTCTGTAAGAGAAATCTTGCCCAGATCTCTTGATTCTTCCATGGCTGTCACCTTTGATGGGATTCGGTAAGAAAAACAGCCCTAGGCACAGCGGAATATAAAAAATTTCTAGGGCCTCTTAAAGAATCTTGCCAGGATATTCTCTAGTTGCATATATATGAATATAAATAAATGACAGTATAAGTTTTCTCGTTTATACCTGTCTCCTTGCAAATCCTTGTTGGCTAAAACGAACTCTTAACTCTCCTCCACAGAAATCGATCCAAGCTCTGCAGTAGCGCCCCACGTGTTGCGCCTCTACGGATTGATACACCACAATATCACGAAAATTAATATACCTAATCGACTAGAACATAGGCTATATTAATATCTAGGTTTTAGGAACGATTTGGGAACAAAAATCGAAGACGAAAAATTCTTCCTAACACTGGAAGGGTTCGGCCGATTTGGTGGGAGAGGGAGAGAGAATTTTTGCTCTTGCAAATTTTTCTTGTAGAGTTGTATATGAGATATGAGACCTAGTCTCTTATTTATAGATATCTCCCATACCCTAATCCTTCTAGGATTAGGATACTAATTCTCCTACATGGGCCATGGCCCTTTTAATTAGAAGACTAAGTCTTCTAATTAATTCATGGCCCACTTTAATTAATCTTTCAGGACTTTATTTAATCTCCCAATTAAATAGCCCAATTAATTAAATCATCTCCCAATTAATTAATTAAACTTCAAGTCCAATTAATTAATTATTTCATTAATTAATTAAATCCTAATTAATTAATTTACTCATAAATTAAATTCCAATTTAATTTATAATCTTGATCCAATTCCAATTGGATCCAATTTCGTTCCACGACCCAGTCGATTTTGACCCAGTCGACCCAGTCGACTGGTTCGTTCTTGTTTCCTCGCTTTCGCTTCATGTGTATTGTGTATGCCCCCGTAGGTTCACCACATAATTGGCCGCGGGTTGTAATTAAATATTATTTAATTACTTGAGCAATTAATACTCTAAATTAATCGAACACTCTGTCGATCAATCATTCCAAAATTAGCACCCCTGCTAATTTGGGAATTCTCCCACACTCCACGGTCGATGTCCAGTCACAAGCCCATGGAGCCCAATCACTGGTGAATTAATTCAGTGAATCTTTTATCATTTATAATTTCCATATACGACATAATCTCTCCATTTATCAATCTCCCAGTCGAGACTTAAGGGCATGGTCTTTCATCGGTTTCCCTTATCTTTTGTCTTGACCTTATGTTCTCTGATCTCGAAATAAATTCTCTCTGACTTGTTCTTTATGAGCTACTTACATAAAGTCGTCAGTTACCTTGGCCAAGGATTTCATCAGAATTAATTTCTCACAGAAATCCATAGGAGAATTTCTCGACCTATCAAGTCGAGTCAATGGATCCTTTGTCAATGATATGAATCTGCATACGAGTTCCTCTATACCCAACATGAGTCCACAGAGACTTTCTGGCGATCCCCAGTCAGTCGGAACTCACATCAAAGCATAGACGTTCTCGCACCAGATAAACCCTATAATCTCAAGTTGTTAGGGATCGTTCCTCGTATACTATTGTAAATTGAAATAACTTCAACCCCGATATGCGACTACCGCTTCCATGGTGAGTTATTTCCTAATTGGGGTATTCAGTGCGCTTGCCATCCCAGCAAGCCACCCACTTATGTGTATCGACTATCCCAGTCACGCTCGTGGACCCCAGCGTCCTCCAGTTCATCGGAGTATACACAATAGTGAGAGTCTAACCGAATCCAACGATGTCCTATCTCGATTGGATTCTACGACTCTTGAATATATTCTAGATCACGGCCTTGGAGATCAGTCCACGGGTTGTCCCATAGCCCTGTGATCTAAGGACTTCTATCCTTATGCGTAGACAAATATTACATAAGATAAAGTTGACCATTTAATAAAAGTGCATTTATTAATCTAAATTGAATAGTTCCTCATTAATTACAATTAATGCTAGCCATACAGCTGGCTTGCAGGACACTATTTCTATCAATCTCCCACTTGTCCTAAAGCCAGTCTTTTATGTTCTTGAGTCCCATCTTGTGCAGATGTTTCTCAAATGCCTTTTGAGGCAGAGGCTTCGTTAGCGGGTCCGCCGTATTATCTTCCGAGTCGACACGTTCCATCTTAATGTCTCCTCTACCAATGATATCTCTTATCACATGGTATCGTCTCTGTACGTGCTTGGATTTCTGATGAGATCTCGGCTCCTTTGCTTGCGCTATTGCCCCATTATTATCGCAGAAGATAGTAATGGGCTCAGCAATGCTAGGTATCACATCCAGTTCCTGGATGAAGTTCCTCATCCAAACACCTTCTTTTGCTGCGTCACTCGCGGCAATGTATTCTGCTTCAGTGGTTGAATCCGCGGTTGTTTCCTGCTTGGAGCTCTTCCAGCTAACCGCACCACCATTGAGGCAGAAAACATATCCTGATGTCGACTTGAAGTCGTCTACATCACATTGGAGGCTTGAGTCTGTATAGCCTTCCAATTTCAATTCTCCTCCACCGTATACCAAGAACAATTCCTTAGTCCTTCTCAGGTACTTCAGAATTGCCTTTACGGCTATCCAGTGCTGCTCACCTGGATCAGACTGGTAGCGACTTGTAACGCTTAGAGCGTACGCTACGTCTGGTCTCGTACACAGCATACCATACATTATGCTTCCTATCGCGGATGCATACGGTACTCGAGACATATTGCTTCTCTCTTCAGGCGTCTTTGGGGCCATAGACTTAGAGAGTGCAATCCCATGTCTCATTGGAAGCAATCCTCTCTTGGATTCTTCCATACTAAATCTTTTCAAGATTTTGTCTATGTACTGGGATTGGGAGAGGCCCAGCAGTCCTTTTGATCTATCTCGGTAGATCCTTATACCTAGTACAAAGGATGCTTCTCCCATATCCTTCATTGAGAATTGTGTAGACAACCATGCTTTAGTTTCAGACAATGCTTTTACATTGTTTCCAATGAGAAGAATGTCGTCAACGTAAAGCACCAAAAATTCAACTGTACTCCCACTGATCTTCTTGTACACGCAAGGTTCGAACATGTTCTTGATGAATCCAAAAGTTTGGATTGTCTCATCAAAACGAATGTTCCAACTTCGGGAAGCTTGCTTCAGTCCATAAATGGACCTCTGGAGTTTGCACACCTTGTGTTCATCTCCTTTGGATGCATATCCTTTTGGTTGCTCCATGTAGATCTCCTTATCAATGTCTCCATTGAGAAAGGCAGTCTTTACATCCATCTGCCATATCTCGTAGTTATACCACGCAGCTATGGCCAGCAAGATCCGAATGGATTTGGGCATTGCGACGGGCGAGAAGGTCTCCTCAAAGTCGATACCTGGTCTTTGAGTGTATCCTTTTGCCACTAGTCGCGCCTTGTAGGTAATCACCTCTCCGTTCACTCCAAGCTTTCGCTTATAGATCCACTTGCAACCCACGGGAGCCACTCCCACTGGTGGATCTACCAAGGCCCAGACCTTGTTTGAGTGCATGGAGTCCAGTTCAGATTCCATGGCTTCGCGCCACTTTCCCGAGTCTATGTCTAGCATAGCCTCTTCGTAAGTCCTTGGGTCGGTTAGAGACTGTCCAGTCTCATGCAGCAGACCGTAGTACCTTTCGGGTTCTCTACGTTGTCTTTCTGACCTACGAAGTATCGGTGTACTTTCTGGTGCACTTTCATGCTCTTGTTCTCCCACTGCCTGTGGTGACGGGTCAGCTCGATCGACCTCTAAGGCCTTTTCAGCTTCAGTGACCTCATCTAGTTCTACGTTATTTTCTTTCTTGTCCACCAAGAAATCCTTCTCCAAGAAGTGAGCGTTCCTCGAGACAAACGTTGTTTGTCTTGTAGGATCGTAGAACTCGTATCCTATTGAGTTTTCCGGATACCCCACGAATTTGCACAAAGTGGATTTAGTTTCCAATTTATCTCCCACTAGCTTTTTAACGTAAGCGGGAGATCCCCATATGCGCATGAATGCGTATGAGGGTGCCTTGCCAAACCATAGTTCGTATGGTGTCTTTTCTACGGATTTCGAAGGTACCATATTCAGTATCTTCGTTGCCGTGAGGAGGGCATGTCCCCAAAATGAAAGAGGTAAGTCAGTGGCACTCATCATGGATCGAACCATGTCCATCAAGGTTCGATTCCTTCTCTCGGCTACTCCATTTAATTGGGGTGTTGCAGGAGGAGTCCACTGCGATAGTATTCCATGCTCTACAAGATAATTCAGAAATTCGTTATTAAGAAATTCTCCACCTCGGTCAGAACGAAGAGCCTTTATCGTATGACCAAGTTGATTCTCTACTTCCATCTTGAATTCTTTGAATCGCTCAAAGGCTTCAGACTTGTGTTTCAACAAGAACACATATCCATAACGACTAAAGTCGTCAGTGAAAGTGATGAAGTAGTCATAACCACCTCGGGCGCTTTTTCTTAGTGGTCCACATACGTCAGTATGTATTAAGTCCAATGTTTGCTTGGCTCGCTCAGGGTTTCCCTTAAACGGCAACTTAGCCATTTTACCCTTTAAACATGGTTCACATGTCGGCATTTCATCAATGCGATTGATTTCAATCGCGCCAGATGATGCTAACTTTTGAATCCTTGACTTAGATATATGTCCAAGTCTAGCGTGCCATAATTGGGCAGATATTTCATTATCTTGTTTCCTTTTGTTTTGTTGTACGTGCATGACTAACTTAGGTGGTTTTATAATGTAAAGTCAATAATTTAATGTACCAAATGAAAAACAAAAAACAGGAGCTTATATTTAAAATCAACATTATTCATTAACATGAATAAAAAGGTTTTTCATTAAAAAAACTAGGTACATAAATGAAAGTTTCCTAATGACTTTATCAAACCACCTAAATCTACTTTTGCCTACGGCCTTGGTAGCAGCTCCAGCTCCATTGCCTTTATTCAAGGATCCAATCCTCAGGCTCCAGTTTCCTTAATGCTCCCATCACCTACAAGGATGAGAACTCCAGTCAGTGTCTAACACAAAAAATGCACAGTTAATTGTAAAATTAACTTTAACAAGGAATATACATGTTCGAACTCTCCATAGGTTCGAATTTAATCCTTTCCTTTGACCTTGTGCAGTAAGGAGCTCTGGTTTCCATTTGTCTTGGTTTTGAACGCCGCCCAGTCTTTTCGCCAACCCTTGCTTTCTTTCCAAAAGAAGCTTCGTGTTCCTCGAGCATTTGTCGCAGGACATGTACAGTAATCTCTCGCCTCTGGAGATTCAAGTCCGCGATAAATCTGTCATATGATCTTGGAAGAGATTGTAGAATGAGATCTACTCGGAAATCATTGTCCATCACGACACCCATATCATCGAGTTCAGAAAGAAGTCGAATCATCTTGAGTACGTGGATTCCGACAGGAGTTTCCCTTCTCTTTCTTGCTTGCAAGAGTTCCCTCGTGATCGCGAATCTGCGACGACCATCTCTAATCCCATAAAGGAATTTGAGATTTGAGAGAATCTCTTTTGCGGATGCCATATGCTCATGTTGCAAACGCAGATCAAGTGACATATATTCCAACATGTATTCACGAGCTAAGCCATCATCCAGTTTCCATTTGGTGATGCTTTTACGGAGCTCATCAGGAACGTCATGTGAAATAGTAATGGGTGGTGGCACAGACAAAACATAGGATATGTTTTCAGCTTCAAATAATCCATTCAAATGATGCGTCCAGAAATGCAAGTTGGGTCCAGTTAAAATATTACGTTCAAGTGATGAGATGGATAAATCTCTAAGTGCTCTAAGCTCTTGTGACATCATATCTATAAAACGACGATAGAAGAAATAAATACGCGAAAGATTAATTTAAAATGCACAATTCACAAACATGGATTTTATTTGTAAATTACTCCCACTATTTTAATCAAAATCTTATGCCCCCACATAAGTTTCGGGAATTTAAAATATCCTAGCGGGCTTAAGGCCCAAATGCAATCTCCTAGTACCCACGACTCGTTGGCCATACTATTTGATCCACTTGGTGGTCGACTATGTCAACGGTTAACCATCGCAGCTAACCCTTAAGTTCATTTAGCCTCGTTTTTCGATATGGACCCACGACTCGTGAGACATCCATATTTACTAGCGTTAAATCATGTCCAATACTCGTGAAGAGAAATAGTTCAATCCTAGACGCCCCACGACTCGTGAGACAGCGCCTAAAACCTTGCTATCCCCTCCCTTGGCACTAAACTCGTGCATCGAGGCAATAGACATATTATCTTCCTATAGCTCGACCCACGACTCGTGAGACATCGAGATATATTCGTACAACATGCCTAAGACCTAGTAATTGGATAGGCTCGGACCATAGACACTATTCATATGCGCCCGTTATTCGATTTAATATTCTAATTGAATTTTAAGTTCAATTGGAGGTTTCTAAGTGTGCGAGGTCTCATCAGATTATGCTTATCTTGTTTACGTTTTCTATCCTAAGCATGCATCTCATACATCAAAGAATAATTTGCGAAAAAGTAAACATTCATCACCTAGCAAGATATGATTGGTCGATTGCCCATCCTATGCGATCCATCACGAGCCACGTGATGAATCAATTGGTCAGTCTAGGGTGAAAATTAAATGTCCTAACTATTACAATTTTTAAACCCATACATCATGGGCCTTCTTGTAATATCCAGCTTGATTGGGCCTCCATGTAATGAATTGGGCCTCCATGTCCTCCAAGGTAAATGGGCCTCCATGTGGATCTCCAAGTCTTCATGAGGTCTTCTCGGCTCCAAGCCTAATCTAAGCCTAGCTTACATAATTTAAATGGTCCTATTCTATTACATTTGTTTGCGCAAGCAAGGGCACCAATCAGGGCCATTTAATTACAACCCAAAAATTAAATAAACCAAAAACAACACAGGGCTTAAGGGCAAAATCGACCAATCCACATATTCACTCAAGAACATGCATAAATTCACATAAGGGCAATAATGTAAATTTACCGGCTTCATTAATTTTAATTCGCAAAAATTCATCCAAGTTAATTAATTTTGAATTAACAATTAACCTCTAAGATTAATTAGCTCTTACTTGAGCTCTAAGTAATCCACAATTCTTATCTTGATTAAATTGGTTAATTAAGGTAATCTAAATCTCTAAGATTCTTACCTTATCCAAAACTCTAAGTTTCCCAAAATTTCAAATCTCCAAGATTTTCAAGATAATCCTATTTTGACTAGATTAGTTAATTAAGGTAGTGTTTAAGTCTAACAAAATAACTACCTTATCCAAAAACTCTAAGTTTCCTAATCTTCCAAAATTCTCCAAGATTTTCAGGACTTTCAAAATAGGCAGAATTAGAGTCCAACCAGAAATCAACCAGACGAGGCCAATCACGGACTGCCACGTAGGACAGCCCACGCGCGACCACCAAGGCGGCGCGTGAGCTGCCTGCGGCAGCAGCCGCTGCACGCGGCTGCGTGCGGCAGCGAGCAGCCGCGCACAGCAGCGCGTAAACAGCAGCCCGAAGGCTGCTGCTGCGCGCAGCGTGTGCGGCTAGCGTGCTGCCAGCACGCTGCCGTTGGCAGCAGCTTGCGGTGGCCGCCTAGCCGCGGTGCGCTGCCGCGCACCGCCGCGTGCCACCGCGAGTCGGATCCAAAAATTTTTTTTTTTGTTTCTTCGATTACTTATGATTTAATTAAACAAACCCAGTCAATTAAATCTCAATCCAAAAATAAAACTAACGTGATAAAATTTTTCGAATCCAAAATCAAACATTAACTCTAAGTTAATTAAACATACGTCCTATAACATGCAAAGTTAAAGAACTAGCCACATAAATCAAACATATGATTTAATAAACACAGAATTCGCAAATTCATATATATACAAAGCCTAGAGTTGGCTCTGATACCACTGATGGGATTCGGTAAGAAAAACAGCCCTAGGCACAGCGGAATATAAAAAATTTCTAGGGCCTCTTAAAGAATCTTGCCAGGATATTCTCTAGTTGCATATATATGAATATAAATAAATGACAGTATAAGTTTTCTCGTTTATACCTGTCTCCTTGCAAATCCTTGTTGGCTAAAACGAACTCTTAACTCTCCTCCACAGAAATCGATCTAAGCTCTGCAGTAGCGCCCCACGTGTTGCGCCTCTACGGATTGATACACCACAATATCACGAAAATTAATATACCTAATCGACTAGAACATAGGCTATATTAATATCTAGGTTTTAGGAACGATTTGGGAACAAAAATCGAAGACGAAAAATTCTTCCTAACACTGGAAGGGTTCGGCCGATTTGGTGGGAGAGGGAGAGAGAATTTTTGCTCTTGCAAATTTTTCTTGTAGAGTTGTATATGAGATATGAGACCTAGTCTCTTATTTATAGATATCTCCCATACCCTAATCCTTCTAGGATTAGGATACTAATTCTCCTACATGGGCCATGGCCCTTTTAATTAGAAGACTAAGTCTTCTAATTAATTCATGGCCCACTTTAATTAATCTTTCAGGACTTTATTTAATCTCCCAATTAAATAGCCCAATTAATTAAATCATCTCCCAATTAATTAATTAAACTTCAAGTCCAATTAATTAATTATTTCATTAATTAATTAAATCCTAATTAATTAATTTACTCATAAATTAAATTCCAATTTAATTTATAATCTTGATCCAATTCCAATTGGATCCAATTTCGTTCCACATGGGTCGACCCAGTCGACCCACCCATTTAATCGACCCAGTCGATTTTGACCCAGTCGACCCAGTCGACTGGTTCGTTCTTGTTTCCTCGCTTTCGCTTCATGTGTATTGTGTATGCCCCCGTAGGTTCACCACATAATTGGCCGCGGGTTGTAATTAAATATTATTTAATTACTCGAGCAATTAATACTCTAAATTAATCGAACACTCTATCGATCAATCATTCCAAAATTAGCACCCCTGCTAATTTGGGAATTCTCCCACACTCCACGGTCGATGTCCAGTCACAAGCCCATGGAGCCCAATCACTGGTGAATTAATTCAGTGAACCTTTTATCATTTATAATTTCCATATACGACATAATCTCTCCATTTATCAATCTCCCAGTCGAGACTTAAGGGCATGGTCTTTCATCGGTTTCCCTTATCTTTTGTCTTGACCTTATGTTCTCTGATCTCGAAATAAATTCTCTCTGACTTGTTCTTTATGAGCTACTTACATAAAGTCGTCAGTTACCTTGGCCAAGGATTTCATCAGAATTAATTTCTCACAGAAATCCATAGGAGAATTTCTCGACCTATCAAGTCGAGTCAATGGATCCTTTGTCAATGATATGAATCTGCATACGAGTTCCTCTATACCCAACATGAGTCCACAGAGACTTTCTGGCGATCCCCAGTCAGTCGGAACTCACATCAAAGCATAGACGTTCTCGCACCAGATAAACCCTATCATCTCAAGTTGTTAGGGATCGTTCCTCGTATACTATTGTAAATTGAAATAACTTCAACCCCGATATGCGACTACCGCTTCCATGGTGAGTTATTTCCTAATTGGGGTATTCAGTGCGCTTGCCATCCCAGCAAGCCACCCACTTATGTGTATCGACTATCCCAGTCACGCTCGTGGACCCCAGCGTCCTCCAGTTCATCGGAGTATACACAATAGTGAGAGTCTAACCGAATCCAACGATGTCCTATCTCGATTGGATTCTACGACTCTTGAATATATTCTAGATCACGGCCTTGGAGATCAGTCCACGGGTTGTCCCATAGCCCTGTGATCTAAGGACTTCTATCCTTATGCGTAGACAAATATTACATAAGATAAAGTTGACCATTTAATAAAAGTGCATTTATTAATCTAAATTGAATAGTTCCTCATTAATTACAATTAATGCTAGCCATACAGCTGGCTTGCAGGACACTATTTCTATCAACCTTCATGTTGAACTTGGGAGGCAGGGCCTTCAGAACTCTGACGGTTATCTCCTTGTCTGTGAAGGTTTTTCCAAGCTTCAGAACTTCATTCAATGTCCTTGTAAACCTTGTATCCATCTGATCAATGGTTTCCGCAGACTTCATTTTGAAGTTGTCCAGCTTTTCTAGAGCAACACTCAGCTGATGCTCTTTTATGGCGTCGTTTCCTTCGCTCATGTCTCTGACTTTATCCCACATCTCCTTTGCAGTTTTGCAATGTTTGACTTTGTCAAACCGATCATTGTCCAGGGCTTTAGTCATGATGAATCTTCCGACTTTGTCAAGATTGAACAGCTTTATTTCTTCAGCAGTCATCTCGTGTAAGTCTTTTTCCACAACCGTATCAACTTCATTTATTTTTATGGTCTTTGTGAATCTGAATGGACCTTTAATGATACATGTGTACATGTTGTCATTATAAGCAGCAAGGAAAATCTCCATTCTGATTTTCCAATCCTCAAACGACATACCAGCAATGTGGGGAACATGGCTGATACAATCCATTTTTCAAAAAGTTTTGATTTTTCAAAAAGATGCTCTTTTGAAAAGTTTTGAAAACCTTTGAAAAACACTCGGATCAAGCTCGTTGATCAGGCTGCTGATTCTAGTGAACCACCTGCTCTGATACCACTTGTTGGTCCCAAGTGGTCAGAAGAGGTTTAGAGGGGGGGGGGGTGAATAAACCTCTTTAAAATTTTCTTATAATTTTAACTTTAAAACTTTTCTCTAACTTTGAACAGACTAAGCTGATCAGAGTAGAAAGTTACAACTCTGTTCGCGAACAAATCTTTGAACAACTTTGTTGACCACTCGTCTGATAATAACTTAGCTGATTTGGTTAAAATCAGTTTTAATACTTAGAGTACTTGCAGCGGATTTATAAAGTGTTTTTCACAAGTATTCTCAGTAGTTTGAAAAATGCTTCCCCAGTTTTATAAACTCCTTTTTAAGTATTTTTCAAACAGCTAACTTAACGTGTTTTTATGTAATCAGAAGATATGCAAGTTTAAAAACAATGTAAAAACACAAGTAATTTTTATAGTGGTTATATGGATTTGAATATCCTTTAGTTCACTCTTCCAAGTCACAAAGATCTTGGGTTATACTAAAAACACACAGTAATCAGTATACTCTGCTTACGCCTTACAACAAATGAACAGGCCGTAAGTTCGCAGTAAGAAATCACACAGAAATCCTACTTCTCTGAAGTAATATCACTCACTTAGACGGATATCTACTTCTCACAACACTCAGTGTTTTACAAATTCACTCAGAAGATGTATTTGGCTTGATTCTTCAACTCTGCTTTTGTCAACAAATGACTAAGCTGATGAGTGAGCTGTTCTTGAGACTTAAAGAATTTTGCTTCGAAAATTTCTCAGAGATTGTGTTGCTTGTCTTCTCTTCGTCTCTTTCAGCTATTTATACTTGAGGTTTGAAAAATGTCCGTTGAAGAGAGACATGATTCAAATTCCTCGAAATACTGGTCCTTAATTTCCGCGAACGGCTCTTTTGCAGTCTGTCCGTACTGTGAACAGTACTATTCTGCAGGCAGCATTAAATGCACCCAGCTGATGCGAAGCAAATCTTCAATCATTTGTCTTTAATAACCTCGTACTTCAGCATTTATTACTCCAAGGGGCATTTATTACCGTTGGGAACACTTTATGATCTTCTTCACTTGGCTGATAAAAGTATGCGTCTGATGGCGAACAGAGCTGATCTCAAACTTGAACAAATCTGATTTGAGTTGGCTGATCTTCATCAGTCTGATAACTTTCCTTCAGCAGATCAGAAGTCTTGGACCTTGAAATCTTGACTCTTCTGATGTCTTCTTTACTTAGTCAAAATTTCTTGATAAGGAAATCAGCTGAGTTACTCCATACTTAGCCAATTATGAAGTTTTGGAATTTCATCAAAACCTCCCTTATCAATTTGTCTTCAGTGCCTTCATCTTCATCCTTATCCAACAAAACTTAAAAATAGCACTTGGTCGAATCTTGACCCAACAATTTGCACCCCTAATTTTTTTTAAGCATAATTGACCAACTTAGTCAACAAAGTCAAGGGGAAATTAGGTAACTTAATTTTTATTCTTTTCCAAATCAACAGAATAATTCTTTATAAACATGATATTTGAGTAAAAAATTGGATAACACTAGCTAAAAAGAACGTGAAAACTTAGATTGAATGTTTCTCAAATAAGTACATCTACATAATGAATTCAAGAATAAAAATTGGATAGTAATGAAGTTAGAGAAGTAATACATATCTTGTTGGGTTTTAAAATGAGAGAAGTGAGCATTTTAAGCTTTGATTTTATGGAAGAACGAAAACTGAGTTATATATTGTCCTTGATTTTGTTGAGGGTGCAACTTGTTGTATTATTCATTATTCGAGGGTGTTAAGTATTTATTTTTTATTTTTAAGGGTTTATAGTGCCTATTTTTTCTATTTTTAGCTTCTTTAGTACCGGTGTAAAACTCTAAAGGGTTAGTCTATTATAAAATAGTTGAAAAACAATCTCCCACAAGATAGGTCATCTTGATCATTAAAATTTATCAAGATTAAATCTAAGCCACAATTTTGTCTTGATCATTTGGAACCCTATTTTGTTGGACAAATCTAAAAATTAAAATTTACTTTTATATCCTTATATAAATATGTTTAATAAATATTAAAAAAATAAAAAATCTCTCAGTTCTTTCTCTCTATGTGCCATGTTCATCTCCTCTCCTCCTTCAAAACCTAATCACCGCCAGTCCCCCACCACGTCCGCCATCACCTCCTTGAAGATTTATGTTTGATGACAAATTCTGACCACGTTTGATCATCGGGTTGCCTGAATAGGCCATGCGCGTAACCCCATTCCCATTCCTATGAGGCACCCCGACCTTATGTTTTGTTATCAGATGAAGGCTGGGGTAAGGGGTGTGTTTTAGGTTTTAGTGTGGTGGCACCGGTAGAAGGGCGGCGACGACATAAGGTTAGCAGCAACAACCCGTCAGCTAGGGTTTCTGGAAAAAGAACCTGAAATTAGAGTTTCGAGGTTCGAGCTTGAGTGTTTGGCCTTCGGTGGTGTTTTGAAATTTTACAATATTACAATTTTATCCTTAAATTTTATTGTTGAATATATTGGGTGTAATTGAACTACTGGAGTAAAGTAAACAATTAAACCCTTAATTTTCTGATTTATTTCATTTTAGCCCCTAACATCTTATATTTCATTGTTTTAACTAAAATCTATCAAGCAAAATATATATTTCACTTATATTAGTAAATATTCAATATTATAAGTATTTTGGGATTGCAAAATTATATTTCAATTCAATAGTCACACAATGCTTATATTTAATAAAAATAATATTCATGACTATTATAAGTTTTCATTTATTTTGAGATTGCATATTTATGAATTTATTACTACTTTACATAGCCCATTTTTGCTTTCTCAATTCATAACGGAAGAATCATCTTCTTGTCATTTTTTTTATTTATTTTTTATTTTTTATAACCAAGGTGTCCAAGTTTACATTAGACTAATCCTGGACCCTCAGAACCCTGAAGGATGTAAATCGCAGGATGTGCCTCCACCATGCCTCGGGATCCCACCATACTGCTTTCAAACATAATTAATAGGATTTAAGGTTATGTTAATTTATTGCACAAATTAAATATGAAAGAGAAAATTCAAAATCATTAGATTTTAAGTTAACATTATTGACCTCAGGGATAATATATAATTCAGTTTATCGTAACTCAAATCGATAATTGACCCGATTAATTGATCAAAGTCAACATTATAGACCTCAGGGTAATATTTAAGTTAATTGTAATCCGAATCCATAATTGTTCCAATTAAGTGATCAAAGTCAGTTGTATTGACCTTAGAGTTATGTATAATTAGGTTATTCGTAAATTAAATCGATAATTGACTCGACTAATTGACCCAAAGTCAATATTATTAAGTTAATAGTAAATGAAATCGATAATTATCCTGATTAATTGACCGAAGTCAACATTATTTGTCTTAGGGTAACATAATAATTTATTGACCTTATGATTAAATTTTCGGCATTACATATAAATTCAATTGACTTTTGTCGATTTGGACACATTACCCTAAGATCAATAATGTTGACATTGCTCAATTAATCGGGAAATTATCGATTGAGATTACGATTAACTTAATTATACATTACCCTAAGGTGAATAATGTTGACTTTCATCAATTAATTGGGACAATTATCTATTAAAGTTACGAATAACATAATTATACACTACCCCTAAGGTCAATAATATGACATTGGCCAATTACCCGAGCTAATCAATCTGAATTACGAGTAGCATATTTATACATTCCTAAGGTCAATAATGTTGACTTTAGTCGATTCATCGAAACAGTTATCAATTTGGATTAGGATTAACTTAATTATACATTACCTTAAGGTCTATAATGTTGACGTTGGTCAATTAATCGTTCAAATTATCGATTTCAGTTACAATTAACCTAATTATACATTACCATAAGGTCAACAATGTTGATTTTAGTCAATTAATTGAGACAATTATCGATTTTGGTTACAATTAACCTAATTATCTATTACCTTAATGTTAATAATATTGACTTCGGTCAAATAGTCGGGATATTATTGATGTAGGTTACGATTAACCTAATTATACATAAGGTAAATTATGAATACCCCCCATGAGGTAAGGTCTAATTACGAAAATTTCTCTCACGTATTGAGTATTACGAAAATACCCATGTGATTTGTCACCATCTTAAAATTGACCCCTTACCCCTGAAAAGTTCCAACTTTGCCCCTAGAGGGTTAGTGTAATGTTGTAATATCTTAAAAAAAAAAAAAAAACTTGGGTGCTAAATTTAATAACTCATAATTTATAAAATTGAAAATTATATATTTACCACTAAAAATTTGATAAAAATAGATAATAAATTTAATAAATATAATAAATTTAATTATTATAATATAATAAATTTAATTATTATAATATAATAAATTTAATTATTATAAACATAAAAAGTAAATTAAAAAAATATATTGTATTTTTAAATTTTCTTACTATTTTTAAAAAATAAAATTTATTAATACATTATAAAAATACTTAATTTGATTAAATGTGTAAATATATTTATTTTATTTATAAAATATTATTTATGAATTTTTATTTAATTAATTATTATAAAGTCTATTTGTTATTAATATGTAAAAATAACATTCATTTAGTATTTTTGGAAACTTATGTGCAATTATACAAATTTTTCAATATTTTGGTTATAAATATATAATTATCAATTTTATAATTTATGATATATTACAATTAACACCCAAACTTTAATTTCTTTTCCAAATATTACAAACATTACACAATTAATCCCCTAGGGGCAAAGTTGGAATATTTCTGGTAAGGGATTAATTGTTAGATGATGACAAATCTCAGGGGAGTTTTTGTAATACTCAATATGTGAGGGAATTTTTTATAATTAGGTGTTACCTCGGGGGAGTTTTTGTAATTAACCCTTATATATAATTATATACTACTGATATTAATTGAAATTGAGAAAATTATATAGTCATATATTATAGTATTAAGGTTAATTGAAATAGTATATTATATGTTTAGATTATTTGAAGTTGATTCTATAATTGAATCGACCACTTATCTTAGTTTAATAATGTTGACTCTATTATTATATATTATTGTGTTAAATTTATTTGAAATCGGTCGATAATTGAATCGAGTGTTAACCTTAAACAACGTTGTCGATTATACAATTATATACTATCGTGTTAAGGCAAAATGAAATCGAATTGATAAATGAATCGACTATGTTTAGCAACTAATTTTTTAAGTAAAAGAATCAAAAATAAAAAACTTATAACATAATGAATTACAATTTTTTTCTTTTTTTCCTTTTCCTCTTCTTTTTCTCTTTCTCTTTCTCTTTTTCTTTCTAATTCGTGAGTCTATTGCCATATTTATTACCTTAAATCAAATTGACTATGTTAGGAACTTTAATTTAGTCATGAAAATGATATTTAACTCGATATGGTTGTACTATGGATAATATTCATGTTTTTGTTTGAGACAAATAATATTTAATATTAGCTCATATACAAGCCTTAAAAAAAAAATTATTTGGTATTTAAATAATTTATATGGCTTGAAATCTTCTTGTGCATAATGGTAAAATTTGATTTCTAAGTTTCCAGGTTATGGATGTGTCTCTTCAATATAACTGATTTTAATTTTTACTTGTTTATTTGACAAGTGAAACCACAATTAGGTTATTTGTAACATATGATTTATATAAATAAATAACATGCAAAATGCAGGAATTCCAATATCAGAAATGAACATTAATTATTGAAAAACAGAAAAAAAATCATTCTCAACTATACAAACATTCCAAACTATATAGGTCTAAATGATGTCAGAAAGTGTTCCTAGTAGTAACTCGCAGCTGCAATGTGAGAAGTACCGCATGTGCGAGAACTCACTATATAGCTTTACAGCTACGATGTCATGTTGTCTCACAATTGTGAATTTATACAGTGAGGTCTAGTAGCTGCTATGTGGATAGCATATGCGACACCTCACTATATGGTTTCACAACTGTGAGGCCATACAATTTTATGAAGTGTTTGGCCTCATCAAAATTGTTAGTTTGAGCCCTAACTCATCATCCAATTTTCTAAAATTTGAGGAAGCATGAGGACTGCATGGCTCTTCATTTTCACTTATAAAAATACAACTACCATTACCATTGTATGTGGGTGAGGATGATTCCTATCTCTCTGACTTCACGCCTAGGTCTTTTCACAAAAATTACTAGAATCAAAAGAATATAATAATATATAAGGATATAAAATTTTATCAAGATTAAAGATAAAGATCAATTAACAGTACCATGTCAAGATCCTACATAGAGTCAAAGATACATTAATACATCAATGATATATGATAATAGTAATATAAAACTTGTTATTATAACATCATTATCTCATATGTCATAGCTTTACTAGACTTAATTCACAAAAAAAGAAAAAAAAATCATCATATATAGCATCAAACAAACATGTAAGTATATCCAGGAAAAAAAATCCAAATTTTAGGGTTCTTGTTGAGTAAAATGAAAATGAAGGAAAAAATAGTAGTGGGGAGGACCCTTTTTAACCACTATATGCCTTCGCAGCTGTGAGACCCTATTTCGCTGCTACAAAAAAACTAGAGGAGATCCCTTTTAACAACTGTATGCCCTCGCAACTGTTAGACCCTGTTTTGCAGCTACAATACCTAACTACACTTTGCCTCCTATCATTGCCAAAATACATAGATCTGATTTTTGTTCCATGTTCATTAATGAATGATTCATATTAAAGAGAAGAAATATAGTACATTAAAAAGATAATAATACAAGAAGTTTTCGGTGAGCAATAAATGACTCATATTCAAGAGATGTACAATAGCTTACCTACCGGCGAGTTGCAAGATTTCCAATGACTAGTATTGTAGAGCTTTCGAAGAGAGAGAATAAAGAATGTTTCCAGTATCCGCGATAGGGAAGATCATAAGGTTTAATGGTGGTTTCAGATTTTTCGGCGGCCTTCCCTTTTGCCATTGGAGTGCAAATTTTCCTACAAAAGAGAAAAATTTGAATGGGAGAGAAAATCCTTTGTTTGATATGTATGAATTGGAAAAATAACATTTGTTTAGTAGTAGATTGTTGCGTTGCCTTGATTAGGCCTCAATTACCGCAATCAGCTCCAATAAACTGGCCCAATTTCAAGTTCGTTTGGTCTGAATATTTTGCGGGCAGCCCGTAGTTATCGGGTAAATGGTGGGCCATCCCACATAATTGGCCCGAATGTGGTCCAACCCAGATATTAAATAATTAAGCCAAACATAAAAAATTGAGACAAAAATTCCCCTAAGTGAGTGAATATTTACAACCAAAATGCAACTCAAATAATTGGACAGATTAGAAATGAAGCCTCCATCTTCATTTTCCCTCCATTGGTGTAAGGCGAGAACCCTATATGTTGAATTTTTTTATTTTTTTTATTTTATTATCTCCATTCCATTTCTACTCTTTTATGATTAAGATCTAAGAAGTAATTATTGACTTTTGAACTAATTTCTTCCGATTCTTGTGTTTTAGCTCAAGGAAATAACTTGAACAAGGTAAAGAAGGAGAATAGATAGGGTACGAACTCTATACCCGAAGCTTGTACCGACATTTTCTATTTCATTATGTTGTTACGAAGCTGAGTTCGTTCTTTTTTTTTTTATTATTTTATCTTTCATGCGTAATATTTAATTTTTTTATTTGATTTTAATTTTTTATCTTTCATTAAATGGTTCGTGAACTATTTGTGGTGGCATTGTGGTGCTTTGAAACTCCTATACTAGAAAAGGTTATTTGTGTGTTATGTGTTGAAATGTTAAATATTTTTGGACAATTTATATATAATAGTTGATTGGTTTCTTCTACTGAAGTTTTAAAAATATGTAAATTAATTTTGGCATATGAAATACAGAATATCGCTCATGGATCCAGGAAGGAACAAACAAGACCTAAATTTCTTCCATCAGTTTTTTTGGAAGTGTGTTATAGTAATATGTATATGCCTCATTGCACACGAAGCACAATGTCGTTCCCAAATGTGTGGTAGGAAGAGAATAAGGACGTAAGAAGGACCATAATCTTACTTCAGGGTCGTAAGAGTAACCACAATCTCACTTTAGATGGAGAAATCATTTAATTGTTTATTTATTAACTGTCCATAAGAAGATTACAATGAGTGCTTTTATTGAACTTGAACCCTAAACAATTAAATAACTAAGTAAATAGACTCCTATGAAAATAGAATAACTAAGAGTAGAAAACAACTAACTAAAAGGAAAGAATCCTAATCCATATGGTAACATAATAAGATCAGGATCGTAACATTCTCCACCCCTTGAAATCGAACCTTGTCCTCAAGGTTCAACACCTCCCGGATCCCAATTTGGTTTGTTTCTTGCATATGGTAGTTCATTAGCTTATATGGGACAATCTTCAATCCATTGCCCACTAATAACAATTTAGGAATCATGGATGTCAATTGGTGGCTCTGCATGACTTTTAACTCGGTAAACTTGAATGGATTTGGAAATTTCTAATTACTAATTAATCTTGATTGGCCAGCCCATTTTAAACCCATGGTCGACTTTGACTGGTTAATCGATATAGACTTCTTTGTTGTTGCACCATATCCTGTGGTTTTTTTATGGTTGGTCAAATCTAACTCTATAGATTTTAGGGTTTTCAAGTACGTAATTTGGAAAATTGCAGTGGATGTAGATCTACATGTGATATCGTCATTTGTCTTTGATGTAATATCCGACGTAGATTTTGAGTCACAACTTTTAGTTGCAGATTTTACATAATTGCCTTTGGTCTCCTTATTTGATTTAATCACCAATGGAGGCAGTACGTTGCTCCTTGTTCTCTAATTGATATTCGAGATTTCATTCCATGATTAAGAGAATAAAGCTCAAAGAGTCGATTAACAGATTCTCAAATCTCTTGGAGCAATTGATACGATCTCAAGGTAAACCAATTAATCCTTATGACTGTAAGAAGAATTAAACGAAAATAATATCTGCATAATATCGCTCTCCCCTTGTACCATAAACATTTGTTCCTCTAGCTATGTCCCGATGAACCTAGAGGATCCTTCTCTAATTTGTTTCGTAATTCCATGAGGAACGGATCAGCCGTCGTTGCGTGAGCTAACTCTTCCCAAACAGCCCATCTTGGAACAGTCATTGCTGTCAACTTTTCCTCGGCATCCGGTATGTCGCGACGCGATAAGGCATCGACACGATGTTCTCCTTCCCTGGCTTGTAGACGATCTCGTCATCAAAACCCAGAAGCTTGGCTATCCACTTCTGGTGTTCCGGAGTAGAAATCCATTGCTCCAGCAAGCAACGAAGACTCCGATGATCAGTGCAAATTCGAAACCTTCTTCCAAGTAAATTGGGGCGCCAACTACGCACGGCTTCAAGTATTACTAGCATCTCCTTCTCATACATCGACCACGACCCTTTTTTCCCATTAATTCCCTTACTAAGAAAAGCTATTGATCGGACCTTTTGGCTAGCACAACCCCAATTCCATCTCCTGAAGCACGGTCTCGACGACGAAGTTCTTTGTAAAATCTGGCAATGCTAAAATCGGTGTAGTAGTCATGGTTTGTTTGAGTGTTTCGAATGCAGTCTGGGCTGTTTCACTCCATTCGAACCCACCTTTTTTCAGCAAATTTGTTAAAGGTTTCGCTATTGCCCCATAATTACGCACAAATTTGCGGTAGTATCCCGTCAATCCAAGGAAGCCGCGAAGAGCTTGTATTGTCGATGGTCGGGGCCAATCCACCATAGCTATAACCTTCTGCTGATCAACTCGCACCCCTCCCGTGAAATCTAATGACCCAAATACTCCACTTGTGTCTACCCGAAACAACAGTTACTCGGTTTGACATAAAATTGTTCATTCCTCAAAATTTGTAACGTAATTCGCAAATGATCTATATGTGCTACCCAAGTGTTACTATAAACCAATATGTCGTCTAAAAATATCAAGATAAAGTGGCGTCAGTGAAGTCTAAAAATTTCATTCATCGCAGCTTGAAACGTCGATGGTGTATTATACAGGCCGAATGGCATCACCAAGAATTCATAATGACCGTTATGAGCTCTAAAATCCGTCTTATGAATGTCGTCTGGATGAACTCTGATTTGATGATACCCCGCCCTTAAATCCAACTTACTGAAGCACTCAGCTCCGTGTAATTCGTCAAGCATGTCACCGACAATGGGGATCAGAAATCGATCCTTGACATTGGCTTCGTTGAGACCCCTATAGTAAGTACAAAAACGCCACGATCCGTCCTTTTTCCTTACCAAAAGTACCGGTGATGAAAACGGACTATTACTGCGTCTATTTAGGCCTGAATTCAACAATTCCTCCACCTGCTCATTTTTCTGATAATGTGCATAACGATAAAGAGCCACATTAACTACTTTTGATTCATCGTGTAGTCAAATCCGATGGTCGAAGGTACGTTGCGGAGGCAGCGACTTCGGTTCTGCCATAATATCTTGAAACTCATCCAACAATCTCTGAATGTCCCCATTTCCCGAATTAGCTAGCTGGTACTGGTGGCATCCCGTACCCTCCGATATTGCTGCCAATTCGAACAATTCACCCCTTTCTGCTCAATCTGTCAAAATCGAACCGATATCGGTCATCTCGATCTCCTTTTGAACCGTCCATGGAGGTGATACTCTGTTCCTCCCTTCGTAAATTTCATCGACATAGCAAGGTAATCAGTCAACAACGGTCCAAGACCCTCCAACCATGGCATGCCCAATACCACATCCAAACCTATAATTGGTAACGCGAATAAGGTGGCTTTGAAATCGTACCCTTGTATTGATATCAATATGTTCTCATACTTGTCCCGACATTCTAGCCGTTTACCATTAGCCACCCTCACTCCTAAGGGTTCTACTTGAGTTACCGGCAGCTGCAGACGTTGAGCCAACCTCGGATTAATAAAGTTGAGGCTAGAGCCACTGTCGACCAGCTCTCGACGGGCGAGTTACGATGTAAACCTTTGAGATGTATAGTCGGTGCTCCGGTCTCCCCTCCTAAGGAGTTAAGTGAGATTTTTTGCTTCTTCCTCAAAGTCCTCGTCATCCTTGTTATCTTCACCTTTGATTTGAATTAGTGCATGTGTTCGCTTACACGATGTCCCCTGACATATTTCTCGTCACAATTAAAGCACATTTTTCTCCCGCCTTTGTTACATCTCTTCCCACGTCATCTTACATGGTTCTCCACTCGACAATACCCTATTTGTACTTCCCATGTTCCCACTTGGCTGCCCAGTTCTATAAGTTGATCGACCCACCATTCCTAATTTATTTCCCTTTGTCAATTGCTCATCCTTTCGTTTGACGAGTTCCATCGCGGATTGTAGATCTCGTGGTTTGAACAGCTTCACGTCCCCAACAATTTCTTCTTGAAGACCTGACATGAACCCGCCCATCAGCGCCCCATCTGACCACTCAGGTAAACAATTCATCAAACGTTCAAATTCTCCCAAAAACTCACGGAATCCTCCTTTTTGTCTGAGTCTACATAGCGATTCATTCGGGTCCTCATAATCTCCGTTTCCGAATTGAATCAGCAACCCTTTTTCGAATATGGTCCATGCAATTTGTTGATGGCGATTTACCCGTTCAAACCATTGCCACCACTTGTTCGCATCTCCTTCCAAATTATATGAAGCAAGTGTAACTTTCTTTGATCCGTGGATATCGTTAATCATGAAAAATTATTTCGTTCGACTCAGCCAAACCCTAGGTTCTTCTCCCTCAAACTTCGGAAAATCCATTTGGATCTGGTTATTCCTCCTCTCACGATTTCCTTGTCTTGACTCATGTCTCCTAACGGATCCATCAGAAGCGTTGGATCTCCTACCGTTCCTTGATCCAGATGACTCGACAGAATTCTCCGGCGAACGGCTACGCCGCTTTCCCCATGGGTTTCGGCTTTCATGTCATTCCGTCTCTCTGTCCATAAGTTGCTGGATGGACGCCTTCATCTCCTGCATCGAGTTTTCCAATCCCTCTAACCGTTCTCTGTTAGAGGTCATCATGATTTCAAGTGAAGCATTGATATAATTGTAGCCTGGTTCTGAATACCAATTGATAATATCTCAAGGTAAACCAATTAATCCTTACGACTGTAAGAAGAATTAAACAAAAATAATACCTGCATAATCAATAGTAAACAGAGTTCTCCAATATATCTACCAAACTAATAGAATCCTAAACCACCTAGACTACTAAAGACAGAAAGCAAATACTAACTAGCTAGATAAATAATTAAATAGCAACTACTAAATTAAATAACGGGTGCCTTAATCCATGTAGCGTGGGTTCGGTCTCGGTGCATCGGTGCTGCACCGAACAGTAACAATCGGGTTTGATTATCGTTCGGGGATATAGTGAGCAAGTATTTCCACCGTGTATTGAATAGTTTGATAAAATTTCATTCCATTTTACTATCACAACCTACACCAGTTTCAGAAGATGACGAGTTCAAGATTGGGAAGTTTTCCGGTACGTACTCATGATTACGAATCTTTCTAATTCACTATAAGGCAAACATATATGAACTTATTTTTTAAACTACTTATTTTTTTTAGGGTTATTTAGGGGCTTTGGACGGTACTTATGTGAAGGAACTAGCACTGGTTGCCGATAAACCACGATATAGATCAAGAAAAGGTGATATTGCAACAAACGTTCTTGTTGCGTGTGATGTTAATGGAAGATTCACGTATGCATTGATTGGATGGGAGGGTTCTGCTGCAGATGGGAGGGTCCTTAGAGATGCAATTACCCGTCCCAATGGACTTCGAGTTCTTGCCAGTAATATGATATACTTATATTTTAAACCATTTTTTTTATGCATCAATGAGATTCTTTTTTAATGGCTATATCACAACTTAAATATTTATTTTTATATATATATTGTAGGTACATACTACCCTTACGATAATGGATACACTAATGGGGAAGGTTTTTTGACACCATATAGGGGAGTATGCTATCATTTAAAGGAATGAGAGGTAGGTCAAGACGCCCCACAAAATAATATAGAGTACTTCAATATGAAGCATTCACAGGCAAGAAACATCATTGAACGTTGTTTCAGTCGAGTAAAAAAGAGGTGGATGGTACTTAGGAGTAATGCTTTCTACCCATTGAAGACTTAATTTAAAATCATCACGGCTTGCATTCTTATTCACAAGTTTCAACTAATGACGATGCCCAATGACATGTCAGATTCGGAACTCTCTAGTGAATCTGAAAGTGATTATGAGGTGGATGGGCAAGGGCCTAATGGGGATGGGAAATTTGTCGATGTTGTTGAGCCCTTACAAGAGTGGATTAATTATCAAGATACTATGGCTCGAGCTATGTATGATAATTGGTTGCCGAGTCGTTGAGATACGTGCATTTATTGCATTTTGATTTGGAAAATTAGTATCGTTTATTTAGTATTATGTTTTGGAGTTGTGATGAATTTTTATTTGATTGTGTTTTAAGATGTGGTACAATGTGGTTTGTATGATTGTTTTTATTTAATTTCAATGTTCCGAACAATTCATGCGAGACGATGGAATTGTGTTTGCTTATGTATGTTGCATATTAGTGAAGTAATTAGTAACGACTTAGCCAATATCATATTTTTTTGATAATGTGTTTAAGTACTTATCAACCCTAATGCATTTCTTATGAAAATCTTATATATAACAATGCAGGTAATGGAGTCAATACCAAAGTATGCCAGAACATCGCGTTCAACAAGAACACCACAAAGACCTCGTAGGATTTGGAATAATGAGGAAGAGCAAACATTGATGTTTGTTTGCATGAGATGATATCAAGTGACTGGAAGGCTGATAATGAATTTAAGCCAGGTTATTTACAGGCCTTAGAATCCACAATAAATGCTAGGATACCGGGAAGTGATATTAAAGTCAGGCACATCAATTTAAAGCTTACAGTTCCGAAAAAACAATACTATTTCTTGCTTGCCATGTTGAGTACTAGTGGCTTTGGATGGAACGACGATGCTAAAATTATAGAGGTCAATGATGGTGTTCTAATTTTTTAGTGTAACATTATTTTTGTACATTCTTGTTGGTGTTCTAAACTCTTTTTTAATATAGGCTGATGTTCGTGCAATGAGGATGAAGTCTTAGACATACTACGCTGATTGGTGTCAATTTATCGGAAATGATATGGGCTATGGGGGATCATGCTCAGGGGTTCACTGATGTTTATGAAATATTATGGAGTTAAAACCTTAAAAACTCTAACAATGTGCAAATGAATAATGGATCGGTGGTGGAACCTTACATTCTATCATTTGATTTTTAAAGCCCATGTATTGATTTGACAATGGATGTTGCCGATTGGGATGAAGATCATTCGAAAGACAAAATTCCCCTGCTATTGATTTGACGATGGATGTTGCCGATTTCCCAGCTATATACTCGAGACTTAGGCGAAGTTCCTCCAGGTTACTGACCAAATCCCCCCTAGCTGCATGAAATAATTTCTTGATAAAGTACTCGTCCCCTTCAGGACTCCATCCGTCGTCACGCGCATGGAAATCCGCTCTCATTGACCTAGCGGCATATTTGAAATTGCATAAAATCAAAAAAAGGCAGCTCAATTCTTATGCAATACAAGCAAGACATTATAAAATAATAAAAAAAAAAAGAAGATAGAAGAGTTACAACTTAAATAAAATATGTGAAAAAAATATGAAGAGAGAACTCACTTGATTTTTTTATGGGGCAGATAAGTTTGTGTGTGTTCGGTTGGGATGGAAGTGGTTTAAATAGAGGGGTTGTATCTACTTTGTTGACTTGTTTTGACAACACAATTAATTTTTTTTAGGTGCTATACTGATTTGACAACACAATTAAAAAAAAAAAAAAAACTTACTGAAAAATACATATCATGCCATAATTTCAAAAGTATTGTAAAATCATCTCAAGGTTAACATTTCAAATATTAGAAACATAACAAACCATATCATCAAAATGTGCATAAAAACCATAACATAATATATAAATCCACCAATTCGTTAATAACAAAGCATACACCAGAAACTGCTTGTTAAACCATAACATAGCATATAAATCCACCAATGTCATAATCACAAAGCATATCGACACAAGGTGCATAAAAACCTTAATAACACATAAATTCCCCAATTTCATAAACAAAGCTAAAAGAATCTCAAAAAGCTTATTGTCAAATCATCTCAAGATTACCATTTAAACATAACATGAACTGCATTGTCTAGACCATATCATAACAAAGGTGCATAAAAACCATAACATAGCATATAAATCCACCAATGTCATAATCACAAAGCATATCGACACAAGGTGCATAAAAACCTTAATAACACATAAATTCCCCAATTTCATAAACAAAGCTAAAAGAATCTCAAAAAGCTTATTGTCAAATCATCTCAAGATTACCATTTAAACATAACATGAACTGCATTGTCTAGACCATATCATAACAAAGGTGCATAAAAACCATAACATAGCATATAAATCCACAATGTGCATACAAAACACAACATAGCATATAAACCCACCAATTCCCTAATAACAAAGCATATAATTGGAAGGTGCATAAAAACCATAACATAGCATACAACAAAGCATAATAAAGTTATACAAAGCACAAGAGCAAGCAAAAAGAAGTAAATAAAACTCTGTAAAGGAGCTTTAAGATCCAGAATGGATGCATTAAGTTGGAAATTTTGTTCTTGCAATAGTTGGATGTTTGTGTCCAGTTCGTGCACACATTGCAATAAATACAAGGATTATTGCAAGTGCGCCTTCACCCGCATACTGGTCAACCCATTCAAAGAAAGCACACATTTTCCCTGAAAATCAATCATAAAAGTAAATTATTAGGATCCACATTCTAAAAATATGATAAATAAATTAAGAACAAATAAAAATCGAAGAACATGACCTGAATTCCCCCCACATCATATAAACCGTCTACCAGAATTTCTTGGATTATTAGAGGTAAATATTCTAATACTGGCTCCACACACAGAGCTCCGGCCAGGGACCTGACAACTTTGTCTTCGGCCTACGCCGGAATTATTACTCCAACCACTACTATTGGCACTCGACCCCATACCAGTTGAACTTCGAACCTATGAATTAATTAAAGTTCACATAATATATTAGAGTTTGACCAAATACAAAATAATCAACAATTAATCAAGGTAAATGGACAATAACCGGAATTAAGCACTAAGCCCTAATTAATGGAAAAACAATTATGAACTTAAAGAAATAATACCCCTTTAATACAAACTCTAATTCCCATAAAACCCTAATTAAGCCCCAAAGAAAAAAAACCACAAATCTAAACCCCCAAAATAAAACCTAATTCCCGAGTTAAAACCCTTTTAATCGAAATCAAATCCCTTAATCATAAATCAAATCAAATCCTAATTCCCGATTTGAAACCCTAATCCCCAAATAAAACCCTAAATTCTTGAATATAAAAATTGTCCCAAAATTAAATTCCGTACTATCTAAACCCCAAAAAATAAGTAAAATTAACAAATCGTAGAATACAATCAAATTCAAAGAAAAAACTTACATTAAACATTCATTTTTTTGTCCCACGAAAGAAGAATCACAGGAACGGCTTCAAAAGACAGAGTTCCAACGTAGAGCAATATTTTGAGAAAAAAAATTCAGAGAGCTCAAAGAGGTGGGGAACAAACGGAATAGTTGCCCTTGGAGATAGACTCAACAAATTCGTAGCAATATTCGATGACGGTGGAGGTGGAGGCTGCTAGAAATCTTGGGCTTGTTTGGAAAAAAAAAATGTAGCTTGTGCAGTTTGTTGAATTGCGGCATGAAGAAGAGATGAACTCATCGATGGAAAGAAAGAGGGAGAGGAAGAAATGTTTCAGCTTTAGGATTTTTTATTTATTAAAAAGCCTGATCGGACGGTCTTAAACGAGTGACAAAATCAACAGTTAGATCAACAATTCGTTGGGGGTAAAAATATATTTACAGCCCAATCGGACTGTATCGGACCAATCGAACGAGTAATATAAATAATTAGGCCCGAATCTAATTCCGCTCGTTTAATCCACCGAGCGGGCCATAAAGTTGTTAGGTTGATTAATTAATCAGCCCAAATTTGCAATTGGACCAATTAAAAATCAGAGCAAACGAACGCAGCCGAAATGTAAAAAATTATTAAAGAGTAAAAATGCATTTAAGTAATTAATTCATTTTATTTTTAAATTACAAAGACACTTGTCAATCAATGAAAAAGAGTATCTTAATTACCCTTGAACCAACAAAATCTACTATTAGAATGCCCCAACTCTAAAACAGGTGGCACCCCATATTAGTTATGCCTAATATGAAAAATTGGTAATGACGTGTTTCATGGAAAAATAACACAAAATAATTTTTTATTTCATAAAAAAGCTCACACCATAAGCTTGAAAATTCCCAACAACGCAAGATACAACATGAAATTTCATGAAAAATACAAATTACAAAATATCAGGAAAAAAAAATTAATCGAAGAACTTATGAAAATGGGACTCAAATCGTTCCATCTCTTCAACAGGCAAAGAAACCAAGGCATAAATCCCATCCACGTCATTAAACACCCAACAAATATCCTTCCGGTGACTCACCACCGGACCACTGTACACCGGCTGCCCCCATGGGTAAACCACCTCATCGAATCTCAACCTCAACCAAGAGCTCACCATATACTCCCCACACGGCAAACCTTTATTCACCTCCAACCAATCAATCACAGATCTCGCATACTCATCCGTAACCCTTTTGGGCCCCACCGCCACCATTTCCGCCAAATTACAAAACTGCCCTTCTTCAATATCACCGCATTTTGCAGATGAGTACGAAACCAACACCGCGTTGCCGCAGAATGAGTTCGGAAGCGGCGGATCAAGCCTCGATCTTATGTCGATTACGTTGAGCAGAGTCGACACTCTGTTTTCATCGTACGGCAGTGATAGGGCTTTGCACCGCCATATCAGCGCCGCCACCACCGTTAAGCTGCTTATTCGAGTGGTGGTTTCTGTAGATCTAGCTTTTTCCTTTAGATCGTTGATGAATTCTGTGGTGAATTTGAAGATTTTGTAGTCTAGTTCTTCTTTTTTGCAGTCGAATACCGGTGGGCCTGAAACGGGCTGGATATCGGGCTTGAAAAATTCGGGGTGTCGGGAGGTTACTTGCGGCGGAGATCTTGCGGCGAGGATGTGGCGGTTGTGGGATGGGATGAGTGACAAGGGTTTGTCGTCGAATGCTTGGGTGGCTAGATTTTCCATGAATGTTTGGGCTCCTATTCCGTCGAACAATACGTGGTTCGTTGACATTCCGATTGCAAAACCACCACAATTGAATGATGTTATCTGTTAATTAAACATGAATTAATTAACACATATTAATTATGAATTATATTAGTAATTTTAATATATACATTGTGTAAAGATTAAAAACGGTTTTCTAGTTGCTTGAATGAAATTATTTTGATTCTTAGAAAAAAATAGAAAAAACTTAGGTAAGGTAGTATTGCAACTTTATTCTTTCTAATATTTTATAAGTTTATTCATTTTTTTTGGTACTAGTCCTTTTGTACTTCCTTCAACCATTGTTTTTCGATAATTTTAGTTTTTGTTCGGAGTGTTAGGTAAAATTTAAAAATTTGGAAATATTAGGTACTTTTAGATGACATCCTTAAAGTAATGATTTAGAATTATTAGTCAAATCATTACTATATGTGAGAGGATTTTTTGAAATTGTGTTATTTTGAAAAATCGCATAGAGTGTCAAATCTATCGGAAAATGCTGTTTTTCTTCTAGTATAGTAATGAAAATTTAGGAACAAAAGGAGTAGTATTTTGCATAAATGAAGGATCGAAAAGTGCAAATCAAAAGGGAATGAAAATACTACAAAGTAGAGACTATCCGATGTGTCAAGTTCGGAAAATCGATGGATACAAAATAGTGACATGACCAAAATAACAAAAAAAAAAAAAAAAAAACTTATAAATATTAAGAACAAAGTGGAATTTCGTAAAATGCAATTATCTAAGTATATTAAGGGTGAATTTGGCCTAGAGATTCAAAAACAATTATAGGAGAATTAACTTTATCAAAGTTGATTTTGATAATAATTGATTATGATAAGAATTAATTATATAATAATTGCTTTTGTATAATAGCCTTTGATAAAGTAACACTTTAGTTGCTTCTAAAATAAGTTGATATTTTGCTTCTCGAGATCCCAAAAGTAATTATGGTCTTGGGGGCCAAACACCATGAAAATCACGATTGAACAGAAGCAATTTTTATAATCAAGACCAAACACTTCAAAAATCATAATAAAGATATAAAAGTGATTTTAGGAGCCCCAAATCATTGGGCCAAACAAACCCTAAGTCCAATATTGCAGATAATTTTGCCTATTAGTTAGCTAGTTAGTTCATATTAGTACTTTCCACTAAAAATATTACTCTCTCCGTTTTTTTTTTTTGTTTTTTTTTAGGAAATCTATTTTTTATTTGTTGCTTTGGGAAAAAATTGCTTAATTTTATTTTTCGTTTTAGGAATTTAATGTAAAATTGATCTTTTTATATCAGATTACCCTTCTAATTATAGTTAATGCTAATTAATATTGTTCTCATTTGGTTAAAAAAAGTGTTTTGAAGAATTCACTTAAAAACATAACTATTTATTACATTTCTTGTTCCAAAAGGTGAAATCGCTCACCCCGGACGCCCCTCAGCCCCTGCCCGACGGGATTGTGATATTTATTACATTTCTTAATTGTGGGCAATCCTTCACAATGACAAATAAAATAAAACGGAGGGAACAGTATTACACTAAACCTTAAACATTTTTGTAATAATAAACTCTGTTCTAACTTACAATATTAGTAACATAATCTAATTAAGAGATATTTCCATTTAAGGCCAACAATAATTTCTTCAACGAATTAAGTCAAATATGATACCTGAATATAACTAGAAAACATATATATTTTATATTTTAAAGAAAAGAATTAATGTTTAGCCAGTGTTTTAAATATCGATTGGACCGATTGGTTAGATCGGTTTAACTAGCAATCGGCTGTCAATTCGATCCGATTAATTCTTCAAAATCGGTCAAAAACAGGTAAAACCAATGAACCAGTGAATCGATTGAACCTCTGGTTCATTTATAAAAATAAAAAAATTTACGCTACGAATTTTTACTTCTCTTTCGCGACCTTTAAACTTCAACGATACTCTCACATCTCTTCTTCTATTTTTCACTTTGAATTAAACAAAATCAACAAGAAACAAAAAATCTTTTATATAATAAATTATATAAATATATTTGAGCATCAATTTCATTAGAAAAGTCATTTTCTTCTCAAACTTCAAGTATTTTCATTAAATTATATATAACTCAATGACAAAATTCATTAATGATTTCTATTTTTCAAGGTGATTGGTAATAAAACTATTATTTTTGATATGATATTTATTATAATTTGAATTATTGCGTTGATATCATATTATCATACTTATAATTGTGTTGCTATCATTCATTCTCAACTAAAAATTTGTAGGAAAAATAATTAATCATGAGATAAATATTTAGTTTATGAAAATAAACTTAATGTTATAAATAATACTTCTATATTTTTTTAAATAGTTGATTGCACCTATTAAAACTTAAATTAAAATATTATATTGTAATAACATCACATCGGTTGAACCAATGATTAAACCAATTAAATCAATAGTTAAACCGGTTAAACTCGGTCCAATTTTGAAAACATTGTGTTTAGCTAGTGTAATAATGTTACCTGAAAAACGCAGAGTGGCTGATCGTTTTCCGGTCCCAAACTATCCAATATTTGGACTGCAAGCTGCCGGAATCCCAAGTTTGGACAAACAAAATCACCCAAGTCTTCCAATGAATATTCGGAAGAAGCCACCACGAAGCCAGCCCCTGCCGCATTACACTCGATCTCGAGGCGCCCCGACTGGTGGTTCAATTTAAATCTCCCCGCCATAAAATCATATGCCACCAACACTTTTTCAAGTGCAATTCTCAGCCTTTTGGCAGCAACTTCAGGAGGAAAATCCTGGTTTGCCCTGAAGAAATGGATGGTTGGGATATTGTAATTCAGAATTTGATCTATGTTCGACAGGAAAATTGATCTTTTCTCCGTCATTGGTGATGGAGAAACTAGAATGGAGTCAAGATACTTGACCTTAAGATCTTGCAAGGCCGGAATTGCCAATACTGTTGCCATTTTGATTGAATTAATTAGCTGTGTGTATTAATCATTAAATCATTTCTGTGGATTTATAGTGAATTTATCGATCCATGTGAACCGGACTCACATGTTAGTTAACGGGGGTAGGTGATGACTAGAGTAATAAAATGGAAAAAAGGTGACATTATTTTGGCATTATGAGACATTAATATATTAGAGATTAAGTAAAGAGTTGACTAATCTCTAAAAAGAAAAAAAGTAAAGAGTTGACTAGCTTCCATTTCAATAATTGGGTTAGCTCCGACATAATTGGATCTTATCATATGGACACGGATTAAAATTTAATTTTCGTGGTATAGTATGGTTTGGTAGTGGAGCTAAATATAGATTAAAATTTCGATAAGATTTCACCAAAAATATTAAAAAATGTTGTATTTGAATTATTCAAAAGGAGAATATTAGTTTCTACTTTATCATATTTTCTTTTGATCTTACGCGGATTCGTGGTATGATCGAATTAATAATATAAATAATGTTAACGCTACAAAATAAGAGAATGATCAATGTATATGTATATTCCGAACATTGAGGTATAGATTACAAGTATTGAGGATCCTATTTGAGCATTATAGGATGCCGTACAAGCTAGAGGGTAAAATACATATAAAATGGCTGAATCTATCTATCCGAGCAGCGGCTTCGAGCAGAGTGCACCTGGGAAAGCGTGTCTGTTGCCATAAATGCTTGGGGTATTTATAGCCGAGAATGAGGATCGGCCCAACAGTAATATTTGATCATGGGCTGCATCAAGAGGATTAAGTTATCTAGGCTTCATCCCAAGCTCGAGTTCGCATCTTCGGGGTCGATATTCCGGCTCTTCGATCGTATATTAGTAATAGAAGATGAAGTCCAAAATTCCCATCATCAATACTCCCCCACTTCTCGAGCGCAAAGTGAAGCTTAAGCTTGGAGAAGTATGTGATACACCTAGGTGAGCGAGTCTCATTATGATGTTTCGGATAAACCTCGTTAAAAACTTAATTCGGAAAAACCCATTGGGATAAAAACCGAACAAGGGAAAAAGAGTGTATATCATGAAAACACCATAATGACTCTTATTCATAATTCATGATGCCGTGATCGACTACTTATTAAAACTGCCTTAATTTTCCCGACCTAGCTTCGCCGATCGTATAGCAGTAATCGAACACTGAAGTCTAAACGTTGTCCTTCCTCCTGTATTGGGCTATGGCTCAATAGTCCATATATTATAGGGAACTAACGTGCAATTAAAGAGAAATCGGGTTTGAAATTATCCTGCGGGAGTTCAATCGTCTCGACTATTCGAGGGTCGATTTGCAATTTAATGTCTTGCCCTTGTATATATAAGTTGACCGTCGGAGATTCATTTACACAAGATTCTCAAATAACTCAAGATCGGAGCGTATAGATCGATTTAGAAAACCCTAATACTTTGTACGGTCGTCCTGATCATATAATGTCTAGTCTAACAGATCCCAAAGGCAAAAGCAAGGTAGTGGAAGATCGAGATGGTGGTCTCCATGAGACGCAGACCGTGGAGACTCGATCTTCCGAAGCTGAGATTCCAAGGGTCCCGAGCCCTAATTCTAGTTCTGATAAGATAGGAGAGGAATCAAACTCGAGTTCGAAGACTAGTGAAAATGATACTTCGAGCGAGGCCAACGACGAAGAGGCCACGGAGGACGATGATCTTCCCTTAGGGAAGAACGAACAAGCCAAGTATAAAATAGGTAGAAGTGTTGTTGTTACGATTTTCGAATGGACGGAACCTTCGACTAGCGCACGACTTAACAAAACCGAGAGGAGAGCCGATCAAATCGTTTGCCGCTATACTGAAGAACACCGAGAATACTTGGAGACCAACTTCGGTAAATATTTGGGTGATGGATTTTCGATCGTCGTCCCGACTCCCGAAGAGCGTGTTACTGATCCTCCCACGGGGTGTCAAGCTTTTTATACTAGGCAATTCTTTTACGGCCTACGGATTCCCTTTATTCCTTTAATTCGTAGCGTTCTAGAGGTTTTTCGCCTCTCTCCATCCCAAATTCTTCCAAACTCTATTGGGTACATTGTTGCCTTCAGCGAACTAATGAAGGCCAAAGGGAAGAAAGCCGTTTTCCAAAACTTCTGGCGGGTTTTTCAAGTGAGTTCCTCAACATCTTCGAATGCTGGGTATGTATATTTCTCGCAGAGGTCAAACCGATCGATATTGTCGAGCAATGTTTCGAGCAATCTGAAAGGTTGGAAAAAGGAATTCTTTTTTGTCCGTGGCCCTGATACTCCACCTTCCGCAGAGACACCCGAACCAACCCCTTATGAGTGGCCTGGAGAGAGGTCTTGGATTTATGGTAGGCGAAAACTCGTAGGTCGGATGAATCATGAGCTCCCGGATGCATTTTTGCAGACCCTCTATTCCGATCTTTACCAAACCGCTTTGCTGACCCAAGAGAGGGTCTTGAGAATGGCAGGGCTCAGCGATTGTTCTTATCCTGCCCCTCCTATTAATTTTGGAGAATCCTCGACCATGCCCTCTGATGATCCAGCTAACCAAGTTGCTCGGGCTGATGTGGAGGATCCTGCTGCAACCGTTCCCCCCACTTTAGGTATACCATTTCTTTTCCTATAATACAGTTGATTTTTCTCGACTCTAAATTAAATCCATTCTCAATTTTGCAGCTGAGATTGTTGAGAAGTTTCGAACCTCCGTAGCCGATTCGGTCGTTGCTTCATTTTCTACAGAGTCTCAAGGCCTGCCTCGTAAACAAAAGAAATCAAGGGCTACTTTGATGATTGAAGGAGCCATGGGCAGAACTGACAATTCTGCAGTTCCGAACGTAGCTACAGGTTTTCTCCAAATTGCTGCTGAGGGAACTTCACAAGCCCCCGCTACTGGGCCTTTACGATTGGTGTTTCCGACCAGCACTGTTGGGATTCGGTAAGATAAACAGCCCTAGGCACAGCGGAATATAAAATTTTTAGGACCTCTTACGGAATCTTGCCAGGATATTCTCTAGTTGTATATATATGAATATAAATAAAAACGATAGTATAAGTTTACACGTTATACCTATCTCCTTGCAAATCCTTTGGCTAGCAAAACGAACTCTGATTTCTCCTCCAGCAAGTATCGATCCAAGCTCTGCAGCAGCGCCCCACGTGTTGCGCCTCTACGGGTTGATACACCACAATTACACGAAAATAATAAATCTTGATCAGCTAGAACACAAGATATATTATGATCTAGGATTTAGGAACGATCTTGGAACAAAATCGAAGACGAAAAATTCTTCCAAAAGGAAGACAGGGTTCGGTCGACTTCTACTTGGGAGAGGGAGAGAAAATTTTTGCTCTTGCTCAAATTTTGCTTATGGAGTTATGTGAAAAATAACTACAAGAAAGCTACTTATAGTTATCTCCCTAACCTAGTCCTATTAGGACTAGGGCTCTTCTCTCCTACATGGGCCATGGCCCTCTTTAATTAGAAGACCAAGTCTTCTAATTAATTAATGGCCCAGTTAATTAATTTGACCAGGCTTTTATTTAATCTCCCAATTAAATAGCCCAATTAATTAACTTAATCTCCCATTTAATTAAATCAGACTCTAAGTCTATTTAATTAAATATTCATTCTAATTAATTAAATCCAACTTAATTAATTAATCCATAAATTAAATTCCAATTTAATTTATGATCCTGATCCAATTCCAATTGGATCACAATTTGTTCCAATTGGGTCGACCCAGTCGACCCACCCATAATAATCGACCCAGTCGATTATTCACCCAGTCGACCCAGTCGACTCGGTCGTTCTTATTTCCTCGCTTTCGCTTCATGTGTATTGTGTATGCCCCCGTAGGTTCACCACATAATTGGCCGTGGGTTATAATTAAATATTATTTAATTATTCGAGTAAGACTTACTCTAAATCAATCGAACACTCTGTCGATTGATCATTCCAAAATTAGCACCCCTGCCAATTTGGGAATTCTCCCACACTCCACGGTCGATGTCCAGCCACAAGCCCATGGAGCCCAATCACTGGTGAATTAATTCAGTGAACCTTTTATCATTTACAATTTCCATATACGACATAATCTCTCCATCGATCAATCTCCCAGTCGAGACTTAAGGGCATGGTCTTTCATCGGATTCCCTTTTCTTTTGTCTTGACCTTATGCATTCTGGTCTCGAAATAATTCTCTTTGACTTAACCTTTATGAGCTACTTACATAAAGCCGTCAGATACCTCGGCCGAGGATTTTACCAGAATTAATTTCTCACAGAAATCCATAGGAGAATTTCCCAACCTATCAAGTCGGGTCAATGGATCCTTTGTTGATGATATGAATCTGCATACGAGTTCCTCTATACCCAATATGAGTCCACAGAGACTTTCTGGCGATCTCCAGTCAGTCGGGACTCATATCAAAGCATAGACGTTCTCGCACCAGATAAACCCTATCATCTCAAGTAGTTAGGGATCGTTCCTCGTATACTATTGTAAATTGGAATAACTTCATCCCCGATATGCGACTACCGCTTCCATGGTGAGTTATTTCCTAATTGGGGTATTCAGTGCGCTTGCCATCCCAGCAAGCCACCCACTTATGTGTATCGACTATCCCAGTCACGCTCGTGGACCCCAGCGTTCTCCAGTTCATCGGAGTATACACAATAGTGAGAGTCTAACCGAATCCAACGATGTCCTATCTCGATTGGATTCTACGACTCTTGAATATGTTTTAGATCACGGCCTTGGAGATCAGTCCACGGGTTGTCCCATAGCCCTGTGATCTAAGGACTTCTATCCCTATGCGTATATAATTATTACATAAGATAAAGTTGACCATATATATAAATGCATTTATTAATCCAATCGAATGGTCCTTTCAATTAAATGCAGCCAAAACAGTTGGCTTGCAGGACACTATTCTATCAATCTCCCACTTGTACTAAAGCCAACTTTTCATACTTCTGATTCCCATCTTAGACAGATGTTTTCGGATGCCTTTGAGGCAATGGCTTAGATAGCGGGTCCGTCGTATTATCCCTTGAGGTGACACGTTCCATCTTTATGTCTCCTCTACCAACGATATAACATATCAAATGGTATCGTCTTAGTTCGTGCTTGGATTCTGATGAGATCTCGACTCCTTTGCTTGCGAGATAGCTCCATTATTATCACAGAAGATAGTAATGGCTCGACAATGCTAGGTTTCACATCCAATTCCTGGATGAAATTCTTCATCCAAACACCTTCCTTTGCTGCTTCACTCGCGGCAATGTATTCTGTCTCGGTGGTTGAATCTGCGGTAGTGTTTTGCTTGGAGCTCTTCCAGCTTACCGCACCACTATAGAGGCAGAACACGTATCCAGATGTCGACTTGAAGTCGTCTACATTACATTGGAAGCTAGAATCAGTATAGCCTTCCAATTTCAATTCTCTTCCACCGTATACCAAGAACAATTCCTTAGTCCTTCTCAGGTACTTCAGAATTGCCTTTACGGCTATCCAGTGCTGCTCACCTGGATCAGACTGGTAGCGACTTGTAACGCTTAAAGCGTACGCTACGTCTGGTCTCGTACATAGCATACCATACATTATGCTTCCTATCGCGGATGCATATGGTACTTGAGACATATTGCTTCTCTCTTCAGGCGTCTTTGGGGCCATAGACTTAGAGAGTGCAATCCCATGTCTCATTGGAAGCAATCCTCTCTTGGATTCTTTCATGCTAAATCTTTTCAAGATTTTATCTATGTACTGGGATTGGGAGAGGCCCAGCAGTCCTTTTGATCTATCTCGGTAGATCCTTGTACCTAGTACAAAGGATGCTTCTCCCAAATCCTTCATCGAGAATTGTGTAGATAACCATGCTTTAGTTTCGGACAACACTTTCACATTTGTTCCTAATGAGAAGAATGTCATCAACATAAAGCACAAAAATTCAACTGTACTCCCACTGACCTTCTTGTACACGCAAGGTTCGAACATGTTTTTGATGAATCCAAAAGTTTGGATTGTCTCATCGAAACGAATGTTCCAACTTCGGGAAGCTTGCTTCAGTCCATAAATGGACCTTTGGAGTTTGCACACCTTGTGTTCATCTCCTTTGGATGTATATCCTTTTGGTTGCTCCATGTAGATCTCCTTATCAATGTCCCCATTGAGAAAGGCCGTCTTTACATCCATCTGCCATATCTCGTAGTTATACCACGCAGCTATGGCCAGCAAGATTCGAATGGATTTAGGCATTGCGACGGGCGAGAAGGTCTCCTCAAAGTCAATTCCAGGTCTTTGAGTGTATCCTTTTGCCACTAGTCGCGCCTTGTAGGTTATTACCTTTCCATTCACTCCAAGCTTTCGCTTATAGATCCACTTGCAACCCACGGGAGCTACTCCCACTGGTGGATCTACCAAGGCCCAGACCTTGTTCGAGTGCATGGAGTCCAATTCGAATTCCATGGCTTCACGCCACTTTCCCGAGTCTATGCCTAGCACAGCCTCTTCGTAAGTCCTTGGGTCAGTTAGAGACTGTCTAGTCTCACGCAGCAGACCGTAGTACCTCTCGGGTTCTCTACGTTGTCTTTCTGACTTACGAAGTACCGGTGTACTTTCTGGTGCACTTTCATGCTCATGTTCTCCCACTGCCTGTGGTGATGGGTCGGCTTGATTGACCTCTTCGGCCTTTTCAGCTTCAGCGACCTCATCTAGTTCTACGTTGTGTTCCTTCTTGCCTAGCAAGAAATCCTTCTCCAAGAAGTATGCGTTCCTTGAGACAAACGTAGTTTATCTTGTAGGATCGTAGAACTTGTATCCTATAGAGTTTTCTGGATACCCCACGAATTGCATAAGATGGATTTTACGTCCAACTTATCTCCCACCAGCTTATTCACATAAGCGGGAGACCCCATATGCGCATGAATGCATATGAAGGTACAATACCAAAACTCATATCACGTGATATGTTTTGGATCTGGCTTCAGAGATACTTAGCTCAGTATCTTCGATTTTCTCGATCAAGTTTCATTTGTTTGAATAAGGAATTTCATGTAAGATTTCTTAATGGACATTTACATGTCCAAAATGCTCGACAACAGACAACGTTTCGAGCGGGTCTTACATTTCGAGAATCTAATTCTCTATTAAATAATCAATGGCGTACTGCCAATGCATGTTCGATTTTAAATTGATCCAAATCTCTTACATGCTTTCATTGATTAGGCTCTCTTCTTTTATTCCAAAAGTAATTTGGAATTGTACATCACAACGTACTTTTACCCATGAGGGTACTAGAGACGCCTTATCTCCCACTAATGCTTTAGTGTTTCTACACACTTATAAATGGATTAAATCCATTGCAATTGTTTATGCCTCTTGGTTGCCTAGCAACCAACTACTAAATCTAATTTCCATTAAGCAAGATTCGAAAGTCGGTTACTATGTACAGCATCCCAGTCAAGCTCGACCCAGTCGAGCTCAGTCTTTGAATCTTTAATTCGGAAATATGTTTCAGTATTCGTGTATCACCTTTCGGTTTTTTACAACGACTCAAGTGTGTGAAATCTTGATTATTTATATTTTATTGACTATGCATATTATATTTAGTCGATATATGAGTATCCATACTCATTTGCTTATGTACACCTTTTGCGTATAAATCTTATAGCGCAATCAGTTCCAACCATTATGGAACTATCACATCCCTTAAGACGAGGGATGGTATAAGCAAATTCTAATGATCTAAATAATTCATGGCTTTAGATGCATTGAATGCATCAATGAGTGCTTCATCGGGCATCCAACACCCTTATGCATTACTTTAACCATAAGGTTAAGTTCAATAAAATCCAATCATCCCTTATGGGATGAATAGGTTCAATTCCCTCTTTCCCTTGATCTTAATCCATGGAAGAACCATTTTGATTGACTTTACAACTTATCATCCTTACAGAAAAACCTCCAAGGTTATTTCCCTTCAGAGAGGATTCATTCCTCTTCTTCCATCTCTCGAGCCTTTTGAGGCCTTTTAACAAGATGTTACTTCCCATTTATGGGAGATTTCATGTTTGCCTTCAAGAAAATTTGGGCTTGAGAACCATCCTCAACCCACTGGTGAAACATATCACCTTTCTTATTTGAAGAGTAACTTCGAAAAAAAGGCAGCTTGGTGAAACCTATCACCATTCCAGTCGAAGTGTAACTTCAAAAGGAAAAACAATGAAATCTTTGTAAGGAGATTAGTCCTTGCTTGGACTCGAGAATAATTTCTCAAGTTTCGAAGTCATTCAAAATTCCTTTGGGTTCAGTCAATTTATTTGATTCAAGTATGATGGTAAATATTCATGGATACTTAACTTATGATAAACTATCATAAACATGACGATAAATACGCGGCAGATTAATATCAATGCATAATTTACAAATATGGTTTTCATTTGTAAATTACTCCCACTATTTTTGTCGAATACTTATGCCCCCACATAAGGTTCAGGAAATAAAAATTTCCTAATGGGCTCAAGGCCCAAATGCAATCGCTTAGTACCCACGACTCGTTGGCCATACCAATCGATCCACTTGGTGGGCGATCACGCCGCCGGTTAACCATCCCAGCTAACCCTTGAGTTCATTTAGCCTCGGTTTTCGTTATGGACCCACGACTCGTGAGACATCCATACTTACTCGCGTTAAATCATGTCCAATACTCGTGAAGAGAAATAGTTCAATCCTAGACGCCCCACGACTCGTGAGACAGCGCCTAGAACCTTGCTATCCCCTCCCTTGGCACTAAACTGTGCATCGAGGCAATAGACATATCATCTTCCTATAGCTCGACCCACGACTCGTGAGACATCGAGATATATTTGTACAATATGCCTAAGACCTAGTAATTGGATAGGCTCGGACCATAGACACCATTCATATGCGCCCGTTAATCGATTTAATATTCTAATTGAGTTTTTAAGTTCAATTGGAGGTTTTAAGTTTTCTTCGTGCGAGGTCTCATCAGATTATGCTTTATCTTGTTTACGTGATCTATTCTAAGCATGCAAGATATACATCAAAGAATAATAGTAAATATATGTCACCTAGCATTGCACATATGATTGGTCGATTGCCCATCCTATGCGATCCATCACGAGCCACATGATGGACCAATTGGTCAGTCTAGGGTGGAAATTAAATGTCCTAACTATTACAATTTTCAAACCCATACATCATGGGCCTTCTTGTAATATCCACCTTGATTGGGCCTCCATGTAATGAATTGGGCCTCCATGTCCTCCAAGGTATTGGGCCTCCATGTGGATCTCCAAGTCTTCATGAGGTCTTCTTGGCTCCAAGCCTAATCTAAGCCTAGCTTACAAATTTAAATGGCCCTATTCTATTACATTTGTTTGCGCAAGCAAGGGCACCAATCAGGCCCATTTAATTACAACCCATAAAATAAATAAACCAAAACTACACAGGGCTTAAGGGCAAAATCGACCAATCCACATATTCACTCAAGAACATGCATAAATTCACATAAGGGCATAAATGTAAATTTACCGGCTCCTTTAATTTTAATTCACAAAAATTATGCAAGTTAATTTAATTTTGAATTAACAATTAATCTCTAAGATTAATTAACTCTTACTTGAGTTCTAAGTAATCTACAACTCTTATCTTGATAAAGTTGGTTAATTAAGATAGTTACAAATCTTCCAAGATTACTATCTTATCCAAAACTCTAAGTTTCCCAATTTTACAAATCTCCAAGATTCTCAAGATAATCCTATTTTGAATAGATTAGTTAACTAAGGTAGTGTACAAATCCACCAAGATTTCTACCTTATCCAAAACTCCAAGTTTCCTAATTTAATAAGATCTCTAAGATCTTTAATCTTGGTAATTTACTAGAAGAGATTAATTTTTAATTAAATCTCTTCTTACAATTGAAACTCTAAGTTTCCTTGTTTAATAAGATCTCTAAGATCTTTTAATCTTGGTAACTTACTAGAAGAGATTAATTTTAATTAAATCTCTTCTTACAATTGAAACTCTAAGTTTCCTTGTTAACTAGATCTCTAAGATCAATCCAAGATTAACCAAGATTCCATAACAACCAAATCTCCAAGATTTTGTTCAAGATTATCCAAAATTCTGCCACGCAAATTTTGAACCACCAAATCATGGCCACATTACGTTCGGCTACAAGTTGACTAAATCCAACATTTTGCAATTTACTTATTCAAATTGCAATACATGATAGTTGCTTCAAAACTTACGTAACACTTTCCAAATTAAAACCACATACATGCCATTACAAACATGTTCACGTGAACAAAGGAAACAAAAAAAAATTGTGCCGAGCACTATATAAATTCACACCAAGAGAATAAAGTGCCGATGCATTAATTTTGTTTTCCTTTTGCCTTGTTTTAATTTGTGTTTGATTACTTGTTGATTTAATTAGAAACAAATCCAGTTCAATTAAATCCCAATCCAAAATAAAAATTAACACGATAAAATTTTGAATCAAAATTTTACATTAACTCCAAGTTAACAGATCTATGTTCTAAAACATGCAAAGTTAAAGAACTAGCCACACATAAATCAAACATATGATTTATTACACAGAATTTGCAAATTCATATATATACAAAGCCTAGAGTTGGCTCTGATACCACTTGTTGGGATTCGGTAAGATAAACAGCCCTAGGCACAGCGGAATATAAAATTTTTAGGACCTCTTACGGAATCTTGCCAGGATATTCTCTAGTTGTATATATATGAATATAAATAAAAACGATAGTATAAGTTTACACGTTATACCTATCTCCTTGCAAATCCTTTGGCTAGCAAAACGAACTCTGATTTCTCCTCCAGCAAGTATCGATCCAAGCTCTGCAGCAGCGCCCCACGTGTTGCGCCTCTACGGGTTGATACACCACAATTACACGAAAATAATAAATCTTGATCAGCTAGAACACAAGATATATTATGATCTAGGATTTAGGAACGATCTTGGAACAAAATCGAAGACGAAAAATTCTTCCAAAAGGAAGACAGGGTTCGGTCGACTTCTACTTGGGAGAGGGAGAGAAAATTTTTGCTCTTGCTCAAATTTTGCTTATGGAGTTATGTGAAAAATAACTACAAGAAAGCTACTTATAGTTATCTCCCTAACCTAGTCCTATTAGGACTAGGGCTCTTCTCTCCTACATGGGCCATGGCCCTCTTTAATTAGAAGACCAAGTCTTCTAATTAATTAATGGCCCAGTTAATTAATTTGACCAGGCTTTTATTTAATCTCCCAATTAAATAGCCCAATTAATTAACTTAATCTCCCATTTAATTAAATCAGACTCTAAGTCTATTTAATTAAATATTCATTCTAATTAATTAAATCCAACTTAATTAATTAATCCATAAATTAAATTCCAATTTAATTTATGATCCTGATCCAATTCCAATTGGATCACAATTTGTTCCAATTGGGTCGACCCAGTCGACCCACCCATAATAATCGACCCAGTCGATTATTCACCCAGTCGACCCAGTCGACTCGGTCGTTCTTATTTCCTCGCTTTCGCTTCATGTGTATTGTGTATGCCCCCGTAGGTTCACCACATAATTGGCCGTGGGTTATAATTAAATATTATTTAATTATTCGAGTAAGACTTACTCTAAATCAATCGAACACTCTGTCGATTGATCATTCCAAAATTAGCACCCCTGCCAATTTGGGAATTCTCCCACACTCCACGGTCGATGTCCAGCCACAAGCCCATGGAGCCCAATCACTGGTGAATTAATTCAGTGAACCTTTTATCATTTACAATTTCCATATACGACATAATCTCTCCATCGATCAATCTCCCAGTCGAGACTTAAGGGCATGGTCTTTCATCGGATTCCCTTTTCTTTTGTCTTGACCTTATGCATTCTGGTCTCGAAATAATTCTCTTTGACTTAACCTTTATGAGCTACTTACATAAAGCCGTCAGATACCTCGGCCGAGGATTTTACCAGAATTAATTTCTCACAGAAATCCATAGGAGAATTTCCCAACCTATCAAGTCGGGTCAATGGATCCTTTGTTGATGATATGAATCTGCATACGAGTTCCTCTATACCCAATATGAGTCCACAGAGACTTTCTGGCGATCTCCAGTCAGTCGGGACTCATATCAAAGCATAGACGTTCTCGCACCAGATAAACCCTATCATCTCAAGTAGTTAGGGATCGTTCCTCGTATACTATTGTAAATTGGAATAACTTCATCCCCGATATGCGACTACCGCTTCCATGGTGAGTTATTTCCTAATTGGGGTATTCAGTGCGCTTGCCATCCCAGCAAGCCACCCACTTATGTGTATCGACTATCCCAGTCACGCTCGTGGACCCCAGCGTTCTCCAGTTCATCGGAGTATACACAATAGTGAGAGTCTAACCGAATCCAACGATGTCCTATCTCGATTGGATTCTACGACTCTTGAATATGTTTTAGATCACGGCCTTGGAGATCAGTCCACGGGTTGTCCCATAGCCCTGTGATCTAAGGACTTCTATCCCTATGCGTATATAATTATTACATAAGATAAAGTTGACCATATATATAAATGCATTTATTAATCCAATCGAATGGTCCTTTCAATTAAATGCAGCCAAAACAGTTGGCTTGCAGGACACTATTCTATCAAGCACGTCTGACCCGAACATGGCGGGATGTAGCTATTATACTCTTCAGGGGATCCGATCCCAAGAGATCGTTGAAGCTCGGATGGCCCGGAAAAGGAATAGCGGGGAACCCGAGTCCTCCAGAAGGGTAAGGCCGTTTGGTCGGAATCCAGGGTCGATTCAATGTCGATCTGGCCGCACCGAGCCAGATTTAGTAGATTTTATAGAAGATCATCTTCGTGGTCTGAGGGCCGCGGGGTATCCAGAGGACGGAACCATCGAGTCTGACTTCGGTCCCGTCGGCGAACATACAGTGGATAAGTCCTTCCGACTTCTAATGGCCGGGAGATTTAAAGAGGACAACACCGAGCTCTTTCAGAGGGACGATTTTCAAATCATGGGCGATTACGCTCATGCACATCAAAGGGTACATTTTTTCTTCGACCGTATTAACCACTTTTCCAAAATCTCGTTTTATTACTGAAGTCTGTTTTCTTCGCAGGCTGGAGATTTATTCACTCACCAATCTTACCGACTAGCCATCTTGGAAGAGGAGTCTCGACAATCTCATAACGCTCTTCTTGACATTCTGAAAGAAGAAGCTGTCAAGGCCAATCAGTTGAGAGATATCTCTTCCAAGCTTTCTGAGGTTGAGAAGGAGCTCAAGGATGCTAGGAAAGATCTCGAAGGAAAGAGGGCCCTTGAGGAAGAGGTAGCAAAATTAAAGTCGGATCTCGAGCAGGCTAAGGCATCGTCCGATCAAGCATACGCTCGAGGTCGAGAAGAAGGCAAGCTACCAGCTATAAGGGAGTTTTTAAAGTCGCCCTTTCTTGATGCCTTGATTCGATCACGATCGGGCGAAATCAATCAGGCCTTCTTTTATAAAGGGGTTCAGCAACTCCTTGTGGCCGGAAGAGTCCAAGGCACTATTGATGAATATCTTCCCTATATGAACCCTTATAAAAATATTCTTGGGGAAGATTATAAGGCTTCCTCTCTTCCTCCCATGATTGAGGGTCTAGATGATCATGAGTTTGCTCCGCTCCTTGCTGAATTTGGTGTTCCTATGCCCAATCCTGATATGCTAGAAACGGAGAACTCGGGGGAAAAAGGATGAGGATGTGGACATCGAGGGCGAATCCGATGATCGGGTCGGAGAAAATATCAATTCTCCTCGGACATAGCTCCAGCTCTGAGGATCAAAGCAGCGGCGAAGGGGACGATAGCTCGAGTAGTTCTACTGACGACAGTTCAGAAAGCGATTCCGAGGAAGAGGGCGAAAAGACGGAGAAAGGTCGTGATTCTAGTATCGAAAAATCTGATCACTGATGAATATAATAGGACTTTATTAACCCTTATTTTATAGTTTGTAGATCCATGTACTTATCGTTTTCTCAATTGTATGTACATTTTGCCCTTGCCTTTCTCAAATCGAATTGTTATCTTAACAAGAGCTTTTGTTGCCTTACACCGAATTCTTTTCTATAGGCGATGATCGTTTATTATAACGCTAATTGGATGCTTTCTTTTCTACAAATACCAAGGCCATTTTTAGGAGATGCATGTTTCCTTATGCCAATAGAATAGTCTAAGGTTGAAAGACCCTTCGATCCAACTCCTGCCTCCTCTTCTGATTTAAACATTTTTGAGATCGGAATTGCTTGAAAGGAATAAATGTCCTTCGAACATTGTGAGCAAAAAGCCTATATTCGCGGGTACAATGACCGTAGTATCTGTCTTCAAAGATTTTCTTCGAGCATAAACTTCAGCAAGTGTAATCTGATTTATTTCGTTTTAACGTAACTCTAATCAAAAGTGTTTTTACTCTTCTGCTCTATAACGTAACTCTAATAAATAAGTTGTTTTTGATATCCCATCAAATCCCTACCGATAATGTCACGTGCTTTTATGTTCGAATATATTGTTGGCCAAGGTGATTTCCGAATTTCCGATCGTATAATGGGCTGATTTAATAACTTCCTTTCTTTCATAGTAGTTTGCGTAATAATTTTTTTTTTTTTTTTACCAAACACTACTTTACTCCTCGGGAAGTTGAACGGTTATTAAATCATGTCCGCATAAATTTTTACATCTCGTCCGTTGGATCACATTTAAACTGCTTCTATAAATGGGCCTCTTCTTAAATCGATATTCTTTTCCTTCTGAAAGTTTTTCTTCTCTGACCATCTTGATCGAGGAACACCCTCTTGCATCCCAACATTTGGAAATTCGAGCTAGAACGTATTTTGCGAGGCCTAAAGCATTGAGTATTTTATTATCGATTAGGATATCTGTAGACGAAGAAACATTCGCCTTCGAAGGCAGACAAGCTGCATTGCTGACCATCCACGGCCCTAATAACCCCGTCGGCCCTTCGAAGAGTGAGCCATTATTTCTCCGGCATGGTTCTCATAATGAGGGACCTGTTGCAACAATGTCCGCTGAGGGTGTGGGATGGTGCATATTTGGGGTGGCGTTCGGATTGAGTTATTCGATCTCAAGCATCGAACTAGCCCTTCAATTTTTCCCTTCCTATTATCAACCAACACCCAATATTCGCTATCATTGTAAATCTTTCGAGTAAGGGCATCATTGATCAAAGAGGCCAGTAGTTCCCACTTGTCAAGCCTAAAGAAGAGCCTATTCGATTTCTTGGCTCGGGAGGTTGGGTCAATTGGACATTTTTCGGGAATCATTAGACGTAATCGAGATGGATTGTGCCTGTCTTGTAATAGGATCCACGTTTTCTTCTTGTAGTTTGTAATAGGATCGAAACCTTTCTCTTGTGGCTTGTAATAGGATCGAGAAATAATTTTTGTATTATTTCATTTATTCAGAAATCTCTATGAATAATACCTTATGATATTCTTGCTTTGCTCGGTCTAAAGCTTTTTGATCAATGATTGGGCTTGTGTTCCGGACGTTGGTAAGTTTGAATGAACTTCCTACCGTAGCCAAACAGTTCTTTATTCATCGGGACTCCCAATAGTTGTTAAATCTTGTCCGTTCATCTAGCAAATTACCTGCCGTCTGATCTATTTCAGACCTTACTATAAAGCCGGCGTCTTATTTTTGAAACTACCTCTCTCACCCAAGTGATTCTTTACTTGTCCGATCATGGTGATCAAGATCATTATTCAATTAACTCAACTTTTGAGCTCAGATTTCGAACAATCTTCGAGAGGAAGAAAAACTACTTTGAGTTCGCTTAGAATATCGCCAGGCAAAATATATTCTCCATATGGAAGGCCAATAAGCCAAATCCATGGAATCCGCAGGTTACCGCATGGGTCTCCGATCAGGGGCCTGTTGCCACAATGGATTTAGGAAAATGTAGTGGGGGGGGGGGCACGCTGGAAGATAAAGTTATCCGACAAACTGCGTGTTCGCCCCTTCGTCTTCGGAGGATTGCAAATAAAGTTAAAAGCTTGCAGGTCCAAAGGAGATTCCATGTTCGGAGCTGAGTTAGCTCGATCGATTAACAGAAGATGAGACCGAAAATTTCATAGGATTATAGAATCCAATAGGATCGGAATGTAATATATTAGCTTATATTGTTCTCGAAATGTAATCTTCTTGCTCTCATCTAATTTTAGATTTTTGTAATATACGCATTCTCTTTCTCGAAATGACTTTATAAAGCTTTTGTCTTCCTTTTTGTTGGTTGATCGAATAACAGATAGATGTATTCTTAACTTCGATAAATTGATACTTTGAATAATCAAACCTCCCTTCTTGGGTGAATAAATAACAAGTAATCCAATGAATAATCAAAAATACCGATCTTTGTCAAAACAAATTTTCGAAGTTGACCGAGTTCTTAATTCGAACAAAGCTTATCGAGGATATATCGTTGATACCAATACTTGTTTTAAATCATTCGAATTTTTTTCATCGATCGAATACGATGATTCGAGGGCGAATATTTTGATCCGATAACCGCTGTTCAAATAAATATATATATACTTTCGAATTATCTATGATGCCTATTCCTCTGTAAATATGCATGGCTTACGATAACCAAATATAATTCTGCCGACCTGGTGTTCGAACGCGACTTCTCGATCATAGTAATGCCTTGAATTTTCCAAACCAGTGTCGTATTTTGAATAGTACATCCAAAAGGTCGAATTTTTAAACAAATATCTCGGTGTTTGCCCTTAAATTGATTAGTAAATAAGGACCATATGCGTTCATAAGGTTGCTTCTTCTCTTAACCAAACAGGACCCTATTCCTCGGGAAATGTAACAGCCAATGCATTTATTGTTTTTGATCATGACCGTCCGTGACACACGATCTGGTCCGTTGGTTCTAACCCTTCGCTGTTATAAATAGTTCCAACTTTTTCCAACATATTCTTCACTCATTATCAATGTCTCATCCGATCTCCAAAGCTCGAATTTTGAATTTTAGCAAAATGATCCGCAATCCTTCTGAAATAATTGAGTTCGAAATTAGGACTCGGACCCTGTTTTTCGATCCTACTCCCTTTGGTGCATCCTTTCTCGCTTAGAATATCGACAGGCAAAAGAAATTGCGCCTAGAATACCGGCAGGCAACCACTCTTTTGGATTTAATTCATCTGAGACGGGTTAGAATTCCGGTCTTCTGGCGCTGCGTCTGGTCGGGCAGTAGGTTAACCTCAGAGAAGTCCTTTAAATCTAGAGCATCAGCTTCCTCGAGGGCTTTCTTGAAGTATAGTTCCTTCGAGATTGCTTGGAGTGATTCCGCTGAGATAACTTTCCGCTGTTCTGGATCGGATTAGGTTGTAAATAATGATTGTGTATGACAATCATTATTTACAGACGAAGACCTAAGATCGGTTAAAAGCCCTGGAGATGGGCTCCGATCCGGTTTTTATCCACAGGACGCTTGAGGATGTGCGACACGTGGCGAGTGATTGTCATGAAGAATCCTTGCTGAGTTCTGCATCTGGAGCGATCTCGGGAATGTGGATCGAACATGTCTATCTTTTACTCGTAGAATTTGTAGTAAGGTGGGAGCGATTGTACTGTAGTTTTTGAGCCCGAATTTTATTATTGTACTCGAGGCTTCGCTTTTAACTTGTTCGAAGAATAATAATAATAAAGCTTTGTTTTCTGCTCGAATTTCATTGTTTAATCTTTGGTGTCTTCTTGATTTCTTTGGTCGAATATAAGCGAGATCTGTTGAAACTTGATCGATTGCAACTTTGTGTAGTTAACTTGAAGTTATCAAATCCTTTCCTTCGGAAACATAGTTTTCCTCGGTAATCGAACGGTAGTCCAAGATAGGTTGCAACTTCGAGGATTTATATAATTCGTTACCATTGTACCAACAGACATTTACTGATATTTTATTAACTGCAGGATCTGCCCCGCTTGAAATAGCCATCAACCAAGAAAACGAAATCAATGCTGTCCTAATTGATCGAGTAAAGTATCTGATAATCAGATAAATAATCTACAGAAATTACGTGATCGATCGTGAATGAATCCGGGATGATAGTAAATAATTTATATAATCATTCCGAAGTTGTCGAACCCAACGCTCGGAATAAATTCCGATCTTGATTGATTTGTGTAATTATTCCGAGATTACTAAACTTGATAATCGGAAAAATAAATTCCGAGCATTAATAGGCTGTAACTCCAAAGACTCTCATAATCTATTGTCGTTAACTGTCGACCAAATTGATCGGATTGACTCTGTATTGGTTAGTTGTGAAAGATATCCGTAAAACTTCTTCTTGTCCATTTATGTATCATCGTTCCACTACTTAAAACTCCTCACATGGATAAATAATTTGCATCCTTGATGAATAGAGAATCGATTAATTTGGAAAATAAATCCAATCAATGGAATAAAGGAATTGGTCAATTGGAGAATAAATCCAACAATTTGATGATCGAAAATTCACTCTATGGGTCTTAGCAACAACTTTCACCCTTTATATTTATTTCAATCTAAGGGGCATATCAACGACTTTCACCCTTAGTCGTTTTTATCGGTCATAGCAACAGTTTTCACCTGAGGGTCTTAGCAACATCTTTCACCCTTGTCATTTATTTCGATCTAAGGAGCATAGCAACGGCTTTCACCCTTAGTCGTTTTGATCGGTCATAGCAACAGCTTTCACCTGAGGGTCTTAGCAACAACTTTCACCCTTTTCATTTATTTCGATCTAAGGGGCATAGCAACGGCTTTCACCCTTAGTCGTTTTGATCGGTCATAGCAACAGCTTTCACCTGAGGGTCTTAGCAACAGCTTTCACCCTTTTCATTTATTTCGATCTAAGGGGCATAGCAACGACTTTCACCCTTAGTCGTTTTGATCGGTCATAGCAACAGCTTTCACCTGAGGGTCTTAGCAACAGCTTTCACCCTTTTCATTTATTTCGATCTAAGGGACATAGCAACGGCTTTCACCCTTAGTCGTTTTGATCGGTCATAGCAACAGCTTTCACCTGAGGGTCTTAGCAACAGTTTTCACCCTTTTCAATTAATTCGATATAAGGGGCATAGCAACGGCTTTCACCCTTAGTCGTTTTTGATCGATAGACATAAATATTGGCCATAATAATTTCTCGAGTATAATGAATTGATAATATCTCTGGCGAATAAAACTTCCATTGGATAGATAATCCTTTGCAATATGAGATAACCGTAGACAAAGCGAGATACAAGATGGTGGATATTCTAGAGATTTGTATATAGTCTTCATTGTCCATAATAACACACTTCCGAACCATGAATAAGACTTCCATAGGATAGATAATCCTTTTACATATAATAAGATAAACGAGGACAGGACGAGACGATGAGATAGTGGATAAACTAGAGATCAGTGAGTAGTTTAGTCTGTCCATTATAATGCATTTCCGAACCATGCTTCTTGTTAAATTGAGTTCAAGAGAAGATAAAATAGAATTCTCCAATCTATTGAGAGCAATCTTCCCGACGGCATTGTTTATAATTTTAAAGTAGGAATCCCTCGGAATGATCGAATAAAGATTATAATGATAAAGACTGTTGATATCTTTACCGACGTCGGTAGCTCCGTTGTACAATTATAATCTAGTTGGAGCATCGTACGATCTTAATTTCGACCTCAAATCGGTGAGGGCTCCGTGGGTTGGTGCACTGTCTTGTGGAAAGATCGACGGAACTTCCGGTTGCTGAACCGCCCTGGATAGATTACCAGGCTCATTGTTAACTGAATTTTGAACCCCCGCAGCGTGGGATGGTTCTCCTCGGTTATATGTATTCCTCCTCGTAGTAGGCATTTTTCGATCTAACACCCAAATAAGGCCCCACGGTGGGCGCCAATTGATCTTACGCGGATTCGTGGTATGATCGAATTAATAATATAAATAATGTTAACGCTACAAAATAAGAGAATGATTAATGTATATGTATATTCCGAACGTTGAGGTATAGATTACAAGTATTGAGAATCCTATTTGAGCATTATAGGATGTCGTACAAGCCAGAGGGTGAAATACATATAAAATGGCTGAATCTATCTATCCGAGCAGCGGCTTCGAGCAGAGTGCACCTGGGAAAGCGTGTCTGTTGCCATAAATGCTTGGGGTATATATAGCCGAGAATGAGGATCGGCCTACAGGCCTGGGCCTAAGATCGGCCCAACAGTAATATTTGATCATGGGCTGCATCAAGAGGATTAAGTTTTCTAGGCTTCATCCCAAGCTCGAGTTCGCATCTTCGTGGTCGATATTCCGACTCTTCGATCGTATATTAGTAATAGAAGATGAAGTCCAAAATTCCCATCATCATCTTTATAGAGAGAATTGTACTTGTGGTATCAAACTATATATTTATTATCACTTATGGTACCACCAAAATCGAGGCCAACACATTTAGTACCACAATTTAAGAAATCAATCAGTTTTGATCATTACTTATGTTGACTAACAATTATGCCCCTAACATTTCAGGTTGTCAAAATAACCCCACATCTCCAAATTTATTGATGATTTTAGTCCACGTTATTGCTCAATATCAAAATTGACTCAAATAATACATGTGCAGATCAGTTTAGAGATTTTAATTATCATATTTACATATTTATTTAAGTAATTAGTTTTATATAAAATACTAATAGACCAATTAATACTTTGACATATATCCGACAAAATATTAAGTAAATGTAACATTTATATAATAATATTAATAAAATTAGTATTTATTAAATAATAAAGTTATAAATTATTAACAAAATAATTATAATTTTTTTTTAAAAAGAAAAACAAAACAGACACCCAATCCCCTACCCCAACACCATCCCCTATACCCAGACCCAATCGTAGGCCACCGCCAGCCTAGGATCGCCGGTCCCAGACTGCGGTGGCCTGGGATCGGAGGACCCTAGCCATCGCGGCCTGGGACCGGCCATCCCAGGCCGGCGGCAGCATGGATTAAGTTGGGGGGGGGGGGTGGGTGGGAGTGGTTTAAGGGGGGATGGGGTTGAGGGTAGGGGATTGGATTTTTTTTTTTTGGAAAAAAATTATAATTATTTTGTTAATAATATATAACTTTATTTTTTAATAAATACTAATTATATTAATGTTATTATATAAATTTTAGATTTAATTAATATTTTGTGGAATATATGTTAAAATATTATTTGGTCTATTAATATTATTTATAAAACTAGATTAGATAAATACATATGTAAATATAATAAGTAAAATCTTAAATTAGTCCACACGTACCTTATTCGAGCCAATTTTGAAATTGGACAACAATGTGGACTAAAATTATCAGTAAATTTGAAAATCTGGGGTTATTTTGGTATAATTGTCAGTCAACATAAGTAATGGTATCAATTTTGCAATAAAGTTTAACTGTGACGTCATCAATTAACGTTCATTTTTAACGGTGTTACCAAAGTGATTGATTTCTTAAATTTGTGTACCAAATGTCTCGGCCTTGATTTTTATGGTACCACAAGTGAGAATCAATATATAGCTTGGTACCACAAGTTCAATTCTCTCTTTTATTAAATTTACAATTTTTCCAAAGATTTCTTAAAATTTTTCGAAAAATCTTGATAAACTTCTAATATACAACTGACCGAAACATACGTCAAAAATAAAACTTTAATCAATGGGAGGATCTCGTAAAAAGCCACAATCAAGGCTGATGACTATGTCATTGGTATATTATTATTTTATTGTCTGTGTCCAGGTGTCAATTCTAACACTATTCTCCAATGTGAGGATAAGTAGGTCAATCAAGGTTTTCCTCGTTTGTATACCGGATCCTAACCTGTAATGAAAGAAGGCTACGTCGAGTTAATACCGGTGTTGACCAGGTGATAACCCTCCGATGCTTAAGTCAGTATAGATTTCAACTACCGGGTCGGATCATGACAAGACACATAAATGCGGGTATGGATCCTTACTATTCGATTTGATCCAACTGGAAGTGGATCAAAGGAGATTTTACCAGGAATCGATGGGCAGTCGATTTAGACATAGAAATCGATGTGGATTGCTTGACAAATGTCGACGTCAAGACTTCTTTTGTCACGTGTCTTAGATGGTTCTATATTATAATATTTGTTTGAGTGCCACGTCAGGTGACAAAGACTTGGTATATCAAGAATCCCCCAAGTTCTAGAGTTCGAGTGTAGGTTGTTGGTCCCAAGTGGTCAGATGAGGTCTAGAAAGGGGGGAGGGAGGGGGGTAAATAGACCTCTGAAAATTTTTGACTTCAAATTTTTTCTAACTTTTCTGTTAGTAGACTAAGTTGATCAAGAATCGTAAGCAGACTATGCTGATCACGCACAAAGCTTTGAACAACAGAGTTGACCACTCTTCTGATTGTGACATAACTGATTTGAGTGAAATAGGAGTTTTAGTCACATTACTTGCAGCGGATTTTTATAAGTGTTTTTCACAAGTAAGCTTTTCAACTTAAAAGATTTTATCCCCAGTTTTTTAAACTCCTTTTCAAAATCTTTTAAAAAATAAATTCAAGTATTCGAGTATGCTTTTTGAAAATATGCAATAAAACAATGCAAACTAAAATAGAGGAATTTTTATAGTGGTTGTATTGATTAAAATACTTTAGTCCACTCTTCCAAGTTATGAATATCTTGGGTTATACTATAATCACACATATACAATATACACTGCTTGCGCCAAATAACAAATGAAACGGCCACAAGTTCGCAATAGGAACTCACAAAGAGACTCCTACTCTCTGAAGTAATATCACTCACTAAGATGTATATCTATTTCTCACAACACTCTTCTAATACAGATTCACTCAGAAGATAAGTAGTCTTTGAACTTCAACTTCGGCTTTCGTCAACAAATGACTAAGCTGATGAGCAAGCTGTTATTGAGTTCTTGAGACTTAGGAAATTCTGCTTCGCGAAATGATCTCAGTTGTTGTTTTTTTTTTTAACTCTTGAATCCAGCTCAATTTATACTTGTGTTTGAAATCTATACGTTGAAGAGAGACAAATTTCAAAGCTACAAGTACTGGTTCCCTTTTTCTGAAACGACTCTCTGCAACTGTAGCACTGTGCACTCTGATGTACTATTTTGTCAGTTTTGATAAATGCACCCTGCTGATCCGAGAATAACTTCAATCATATGCCATTAATACCTTTCTCTTGCAGCATTTATTACTCGAAGTGCATTTATTACCGTTGGGCAGACTCCTTGATCCCTTCTACTATACTGATCGAAATAACCCATCTGATAGATACCCTGCTGATCTCAAGTTGAACTAATCTAATTTAATTCAGCTGAAAAACTACCAGTCTGATTTGGAGCTCAGCAACAGATCAGTAGTTTTCTGGACCTTGAAGTTTTGATCCTTCTGATTTGTCTTCTTACTTGGTCAAAATTATTCTAAGGGATTTGCTAAGCTTCCATTACTTAGTTGATTCTGATGTTTTGGAAATCATCAAAACCTCCCTTTACGTTTTGCACTCTATCTTCATCTTCATCCAACAATTTCCCGCTTTTTGATGATGACAAAATTTCAGCTAAGTAACTGTACCTAAAACTAAAGTTTGATCCTCAAGAATTTCTGTGATAGAAATAATTTGTTGGAAAAAACTTGAACTTTTTATAGATATTTGAGTTTATTATCAGTACAAGTTTTTGTCAGACGAGAGAGCAGGAAGTATATTTTTACAAATAGATTACAAAGAAGATTACAAGATACCTAGTTTAGTCCTTCTTTTCTTCTTCATCTTTATTCTGTTTTTCTTCATTTACTTCTTCTTCCTCTTTTTCTTCTTCATCTTCTTCACGGCTAAAGGAATCTTCTTCAAGTATCTCAAACTTCTTCCTGAGATCCTCCATCCTTTTATACTTGACTTATGGATTGAGCTGTTCAGCCACTCAGTCTTTGGCAGCATCAATCTCCTCATCTGTTTTTGCTGGTTCATTGGACTCATTTTCATTTTCAGCTTCTTCTTCAGCATCATCAGCAGCCTTCTCTTTATCTATCACATCATCAGCTGGTCTGCTTGTATTTTCTTCATTAACTTTCTCAGCAAACTCCAACTTTTCGGTGACTTCAGCAGATTGGTTAACATCCACATTCTTTTTAGCAGATCCTCCATCTTAACCCTTTTTGTTATCATCAATAGGGTTGACAGGTTCCTCAGCTAAAATTGGAGTGATGTCAACAGCTTGACATAGCAGCTGAATATTCTGTTCCATCGCCTGAAGATGTGTGTCCCTCCTAAGTTGCTGCAAGTTGGCATAAGACTCAGTCTTTTAAAGTGTGAGATCCACTTGCTCACTAGCTGAATCTGGAATTGCAGAATTAGATCATCAGAGGTTGTGAATGCTCTCAACATATTTACAGTTTTTTCTTCTTGTGCTCCATTGCATCTGAAACAACTTTATTGATGTCCCTCCAACCTGCTGTGTTGTATTGAACTCTGGCTCCAAATGTCTCTATATATGATTTGATAAGTTGAACTTCATTTATGAAGTTAGCTAATTCATCCACTATCAGAGGGCTTGGTTCAGCAGCCTTGGGAACGCTTTCAACAGTAGCAGACAGCATGGATGAGGCCAGATCCTCATTCTCAAATTTCTTCATCTGCTCTCGGTTTCTTTCCTCCATTTCCTTCATTGAAGTGGCAATCAACAATTGAATAGACTCCAGAATTGTTGGATGAACTTTTGCTGAAGTAGATGGGATGTTTGTGCTAGTTTGGCCAACCTCAGGAGCTTTCCATTCAAGTGCAAGTTGCTCCTTTTCCTTAGATGATCATTCAGTGGCTCCACTGATGATGTCTTGACCTCTTCCTCAGTCTTCAGCTGGACTTTTATTGGCTCATATGTTACTATGTAAAAATTATGGCAGGTTCAAAAGGTGATTTAGTTTGTTCTGGGAGATCTTTGTAGGTTTTGATGGCCGGTCCAAAGACTATTTGTTGTAGGCTGAGCAAGGGCATCAGATTACTTGAACTCCCTTTCTCAAATCTTGATCTTTTTGCCCGCATTTCCAAAGTGATGGAAATGGCCAGCTTAAATGCTCTACCTTGAGGGTCTTCATTATTTCCAGGTGTCTCTGGGATAGATTCCATAATCCTCTTGGATTCAGACTTTGCCAGCTTCCTCAATCTTAAGTGCATCATGTCCAGGAAGTGGTCTGAATCAAGTGCTTGCTTCAGGCACCCAGTTTGCAGCCATTGCAGAACCCATGCCTCTTCTGCTGCAAACTCTTTGCACTGCATAATTTGCTCATTTAATTTCATCAGACGATAGTCTCTCCATCTGTTGTATCTTATCTTTTCAGCAACAAAGAGACTTTGATGAATCAGTAGAGGGTTATACCTCTCCATCTCAACTTCAAACTTTGTAAACACCTCTGAATCACTTTGAACAACTTCCAGAGCATGCTTGATTTCTGATCTCTTCTTCTTCGCTGGCTTGGGTCTTGGCATAGCAGACTTAGGCTTCTTTTTCTCTCCATTTCCTTCATTGAAGTGGCAATCAACAATTGAATAGACTCCAGAATTGTTGGTTGCACTTTTGCTGAAGTAGATGGGATGTCTGTGCTAGTTTCGCCAACCTCAGGAGCTTTCCATTCAAGTGCAAGCTGCTCCTTTTCCTTAGGATGATCATTCAGTGGCTCCACTGATGATGTCTTGACCTCTTCCTCAGTCTTCTGCTGGACTTTTATTGGCTCATCTGTTACTGTGTAAAAATCATGGCAGGTTCAAAAGGTGATTTAGTTTGTTCTGGGAGATCTCCGTAGGTCTTGATGGCCGGTCCAAAGACTATTTGTTGTAGGCTGAGCAAGGGCATCAGATTACTTGAACTCCCCTTCTTAAATCTTGATATTTTTGCCCGCATTTCCCAAGTGATGGAAATGGACAGCTTAACTGCTCTACCTTGAGGGTCTTCATTATTTCCAGGTGTCTCTGGGATAGATTCCATAATCCTCTTGGATTCAGACTTTGCCAGCTTCCTCAATCTTAAGTGCATCATGTCCAGGAAGTGGTCTGAATCAAGTGCTTGCTTCAGGCACCCAGTTTGCAGCCATTGCAGAACCCATGCCTCTTCTGCTGCAAACTCTTTCCACTGCATAATTTGCTCATTTAATTTCATCAGACGATAGTCTCTCCATCTGTTGTATCTTATCTTTTCAGCAACAAAGAGACTTTGATGAATCGGTAGAGGGTTATACCTCTCCATCTCAACTTCAAACTTTGTAAACACCTCTGGATCACTTTGAACAAATTCCAGAGCATGCTTGATTTCTGATCTCTTCTTCTTCGCTGGCTTGGGTCTTGGCATAGCAGACTTAGGCTTATTTTTCTCTCCAATTTGAATGCCACCACTGCACCTTAGACCATGGGCGTACTTGATACTGACTTGCAAAGCTTGTGCTAAGTCCTGAGCTTCCTCAGCTTCAGACATTATCTTTGTCTGAGATTCAAGTTCACTGAGCTTGAGAACCTTTTGGTATTCTGCTTCTTATTTCTGATTTTGCTCAGCTTCTTCTCCCAACTTTTTCTAAGCAACATAAACCTTGACCTTGGCCTTACCAGTTCTCTTCCTTCTGGCAGCCGGACTCTCAATTATTGCTACCGGAACAACAGGAATTGGTTGAGGTTGAATGAGTGGAACATTCATCTCAGCTGATGTATCAGCTGGCTATTCTGTTTCAGCAACAGTAGACTCTGCTAGTGTCTTATCCTCTGCAACCTTCTCTTCTGCATTAACTGGTCTTTCCGCAGCAGGAGGATCTTCTCTAACAGAAGTGGAGTCAGTTGAGAAGGTGACTCTTTGACCTCCTAAAGTCAACTTCTTTCTTGCAGTTGCTTTTTTTATAACTCCAGTAGGTGGAGGCTCAATAGCAGTCCTTTTTACTGAACTTCTAGTCCTCTTTGCAACTCTTTGAACATGAACTGGTTCTTCAGACTCAGTCATTTCAGGAGATGCTTCAGTACTCATTACATCGATATCCTTAGCCACCTCAGTGACTATCCTATCAGCCACTTCAGACTCTGCTGATCTGACTTGAACAATAAGGTTAGCTATTTGATCAGTAGACTAGGTAGACTGCTTGGCAGTTTTGGGTTTCTTGGCAGCATCAGGCTTCTCTGCCTTTCCCTTAGCCTTTCTCTTGGGAGTAGTCAGTTTTGCTTCCACTCTGACATGTTCATACGTCTTCAACTCCTTGAGCGCATGAATAGGCTTGCCATTTATCAGCGAACAGTGAAGAGCCATGAACAGATGACTCACCATTATTACGTGGCCACTTTTCTTCAACGCTAGAATACTGAAGTAGTAAGCAGCCCATTTTACTGGCAACCCGTAATAGATGCAGGCCATGGTGTGGAATCTCCTTCTGGGTAACCCATCCAGAGAGCTGGTGGAACATTCCAAGACTTTTACAATAATATCTGCGAACCTCTGAAACTCATCCTTCAGCCGAGTCTTCATCATGGTTCAATACATTTCTTTCCCTTCCTTAGCATGTAATGCCCATAATTCTTCTTCCTTCTCTAAACCCAATCTTGTAACCTCTCATCCTTCATTTCTCAACTTATAAATCTCACTCAATACCGCAGGGGAGACACAGATTGTCTTTCCTCCGACGACCGCGACCATGGTATTCTTGGTTAGATCGATCTTCCTTGTTTTGTAGAAACTAGCAACATCTTCTACAAAAACAAGATCTTCATGTGCTTCCAAGACATCATCCATTGTTGCCTCTATGATTTTCACCATTAATTTCTACATCAGAGGAGTTCCAGAAGCATAGAACTTCTCATAACTCAAGAATCTTCCTTCAGCGCCACCCATTTGAGCAATTTTGAAGTGATTTACGAAGAAATTGAGAATCTTTAAGATAGTGAGCAAGCAAATCAGTAACTTCTTTTGTGCAAAGAGAATTTTAGGTGAGTAAGTTCGAGTAGTCTGATAAGATCTGGATTAATAGATTTCAAAATGCATCGTTTCCATGTTTTACGCGAACCATTTGATCTATTCTGACAGTTTCTAATCGTGTGGGCGAGATTTATGGAATTTAAAATTTATATTTTAATGTCGGATGGGCGGGAAAGCTAATCGACACTAATCTGTTACTTATTAAAACGTCTTTTAAATATAACATTTTTAGTACCACACTTATATAAGATATCAAAGATCTGAAATCTGATATTACTAGTGAAAGCCAATAGCAAGTAATCTTTCTCTGCTGTTTGTAAATCCAACAAGATAAATTAATCTTCAATCTTCAAGAATTTAAAAACATATCTTCCAAATACATAACTTCAACTAACTATCATCAAAAAATTTCATCTTTAGATCAAGAGTACCGCTAGTCTTACACGTTTCCCCTGAGTTCAATAATCCACGAGTTAACTAGTCTGTTGAGAGTTAACCTTGAAGATGATAAGAACATAATAAGCTGATGAACTTTAGTCTTCTAATAAGTTCCCCCTCAGCTTATGAATTTAGATTAAGTAGTCCTAGTTATGCTCTTAGAGTAGAAAACCTTGCATCGCTTAGTGGTTTGGTGAAGATGTCAGCAATTTGATTATCCGTATGAACATACTCAATAATGACATTTCCTTTTTCCAGATGATCTCTAATAAAATGATGTTTGATCTCAATATGCTTTGTCCTTGAATGACTTGTAGTGTTCTGAGTAAGAGATATTGCACTTGTATTATCACAGTAGATTGGGATTCCACTGATCTTGATATTATAGTCTCCTAGTTGATGCTTCAACCAAAGTATCCATGCACAATATGCTCCAGCAGCAATATATTCAGCTTCAGAAGTAGAGATAGATACTGAAGTTTGCTTCTTACTCATCCATGAGATCAGACGACTACCTAGAAATTGACAGGCACTCTAGGATACCACAATCCCAATTCTTGAGTGCCCTTTAGGTATCTGAGGATCCTCTTGGCAGCTAAGAGATGAGATTCCTTAGGATTTGATTGATAACATAATATATAATATCTGGTCTGCTAGCTGTTATGTATAACAGTGACCCTATTATGCCTCTGTATTTGGTTATATCAACTGATTTGCCATCTTCATCTTTATCCAGGCGACGTCCAATAGACATAGGAAAACTAACAGATGAGCTAGTTTCCATACCAAATTTCTTGAACAGATCCTTTGTGTACTTAGCTTAGTTGATGAATATATCATCAGACAACTGTCTAACTTGGAAACCAAGAAAGTAATTAAGTTCACCCATCATACTCATTTCATATTTGTTCTGCATCATCTTGGAGAACTTGTCACACATCTGTTGGTTAGTTGAACCAAAAATAATATCGTCCACATATATTTGCACAAGTAATATATGATCTTCCCATTCAACAGTGAACAAAGTCTTGTCTAAATTACCTTTTCGAAATCCATTAATTAAAAGAAAATCAAATAAAGTATCATACCATGCTCTTGGAGCCTGTTTCAGTCCATAGAGGGCTTTATTCAGATGATATACTTTGTCTCTTTTTTGATAAGCTTCAAATCCAGAAGGTTGTTCAACATAAACTTCTTCTTGCAATTCTCCGTTGAGAAAAACAGACTTCACATCCATCTGATAGACAACGAAGTTCTTGTGAGCAGCATAAGCAAGGAATAATTTGATTGCTTCAAGCCATGCCACAGGTGCAAATGTCTCATTAATGTCAATGCCTTCTTCTTGGTAGTAACCCTTGGCAACTAGTCTTGCTTTGTTTCTGGTGACAATATCATCTTCATTCATCTTATTTCTTAATACCCACTTAGTGCCAATAACTCTTTGATGACTTGATCTAAGAACTAAGTATCAGACTTCATTCCTTTCCAATTGATTAAGCTCTTCTTGCATTGCTTCAATCCAGTGAGAATCACTAAGAGCTTCTTCAACATGGGATAGGAAGCTGACAAAAATTGCATCATTTGCTGCAGCTCTCCTAGTCTTTACTCTATCCAATGGATCACCAATCACCAGATCAGGTGGCTGATCTCTGAGCCATCTGATATCAGGTTGCAAATCTGGATGTTGTCCTTTAGATTGATCTTGCAAAACTATTATTGGAGTTTCAGTAATAGTATGTTGAACATCTGCAGTCTGTCAGTTGTTGGCAACTCGTCTGTTAAACAATCAGCAGACTGATTTTGAACAGCACTTGAGTTAGCAGCTGAGTTGAGATTAGGTAGTATGATGTGAACATATTCTTATTTTCTTTCAACACTCAATTTCTGAAAATCAGTAGACATATTTGAATTATTTCTTTGATTCTTTTCAGAAGAACAGTTTGGTTCATCAAATACTAGTGATTTTACCGAATTTCGTTAGAGTTCAGTAATACCAATATTTAATAAGATAGAAATTGTTCTTATTCAAGTTGATAAAGGGATTAGATAATTTATTCCGGTTGGTACTACACAAGAAAAAGATGGATAACAATGACAATAATAATTAAGTAAAAGATGAAAGATATAGAGCAAAATCTATATTATTGATTGTAAGTATATGACGATCACAATATGTCTATAGTGTATTAGCGTATAAGATGCTTAGCGTAACCCTAATACAATGTTGGTGATGCTCTGATATAGAGCCTATAATCCTAGCTTTTTACGGTAACCCAATCAGATTAGGATCTTGAGTAATCTCCTTTATACATTCGGCTTCTTAGTCCGTGTCGACAAGATACGTTTTCCTAGTCGAGACGACCTACCTTCTTGGACTTGAGATCTGATCTGTTTGCTAGGTCGGAACATCCTAGTCTTACCCGAGCTGGCGGTTATTCTTTATAGTGTAAAATAGCCCTCATCAGTACTCTCTCACTTCTTTGAGCGAAATCGTAGCTGAAGCTTGTAGAAGCATGTAATTATTGCGTGTCGTTCATGAATTATGCCTCATTAAAAAACTTAATCGAAAAAACCCCGTGCGATAAAACTCGACTAAGGAAAAGAGTGCATCCCTTCACAAACAGTTATAAGATCGTGTCTTTTGAGAGCCGATCATTAGATGAGCGGGGTCCATTCATTCATTTGCTTGTGGCGGGAAACTGAAACGTCGCGAAGGGCTAAAAATGTCTTTGCCACCCTGTATATATATACCATTTTTTATCTTCATAAGTACTTTCACTTTTCGCTTTCATCTTTCTCGTGGTAAAAAATCAAGTCGATAATATCCTTAATATCTTTATCAAATTATTATTTCTTTCTCCGAAATGGCCTTTTCTTCCAAAAATCCCAATCCTTCTTCTCCATATTATGAGGATATGGTCCCTACTATTGTTCTCGATGGCTCTCAGAGCTCTGCCTCTAAGCAGAACGATCCTTTGGACGAGAACCCTACTGAAATAAAAAAAAAAAGATACTCTCGTGGTGAAGGTTATCACGGAGGCAGAGGTTGCTGCTAAGGCTGCTACTAAAACCAAAGACACGAACCCTCAAGTTTCCTAGCCATTTGAACTTTTAGCTTGTAGATATAAGGATTGAGAGAGGAAACGTTGCATCCATGTAACAGAGCTCCAACTTCAAAGATGACCTTTCAGATTCTCAAAGACTAATGTCTACTCGACGAGCAATTCATACTACATTCCGATGAAGATAAACGTCAGCAAAAATAAATACACCGTATTTCAACATTATACAAGAATGGAGAAATAATACTTCTAAAAATGGAAGAAAAGTCTTTACTTGTCCATATTTATAAAAAAAAAATAATAGAAAGAAAAAAATAGAGAAATAGCCAGCTAGATTATTGAGTCTGGTCGGAACCAGAGGGCCTACTTGAAGAGGCACTCCTCGGAGTTGGAGTCCCTAGAAAGGCCATCAGCTCGTTCTGGTGCTTCTGATAACCTTGCTCAAAACCTTCATCGAAGGCACCGCGTTGAGAATCCTCCCGCTTCTGCTAAATCCGAGACTCCATCGCACTCTCTAGATTTTTATTCAACAGAGCAAGATCATCTCTCTCCTTTTGAAGAGCCAGATTATCAATACGCAACTGCTCAACTTCATCAGTAATAAGTTGCTTCTGGAGTGAAAGTGTCTCACGAGAACTAGTCTGAACCTCCAACCGATTTCTCATGCCTTCTCTGCTAAGCCAGGTATCATCATTTTGAACGCCTAGCTGCAGGGCCATTTATTTCCCCAGAACAAATAATTGGCAAAATCAGTGAGGAGTCCAAATATTGAAACAATGGGAAGGAAGTAAAATATACATGCAAAGAATGAAAAAATTGGGAAGGAAGTAAAATATACCTGCTCAAAGAGTTTGAAGAGAGACTGAATGAGGCGTATATTTGAAGTATCCTCCTATCTTTTTAATTAGCCGGGGAGGATGGTACTAAGCCCAATGTTTCGGGATAGCGCGTCGGGCTCACAAGTTCCAGGAAGAACGGAAGTGGAACCCTGTCACGGCGAGGAGTTTGGGACTCCGTAATATCATAGACCTGCTCCTTGACGCATCGATCATCCAATTGAGGCGGAGAATCTCTCGGGTTTGGAATCTAGAGAAATTCCTTTCCCGAAGCAGAATAACGAACTTGACGATCAGACTCTTGGTCAATATGATCTTGGGAAGAGGTCCCGACCTCAGCAGAGGAAACTAACGTGATAGTATCACCAAAGAGAAAATCGGTGTAAGTCTGCGTAACAGACCGCACCAGGGAACTATCCAATGGCGGATCTGAAGCTAGACCTCCACCGTCTAGCCCATCGACATTTTCTGCTTGGCTCTGGCCGATGGCGAAATCAACAGTGAGGTTATCTCCGGTAGTATTGGTTTGAACATGATCTTGGGAATCATGCTCTGAAGAAGGGATAGAGGTTGGAATTACGATCTCAGAAGATCATTCACCTGAGGCCATGTCTCCAAAGGCAACTCGCCCAGGAGAAGCTCTTCTCTGAACATTCGCAGTAGAAGAAGGGCTTGAGCAAATATTCTGCTGAGTGGTAGATGGATGAGTTATTACGTCGCCCGCCCCACTCGAAGAAAGGCTAGACGTCTGCGCCCCCGAGCTGGCAGTTGCTCGGGGTTCAGGAGGGTCAGAAGAAGGTCCTCCAGTCTGAGATCTTTTAGGTCTAACATTTCTCGGAGGGTCGCCCCCACTCGAAGAAAAAAGAACTCATTCTCGGAGAAACCAAGAAATGCTTGTAAAATCGAGGGGAATGATCAAATAACTTGAGAGAATATTTTATCCAAGTGGGGACGGACGGTAAAATAGCGAAGAACTTTTCACCCCAATATTTATACTTAAGGAAAAGACACGACGGTCCTTGAAGAGAGGCGCGAAAAGATTTATTTGAAAAACAAAGGAGTTATGCTCGGCCAATGATTCCAGTAAATTTAAAGAAAATAATTTGTGCGAATAAAAGACTTATGTCTAATTATTTCAAGAAAATGATAGAATAAAATCATGAAGATTAACACGAAATGTCATTATACAAAAGAAAATAATACAAAGTCTACAAGATTAACATATCGGCTAGATTATCTCAGGACACTTGGTCATCTTGATTCTCCTTGTTGCTATCATCTTGATTCTCCTGGTCGACATCATCTTGATACTCCTGGTCGGCATCCTCCTCCTCCTTGTCTCGAGGACTAGTTGAACGACCTGCTTCAAATGTGTCCAAATTGCCTGTCCTTGGAGGATCTGAATCGGGCGGGGGCAGAGGCAGAGGAATTGCGAGCTCCTTTACTAAATGTGCTAGAGGGAGATGCTCGTAATCCACTGTTAGAATGTCTGCAGGTGAATACTTCCGGCCATTCCAATCCGCTGACATGAATGGTCCTAAAATACTCTTCTCTGCGGTCCTCGATCAAGTTGAGAGCTAACATTTGGTGAACTGCCTTCTTGAAAGTATTCTCCAAGAGTGGACCAACCATTTCATGGACTAGCCATATGAACCAGAGAACCAAGGAATTCTCGGATAACTCTCTCCTTGGGGCTAATACCAGATCGGTCGACCAGACCATCAAGGTCATCATCTTCTCCCTGCTCGTCAAGGCAAGCTCGAAGACGAGTAACCTGGGACGCGAGCTCGCTAATACGAATAACATGCTGAACTTGTTGGTTCTCTAGCTCCCTAGCCAATTGATCTGCTCGCTCCTGAGCCCGAGTAGCATCTAGTACATTGTTGATTACATGAGGATCGTCTATCCCCAAATCAAGATTGCCATCAACCCGAGGTTGTTGGGTTGAGGACGTGGAAGGCCCTGCCCCGGTTAACCTCTGCTCAAGATTCGCCACCTTCGGAAGGAGAACCTTGTTCCTCTCTTCCAAAATTTGACATTGCTGCCTCAATAAAGCTGACTCATACATGGAAGACACCATACAGGCACCGGACTAACCATTCAAATAATCAACAAATTAGAGTAAGCACTAGAGGTTAAGATGAGAAAGATAATTTAGAAAATATGAATATCTCTTCTTAATCTGAAATGAGATTGGGCAGCTTTTGCGAGCTTCTCCAGAGGATCTTTCTCCAGCAACCGCTGCATATCTCTAGTGAAAATGGAAGAAAGAAGAATCCGTGTAGCCTTATCGGCAGCATTCTCCCTTTCATCAGAAACCAGTGCATCACGGTCGAAAAACCCAGCCGCCCTTTTCCCTACGAGATGATTCTCTATCATCTCAATCACAGTAGCTTTTGGGTTTGGCTCCCCCACCAGTGTAAGGTCCTGACCTGAACGATCATAAACCTGTTTCTTTCTTTTCGCTACAGCACCGGAAGAGTTAGGACCGGCATCCATGAATGACATATGAGGTTCTAAAGGATAAGGGAGGATATCCCTGACCCATCCTAATGGTGGATGAAGATGCCTGAGCTTGGGAGGAGGAAGGCCCGTGAGGAACATCTTCATAAACCTCCGGGGTCTCTTCTCTGTTGTCATCAGAATCAGGGTCCTGATCTCTCCTCTTTCGAGAAAATCTTTGCTCTATAGGCTGGTTATTAGCTGTTTTGGTAGATTTGGACAGGACCATCTTTCCCATCTTCGAACGCCTAGAAACCTTCGACCAGAAGCTGCCAAGAACAAAAAGGAGTACAAATAATCTTAAACGTAAAGAGCAATTAAAATATATTGGAGGAAAGTGGGAGGTTTACCAAATGAGCGACTGGGAATTTGAACAGGATAATCATGAGAACTTAGGCCGGCTTCCGAAGAAAGTCCTCTCCCACAAGAACGGCGCATTGATACTTATTCGACCGCATTTCCTTTATCATGCTCAATAAACATGGGTCATCAGGAATCAATTTGCCTGTAACATTGCGGCCACCAAAGGTCCATTGGGATCCATGGTCCCAAGAAAAATCAGAAGGCACGGTCTACCCGTCAGCCAAAGTTTTATGAGTCGGAGGACGAACGAAGAAGAAGTGAGGTTTCCAGTCAAAATTGCTAGAAACAGGGGAATAAAAAATAGCACAGCCAGATCTTTGGCTCACAAAAAAATAGCAACGGTTTGAGGAACTGGAAAGGCTAAAACGAAATAATTGGTAAAAGTTGCGAAAGGATGGCTGAAGACCTTTGGCAACCATTAGAACAACAAAAGAAACGACAAAAGCTACAAAATTGGGAACTAATTGAGTTAATGAGACAGTAAAAGTACTCAGAATCTCAAGGAAAAGTGGAGACAGGGGAAGTCTAAGGCCGTGTTGGAAATGGGATGTGTAGAAGGCACGACAACCCTCCGGAGGAGAAGTGATCCTGTCCTTAGATGATGGAAGAAAAATCTGGGAGCCTTCAGGAAAGAACCTACTATATTTGTCCTGTAGCTCGCTCAAGTTGTTCTCATTAAAAGTGCAACCGAGGTGTTCAACCAGGACAAAAACTTGAGGATTGGCACCCTTATTTTTGGTAGAGGCTTTAGCAGCTACCTCTGCGTCAGTAAGGATATCTACCTGTAAGTAGCGGCCAAGCGGCTCTGTCCTTTTCAAAGAGGTTATCCTTCTCTCCGGAATATCTGTGTCTAAAATCTCAGTTTGGTCGGGGGAGGACTCTGAGAACCTTCCAGATTAATGACAGGATTAATGTCATCGATGCTCGATGAGTCGGGAATTTTGGAGCTGAAAGCCATATCAAAGGATTGTCTGGTTATATTGTCGAAAATTATGTTGCTTATGAAGCTTATCGACTTGAGAATTTACTGCTGAAAGTCAGAAGGCGGAAAGTGAAAAGTGAGGGTGAAACCAGAGATGGATATATATATATATATATAGTCAAAAAGACACTTTAGTCCCTCCGCAACGATTCATTTTCCCGCCATTGATTGAAGAAAGATGACTCCTCGATTCGAAATGACACATGTCAACGGGGATGAAAATACGACTATTTGTGAAGCGATGCACTCTTTTCCTTATTATGGATTTTTTTCCATAGGGTTTTTTCCAAGTAAGGTTTTTAATGAGGCACGACTCATAAAGTCTAGTCGGAATAAACAACTACTTCTACGAGCTGCGATTATATCTCCGCTAGAAGAAGTGAGGGAGTACTGATGGGGGGTATTTTATACCCCAAGGGATACTCGAAGAACTCAAGTATAACAAGGTCGGACTGACCAGATACTTAGCCCATAAGTACGAGTCATCTTGACCTAATAAGAGGCGTCTCAGCAACCAAGCTCCTGAATCCGAATATAAGAGGGGCATTGAGTCCTATTATGGTTATGTTTCCTTGTATAGTTAGGGAAGAGGACCTATAAATACCATTCACTTGTATTGTATTAGGGCACTATTCAGATATCACATTCAGGCCTACATACTTTTTAATCTCAGATTTAATCTAATACAAGAGCTTTTTCTATACTTATTCATATACAAGTTACGCACTTTATATTCTTCTTGCATTACGTATTGTTCATCTTTGAGTTGATCCATCCGGAATAAAGTAACTAAGCCCGTTAAATCATATTCAATCCAAACCCTATATAATTATTATCGATTTAATTGAACCATACGAAATTCGGTTAAATCCCGCTTCGATCAAACATACCTCCAAAAACCCTGATAGCTTGTTGCAGTTTTTCGTCCAAAACGATGTCCCGTTGGACCATCGCAAAAGTGAAAATCTACCAGCAAATCCCGATAATGGGGCACCACAGAGGTAACCTCCAAGAACGAGGATGCTAGGTAGATCCGAACCCACCATGTGCTTAAAAAATCCCTCCGACCCACACCCTAGAAGACTAAGGCGGAAGCCGAGATGGGACTTGTCAATACCCCTACTGGGACTCATCAGCACTAGGCAAGATGAAGGGCAGGGTAACTCTACCAAACGTGATCGGAGTTATTTGCTCTTTAAATATTATCGGATCAGGAGGCCGACTTACTCTGGATAAAAGTATATATTCCATTTTGGGGTAGGGATGAAATATGGTAACTAAGTTATAAGAGGGCTAAATGTGATCCTACAGACGGTATCAATAATGATTTACGGTAAGGAATAAACTTTGGTAAAATGCGCCTGACTTTTCAGTACTCGCATTTATAGTAAGGGCGCATAATGGACTAAGCAATAGGTCGACGAATACATTTCGATAGAGAAACATCCTAGTCAGATTACTTGCAAGTAAATATTATAGACTATCTATGGTGATGCAACGTCGCACTTTTGGGATTTTAATAACTTGAAAAAGCAAGGAAGCAAATAACAACATTTATTGACGAAGGATAAAGACTTTTTTGTCTAAAAAAAGTTGTTACATTCATATACGGATCGAAATTCCGAATATTACATTTCGAGTAATACATGCAAAAATGCTACAATAAAGAGGTCGAACACGAAACCTCGATTCCAACTAACACAAGAAGACTGGCAGGTTTGGAAGAAGTTCATGAATTCCCTATCAAAAAATATTAATTATAATCGAAATAGATTCCAGTTTTCTTCGCATCTCGATTATTTAAGTCGGAATATGAAGAATAGTAATTGATTCCCGAGCGTGGATAAGGAAGTCGTCACTGCCTAATATTCCAACAGATCCTGCCTAACCAATTAACGGTTTCGAATTACGAGGACAAGTTACTTTTTTCCAATTCCACCTACCCTAATATATGTTCTTTACTATTTTTATGATATCCCAGGAACAGAGGACGGAGGAAACCTCCATAAGGGAAAGTTACTTATACAAAATGACTCCATGAACGGGAGCTTTAAGCGACCATGATTGATCCTTAATTAGGTATTCCAAGATAAATCTAACGACTAAGACACGTCGAGGATTACCATTTTATAGTGTTCCACTTCAGAGGATCACGTTCAAGTTATTCTCCAAGCTAAAGGCAAGATTTGATGAACAATAGTAAATAAAGAAATTCAAGTAAACGATGGAATTATATCAAGGAAATTTTATTCATCATATGACAAAGTTGAATTTACAAGGACAGTATTACACAATGATACCACCTCCTAATTACATATTTGTTTACAAGCTATTACAAAACCTAAAGTTCATTTTCATCTGTAGTGTGAAGATTGCTGGTCGTTTTCCGAGTCGTTACGGGTATTTTCTCGAGAGGACACTCCTGTTCAATAGGGACGTCGAGGGCACCCCGCTGGAGAAAATCTTAAACAACACTTCACCTAACCCTTGCAAAATATCCTCATTGATTCGAATGAGATACCTGGGTCGGGGAGTGTTGCCCCTTTTAATGAACTGACCAGCTTTCCGCAAAAACTGCTTTTGGTATAATTGATCCCTTCTTGAACGAGGAACCCTCCTTTTTCAATTCCACCCATACCAAAACTGGAGACTCTATGAAATTGTACGATCGCCATTTGGTCTATTTGGATATTTCATATAATAGTTTTTGGAAGATTATACGAAAGGGTATGGCAATATCCTTAGAGTCCATTTTGGAGTCCAATGAGTTCTCTGATATGTGAACATATTTATAGATGCACGAATGTATTATCCTACCATTGGAAGAGGAAACGTTCTGCCCTTGGGATTGAAGCGCCCACTTTAATGCGACTTTTCAGATTCTCAAAGACATATGTTTACCTGACTGATGGTCAATGCTATACTCGACTATGGATTTAACAGATATCGAGGTGCAGAAAATATAAGCAAAACGATGATCGAATTTTCGATAGGCAAAACACGGTTATGGGCCTTTTTCGATTAATACTTTCTTTACATAAAAAAATGAAAGAACTAAATTATGGTTGCTCAAGATTGGGCTGCTCGGGATTGGCGTCGGAGTGAAGATGTGTTTCGGAGTAGGATGGCCCATAACAAGGATTACGCTTTGTGTCTTCCATTGAAGGAAGAGAGTCCGCAACATGATGTAGAAAGGACAACATTTCATCATGGCGTCGATAGCCAGAATCAAAACCTTCATTGAAAGCTACATCCTGACAGTCTCTCCGCACTTGATGGATACGAGACTCAATTGCGTTCTCTATATTTTGATTCTCTCGAACCAAATCGATTTTCTCCTTTAAAAGGGTCGCCTTCTCCGACTTCAAGGCAGCAATCACCCAAGCTAACTCCTGCTTTTCAGTCTCCAAGTTTTGATTGGCCTCTGCAAGGATATCTCTGTCAAGTGAGACCGCCCGAAGAGCAGCAGTCTCATTCTCCAATTTAGAATTTAAGGATTCTTTCCTGAACCAAGAGTCATCATTCTGGAGGCCTAATTGCATAACCTTGTGTTTAGCCTGCATAAACAGAACAAAGAGTATAAAAAATAACTGAAGTATAGCAGAATAGTATTTTGGATAAACAAGAGAAATCATACCTGTTCAGATCCCTTGAAGATGGATTGAACCAAGCTCAAAGAGGAATGGTCATCATATTTCCTGAGCTCGCCAGGAAGAATTGAACAAAGTCCGAGCCAAGATATGGGGTCCAGATCACTCGAATCAGGAGGAACGGACTCCAAAGGAATTCCATCAGGTCGGGGATGACTGGACTCCATGATGTCGTCAACCTACTCCCTGAGACAACGATCATCCAAGGTCATCGGAGAATTTGTCGGGTCCGATCTCACGAGCAAGGTTTTCCCCATGGCAGAATATGCAACTTGGGTATCACCTCGAACCTCCACTTGACTTTGTGAAGATGGACCAACTTCCATAGTAGCCGTGAGCAGTGCATAGGACATAAGATCATTGAACAAATGCTCCGGAAGATCTTGCATTGCTGATCCACCAAGTATACCTCCCGAGAAAAGGTCGAATGTCTGATTAACCTGATCCTGGTTCCCGAAAGTGGAGATATCCTCGACCTCAGCTTCTCGACCTATCTTTTCTCTCCTGCAACCCTCCTCGAAAGAGCTGAAGACTGTACCACCTACTAGAGTTTCTATTTGAACAGATATATGAGGTTGATGATCGAGCGAAGGATTACTCAAGGGAATCTTGACCTAAGCAGATTGATCCCTAGAGACGGAAGAAACAAAGTCAATTTGTTGTGGGGAAGTGAGTTGCGAGCTCGGAGGAATGGTCGAAGAATGTGGAGGGGTGGTCGAGGAATTGGGAGAACGGGAAGAAGAAATATGAGCCCTATCTACGTTCGAACTGACACCAACTGGAGTCCTCTTAGGACGGGAAGATTCGAAAGGTGCATTCTCTGTTCCAAATTTCTTCCTCGGGTTTCCTTCTTAGGGGAATCCCAAGAAGAACGCTTAGAAGTATTAGAAAATAAAGAAGAACTCATTCTCGAGGAAATATCTTAGAAATTGGAAAAACGAAAAGCTATTCCGATTAGATTGAGAGAATATTCCATATCAAGTGGGAACGCACGGTAAAAAGTGAGAAATTTTTACTGAGTATTTATAGTAAAGAAAAAGACGAGATAGCCCCTCAGGAAGGCGCCAAAATAGTTTTAAAAAATGATGAGACCATTGAGGTCAATATATCAACTCGATAAAACAGGGATCGACAAAGGAAACATAAATTTATATTATGACAATAAAGACCTACATCTAAATCATAACTGAAACACAATAGAGAACATGCAACAGGAAAAAGATGAGTAAATGGATAAGATCTCCATTATATAAAAGTTGATCAAAGATTACAAAGCTGGTCCTAAACTATTCTTCTCAATGAGATGTATCCTTAGCAGCAAGTTGTTCTTGATCCATCTTTTCCTCCTCACCCTAAGATGAAGTCGCCTGGTACCCATCTGACTGTCCTTCCCCATCGTCCTCGGAACGATCTTGGTCTGGAGGAGGCACAATTAATGGAATTCCGAACTCATCCACCAAATGTGCTAGAGGAAGCCCTTCGTATTTAGTGGATAAGACGTCTTTGTCAGAATATTTTTGAGAATTCTGATCCTTGCTGACGCCAATTGGTCGGAAGTATTCCCCCATTTTGTCCTCGATCAGATTAAGTGCCACTAGTTGATGGACGGCCTTTTTAAAGGTGTTCTCGAGGAGAGGTTTGATCATCTGGTGGAACATAGCAGTATGTACAGGGGAGACGAGAAATTCTTCGATAATCCTCTCTTGGGATCCATACCAGACCCATCGATTAAATTGTTCAGAGAATCATCATCTTCTTTCTCATTGAGCTGAGTTCAGAGAGATGTAATTTGGGACTCAAGCTCGCTTATTCTAGTAGCATGTTTAAATTGCTGGTCCTCCAATTCTTTGGACAGTTGGTTGACCCGCTCTTGGTCTTTAGAAGCCTCCAACATGGTATTGATAATATGAGGGTTGTCAGTCTCCATATTAGGATTATCACTGGGACCAATCGCAGTCTCCAACGGAAGAAGATGCACATGAGCCAATCGCAGACAACCTTTCTTCCAACTGAGTTATCCTCTGAAGATAGACTTTATTGTTCTGTTCGAGGAATTGGCATTGTTGCTTTAGCAAAGCCGCCTCATACATGGATGACACCAAGTAATTACCAGTCTGAATAAAGAAAGCACATACTTAGAATGACAAAAATATCAGAGTATATATAAATAATGGATGATATGGTATCGTTTTTTACCTTAACATGCGCATTAGCAGCCTTGGTGAACTTGGTTAGAGGATCATTATCGAAGAAGTATTGCGTATCCATGGTAAAAGTGGTCGATAAAAGAAGCCGAGCAGCCTTATCATACGCATTTTCTTTATCATCTGATACTAGCGCATCCCGATCAGCATATCCGGCTGCTCATTTTCCCTCTAGATGATTTTCTATCATCTCCACCAATAAAGCCTTGATATCCAAATCATCAACATGGATGAAATACTGGCCATGACGGTCGTAGAATTCCTTTTTCCTTTTCATAGAAGGGCCAGTGTAATTGCGCTCAGGCCATGACTTGCAACCTAGGATACCATAGGTACTCCTAAGATTCAAAGGGGGGTACCCCCTAAGCCTGTTTCGACCGCCGATGATGCTTCAGGATGAGCAGTGCAAGACTCGGGAAGGACAGTCCCAACAGGCTCGGGAATATCTGGAGTTTCCTCCCTAACATCTCACGAATCATGGCTTTTGTCTCTTCTTCATTTTTGTTGAGAACTTAATCCAGGTTTCTCGCTGAAATAGTTTGTCGAGGTAGTCAGACCCATATCTTTGTTGGAAATCAAATTCCATTGTCCTTGTCGTCATTCGAACTCCGTAGGTCGGAGATTTTTGACATGATTTTGTCTTCTAAAATCCTATATAAGGGCCTTCATTTCCGCTTTCGAATATCATAAGTACGAATATATTAATCAATATCCTCTCTGTAAAAAATGTACCCCTTCGCAGATTGTTGTTTTCATTATCCCCAAATCAAGCAACCATTTCATGTACCATGTATCTTTGCTAATTACTTGGTATGGGTGAAATTGGAAAATGTAGAACTGCCTCTTGGATCCAGTGTCCCAAGATCTCTTAATGCACTCTTCTGGAAGATTAGGCGGGGACGAGCTCAAATGTGTGCTTGGGAAAAACTTCTGCTCCTTATATTCCGGGAGACTTGTGCAACCTTAAAAGGAAAGCTGGATTCTATTTCGGCTTTTTCAGATATAGACGCTCAAAACAAGCAATTATTTCGGAGTTTCAGCACTTTTCCTTGTAATTTGTTATAGCAATAACAGATCTTAGTGTTTGAACAGTATTACCCTGCTCTCCAAACTACTTTACCTTGTAATTCCTTGAGGGGATTTTTGATACGAACAACGTTACGAATAACGAGATTCGAATAATTAGGATTCCAAGGTTCGTTCTACAATCAGGTTTAGATGGATTTAATGAAGACGCCACAAACGACGATGGATGAATCGCTTGATAAGTCGATGGATGAACGCCACAAGTCTTCTTGATAAGTTCATGAGGACGCCACAAACTATGTTGACTGAATCGCTTGATAAGTCGGAACGCCACAAGAATGCTTGATAAGTTCGGTAGGACGCCACAAACGATGGTGGATGAATCGTTTGATAAGTCATTGAACGCCACAAAGATTTTACTGACCTTTGATAAGTTCATGAAGAAGAATTCTTCAAAGAAGGTGGAGAATACTCAACACAAATTAATTGTAGACTAAATCTTGAATTCATTAAAGAAAAAGGTCCTTTAAATAGGACAAGATTACATCTTGAAAATAACTAGGAAACTATAAACTAGTAAACTAACCTAATACCAAAAGGAAACTAAATCCTAGTAAAGAATAAACTAATCCTACTAATACAAGGAGCTAAATTCGAAATTAAAAAGTAACTAAATTAAAAAGTCCCATATGACAAGTAATATTGGACTAAATCTCCTTCAATCTTGATGAGCAAGTAATCCTTCTTGACCCAACAACTTATCTTCAATTAATTTTTTCAAGTCTATTTTTGGGCACTTCATGATCACATCATTCTCCTCCTCTTAAAAGAGATTTGTCTTCAAATCTTCCCCAACCTTGTAGATCTAACATGTAAACATTGAAATACCATTTTTTTTTTTCGATTTTTTTTTCACTTTTTTTTTTCTCTTATTTTTTTTTTTCAACCACTTCTTCTTCTCTCAATTTAATTTCGTTTTTTTTTTCAACTTTTTTTTTTTCGTTTTTTTTTTTGACAAGAAATTAAAGATAGACAAACCTGAGACTAGAACCTGGCTCTGATACCAAATGATACGAACAACGTTACGAATAACGAGATTCGAATAATTAGGATTCCAAGGTTCGTTCTACAATCAGGTTTAGATGGATTTAATGAAGACGCCACAAACGACGATGGATGAATCGCTTGATAAGTCGATGGATGAACGCCACAAGTCTTCTTGATAAGTTCATGAGGACGCCACAAACGATGTTGACTGAATCGCTTGATAAGTCGGAACGCCACAAGAATGCTTGATAAGTTCGGTAGGACGCCACAAACGATGGTGGATGAATCGTTTGATAAGTCATTGAACGCCACAAAGATTTTACTGACCTTTGATAAGTTCATGAAGAAGAATTCTTCAAAGAAGGTGGAGAATACTCAACACAAATTAATTGAAGACTAAATCTTGAATTCATTAAAGAAAAAGGTCCTTTAAATAGGACAAGATTACATCTTGAAAATAACTAGGAAACTATAAACTAGTAAACTAACCTAATACCAAAAGGAAACTAAATCCTAGTAAAGAATAAACTAATCCTACTAATACAAGGAGCTAAATTCGAAATTAAAAAGTAACTAAATTAAAAAGTCCCATATGACAAGTAATATTGGACTAAATCTCCTTCAATCTTGATGAGCAAGTAATCCTTCTTGACCCAACAACTTATCTTCAATTAATTCTTTCAAGTCTATTTTTGGGCACTTCATGATCACATCAATTTTGTTCTTACGTCGTGACTTCGATATTACCTTTTGACTGATAAATTATTTTGATCGACCAGTTTGGCCATCGAGAATTAATCTTGATATAATTTGTCATTCCGACTATATTCTTGATCGGTCGAGGAATGCCATTGACCTCGACTACGGCCGTTCCAACTTACTTGCAATAAATACGGGAAGTTGATAAGTCAAGTTTACCTCCGTTGATTTTATTGATTTCTATACGTAGGATTATCCAAGGTAAGCCTATAAAAGGCAACAACTCAGTTACAATTTCTATCCATATCGCAAAGATGGGAAATACAGTTTCCTCTAAGTTTGTTTTGCCAAGTGACCCCATAACCTTTAGAAAAGCACATTATTATGATCAAACCTGTCGTGATTGTCTGTCTTTCATCATGCCTAGTGCTGACGAGTCCCATTAACGCCCTACCAAGTACTGACAAGTCCCATGTGGCCTCAGCCTTAGTGTAAAACCCACAAGTTTTAGGATTATTTAATGTATTTTAATTAGACTAATTTCTAATTTTGTATGCTACTATGTTATAAAGTAAAGTGTTTTATTTTATGTTATATTGTGTATAACAATTGTTTCTTATGTCATTATGGGCTTAGAAAAAATTTAGAAAAATATTTAAGTACCTTTTAAAATGATAGGGTCAAATTGCAATTTATTTTGGACCTAAATGCTCAAAATTTTATGTTTTTGGGGCAAAAATGCACTTTCCCAAAGCTCAGGGGGCAAAGTGAAAATTTGCCCCAATCTTTTCAAATCCTGCAGCAACAGTAAATTGAGTGCACCTCCCTTGACACTCCAAGTCTGCCATTTATTGTTTGAATGAAGAAAATCCCACAAGAAACCAAAACATTGGGAAGAAGAAAGTAATGATAAACTTTCTCCTCCCCATGTTTGTTGATTGATGTTTATACATTTCATTTTAGGTTGTATGTATATATACACCAATTCATTTCACTCTTCTTTACCTTACCACATTAAAAGCACAAATAAGTGTTTAGTGAGAAAAAAAAAAAGAAAGGACATAAAAATTATTGAGTGAATCTTGAAGAAGGAGGAGCCACCACCTTGAGCTGCCGCCGCCACACCTTCGCCGAAGATAGAGGATAGGGAGTGAAGAAAGAAGAATCACTCATCTTTTTAATTTTGGGTAGAAATCCCTTTAAGCACCTTTTTACTTGGTTATATGGAGCAATCTTTAAAAGTTAAAACCTTACTTGAAGTTTTGAAACCCAACTTTAGATGAATGTTTCATGTTCAAATTTTCAGATTTATATATTAGTTAAAAGATTTGATAATTTTGTGGTGTTCTTGTTTTAAATTCATATCTTGAAGTTTGTGTGAGAAAGACAGTATTTTTATAAAATATTTTTATGGCTAAATAAAAGTTAAAGAGTATCATTTGGAAGGCATGTTGATATGTTATGTTTTTAGATTTTTAGAGCTATAGATTTTCATGCAAAATTTCAATTTTTATAATATTTGGATATTAAAAGTTAAAAATTTTGGAAATTTTGGCATCTAAAACTTGATCTATTTTATTTGGGGGCTATTTGTGCAAATCTGAAATTAGGGTCATTTTGTGTATTTTTCCGGTGGGATTGGCCGGAGCCACCCCACCGTCGGCAAGCAACCTCCGGCCACTGTTTGAACAATGACCAGAGGGGGACTGGAGTCGTCTGTTGCAATTGCAACAGACCCATTTTGGGCCTTTTGCAAATGCAACAAACTAACAGTCCCATATAAATATGGGCCTGCTGTTGTTTTTTTTAAGTGGGCTCTTAATGAAAAAAAAAATATATATATACATATATATATATATTATAGATAAATCTTAAAATAATAAATTTAAAAATTAAATTTTGAAATAAAGTTGTAAATTAAATATAATTTTGATATTTATTCTTGAATATTAATTCTAAAGTAACAATACTTAATTTAAAAAATAAAATAAAATAAAAATAGAATTAAATAAGTTTAATAATTTTTGAACAACTATATATTTATTTATAAAATTTAAAAATAAAATTTGTAATAATCGTGTTAATTATTTTCTGAAAATAATCAAAATAATTTTGGATAAAATTTTGAAAATAAATAAATATTTTCTTAAAAATAGATTATAAAATTTTGAAAATAAATAAATATATTATTTAAATAATTCTGAAAAAAAATAGACTTTTCAAAATGGTAATAATTTCAAGGTTACATTGATTATTTATTAAATAAAATAAATAATTAATAATTTGGGAAAATAAAATAAAATAATTTTGAACAATTTTTGGAAAATAAATAATTTGAAAATAAAAGAAAATATTCTTGATTAAATATTTTTCTAAATTTAATACAATTAATCTTGAACATTAATTTTTATAAAGAAAATTTTACAAATAATTGGAATAATTAATATTCTTGAAATTAATAATTTTAAAATAAATAAAAAAAATTACTAAATAAAAGAGATAACTTAAACTAAAATTCTATTTAAACTTCTAAGTTCACCTTAAATGACTAAGTTCAAGTTAACATCGTGGTTGTGTTACCACGCAACCCGAACGAACCTGAAACCATTGAACCGGACCTAGATGTTCAAGTTTTAATCGTGACTTCGATTGCAATCACGATTCATATGCATGTTCGACTAAAGCATTTCTTTAGTCGCTAATTAAGTGCTTGTATTATGGCTGGATTCTAAGTCGTTATATACATATCTACAGGAACCGAGGACGCTTTACTTTTCATTCGAGAAACCTAACCAACACAGGTGAGTGCTGTGTGTTACTTGTGTGTAAGTCTAAATGTGCTAGTAGGTCGAGTCAGAACTATAACTTAGTTCCTAAACGAACAAGCATGTGATGTATGATAACATAAAGAACTCGGCTGCTAGGACAAGTTACACGTTGAATTTTGCTTATGACAATGTGCTTATGAGTCATTGATTATTTATTTTGAACTGTTATTGAGTTGTTTACCGATTTACTGTTACTGAATTGTTACTGTTACTATACTATTTACTGTTATATTGTGTGGGCCCTATAATTGATGTGCGGAATCGTGGATAACCTAGAAGGTTGGGCCGGAGGGTTACCTCGATTCACCGTAGACCCGCTTCACGAGCCAAGTGTGGAGGTTACACTTGGGGAGTGAATGTCAAACTCCTGGCATTTGACGTTAATGCGCACTGTAATGTAAGGTCGCACCTTAATGGAGTGTTCGGTGGTGGTATTCATGAATATGAATTGGAGGGTAAGAGGAGGACGGCATCAGCAACCTTTGGTTATTTGTTTAACTGTTAAATTGATATTACATGTGTTAAATTACTGTATTAAAAATGCACACATATACTATGCTATATTCATACACTACACGCACACATGTGCACTATAGCTTCACTAAGTTGGACGACCAACTTACGCATTCCCGTTTACTTCTTTTCAGATACAGGTATTCCGAGTCTGATGTCTAGAGTTGGTATTCGTCTCCGAGATCCTGTCTGTCGGTCTTCGTGGGTCGTCATGTTATCTTTTGATTATTGTTATGTTATGTATTAGTATGTATTAATTATGATTAAGTATGTAAGGACTAAGTTTGTTTGGATCCCTGTGGTTAATGCGCGGTTGCGCTTATGTTGTATTTTGTGCTCGCTCCTGCATATCGCAGTGTGCCGGGTTTTATGTTGATATTAATTTATGTACTATGATTCGAATTACTGTGTTTTATGTTTTGAAAAAAAAATTATGGTCAAATTTTGGTTGTGTTCACCGAATACGGACCCGGACTCGGGAGTGGATTCACGTCTGACCCGACTCAGGGGCTCGGGCCGTCACAGGTGGTATCAGAGTATGTCTGTTTTGTCCTGTTTATTGTGTTCAAGTCGGGTCAAGGATCATCGGAAGTAGTCTGTTTTGTCCTGTTTATTGTGTTCTTTTGAGTCTTTATGTGTAATTATTGTATGTTAAGTTTGTTCTTATCTTATGAGTGTGATAGGATGTCGAGCCAGGGTAGCCGTAGTTCGAGCATTTGACGGAGGAGTAGAGTCTTTCCTAGAGATATGGGGCTCCGTAGGGCCAATGATGGCCTTGCTGGTGATGACTCGGCACCTCATCCCTTAGTTATTCGCCGCTCTAGACCTCGTAGAATCTATCGTCCCTTGGGATTCGCGATAATGGACAGCTTCGAGGACATTACCCGAACCGTGTGGTTCATCAGTTAGAGGTTGATGGTGATCGGTATGCTGACCTTGCTTTGATGGCGGACATCAATGCCCAAGACACCAATGATAGAGCCGATGCCATGCAGCTCCGCTTGCAGGAGCTTCGGGTCATCAGGAAACGTAGGGTGCTGCAATCCTCCAAGGTTATAGAGGGGTTGAGGGCCCTAGCTGACGAAATAGAGGCGGATAATAGAGCACTGATCGAGGAGGAGTGCCCTCATATGGAGGCAGAAGCTGCTGCATACCCTATGGACGAGGAGGAGGACCCAAGGGATGGTGCTGAAGACGAGTAGGATTGAGAGGCATTTAGGACTACCTTTTGTTATGTTGTAGTAGTGAAGTCATTTTGACTTTTGTTTATGTTTTATGTGGTATGCTAGACATGTTTTGACTTTTTTGTGCTGTTTTGGCTGTACTTTGTTTCGGCGGTTTGCCTCTTATGATATTATGTTTTAGTTTTATGTGATTATATTGGCCTTATAGTGGTAATATGTGTTTGATTGGTTATATTTCTCTAACGAGCCACTTTCGATGTCCAGAATGGTAGAAAATCGAGCTGATAGCTGTGCTGGACGTCGGGTTCCCTCTGACCAATCTGAGGGGGCACCGATAGTCCCAACAGCAGCACCACCTGTTGACCAAGCAGAGCGGATCATCGCCGCCTTGGCCGGGTTTACCCAAGCACTGCAAGGCGCTGCGCAGGCTGTGCCTACACCCCTAGCACCACCTACCTTAGACCACACTTTGGAACATTTTCTGCGGTTCCAACCACCCGAGTTCCTTGGGGAACCTGATGATAGGAAGGCAGAAACTTGGTTGGCTGAGATTGAGAATATTTTTCGAGCACTGGACTATTCGGATACTGTGAAGATTTCATTGGCTACTTACCGCTTTGAGGATGTCGCTAGGTCTTGGTGGCACACCAGGGAGATGGTTTGGGAGAGGAGCAAAACCGCGAGAAATTAGGAGAATTTTGTGAAAGAGTTCAATGATAAGTACGTTCCCCCTGTTGTTCGGGAGCAGCGTGAGGAACAATTCAATGCTCTTAGACAAGGAAATATGAAGGTGCCACAATTTGAGGCTGTTTTCTCTCGTCTTGTTCAATATGCTCCCCATCTGATGAATGATGAACCCCGACGCACCCGCCGTTTTATCAAGTGCCTCAGACCAGAGCTCCAACGAGCCATTCTCGCTCATAATGTAATGTCTTACATTGAAGCAATTGAAAAGGCTACAAGGATTGAGAATGGGTTGATTGAGTTGAATAATATGCAGTTTTCAGAGAAGAAGTCAAGGCCTCCTCAGACAAACTGGCAGTCAGGGAGAAAAACTGGAAAATCACCAAGGATTGGTCAAACGAGCTCAGGAAATTTCAAGGGTCCTCAACAGAACAATCGACCACCTAGTGGTTCTGGGAAGACGCCAGATGGGGCATGCACCCACTGTGGACTGAAAGGGCATGGAGAGCACAAATGCTGGAAGAAAGCCGGCAAGTGCCTGAGGTGTGGAACACAGGACCATTTCATCAGAAATTGTCCCAAGACGCCTACTACACCAGCTCCAACAGCTGGAGGATCATCCCTGGTCGGAAGACCCCCAAAGCCGAGGGTTCCTGGGCGAGCATATGCTATGGAGGGAGAGGAACTATCTGAGCCAAACGCAAATGATGTGGTGGAAGGTATACTTTATGTTTCCGGGCATTTATGTAAAGTCTTATTTGATTCTGGAGCATCACATTCATTTGTAGCACCACATTATAGTAATAAGTTAACAAGTAAGGTTAAGGTAGAAAGTTTGCCCTATGAGTTGGAGGTTCATACTCCATTGGGGACCTCGTTTATAACGAGTTCGGTTCATAAAGCATGTGAGGTTAGGATTGATCAAGGAGTATTTCATGCCGATTTAATCGCGATGCCGATCCAAGGTTTCGATGTAATCTTGGGGATGGACTGGTTGTCCACCCATGCTGCCCGCTTAGACTGTCGATGTAAGACTATAACACTTTCTACTCCCGGACGATCGATATTTGTTTTGGGGGATTTGAAAAGGCCTGAAATTTCCATTATTGTCTGCCGCTCAAGTTCGTCAGGAATTACGTCAGGGCGGGCAGGGATTTATTGTGTACCTTATCAACAAGCCAAAGGATAAAGTTGATTTAAAAGAGGTACCCGTGGTGGCCGAGTTCGTGGATGTTTTTCCGAAAGAACTTACTACTTTACCACTAGATCGAGAAGTGGAGTTCACGATTGATCTCGTTCCAGGGACGACGCCGGTTGCGAAGAAATCATACCGCATGGCCACCGCCGAGCTTAAGGAGTTAAAAAATCTTAACTTCAGGAGTTGTTAGAGCAAGGATTTATCAGACCTAGCTCATCTCCGTGGGGAGCCCCTGTCTTGTTCGTGAAGAAAAAAGATGGTTCGTTGCGTCTATGCATCGACTATCGTGGTCTGAATAGTGTGACCATCAAGAACAAGTACCCTCTGCCGCATATCGAAGAGTTGTTTGATCAACTACAAGGATCTCAGGTGTACTCTAAATTGGATTTAAGGCGGGGGTACTATAAATTGAAGATTAAAGAGGAAAATATACCGAAGATAGCGATTAACTCGAGATATGGACACTTTGAGTTTGTCGTGATGCCTTTTGGTCTCACGAATGCCCCTGCAGTGTTCATGGATTTGATGCACCGTGTCTTCAAGCCTTTCTTAGATCAATTCGTCGTGGTCTTCATTGACGATATTTTAGTCTACTCGAAATCCAGATTAGAGCACGAGGCTCACCTTCAAAAAGTGCTCCAAGTCTTGCGTGAGCATAAGCGTTATGCAATGTTCAGCAAGTGCGAATTCTGGTTGGATCAAGTTGCCTTCTTGGGGCACATTGTATCAGGGGACGGGATAACAGTTGACCCGTCAAAGGTTGAAGCAGTAACCAAGTGGAAAAGGCCAGAAACTATATCCGAGATTCGGAGCTTCTTAGGCTTAGCTGGATATTATCGTAGATTTATCCAGGATTTCTCGAAGATTGCCTCGCCTCTGACAAAGCTAACTCAGAAGAAAGTCCCATTTGAATGGGATGAGAAGTGTGAAACAAGCTTTCAAGAGCTGAAGAAGAGGTTGACGACTGCACCGCTATTGGCTCTACCAGAAGGGTCGGAAAATTTTATGGTTTACACTTTACACCGACGCATCAAAAGAAGGATTGGGATGTGTCTTGATGCAGAACGGTAAGGTGATTGCATACGCATCAAGGAAGTTGAAACCCTATGAAAAGAACTATCAAACTCATGATTTGGAACTGGCCGCGGTAGTGTTTGCTCTAGGCAAGTGGAGGCCTTACCTTTATGGCGTACCATTTGTGGTATTTACTGACCACAAGAGCTTAAGGTATCTATTCTCTCAGAAGGAGCTGAATATGAGGCAAAGGCGTTGGATGGAGTTTTTGGACGATTACGATTGCACAATTCAGTACCATCTGGACAAGGCAAATGTGGTTGCAGATGCGCTGAGCCGGAAAGTCAGCGTGTCTCACCTCATGGTAAAGGAGTGGGGAATGTTGAAAGGTTTTGTTGTTGGAACCCAGAGGAGGTTAAGATGGGGATTTTGTTCGCTGGCCTACAAGTAAGACCTAACATTCTCCAACAGATTACATCAGCCCAACAACTAGATGAAAGGACCAGGAAGATAAAGGAATCAATTTTGAAAGCAGTCAATTCACCTTTTAACATGGATTCAGAAGGTGCCCTTAGATTTCGTGGAAGATTGTGTGTCCCCATGGATAGCGGGCTGAAGGAGCAAATTTTGGAAGAAGCCCATCGTTCCCGGTCAGCATTCATCCGGGAGGAAACAAGATGTATCAGGATCTGAAGGCTCATTTCTGGTGGGACGGTATGAAGAAAGATGTGGCGGATTACGTAGCAAGGTGTCTAGTCTGTCAGCAAGTGAAAGCGGAACACCAGCGGCCATCAAGGTTGCTGCAACCGTTACCCGTACCCCAGTGGATATGGGAATCAATAACGATGGATTTTGTGACTGGATTGCCACGAACCCGTGGACAACATCCATTTGGGTTATTGTCGATAGACTGACAAAGGTAGCCCGATTTATCCCCATTAATGTCAAGTATTCTGTCGAGCGACTTGCAGGGTTGTATAGAGATCAAATTGTTCGATTACACGGGGTACCAAGGGATATAATTTCTGATCGGGACCCTAGGTTTACATCCATACTGTGGACTAAGGTTCAAGATGCTCTGGGTACAAAACTTCAATTTAGTACTACAACACACCCACAAACATGGTCAATCAGAAAGGACTATTCAAATTCTCAAAGACATGCTTCGAGCTTGTGCCCTCGATTTCAAAGAAAGTTGGGACAAGAATTTACCATTAGTAGAATTTGCTTATAACAATAGCTTTCTGTCGACTATTTAGATGGCGCCTTACGAGGCCTTATATGGTCGAAAGTGTAGATCTCCAGTCCATTGGGATTTGGATGAACGAAAAACACAAGCTTTGGTCACCACTGTTGAAGGAGCACCTAATTTGATTCAGGAAGCTATTGATATCTGACCGGTAATTAAGAAAAGGATGCAAGCTGCTCAGAGTCGCCAGAAGAGTTATGCCGATCGCCGTCGTAAACCTCTCGAGTTTGAGTTAGGTGATCAAGTATTCCTTAAGATTTCACCCAAGAAGGGCCTTATCAAACATGACAAGGGTGGAAAGCTCAAGCTCAACCCTTGATATGTTGGACCATTCAAAATTGTGGAAAAAGTTGGGAGTGTAGCCTATAAGTTGGATCTGCCAGCAAACCTTGGAGGAATACATGACGTATTCCATGTGTCACTCTTGAAGAAGTATTTACCGGACCCATCTCACGTGATAGATTATGAGCCATTGCGACTTCAAGAGAGTTTGTCGTACATTGAGAGGCCTGTCCGTATTTTGGATAAGAAGTTCCAAGAATTACGGAAAAGAAAGATTCCGATAGTCAAGGTTCTGTGGCAAAGTCAAAGCATTGAGGAATCTACATGGGTGCCAGAAGAGCAGATGTGCCAGCAATACCCCGAACTATTCGAAACTCAAGACTGAATTTGGGGGCCAAATTCTTTTAAGGGGGAAGGATTGTAAAACCCACAAGTTTTAGGATTATTTAATGTATTTTAATTAGACTATTGTCTAATTTTGTATGCTACTACGTTATAAAGTAAAGTGTTTTATTTTATGTTATATTGTGTATAACTAGGGCTGCCAATTGGGCGGATTTCAATCCGGATCTGTCCGAATTCGGTCCGATTTATTAGGATAATTGTCCGATTAGAGATTCAATGGACCTGATCCGATTATAAAGATCCGAAATCCAAAACTCATGGAGCGAATATGGATTTAGGTCGATCCGATCCGTTAAAGATACGTATCCGACAACAAATAAAAGGAAAGATATATATGCAAAATGATTTATAAAAAAAAGTATCATTAATAATATTTCAACGTCAATTTAAGAAGAAATTATTTTATAATTCGTTTATAAATTTATTTAAACCAATATATTCATTCTACAAATATGAATATAGTAAAGAAACTTTAAAATGTGAGCTAAAATTAAATAAAATTGAAAAAATAATAAACTTGTTTTAGGAAAAAAAATATTAATTTTAACTTTTTAAATACAAATTTATTGGATCCGAAAAATATCCGACATCCGCCCAAATTCGACCAAGATCCATTGGACTAAAAAAATCTAGATCCGAGCACAATCCGAGCAAGATTCGAATCTGACATTATTCGATCCGATATAAATGGAGCCGGATCTAGACGAGCCTAATCCGACCCATTGACAGCCCTATGTATAACAATTGTTTCTTATGTCATTATGGGCTTAGAAGTAATTTAGAAAAATATTTAAGTACCTTTTAAAATGATGGGGTCTAATTGCAATATATTTTGGACCTAAGTGCTCAAAATTTTATGTTTTTGGGGCAAAAATGCACTTTCCCAAAGCTCAGGGGGCAAAGTGAAAATTCGCCCCAATCTTTTCAAATCCTGCAGCAACAGTAAATTGAGTGCTCCTCCCTTGACACTCCAAGTCTGCCATTTCTTGTTTGAATTAAGAAAATCCCACAAGAAACCAAAACATTGGGAAGAAAAGTAATGATAAACTTTCTCCTCCCCATGTTTGTTGATTGATGTTTATACATTTCATTTTAGGTTGTATGTATATATACACCCATTAATTTCACTCTTCTTTACCTTACCACATTAAAAGCACAAAGAAGTGTTTAGTGAGAAAAAAAAAAAAAAGAGGACAGAGGACATAAAAATTATAGAGTGAATCTTTAAGAAGGAGGAGCCACCACCGTGAGCTGCCGCCGCCACACCTTCGCCGGAGACAAAGGATAGGGAGTGAAGAAAGAAGAAGCACTCATCTTTTTAATTTTGGGTAAAAATCTCTTTAAGCACCTTTTTACTTGGTTATGTGGAGCAATCTTTAAAAGTTAAAACCTTACTTGAAGTTTTGAAACCCAACTTTAGATGAATGTTTCATGTTCAAATTTTCAGATATATATATTAGTTAAAAGATTTGATAATTTTGTGGTGTTCTTGTTTTAAATTCATATGTTGAAGTTTGTGTGAGAAAGAAAGTATTTTTATAAAATATTTTTATGGCTAAATAAAAGTTAAAGAGTGTCATTTGGAAGGCATGTTGATATGTTATGTTTTTAGACTTTTAGAGCTATAGATTTTCATGCAAAATTTCGATTTTAATAATATTTGGGTATTAAAAGTTAAAAATTTTGGAAATTTTGGCATCTAAAACTTGATCTATTTTATTGGGGGCTATTTGTACAAATCTGAAATTAGGGTCACTTTACGTATTTTTCCGGTGGGGTTGGCTGGAGCCACCCCACCGTCGGCATGCAACCTCCGGCCACTGCTGGAGTAGTGACCAGAGGGGGGCTGGAGTCGTCCGTTGCAATTGCAACAGACCCATTTTAGGCCTGTTGCAAATGCAACAGACTAACAGGCCCATATATATATATATATATATATATATATATATATATATATATATATATATATATATATATATATATATATATATATACTAGGGTAGTGGCTCTGCTCAATGTGCGGAGCTTGTTGCCTAGTTTTAATTGCAGTATTATATTCAGTGTGATTTACATAATAAGTTTTATTTTAAGCAATTGGCTTGGGTATAAATTTGGGTTGGGACACATTGGCGATGAGGAATGCAGATATAGACCAAGCATAATAGAGAAAAAATGGTCTGACTTCTACACTGAAAACGCCCACCACACACAGAGATGCATTAATCAAGTTTTTGAAGGAATTAAGTAATTGGGCAGTTTTGGAGAATAGTAATTGAGAAATCAAATATGTGGAGCACAACCTCTACACCAAACACATCGTGCAATTTATGAAGGAGGATTGACCCAAATAAGTATCATCATCATGCTCCCACTTTAAGGGAAATAATTTATAAAAGCATACAAATCTACCTCATACTAAGCTTGAATTCATAACCCAATTAACTCAATAACCAAAGGTATGTCAAATGCAGACATTATGGTAACCACGGAACTATAATGGGACAAATCAGGATAGTACTCATCCTCTGTTTCTTGGTAGAGCCATGGACAACCGATAATTGTTTGCACTATTATAAAAAATAAAATAGAACCTGACAAAATTTGTGCAAAATTTGATATTCTGAGAAGAGCACAAAATGAGAGATTATGTGGAAATTTAACTGAAAAACTACTTACAGAATAACCACTTGCTACATAAATCTGCTTGGTATTTTCAATGAACTCATCATAAAATCCCCTAAATGCATTTGCAAATGAGATAATCTGAAAAGACAACAAGGTATAGGCCTATACATGTCAATGAACAAATTTGGCTTTGCATCCCACGGCAGTAATTTATTTGCACCATTCGAACTCCCCCTGGAAATTATTTTCAAATATAAAAGAGTTTAGTTACCATCTCACCTTAGTGATAGTTCCTATGTTTTCGAAAATTTTGAAGGAACATTAACAAACATTTTACTCATAAGTTCTGAACTGACTCAAAGTCTATGCGAGTGTAAGTTCTAACCAAATTCTTAAACTGTTAATGGCATGTAGTTCTATCTATTCCTCATAGCAAACAGTGGCAATATTATGAGCATGAAATGCCTTGTAATTCTATCTATTTTTTAGGATTTTAGAAGCAATATACTCCACATTTCCCTACATCACATCATATAACATAGAAAATTTGATTACCTTTAAAGTTCAAATAATGCAGGTACATAAGAGGATGTGATTTCCACACATCCCTCTAGAGTTAAATAAAAATGTGAATTAATTTTACGGCAGATGAACACCCGAAAAATACAAGATACGGTTACACAAAATCACTCAAATGATGTTTCTAATTTTTTACTTACAGGGGCTTGAGTTGAGAACAATTTGCAACCTCATTGGAATGAAACCATTAAGACTATTATGGTGAAGTGACCTAAATTTGAAATCTTAGGAGAATATTAAAAGATTATATGATGCTTTAAACTTGAGCAACAACAACATTAATGTCTGATAGTGAGACTTTTAGTCTTTCTGATCCACTGAGTTTACAAATGCTAGGAGTTATATTAGTTGCATTTATGATAAGTTTCCACAACCACAAAACAATTTGAATTAGAAAAATTTGAATATTTATAAAGGACAAAAAGACAAAAGAGAAGAATAAAGAGGCACATACCAGGTACTACTTTTTGGTCATTAGTGTCGCAAGAAATACCTGTCCAGTGGCTTCGAGTATCATCAATATCTTTCAAGTTATTGGGAAAGTTTTTATTGTCATTCAAACTGATTTTTTTTACTTCCAACAATGTAACCTAAGAAAAAACTAAAATCAAACACCAGGATTTATTTATCATCTTATATAAACATTATTTCTTAAAAAATACTATCTAGCTGACAAGGCCAAAATCAAAACACTCAATCATGAAAAATAAAAACCAAAAAAGAGAAGACAAAGACACAAAAACTTGTTGTGCTGCTGAAGCACAATACATACAAAAACAACGGAAATTATACACGAGACACCTCAGTAAGAATATAAACTGGTAGAGGTAAACCATTATAAAATCCATAAGAAATTCATTTGTGTTCAAATAAAAAATGATCCAATAGAAAATGAAAATATATTCAGCGATAGGTGTTCCAAACAAAAACCCAACTTATTCCAGTAGATTGTAATCATGTGAAATCCAACTTAAAAAAAAAATTACTATTCAGCCACAGTGCAGTCATAATGAAAACCAAAAGATATCCAAACCAAATCAACCTCACTTATGTATTTCCCCTATATATAAGTTTTATGCGTTAAAACTCCTAGCAAATCCAGAATTTATACAGCTTCATATGGGATACACAAAGTAACAGCGGTACAACCCAAAACCGTTCAATTCATAGTATAGTGTAAGACATGAGTTGAGTTCTTATATTGACTTAGGGTCTCAAAAAGGGGAAGAATGTTAAAGCTTAGCAATTAGATATAGGATGAACGAGACAGTAGAATGGCTTTAATGCTAGGTGGTCATTCGACACCGGCTATTGGAAAGCGGAACTTATACATAGCTCCTTAAGATTGAAATACATGATACTTCCCAAGGAACTTGTAGCAATACTATTGGAGTGTCAGATATGTAGAGGGGTATTTGGAAGTAGAATGTAATATGTGAGAACTGGTGCAAGAGAATAAAAATGTGTTTCAGGAAGATGCAACATAAAGTACACAATCTATTATTTCTAAAAATAAATCTAAAAATAAACAGCTTACTTCCATATCAAACAGTCAATAGAAGGAATGTACTTTGCTCGCCCCAATGTCACCTGAAAACTTGTTTTTGCTATTAGTTTTGGTACAGGGATTTTAACTTCCACTCCCAAAAACACTCTTCACCTAAAACAAAGAATCAACATGTAAAAAATGTGACTGAAAACTGAAAAAATATGCAAGGATTAAAACGAGAAGACTAACCTTTACATTCACCTAATCACCTCCATATGTGGCCGACCCAATTCGTTGATAGTTGGCAAAACTCGAAACAGAAGATTTACCACCTGTTACATGATACCAATGGCAAAGACATGTAAGATCTGCCACTTATAAATAAATGGCTGCATAATGCATATAGTTAAAAAACAAATCAAACAACAAGAGACTGTAAAGCAAATAGCATCAAAATTATTTGATCTTAAATCAAATCGAAATTTAGAACTTACTAACTGTACATGCCCTAAATTATGAGTAGAGGGAATTGTTAAAATGCCCTTACAGCTTTGTTAAATAGGATAAATGCCATTAAAAAAATTAAAATTGTAAGAATGCCATCGGTTTAATTAGGATACATAATTAACTTAATTAAATCTCCTTAATTAAACAACAATCTAAACAAATACCCCAATACTTCCAAAAATTAAAATCAAACCCCAAATCAAACTTTCAGAACAAATTTTTCTTCCCGTCCACAAAACCCTATCAAATTTCTCTCCCAAAATTTTAAATTTTCACACACATTCCCTCAAATCAAAGAGAGAAAGGAAGAACAAGAACATATAAGGTTAGTATTTGCAATTTGATTTAATTTTGAAGTGATTTTTTGGGTGTTTTACGGGCAAAAAGCGAAAAAAAAAATTACTGATACATTTCGCATATAAATCTCACCGCGGTGAGTTTATATACTCACCGCGGTGAGTTTATATACTCACCGCGGTGAGACATACCCTCACCGCGGTGTGTGTATGTCTCACCGCGGTGAGATTTGTTGCCCCTATACACTCCAGTCTCCGGATACTGGGACCAAGCTCCAGTCTCCAGTCTCCGGAGACTGGAGACTCCAGTCTCCAGTCTCCAGTCTTCAATTGGAGTCTCCGGAGACTAGAGTTTGGTCTTCAATGTGTCCATTCATACTGGCGACTGGAGTTTGGTATGACAAACGTCAAAAATAAAAATAATATATATTTGGTTAAATTTTAATTGCTTTTTGTATTAAGATAATTTGTGAGTTAATTTTAGTTATTTACTTGTAGGAATGGACAAAATTATACTTTATATTTGGTATGGTGGTGAATTTAAACCCGATGCGCATGGAAAATTGGAATATCGTGATTATAGTAAATTTGGTCATAGTAAATGTGTGGAAACATTCTTGGTGGATAGGACAATTTCGTTTGGGGAACTAGTTGACAAAATATGCAAAAAGTTTCATTTAGATCGGCATGTGAATAATGTTGAGATATATCGCCAATGTGGTGCGGCAGCTGGGTACAAGGTAGTGATTATATCAGATGAATCTCACTGGGAGATCACAAAGTACCATGTCCGAAATTTGGATGAATATAATTTGTACGTGATTTGGGATCCGAGAATAGAAGAAACTCTAATGATAGAAGCTCCAAGTATAGAAGAAACTCCAAGGATAGAAGAAACTCCGATGAGAGAGACGACTGTGAGGAAACTTATAGTTCGGGCTAAAAGAAGAAATATATATGACCGAGCTAGTTTCAATCGTAACTTTGATGGATGTGTGATGGAAGGATCAAGTCCATGTGATGATACTAATAATGCAATTGAAACGATCATTGGCTCAAATCCAACATTATCTCCAGTTCAGGAAGATGAACATAGCCCCTGGACGCTCGATCCTAATCGTCGCACTCCTGAACTTATTCCTTGTGCCATAGAATACAATGACAATGAAGGTGGTGATGCAAGTGGTGATGCAGGTTATGATATAGGTGATGCAGGTTATGATATAGGTGATGATGAACGTGGTGATATAGGTCCTGATGTAGGTGGTGATGCAGGTTATGATATAGGTGGTGATGAATGTGGTGATATAGGTCCTGATGTAGGTGGTGATGAATGTGGAGATAGAGGTCCTGATGTAGGTGGTGATGAACATGGTTATGATCATCATCCAAATTATGACGAGCCACCTAGTGTTTATGGTCAAGCGCCAGAATTTTACGAACCATCTAGTCATGGATCAAATTCCAATGAGGGGAGGAATGATGGATCGGGTTGGACAATTGGCCAGCAGTTTAAGAACAAAGAAGATTTTGATGAAAAAATTGGCAAACTTGCTAGAGATAACCATTTTCATTTAAAGGTGGAAAAGTCTGACCCGAAAAGGAAGATAGTCCGGTGTTTGACAGATAATTGTCCATGGCGACTATATGCGAAGAAGGATAAGTATGGTGTTGAATTTATTATTGCGTCATATTATAATATTCACACTTGTGGACTAATGGACAGAGGTGCCAATCATAGACAAGTATCGGCTAGATACATTGGTAACCGGACGAAGGGACTATTCTTGAATTCCACGAATCCTCCAAAACCTGAAGCACTGATAAATTTCATGCGTGAGGAAGAAGGTCTTTGCATTAACTACGATAAAGCTTATAGGGGGAAAAATTTTGCTCAAGATTTTGTTAGGGGTACTTTCGAAGAAAATTTTTCCAAGCTTCCCTCCTATGCTTACATGATTGAGCAAATGAATCCTGGCACGGTAACTCGCATCCATACAGACTCAGAAAATAAATTTAAATATTTCTTCATGGCTTTAGGAGCGGTTATTAGAGGATTTCGTCACGTAAGAGATATCATTGTAATTGATGCAACATTTATGGAAAATAAATATAAAGGAACAGTTCTAATTGCAAGTGCGCCGGACGGTGACCGTCGTTGTTACCCGATTGCATGGGGGGTAGCTGATGCCGAGAACAAAGCGAGTTGTATTTGGTTCCTTGAGCAGTTGAGAAATATCATACCAGACAGTGAAGATCTCGTTATTGTTTCGGATAGGGGCACAGCGATTATACCCGCGGTTGAGACTGTTTACCCTTTAGCGGACCATGGCTTTTGTTATTGGCACCTCAAGGAAAACTTGGAAAGAAATTATCCTAATGCGGGTGTAACCGGATATTTTTATAAAGCTGCTACCGCTTACAATAAGTTTGAGTTCGAAAAATACTTTGGTTACTTGAAAGCTAAGAAGCCAGAAATTGCAGATTGGCTAGAGAAATTGCAGTTTTCTAAATGGGCAAGGGCCCACTTTCGGGTCAACAGATATGAGGTCATAACGTCTAACAACGTCGAGGTCCTTAATAGTGTAATCAAAGAGCCAAAAAGTCATCCTATATGTTCTCTGCTCAATTTTATTATTGATATGATGGGAAGGTGGTTTCAAGTGCGCCGTAAGGAGGCTTTCGACTGTGGTGATTTATTTATCCATTCGAAGGAGGAAGAGCTACGCAAGCGATTTGATATGGCAGGCAGGTGGTCTAAATGTCCATTGGGGTGTTCAATTTGGAAAGTGGAATCTACTGAATGGTCTGGAATTGTGGATTTAGATCAAAGAAAGTGTTCTTGCGGCGTCTTTCAAATTGATCAAGTACCGTGCGTGCATGCAGTTGCAGCTGCAATGGGCGAGAGGCCAAGAGATGCTGGCTCGTATGTGTACAATCTTACTTCCCATTACTTCAAAACCAACTCCATGCGTCAAGCTTATTTTGAACTCATACAACCCGTTCCATCTGAGGACCAATGGACCATTCGTGAGGATGTCAAGGCGAGAGTAGTGTTACCTCCAGAGAAGAAACGAACTCCTGGAAGGCCGAGATCGTCACGTTATGTTTCTCGGCTTGAAAATTTGAGGAAAAAATACAAGTGCTCGATATGTCATGCTACCGGTCACAACATTGCTAAATGTTCTCAACGTTTTCAAAATTCGAGTAATAATGAAAGTCAATCTTAGTGCTCGATTTGTCATGCTACCGATCACATATTTATTGTAATAATTGAATTTGAGTGAACAACAGTTATTAACATATATTTGTTCTCCTATATTTATTTATTGTATAATAATATGTATTTATTTATTGTATAATAATATGTATTGAAAAAATATATACACAAAATTTCCAAGAGTCCAATTGAATTGGACTCTCTGCCTAAAACTCACCGCGGTGAGTTTAATACACCGCGGTGAAATTTAAACTCACCGCGGTGAGCATTAAACTCACCGCGGTGAGTTTTAGGCAGAGAGTTCAATTGAACTCTCTGCCTAAAACTCACCGCGGTGAGTTTAATGCTCACCGCGGTGAGTAATCCAGACTGGAGACTGGAGTTTGATCCAGTCTCCAGTCTCCACGCTTGGAGACTGGAATTTGATCCAGTCTCCAAACTCCAGTCTCCAACTTAGTACATATTGATCGATTTTTTAAAATTTCGACAATTTATGAACCGAAATGAGAAGTAACACTTACGGTAACATTATATCTTACGTAAAGCACAACTTAGTACAGATTGATCGATTTTATAAGATTTGAACCGAAATGAGAAGTAACACTTACGTAATATAACAACTTAGTAAATTTTGATCACATATTGATCGATTTTCCAGTCTCCAAGTCTCCAAACTCCAGTCTCCAGTCTCCAAGTGTAGTCTCCAAGCATGGAGACTGGAGTTTGATCCAGTCTCCAGTCTCCAGTCTCCAGACTCCAACTTAGTACATATTGATCGATTTTATAAGATTTCGACAATTTATGAACCGAAAGGAGAAGTAACACTTACGGTAACATTATATCTTACGTTATATAACAACTTAGTACATATTGATCGATTTTATAAGATTTCGACAATTTATGAACCGAAAGGAGAAGTAACACTTACGGTAACATTATATCTTACGTAAAGCACAACTTAGTACAGATTGATCGATTTTATAAGATTTGAACCGAAATGAGAAGTAACACTTACGTAATATAACAACTTAGTAAATTTTGATCACATATTGATCGATTTTCCAGTCTCCAAGTCTCCAAACTCCAGTCTCCAGTCTCCAAGTGTAGTCTCCAAGCATGGAGACTGGAGTTTGATCCAGTCTCCAGTCTCCAGTCTCCAGACTCCAACTTAGTACATATTGATCGATTTTATAAGATTTCGACAATTTATGAACCGAAAGGAGAAGTAACACTTACGGTAACATTATATAACAACTTAGTACATATTGATCGATTTTATAAGATTTCGACAATTTATGAACCGAAAGGAGAAGTAACACTTACGGTAACATTATATCTTACGTAAAGCACAACTTAGTACAGATTGATCGATTTTATAAGATTTGAACCGAAAGGAGAAGTAACACTTACGTAATATAACAACTTAGTACATTTTGATCACAAATTTACCCTAACCCTAAACTAACCCTAATTTACCCTAACCCTAAACTAACCCTTATTTAACCCTAACCCTAAACTAACCCTAATCTAACCCTAACCCTAATCCTAAACTAACCCTAATCTTACGTAAATCACAATTTCGTACATATTGATCGATTTTTTGATATTTGTACAATTTTTGGTTAGATTTGTCAATTTTCTAGAAATTGCAATTTGACCCCCATATTTTCAAAAAATAGTTAAATTGACCCAATATTTATAGAAATTGCAACTTAACCCCAAAAATATGTTATTTTTGATATTTGTATAATTTTTGGTTAGATTTGTCAATTTTCTAGAAATTGCAATTTGACCCCCATATTTTCAAAAAATAGTTAAATTGACCCAATATTTATAGAAATTGCAACTTAACCCCAAAAATATGTTATTTTTGATATTTGTATAATTTTTGGTTAGATTTGTCAATTTTCTAGAAATTGCAATTTGACCCCCATATTTTCAAAAAATAGTTAAATTGACCCAATATTTATAGAAATTGCAACTTAACCCCAAAAATATGTTATTTTTGATATTTGTACAATTTTTGGTTAGATTTGTCATTTTTGTAGAAATTGCAATTTAACCCCTACACCTTACACCAACCTCACCGCGGTGAGGTGTAACCTCACCGCGGTGAGATTTAGGCAGAGAGTTTCATAACTCTCTGCCTAAATCTCACCGCGGTGAGAATAAACCTCACCGCGGTGAGGTATTAATCTCACCGCGGTGAGATGTAAACTCACCGCGGTGAGTTTTAGGCAGAGAGTAATTGAACTCTCTGCCTAAAACTCACCGCGGTGAGTTTACACCTCACCGCGGTGAGGGCTGCCCATCTATAAATAGATGGGCAGCACACTCACGCACACACTCTCACACATTCCAGCACACTCACGCCAAATTTCCTCACAAACACTCACGCAATCAAATTTCCTCCCAAATTCTTCATAAAATCCACCAATTCTTCTTTCAATTGTCCCTCCTAACTCACTAAAATACTCACCTACACACCCATTCAAATTTTCAAGTCAAAATTCTCACACAATTCTTCTCTCAAACATTGCACACAAGGTGTTTGTAAAATTGCTTGTGAGAAAAATTCTTCTTTATTTTGTGCAATTGATTGTGGTTTTCCAAGTATATTCAAAATATGGCGAGAATGAGGGGCAAAGGAACGCAGGGTGGATCTTCTAGGGGTGATGATAGCTCGAGTACACCGAAAAAAAGGAGTCGAAAAGATAAAGGAAAAAAAGTCATCGAGGTGGACTTTGATAGCTCCAAATTTGTATCCCCAAAAGCTTCGAGTCAATACACTGAAGACTTGAAGATGAGATTCATTCATGAGAGATTTCTCACGTACGAAAAAGAAGCGTACCCGGTATTGTATGATAGAATCGAGGAAAGAGGTTGGAGTCATTTTCTTGCTAGGCCAAAACGTGATCAATTTTTCGGCGATGTTGTACGCGAGTTCTACGCCAATGCTTGGTGTGAAAAGGCCGATAGTGTCGCTTGGGTTAGGGGAATCGAGGTACCCTTTGACCCGGAGACAATCAATGCCTACTATCAAATTCAGTGGCCCGCAAATCAATGGGATGATTCTATTCATGAAGATTTACGAGAAATGAAGGATTACATTACTATCGAGGGCACAAGTCTAGTGGGTCAAATTCCTCAAAACCGGTTAACACAAGAGGCCAAAGCTTGGTCATTGATTATGTGTTCTCACATCGCTCCAACCACGTACAATACAATGTACGGTAATGATCGTATCCGTCTGCTTTTTAAACTCACTGCCGGAAGAAAATTTAACCTTGGGAAAGTTATTCACGAGTGGCTTATGAAGACCATTACCCGATCAACACCGAACTTGAAGAGTTTCATCTTCCCTTACCTCATTAATGGGTTGTGTTTGAATGCCGGAGTCGAAATCACGGATGCTCGCGATTCAATCAAGTTGGCCAACCCGATCAACACTAATTCAATTTGCATGACTTTGAATTTGAATTATGTGAGTGAAAGAACCGGCCATACTTATACTTATTCGGAGAACCCTCAAGCCGAGCAAGTTCAAGTCCCACAACGGGGAAGGGTTCCCCGTGGACAACAGTTGATATTCAACGAGGTGGCAACCCTTCAAAGAACAATGAATGACAACTTCAATACCTTGGCGGAGTACATGTCAAACGCATTGGGTACCCTCGCTGATCGGCAGGACTATTTCTTTCGGAATGTAGGCACAAATCCTCCCACCCTTCCTCCGCGTCCCATCTTTCACCTGCCCACGCACAATGTCGATGAAATGCATATTGATGAGGAGCAGGATGAGGATAGGAACCAGTAATTGTTATTTTTACTTTTTTTGCATTGGACAATATTATTTTCATTTTGGTAAATTGTGTTGGTAAATTGTGTTGATGAATTGCGTGATGAATTGTGTTAATTGAATTGTGTTGATGACTTGCGTTGATGAATTCCAGGCCAAATGAATGGTGTTGATGAATTGTTTTGATGAATTGTTTTGATGAATTGTGTTGATGAATTGTTTTGATGAATTGTGTTGATGAATTGTTTTGATGAATTGTGTTGATGAATTGTTTTGATGAATTGTGTTGATGATATTGCATTTTGACCCCGTATTTTTAAAAAAATCACACTAATAAAAATAAACCATACAATAATAATCAAATATTATATGAATACATTAAATATTACAAAAATTATTTTGAAGACCTCGTCTTCCTATCATTAGGGGCAAAGGGAGTTCTTAGATGTTTACTAGGCCGGATAGTCCTTTTTTCTCTTTCTGTTACATTCACATCATGCGTATTTTTCGACCTTCTCCTTACACTCGGGCCCACTTGATCATGCGTTTGATCATGATCGAAATTCTCTTCCGCAGTATTAACCTGAAAAACGCGTATATTAAGAATTCATATCAAACATCACATATTAACTTATTCAATCATTTATTTAAAAAGAATTAAAACAATCTACCTCATTAACGGGTTCTTCGTTTTCCCCTTCTTCTTCTTCTTCCTCTTCCTCTTCCACTTCCTCTTCCTCTTCCTCTTCCGCTTCCTCTTCCTCACTTTCCCCTTGCCCATTCCCCTCATCCTCGTTCTCCTCCATATCAATCTCTTGCCCATTCCCCTCCTCGTTCTCCTCCATATCAATCCCTCTGTTTTGGAGGCCCTTCAACATCAAACTTTCAAGGCGAGCCATGGTTACACTAAGTTGCTGCTTCGTCTCCGAGATTTGTCCAAGGAACCTACGCTCCATCTCCACGCGTTCCTGTCGAAGCCTATGCTCCATCTGGACTTGATCATGTCGAAGCCTCTGCTCCATCTGGTGTAACTCTGTCAACCAGTCTCCAGGTATTTCTTGATTACTTTGACGCGGTTGAGATTGGGAAGTGGAGGCATCATGGTCTCTTCTTGGTAGACGTTGGCGTTTCGAGCCGACAACTCGGCGTACATGTGCGTCTTCATAGTGGGGTGGCCGGTTAACGCCGTCGGGATGTTCCTCTTCGTCCCGAATAATACAGTAATTATCGCCTAAAGAGAGGGTTAGGCGACAATATGTTGAAAATCGCCTATCGGAACTAATATCATCAACCCACAGTCTTGTAACCGTATAATAATCAGCCTGAGACTCCACTTCATCCGGCATTAGTCGCGGGATCACAATCTAAAATAATTAACAACACACAAATTATTTATTTAAAATATATACAAATATGTTCATGACATTATAAAAAAAATGAGTAATAATAAATATTAACATACCTTAACTTTACCAAGGAATTTGTCAATATTATCACAATTTGGAAAATTGGTGCTCCCAACCGTCCAACGTAACATTCTCGGATACGGATACGATTGAGTATTTTGAGCCATTTGACTTGAACAATTGGCCACTTCGGGCAAGCCTTCAATGCTTTCCAACATCCAAAACTACACAAAAATGGCCTAAATTTAAGAAAAAAATAAAATAAATAAAAACATATTCAAATCGAAAATTGAGTTGACAAAATACCAGTATAAGAAAAGGGCATCCATACGCATGCCATCTACGTTCAGTCTCTTGTTTCATCTGAGGAGCAGAGCCAAATCTCCCCAGTATATTACCTACCGTAGCTTCCCAAATTTCATTACCCCATCCATACCTTTCGCATATGTCCAGGTCATCACATACCTGTAATATAAGACAAATTTATATGGATAATTAGTTCTAAAAGTTGAAGCAAAATCAATATAAAAAATAACATTTGAATTTACTTACACTGAAAATTAAATCATCAACATCTTTATCACGTGTAGGCATCAACACCGCTGATATAACCCATACAAATAACAATTTCAGAATATCATCGTCGCGGTCATTCACAATCAATAATCTCCTTATTTCATCTACAACTTCCTCGACAGTTACCTTATCCGTCCCCCATCTTCCAAACCTTCTGTCTTTCAGGGTTGCACCTTCCGCAATATGTTGCGCATCCTCACAATTCTGTTCACAAAAGCGCAACCCCGACACAAGACTAAACTCCTCCGCCCCAAACCGTATTGGCTTTCCATTGATCAAAAACCAATACTCATATTTACTTTTTTTTGATCTTTCTCTCCGTTTACAAAGTCTAATCATCAAGTTATGTAACACGGCCCCCTTAAATTTCCCTTCCCCACTAAGCAACAAAAAATTCCCAATTTGGGGGTAGTTTTCCAACATCTCGATATGATGAGGTCGCATCAATTTTCGAATTGAATTAATTTCCGACCACATAGTATGTTGCGTGATTTTTCCTTGTACTACCACTTTATTATAGTGAAATGGAGGTAATCGTGGAAGGGTGTGCGTCGGTATTATGCCATATCCCTACAAAACAAATATGTCATTAAAACATAAATTTTGAATCAATTTCATTTTTAAATTCGATCACACAAGTTAACTGGAGTCTCCAGTTCAGTCTCCATAACTGGAGACTGGAGACTGTAGTCAGTCTCCAGTCTCCAGATACTGGAGACGTAGTAAAGCTCACCGCGGTGAGTTTGATGCTCACCGCGGTGAGTTTGATGCTCACCGCGGTGAGCTTTAAAACTCACCGCGGTGAGCTTTAAGTTTCACCGCGGTGAGATTGGCTCACCGCGGTGTACCATGAAGACTGGGTTTCAGCCCTAACCTTGCGAAAAATTAAATTTTATCTTATAATTGAAAAAAAAATAAAACTTACCGTGTATGGGTGTGGTGCTTCAACTTCTAGGCTCATTTGGTCCCCTTCATTGTCATTGTTACTTCCCCTTGCCATTTTTAGTGAGAATTTATGAAAAAATTGAAGTTGGGGGAGAGCTGAGTTCGCGATCTGTGTTGTGAGAGAGAGAAGAATGATTTTTTTTTTTTTTTTTTTTTGAAATATGTTAAGTAGTGTAAAAATCAATAATAATAAAAGAATAGAGGGTGTATTTTGCAATTTGTATAAGTTCTAATCGCCTTTTTAACAAAAATTATTGATTAAGAAAAAGAAAAAAAAAAAGAAAAAAAGACGGTGGCATTTTTCTAATTTCACTATTTGGTGATGGCATTTAGCCCAATTTCCCTTATGAGTAACTCAATCCTCATGTAGTGAAATACAAATTACATCATCCAAGATGATGGTCTTCCACACACAGGGTGTAAATTAAAAGAAGGAAATTAAGATACAAAGATAGAATAAACAACATTTGCATAAAAGTAACGACAATGAATAAAAGGCATAAGTATGAGTGCAAATCCCTTATGCCGTGGCCCTTTCTATCTTTGAGGAAAAAAAGAAAAGAGCAGTATTCAAACCTTGATTCCATCTTCCAATACCCTTTTTCCGCTTCCGCCACCCCGCTTCTGCCACAACTATGTCATAGCCATTTCTTTGTCTCACTCTGTGAAAATCGCACACAATAAAGGTGCAGAATGAGAAGAAATTGAACTTGGGTGTACTGATTGACGGCGTGGTTCTTAACTCAGCTCAAAACGGTATCTTCTTGGGGAACCAAAAAAAAAACTATCGATAAAAATCGAAAGAGATACATATTAGGAAAAAGCATAAATCGGCCACGTTTTAGAAGCATATCGCAAATAAAAAGAAAAAAGACACGGAGAACTTTTAGTAGGCAGGAGAAGATAAAGATCAAGGAAAACACAGAGGGAAGAAGAACGAAACGAAGCCATTTTCGTAAGCTGTGAAGAAAAAGAAAAGAGAAAACGGACTGTAATTCAGCGGGCCCCCCAAGGCGGACAACAAAAATAAATAGCCTCAAAAAAGAAAGCAAAAAGAAATTACAAACATTCACAAAACCTGTGGAAATTGAATAAAGCGGCGCCGTTTTGGAATTAAAAGTGAATAACAAAATTCGAAACTAAAAGGGGAACACTGTTCACATAAAACATCGCCTCTTATAGGTTTATATATATATATATATATATATATATATATATATATATGTATATATTGTAGATAAATCTTAAAATAATAAATTTAAAAATTAAATTTTGAAATAAAGTTGTAAATTAAATATAATTTTAATATTTATTCTTGAATATTAATTCTAAAGTAACAATAATTAATTTAAAAAATAAAATAAAATAAAAATAGAATTAAATAAGTTTAATCATTTTTGAACAACTATATATTTATTTATAAAATTTTAAAATAAAATTTGTAATAACCGTGTTAATTATTTTCTGAAAATAATCAAAATAATTTTGGATAAATTTTTGAAAATAAATAAATATTTTCTGAAAAATAGATTATAAATTTTTGAAAATAAATAAATATATTATTTAAATAATTGTGAAAAAAATATACTTTTCAAAATGGTAATAATTTTAAGGTTACATTTATTATTAATTAAATAAAATAAATAATTAATAATTTGGGAAAATAAAATAAAATAATTTGGAACAATTTTTGGAAAATAAATAATTTGAAAATAAAAGAAAATATTCTTGATTAAATATTTTTCTAAATTTAATACAATTAATCTTGAACATTAATTTTTATAAAGAAAATTTTACAAATAATTGGAATAATTAATATTCTGGAAATTAATAATTTTAAAATAAATAAAAAAATTACTAAATAAAAGAGATAACTTAAACTAAAATTCTATTTAAACTTCTAAGTTCACCTTAAATGACTAAGTTCAAGTTAACTTCGTGGTTGTGTTACCACACAACCCGAACGAACCTGAAACCATTAAACCGGACCTAGATGTTCAAGTTTTAATCGTGACTTCGATTGCAATCACGATTCATATGCATGTTCGACTAACTAAAGCATTTCTTTAGTCGCTAATTAAGTGCTTGTATTATGGCTGGATTCTAAGTCGTTACATAGATATCTACAGGAACCGAGGACGCTTTACTTTTCGTTCAAGAAACCTAAGCAACACAGGTGAGTGCTGTGTGTTACTTGTCTGTAAGTATAAATGTGCTAGTAGGTCGAGTCAGAATTAGTTTCTAAAAGAACAAGCATGCGATGTATGATAACATAAAGAACTCGGCTGCTAGGACAAGTTACACGTTGAATTATTGCTTATGACAATGTGCTTATGAGTCATTGATATTTTATGTTGAACTGTTAATTGAGTGTTTACTGATTTTCTGTTACTGAACTGTTTACTGTTATATTGTGTGGGCCCTATACTTGGTGTGCGGAATCGTGGATAACCCGGAAGGTTAGGGCCAGAGGGTTACCTCGATCCATCGTAGACCCGCTTCACGAGCCAAGTGTGGAGGTTACACTTGGGGAGTGAATGTCAAACTCCTGGCATTTGACGTCAATGCGCACTGTAATGTAAGGTCGCACCTTACTGGAGTGTTCGGTGGTGGTATTCACGAATATGAATTAGAGGGTAAGAGGAGGACGTCATCAGCAACCTTTGGTTATTTGTTTAACTGTTAAATTGATATTACATGTGTTAAATTACTGTATTAAAAATGCACACATAGACTATGCTATATTCATACACTACACGCACACATGTGCACTACAGCCTCACTAAGTTGGACGACCAACTTACGCATTCCCGTTTACTTCTTTTTAGATACAAGTATTCCAGGGTCTGATGTCTAGAGTTGGTCTTCGTCTCCGAGATCCTGTCTTTCGGTCTTCGTGGGTCGTCATGTTATCTTTTGATTATTGTTATGTTATGTATTAGTATGTATTAATTATGATTAAGTGTGTAAGGACTACGTTTGTTTGGATCCCTGTGGTTAATGCGCGGTTGCGCTTATGTTGTATTTTGTGCCCGCTCCTGCATATCGCAGTGTGCCAGGTTTTATGTTGATATTTATGTACTAGGATTCGAATTACTGTGTTTTATGTTTTGAAAAAAAAAATTATGGTCAAATTTTTGTTGTGTTCACCGAATATGGACCCGGACTCGGGGGTGGATCCACGCCGGACCCGACTCGGGGGCTCGGGCCGTCACAGGTGGTATAGCATAAGCTTTCAAGTCAGGTCAAGGATCCTCGAAAGTAGTCTGTTTTGTCCTGTTTATTGTGTTCTTTTGAGTCTTTATGTGTAATTATTGTATGTTAAGTTTGTTCTTATCTTATGAGTGTGATAGGATGTCGACTCCGATGATAGTGATTCCGACTCGGACAACCTACCCCTCCTTCTACTAAAGTTGATGATAATGTTGATGAAGAGGGCAGTGGAGAGAGTGATAGCTCGGATAGTGAAGACGATGACTCGGATGATAGTGATTCCGACGATGAGGATGAGGAAGAAGAAGATGAAGAAGAAAACCCTTGATAATTAGCTAAGTCCCTGTAATAGATCTATTTTGATATAGCTTCCTTTTGTGTATGTAATCAAGATTCTGTTGACTTTGTATGTATTAAGTAACTTTGCCATTTAACGATCGAAAATGTCCAATTATATCTGTTCCCTTTATATATGTTCAAATTTTCTCGGGAATTGCGACTATTCAATTCTAGTAAAATGACGTGTTGCTCCCGCTATAAATATAAGGGCCATTTCAAATCATTCTCCTATCATATCTATTCACCGCGATCGGAGCTCATACATCAAGAAATAAAATTCGAACTATAATACTCCCTTAATCGAAGTTATGGACAAAATACTAGGTTCCTCGATCGACCTCTCATCGCTCCTAGGCTGCGTCAAAAGTAAGGGTCCCTCGAAGGTTACGAAGCCGAGCAAAGAAAAGAAATCTTCGAAAAGCTCTCCCAAGTCCTCAACACCCTCCTCCAAAACTTCTAAGGGTGGAGAAAGTAAGAGAGAGAAACACACCTCTTCAAAATCTGGCAGAACTATGTCCAAAAAATTCATAATATTGAAAGAAGAACCCGAGACTGAATCTGAAGGCTCCCTTATTAAGCCTTTAGATAATTCCAAGCGGGCCTTACTTAGGGAGAAGGCGAGGTGTCTGAGTCTTCGAACAAAAGACCTCATTCTGAATGGATCACTCCGACCGAGATCCTTCAGAAGCTTGTGAATGAGAAAAAACCGCGGATCGGTGCCCCCGTGATTAATCCCGAGAGTGGGAGGCCCAGTAAGAAGGTAAAAGTAAATGCTGCTGAGAAAGGCTTTCCCGAGCCTAAGGTTCCTCCAACCATGGGCCCAGCTGAAACGTCTACGCTCGAAAAACCTTCCGATCAACCTCTTGCTTCTTCGATTCCGAAGAATATCTCTTTCGTTCCTGGAGGTTCTAAGGATGAGCCCCGTTCTGAAAGGATGCTCGAAAACGTCGTTCCGAGCCTTCTGCAGGCTCACATCTCAGTTTCTGATATAGGCCCCTCTAAGGGGAAAAATCCTTTGCAGTAGTTTCAGCTGAGATCAAGCTTCCTTACCCAGGTTCGAAAAATTTGTTGCTATTGCTAGTTCTCTTCCTCTTTTTTTATTTTTTATTTCACATATATGTCAGTACCGTCATCTGTTTGTTTTCCTTGTTAATAGGCTGAGAAAGATTTCCTTGAGCTCAAATTGCTGGCCGAGCAAGAGGCCGAACAACGAGTTGCTCTCACTCTTGAGTTAGAGAAGAAAAACGCCGAACTGGAGAATGCCCTGGAGGCCACCAAAGTGCTTGAGGAGAAGATAGCTTCGGAGAAAGAGAAAGCCGCCAAGGATAAAGGTGAAGAAATCCATCAGCAGCTGGGGAAAGAGCTCGAAGACTTTAAGCGACTTTACGAGCAAGAGAAGAATGATTCCGAGCGCCGTGAGATGGATGCTTATAAGCAGGGTTACGACGTCCGCAGTGATGAAGTTCGGAAGATTATTTTCGAGAATAAACTTCTCTAGGCTCGTAGTTCATTTCCCGGCCTGTTGTAGTTTGACAATAGTTGAAGTGTTTAATCAGTCTGCCTGTAATATCTTCGAATAATTTACTTTGTCGTCTCTTTTTGAATCTTTGAACTTGTGATCGGCCTTCGTGCCGTTTTATTCCATCCGTTATTTTTCGATGCTCAGATATACCTCTTTGTTGACTATAAGTTTGTCCCCAATTATGTGTGCATTTTCCGATCGTAGACAATAACCTTAATATTGTGAAAACAACTCTGTTGAATGTTTTGTTCCCCTATGTTTTAGTCGAACCGAAATTCCTTAATCATCAAATTTTCTAACACACGAGTGCCAAACCGCAACTTTCGAGCCCGTGCGATATTGTAAGTTAAATCAATAACTATTCCGCGAATAAACTGATAATTCTATGATTCCTCCGGCAAACAATCCCTATTCATCGGGAAACATAATAGTCACTGAATCATGTTCGTCCATCTTAATGGATGGAAGCCATTGGATTGAGCCCCAACTGTTACTATAAAAGGGGTCTCCCTCAATTTTCATAATTTTGTCCATTCTCCCATTTTTATCATCATTTTGCTCCGACGATGGTGGTCGAAAATCTTCCCCTCTCGACCCAACTTTTTTAGTTTAGACTTTGAACCTTCTTTGATAAAAACATGAGCGACCTTAACTCGCTCAGAATATCGACAGACAAAAATATTTCCGATCTGGAAAGCTAATAAGCCAAATCCAGAAAACCAATAAGCTACCGATCCTTGCCTGGGGTCAGTCAGCCAAGGAAAATACCTTGGTATTGCTGACTACCCGGGATCCGGAGAACTGCTCGACCCCCAAAAGTGTTGGTGGAGTACGAGCATCAAGTTCTCCAAGGATGGTTGGTAGCATTTGTCATTCCTCTGGAATGGTTCTCCCTTTGGGGGACCTAGTGCCACAATGCATTTTCGAAGGTGTAATACGGGCGGCATCGGAGGACAAGGTCAGCAATAAAGTATTCATGCTGCACCTAGAAAGAGATGATTTAACCTAGAAAAAGATGCATTAGCCCGTTCATCTTCGGAAAGCCGTAAATAAGGACAAAAGCCTGCGGGTCCAAAAAAGATTCCACGCTCGAGAATGGACAATATCGACCAACTGGTTGGAGAAGAAGCAGAAAATTTCATAGGATTGTAGAATGTAATAGGATCGGAATGTAACGTATTAGCTTGTAATTGGATCGAAAAGTATCTCTTGTAACTTTCTACTTTCTGAAGTCTTGTATCTTTGTAATAGGATCGAATTGTAAACACCTTCTTGTTCGGAATAAAACTTGTGAATTTCTTTGCCTCTGAATTATGTTGTTCGATCAATAATAGTTGAATGAACTCTTAACTCGAATAATCCGACCGAATTTGAATAATTAATTGAATGATAGCACTCGAACTGATCTTCCAAGCCAGCAACCAAAAGATAATTCAATATTCGATCACTTAAGACTTTCCTTGGAAATTTTTCTGAATATGAACAATTAATCGAACGTGAGCAATTAATCGAACATGAGCAATTGAAGGACTGCAGTTGTATGAATTCCTTAATTTGAGCATTGTCGATCGAATGCAAATTGTCAATAATAATACTTGCACTAATTTTCTGAACTTCAACCGTTGGTCGAACATAAAAAATTGATCTAATATGAACGATTTGAAGGATAGAAGTTGAATGAACGTCTTAATCTAAGCAACGTCGATCGAACATGAATGATTGACAATAATATTTGAACAAAGTTTTCGACCGAATGAGCGGAGGATGACTTGATATTTAAAACTTCAAAATTTCCTTATAAAATTATTTTCAGACACTTTTGATCGTAGTATCAAGACACCTTTGATCTCGAGTCATTCAACTTTCCTTCCTTTTTTTCTCAGACACTTTTGATCGTAGTATCAAGAAACTTTTATTTTTTAAGGCACCATATGAAGGAATCTGTAGCTAGATCGATCAAGAGTCCGATCGTCTTGCGTAAATTTCCTAGTCTAACTGAAGAGACATCTTCTCTTCCAGCCAAACAGTGCCCTACTTCTCGGGAAGCGGAACGGTCGGCACATTTATCGCTCATATCATAGCCGTTCGTCTCGTGTAATCTGATCTGTTGGTTTTACCTCTCTTCCACTATAAATAGTTCCCAATTTACCATAACATTTTTTACCTTCACGCAAATGCCTTGTCCGAACTTGTCCTCTCGAATTTAAAGTATTTTGATTAACATGATCCATCCTGTTTCCCAAATAAAAGAGTTCGAAATTAGAACTCGCACCCTTTTTTTCGACCTTATCTCTCGACAACACTTCGTTCGCTTAGAATATCGACAGACAAGAAACCTAGCGCTTAGAATACCAGCAGACAACCTACTTTCTTGGATTTCCCATATCTGAGACGGGTTAAAATTCCGGTCTTCTTGCGCTGCACCCAGTTGGTCCGTTGATTAACCCCAGAGGAGCTCTTTCGATCTTGAGCATCAGCTTCTTCAAGGTGTTTCTTGAAGAATGGTGTCTACGAGATTGCTTGGAGTGATGGGGGAAATTTACGAAGACTATGTGATCAACGGATCGGAAATTGCCTGGCTTAGGGGCCAGGTTTGAATGAACCAGCTGGGAAACGGTAGCAAGAATGCTGGAAAAACCGTTTCGACAGGAGCGCCTGGCTTCAAGATCGGAGGTCGATCTAATGATCATAGATTGGGCGTAGCAATCATTGTTCACAGATGAAGATCTTAGATCGGTTAAAAGTCCTGTAGATAGGCCCCGACCCTGCTTGTCTTTGCTCCGCATCTCGATCAAAAGCACTTAGCCTAGTTCCTAGAATTTGTAGTAGGATAGGAACGGATGTAATTTTCTGTTTGTGCTCGAATTTCCTTATTGTAATCGAGAAATCACTTGTAACTGTTCAGAGAATATATAAATGAAAAGTGGTTTTTGCTTAACTGTTGTTGCATTTTCTTTTGTCTTCTTTGCTCGAATAATAATAAAATTGAACTTCGAACTAATGGATCGAATGAATAAATCGAACTCATTTATCATGTAGGTAATCTTAATAAGAAAATCTGAAGTCTTGGCTTGTTGACGTTCGAACATAAATTCCAGAAATGATCCGAGCATCATTTGCTCTGAAATTAAATATAACTTTGAACTCTTCGGCAATCAACTAATATTGAATTAATTCGATCATTCATTGGTCAATGAATTCATCGACCAAAAATCCCATCAACCATATAGTTGTTTGCTTATAACACGAGATCCTTCGAAATAGTTATCGACCAAGTGAAATAACTTGTAATCAGATGCATAGACCTGCTGCATTTCTTCATAACTTATCTTTATAAGTTTTTTTTTTTTTTTATTATTTCTCATGATCGGTATGCACCATGATCGGAAGACGGTAAATGAACTGCTTGAGATGTTGAGAACTTAACCATGAGTAAGTTTGTCGTGTTGATTGAAGACTTAATTCCGATCTAGGGCATCGATTTACGGGGAGTTTCAAGCTTGGAGTGGGAAAGTTCCCAACCACAATCCAAACGATCCCCTGTTCTTCGGGAATTGGAACGGCCGGCGCATTTCTCGCTCGTATCGTGACCGTTCAATTGGATAATTTGTACCGTTGATCCCATTTTGTGCTTGCTATAAAAATCCCCGAAATCACCCTCGCATTCTTAGCCTCCTCTGTAAATGTTTTCTGTCCGATCATCGTTCGTTTAAACTTAGTTTCTCCATTCAAGATGATGATAGGATAGTGCCCAGCAAGCCTATATTAATTAGCTTGTTAGAGTACTGTTTTCTTATGGTTTATAATTAATACGCCTGTTTATTTATAGTACGTAAATTAAACAATGGCCAACTTCATCTCTCGCGAACTTATCTAAGCGATTGGATGAAATCCTAAGGTCACAATAGACTATGGGACGATTCACTTCAGTATGAGTGCAATCATGTAACAGTCTCTAAGGTCGTGATCTTAAAACCGTTCCAAGTCATAGATCCCGAACGAGACAGGGTATCAAAGGAATCGCAAAGACTTCTACAAATATGCATGATTCACATGGAGTGAATTTGTAGCGTTTCATGAGCAAGGCATTCGAGGATAGTGCATATGAGTAGGTGGTTCGATAGAGACGATCGAATGCATCGAACGACCCGAACAGAGAAACCCATTATGGAAGCGCATTACGCATACAGATGATGGGATGTTTCTCAAGGCTTATAGTAGTGTACGATTTAGTCCTTAGACTCGAGGTGCTAGGGCGAATTCGGTGCATGAGTGTGAGTACTTAGAGCTAGTTATAGATCACGTAGCCTGATCATAACATGCCTAGGTTGGGTGCGTACATTTGTGTACACGAGTGATTAGTACTAAGAAAGGATCTATCGACTCATCCTGATAAGGTGGGAGAATTTCTTGTACGTTCTTAGATAATAGTTCCGAGAAACCCACGACCGTGGTCATTGACGGATTTGGAAAGGGGTTTCCAAATTTAGCAGTCACACTGGAACTACTATCCAGAATTAGAAAATACAGTATCGAGATAATTAGAGGTGCCGATCAATTCACACACCCTAGGTCTCGGTCGTCGGGAAATTAGTCTTTAGAAGGACTGTATGTACATGGCATTTATAAGAGGCGAGGTTCACAAATATCAGTTCACCTTTAATTGGGCTTCATGGGCTTGTGGCTAGACATCGACCATGAAGTGTGGGTACTCCTGAATTAATAAGGAAATTAATTCTGGAGTGGTTAATTGAAAGTGTTTAATTGATCGGAGCATTTAATTGATCATTAATTAAATCACGAAATTCGTGGGCCTGCTGCCAATTGATAAGAAAAGCTCCCGGACCATGACCACAATCAATTGAACCTCCCGTTGATAACGTAGCGAGGGGTGAACCCAGAGGGTCACACACAATATAGTTGGACAGTGACAGTCATAAAGGGAAATGAATGATTTAAAGATGTTAATTCAAAGTTGTTGAATTAAGGTATTAATTCAAGTTGGAGAATATTAATTAGATATCTAATTTATTAATGTCTAATTAATTAATTAGAATTATCTGATTAATTATGAAATTAATTAAAGTGGTTAATTAATAAAATTGGAAGATTAAATAATTACCCAATTTTCGGTTGGATAATTATATTATGTGGGTCGATTTTGATAGGCATGACTAGGCATGTTGGGCGATTTTTGGAGAGGATAAGAAGGGAAGAGTTTGTTTTCTTGGTTATCAAGTAACAAACAAGAGATTTGGTTAAATCTTGTTTCCTATTGTGATAAGGAAAAGATTCTACCAAATCTTGAAGAGATATCTTATAAGAGAAGGACTCTTCTCTTACAAATATAACTCTTCACACATCTTCCATAAGCTAATGAAAAGATTCATTATTAATTGACAAAACACATTTTTGCATAAAATAAGAAAAAGGAAATCTGAAAATTGCACAAGTTTTTGTAACTCCAAAATCGCCCCAACACTTTCCGCTCCAAACCAAACTCGGCCAATCTTGGCCGAACTCAACCTGGCCGAATCCAGCCTTGGCCGAACCTGACCCAGCCGCATAAGTCCTATGGCTCAGTCTTCTTCCATCTGTTCTCCCAACCCAGATCCAGATCTAACTCCTGATCAAGATCTGCACGTTCCTTTACTTACAGCCTTCAAGATCTAGTTCGTAGCCTGCGACTTGGAGGTGTCCCTACAATCCAACTGGTGTGGATCAACTTTGGAGGTGAGAAAATTGGATCACTACATTGTGAATCAAACATGAAGTCCGGAGGGGACCACCACCGTGCTGTGGTGAGGTAAAATCGCATATCACCCCCTTTATGCTTTAATTACCGTTTGATTAAACATTTTCGTATAAACAAATATGGAGACAGATTTATGGGACTGATGGGTGCCTTGAAAAATTTTAAATTCCGCACTTTCGTTGTTCTGACAATCAAGGTATCCCAACAGTGGTATCAGAGCCAACTCCATAATTATTTGGCGAAAAGGCCTAAACATAATGGTGTGTTTACGTATATGTTTGGTTATATGTATGAAAATGCGTGATTATTGTGTTCTGTAAATTGATTCTTACTTATGACTAGATCTATGATTGGGTAAAACTTCTTTTTCAGATCTGTGGCAAATTTATAGTTTTTCGAAAATTCAGGACTCTTTGTGCTATAATCTCATAACATGAAAAATTAGGGCTGAAAATTCAATTTTCTATTTCTGGAGATTTTGGAAAAATCTGGACTATTTTTGAAATTCTGGTCGGCATGTAACTTTTGGACTGTTTTGCAATTTCCGAAAATTAAAGGTCTGTTTTGTAATTTCCAAAAGTTCGGGGGTCAGTTTGCAAAATTCAAAAAAATTTCTGGTTTCAAAATTTTATTTCTGGTCCTCTGTCCGAAACTGTTTTTGGTGTGTTTTGTAACTTTTCCAAAACTTTGGGGTTAAAAGTGTAATTTCCGAAAGTATAGGGGCCGAACTGCAATTTTCAAAAGTTGAAAAATCAGAATCTATTTTTTGGCAGAAAACTTGTTTTGTTTCCCCGAGAATTTATTTTGTCATAATTAGTAGTGACTAAAAAGTAAAAATCATAGGAAGTTAGTTTTAAAAGGTAGTTTTAAAATTAAGAAAGAAATATGTAAAAGGACATTTGCTTGTTTCTTGCTCTACGTGAACTGTTTACGTGATTTTCGATCGCGCCGAGCCTTGACCTTAGGTTAGATGTGATTGGTTTAATTTAATGTATGGTTTTTATTGGGCCTGCGAGCCGTTTTTATTTTTGGGCCACTTTGAGCCTTTGTAATAGAATAGGGCCTTACTGGTTAACTAGTCTAGGATGAAGGCCAATTGCAAGCAAGGTGGGAGTCCAAGAAGATATGAAGGCCATGTATGCATGGTAGTTTATGTATTAGAATAGGCCTGTTTAAGAACCCATTAGATTGACAAATTGGGCCAACATCATGGCTCGATGATGGCCCGCATAGGAGGCTCCCGATCGAAAACATATTATGGTAGTATCATGCTAGGCTTGTATGGCTTTTATTTATTTGTCGATTTGTGATTTCTTGTGTATACACGCGCTAGAAACTAGATCGTAAATAAAAGATAAAGCAAAATTAATGCGGTGAGATCTCGAGGAGAGTTTCTTCAAACTTTCAAAAACCGAAAATCCCCTCTTGAATAAATATTAAGTCATATTGGGTTAACTATAAAATGAAGTTTTATAAATCCAAGCCTTCCATTATCGATAGAGGTGATCCAGAGTTCAATAAAAACCTGTTTATTAGACTGTTTTCGAAATACCTGTTTTGTAATTTCCGAAAGTTCAGGGGTCAGTTTGCAAAATTCAAAAATTTTCTGGATTTCAAAATTCTATTTTCTGGTCCTTCTGTCCGAAAACTGTTTTGGGGGTATTTTGTAACTTTTCAAAAGTTTTGGGGTCAAAAGTGCAATTTTCGAAAGAATAGGGGCCGAACTGCAATTTTCAAAAGTTGAAAAAATCAGAATATGTTTTAAGGCAGAAAAATTGTTTTGTTTACTCGAGAATTTATTTTGTCATAATTAGTAGTGACTAAAATGCAAGAATCATAGGAAATTAGTTTTAAAAGGTAGTTTAAAATTAAGAAAGAAATACGTAAAAGTTGTTTGCATGTTTCTTGCTCTACGTGAACTGTTTACGTGGTTTTCGATTGCGCCGAGCCCTAACCTTAGGTTAGATGTGATTGGTTTAATTTAATGCATGGTTTTTATTGGGCCTGGGAGACTGTTATTATTTTTTGGGCCACTTTGAGCCTTTGTAATAGAATAGGGTTTTACTGCTTTACTAGTTTAGGCCCATTTACAAGCAAGGTGGGAGCCCAAGAAGAATTGAAGGCCATGTACGCATGGTATATTGTGTAATAGCATAGGTCCTTTGACAACCCTTTAGATTGACCAATTGGGCCAACATCATTGGCTCGATGATGGGCCCGCATAGGAGGCTCCCGATCGAAAACATATTGTGGTAGTATGCATGCTAGGCTTGTATGGCTTTTATTTATTAGTCGATTTATGATTGCTTGTGTGTATGCGCGCTAGAATCTAGATCGTAAATAAAAGATAAAGCATAATTGAAGCGATTAGATCTCGAGGAGAGTTTCTTCAAACTTTCAAAAACCGAAAATTCCCCTCTCGAATAAATATTAAGTCATATTGGGTTAAATATAAAATGAAGTTTTATAAATCCAAGCCTTCCATTAATGGGAACTAGTGCATGTTGTTTACTTATCGATAGATGTGATCCAGAGTCTGGCACCCGAGTCGAAGAAAGGAACAATGCACGAAATTCCTTGATTCCTGTTTTTAACAAAACTCGACAAGGGTAGGGAGTGGTCGGGATGTGAAGATCGACCGATAACTAGTTACGGAGAATTCATGACCGGGCCCGTTGCTTATCATGATTAATGGGTTAGACTTAAGGCGTAGTAACATTCATGATGTAGCAGTGCTAGATAAATGCGAAAAACGAGGCAAAATAGCTTGAAGGTTGTGTAGTAGACACAATTGGTAAAATGTATACCTACCTAGGGAATTGATTGTATGGCCACGAGTCGTGGGTGCAACTAATTGCTGCTGGGACGTCAAGACCTACTAGGAAATAGATTTTTCCCGAAACTAGAAAGGGTTATTGTTTCGATAATATAGTGGGAGAACTTTTTCGATAAAAAGTCCAAATTTCGTTAATTATAAGTATTAATATTAAACATGTCTGCTTATAGTTGTCTGTTTTATTGTTAGCCATTCACCATCCACTGTCCCGTTCAAACAATACTTAGTGCGTGTTAGAAACGAATCAACTTTGGGAAGTATGATGTGCAATTACCTTCACGAAACAACCATGGCTAAGTTTAACAATGTTAAGGAATATTGTTGTTACTTAACCAAGATGTTCAAACGAATCAAAGGGCTTGGAGCCCGATTCATTCTCGAAAATGAGATAGAGATTTCTCTACATGGTCTATCTGACACCTTCACTCATTTCATGCAATATTGTGATATTCCGCCTGGTGGAATTGAAACAAAACAATTGCATGAGTTGTTAGACAAATATGAAGGAGCTCATCTGCAAGGATTTGGACTGTATGAAGCAAATTGCCCTCTGTGTAAGAACAAAAAGAAAATAAGGAAGCTCACTGAAAAGGAATTCCTGGATAGACTTAACTACGGTATGACTTTAAGTTATACATCTGTTAATTCTTTTTGATGTAAGACATCTGATAAAACTTTTATTTCTGTAAAAGAATTTACAGCGGATGACAGTATTCCCTCTCCACCTAAAAGGAGGAAGTTCCCTGAAAGGAAGATGCAAGCAGTGCAGAAAGAGTTTAGGGAAAACGAATTCAGGAACTGGGTCTAGGAAGAATTGAACCTAGACATTCCTTTTTAGCAAAAGAAGTTTTACTTAGTTTTTCGTATTAGCATAAGTTTTTAGTTTTAGTTTATTTTGAGTATTATTTCAAATTTTGTACAAGACATTATTGCTTTACCATTGAGAATGGAATTTATTTAATTAAAGCTATTTAACTTTGTACAAATGTTGATGCTTTGAAGCATAGAAATAAAACAATGATAAACGAATCAAAACTTCGATGACTATATGCTAAATCAAAAATAAGTTAGACAAACAAGATAATCATCCGCGCTTGAAATGTTCATTTTGGACATTCTTCCTAAAGATTCGAAAGGAAAATTTTTATCTACTGCTCTTGAAATAAAGAACTTGGATAAACTCGGAACTTTCAAATCTTGAAGGAATAATAACCGAAATAAAGGATCGCTAAGGCATTCCAAACATTTCAATCAATGAGAACTAAAAGCACTAGTTCAAAAGGATGCTACTTCATATATACTTACGACTTCAATCGTTAAAGTGTATGTGTACTTTGTTGAAGTACAATTCTAAAACTGTTGAAGTAATTCAATAGACGTTTTGGAAATGATGTAACTAAGAGCATTATGTCAAAAGCAGTTTGATCTAATCAAGCTCGCCGAAACATAATCAACTAACTCCTCGATTATCTAAAACGAGAATAGAATTCTCATGAAGCAAATCAAAGAAAGGAATCGAACTTTATTCGATTCGCGACTGTGATTTTGCTATATTCTGAATTCACATTAGGGGATAGCCTCCCCTGACTCTTCAAAATACTTGGTCTAGTACTTTTTGAAGTGAGTTCTTACACCGCCATGTCGTTTAAGACATAACACCCTTATATGAGAAATTAGATGGTAGATCTGATTCATATAAAGTTTGTGGGGTATCCAACGAAATCCATTGGATACCTGTTCTACGACAACGAGAAATGAAAATATCTCGTAAATAGCTTATTCCTCTGTTGACGAATCCTTGTCAAAGGAAATAAGAAATGTCATAGAACTTGATGAAGTCCAAGAATTGGACCCATCCCCACGAACAGTGGGCGTAAACCCTGAAACCTACTGAACCGATTTTTTGCACAAACGCTTCGTAATCTAATCAAATTCGTAAGGAACTAAAAATTCCATTTTACGAAATTGAGAAATTAGATTTAAATCCAAGATTACAAAGAAATTATGTTAAACATAAACTTAGGGATATGGCATGAAGCCATAAGACCGGAAATGGAAAGTTGTTAACTTATTTGACTCTCTTAATGGTGATAGGTCATTCTTCAAAAATCCTTTTAGGACCAATGAAAATACCTTCTCCATTTTGCAACGTCAAAATCCATTACGAAACTATTAGCCATAGAAGGGTGGTTATGACTACCAAAATATGACTATTGGATATGAATCCTGCATCTCACAATTGAAAATTGATGAGAAGATCTCTATTCAAATCCAAAAGGTCAATCTATGACTTTTTCCCGAACTTGGAACATGCAACTTGATAAGTCAATCAAGAATGTTGAAGTTGTCAAAAGGCATATGGATTCCAATTGTGCAAAAGGATCAGTGGGAGCATAGTTGAGTTCGTAACACAAAGAGATGATGTTATATACATTAAGTACGATATAAGAATATCAGAGTAGCACAGACGAAAGCGTATTATTCACGCAATTTTCCATGATAAGATTTGGGAATTACATCTCACGTACTTGCAATACGTATTTATAGAGATAAAAGTGAAGTAGATGTTACAATTCACCGAATCTATGTACATAGACTGAATATTGATTAAAATCAATATGGAAGAATCCAAGAAAGGATTGTTTCCAAAGAGACAAAATTCCTCTTACTTATTTAATGAGTCCTACATATAAATGAGTAAAGAAGAAATTGTTTCAAGAAGTCTTATGCTCTGGCATTTGGATTGCATGTAGCATGCAAAGTCTTGTACAAGACCCAACTCATCAAATGCTCTGACCTTTCACGAGCTACTGATAGTCGAACACCAGTAAAAGACACTGGACTACCATAAAAGCAAATCCTCAAAGATAATTAAAGGATATAATGCTGGTCTGTGGTAGTAGTGGAGAATTTGAAACTCGAAGGAATTTAGTGATTTGAGATTTCCAGTCTGAAGTGGATGATTTATTCTATCTTGATGGAGTAGAGGTAAATTGGAAGAAATTCCAATAAAGTGTTTAGATGAGAAACTTTTCATCCAATGATTAGATGAAATACCTCGCATGGCAAAAGCCTGTCGTAATCTTAACCGATTTAGATAAGGCAATTTCTCAATGAAAGGAAAACGAGATCTCACCGATAATCTGAACAGAATACCATATGATTGAACAAGTCATAGGTAGTTGAGACGTGTAGAAGTATTACGTCACCTCAACAAGGACAACTTAGCAGATCCACTAATTAAGATCTTTCACAAAAGGGTTCGAGGGACATCTTGGTATAGATGGGTCTTAGAAATGTTGTGATTGGCTTTAGGGCAAGTGGGAGATTGATAGGATAGTGCCCAGCAAGCCAATATTAATTAGCTTGTTGGAGAACTGTTTTCTTATGGTTTATAATTAATACGCCCGTTCATTCATAGTACGTGAAATTGAACAATGGCCGATTTCATCTCTCGCGAACTTATCTAAGCGATTGGATGAAATCCTAAGGTCACAATAGACTATGTGACAATTCACTTCAGTACTGAGTGCAATCATGAAACAGTCTCTAAGGTCGTGATCTTAAAACCGTTCCAAGTCATAGATTCCGAACGAGACAGGGTATCGTAGGAATCGCCAAGACTTGTACAAGTATGCATGATTCACATGGAGTGAATCTGTAGCATTTCATGAGCAAGGCTTTTGAGGCCAGTGCATATGAGTAGGTGGTTCAATGGATTGAACGCATCGAACGACCCGAACAGATAAACCCATTGTGGAAGCGCATGACGCATATCGGTGATGGGATGTTTCTCAAGGCTTATAATAGTGTACGATTTAGTCATTGGACTTGAGGTGCTAGGGCGAATTCGGTACACGAGTGTGCGTACTTATATTTAGGGACTGGTCACTTAGCCTAGCCACAAAGTGCCTAAGTTGGGTGCGTACACAACTGTACGCGAGTGGTAAGTACTAAGAAAGGATCTATCGACTCATCCTGATAAGGTGGGAGAATTTCCTGTACGTTCTTCGATAATATGTTCCTAGAAATCCATGGCCATGGTTGGTGACGAATTTGGAAAAGGGGTTTCCAAATTTAGCAGTCACATTGGAATTATTATCCAGAATTAGAAAGTACAGAATCGAGATAATTAGAGGTGCCAATCAATTCACACACCCTAGGTTTCGATCGGGAAATTAGTCTTTAGAAGGACCGTATGTACATGGCAATTATAAGAGGTGAGGTTCACAATTATCAATTCACCTTTAATTGGGCTTCATGGGCTTGTGGCTAGACATCGACCATGAAGTGTGGGTACTCCTGAATTAATAAGGAAATTAATTCTTGAGTGGTCAATTAAAAGTTGTTTAATCGATCGGAGCATTTAATTGCTCATTAATTAAATCACGAAAGTCGTGGGCCTGCTGCCAATTGATGGTGAACCCAGAGGGTCACACACAATACAATTGGACGGTGACTGTCATAAAGGAAATGAATGATTTAAAGTTGTTAAATCAAAGTAATTGAATTAAGGCACTAATTCAATGGAAGAATATTAATTAGATATCTAATTAATTAATGTTTAATTAATTAATTAGGGTTATCTGATTAATTATGAAGTTAATTGAAGTTATTAATTAATTGGAAGATTAAATAATTAACCAATTTTAGGATTGGATAATTATATGGGTTGATTTGTAATAATCTTAAAGTTGGGACATAAAAGGGGGCGATTTTTGTAAGATAAAGAAAAGAGTTTTTGATTCTTGGAAAACAAGTAAGAAGAGATCTATCAAATCTTCGTTCCTAAGTTGATAAGGAATGGGGATTTGATAGATAAGGGAAGAAGATATCTTCTAAGAGAAGGACTCTTCTCTTATAAATACTTCTTCTCTTCTCTTTATTCATAACCCTGAAAACACAAGAAAGACTTTTGAAAAGAAATTACTCTGCTGAAATTAAGCAAGAAAACCGATTTTTGCATAAGAAAGAAATCAGATTTTTGCACAAGAATTTTATTTACAAAATCGCTCCATAAGTTTCGCCCCAACCTTAGTCGCCCGAACCAACTCGACCGAACCCAACCTGGCCGATCTTGACTTGGCCGAACCTGATCCAATCATATAAGTCCTGTGATTGGTCTTCTTCCATTAGATCTCTCAATCCAGATCCAGATCTAAGTCCAGATCCAGATCTACAGAGTCCTTTGTTGACAAATCTTCAAGATCCAGTTCGTAGCCTACGACTTGGAGGTGTCACTACAATCCGATTGGTGTGGATCAACTTTGGAGGTGAGACACATGGATCACTCATATTGTGGATCGAACGAAACGCCTGGAGGTAACCACCACCAAGCTGTGGTGAGGTAAATCGCAAAAACCCCCTTATGTTTATGTTTTTGTTTGATTCAACCTTTTCGTATAATTAACTATGGAGAAAGATTTATGGGACTAATAGGGACCTCAAAAAATTTTAAATTCCGCACTTTGTTGTATTGACAATCGAGCCCCAACAATTAATATGCCAACAACTACTACTCCAGTAGTTGAGGAATCACAACCTCAAGAGGATAAAGATCCTCAAATCCTCGAACCTATGATTGCCATTACAGTTGTTCCTGCTACCACTGAACCTACTACTACTGCTCAGACACCTGAACCTCAGAAGAAAAGAAGATCTAAGAAGACAAAGATGTCTGCTGCTGACAAGAAAAAGAAAGAAGAGGAAGAACAACAAAAGAGTCATGACGCTGAATTTCGTAAAGCCATTGAGCTAAGTAAAGCTGAAGCAAACAAAGACGCTCAAAGACGGCAAATGACTGAAGCTGAACTCAAGGCAATGGAGGATGAAGAGATGGCAAAAGTAATAGAACTAAGCAAGAAAGATGCTCACGGTCCACGCAGGACCGGCGGTATCAAGATTGGCTGAACTATGAATGCCAGACAAATTCTACCTCCAGGACAAAAATAAGAGAGACCTAAATACAAAGTAAGAAAATCTCTTGCCATTGTCCATAATTATCCACTTGTATTTAGCAGATTTGAAGCAGCTCTTCAAGATTTTGACACCAAGCTACAACAAAGAACTACGTTCAGACAGGAGAAAATCAGATATACAAAATGGAGAGAATATAGAATCAGCAAGTCTGTAGAAGAAATTCAAGCCTGGAAAGATTTTGCTGAAGAAGAAAAGTGGATCCTCAGCTGGCTGCACACTTCCTTAGTCACTCAAGCGTTGGATACAGACTATGTGCACGATGTGTTTCATGGATACATTCGAAACATAGTTAGTAAAGAAGCTAAACGCATCGAAAATGCACTGCCAGCCAAAAGATATAAAGGAGAAGATCCTATAGATAGGGTTGTGCAAATTGTTGTACATACTGCTTTGGAGAAGTGGGCGAAGAAAGCTAGATATAGTAAAGGTACCTCAAGTGACCTGCCCTACTTACCAAGTGTTCATGAAATAGCATTTAGCTCCAAAGTAAGCAAGTTCCAAGAGCAACCCAAAAAGAGGAAACCTACAAAGGAATGGTTACCTGCTCTACTTATCAACCAGACAACAGTCGTTGATGAGGATGGAACTGCTGAAACCACAAAACTAGAACAGACTACTGCAAAAACACCTTTCGCCATCGAGTGGAAAGCTAAAGATGAATATGTTCTAATGGATGCACCTGTCCACCAAGACGAAGCCCCTTCTTCAACACCTACTTCCACAGCTGACCTACACTCGTCACTGATGGATTCCTTTCACATGTTACTGGAAGATACTCCGAAGGAAATGGAAGAAAGGAACAAAACGCAAATGAAGCAGATGCAAGAAGAAAACGCAAAAATGGTGAGAGAAGCCATTGACGATTTTCCTCTGCCGCCAGATAACACTCTAATGCTTACCAAAAGCATTCTCCAAATGAATAAGAGCATTGAACGCTAAGACTGACATCAGTCACCTTCCCACAGCTCTTTACCAAAACGAGTCAGACATTGCAGAACTGACAAAGCTATTCAGAAAAGTTGGAGAATTGGAAGTTGAGAATAATGAAGCATTGGTTAAGGAATTCCAAGCCTTCTCAAAGCTATCAAAGAAACCGGCAACATCAAATCTACTCTAATTCATCAAGCTGTTCAATTGGACATCATGGATCAAAACATCAGAAACCTTTGTGCTGCTTGTTGGGTTGCCTCAATTGTCAGAACAACAAAGAGTGCGGAATTTTAAAAAAATTCGAAGCACCCATGGTCCCATATATAGATCTCCATATTATGTATAGGAAAAGCATGAATCAAAACACATAAAGTATGTAAATAGGGGGTTAATCGATTTTTACCTCACCACAGGCAAGGTGGTGGTAACCTACAACTTTGGTTCTGATTCACAGGCAGTAATCCAAGTGTCTCACCTCCAGAGATTAATCCACACCAATTGGATTCTGGCAACACCTCTTAGTCTTAGGCTACGAACTGGATCTAAGAGGTTTTTTATTGAAGGACTGTGCAGATCTGCTTTGCAGAGAAAGATCTGGCTCGAGGAAGTAGAAGAGGAGCAGCGGCGGCACAAGGGAAGCTCACGGTCAGGTGGTGGCGGCGGCTAGCTAGTGGCGGCGCAGGGAGAGGGTGCGACTAGGTCAGAGAGGGCGGCCAGGGTTTTGCTAGGGTGTTAGCCTTGTGTTATTCTTTGAGTTCATGTAGAACTCTATTTATATGCTTCCTTCTTGACCTAGGTTTGCAAGACTCCTTATGGGCTTTTAATTAAAGGCCCATGTCTTGCAAGCCTTCTTTTAATTAACCACCTTAATTAAATACTCAGTCCATATTAATTAATAAATTAATATTTTCTTTAATTAATTAGATCAACTAATTAATCTCCCACTTGAATTAACACTTTAATTCATTTAATTGATTTAATTACATTTAAATCAATTAATTCCTTTTATACCCTTTTATATCTATCACCGTCCAATTGTATTGTGTGTAACCCTCTGGGTTCACCATCAATTGGCATCAGGCCCACGAATTCCTCATGATTTAATTTATGAACAATAAATTGCTCCGGTCAATTAAACAACCTTTAATTGACCACTCCTAGAATCGATTCCTCTATTAACTCAGGAGTACCCACACTTCATGGTCGATGTCTAGCCACAAGCCCAACTTCAGGTGAATTGATATTTATGAACCTCACCTCTTATAATTGCCATGTACATACGGTCCTTCTATCGACTAATTTTCCCGATCAAGACATAGGGTGTGTGAATTGATCGGCACCTCTAAATATGTCTCGATAACTATACTTTCTAATTCGGGATAATTTTCCAGTGTAACTGCTAAATTTGGAAACCCCTTTCCAAATTCGTCACTGACTGCGGCCGCAGATTCCACGGATATATTATCTAAGAATCGTATAGGAAATACTCTCATCCATTACGATGAGTCGGTAGATTCCATATTGGTACTAACCACTCGCGTACATAACTATACGCACCCAACCTAGGCATGTTATGATCAAGCTAAGTGATCTATACCTAGATCTAAGTACGCACACTTATGCACCGAATTCGCCCTAGCACCTCAAGTCAGAGGACTAAATCGTCCACTATTATAAGCCTTGAGAAACATCCCATGACCGATATGCGTCATGCGCTTCCACAATGGGTTTCTCTGTTCGGGTCGTTCGATGCGTTCGATCCTCTATCGAACCACCTACTCATATGCACTGGCCTCAATTGCCTTGCTCATGAAACGCTACAAATTCACTCCATGTGAATCATGCATACTTGTACAAGTCTTGGCGATTCCTACGATACCCCGTCTCATTTCGAAATCTATGACTTGGAACGTGTTTTAAGATTACGACCTTAGAGACTATTTCATGATTGCACTCAGTACTGAAGTGAATTGTCCCATAGTCAAATGTAATCTAAGGATATCATCCAATCGCTTAAATGTATTCGCGAGATATGAAGTTGGCCATTGTTTATCCTTGTAAACATATAAATAAACGTGCGTATTAAGTCATTTATACTAAATAAAGATAATGATAGTTCCAGTACAAGCTAAATATATGGGCTTGCAAGGCACTATCCCATCAATCTCCCACTTGCCCTAAAGCTAATCACAAACGTTTCTAGGACCAATCCTTTTAAAGATGTTCTTCGAACTCATTTCATGATATAGCCTCTTTTAGTGGATCCGCTAAGCTGTCTTTTGAGTCGACGCGATCCATTATGTGCTTTAACTCTACCAATGATTTTTATAATCAAATGATACTTTTTCTTTCAATTGTGTTTAGATTTCTGGTGAGATCTCGAATGATTTGCTTTAGCAATAGCTCCAATGTTATCATAGAAGATAACTATGAGCTTCGCAATGCTAGGCACTACATCCAACCATAGGATGAAGTTTTATATCCAAACATTTTCTTAAGCCCCATTTGATGCTACATTTAATGCTGCAATATATCTTGCTTCAGTGGTTTAAATGGTTACGGTAATTTGCTTGGAACACTTTCCAATTTACCGTTACCCCATTGAGGCAGGATATGTATCCAAAAATGGATATATTTAATTCATCCACATTAGACTGAAAATTCGAATGAGTAAATCCTTCGAATTTTTAATTCTCCACTACCACTGTGGACCAAGAACAAATCCTTAGTCTTTGTGAAGAGTTTAAGGATATCTTTTACGGTGGTCCAGTACTCTTCACTGGAGTTTGACTAGCAACTGCTCGCGACATTTGAGCATGTTCTACGTCTGGTCTAGTACATAGTAAAGCATGCCACATGCAACCTTTTGTTTGAAACATAAGGTATTTGAGACATTCTCCTTTATTCTCATTTGTTGTAGGGCACATCGATTTTGGAACAAGGGATACAGTGACTCACTGGAAACAATCTTTTCTTGGATTCTTCTTACTGAATATTTCCAGTATTGATTCTATGTACTTAGATTTAGAGAGTGTCAACATCTTTTCTGATCTACTTCTATAGATACGTATCCCAATACGCAGGATGCTTCTCCTAAATCTTTCATGGAGAATTGCATGGACAACCATGCTTTCGTCTGTGCTAACATTTCGATATAACCCTAGATAACCAGAATATTATCGACATATAAAATATGAGCTTCATCGCGCTCCCACTAATCTTCTTGTACACTCATGGTTCATACTCGTTTTGATGAAGTCAAATGTCTTGACTGTCTCATCAGAACAAATGTGAATTTGAATGGATTCAGACATTGCTACTGGAGAAAAAGGTTTCATTAAAGTCTGTTCCAGAACTTTGTGAATAGCCTTTTTACCACTAGTCGATTCTTAGAGGCAACACCTCTCCATTCATTCCAAGTTTGAATATCCACTTACAACTTATAGCCAACTTATAGGGATAAATTCCTCAGGTGGATCAATCAAGGTTATACCTTGTTGGAATGGATGGGATCCATTTCGGTTTGCATGAATTCCAGTCATGCAAGTGCGTCTACATCCAAATGTAGTTTCTTCGTATATGGTGAAACCATATCTTTCAATCTCTTCATGAACATGATCAGATCTACGAAGTATTGGTGTACTTGTTGGTTCAGTAGTTTCTGGATTATCTCCCACTGTTTGCGGGGATGGGTCCAAATCTTGGACTTCATCAAGTTCCATGACGTTTCCATTTCCTTTGACGAGAAATTCATCAACGGAGGAACGGATATTTAGGAGAAATGATTGTTTCTCATTGTCGTGGAACAGGTATCCAATGGATTTCGTTGGATACCCCACAATTACATACAAATTGGATCTACTAGCCAATTTATCTCCTTTCTCGTTTCTACCATCGGCAGGGGATCTCCATACTTAGAAGTAAGAGCATAGAGGTATTTTGCCATACCTTTCTTGGTAAAGCTTTGTAGGCACGAACTTTGAAGGTACTTTGCTCAGTATCTTCGATGCAGTCAGGAGGACCAACCCCTAGAATGCATAAGGAAGCTTAACCAAACTCAATATGGATCGAACAATGCCTAACAATGTTAGATTCCATCTCTTTAGACACTTCAATAACTTGAGGCGTCTTAGGAGGAGTTTGTTGTATGAGAACCCTATTCTCATTGAGATAATTGAGGAATCCTTGAAAAGTATTTGCTATCTTGATTAGATTGAATGGTCGTAATACTATGTCTTTGTTGATTCTTTACTTCGTATTGAAATACCCTGAAATTTTTTTAAAGGTTTTTCGGATTTGTATCTCACTAGATACATTTTTCACTAACGACCAAGGTCATCAGCAAAAAGGTACAAAGTATGAGTAATCTCCTCTCACACTAACTTTTAGTGGTCCATATTCATGGATTAAATCCAGATTTTGTTTGGTTCGCTCTGGATTCCCTGTGACGGGAGATCTGGTCATCTCTCCTTTGAGACATGATTCGCAGGTTGGAAGTTCATCCAAGTTCTATTTTTCGAGAAGCTTAGGCGAAACCAACTTTTGAATCCTACTCTTGGAGATGTGTCCAAGTCTAGCGTACCAAAGTAATGGATTATTATCTTTGTATTAATTTGAACTTCACACATTAATTCAATAAAATTGAGTTAATGGTTTAATTCAATTAATTTACTTCCTTTCAATTAACTTCTTTATTTGCTTCTTTTTCCTTTTCAATTAACCCTTTAATTTAAACGTTGCTTAATTAATTAGATCATCTAATCAATTAAACATATCAGTGCCTTTCTTAGATGCAGTGGGATGATTCGACTTTTAGGGTACTTGCGTTCTTTTGACTACCTTTATGGTCGAATTTAGAAGAGAATAAATTCTTCTTCATTTTACTCTTCTTTGACTTTGCAGTCCATGAAGTGTAAACGATCATGACAGTTTTATCTTATTTGCCTTTAACCAGTACTTTGGTTGATTCATGAAATGTGATCAACTTATCAAATAAAATCAGTGTATTTCAAGAGTCATTTGAATGAGCGGGAGGAGAATTTAGGAGGAAGTTAATGTTAAGATCACTTGCAGGCCTACGTTTAATCGATCCAGTTTTCAACTAGATTGATAAAACAAAGACAGTGATCCTTGACACTAGTTCCTTCATTTATTCTCGAGTTTTGAAACAATTCCTTAGAAGTCTCGAATCAAATCGATTCAAAACTACTCCTCAAAACAAGCCTTTTGAGGTGGAGGTTTGTTTCAGAAGACTGTTCCTCAAAACAGGCCTTTTGAGGTGGTTGTTTGTTTCAGAAGCTTCAGACATGCTACTCATGTTGCTTCCACGGCTCGTTCAATTTTGATGCTTATTTGAGGAAACGATCATTAAGATTCCCATACTCTATAGGTGATTTGTTTCACTTTTGAGATTCATCTTTGTATGACGAAACGATCATTAATATTCTCATACTCTACGGGTAATTCGTTTCTTTTATTTTGACTTATCTCGGAAGCGCATAAGGCAAAGGCTCGTCGTTTAAGAACGTCATTCCCACTTTTGGAATTTAAGACAATGCTCAAGTTTCTTGCCTAGTCGATATTTTGATCCAGTTATTTTATTAGTCGAGGATAAATAGTAAAATGGATAATTACAGATATCTCAGTATCCTTTTAAGGAGAAGACAAACATTCAGTGGACTAGTTAATGAATAATACTTATAATCTACGAAGGTTGGACTTTATATCGTAAAAGTTCTCCCACTATTTTATCGTAACAATTACCCCTTCAATTGTTCGGAAAATTCTATTTCCTAGTAGGTCTTGACGTCCCAGCAGCAATTAATTGCACCCACGACTCGTGGCCATACAATTAATTCCCCAGGTAGGTATACTTTTACCAATTGTGGCACCTCACAACCTTCAAGCTATTTTGCCTCGGTTTTCACATTTATCTAGCACTGCTACATCATAAATGTTACTAATCGTTAAGTAAAACCCATCAATCATGATGAGCAACGGGCCCGATCGTGTATTCTCCATAACTAGTTATCGGTCGATATTCACATCCCGACAAGTCCTCATTCTTGTCGTGTTTAGTTAAAAACAGGAGTCAAGGAATTTCTCGTATTGTCCCTTTCTTCGACTCGGGTGCCAGACTCTGGATCACCTCTATCAATAAGTAGACAACATACACTAGTTCCTATTGATGGAAGGCTAGGATCTTTAAAACTTCATTTTAAATGTACCCAATAGACTTAACATTAAATTCGATAGGGGAATTTCGGGTTTGAAAGTTATACTAACTCTCCTCGAGATCTTCCCGTGTTAGTTATGCTTTATCTTTTATTACGATCAAGATTCTAGCGCGCATCTCATACAAGCTAAATATAAATCGACAAATAAATAAAAGCCATACAAGCCTAGCATGCATACTACCACAATATGTTTTCGATCGGGAGCCTCCTATTTGGGCCATCATCGAGCCATGATGTTGGCCCAATTGGTCAATCTAAAGGGTTCTCAAATAGGCCTATGCTATTACACAATGTACCATGCATACATGGCCTTCATATCTTCTTGGGCTCCCACCTTGCTTGCAACGGGCCTTCATCCTAGACTAGGAAAGCAATAAAGCCATATTCTATTACAAAGGCTCAAAGTGGCCCAAAAATATAACAGGCTCACAGGCCCAATAAAAACCAAACATTAAATTAAACCAATCACATCTACCCTAAGGTCAAGGCTCGTCGCGATTGAAAACCACGTAAACAGTTCACGTAGAGCAAGAAACATGAAAACAACTTTTACCTATTTCTTTCTTAATTTTAAAACATCCTTTTAAAACTAACTTCCTATAATTCTTACATTTTAGTCATTACTAATTAAGACAAAATAAATTTTCGAGTAAACAAAAATAAATTTTCTGCTCAAAATCAGAATCTGTTTTTCAAATTTTGAAAATTGATTTTCGGCCCCTCAACTTTCGAAAATTGCACTTTGACACCAAAACTTTGAAAAAGTTACAAAAACACCCCAAAACCAATTCGGGCAGAAAACCAGAAAATAAAATTTTGAATTCTGAAAAATTTTGATTTTTAAAACAGACCCCAGAAGTTTCGATAATTGCAAAACAGTCCCCAAACTTTCAGAAATTACAAAACGACCCCAAAAAGCCGTGTGATGATATTTGTAAAACAGTCCAGAATTTTTTGAAATTTCCAGATTCTGAAAAATTGAATTTTCAGCCCTCTAAACCCTAATTTGCGATTTTATTGCATATAAATCCTGAAGTTTTCAAAAATTATAAATTCGCCACAGATCTTGAAAAGCAGTTTACCCAGTCATAAATCTAGTCATAACAAGTAAGAATCAATTTACAGAACACAATTATCACGTGTTTTCATACATATAATTAAACATATACGTAAACACACATTATGTTCAGGCTTTTTTGTATAATAAGTATGGAGTTGGCTCTGATACCACTGTTGGGTTGCCTCGATTGTCAGAACAACAAAGAGTGCGGAATTTAAAAAATTTTTGAAGCACCCATGGTCCCATATATAGTCTCCATATTATGTATACGAAAACCATGAATCAAAACACATAAAGTATGTAAATAGGGGGTTAATCGATTTTTACCTCACCACAGGCAAGTTGGTGGCAACCTCCCACTTTGGTTCTGATTCACAGGCAGTGATCCAAGTGTCTCACCTCCAGAGATTAATCCACACCAATTGGATTCTGGCAACACCTCTTAGTCTTAGGCTACGAACTGGATCTAAGAGGTTTTTTATTGAAGGACTGTGCAGATCTGCTTTGAAGAGAAAGATCTGGCACGAGGAAGTAGAAGAGGAGCAGCGGCGGCACAAGGGTAACTCACGGCCAGGTGGTGGCGGCGCAGGGAGAGGGTGCGGCTAGGTCAGAGAGGGCGGCCACGGTTTTGCTATGGTGTTAGCCTTGTGTTATTCTTTGAGTTCATGTAGAACTCTATTTATAAGCCTCCTTCTTGACCTAGGTTTGTAAGACTCCTTAGGGGCTTTTAATTAAAGGCCCATGTCTTGCAAGCCTTCCTTTAATTAACCACCTTAATTAAATACCCTGTCCATATTAATTAATAAATTAATATTTCCTTTAATTAATTAGATCAACTAATCTATCTCCCACTTGAATTAACACTTTAATTCATTTAACTGATTTAATTACCTTTAAATCAATTAATTCCTTTTATACCCTTTTATAACTGTCAACGTCCAATTGTATTGTGTGTCCCCTGGTTTCACCATCAATTGGCAGCAGGCCCACGAATTCCTCGTGATTTAATTTATGAACAATAAATTGCTCCGGTCAATTAAACAACCTTTAATTGACCACTCCTAGAATCAATTCCTCTATTAACTCAGGAGTACCCACACTTCATGGTCGATGTCTAGACACAAGCCCATGATGCCTAACTTCAGGTGAATTGATATTTGTGAACCTCACCTCTTATAATTGCCATGTACATACGGTTCTTCTATCGACTAATTTTCCCGATCAAGACTTAGGGTGTGTGAATTGATTGGCACCTCTAAATATGTCTCGATAACTATACTTTCTAATTCGGGATAATATTCCAGTGTGACTGCTAAATTTGGAAACCCTTTTCCAAATTCGTCACTGACTGCAGCCCCAGATTCCACGGATATATTATCTAAGAATCGTATAGGAAATTCTCTCATCCATTACGATGAGTCGATAGATTCCATATTGGTACTAACCACTCGCGTACATAATTATACGCACCCAACCTAGGCATGTTATGATCAAGCTAAGTGATCTATACCTAGATCTAAATACGCACACTTATGCACCGAATTCGCCTAGCACCTAAAGTCAGAGGACTAAATCGTACACTATTATAAGCCTTGAGAAACATTCCATCACCGATATACGTCATGCGCTTCCACAATGGGTTTCTCTGTTCGGGTCGTTCGATGCGTTCGATCCTCTATCGAACCACCTACTCATATGCACTGGCCTCGAATGCCTTGTTCATGAAACGCTACAAATTCACTCCATGTGAATCATGCAGACTTGTACAAGTCTTGGCGATTCCTACGATACCCCGTCTCGTTTCGGAATCTATGACTTGGAACGTGTTTTAAGATTACGACCTTAGAGACTGTTTCATGATTGCACTCAGTACTGAAGTGAATTGTCCCATAGTCAAATGTAATCTAAGGATTTCATCCAATCGCTTAAATGTATTCGCGAGAGATGAAGTTGGCCATTGTTTATCCTTATACACATATAAATAAACGTGCGTATTAAGTCATTTATACTAAATAAAAATAATGATAGTTCCAGTACAAGCTAAATATATTGGCTTGCAGGGCACTATCCCATCACTGCTATCAACATCTCGTCTGTTGAACTCAACCCTGCTGATGATGACAAAAGAGGGAAGAGAACTCAGTCACAGTTATTGTTCAATCTACAGCTGAAGAAGACTCTGCCACTAAAGAAAAATTAACTGTAGAAGTAGAGTTAAAGGAACCAGTACTTGAAGAAAAAGTTGGAGATGAAGAAGATGCCAAGTGTTGCGTTCCAAATACTAATATGCAAACACGCAAGTATACGGTCGTTACAAGTAATATAAAATGATAAGTACATACCGAGTATCGAATCCCAACGAATGGGTAAAAGGTGGATCATCCATGACATATCCAAAATTCAGCTCATTTGGATCATCCATGAAATATGTATGCACGTTTTAGTGAGCAGCTGTCTACATTATTCTACGATTTACTTCGGGTTCTCTTTTCTTTGAAGCTCAAGTTTTACTCGTGGGGTGGGTAGAACAACTCACATTCATTGATACGAAACTCCGAATCACTCTACGATGTTGCTTCCTACAAATCACGGAGAAAAAGATTAAAACACGAACTAAAACTCAAAAATCGAACAAAGGCCAAACGAAGGGCCAAAAGCATAAAAGACACGAAAACAAGCAAAGATAAACAGAAACTCGGATAAAAACAAGATATTTTGGGCTTAAAGAGACAGTTAATAACGACGTTCTCACGGCGTTATCAACACCCCCAAACTTAAACACTTGCTCGTCCTCGAGCAAAGAAAACAAAACAAGTACTAAACGTGCATGCTTAAGGTCAAAATGCCAAAGCTTAACACTTTCAAATTATTCTTTAAACAAGCTCCACGTGTGTGTGTGATGGCTTCGGCTAGGTTCTATATTAGGTGAATACGCCCCAATAGATTAAAATCATCGGTTCTACTTGCATGGGCTCCTCACGTTAACTTAGACTATCTCCTAACCATAGGTTTCAAACCTTATGCTCCAATCACATCAGGAAACTAAGTTGTAGGTAATTTAAGAGTGTTTTCCCTATTCTTGAACTAATTGACAATTTTAGTCCTTAGCTCTTCCTCACATAGTTGCTTTTCTTATGATTTATTACGATAACATAGCATTTCATGCTTTACAATGATATTACAATACAAAACTAGCAGTAATTATGATGATTGTTTGTGCTTCTAAACATTTAACTTTTTGGGCTACTAGCACCATTCCAACGAAATAGAGTGATTACAAAAATGATTCATGAATTTCATCAATGAAGGCTTAGCCTTTCTTTTCTCTCATAGAAGTGCATACATTTTAGCAACTTCTCTACTCGTTTCTTTTGAGAGCTAGGTGTTCAAACGTTTTTCATTTTCGAAAAGGGTTCACTCCCCCAAACTTAGGCCATTTTGTTCCTTTTACACTTTGTTTTCAAACTAAAGTTTGGAGAGAATCTAAGTTACGCAAGAGGAGTCCTAGAACCTATTATCACTAAAGTTCTTTATCCACCTCAAATACAACCTAACTTTAGCCAATGTGCTCAAATTTTGTAGAACATGCTCAAGTAATAATAAGAATTTGAAAAAAATTGGCAGGTCGACCTAGCATGTATGCAATTACTTGCAACCTCCCACCCCCAAACTTAAAACGCACAATGTCCCCATTGTGTGAATTTAGAAAAGCGGAAGGAGGTCGAGACGACAAAACCACGAACAAAAGAAAAACAAACAAACACACAACCGCAACAACAAGAAAACAAAACAAAGAAAAAGGGTAAATGAATGAGCACGGTTCTATTAAAATAATAAAGCAAGGAAAATCAATCTCCGTCTAAAATAAGTCTTCAACCTAACAATTCAAATAAATGAGCAATATCCCAATCTCCAACCAACATAAAACAATACCAATAATCACGAGTATTTTCAACGTATTCAAAATCCCCCGAACTTAGTACCAATCAATTCACAAGTGCTTCCTGATGATAAACAAGAAAAATCCCGAAATGAAACAAACGAATAAGCAAATATTTTTCGTTCAAGCATTTCGTCGAACACCTTGTGTGCACCCCCAAACTTACTTCTTTTCAACAATATTTTCCAAAATCTCCACCCAAGAATGCAATACCACCATAAAGTTAAGCCATACTTACCTTTTGGATGCATAAAAATCTATTGAAGTTGAAGAATTTCGACTTTTGGAGTTTTGGGGGATTGGATTGGTTTTGGTTGATTGTGGGAGTTGGGAGTTTTTGAGTGATTGAGTGAGTGATTGAGAGTGAAGAGATTGAGAGTAGGGAGAATCTAAGTGAGGGAGGTTCTTGAGAGTAGGGAGCAATTTGAAATTTGAAGAGTGAAGGTGAGAGAGACGTTCAGGGCTTTAAGTCCCTGGATGAGTTACACCGCGGTGTAAGTTTTATACACCGCGGTGTAACAAGTAATGCACCGCGGTGTGTGAAATGTAAAACCGGGCCAAAGTTTCTGGAATTTTTGCACCGCGGTGTATTAGAATTCGCACCGCGGTGTAAGAAGTGATCAAACTTACTGGAAATTTTGCACCGCGGTGTGAATGCTTTTGTACTGCGGTGTATTATTTCCAGAAAAATTTTCTTTCAGTCTTTTGAATACAAAACTAATTGAGGTATTTTTTTGTTCAAAATTTGAACACTTCAAAACAACAAAATTTAAAAACTTACCTTGATTCTCGATTGGCTCAATTTCACAATTCCCGACTTTTATTTCCATGCTCGATTTCACTATATTGTTGTAATCAATCATTACCTACAACACAACACAACACAAACAAAGACAAAACAAAACAAAACAAAAAGAAACAAGATGATGAAAAAGGGAACGAATGCTTGTTTTAAGTCACGAGCGTGACTTGATACGAGGGATGGTTTGATCGTCACCATTAAGCAGGTTTGATTTTCTACGATCAGGATGTCATTGGCATGGCTGGTTGATTCAGGATGTTCAACTGCCTGGCTCGGAGTTTCTAATAGAAAATCGGCTAAGACTTGGGCTTTAATTGCAATTCTAGGTTTGCACTCGATATCGAACTGACCAAGTTCGATCGCCCATTTGATCAGTCTTCCAGAGGCTTCTGGTTTTGCTAAGACCTGTCTTAATGGTTGGTTGGTCAATACCACAACTTTATAGGTTAGAAAGTTGGGTCGGAGTTTTCTTGCTGCCACTACTAAGGCCAAGGCGAATTTCTCTATTTCCAAGTAGTTTTTCTCGACCCCCTGCAGTAGTTTGCTTAAGTAATAAACAGGCTTGTGTTCTAGGCCATCCACTTTAACTAATACCGAACTGATGGCAACTTCGGAGATCGATATGTATAAATATAATGGTTCTCCTTCGGTTGGTTTGGCCAATAACGGGGATGTCGTTAGGTATTCTTTTAATCGATCAAAGGCCTGGTCGCAATCTTCGGTCCAAGCAAAGTTTTTCGCTTTTCGAAGGGTTTGGAAAAACGGCAAACTTCTGTCAGCCGACTTGGATATGAATCTGTTTAATGCTACGATTTTACCTACCAAGCTCTGTACTTGGGAGATCGTCTTTGGAGGCTTCATTTCAGTTATGGCTCGAATTTTTTCTGGGTTGGCCTCGATTCCCCGTTGATGTACCAGATATCCCAAAAATTTTCCGGATTTAACCCCGAAAGTGCATTTTGCAGGGTTTAGTTTCATTCGATACTTTCTCAATATTTGGAAGCATCGATCGAGGTGCTTCACATGATCGACTTCATTCATGCTTTTGACCAGCATATCGTCTACGTATACTTCCATTATTTCTCCAATTATTTCTTTAAACATCATGTTAACTAACCTTTGGTAAGTGGCCCCGGCGTTCTTCAAGCCAAACGGCATCACTATAAAGCAATATATTCCCTGCTCAGTTATGAACGCAGTTTTCTCTTGGTCCCGCTCATCCATGTATATTTGATAGAAACCTTGGAAAGCATCCATCATACTGAAAATTGCAAAGCCAGCGGTTGAGTCGACTAATAAGTCTATCCTTGGGAGAGGATATGGATCCCGCGGGCATAATTTATTAAGGTCGGTGAAATCGTTGCTCATTCTCCATTTGTTATCCTTTTTGTCTCCCTTTGCTACTAGCACAACATTACATAGCCATTCCGAGAAGTGTATTTCTCGAATTTGTTTTGCCTTGAGTAGCCTTTCTACTTCTGCCTTAATTATTTTATCCTTTATTGGCCCGTGATTCCTCTTCTTTTGTCTAGCAGGTTTTGCCAAAGGGTCGATTTTTAGTGAATGACAGATTACCCGGGGGTCAATCCCTTCAATGTCGTTCGCGCTCCAGGCGAAGATGTCTACATTATTTCTAAGAAAGTTGACCAACATTACTTCCCCTTCTTTGCTTAATTCAGTTCCTATTCTTGTTGTTTTTGTTGGGTCCCCTTGTACCAATAGGACATCTTTAAGTTCCGGTGGTTTTAAAGCTAAATCCACTGGTTCCTTTCCCTTCTTATCTATTCGGTCGGTGCTAGGGATATCGACTCCGATTCTATCATCGTCGTCTTCAAGTTTTCTTTTGTTTGGGGTATTCGATCTTTGGCGATTTCCCAGGGTTAGTGATGTGTTGTAACAATCCCATGCCATGCAATGATCGTTCACTATTTCTCCGATCCCTGCGTCAGTTGGAAATTTTATTTTCTGATGGTACGTTGAAACTACAGCTCAGGATAGATTAAGTGCTGGTCGCCCTAGGATCGCATTGTAGGCAAAGGGAGTTTCTACTACTAAAAATTTTACTAGCTTCACCGTCTGATATGGTTTCTTCCCGAGTGAGACACTCAAAGTTATTGTGCCAATGGGGACAATCTCTGATCCCCCGAATCCTACTAAAGGCGTGGCTACTTTTTGGAATGTTATTTGTCCCAAGTTCATCTGGGCTAGGACCTCTTTAGAGATGATATTCGCTGAGCTTCCATTATCGATTAGGATTCTTTTGACGTTGTAATTCGCTATTTCTAGCGATACCACCATTGGGAAGTCGGGGCTATCCTCTTTTGTGTCCCAAACAAGGTTTTTGGGTACTTCGCCCTCGTTGAAACTAATTAGCTGGTGGGTCGTTGCTTTGTTTTCTAGGGTCCATACTTCTTTCGGGTACTTTAAGCTTCCGATTATGGATCTAGCAGTCCTTCGCCGAGCATTACGACTGTCTCTGCCTGCGGGTCCCCTGAGATCGTGTGGATGGTACCGTTAATCTGATCGTTATTTAATTCTTGTGGGGGACCATCATTAGGGGACCTTCTACGGGAATTTCTTCTTTCGTTGTTATACCGAGGACTCCTGCTTCTTCCTCGCTTGCGGTTATCCCGCTCCAAATAGTCATTTAGTTTTCCTTGTTCGGTCAGCTTTTAAGGTGAAAACAATCTTCAGTGCCGTGCCCGTGTGCCCGGTGATATTTGCAGTATAAGTCATAGTTTCGTCCACCTGGTCTGGGCTGAGCGATTTTCTTCGCTTCTGGAATCCAATTATTCCTTTCTAGTACAGCCAAGATTTATTCTATAGGAACGGTTAGCCTCGGGTGCTCTACTTGATTGACCCTGCTCCGGATTGCTGGCTCAGTGGTTCTAGGTCTTTGATAGATATTAGGTCGTCTGTCCTGGTCGTTTTTATTGTATTCTAATCGCTGAAAAACGTTGCCTTTTCTAAAAGATCGTTCGTAGTCCATGGATCTTTGGGCAGGAATTCTATCTTGCCGTTTGGAGCCTAAGGCCGTAACTTTGTTTTTGTTTTTATCTTTTAAAGAATTCATCTCTTCCTGGGTCATATACTTAGATGCCAAACTCATGATGTCAACGAATGTTCTTGGTTGCTTTCGGCTTAGGGCATTTCCGAACTGCCTATTCTTTTTGAGGTCGAAGAGAATGGAGATTATGTAATCGATATTGGGGGATTCGATTTTGAGCAATTCGACATTAAATCTTGCCAACCAGTTCCTTAGGGATTCGCCCTCTTGTTGATAAATGGTTCATAAATAGCTCATTGGTAATTTTTGTCTCTTTTGAGTGGCGAACTGCTGTGTCAGTTTGTTGCATAATTCCCGAAAACTGAATATGGAGTTGGCTGGTTGCTTGGCGAACCAGTCCAAGGCTAGTCCTTCTAACGTGGTCACCATCAACTTAGCGGTGAATTCCGCCGAGTGAGCATACAAGCTCATTATGTTTGTGAAGCTAAAAATATAATCATCTGGATCAGTGGTTCCGTCGTATCTGGGTAGTCTACCGGGTACCTGTCCAGTCGACTGTGCCTTTAAATCATATTGATTGTGAATCCCTAATATCACCTATTTACTGATATAATCTTACCCGACGAAATTCGGTTAAATCAGTTGGCGCCCACCGTGGGGCTAGGTTAATTATTCGATCGACATATGGTTCGCCCAAAGAAGAGCGTTCGTAATGGGGCAAGAAGTAACACTAGCAATCTTCATAACACATCTGAAGATCCACAGGGCAATACTGATAATAACGCCCCTGAAAACAACGACAATTTGCAAGGACCTCTTCAGCACCAGCAGGAACACCAAGGGATTCCTACCGGTACAATGCCGGAAGAACCTGTAGCTCCAGCGATCCCTGTTCCCCTATCAGACGCTCAGGAGAAGTTACGTCAGATTGCTATGCTCCTTAAATCACTTTCCCCAGAGGAATTACTTGTACTCGAACAAGTTCCTCGAAACCCTTGAACTACTAGGGCTAATCCCGCTAAAAGGACGCCAAGGCAAAAAGATCAAATCTCTCAACAAGCTGATAGCCCGATAAGCGAGCAGCGTTCATTACACAGTCCGCAAGGGGGAAACTCAAAACCCTCCGATAACAATCTCCGGAGAAAACTGGGTCAAAGAAGACTGCAGCCGGGACGCAGCGGGTCCAAGGAACATACGATAATCCCCATCGAGGATGACGTGGGCAATGCAATCCCTGATTGACCACGAACTATGCGGTTCTCGGAAAGAGAAATCGAAAAGATGGTACATGAACGACTTGAGCAACGCTTACGATCTGTTCAAAACCCGTGGGCCAGAACCACGGAACTCCAGGAGAGCTTAGCGGCCTGCTCTCCCTTCTGCAGAGAAATAAAAGAGGCACAGTCGACTGGACAGGTACCCGGTAGACTACCCAGATACGACGGAACCACTGATCCAGATGATTATATTTTTAGCTTCACAAACATAATGAGCTTGTATGCTCACTCGGCGGAATTCACCGCTAAGTTGATGGTGACCACGTTAGAAGGACTAGCCTTGGACTGGTTCCCCAAGCAACCAGCCAACTCCATATTCAGTTTTCGGGAATTATGCAACAAACTGACACAGCAGTACGCCAGTCAAAAGAGACAAAAATTGCCAATGAGCTATTTAGGAACCATTTATCAACAAGAGGGCGAATCCCTAAGGAACTGGTTGGCAAGATTTAATGTCGAATTGCTCAAAATCGAATCCCGCAATATCGATTACATAACTCCATTCTCTTCGACCTCACAAAGAATAGGCAGTTCGGAAATGCCCTAAGCCGAAAGCAACCAAGAACATTAGATGACATCATGAGTTTGGCATCTAAGTATATGACCCAGGAAGAGATGAATTCTTTTAAAGATAAAAACAAAAACAAAGTTACGGCCTTAGGCTCCAAACGGCAAGATAGAATTCCTGCCCAAAGATCCATGGACTACGAACGATCTTTTAGAAAAGGCAATATTTTCCAGCGATTAGAATAGAATAAAAACGACCAGGACAGACGACCTAATATCTATCAAAGACCTAGAACCACTGAGCCAGCAATCCGGAGCAGGGTCAATCAAGTAAGAGCACCCGAGGCTAACCGTTCCTATAGAAGAAATCTTGGCTGTACTAGAAAGGAATAATTGGATCCCAGAAGCGAAGAAAATCGCTCAGCCCAGACCAGGTGGACGAAACTATGACTTATACTGCAAATATCACCGGGCACACGGGCACCGCACTGAAGATTGTTTTCACCTTAAAAAAGAGATAGAAAAGCTGATCGAACAAGGAAAACTAAATGACTATTTGGAGCGGGATAACCGCAAGCGAGGAAGAAGCAGGAGTCCTCGGTATAACAACGAAAGAAGAAATTCCCGTAGAAGGTCCCCTAATGATGGTCCCCAACAAGAATTAAATAACGACCAGATTAACGGTACCATCCACACGATCTCGGGGGGACCCGCAGGCTGAGACAGTTGTAATGCTCGGCGAAGGACTGCTAGATCCATAATCGGAAGCTTAAAGTACCCGAAAGAAGTATGGACCCTAGAAAACAAAGCAACGACCCACCAGCTAATTAGTTTCAACGAGGGCGAAGTACCCAAAAACCTTGTTTGGGACACAAAATAGGATAGCCCCGACTTCCCAATGGTGGTATCGCTAGATATAGCGAATTACAACGTCAAAAGAATCCTAATCGATAATGGAAGCTCAGCGAATATCATCTCTAAAGAGGTCCTAGCCCAGATGAACTTGGGACAAATAACATTCCAAAAAGTAGCCACGCCTTTAGTAGGATTGGGGGGATCAGAGATTGTCCCCATTGGCACAATAACTTTGAGTGTCTCACTTAGGAAGAAACCATATCGGACGGTGAAGCTAGTAAAATTTTTAGTAGTAGAAACTCCCTTTGCCTACAATGCGATCCTAGGGTGACCAGCACTCAATCTATTCCGAGCTGTAGTTTCAACGTACCATCAGAAAATAAAATTTCCAACTGACGCAGGGATCGGAGAAATAGTGAACGATCATTGCATGGCATGGGACTGTTACAACACATCACTAACCCTGGGAAATCGCCCAAGATCGATTACCCCAAGCAAAAGAAAACTTGAAGACGACGATGATAGGATCGGAGTCGATATCCCTAGCATCGACCGAATAGATAAGAAGGGAAAGGAACCAGTGGATTTAGCTTTAAAACCACCGGAACTTAAAGATGTCCTATTGGTACAAGGGGACCCAACAAAAACAACAAGAATAGGAACTGAATTAAGCAAAGAAGGGGGAGTAATGTTGGTAAACTTTCTCAGAAATAATGTAGACATCTTCGCCTGGAGCGCGAACGACATTGAAGGGATTGACCCCCGGGTAATCAGTTATTCACTAAAAATCGACCCTTTGGCAAAACCTGCAAGACAAAAGAAGAGGAATCACGGGCCAATAAAGGATAAAATAAGTAAGGCAGAAGTAGAAAGGCTACTCAAGGCAAAACAAATTCGAGAAATACACTTCTCGGAATGGCTATGTAATGTTGTGCTAGTAGCAAAGGGAGACAAAAAGGATAACAAATAGAGAATCTGCAAGGATTTCACCGACCTTAATAAGTTATGCCCGCGGGATCCATATCCTCTCCCAAGGATCGACTTATTAGTCGACTCAACCGCTGGCTTTGCAATTTTCAGTATGATGGATGCTTTCCAAGGTTTCTATCAAATATACATGGATGAGCGGGACCAAGAGAAAACTGCGTTCATAACTGAGCAGGGAGTATATTGCTTTATAGTGATGCCGTTTGGCTTGAAGAACGTCGGGGCCACTTACCAAAGGTTAGTTAACCTGATGTTTAAAGAATTAATTGGAGAAATAATGGAAGTATACGTAGACGATATGCTGGTCAAAAGCATGAATGAAGTCGATCATGTGAAGCACCTCGATCGATGCTTCCAAATATTGAGAAAGTATCGAATGAAACTAAACCCTGCAAAATGCACTTTCGGGGTTAAATCCGGAAAATTTTTGGGATATCTGGTACATCAACGGGGAATCGAGGCCAACCCAGAAAAAATTCGAGCCATAACTGAAATGAAACCTCCAAAGACGATCTCCCAAGTACAGAGCTTGGTAGGTAATATCGTAGCATTAAACAGATTCATATCCAAGTCGGCTGACAGAAGTTTGCCGTTTTTCCAAACCCTTCGAAAAGCGAAAAACTTTGCTTGGACCGAAGATTGCGACCAGGCCTTTGATCGATTAAAAGAATACCTAACGACATCCCCGTTATTGGCCAAACCAACCGAAGGAGAACCATTATATTTATACATATCGATCTCCGAAGTGGCCATCAGTTCGGTATTAGTTAAAGTGGATGGCCTAGAACACAAGCCTGTTTATTACTTAAGCAAACTACTGCAGGGGGCCGAGAAAAACTACTTGGAAATAGAGAAATTCGCCTTGGCCTTAGTAGTGGCAGCAAGAAAACTCCGACCCTACTTTCTAACCTATAAAGTTGTGGTATTGACCAACCAACCATTAAGACAGGTCTTAGCAAAACCAGAAGCCTCTGGAAGACTGATAAAATGGGCGATCGAACTTGGTCAGTTCGATATCGAGTACAAACCTAGAATTGCAATTAAAGCCCAAGTCTTAGCCGATTTTCTATTAGAAACTCCGAGCCAGGCAGTTGAACATTCTGAATCAACCAGCCATTCCAATGACATCTTGATCGTAGAAAATCAAACCTTGTTAATGCACGTCGACGGCGCTTCATGCCGAGAGGGAGGAGGTGCTGGAATCAATTTTACCGGGCCAAACAAGGAGAATATCAATTACGCAATAACACTAGACATCGTCGTGACAAACAACGAAGCAGAATATGAAGCATTGATCGCAGGAATGAAAATGGCAATCAAGGCCGACAAAGAATCTTAAAGTATTAACCGATTCGGAGTTAGTACAAAGACAAATAGAGGGCCTATATGAGGCAAAGGAATTTAACATGGTCAAATATCTTGCCAAAGTAAAAAAATTGGCTGAAAAATACGAACGTTTTGGGATACAGAACATCCCACGATCGGAAAATATATGGGCCGATCAACTCTCTAGATTTACTGGATCTGACGATGGAAAGACTGAGAGAGTAATCAATTGGTTAATTTCTAATACACCTGATGTGATCATGAAGTGCCCAAAAATAGACTTGAAAGAATTAATTGAAGACAAGTTGTTGGGTCAAGAAGGATTACTTGCTCATCAAGATTGAAGAAGATCTAGTCCATATTTACTTGTCATATGGGACATTTTAATTTAGTAATCTTTAATTTCGAATTTAGCTCCTTGTTTTTGTAGGATTAGTTTATTCTTTGCTAGGATTTAGTTTCCTTTTGATATTAGGTTAGTTTACTATTTTAGAGTTTCCTAGTTCTTTTCAAGATGTAATCTTGTCCTATTTAAAGGACCTTTTTCTTTAATGAATTCAAGATTTAGTCTTTAATTAATTTGTGTTGAGTATTCTCCACCTTCTTTGATATAATTAGGATAGGCAAACCTGAGACTAGAATTTGGCTTTGATACCAATCTCGTTATTCGTAACGTTATTCGAATCTCGTTATTCGTAACGTTGTTCGTATCATTTGGTATCAAAGCCAAATTCTAGTCTCAGGTTTGCCTATCCTTTATTTTCTTGTATAAAAGCCAAATTCTAGTCTCAGGTTTGCCTATCCTAATTATATCAAAGAAGGTGGAGAATACTCAACACAAATTAATTGAAGACTAAATCTTGAATTCATTAAAGAAAAAGGTCCTTTAAATAGGACAAGATTACATCTTGAAAAGAACTAGGAAACTCTAAAATAGTAAACTAACCTAATATCAAAAGGAAACTAAATCCTAGCAAAGAATAAACTAATCCTACAAAAATATGGACAATAAATTCGAAATTAAACCTAACTAACCTAATAACAAAAGGAAACTAAATCCTAGTGAAGAATAAACTAATCCTACAAAAACAAGGAGCTAAATTCGAAATTAAAGATTACTAAATTAAAATGTCCCATATGACAAGTAAATATGGACTAGATCTTCTTCAATCTTGATGAGCAAGTAATCCTTCTTGACCCAACAACTTGTCTTCAATTAATTCTTTCAAGTCTATTTTTGGGCACTTCATGATCACATCAACACCAGCGATTGATATCGATGAAACACCGATCACTCAAGTAATGGAAATCAAAGAAGTCGAAGCAAACTGGATGACTCCAATGATAGAGTACCTTCGAGAAGGAAAATTATCCCTGGATCAAAACGAAGCTCGTAAAATAAAATATCGGACTCCAAAGTATACATTAATGGAAGAAAAACTTTACCGAAGATCAGTATCGGGAATTCTTCTAAAATGCATCTCCGAATCTCAAACCGATGATATACTCCGAGAAGTACATGAAGGAGAAGCAGGAAATCACAGCGGAGCAAGGGGCTTGGCTTTAAAATGCCTTAGAACTGGATATTATTGGCCTACCATCAACAAGGATGCAACCAAATATGTCTAAAAATGTCACCATTGTCAAATACATGCTAATGTAAGTCATCAACCAGCCGAAAACATGCACCCCATACCAGTATGTTGGCCATTCGATCAATGGGGAATGGACATTGTGGGAACTTTTCCAACAGCAAGATCCAAAAAAGCATATGTTTTAGTCGCTGTAGAGTATTTCAGTAAGTGGATAGAATGCATTGCCCTTGCTCGAATAACCCAATTCCAACTGATCAATTTCTTATGAAAATTCATAGTATGTCGATTCGGAATCCCTAGAATCCTAATCTCTGATAATGGAACCCAATTTACGGGAAAGCAGGTCCTAGAATGGTGTGCAAAATTAGGAATTCAGCAAAATTTCACCTCGGTTGGGCATCCTAGAGCAAATGGACAAACTGAAGTAGCAAACCGAGAAATAATCAAATCTTTGGAGAAAAGATTAGGGGCAGCCAAAGGAAAATGGCTAGATGAACTCCCAGGAGTACTTTGGGCTAATCGAACCACAGTCAGGACCTCAACCGGGGAAACCCCATTCAGCCTAGTATATGGCTCCGAAGCTGTTATTCCGATCGAAACACTAATTCCAACACCGAGAATTGAAATGTATGACGATCAGGAAAACGAAAAAACAAGAGAAAATGATATTGATTTAACAGAAGCTTTAAGAGAAAAAGCGGCCGTACGTTTGCAAGTCACTAAAGCAAATATGGAAAGGGCGTATAATCAAAAGGTACGCATCCGAACCTTCAAAGAAGGGGACCTGGTCTTGAAAAAGGTAGAAGTATCCAAACATGTGGGAAAGTTACAACAAAATTGGGATGGACCATACGTTGTCATTGGTGTAGGAAAGAAAGGCTCATACAAAATTGCACACTTGGACGGAACAGCCTTACCAAGAACCTGGAATGCAGTCAACCTTAGAAAATACTATGGTAAATAAATTATAGTAGATCATGCTGTTTTTTTTTTTAGTAAGTTTTATTCATTGTAATAAAGGTCTTAGCCTACGATTCGATTTTTAACATACCTGTTAGCAATTTTAATTATTAAATCAAGATAGAGTATAAATCGATTGATTCGGTGAAAACTCCTCGGAATTCTACAATCGTATTGGTTGAGATCAAGATACAACGAGTCGAGTATAAATTGATCCGCTCAATAAACGCTCCTCGATCCAACCATACAACGAGTCGAGTATACATTGATCCGCTCAATAAACACTCCTCGATCTATTTATAACGATTAAAAGGCTTTTGGTAATTAAAACCTAAGTCTAAATGAAAAAGAGTTGAGTATACATTGATCCGCTCAATAAACACTCCTCGATAAAAGGCTTTTGGTATTAAAACCTAAGTCTAAATGAAAAAGAGTTGAGTATACATTGATCCGCTCAATAAACACTCCTCGATCTATTTATAACGATTAAAAGGCTTTTGGTAATTAAAACCTAAGTCTAAATGAAAAAGAGTTGAGTATATATTGATCCGCTCAATAAATACTCCTCGATCTATTTATAACGATTAAAAGGCTTTTGGTATTAAAACCTAAGTCTAAATAAAAAAGAGTTGAGTATACATTGATCCGCTCAATAAATACTCCTCGATCTATTTATAATGATTAAATGGCTTTTGGTATTAAAACCTAAGTCTAAATGAAAAAGAGATGAGTATACATTGATCCGCTCAATAAACGCTCCTCGATCTATATTTATCGATCAAAAAGATTTGGGAAAAAATACCTAAGTCTAAAAAACGAGTCGAGTATAAATTGATCCGCTCGATAAACGCTCCTCGATCTATATTTATCGATCAAAAAGATTTGGGAAAAATACCTAAGTCTAAAAACGAGTCGAGTATAAATTGATCCGCTCAATAAACGCTCATCGATCAAAAAAGATTTGGGAAAAAATACCTAAGTCTAAAAACCGAGTCGAGTATAAATTGATCCGCTCAATAAACGCTCCTCGATCAATATTTATCGATCAAAAAGATTTGGGAAAAATACCTAAGTCTAAAAACGAGTCGAGTATAAATTGATCCGCTCAATAAACACTCATCGATCTATATTTATCGATCAAAAAAGATTCGGGAAAAAATACCTAAGTCTAAAAAACGAGTCGAGTATAAATTGATCCGCTCAATAAACGCTCCTCGATCTATCTTAAACAAACAAAATGGTTTTTGATATAAAACCTAGATATTAAAAAGAGTTGAGTATAAATTGATCCGCTCAAATAAAGGCTCCTCAATCTATGCAATAAAAGTAAGTTACAATTAGAGAGAAATCAACAACAAGAAATATGAGAATGATAACATTAAAAGTATTACTCATCTGAAGTTCGGAGGTCAGATCTCAAGTTACATACGAAGAATACAAATAACTTTGTACGATCTACATATCATCACAACTGTTTAGAAAAAATAATCCATTCTATAGATCTGCGGTCTCCACGACAATGTCCACGGAAACATCAATCTCCCCCCTGGTACCTCGACGATCGGAATTAACCACCTAAGAAGCATGCTGCTCAGGATGGTCGACTTCTTTGGTTCGATGGTCAGGATCAGAAGATCAAATGTTCTTCCAGACGAAATGACCGTTACCAGCCTGATGCCCGGTAACAGCCACTCGCACAGAAGGAGATACTGCTGGTATGATGGGTTTGAATTTTACTCTAAAGCAGCATCTCTTCAGGACCGTCGCAGGAGAAGAAGTTTACCAGCACACCCCGGTGGTCTATCAATCCGGAGGTAACATCCAAACGCGACGGTGCCTGGTAAGCATGAACCCTCCATGTGCAAACAGAAACCACGGACCTCATACCCGTGTATACAAAGTTCGAGGCCTCATGGGACCCGTTAGTACAAGGTAGGGCTTCCATGGGACCCGTCAGTACAAGGCAGATGAAATTTAAGTTATTCTGATATGAATCACGATAATGTGACTTTTTGAATATTATGGGATCAGAAGGCAAACTGAAATTTAAGGAAACTGTGATCTCCATATTTTCTGAGAAAACATAAATAAGATATGGAAACTGCCTACTTATTTATAGGCACTTGTGCAAATGATCCTACAGCTGGATAGAGATTTGATCAAGAGACATAAATGCGACCTTTTGATTTCCCGTAATTAATACGAGTAAGTTGGAACGACACCTCTCCGATCGACTCCACGAATCGATGACAAAAGAAACTTTAGATCGAAGCGATCACAAAATAATCGAAGCAGATCTAAAAGAGCTCCAGAATAGAAAAGTTTGCACGCTCACATATGCTAGTCGCTCGACGAATAGCTTGAGATCCTCAACAAAGGCATGCAAGTTTACAACATTATGAAACGTTACTGGTTCACTTAGAAGTGTAAGATCTAACCCTCCAGCATATGAGGGTCGTCACTGCCTCATATATTATATGGAAAATTAATAATTGGCTATATAAGAACTCAACTGGAGTCCAAGAAGCCTGACACAGATATTAAGGCAATAATTACCATAGTTCCAGACTGCACTATCGCCACTGCCTAACATACCAAATAATTGCTGAAGGAGGTCTAAACAGACTAGATCTAACTAATAAGTCTACATTTTCCAATTCCTCCCATATCAAATTTTTTTGACATATTTGATACACTGGTTGCTTTATTTGAGGAACATGGAGCTCACAATCAGTACCAAGAAACATGGATTTTAAGAAGATACCTAGAACGATATCTTTTCACAAGGTTCAGCGAACTTAAACCTATGATAAAAGCAGAGCTCAACAATGGAAATGACAGCGTCCTTAAATAAGATATCCTTGGCAAAAGGACAAATTTACAAGGGACTGGTCGAACGGCGACGACAACGCTGAGCGTTCCTTAACAAGTATTCAATCAACTATCTACATGGACGGCCCGCTGTCCACATTTTTATGTCTAACACGACTTCTGGACAATCATAAGGGATCATGCTTGGTTGATCATCATTCTTATACTCGAAAACTGATATCCTCCCAGAAGACCAATATCAGATAAGCAAGCTAATCTCTCCTGATTATTTCAAGAAGTTATATTTATGCATAACAGCAAAATATGCATAACAAAATATATCTACGTATTGAAATACATGGATCTGCCCGTAAAACTTCAGCCCAAGCAACTACACAAAAAAGTTTGGGCACTACAAAAAAAAAAAAAAAAAAAAAAAAAAAAAGAGAAGAAACTCAAAATAACAGCCGGGTCGAACAGGTCACCGAGAAGGGTTGTTTTCAACAGGCCGACTAGCAGAAACAGTCCGAGGAGTCAAGTTTCCTACAAACGCCATCAACTCCTCCTGACGCTTTAGATAACCGGCATCGTAACCTTCTTCATAGGCCTGCCGTCGAGACTCCTCTGCTAGGGCAGCAGCCTGAACCAAATCACTTTTCTCCTTCTCCCAGACAGACTTCTCTTCTTGTAATTTTTTGAGATCATCATTAGCAAGCTGCAGCTGGAGGGTCTGCCCTGCGGCCTTCGCCGTCTCTGACTCCAAACGACGTTGATAGGCATCCTTACCGATCCACAGATCATCATTTTGCACACCCAGCTGGAGTGCAAATATTTAGCCTGGAAAAGAAAAGAAAAAGAAAGCCCTTACATAACAAAGCAATCAAAATAAAAGCGGGAAAAATAATCAAAAATATATTTACCTGCTCACATATCTTCACCAGCGACTGAACAAGGCGAACGTTGGGGGTACCCACCAATTTCCTCAACTAGCCAGGCAAGATAGTGCTCAGGCCCAGATCCCACGACAGAGCGTCAGGCTCAACAGAGCCAGGCAGTTCACTAACGTAAGGTACACCGTCAGGACGTGGAGTTACTGACTGCATAATGTCCTTAACTTGCTCGAGGATGCAACGGTCATCTAACGGACGGGGGGATTCCCTCTCGTTGGGACTAACCGAGGTCTCCTTACCCGAAGCAGAAATAACGGTTCGACAACCGGACCTTGACCCAGTTCGACCTCCAGAAGGCCCGCCGGATTCGAAGGAAGTAGTAACAACAGTTGTATCATTAAACAAGTAATCAGGAAAATCTTGAGAAATAGGTTGTGTTGCGGAGGGATTTACAAAGGAACCCTGATTAATCACCTCCGAGACAACACCAACTTGGCCTCCGCTGACAACCGGGGCAACAGAAGTTGAAAAAGGAAGAGAATTAACAGGAACATGTTCATATGTGTCATGTTCGAAAGAAGAAGTGCCTGAAGAAAAGGGTACATCAAAAGCTTGCTCCATAAATGACGAATCACCAAAGGCAACCCTACCAGGGGAAGGCCTACTTCCTACTTCACCAGAAGTAGAAAAGTTTGGTTGTACAAAAGATGAACTAACTACAGAAAAAGGTTCAGAAGGGATGACAGGAGTATCGGTCGCCGACCTACTAACGGAGGACGAACGAGAAGGTTCCATCGAGGGCCTCTCTGTTCGAGACTTCTTCAGTCTGATATTTTTAGCGTTCTCACGGGAAGGACGCTTCGATGTGTTACCAAAAAGATTACTCATGATCGGAATTCAAAAAGTAAAATTAAAATATCGAGAAAGCTTATCGACCTGCTGAAGAAAAAGTATTCTGATGTGATCATGAATTGCCCAAAAATAGACCTGAAAGAATTAATTGAAGATAAGTTGTTGGGTCAAGAAGGATTACTTGCTCATCAAGATTGAAGGAGATTTAGTCCAATATTACTTGTCATATGGGACTTTTTAATTTAGTTACTTTTTAATTTCGAATTTAGCTCCTTGTATTAGTAGGATTAGTTTATTCTTAGCTAGAATTTAGTTTCCTTTTGATATTAGGTTAGTTTACTATTTTAGAGTTTCCAAGTTCTTTTCAAGATGTAATCTTGTCCTATTTAAAGGACCTTTTTCTTTAATGAATTGAAGATTTAGTCTTCAATTAATTTGTGTTGAGTATTCTCCACCTTCTTTGAAGAATTCTTCTTCATGAACTTATCAAAGGTCAGTAAAATCTTTGTGGCGTTCAATGACTTATCAAACGATTCATCCACCATCGTTTGTGGCGTCCTACCGAACTTATCAAGCATTCTTGTGGCATTCCGACTTATCAAACGATTCAGTCAACATCGTTTGTGGCGTCCTCATGAACTTATCAAGAAGACTTGTGGCGTTCATCCATCGACTTATCAAACGATTAATCCACCATCGTTTGTGGCGTCTTCATTAAATCCATCTAAACCTGATTGTAGAACGATCCTTGGAATCCTAATTATACGAATCTCGTTATTCGAATGATACGAACAACGTTAATGATAAGTTTATTCCAAGGATCGTTCTACAATCAGGTTTAGATGGATTTAATGAAGACGCCACAAATGATGATGGATGAATCGTTTGATAAGTCGATGGATGAACGCCAAAAGTATTCTTGATAAGTTCATGAGGACGCCACAAACGATGTTGACTGAATCGTTTGATAAGTCGGAATGCCACAAGAATGCTTGATAAGTTCGGTAGGACGCCACAAACGATGGTGGATGAATCGTTTGATAAGTCACTGAACGCCACAAAGATTGTACTGACTTTTGATAAGTTCATGAAGAAGAATTCTTCAAAGAAGGTGGAGAATACTCAACACAAATTAATTGAAGACTAAATCTTCAATTCATTAAAGAAAAAGATCCTTTAAATAGGACAAGATTACATCTTGAAAAGAACTTGGAAACTCTAAAATAGTAAACTAACCTAATATCAAAAGGAAACTAAATTCTAGCAAAGAATAAACTAATCCTACTAATACAAGGAGCTAAATTCGAAATTAAAAAGTAACTAAATTAAAAAGTCCCATATGACAAGTAATATTGGACTAAATCTCCTTCAATCTTGATGAGCAAGTAATCCTTCTTGACCCAACAACTTATCTTCAATTAATTCTTTCAAGTCTATTTTTGGGCAATTCATGATCACATCATTATCCTCCTCTTAAAAGAGATTTGTCCTCAAATCTTCCCCAACCTTGTAGATCTAACATGTAAACATTGAAATACCATTTATTTTTTCGATTTTTTTTTCACTTTTTTTTTCAACCACTTCTTCTTCTCTCAATTTAATTTTGTTTTTTTTTTCAACTTTTTTTTTTTTCGTTTTTTTTTTTTGACAAGAAATTAAAGATAGGCAAACCTGAGACTAGAACAAAGCTCTGATACCAAAATGAGATTCGTATAACGAAATGATACGAATCTCGTTATTCGAATGATACTAATCTAAACCTGGCTTTGATACCAAATGATACGAACAACGTTACGAATAACGAGATTCGTATAATTAGGATTCCAAGGATCGTTCTACAATCAGGTTTAGATGGATTTAATGAAGACGCCACAAACGATGATGGATGAATCGTTTGATAAGTCGATGGATGAACTCCACAAGTCTTCTTGATAAGTTCATGAGGACGCCACAAACGATGTTGACTGAATCGTTTGATAAGTCGGAACGCCACAAGAATGCTTGATAAGTTCGGTAGGACGCCACAAACGATGGTGGATGAATCGTTTGATAAGTCACTGAACGCCACAAAGATTGTACTGACTTTTGATAAGTTCATGAAGAAGAATTCTTCAAAGAAGGTGGAGAATACTCAACACAAATTAATTGAAGACTAAATCTTCAATTCATTAAAGAAAAAGGTCCTTTAAATAGGACAAGATTACATCTTGAAAAGAACTTGGAAACTCTAAAATAGTAAACTAACCTAATATCAAAAGGAAACTAAATTCTAGCAAAGAATAAACTAATCCTACTAATACAAGGAGCTAAATTCGAAATTAAAAAGTAACTAAATTAAAAAGTCCCATATGACAAGTAATATTGGACTAAATCTCCTTCAATCTTGATGAGCAAGTAATCCTTCTTGACCCAACAACTTATCTTCAATTAATTCTTTCAAGTCTATTTTTGGGCAATTCATGATCACATCATTATCCTCCTCTTAGAAGAGATTTGTCCTCAAATCTTCCCCAACCTTGTAGATCTAACATGTAAACATTGAAATACCATTTTTTTTTTCGATTTTTTTTTCACTTTTTTTTTTCCTCTTATTTTTTTTTCAACCACTTCTTCTTCTCTCAATTTAATTTCGTTTTTTTTTTCAACTTTTTTTTTTTTCGTTTTTTTTTTTTTTTGACAAGAAATTAAAGATAGACAAACCTGAGACTAGAACAAAGCTCTGATACCAAAATGAGATTCGTATAACGAAATGATACGAATCTCGTTATTCAAATGATACTAATATAAACCTGGCTTTTATACCAAATGATACGAACAACGTTACGAATAACGAGATTCGTATAATTAGGATTCCAAGGATCGTTCTACAATCAGGTTTAGATGGATTTAATGAAGACGCCACAAACGATGATGGATGAATCGTTTGATAAGTCGATGGATGAACGCCACAAGTCTTCTTGATAAGTTCATGAGGACGCCACAAACGATGTTGACTGAATCGTTTGATAAGTCGGAACGCCACAAGAATGCTTGATAAGTTCGGTAGGACGCCACAAACGATGGTGGATGAATCGTTTGATAAGTCATTGAACGCCACAAAGATTTTACTGACCTTTGATAAGTTCATGAAGAAGAATTCTTCAAAGAAGGTGGAGAATACTCAACACAAATTAATTGAAGACTAAATCTTCAATTCATTAAAGAAAAAGGTCCTTTAAATAGGACAAGATTACATCTTGAAAAGAACTTGGAAACTCTAAAATAGTAAACTAACCTAATATCAAAAGGAAACTAAATTCTAGCTAAGAATAAACTAATCCTACTAATACAAGGAGCTAAATTCGAAATTAAAAAGTAACTAAATTAAAAAGTCCCATATGACAAGTAATATTGGACTAAATCTCCTTCAATCTTGATGAGCAAGTAATCCTTCTTGACCCAACAACTTATCTTCAATTAATTCTTTCAAGTCTATTTTTGGGCAATTCATGATTACATCATATTCTGTTAAGAAATGAGTAAAGCGGTAAATAGCGAGTCAAGTTTTTACCTTTTATATTTATACTATACGAAAAGACGCGATAGACCCAAAGAAAGGGCGCAAAATACAGAAACTGGCCTTGGAATAAACACTAGAATTTGAAAAGACATATGCATAATGATTACGGCAAAGTTAATGACCTGTCTGAATTATTACAGAGAAGACGAAAGGACGTGACTGTCAGAATACAAAACGTTTATCTCACAAAGGGATAAAAAAGTAATATTACAATTAGATTTACGGTAAACAGTTACAAAGGTTATTTCACAAGATCAATATATCATACAGTTTGGTCGCTATCCGGAATTTTCTGTTCGCTAGCGACGTCTCCTTCTTCTGCTGTGACAATATCTTCTTCCTCTTCCTCTTGATCGATAAAATTGTCATCGACCTCGTCATTAATATCTGAAGGAGGAATCGGCAATGGTTTTCCAAACTCTTTGACAAAGTGAGCCAGAGGAAATTTTTGATAAACGACGTCCAGAAGCTCGAAAGGAGAATATACTTCGCCATAACGGTTCAACCGAATGTGCGCCGTTTTAAAATATTCCTTTCGACGATCATCTATCATTTCAAAAGCAACCAACTGATGAACCGCCTTCTTGAACGTACTTTCTAGGAGCGGACCGACCATTTGATATACCAGCGCTGTATGAACAGGAGAGCTGAGGAATTCACGAATCACTTTTTCATCAGGATTCCGGCCATAACGATCCCTGATTCCAATAATAGGAATGTCCCTCTCATACTCCTCTAGAGAAGCTTGAAGACTTGATACTTGAGATTCCAACTCGCTAATTCGAGCAGTACTCTGAAATTGGAACTCTTCTAACTTTTTAGCCAACTGATTGGCTTGTTCTTGAGCGCGAGAAGTCTCCAGAACCCTGTCTATAATCTCCTGGTCATCAGTCCCCGTAGCCCGAGTCTCTACGACCGGAACGGAAGAAGTCATTGACGGACCAACCTCTGAATCAGAAGACTTATGAAGTAAAGTTTTATATTTCTCATCCAGAAACTCACATTGTTGTCTCCAGAGAGCAGTTTCATAGGCATATGATGCCAAACAAGTCTTAGTCTGAGAAAAAGAAAAGGAATAAAAAGAAATGAATTAGCAGACTAAAGGAATCCACGAAGAAAATTACCCTATAAGCACATATCACCTTTTCAGCATAAAGAGAAACTCGCTGAAATTTCTCCAAAGGATCCTATTGAAGAAGCTTATTCATGTCATGAGTAAAAACGCCGGACAAAAGAACACGAGTGGCCTTATCCACTGCATTTTCGCTGTCGTCGTGAACTAAAAAATCATTCTCAAGATAGCCAGCGGCTCTTTTTCCCTCTAAATGATCCTCGATCATTTCAACCAAGCTAGGTTTTGGATGATTATCGCCAAGTAAAGAAAGGTCGTTACCAGAACGACCATAATAACTCTTCTTTTTCCCCGCCGGATTGTCATTGGGATGAGGCATCGACCAGCTGCGACATCCACGTATACCCAAAGATGTCCTAAGCTGGAGAGGGGGATAACCGGATCCTGTCCCCTGACGAATAGGAGATTCTTGAGAAGAATCTGGAGATTCCTCTCTATTCTCCTCAGAGTCATGATTCAACTCCAATTTTCTCTTCCGACACGCTCTCTGCTCGATAGGAACATTCTCTATGGTCTTGGTGGATTTAGACAACACCATTTTTCCCTTTGAAGAATGTCGGGAATTTTCTACCATATGAGCTGAAAAAGAAACACGGTCAAAGTCAGACCCTCTGCAGAAAAGATATCATCACAACGTTATGCTGAAGTAAATGCTTACCAAGTGATTCAGATGACGAAGTAATTGGAAAAACATGAGTACTCAATCCCGCTTTGCATAGGAAAACTTCTCCAATAAGAAGAGCACTCTGATATTTATTGGCACGCATTGCCTGGATTTCACCAATAAACTGAGGATCGTCAGGAATAAGTTCACCGATCGGCAGACGACCTCCATAAACCCACTTGGAGTCATGATCCCATGAAAAGGGCGTAGTTGAGCCATCCGCCAAATGAAGATCAGATGGAGGACGAACAAAGAAAAAATGAGATTTCCAAGAAGGGTTGCTAGAAACTGGGGAGTCAAAGATTGCGCGACTAGGCTTCTGGCTAGCGAAGAAATATCCGCGATTGGAGGAACTAGAAATGTTAAAGCGAAACAATTGCGTAAAATTACGAAAGGAGGGTTGGAATCCTTTCGCTATCATCAAAACAGAAAAACAAACCACGAAGGCCACGGAATTAGGGACTAATTGAGTCAAGGACACACTGAATATTTTTAAAATATCAAGAAAGAGGGCAGACAACGGAAGACGCAGACCACTATTAAAATGGGCCGTGTAAAAGGCTCGACATCCTTCCGGCGGTGATGTAACCCTATCAGAAGGAGAAGGGAGAACTATCTCGGAACCCTCCGGGAAATATTTGGCATAATTGTTCACAACCTCAGAGAAAGTATCCACAGTGTAAGCACAAGCTAGATCCTCAATCGGTTCAGAAATTTGAGGAGCTGTGCCTTTGCCTTTCTTGGCTCGGGCAGCGACGTCCATATCAGAAAGAATTTGTACCTTAAAGGTATCCTAAGCAGGAACAATGAATTCTGAAACTCCAGTTTGCTCGCTCGAAGGATTAGAATGCAACCCTTCCTCGATAATGGGAGTGACATTCTCCCTAAAGGAGGAAGAAGATTTTCTTATAGAAGCCATTTTTTGGATCCTCGGAGGATATAAGTCGATAAAAGGAAAAGTTTAAATGATGAACGACTAAGCAAGAAAATAACTGCGAAGTGAAAGGAAGTATAAAGTAAAAAAGACAAACTTAATAGTCACCTATTTATACTGAGAAGTGAAAAGACGTTTCGAACTCCTCACAACTAATCACGTTCCCGCCGAAAACGGAAAAAGATAAAGAGCCTCCCCAAAGGGACGCGTAGCAGTTCATAATTGGAAAGAGAAAACGACTATCTATGATGCGTAGCACTCTTTTCCTTACTTAGGATTTTTTCCCACAGGGTTTTTTCTTAAGTAAGGTTTTTAACGAGGCACGACTCACAGAAAATAACAGTCGTAAGAAACCATCTACTTCTCATTGTATTACACACGCTTTACATACTGAACCTACGCCTGCATAACAACATAATCTAAGATTATTCAATAGAAAAGCTTTTGCTACACTATTATATTTATTGATTGTCTTTATTACTGATTGTTCCATCTAATTGTTCTTCCTTGAGATTGATCCATCCGGAATAAAGTAACAGAGCCCTTTAAATCATATTGATTGTGAATCCCTAATATCACCTATTTACTGATATAATCCCCTCGGTGGGCGCCAACTGATTTAACCGAATTTCGTCGGGTAAGATTATATCAGTAAATAGGTGATATTAGGGATTCACAATCAATATGATTTAAAGGGCTCTGTTACTTTATTCCGGATGGATCAATCTCAAGAACAATTAGATGGAACAATCAGTAATAAAGACAATCAATGAATATAATAGTGTAGCAAAAGCTTTTCTATTGAATAATCTTAGATTATGTTGTTATGCAGGCGTAAGTTCAGTATGTAAAGCGTGTGTAATACAATGATTAACTAGGTATTTATATCACATTAAACCTAGCTTTACAAGGAAACATAATCCTAATAGGACTCGGCCCAATCGTCCTTCTTGAGTCCGGATTGTAGTCTGCTTGTTGAGGAGAGTCGTATTCTACCGGGTCGATAAGATGATCCCGAACTGACTCGTCTTGGTCGAACCGATCTTTTATCCCTTAGTTGATCCGAACATTATAAGGGGTGCAAAATAGCCCCCATCACATGGGCATCGCACCGAGGATTGTTTTCACCTAAAACGGGAAATCAAAAAGTTGATCGAACAAGGAAAATTGGATGACTGTCTAGAACGGAATAATCGCAAGAGGGGTAGGAGTCGAAGTCCACGGAACAATAATCAGAGAGGAGCCTCGAGAAAAAGATCCCCTAACAATGGTCCGCCGCAAGAATTGAACGATCATCAAGTGAATGGCACCATTCATACCATCTCAGGAGGACCAGCAGGCGGAGATAGCCGCAACGCTCGCCGCAGGACCTCCAGGTCCATACTTGGAAATATCAGGTACCCAAAAGAAGTGTGGACGCTGGTGAGCAAACCACCGAAAGACCAGCTAATCAGTTTTAACTAGAGCGAGGTACCGAGGAACTTCGTTTGGGATGCGAAAGAGGACAACCCCGATTTCCCAATGGTAGTATCCCTTGAGATTGCGAACTACAATGTTAAAAGGATCCTAATCGATAACAGGAGCTCGGCAAATATCATATCTAAAGAAGTCCTAAATCAGATGAACTTGGGAGATATAACGTTCCCAAAGGTAGCCACTCCTCTGGTAGGATTCGGAGGTTCGGAAATAGTGATGCGAACCTCATTAGGAAGATTCAATTTAATCCCAAACTAAAATCAGATTGATAACGATAGTGAACTTGTGACCCGACGATTATAAGGAATCGCAAACCACAAGTATTCTTGATTATAGTGAACTTGTGACCCAACGATTATAAAGAATCGCAAACCACAAGTATTCCAGATTGTAGTGAACTTGTGACCCAACGATTATAAAGAATCGCAAACCACAAGTATTCAAGTTTGAACGCCACAATGAGAAACCTTGATAAGTTCTGAAGTTCAATGAAGAACCAAAAGAGGAGTAAAAACTCACTTTATATTTTCAGCCAAATATATCTTATTACATTGAACAATACCACATATATATAGGGTTGGAACAAGTCTCCAACCATAATAATTAAAGCCAACACGTTTTCATAAGTGTTGGGATATGAAAAGGTGCCTAGAATCCTCCAAATACATCTAGAAATATGAGAAGTCTTGACTATTATCTATATAGACTTATATATATAAAATCTGATATAAATAAAGCCTAATTAAAGCTTCTCTTTCCCAAAAGACTTAATTCTAGGTAAGCAACTTTAGTGAATTCCAAAAGCCATCTGATTATGTTGTTTGGATTAAATTCAAAACAACTTCATCTTCTTTTGGGCCAAACTTATGCATGTTAGAATCAGCCCATATTTTCTGAATTAGCCCGTTAAATGCTTCCTTTAGCTTTTTGGATCTTGCCCTTGTAATTGGCCCAATTGGAATATTCAATGGATCCTTAGCTTGTACTTGTTCTCGATGATTCTCATCATTTTCCCTCTCTTCGAAAGGATTCGTCCTCGAATCTTCACCTGCATCAAAAGGAGAAAGATCAGCAACATTAAATGTTGAATTAATCTTATACTCACCTGGAAGATCCAACTTGTATGCATTATCATTCACTCTTTCAAGAACTTGAAATGGACCATCCCCTCTTGGTTGTAACTTTGACCGCCTACGTTCAGGAAATCGTTCCTTCCGCATATGCACCCAAACCCAATCACCTGGTTCAAAAATGACTTGTCTCCGCCCTTTATTAGCTCTGTTCGCATATTGTTCATTTTTCTTTGCGATATGCTCCCAGACACTTTCATGAAGTTTTTTTTACCATCTCAGCCTTCTTTTGACCATCCGAACTAGCTCTTTCATTAACTGGCAAAGGCAGCAAATCTAAAGGAGTTAGTGGATTAAAACCATAAACAACCTCAAATGGTGAAAAATCAGTAGTAGAATGAACACTCCGGTTATATGCAAATTCAATGAGTGGCAAACAATCTTCCCATTTCTTTAAATTCTTTTGAATTATAGTACGCAACAAAGTAGTTAAAGTTCTATTCACTACCTCGGTTTGGCCATCTGTTTGAGGGTGGCAAGTAGTTGAAAATAGTAATTTAGTACCCATTTTCCCCCACAAGACTTTCCAAAAATAGCTAAGAAACTTAACATCTCTATCAGATACAATGCTCCTAGGAACACCATGAAGTCGTACTATCTCACGAAAGAACAAATCAGCAATGTTTGTTGCATCATCAGTTTTGTTACAAGATATGAAATGTGCCATTTTAGAAAACCTATCAACCACCACGAAAATTGAATCCCTACCCTTTCTTGACCTAGGCAAACCCAAAACAAAATCCATTGAAATGTCTACCCAAGGTGCAGTAGGTACGGGTAAAGGAGTGTATAAACCATGGGGTAAGACCCTAGATTAGGCCTGCTTACAAGTAACACATCTAGAACAAATTCTTTCCACATCACGTTTCATTTTAGGCCAAAAGAAATGTTCACACAACACTTCTAAAGTCTTCCTTATACCAAAGTGTCCCATCAAACCACCTCCATGTGCTTCACGTACAAGTAACTCACGCATAGAACTGTTAGGAACACAAAGTTTATTTTCTCTAAACAAGTACCCATCAAGTCTGTAGAACTTACCAAATGCTGATTTTTCACATGCTCCATACACACTAGCAAAGTCATCATCAGTAGCATATAATTCCTTCACATATTCAAATCCCAACAACTTTGCATTTAAAGTAGAAACAAGAGCATACCTTCTCGATAGTGCATCAGCCACAATATTTTCCTTACCTTGCTTGTATTTGATTACATAAGGAAATGTCTCGATGAATTCTTACCACTTGGCGTGTCTTTTATTCAAATTACCCTGTCCTTTCAAGTGCTTCAAGGATTCATGGTCGGTGTGAATGACGAATTCTCTCGGCCAAAGATAATGTTGCCAAGTCTCCAACGCTCTCACCAATGCATAAAGTTCCTTGTCATATGTCGAATAGTTCAAAATAGCCCCATTTAGTTTTTCACTGAAATAGGCTATCGGTCGCTGCTCCTGCATTAAAACTGCTCCAATACCTATTCCTGAAGCATCACACTCAATTTCAAATGTTTTAGAAAAATTAGGTAAGGCTAACAAAGGAGCACTACACAATCTTTCTTTAATTTCAGAAAATGCACGTTCTTGCTCATCACCCCAATGAAACACTATAGATTTCTTAACAATTTCAGTGAGTGGTGCAGCTAGTGTACTGAAATTTTTGACAAATCGTCGATAAAAACTAGCCAAACCATGAAAACTTCTGACCTCGGAAAGTGATTTAGGTGTCGGCCATTCCTTGATAGCCTTTACCTTTTCTTCATCCACTCCAATTCCATTTGCGCTAACAATGTAGCCAAGAAACGTAACTTTTTCCAAGCAAAAAGAACACTTTTTTAAATTGGCATACAATTTTTCTTTTCTCAAAACATCAACCACACTACGCAAATGTTCAACATGCTCATCTAAGCTTTTGCTATACACCAAAATGTCATCAAAATAAACCACAACAAACCTACCAATAAAAGCCCGCAAGACATGGTTCATTAATCTCATGAATGTACTAGGTGCATTAGATAAACCAAAAGGCATTACCAACCACTCATACAAACCATGTTTTGTTTTAAAAGCAGTTTTCCATTCATCACCTTCTTTCATCCTAATTTGATGATACCCACTTTTCAAATCAATTTTTGTGAAAATACTTGACCCATGCAATTCATCCAACATATCATCTAGTCTAGGAATGGGGTATCGATACTTTACCGTGATGTTGTTGATAGCCCTGCAATCCACACACATCCTCCAAGTACCATCCTTCTTAGGTACAAGTAACACCGGTACAGCGCACGGACTCATGCTTTCTCTAACGTGGCCTTTCTTCAGCAACTCCTCAACTTGCCTTTGAGTTTCCTTCGTTTCTTCCGGATTGCTTCTATATGCTGGCCGGTTAGGAATGGCAGCACCTGGTACAAAATCAATTTGATGCTCTATTCCTCTTATAGGTGGCAACCCATTTGGTACATCATCTGGGAACACATCTTCGTATTCCTGCAACAAAGAGACAACAACGCTAGGCAAAGATTCATCAAGTTCGTTAGTGCTAAAACCCGCTTCTTTGTACAAAAGTAAAAACATAGGCTTGTTTGAATTGAAGGCATTCTTGATATCACTCGCCTTAGCATAAAGACTCACTTGTTTTTTTTTCTCTTTCTTTTCACTCTCTTTTTCCCTTTTTTTCTTTGGAATTTCAGCCTCACTATTTATTTTCAACTCACTCTCTCTTTTCATTTTCATTTGATCTTCATACACTTGTTTGGGTGTTAATGGTACAAGAGTAATGGATTTGTTATCCTTTACAAGAATGTGCCGATTTTTGAAACCATCATGAGTAACCTTCCTATCAAATTGCCATGGTCTACCCAATAATATGTGACCCGCTTGCATTGGAACGACATCACAAAGCACTTCATCCTTGTACTTCCCAATTGATAAAGAGACTAATACTTGCCTTGTCACCTTAACCTCACCACATTCATTCAACCATTGAAGCTTATATGGCTTAGGGTGTCTCAACGTAGGTAAATTCAGCTTTTCAACCAAAGTAGTACTGGCAACGTTTGTACAACTTCCCCCATCAATGATCATACTACACTCTTTATTGTTAACATGACACCTAGTATGAAAAATGTTCTCCCTCTGTTCATTAACATCATCTTCTTCGATTTGGACACTTAAAGCGCGCCTAGCCACCAAAGACTCTCCTTCCACCGGATATTCAACATCATTGTCACTAGTGTCTTTTGGCATATGATCTTCATCGTCACTCTCACTTTCAGTCTCCACATCTCCGTTAGCATGTGCAATCATTGTCCTCTTGTTTGGGCATTGTGAAGCAATGTGACCTGCTCCCAAACACTTAAAACACTTAATATCACGATTACGAGTTGGTAATTCAGTTTTACCTCTATTGACTTTTTCAACTTCATCTTTTCTCTTTGGTGCTTCTGTTTTGAATTTGGAATTAGCTCCTTCATCTTTCCTTCCATTCGACCTCCATGAAGTAGAGGAGCTTGGATTTTGGAAGGATCGAGTTCCCTTCCTTTTAAGTTGTCGATCTACCTTTATTGCCATATGCACCATGTCCTCCAACTCCACATATTGTTGCAACTCAACTACATTTGCAATGTCCCGATTCAGCCCATTGAGAAACCTTGCCATGGTAGCTTCTCTATCCTCCTCTATATTAGCCCTGATCATGGAAATCTCCATCTCCTTGTGGTAATCTTCCACACTTTTAAAGCCTTGAGTAAGACTTTGTAATTTCTGAAATAAGTCCCTATGATAGTGACTAGGAACAAACCGCCTCCTCATGATAGCTTTCATTTCATCCCATGTCCTAATAGGCCTTTCACCATTTCGTCTCCTGGTCATCATAAGTTGATCCCACCATATAATAGCATAATCGGTAAACTCAATAACAGCAAGTTTTACCTTTTTCTCCTCGGAGTAGTTATGACATTCAAAAATCAGCTCCACCTTCCTTTCCCAGTCCAAGTACACTTCAGGATCATTCTTGCCTTGAAATGATGGTATCTTTACTTTTATGTTTCCCAAGCTTCTGTCATCACTATCTCGCCATCTCGGACCTCTTTGGAAACCTCTATCATGCCTTTCTCTCCTTTGCATGAATCTGCCCTCACCATTCAATGAGCCTTGGTCATCTTCATATTGGAACTCATCATTGGAATTGTAACCAAAATCATCTTCATTTGCAATCTTTTCTTCCCTTCTAACATTAGGAGGTCTTTCCGGACGTCCCCTGTTTAAAGTAGCAATAGCATCGTCTTGCCTATCCATCCGATCCCGAATCCCATTAAACATTACGTTCATACGTTCAAATTGTTTTTGCATGGCTTGCAACATAAATGTATCCCCCTGTCCGCCTTGGTTTATTGCTTCACCACTTGTAGACATACTTGAAACTAGATATAAAAATTAGAAATAAAACCTCACAGCACACGCTCACGTGTTTACACTCGAATAACGTCACTCAACACTCGTGTTTAACTCAATATGGCTTTTACCCTCTAATAATCTCACACTCTCTTGCCTTTTTCCACTCGTAACTCCCTTTTTCAGTTCTTTAATGAACTAGTAAACTTTAATCAAGATGTTCAACTTGTATTGTTTAAACAATGAATACCAATGGTTCGGTATTTCAGATATAATGAATCAAGGAGAATGTGATTTTTTTGTTTTTTTTTTGAGAGAACAGAAGAAAATATCAGAATATAGAGAGTAGTTATATCCGCCACAAATTTTTTTTTTTTTTTTTACCTTTTTTTTATTTGTCACTTTTTTTTTCACGTTTTTTTTTTTTTTTTTGGTCACTTTTTTTTTTTTTTACGTTTTTTTTTTCTTTTTTTTTTGGGCTACAAACAAAGAGATTTAAGAGTAGGAAAGAAGAGATTAGTAGAAATTGACTTAATATATAAGAACAAGAAATAAAGATAAAGGATAGTAATCTGATTTTAGTACCTTGCTCTGATACCAAATGATGCGAACCTCATTAGGAAGATTCAATTTAATCCCAAATTAAAATCAGATTGATAACGATAGTGAACTTGTGACCCGACGATTATAAGGAATCGCAAACCACAAGTATTCTTGATTGTAGTGAACTTGTGACCCAACGATTATAAAGAATCGCAAACCACAAGTATTCCAGATTGTAGTGAACTTGTGACCCAACGATTATAAAGAATCGCAAACCACAAGTATTCAAGTTTGAACGCCACAAGGAGAAACCTTGATAAGTTCTGAAGTTCAATGAAGAACCAAAAGAGGAGTAAAAACTCACTTTATATTTTCAGCCAAATATATCTTATTACATTGAACAATACCACATATATATAGGGTTGGAACAAGTCTCCAACCATAATAATTAAAGCCAACACGTTTTCATAAGTATTGGGATATGAAAAGGTGCCTAGAATCCTCCAAATACATCTAGAAATATGAGAAGTCTTGACTATTATCTATATAGACTTATATATATAAAATCTGATATAAATAAAGCCTAATTAAAGCTTCTCTTTCCCAAAAGACTTAATTCTAGGTAAGCAACTTTAGTGAATTCCAAAAGCCATCTGATTATGTTGTTTGGACTAAATTCAAAACAACTTCATCTTCTTTTGGGCCAAACTTATGCATGTTAGAATCAGCCCATATTTTCTGAATTAGCCCGTTAAATGCTTCCTTGAGCTTTTTGGATCTTGCCCTTGTAATTGGCCCAATTGGAATATTCAATGGATCCTTAGCTTGTACTTGTTCTCGATGATTCTCATCAAATAGTCCCTTGTGGAACAATAAGTTTAAGTATCTCACTCGGAAAGAAACCACAGCGCACGGTGAAGTTGATAAAATTCTTGGTCGTAGAGACTCCTTTTGCCTACAACGCGATCCTAGGACGACCTGCTCTTAACCTGTTCCGAGCTGTTATATCAATTTACCATCAGAAGATAAAATTTCCGACGGACACGGGAATCGGAGAAATAGTAAACGATCATTGTATGGCATGGGACTATTACAACACCTCTTTAACACTAGGGAACCGCTCCAAATCGTTTACCCCAGCTAAAAGAAAGCTCGAGGACGACGTTGATAGAATCGATATTGAGATCCCCAGTACAGACCGAGTAGATCGAAAGAGAAAGGAACCGGTCGATTTAACTATGAAACCACCGGGGCACAAAGATGTCATGCTAGTACAAGGGGATCCCACCAAAACGACCAGAATCGGAACTGAACTCAGTAAGGACGGGGAAATAATGCTAGTAAACTTCCTCAGAGAAAATATAGATATCTTCGCCTGGAGTGCGAACGACATTGAGGGGATTGATCCCAGGGTAATCACCCATTCGCTAAAAATTGATCCCATGGAAAAACCTGCAAGACAAAAAAAGAGGAATCACGGGCCGATAAAAAACAAAATAATCAAGACAGAAGTAGAAAGGCTACTCAAGGCTAAACAAATTCGAGAAATACACTTCTCGGAATGGCTATGTAATGTTGTATTAGTAGCGAAAGGGGATAAAAAGGATAATAATGGAGAATGTGCAATGACTTCACCGACCTTAACAAGCTATGTCCACGAGATCCATACCCCCTTCCGAGGATCGACTTATTGGTCGGCTCAACTGCTGGTTTCGCAATTTTTAGCATGATGGATGCCTTCCAAGGTTTTTATCAAATATACATGGATGAGCGAGACCAAGAAAAAAACTGCTTTCGTAACAGAACAGGGTGTATACTACTTCATAGTCATGCCATTTGGCCTAAGAAACGCTGGAGCCACTTACCAGAGATTAGTTAACCTAATGTTCAAGGAGCTGATCGGAGAAATAATGGAAGTATACGTAGATGATATGCTGGTCAAAAGCATGAATGAAGCCGACCACATAAAGCATCTCGATCGGTGCTTTCAAATATTGAGGAAATATCGAATGAAGTTGAATCCCACAAAATGCACTTTCGGAGTAAAATGGGGAAAATTTTTAGGATATCTGGTTCATCAGCGAGGAATTGAGGACAATCCCGAAAAGATTCGAGCTATAACTGAAATGAAACCACCTAGAACGATCTCCCAAGTACAAGTTTAGTGGGAAAGATCGTGGCATTGAACAGATTCATCTCCAAATCGGTCGACAAAAGTTTGCCTTTCTTTCAAACTCTACGAAAGGCGAAAAACTTTGTTTGGACCGAAGAATGCGATAAGGCTTTCAACCGGCTAAAGGAATACCTGACCTCCTCCCCACTATTAGCCAAGCCAACTGAGGGCGAACTATTATACATTAACATATCTATCTCCGATGTGGCCATTAGTTAAGTTTTTGTAAAGATAGAAGGCGTGGAACATAAGCCTCTTTATTATTTAAGCAAGTTATTACAAGGGGCGGAGAAGAATTACTTGGAAATAGAAAAGTTCGCCTTGGCCTTAGTAGTAGCGGCACGCAAACTCCGACCATACTCTTTAACCTACAAAATTGTGGTATTAACCAACCAACCACTAAGACAGGTCTTGGCAAAGCCGGAAGCCTCTGGTTGGTTGATTAAGTGTGCAATTGAGCTAGCTCAGTTCGAAATCGAATACAAACCACGAATTGCAATTAAAGCCCAAGTCCTGGCCGATTTCCTATTAGAAACTCCGACCTCGACACCTGAACATAGTGAATCGACCAGCTGCGATAACTATATCTTGATCGTAGAAAATCAAACCTGGTTGATGCATGTCGATGGTGCTTCATGCAGAGAGGGAGGAGGTGCTGGAATCAACTTCACCGGACCAAATAAAGAAGATATAAATTATGCATTAACCTTGGACTTCGTAGTAACGAACAACGAGGCGGAATACGAAGCACTGATTGCAGGAATGAAAATGGCGATTAAAGCCAACATAAAGAGTCTCAAAGTACTGACCGATTCGGAGTTAGTACAAAGACAACTTGAAGGTTTATACGAGGCAAAAGAATTTAACATGGTCAAATACCTAGCTAAAGCAAAAGAATTGGCTGAGAAATTTAAGAATTTTGAAATACAGAATGTTCCACGTTCGGAAAACAAATGGGCCGATCAACTTTCTAGATTCACAGGGTCTCATGACGGTAAAACAGAAAGAGTAATAAACTGGTTAATCTCCAATACGCCCGCAATTGACATCTATGAGACACCAGTAGCTGATATGATGGAAATCGAAGAAGCTGAAAGAAATTGGATGACTCCAATGATAGACTATCTCCGAGAAGGAATTTTACCGCTTGATCCGAATGAGGCTCGGAAGATAAAGTATCGAGCTCCAAAATATACAATAATAGAAGGAAAACTTTACAGAAGATATGTATCCGGAGTTCTTCTAAAATGCATCTCCGAGTCACAAACCAATGATGTCCTTCGAGAAGTACACCAAGGAGAAGCAGGGAATCATAGTGGAGCAAGAGCCTTAGCCTTAAAATGCCTCCGAATAGGTTACTATTGGCCAACCATAAACAATGATGCCATGCAGTATGTGCAAAAATGTCATCATTGTCAAGTTCATGCAAATATAAGTCATCAACCAGCCGAGAACATGCATCCGATACCCGTATGCTGGCCATTTGATCAATGGGGAATGGACATTGTGGGACCTTTCCCGGTAGCCAGGTCTAAGAAATCATATGTTCTGGTCGCTGTCGAATATTTCAGTAAATGGATAGAATGCGTTGCTCTTGCTCGAATAACTCAATTCCAAGTGATTAATTTCCTATGGAAGTTCGTAGTATGTCGATTCGGCATCCCGAGAATCCTAATTTCTGATAATGGAACTCAGTTTGAGGGAAAACAAGTAATGGAATGGTGCGCCAAGCTATGAATTCAACAAAACTTCACTTCAATAGGGTATCCAAGAGCAAATGGACAAACTGAAGTAGCGAACCGTGAAATAATAAAATCTTTGGAGAAAGATTAGGGGCTGCCAAAGGAAGATGGCTAGATGAACTCCCCGGAGTACTTTGGGATAATCGGACGACAGTCAGAACTGCAACTGGGGAGACCCCATTTAGTCTTGTATATGGCTCGGAGGCAGTAATTCCAGTTGAAACACTAATTCCGACACCAAGAATTTAGATGTATGATAACCAGGAAAATGAAAAGGCAAGAGAAAATGATGTCGACTTGACGGAAGCCTTAAGAGAAAAAGCAGCTGTACGGCTGCAGGTCACTAAATCAAACATGGAGAAGGCCTATAATCAAAAGGTACGCATACGAACCTTGAAAGAAGGGGACTTGGTGCTGAAAAAAGTAGAGGTGTCCAAGCATGTAGGAAAATTACAACATAATTGGGATGGACCATACATTATCATTGATGTAGGAAAGAAATGTTCATACAAAATTGCACACTTGGATGGAACACCCCTACCAAGAACATGGAATGCAGTCAACCTAAGAAAATACTATGGAAAATGAATCCTAGTAATCATCCTTGTTAATTTCTTTTAATTTTGTTTGTTTTATTTTCTTTCTCGTATTATCCATTGTAATAAAGGCCTTTGCCTGAGATTCATTTTCAACATTTTTATCGACGATTATGAATTTGAAGACCGAATCAAGGATTCACATGTGTAACGCCAAAGATTTTGACCGAGTTGAGTATAAATCGATCCGCTCGATAAACACTCCTCGATCTCCAAACGATCAACATGGTTGAATCCAAAAAGTTGATCTACGACCTAAAGAGTTGAGTAGAATCGATCCGCTCGATAAACGCTCCTCGATCTCCATAACGACGACGACTAAAATGGTTAAAGCCAAAAAATTGGCAAAAAACCTATGTTTTAAAAGAGTTGAGTAAAATTGATTCGCTCAATAAACACTCCTCGATCTCCATAACGACGACGAGTAAAATGGTTAAAGCCAAAAAATTGGCAAAAAAAACCTATGTTTTAAAAGAGTTGAGTAAAATTGATTCGCTCAATAAAAACTCCTCGATCTCCATAACGACGACGACTAAAATGGTTAAAGCCAAAAAATTGGCAAAAAACCTAAGTTTTAAAAGAGTTGAGTAAAATTGATTCGCTCAATAAACACTCCTCGATCTCCATAACGACGACGACTAAAATGGTTAAAGCCAAAAAATTGGCAAAAAAAATCCTATGTTTTAAAAGAGTTGAGTAAAATTGATTCGCTCAATAAACACTCCTCGATCTCCATAACGACGACGACTAAAATGGTTAAAGCCAAAAAATTGGCAAAAAACCGAAGTTTTAAAAGAGTTGAGTAAAATTGATTCGCTCAATAAACACTCCTCGATCTTCATACCAACGATGACTAAAAAGGTTAAAACCAAAAATATTGGTAAAAAACCTAAAGAGTTGAGTAGAATCGATCTGCTCGATAAACGCTCCTCGATCTCCATAACGACGACGACTAAAAAGGTTAAAACCAAAAATATTGGTAAAAAACCTAAGTCCTAAAGAGTTGAGTAGAATCGATCCGCTGGATAAACGCTCCTCGATCTCCATAACGACGATGACTAAAATGGTTAAAACCAAAAAATTGGCAAAAAACCTAATTTTTAAAAGAGTTGAGTAAAATTGATTCGCTCAATAAACACTCCTAGATCTCCATAACGACGATGACTAAAATGGTTAAAGCCAAAAAATTGGCAAAAACCTAAGTTATAAAAGAGTTGAGTAAAATTGATTCGCTAAATAAACACTCCTCGATCTCCATAACGACGAACAAAATGGTTGAAGCCAAAAGATTGGTAAAAGACCTAAGTTTCTAACAGTTGAGTAAAAGCCGATCAGCTCGACAATCGCTCCTCGATCTCCATAACAGCGAATAAATAAGAACAGATTGAGAGAAATCAACAACATGAAAATAATAATACTGAAGTTTTATTCATCTGAGTACAAAGAACATCTCTCAAATAACATACGAAGTTTTATTCAGAGTACAAGGAACGTTTCTACTGATATGACCATGAAGAGCACAAAAATAGATTTGGAAGAATTAATTAGAGACAAGTTCTTGGGTCAAGAAGAATTACTTGTGCATCAAGATTAAAGAAGATCTTGTCTCATGAAAAACGAGACCCGAATTATTAGGATTTCAAGGATCGTTCTACAATCAGGTTTAGGTGGATTTATTGATGACGCCACAAACGATGATGGATGAATCGCTTGATAAGTCGATGGATGAACGCCACAAGTCTTCTTGATAAGTTCATGAGGACGCCACAGACGATGTTGACTGAATCGTTTGATAAGTCGGAACGCCACAAGAATGCTTGATAAGTTCGGTAGGACGCCACAAACGATGGTGGATGAATTGTTTGATAAGTCATTGAACGCCACAAAGATTTTACTGATCTTTGATAAGTTCATGAAGAAGAACTCTTCAAAGAAGGTGGAGAATACTCAACACAAATTAATTGAAGACTAAATCTTGAATTCATTAAAGAAAAAGGTCCTTTAAATAGGACAAGATTACATCTTGAAAATAACTAGGAAACTATAAAATAGTAAACTAACCTAATACCAAAAGGAAACTAAATCCTGATAAAGAATAAACTAATCCTACAAAAATATGGACAATAAATTCGAAATTAAACCTAACTAAATTAAAAAACTCCCACATGACAAGCAAATATTGGACAAGATCTTCTTTAATCTTGATGCACAAGTAATTCTTCTTCACCCAAGAACTTGTCTCTAATTAATTCTTCCAAATCTATTTTTGTGCTCTTCATGGTCATATCATTCTCCCCCTCTTAAAATAGATTTGTCCTCAAATCTTCGCCGACCTTGTAGATCTAAAATGTACACATTGAAAAACCTTTTTTTTGTTGAACTTTTTTTTTTGAACTTTTTTCTTCCCTCTCATTTCTTTTTCTCTCTCAATTTATTTTTTCGTTTTTTTTTCAACTCTCTTTTTTTTTTTCATTTTTTTACAAGAAAATAAAGATAGGCAAACCTGAGACTAGAATTTGGCTCTGATACCAAATGATACGAATCTCATCATGAATAACGAGACCCGAATTATTAGGATTTCAAGGATCGTTCTACAATCAGGTTTAGGTGGATTTATTGAAGACGCCACAAACGCTGATGATGAATCGCTTGATAAGTCGATGGATGAACGCCACAAGTCTTCTTGATAAGTTCATGAGGACGCCACAGACGATGTTGACTGAATCGTTTGATAAGTCGGAACGCCACAAGAATGCTTGATAAGTTCGGTAGGACGCCACAAACGATGGTGGATGAATCGTTTGATAAGTCATTGAACGCCACAAAGATTTTACTGATCTTTGATAAGTTCATGAAGAAGAACTCTTCAAAGAAGGTGGAGAATACTCAACACAAATTAATTGAAGACTAAATCTTGAATTCATTAAAGAAAAAGGTCCTTTAAATAGGACAAGATTACGTCTTGAAAATAACTAGGAAACTATAAAATAGTAAACTAACCTAATACCAAAAGGAAACTAAATCCTAGTAAAGAATAAACTAATCCTACAAAAATATGGACAATAAATTCGAAATTAAACCTAACTAAATTAAAAAAACTCCCACATGACAAGCAAATATTGGACAAGATCTTCTTTAATCTTGATGCACAAGTAATTCTTCTTGACCCAAGAACTTGTCTCTAATTAATTCTTCCAAATCTATTTTTGTGCTCTTCATGGTCATATCATCTACTATCATCACAAATATTAAAGTGAAATAATCTTATTCTATAGATCGGTGGTTTTCACGACAATGTCCACGGAAACATCAATCTCCTCCCTAGTTCCTCGATGATTCTGTTCAACCACCTAAGAAGCGTGCTGCTCAGGATGATCGACTTCTTTAGTTCGATGGCCGGGCTCTGAAGATCAACTCTCCTTTAGGTCGGAATGGCCATTACCGGCCAGATGTCCGACAACGGTCACTGGCCCAAAACGAGCTACTGCTTGTATGATGGGGTTGACTTTTACTCTAAAGCAGCATCTCTCGAGGACCGTCGCAAAAGTGAAAACTTACCAGCACATCCCGGCAGCCTATCACTCCGGAGGTAACCTCCAAGAACAGGGATGCCTGGTAAGTATGAACCCACCATGTGCAGACAAGAAACCAAGGCAGACCTATTGAAGACCAAGGCAGAGGTCACATGGGACCCGTCAGTACTAGGTAGGGCATCAATGGGACATGTCAGTACAAGGCAGATGACGCCTGAATTATTACGACATAACGCATCACGATAATGTGACTTTTTTGAAAATGATGGGATCACTGGGCAAAGTAAAATTCGGAGAAACTGATATCTCCATTTTTGTACGGTATGGATAGATATGGGGAGAAGTTGATTGTCTATTTATAGGGAAACTTTAAGTTAATCCTACGGTTGGATAACAGTCTGATCAAGGGACAAGAATGCGACTTTTGACTTCCCAAATTTAATGCGAGTAAGTTGGAACGGCGTTGAAAACAACTTGAAACTTTATGGAGAATGCTCGATCGACGAACAAAATCCTTAGAAAAAGGAGATTTAGAACAACATATAATTATTTCTATGAAGAATTAGAAATGCGTGAGCGGAAAGACGAATTAGTTGATCATTTTTACGACAAATATGTGCTTGACGACGTCAAATCCAGCTTTTCCCTTGGATTCCAAGAAATCTGACGGACTGGTAGATGAAACAGTCGACGAAGCTAAGATATACAGACTCGTCACCGCCTCCTATATCAAAGAATTGCTTAAGGAGGTCTAAACAAGCTGGATCTAACTAATGATTCTACATTTTCCAATTCTTCCCATACCAAGGAATTGACATATTGGTACATTGGTTGCTTTATCTGAGGAACATAGAGCTCACAATCAGTGCAAAGAAACATGGAGTTCAATAAAATGGGTAGAACGAAATCCCTTCTAAGAGCTTAAACTTTTAAAAAGAAAAGCAATGCTCAAGGGAGGTGATAATAACACCCTTATATAGAAGTTCATGACAAATATTTTACAAACACTAATCGATCATCGATAAGGATGATAAACGTACTTTACAGTTCTCTGACAAGCCGATTACATGAACGACCTACAGTCAACATTTTATAATGATTAAAACTAACTACAGAAATAGCCTGAAGGACTATGCATGTTCGTTCAACGAACTTATACGTGATTAAAATCCAAGCTATTCACAACTAATCAACCAGAGCGAATCTTTCAAGACAAAGATGATCGCCGAAGAAATTGATATCAGCTAAGTCTATTGAAATCTCCTAGAAGATTAATACTAAATTATAACGATAAAATTATGCATGACATAATTTATCGAGATAGATCTACTGACTGAAATTAAATAAGGCAATACACTGATAAAAAAAGGTCGTCATTGTCATTAGCTTTTGTACATAAAAAAAAAAAAAAAATAAAAAGTTCAAGAAGCAGTCCATTATAGCAGGTCGATTAGAACAGATCATTAACGCTGGATGTCATCGCTGGGCCGACTCGTAGAAGCACCCCTCCGAGGAGTCGCGGTATCCACAAACGCCATCAACTCCTCCTTACATTTTTGATAATCGGCCTCATAGTCTTGATCATACGCAAGGCGACGAGACTCCTCCAAATGAACATTCAGCTGAGCCAAATCATCCTTCTCCTTCTCAAGAGCTGACTTCTTGTAATTTCTGAAGATCGTCACCAAGCAACCTGAGTTGGAGAGTTTGCCCAGCTGTTTCGGAGGAGGCTGTTAGTTCAGTACTGGTGAAGCTAGAAGAATCCGATCAAAAATCTGTCTATTACTTGAGCAAGTTGTTGCAAGTTGCCGAGAAGAATTATATGGAGATCGAAAAATTTGCACTTGCTTTGGTAGTGGCTGCGCGAAGGCTAAGACCCTATTTTCAAACTTATAAGGTCATTGTATTAACTAACCAACCCTTGAGGCAGGTCTTATCTAATCTAGAAGCATCTCTTCGACTGATTAAATGGGCAATTGAGCTTGGACAATTCGAGATTGAGTACCTGCCGCGAACAGCAGTAAAGGCTCAAGTGTTAGCCGACATCCTGGTGGAATCCACTAGTTTGAAGAGCTCAGAAAATGAAGGAAGTTATGAAATAAACATGCTAACAAAAGTTGAGGATCCAACATGGTTAATGCACGTGGATGGCTCTTCGACCAGAGAAGGAGGCAGAGCAGGAATTCATTTTCAAGGACCCAACGGCGAAGATTTTAGTTATGCAATAACCCTGGATTTTGTTATTACAAACAACGAAGCGGAGTACGAAGCCTTAATTGCAGGATTAGAGATGGCCTTAAACGCAAAGGTAAGATCAATTACTGTGCTGACAGATTCTGAACTTGTTCACAGGCAGGTAAAGGGCATTTATGAAGCAAGGGAGTTCAATATGATAAAATATTTAAACAAGGCAAAGAATCTGATATCGAAGTTTGAAAAGTTCGATATTCAGCCTGTTCCGAGAGAAGAAAATCTATGGGCTGACTTGCTGTCAAAATTCACCGGTGTAGCAGATGGTAAGAAGGAAAGGATTGTTACATGGCTATTATCAAACACTTCCGCTATCGATCTGGATGTCACCCCTGGCATCGATGTCATGGAAATTGACGAACAAAAGATCTCTTGGATCGACCAAATCATTGACTATCTAAAGAAAGGAGAACTGCCAGAAGATGCTAATGAAGCCAGAAGGATTAAGTATCGATCCCCGTCATTTACCCTGATTGATGATAAGCTCTATAAGCGATCCTCCTCTGGGATCCTACTAAGTACTAAAGTGTATCTCTGAAAATCAGTATAATATGATTCTAAAAGAGGTCCACGAGGGAGAAGCAGGAAATCATGGTGGAGCTCGATCATTAGCCCTAAAATGCTCGAGGACTGGATATTATTGGCCAACTCTCTTTTCTGATTCGGTAGATTATGTGAAGAGGTGTCATCATTGTCAGATTCATTCAAACTTGATTCATCAGCCAGCTGAACAGATGCACTCTATTCCAATCTGTTGGCCGTTCGATAAATGGGGTATCGACATTGTCGGTCCTTTCCCGACCGCCAGATCAAGGAAGAACTACGTATTGGTCGCAGTCGAATATTTCAGTAAATGGGTCGAGTGTGTGGCTCTGACCAAGATCACTCAATTTCAGGTTATAAATTTTCTGTGGAAAAATATTGTCTGCCGATTTGGAATTCCCAGAGTTTTGATTTCCGACAATGGAACACAATTCGCTGGAAAAAGGGTCACGGATTGGTGTGAGAAATTCGGGATACAACAAATATTCGCATCAGTAGGGCACCCGCAGGCACATGGGCAGACAGAAGTCGTGAATAGAGAGATTGTTCGATCTCTAGAAAAACGGCTTTCCGACGCGAAAGGAAAATGGCTTGATGAACTTCCGGGAGTTTTATGTGCTTATAGAACCACTACGAAAGCAGCTACAGGGGAGATTCCTTTCAGCTTGGTTTATGGATCTGAAGCAGTTATTCCAGTCGAAAATCTGATATCTTCTCCCAGAGTTGAATTCTATGATTCCGAAGAGAATAAATCATTGAGGGAAATAGAAGTCAATCATGCAGATAGCAAGAGGGATCGAGCTAAGCTGAAAATTCAAGCCATGAAATCCAACATGGAAAAAGCATACAATCAAAAGGTCAAAATTCCGAACCTTTAAGGTCGGAGATCTAGTACTGAAAAAAGTAGAAGTCTCAAAGCACGTTGGAAAACTTCAGCCCAATTGGGATGGACCTTATGTAGTGATCGAAGTAGGGAAGAAAGGCTCTTACAAGATTGCTCATCCAAATGGGGAAACCTTACCTCGATCTTGGAATGCCATCAATTTGAGAAGATATTATGGAAGATGAAGATTATTTAGCAGTCTATAGCCTATCCATTATTTTATTATTCTGTTGCGTTCTTTATCCCTCAAGTTCTCGAAGATTATCTATTCAATGAAATTGTTCACAAAGAAATTATCAGTTTGTCATATTCAAAGTTTTTATGGCCTATCTCTATGCATATCTATCAAATATCGAATAAGGGTGAAAACTATTGCTATGCCCCTAGAATCAGCAAAATGGGTGACGACCCACAAAAGACGACTAAGGGTGAAAGCCGTTGCTATGCCCCTTAGATCGAAATAAAATAAAGGGTGAAAGTTGTTGCTAAGACCCTCAGGTGAAAGCTGTTGCTATGACCGATCAAAACGACTAAGGGTGAAAGCCGTTGCTATGCCCCTTAGATCGAAATAAAATAAAGGGTGAAAGCTGTTGCTAAGACCCTCAGGTGAAAGCTGTTGCTATGACCGATCAAAACGACTAAGGGTGAAAGCCGTTGCTATGCCCCTTGGATCGAAATAAAATAAAGGGTGAAAGCTATTGCTAAGACCCTCCGGTGAAAGCTGTTGCTATGACCGATCAAAACAACTAAGGGTGAAAAACGACCAAGGGTGAAAGCCGTTGCTATGCCCCTTAGATCGGAACAAATTAAGAGATGAAAGCTGTCGCTAAGACCCCTAGTTCGAATTATTGACTATCCAAAATCCAGAAAGTATCCTATTCCGAACTACGATGATTGAGATCTACCAGGGATGCGAAATTTTCGTTAAATTAGTGTTAATCTTCAATCACTCTGTCAATGAACGAGATCGACAGAAAACATCAATCATTGTTTGTATTTGACTACAAAATGTTGAAGTTCAAATAGTTTATTCAAGAATACATAATGGATGTTCGATCATTGTCCTATTAAGTTATTATCCTATCAGTTATCAAGATCTGCAAAGAATAAGACTTGACGCCCGAGGCGAAGGAATTGATGATCGGATGCTATATACAGAAGCAAATTTATAGATTAAGAAGCAAGGATAATAAAGGAAAATAAATATTTCAATCATACATTTTCAAATAGTTACAAGAAGATCCTCGATTACAATAAGCAAAACTGAGCTAAAATTTAAAGATTACATTCAGTACTATCCTACTAATGACAAGCTCTACGCTAGGGATCTTCGTTCGATCAGTGGGGCTGAATAAAGTTGGTTCTGCATCTACCCTTCATCCAAGAGTGCAGGGGTTGGATTGGTAACATTTTTTCCAGCATTCTTGCTACCACTCCCCTGCTGGTTAGTTTGTACATTCACCCAGGTCGAACCAGCAGGAAGCAATCCCTAGAGAAATTATTCCACGCAATCTCGAAGGCAACATTCTTCAAGAAACATCTTGAAGAAGTGGAGATCGAGTGCAGGAAAACTCCTCCAGCAGTTGACCCACTATCCGGACTGGGTGGACGACAGGATACAGAAATACGAGCCTGCCCCAAAGATTTGGAATCAGAGAGAGCAAGTCGTCTACCGGTATCATAGTCGCAATCCTTTTCGTCTACCGATATCCTAGTCGAAGTTAAGTCTTATTTGGAAACAAGAAAATCAAAGAAAAGAGTTCGAGTATGGATCTCGAACATAATTATTGAGGATCAAATTCGAATATGGGATGTCATTACTGGATACGAACAACCATTCATTAAAGAAGGAGGTCACTCGAGCGCAAGCTTCGAATGAATTTTTACAGAAAAGTAAAAGTGCAATGGTAAAAAACAAGAACCATTCTAAAAAGTATTTATAGGAGAAGGAAATATACGTCGACGGCTCAGATTTACCAGAAGGAACGGCTGCGATGCGAGCGATAAATGCGCCGACCGTTTCGCTTCCCGAAAAATAAGGGACTGATTGGTTAGAACAGATTATTTCAAACTCAAGGTAGGGGAGCTATGCTATCAAGGAATTATTGATCGGGGATAAAATATCCATACGATGATGGTAATACAATAGCATTCTAACTACAAGGATCGAACATAAACAAAGAAGCCAAACATCACAGAAGGGCATAACAATTATAGAAAAGGGACGAGGCCCGATGTATCATCCAAATTCAAAAATAAAAAGCAGAAACAGAAAAGATTATTCAGAATACAGCACAACCAAGGAAAATAAAATAGAGTTACAACAACACTGTTCCGAAAAAAGTTACACAAAGTTATGATCATGAAGAGCTTTTCGAAGCTCAGCACTACGGGCTGCATAACCACGATCATAAGCTTCTTTTTCGCGGAGGTCGGAGTCCCTCTTCTCCTGCTCATAAAGCTCTTTGAGCATTTCAAGCTCCTTGTTCAATTGCTGAAAGAGCTCTTCTCCCTGTACCTTATCAGCCTTCTCTTTCTCTAAAGCCAATTTTTCTTCGAGAACACGACCCAACTCACCGTTCTTCTTCTCCAGCTCGAGGCTGATAACAGCACACTGACTCAACTCCCGCTCAGCCAATACCTTCAATTCAAGGAAGTCTTCCCTAGCCTATAGTTGAAAATGTTAGTTCTCTTAAAATAAAAATAAAAAATAAAAATAAAAAGAGAGAAAGTAGAAAGAAGAACCTGAGATAGAAAATTCAATCCAGACTGAAACAGCTCCAAGGGACTTTTTCCTTTAGACGCCTCGGGTTCAGGAATAGGAGGATCGGCCTGCGACGGATTCTCAACAGAATTTTTGAGCTCCACTTCTCGAGCAGACTCATCTTTCGACTCTCGAGGAGGGGATCCAGAAGTATAAGGGTCAAAAGAATTTTCAATCTTCAAGGGCTCAGTCTCATTCTTCGAAGGTTCAGTTTCGAGCTTTGAAGGCTCGACAGATGCTCCAGAAGCTAAAGAGCCATCTCCAGTGGGGGCCAGTTTAGGTTTCTTACCCAAACCTCCCGTTGGGGAACCTTCATTCCCAGCAATAAGGTTCTGCAGGGTCTCGTTTGGGGTGATTATGTCATAATAAGGCCTTTTATCGGAAGAAAGGGATGAAGCTTTTTGACTAACTACTGCCCGATGTGAAGTATCAAGATTTTTCGGTGAAGAGGCCTCGAGCTCCTCATCAAGTTCCTCATCCAAAATTGATTGGTTAAGAACAACTTTGGGATGTTTTGCTGAAGCCTGTTTTTCCTTTTGTCTCCCCACCCTTGGAAGTTTTGGGGGAAGTTGCAGTTGTTTTTGGGGAAGCCTTGGAAAGCTTATTCTCTTTGGTTGATTTTTGATCTTTAGATGGACCTTTGCTCTTGGTGCCGCCCAATAACAATTTGGGATTGATAGGCTTACCTAATATCTGATCCATAGCAAGCAAAAAGTAAATCTGAAAGCTCGAAAATAGATATTAAGCGTAAAGCTCCGATCTCAGTGATTAAGAGTGATAGATGAATGATTTGAAACGGCCCAGATATTTATAGAAACGACATCTTATTTCTGCAATGATTGAACCGTCGCGACTATTAAGAGGCCCAAGAAAAAGGAACGATAAAGATTCGATCGCAAACAACAAAATTCATTCAAAATATTAGTTTCTACAAATTAAGAAGGATATACAGGTTATAAAAAGAGATCGCTGGAAGAGGACCCTATTACAGAAATGCTACCCCTATTACATAACTATTATAGACATTCGACCCCTATTTTTCGAACTATGAATTGATTCCCTTCGATGAAGCAGATCTATTCCCTCAATCAATGCCAAAGGCCGTACTCAACTACAAGAGCGATCGTTTGGCTCACCGTTTGACTCGCCTCCTAAGGAAGATTCAGGATCATCAACGGACAGCTCAAGATCATCAGGGTTCGGCATCAGAAAACCAAACTCCTCGACAAAGGGGGCAAAAGGGTGATCCTGCCAATTCGTATTTGTCTTTGGCAAAGAAGAAGCTTTATAATCCTCCCCTTTTGCATTCTTATAAGGGTTCATGTATTGAAGATATTCATACATTTTATTTGGAATCCTCTTGGCCGAAACTAGCTGTTGAACCCCTTTGTAGAAAATCGTTTGAAGAAACCCACCCATCCTTTTCTGAATTAAGGGGTCCAGCACAGGGGATTTCAAGAATTCTCGGATAGCTGGAATTATGGCTTCTTCCCGGCCTTGGGCATATGCTCGCTCGGAATCGTGCTTCGCTTGCTCAAGTTCGATTTTCACCTTCTTGAGTTCTTCTTCGATGGCACTTTTCTCTTTAACAGTGGATACCAAATCTTCTTCCACAAATATGGTATGTTTCTTATTGGCGACCTCCAACTCTTCCTTCACCTTTGACAATTCTCGACGACTAGCCGATAATTTGCTTGTAACGTCACCTAATTGAGCTCGAAGAGTTCTATTCTCGGACGAAACCTGCGCAAGCGCATTATGAGCTTCTTGTGACTCTTGTTCCAACAATGACAAACGATATGTCTGAAGCGCAAAGTAATCCCCGGCCTGCGAAGAAAGAATAGAAGCAGCATAATAGTCAAGGGATCGTGTGAGATTCTGACCTAAACAATTATTACCTCCTGGTATGTTCGAGAAAAGTTGCTCAAAACTTCAAAATCGCTTTTAACGATGTGATTAAGAAGATCCTGTTTGAAACGTCCTGCCATAAAAATCTGGGTGGCTTTGTCGAACTCGTTTTCACCATCTTGTCCAAGATCGGATAAGATGGTACCTTATTCTGGATAACCAGCAGCTCTACACCCACGAAAATGATCATTCATAAAGTCAGCTACGTTCGGCTCCGATCTGCCTGGACGACATGGAACCAAGTCTGAACTCTTGCCGAATGGCTTTTCTCTTCTCTAAGGCCCTGGATGTTCGGCGTATCGTATCCGATCCATGCGTCACTCATGTTCTTGTTTTCCCAAAATACGGGTCCAGGAATATTGACTATAACCCGCGAAGGACGGGTTAGAAGTGTCGATTGAGAACACACTGTGCAAAGGACCAGCTACTGCAGGATTTAACGAACTAGAGCTGCCAACCCCTCTCAAAGCTGGGTACACTTCAGGGATATCGGTCGGGTGAATGACTAAAGCAGCTGCGCCCATTTCTTGTTCTGTTTTCCTCTTCTTCGACGGACGAAGAAACTGGCTTTGCATGCCCCTGGGGCAAGCAGTCCCAATGGACGCAACAACGGACAATCGGAACTCATCAACAAGTTGATCTATAAGGAAAGAGACAATATGCTCAGAATGTTGAGTGAGCATGAATAATCTAGAACATAGTTAAACAAAAAAAGAAGAAGATTAATAGCATACTTAAAGGAAGCAATGCACGGGACGAAGCGGCTGATTCGGACATGCGTCTTAAGGATTGAGTAGACCCACCAGATGGTTGCACGGATAAAGGAAGGGAGAATTCGATTGATGGGGCCGGATAATTACACCTGCTTAGACCAGCCAAGCTCAAAATCCATTCTTGTACAAGGAGCATAGTCTGAAAAGGATCGGACCGCAGCTGGTTCAGAAGCTCGTCAGAAAACTGAGGATTGACCCTTTCTTTGATCTTGCGACGACCATACACCCAAGGCCCTTCACCATCCCATTGATATGGTCTAGTCTTTGAACTACCTGCTGAACGAACATCGGGACCTTTAACGAAGAAGAATCTTCTTTTCCAACTTTTGGTTTTATCCATTGCCACAGTCGAAAGGATAGGAGGGTTCGACCCCTGTGAAAAAGAGACGAACCCCGCATTGGAACCCCTGGACATGCTCATCTGAAATACCTGCCAGAAATTTCGAAAAGAAGCCTCCTCTCCTTTGGCCTCCATGAGGACGCTGAACGCGACAATATAGGCTATAGAGTTCGGAAAGATTTGGGCGGGGGTAAGAGACAGAAAGGATATGATGCTTCTAATTAGAGGAATAAAGGGAATGCGCAATCCATGTGAAAATTGTTTCTCGTAAAAAGCCTGGCACCCAGGCGGGGGAGCGGTTGCGCGATCACGATAAGAGGGAATAACGATTGAAAACCCCTCCGGAAGAAATTTTCCGAACTCTTTCTCCAAATAAGCACGGTCTTCCCGAACAAAGCTGCAAGAAGATTGTTCTACGCCGAGCTCAGCCCGGTTATGACCAACTGATCCAAGAGGAGTTTCAGATCTATATATCCTAACAAAAACATTGTCTCCAATGTTGCGTTTCTCTACCTCATTCTCTTCGAGATCCTCAGCAAGATTTGCATCTTCGCGCTCGGGATGGAATTCCCCCTCTTCAAAATCATCGATAAGCCTAAAGTCAGGATCAGATTCAGGATCCTCTCCGACTATGCCCTTGCCCCTTGAATTTCTCGAACTAGACATTATAAACAAATATAGTTGAATGAAAAGAATAACTTACGCGATCTTGACGCTCCGATCTCAAAGTAGAAATGGTTCTGAGAATAATTCTTAGCAATATAACGTATATATAAAAGGTAAAAAAAGGTGAATTTCAAACCGGTCACAAAATGGTCACGACGGTTGAGCTCCCTCAAAGAGAATTCAAAACCATTTTCCCGATATTTACATCTTGGACCCCTATACCTAATGTAATTATAAGTATCACGGTGAACGATGCGAAAATACATCACGCCCGAAGATTCGTTTCAAGGACCGGGCAAGAAATTTTTAACGTCAAAATTTGTATCTAGGCAAGTTCATCATATGGTTTTCGAGATATGCACTCTTTTTCCCTAATTCGGTTTTTATCCCAATGGGTTTTTCCGAATAAGGTTTTTAACGAGGCATATCCAGAAGAAACATCAGAATGATTTGCTCATCTCGACGTTCGAAATAAACTTCTTCGAGCTTAAGCTTCACTTTGCGCTCGAGAAGTGGGGGAGTATTGATGAGGGGTATTTCGGGACTCAGCATTGGGAAGTCTAGGCAAGATCGAAGAGTCCAGAATCCGACCTCGAAAAATGTAAAACCGAACCCACGTCACAAGCTTTACAATCCGATCACCAAGGATATGCTCGTAGTCGGAGTTTACTGTTGGGCCGATCACAGGCCCAAACCCTTGGGCCAAAGAAATGTAACCCTACGGATGGAGTAGCTAGCTCACCATTTTCCACTATAAATACCATCTGCATTTATGACGCCAGACACGCTTTCCCAGGTGCACTCAGTTCGAAGCTGCTGCTCGGATAGATTAGTTCGGCCATTTATTTTATGTATTTCGTGATACGAACCACGTTAAGAAAAACGAGACCCGCATTATAAGGAATTGAAAGATCGTTCTACAATCAGGTTTGAGGATGGATGAACGCCACAAGTCGCCTTGATAAGTTCACGGGGACGCCACAAACGATATTGAATGAATCGTTTGATAAGTCGATGTTGAACGCCACAAGTCTTCTTGATAAGTTCGGTAGGACGCCACAAACGATGATGGAAGAATCGTTTGATAAGTCGATGAATGAACGCCACAAGAATTAGACAAATTGAAAAATCCTTGATAAGTTCAAAAGAGTTCTTCAAAGAAACTAGAGAATTCCTTCTCACTAAAATAATAAGAATCAAGTTGTGTCTTCTATTACATATTATGCCTATATATAAATGAAAATTAAGTCCTATCAAGACTAGGAATAGGACTTCTAGAGTAATCTACTTAGACTAGGAAATAAATCCCCCTAATCAACTAGGAAACAAAAACCACTAATAAACTAGGAAACAAATAAAGTCCTACTACTAATATAATAGTTAATTTCGAATTTAATACTAACTAAATATGCTATTCATCTTATCCACTCTCTTCTTGAGAAATTGCATTTAGTTGGACTTTTATAATGTTGACAAAATTCGATGGTTCATTTCCGATCACATTCAACTCCTTTTGTTGCGCTTGATTTATTAACTCATTGAGTTCTTCTTCCTTGAAACGTTTGGCTCTTGCTCTCGTCACTGGACCTTGTGGAACTTGGATTGATTCTTCAAAATGCGATTTTCCATTTGTGTCCTCATTATTCTGCGAATTTCCATTTATGTCCTCATCATTCCCCTCCTCTTGAAAAGGATTTGCCCTCAAATCAGCACCTACATCAAAAGGACTTAAATCAGTAACATTGAATGTAGTGCTAACATTGTACTCACCTGGTAGGTCTAGCTTGTAGGCATTGTCATTGACACGCTCAAGAACTTGAAAAGGACCATCTCCCCTTGGGAGCAACTTCGAGCGCCTTTGGGATGGAAATCTTTCTTTCCTCATGTGCAACCAAACCCAATCTCCGGGTTCAAAAACTACCTTGCGACGCCCTTTGTTGGCTTGCTTTGCATATTGTTCCGTCTTCTTCTCTATATTGAATCTTGCCTTTTCATGTATCTGCTTAACAAATTCAGCCTTTTTCTTTCCATCCAAGTTAACTCTTTCAGACAAAGGTAATGGTGTTAAATCCAATGGAGTTAAGGGGTTAAAACCATAAACTATTTCAAATGGAGAAAACTTAGAAGCAGAATGAATGGAACGATTGTAAGCAAACTCAACATGTGGTAAACATTCTTCCCATGTTTTGATATTCTTTTTAATTATAGCTCTCAACAAAGTAGATAAAGTCCTATTTACTACTTCAGTTTGACCATCAGTTTGTGGATGACAAGTGGTGGAAAATAACAACTTAGTCCCTAACTTACACCACAAGGTTTTCCAAAAGTAACTCAAAAACTTAGCATCTCTATCTGAAACAATGGTTCGAGGCATTCCATGTAATCTAACAATTTCTCGAAAGAATAAGTCAGCAATATTAGAAGCATTATCAGTTTTCGTACATGGAATGAAATGCGCCATTTTAGAAAACCTATCTACAACCACAAAAATAGAATCCTTACCTCGTTTAGACCTAGGTAAACCTAAAACAAAATCCATTGAAATATCAATCCAGGGATCACTAGGAATTGGTAGTGGCATGTATAAACCATGAGGTTGTACTCTAGATTTTGTCTGCTTACAAGTGACACATCTCTCACAAATTCTCTCAACATCCTTTCTCATATGAGGCCAATAAAAATGTTCTTGCAAAATCGCTAAGGTTTTAATAACTCCAAAGTGCCCCATTAGACCTCCACCATGTGATTCCCTTACTAACAACTCACGCAAAGAACAATTAGGAACACATAACTTATTTTCTCGAAACAAGAAACCCTCATGTCTAAAGAACTTACCCACTGCATTTTTCTCACAATTTCGAAATTCCTCAGAAAAATCATGGTCTAAAGGATATAATTCTTTAATATGCTCAAAACCAAGTAATTTTGCATCAAGAGTGGAGAGTAAGACATACCTTCTAGAAAGTGCATCAGCAACAACATTCTCTTTACCTTTCTTGTATCGGATGACATAGGGAAATGTTTCAATGAATTCCACCCATCGTGCATGTCTCCTACTCAATTTTTGTTGACTCTTCAAGTGTTTCAATGACTCATGATCCGTGTGAATCACAAACTCCTTAGGCCAAAGATAGTGTTGCCATGTTTGTAAAGCTCGCACCAATGCGTACAACTCTTTGTCGTAAGTAGGGTAGTTTAGAGCTGCCCCGCTTAGTTTCTCGCTAAAAAAAGCAATTGGTTTTCCTCCTTGCATGAGGACTGCTCCAACACCTAATCCTGATGCATCACATTCAATTTCAAATGTTAATGTAAAGTTAGGCAGAGCTAATAAAGGAGCATTAGTTAATTTCTCTTTGAGCAATTGGAAAGCCCTTTCTTGCTCGTCTTCCCACTTAAACCCAACATTCTTCTTGATAGCCTCAGTAAGTGGTGCTGCAATGCTGCTAAAGTTCTTCACAAATCTCCTATAGAAGCTAGCAAGTCCATGGAAGCTCCTAACTTGTCCTACACTCGTGGGACTCGGCCATTCTTGAATTGCTCGAATTTTATCCTCATCAACCTGTATACCATGTGCACTCACAACAAAACCAAGAAACACAAGCTTATCGGTGCAAAAGGTGCACTTCTTCATGTTAGCAAATAATTTCTCCTTTCGTAATACTTCAAGAACAGAATGTAAATGCTTAACATGATCATCTTGATTTTTGCTATAAATAAGAATATCATCAAAATAGACAACTACAAATTTTCCTATGAAAGCACGCAAAACATGGTTCATTAATCGCATGAAAGTACTTGGTGCATTAGTTAGACCAAATGGCATAACCAACCACTCATATAAACCAAACTTTGTTTTAAAAGCTGTTTTCCATTCGTCACCTTCTTTCATTCTTATTTGATGGTAGCCACTTTTTAAATCAATTTTAGAAAATACACAAGCACCATGCAATTCATCAAGCATATCATCAAGACGAGGAATAGGATGGCGATACCTGATTGTTATATTGTTGACGGCTCGACAATCAACACACATTCTCCATGTCCCATCCTTTTTAGGAACCAAAATTACTGGAACAGCGCATGGACTCATGCTTTCTCGTACGGAACCCTTTTCCATCAATTCACTAACTTGCCGTTGTAGCTCTTTTGTTTCTTCAGGGTTGCTACGATAGGCTGGTCGGTTTGGAATGGAAGCACCGGGTACAAAGTCGATTTGATGTTCAATCCCTCGAATAGGTGGTAAACCAGGTGGAATTTCCTCGGGAAAGACATCCTCAAATTCCTGCAAAAGAGATGCAACTGAACTAGGCAAAAAAGAGTTAGAGTCGTTAGTATTCAATGCCTCTTTGTACACAAGAACAATTATTGGTTGACTTGAGAACATCGCTTTTTTAATGTGACCCACTCTCGCATAGATATTGCTTTTTTGTCCTCTCATTCTTTTGTTCACTCATTGAAACCTCTCCATTTTTTTTACTCCTTTTTTCCTCGTTCACTCTTTGTTTTTCTTGTCTCTCTATGTCTTTTCCTACAACACCCTTTTTTTCTTGCTCACTCTCTTTTTGCAACCTCACTTGATCTTCATAAACTTGTCTTGGAGTCAAAGGTACTAGAGTGATGGTACGCTGGTCATGTAGAAATGAGTACTTGTTAGTGAAACCATCATGCTTAACACGTCGATCAAACTGCCATGGACGTCCTAGTAATAAATGTCCAGCTTGCATAGGTACAACATCGCACAAAACTTCATCTTCATATTTTCCTATGCGAAAAGGAACAAGGACTTGTTTTTCTACCCTTATTTCACCAGTATTATTAAGCCATTGCAGTTTGTAGGGTTGTAGATGTTTGGTAGTCGGCAATCCTAACTTTTCAACCATAGTTGTGCTAGCAACATTAGTACAACTCCCTCCATCAATAATCATACTACATACTTTGTTTTGGACATGGCATCTAGTATGAAAAATGTTTTCCCTCTGTACTTCGTCACTCTCTTTGATTTGCACACTTAACGCTCTTCTTGCAGCCAACAACTCCCCATGGACAGCATATTCTTCCTCATTAGCATCCTCCAACGGTGGCATAGATTCGGTGTCCTCCTCACTATCGGTTTCAACTTCTCCATTATCTCGTATCACCATAACTCTTCTATTTGGGCATTGGTTTGCTATGTGCCCCCTACCTTGACATTTAAAACACTTAATATCACGATTTCGAGTAGTAGAGTAATCGGTTTTACCTTGATTGCTACGAGTTGGATGCTCTTGTTTTGACTCAAATCTAGCCTTGGTTGAGACTTGCTTCTCCTCTTTCTTGAATGTATTCTGTTTCCACGAACTATCACCCCTTCTCTTAAGTTGGCTCTCAATTTTAATAGCCATATGCAGCATGTCCTCTAATTCCACATAATGCTGCAATTCTACTCGATTGGCAATTTCTTGATTCAAGCCAGCAAAAAATCGTGCCATAGTAGCCTCTCGGTCCTCCTCTATGTTTGCTCGGATCATGGCTAACTCCATCTCTTGGTAGTAGTCTTCGACACTCCGATTTCCTTGTACCAGCCCTTGCAACTTCTTGTACAAATCCCGATAATAGTGGCTAGGTACAAAACGCTTTCTCATTACTGTTTTCATCACCTCCCAAGTGTCCACCGGTTGTTCTCCATTTCGTCTCCTGTTTAACACCAATTGATCCCACCAAACATTAGCATAATCAGTAAACTCAGTGGCTGCAAGTTTTACCTTTTTTATCTCGGAGTAGTCGTGGCAATCAAAAACTCGCTCCAGTTTCTTTTCCCACTCAAGATAGGTTTCGGGGTCGTTTCTCCCTTGAAAAGAAGGAATGTTCATCTTAATATTACCCAAGTTATTATCCTCCCTATTCCTAACTTCTCTACCCAAACCACGATTTCTCCTATGGCGACTAGATGACCCTTGATCTCCTTCACTAAACCTATCATCATAGTCTTCCTCATCCTCATCTCTTAAGTCCCTAGGTTGAACTCTCCCCCTCCTATTCATATTAGAAGTAGTTTTTCGATGTCCCTCAGTTACACTTTCTACCCTATCCAACCTTTCATGAACTTGTTCCAACTCCATCCTCAATATTCTCTTCATCTCTCCCATCAAAGCTTCCGACATAAACTTCATATCAAACTTTCCCGACTGTTCTCCAGATATGTTTTTGTTATTGGAATCAGACATGATTTGCTGCAAGAAAAAAAGTTAGAACAAATATAAATAAAATAATGGACCTCACAATTCACACCCTTACGTGTTTCACTCAATTTAATGATTCACTCAACACTCGTGTTTTCGCACAAAAATTATGGCTTTTACCCTCAAATAATCTAACTCTCTTGCCTTTTTCCACTCTTGGAATTCTCTTTGCTTCTTTTTGATCTAATTTAAAACAACACAAAGAAATTCAATGTGAACAAACTCTAGGACAAGAAAACTATCAAACCAAATCTAGGAAGATTCTTTCAACAAGGCAGGTGCCAAAACTTAGAAGAATTCTAAGTGTAAACACACTCTAAGTCTATAAAACAATCAAACTCAAACTAGGAAGCTCAATAAAGATAATTTTGTTTCAATTTTCGGATTTTTTTTTTTTTTCGGATTTTTTTTTTTTTTTTTTTTTGCGAACTCTTTTTTTTTTTTTTGTTCGACCTTTCTTTTTCTTTTTCTTTTTTTTCGTACTCTTTTTTTTTTGTACGACTTTTTTTTTTTTTTTTTTTAAAACTAGAAAATTATAAAGATACGCAAACCTGAGACTAGAAATTGGCTCTGGTACCAAATGATACGAACCACGTTAAGAAAAACGAGACCCGCATTATAAGGAATTGAAAGATCGTTCTACAATCAGGTTTGAGGATGGATGAACGCCACAAGTCGCCTTGATAAGTTCACGGGGACGCCACAAACGATATTGACTGAATCGTTTGATAAGTCGATGTTGAACGCCACAAGTATTCTTGATAAGTTCGGTAGGACGCCACAAACGATGATGGAAGAATCGTTTGATAAGTCGATGAATGAACGCCACAAGAATTAGACAAATTGAAAAATCCTTGATAAGTTCAAAAGAGTTCTTCAAAGAAACTAGAGAATTCCTTCTCACTAAAATAATAAGAATCAAGTTGTGTCTTCTATTACATATTATGCCTATATATAAATGAAAATTAAGTCCTATCAAGACTAGGAATAGGACTTCTAGAGTAATCTACTTAGACTAGGAAATAAATCCCCCTAATCAACTAGGAAACAAAAACCACTAATAAACTAGGAAACAAATAAAGTCCTACTACTAATATAATAGTTAATTTCGAATTTAATACTAACTAAATATGCTATTCATCTTATCCACTCTCTTCTTGAGAAATTGCATTTAGTTGGACTTTTATAATGTTGACAAAATTCGATGGTTCATTTCCGATCACATTCAACTCCTTTTGTTGCGCTTGATTTATTAACTCATTGAGTTCTTCTTCCTTGAAACGTTTGGCTCTTGCTCTCGTCACTGGACCTTGTGGAACTTGGATTGATTCTTCAAAATGCGATTTTCCATTTGTGTCCTCATTATTCTGCGAATTTCCATTTATGTCCTCATCATTCGCCCTCTAGCTTGTACGGCATCCTATAATGCTCAAATAGGATCCTCAATACTTGAAATTTATACATTAACGATCGAAATACACACATACATTGATCCTTCTCTTATTCCGTAGCGTTAACTTTATTTGTGCTATTAAATCGATCATATTACGAAACTGCGTAAGATCAAGCTTCATTAATGTGATAAATCTGTATGGACATTCGGAAGATTTTTGCTGCAAAATCCTGGTCACGACCTTCGAGGGAATCGCACTCGATTGGTTTGGAAAATTGCCACCAAACTCTATCTTCTCTTTTGATGAGTTCTGCGACAAACTCAAACACCAATTTGCGAGCCAGAGGAAACCTAGATTGCCTGCCAACCATTTGGGCACAGTAAAACAAATGGAAGGTGAAACTTTGAGACAATGGTTGGCACGTTTCAGCATCGAACTCCTTAAGGTCGATAATCCCCCGATCAAGAACCTATCCTCCTTGATGTTCGAATTGATGAAGAATACACAGTTCGGAAATGCATTATGCAGGAATCAGCCAAAATCCTTCGAAAGGATCATGGGGATAGCAGAAAAGTACATGATACAAAAGGAAATGAACAAGCTAAAGCATGCCCAAAACTCGAGGCCTCCCCTCGGAAAGAAGCAGGATAGAGCCCCCGTGCTGAAACCAGGGAATTATGGTGGATCGAATAGGGGGTCGGTTTGGCAAAGAATCAACACCTACAAGCCACAAATGGCGAACAACCGTCGCAATGCCTACGTTTCAGGCTCCGATCCTAACCCAGTTCCTCGATCGGGAAAAGTCCACTTCACCGAACTGAATACTTCAAAGGAAGAAATTCTCACTGTCTTGGAGGAAAGGAATTTGATACCTGAAGCAGATAGAATTACACAAGCAAGACAAGGAGATTTGAATTATGATAAGTATTGTCGATACCATAGAGCTCGTGGACACAGCACGGAGAATTGTTACCAACTGAAGTTCGAAATTGAGAAATTGATCGTACAAGCTAAACTTAATGAGTTTATAAAAAGAGGAAACTATAACAACCGTTATAGGTCCAGGAGCCCCCTAAAGTTCCCCATTCAACAACATGTGTCTACGAATCAGCCCGAGGAACAACCAAATGGAGTAATCAACATGATTGTAGGCGGACAGGCGGCGGGAGACAGTAGAAATGCAAGGAAAAGTACAATGAGATCGATCAAGTCGGTCGTAATAACTAGGAAAGAAGTGTTCTCTACCACCTTCCTTGGAGAATCAAGTTATAAGCTTTAGTGATGCGGACCGACCAGCGGATGTTACTTGGGAGGTGGACGACGACGATCCCGATTTTTCAATGGTTCTAACTTTAAAAATCGCTAATTATGAGGTTAAACGAGTTTTGATCGACAATGGTAGTTCGGCGAATATTATTTCTTCGGAAGCTCTTTCTCGAATGAATCTCCAGCATCCTTGTCTGGATAAAGTAATAACTTCATTGGTCGGATTCGGTGGTTCGGAAATTGTTCCATTAGGAACCATCTTGCTAAGCACGACCCTCGGAAATAAACCAAAGAGTGTAACTAGAATAGTAAATTTTTTGGTGGTGGAAACACCCTTTGCTTACAACGCAATACTGGGGGCCGGCATTGAACGCGTTCAAAGCCGTGGTGTCAACGTATCATCAAAAGGTGAAATTTCCGACAAATGGAGGGGTCGGAGAAATGCGAAATGACCAGTAAATGGCCTGGGAATGCTATAATTCGTCACTATCGATAATGAGAAAAATCGAGCCTGAGATTCCGAGCAAAAGAAGGCTGGTCGATTTAGAGCCAGGATCGGTTGCTAACCTACCGATCCCTGATTGTGAAAAAATACAAGGACATAAAGGCAAAAACTTCGACATGAGCGTTCAAGCCCCCAATTACGAGAAGGTTGTTTTGGTCCCTGGATCACCGGAAAAGATTACCAGGATCGGAACAGAGCTGAGCGAGGGAATGGAAACTATGCTCATTGACTTTCTACGGAAAAATGTGGATGTCTTCGCCTGGAGCTCGGATGATATTATGGGGATCGACCCCTGAGTAATCACTCATTCGTTAAACATAGATTCGAAGGCGAAACCCGTTAGGCAGAAGAAGAGGAATCATGGACGAGAAAAGGATGAAATAATTAATGCGATAGTCGATAGATTGTTGGCAGCTGGTCAGATTAAAGAGATCAAATTTACTGAATGGTTATGTAACGTGGTGTTAGTTTCCAAAGAAGAGAAGGTCGAAAACAAATGGAGAATGTGCAACGATTTCACCGACCTAAATAAGTTGTGCCCGAGGGACCCTTATTCGTTGCCAAGGATTGACATGCTGGTTGATTCTACGGCAGGTTTCATTTTCTTCAGTATGATGGATGCTTTTCAAGGGTTCTACCAAATCTTTATGAATGAGAAGGACCAAGACAAAACTGCTTTCATTACCGAGCAAGTGGTATATTGCTTCATTGTCATGCCGTTCGGACTTAGGAACGCTGGAGCAACATATCAAAGGCTAGTCAATATGATGTTCAAAGATTTGATCGGTGAAATCATGGAGGTCTATGTGGATGATATGCTCGTAAAAAGCATGACAGAAGAGGATCATATCAAGCATCTTGATCGCTGTTTTACAATTTTGAGAAAATATGGTATGAAGCTAAACCCAGCGAAGTGCACCTTCGGGGTCAGATCAGGAAAGTTCTTGGGATATCTCGTGCACGAGCGCGGAATTGAAGCAAACCCGGAAAAGATTTGGGCTATCACCGAACTGAAACCACCGAGGAGACTTTCAGAGGTGCAGAGTTTGGTCGAAAAAATTATCTTGCTGCACAGGTTCATTTCGCAGTCATCCGACAAGAGTTTGCCCTTCTTCAAGCTACTCCGAAAATCCAAATATTTCGAGTGGACGACCGAATGTGATAAAGCTTTTGATGATATGACCATGAAGAGCACAAAAATAGATTTGGAAGAATTAATTAGAGACAAGTTCTTGGGTCAAGAAGAATTACTTGTGCATCAAGATTAAAGAAGATCTTGTCCAATATTTGCTTGTCATGTGGGAGTTTTTAATTTAGTTAGGTTTAATTTCGAATTTATTGTCCATATTTTTGTAGGATTAGTTTATTCTTTACTAGGATTTAGTTTCCTTTTGGTATTAGGTTAGTTTACTATTTTATAGTTTCCTAGTTATTTCCAAGATGTAATCTTGTCCTATTTAAAGGACCTTTTTCTTTGAAGAATTCAAGATTTAGTCTTCAATTAATTTGTGTTGAGTATTCTCCACCTTCTTTGAAGAATTCTTCTTCATGAACTTATCAAAGGTCAGTAAAATCTTTGTGGCGTTCAATGACTTATCAAACGATTCATCCACCATCGTTTGTGGCGTCCTACCGAACTTATCAAGCATTCTTGTGGCGTTCCGACTTATCAAGCGATTCAGTCAACATCGTTGGTGGCGTCCTCATGAACTTATCAAGAAGACTTGTGGCGTTCATCCATCGACTTATCAAGCGATTCTTCCATCATCGTTTGTGGCGTCTTCATTAAATCCACTTAAACCTGATTGTAGAACGATCCTTGGAATCCTAATTATTCGGATCTTGTTATTCGTGGTGAGATTCGTATCATTTGAGGATCTTAAGGCTTATCTTACTGATCTTACGCATTTTTGTAGGTATTCAATATGTGATGTAATCGAGCCACAATGTAATATATATGAAGGAGAAGATCAATAAAATGTATATTCGGATCGTGAATGTACAAATTACAAAGGTCTTATTCGAGCGCTATAGGATGTCGTACAAGGTAGAGGCTAAATACATATAAGGAATGGTGCTACATATAGTCTCCAATATGTGTCCGAGCAGAAGCATCGAGCCTGGGGTGCCTAAAAAAAAAAAGCGCGCCGTTGTCATAAATGCTAGTGGTATTTATAGTAGGGGCTATGAGCTGGCTGATGCATTAGCAAAGGAGTTTTCTTCAGCCCATAGCATTGGGCCTGGGTTAGGCCCATCAGATGTTATCGACCAGGGGCCTTTAGCTTTACGATCAGGCTGGGCTTGTGTCGCTTTGAGATCGGCTTTATGCCTTCGAGGTCGGAATCAGAGTTGTTCCAGCTAGTTTATCCCAGCATGGGTCATGGTAGGAGGAGAATCCAAAGTACCCCTTATCAATACTCCCCTACTTCTTGAGCGTAAGAAAAGCTGTAGCTCAGAGAGGTAAATGCAGCTGTGTGACGAGGACAAGCCGTTACTCTAGTGCTTCGGATGTGCCTCATTAAAAACCTTGTTCGGAAAAACCCATTGGGATAAAAACCGAACCAAGGGAAAAGAGTGCGCATCTTGGAAACTCTAGAACAACAACCAGTCAGGAATTAGATAGCGTCAAAGTTCTTTGTTCTTTGCGATGATGGTCGATATTTACTGAAGCTTGGGGAAGCAATTTGTTCCGATAATAAATCCGAAAATCCCTCCCATTAGGTGGGTCGCAATCTAAATAAGGCTCGGGGGCCGAAACTGCTATTTTCAAAATATCTCGCTTTGAAGATGTACTGCTTGAGAATCTCAACTGTCGCGGTTACTCGGGGTTTGATTTGCAATTTACTTTTTTATCCCCGTATATATATCCATTGACTATAGAAAATTCACTCAGGATAGATTTCTAAACTTTGATCGGAGCACCATATTCGATAATTTGCAGAATAACCTAGATATTCATCCCAACATAAAGAATGGACATGCCGACTTCCGAGGCTCAGAAAGGGAATACCAAGATGGGAGAGGGATCAGAGGTGGAGGAGGGGGAAGTTCGCCAGACCTCAAGTGATGACGAAGCTCATATTGAGGAAGAAATTTCCGAGGATGAATCGGCTGGCAGCGAAGTTTCTCCCCTCCGTGATACTGAAACCGCGAAATACCAGATAGGTGGCCGGTTGACTGTCATCATTAAGAAATGGGTGGAAACCATAAACAATTCCAATCAACTCCGGACGAAACGTAAAGCCGGCCAGATCTGCACCATTTATCATGCTCCGGCTCGTCGTGCAAAATTGGAGCTCGAGATTGGAAAATACCTTCCCGAAGGTTATCTTATTGTCATACCTACTTCCAAACAAAGGGTTACTGAGCCGCCTGTGGGTTGCCAAGCCTTTTATAGTAGGCAGTTTCACTTTGGCTTGCGTATTCCTTTTATTCCATTACTTAGAGAATTTTGGAAGTATTTTCTCTCGCACCTGCCCAGATTCTCCCGAATTCAATCGCGTATATCGTTCCCTATAGTGTTCTGATGCAAGCTAGGGGAATAGAGGCGTCTTTTCAGAATTCTTGGCAAATTTTTCAGATGAGTCTATCTACCTCTTCAAACGCTGGGTTTGTCTATTTTTCCCATAGGCCGAACAGGTCTATTCTTTCAACTAACATTTCGAGCAACACCAAAGGTTGGAAAAATGAATTCTTTTTTGTTCGAGGTCCCGACATTCCAAGTTCGGAGGGTGCCTCTGAGATGAAGCCGTTTGAGTGGGAGGGCGAAAAGACTTGGGTATATGGCAAACGATCCCTTAAAGGAAATTTTCCTCCCTTGTTGTCCTCCGACCTTTTGAAAGATTGGAGTTCCGATCCTTATCAACGGTGTTGTTGACACAGGAAATAGTCCTTCGGCTGCCGGCCTCAGTAACTACACCTTTTCTATCCCGACCCATATTTATGGGCATGCCGAAGTTGAAAATCCTTCGGACGGTGGCTGTTCTGTTGAAATTGCTCCGACAGAGGCTCGAACTATTGTCACTGCCCTTGCTCTTGGTAACCTTCTTAGTTTATTCTAGTGTTCTTTGACTGGTCACCAATTGCTTGTATAATTCTTTTAAATACCTTTTGTTCGTGCAGTTGATCTTGTAGAACAATTCTGAACTTCCGTAGCAGGCTCTATTGTTTCTTCGTCCTCTAAAACGACCCAAGGCCAACCACGAAAACAAAATAAATCGAAGACCGCCAAGAAGATGGGAAAAGGAGATAACATTATTTCCACTACAACGATTCCAAACTTGCATTCTAACAGCTTCACAGTTGGTGCCGAAAACGCAATTCCATCTAACGATATCGGTTGGTTGCGAACAGTTTTTTCGATTTCTACTGACGACCCCAACGCTGCCGGATACAGTCATTATTCATTCAAGCGGATTCAATCTCGATAGATGATTGAGGGGCGTTCAGCACGGAAGAGATATCGGGACGCTCCCGAACCTTCGAGAAGAACAAAACCCTTTGGTCGTAGATCCAGCCCCATCCCATGTCGTCCTGGACGATGCGAGCCTGATTTGGCAGATTATATCGAAGATCATCTTCGAGGTGCGAGGGCTGCCGGTTATCCTGAGGGTGGAAGTATTCATTCAGACCTAGAACCCAACGGGGAGCATTCGGTGGACAAGGCGATCCGGATACTTTTAGCTGGCCGATTCAAAGATGATAATATAGAGTTGTTCTCCAAGGACGGTTTTAGAGCGTTGGGAGATTTCGCCCAATTTCATCAAAAGGTTTTAATCGATCCTCCTCGTTTTCATGATAGTGAAAAGCTAATGATCATGGAATTTGACCTTTGCTTTGTAGATTGGAGATGAATTCGTCAACCAGATTCATCGACTTGCTCTCTTGGGTGTAACCCATCTGAGACGGGTTAGAATTCCGGTCTTCTTGCGCTGCATCTGGTCGGACTATGGGTCGACCTTGGTGGAAGTCCTTTCGATCTCGGACATCAGCTTCTTCAAGGAGTTTCTTGTAGTATAGTTCCTTCGAGATTGCTTGGAGTAATGCCGCTGGGGTCGCTTCCCGCTGTCCTAGATCGGATTCGGATGTGAACAATGATTGCCACAACGATTGGGCATAGCAATCATTGTTTACAGATGATGATCTTTAGATCGGTTTAAAAGTCCTAGGAACGGACTCCGATCCAGCTTCACTCCGTTCGGCGGTACGCCCGTAGATGTGCGCCACGTGGCAAGTGATTGACACGAAGAATATTTGCCGAGTTCTGCATCTGGTGCCGACGCCGGTGGATCGAACATGCTTAATTTAGCTCGTAGGATTTGTAGTAGGGTAGGAGTGAATGTATTATTCTCTTTGAGTTCGAATTTTACTATTGTACTCGAAAATTCATTTGTAATTTTTCGAAGAATGAATAAAATATAAACAACCTTTAAGATAAACGATGTGATCGAAAAAGATTGAACTTGTGTGATTGTAACTAACTCATGTAATTCAGCCCGGAGTTGTTAAAATCTTCCGCTCGGAAAAATAAATTCCTTCGGCGATTTGATAATTCTTTGAAATAGGTTGCAACTTTAGAGACTTGTATAATTCATTACCGTCGTACCAATCAAATTGCCCATCATTTTACCTATTATGGGGTCATCTCTATTTGAAGTAGTTATCGAACGGGAAGGTCGCACCAATTCTGTATCGGGTTGATCGAGCAAAGCATCTGACAAACTTTTTCCTCGACCATTTATATAACGCTGATGGCCTAATTAGATACATAACGGAAATAATTGATAATGAATGGATCGATAACCTGGAAAGTAAACTTGTAACAAATATATCAATAGTTGATCAATACGGGTATAAAACAATGATATTTCATTTTATTTTCGAGATTACTTGATTCAATTTGATATTCTTTTTCGCAAATTCGATCTATGGGTCATAGCAACAGCTTACACCCTTCTCGATTTTATCGGTCATAGCAAAAGCTTTCACCTGAGGGTCGTAGCAACAGCTTTCACCCTTTTTATTTTTATCGGTCATAGCAAAAGCTTTCACCTGAGGGTCATAGCAAGAGCTTTCAACCTTTTTATTTTTATAGGTCATAGCAAAAGCTTTCACCTGAGGGTCGTTGCAACAGCTTTCACCCTTTTCATTTTTATCAGTCATAGCAAAAGCTTTCACCTGAGGGTCATAGCAACAGCTTTCACCCTTTTCGTTTTTATCGGTCATAGCAAAAGCTTTCACCTGAGGGTCGTAGCAACAGCTTTCACCCTTTTTATTTTTATCGGTCATAGCAAAAGCTTTCACCTGAGGGTCATAGCAACAGCTTTCACCCTTTTAATTTTTATCGGTCATAGCAAAAACTTTCACCTTAGGGTCGTAGCAACAGCTTTCACCCTTTTCATTTTTATCGGTCATAGCAAAAGCTTTCACCCCTTTTATTTATCTCGATCTAAGGGGCATAGCAATGGCTTTCACCCTTAGATCGATTTAAGAAAAGAGGCCGAGTGCCTACTCTGAAGATAATATATAGCTTGTAGAGATGCATCGTATAGACGAAAGAATTTCAAAAATAGAAGTATCTTGTTGATTTTCTCAATAATAGGAGATGTAATATATCAGTACAATGAATTTTGGTCGATAGGTAAATCGAGAAGCCAAATAGATAATCTTCGTTTTTCCTAAAATTGACTGCATTCCATGCTCGGGAAAGGATTTTCCCATTTTTATAAATAACTTAATGCGATCCTTTCTCCTCGATATCGATCACAAGATAGAGACTAGCGAAATCGAGTTGCAATTTTTCCTCCATGTTTTGAAATCCGTATCTTAGACTAAAGTAAGTCGTCAACGATGAAGGCTCAGATCCCAACTTTCTAGTCGTATATTTTCCTTTAATGTACGTATCTCGCCTCGTAGTAGACATTTTTCGATCTAACACCCGAATAAGGCCCCACGGTGGGCGCCAATTGATCTTACGCGTATTCAAAGGTATTCAATATGTGATGTAATCGAGCCACAATGTAATATATATGAAGGAGAAGATCAATAAAATGTATATTCCGATCGTGAATGTACAAATTACAAAGGTCCTATTCGAGCGCTATAGGATGTCGTACAAGCTAGAGGCTAAATACATATAAGGAATGATGCTACATATAGTCTCCAATACGTGTCCGAGCAGAAGCATCGAGCCTGGGGTGCCTAAAAAAAAAGCGCGCCGTTTTCATAAATGCTGGTGGTATTTATAGTAGGGGCTATGAGCTGGCTGATCTGATTTAACCGTTTTTCATAGGGTTAGATTAAATCAATGATGTTTGTTTCTGAGGTTTAATTACGTATAGATTATAGGGCTTAGTTACTTTATTCCGGATGGATCAATCTCAAGAAAGAACAAAGCGTAAAGAACAATCAGCAAACAAGACAATAAATATGAATATAGTATAGCAAAAGCTTTTCTATAGATTCTAATATCAGATTGCCCCAGTATGGAGGCGCCAGCTCTGATTATGTGAAGTTGTCCCTTAATACAATGTTTAACTTGGTATTTATATGATATTAACCCTAGTTATTCAAGGAAACATAATCCAAATAGGACTAGGTATAGTAATCCTTATGGAACTTGGACTTCATTCTTTGTCGCCAAGGATTGATAGTTCAGATAGGACCGGGCAGCTCGTCATCTAATTAGTCTCCTGATCGGTCCGAACGTATATTGACTTGTCGCTCTGAATATTATAAGGGGTGTGAAATAGCCCCCATCAGTACTCCCTCACTTCTTCGAGCGTAAATGCAGTAGAAGCTCGTAGAAGAAGATGGTCGATTACGACTGTCTTTTCTATGAATTGTGCCTCGTTAAAAACCTTACATGGAAAAAACCGTGTGGGAAAAAATCCTAAGTAAGGAAAAGAGTGCTACACTTCATAGATAGTCGTTTTGTCATTTTCGGACTGAACCATTACTTTTCTCTCGAGGAGGCGTTCCGACCTTACTGTTTGGCGGGAATATGATTAGCCGTGAGAAGTTCGGAACGTCTTTTCATCTTCCTATATAAATAGGTGATCGTTGTTTCAATCACTTTTTACTTTCTACTTCCCACATTCTTGCAGTAAATTTCTTACTCGATAATTTTTCCCCTATATTATTTTCATCGATAAATATTTTTCGAGGATCCCAACAAAATGGCTTCACTTTCTAAGAAATCTTCTTCATCTACTATGGAAGGAGTTGCCCCTATCATCGAGGAGGGGGTAACTCCTAGCCCTCCAACAGAACAGACTGGTGTATCTGAAATCACCATTCCTGATAAGGATACTTTCAAGGTGCAAATTATATCAGATTCCGAGGTTGCGGCCAGGGCCAAGAAAGGCAAGGGTACTGCTCCTCAAATATCTGAACCAATCGAGGATCTTGCTTGCACGTATACCGATGAGACTTTCCACGAGTTCGTGGATAATTATGCGAAGTACTTCCCGGAAGGTTCTGAGATTATCCTCTCTTCTCCTTCCGATAGAGTTACTTCTCCACCGGAATGTTCTCGGGGTTTTTATACCGCCCATTTCAATTATGGTCTACGTCTTCCCTTATCTGCCTTATTCCTTGATATTCTGAAAATATTTAGTGTCTCCTTAACACAACTAGTCCCAAATTCCGTGGCTTTTGTCGTGTGCTTTTCAGTCCTGATGATAGCAAAAGGCTTTCAGCCCTCTCTTCGTAATTTTACACAATTATTTCGTTTTAACATTTCTAGTTCCTCGAACCGCGGATACTTTTTTGCCAGTCAAAAGTCTGGTCGTTCTATTTTTGATTCTCCAGTTTCCAGCAATCCTGCCTGGAAATCTCATTTTTTCTTTGTACGTCCCCCTTCTCATCTTGTGTTAGCTGACGGTTCCTCCGAGCCATTTTCATGGGACCATGGCTTCGAATGGAATTCTGGTGGTCGCTCAGTTACGGGCCATTTTGTCCCTGACGATCCAGAATTAGTTGGTGAGATCAAGGAGATGCGTGCCGACAAGTTCCAGAGTGCTCTTCTCATTGGTGAGGCTTTTCTCCGTAAAGCGGGTTTGAGTCCTCATTCTTTTCCTATCACTTCCCCTTCTCAATCGCTGGGTAAGTGTTATATTTTAATGTCACGTTTACATTATATTTTCTTTTACTAACACGTCTAATTTAGAATTTGTTTTCTTCAGTTTTTATGGTAGAAATTCCCGACACTCCTCAAAAGGGAAGATGGTTCTGTCAAAGTCTACTAAAACGGTAGAGAACCTTCCAATCGAGCAGAGAGCGTACAAGAAAAGAAAGTTGGATTTGGGCCACGATTCAGAGGATTACAGAGAGGAATCTCCAGATTCATCTCAAGAAACTCCTCCGCCACCTCCAATTGTGCAAGCTCCAGTTCCCCAAGGGACGGGACATGGTTATCCTCCTTTTTAGCTTCGGACTTCCCTTGGCATTCGTGGATGTCGCAGTTGGTCGATGCCCAATCCTATCGACAAGCCAGTTAAGAGAAGAAGGCATTACTATGGTCATTCTGGTGAGGATCTTTCTTTGCTTGGTGAAGAGCATCCGAAGCCTACTGTCGTTGAGATGATCGAAGATCATTTACAGGGGAAGAGAGCAGCTGGTTATCCTGAGAACGACTCTTTAATTCATGACGAGAACGAGAATGCCGTTGACAAGGCAGCTCGTATTCTTCTTTCTGGCATTTTTACTCGTGATGTCAATAAGCTGCTTTGGAAAGATCCTTTGGAGAAGTTACAAAAAGCTTCTCTTTATGCCGAGAAGGTATTCGTTGTTAAATATGTGACTTTTCTAATGGGCTTTCGTCTTATTGATTCGTTCCCTTTACTCATTAGACAAATACTTGCCTATGAAGCTGCTCTTTGGAGACAACAATGCGAATTTTTAGATGAGAAGAACAGGGCATTGCTTCATAAGGCGAGTGTTTCAGAGGCCGGTCCTTCTACGTCCTCTTCCCTTCCTCTTCCAATTACAGATTCTCAAGTAGTGGGAACCAGCGATTAGGAAATTATAAACAGAGTTTTGGAGACTTCTCGTACCCAGGAGCAGGTTGATCGGCTGGCTAAGGAGTTGGAAGATTGTCAACTTCAAAGTACTACTCGGATCAGTGAGCTGGAATCTCAGGTCGCAGGTCTTCAAGCCTCCTTGGAGGAGTATGATAGGGACCTTCCTCTTAGCGGACTTATTGATCGTTATGGTAGGAATCCTGATGAGAGGGTGATTCGTGAGTTCCTTAGTTCTCCTATTCATACTGCTTTGGTGCATCAGATGGTCGGTCCGCTCCTCGAAAGTACTTTCAAAAAGGCGATTCATCAGATGATCGCGCTGGGATTGATTGAAGAACGCCGAAGGTACTATTTCAAGGCGACATATGTCAGCCTGAATCGTTATGGTGGGGAATACTCTTCTACTGATCTGCCGAGCGTCAATTATCGACATTTTCCATTTGCTCATCTTGTTGAAGAGTTTGGAAAGCCATTGTCTACTCCTCCTTCAGACATTAACCCGGAGGTTGATAATAATTTTGGCGACCAAGAGGACGAGGAGGAGAATCCAGAGGCAGCGAATGATGGAACCGATGATGATACGAACCACGTTAAGAAAAACGAGATCCGCATTACAAGGAATTGAAAGATCGTTCTACAATCAGGTCTAGGATGGATGAACGCCACAAGTCGCCTTGATAAGTTCACGGGGACGCCACAAACGATATTGACTGAATCGTTTGATAATTCGATGAATGAACGCCACAAGAATTAGACAAATTGAAAAATCCTTGATAAGTTCAAAAGAGTTCTTCAAAGAAACTAGAGAATTCCTTCTCACTAAAATAATAAGAATCAAGTTGTGTTTTTTTCTATTACATATTATGCCTATATATAAGCTGAAAATTAAGTCCTATCAAGACTAGGAATAGGACTTCTAGAGTCTACTTAGACTAGGAATAAATCCCCCTAATCAACTAGGAAACAAAAACCACTAATAAACTAGGAAACAAATAATGTCCTACTACTAAATCTAATAACTAATTTCGAATTTATTAGTAACTAAATATGCTATTCATCTTATCCACTCCTTTCTTGAGAAATTGCATTTAGTTGGAATTGTATAATGTTGACAAAATTCGATTGTTCATTTCCGAACACATCCAACTCCTTTTGTTGCGCTTGATTTATTAACTCATTGAGTTCTTCTTCCTTGAAACGTTTGGCTCTTGCTCTCGTCACTGGACCTCGTGGAACTTTGATTGATTCTTCAAAATTCGATTTTCCATTTATGTCCTCATTATTCTGCGAATTTCCAGTTATGTCCTCATCATTCTGCGAATTTCCATTTATGTCCTCATCATTCCCCTCCTCTTGAAAAGGATTTACCCTCAAATCAGTACCTACATCAAAAGGACTTAAATCAGTAACATTGAATGTAGTGCTAACATTGTACTCACCTGGTAGGTCTAGCTTGTAGGCATGGTCATTGACTCGCTCAAGAACTTGAAAAGGACCATCTCCCCTTGGGAGCAACTTCGAGCGCCTTTGGGATGGAAATCTTTCTTTCCTCATGTGCAACCAAACCCAATCTCCGGGTTCAAAAACTACCTTGCGACGCCCTTTGTTGGCTTGCTTTGCATATTGTTCCGTCTTCTTCTCTATATTGAATCTTGCCTTTTCATGTATCTGCTTAACAAATTCAGCCTTTTTCTTTCCATCCAAGTTAACTCTTTCAGACAAAGGTAATGGTGTTAAATCCAATGGAGTTAAGGGGTTAAAACCATAAACTATTTCAAATGGAGAAAACTTAGAAGCAGAATGAATGGAACGATTGTAAGCAAACTCAACATGTGGTAAACATTCTTCCCATGTTTTGATATTCTTTTTAATTATAGCTCTCAACAAAGTAGATAAAGTCCTATTTACTACTTCAGTTTGACCATCAGTTTGTGGATGACAAGTGGTGGAAAATAACAACTTAGTCCCTAACTTACACCACAAGGTTTTCCAAAAGTAACTCAAAAACTTAGCATCTCTATCTGAAACAATGGTTCGAGGCATTCCATGTAATCTAACAATTTCTCGAAAGAATAAGTCAGCAATATTAGAAGCATTATCAGTTTTCGTACATGGAATGAAATGCGCCATTTTAGAAAACCTATCTACAACCACAAAAATAGAATCCCTACCTCGTTTAGACCTAGGTAAACCTAAAACAAAATCCATTGAAATATCAATCCAGGGATCACTAGGAATTGGTAGTGGCATGTATAAACCATGAGGTTGTACTCTAGATTTTGCCTGCTCACAAGTGACACATCTCTCACAAATTCTCTCAACATCCTTTCTCATATGAGGCCAATAAAAATGTTCTTGCAAAATCGCTAAGGTTTTAATAACTCCAAAGTGCCCCATTAGACTTCAACCATGTCCCTTACTAACAACTCACGCAAAGAACAATTAGGAACACATAACTTATTTTCTCGAAACAAGAAACCCTCATGTCTAAAGAACTTACCCACTGCATTTTTCTCACAATTTCGAAATTCCTCAGAAAAATCATGGTCTAAAGGATATAATTCTTTAATATGCTCAAAACCAAGTAATTTTGCATCAAGAGTGGAGAGTAAGACATACCTTCTAGAAAGTGCATCAGCAACAACATTCTCTTTACCTTTCTTGTATCGGATGACATAGGGAAATGTTTCAATGAATTCCACCCATCGTGCATGTCTCCTACTCAATTTTTGTTGACTCTTCAAGTGTTTCAATGACTCATGATCCGTGTGAATCACAAAATCCTTAGGCCAAAGATAGTGTTGCCATGTTTGTAAAGCTCGCAACAATGCGTACAACTCTTTGTCGTAAGTAGGGTAGTTTAGAGCTGCCCCGCTTAGTTTCTCGCTAAAAAAAGCAATTGGTTTTCCTCCTTGCATGAGGACTGCCCCAACACCTAATCCTGATGCATCACATTCAATTTCAAATGTTAATGTAAAGTTAGGCAGAGCTAATAAAGGAGCATTAGTTAATTTCTCTTTGAGCAATTGGAAAGCCCTTTCTTGCTCGTCTTCCCACTTAAACCCAACATTCTTCTTGATAGCCTCAGTAAGTGGTGCTGCAATGCTGCTAAAGTTCTTCACAAATCTCCTATAGAAGCTAGCAAGTCCATGTAAGCTCCTAACTTGTCCTACACTCGTGGGACTCGGCCATTCTTGAATTGCTCGAATTTTATCCTCATCAACCTGTATACCATGTGCACTCACTACAAAACCAAGAAACACAAGCTTATCGGTGCAAAAAGTGCACTTCTTCATGTTAGCAAATAATTTCTCCTTTCGTAATACTTCAAGAACAGAATGTAAATGCTTAACATGATCATCTTGATTTTTGCTATAAATAAGAATATCATCAAAATAGACAACTACAAATTTTCCTATGAAAGCACGCAAAACATGGTTCATTAATCGCATGAAAGTACTTGGTGCATTAGTTAGACCAAATGGCATAACCAACCACTCATATAAACCAAACTTTGTTTTAAAAGCTGTTTTCCATTCATCACCTTCTTTCATTCTTATTTGATGGTAGCCACTTTTCAAATCAATTTTAGAAAATAAACAAGCACCATGCAATTCATCAAGCATATCATCAAGACGAGGAATAGGATGGCGATACCTGATTGTTATATTGTTGACGGCTCGACAATCAACACACATTCTCCACGTCCCATCCTTTTTAGGAACCAAAATTACTGGAACAGCGCATGGACTCATGCTTTCTCTTACGGAACCCTTTTCCATCAATTCACTAACTTGCCGTTGTAGCTCTTTTGTTTCTTCAGGGTTGCTACGATAGGCTGGTCGGTTTGGAATGGAAGCACCGGGTACAAAGTCAATTTGATGTTCAATCCCTCGAATAGGTGGTAAACCAGGTGGAATTTCCTCGGGAAAGACATCCTCCAATTCCTGCAAAAGAGATGTAACTGAACTAAGCAAAAAAGAGTTAGAGTCGTTAGTATTCAATGCCTCTTTGTACACAAGAACAATCATTGGTTGACTTGAGAACATCGCTTTTTTAATGTGACCCACTCTCGCATAGGTGTTGCTTTTTGTCCTCTCATTCTTTTGTTCATTCATTGAGACTTCTCCATTTTTTTTACTCTTTTTTTCCTCGTTCACTCTTTGTTTTTCTTGTCTCTCTATTTCTTTTCCTACAACAATCTTTTTTTCTTGCTCACTCTCTTTTTGTAACCTCACTTGATCTTCATAAACTTGTCTTGGAGTCAAAGGTACTAGAGTGATGGTACGCTGGTCATGTACAAATGAGTACTTGTTAATGAAACCATCATGCTTAACACGTCGATCAAACTGCCATGGACGTCCTAGTAACAAATGTCCAGCTTGCATAGGTACAACATCGCACAAAACTTCATCTTCATATTTTCCTATTCGAAAAGGAACAAGGACTTGTTTTTCTACCCTTATTTCACCGGTATTATTAAGCCATTGCAGTTTGTAGGGTTGTAGATGTTTGGTAGTCGGCAATCCTAACTTTTCAACCATAGTTGTGCTAGCAACATTAGTACAACTCCCCCCATCAATAATCATACTACATACTTTGTTTTGGACATGGCATCTAGTATGAAAAATGTTTTCCCTCTGTACTTCGTCACTCTATTTGATTTGCACACTTAACGCTCTTCTTGCAACCAACAACTCCCCATGGACAGCGTATTCTTCCTCATAGCATCCTCCAACGGTGGCATAGATTCAGTGTCCTCCTCACTATCGGTTTCAACTTCTCCATTATCTCGTATCACCATAACTCTTCTATTTGGGCATTGGTTTGCTATGTGCCCCCTACCTTGACATTTAAAACACTTAATATCACGATTTCGAGTAGTAGAGTAATCGGTTTTACCTTGATTGCTACGAGTTGGTTGCTCTTGTTTTGACTCAAATCTAGCCTTGGTTGAGACTTGCTTCTCCTCTTTCTTGAATGTATTCTGTTTCCACGAACTAGCACCCCTTCCCTTAAGTTGGATCTCAATTTTAATAGCCATATGCAGCATGTCCTCTAATTCCACAAAATGCTGCAATTCTACTCGATTGGCAATTTCTTGATTCAAGCCAGCTAAAAATCGTGCCATAGTAGCCTCTCGGTCCTCCTCTATGTTTGCTCGGATCATTGCTAACTCCATCTCCTGGTAGTAGTCTTCGACACTCCGATTTCCTTGTACCAGCCCTTGCAATTTCTTGTACAAATCCCGATAATAGTGGCTAGGTACAAAACGCTTTCCCATTACTATTTTCATCACCTCCCAAGTGTCCACCGGTTGTTCTCTATTTCGTCTCCTGTTTAACACCAATTGATCCCACCAAACATTAGCATAATCAGTAAACTCAGTGGCTGCAAGTTTTACCTTTTTTTATCTCGGAGTAGTCGTGGCAATCAAAAACTCGCTCCAGTTTCTTTTCCCACTCAAGATAGGCTTCGGGGTCGTTTCTCCCTTGAAAAGAAGGAATGTTCATCTTAATATTACCCAAGTTATTATCCTCCCTATTCCTAACTTCTCTACCACGATTTCTCCTATGGCGACTAGATGAACCTTGATCTTCTTCACTAAACCTATCATCATAGTTTTCCTCATTCTCATCTCTTAAGTCCCTAGGTTGAACTCTACCCCTCCTATTCATATTAGAAGTTGATGTGATCATGAAGTGCCAAAAAATAGACTTGAAAGAATTAATTGAAGATAAGTTGTTGGGTCAAGAAGGATTACTTGCTCATCAAGATTGAGGAGATTTAGTCCAATATTACTTGTCATATGGGACTTTTTAATTTAGTTACTTTTTAATTTCGAATTTAGCTCCTTGTATTAGTAGGATTAGTTTATTCTTTACTAGGATTTAGTTTCCTTTTGGTATTAGCTTAGTTTACTATTTTATAGTTTCCTAGTTATTTTAAAGATGTAATCTTGTCCTATTTAAAGGACCTTTTTCTTTAATGAATTCAAGATTTAGTCTTCAATTAATTTGTGTTGAGTATTCTCCACCTTCTTTGAAGAGTTCTTCTTCATGAACTTATCAAAGATCAGTAAAATCTTTGTGGCGTTCAATGACTTATCAAACGATTCATCCATCATCGTTTGTGGCGTCCTACCGAACTTATCAAGCATTCTTGTGGCGTTCCGACTTATCAAACGATTTAGTCAACATCGTTTGTGGCGTCCTCATGAACTTATCAAGAAGACTTGTGGCGTTCATCCATCGACTTATCAAGCGATTCATCCATCATCGTTTGTGGCGTCTTCTATAAATCCATCTAAACCTGATTGTAGAACGATCTTTGGAATCCTAATTATTCGGATCTCGTTATTCGTGATGAGATGCGTATCATTTGGTATCAGAGCTTTGTTCTAGTCTCAGGTTTGTCTATCTTTAATTTCTTGTCAGAAAATAAAACGAAAAAAAAAATGTTGAAAAAAAAAACGAAAAAGAAATTGAGAGAAGAAGAAGAGGTTGAAAAAAAATTGAGAGAGAAAAAAAAATGAAAAAAAAAAATGTTGAAAAAAAAACGAAAAAAATTGAGAGGAGAAGAAGAGGTTGAAAAAAAAAATTGAGAGAGAAAAAAAAAAGTTCAAAAAAAAAAAATCAAAAAAAAAAATGGTATTTCAATGTTTACATGTTAGATCTACAAGGTTGGGCAAGATTTGAGGACAAATCTCTTTTAAGAGGAGGAGAATGATGTGATCATGAAGTGCCAAAAAATAGACTTGAAAGAATTAATTGAAGATAAGTTGTTGGGTCAAGAAGGATTACTTGCTCATCAAGATTGAGGAGATTTAGTCCAATATTACTTGTCATATGGGACTTTTTAATTTAGTTACTTTTTAATTTCGAATTTAGCTCCTTGTATTAGTAGGATTAGTTTATTCTTTACTAGGATTTAGTTTCCTTTTGGTATTAGCTTAGTTTACTATTTTATAGTTTCCTAGTTATTTTAAAGATGTAATCTTGTCCTATTTAAAGGACCTTTTTCTTTAATGAATTCAAGATTTAGTCTTCAATTAATTTGTGTTGAGTATTCTCCACCTTCTTTGAAGAGTTCTTCTTCATGAACTTATCAAAGATCAGTAAAATCTTTGTGGCGTTCAATGACTTATCAAACGATTCATCCATCATCGTTTGTGGCGTCCTACCGAACTTATCAAGCATTCTTGTGGCGTTCCGACTTATCAAACGATTTAGTCAACATCGTTTGTGGCGTCCTCATGAACTTATCAAGAAGACTTGTGGCGTTCATCCATCGACTTATCAAGCGATTCATCCATCATCGTTTGTGGCGTCTTCTATAAATCCATCTAAACCTGATTGTAGAACGATCTTTGGAATCCTAATTATTCGGATCTCGTTATTCGTGATGAGATGCGTATCAGAAGTAGTTTTTCGATGTCCCTCAGTTACACTTTCTACCCTATCCAACCTTTCATGAACTTGTTCCAACTCCGTCCTCAATAATCTCTTCATCTCTCCCATCAACGCTTCCGACATAAACTTCATAACAAACTTTCCCGACTGTTCTCCAGAGACATTTTTATTGGGATCAGACATGATTTCTGCAAGAAAAAGGTTAGAACAAATATAAATAAAATAAAGGACCTCACAATTCACACCTTTACGTGTTTCACTCAATTTAATGAACTCAACACTCGTGTTTTCGCACAAAAATTATGGCTTTTACCCTCAAATAATCCAACTCTCTTGCCTTTTTCCACTCTTGGAATTCTCTTTATTTCTTTTTGAACTAATTTAAAACAACACAAAGATATTCAAAGTGAACAAACTCTAGGACAAGAAAACTATAAAACCAAATCTAGGAAGATTCTTTCAACAAGGCAGGTGCCAAAACTTAGAAGAATTCTAAGTGTAAACACACTCTAAGTCTAGAAAACAATCAAACTCAAACTAGGAAGCTCAATAAAGATAATTTTGTTTCAATTTTCGGATTTTTTTTTTTTTTTTTTTGGCGAACTCTTTTTTTTTTTTTTTGTTCGACCTTTCTTTTTTTTTTTTTTCGTACTCTTTTTTTTTGTACGACTTTTTTTTTTTTTAATAAAACTAGAAAATTATAAAGATACGCAAACCTGAGACTAGAAATTGGCTCTGGTACCAAATGATACGAACCATGTTAAGAAAAACGAGATCCGCATTATAAGGAATTGAAAGATCGTTCTACAATCAGGTTTAGGATGGATGAACGCCACAAGTCGCCTTGATAAGTTCACGGGGACGCCACAAACGATATTGACTGAATCGTTTGATAAGTCGATGAATGAACGCCACAAGAATTAGACAAATTGAAAAATCCTTGATAAGTTCAAAAGAGTTCTTCAAAGAAACTAGAGAATTCCTTTTCACTAAAATAATAAGAATCAAGTTGTGTTTTTTTCTATTACATATTATGCCTATATATAAGCTGAAAATTAAGTCCTATCAAGACTAGGAATAGGACTTCTAGAGTAATCTACTTAGACTAGGAATAAATCGCCCTAATCAACTAGGAAACAAATACCACTAATAAACTAGGAAACAAATAAAGTCCTACTACTAAATCTAATAACTAATTTCGAATTTATCAGTAACTAAATATGCTATTCATCTTATCCACTCCTTTCTTGAGAAATTGCATTAGTTGGACTTGTATAATGTTGACAAAATTCGATTGTTCATTTCCGAACACATCCAACTCCTTTTGTTGCGCTTGATTTATTAACTCATTGAGTTCTTCTTCCTTGAAACGTTTGGCTCTTGCTCTCGTCATTGGACCTCGTGGAACTTTGATTGATTCTTCAAAATTCGATTTTCCATTTATGTCCTCATTATTCTGCGAATTTCCAGTTATGTCCTCATCATTCTGCGAATTTCCATTTATGTCCTCATCAGATGAAGGAGAGGTCGGTGACGATCAGGGAGTACCAGTTGGCGATCAGGTCTTGTCAAGGAGCGACCAACAAGCTTGAGAAATAACCCTGACAATAATTATCATTGCATGATTTGTAATATTACTTTTTTATCCCTTTGTAAATGAGACGATTTGTATTCTGATGGTATGTCGTTTCTATTTCTTCATTGATAATAATAATTCAGACAAGTCATTAACTTCGGCGTAATCATTATGTTTATGTCTTTTTGAATTCTTGCGGCCGTTCATAGGTCAGGTTTTCTGTTTCGCACCTGTTCTTAGGGTCTGTCGCATCTTTTCATTTAGTATAAATACATAGGGTAAAAAGTTTACTCGCTATTTACCGCTTTTACTCAATTCCGATAGAATATTCTCTCAAGTTAGGTCGATAAGCTTTCTCGATAGTTAAAATACTTTTTCAACTTTCGAACATGAGTAACCTTTTTGGTAATACTTCAAAGCGTTCTTCCCACGAAGGTAGTAGAAATTTAAGACCTAAAAGGTCCCGTACTGAGGGGCCTTCGGTAGATCCTCCTCACTCCCAATCAATCAGAAGGTTGGGGACTCAGACCCCCGTTATTCCCTCCGAACCTTTGCCTGAGGTTAGTTCGATTTTTGCTCGACAAGACTTCCCAGTTTCTAGTGAGGTCGAGAGGAGATCTACCCTTGGTCGGGTGTCCTTTGGAGATGCGTACAATGTGGAGCCGACTTTTAATATACCCGTTTCCTCAGATGTTCCTTCTTTCGAGCACAGCTTACACGAGCATGCTCTAGATAACTCCATTCCTTCCTCTACTTCTACTGACCCAGTTATTGGCGAAAGCCAAGGGGATGCTGCCGCGAGGGTAGATGGCGGTGGTGCCTTCTTGAATCCAACCTTGACACAATCTGTTGGTCAGGATTTTTCTGACTTTTTATTTACTAATACCACCGGTGTGACAACTTCTTTTGAAGCCGGCGGATCCTCTGGAGGTCGGACAGGCTCAAGGTCCGGTCGGCGGACCTTTATCTCCGCTTCGGGTAAAGAGACCTCAGTGAGTCCTAACGAGAGGGAATCCCCTCGTCTGTTAGATGATCGCTGTATCCTTGAACATGTTAGGGATATAACGGAGTCAGGGATTCCTCGGCCTGATAACATTCCCCTTACTAGTGAGCTGCCAAACTCTCTTGAGCCTAATGCTTTGTCCTGGGAGTTGGGTCTAAGTTCTATCTTGCCTGGTGAGTTGAAGAAGCACGTAGGTACTTCCAATGTTCTCCTCGTTCAGTCCCTTGTTAAGATGTGCGAGCAGGTATTTACATTTCTGACTTTATTTCTTGCATTATTTTGACTGCTTTGTTACATGCGACCTTTTTTCTTTTCAGGCCAAGTATTTTGTGCTGCAACTGGGTGTTCAGAGTGATGATCTGCGGCTCGGTAAGGAGAGCCTAAAGCTTCGGTTGGACTCGGAGACAGCTAAGGTTGAAGGGCAGTGAAGTTAAATATGTTTTCAGGTCTTCGAAAGCCTTGTCACATTCAGCATTCCACTTGAAGTCCTTCGATTTACGCAATAATTTGAAAAATGGCAAACTCTTGTCGGCGGATCGAGAGATAAATCTATTCAACGAAATGATTTTTCCGATCAAGCTCTGGACATCCGAAAGTTTTCTTGGGGGCTGAAGGTTGGTAACTGTTCGGATTTTCTCTGGATTTGCTTCAATCCCTCTCTCGTGGACAAGATATCTAAGGAACTTTCCCGATCGCATCCCGAAAGTGCATTTCGCTGGGTTCAATTTCATTCCATATTTTCTCAATATTTCGAAGCATCTACCGAGATGCTTAATGTGGTCTTCTTCTGTCATTGATATGACCATGAAGAGCACAAAAATAGATTTGGAAGAATTAATTAGGGACAAGTTCTTGGGTCAAGAAGAATTACTTGTGCATCAAGATTAAAGAAGATCTAGTCCAATATTTGCTTGTCATGTGGGAGTTTTTAATTTAGTTAGGTTTAATTTCGAATTTATTGTCCATATTTTTGCAGGATTAGTTTATTCTTTACTAGGATTTAGTTTCCTTTTGGTATTAGGTTAATTTACTATTTTATAGTTTCCTAGTTCTTTTCAAGATGTAATCTTGTCCTATTTAAAGGACCTTTTTCTTTAATGAATTCAAGATTTAGTCTTCAATTAATTTGTGTTGAGTATTCTCCACCTTCTTTGAAGAGTTCTTCTTCATGAACTTATCAAAGATCAGTAAAATCTTTGTGGCGTTCAATGACTTATCAAACGATTCATCCACCATCGTTTGTGGCGTCCTACCGAACTTATCAAGCATTCTTGTGGCGTTCCGACTTATCAAACGATTCAGTCAACATCGTCTGTGGCGTCCTCATGAACTTATCAAGAAGACTTGTGGCGTTCATCCATCGACTTATCAAGCGATTCATCCATCATCGTTTGTGGCGTCTTCATTAAATCCATCTAAACCTGATTGTAGAACGGTCCTTGGAATCCTAATTATTCGGATCTTGTTATTCGTGGTGAGATTCGTATCATTTGGTATCAGAGCCAGGTTCTAGTCTCAGGTTTGTCTATCTTTAATTTCTTGTCAAAAAAAAAAACGAAAAAAAAAAGTTGAAAAAAAAAACGAAATTAAATTGAGAGAAGAAGAAGTGGTTGAAAAAAAAAATAAGAGAAAAAAAAAAGTGAAAAAAAATCGAAAAAAAAAATGGTATTTCAATGTTTACATGTTAGATCTACAAGGTTGGGGAAGATTTGAGGACAAATCTCTTTTAAGAGGAGGAGAATGATGTGATCATGAAGTGCCCAAAAATAGACTTGAAAGAATTAATTGAAGATAAGTTGTTGGGTCAAGAAGGATTACTTGCTCATCAAGATTGAAGGAGATTTAGTCCAATATTACTTGTCATATGGGACTTTTTAATTTAGTTACTTTTTAATTTCGAATTTAGCTCCTTGTATTAGTAGGATTAGTTTATTCTTTACTAGGATTTAGTTTCCTTTTGGTATTAGGTTAGTTTACTAGTTTATAGTTTCCTAGTTATTTTCAAGATGTAATCTTGTCCTATTTAAAGGACCTTTTTCTTTAATGAATTCAAGATTTAGTCTTCAATTAATATGTGTTGAGTATTCTCCACCTTCATTGAAGAATTCTTCTTCATGAACTAATCAAAGGTCAGTAAAATCTTTGTGGGGTTCAATGACTTATCAAACGATTCATCCACCATCGTTTGTGGCGTTCTACCGAACTTATCAAGCATTCTTGTGGCGTTCCGACTTATCAAGCGATTCAGTCAACATCGTTTGTGGCGTCCTCATGAACTTATCAAGAAGACTTGTGGCGTTCATCCATCGACTTATCAAGCGATTCATCCATCATCGTTTGTGGCGTCTTCATTAAATCCATCTAAACCTGATTGTAGAACGATCCTTGAAATCCTAATAATTCGGGTCTCGTTCTTTAAATAGTAAACTAACCTAATACCAAAAGGAAACTAAATCCTAGTAAAGAATAAACTAATCCTACTAATACAAGGAGCTAAATTCGAAATTAAAAAGTAAGTAAATTAAAAAGTCCCATATGACAAGTAATATTGGACTAAATCTCCTTCAATCTTGATGAGCAAGTAATCCTTCTTGACCCAACAATTTATCTTCAATTAATTCTTTCAAGTCTATTTTTGGGCACTTCATGATCACATCAGATTCCTTGATGCGAACCTCATTAGGAAGATTCAATTTAATCGCAAACTAAAATCAGATTGATAACGATAGTGAACTTGTGACCCGACGATTATAAGGAATCGCAAACCACAAGTATTCTTGATTGTAGTGAACTTGTGACCCAACGATTATAAAGAATCGCAAACCACAAGTATTCAAATTTGAACGCCACAAGGAGAAACCTTGATAAGTTCTGAAGTTCAATGAAGAACCAAAAGAGGAGTAAAAATTCACTTTATATTTTCAGCCAAATATATCCCATTACATTGAACAATACCACTTATATATAGGGTTGGAACAAGTCTCCAACCATAATAATTAAAGCCAACACCTTTTCATAAGTGTTGGGATATGAAAAGGTGCCTAGAATCCTCCAAATACATCTAGAAATATGAGAAGTCTTGACTATTATCTATATAGACTTATATATATAAAATCTGATATAAATAAAGTCTAATTAAAGCTTCTCTTTCCCAAAAGACTTAATTCTAGGTAAGCAACTTTGGTGAATTCCAAAAGCCATCTGATTATGTTGTTTGGATTAAATTCAAAACAACTTCATCTTCTTTTGGGCCAAACTTATGCATGTTAGAATCAGCCCATATTTTCTGAATTAGCCCGTTAAATGCTTCCTTGAGCTTTTTGGATCTTGCCCTTGTAATCGGCCCAATTGGAATATTCAATGGATCCTTAGCTTGTACTTGTTCTTGATGATTCTCATCATTTTCCCTCTCTTCGAAAGGATTCGTCCTCGAATCTTCACCTACATCAAAAGGAGAAAGATCAGCAACATTAAATGTTGAACTAATCTTATACTCACCATTAAATGAAGTTTTTTTACCATCTCAGCCTTCTTTTGACCATCCAAACTAGCTCTTTCATTAACTGGCAAAGGCAGCAAATCTAAAGGAGTTAGTGGATTAAAACCATAAACAACCTCAAATGGTGAAAAATCAGTAGTAGAATGAACACTCCGGTTATATGCAAATTCAATGAATGGCAAACAATCTTCCCATTTCTTTAAATTCTTTTGAATTATAGTACGCAACAAAGTAGTTAAAGTTCTATTCATTACCTCGGTTTGGCCATCTGTTTGAGGGTGGCAAGTAGTTGAAAATAGCAATTTAGTACCCATTTTCCCCCACAAGACTTTCCAAAAATAGCTAAGAAACTTAACATCTCTATCAGATACAATGCTCCTAGGAACACCATGAAGTCGTACTATCTCACGGAAGAACAAATCAGCAATGTTTGTTGCATCATCAGTTTTGTTACAAGATATGAAATGTGCCATTGAAATGTCTACCCAAGGTGCAGTAGGTACGGGTAAAGGTGTGTATAAACCATGGGGTAAGACCCTAGATTTGGCCTGCTTACAAGTAACACATCTAGAACAAATTCTTTCCACATCACGTTTCATTTTAGGCCAAAAGAAATGTTCACACAACACTTCTGAAGTCTTCCTTATACCAAAGTGTCCCATCAAACCACCTCCATGTGCTTCACGTACAAGTAACTCACGCATAGAACTGTTAGGCACACAAAGTTTATTTTCTCTAAACAAGTACCCATCAAGTCTGTAGAACTTACCAAATGCTGATTTTTCACATGCTCCATACACACTAGCAAAGTCATCATCAGTAGCATATAATTCCTTCACATATTCAAATCCCAACAACCTTGCATTTAAAGTAGAAACAAGAGCATACCTTCTTGATAGTGCATCTGCCACAATATTTTCCTTACCTTGCTTGTACTTGATTACATAAGGAAATGTCTCGATGAATTCTGACCACTTGGCGTGTCTTTTATTCAACTTACCCTGTCCTTTCAAGTGCTTCAAGGATTCATGGTCGGTGTGAATGACGAATTCTCTCGGCCAAAGGTAATGTTGCCAAGTCTCCAACGCTCTTACCAATGCATAAAGCTCCTTGTCATATGTCGAATAGTTCAAAACAGCCCCATTTAGTTTTTCACTGAAATAGGCTATCGGTCGCTGCTCCTGCATTAAAACTGCTCCAATACCTATTCCTGAAGCATCACACTCAATTTCAAATGTTTTAGAAAAATTAGGTAAGGCTAACAAAGGAGCACTACACAATCTTTCTTTAATTTCAGAAAATGCACGTTCTTGCTCATCACCCCAATGAAACACTACAGATTTCTTAACAATTTCAGTGAGTGGTGCAGCTAGTGTACTGAAATTTTTGACAAATCGTCGATAAAAACTAGCCAAACTATGAAAACTTCTGACCTCGGAATGTGATTTAGGTGTCGGCCATTCCTTGATAGCCTTTACCTTTTCTTAATCCACTCCAATTCCATTTGCGCTAACAATGTAGCCAAGAAACGTAACTTTTTCCAAGCAAAAAGAACACTTTTTTAAATTGGCAAACAATTTTTCTTTTCTCAAAACATCAACCACACTACGCAAATGTTCAATATGCTCATCTAAGCTTTTGCTATACACTAAAATGTCATCAAAATAAACCACAACAAATCTGCCAATAAAAGCCCGCAAGACATGGTTCATTAATCTCATGAATGTACTAGGTGCATTAGATAAACCAAAAGGCATTACCAACCACTCATACAAACCATGTTTTGTTTTAAAAGCAGTTTTCCATTCATCACCTTCTTTCATCCTAATTTGATGATACCCACTTTTCAAATCAATATTTGTGAAAATACTTGACCCATGCAATTCATCCAGCATATCATCTAGTCTAGGAATGGGGTATCGATACTTTACCGTGATGTTGTTGATAGCCCTGCAATCCACACACATCCTCCAAGTACCATCCTTCTTAGGTACAAGTAACACCGGTACAGCGCACGGACTCATGCTTTCTCTAACGTGGCCTTTCTTCAGCAACTCCTCAACTTGCCTTTGAGTTTCCTTCGTTTCTTCTGGATTGCTTCTATATGCTGGCCGGTTAGGAATGGCAGTACCTGGTACAAAATCAATTTGATGCTCTATTCCTCTTATAGGTGGCAACCCACTTGGTACATCATCTGGGAACACATCTTCGTATTCCTGCAACAAAGAGACAACAACGCTAGGCAAAGATTCATCAAGTTCGTTAGTGCTAAAACCCGCCTCTTTGTACAAAAGTAAAAACATAGGCTTGTCTGAATTGAAGGCATTCTTGATATCACTCGCCTTAGCATAAAGACTCACTTGTTTTTTTCTCTCTTTCTTTTCACTCTCTTTTTCACTTTTTTTCTTTGAAATTTCAGCCTCACTATTTATTTTCAACTCATTCTCTCTTTTCATTTTCATTTGATCTTCATACACTTGTTTGGGTGTTAATGGTACAAGAGTAATGGATTTGTTATCCTTTACAAGAATGTGCCGATTTTTGAAACCATCATGAGTAACCTTTCTATCAAATTGCCATGGTCTACCCAATAATATGTGACCCGCTTGCATTGGAACGACATCACAAAGCACTTCATCCTTGTACTTCCCAATTGAAAAAGAGACTAATACTTGCCTTTTCACCTTAACCTCACCACATTCATTCAACCATTGAAGCTTATGGTTTAGGGTGTTTCAACGTAGGTAAATTCAGCTTTTCAACCAAAGTAGTACTGGCAACGTTTGTACAACTTCCCCCATCAATGATCATACTACACACTTTATTGTTAACATGGCACTTAGTATGAAAAATGTTCTCCCTCTGTTCATTAACATCATCTTCTTTGATTTGGGCACTTAAAGCACGCCTAGCCACCAATGACTCTCCTTCCACCGGATATTCATCATCATTGTCACTAGTGTCTTTTGGCATATGATCTTCATCGTCACTCTCACTTTCAGTCTCCACATCTCCGTTAGCATGTGCGATCATTGTCCTCTTGTTTGGGCATTGTGAAGCAATGTGACCTGCTCCCAAACATTTAAAACACTTAATATCACGATTACGAGTTGGTAATTCAGTTTTACCTCTATTGACTTTTTCAACTTCATCTTTTCTCTTTGGTGCTTCTGTTTTGAATTTGGAATTAGCTCCTTCATCGTTTCTTCCATTCGACCTCCATGAAGTAGAGGAGCTTGGATTCTGGAAGGATCGAGTTCCCTTCCTTTTAAGTTGTCGTTCTACCTTTATTGCCATATGCACCATGTCCTCCAACTCCACATAATGTTGCAACTCAACTACATTTGCAATGTCCCGATTCAGCCCATTGAGAAACCTTGCCATGGTAGCTTCTCTATCCTCCTCTATATTAGCCCTGATCATGGAAATCTCCATCTCCTTGTGGTAATCTTCCACACATTTAAAGCCTTGAGTAAGACTTTGTAACTTCTGAAATAAGTCCCTATGATAGTGACTAGGAACAAACCGCCTCCTCATGATAGCTTTCATTTCATCCCATGTCCTAATAGGCCTTTCACCATTTCGTCTCCTGGTCATCATAAGTTGATCCCACCATATAATAGCATAATCGGTAAACTCAATAACAGCAAGTTTTACCTTTTCCTCCTCGGTGTAGTTATGGCATTCGAAAATCAGCTCCACCTTCCTTTCCCAGTCCAAGTACACTTCTGGATCATTCTTGCCTTGAAATGATGGTATCTTTACTTTTATGTTTCCCAAGCTTCTGTCATCTCTATCTCGCCATCTCGGACCTCTTTGGAAACCTCTATCATGCCTTTCTCTCCTTTGTATGAATCTGCCCTCACCATTCAATGAGCCTTGATCATCTTCATATTGGAACTCATCATTGGAATTGTAACCAAAATCATCTTCATTTGCATTCCTTTCTTCCCTTCTAACATTAGGAGGTCTTTCCGGACGTCCCCTGTTTAAAGTAGCAATAGCATCGTGTTGCCTATCCATCCGATCCCGAATCTCATTAAACATTACGTTCATACGTTCAAATTGTTTTTGCATGGCTTGCAACATAAATGTATCCCCCTGTCCGCCTTGGTTTATTGCTTCACCACTTGTAGACATACTTGAAACTAGATATAAAAATTAGAAATAAATCCTCACAGCACTCGCTCACGTGTTTACACTCGAATAATGTCACTCAACACTCGTGTTTAACTCAATATGGCTTTTACCCTCTAATAATCTCACACTCTCTTGCCTTTTTCCACTCGTAACTCCCTTTTTCAGTTCTTTAATGAACTAGTAAACTTTAATCAAGATGTTCAACTTGTATTGTTTAAACAATGAATACCAATGGTTCGGTATTTCAGATATAATGAATCAAGGAGAAGATAATTTTTTTTTTTTTAAGAGAACAGAAGAATATATCAGAATATAGAGAGTAGTTATATCCGCCACGAATTTTTTTTTTTTTAATCACGTTTTTTTTTTTCACTTTTTTTTAATTTTTATTTATTTTATTTTTTTGGGTCACGTTTTTTTTTTTTTTTTTTTTTGGCTGGATATACAAACAAAGAAATTTAAGAGTAGGGAAGAAGAGATTAACAGAAATTGACAAAATATATAAGAACAAGAAATAAAGATTAAGGATAGTAATCTGATTTTAGTACCTTGCTCTGATACCAAATGATGCGAACCTCATTAGGAAGATTCAATTTAATCGCAAACTAAAATCAGATTGATAACGATAGTGAACTTGTGACCCGACGATTATAAGGAATCGCAAACCACAAGTATTCTTGATTGTAGTGAACTTGTGACCCAACGATTATAAAGAATCGCAAACCACAAGTATTCAAATTTGAACGCCACAAGGAGAAACCTTGATAAGTTCTGAAGTTCAATGAAGAACCAAAAGAGGAGTAAAAACTCACTTTATATTTTCAGCCAAATATATCCCATTACATTGAACAATACCACTTATATATAGGGTTGGAACAAGTCTCCAACCATAATAATTAAAGCCAACACGTTTTCATAAGTGTTGGGATATGAAAAGGTGCCTAGAATCCTCCAAATACATCTAGAAATATGAAAAGTCTTGACTATTATCTATATAGACTTATATATATAAAATCTGATATAAATAAAGTCTAATTAAAGCTTCTCTTTCCCAAAAGACTTAATTCTAGGTAAGCAACTTTAGTGAATTCCAAAAGCCATCTGATTATGTTGTTTGGATTAAATTCAAAACAACTTCATCTTCTTTTGGGCCAAACTTATGCATGTTAGAATCAGCCCATATTTTCTGAATTAGCCCGTTAAATGCTTCCTTGAGCTTTTTGGATCTTGCCCTTGTAATTGGCCCAATTGGAATATTCAATGGATCCTTAGCTTGTACTTGTTCTTGATGATTCTCATCATTCCTTCAGGTTCATCTTCATCCGAATCACCCAAGATTTCCCTCAGTTGTTTCTTCAAATCTTGTTTGGACGAGGAGGCCAATAATTCTTGGAGTAATTCAGCAATTTCTTTTTTAGGCTTTGGAGCAGAAACAGGAGGAGGAGGCTCCAAAACAATAAGTCCTTTTTTCGAAAAAAATTGAGTCTTCAAAGAAATCAAAATTTTCCCACCATTTTATTAAAATTCTTCTTCCCAAACTAGGTACATGGGTGATAGTTATATCCCATTTTTTAATTGGCATATTAGAGATTATTAAATCCCATTTTACAATCCATGGTACTTGGTAGAGAGCTGCAAAACTAAGCTCAGGGGTTTTAAGCGAAGGATTTGAATTTTTAAATTCATCAAAAATTTGTCTAACCTTTTCAGGCAATATAATAGGATGAAATTCCCAATTGTAAAACCACTTAATAAACCATTGTGGCAAACTGTTAATTGTAAAGTCTCTAAATTGTAGAAACCAACTGTGTTTTTTCTGCCGATTGTCGTAGGAAAAGGCTCCGTCCCAAGCTTTGATATAATCAAAATAGTTGAACCAACATTTATCTAATTTTAATAGATTTCCTCTTGGAATTTCATGATAGCGATATAAATCACCGCTCCATGATTCGGCTGTATATACCTGTTTAATAAAGGCATTTGAATAAGCCCATTCAGTACCTGATCTGGTGACTGAGTCAAATTCTACTGATTTAGTAATAACTAAAATAGCATGATAAAATTGATAATCCTTGGGATAAAGGTATGGATCAGCTGAATCTTTTAGGTAGAAATTACCTGCTTCGGTAGGTTCAAGCTGAGCGTATTTTTGCTCTAAAGGTGATATCCAGATATACGAGTAAGGTATATAAGGGTATAAAAATTCATTAGTAACCCTAGATTTTAATGCTTTTGCATAAGCAACGTCTCGTAATTTAAATTCAGTAGGAGCTGCCTTTAAGGCATCAGCCCTAAGTTTTTCAACGGGCTTTTCCAGAGTTGTCTTATAAGACAGTGATCTTGGTCTTGGTATCTTTACCAGTTTTCTTTCAGTCTCTTTAGACTTATCCTTTCCTTTATCTCGAGCTGGATTCATTTCCCTGCAAAAATTCACGAGTTAGGAAATCTGGTAATCAATTACTAGATCCTTTTATAAACTCTATATTAAAATCAAAGACAGATAAAATTCCCTGCCATCTAGCAAAAATTTGTTTAGAAGCTATATTCTTAACATCCTTTTCTAAAATATCCTTTGCAGATTTGCAATCTACCCTAATTAGAAATTTTTGATTTAATAAATCACTTTCAAATTTTTGAAGACATAAAACAATCGATAAGAGTTCTTTTTTGACAGTGGAATAATTTTTCCTTGGCCCTTGCCATACACCCGAAGTATACCTAACAAGAGTTTCTTTGTTATCAATCCTTTGTTTTAGGATTCCTCCATAGCCTAATTCAGATGCGTCAGTTTCGACGATCTTAAAAGCATCGGGATTGGCTAAAGGAATTTCCTTAATCTTATTTTTTATTTTGATTACAGCCTCAGTATGGACCTTAGTCCATTCAGGAGGATTCTTTCTTAACCTTTCAAATAAAGGTTTAGCGTCTATAGCTAAATTTTTATAAAAGTCTGAAATATAATTAAGACTTCCTAAAAATCTTTGTAATTGAGTCTTTTCTTTAAGTTCATTAGGGAATTTTTCTCCAAAAGCTATTGACCTATCAATAGGGAATATTGTCCCTTCTTTTATATTATGACCCAGAAATCTTATTTCTGTTTGAAATAATTTAATTTTCTTGGCCGAGACTACTAAGCCGGCTTTTTTAATAGCATTAATAAATGCATTTAAATGTTTAAAATGCTGGTCAATATTTTCTGAGAAAATAAGAACATCATCAATATAAACTATACAGAATTTTGTATAAGGACTGAAAATATCATTCATAATATTTTGAAATTCAGAGGGAGCATTTTTTAGCCCAAAAGGCATTACATTCCATTTGTAGTGTCCGAATGGTACTGTGAATGCAGTTTTATATTTATCTTCATATGCAATCTGAAATTGCCAAAATCCAGATTTCATGTCAAATTTAGACATAATTTTAGCAGTATATAATCTGTTCAAAAGATCTCTTTTATTTGGTATTGGATATCTAATCCATCTTAATGCTTTATTTAATGGCTTGTAGTTAATAACAAGTTTAGGCACTCCTCTTTCCAATTCGGCTGCATTTTCAACATAAAATGCTGGACAGCTCCAAGGACTATAAGATTTTCTAATTAAACCTTTGAGTAATAACTCATCTATCTCCTTTTTACAAATCTCAAGATGTCGAGGACCCATTGCAATGGGTCTAGCTTTAGTTTGAATTTGATTTTCTTTAAAATCAGGTTTGTATGGTAAATTTACAATATGTTTCTTCCTTTCCCAAAAGGCATTAGGAATATCAGCACATATTTCTTTTATAATTGTTTCTTGTAATTCATTTATTCTTTTTTGAATTAAAGGTTGCTGTAACTTTTCAGCTAATTTTTTATAATTAATTTCCTGTGATAAGGAATTAAGAAAATTTTCTTTTCTTTCTATTTACTTTTGAATCAAATCAATTTTAACGAGGTTGAGTAATAAAATTGAATGTTATTTCCTGTGAATTCACAGTGCTAGTAATTCCATTTTCATCTATGCTTTTAATTGGGTAAAGCATATGCAGAAATGGATTCCCTAGAATAACATCATGCGATAAATTTTTTACCATTATAAATGGCATCACTAGGCAGGTTCCATTGTTACAAATGGCAGTATCTTGCAACTTATATTTGACTTTAAGTTTTCTACCATCTGCAACATTTAGGATTTCGGTAGTTTTTGAAAAATATCTAGAAGGTATTAATCCTTCATTGATACAATTCAAATCGGCTCCCGAATCTACCATTGCAATTGCAGTGAGAGTATATTCTCTATGAACTATTAATTTTATTTTAATATGCCATTTATGAGTAATTACTCTATCAATCATATTAACAAATGTTAAAGATGCATTTACATTTTCATCTTTTAATGATTCTTTTTCAGTTTCATCATTCTCCTCATAAGGATCTGTTTCAAGATTTTTTAATTCAATCAATGAAACTCTAGATTTTAATTCACAAAGTTCTTGTTTAAGAACATTAACTTCATGTTTTAATTCACTAATGCTAGTGTCTCCTAAGACACTCTCTGTAGAGGATTTTGCTCTATTTAAAATTTCTTTAAGACTATAAGTCTCTGGTTCTTTGAATTTTAATCCTTTTTCTGATTTCTTAGTACTATATTGTTCCAAGTATTTTTGGAGCATTTCTCTTTTAGTAACAGGATCAGTAATTTGATCGGTTATGTCTAAGATAAAATTATCTTCTTTTGTTAACATACATAATCCATTAGCCTGACATAAGGTTTTGTAGTATTCACAGTTTCCTTCACAACCATTTTCAGATTGGTCAGATTCTGCTTCTGATTCGTCAGAATTTTCTGAATCATCTTCAGATTCACTATTAGTGATGGCAGTAATTTTAAAATTTCCTTTTTCTCCTTCTTCATTAAGGAATAATTTTTCTAAGGTCTTTTAAAGCCTTCATCTATGTCAAGACTATTAATTTTCTTTTTCATTTTACACTTATTAGCATAGTGTCCCGGTTTCTGGCATCTCCAGCATAAAGGGATCTTTTTCTGCGAATTAGAGGGGGGGTGATTTTCACCTTTACTTTTATTTTTCTTTTCACCTTTACTTTTATGTATCTTCTTATAGAATCCTTTCCTCCCCCTTTTAGGAAAATAGTTATAAGATTTTGTTGAATTCCGAGAGACTTTATTAGTCTTATGTTTTCTTTTTTCACCAATTGGACCTATAGGAGGTAAACCAATTTGTTCACAGAAGTCTCCTATTATTCTTTTTCCTAAAACCTTTTCCTTTTGAATTTGTCTATGTAATTTTATTTCATTGCACAAATTTATGCCTTCAGAGATTATCTCGGAAGATAGATCTCCATAAGTATATTGAGCATAAGGTATAATGCCATTATGTTTTTGTTTAATTCTATTTCTAATTTTTTCTGCAAAGAAATGTGGTAATCATGATAAGAATTTTTCTTTCCAAAAGTCATGCTGACTATCTTCTCTAGTGAAGACTTTGGAAAAGAAAACATCTTTATACCATTTAAACTGAGATAAGTTTTGACATCTTAAATTCATTAACTGTTATTGAGTTTTATCCAACTGTAATGAAGTTGTTCCAATAAAATGTTTTGCTATTGTATATAATAGCGCAGATTCACTATTAGTGATGGCAGTAATTTTAAAATTTCCTTTTTCTCCTTCTTCATTAAGGAATAATTTTTCTAAGGTCTTTTAAAGCCTTCATCTATGTCAAGACTATTAATTTGCTTTTTCATTTTACACCTATTAGCATAGTGTCCCGGTTTCTGGCATCTCCAGCATAAAGGGATCTTTTTCTGCGAATTAGAGGGGGGTGATTTTCAACTTTACTTTTATTTTTCTTTTCACCTTTACTTTTATTTTTCTTCTTATAGAATCCTTTCCTCCCCTTTTTAGGAAAATAGTTATAAGATTTTGTTGAATTCCGAGAGACTTTATTAGTCTTATGTTTTCTTTTTTCACCAATTGGACCTATAGGAGGTAAACCAATTTGTTCACAGAAGTCTCCTATTATTCTTTTTCCTAAAACCTTTTCCTTTTGAATTTGTCTATGTAATTTTATTTCATTGCACAAATTTATGCCTTCAGAGATTATCTCGAAAGATAGATCTCCATAAGTATATTGAGCATAAGGTATAATGCCATTATGTTTTTGTTTAATTCTATTTCTAATTTATTCTGCAAAGAAATGTGGTAATCCTGATAAGAATTTTTCTTTCCAAAAGTCATGCTGACTATCTTCTCTAGTGAAGACTTTGGAAAAGAAAACATCTTTATACCATTTAAACTGAGATAAGTTTTGACATCTTAAATTCATTAACTGTTCTTGAGTTTTATCCAACTGTAATGAAGTTGTTCCAATAAAATGTTTTGCTATTGTATATAATAGCGTATTAACACAATCTGTAACTATTACAGGTTGTTCATTAACAATTTCAGTGACCAACAGGTGATTGGTCTAGTGGAAGGGACTAGTCACTACAAAGTAGCGGACTCAGGTTCGAATCCCTGTTGGGAGAGGTACCCACTTAATGTGCCCGACCCGCCTCGAAAGGGATTAAACCCTTGGGAAACCAAAAAAAAAAAAAAATTAACAATTTCGGTTTTAACCGCTTGTAGGATGTGCAATTTTGCTTCCTCAGGAAGGTAAAAATCCCACCATCCTTTTAATTGTCTAGTAAAGCCTTGAGTTATGGCTTTTGCAATATTTTGATCAGAAGTACTGATACGAACAACGTTACGAATAACGAGATTCGAATAATTAGGATTCCAAGGTTCGTTCTACAATCAGGTTTAGATGGATTTAATGAAGACGCCACAAACGATGATGGATGAATCGCTTGATAAGTCGATGGATGAACGCCACAAGTCTTCTTGATAAATTCATGAGGACGCCACAAACGATGTTGACTGAATCGCTTCATAAGTCGGAACGCCACAAGAATGCTTGATAAGTTCGGTAGGACGCCACAAACGATGGTGGATGAATCGTTTGATAAGTCATTGAACGCCACAAAGATTTTACTGACCTTTGATAAGTTCATGAAGAAGAATTCTTCAAAGAAGGTGGAGAATACTCAACACAAATTAATTGAAGACTAAATCTTGAATTCATTAAAGAAAAAGGTCCTTTAAATAGGACAAGATTACATCTTGAAAATAACTAGGAAACTATAAAATAGTAAACTAACCTAATACCAAAAGGAAACTAAATCCTAGTAAAGAATAAACTAATCCTACTAATACAAGGAGCTAAATTCGAAATTAAAAAGTAACTAAATTAAAAGGTCCCATATGACAAGTAATATTGGACTAAATCTCCTTCAATCTTGATGAGCAAGTAATCCTTCTTGACCCAACAACTTATCTTCAATTAATTCTTTCAAGTCTATTTTTGGGCACTTCATGATCACATCATTCTCCTCCTCTTAAAAGAGATTTGTCCTCAAATCTTCCCAAACCTTGTAGATCTAACATGTAAACATTGAAATACCATTTTTTTTTCGATTTTTTTTTCACTTTTTTTTTTCTCTTATTTTTTTTTTCAACCACTTCTTCTTCTCTAAATTTAATTTCGTTTTTCTTTTTTCAACTTTTTTTTTTCGTTTTTTTTTTTGACAAGAAATTAAAGATAGACAAACCTGAGACTAGAATTTGGCTTTGATACCAAATGATACGAACAAAGTTACGAATAACGAGATTCGAATAATTAGGATTCCAAGGTTCGTTCTACAATCAGGTTTAGATGGATTTAATGAAGACGCCACAAACGATGATGGATGAATCGATTGATAAGTTGATGAGGACATAAATGGAAATTCGCAGAATAATGAGGACACAAATGGAAAATCGCATTTTGAAGAATCAATCCAAGTTCCACAAGGTCCAGTGACGAGAGCAAGAGCCAAACGTTTCAAGGAAGAAGAACTCAATGAGTTAATAAATCAAGCGCAACAAAAGGAGTTGGATGTGATCGGAAATGAACCATCGAATTTTGTCAACATTATAAAAGTCCAACTAAATGCAATTTCTCAAGAAGAGAGTGGATAAGATGAATAGCATATTTAGTTAGTATTAAATTCGAAATTAACTATTATATTAGTAGTAGGACTTTATTTGTTTCCTAGTTTATTAGTGGTTTTTGTTTCCTAGTTTATTAGGGGGATTTATTTCCTAGTCTAAGTAGATTACTCTAGAAGTCCTATTCCTAGTCTTGATAGGACTTAATTTTCAGCTTATATATAGGCATAATATGTAATAGAAGACACAACTTGATTCTTATTATTTTAGTGAGAAGGAATTCTCTAGTTTCTTTGAAGAACTCTTTTGAACTTATCAAGGATTTTTCAATTTGTCTAATTCTTGTGGCGTTCATTCATCGACTTATCAAACGATTCTTCCATCATCGTTTGTGGCGTCCTACCGAACTTATCAAGAAGACTTGTGGCGTTCAACATCGACTTATCAAACGATTCAGTCAATATCGTTTGTGGCGTCCCCGTGAACTTATCAAGGCGACTTGTGGCGTTCATCCATCCTCAAACCTGATTGTAGAACGATCTTTCAATTCCTTATAATGCGGGTCTCGTTTTTCTTAACGTGGTTCGTATCATTTGGTACCAGAGCCAATTTCTAGTCTCAGGTTTGCGTATCTTTATAATTTTCTAGTTTAAAAAAAAAAAAAAGTCGTACAAAAAAAAAAGATTACGAAAAAAAGAAAAAGAAAAAGAAAGGTCGAACAAAAAAAAAAAAAAAGAGTTCGCAAAAAAAAAAAAAAAAAATCCGAAAAAAAAAAAAAAAAAAATCCGAAAATTTAAACAAAATTATCTTTATTGAGCTTCCTAGTTTGAGTTTGATTGTTTTCTAGACTTAGAGTGTGTTTACACTTAGAATTCTTCTAAGTTTTGGCACCTGCCTTGTTGAAAGAATCTTCCTAGATTTGGTTTGATAGTTTTCTTGTCCTAGAGTTTGTTCACATTGAATATCTTTGTGTTGTTTTAAATTAGATCAAAAAGAAGCAAAGAGAATTCCAAGAGTGGAAAAAGGCAAGAGAGTTAGATTATTTGAGGGTAAAAGCCATAATTTTTGTGCGAAAACACGAGTGTTGAGTGAATCATTAAATTGAGTGAAACACGTAAGGGTGTGAATTGTGAGGTCCATTATTTTATTTATATTTGTTCTAACTTTTTTTTCTTGCAGCAAATCATGTCTGATTCCAATAACAAAAACATATCTGGAGAACAGTCGGGAAAGTTTGATATGAAGTTTATGTCGGAAGCTTTGATGGGAGAGATGAAGAGAATATTGAGGACGGAGTTGGAACAAGTTCATGAAAGGTTGGATAGGGTAGAAAGTGTAACTGAGGGACATCGAAAAACTACTTCTAATATGAATAGGAGGGGGAGAGTTCAACCTAGGGACTTAAGAGATGAGGATGAGGAAGACTATGATGATAGGTTTAGTGAAGGAGATCAAGGGTCATCTAGTCGCCATAGGAGAAATCGTGGTTTGGGTAGAGAAGTTAGGAATAAGGAGGATAATAACTTGGGTAATATTAAGATGAACATTCCTTCTTTTCAAGGGAGAAACGACCCCGAAACCTATCTTGAGTGGGAAAAGAAACTGGAGCGAGTTTTTGATTGCCACGACTACTCCGAGATAAAAAAGGTAAAACTTGCAGCCACTGAGTTTACTGATTATGCTAATGTTTGGAGGGATCAATTGGTGTTAAACAGGAGACGAAATGGAGAACAACCGGTGGACACTTGGGAGGTGATGAAAACAGTAATGAGAAAGCGTTTTGTACCTAGCCACTATTATCGGAATTTGTACAAGAAGTTGCAAGGGCTGGTACAAGGAAATCGGAGTGTCGAAGACTACTACCAAGAGATGGAGTTAGCCATGATCCGAGCAAACATAGAGGAGGACCGAGAGGCTACTATGGCACGATTTTTAGCTGGCTTGAATCAAGAAATTGCCAAACGAGTAGAATTGCAGCATTATGTGGAATTAGAGGACATGCTGCATATGGCTATTAAAATTGAGAGCCAACTTAAGAGAAGGGGTGCTAGTTCGTGGAAACAGAATACATTCAAGAAAGAGGAAAAGCAAGTCTCAACCAAGGCTAGATTTGAGTCAAAACAAGAGCATCCAACTCGTAGCAATCAAGGTAAAACCGATTACTCTACTACTCGAAATCGTGATATTAAGTGTTTTAAATGTCAAGGTAGGGGGCACATAGCAAACCAATGCCCAAATAGAAGAGTTATGGTGATACGAGATAATGGAGAAGTTGAAACCGATAGTGAGGAGGACACCGAATCTATGCCACCGTTGGAGGATGCTAATGAGGAAGAATATGCTGTCCATGGGGAGTTGTTGGTTGCAAGAAGAGCGTTAAGTGTGCAAATCAAAGAGAGTGACGAAGTACAGAGGGAAAACATTTTTCATACTAGATGCCATGTCCAAAACAAAGTATGTAGTATGATTATTGATGGAGGGAGTTGTACTAATGTTGCTAGCACAACTATGGTTGAAAAGTTAGGATTGCCGACTACCAAACATCTACAACCCTACAAACTGCAATGGCTTAATAATACTGGTGAAATAAGGGTAGAAAAACAAGTCCTTGTTCCTTTTCGCATAGGAAAATATGAAGATGAAGTTTTGTGCGATGTTGTACCTATGCAAGCTGGACATTTATTACTAGGACGTCCATGGCAGTTTGATCGACGTGTTAAGCATGATGGTTTCACTAACAAGTACTCATTTCTACATGACCAGCGTACCATCACTCTAGTACCTTTGACTCCAAGACAAGTTTATGAAGATCAAGTGAGGTTGCAAAAAGAGAGTGAGCAAGAAAAAAAGAGTGTTGTAGGAAAAGACATAGAGGGACAAGAAAAACAAAGAGTGAACGAGGAAAAAAGGAGTAAAAAAAATGGAGAGGTTTCAATGAGTGAACAAAAGAATGAGAGGACAAAAAGCAATATCTATGCGAGAGTGGGTCACATTAAAAAAGCGATGTTCTCAAGTCAACCAATAATTGTTCTTGTGTACAAAGAGGCATTGAATACTAACGACTCTAACTCTTTTTTGCCTAGTTCAGTTGCATCTCTTTTGCAGGAATTTGAGGATGTCTTTCCCGAGGAAATTCCACCTGGTTTACCACCTATTCGAGGGATTGAACCTCAAATCGACTTTGTACCCGGTGCTTCCATTCCAAACCGACCAGCCTATCGTAGCAACCCTGAAGAAACAAAAGAGCTACAACGGCAAGTTAGTGAATTGATGGAAAAGGGTTCCGTACGAGAAAGCATGAGTCCATGCGCTGTTCCAGTAATTTTGGTTCCTAAAAAGGATGGGACATGGAGAATGTGTGTTGATTGTCGAGCCGTCAACAATATAACAATCAGGTATCGCCATCCTATTCCTCGTCTTGATGATATGCTTGATGAATTGCATGGTGCTTGTGTATTTTCTAAAATTGATTTAAAAAGTGGCTACCATCAAATAAGAATGAAAGAAGGTGACGAATGGAAAACAGCTTTTAAAACAAAGTTTGGTTTATATGAGTGGTTGGTTATGCCATTTGGTCTAACTAATGCACCAAGTACTTTCATGCGATTAATGAACCATGTTTTGCGTGCTTTCATAGGAAAATTTGTAGTTGTCTATTTTGATGATATTCTTATTTATAGCAAAAATCAAGATGATCATGTTAAGCATTTACATTCTGTTCTTGAAGTATTACGAAAGGAGAAATTATTTGCTAACATGAAGAAGTGCACCTTTTGCACCGATAAGCTTGTGTTTCTTGGTTTTGTTGTGAGTGCACATGGTATACAGGTTGATGAGGATAAAATTCGAGCAATTCAAGAATGGCCGAGTCCCACGAGTGTAGGACAAGTTAGGAGCTTCCATGGACTTGCTAGCTTCTATAGGAGATTTGTGAAGAACTTTAGCAGCATTGCAGCACCACTTACTGAGGCTATCAAGAAGAATGTTGGGTTTAAGTGGGAAGACGAGCAAGAAAGGGCTTTCCAATTGCTCAAAGAGAAATTAACTAATGCTCCTTTATTAGCTCTGCCTAACTTTACATTAACATTTGAAATTGAATGTGATGCATCAGGATTAGGTGTTGGAGCAGTCCTCATGCAAGGAGGAAAACCAATTGCTTTTTTTAGCGAGAAACTAAGCGGGGCAGCTCTAAACTACCCTACTTACGACAAAGAGTTGTACGCATTGGTGCGAGCTTTACAAACATGGCAACACTATCTTTGGCCTAAGGAGTTTGTGATTCACACGGATCATGAGTCATTGAAACACTTGAAGAGTCAACAAAAATTGAGTAGGAGACATGCACGATGGGTGGAATTCATTGAAACATTTCCCTATGTCATCCGATACAAGAAAGGTAAAGAGAATGTTGTTGCTGATGCACTTTCTAGAAGAGTTAACTTGGATGGAAAGAAAAAGGCTGAATTTGTTAAGCAGATACATGAAAAGGCAAGATTCAATATAGAGAAGAAGACGGAACAATATGCAAAGCAAGCCAACAAAGGGCGTCGCAAGGTAGTTTTTGAACCCGGAGATTGGGTTTGGTTGCACATGAGGAAAGAAAGATTTCCATCCCAAAGGCGCTCGAAGTTGCTCCCAAGGGGAGATGGTCCTTTTCAAGTTCTTGAGCGTGTCAATGACAATGCCTACAAGCTAGACCTACCAGGTGAGTACAATGTTAGCACTACATTCAATGTTACTGATTTAAGTCCTTTTGATGTAGGTGCTGATTTGAGGGCAAATCCTTTTCAAGAGGAGGGGAATGATGAGGACATAAATGGAAATTCGCAGAATAATGAGGACACAAATGGAAAATCGCATTTTGAAGAATCAATCCAAGTTCCACAAGGTCCAGTGACGAGAGCAAGAGCCAAACGTTTCAAGGAAGAAGAACTCAATGAGTTAATAAATCAAGCGCAACAAAAGGAGTTGGATGTGATCGGAAATGAACCATCGAATTTTGTCAACATTATAAAAGTCCAACTAAATGCAATTTCTCAAGAAGAGAGTGGATAAGATGAATAGCATATTTAGTTAGTATTAAATTCGAAATTAACTATTATATTAGTAGTAGGACTTTATTTGTTTCCTAGTTTATTAGTGGTTTTTGTTTCCTAGTTTATTAGGGGGATTTATTTCCTAGTCTAAGTAGATTACTCTAGAAGTCCTATTCCTAGTCTTGATAGGACTTAATTTTCAGCTTATATATAGGCATAATATGTAATAGAAGACACAACTTGATTCTTATTATTTTAGTGAGAAGGAATTCTCTAGTTTCTTTGAAGAACTCTTTTGAACTTATCAAGGATTTTTCAATTTGTCTAATTCTTGTGGCGTTCATTCATCGACTTATCAAACGATTCTTCCATCATCGTTTGTGGCGTCCTACCGAACTTATCAAGAAGACTTGTGGCGTTCAACATCGACTTATCAAACGATTCAGTCAATATCGTTTGTGGCGTCCCCGTGAACTTATCAAGGCGACTTGTGGCGTTCATCCATCCTCAAACCTGATTGTAGAACGATCTTTCAATTCCTTATAATGCGGGTCTCGTTTTTCTTAACGTGGTTCGTATCATAAGTCGATGGATGAACGCCACAAGTCTTCTTGATAAGTTCATGAGGACGCCACAAACGATGTTGACTGAATCGCTTGATAAGTCGGAACGCCACAAGAATGCTTGATAAGTTCGGTAGGACGCCACAAACGATGGTGGATGATTCGTTTGATAAGTCATTGAACGCCACAAAGATTTCCTAGTTCTTTTCAAGATGTAATCTTGTCCTATTTAAAGGACCTTTTTCTGTAATGAATTCAAGATTTAGTCTACAATTAATTTGTGTTGAGTATTCTCCACCTTCTTTGAAGAATTCTTCTTCATGAACTTATCAAAGGTCAGTAAAATCTTTGTGGCGTTCAATGACTTATCAAGCATTCTTGTGGCGTTCCGACTTATCAAGCGATTCAGTCAACATCGTTTGTGGCGTCCTCATGAACTTATCAAGAAGACTTGTGGCGTTCATCCATCGACTTATCAAGCGATTCATCCATCATCGTTTGTGGCGTCTTCATTAAATCCATCTAAACCTGATTGTAGAACGAACCTTGGAATCCTAATTATTCGAATCTCGTTATTCGTAACGTTGTTCGTATCAAGTACCATTTGCTTTACAGGCAGTTGCAAACATAGTCATGTAATGCAATACCGTTTGCATTTGGTATTCTGACATACCATCAATGTTCCATTCATTAATGGATCTTCCGTCAAATTGAACAGTATATAGTCATCATGTTGTTCTAACTGTAAATCAACTGGAGTAGGCCTATGATAATAAGGCTTAGCAGGTACGTTATAAACCATCTTCTTGTAGGAAGAGGATAATTTATTAACCCCAAAATTTTGTTGTTGATTTTGTTCCGTTAAGAACATATCTTCTAATTGATCTATTTTGTCTTCCATTTCAGAAGTTTGTTCTTTACTTTCTGCATCAGATTCATTATCTGAGTTTTGTTCTAAAGGAGATAATTCCTTTTCATTTAGACCAAGACCTTTTAGTCTTTTAACAATTTCATTAACCATTTCAGAAGAGGAATCTTCTGGTTTAAGTTTGAAATCTATTTTTTCAGATGGCATGGGTTTAAATAAAACCCTTTTATCAATAACTGCTGTTTCTTCTTTAGAAACTTGTTCTTCAGGTTTTTTATCAAGTGTTTTTTCAATTCTATTTAATTGATCTCCCATAGTTTTGAGAGTTAAATTTGTAAAATTATTTTGTTCAACAACAGCTTCTATTTTATCTCCTCTTCTATAAGGAGTAGCAATAACTTCGTCATCCTTTGTTTTAATAATTAAATTGAATTCAAGAGGATGAATACTTTTGAAGATTTTTCCTTTAGTAGTAATAAAGTTTCTAGAAAAGGAATCTTCAATAGTAGAGATAAAGATTTTGTTTTCAAAATCAGGAAACTGTTGTTTCGTTGAACGAGGAAAGTTCTTAAAAAAACATGCTTACAGAGGTCGAGCATCCAATATGGTCGATGCACGTGGATGGCTCTTCGACCAAGGAAGGGGGCGGAGCAGGAATTCATTTTCAAGGACCCAATGGCGAAGATTTGAGTTATGCAATCACTCTGAATTTTGTCATTACAAACAACGAAGCAGAATATGAAGCTCTGATTGCGGGGTTAGAGATGGCCTTAAAGGCAAAGGTAAGATCGATTACTGTGCTGACAGATTCTGAACTTGTTCTTAGGCAGGTGAAGGGCATTTATGAGGCAAAAGAATTCAATATGATAAAATATTTGAGCAAAGCAAAGAGTCTGATATCGCAATTCGAAAAGTTTGATATTCAACCTGTTCCTAGAGAAGAAAATCTATGGGCTGATTTGCTGTCAAAGTTCACCGGTGTTGCAGATGGTAAGGAGGAAAGGATTATCACATGGTTATTACCGAACACATCCGCTATCAATCTGGATGTCACTCCTTGCATCGTCGTCATGGAAATTGACAAATGAAAGATCTCTTGGAAAGACCCTTTCATCGATTATCTGAAGGAAGGAAAGCTACCAGAAGATACTAATGAAGCCCGAAGAATCAAGTATCGATCCCCATCATTCACCTTAATCGATGATCAACTCTATAAACGATCCTCCTCTGGAATCTTATTAAAGTGTATCTCTGAAAGTCAATATAATACAATTCTTAAAGAGATTCACGAGGGAGAAGCAGGAAATCACGGCGGAGCTCGAGCATTAGCCCTAAAATGCTCGAGGACGGGATATTATTGGCCAACTCTCTTTTCTGACTCAGTGGATTATGTGAAGAAATGTCATCATTGTCAAATTCATTCGGACTTGATCCATCAGCCAGCCGAACAAATGCACTCTATTCCGATCTGTTGGCCTTTCGATAAATGGGGTATCGACATTGTCGGTCCCTTCCCGACCGCCAGATCTAGAAAGAACTATGTGTTGGTCGCAGTAGAGTATTTCAGTAAATGGGTCGAATGTGTGGCTCTAACTAAGATCACTCAGTTTCAAGTAATAAATTTCCTATGGAAGAATATTGTTTGCAGGTTCGGAATTCCTAGAGTGTTATTCTCTGACAATGGAACACAATTCGCTGGCAAGAAGGTCACAGATTGGTGTGACAAATTCGGGATACAGCAAAACTTCGCATCAGTAGGACACCCGCAGGCTAATGGACAAACAGAGGTCGTAAATAGAGAGATCGTTCGATCTCTGGAAAAGCGGTTATCTGACGCAAAGGGAAAGTGGCTTGATGAACTTCCAGGAGTTTTATGGGCTTATAGAACCACTATAAAAGCAGCTACGGGGGAAACTCCTTTCAGCATAGTGTACAGATCTGAAGCAGTTATTCCAGTTGAGAATCTGATATCTTCTCCCAGAGTTGAATTTTATGATTCCGAAGAGAACAAATCGTTGAGGGAAATGGAAGTCGATCATGCAGATAGCAAAAGGGATCGTGCTAAGCTAAAAATTTAGGCTGCGAAATCCAACATGGAGAAAGCGTACAATCAAAAGGTTAGAATTCGAACCTTTAAGGTCGGAGATCTAGTGCTGAAAAAAGTAGAAGTCTCGAAACATGTTGGAAAACTTCAGCCCAATTGGGATGGACCTTATGTAGTGATCGAAGTAGGGAAGAAGGGTTCCTACAAGATTGCTCATCCAAATGGAGAAGTCTTGCCTCGATCTTGGAATGCCATAAATTTTAGAAGATATTATGGAAGATGAAGATTATTTAGCAGTTTCTAGCCTATCTACTGTTTTACTGTCTCATTGTGTTCTTTATTTCTCATGTTCTTGAAGATTATCTATTCAATGAAGCTTTTCTTTGCAGAGATATTATCAATTCGTCATATTCGAAAAGTTATTATGGCCAATCTTTATGTATATTATTCAAATATCAAACAAGGGTGAAAGTTGTTGCTATGCCCCTTGGATCAGCAAAATGGGTGACGACCCTAAAAAACGACTAAGGGTGAAAGTCATTGCTATGCCCCTTAGATCGAAATAAATAAAAGGGTGAAAGTTGTTGCTAAGACCCTCAGGTGAAAGTTGTTGCTATGACCGATCAAAACGACTAAGTGTAAAAGTCGTTGCTATGCCCCTTAGATCGAAATAAATAAAGGGTGAAAGTTGTTGCTAAGACCCTCAGGTGAAAGCTGTTGTTATGACCGATCAAAACGACTAAGGGTGAAAGTTGTTGCTATGCCCCTTAGATCGAAATAAATAAAGGGTGAAAGCTGTTGCTAAGACCCTCAGGTAAAAGCTGTTGCTATGACCGATCAAAACGACTAAGGGTGAATGCCGTTGCTATGCCCCTTAGATCGAAATAAATAAAAAGGGTGAAAGCCGTTGCTAAGACCCTAAGTCCAAATTATCAATTATTTTCCAAATTCCGACAAAGCTCAGTTTCGAACTACAATGATCGAGATCTGCTAATGACGCCAATTATCATTCAAATTTGGTTATTAATCTTCAGTTATTCTATCAGCAAACGAGATCGACGAAAAACGTCAATTATCGGTTATATTTGGGTAATAAAGGTTGAGGTTCAATTATTCTATCCAAGAGCAATTGCAAAGTTGATGTTCGATTATTAGAAGATTAGTGTTCGATTATCCTATCAGTAATCAAAATCGGCGAAGAATAACACTGGTCGTTCATACTTCTAGCGTGAAAAAATTGATGCTCGATTGTTTTATCCAGAAGCAAGTATAGATTAACAAGCAAGTGTAATAAAGGAAATAAAGATTTGATTCATAAACTTTCAAACAATTACAAGAGAATTCTTGATTACAATAAGGAGAATCGAGCTAAACTAAAAGTTTACATCTAGTACGATCCTGTTACAAATGATTAACCCTACGCTTCAATACTTGGGTAGTCAAAGGAGGAAAGTGAAGCTAGTACACTTCTACCCTTCATCCACTGCTTCCTCGCTGATTGGTCCACACAGGACCGCGTCGAAAGAGAGGGAAGCAACCCCAGTTGGAATAGCTCCTAGCGAACTCGAAGGCAACTTTCTTCAAATTGCATCTTGAAGAAGTTGAGATCGAGCGCAGGAAAACTCCTCCAGCAGTTGATCCACTATCCCGACTGGATGGAGGACAGAGTACAGGAATTCGAGCCTGCCTCAAGGACTTGGAATCAGAGAGAGCAGGTCGTCTACCGGTATCCTAGTCGCAATCCTTTTTGTCTATCGATATCCTAGTCGAAGGAAAGTATTACTTGGAGGCAAAGAATCAAGGAATAGAGTTCGAGTTCGGATCTCGTATATACCTATTGGGGATCGAATTCGAATCTTGAACGCCATTATTGGGATTACACAATTGTTCACTAAAGAGGGCGGCAACTTGAGCGTAAGCATCGAATAAATTTTCACAGGAAAGTTAAAAGGTAGTAGTAAAAACAAGAGTCATTCTAAAGTATTTATAGGAGGAGGTAATGGATATCGACGGTTCAGATCTACCATAATGAATGGTCGCGATACGAGCAATAAATGCGCCGACCGTTCCGCTTCCCGAAAAATAAGGGATTGATTGGTTAGAGTAAATCATTTCAAACTCAAAATCGGGAAAGATGTGCTATTAACAAAGTCATTAATTGGGAAAAATATCCGAACGCTGGCATTGACTAATTTGCATTCGCTCTACAAGGATTGAACGTTAAAGACAATAAATACTTAACAAAGAAGCCAAGCAGTTTATAGGAACTAATCGAGGACTACAGTCCCGAATAGAACCCCATTAGTTCCACAAGTCCTGTCAAAGATTGCTAGCAACCCGCTACAAGTCCTATAATATTGGAAAATATACAACATATTCGAAGAGGATATAAGCATCAGAAAAAGGGCATAGCAATTATAAAAGGCACATGGCCCAATACATTGTCTGGAATCGAAATAAGAAAAACACAAACCAAATATTATTCAGAGTACAACACAAATGCGAGAAATAAAATAGAGTTACAACAATATCCATCGAATAAAGTTACACAAAGTTATGATCATGAAGAGCCTTTCGAAGCTCAGCACTACGGGCTTCATACCCACGAGCATAAGCCTCCTTTTTGCGAAGTTCGAAGCCCTTCTTCTCCTGCTCGTAAAGATCTTTGAGCATTTCGAGCTCCTTGCTCAATTGTTGATGGAGCTCTTCTCCCTGAACCTTAGTAACTTTCTCTTTCTCTAAAGCCAATTTTTCCTCGAGGACACGATCCAACTCCCCGTTCTTCTTCTCCAGCAGCATGTCGACTCAACTCCAGCTCAGCCAACATCTTTAGTTCAAGAAAGTCTTGTCTAGCCTATATGTGGAAGGGTTAGATTCCAAAAAAAAAAAAAAAAAAACAGGAGAAAGGAGGACCAGAAAAAGAGAATTTGATCCAGACCGAAACAGCTCCGAGGGACTCTTTCCCTTAGACGCGCCAGCTTCAAGAATAGGAAAATCAGCCTCCGGCGGATTCTCGATAAGGTTCTAAAGCTCCACCTCAGAAGCGGACTCATCCATCGACTCTCTAAGTAGGGAAGGAGAGGTCGCATGGTAGGCAGAAGTAAGAGGATCAGAAGAATTTTCAGCCTTCGAGAGTTCAGTTTTCTAGGGCTCAATTTCAGTCGTCGAGGGTTCAATTTCAGTTTTTGAGGGCTCAGTTTTAAGATGTGAAGGCTCAGCAGATCCTCCAGAAATTAAAGAGCCTTCTCCAGTAGGGGTCAGTTTAACTTTCTTACCCAAACCTTCCGTCGGGGAACCAGCGTTGGGATCAACGGTGGGAAATAATTTTGGGATGTTTTACTGGAGCCTGTTTCTCCTTTTTGGTCTCCCCGCCCTTGGAGGTTTTGGGAGAAGATGCAGATGTTTTTGGGGAAGCCTTGGAGGGTTTGTTCTCTTTGCTCGATTTTTGGTCTTTGGATGGGCCTTTACTCTTGGTACCACCCAATAACAATTTGGGGTCGATGGGTTACCCAATATTTGATCCATAGTAAGCAAAAAAGTAAGTTTGAAAGTTCGAAAATAAATACTAAGCGCGAAGCTCCGATCTCAGTAATTAACGGTCTTATACAAATGATTTGAGACAGTCCTAATATTTATAGAAGCGACATCCTATTTTTGAAATAATTGAACCGTCGCAACTGTTGACAAGTTCAAAAGGGAACGATAATGATTCAATCAGCAACGAGAAAATCAAATGTTAATTCATACAAAATGAGATGGATATACAGATTATGAAAGGGAAAATCTGGGAGAAGGACCCTATTACGTAAAGTACTAGTCCTATTACATAGCTATTATAAGCGGTTCCGATTATCGAACCATGAATTGGTTCTGGTCGAGGAATCGGAATTCGTTGCCTAAACCACTGTAATCCTTGCCTAGGGCCGTACTTAACTGCAAGATTGGTCGTTATGCTCATCATCTGACGCGCCTCCTAAAGTAGATTCGAGGTTATGATCGGACAGCTCAAGCACATCAGGGTCAGGATTTGGGGAGCCGAACTCCTCGACAAAGGGGGCAAAACGGTGATCCTGCCAATTCATATCTGTCTTCGGCAAAGAGGAAGCTTTATAGTCCTTCCCTTCTGCATTCTTATAAGGGTTCATATATTGAAAATATTCGTACAATTTATCTGGAATTCTCTTGGCCGAAACTAGCTATCGAACCCCTTTATAGAAGATTGTTTGAAGAATCCCTCCCATTCTCCTTTGAATTAAGGGATCTAGGACAGGGGACTTAAAAAATTCTCGTATGGCTGGAATCAAAGCCTCTTCCCGGCCCTGGGTATATGCTCGCTCGGAATCCTGCTTCGCTTGCTCAAGTTTGATTTTGACTTTCTTGAGCTCTTCCTCGAGGGCACTTTTCTCTTTGACAGTGGATAACAAATCCTCTTCCACGGATAAGGTGTGTTTCTTATTGGCGATCTCCAACTCCTCCTTCGTTTTTGACAATTCTCGATGACAAGCCGATAATTTCTTCGTAACGTCATCTAATTGAGCTCGAAGATTTTATTCTCGGTCGAAACCTACGCGAGCGCGTTGTGAGCTTCTTGAGATTCTTGCTCCAGCAACGACAAACGATAAGTCTGAAGCGCGAAGTAATCTCCAGCCTATGATGGAAATATGATATCAGCATAGTACCTAAGGATTGAGACGTACGGAATACTCAAGTATAAACAAATATTACCTCCTGGTACGTTCGAGAAAAGTTACTCATCACTTCAAAGTCACTTTTAATGGTGTGATCAAGCAAATCTTGTTTGAACCGACCAGCCATAAAAATTCTAGTGGCTTTATCAAACTCGTTTTCACCATCTGGCCCGAGGTCGGAGCAGATGGTCCCTTCTTCCGGGTAACCAACGGCTCTACGCCCGCGAAAATGTTCATTCATAAAATCTACTACATCCGGTTCCGATCTACCTGGTCGACAAGGGACCGAGTCAGAGCTCTTACCAAATGGTTTTATTCTTCTCGAGGGCCCCGGATGTTCAGCATACCGTTTCCGATTCATACGCTCTTTGTGTTCTTGTATGCCTAAAATACGGGTCCAGGAATATTGGCTATAACCAGCGGAGGATGGATTAGAAGTATCGATCGTGAATACACTACGCAAGGGACCTGCTACAACGGGATTTGATGAGCTCGAGCTGCCAACCCCTCTCAAAGCTGGGAATACTGATGTGATCATGAAGTGCCCAAAAATAGACTTGAGAGAATTAATTGAAGATAAGTTGTTGGGTCAAGAAGGATTACTTGCTCATCAAGATTGAAGGAGATTTAGTCCAATATTACTTGTCATATGGGACTTTTTAATTTAGTTACTTTTTAATTATAGCTCTCAACAAAGTAGATAAAGTCCTATTTACTACTTCAGTTTGACCATCAGTTTGTGGATGACAAGTGGTGGAAAATAACAACTTAGTCCCTAACTTACACCACAAGGTTTTCCAAAAGTAACTCAAAAACTTAGCATCTCCACGTTAAGAAAAACGAGACCCGCATTATAAGGAATTGAAAGATCGCTCTACAATCAGGTTTAGATGGATTTAATGAAGACGCCACAAATGATGATGTATGAATCGTTTGATAAGTCGATGGATGAACGCCACAAGTCTTCTTGATAAGTTCATGAGGACGCCACAAACGATGTTGACTGAATCGTTTGATAAGTCGGAACGCCACAAGAATGCTTGATAAGTTCGGTAGGACGCCACAAACGATGGTGGATGAATCGTTTGATAAGTCATTGAACGCCACAAAGATTTTACTGATCTTTGATAAGTTCATGAAGAAGAACTCTTCAAAGAAGGTGGAGAATACTCAACACAAATTAATTGAAGACTAAATCTTGAATTCATTAAAGAAAAAGGTCCTTTAAATAGGACAAGATTACATCTTGAAAATAACTAGGAAACTATAAAATAGTAAACTAACCTAATACCAAAAGGAAACTAAATCCTAGTAAAGAATAAACTAATCCTACTAATACAAGGAGCTAAATTCGAAATTAAAAAGTAACTAAATTAAAAAGTCCCATATGACAAGTAATATTGGACTAAATCTCCTTCAATCTTGATGAGCAAGTAATCCTTCTTGACCCAACAACTTATCTTCAATTAATTCTCTCAAGTCTATTTTTGGGCACTTCATGATCACATCAAATACTTCTGGAATCGCGATCAGGTCGATGACCGGATTATCTGCTCCCGTTCCTTGTTCATGATCGTTTTTCTTCACTAGTTGCTGGGATTGGCTTTGTATCCCCTTGGAAGGAGCAGTTCCAATTGATGTAACAGCGGACAACCGAAACTCCTCATGAACTGATCTGCAGAAGAAGTGCAATACGTTCAGAAAGCTGAGGGAGTAGGTCCAATCTACCTCGCATTCAAGTAAAGGAGAGTAATAACATACTCAAAGAAAGCGGCGCTCGAGACAAAGTGAACGATCCGGACGTGCGTCTGAAAGATCGAGAAGATCCGCTAAGGGATTGAGAGGGCAAGAGAAGAGAAAATTCGACCGTTGGAGCTGGATAACCGCATTTACTTAGTCCCGCCAACCTCAAAATCCTTTCCTGCACAAGGAGCATAGTCTGATAGGGATCGGATTGAAGCTGGTTCAAAAACTCGTCAGAAAGATGAGGATTAATCCTTTCCTTGATCTTGCGACAATCACACATCCAAGGCCCTTCACCATCCCATCTATATGGTCTAGTTTTCGAACTACCCTCAGAACGAATGTCGGGACCCTTCCCAAAGAAGAACCTCCTTTTCCAGCTTTTAGTTTTATCCATAGGCACACTCGTAAGGATGGGCCGGTTCGATCGCTGTAAAAAAGATACGAACCCCGCATTGGAACCTCTAGACATACTCATTTGGAATACTTGCCAAAAATTACGAAAAGAAGCCTCCTCTCCTTTGGCTTCCATAAGAACGCTGAACGCCACGATGTACGCTATAGAATTCGGAAGAATTTGAGTAGGGGTAAGAGAAAAAGAGGATAAGATGTTTCTAAGTAAGGGAATAAACGGGATGCGCAATCCATGTAAAAATTGCTTCTCGTAAAAATCCTGGCAAGGTGGAGGATCAGTTGCACGTTGGCGGTAAGATGGGATGACGATCGAAAACCCCTCAGGAAGAAATTTTCCGAACTCTTTGTCCAAAAAAGCGCGGTCTTCTTGGATAGAAATGCAAGAAGTCTGATTTGCGCCAAGCTCGGCCCGATTATGACCAGCTGATCCAGAAGAAGCTTCAAATTTATATATCCTGACAAAGACATTGTCACTAATATTACGTTTCTCTACCACGTTTTCTTCGAGATCTTCGACTTGATTCACATCCTCTTGTTCGGGATGAAATTCTCCCTCTTCAAAGTCATCGATAAACCTAAGATCAGGATCGGAATCGGGATCCTCTCCGACTTTGCCATTACCCCTCGAATTTCTTGAACTGGACATTATAAAAGATAAAGTTGTATGAAAAGGACAGCTTACGCGATCTCAACGCTCCGATCTAAAGTAAAAAAGTCACTCTGGAAATAGTTTTTAACTAGGCAACGTATATATAAGGTAAATAAGATGAATTGCGAGTCGTACCATGAACAGGCGCAACGGTTAAGCTCCCTCAGGGTAAATTCAAAACTATCTTCCACCTATTTGTATTATAGGCCCCTATACTGTATGGAATTAGAGTATCTCGAAAATCGATGCGGAGAGACGTTTTGGTCGAAAGTTCATTACGAAAGCGAAGCAAAAACTCTTTAACATCGAGATTTATACTAAGACAAAATCATCATATTGTTTCCAAGAAATGCACTCTTTTTCCCTGATTAGGTTTTTATCCCATTGGGTTTTTCCGAGTTAGGTTTTTAACGAGGCATATCCAGAACACATCGAAAAATTAATTAGTTCATCACAACACTCTGAATAACATAAACTTCTTCGAGCTTGAGCTTCACTTTGTGCTCGAGAAGTGGGGGAGTATTGATGGGGGGTATTTTGGACTCTACTGTTTGGAGCTAAGGTACGATCGGAAAACCAGAACCCCGACCCCAAAGGCTTAGAATCAAGATCGGATCGCAGTTCAGCTAACTCGATCCTCCAGCTGAAGCCCATGCTCGAAAGATACTGTTGGGCCGATCTCAGGCCCAGGCCTATGGGCCTATCCCCATTTTCAGCTATAAATACCCCAATCATTTATGACGGAAGACACGCTTTCCCAGGTGCACTCCCTTCGAAGCTGCCGCTCGGAAAGACAGTATAGGCTAATTTATATGTATTTCACACTCTAGCTTGTACGGCATCCTATAATGCTCGAATAGGACCCCCAATATTTGTAATCTACACTTACGATTGCAATATACTCTATTGATCTACTCTCCATTTAGTTCTATTTGTGTTTACATTGTTTATACTTTAATATCGATCATACCACGAAACCGCGTAAGATCACTAGTCCTTAGAGATTATCTCTATGTACCTACCTTAATCAAGAACCTTATTTCCATTCCTGTTTTGGATCAAGAAGGCTTTTGTTTATCATTATGAATGGAATTTTTAGCATTTCAATGAATGGTTCTTTATATGCAAATGGTAAACTAGCTAATGAATTGTATAATCTTGAAACGTCCATAACATCTAATACTATATTGCATGTTCACGATAATATTAAGAAACGTAATACAAATAAAGATAACTATGCATATCTATAGCATGCTAGACTTGGAACAAGAAGAGGATTCAAAGGTTGGTCTCAAATGGGTCTCTAGAAATAGTGGACTTGGATGAGTTCCCAACTTGCGAATCTTGCTTAAAGGGAAAAATGACCAAATTGCCATTTTTTGGGAAACCGGAACGTCCTTCAAGCACTTTGGATTTCATCCATATGGATATAAGTGGACCACTAAGTGTTAGTGCTCGAGGAGGTTATAAGTACTTCATTAGCTTTACCGATGATCATTCACGATATGGATATATGTATCTCATAACACATAAGTCCGAAACTATTGAAAGGTTCAAAGAGTTTCGAAATGAAGTAGAAAAGAAACTCGGTAAAAGTATTAAGTCACTTCAATCCGATTGAGGTGGAGAATACTTGGGTAGCGAATTCCGTTATTTGAAAAAGAATGGGATTCTCTCAAAGTGGACTCCTCCGGGTACTCCTCAGTTGAACGGAGTATCGGAGAGAAGGAATAAAACTCTATTGGACATGGTTCCATCTATGATGAGTTTCACGGATTTACCTAGAAGCTTTTGGGGTTTGTCTCTTTTTACAGCTTCAAAGATACTAAACGTAATACCATCGAAAATTGTTCCTAAGACACCTCTGAGATGTGGTTCGGCAAAGCACCCTCTTATAAATTCATGAGAATTTGGGGGTCTCCCGCTTATGTCAAGAAGCTAGTGGGAGATAAGTTGGAAGCCAAGTCCACCTTATGCAAATTTGTGGGATATCCTAGAGCGTCTATTGGATATCAATTCTATGATCCCAATGAACAAAATGTGTTTGTTTCTAGAAACGCCATTTTCTTGGAAGAACGTCTTCTTGATAATGAAAAGGTGGAGATGGACTTGGAGGAAGTTCGTGAGACGGAAGAATCACCACAAGTGATGGAAACAAATGAGTAATGAGGAAACCACTAGTACACAACAACTTCATAGGTTCACTCGTGAACATGAACAACCCGAACGGATTGGATTGATACATGAAACGGGGCAATTGGATATTGATCCAAGGACTTATGAAGAAGCTATGTTGGACATAGAATTGGGAAAATGGCGTGAAGCCATGAAAGCCGAATTGGACTCCATGTACTCAAACAAGGTATGGACCTTGGTAGATCCACCAAAGGGAGTAGTACCTGTTGGTTGCAGGTGGATCTATAAGTGAAATCTTGTAGTAAATGGAGAGGTATCGACCTACAAGGCAAGGATAGTTGCGAAGGGATACACTCAAAGGCCGAGCATCGACTTTGAGGAAACCTTCTCACCGGTTGCCATGTCGAAGTCCATTTGGATCTTGCTTGCCATAGCCGCATGGTACGACTATGAGATATGGCAAAAGGATGTGAAAACCACTTTTCTCATTGGAGACATTGAAGAAGAAATTTATATGGAGCAACCAAAAGGTTTCATACCCAAAGGTAGTGAGCAAAAGGTTTGCAAACTACAAAGGTCCATTTATGGACTTAAACAAGCATCTCGAAATTGGAACAACCGTTTTGATGAGACAGTCAATTTGGCTTCATCAAGAACATCTATGAACCTTGTGTGTACAAGAAGGTTAGTGGGAGCTCTACAAACTTTATAGTGCTTTATGTCGATGATATTCTTCTCATTGTGAATGAAGTAGGAATATTAGAGAAGACTAAAGCATGGTTATCTAAAAAATTCTCCATGAAAGATTTGGGAGAAGATTCCTTTGTATTAAATCTAAAAGGTTGCTAGGGCTATCCCAAATGTTGTACATAGAAAAGATACTAAAGAGTTTTAGTATGGATGATTCGAAGAAAGGGTTTCTTCCAATGCGACATAGAATCCTTTCCAAGTCGATGTCTCCCAAGATTGACGATGAAAGAGAAAGTATGTCAAAGATACATTATGCGTCCGCTATAGGGAGCATAATGTACGCCATGCTATGTACTAGGTCGGATGTGACCCAAGCTCTTAGTGTCACAAGCCGCTTTCAATCCGATCCAGGTGAGAGTCACTGGAGTGTCGTAAAAACAATCCTTAAGTACTTGAGAAGAACTAAGGATTTGTTCTTGGTCTACGGTAATGGAGAATTAAAATTTGGAGGTCACACTGACTCTAGTTTTCAGTGTGATGTAGATGACTCCAAGTCTATGTCAGGTTTTGTATTTTGCTTGAACGGAGGTGCAATAAGTTGGAAGAGTTCCAAACAGGAAACTGTAGCCGATTCCACAACCGAAGCAGAATACAAAACCTGCTAAGGAAGGTGTTTGGATGCGAAACTTCATCCAAGAGTTAGGTGTAGTTCCTAGCATTGCCGAACCTGTTGCTATCTTCTTTGATAACAATGGGGCCATTGCGCAAGCAAAGGAGCCAAGATCTCATCAAAGATCTAAGCACGTATTTGGGGCGATATCATTTGATACGAAATATCATTGATAGAGGAGACGTGAGAGTGGCGCACGTTGACTCAAAAGAAAATTTGGTGGACCCACTGACTAAACCATTGCCAATCAAGGCTTCTGAAGGACATCGCCTTAAGATGGGTCTTAAAGCTATGAACGATTGGCTTAGTGCAAGTGGGAGATTGTCATAGTAGTGCCCTGCAAGCCAATCGGTTGTCTTATAAATACTCTTGTAATCAATCTTATTCATTATCAATAAAAGTTCGCATTAGCAATTCTTCATTTATTGTGATACATCTAAGCAATTTATGAAGCCATTAGATCGTTGAAACTATGGAACATGGTGCATCCCTCTATGGAGTATGTTCTACTATGGTTTAAGATCTTCAAAGCTTTCCAAGTCGTAGAATACTATTGAGATAGGGCATCATTGTATACGGTAAGACTTGCACGAGTATGCATTCTCTTTTGCATGGGGATGGATAGTTCCATGGACATCGATATGTTAGATATCAATGCATATGAGTGGGTGGCTTGATGAGATCAAGCGCATCGAAACCCCGCTAGAAAAATCTCATCTTAGGAGTTTTATCGGAGATGATGATTTCTTCTACTTACGATAGTGTACGTAAATTGGTCCCATTGACTTGAAATGTTAGAGTGAACTTCATGCGGAGCGTTTATGCTTTGATGTGTTACTCGACTACTAATTAGCGAGTTATTATAGTTTCACGTTGGGTATGGATTGCTTCGTGGTGAGGTTAATGACGTCAATAAATGATCCATTAACTCCCACCGTGATGTGGTTGGGCGATTTCCTATGCATTCTTTTGTATGGATTGATTCCGAGAATCTTCGGCCGAAGTGGGTGATGTTAGATTTGGGAAGGAGTTTCCAAATGGGTAATCACTAAAAGGAATCACCATAAATAATAAAGACGCATAGTTATCAAGGCTAATAGGAATCCGTCGGACTCCATGTCCTAGGCCTCGATCGGGAAATAAGTTATTGGAAGGAGCGTACATGCATGGTATGCGTAAGAGGATTGATGAGATCAATTCAAGAAAGGTTCACACTTTATTTTCATCATTAGTTAGGACTCGTTGATGTGATCATGAAGTGCCCAAAAATAGACTTTAAAGAATTAATTGAAGACAAGTTGTTGGGTCAAGAAGGATTACTTGCTCATCAAGATTGAAGAAGATTTAGTCTTCAATTAAATTGTGTTGAGTATTCTCCACCTTCTTTGAAGAGTTCTTCTTCATGAACTTATCAAAGATCAGTAAAATTTTTGTGGCGTTCAATGATACGAACAACGTTACGAATAACGAGATTCGAATAATTAGGATTCCAAGGATCGTTCTACAATCAGGTTTAGATGGATTTAATGAAGACGCCACAAACGATGATGGATGAATCGCTTGATAAGTCGATGGATGAACGCCACAAGTCTTCTTGATAAGTTCATGAGGACGCCACAAACGATGTTGACTGAATCGCTTGATAAGTCGGAACGCCACAAGAATGCTTGATAAGTTCGGTAGGACGCCACAAACGATGGTGGATGAATCGTTTGATAAGTCATTGAACGCCACAAAGATTTTACTAACCTTTGATAAGTTCATGAAGAAGAATTCTTCAAAGAAGGTGGAGAATACTCAACACAAATTAATTGAAGACTAAATCTTGAATTCATTAAAGAAAAAGGTCCTTTAAATAGGACAAGATTACATCTTGAAAATAACTAGGAAACTATAAAATAGTAAACTAGCCTAATACCAAAAGGAAACTAAATCCTGGTAAAGAATAAACTAATCCTACTAATACAAGGAGCTAAATTCGAAATTAAAAAGTAACTAAATTAAAATGTCCCATATGACAAGTAAATATGGACTAGATCTTCTTCAATCTTGATGAGCAAGTAATCCTTCTTGACCCAACAACTTGTCTTCAATTAATTCTTTCAAGTCTATTTTTGGGCACTTCATGATCACATCACTCGTCGACCGTGACTAGACGACTACCTCGAGTGTTGGGTACTCTTGATTTGATGAGATCATATCTAAGAGTAATTGATTAAAAGTAGTTTAATTAATCTTTTAATTAAATCACAAATGGTTTGTGAGCCCATGGCTAATTGATGTTGAATCCAATGGGCCACACACAATAGCACAAGATGCAACTTAGTGATACGAACAACGTTACGAATGATCAGCAGGATATGAATGCATCGGATGAGCAGGATATGGTGAATAGTAAGTTGGAAATTGAGGTGCATGATACATAGGAGGATATGCAGCAGGTTGCACATAATAAGACTCATTTCCATACCAAGCATTTTGATTTTTCTTATTCTTATGCTTCTTTGGTTTACTAGATGCTTGCTCATTAACAGACGACTTAGTTTTACCACTAGTCTGATTCAATTTAGCTTTATCAGCAGACTTCTTAGGACTCTGTTGTTTGGTCTTACTAGTCTGTTTACCTACACTAGGCTCTTTGCTCTTTTTAGCCTTAGGAGTTTTTGTCTCCTTTAACACTTTCTCAGGTGAAGCTGGTTTAGTAGTTTGAACATACAGAATGACCTTACTATTGTCAGCAGATATAAATTTTTCAGTATGATTCAATTCTAACTTATCCTGATCTAAAGGCATCTTCTGTTTACTAGACATATGAGTGGATGCAACAGATGATTTTTCATGAGACTCAATAACTTTTTCATTTAGCATGATTTTTCCTTTATAAACTTCACATTCAGCTTTCAGAGATTCATGTTCTTGCTCAAGCTTTTTATATTCAGCTGATTCTCTTGGCTTTTCAGCTCTGAGTTTCAGTGAACTGTTTTGCTCTTTTAGCAATATCATATCTTCCTTAAGCTTTTTATATGCTTCAGCAATACCATTATTGTTGAGCATCATTTGTTCAAATGAAATAAATAATTCATTATCAAGAGGAGTTACCTCATCCTCAGAGTCATCAGATTCCTTGGCCATCAGGCAGAGGAGAGCAGGTTTCTCTTCATCAGAAGATTCTTCATCAGACGTGTCTGAATCTGAATCAGATGAGTAGATAGCAGTCAGCTTTTCTGATTCAGCCATCATTGACTTGCCTCTCTGATGCTTTCTTTCTTTTCTGATTCTCTTCTCTTCTTCAGTGTATTTCTCTGCTTTTGGATATGGACAGTCTTTGATGAAGTGTCCCAATTTCCTGCAGTTATAACCCATTAGTTTGGCTTTATAATCATCCTTATCTTGAGAAGAAGAGTTAGGTTTAGAAGTAGAGGCATTGTTATATTTGTTCTTCATTTTTCTTTTGTAGAACTTCTAGAAATTGTTTATCAGCAATGCTACATCTCCAGCTGTGTGCTCCTTTTTGTTGAATAATGTGGCTTCATCAGATGAGTCCACTTCTTTGCTTTTTTGTGCTGGTCTTCTGGGATTTTCAGCAGCAACTAAGGCAGCTGTGGGTCCTGAAGTTGAGGTTTCTTCAATTCCCATTCTTGGCAGTTTATACTCATACGCCTTGAGTACTGAGAATAGTTCTGTAAGAGAGATTTTTCCCAAATCTCTTGATTCTTCCATCGCTGTCACCTTCATGTTGAATTTCGGAGGTAAAGCCTTCAGTACTCTGATGGTTATCTCCTTATCCGTAAAGGTTTTTCCAAGCTTTAAAACTTCATTTAGTGTTCTGGTGAACCTAGTATCCATCTGATCAATGGTCTCTCCACACTTCATTTTGAAGTTATCCAGCTTTTCCAGAGCAACACTCAGCCGATGCTCTTTAATGGCGTCGTTTCCTTCGCTCATGTCTCTGACTTTATCCCACATTTTGCAGTTTTGCAATGTTTGACTTTGTCAAACCGAACATTATCTAGGGCTTTAGTCATGATAAATCTTCCGACTTTGTCAAGATTGAACAGCTTTATTTCTTCTGCTGTCATCTCATGTAAGTCTTTCTCCACCACGATATCAACTTCATTGATCTTTATCGTCTTGGTGAATCTGAATGGACCTTTTATGCTACATGTGTATATGTTATCATTATAAGCAGCTAGAAAAATCTCCATCCTGATTTTCCAGTCTTCAAAAGACATACCAGCAATGTGGGGAACATGCAGATAGCAGTCAGCTTTTCTGCTTCAGCCATCATTGCCTTGCCTCTCTGATGCTTTCTTTCTTTTCTGATTCTCTTCTCTTCTTCAGTGTATTTCTCTGCTTTTGGATATGGACAGTCTTTGATGAAGTGTCCCAATTTCCTGCAGTTATAACACATTAGTTTGGCTTTATAATCATCCTTATCTTGAGAAGAAGAGTTAGGTTTAGAAGTAGAGGCATTGTTATAGTTGTTCTTCATTTTTCTTTTGTTGAACTTCTTGAAATTGTTTATCAGCAATGCTACATCTCCAGCTGTGTACTCCTTTTTGTTGAGTAATGTGGCTTCATGATACGAACCACGTTAAGAAAAACGAGACCCGCATTATAAGGAATTGAAAGATCGCTCTACAATCAGGTTTAGGATGGATGAACGCCACAAGTCGCCTTGATAAGTTCACGGGGACGCCACAAACGATATTGACTGAATCGTTTGATAAGTCGATGTTGAACGCCACAAGTCTTCTTGATAAGTTCGGTAGGACGCCACAAACGATGATGGATGAATCGTTTGATAAGTCGATGAATGAACGCCACAAGTATTAAACAAGTTGAAAAATCCTTGATAAGTTCAAAAGAGTTCTTCAAAGAAACTAGAGAATTCCTTCTCACTAAAATAATAAGAATCAAGTTGTGTCTTCTATTACATATTATGCCTATATATAAGCTGAAAATTAAGTCCTATCAAGACTAGGAATAGGACTTCTAGAGTAATCTACTTAGAGTAGGAAATAAATCCCCCTAATCAACTAGGAAACAAAAACCACTAATAAACTAGGAAACAAATAAAGTCCTACTACTAATATAATAGTTAATTTCGAATTTAATACTAACTAAATATGCTATTCATCTTATCCACTCTTGATACGAACCACGTTACGAATAACGAGATTCGAATAATTAGGATTCCAAGGATCGTTCTACAATCAGGTTTAGATGGATTTAATGAAGACGCCACAAACGATGATGGATGAATCGCTTGATAAGTCGATGGATGAACGCCACAAGTATTCTTGATAAGTTCATGAGGACGCCACAAACGATGTTAACTGAATCGCTTGATAAGTCGGAACGCCACAAGAATGCTTGATAAGTTCGGTAGGACGCCACAAACGATGGTGGATGAATCGTTTGATAAGTCATTGAACGCTACAAAGATTTTACTGACCTTTGATAAGTTCATGAAGAAGAATTCTTCAAAGAAGGTGGAGAATACTCAACACAAATTAATTGAAGACTAAATCTTGAATTCATTAAAGAAAAAGGTCCTTTAAATAGGACAAGATTACATCTTGAAAAGAACTAGGAAACTCTAAAATAGTAAACTAACCTAATATCAAAAGGAAACTAAATCCTAGCAAAGAATAAACTAATCCTACAAAAATATGGACAATAAATTCGAAATTAAACTTAACTAACCTAATAACAAAAGGAAACTAAATCCTAGTGAAGAATAAACTAATCCTACAAAAACAAGGAGCTAAATTCGAAATTAAAGATTACTAAATTAAAATGTCCCATATGACAAGTAAATATGGACTAGATCTTCTTCAATCTTGATGAGCAAGTAATCCTTCTTGACCCAACAACTTGTCTTCAATTAATTCTTTCAAGTCTATTTTTGGGCACTTCATGATCACATCATTCTCCTCCTCTTAAAAGAGATTTGTCCTCAAATCTTCCCCAACCTTGTAGATCTAACATGTGAACAATGAAAAATAATTTTTTTTTTAACTATTTTTTTTCCGTTTTTCTTCCCTCTCAAATTTTTTTTTGCCTCTCTCAAATTTTTTTTTTCGATTTTTTTTTTCAACTCTTTTTTTTTTTCGTTTTTTTTTCAACTCTTTTTTTGTTTCCGTTAACTAAATTAAAAACTCCAACATGACAAGCAAATATTGGACGAGATCTTCTTTAATCTTGATGCACAAGTAATTCTTCTTGACCAAAGAACTTGTCTCTAATTAATTCTTCCAAATCTATTTTTGTGCTCTTCATGGTCATATCATTCTCCCCCTCTTAAAATAGATTTGTCCTCAAATCTTCGCCGACCTTGTAGATCTAACATGTACACATTGAAAAACCTTTTTTTTTGTTAAACTTATTTTTTTGAACTTTTTTTTTTCCGTTTTTCTTCCCTCCCAATTTTTTTTTGCCTCTCTAAATTTTTTTTTTCAACTCTTTTTTTTTTCAACTCTTTTTTTTTTCGTTTTTTTCCTCTCATTTTTTTTTCTCTCTCAATTTTTTCTTTTGTTTTTTTGTTTTTTTATACAAGAAAATAAAGGATAGACAAACCTGAGACTAGAATTTGGCTCTGATACCAAATGATACGAACCACGTTACGAATAACGAGATTCGAATAATTAGGATTCCAAGGATTGTTCTACAATCAGGTTTAGATGGATTTAATGAAGACGCCACAAACGATGATGGATGAATCGCTTGATAAGTCGATGGATGAACGCCACAAGTCTTCTTGATAAGTTCATGAGGACGCCACAAACGATGTTGACTGAATCACTTGATAAGTCGGAACGCCACAAGAATGCTTGATAAGTTCGGTAGGACGCCACAAACGATGGTGGATGAATCGTTTGATAAGTCATTGAACGCCACAAAGATTTTACTGACCTTTGATAAGTTCATGAAGAAGAATTCTTCAAAGAAGGTGGAGAATACTCAACACAAATTAATTGAAGACTAAATCTTGAATTCATTAAAGAAAAAGGTCCTTTAAATAGGACAAGATTACATCTTGAAAAGAACTAGGAAACTCTAAAATAGTAAACTAACCTAATATCAAAAGGAAACTAAATCCTAGGAAAGAATAAACTAATCCTACAAAAATATGGACAATAAATTCGAAATTAAACTTAACTAACCTAATAACAAAAGGAAACTAAATCCTAGTGAAGAATAAACTAATCCTACAAAAACAAAGAGCTAAATTCGAAATTAAAGATTACTAAATTAAAATGTCCCATATGACAAGTAAATATGGACTAGATCTTCTTCAATCTTGATGAGCAAGTAATCCTTCTTGACCCAACAACTTGTCTTCAATTAATTCTTCCAAGTCTATTTTTGGGCACTTCATGATCACATCATTCTCCTCCTCTTAAAAGAGATTTGTCCTCAAATCTTCCCCAACCTTGTAGATCTAACATGTGAACATTGAAAAACATTTTTTTTTTTTAACTTTTTATTTTCCGTTTTTCTTCCCTCTCAATTTTTTTTTGCCTCTCTCAAATTTTTTTTTTTCGTTTTTTTTTTCAACTCTTTTTTTTTTTTCGTTTTTTTTTTCAACTCTTTTTTTTCTTTCCGTTAACTAAATTAAAAACTCCCACATGACAAGCAAATATTGGACAAGATCTTCTTTAATCTTGATGCACAAGTAATTCTTCTTGACCCAAGAACTTGTCTCTAACTAATTCTTCCAAATCTATTTTTGTGCTCTTCATGGTAATATCATTCTCCCCCTCTTAAAATAGATTTGTCCTCAAATCTTCGCCGACCTTGTAGATCTAACATGTGCACATTGAAAAACCTTTTTTTTTGTTGAACTTCTTTTTTTGAACTTTTTTTTTTTTTCCGTTTTTCTTCCCTCTCAATTTTTTTTTGCCTCTCTCAATTTTTTTTTCAACTCTTTTTTTTTTCGTTTTTTTCCCCTCATTTTTTTTTTCTCTCTCAATTTTTTCTTTTGTTTTTTTGTTTTTTTTTATACAAGAAAATAAAGGATAGGCAAACCTGAGACTAGAATTTGGCTCTGATACCAAATGATACGAACCACGTTACGAATAACGAGATTCGAATAATTAGGATTCCAAGGATCGTTCTACAATCAAGTTTAGATGGATTTAATGAAGACGCCACAAACGATGATGGATGAATCGCTTGATAAGTCGATGGATGAACGCCACAAGTCTTCTTGATAAGTTCATGAGGACGCCACAAGCGATGTTGACTGAATCGCTTGATAAGTCGGAACGCCACAAGAATGCTTGATAAGTTCGGTAGGACGCCACAAACGATGGTGGATGAATCCTTTGATAAGTCATTGAACGCCACAAAGATTTTACTGACCTTTGATAAGTTCATGAAGAAGAAATTTTTCAAAGAAGGTGGAGATTACTCAACACAAATTAATTGAAGACTAAATCTTGAATTCATTAAAGAAAAAGGTCCTTTAAATAGGACAAGATTACATCTTGAAAAGAACTAGGAAACTCTAAAATAGTAAACTAACTTAATATCAAAAGGAAACTAAATCCTAGCAAAGAATAAACTAATCCTACAAAAATATGGACAATAAATTCGAAATTAAACCTAACTAACCTAATAACAAAAGGAAACTAAATCCTAGTGAAGAATAAACTAATCCTACAAAAACAAGGAGCTAAATTCGAAATTAAAGATTACTAAATTAAAATGTCCCATATGACAAGTAAATATGGACTAGATCTTCTTCAATCTTGATGAGCAAGTAATCCTTCTTGACCCAACAACTTGTCTTCAATTAATTCTTTCAAGTCTATTTTTGGGCACTTCATGATCACATCATTCTCCTCCTCTTAAAAGAGATTTGTCCTCAAATCTTCCCCAACCTTGTAGATCTAACATGTGAACATTGAAAAACAAATTTTTTTTTAACTTTTTATTTTCCGTTTTTCTTCCCTCTCAATTTTTTTTTTGCCTCTCTCAAATTTTTTTTTTTTCGTTTTTTTTTTTCAACTCTTTTTTATTTTTCGTTTTTTTTTTCAACTCTTTTTTTTTTTCCGTTAACTAAATTAAAAACTCCCACATGACAGGCAAATATTGGACAAGATCTTCTTTAATCATGATGCACAAGTAATTCTTCTTGACCCAAGAACTTGTCTCTAATTAATTCTTCCAAATCTATTTTTGTGCTCTTCATGGTAATATCATTCTCCCCCTCTTAAAATAGATTTGTCCTCAAATCTTCGCCGACCTTGTAGATCTAACATGTACACATTGAAAAACCTTTTTTTTTGTTGAACTTCTTTTTTTTCCGTTTTTCTTCCCTCTCAATTTTTTTTTGCCTCTCTCAAATTTTTTTTTTTCGTTTTTTTTTTCAACTCTTTTTTTTTTTCGTTTTTTTCCTCTCATTTTTTTTCTCTCTCAATTTTTTCTTCTGTTTTTTTGTTTTTTTTTTATACAAGAAAATAAAGGATAGGCAAACCTGAGACTAGAATTTGGCTCTGATACCAAATGATACGAACCACGTTACGAATAACGAGATTCGAATAATTAGGATTCCAAGGATCGTTCTACAATCAGGTTTAGATGGATTTAATGAAGACGCCACAAACGATGATGGATGAATCGCTTGATAAGTCGATGGATGAACGCCACAAGTCTTCTTTATAAGTTCATGAGGACGCCACAAACGATGTTGACTGAATCGCTTGATAAGTCGGCACGCCACAAGAATGCTTTATAAGTTCGGTAGGACGCCACAAACGATGGTGGATGAATCGTTTGATAAGTCATTGAACGCCACAAAGATTTTACTGACCTTTGATAAGTTCATGAAGAAGAATTCTTCAAAGAAGGTGGAGAATACTCAACACAAATTAATTGAAGACTAAATCTTGAATTCATTAAAGAAAAAGGTCCTTTAAATAGGACAAGATTACATCTGGAAAAGAACTAGGAAACTCTAAAATAGAAAACTAACCTAATATCAAAAGGAAACTAAATCCTAGCAAAGAATAAACTAATTCTACAAAAATATGGACAATAAATTCGAAATTAAACCTAACTAACCTAATAACAAAAGGAAACTAAATCCTAGTGAAGAATAAACTAATCCTACAAAAACAAGGAGCTAAATTCGAAATTAAAGATTACTAAATTAAAATGTCCCATATGACAAGTAAATATGGACTAGATCTTCTTCAATCTTGATGAGCAAGTAATACTTCTTGACCCAACAACTTGTCTTCAATTAATTCTTTCAAGTCTATTTTTGGGCACTTCATGATCACAGCATTCTCCTCCTCTTAAAAGAGATTTGTCCTCAAATCTTCCCCAACCTTGTAGATCTAACATGTGAACATTGAAAAACAATTTTTTTTTTAACTTTATAATTTCCGTTTTTCTTCCCTCTCAATTTTTTTTTGCCTCTCTCAAATTTTTTTTTTTTCGTTTTTTTTTTTTTCAACTCTTTTTTTTTTCGTTTTTTTTTTCAACTCTTTTTTTTTTCCGTTAACTAAATTAAAAACTCCCACATGACAAGCAAATATTGGACAAGATCTTCTTTAATCTTGATGCACAAGTAATTCTTCTTGACCCAAGAACTTGTCTCTAATTAATTCTTCCAAATCTATTTTTGTGCTCTTCATGGTAATATCATTCTCCCCCTCTTAAAATAGATTTGTCCTCAAATCTTCGCCGACCTTGTAGATCTAACATGTGCACATTGAAAAACCTTTTTTTTTGTTGAACTTCTTTTTTTGAACTTTTTTTTTTTTTCCGTTTTTCTTCCCTCTCAATTTTTTTTTGCCTCTCTCAATTTTTTTTTCAACTCTTTTTTTTTTCGTTTTTTTCCCCTCATTTTTTTTTTCTCTCTCAATTTTTTCTTTTGTTTTTTTGTTTTTTTTTATACAAGAAAATAAAGGATAGGCAAACCTGAGACTAGAATTTGGCTCTGATACCAAATGATACGAACCACGTTACGAATAACGAGATTCGAATAATTAGGATTCCAAGGATCGTTCTACAATCAAGTTTAGATGGATTTAATGAAGACGCCACAAACGATGATGGATGAATCGCTTGATAAGTCGATGGATGAACGCCACAAGTCTTCTTGATAAGTTCATGAGGACGCCACAAGCGATGTTGACTGAATCGCTTGATAAGTCGGAACGCCACAAGAATGCTTGATAAGTTCGGTAGGACGCCACAAACGATGGTGGATGAATCCTTTGATAAGTCATTGAACGCCACAAAGATTTTACTGACCTTTGATAAGTTCATGAAGAAGAAATTTTTCAAAGAAGGTGGAGATTACTCAACACAAATTAATTGAAGACTAAATCTTGAATTCATTAAAGAAAAAGGTCCTTTAAATAGGACAAGATTACATCTTGAAAAGAACTAGGAAACTCTAAAATAGTAAACTAACTTAATATCAAAAGGAAACTAAATCCTAGCAAAGAATAAACTAATCCTACAAAAATATGGACAATAAATTCGAAATTAAACCTAACTAACCTAATAACAAAAGGAAACTAAATCCTAGTGAAGAATAAACTAATCCTACAAAAACAAGGAGCTAAATTCGAAATTAAAGATTACTAAATTAAAATGTCCCATATGACAAGTAAATATGGACTAGATCTTCTTCAATCTTGATGAGCAAGTAATCCTTCTTGACCCAACAACTTGTCTTCAATTAATTCTTTCAAGTCTATTTTTGGGCACTTCATGATCACATCATTCTCCTCCTCTTAAAAGAGATTTGTCCTCAAATCTTCCCCAACCTTGTAGATCTAACATGTGAACATTGAAAAACAAATTTTTTTTTAACTTTTTATTTTCCGTTTTTCTTCCCTCTCAATTTTTTTTTTGCCTCTCTCAAATTTTTTTTTTTTCGTTTTTTTTTTTCAACTCTTTTTTATTTTTCGTTTTTTTTTTCAACTCTTTTTTTTTTTCCGTTAACTAAATTAAAAACTCCCACATGACAGGCAAATATTGGACAAGATCTTCTTTAATCATGATGCACAAGTAATTCTTCTTGACCCAAGAACTTGTCTCTAATTAATTCTTCCAAATCTATTTTTGTGCTCTTCATGGTAATATCATTCTCCCCCTCTTAAAATAGATTTGTCCTCAAATCTTCGCCGACCTTGTAGATCTAACATGTACACATTGAAAAACCTTTTTTTTTGTTGAACTTCTTTTTTTTCCGTTTTTCTTCCCTCTCAATTTTTTTTTGCCTCTCTCAAATTTTTTTTTTTCGTTTTTTTTTTCAACTCTTTTTTTTTTTCGTTTTTTTCCTCTCATTTTTTTTCTCTCTCAATTTTTTCTTCTGTTTTTTTGTTTTTTTTTTATACAAGAAAATAAAGGATAGGCAAACCTGAGACTAGAATTTGGCTCTGATACCAAATGATACGAACCACGTTACGAATAACGAGATTCGAATAATTAGGATTCCAAGGATCGTTCTACAATCAGGTTTAGATGGATTTAATGAAGACGCCACAAACGATGATGGATGAATCGCTTGATAAGTCGATGGATGAACGCCACAAGTCTTCTTTATAAGTTCATGAGGACGCCACAAACGATGTTGACTGAATCGCTTGATAAGTCGGCACGCCACAAGAATGCTTTATAAGTTCGGTAGGACGCCACAAACGATGGTGGATGAATCGTTTGATAAGTCATTGAACGCCACAAAGATTTTACTGACCTTTGATAAGTTCATGAAGAAGAATTCTTCAAAGAAGGTGGAGAATACTCAACACAAATTAATTGAAGACTAAATCTTGAATTCATTAAAGAAAAAGGTCCTTTAAATAGGACAAGATTACATCTGGAAAAGAACTAGGAAACTCTAAAATAGAAAACTAACCTAATATCAAAAGGAAACTAAATCCTAGCAAAGAATAAACTAATTCTACAAAAATATGGACAATAAATTCGAAATTAAACCTAACTAACCTAATAACAAAAGGAAACTAAATCCTAGTGAAGAATAAACTAATCCTACAAAAACAAGGAGCTAAATTCGAAATTAAAGATTACTAAATTAAAATGTCCCATATGACAAGTAAATATGGACTAGATCTTCTTCAATCTTGATGAGCAAGTAATACTTCTTGACCCAACAACTTGTCTTCAATTAATTCTTTCAAGTCTATTTTTGGGCACTTCATGATCACAGCATTCTCCTCCTCTTAAAAGAGATTTGTCCTCAAATCTTCCCCAACCTTGTAGATCTAACATGTGAACATTGAAAAACAATTTTTTTTTTAACTTTATAATTTCCGTTTTTCTTCCCTCTCAATTTTTTTTTGCCTCTCTCAAATTTTTTTTTTTTCGTTTTTTTTTTTTTCAACTCTTTTTTTTTTCGTTTTTTTTTTCAACTCTTTTTTTTTTCCGTTAACTAAATTAAAAACTCCCACATGACAAGCAAATATTGGACAAGATCTTCTTTAATCTTGATGCACAAGTAATTCTTCTTGACCCAAGAACTTGTCTCTAATTAATTCTTCCAAATCTATTTTTGTGCTCTTCATGGTAATATCATTCTCCCCCTCTTAAAATAGATTTGTCCTCAAATCTTCGCCGACCTTGTAGATCTAACATGTACACATTGAAAAACCTTTTTTTTTGTTGAACTTCTTTTTTTGAACTTTTTTTTTTCCGTTTTTCTTCCCTCTCAATTTTTTTTTGCCTCTCTCAATTTTTTTTTTCCGTTTATTTTTTCAACTCTTTTTTTTTTTTTAACTCTTTTTTTTTTCGTTTTTTTCCTCTCATTTTTTTTTTCTCTCTCAATTTTTTCTTTTGTTTTCTTGTTTTTTTTTATACAAGAAAATAAAGGATAGGCAAACCTGAGACTAGAATTTGGCTCTGATACCAAATGATACGAACCACGTTACGAATAACGAGATTCGAATAATTAGGATTCCAAGGATCATTCTACAATCAGGTTTAGATGGATTTAATGAAGACGCCACAAACGATGATGGATGAATCGCTTGATAAGTCGATGGATGAACGCCACAAGTCTTCTTGATAATGATGAGAATCATCAAGAACAAGTACAAGCTAAGGATCCATTGAATATTCCAATTGGGCCAATTACAAGGGCAAGATCCAAAAAGCTCAAGGAAGCATTTAACGGGCTAATTCAGAAAATATGGGCTGATTCTAACATGCATAAGTTTGGCCCAAAAGAAGATGAAGTTATTTTAAATTTAATCCAAACAACATAATCAGATGGCTTTTGGAATTCACTAAAGTTGCTTACCTAGAATTAAGTCTTTTGGGAAAGAGAAGCTTTAATTAGGCTTTATTTATATCAGATTTTATATATATAAGTCTATATAGATAATAGTCAAGACTTCTCATATTTCTAGATGTATTTGGAGGATTCTAGGCACCTTTTTATATTCCAACACTTATGAAAACGTGTTGGCTTTAATTGTTATGGTTGGAGACTTGTTCCAACCCTATATATATGTGGTATTGTTCAATGTAATGAGATATATTTGGCTGAAAATATAAAGTGAGTTTTTACTCCTCTTTTGGTTCTTCATTGAACTTCAGAACTTATCAAGGTTTCTCCTTGTGGCGTTCAAATTTGAATACTTGTGGTTTGCGATTCTTTATAATCGTTGGGTCACAAGTTCACTACAATCTGGAATACTTGTGGTTTCCGATTCTTTATAATCGTTGGGTCACAAGTTCACTACAATCAAGAATACTTGTGGTTTGCGATTCCTTATAATCGTCGGGTCACAAGTTCACTATCGTTATCAATCTGATTTTAGTTTGGGATTAAATTGAATCTTCCTAATGAGGTTCGCATCATTTGGTATCAGAGCAAGGTACTAAAATCAGATTACTATCCTTATCTTTATTTCTTGTTCTTATATATTTAGTCAATTTCTACACTAATCTCTTCTTTCCTACTCTTAAATCTCTTTGTTTGTGTATCCAGCCCAAAAAAAACGTAAAAAAAAAAAGTGACAAAAAAAAAAAAAAATTGACAAAAAAAGGGTAAAAAAAAAAAAAAAAATTCGTGGCGGATATAACTACTCTCTATATTCTGATATATTCTTCTGTTCTCTCAAATCGGAAAAAAAAAATCACATTTTCTTTGTTTCATTATTTCTGAAATACCGAACCATTGGTATTCATTGTTTAAACAATACAAGTTGAACATCTTGATTAAAGTTTACTAGTTCATTAAAGAACTGAAAAAGGGAGTTACGAGTGGAAAAAGGCAAGAGAGTGTGAGATTATTAAAGGGTAAAAGCCATATTGAGTTAAACACGAGTGTCGAGTGACATTATTCGAGTGTAAACACGTGAGCGAGTGCTGTGAGGATTTATTTCTAATTTTTATATCTAGTTTCAAGTATGTCTACAAGTGGTGAAGCAATAAACCAAGGCGGACAGGGGGATACATTTATGTTGCAAGCCATGCAAAAACAATTTGAACGTATGAACGTAATGTTTAATGAGATCCGGGATCGGATGGATAGGCAAGACGATGCTATTGCTACTTTAAACAGGGGACGTCCGGAAAGACCTCCTAATGTTAGAAGGGAAGAAAGGATTGCAAATAAAGATGATTTTGGTTACAATTCCAATGATGAGTTCCAATATGAAGATGACCAAGGCTCATTGAATGGTGAGGGCAGATTCATACAAAGGAGAGAAAGGCATGATAGAGGTTTCCAAAGAGGTCCGAGATGGCGAGATAGAGATGACAGAAGCTTGGGAAACATAAAAGTAAAGATACCATCATTTCAAGGCAAGAATGAGCCAGAAGTGTACTTGGACTGGGAAAGGAAGGAGGAGCTAATTTTTGAATGCCATAACTACTCCGAGGAGAAAAAGGTAAAACTTGCTGTTATTGAGTTTACCGATTATGCTATTATATGGTGGGATCAACTTATGATGACCAGGAGACGAAATGGTGAAAGGCCTATTAGGACATGGGATGAAATGAAAGCTATCATGAGGAGGCGGTTTGTTCCTAGTCACTATCATAGGGACTTATTTAAGAAGTTACAAAGTCTTACTCAAGGCTTTAAAAGTGTGGAAGATTACCACAAGGAGATGGAGATTTCCATGATCAGGGCTAATATAGAGGAGGATAGAGAAGCTACCATGGCAAGGTTTCTCAATGGGCTGAATCGGGACATTGCAAATGTAGTTGAGTTGCAATATTATGTGGAGTTGGAGGACATGGTGCATATGGCAATAAAGGTAGAACGACAACTTGAAAGGAAGGGAACTCGATCCTTTCAGAATCCGAGCTCCTCTACTTCATGGAGGTCGAATGGAAGGAAAGATGAAGGAGCTAATTCCAAATTCAAAACACAAGCACCAAAGAGAAAAGATGAAGTTGAAAAAGTCAATAGAGGTAAAACTGAATTACCAACTCGTAATCGTGATATTAAGTGTTTTAAGTGTTTGGGAGCAGGTCACATTGCTTCACAATGCCCAAACAAGAAGACAATGATTGCACATGCTAACGGAGATGTGGAGACTGAAAGTGAGAGTGACGATGAAGATCATATGCCAAAAGACACTAGTGACAATGATGTTGAATATCCGGTGGAAGGAGAGTCTTTGGTGGCTAGGCGTACTTTAAGTGCCCAAATCAAAGAAGATGATGTTAATGAACAGAGGGAGAACATTTTTCATACTAGGTGCCATGTTAACAATAAAGTGTGTAGTATGATCATTGATGGGGGAAGTTGTACAAACGTTGCCAGTACTACTTTGGTTGAAAAGCTGAATTTACCTACGTTGAAGCACCCTAAACCATATAAGCTTCAATGGTTGAATGAATGTGGTGAGGTTAAGGTGACAAGGCAAGTATTAGTCTCTTTTTCAATTGGGAAGTACAAGGATGAAGTGCTTTGTGATGTCGTTCCAATGCAAGCGGGTCACATATTACTGGGCAGACCATGGCAATTTGATAGGAAGGTTACTCATGATGGTGGCAAAAATCGACACATTCTTGTAAAGGATAACAAATCCATTACTCTTGTACCATTAACACCCAAACAAGTGTATGAAGATCAAATGAAAATGAAAAGAGAGAGTGAGTTGAAAATAAACAGTGAGGCTGAAATTTCAAAAAAAAAAAGTGAAAAAGAGAGTGAAAAGAAAGAGAGGAAAAAACAAGTGAGTCTTTATGCTAAGGCGAGTGATATCAAGAATGCCTTCAATTCAAACAAGCCTATGTTTTTACTTTTGTACAAAGAGGCGGGTTTTAGCACTAACGAACTTGATGAATCTTTGCCTAGCGTTGTTGTCTCTTTGTTGCAGGAATACGAAGATGTGTTCCCAGATGATGTACCAAATGGGTTGCCACCTATAAGAGGAATAGAGCATCAAATTGATTTTGTACCAGGTGCTGCCATTCCTAACCGGCCAGCATATAGAAGCAATCCGGAAGAAACGAAGGAAACTCAAAGGCAAGATGAGGAGTTGCTGAAGAAAGGCCACGTTAGAGAAAGCATGAGTCCGTGCGCACCGGTGTTACTTGTACCTAAGAAGGATGGTACTTGGAGGATGTGTGTGGATTGCAGGGCTATCAACAACATCACGGTAAAGTATCGATACCCCATTCCTAGACTAGATGATATGTTGGATGAATTGCATGGGTCAAGTATTTTCACAAAAATTGATTTGAAAAGTGGGTATCATCAAATTAGGATGAAAGAAGGTGATGAATGGAAAACTGCTTTTAAAACAAAACATATTTTGTATGAGTGGTTGGTAATGCCTTTTGGTTTATCTAATGCACCTATTACATTCATGAGATTAATGAATCGTGTCTTGCGGGTTTTTATTGGCATATTTGTTGTGGTTTATTTTGATGACATTATGGTGTATAGCAAAAGCTTAGATGAACATATTGAACATTTGCGTAGTGTGGTTGATGTTTTGAGAAAAGAAAAATTGTTTGCCAATTTAAAAAAGTGTTCTTCTTGCTTGGAAAAAGTTACGTTTCTTGGCTACATTGTTAGCGCAAATGGAATTGGAGTGGATGAAGAAAAGGTAAAGGCTATCAAGGAATGGCCGACACCTAAATCACTTTCCGAGGTCAGAAGTTTTCATGGTTTGGCTAGTTTTTATCGACGATTTGTCAAAAATTTCAGTACACTAGCTGCACCACTCACTGAAATTGTTAAGAAATCTGTAGAGTTTCATTGGGGTGATGAGCAAGAACGTGCATTTTCTGAAATTAAAGAAAGATTGTGTAGTGCTCCTTTGTTAGCCTTACCTAATCTTTCTAAAACATTTGAAATTGAGTGTGCTGCTTCAGGAATAGGTATTGGAGCAGTTTTAATGCAGGAGCAGCGACCGATAGCCTATTTCAGTGAAAAACTAAATGGGGCTGTTTTGAACTATTCGACATATGACAAGGAGCTTTATGCATTGGTGAGAGCGTTGGAGACTTGGCAACATTACCTTTGGCCGAGAGAATTTGTCATTCACACCGACCATGAATCCTTGAAGCACTTGAAAGGACAGGGTAAGTTGAATAAAAGACACGCCAAGTGGTCATAATTCATCGAGACATTTCCTTATGTAATCAAATACAAGCAAGGGAAGGAAAATATTGTGGCTGATGCACTATCGAGAAGTTAATGAAAGAGCTAGTTTGGATGGTCAAAAGAAGGCTGAGATGGTGAAGAAACTTCATGAAAGTGTCCGGGAGCATATCGCAAAGAAAAATGAACAATATGCGAACAGAGCTAATAAAGGGCGGAGACAAGTCATTTTTGAACCAGGTGATTGGGTTTGGGTGCATATGCGGAAGGAACGATTTCCTGAACGTAGGCGGTCAAAGTTACAACCAAGAGGGGATGGTCCATTTCATGTTCTTGAAAGAGTTAATGATAATGCATACAAGTTGGATCTTCCAGGTGAGTATAAGATTAGTTCAACATTTAATGTTGCTGATCTTTCTCCTTTTGATGTAGGTGAAGATTCGAGGACGAATCCTTTCGAAGAGAGGGAAAATGATGAGAATCATCAAGAACAAGTAAAAGCTAAGGATCCATTGAATATTCCAATTGGGCCAATTACAAGGGCAAGATCCAAAAAGCTCAAGGAAGCATTTAACGGGCTAATTCAGAAAATATGGGCTGATTCTAACATGCATAAGTTTGGCCCAAAAGAAGATGAAGTTATTTTAAATTTAATCCAAACAACATAATCAGATGGCTTTTGGAATTCACTAAAGTTGCTTACCTAGAATTAAGTCTTTTGGGAAAGAGAAGCTTTAATTAGGCTTTATTTATATCAGATTTTATATATATAAGTCTATATAGATAATAGTCAAGACTTCTCATATTTCTAGATGTATTTGGAGGATTCTAGGCACCTTTTTATATTCCAACACTTATGAAAACGTGTTGGCTTTAATTGTTATGGTTGGAGACTTGTTCCAACCCTATATATATGTGGTATTGTTCAATGTAATGAGATATATTTGGCTGAAAATATAAAGTGAGTTTTTACTCCTCTTTTGGTTCTTCATTGAACTTCAGAACTTATCAAGGTTTCTCCTTGTGGCGTTCAAATTTGAATACTTGTGGTTTGCGATTCTTTATAATCGTTGGGTCACAAGTTCACTACAATCTGGAATACTTGTGGTTTGCGATTCTTTATAATCGTTGGGTCACAAGTTCACTACAATCAAGAATACTTGTGGTTTGCGATTCCTTATAATCGTCGGGTCACAAGTTCACTATCGTTATCAATCTGATTTTAGTTTGGGATTAAATTGAATCTTCCTAATGAGGTTCGCATCAGATAAGTTCATGAGGATGCCACAAACGATGTTGACTGAATCGCTTGATAAGTCGGAACGCCACAAGAATGCTTGATAAGTTCGGTAGGACGCCACAAACGATGGTGGATGAATCGTTTGATAAGTCATTGAACGCCACAAAGATTTTACTGACCTTTGATAAGTTCATGAAGAAGAATTCTTCAAAGAAGGTGGAAAATACTCAACACAAATTAATTGAAGACTAAATCTTGAATTCATTAAAGAAAAAGGTCCTTTAAATAGGACAAGATTACATCTTGAAAAGAACTAGGAAACTCTAAAATAGTAAACTAACCTAATATCAAAAGGAAACTAAATCCTAGCAAAGAATAAACTAATCCTACATATGGACAATAAATTCGAAATTAAACCTAACTAACCTAATAACAAAAGGAAACTAAATCCTAGTGAAGAATAAACTAATCCTACAAAAACAAGGAGCTAAATTCGAAATTAAAGATTACTAAATTAAAATGTCCCATATGACAAGTAAATATGGACTAGATCTTCTTCAATCTTGATGAGCAAGTAATCCTTCTTGACCCAACAACTTGACTTCAATTAATTCTTTCAAGTCTATTTTTGGGCACTTCATGATCACATCAACTCTCTTCTTGAGAAATTGCATTTAGTTGGACTTTTATAATGTTGACAAAATTCGATGGTTCATTTCCGATCACATCCAACTCCTTTTGTTGTGCTTGATTTATTAACTCATTGAGTTCTTCTTCCTTGAAACGTTTGGCTCTTGCTCTCGTCACTGGACCTTGTGGAACTTGGATTGTTTCTTCAAAATGCGATTTTCCATTTATGTCCTCATTATTTTGCGAATTTCCACTTATGTCCTTATCATTCCCCTCCTCTTGAAAAGGATTTGCCCTCAAATCAGCACCTACATCAAAAGGACTTAAATCAGTAACATTGAATGTAGTGCTAACATTGTACTCACCTGGTAGGTCTAGCTTGTAGGCATTGTCATTGTTACGCTCAAGAACTTGAAAAGGACCATCTCCCCTTGGGAGCAACTTCGAGCGCCTTTGGGATAGAAATCTTTCTTTCCTCATGTGCAACCAAACCCAATCTCCGGGTTCAAAAACTACCTTGCGACGCCCTTTGTTGGCTTGCTTTGCATATTGTTCCGTCTTCTTCTCTATATTGAATCTTGCCTTTTCATGTATCTGCTTAACAAATTCAGCCTTTTTCTTTCCATCCAAGTTAACTCTTTCAGACAAAGGTAATGGTGTTAAATCCAATGGAGTTAAGGGGTTAAAACCATAAACTATTTCAAATGGAGAAAACTTAGAAGCAGAATGAATGGAACGATTGTAAGCATACTCAACATGTGGTAAACATTCTTCCCATGTTTTGATATTCTTTTTAATTATAGCTCTCAACAAAGTAGATAAAGTCCTATTTACTACTTCAGTTTGACCATCAGTTTGTGGATGACAAGTGGTGGAAAATAACAACTTAGTCCCTAACTTACACCACAAGGTTTTCCAAAAGTAACTCAAAAACTTAGCATCTCTATCTGAAACAATGGTTCGAGGCATTCCATGTAATCCAACAATTTCTCGAAAGAATAAGTCAGCAATATTAGAAGCATTATCAGTTTTCGTACATGGAATGAAATGCGCCATTTTAGAAAACCTATCTACAACCACAAAAATAGAATCCCTACCTCGTTTAGACCTAGGTAAACCTAAAACAAAATCCATTGAAATATCAATCCAGGGATCACTAGGAATTGGTAGTGGCATGTATAAACAATGAGGTTGTACTCTAGATTTTGCCTGCTTACAAGTGACACATCTCTCACAAATTCTCTCAACATCCTTTCTCATATGAGGCCAATAAAAATGTTCTTGCAAAATCGCTAAGGTTTTAATAACTCCAAAGTGCCCCATTAGACCTCCACCATGTGATTCCCTTACTAACAACTCACGCAAAGAACAATTAGGAACACATAACTTATTTTCTCGAAACAAGAAACCCTCATGTCTAAAGAACTTACCCACTGCATTTTTCTCACAATTTCGAAATTCCTCAGAAAAATCATGGTCTAAAGGATATAATTCTTTAATATGCTCAAAACCAAGTAATTTTGCATCAAGAGTGGAGAGTAAGACATACCTTCTAGAAAGTGCATCAGCAACAACATTCTCTTTACCTTTCTTGTATCGGATGACATAGGGAAATGTTTCAATGAATTCCACCCATCGTGCATGTCTCCTACTCAATTTTTGTTGACTCTTCAAGTGTTTCAATGACTCATGATCCGTGTGAATCAAAAACTCCTTAGGCCAAAGATAGTGTTGCCATGTTTGTAAAGCTCGCGCCAATGCGTACAACTCTTTGTCGTAAGTAGGGTAGTTTAGAGCTGCCCCGCTTAGTTTCTCGCTAAAAAAAGAAATTGGTTTTCCTCCTTGCATGAGGACTGCTCCAACACCTAATCCTGATGCATCACATTCAATTTCAAATGTTAATGTAAAGTTAGGCAGAGCTAATAAAGGAGCATTAGTTAATTTCTCTTTGAGCAATTGGAAGGCCCTTTCTTGCTCGTCTTCCCACTTAAACCCAACATTCTTCTTGATAGCCTCAGTAAGTGGTGCTGCAATGCTGCTAAAGTTCTTCACAAATCTCCTATAGAAGCTAGCAAGTCCATGGAAGCTCCTAACTTGTCCTACACTCGTGGGACTCGGCCATTCTTGAATTGCTCGAATTTTATCCTCATCAACCTGTATACCATGTGCACTCACAACAAAACCAAGAAACACAAGCTTATCGGTGCAAAAAGTGCACTTCTTCATGTTAGCAAATAATTTCTCCTTTCGTAATACTTCAAGAACAGAATGTAAATGCTTAACATGATCATCTTGATTTTTGCTATAAATAAGAATATCATCAAATTAGACAACTACAAATTTTCCTATGAAAGCACGCAAAACATGGTTCATTAATCGCATGAAAGTACTTGGTGCATTAGTTAGACCAAATGGCATAACCAACCACTCATATAAACCAAACTTTGTTTTAAAAGCTGTTTTCCATTCATCACCTTCTTTCATTCTTATTTGATGGTAGCCACTTTTTAAATCAATTTTAGAAAATACACAAGCACCATGCAATTCATCAAGCATATCATCAAGACGAGGAATAGGATGGCGATATGATGTGATCATGATGTGCCCAAAAATAGACTTGAAAGAATTAATTGAAGATAAGTTGTTGGGTCAAGAAGGATTACTTGCTCATCAAGATTGAAGGAGATTTAGTCCAATATTACTTGTCATATGGGACTTTTTAATTTAGTTACTTTTTAATTTCGAATTTAGCTCCTTGTATTAGTAGGATTAGTTTATTCTTTACTAGGATTTAGTTTCCTTTTGGTATTAGGTTAGTTTACTATTTTATAGTTTCCTAGTTCTTTTCAAGATGTAATCTTGTCCTATTTAAAGGACCTTTTTCTTTAATGAATTCAAGATTTAGTCTTCAATTAATTTGTGTTGAGTATTCTCCACCTTCTTTGAAGAGTTCTTCTTCATGAACTTATCAAAGATCAGTAAAATCTTTGTGGCGTTCAATGACTTATCAAACGATTCATCCACCATCGTTTGTGGCGTCCTACCGAACTTATCAAGCATTCTTGTGGCGTTCCGACTTATCAAACGATTCAGTCAACATCGTTTGTGGCGTCCTCATGAACTTATCAAGAATACTTGTGGCGTTCATCCATCGACTTATCAAGCGATTCATCCATCATCGTTTGTGGCGTCTTCAATAAATCCACCTAAACCTGATTGTAGAACGATCCTTGAAATCCTAATAATTCGGGTCTCGTTTTTCTTAACGTGGTTCGTATCATTTGGTACCAGAGCCAAATTCTAGTCTCAGGTTTGTCTATCTTTAATTTCTTGTCCAAAAAAAAAAAAAACGAAAAAAAAAAGTTGAAAAAAAAAAACGAAATTAAATTGAGAGAAGAAGAATTGGTTGAAAAAAAAAATAAGAGAAAAAAAATCGAAAAAAAAAATGGTATTTCAATGTTTACATGTTAGATCTACAAGGTTGGGGAAAATTTGAGGACAAATCTCTTTTAAGAGGAGGAGAATGATGTGATCATGAAGTGCCCAAAAATAGACTTAAAAGAATTAATTGAAGATAAGTTGTTGGGTCAAGAAGGATTACTTGCTCATCAAGATTGAAGGAGATTTAGTCCAATATTACTTTCGAATTTACCTTGTGGTATCAGAGCCACGTTGCTCTGGTAGTTTACCATCCAATAGGTAAACTCTTTACTCATGTATTGTATTATTTTCAATGTTAATGAATAAATCTATTCGCTTATTTTATGAAATTGCTTGTTTAGAATACGAAAGTTATTGTCTTCTATTAACAATCAATTCTGATCATCCTGATATAGGTGAATATAATTTTTGGGTTAACCAAAGTATTCACTGGTATAACGTTAAACGCCGTATGCTTAATATGTTATCTGTTTAATATTTAATGAACCCTCGTCAATTTGATACTAGGTATTTTACTATTTCTGAATTATATGTTTTTTATCGTCAACAATATTTATTAAATAAAAAACGTTGTGAAGATTTTCCAGAGGAACCCTACTGGGTCTTTCTGAAAAATCATTATTATCAACAATATTCTCGTATTGTATTACTATTATCTGCTTAAGTTGCTTTTATGTATCGTAAGTTTTCTACTATAGGTGGTACTCCTATTTCTGTATTCTATAATTTCTGTTGGGAGCACTATTTAAAAAATAGACAACTTTGTATTGACGAACCTGATAATCCTGAGCATATCTTTTTTAGAGATCATTTTTATAGTTGGTGTGTTCGTGTTAGTATTATATTAGCAGCATAATTTCTTTTTATCCGTAAGTTTTACTCTACCCTTTTAGTTTAAAGTTTTAGTAGCCCCTTGCGTACTATTACAGTGAAACCCAGAGTTTACCCTTAAGTCGCGCAGCCTGAATAGTCCCTTTGTTGGCCTGTGTATTGGCTTGTTTGGGATTGGTATTAAGTCGTTGACAGTGATCTGTGCTAGTATGCATCGTTTTACTAGAACTTTGTCTAAAAGACAAGGTGAAACAAGTGGAAATAAAGAAATTGTTATTAATGAAAATTTCGAAAAATCATTACAAAACTGGAAATTACCAGTACAATCTTCTGTTTATAAACAGAAAGGAACTTTTGAATTTTCTTCTGACTATGTTGTTAAAACAGTAGAAGAAGCTATTCCTTTAACAGAAGGATACAATTCATTTCAATTATTATCTAAAAATCTAATTGAAAAACATAAGCAAAGATATAAATTTCTGCATATCGGATTAATCCAAGTAGGATTAAAGCCTGCTACCAGATTAGGATTAAATACATCCGCTATAATTTGTGTAAGAGATAAACGTCATAATAAATTCCATGACTCCTTGCTAGGAATAATTGAGTCTAGTCTTTGTGACGGACCCATTTATTTCTCTTGTTTTCCAAACTTTACTCTGTCTCTGACGGATCCGACTCTTATGCACTCCTTGTGTCTTGATATCAAATCTGATGGATTCAATATGATGCAAGGGTCAGAAAACATAATCCTTATTTACAGGATTCAATATAAAGTAATGAATACAGTAGTTCCAAGGGTGAGGAATTTATCCTTGAACCAGAAAGGATCTACTACTTTATTCATTACCAATTTATCTAAAAGTAATTTAAAAGTACCCAAGACCATCACTTGGGATCAGGTTAAATTACCTGAGCAATGGATGGTAGAAAAGGCAAGTGAACCTGTTAAACAGGAAAATAGAGAATTAGAAGAAATAAAAGAATACCAAGATGGAACTGTCCAAATCAAATTCTCTAACCAAAGAATTGCCAGACTTAATCTTAGAAGTCAAAGTCTTCGATACAATAAACTTAACCTAAAAGGTGAATGTAGCAGAACTAGATCTAGAAGATCTACTTCTTCTGCTCCTGAAACTAATTTCGAAAAGAATAACCTAATAGGTACAAAATTCACACCTGATGGGGTTAATCAACCTGAATATAATGTTAGTATACCATCTACTACTGTCCCCTCTGAAACAGAAAATAAATCTCCCACTGCTTCAGACATGGGATATTATAGTGATAGTAGTGTCCTTCCTGATGACACTAGTGTTTCACCCATTACAATTCCTGAAGAAGTAACTTTCCCTTTTGAAGGAATTGCAAAAGAATTATTTTATTCTCCTAAAAATGAAATTCTTAGAAAATGGTTTTTTCTTGAAAATAACCAAACTCAAAAGAAGTTATTTACTTCCTATAATAGGTTTTTAAAAATAAATAAGGAAGTAATTGATTTCTTTGATTTTCTAAAAAAATATTTTTATTTAACTAAAAGAAAATTTCCCGATTTCGAAAATAAGAATTTTGTTTCTACCATTGAAACTTCCTTTGCTAGAAATTTTATTACTACTAGAAGAGTTTTTAAAAGTATTCATCCGCCTGAAAATAATTTAATTGTTAAAATTAAGGATGATGAGGTTATTGCCACTCCTTATAGAAAAGGAGATAAAATCGAAACTGTAGTAGAACAAAATAATTTTACTAATTTAACTCTCAAAACTATGGGAGATCAATTAATCAGAATTGAAAAATCAATTGATAAAAAAACTACAGAACAAGTTTCTAAAGAAGAAACTCCTATAATTGATAAAAGGGTTTTATTTAAACCTATGCCCTCTGAAAAAATTGATTTCAAAATCAAACCAGAAGATTCCTCTTCTGAGATGGTTGATGAAATTGTTAAAAGATTAAAAAATCTTGGTCTAAAAGAAAAGGACTTATCTCCTTTAGAACAAAACTCGGATAATGAATCTGATACAGAAAGTAAAGAACAGACTTCCGAAATGGAAGACAGAATTGATCAACTAGAAGATATGTTCTTAACAGAACAAAATCAACAACAAAATTTTGGGATCAATAAATTATCCTCTTCCTACAAGAAGAAGATGGTTTATAATGTTCCTGCAAAACCCTATTATCATAGGCCTACTCCAGTCGATCTACAATTGGAACAGCATGATGATTATATGACTGTTCAATTTGATGGAAGATCCATTAATGAATGGAACATTGATGGTATGTCAGAGTATCAAATGCAAACGGTATTGCATTACATGACCATGTTTGCAACTGCCTGTAAAGCAAATGGTACCTCTGATCAAAATATTGCAAAAGCCATAACTCAAGGCTTTACTGGACAATTAAAAGGATGGTGGGATTTTTACCTTCCTGAGGAAGCAAAATTGCACATCCTACAAGCGGTTAAAACCGAAATAGTTAATGAACAACCTGTTGCAGTTACAGACTGTGTTAATACGCTATTATATACAATAGCAAAACATTTTATTGGAACAACTTCATTACAGTTGGATAAAACTCAAGAACAGTTAATGAATTTAAGATGTCAAAACTTATCTCAGTTTAAATGGTATAAAGATGTTTTCTTCTTTAAAGTTTTTACCAGAGAAGATAGCCAGCATGACTTTTGGAAAGAAAAATTCTTATCAGGATTACCACATTTCTTTGCAGAAAAAATTCGTAATAGAATTAAACAAAAACACAATGGCATTATACCTTATGCTCAATACACTTACGGAGATTTATCTTCAGAGATAATCTCTGAAGGCATAAATTTATGCAATGAAATAAAACTACATAGACAAATTCAAAAGGAGAAAGTTTTAGGAAAAAGAATAATAGGAGACTTCTGTGAACAAATTGGTTTACCTCCTATTGGCCCAATTGGTGAAAAAAGAAAACATAAGACTAATAAAGTCTCTAGAAATTCAACAAAATCTTATAACTATTTTCCTAAAAAGGGGAGGAAAGGATTCTATAAGAAGAAAAATAAAAGCAAAGGTGAAAATCATCTTTCTAATAATTCTCAGAAGAAAATCCCTTTATGCTGGAGATGCCAGAAACCGGGACACTATGCTAATAAGTGTAAAATGAAAAAGAAAATTAATAGCCTTGATATTGATGAAGGCCTTAAAAGGACCTTAGAAAAGTTATTCCTTAATGAAGAAGGAGAAAAAGGAAATTTTAAAATTACTGCTATCACTAATAGTGACTCTGAAAATGAAGATTCAGAAGCAGAATCTGAACAATCAGAATCTGAGCAATCAGAAAATGGTTGTGAAGGAAACTGCGAATATTACAAAACCTTATGTCAGGCTAATGGATTATGTGTGTTAACAAAAGAAGATAATTTTATCTTAGATATAATTGATCAAATTACTGATCCCGTGGCTAAAAGAGAAATGCTCCAGAAATACTTGGAACAATACAGTAATAAAAAACCTGAAAAAGGATTAAAATTTAAAGAACCAGAGACTTATAGTCTTAAAGAAATTTTAAATAGAGCTAAATCTTCTACTGAAAGTGTCCTAGGAGATTCTAGCATTAGTGAATTAAAACATGAAGTAAATGTTCTTAAACAAGAACTTTGTGAATTGAAATCCAAAGTTTCAGTTATTGAAGTAAGAAATCTGGAAACAAATCCTTATGAGGAAAATGATGAAATTGAAAAAGAATCACTAAAAGATGAAAATACAAATGCAGCTTTAACATTTGTTAACATGATTGATAGAGTAATTACTCATAAATGGCACATTAAAATAAAGTTAATAGTTCATAGAGAATATACTCTCTCTGCAATTGCAATGGTGGACTCAGGAGCCGATTTGAATTGTATCAACGAAGGACTAATACCTTCTAGATATTTTTCAAAGACTACTGAAATCCTCAATGCTGCAGATGGCAGAAAACTTATAGTAAAATATAAGTTGCAAGATACTGCCATTTGTAACAATGGAACCTGCTTAGAAATGCCATTTATAATGGTAAAAGATTTATCTCACGATGTTATCCTAGGAAATCCATTTTTGCATATGCTTTACCCTATTAAAAGCATTAATGAAAATGGAATTACTAGTACTGTTAATTCACAGGAGATAACTTTCAATTTCATTACTCAGCCTCGTTATCACGAGATAGATATAATCCAGAAGAAAATAAATAGAAAGGAAAATTTTCTTAATTCCTTATCCCAGGAAATTAATTATAAAAAAATAGCTGAACAATTACAGCAATCATTAATTCAAAAAAGGATAAATGACTTACAAGAAACAATTATAAAAGAAATATGTGCTGATATTCCTAATGCCTTTTAGGAAAGGAAGAAACACATTGTAAATTTGCCATACGAAACCTGATTTTAAAGAAAATCAGATACAAACTAAGGCTAGACCTATTGCTATGGGTCCACGCCATCTTGAAATCTGCAAAAAAATAAATTGATGAGTTATTACTCAAAGGGTTAATTAGAAAATCTTACAGTCCTTGGAGTTGTCCAGCATTTTATGTTGAAAATGCAGCTGAACTTGAAAGAGGAGTCCCTAGACTTGTTATTAATTACAAGCCTTTAAATAAAGCATTGCGTTGGATTAGATATCCAATTCCAAATAAAAGAGATCTTCTAAATAGATTATACACTGCTAAAATAATGTCTAAATTTGACATGAAATCTGGATTTTGGCAAATTCAGATTGCAGACGAAGATAAATATAAAACAGCATTTACAGTACCATTCGGACACTACGAATGGAATGTAATGCCTTTTGGGCTAAAAAATGCTCCATCAGAATTTCAAAATATTATGAATGATATTTTCAGTCATTATACAAAATTCTGTATTGTTTACATTGATGATGTTCTTATTTTTTCAGAAAATATTGACCAACAATTTAAACATTTATATGCATTTATTAATGCTGTTAAAAAAGCTGGCTTAGTAGTCTCAGCTAAAAAGATTAAATTATTTCAAACAGAAATAAGATTTCTTGGTCACAATATAAAAGAAGGAACAATATTCCCTATTGATAGGTCAATAGCTTTTGGGGAAAAATTTCCTAATGAACTCAAAGAAAAAACTCAATTACAAAGATTTTTAGGAAGTCTTAATTATATTTCAGACTTTTATAAAAAATTAGCAATAGATGCTAAACCTTTATTTGAAAGGTTAAGAAAAAATCCTCCTGAATGGACTAAGGTTCATACAGAAGCCGTAGTTAAAATAAAAAATAAGATTAAGGAAATTCCTTGTTTAGCCATAGCTAATCCAGATGCTATTAAAATCGTTGAAACAGACGCATCGGAATTAGGCTATGGAGGAATCCTAAAACAAAGGATTGATAATAAAGAAACTCTTGTTAGATTTACTTCAGGAGTATGGCAAGGGCCAAGAAAAAATTATTCCACTGTAAAAAAGGAACTCTTATCTATTGTGTTATGTGTTCAAAAATTTGAAAGTGATTTATTAAATCAAAAATTTCTAATTCGTGTTGATTGTAAATCTGCTAAAGATATTTTAGAAAAGGATGTTAAAAATATAGCATCTAAACAAATTTTTGCTAGATGGCAGGGAATTTTATCTGTCTTTGATTTCGATATTGAGTTTATTAAAGGATCTAGTAATTCTTTACCAGATTTCTTAACTCGTGAATTTTTACAGGGACATGACGAAGGACAAAGGAAAAGCTAAAGAAACTGTAAAAAGAGAAATAGTAACTATACGAAAACCTCTGTCTTATAAGACAGCTATCGGAAAACCAATTGAACAGCTTCGATCAGAGGCCTTAAAGGCTGCACCACAGGAAATAAAATTAAGAGACGATGCTTATTCAGCATCAATAAAATCTGAAGTCACTAATGAATTTCTATATCCATATATTCCCTACACGACTATGTGGGTATCACACTTAGAGCGAAAATACGCTCATCTTTCACCCAATGAAGCTGGGAATTTTTATCTTAAAGACTCAGCCGATCCATTCTTTTATCCTAAAGAATATCAATTTTACTATGCTATTTTGGATACAACCAAATCTGTTGAATTTGATTCAGTCACTCGATCTGGATCAGAATGGGCTTATTCTAAAGCCTTTATTAAACAAGTTTATACAGCAGAAACCTGGAATGGTGATCTTTATCGATATCATGAAATTCATAGAAAAAACCAAAATTTGGATAGATACTGGTTTAATTATTTTGATTACATCAAAGCTTGGGACGGAGCATTTTGCTACGATAACAGGCAGAAAAAACACAGTTGGTTCCTTCAATTTAGGGATTTTAAATTTTCTAATATACCTCAATGGTTTATTAAATGGTTTTACAATTGGGGTTTTCATCCCATAATATTACCGACTTATCAAACGATTCAGTCAACATCGTTTGTGGCGTCCTCATGAACTTATCAAGAATACTTGTGGCGTTCATCCATCGACTTATCAAGCGATTCATCCATCATCGTTTGTGGCGTCTTCAATAAATCCACCTAAACCTGATTGTAGAACGATCCTTGAAATCCTAATAATTCGGTATCATCCTTGAAACCTGATTTCTTAACGTGGTTCGTATCATTTGGTACCAGAGCCAAATTCTAGTCTCAGGTTTGTCTATCTTTAATTTCTTGTCCAAAAAAAAAAAACGAAAAAAAAAGTTGAAAAAAAAAAACGAAATTAAATTGAGAGAAGAAGAAGTGGTTGAAAAAAAAAATAAGAGAAAAAAAATCGAAAAAAAAATGGTATTTCAATGTTTACATGTTAGATCTACAAGGTTGGGGAAAATTTGAGGACAAATCTCTTTTAAGAGGAGGAGAATGATGTGATCATGAAGTGCCCAAAAATAGACTTGAAAGAATTAATTGAAGATAAGTTGTTGGGTCAAGAAGGATTACTTGCTCATCAAGATTGAAGGAGATTTAGTCCAATATTACTTGTCATATGGGACTTTTTAATTTAGTTACTTTTTAATTTCGAATTTAGCTCCTTGTATTAGTAGTATTAGTTTATTCTTTACTAGGATTTAGTTTCCTTTTGGTATTAGGTTAGTTTACTATTTTATAGTTTCCTAGTTATTTTCAAGATGTAATCTTGTCCTATTTAAAGGACCTTTTTCTTTAATGAATTCAAGATTTAGTCTTCAATTAATTTGTGTTGAGTATTCTCCACCTTCTTTGAAAAGTTCTTCTTCATGAACTTATCAAAGGTCAGTAAAATCTTTGTGGCGTTCAATGACTTAGCAAACGATTCATCCACCATCGTTTGTGGCGTCCTACCGAACTTATCAAGCATTCTTGTGGCGTTCCGACTTATCAAACGATTCAGTCAACATCGTTTGTGGCGTCCTCATGAACTTATCAAGAAGACTTGTGGCGTTCATCCATCGACTTATCAAGCGATTCATCCATCATCGTTTGTGGCGTCTTCAATAAATCCACCTAAACCTGATTGTAGAACGATCCTTGAAATCCTAATAATTTGGGTCTCGTTTTTCTAACGTTACGAATAACGAGATTCGAATAATTAGGATTCCAAGGATCGTTCTACAATCAGGTTTAGATGGATTTAATGAAGACGCCACAAACGATGATGGATGAATCGCTTGATAAGTCGATGGATGAACGCCACAAGTGATGTGATCATGAAGTACCCAAAAATAGACTTGAAAGAATTAATTGAAGACAAGTTGTTGGGTCAAGAAGGATTACTTGCTCATCAAGATTGAAGAAGATCTAGTCCATATTTACTTGTCATATGGGACATTTTAATTTAGCATTCTTTAATTTCGAATTTAGCTCCTTGTTTTTGTAGGATTAGTTTATTCTTCACTAGGATTTAGTTTCCTTTTGTTATTAGGTTAGTTAGGTTTAATTTCGAATTTATTGTCCATATTTTTGTAGGATTAGTTTATTCTTTGCTAGGATTTAGTTTCCTTTTGATATTAGGTTAGTTTACTATTTTAGAGTTTCCTAGTTCTTTTCAAGATGTAATCTTGTCCTATTTAAAGGACCTTTTTCTTTAATGAATTCAAGATTTAGTCTTCAATTAATTTGTGTTGAGTATTCTCCACCTTCTTTGAATAATTCTTCTTCATGAACTTATCTAAAATCTTTGTGGCGTTCAATGACTTATCAAACGATTCATCCACCATCGTTTGTGGCGTCCTACCGAACTTATCAAGCATTCTTGTGGCGTTCCAACTTATCAAGCGATTCAGTCAACATCGTTTGTGGCGTCCTCATGAACTTATCAAGAAGACTTGTGGCGTTCATTCATCGACTTATCAAACGATTCATCCATCATCGTTTGTGGCGTCCTACCGAAATTATCAAGAAGACTTGTGGCGTTCAACATCGACTTATCAAACGAATTCAGTCAATATCGTTTGTGGCGTCCCCGTGAACTTATCAAGGCGACTTGTGGCGTTCATCCATCCTAAACCTGATTGTAGAACGATTTTTCAATTCCTTATAATTCGGGTCTCGTTATTCATGATGAGATTCGTATCAACAAGTCTTCTTGATAAGTTCATGAGGACGCCACAAACGATGTTGACTGAATCGTTTGATAAGTCGGAACGCCACAAGAATGCTTGATAAGTTCGGTAGGACGCCACAAACGATGGTGGATGAATCGTTTGATAAGTCATTGAACGCCACAAAGATTTTACTGACCTTTGATAAGTTCATGAAGAAGAATTCTTCAAAGAAGGTGGAGAATACTCAACACATATTAATTGAAGACTAAATCTTGAATTCATTAAAGAAAAAGGTCCTTTAAATAGGAAAAGATTACATCTTGAAAAGAACTAGGAAACTCTAAAATAGTAAACTAACCTAATATCAAAAGGAAACTTAATCCTAGCAAAGAATAAACTAATCCTACAATAATATGGACAATAAATTCGAAATTAAACCTAACTAACCTAATAACAAAAGGAAACTAAATCCTAGTGAAGAATAAACTAATCCTACAAAAACAAGGAGCTAAATTCGAAATTAAAGATTACTAAATTAAAATGTCCCATATGACAAGTAAATATGGACTATATCTTTTTCAATCTTGATGAGCAAGTAATCCTTCTTGACCCAATAACTTGTCTTCAATTAATTCTTTCAAGTCTATTTTTGGGCACTTCATGATCACATCACGATACCTGATTGTTATATTGTTGACGGCTCGACAATCAACACACATTCTCCATGTCCCATCCTTTTAAGGAGCCAAAATTACTGGAACAGCGCATGGACTCATGCTTTCTCGTACGGAACCCTTTTCAATCAATTCACTAACTTGCCGTTGTAGCTCTTTTGTTTCTTCAGGGTTGCTACGATAGGCTGGGCGGTTCGGAATGGAAGCACCGGGTACATAGTCAATTTGATGTTCAATCCCTCGAATAGGTGGTAAACCATGTGGAATTTCCTCGGGAAAGACATCCTCAAATTCCTGCAAAAGAGATGTAACTGAACTAGGCAAAAAAGAGTTAGAGTCGTTAGTATTCAATGCCTCTTTGTACACAAGAACAATCATTGGTTGACTTGAGAACATCGCTTTTTTAATGTGACCCACTCTCGGATAGGTGTTGCTTTTTGTCCTCTCATTCTTTTGTTCATTCATTGAGACTTCTCCATTTTTTTTACTCTTTTTTTCCTCGTTCACTCTTTGTTTTTCTTGTCTCTCTATTTCTTTTCCTACAACACTCTTTTTTTCTTGCTCACTCTCTTTTTGTAACCTCACTTGATCTTCATAAACTTGTCTTGGAGTCAAAGGTACTAGAGTGATGGTACGCTGGTCATGTACAAATGAGTACTTGTTAGTGAAACCATCATGCTTAACACGTCGATCAAACTGCCATGGACGTCCTAGTAACAAATGTCTAGCTTGCATAGGTACAACATCGCACAAAACTTCATCTTCATACTTTCCAATGCGAAAAGGGACAAGGACTTGTTTTTCTACCCTTATTTCACCAGTATTATTAGGCCATTGCAGTTTGTAGGGTTGTAGATGTTTTGTAGTTGGCAATCCTAACTTTTCAACCATAGTTGTGCTAGCAACATTAGTACAACTCCCTCCATCAATAATCATACTACATACATTGTTTTGGACATGGCATCTAGTATGAAAAATGTTTTCCCTCTGTACTTCGTCACTCTCTTTGATTTGCACACTTAACGCTCTTCTTGCAACCAACAACTCCCCATGGACAGCATATTCTTCCTCATTAGCATCCTCCAATGGTGGCATAGATTCGGTGTCCTCCTCACTATCGGTTTCAACTTCTCCATTATCTCGTATCACCATAACTCTTCTATTTGGGCATTGGTTTGCTATGTGCCCCCTACCTTGACATTTAAAACACTTAATATCACGATTTCGAGTAGTAGAGTAATCGGTTTTACCTTGATTGCTACGAGTTGGATGCTCTTGTTTTGACTCAAATCTAGCCTTGGTTGAGACTTGCTTTTCCTCTTTCTTGAATGTATTCTGTTTCCACGAACTAGCACCCCTTCTCTTAAGTTGGCTCTCAATTTTAATAGCCATATGCAGCATGTCCTCTAATTCCACATAATGCTGCAATTCTACTCGTTTGGCAATTTCTTGATTCAAGCCAGCTAAAAATCGTGCCATAGTAGCCTCTCGGTCCTCCTCTATGTTTGCTCGGATCATGGCTAACTCCATCTCTTGGTAGTAGTCTTCGACACTCCGATTTCCTTGTACCAGCCCTTGCAACTTCTTGTACAAATCCCGATAATAGTGGCTAGGTACAAAACGCTTTCTCATTACTGTTTTCATCACCTCCCAAGTGTCCACCGGTTGTTCTCCATTTCGTCTCCTGTTTAACACCAATTGATCCCACCAAACTATAATCAGTAAACTCAGTGGCTGCAAGTTTTACCTTTTTTATCTCGGAGTAGTCGTGGCAATCAAAAACTCGCTCCAGTTTCTTTTCTCACTCAAGATAGGTTTCGAGGTCGTTTCTCCCTTGAAAAGAAGGAATGTTCATCTTAATATTACCCAAGTTATTATCCTCCCTATTCCTAACTTCTCTACCCAAACCACGATTTCTCCTATGGCGACTAGATGACCCTTGATCTCCTTCACTAAACCTATCATCATAGTCTTCCTCATTCTCATCTCTTAAGTCCCTAGGTTGAACTCTCCCCCTCCTATTCATATTAGAAGTAGTTTTTCGATGTCCCTCAGTTACACTTTCTACCCTATCCAACCTTTCATGAACTTGTTCCAACTCCGTCCTCAATATTCTCTTCATCTCTCCCATCAAAGCTTCCGACATAAACTTCATATCAAACTTTCCCGACTGTTCTCCAGATATGTTTTTGTTATTGGAATCAGACATGATTTGCTGCAAGAAAAAAAAAAGTTAGAACAAATATAAATAAAATAAAGGACCTCACAATTCACACCCTTACGTGTTTCACTCAATTTAATGATTCACTCAACACTCGTGTTTTCGCACAAAAATTATGGCTTTTACCCTCAAATAATCTAACTCTCTTGCCTTTTTCCACTCTTGGAATTCTCTTTGCTTCTTTTTAAACTAATTTAAAACAACACAAAGATATTCAATGTGAACAAACTCTAGGACAAGAAAACTATCAAACCAAATCTAGGAAGATTCTTTCAACAAGGCAGGTGCCAAAACTTAGAAGAATTCTAAGTGTAAACACACTCTAAGTCTAGAAAACAATCAAACTCAAACTAGGAAGCTCAATAAAGATAATTTTGTTTCAATTTTCGGATTTTTTTTTTTTCGGATTTTTTTTTTTTTTTTTGGCGAACTCTTTTTTTTTTTTTTTTTTTTGTTCGACCTTTCTTTTTCTTTTTTTTTCGTACTCTTTTTTTTTTGTACTCTTTTTTTTTTTTTTTAATAAAACTAGAAAATTATAAAGATACGCAAACCTGAGACTAGAATTTGGCTCTGGTACCAAATGATACGAACCACGTTAAGAAAAACGAGACCCGCATTATAAGGAATTGAAAGATCGCTCTACAATCAGGTTTAGGATGGATGAACGCCACAAGTCGCCTTGATAAGTTCACGGGGACGCCACAAACGATATTGACTGAATCGTTTGATAAGTCGATGTTGAACGCCACAAGTCTCTTGATAAGTTCGGTAGGACGCCACAAACGATGATGGATGAATCGTTTGATAAGTCGATGAATGAACGCCACAAGAATTAGACAAGTTGAAAAATCCTTGATAAGTTCAAAAGAGTTCTTCAAAGAAACTAGAGAATTCCTTCTCACTAAAATAATAAGAATCAAGTTGTGTCTTCTATTACATATTATGCCTATATATAAGCTGAAAATTAAGTCCTATCAAGACTAGGAATAGGACTTCTAGAGTAATCTACTTAGAGTAGGAAATAAATCCCCCTAATCAACTAGGAAACAAAAACCACTAATAAACTAGGAAACAAATAAAGTCCTACTACTAATATGATAGTTAATTTCGAATTTAATACTAACTAAATATGCTATTCATCTTATCCACTCTCTTCTTGAGAAATTGCATTTAGTTGGACTTTTATAATGTTGACAAAATTCGATGGTTCATTTCCGATCACATCCAACTCCTTTTGTTGTGCTTGATTTATTAACTCATTGAGTTCTTCTTCCTTGAAACGTTTGGCTCTTGCTCTCGTCACTGGACCTTGTGGAACTTGGATTGTTTCTTCAAAATGCGATTTTCCATTTATGTCCTCATTATTCTGCGAATTTCCACTTATGTCCTTATCACTTCATCAGATGAGTCCACTTCTTTGCTTTTTTGTGCTGGTCTTCTGGGATTTTCAGCAGCAACTAAGGCAGCTGTGGGTCCTGAAGTTGAGGTTTCTTCAATTCCCATTCTTGGCAGTTTATACTCATACGCCTTGAGTACTGAGAATAGTTCTGTAAGAGAGATTTTTCCCAAATCTCTTCATTCTTCCATCGCTGTCACCTTCATGTTGAATTTCGGAGGTAAAGCCTTCAGTACTCTGATGGTTATCTCCTTATCCGTAAAGGTTTTTCCAAGCTTTAAAACTTCATCTAGTGTTCTGGTGAACCTAGTATCCATCTGATCAATGGTCTCTCCAGACTTCATTTTGAAGTTATCCAGCTTTTCCAGAGCAACACTCAGCCGATGCTCTTTAATGGCGTCGTTTCCTTCGCTCATGTCTCTGACTTTATCCCACATTTCCTTTGCAGTTTTGCAATGTTTGACTTTGTCAAACCGATCATTATCCAGGGCTTTAGTCATGATAAATCTTTCGACTTTGTCAAGATTGAACAGCTTTATTTCTTCTGCTGTCATCTCATGTAAGTCTTTCTCCACCACGGTATCAACTTCATTGATCTTTATCATCTTGGTGAATCTGAATGGACCTTTTATGATACATGTGTACATGTTATCATTATAAGCAGCTAGAAAAATCTCCATCCTGATTTTCCAGTCTTCAAAAGACATACCAGCAATGTGGGGAACATGCAGATAGCAGTCAGCTTTTCTGCTTCAGTCATCATTGCCTTGCCTCTCTGATGCTTTCTTTCTTTTCTGATTCTCTTCTCTTCTTCAGTGTATTTCTCTGCTTTTGGATATGGACAGTCTTTGATGAAGTGTCCCAATTTCCTGCAGTTATAACACATTAGTTTGGCTTTATAATCATCCTTATCTTGAGAAGAAGAGTTAGGTTTAGAAGTAGAGGCATTGTTATATTTGTTCTTCATTTTTCTTTTGTAGAACTTCTTGAAATTGTTTATCAGCAATGCTACATCTCCAGCTGTGTACTCCTTTTTGTTGAGTAATGTGGCTTCATCAGATGAGTCCACTTCTTTGCTTTTTTGTGCAGGTCTTCTGGGATTTTCAGCAGCAACTAAGGCAGTTGTGGGTCCTGAAGTTGAGGTTTCTTCAATTCCCATTCTTGGCAGTTTATACTCATACGCCTTGAGTACTGAGAATAGTTCTGTAAGAGAGATTTTTCCCAAATCTCTTGATTCTTCCATCGCTGTCACCTTCATGTTGAATTTCGGAGGTAAAGCCTTCAGTACTCTGATGGTTATCTCCTTATCCGTAAAGGTTTTTCCAAGCTTTAAAACTTCATTTAGTGTTCTGGTGAACCTAGTATCCATCTGATCAATGGTCTCTCCAGACTTCATTTTGAAGTTATCCAGCTTTTCCAGAGCAACACTCAGCCGATGCTCTTTAATGGCGTCGTTTCCTTCGCTCATGTCTCTGACTTTATCCCACATTTCCTTTGCAGTTTTGCAATGTTTGACTTTGTCAAACCGATCATTATCCAGGGCTTTAGTCATGATAAATCTTCCGACTTTGTCAAGATTGAATAGCTTTATTTCTTCTGCTGTCATCTCATGTAAGTCTTTCTCCACCACGGTATCAACTTCATTGATCTTTATCGTCTTGGTGAATCTGAAAGGACCTTTTATGATACATGTGTACATGTTATCATTATAAGCAGCTAGAAAAATCTCCATCCTGATTTTCCAGTCTTCAAAAGACATACCAGCAATGTGGGGAACATGGCTGATACAATCCATTTTTCAAAAAGTTTTTATTTTTCAAAATGATGCTCTTTTGAAAAGTTTTGAAAACCTTTGAAAAACACTTGGATCAAGCTCGTTGATCAGGCAGCTGATTCTAATGAACCACCTTCTCTGATACCACTTGTTGGTCCCAAGTGGTCAGATGAGGTCTAGAGGGGGGGGGGGGGTGGATAGACCTCTGAAAATTTTTAGACTTAAAAACTTTTCAATCGTCTGTCAGCAGACTAAGCTTAGAACAGTAAGCTGACTATGCTGATCGTGAACAAATCTTGAACAGCAGAGTGACCACTCTTCTTATAGTTACTTAGTTGATTTCAGCAAAAACAGTTTTACAAGAGTATACTTGCAGCGGATAATTTGTAAGTGTTTTTCACAAGTAGACTAAGTCTTTTAAAGATTTTATCCCCAATTTAAAAACTCCTTCAAAATCTTTAAAGCAATTCAAAGTGTTTACTTATGCAATTTTGAAATATACAAGAAAACTTAATGCAAGAATAACACAAAGAATTTTTATAGTGGTTATATGGATAAAAATCCTTTAGTCCACTCTTCCAGATCACTTAGATTCTGGGTTATACTATAAACACTAAGTTTACAATATTTCTCCATTTACACCTAAACAACAAATGAAAAGGATGTAAGCTCGCAATAGGAAATCACTCAGAAAACCTATCCTCTGAAGTTAGATCACTCACAAAGATGGATCTAAACTCCGCACAACACTCGGCTAATACAATTTCACTCAGAAAGTATTTTTTATTTGGCTTCAACTTGGTTTCTGTCAACAGATGACTTCACCAGATGAGTGAGTTGTTCAAGCTTCTTGAGACTTAGAAAGATTTCTGCTTCGGAAATAAAATCTCAGAATGTTGTTGTGTATCTCGCTCGTTGAAATCAGCTCTATTTATACTTAGATTTGAAAATATGACCGTTGAAGGAAGTCACAAATCAAATCCATAGCCTTAGCCCAAATCTTCAGAACGGCTCCCTGCTACAGTACTTTCTGCTGTACTTTCCTGTAGCTGCATTAAATGCACTCTGCTGATCCGAGAATAAATTCCAATCATTTGCCATTACTACCCTTCTCTTACAGCATTTATTACACCAAGTGCATTTATTACCGTTGGACTATCTAATTGATCTCTTCTACTCTGCTGATCAAACCAACCCTGCTGATAGATACCCTGCTGATCAAACTCTGAACTAATCTGATTTGAGTCAGCTGATGGTCTACCCTTCTGATTGCTGTTTCAGCATGAGATCAGTAGTTTTCTGGGCTTTGAATTTTGAACCCTTCTGATGTCTTCTTTTACTTGGTCAAAATTCTTCTAAGGGACCTAAGCTTTCCACACTTAGCTGATTTTGACGTCTTGGAAATCATCAAAACCTTCCCTTATCTTCTTATCTTCATTGCACTTCATCTTCATCTTCATCCAACAAGGATGCCGTACAAGCTAGAGGATAGATACATATAAAATTGCCTAGGCTAACTTTCCAAGGCGGCTGCTGATGGTAATGGTCCTAAGGTCAGCCAAAACGCAGCGGAAAACAAAAATTTAATCGAGGCCAAAACGGCCCAAAAATGCAACTACTTTGCAAGAAAACTTTGGAGACCTTCTACCATTACTATCCTAGGATCATCATGCATACAAAGTTCATATTAGAAGGAAAGATATCAAGTCATACCTCTCCCAATCTTGGGAGGTGAAGAGCCGCAAAGAATCGGGACAAGCAAGTAACACCCGAAACCTTCAAGCACCTCCAAGCTCACGGGTTTTGTGCTTCCTTCGAAAAATCTTTCTCCAAGCTCCTCAAGAAAAAACCACACCAAGATCTCCAAGTGTAGATCCTCCAAAGCTAGCCAACACACACAAGTGATAGCACTTAAGGAGTAAAGAAGATGAACTAGATCTTGCAAATACACCCTCAATCTATTAGCTAGAATGAAGTAGTGCTTGAATCAAGTTAGAAACTTGATGAAGGAAGAGAAAGAGATGAAGAAAACAACTTTTCTTTTTAGGGTTTGAGAGAAATCCGAACACACACTAAAAGGTGTAGTGTGTGTTTTTGTCTTGCATCTTCTACCTCTAATGAATGAAGGCAACATCTTATCTTTTATGTGTGTACATTATTCAATGTAGTTTATTGTTGGATCAAATCCACCAATAAGACTTGTAGCTTTATTGTGCTTCCCAAGCACACTTCTTGAGCTTCTCAAGCACACTACTTTTGATACAAGTTAGTGGTGGGGGCCACCACTAACTCTTGATAAGATATTTATTTCTCTCTCTTGTATATATATATATCACATATATATATTAACATTATATCATATCATATATGATCATCTCATAAGACCAATTGATAAATCCAATCTCTAATTCAAAATTAGAAACCCATTTATTTCTTCCTTCAATTAATTAGACCCTTCTAATTAATTTCGACTATATTAATTTAACACTTAAATTAATAGAGTCCTTTAATTAATTAATCTCCATTAATTAATTACTACTTCTTGTCAAATCCAATTTGACCTTTAATAGATTGAACTAAGTTGCATCTTGTGCTATTGTGTGTGGCCCCTTGGGTTCACCATCAATTAGCCGTGGGCTCACAAACCATTTGTGATTTAATTAAAAAAGATTAATTAAACTACTTTTAATCAATCACTCTTCGATATGATCTCATCAAATCTAGAGTACCCAACACTCGAGGTAGTCGTCTAGTCACGGTCGACGAGTCCTAACTAATGATGAATAAAAAGTGTGAATCTTTCTTGAATTGATCTCATCAATCCTCTTACGCATACCATGCACGTACGCTCCTTCCAATAACTTATTTCCCGATCTAGGCCTAGGACATGGAGTCCAACGGATTCCTATTAGCCTTGATAACTATGCGTCTTTATTCTTTATGGTGATTCCTTTTAGTGATTACCCATTTGGAAACTCCCTTTCCAAATCTAACATCACTCACTTCGGCCGAAGATTCCCGGAATCAATCCATACAAAAGAATGCATAGGAAATCGCCCAACCACATCACGGTGGGAGTTAATGGATCCTTTATTGACGTCATTAACCTCACTACGAAGCAATCCATACCCAACGTGAAACTATAATGACTCGCTAATTAGTAGTCGAGTAACACATCAAAGCATAAACGCTCCGCATGAAGTTCACTCTAACGTCTCAAGTCAAAGGACCAATTTACGTACACTATCGTAAATAGAAGAAATCTTCATCTCCGATAAACTCCTAAGATGAGATTTTTCTAGCGGGGTTTCGATGCGCTTGATCTCATCAAGCCACCCACTCATATGCATTGATATCTACCATATCGATGTCCATGGAACTATCCATCCCCATGCAAAAGAGAATGCATACTCGTGCAAGTCTTACCGAATACAATGATGCCCTATCTCAATAGTATTCTATGACTTGGAAAGCTTTTAAGATCTTAAACCATAGTAGAACATATTCCATAGAGGGATGTACCATGTTCCATAGTTTCAACGATCTAAGGGCTTCATAAATTGCTTAGATGTATCACAATAAATGAAGAATTGCCAATGCGAACTTTTATTGATCATGAATAAGATTGATTACAAGAGTAAACAAGACAACCGATTGGCTTGCAGGGCACTACTCTAACAATCTCCCACTTGCACTAAAGCCAATCGTTCATAACTTTAAGGCCCATCTTAAGGCGATGTCCTTCAAAAGCCTTGATTGGCAATGGTTTAGTCAGTGGGTCCGCCACATTATCTTTCGATTCGACGCGCGCCACTCTCACGTCTCCTCTATCAATGATATCTCGTATCAAATGATATCGCCACAATGCGTGCTTGGATCTTTGATGAGATCTTGGCTCCTTTGCTTGCGCAATGGCCCCATTGTTATCACAGAAGATAGCAATGGGTTCGGCAATGCTAGGAACTACACCCAACTCTTGGATGAAGTTTCGCATCCAAACACCTTCCTTAGCAGCATCACATGCAGCTATATATTCTGCTTCGGTGGTGGAATCGGCCACAGTTTCCTGTTTGGAACTCTTCCAACTTACTGCACCTCCGTTCAAGCAAAATACAAAACCTGACATTGACTTGGAGTCATCTACATCACACTGAAAACTAGAGTCAGTGTGACCTTCAAGTTTTAATTCTCCATTACCATAGACCAAGAACAAATCCTTAGTTCTTCTCAAGTACTTGAGGATTGCTTTTACGGCACTCCAGTGACTCTCACCTGGATCGGATTGAAAGCGGCTAGTGACACTAAGAGCTTGTGCCACATCCGGCCTAGTACATAGCATGGCGTACATTATGCTCCCTATAGCGGACGCATAAGGTATCTTTGACATCCTTTCTCTTTCATCGTCAGTCTTGGGAGACATCGACTTGGAGAGATGGATTCCATGTCGCATTGGAAGAAACCCTTTCTTCGAATCATCGATACTAAACCTCTTTAGTATCTTTTCTATGTACAACATTTGGGATAGCCCTAGCAACCTTTTAGATCTATCTCTATAGATCCGTATTCCCAATACAAAGGAAGCTTCTCCCAAATCTTTCATGGAGAATTATGTAGATAACCAAGCTTTAGTCTTCTCTAATATTCCTACCTCATTCCCAATGAGAAGAATATCATCGACATAAAGCACTATAAACTCTATCGAGCTCCCACTAACCTTCTTGTACACACAAGGTTCATAGATGTTCTTGATGAAGCCAAACGATTTGACTGTCTCATCAAAACGCCTGTTCCAATTTCGGGATGCTTGTTTAAGTCCATAAATAGACCTTTGCAGTTTGCAAACCTTTTGCTCACTACCTTTGGGTGTGAAACCTTTTGGTTGCTCCATATAAATTTCTTCTTCAATGTCTCCATTGAGAAAAGCGGTTTTCACATCCATTTGCCATATCTCATAGTCGTACCATGCTGCTATGGCAAGCAAGATCCGAATGGACTTCGGCATGGCCACCGGCGAGAAGGTTTCCTCAAAGTCGATGCCCGGCCTTTGAGTATATCCCTTCGCTACTAGCCTTGCCTTGTAGGTCGACACCTCTCCATTTACTCCAAGCTTTCGCTTATAGATCCACTTGCAACCAACGGGTACTACTCCCTTTGGTGGATCTACCAAGGTCCATACCTTGTTTGAGTACATGGAGTCCAATTCGGCTCTCATGGCTTCACGCCATTTTCCCGAATCTATGTCCAACATAGCTTCTTCATAAGTCCTTGGATCAATATCCAATTGCCCCGTTTCATGTATCAATCCAAACCGTTCGGGTTGTTTACGTTCACGAGTGGACCTACGAAGTTGTTGTGTACTAGTGGTTTCCTCATTACTCTCATTTGTTTCCATCTCTTGTGGTGATTCATTCGTCTCACGAATTTCCTCCAATTCTATCTCCATCTTTTCATTATCAAGAAGACGTTCTTCCAAGAAAATGGCGTTCCTAGAAACAAACACATTTTGTTCCTTAGGATCATAGAATTGATATCCAATAGACTCTCTAGGATATCCCACAAATTTGCATAAGGTGGACTTGGCTTCCAACTTATCTCCCACTAGCTTCTTGACATAAGCGGGAGACCCCCAAATTCTCATGAATTTATAAGAGGGTGCTTTGCCGAACCACATCTCATGAGGTGTCTTAGGCACAGTTTTCGAAGGTACTACGTTTAGTATCTTTGAAGCTGTAAGAAGAGCCAAACCCCAAAAGCTTCTAGGTAAATCCGTGAAACTCATCATGGATCGAACCATGTCCAACAGGGTTCTATTCCTTCTCTCCGATATTCCGTTCAATTGAGGAGTACCCGGAGGAGTCCACTTTGAGAGAATCCCATTCTCTTTCAAATAACCGAGGAATTCGCTACTCAAGTATTCTCCACCTCGATCGGATCGAAGTGACTTAATACTTTTACCGAGTTGCTTTTCTACTTCAATTCGAAACTCTTTGAACTTTTCAAAAGCTTCGGACTTATGTGTTAAGAGATACACATATCCATACCGTGAATGATCATCGGTAAAGGTTATGAAGTACTTATAACCTCCTCGAGCACTAACACTTAGTGGTCCACATATATCCGTATGGATCAAATCCAAAGTGCTTCAAGCACGTTCCGGTTTCCCAGAAAATGGCAATTTGGTCATTTTTCCCTTTAAGCAAGATTCGCAAGTTGGGAAATCATCTAAGTCCACTATTTCTAGAGACCCATCTGACACCAACCTTTGAATCCTCTTCTTGGAAATATGTCCAAGTCTAGCATGCCATAAATATGCGGAGTTATTGTTATTTGCCTTTCGTTTCTTAATATTATTGTGAACATGCAATATAGTGTTAGATGTTATGGACGTTTCAAGATTATACAATCCATTAGCTAGTGTACCTTTTGCATATAAAGAACCATTATTTGAAATGCTAAAAATTCCATTCATAATGGTAAAACAAAAACCTTCTTGATCCAAAACAGGAATGGAAATAAGGTTCTTGATTAAAGTAGGTACATAGAGACAATCTCTAAGGACTAGCTTACAATGTCCTACATCTAGTTCTACGTCCCCTATTGCTTCGGCTGCAACTTTTGCACCATTGCCCAAGCGGAGAATCCAATCCTCGGGTTTAAGGGGCCTTGTTGTTCTCATCACCTGTTTGTCATTACAAAGGTGAGAACCACAAGCGGTGTCCAACACCCAATTAGGATTATTCACGGAAATATTAACTTCAACGAAAAATATACCTTGATTCTTATTTGGGATGGTTTTAAGGTAAAGAGGACAATTCCTCTTCCAATGCCCTTCTTTATTACAGTGGAAACAAATACCCTTAGGCACCTTTCCCTTCGCAACTTTAGGAGTGGCCTTAAGAGGCATCTTGTCCTTAGAGGAACTTTTCCCCTTCTTTTTCTTTCCCTTTGCCTTTCGGCCCTTGGAAGGAATGGGAGCTAACATCACATGTTTCTCCTTTACTATCGAGCTTTCCGCCGTGTGAAGCATATTAACAAGTTCATGAAGTTCAACTTCCATGTTATGCATGTTAAAGTTCATCACAAAGTTGTCAAATGAGCGGGGCAATGATTGAAGGATCAAATCCATATAGAGTTCATTGTCCATAACCACGTTAAGACGAGCAAGCTTTTCGATGAGTCCAATCATTTTAAGCCCATGCTCACGGACCGATGAACCCTCAATCATGCGAGCTTGGAAAAGCTCCTTACTTGCCAAGTAACGTTCTTGCCGACCCGGAGTCGAGTACAACTCGGACAAGTGAAGGTGGATATCCGAAGCATGAGACATGTTCTCATGTTGCTTTTGAAGCTCACTTGACATTGAGGCTAACATGAGGCAACGGGCTTGAAGATCATCTTCGACCCATTTGTCAAAGGTGGCCCGCTCCTCATCCGATGAATCAGTCGGTAAAGCCACAGGAGGTGGGGCGGTAAGGACATAGCTCCTTTTCTCAGAATCGAGAACAATGCGAAGGTTGCGGAGCCAATCGGAGTAATTTGGCCCGGTGAGTTTGTTTGAGTCAAGTATCAAATGAAGTGGGTTCTTTGCCATTTTAAAACACTTTTAAATCTACAAAGGCGAAAAAGATTATGTTTAGCGTTCATTCAATTTTTCAATATACTTTATGATCTTGGACTTCTAACCATAAAGGTCTCCCACTATTTTATCGAATCCCATGCCCCCACATGGTAAACGAGAAATCAAATTTCTTAGTAGGACTCAAAGTCCTAAAGACATTTTCCACACCCACGACTCGTGAGACATGTGGTTAATTCAATAGGTAGGCAACAAATTGCCAATCGTTTCTGCCAAACGACCTTTGAGAATATTTTGCCTCGCTTTTCGTATGGACCCACGACTCGTGCGACATCCATATTATTAAACGTTAAGTCTACACCATCAATCTTGATAAGACATACCCCAATCATGGACGTTCCACGACTCGTGAGACAACGCCATGACCCGAATATGCCCTACCCTTGGCATTTTAACTCGTGCATCAAGGAAACGATCATATTGCTCTAATTACACCCGTTCCACGACTCGTGAGACAACGGATGAATCGAATACAACTCATGACCGAGCCCTATTGATGGAAGGCATGGACTACGAAAACTCGCTTGCCCATTATGACTTAATTATTACACTCGATTGGGTCGAGTGTGGTACGAACCACGTTAAGAAAAACGAGACCCGCATTATAAGGAATTGAAAGATCGTTCTACAATCAGGTTTGAGGATGGATGAACGCCACAAGTCGCCTTGATAAGTTCACGGGGACGCCACAAACGATATTGACTGAATCGTTTGATAAGTCGATGTTGAACGCCACAAGTCTTCTTGATAAGTTCGGTAGGACGCCACAAACGATGATGGAAGAATCGTTTGATAAGTCGATGAATGAACGCCACAAGAATTAGACAAATTGAAAAATCCTTGATAAGTTCAAAAGAGTTCTTCAAAGAAACTAGAGAATTCCTTCTCACTAAAATAATAAGAATCAAGTTGTGTCTTCTATTACATATTATGCCTATATATAAGCTGAAAATTAAGTCCTATCAAGACTAGGAATAGGACTTCTAGAGTAATCTACTTAGACTAGGAAATAAATCCCCCTAATAAACTAGGAAACAAAAACCACTAATAAACTAGGAAACAAATAAAGTCCTACTACTAATATAATAGTTAATTTCGAATTTAATACTAACTAAATATGCTATTCATCTTATCCACTCTCTTCTTGAGAAATTGCATTTAGTTGGACTTTTATAATGTTGACAAAATTCGATGGTTCATTTCCGATCACATCCAACTCCTTTTGTTGCGCTTGATTTATTAACTCATTGAGTTCTTCTTCCTTGAAACGTTTGGCTCTTGCTCTCGTCACTGGACCTTGTGGAACTTGGATTGATTCTTCAAAATGCGATTTTCCATTTGTGTCCTCATTATTCTGCGAATTTCCATTTATGTCCTCATCATTCCCCTCCTCTTGAAAAGGATTTGCCCTCAAATCAGCACCTACATCAAAAGGACTTAAATCAGTAACATTGAATGTAGTGCTAACATTGTACTCACCTGGTAGGTCTAGCTTGTAGGCATTGTCATTGACACGCTCAAGAACTTGAAAAGGACCATCTTCCCTTGGGAGCAACTTCGAGCGCCTTTGGGATGGAAATCATTCTTTCCTCATGTGCAACCAAACCCAATCTCCGGGTTCAAAAACTACCTTGCGACGCCCTTTGTTGGCTTGCTTTGCATATTGTTCCGTCTTCTTCTCTATATTGAATCTTGCCTTTTCATGTATCTGCTTAACAAATTCAGCCTTTTTCTTTCCATCCAAGTTAACTCTTTCAGACAAAGGTAATGGTGTTAAATCCAATGGAGTTAAGGGGTTAAAACCATAAACTATTTCAAATGGAGAAAACTTAGAAGCAGAATGAATGGAACGATTGTAAGCAAACTCAACATGTGGTAAACATTCTTCCCATGTTTTGATATTCTTTTTAATTATAGCTCTCAACAAAGTAGATAAAGTCCTATTTACTACTTCAGTTTGACCATCAGTTTGTGGATGACAAGTGGTGGAAAATAACAACTTAGTCCCTAACTTACACCACAAGGTTTTCCAAAAGTAACTCAAAAACTTAGCATCTCTATCTGAAACAATGGTTCGAGGCATTCCATGTAATCTAACAATTTCTCGAAAGAATAAGTCAGCAATATTAGAAGCATTATCAGTTTTCGTACATGGAATGAAATGCGCCATTTTAGAAAACCTATCTACAACCACAAAAATAGAATCCTTACCTCGTTTAGACCTAGGTAAACCTAAAACAAAATCCATTGAAATATCAATCCAGGGATCACTAGGAATTGGTAGTGGCATGTATAAACCATGAGGTTGTACTCTAGATTTTGCCTGCTTACAAGTGACACATCTCTCACAAATTCTCTCAACATCCTTTCTCATATGAGGCCAATAAAAATGTTCTTGCAAAATCGCTAAGGTTTTAATAACCCCAAAGTGCCCCATTAGACCTCCACCATGTGATTCCCTTACTAACAACTCACGCAAAGAACAATTAGGAACACATAACTTATTTTCTCGAAACAAGAAACCCTCATGTCTAAAGAACTTACCCACTGCATTTTTCTCACAATTTCGAAATTCCTCAGAAAAATCATGGTCTAAAGGATATAATTCTTTAATATGCTCAAAACCAAGTAATTTTGCATCAAGAGTGGAGAGTAAGACATACCTTCTAGAAAGTGCATCAGCAACAACATTCTCTTTACCTTTCTTGTATCGGATGACATAGGGAAATGTTTCAATGAATTCCACCCATCGTGCATGTCTCCTACTCAATTTTTGTTGACTCTTCAAGTGTTTCAATGACTCATGATCCGTGTGAATCACAAACTCCTTAGGCCAAAGATAGTGTTGCCATGTTTGTAAAGCTCGCACCAATGCGTACAACTCTTTGTCGTAAGTAGGGTAGTTTAGAGCTGCCCCGCTTAGTTTCTCGCTAAAAAAAGCAATTGGTTTTCCTCCTTGCATGAGGACTGCTCCAACACCTAATCCTGATGCATCACATTCAATTTCAAATGTTAATGTAAAGTTAGGCAGAGCTAATAAAGGAGCATTAGTTAATTTCTCTTTGAGCAATTGGAAAGCCCTTTCTTGCTCGTCTTCCCACTTAAACCCAACATTCTTCTTGATAGCCTCAGTAAGTGGTGCTGCAATGCTGCTAAAGTTCTTCACAAATCTCCTATAGAAGCTAGCAAGTCCATGGAAGCTCCTAACTTGTCCTACACTCGTGGGACTCGGCCATTCTTGAATTGCTCGAATTTTATCCTCATCAACCTGTATACCATGTGCACTCACAACAAAACCAAGAAACACAAGCTTATCGGTGCAAAAGGTGCACTTCTTCATGTTAGCAAATAATTTCTCCTTTCGTAATACTTCAAGAACAGAATGTAAATGCTTAACATGATCATCTTGATTTTTGCTATAAATAAGAATATCATCAAAATAGACAACTACAAATTTTCCTATGAAAGCACGCAAAACATGGTTCATTAATCGCATGAAAGTACTTGGTGCATTAGTTAGACCAAATGGCATAACCAACCACTCATATAAACCAAACTTTGTTTTAAAAGCTGTTTTCCATTCGTCACCTTCTTTCATTCTTATTTGATGGTAGCCACTTTTTAAATCAATTTTAGAAAATACACAAGCACCATGCAATTCATCAAGCATATCATCAAGACGAGGAATAGGATGGCGATACCTGATTGTTATATTGTTGACGGCTCGACAATCAACACACATTCTCCATGTCCCATCCTTTTTAGGAACCAAAATTACTGGAACAGCGCATGGACTCATGCTTTCTCGTACGGAACCCTTTTCCATCAATTCACTAACTTGCCGTTGTAGCTCTTTTGTTTCTTCAGGGTTGCTACGATAGGCTGGTCGGTTTGGATGGAAGCACCGGGTACAAAGTCGATTTGAGGTTCAATCCCTCGAATAGGTGGTAAACCAGGTGGAATTTCCTCGGGAAAGACATCCTCAAATTCCTGCAAAAGAGATGCAACTGAACTAGGCAAAAAAGAGTTAGAGTCGTTAGTATTCAATGCCTCTTTGTACACAAGAACAATTATTGGTTGACTTGAGAACATCGCTTTTTTAATGTGACCCACTCTCGCATAGATATTGCTTTTTGTCCTCTCATTCTTTTGTTCACTCATTGAAACCTCTCCATTTTTTTTACTCCTTTTTTCCTCGTTCACTCTTTGTTTTTCTTGTCCCTCTATGTCTTTTCCTACAACACTCTTTTTTTCTTGCTCACTCTCTTTTTGCAACCTCACTTGATCTTCATAAACTTGTCTTGGAGTCAAAGGTACTAGAGTGATGGTACGCTGGTCATGTAGAAATGAGTACTTGTTAGTGAAACCATCATGCTTAACACGTCGATCAAACTGCCATGGACGTCCTAGTAATAAATGTCCAGCTTGCATAGGTACAACATCGCACAAAACTTCATCTTCATATTTTCCTATGCGAAAAGGAACAAGGACTTGTTTTTCTACCCTTATTTCACCAGTATTATTAAGCTATTGCAGTTTGTAGGGTTGTAGATGTTTGGTAGTCGGCAATCCTAACTTTTCAACCATAGTTGTGCTAGCAACATTAGTACAACTCCCTCCATCAATAATCATACTACATACTTTGTTTTGGACATGGCATCTAGTATGAAAAATGTTTTCCCTCTGTACTTCGTCACTCTCTTTGATTTGCACACTTAACGCTCTTCTTGCAACCAACAACTCCCCATGGACAGCATATTCTTCCTCATTAGCATCCTCCAACGGTGGCATAGATTCGGTGTCCTCCTCACTATCGGTTTCAACTTCTCCATTATCTCGTATCACCATAACTCTTCTATTTGGGCATTGGTTTGCTATGTGCCCCCTACCTTGACATTTAAAACACTTAATATCACGATTTCGAGTAGTAGAGTAATCGGTTTTACCTTGATTGCTACGAGTTGGATGCTCTTGTTTTGACTCAAATCTAGCCTTGGTTGAGACTTGCTTTTCCTCTTTCTTGAATGTATTCTGTTTCCACGAACTAGCACCCCTTCTCTTAAGTTGGCTCTCAATTTTAATAGCCATATGCAGCATGTCCTCTAATTCCACATAATGCTGCAATTCTACTCGTTTGGCAATTTCTTGATTCAAGCCAGCTAAAAATCGTGCCATAGTAGCCTCTCGGTCCTCCTCTATGTTTGCTCGGATCATGGCTAACTCCATCTCTTGGTAGTAGTCTTCGACACTCCGATTTCCTTGTACCAGCCCTTGCAACTTCTTGTACAAATCCCGATAATAGTGGCTAGGTACAAAACGCTTTCTCATTACTGTTTTCATCACCTCCCAAGTGTCCACCGGTTGTTCTCCATTTCGTCTCCTGTTTAACACCAATTGATCCCTCCAAACATTAGCATAATCAGTAAACTCAGTGGCTGCAAGTTTTACCTTTTTTATCTCGGAGTAGTCGTGGCAATCAAAAACTCGCTCCAGTTTCTTTTCCCACTCAAGATAGGTTTCGGGGTCGTTTCTCCCTTGAAAAGAAGGAATGTTCATCTTAATATTACCCAAGTTATTATCCTCCTTATTCCTAACTTCTCTACCCAAACCACGATTTCTCCTATGGCGACTAGATGACCCTTGATCTCCTTCACTAAACCTATCATCATAGTCTTCCTCATCCTCATCTCTTAAGTCCCTAGGTTGAACTCTCCCCCTCCTATTCATATTAGAAGTAGTTTTTCGATGTCCCTCAGTTACACTTTCTACCCTATCCAAACTTTCATGAACTTGTTCCAACTCCGTCCTCAATATTCTCTTCATCTCTCCCATCAAAGCTTCCGACATAAACTTCATATCAAACTTTCCCGACTGTTCTCCAGATATGTTTTTGTTATTGGAATCAGACATGATTTGCTGCAAGAAAAAAAAGTTAGAACAAATATAAATAAAATAATGGACCTCACAATTCACACCCTTACGTGTTTCACTCAATTTAATGATTCACTCAACACTCGTGTTTTCGCACAAAAATTATGGCTTTTACCCTCAAATAATCTAACTCTCTTGCCTTTTTCCACTCTTGGAATTCTCTTTGCTTCTTTTTGATCTAATTTAAAACAACACAAAGATATTCAATGTGAACAAACTCTAGGACAAGAAAACTATCAAACCAAATCTAGGAAGATTCTTTCAACAAGGCAGGTGCCAAAACTTAGAAGAATTCTAAGTGTAAACACACTCTAAGTCTAGAAAACAATCAAACTCAAACTAGGAAGCTCAATAAAGATAATTTTGTTTCAATTTTCGGATTTTTTTTTTTTTTTTTTCGGATATTTTTTTTTTTTTTTTTTTTTTTTTTTGTTCGACCTTTCTTTTTCTTTTTCTTTTTTTCGTAATCTTTTTTTTTTGTACGACTTTTTTTTTTTAAACTAGAAAATTATAAAGATACGCAAACCTGAGACTAGAAATTGGCTCTGGTACCAAATGATACGAACCACGTTAAGAAAAACGAGACCCGCATTATAAGGAATTGAAAGATCGTTCTACAATCAGGTTTGAGGATGGATGAACGCCACAAGTCGCCTTGATAAGTTCACGGGGACGCCACAAACGATATTGACTGAATCGTTTGATAAGTCGATGTTGAACGCCACAAGTCTTCTTGATAAGTTCGGTAGGACGCCACAAACGATGATGGAAGAATCGTTTGATAAGTCGATGAATGAACGCCACAAGAATTAGACAAATTGAAAAATCCTTGATAAGTTCAAAAGAGTTCTTCAAAGAAACTAGAGAATTCCTTCTCACTAAAATAATAAGAATCAAGTTGTGTCTTCTATTACATATTATGCCTATATATAAGCTGAAAATTAAGTCCTATCAAGACTAGGAATAGGACTTCTAGAGTAATCTACTTAGACTAGGAAATAAATCCCCCTAATAAACTAGGAAACAAAAACCACTAATAAACTAGGAAACAAATAAAGTCCTACTACTAATATAATAGTTAATTTCGAATTTAATACTAACTAAATATGCTATTCATCTTATCCACTCTCTTCTTGAGAAATTGCATTTAGTTGGACTTTTATAATGTTGACAAAATTCGATGGTTCATTTCCGATCACATCCAACTCCTTTTGTTGCGCTTGATTTATTAACTCATTGAGTTCTTCTTCCTTGAAACGTTTGGCTCTTGCTCTCGTCACTGGACCTTGTGGAACTTGGATTGATTCTTCAAAATGCGATTTTCCATTTGTGTCCTCATTATTTTGCGAATTTCCATTTATGTCCTCATCAGAGTGGAGGTTTTTAATTATTTGAAGTTGCAAGATCTCACCAAATTTTAGTTGTTTATCTTTGTTAGGTGATCTATCCTAACATGCATCACATACATCAAATGGATAAAATACCAACAAAGCATAAACGGCCCTAGCATGCTCCTATCGCGTGGTGGATGATCATGGGCCGATCCTATGTGGTCCATTCCGAGCCAAGGAATGTCCCAATTGGTCAATCTAGGGTAAGTAAACAAATGGAAATAGAATCCTATTCTATTACATATGCATCACCATGCATACATGGCCTTCAAGGTCTTCAAGTCCTCCAAGTCCTTCAAGTCCTTCACAAGTCCTTCAAGTCCTTCATCTTGAATAAACCTCACAACCTAACGCCTACTCTCTTTACATTGACATAAGTCAAGAAATAAGAGGCATGCAAGCCCCATTTAATTACAAACCCAAATCATCAAATGAATTACAAGATTAATATCCAATCACATAAGGTCAAGGCCACTAGATCATCCACCCATACATTCATCAAAGAAAGGGCATCGATAAAGTAAATTTACCAAGAAGATTATCTACCAATTTCTAAAGGATTAAGGCATGTACATTGTGGTGTCCCAATTTAATGAGACCAAAGAACACAAATTTAGATAACTTGATGTAGGAGCTCGATAGGTGTTTGAATTTCGGTTTTATGACCAATCCGGTTCATCCTTAAGTTATCCATAAGTAAAGAGGCTTACCCACAGCCCTACATTACCTTAGGAAACCGTAGGACTCGCAAGATTTAGGCAATTTTACCGGTAGGTGCGATTGTTCCACTACAACCCGGCACATACGGTCTTTTCACCAAAAACCAATTTTCAAACTAAAACCACCCTTACTCCATACATCCTTATATCCAACAAAGTGTTCATAAACATTATCTAACCATAATCAACCACAAAAACAGCCCCTAAATCCGAAAGCAAATCGGTTGATGCACTTCAAATTTTAACAAACCGTTTTCACCAAAACGTAAGGAAACATTCATAACACTTATGAATCACGAATCTAATATGAAATAGCATGATTTGGCTCTGATACCACTTGATGGTAATGGTCCTAAGGTCAACCAAAATGCAGTTTATTATTGGATCAAATCCACCAATAAGACTTGTAGCTTTATTGTGCTTCCCAAGCACACTTCTTGAGCTTCTCAAGCACACTACTTTTGATACAAGTTAGTGGTGGGGGCCACCACTAACTCTTGATAAGATATTTATTTCTCTCTCTTGTATATATATATATCACATATATATATTAACATTATATCATATCATATATGATCATCTCATAAGACCAATTGATAAATCCAATCTCTAATTCAAAATTAGAAACCCATTTATTTCTTCCTTCAATTAATTAGACCCTTCTAATTAATTTCGACTATATTAATTTAACACTTAAATTAATAGAGTCCTTTAATTAATTAATCTCCATTAATTAATTACTACTTCTTGTCAAATCCAATTTGACCTTTAATAGATTGAACTAAGTTGCATCTTGTGCTATTGTGTGTGGCCCCTTGGGTTCACCATCAATTAGCCGTGGGCTCACAAACCATTTGTGATTTAATTAAAAAAGATTAATTAAACTACTTTTAATCAATCACTCTTAGATATGATCTCATCAAATCTAGAGTACCCAACACTCGAGGTAGTCGTCTAGTCACGGTCGACGAGTCCTAACTAATGATGAATAAAAAGTGTGAACCTTTCTTGAATTGATCTCATCAATCCTCTTACGCATACCATGCACGTACGCTCCTTCCAATAACTTATTTCCCGATCTAGGCCTAGGACATGGAGTCCAACGGATTCCTATTAGCCTTGATAACTATGCGTCTTTATTCTTTATGGTGATTCCTTTTAGTGATTACCCATTTGGAAACTCCCTTTCCAAATCTAACATCACTCACTTCGGCCGAAGATTCCCGGAATCAATCCATACAAAAGAATGCATAGGAAATCGCCCAACCACATCACGGTGGGAGTTAATGGATCCTTTATTGACGTCATTAACCTCACTACGAAGCAATCCATACCCAACGTGAAACTATAATGACTCGCTAATTAGTAGTCGAGTAACACATCAAAGCATAAACGCTCCGCATGAAGTTCACTCTAACGTCTCAAGTCAAAGGACCAATTTACGTACACTATCGTAAGTAGAAGAAATCTTCATCTCCGATAAACTCCTAAGATGAGATTTTTCTAGCGGGGTTTCGATGCGCTTGATCTCATCAAGCCACCCACTCATATGCATTGATATCTACCATATCGATGTCCATGGAACTATCCATCCCCATGCAAAAGAGAATGCATACTCGTGCAAGTCTTACCGAATACAATGATGCCCTATCTCAATAGTATTCTATGACTTGGAAAGCTTTTAAGATCTTAAACCATAGTAGAACATATTCCATAGAGGGATGTACCATGTTCCATAGTTTCAACGATCTAAGGGCTTCATAAATTGCTTAGATGTATCACAATAAATGAAGAATTGCCAATGCGAACTTTTATTGATCATGAATAAGATTGATTACAAGAGTAAACAAGACAACCGATTGGCTTGCAGGGCACTACTCTAACAGCTGCGAGCAGCAGCTTCGAGTAGAGAGCACCTGGGAAAGCATGTCTGGCGTCATAAATGCTGGAGGTATTTATAGTTGAAACGGTGAGCTAGTTGATCCATCCGCAGGGTTATATTTCTCAGCTCAAAGGCTTGGGTCTGTGATCGGCCCAACAGTAACCTTCGATCATGATCTCTCTCTGATTGGTTGGATTGTATAGATAGTGACTTGGGCTCAATTCTACGCCTCCAAGGTCGGGATTCATGTTCTTCGCCCTTGCCAGGGCTCCTTAAAGTAGAGTCCAAAATATCCCTCATCAATACTTCCCCACTTCTCGAGCGCAAAGTGAAGCTTAAGCTCGAAGAAGTATGTATTGTTTCGAACATTGGGATGAGCAAACCATCTAAAACGTGCTTCGGATATGCCTCGTTAAAAATCTAACTCGGAAAAACCCATTTGATGTGATCATGAAGTGCCGAAAAATAGACTTGAAAGAATTAATTGAAGACAAGATGTTGGGTCAAGAAGGATTACTTGCTCATCAAGATTGAAGAAGATCTAGTCCATATTTACTTGTCATATGGGACATTTTAATTTAGTAATCTTTAATTTCGAATTTAGCTACTTGTTTTGTAGGATTAGTTTATTCTTCACTAGGATTTAGTTTCCTTTTGTTATTATGTTAATTAGGTTTAATTTCGAATTTATTGTCCATATTTTTGTAGGATTAGTTTATTCTTTACTAGGATTTAGTTTCCTTTTGTTATTAGGTTAGTTAGGTTTAATTTCAAATTTATTGTCCATATTTTTGTAGGATTAGTTTATTCTTTGCTAGGATTTAGTTTCCTTTTGATATTAGGTTAGTTTACTATTTTAGAGTTTCCTAGTTCTTTTCAAGATGTAATCTTGTCCTATTTAAAGGACCTTTTTCTTTAATGAATTCAAGATTTAGTCTTCAATTAATATGTGTTGAGTATTCTCCACCTTCTTTGAAGAATTCTTCTTCATGAACTTATCAAAGGTCAGTAAAATCTTTGTGGCGTTCAATGACTTATCAAACGATTCATCCACCATCGTTTGTGGCGTCCTACCGAACTTATCAAGCATTCTTGTGGCGTTCCGACTTATCAAGCGATTCAGTCAACATCGTTTGTGGCGTCCTTATGAACTTATCAAGAAGACTTGTGGCGTTCATCCATCGACTTATCAAGCGATTCATGCATCATCGTTTGTGGCGTCTTCATTAAATCCACCTAAACCTGATTGTAGAACGATCCTTGGAATCCTAATTATTCGGATCTCGTTTTTCGTAACGTTGTTCGTATCATTTGGTATCAAAGCCAAATTCTAGTCTCAGGTTTGCCTATCCTTTATTTTCTTGTATAAAAAAAAAACAAAAAAACAAAAGAAAAAAATTGAGAGAGAAAAAAAAATGAGAGGAATTCCCTCTCAATTTTAGACTATCTTCCCGGTAATTGCATTTTAGACCCCTATACTTTCTGAAATTAGGAGCCGAAAACCAACACATGAAAAGACACGCCTCTTCGGTAAGCTATTTATTTACTGCCCCGATGCTTCACTTTATCCAACTATCGAAGAAATAGGGGAATATTAATAAGGAATCAATTACGGAAGAACCGTAACCATTGTGGAAGGATACTTTGATCAAGATTCAATTTGAAAGGCCAGAAGAAGATTGCTAATGTCAAAATAAAGCCATAAAATTGTTTCCAAGATATGCACTCTTTTTCCCTGATTCGGTTTTTATCCCAATGGTGATGTGATCATGAAGTGCCGAAAAATAGACTTGAAAGAATTAATTGAAGACAAGATGTTGGGTCAAGAAGGATTACTTGCTCATCAAGATTGAAGAAGATCTAGTCCATATTTACTTGTCATATGGGACATTTTAATTTAGTAATCTTTAATTTCGAATTTAGCTACTTATTTTTGTAGGATTAGTTTATTCTTCACTAGGATTTAGTTTCCTTTTGTTATTATGTTAATTAGGTTTAATTTCGAATTTATTGTCCATATTTTTGTAGGATTAGTTTATTCTTTGCTAGGATTTAGTTTCCTTTTGATATTAGGTTAGTTTACTATTTTAGAGTTTCCTAGTTCTTTTCAAGATGTAATCTTGTCCTATTTAAAGGACCTTTTTCTTTAATGAATTCAAGATTTAGTCTTCAATTAATATGTGTTGAGTATTCTCCACCTTCTTTGAAGAATTCTTCTTCATGAACTTATCAAAGGTCAGTAAAATCTTTGTGGCGTTCAATGACTTATCAAACGATTCATCCACCATCGTTTGTGGCGTCCTACCGAACTTATCAAGCATTCTTGTGGCGTTCCGACTTATCAAGCGATTCAGTCAACATCGTTTGTGGCGTCCTTATGAACTTATCAAGAAGACTTGTGGCGTTCATCCATCGACTTATCAAGCGATTCATCCATCATCGTTTGTGGCGTCTTCATTAAATCCACCTAAACCTGATTGTAGAACGATCCTTGGAATCCTAATTATTCGGATCTCGTTTTTCGTAACGTTGTTCGTATCATTTGGTATCAAAGCCAAATTCTAGTCTCAGGTTTGCCTATCCTTTATTTTCTTGTATAAAAAAAAAAAAACAAAAAAACAAAAGAAAAAAATTGAGAGAGAAAAAAAAATGAGAGGAATTCCCTCTCAATTTTTTTTTTTGCCTCTCTCAATTTTTTTTTCGTTTTTTTTTTCAACTCTTTTTTTCAACTCTTTTTTTTTCTTCGTTTTTTTCCTCTCATTTTTTTTTCTCTCTCAATTTTTTTCTTTTGTTTTTTTTTATACAAGAAAATAAAGGATAGGCAAACCTGAGACTAGAACCTGGCTCTGATACCAAATGATACGAACAACGTTAAGAAAAACGAGATCCAAATAATTAGGATTCCAAGGATCGTTCTACAATCAGGTTTAGGTGGATTTATTGAAGACGCCACAAACGATGATGGATGAATCGCTTGATAAGTCGATGGATGAACGCCACAAGTCTTCTTGATAAGTTCATAAGGACGCCACAAACGATGTTGACTGAATCGCTTGATAAGTCGGAACGCCACAAGAATGCTTGATAAGTTCGGTAGGACGCCACAAACGATGGTGGATGAATCGTTTGATAAGTCATTGAACGCCACAAAGATTTTACTGACCTTTGATAAGTTCATGAAGAAGAATTCTTCAAAGAAGGTGGAGAATACTCAACACATATTAATTGAAGACTAAATCTTGAATTCATTAAAGAAAAAGGTCCTTTAAATAGGACAAGATTATATCTTGAAAATAACTAGGAAACTCTAAAATAGTAAACTAACCTAATATCAAAAGGAAACTAAATCCTAGCAAAGAATAAACTAATCCTACAAAAGTATGGACAATAAATTCGAAATTAAACCTAACTAACCTAATAACAAAAGGAAACTAAATCCTAGTAAAGAATAAACTAATCCTACAAAAATATGGACAATAAATTCGAAATTAAACCTAATTAACATAATAACAAAAGGAAACTAAATCCTAGTGAAGAATAAACTAATCCTACAAAAACAAGTAGCTAAATTCGAAATTAAAGATTACTAAATTAAAATGTCCCATATGACAAGTAAATATGGACTAGATCTTCTTCAATCTTGATGAGCAAGTAATCCTTCTTGACCCAACAACTTGTCTTCAATTAATTCTTTCAAGTCTATTTTTCGGCACTTCATGATCACATCACCATTGGGATAAAAACCGAATCAGGGAAAAAGAGTGCATATCTTGGAAACAATTTTATGGCTTTATTTTGACATTAGCAATCTTCTTCTGGCCTTTCAAATTGAATCTTGATCAAAGTATCCTTCCACACTGGTTACTGTTCTTCCGTAATTGATTCCTTATTAATATTCCCCTATTTCTTCGATAGATGGATAAAGTGAAGCATCGGGGCAGTAAATAAATAGCTTACCGAAGAGGCGTGTCTTTTCATGTGTTGGTTTTCGGCTCCTAATTGCAGAAAGTATAGGGGTCTAAAATGCAATTACCGGGAAGATAGTTTTGAACTTGTCCTAAGGGAGTTCAACCGTCGCGGTTATTCGGGGTCCGGCTTGCAATTTACCTTTTTAACCTTATATATATATATATATATATTAACTTGTTGAAAATTATTTACAAAGCCACTTTTTACTTAAGATCAAAGCATAGAGATCGAACGAGCTGTCATTTTCGAAGCATAGAGATCGAACGAGCTGTCATTTTCACATACTTGCTTCTTTCTTATAATGTCTAGTTCGAGAAACCTGAAGGGTAAGAGCAAAGTCGGAGAAGGTCAGGAATCTGACCCTGACTTGAGGCTTGTTGATGATTTCGAGGAAGGGGAATTTCATCCCGAGCGTGAGGACACTGATCAGGTTGAAGATCTTGAGGAAAACGTGGTCGAGAAACGTAGCATTGGTGATAATGCCTTTGTCAGGATATATAAGCCTGAAGGTCCTTCTAGAATAGTCGGTCATAACAGGGCCGAGCTTGGCGCCGATCAAACTTCCTGCATTTTTAGTAGGGACGACCGCCCATACCTGGGTGAAGAGTTCGGGAAATTTCTCCCTAAGGGTTTTTCTATCGTCATCCCTTCTTATCGTCAACGTGCGACTGATCCTCCAGCGGGGAGTCAGGCCTTTTATGAAAAGCAATTTTCTCATGGATTGCGCATCCCTTTCATTCCCCTGATCAGAAGTATTTTAACGTCTTTTTCGCTTTCCCCTGCTCAGATTCTTCCTAATTCTATTGCGTACATCGTAGCGTTCAGCGTTCTTATGGAAGCCAAAGGGGAAGAGGCTTCCTTTCGGAATTTCTGGCAAATATTCCAGATGGATATGTCTAAGGGTTCCAACTCGCGGGGTTCGTGTATTTCACTCAGCGGTCAAATCGGCCAATCCTTTCGAGTGTGGCTATGGATAAGACTAAAGGCTGGAAAAGAATGTTCTTCTTCGTCAAAGGTCCTGACATCCCCGTTTCGGAAGGAAGCTCGAAAACTAGACCATATCGATGGGATGGCGTAGGGTCTTGGGTATACGGTCGTCGCAGAATCAAGGAAAAGGTTAGCCATCACTTTTCCGATGAACTATTGGAACAACTGCAGTCCAATCCCTACCAGACCCTGCTACTTGTTCAAGAAGGGGTTTTGAGGATGGCAGGTCTATGTAAATGCGATTACCTCGCTCCGATGGTTGAATTTTCTCTTTCTTCGTCAACTCGATCCCTAGGCGGATCTATTCGATCGTTCGGAAATATGTCGGAACCGGCCGCATTACCTCGTGCCCCTCTTACTTTAAGAATGCTACTATCATTCGTATTTTAATGTGCGATAAATTGTATTTTCTCATTTAGCTTTTCTAAATGCATCATGTTTTCTTTACAGATCAAACTGTTGAGAAGTTCCGACTGTCCATTGTTAACTCAATCGAGACCGCCACTTTCACGCGTGTACCACATCAATCCCAGCAAATAAAGAAAATCAATCCGGAAGGAATGGAAATAAGTAATTTGGTCGTTGACCCGATTGATATGCCAGCTACACTCCCAGCTTTGAGAGGGGTTGGCGGCACAAGTTCATCGAATTCGGCTGTAGCGGGTCCTTTACGCAGCGTATTTTCGATTGAGACTTCTAATCCATCATCCGTTGGTTATAGTCAATATTCCTGGAACCGCATATTGGGTATACAAGAACATGAAGAGCGTATGGCTCGGAAACGGAATGCTGACCATCCAGGGCCCTCGAGGAGGGTAAAACCGTTTGGCAGGAGCTCCGATTCGGTTCCTTGTCGTCCAGGTAGATCGGAACCAGATGTTGCAGATTTCATGGATGAGCATTTTCGCGGGTGTAGGGCCGCTGGATATCAGGAGGGGGGAACCATCTTGTCCGATCTCGGACCAGATGGTGAAAATGAGTTTGACCAATCCACAAGAATCTTTATGGCCGGACGGTTCAAACGGGATTTGCTTCACCATACCGTGAAAAGTGACTTCGAAGTCCTGAGTAATTTCTCTCAAACCTACCAGGAGGTAGTAATTGTTAAGTTTGAGTACTTTATTTTTCTCGACTCTTAAATAGTCTGCTGACACGCATTTTTTTTTATATAGGCTGGGGATTATTTCGCCCTTCAGACCTATCGTTTAGCATTGCAGGAACAAGAGTCACAAGAGGCTCACGATGCGCTCACACAGACTCTGGCCGAGAATAGAACGCTTCGAGCTCAACTGGACGACGCTACGAGTATACTAACAGATAACCGTCATGAATTATCTAAAACCAAGAAGGAATTAGAGAGTAGTAATAAAAAACACAGCCCATCCGTGGAGGAAGATTTGGTGTCAATAGTTAAGGAGAAAAGTGCTCTAGAGGAGGAGCTTAAGAAAGTTAAGGTTGAGCTCGAACAAGCCAAGCAAGACTCCAAGCATGCATATTCTCAGGGGCGGGAAGAGGCAGTGATCCCAGCTATACGAGAGGTTCTGAAGTCTCCTGTTCTTGATCCCTTAGTTCGAAGAAGGATAGGTTGGATTCTCCAAACGATTTTCTACAAAGGAGTTCAACAGCTAGTCTCGGCCAAGATAATTCCGGACAAGATGGACGAATATTTTCGATATACGGATCCTTATAAAAATGCTGAAGGAAAAGACTACAAAGCTTCGTCATTGCCCCAGTGATAAGGACATAAGTGGAAATTCGCAGAATAATGAGGACATAAATGGAAAATCGCATTTTTGAAGAAACAATCCAAGTTCCACAAGGTCCAGTGACGAGAGCAAGAGCCAAACGTTTCAAGGAAGAAGAACTCAATGAGTTAATAAATCAAGCACAACAAACGGAGTTGGATGTGATCGGAAATGAACCATCGAATTTTGTCAACATTATAAAAGTCCAACTAAATGCAATTTCTCAAGAAGAGAGTGGATAAGATGAATAGCATATTTAGTTAGTATTAAATTCGAAATTAACTATTATATTAGTAGTAGGACTTTATTTGTTTCCTAGTTTATTAGTGGTTCTTGTTTCCTAGTTGATTAGGGGGATTTATTTCCTACTCTAAGTAGATTACTCTAGAAGTCCTATTCCTAGTCTTGATAGGACTTAATTTTCAGCTTATATATAGGCATAATATGTAATAGAAGACACACAACTTGATTCTTATTATTTTAGTGAGAAGGAATTCTCTAGTTTCTTTGAAGAACTCTTTTGAACTTATCAAGGATTTTTCAATTTGTCTAATTCTTGTGGCGTTCATTCATCGACTTATCAAACGATTCATCCATCATCGTTTGTGGCGTCCTACCGAACTTATCAAGAAGACTTGTGGCATTCAACATCGACTTATCAAACGATTCAGTCAATATCGTTTGTGGCGTCCCTGTGAACTTATCAAGGCGACTTTTGGCGTTCATCCATCCTAAACCTGATTGTAGAACGATCTTTCAATTCCTTATAATGCGGATCTCGTTTTTCTTAACGTGGTTCGTATCATTTGGTACCAGAGCCAATTTCTAGTCTCAGGTTTGCGTATCTTTATAATTTTCTAGTTTTATTTAAAAAAAAAAAAAAAGAAAGAAAAAGAAAGGTCGAACAAAAAAAAAAAAAGAGTTCGCCAAAAAAAAAAAAATCCGAAAATTGAAACAAAATTATCTTTATTGAGCTTCCTAGTTTGAGTTTGATTGTTTTCTAGACTTAGAGTGTGTTTACACTTAGAATTCTTCTAAGTTTTGGCACCTGCCTTGTTGAAAGAATCTTCCTAGATTTGGTTTGATAGTTTTCTTGTCCTAGAGTTTGTTCACATTGAATATCTTTGTGTTGTTTTAAATTAGTTTAAAAAGAAGCAAAGAGAATTCCAAGAGTGGAAAAAGGCAAGAGAGTTAGATTATTTGAGGGTAAAAGCCATAATTTTTGTGCGAAAACACGAGTGTTGAGTGAATCATTAAATTGAGTGAAACACGTAAGGGTGTGAATTGTGAGGTCCTTTATTTTATTTATATTTGTTCTAACTTTTTTTTTTCTTGCAGCAAATCATGTCTGATTCCAATAACAAAAACATATCTGGAGAACAGTCGGGAAAGTTTGATATGAAGTTTATGTCGGAAGCTTTGATGGGAGAGATAAAGAGAATATTGAGGACGGAGTTGGAACAAGTTCATGAAAGGTTGGATAGGGTAGAAAGTGTAACTGACGGACATCGAAAAACTACTTCTAATATGAATAGGAGGGGGAGAGTTCAACCTAGGGACTTAAGAGATGAGGATGAGGAAGACTATGATTATAGGTTTAGTGAAGGAGATCAAGGGTCATCTAGTCGCCATAGGAGAAATCGTGGTTTGGGTAGAGAAGTTAGGAATAGGGAGGATAATAACTTGGGTAATATTAAGATGATTATTCCTTCTTTTCAAGGGAGAAACGACCCCGAAACCTATCTTGAGTGGGAAAAGAAACTGGAGCGAGTTTTTGATTGCCACGACTACTCCGAGATAAAAAAGATAAAACTTGCAGCCACTGAGTTTACTGATTATGCTAATGTTTGGTGGGATCAATTGGTGTTAAATAGGAGACGAAATGGAGAACAACCGGTGGACACTTGGGAGGTGATGAAAACAGTAATGAGAAAGCGTTTTGTACCTAGCCACTATTATCGGGATTTGTACAAGAAGTTGCAAGGGCTGGTACAAGGAAATCGGAGTGTCGAAGACTACTACCAAGAGATGGAGTTAGCCAAGATCCGAGCAAACATAGAGGAGGACCGAGAGGCTACTATGGCACGATTTTTAGCTGGCTTGAATCAAGAAATTGCCAATCGAGTAGAATTGCAGCATTATGTGGAATTAGAGGACATGCTGCATATGGCTATCAAAATTGAGAGCCAACTTAAGAGAAGAGGTGCTAGTTCGTGGAAACAGAATACATTCAAGAAAGAGGAGAAGCAAGTCTCAACCAAGGCTAGATTTGAGTCAAAACAAGAGCAACCAACTCGTAGCAATCAAGGTAAAACCGATTACTCTACTACTCGAAATCGTGATATTAAGTGTTTTAAATGTCAAGGTAGGGGGCACATAGCAAACCAATGCCCAAATAGAAGAGTTATGGTGATACGAGATAATGGAGAAGTTGAAACCGATAGTGAGGAGGACACAGAATCTATGCCACCATTGGAGGATGCTAATGAGGAAGAATATGCTGTCCATGGGGAGTTGTTGGTTGCAAGAAGAGCGTTAAGTGTGCAAATCAAAGAGAGTGACGAAGAACAGAGGGAAAACATTTTTCATACTAGATGCCATGTCCAAAACAAAGTATGTAGGATGATTATTGATGGAGGGAGTTGTACTAATGTTGCTAGCACAACTACGGTTGAAAAGTTAGGATTGCCAACTACCAAACATCTACAACCCTACAAACTGCAATGGCTTAATAATACTGGTGAAATAAGGGTAGAAAAACAAGTCCTTGTCCCTTTTCGCATTGGAAAGTATGAAGATGAAGTTTTGTGCGATGTTGTACCTATGCAAGCTGGACATTTGTTACTAGGACGTCCATGGCAGTTTGATCGACGTGTTAAGCATGATGGTTTCACTAACAAGTACTCATTTGTACATGACCAGCGTACCATCACTCTAGTACCTTTGACTCCAAGACAAGTTTATGAAGATCAAGTGAGGTTACAAAAAGAGAGTGAGCAAGAAAAAAAGAGTGTTGTAGGAAAAGAAATAGAGAGACAAGAAAAACAAAGAGTGAACGAGGAAAAAAAGAGTAAAAAAAATGGAGAAGTCTCAATGAATGAACAAAAGAATGAGAGGACAAAAAACAACACCTATGCGAGAGTGGGTCACATTAAAAAGGCGATGTTCTCAAGTCAACCAATGATTGTTCTTGTGTACAAAGAGGCATTGAATACTAACGACTCTAACTCTTTTTTGCCTAGTTCAGTTACATCTCTTTTGCAGGAATTTGAGGATGTCTTTCCCGAGGAAATTCCACATGGTTTACCACCTATTCGAGGGATTGAACATCAAATTGACTTTGTACCCGGTGCTTCCATTCCGAACCGCCCATCGTAGCAACCCTGAAGAAACAAAAGAGCTACAACGGCAAGTTAGTGAATTGATGGAAAAGGGTTCCGTACGAGAAAGCATGAGTCCATGCGCTGTTCCAGTAATTTTGGTTCCTAAAAAGGATGGGGCATGGAGAATGTGTGTTGATTGTCGAGCCGTCAACAATATAACAATCAGGTATCGCCATCCTATTCCTCGTCTTGATGATATGCTTGATGAATTGCATGGTGCTTGTGTATTTTCTAAAATTGATTTAAAAAGTGGCTACCATCAAATAAGAATGAAAGAAGGTGATGAATGGAAAACAGCTTTTAAAACAAAGTTTGGTTTATATGAGTGGTTGGTTATGCCATTTGGTCTAACTAATGCACCAAGTACTTTCATGCGATTAATGAACCATGTTTTGCGTGCTTTCATAGGAAAATTTGTAGTTGTCTATTTTGATGATATTCTTATTTATAGAAAAAATCAAGATGATCATGTTAAGCATTTACATTCTGTTCTTGAAGTATTACGAAAGGAGAAATTATTTGCTAACATGAAGAAGTGCACTTTTTGCACCGATAAGCTTGTGTTTCTTGGTTTTGTTGTGAGTGCACATGGTATACATGTTGATGAGGATAAAATTCGAGCAATTCAAGAATGGCCGAGTCCCACGAGTGTAGGACAAGTTAGGAGCTTCCATGGACTTGCTAGCTTCTATAGTAGATTTGTGAAGAACTTTAGCAGCATTGCAGCACCACTTACTGAGGCTATCAAGAAGAATGTTGGGTTTAAGTGGGAAGACGAGCAAGAAAGGGCTTTCCAATTGCTCAAAGAGAAATTAACTAATGCTCCTTTATTAGCTCTGCCTAACTTTACATTAACATTTGAAATTGAATGTGATGCATCAGGATTAGGTGTTGGAGCAGTCCTCATGCAAGGAGGAAAACCAATTGCTTTTTTTAGCGAGAAACTAAGCGGGGCAGCTCTAAACTACCCTACTTACGACAAAGAGTTGTACGCATTGGTGCGAGCTTTACAAACATGGCAACACTATCTTTGGCCTAAGGAGTTTGTGATTCACACGGATCATGAGTCATTGAAACACTTGAAGAGTCAACAAAAATTGAGTAGGAGACATGCACGATGGGTGGAATTCATTGAAACATTTCCCTATGTCATCCGATACAAGAAAGGTAAAGAGAATGTTGTTGCTGATGCACTTTCTAGAAGGTATGTCTTACTCTCCACTCTTGATGCAAAATTACTTGGTTTTGAGCATATTAAAGAATTATATCCTTTAGACCATGATTTTTCTGAGGAATTTCGAAATTGTGAGAAAAATGCAGTGTGTAAGTTCTTTAGACATGAGGGTTTCTTGTTTCGAGAAAATAAGTTATGTGTTCCTAATCGTTCTTTGCGTGAGTTGTTAGTAAGGGAATCACATGGTGAAGGTCTAATGGGGCACTTTGGAGTTATTAAAACCCTAGCGATTTTGCAAGAACATTTTTATTGGCCTCATATGAGAAAGGATGTTGAGAGAATTTGTGAGAGATGTGTCACTTGTAAGCAGGCAAAATCTAGAGTACAACCTCATGGTTTATACATGCCACTACCAATTCCTGGTGATCCCTGGATTGATATTTAAATGGATTTTGTTTTAGGTTTACCTAGGTCTAAACGAGGTAGGGATTCTATTTTTGTGGTTGTAGATAGGTTTTCTAAAATGGCGCATTTCATTCCATGTACGAAAACTGATAATGCTTCTAATATTGCTGACTTATTCTTTCGGGAAATTGTTAGATTACATGGAATGCCTCGAACCATTGTTTCAGATAGAGATGCTAAGTTTTTGAGTTACTTTTGGAAAACCTTGTGGTGTAAGTTAGGGACTAAGTTGTTTTTTTCCACCACTTGTCATCCACAAACTGATGGTCAAACTGAAGTAGTAAATAGGACTTTATCTACTTTGTTGAGAGCTATAATTAAAAAGAATATCAAAACATGGGAAGAATGTTTACCATATGTTGAGTTTGCTTATAATCGTTCCATTCATTCTGCTTCTAAGTTTTCTCCATTTGAAATAGTTTATGGTTTTAACCCCTTAACTCCATTGGATTTAACACCATTACCTTTGTCTGAAAGAGTTAACTTGGATGGAAAGAAAAAGGCTGAATTTGTTAAGCAGATACATGAAAAGGCAAGATTCAATATAGAGAAGAAGACGGAACAATATGCAAAGCAAGCCAACAAAGGGCGTCGCAAGGTAGTTTTTGAACCCGGAGATTGGGTTTGGTTGCACATGAGGAAAGAAAGATTTCCATCCCAAAGGCGCTCGAAGTTGCTCCCAAGGGGAGATGGTCCTTTTCAAGTTCTTGAGCGTGTCAATGACAATGCCTACAAGCAAGACCTACCTGGTGAGTACAATGTTAGCACTACATTCAATGTTACTGATTTAAGTCCTTTTGATGTAGGTGCTGATTTGAGGGCAAATCCTTTTCAAGAGGAGGGGAATGATAAGGACATAAGTGGAAATTCGCAGAATAATGAGGACATAAATGGAAAATCGCATTTTTGAAGAAACAATCCAGGTTCCACAAGGTCCAGTGACGAGGGCAAGAGCCAAACGTTTCAAGGAAGAAGAACTCAATGAGTTAATAAATCAAGCACAACAAACGGAGTTGGATGTGATCGGAAATGAACCATCGAATTTTGTCAACATTATAAAAGTCCAACTAAATGCAATTTCTCAAGAAGAGAGTGGATAAGATGAATAGCATATTTAGTTAGTATTAAATTCGAAATTAACTATTATATTAGTAGTAGGACTTTATTTGTTTCCTAGTTTATTAGTGGTTTTTGTTTCCTAGTTGATTAGGGGGATTTATTTCCTACTCTAAGTAGATTACTCTAGAAGTCCTAATCTTGATAGGACTTAATTTTCAGCTTATATATAGGCATAATATGTAATAGAAGACACACAACTTGATTCTTATTATTTTAGTGAGAAGGAATTCTCTAGTTTCTTTGAAGAACTCTTTTGAACTTATCAAGGATTTTTCCATTTGTCTAATTCTTGTGGCGTTCATTCATCGACTTATCAAACGATTCATCCATCATCGTTTGTGGCGTCCTACCGAACTTATCAAGAAGACTTGTGGCGTTCAACATCGACTTATCAAACGATTCAGTCAATATCGTTTGTGGCGTCCCCGTGAACTTATCAAGGCGACTTGTGGCGTTCATCCATCCTAAACCTGATTGTAGAACGATCTTTCAATTCCTTATAATGCGGATCTCGTTTTTCTTAACGTGGTTCGTATCACCCAGGAAACCTTGAGTTGGCAAGATCATCACTTTGCCCCGTTTGTTGAGGAATTTGGCGTTCCAATGCCGAATCCTGATTTGCTTGAGTTGTCCGGCAATGACCCACAATTTGCCTTAGGGGAAGATCGTTATGTCGACATAGATGGCGAATCCGACGAGCAAAATGATCAACTCGACAGTCAAGTAGGGCCTTTGAGTGGTGACGGTGAAGGTAGTGGCAGCTTAGACAATGGATCAAATATCGCGGAAGGAAGTGATTCAGAGTCCAGTAGCTAGAAATCCGATCATAGCTATGTAATGAGAGTAATGGTTTTCGTAATAGGATTCATCTTCAGTGTTTTTCATTTTCTGTAATCTGTAAAATCCTTTTAACTTGTAAATATTTTCTTATTCTAATTTTGCCCCTTCTATCGTTCGAAGTCTTCTTTATTTTTACGGTCGAATTATACCGTTCCTTATTGAATTTCTTGAGAGTCGCACCGGTTCAATTATTGTAAAAGTAGGGTGTCGCCTCTATAAATACAAGGACTGTTTTGAGTCATTTTGCCTAGAACTCTTAAGCATTGAGATCGGAGCCCCGCACTTAATATATATTTTCGAAATTTCAATTTTATTTCTTCGCTCATCATGGATCAAATATTGGGTAAAGCTATCGACCCCCAGTCGTTGTTGGGTGGCTCCAAGAGCAAAGGTCCGCCCAAAGATCAGAAGTTGACTAAGGATAAGAAGTCCTCCAAGGCTTCTCCAAAAGCTTCCACGTCTTCCCCTAAGGCCTCTAAGGGAGGGCAGATTAAGAAAGAAAAACAGGCTTCAACAAAACATGTCAAGATTATTCGATGAGGAATCTGAGGGCTCTCCATCAAAACCTCTTGATAGTTCCAAACGAGCGTTGGCTAGACAAAAGGCTTCGGTCCTTGCTTCGCATAAAAGGCCCTACTCTGATGGAATCACCCCGATCGAGACCTTGCAGAAGCTTGTTGCTGGAAAGGAGTTATTGGCCGGTGATTCCGTAACTGATTCCCCGAAAGGAATTTTGGGCAAGAAACTTAAACTGACGGATACTAGCGAAGGCCCTTTAGTTTCTGGAGCAACAGCTGAGTCCCCGAAAGTTGAGGATCTTTCCGACCCTCGCCTTGCCTCTGCTTCTCCTGTGATCTTTCCTTCCCCGCTGAAAGATGAGTCTGCTCCGAAAGTGGTACTCGAGAATCCCGTTAAGAGTCTCCTGCAGGCTAATATCTCTATCTCTGAAGCGGGCGTGTCCAAGGGAAAAAGCCCTTCAGAATTGTTTCAATCTGGATCGAATTCCCTCTTTCAGGTTTCTCTCTCTCTCTCTCTCTCTCTCTCTTTTTTTTTTTATTACTAATTCATTCATTCGTAAGGTAGGCTGGACAAGACTTCCACGAGCTCAAAGTGTTAGCTGAGCGAGAATTGAACCAACATGCTGCTGTTGCCCTCGAACTGGAGAAGAAGAAAACCGAATTGGACCGTGTCGTCGAGGAGAAATTGGTTTCAGAGAAGGAGAAGGCTGCCAAGGATCAGGGGGAAGAAATCCACCAGAAGTTGAGCAAAGACCTCGAAGTGCTCAAAGGACTTTATGAGCAGGAGAAGAGGGGTACGATGACCGCAGTGCTGAGCTCCGGAAGATTTTTTCCGATAATAAACTTCTGTAGATGCTTTAATTGTTGGACGTATTGTAATTTTATTTTTCAATTTCGCATTTGTGTTGTAACTCTGAATAAGTTTACTTTGTTTCGTGTGTTTCTGTTTTTGAATCTTGGACCGTGTATTGGACCCTGCGCCATTTTTGTGATTGTTATGCCGTTCTCTGATGGCTATGTCTTTTTTAACTATGCTGGCATGTTCTCAATTTTTAACAACCTTCTTTAATGATTCCGAGCATAATTGTCATAAAATATTTTATGCCTTGATCATTGTTAATATTATTCGATCTTTGTGTAGCGGACGCAAGTGTACTGATGCGAGTGTTCGGATATTCTTCCTTGACCGATGATTTTTTTGATAATTCAAACTTCCAACCTCGAGTCAAACGATTTATCTCTTTTATCCAAACAGTCCCCTATTCATCGGGAAGCGGAACCGTTGGCGCATATATCACTCGTATCGCGACCACTCATTCCGGGAGATCTGACCCATTGGCGTTCATTTCCTTCCCCTATAAATATCTCTACGTGGTTCTCATTTTACCATCGTATTTTTACTTTTCTATGAAAGTTTTATTCGATCCCTATGTTCGATTTTTTGCCTTCTTTAATGGCCAATCATATATCCCCGATAAAAATGTTCGAGATTCGAATTCGCACTTTCTTTTCCTTTGCTTTCAAAGAAAATTTTGCTTCGACTAGAATATCGACAGGCGAATAGCATTGCGACTAGGACTCCTGTATCCTGTTGCTCCACCCGGTCGGATAGTGAGTCAACTCCTGGAGGAGTTCTCCTACTCTCGATCTCAACTTCTTCAAGATATTTTTTGAAGAATGTTGCCTTCGAGATTGCTGGGAGTAATTTCTTTAGGGATTGCTTTCTGCTGCTTCGATCTGGGTGAATGTGCGAACTAACCAGCAGGGGAGCGGTAGCAAGAATTGATGTGATCATGAAGTGCCCAAAAATAGACTTGAAAGAATTAATTGAAGACAAGTTGTTGGGTCAAGAAGGATTACTTGCTCATCATGATTGAAGAAGATCTAGTCCATATTTACTTGTCATATGGGACATTTTAATTTAGTAATCTTTAATTTCGAATTTAGCTCCTTGTTTTTGTAGGATTAGTTTATTCTTCACTAGGATTTAGTTTCCTTTTGTTATTAGGTTAGTTAGGTTTAATTTCGAATTTATTGTCCATATTTTTGTAGGATTAGTTTATTCTTTGCTAGGATTTAGTTTCCTTTTGATATTAGGTTAGTTTACTATTTTAGAGTTTCCTAGTTCTTTTCAAGATGTAATCTTGTCCTATTTAAAGGACCTTTTTCTTTAATGAATTCAAGATTTAGTCTTCAATTAATTTGTGTTGAGTATTCTCCACCTTCTTTGAAGAATTCTTCTTCATGAACTTATCAAAGGTCAGTAAAATCTTTGTGGCGTTCAATGACTTATCAAACGATTCATCCACCATCGTTTGTGGCGTCCTACCGAACTTATCAAGCATTCTTGTGGCGTTCCGACTTATCAAGCGATTCAGTCAACATCGTTTGTGGCGTCCTCATGAACTTATCAAGAAGACTTGTGGCGTTCATCCATCGTCTTATCAAGCGATTCATCCATCATCGTTTGTGGCGTCTTCATTAAATCCATCTAAACCTGATTGTAGAACGATCCTTGGAATCCTAATTATTCGTCGTACCATTCATTCGGCTTCTAAGTTTTCTCCATTTGAAATAGTTTTTGGTTTTAACCCCTTAACTCCATTGGATTTAACACCAATACCTTTATCTGAAAGAGTTAACTTGGATGGAAAGAAAAAGGCTGAATTTGTTAAGTAGATACATGAAAAGGCAAGATTCAATATAGAAAAGAAGACGGAACAATATGCAAAGCAAGCCAACAAAGGGCGTCGCAAGGTAGTTTTTGAACCCGGAGAGTGGGTTTGGTTGCACATGAGGAAAGAAAGATTTCCATCCCAAAGGCGCTCGAAGTTGCTCCCAAGGGGAGATTGTCCTTTTCAAGTTCTTGAACGTATCAATGACAATGCCTACAAGCTTGACCTACCAGGTGAGTACAATGTTAGCACTACATTCAATGTTACTGATTTAAGTCCTTTTGATGTAGGTGCTGATTTGAGGGCAAATCCTTTTCAAGAGGAGGGGAATGATGAGGACATAAATGGAAATTCGCAGAATGCTGAGGACATAACTGGAAATTCGCAGAATAATGAGGACATAAATGGAAAATCGAATTTTGAAGAATCAATCAAAGTTCCACGAGGTCCAGTGACGAGAGCAAGAGCCAAATGATTCAAGGAAGAAGAACTCAATGAGTTAATAAATCAAGCGCAACAAAAGGAGTTGGATGTGTTCGGAAATGAACAATCGAATTTTGTCAACATTATACAAGTCCAACTAAATGCAATTTCTCAAGAAAGGAGTGGATAAGATGAATAGCATATTTAGTTACTAATAAATTCGAAATTAGTTATTAGATTTAGTAGTAGGACTTTATTTGTTTCCTAGTTTATTAGTGGTTTTTGTTTCCTAGTTGATTAGGGGGATTTATTCCTAGTCTAAGTAGATTACTCTAGAAGTCCTATTCCTAGTCTTGATAGGACTTAATTTTCAGCTTATATATAGGCATAATATGTAATAAAAAAAACACAACTTGATTCTTATTATTTTAGTGAGAAGGAATTCTCTAGTTTCTTTGAAGAACTCTTTTGAACTTATCAAGGATTTTTCAATTTGTCTAATTCTTGTGGCGTTCATTCATCGACTTATCAAACGATTCATCCATCATCGTTTGTGGCGTCCTACCGAACTTATCAAGAAGACTTGTGGCGTTCAACATCGACTTATCAAACGATTCAGTCAATATCGTTTGTGGCGTCCCCGTGAACTTATCAAGGCGACTTGTGGCGTTCATCCATCCTAAACCTGATTGTAGAACGATCTTTCAATTCCTTATAATGCGGATCTCGTTTTTCTTAACGTTGTTCGTATCATTTGGTATTAAATGATACGAACAACGTTAAGAAAAACGAGATTCGAATAATTAGGATTCCAAGGATCGTTCTACAATCAGGTTTAGATGGATTTAATGAAGACGCCACAAACGATGATGGATGAATCGCTTGATAAGTCGATGGATGAACGCCACAAGTCTTCTTGATAAGTTCATGAGGACGCCACAAACGATGTTGACTAAATCGCTTGATAAGTCGGAACGCCACAAGAATGCTTGATAAGTTCGGTAGGACGCCACAAACGATGGTGGATGAATCGTTTGATAAGTCATTGAACGCCACAAAGATTTTACTGACCTTTGATAAGTTCATGAAGAAGAATTCTTCAAAGAAGGTGGAGAATACTCAACACAAATTAATTGAAGACTAAATCTTGAATTCATTAAAGAAAAAGGTCCTTTAAATAGGACAAGATTACATCTTGAAAAGAACTAGGAAACTAACCTAATATCAAAAGGAAACTAAATCCTAGCAAAGAATAAACTAATCCTACAAAAATATGGACAATAAATTCGAAATTAAACCTAACTAACCTAATAACAAAAGGAAACTAAATCCTAGTGAAGAATAAACTAATCCTACAAAAACAAGGAGCTAAATTCGAAATTAAAGATTACTAAATTAAAATGTCCCATATGACAAGTAAATATGGACTAGATCTTCTTCAATCTTGATGAGCAAGTAATCCTTCTTGACCCAACAACTTGTCTTCAATTAATTCTTTCAAGTCTATTTTTGGGCACTTCATGATCACATCAAGAATGCTGGAAAAAGCACTACCAACCCGACCCCTGCATTCTTGGATGAAGGGTAGATGCAGAACTAGCTCTATTCAGCTCCGCCGATTGAACGAAGATCCCTAGCGTAGAGCTTGTCATTTGTAATAGGATAGCACTGAATGTAACCTTCAATTTTTAGCTCGAATTTACTTATTGTAATAGGATAGCACTGAAATCTTCTTGTGACTATTTGAATTCTTATGAAATAAAGGCTTATTTTTTATTTCATCGTCCTTGTATTTTCCTTTGCCTTTCGTACTCGTACATTAATAAGATTGCTCTTTTGATAGAATAATCGAACATCCAATTCTGAGAACAAATTATTCATTAATTATTGAACTTGCGTTGCTGCTTAATCAGAATAATCGATAATTGACATTTCTTTGATATTCTTCGCAAATCTCGATCATTGCAATTTGTAAATCGATCATTGATAAAATCGGAAAATTTTTGATGACTTGAGCTAAGGGGCATAGCAACGGCTTCCACACTTAGTCGATTTCGAGGGTCTTAGCAACATCTTTCACCCGTTTTCTTTTATTTTCGATCTAAGGCGTAGCAACGGCTTTCACCCTTAGTCGATTTCGAGGGTCGTAGCAATAGCTTTCACCCGTTTTATTATTTCGATCTAAGGGGCATAGCAACGGCTTTGACCCTTAGTCGATTTCGAGGGTCGTAGCAACAGCTTTCACCCATTTTCTTTTATTTTCGATCTAAGGGGCATAGCAACGGCTTTCACCCTTAGTCGATTTCGAGGGTCGTAGCAACAGCTTTCACCCATTTTATTATTTCGATCTAAGGGGCATAGCAACGGCTTTCACCCTTAGTCGATTTCGAGGGTCGTAGCAACAACTTTCACCCATTTTAGTATTTCGATCTAAGGGGCATAGCAACGGCTTTCACCCTTAGTCGATTTCGAGGGTCGTCACCCATTTCGTTGATCCAAGGGGCATAGCAACGGCTTTCACCCTTGATCAATTTTTCTTCTAGGGTCTTAGCAACAACTTTCACCCTTCAAATATCGATTGATATATTTAGAGATTAGGCATAGCCTCATAATATCTTCATGATCAGATAATGATTTAATAACATCTCTGGCGAATAAGACTTTTCATTGAATAGATAATCCTTGATAACATAAAACAAATTGAAACAGAACGAGATAGCAAGATATAAGATAGGCTAGAAGTCGCTAGATAGTGTTTATCTTCCATAATATCTTCTTAAATTAACAGCGTTCCAAGCTCGAGGCAGGACTTATCCATTTGGATTAGCAATCTTGTAAGAACATTTCTTTCTGACCTCGACGATTATATAAGGTCCATCCCAATTAGGCTGAAGTTTGCCAACATGCTTTGAAACCTCTACCTTTTTGAGCACCAGATCTCCGACCTTAAAGGTTCGGATTCTAAGTTTCTGATTATAGGCCTTCTCCATGTTGGATTTCGTAGCTTGGATTTTCACCTTAGCACGATCCCTTTTGCTGTCGGCATGATCAACTTCCATTTCCCTTAATGAGATTGATTCTTTTCGGAATCAAAAAATTCAACCCTAGGAGAGGCTATAATATTTTCAACGGGAATAACAGCTTCTGATCCGTACACCAAACTGAAAGGAGTTTCTCCCGTGGCTGCTTTTACAGTGGTCCTATTAGCCCATAAAACTCCTGTAAGTTCATCAAGCCATTTTCCTTTCGCATCAGATAAGCGCTTCTCCAAAGATCGAACGATCTCTCTGTTTACAACTTATGTTTGCCCATTAGCCTGCGGGTGCCCTACTGATGCAAAATTTTGTTGTATCCCAAATCTTTCGCACCAATCCATGACTTTTTTGCCGGCGAATTGTGTTCCGTTATCGGAGACCAAAACTCTAGGAATCCCGAACCTGCAGATAATGTTCTTCCATAGGAAATTTATGACTTGAAACTGAGTTATCTTAGTTAGAGCAAGCATTCCACCCATTTGCTAAAATATTCTGCAGCGACCAACACATAGTTTTTCTTGGCCCTGGCCGTTGGAAAAGGACCTACAATGTCTGATGGATCAAATTCGAATGAATTTAACAACGGTGACATTTCTTCAAATAATCAACTGAGTCAGAAATAAGAGTGGGCCAATAATATCCTGCCCTCGAGCATTTTAGAGCTAATGCTCGAGCGCCACAATGATTCCCTGCTTCACCCTCGTGAACCTCCTTCAGAATTATATTATACTGCTCTTCGGAAACACATTTTAATAAGATTCCAGAGGAGGATGTTTATAGAGTCGATCATCGATTAAGGTAAATGATGGAGCTCGGTACTTGATTCTTCGGGCTTCATTGGTATTTTCAGGAAATTTTCCTTCCTTTAAATAATTAACGAAAGGATCGATCCAAGAGATCTTTTGCTCATCAATTTCCATGATGTCAATACAAGGAGTGGCATCTAGATCGATGGCAGATGCGTTCGATAAAAGCTAAGTAATTATCCTTTCGTTCTTTCCATCCGCAAAACCAGTGAACTTTGATAGCAAATCGGCCCACATATTTTCTTCCCTCGGAATAGGCTGAATATCGAACTTTTCGAATTTTGAGATCAGACTTTTGGCTTTGTTCAAATATTTAATCATGTTGAACTCTTTGGCCTCATAAACGCCTTTAACCTGTCTATGGACAAGTTCAGAATCAGTTAACACAATAATTGATTTTACCTTTGCTTTCAGGGCCATTTCTAATCCCGCGATCAGAGCTTCGTATTCTGCTTCGTTGTTCGTAAAGTCCAAGGTGATGGCATAACTCAAATCCTCGCCACTGGGTCCTTGAAAATGAATTCCTGCTCCACCTCCTTCCTTGGTCGAAGAGCCGTCCACGTGCATCAACCAAAGTGGACCCTTGACCTCTTTAACCACATTTACTTCGGAGGTCGGCTCATTCTCTAGGTTCTTCAAGCTAGTGGATTCAACTAGGAAGTCAGCTAGCACCTGAGCTTTTACCGCGGTTCGTGGTAGGTACTCAATTTCAAATTGACCCAACTCGACTGCCCACTTTATTAATCTGCCGGACGCCTCTGGTTTTGATAAAACCTGTCTCAATGGTTGGTTTGTTAAAACAATTATCTTATAAGTCTGAAAATAGGGCCTCAACCTTCGTGCAGCTACTACCAAAGCGAGTGCGAATTTCTCGATCTCCATACAATTCTTTTCGGCACCCTGCAACAATTTGCTCAAATAGTAGACTGGCTTGTGCTCTGATTTCTCTAATTTTACTAATACCGAACTAGTAGCCTCCTCCGAAATGGCTATGTAAAGGTACAGAGGTTCTCCATCGGAGGCCTTGGCCAACATCGGTGGTGAGGTTAAATATGCTTTTAGATCTTCGAAAGCCTTGTCACATTCAGCGCTCCATTCGAAATCCTTTGATTTCCGCAATAATTTGAAGAATGGCAAGCTCTTGTCCGCGGATCGAGAAATAAATCTGTTTAAAGAAATAATTTTCCCGATCAAACTTTGAACGTCTGAAAGTTTCCATGGTGGTTGAAGATCGGTAATTGCTCGAATTTTTTCTGGGTTGGCTTCGATCCCTCTTTCATGGACGAGATATCCGAGGAACTTTCCCGACCACACACCGAAAGTGCATTTTGCTGGATTCAATTTCATTCCATATTTTCTCAAAATTCCGAAGCACCTATCGAGATGCTTGATGTGGTCTTCCTCCGTCATACTCTTTACTAGCATGTCATCTACATAGACCTCCATGATTTCCCCTATCAATTCCTTAAACATCATATTGACTAACCTTTGATAAGTTGCACCCGCATTTCTCAAACCAAACGGCATCACTATGAAACAGTAGACTCCTCGCTCGGAAATGAAAGCGGTTCTATCCTGATCCCTTTCGTTCATAAAAATTTGATAGAATCCCTGGAAAGCATCCATCATGCTAAAAAACACAAAACCCCCGGTGGAGTCTACCAGCATATCGATCCGAGGTAGCGGGTAAGGGTCTCTTGGGCACAATTTGTTTAGATCAGTAAAATCGTTAAACATTCTCCCCTTATTCTCGGTCTTGTCACCTTTAGAGACCAAAACCAATTTACATAACCATTCAGTAAACTTAATTTCTCTGATCTGACCGGCGGCTAGCAACCTATCGACCTCTGCATTGATGATTTTATCTTTCTCGCGCCCGTGATTACGCTTCTTCTGCCTTACTAGCTTGGCCTTAGGATCGATATTTAAAGAGTGGGTTATCACACGCGGGTCGATCCCCACAATATCATCCGAACTCCAGGTAAAAACGTCCACATTTTTTGGTAAAAACTCGACGAGCATGGTTTCCATAACTTCACTTAATTATGTTCCAATCCTGGTAAAGTTCTCTGGGGATCCCGGAACCAGAATCACTTTCTTATGATCGGGCGCTTGCACGCTCATGTCCACATTCTTTCCTTTTTTTTCCTTTTAACTTTTCACAATCAGGAAATGGTAAATTTGAAATTGATCCGGATTCCACATCAACCATTTTCCTTTTTGTCGCGATTTCAGGTTCCACTTTCTTCTTTATGCTCAAAGACGAGTTATAGCATTCCCAAGCCATGTATTGGTCGTTTCGCATATCCCCTACTCCTCCCACAGTGGAGAATTTTACCTTTTGATGATAGGTAGATACGACTGCCTTGAAGGCATTTAGAGCTGGTCTTCCCAGTATGGCGTTGTAAGAGAAAGGTGTTTCCACCACCAGAAATTTTACCGTTCTTGTTACACTCTTCGGCTTTATTCCGAGAGTCGTGCTCAACAGAATGGTTCCTAGTGGAACAATTTTCGAGCCTCTGAATCCGACCAGAGGAGTAGCTACTCGATCCAAATAAGGATGTTGAAGGTTCATCCTTGTGAGAGCTTCGGAGGAGATAATGTTGAGCTTCCGTTGTCAACCAAAACTCTTTTGACCTCATAATTAGCAATTTTCAGAGTTAATACCATGGAAAAATCTGGATCATCTTCATTTATATCCCAATTAACGTCTGATGGTCGATTTGCATCGCTGAAGCTTATAACTTGGTTTTCCATGGATGGAAATTCCAAAGAAAATACTCCCTTTTTGGTCGAAATAGCTGTTCTTATTGATCTCATTGTCCTCTTTCTTACATTTTTGCTGTCTCCTCCCGCCGGTCCGCCGGCAATCATGTTTATTACTCCGTTCAATTGCTCATCCGCCTGCTTTCGAGCCTCCTTTTGTTGACTTATAAATTTTCGAGGACTCCTGGATCTATAGCGGTTGTTATAGTTACTTCCTTTAACGAACTCCTTGAGTTTTCCTTGCGTGATCAACTTTTCGATTTCAACCTTCAGTTGGTAACAATTCTCAGTGCTATGTCCCCGAGCTCTATGATATCGACAATGTTTGTCATATCCCATCGCTCCTGGCCTTGCCTGGGTAATTCTTTGAGCCTCTGGGATTAAATTCTCTTCCTCCAATACAGTTAGAATTTCCTCTTTTGAGGTGTTCAATTCTGTAAAATGAATCTTTCCAGGTCACGGAAGCTGATTTTGATCATAAGATGGACCATAGACATTCGATCTTTGGGTTGGTACCTGCGGCTTATAGGAGTGAGTCATTGCCATACTGATCCTCTACTTGATCCTCCGTAATCACCGGGTTTTGGAATAGGAGCTCGATCTTTCTTTTTGTTGAGAGGGGGCTTTGGGTTGTGCGCATTCTTTAGCTTATTCATCTCCTCCTGAATCATATACTTTTCTGCAATCTCCATTATTCGCTCAAAAGACTTCGGTTGCTTTCTACATAACGCATTTCCGAACTGTGTGTTCCTCGTCAATTCGAACATTAGAAAAGATAAATACTCGATTTGTGGGGTATCAACTTTCAGAAGTTCGATACTAAATCTTGCCAGCCATTGCCTCAAAGTTTCTCCATCCAATTGCTTGACTGTTCCCAAATAATTCGCTGGCAACCTAGGATTTCTTTGGCTTGCAAATTGGTGCTTTAACTTGTCGCAAAATTCATCGAAGGAAAATATAGAGCTTGGCGGCAATTTTCCGAACCAGTCAAGTGCAATCCCTTCGAAGGTGGTGACCATGATTTTGCAGCAGAAATCCTCCGAATGTCCATATAAGTTCATCACATTAATAAAATTGTTGATATGTTCCCCGGGGTCGGTAGTCCCGTTATACCGTGGTAATCTCGTCGGTACCGTTTCTGTATTCCTGGCTTCACGTATTTCTCGACAGAATGGCGAGCATCGCATGATACTATTTCCGATCTCTCTATCTCTAACATTTTCACGGATAACTTCTCGGTTTTGGATCATTTCGGTACCCCTAGCGGCTGTAGTGGCATGGCGAACTTCTATCACCGCATCTTCCCTATCTAGTTTTTTGGGGACTCGCTCTTGCAGCGTTCTTTCTAATTCGGATTCTGTAATTCTCTTGTATGTCGGTTTCTTGCTTTTCGCGATATCTATAGGTTGACTCTCCCCTACTACCGAATCCTCCAAATTTTGTATCGACGTAGGAGGAATTCCTGGTCGACCGTTAGTCTTCGATGGGGCTGCTCGTGGAAGGTTTGGTGCTGGCGTATTCGATATGGATCGAAGCATGCTATTCTCCTTCTGGATTTCGAAGAAGGGATCTCTGGTCTCCCATGAACTGCTGGCTGATCCACGGGTGACTGGTCGGCTCTCCCACTATTCAGAAACTCCCTGCACATGGTGCCTATGATAGATCTCAGATCGGCGACAGTCGTGTGGATCGGAGCATTGTCCTGGAGAACGATTGGAGGAGCTTTCGGTTGCTGAGTCGCTCGAGATAGGTTATCAGGCTCATTGTTAACTGAGTTCTGTGCTTCGGCCGCATGGGAAGGCTCTCCTCGAATATATGTATTTCTCCTTGTAGTAGGCATTTTTCGATCTAACACCCAAATAAGGGCCCCACGGTGGGCGCGAATTGATCTTACGGGCTTTCGTTTAGGATCAAGGTGTCAAAATAAACAGCTAAAACATAGTTATATGAGGGAATGATCAAATATATATTCCGAATGTAGGAGTACATATTACAAATGATGTGGGTCCTATCTGAGCACTATAGGATGCCGTACAAGCTAGAGGATAGATACATATAAAATTGCCTAGGCTAACTTTCCAAGGCGGCTCCGAGCAGCAGCTTCGAGTAGAGAGCACCTGGGAAAGCGTGTCTGGCGTCATAAATGCTGGAGGTATTTTATAGTTGAAACGGTGAGCTAGTTGATCCATCCGCAGGGTTATATTTCTCGGCCCAACAGTAACCTTCGATCATGATCACTCTCTGATTGGTCGAATTGTATAGATAGTGACTTGGACTCAATTCTACGCCTCCAAGGTCGGGATTAATGTTCTTCGCACTTGCCAGGGCTCCTTAAAGTAGAGTCCAAAATATCCCTCATCACATGGCTAAAATAAATAATAAAAGAAAACAATAAGCTGATAGGTTTAAGATGATACTTATAATTAACGGAAAATGGTCATTTTATAGAAAAAGTTCTCCCACTATTTTATCGAAACAATAACCCCTTCAATTATTCATGAAATTCTATTTCCTAGTAGGTATTGACGTCCCCGCAGACATTAATTGCACCAACGACTTGCGACCATACAATTAATTCCCCAGGTAGGTATACTCTTACCAATTGTATCCCTACACAACCTTCAAGCTATTTTTCCTCGATTTTCACATTTATCTAGCACTGCTACATCATAAATGGTACTACGCGTTAAGTCTAACCCATCAATCTTGATGAGCAACGGGCCCGATCATGAAATCCCCGTAACTTGGCTATGGTCGATGTTCATGTCCCGACCAATCCCCACCCTTGTCAAGTTTATTTAAAAAACAAGAATCAGGAGATTTCGTGTATTGCCCCTTTCTTCGCCTCTGGTGCCAGACTCTAGATCACCTTCAACAATAAGTAGAAAACCTACACTAGTCCCTATTGATGGAAGGCTTGGATTTATAAAACTTTATTTTGATCTAACGTGGTTTTGTAGGAGATCAATAATGGAAAGTGAAGACAATAAAGGTGCTAAAATGCCAATGATGGTGTCGAAATGTATATTACCGATCGTGATTACAATATAACTCGAGGTCCTACTTGGGCATTATTGGATACCGCATAAGCTAGAGACTAGTACATACAATGTGATCGAAATCTATCTTCTGAGGAGGCTTCAAGCGATAGCTTCGAGCACGGAGCACCTGGGGAATTGTGCGTTATTTGGCGTCATAAATGCTTGCGGTATTTATAGTTGAGGCGGTGTGCTAGCTGAACCAACCACAAAGGTGTATTTCTCGGCCCACAAGCCTGGGCCTGGGGTCGGCCCAACAGTAGAAACCGAGCATGAACCCCTTGGACTGTGATCGGAGTAGGCTGTACAGCATTGGAGGTCGGCCGATATGTCTTCAAGGTCGGATACTGTGACTACCGATCGTACAAGCCCTTCATAAAATAGAATATCCAAAGTACCCCTGATGAGAATCATCAAGAACAAGTACAAGCTAAGGATCCATTGAATATTCCAATTGGGCCAATTACAAGGGCAAGATCCAAAAAGATCAAGGAAGGATTTAACGGGCTAATTCAGAAAATATGGGTTGATTCTAACATGCATAAGTTTGGCCCAAAAGAAGATGAAGTTGTTTTGAATTTAATCCAAACAACATAATCAGATGGCTTTTGGAATTCACTAAAGTTGCTTACCTAGAATTAAGTCTTTTGGGAAAGAGAAGCTTTAATTAGACTTTATTTATATCAGATTTTATATATATAAGTCTATATAGATAATAGTCAAGACTTCTCATATTTCTAGATGTATTTGGAGGATTCTAGGCACCTTTTCATATCCCAAAACTTATGAAAACGTGTTGGCTTTAATTATTATGGTTGGAGACTTGTTCCAACCCTATATATATGTGGTATTGTTCAATGTAATAAGATATATTTGGCTGAAAATATAAAGTGAGTTTTTACTCCTCTTTTGGTTCTTCATTGAACTTCAGAACTTATCAAGGTTTCTCCTTGTGGCGTTCAAATTTGAATACTTGTGGTTTGCGATTCTTTATAATCGTTGGGTCACAAGTTCACTACAATCTGGAATACTTGTGGTTTGCGATTCTTTATAATCGTTGGGTCACAAGTTCACTACAATCAATAATACTTGTGGTTTGCGATTCCTTATAATCGTCGGGTCACAAGTTCACTATCGTTATCAATCTGATTTTAGTTTGGGATTAAATTGAATCTTCCTAATGAGGTTCGCATCATTTGGTACCAGAGCAAGGTACTAAAATCAGATTAATATCCTTTATCTTTATTTCTTGTTCTTATATATTTTGTCAATCTCTTCTTCCCTACTCTTAAATTTCTTTGTTTGTATATCCAGCAAAAAAAAAAAAAAAAAGTGTAAAAAAAAAAAAAAAACGTGATTAAAAAAAAAAAAAAATTTCGTGGCGGATATAACTACTCTCTATATTCTGATATATTCTTCTGTTCTCTCAAAAAAAAAAAATTATCTTCTCCTTGATTCATTATATCTGAAATACCGAACCATTGGTATTCATTGTTTAAACAATACAAGTTGAACATCTTGATTAAAGTTTACTAGTTCATTAAAGAACTGAAAAAGGGAGTTACGAGTGGAAAAAGGCAAGAGAGTGTGAGATTATTAGAGGGTAAAAGCCATATTGAGTTAAACACGAGTGTTGAGTGACATTATTCGAGTGTAAACACGTGAGCGAGTGCTGTGAGGATTTATTTCTAATTTTTATATCTAGTTTCAAGTATGTCTACAAGTGGTGAAGCAATAAACCAAGGCGGACAGGGGGATACATTTATGTTGCAAGCCATGCAAAAACAATTTGAACGTATGAACGTAATGTTTAATGAGATCCGGGATCGGATGGATAGGCAAGACGATGCTATTGCTACTTTAAACAGGGGACGTCCGGAAAGATCTCCTAATGTTAGAAGGGAAGAAAGGATTGCAAATGAAGATGATTTTGGTTACAATTCCAATGATGAGTTCCAATATGAAGATGACCAAGGCTCATTGAATGGTGAGGGCAGATTCATACAAAGGAGAGAAAGGCATGATAGAGGTTTCCAAAGAGGTCCGAGATGGCGAGATAGAGATGACAGAAGCTTGGGAATCATAAAAGTAAAGATACCATCATTTCAAGGCAAGAATGATCAAGAAGTGTACTTGGACTGAGAAAGGAAGGTGGAGCTGATTTTCGAATGCCATAACTACACCGAGGAGAAAAAGGTAAAACTTGCTGTTATTGAGTTGACCGATTATGCTATTATATGGTGGGATCAACTTATGATGACCAGGAGACGAAATGGTGAAAGGCCTATTAGGACATGGGATGAAATGAAAGCTATCATGAGGAGGCGGTTTGTTCCTAGTCACTATAATAGGGACTTATTTCAGAAGTTGCAAAGTCTTACTCAAGGCTTTAAAAGCGTGGAAGATTACCACAAGGAGATGGAGATTTCCATGATCAGAGCTAATATAGAGGAGGATAGAGAAGCTACCATGGCAAGGTTTCTCAATGGGCTGATGATGAGGACATAAATGGAAATTCGCAGAATAATGAGGACATAAATGGAAAATCGCATTTTGAAGAATCAATCAAAGTTCCACAAGGTCCAGTGACGAGGGCAAGAGCCAAACGTTTCAAGGAAGATGAACTCAATGAGTTAATAAATCAAGCACAACAAAAGGAGTTGGATGTGTTCGGAAATGAACAATCGAATTTTGTCAACATTATACAAGTCCAACTAAATGCAATTTCTCAAGAAGAGAGTGGATAAGATGAATAGCATATTTAGTTAGTATTAAATTCGAAATTAACTATTATATTAGTAGTAGGACTTTATTTGTTTCCTAGTTTATTAAATGCTTTTTGTTTCCTAGTTGATTAGGGGGATTTATTTCCTAGTCTAAGTAGATTACTCTAGAAGTCCTATTCCTAGTCTTGATAGGACTTAATTTTCAGCTTATATATAGGCATAATATGTAATAGAAGAGACAACTTGATTCTTATTATTTTAGTGAGAAGGAATTCTCTAGTTTCTTTGAAGAACTCTTTTGAACTTATCAAGGATTTTTCAATTTGTCTAATTCTTGTGGCGTTCATTCATCGACTTATCAAACGATTATTCCATCATCGTTTGTGGCGTCCTACCGAACTTATCAAGAAGACTTGTGGCGTTCAACATCGACTTATCAAACGATTCAATCAATATCGTTTGTGGCGTCCCCGTGAACTTATCAAGGCGACTTGTGGCTGATACGAACCACGTTAAGAAAAACGAGACCCGCATTATAAGAAATTGAAAGATCGTTCTACAATCAGGTTTGAGGATGGATGAACGCCACAAGTCGCCTTGATAAGTTCACGGGGACGCCACAAACGATATTGATTGAATCGTTTGATAAGTCGATGTTGAACGCCACAAGTCTTCTTGATAAGTTCGGTAGGACGCCACAAACGATGATGGAATAATCGTTTGATAAGTCGATGAATGAACGCCACAAGAATTAGACAAATTGAAAAATCCTTGATAAGTTCAAAAGAGTTCTTCAAAGAAACTAGAGAATTCCTTCTCACTAAAATAATAAGAATCAAGTTGTCTCTTCTATTACATATTATGCCTATATATAAGCTGAAAATTAAGTCCTATCAAGACTAGGAATAGGACTTCTAGAGTAATCTACTTAGACTAGGAAATAAATCCCCCTAATCAACTAGGAAACAAAAAGCACTTAATAAACTAGGAAACAAATAAAGTCCTACTACTAATATAATAGTTAATTTCGAATTTAATACTAACTAAATATGCTATTCATCTTATCCACTCTCTTCTTGAGAAATTGCATTTAGTTGGACTTGTATAATGTTGACAAAATTCGATTGTTCATTTCCGAACACATCCAACTCCTTTTGTTGTGCTTGATTTATTAACTCATTGAGTTCATCTTCCTTGAAACGTTTGGCTCTTGCCCTCGTCACTGGACCTTGTGGAACTTTGATTGATTCTTCAAAATGCAATTTTCCATTTATGTCCTCATTATTCTGCGAATTTCCATTTATGTCCTCATCATTCCCCCCCTCTTGAAAAGGATTTGCCCTCAAATCAGCACCTACATCAAAAGGACTTAAATCAGTAACATTGAAGGTAGTGCTAACATTGTACTCACCTGGTAGGTCTAGCTTGTAGGCATTGTCATTGACACGCTCAAGAACTTGAAAAGGACCATCTCCCCTTGGGAGCAACTTCGAACGCCTTTGGGATGGAAATCTTTCTTTCCTCATGTGCAACCAAACCCAATCTCCGGGTTCAAAAACTACCTTGCGACGCCCTTTGTTGGCTTGTTTTGCATATTGTTCCGTCTTCTTCTCTATATTGAATCTTGCCTTTTCATGTATCTGCTTAACAAATTCAGCCTTTTTCTTTCCATCCAAGTTAACTCTTTCAGACAAAGGTAATGGTGTTAAATCCAATGGAGTTAAGGGGTTAAAACCATAAACTATTTCAAATGGAGAAAACTTAGAAGCAGAATGAATGGTACGATTGTAAGCAAACTCAACATGTGGTAAACATTCTTCCCATGTTTTGATATTCTTTTTAATTATAGCCCTCAACAAAGTAGATAAAGTCCAATTTACTACTTCGGTTTGACCATCAGTTTGTGGATGACAAGTGGTGGAAAATAACAACTTAGTCTCTAACTTACACCACAAGGTTTTCCAAAAGTAACTCAAAAACTTAGCATCTCTATCAGAAACAATGGTTCGAGGCATTCCATGCAATCTAACAATTTCTCGAAAGAATAAGTCAGCAATATTAGAAGCATTATCAGTTTTCGTACATGGAATGAAATGCGCCATTTTAGAAAACCTATCTACAACCACAAAAATAGAATCCCTACCTCGTTTAGACCTAGGTAAACCTAAAACAAAATCCATTGAAATATCAATCCAGGGATCACTAGGAATTGGTAGTGGCATGTATAAACCATGAGGTTGTACTCTAGATTTTGCCTGCTTACAAGTGACACATCTCTCACAAATTCTCTCAACATCCTTTCTCATATGAGGCCAATAAAAATGTTCTTGCAAAATCGCTAAGGTTTTAATAACTCCAAAGTGCCCCATTAGACCTCCACCATGTGATTCCCTTACTAACAACTCACGCAAAGAACAATTAGGAACACATAACTTATTTTCTCGAAACAAGAAACCCTCATGTCTAAAGAACTTACCCACTGCATTTTTCTCACAATTTCGAAATTCCTCAGAAAAATCATGATCTAAAGGATATAATTCTTTAATATGCTCAAAACCAAGTAATTTTGCATCAAGAGTTGAGAGTAAGACATACCTTCTAGAAAGTGCATCAGCGACGACATTCTCTTTACCTTTCTTGTATCGGATGACATAGGGAAATGTTTCAATGAATTCCACCCATCGTGCATGTCTCTTACTCAATTTTTGTTGACTCTTCAAGTGTTTCAACGACTCATGATCCGTGTGAATCACAAACTCCTTAGGCCACAGATAGTGTTGCCATGTTTGCAAAGCTCGCACCAATGCGTACAACTCTTTGTCGTAAATAGGGTAGTTTAGAGCTGCCCCGCTTAGTTTCTCACTAAAAAAAGCAATTGGTTTTCCTCCTTGCATGAGGACTGCTCCAACACCTAATCCTGATGCATCACATTCAATTTCAAATGTTAATGTAAAGTTAGGCAGAGCTAATAAAGGAGCATTAGTTAATTTCTCTTTGAGCAATTGGAAAGCCCTTTCTTGCTCGTCTTCCCACTTAAACCCAACATTCTTCTTGATAGCCTCAGTAAGTGGTGCTGCAATGCTGCTAAAGTTCTTCACAAATCTCCTATAGAAGCTAGCAAGTCCATGGAAGCTCCTAACTTGTCCTACACTCGTGGGACTCGGCCATTCTTGAATTGCTCGAATTTTATCCTCATCAACCTGTATACCATGTGCACTCACAACAAAACCAAGAAACACAAGCTTATCGGTGCAAAAGGTGCACTTCTTCATGTTAGCAAATAATTTCTCCTTTCGTAATACTTCAAGAACAGAATGTAAATGCTTAACATGATCATCTTGATTTTTGCTATAAATAAGAATATCATCAAAATAGACAACTATAAATTTTCCTATGAAAGCACGCAAAACATGGTTCATTAATCGCATGAAAGTACTTGGTGCATTAGTTAGACCAAATGGCATAACCAACCACTCATATAAACCAAACTTTGTTTTAAAAGCTGTTTTCCATTCGTCACCTTCTTTCATTCTTATTTGATGGTAGCCACTTTTTAAATCAATTTTAGAAAATACACAAGCACCATGCAATTCATCAAGCATATCATCAAGACGAGGAATAGGATGGCGATACCTGATTGTTATATTGTTGACGGCTCGACAATCAACACACATTCTCCATGTCCCATCCTTTTTAGGAACCAAAATTACTGGAACAGCGCATGGACTCATGCTTTCTCGTACGGAACCCTTTTCCATCAATTCACTAACTTGCCGTTGTAGCTCTTTTGTTTCTTCAGGGTTGCTACGATAGGCTGGTCGGTTTGGAATGGAAGCACCGGGTACAAAGTCGATTTGATGTTCAATCCCTCGAATAGGTGGTAAACCAGGTGGAATTTCCTCGGGAAAGACATCCTCAAATTCCTGCAAAAGAGATGCAACTGAACTAGGCAAAAAAGAGTTAGAGTCGTTAGTATTCAATGCCTCTTTGTACACAAGAACAATTATTGGTTGACTTGAGAACATCGCTTTTTTGATGTGACCCACTCTCGCATAGATATTGCTTTTTGTCCTCTCATTCTTTTGTTCACTCATTGAAACCTCTCCATTTTTTTTACTCTTTTTTTCCTCGTTCACTCTTTGTTTTTCTTGTCTCTCTATGTCTTTTCCTACAACACTTTTTTTTTCTTGCTCACTCTCTTTTTGTAACCTCACTTGATCTTCATAAACTTGTCTTGGAGTCAAAGGTACTAGAGTGATGGTACGCTGGTCATGTAGAAATGAGTACTTGTTAGTGAAACCATCATGCTTAACACGTCGATCAAACTGCCATGGACGTCCTAGTAATAAATGTCCAGCTTGCATAGGTACAACATCGCACAAAACTTCATCTTCATATTTTCCTATGCGAAAAGGAACAAGGACTTGTTTTTCTACCCTTATTTCACCAGTATTATTAAGCCATTGCAGTTTGTAGGGTTGTAGATGTTTGGTAGTCGGTAATCCTAACTTTTCAACCATAGTTGTGCTAGCAACATTAGTACAACTCCCTCCATCAATAATCATACTACATACTTTGTTTTGGACATGGCATCTAGTATGAAAAATGTTTTCCCTCTGTACTTCGTCACTCTCTTTGATTTGCACACTTAACGCTCTTCTTGCAACCAACAACTCCCCATGGACAGCATATTCTTCCTCATTAGCATCCTCCAACGGTGGCATAGATTCGGGGTCCTCCTCACTATCGGTTTCAACTTCTCCATTATCTCGTATCACCATAACTCTTCTATTTGGGCATTGGTTTGCTATGTGCCCCCTACCTTGACATTTAAAACACTTAATATCACGATTTCGAGTAGTAGAGTAATCGGTTTTACCTTGATTGCTACGAGTTGGTTGCTCTTGTTTTGACTCAAATCTAGTCTTGGTTGAGACTTGCTTCTCCTCTTTCTTGAATGTATTCTGTTTCCACGAACTAGCACCCCTTCTCTTAAGTTGGCTCTCAATTTTAATAGCCATATGCAGCATGTCCTCTAATTCCACATAATGCTGCAATTCTACTCGATTGGCAATTTCTTGATTCAAGCCAGCTAAAAATCGTGCCATAGTAGCCTCTCGGTCCTCCTCTATGTTTGCTCGGATCATGGCTAACTCCATCTCTTGGTAGTAGTCTTCGACACTCCGATTTCCTTGTACCAGCCCTTGCAACTTCTTGTACAAATCCCGATAATAGTGGCTAGGTACAAAACGCTTTCTCATTACTGTTTTCATCACCTCCCAAGTGTCCACCGGTTGTTCTCCATTTCGTCTCCTGTTTAACACCAATTGATCCCACCAAACATTAGCATAATCAGTAAACTCAGTGGCTGCAAGTTTTACCTTTTTTATCTCGGAGTAGTCGTGGCAATCAAAAACTCGCTCCAGTTTCTTTTCCCACTCAAGATAGGTTTCGGGGTCGTTTCTCCCTTGAAAAGAAGGAATGTTCATCTTAATATTACCCAAGTTATTATCCTCCCTATTCCTAACTTCTCTACCCAAACCACGATTTCTCCTATGGCGACTAGATGACCCTTGATCTCCTTCACTAAACCTATCATCATAGTCTTCCTCATCCTCATCTCTTAAGTCCCGAGGTTGAACTCTCCCCCTCCTATTCATATTAGAAGTAGTTTTTCGATGTCCCTCAGTTACACTTTCTACCCTATCCAACCTTTCATGAACTTGTTCCAACTCCGTCCTCAATATTCTCTTCATCTCTCCCATCAAAGCTTCCGACATAAACTTCATATCAAACTTTCCCGACTGTTCTCCAGATATGTTTTTGTTATTGGAATCAGACATGATTTGCTGCAAGAAAAAAGGTTAGAACAAATATAAATAAAATAAAGGACCTCACAATTCACACCCTTACGTGTTTCACTCAAATTAGTGATTCACTCAACTCTCGTGTTTTCGCACAAAAATTATGGCTTTTACCCTCAAATAATCTAACTCTCTTGCCTTTTTCCACTCTTGGAATTCTCTTTGCTTCTTTTTGAACTAATTTAAAACAACACAAAGATATTCAATGTGAACAAACTCTAGGACAAGAAAACTATCAAACCAAATCTAGGAAGATTCTTTCAACAAGGCAGGTGCCAAAACTTAGAAGAATTCTAAGTGTAAACACACTCTAAGTCTAGAAAACAATCAAACTCAAACTAGGAAGCTCAATAAAGATAATTTTGTTTCAATATTCGGATTTTTTTTTTTTTTTTTTTTTTTCGGATTTTTTTTTTGGCGAACTCTTTCTTTCTTTTTTGTTCGACCTTTTTTTTTTTTTTTTTTTTTTTTTTTTTTTCGTACTCTTTTTTTTTTGTACGACTTTTTTTTTTTTTTTTTTTTTTAATAAAACTAGAAAATTATAAAGATACGCAAACCTGAGACTAGAAATTGGCTCTGGTACCAAATGATACGAACCACGTTAAGAAAAACGAGACCCGCATTATAAGAAATTGAAAGATCGTTCTACAATCAGGTTTGAGGATGGATGAACGCCACAAGTCGCCTTGATAAGTTCACGGGGACGCCACAAACGATATTGATTGAATCGTTTGATAAGTCGATGTTGAACGCCACAAGTCTTCTTGATAAGTTCGGTAGGACGCCACAAACGATGATGGAATAATCGTTTGATAAGTCGATGAATGAACGCCACAAGAATTAGACAAATTGAAAAATCCTTGATAAGTTCAAAAGAGTTCTTCAAAGAAACTAGAGAATTCCTTCTCACTAAAATAATAAGAATCAAGTTGTCTCTTCTATTACATATTATGCCTATATATAAGCTGAAAATTAAGTCCTATCAAGACTAGGAATAGGACTTCTAGAGTAATCTACTTAGACTAGGAAATAAATCCCCCTAATCAACTAGGAAACAAAAAGCACTTAATAAACTAGGAAACAAATAAAGTCCTACTACTAATATAATAGTTAATTTCGAATTTAATACTAACTAAATATGCTATTCATCTTATCCACTCTCTTCTTGAGAAATTGCATTTAGTTGGACTTGTATAATGTTGACAAAATTCGATTGTTCATTTCCGAACACATCCAACTCCTTTTGTTGTGCTTGATTTATTAACTCATTGAGTTCATCTTCCTTGAAACGTTTGGCTCTTGCCCTCGTCACTGGACCTTGTGGAACTTTGATTGATTCTTCAAAATGCAATTTTCCATTTATGTCCTCATTATTCTGCGAATTTCCATTTATGTCCTCATCAGTGGCGTTCATCCATCCTCAAACCTGATTGTAGAACGATCTTTCAATTTCTTATAATGCGGGTCTCGTTTTTCTTAACGTGGTTCGTATCATTTGGTACCAGAGCCAATTTCTAGTCTCAGGTTTGCGTATCTTTATAATTTTCTAGTTTTATTAAAAAAAAAAAAAAAAAAAAAAGTCGTACAAAAAAAAAAGAGTACGAAAAAAAAAAAAAAAAAAAAAAAAAAAGGTCGAACAGAAAAGAAAGAAAGAGTTCGCCAAAAAAAAAATCCGAAAAAAAAAAAAAAAAAAAATCCGAATATTGAAACGAAATTATCTTTATTGAGCTTCCTAGTTTGAGTTTGATTGTTTTCTAGACTTAGAGTGTGTTTACACTTAGAATTCTTCTAAGTTTTGGCACCTGCCTTGTTGAAAGAATCTTCCTAGATTTGGTTTGATAGTTTTCTTGTCCTAGAGTTTGTTCACATTGAATATCTTTGTGTTGTTTTAAATTAGTTCAAAAAGAAGCAAAGAGAATTCCAAGAGTGGAAAAAGGCAAGAGAGTTAGATTATTTGAGGGTAAAAGCCATAATTTTTGTGCGAAAACACGAGAGTTGAGTGAATCACTAATTTGAGTGAAACACGTAAGGGTGTGAATTGTGAGGTCCTTTATTTTATTTATATTTGTTCTAACCTTTTTTCTTGCAGCAAATCATGTCTGATTCCAATAACAAAAACATATCTGGAGAACAGTCGGGAAAGTTTGATATGAAGTTTATGTCGGAAGCTTTGATGGGAGAGATGAAGAGAATATTGAGGACGGAGTTGGAACAAGTTCATGAAAGGTTGGATAGGGTAGAAAGTGTAACTGAGGGACATCGAAAAACTACTTCTAATATGAATAGGAGGGGGAGAGTTCAACCTCGGGACTTAAGAGATGAGGATGAGGAAGACTATGATGATAGGTTTAGTGAAGGAGATCAAGGGTCATCTAGTCGCCATAGGAGAAATCGTGGTTTGGGTAGAGAAGTTAGGAATAGGGAGGATAATAACTTGGGTAATATTAAGATGAACATTCCTTCTTTTCAAGGGAGAAACGACCCCGAAACCTATCTTGAGTGGGAAAAGAAACTGGAGCGAGTTTTTGATTGCCACGACTACTCCGAGATAAAAAAGGTAAAACTTGCAGCCACTGAGTTTACTGATTATGCTAATGTTTGGTGGGATCAATTGGTGTTAAACAGGAGACGAAATGGAGAACAACCGGTGGACACTTGGGAGGTGATGAAAATAGTAATGAGAAAGCGTTTTGTACCTAGCCACTATTATCGGGATTTGTACAAGAAGTTGCAAGGGCTGGTACAAGGAAATCGGAGTGTCGAAGACTACTACCAAGAGATGGAGTTAGCCATGATCCGAGCAAACATAGAGGAGGACCGAGAGGCTACTATGGCACGATTTTTAGCTGGCTTGAATCAAGAAATTGCCAATCGAGTAGAATTGCAGCATTATGTGGAATTAGAGGACATGCTGCATATGGCTATTAAAATTGAGAGCCAACTTAAGAGAAGGGGTGCTAGTTCGTGGAAACAGAATACATTCAAGAAAGAGGAGAAGCAAGTCTCAACCAAGACTAGATTTGAGTCAAAACAAGAGCAACCAACTCGTAGCAATCAAGGTAAAACCGATTACTCTACTACTCGAAATCGTGATATTAAGTGTTTTAAATGTCAAGGTAGGGGGCACATAGCAAACCAATGCCCAAATAGAAGAGTTATGGTGATACGAGATAATGGAGAAGTTGAAACCGATAGTGAGGAGGACCCCGAATCTATGCCACCGTTGGAGGATGCTAATGAGGAAGAATATGCTGTCCATGGGGAGTTGTTGGTTGCAAGAAGAGCGTTAAGTGTGCAAATCAAAGAGAGTGACGAAGTACAGAGGGAAAACATTTTTCATACTAGATGCCATGTCCAAAACAAAGTATGTAGTATGATTATTGATGGAGGGAGTTGTACTAATGTTGCTAGCACAACTATGGTTGAAAAGTTAGGATTACCGACTACCAAACATCTACAACCCTACAAACTGCAATGGCTTAATAATACTGGTGAAATAAGGGTAGAAAAACAAGTCCTTGTTCCTTTTCGCATAGGAAAATATGAAGATGAAGTTTTGTGCGATGTTGTACCTATGCAAGCTGGACATTTATTACTAGGACGTCCATGGCAGTTTGATCGACGTGTTAAGCATGATGGTTTCACTAACAAGTACTCATTTCTACATGACCAGCGTACCATCACTCTAGTACCTTTGACTCCAAGACAAGTTTATGAAGATCAAGTGAGGTTACAAAAAGAGAGTGAGCAAGAAAAAAAAAGTGTTGTAGGAAAAGACATAGAGAGACAAGAAAAACAAAGAGTGAACGAGGAAAAAAAGAGTAAAAAAAATGGAGAGGTTTCAATGAGTGAACAAAAGAATGAGAGGACAAAAAGCAATATCTATGCGAGAGTGGGTCACATCAAAAAAGCGATGTTCTCAAGTCAACCAATAATTGTTCTTGTGTACAAAGAGGCATTGAATACTAACGACTCTAACTCTTTTTTGCCTAGTTCAGTTGCATCTCTTTTGCAGGAATTTGAGGATGTCTTTCCCGAGGAAATTCCACCTGGTTTACCACCTATTCGAGGGATTGAACATCAAATCGACTTTGTACCCGGTGCTTCCATTCCAAACCGACCAGCCTATCGTAGCAACCCTGAAGAAACAAAAGAGCTACAACGGCAAGTTAGTGAATTGATGGAAAAGGGTTCCGTACGAGAAAGCATGAGTCCATGCGCTGTTCCAGTAATTTTGGTTCCTAAAAAGGATGGGACATGGAGAATGTGTGTTGATTGTCGAGCCGTCAACAATATAACAATCAGGTATCGCCATCCTATTCCTCGTCTTGATGATATGCTTGATGAATTGCATGGTGCTTGTGTATTTTCTAAAATTGATTTAAAAAGTGGCTACCATCAAATAAGAATGAAAGAAGGTGACGAATGGAAAACAGCTTTTAAAACAAAGTTTGGTTTATATGAGTGGTTGGTTATGCCATTTGGTCTAACTAATGCACCAAGTACTTTCATGCGATTAATGAACCATGTTTTGCGTGCTTTCATAGGAAAATTTATAGTTGTCTATTTTGATGATATTCTTATTTATAGCAAAAATCAAGATGATCATGTTAAGCATTTACATTCTGTTCTTGAAGTATTACGAAAGGAGAAATTATTTGCTAACATGAAGAAGTGCACCTTTTGCACCGATAAGCTTGTGTTTCTTGGTTTTGTTGTGAGTGCACATGGTATACAGGTTGATGAGGATAAAATTCGAGCAATTCAAGAATGGCCGAGTCCCACGAGTGTAGGACAAGTTAGGAGCTTCCATGGACTTGCTAGCTTCTATAGGAGATTTGTGAAGAACTTTAGCAGCATTGCAGCACCACTTACTGAGGCTATCAAGAAGAATGTTGGGTTTAAGTGGGAAGACGAGCAAGAAAGGGCTTTCCAATTGCTCAAAGAGAAATTAACTAATGCTCCTTTATTAGCTCTGCCTAACTTTACATTAACATTTGAAATTGAATGTGATGCATCAGGATTAGGTGTTGGAGCAGTCCTCATGCAAGGAGGAAAACCAATTGCTTTTTTTAGTGAGAAACTAAGCGGGGCAGCTCTAAACTACCCTACTTACGACAAAGAGTTGTACGCATTGGTGCGAGCTTTGCAAACATGGCAACACTATCTGTGGCCTAAGGAGTTTGTGATTCACACGGATCATGAGTCGTTGAAACACTTGAAGAGTCAACAAAAATTGAGTAAGAGACATGCACGATGGGTGGAATTCATTGAAACATTTCCCTATGTCATCCGATACAAGAAAGGTAAAGAGAATGTCGTCGCTGATGCACTTTCTAGAAGGTATGTCTTACTCTCAACTCTTGATGCAAAATTACTTGGTTTTGAGCATATTAAAGAATTATATCCTTTAGATCATGATTTTTCTGAGGAATTTCGAAATTGTGAGAAAAATGCAGTGGGTAAGTTCTTTAGACATGAGGGTTTCTTGTTTCGAGAAAATAAGTTATGTGTTCCTAATTGTTCTTTGCGTGAGTTGTTAGTAAGGGAATCACATGGTGGAGGTCTAATGGGGCACTTTGGAGTTATTAAAACCTTAGCGATTTTGCAAGAACATTTTTATTGGCCTCATATGAGAAAGGATGTTGAGAGAATTTGTGAGAGATGTGTCACTTGTAAGCAGGCAAAATCTAGAGTACAACCTCATGGTTTATACATGCCACTACCAATTCCTAGTGATCCCTGGATTGATATTTCAATGGATTTTGTTTTAGGTTTACCTAGGTCTAAACGAGGTAGGGATTCTATTTTTGTGGTTGTAGATAGGTTTTCTAAAATGGCGCATTTCATTCCATGTACGAAAACTGATAATGCTTCTAATATTGCTGACTTATTCTTTCGAGAAATTGTTAGATTGCATGGAATGCCTCGAACCATTGTTTCTGATAGAGATGCTAAGTTTTTGAGTTACTTTTGGAAAACCTTGTGGTGTAAGTTAGAGACTAAGTTGTTATTTTCCACCACTTGTCATCCACAAACTGATGGTCAAACCGAAGTAGTAAATAGGACTTTATCTACTTTGTTGAGGGCTATAATTAAAAAGAATATCAAAACATGGGAAGAATGTTTACCACATGTTGAGTTTGCTTACAATCGTACCATTCATTCTGCTTCTAAGTTTTCTCCATTTGAAATAGTTTATGGTTTTAACCCCTTAACTCCATTGGATTTAACACCATTACCTTTGTCTGAAAGAGTTAACTTGGATGGAAAGAAAAAGGCTGAATTTGTTAAGCAGATACATGAAAAGGCAAGATTCAATATAGAGAAGAAGACGGAACAATATGCAAAACAAGCCAACAAAGGGCGTCGCAAGGTAGTTTTTGAACCCGGAGATTGGGTTTGGTTGCACATGAGGAAAGAAAGATTTCCATCCCAAAGGCGTTCGAAGTTGCTCCCAAGGGGAGATGGTCCTTTTCAAGTTCTTGAGCGTGTCAATGACAATGCCTACAAGCTAGACCTACCAGGTGAGTACAATGTTAGCACTACCTTCAATGTTACTGATTTAAGTCCTTTTGATGTAGGTGCTGATTTGAGGGCAAATCCTTTTCAAGAGGGGGGGAATGATGAGGACATAAATGGAAATTCGCAGAATAATGAGGACATAAATGGAAAATTGCATTTTGAAGAATCAATCAAAGTTCCACAAGGTCCAGTGACGAGGGCAAGAGCCAAACGTTTCAAGGAAGATGAACTCAATGAGTTAATAAATCAAGCACAACAAAAGGAGTTGGATGTGTTCGGAAATGAACAATCGAATTTTGTCAACATTATACAAGTCCAACTAAATGCAATTTCTCAAGAAGAGAGTGGATAAGATGAATAGCATATTTAGTTAGTATTAAATTCGAAATTAACTATTATATTAGTAGTAGGACTTTATTTGTTTCCTAGTTTATTAAGTGCTTTTTGTTTCCTAGTTGATTAGGGGGATTTATTTCCTAGTCTAAGTAGATTACTCTAGAAGTCCTATTCCTAGTCTTGATAGGACTTAATTTTCAGCTTATATATAGGCATAATATGTAATAGAAGAGACAACTTGATTCTTATTATTTTAGTGAGAAGGAATTCTCTAGTTTCTTTGAAGAACTCTTTTGAACTTATCAAGGATTTTTCAATTTGTCTAATTCTTGTGGCGTTCATTCATCGACTTATCAAACGATTATTCCATCATCGTTTGTGGCGTCCTACCGAACTTATCAAGAAGACTTGTGGCGTTCAACATCGACTTATCAAACGATTCAATCAATATCGTTTGTGGCGTCCCCGTGAACTTATCAAGGCGACTTGTGGCGTTCATCCATCCTCAAACCTGATTGTAGAACGATCTTTCAATTCCTTATAATGCGGGTCTCGTTTTTCTTAACGTGGTTCGTATCAGCTGAATCGGGACATTGCAAATGTAGTTGATTTGCAACATTATGTGGAGTTGGAGGACATGGTGCATATGGCAATAAAGGTAGAACGACAACTTAAAAGGAAGGGAACTCGATCCTTCCAGAATCCAAGCTCCTCTACTTCATGGAGGTCGAATGGAAGAAACGATGAAGGAGATAATTCTAAATTCAAAACAGAAGCACCAAAGAGAAAAGATGAAGTTGAAAAAGTCAATAGAGGTAAAACTGAATTACCAACTCGTAATCGTGATATTAAGTGTTTTAAGTGTTTGGGAACAGGTCACATTGCTTCACAATGCCCAAACAAGAGGAAAATGATTGCACATGCTAACGGAGATGTGGAGACTGAAAGTGAGAGTGACGATGAAGATCATATTCCAAAAGACACTAGTGACAATGATGTTGAATATCCGGTGGAAGGAGAGTCTTTGGTGGCTAGGCGCGCTTTAATCAATCAAAGTTCCACGAGGTCCAGTGACGATAGCAAGAGCCAAACGTTTCAAGGAAGAAGAACTCAATGAGATAATAAATCAAGTGCAACAAAAGGAGTTGGATGTGTTCGGAAATGAACAATCGAAATTTGTCAACATTATACAAGTCCAACTAAATGCAATTTCTCAAGAAAGGAGTGGATAAGATGAATAGCAAATTTAGTTACTAATAAATTCGAAATTAGTTATTAGATTTAGTAGTAGGACTTTATTTGTTTCCTAGTTTATTAGTGGTTTTTTGTTTCCAAGTTGATTAGGGGGATTTATTCCTAGTCTAAGTAGATTACTCTAGAAGTCCTATTCCTAGTCTTGATAGGACTTAATTTTCAGCTTATATATAGGCATAATATGTAATAGAAAAAACACAACTTGATTCTTATTATTTTTAGTGAGAATGAATTCTCTAGTTTCTTTGAAGAACTCTTTTGAACTTATCAAGGATTTTTCAATTTGTCTAATTCTTGTGGCGTTCATTCATCGACTTATCAAACGATTCATCCATCATCGTTTGTGGCGTCCTACCGAACTTATCAAGAAGACTTGTGGCGTTCAACATCGACTTATCAAACGATTCAGTCAATATCGTTTGTGGCGTCCCCGTGAACTTATCAAGGCGACTTGTGGCGTTCATCCATCCTAAACCTGATTGTAGAACGATCTTTCAATTCCTTATAATGCGGATCTCGTTTTTCTTAACGTTGTTCGTATCATTTGGTACCAGAGCCAAATTCTAGTCTCAGGTTTGCGTATCTTTATAATTTTCTATTTTTATTCAAAAAAAAAAAGTCGTACAAAAAAAAAAGAGTACGAAAAAAAAAAAAGAAAGAAAGGTCGAACAAAAAAAAAAAAAGAGAAAGAGTTCGCCAAAAAAAAAAAAAAATCCGAAAATTTAAACAAACCTATCTTTATTGAGCTTCCTAGTTTGAGTTTGATTGTTTTCTAGACTTAGAGTGTGTTTACACTTAGAATTCTTCTAAGCTTTGCACCTGCCTTATTGAAAGAATCTTCCTAGATTTGGTTTTATAGTTTTCTTGTCCTAGAGTTTGTTCACTTTGATTATCTTTGTGTTGTTTTAAATTAGTTCAAAAAGAAATATAGAGAATTCCAAGAGTGGAAAAAGGCAAGAGAGTTGGATTATTTGAGGGTAAAAGCCATAATTTTTGTGCGAAAACACGAGTGTTGAGTGAATCATTAAATTGAGTGAAACACGTAAGGGTGTGAATTGTGAGGTCCTTTATTTTATTTATATTTGTTATAACCTTTTTCTTGCAGCAATCAGGTCTGATCCCAATAAAAACATCTCTGGAGAACAGTCGGGAAAGTTTGATATGAAGTTTATGTCGGAAGCGTTGATGGGAGAGATGAAGAGATTATTGAGGACGGAGTTGGAACAAGTTCATGAAAGGTTGGATAGGGTAAAAAGTGTAACTGAGGGACATCGAAAAACTACTTCTAATATGAATAGGAGGGGTAGAGTTCAACCTAGGGACTTAAGAGATGAGAATGAGGAAAACTATGATGATAGGTTTAATGAAGAAGATCAAGGTTCATCTAGTCGCCATAGGAGAAATCGTGGTAGAGAAGTTAAGAATAGGGAGGATAATAACTTGGGTAATATTAAGATGAACATTCCTTCTTTTCAAGGGAGAAACGACCCCAAAGCCTATCTTGAGTGGGAAAAGAAACTGGAACGAGTTTTTGATTGCCACGACTACTCCGAGATAAAAAAGGTAAAACTTGCAGCCACTGAGTTTACTGATTATGCTAATGTTTGGTGGGATCAATTGGTGTTAAACAGGAGACGAAATAGAGAACAACCGGTGGACACTTGGGAGGTGATGAAAATAGTAATGAGAAAGCGTTTTGTACCTAGTCACTATTATCGGGATTTGTACAAGAAGTTGCAAGGGCTGGTACAAGGAAATCGGAGTGTCGAAGACTACTACCAGGAGATGGAGTTAGCAATGATCCGAGCAAACATAGAGGAGGACCGAGAGGCTACTATGGCACGATTTTTAGCTGGCTTGAATCAAGAAATTGCCAATCGAGTAGAATTGCAGCATTATGTGGAATTAGAGGACATGATGCATATGGCTATTAAAATTGAGTGCCAACTTAAGAGAAGGGGTGCTAGTTCGTGGAAACAGAATACATTCAAGAAAGAGGAGAAGCAAGACTCAACCAAGGCTAGATTTGAGTCAAAACAAGAGCAACCAACTCGTAGCAATCAAGGTAAAACCGATTACTCTACTACTCGAAATCGTGATATTAAGTGTTTTAAATGTCAAGGTAGGGGGCACATAGCAAACCAATGCCCAAATAGAAGAGTTATGGTGATACGAGATAATGGAGAAGTTGAAACCGATAGTGAGGAGGACACTGAAGCTATGCCACCGTTAGAGGATGCTAATGAGGAAGAATACGCTGTCCATGGGGAGTTGTTGGTTGCAAGAAGTGCCTTAAGTGTGCAAATCAAAGAGAGTGACGAAGTACAGAGGGAAAACATTTTTCATACTAGATGCCATGTCCAAAACAAAGTATGTAGTATGATTATTGATGGAGGCAGTTGTACTAATGTTGCTAGCACAACTATGGTTGAAAAGTTAGGATTGCCGACTACCAAATATCTACAACCCTACAAACTGCAATGGCTTAATAACACTGGTGAAATAAGGGTAGAAAAACAAGTCCTTGTTCCTTTTCGCATAGGAAAATATGAAGATGAAGTTTTGTGTGATGTTGTACCTATGCAAGCTGGACATTTGTTACTAGGACGTCCATGGCAGTTTGATCGACGTGTTAAGCATGATGGTTTCACTAATAAGTACTCATTTGTACATGACCAGCGTACCATCACTCTAGTACCTTTGACTCCAAGACAAGTGATGTGATCATGAAGTGCCAAAAAATAGACTTGAAAGAATTAATTGAAGATAAGTTGTTGGGTCAAGAAGGATTACTTGCTCATCAAGATTGAGAAGATTTAGTCTTCAATTAATTTGTGTTGAGTATTCTCCACCTTCTTTGAAGAGTTCTTCTTCATGAACTTATCAAAGATCAGTAAAATCTTTGTGGCGTTCAATGACTTATCAAACGATTCATCCACCATCGTTTGTGGCGTCCTACCGAACTTATCAAGCATTCTTGTGGCGTTCCGACTTATCAAACGATTCAGTCAACATCGTTTGTGGCGTCCTCATGAACTTATCAAGAACACTTGTGGCGTTCATCCATCGACTTATCAAGCGATTCATCCATCATCGTTTGTGGCGTCTTCATTAAATCCATCTAAACCTGATTGTAGAACGACCCTTGGAATCCTAATTATTCGGATCTCGTTATTCGTGGCGAGGTTCGTATCATATGTGATCATGAAGTGCCAAAAAATAGACTTGAAAGAATTAATTGAAGATAAGTTGTTGGGTCAAGAAGGATTACTTGCTCATCAAGATTGAGTAGATTTAGTCTTCAATTAATTTGTGTTGAGTATTCTCCACCTTCTTTGAAGAGTTCTTCTTCATGAACTTATCAAAGATCAGTAAAATCTTTGTGGCGTTCAATGACTTATCAAACGATTCATCCATCATCGTTTGTGGCGTCCTACCGAACTTATCAAGCATTCTTGTGGCGTTCCGACTTATCAAACGATTTAGTCAACATCGTTTGTGGCGTCCTCATGAACTTATCAAGAAGACTTGTGGCGTTCATCCATCGACTTATCAAGCGATTCATCCATCATCGTTTGTGGCGTCTTCTATAAATCCATCTAAACCTGATTGTAGAACGATCTTTGGAATCCTAATTATTCGGATCTCGTTATTCGTGATGAGGTTCGTATCATTTGGTATCAGAGCTTTGTTCTAGTCTCAGGTTTGTCTATCTTTAATTTCGTGTCAGAAAAAAAAACGAAAAAAAAAATGTTGAAAAAAAAAAAACGAAAAAGAAATTGAGAGAAGAAGAAGAGGTTGAAAAAAAATTGAGAGAGAAAAAAAAACGAAAAAAAAAAAATGTTGAAAAAAAAACGAAAAAAATTGAGAGGAGAAGAAGAGGTTGAAAAAAAAAATTGAGAGAGAAAAAAAAAAAGTTCAAAAAAAAAAATCAAAAAAAAAAATGGTATTTCAATGTTTACATGTTAGATCTACAAGGTTGGGCAAGATTTGAGGACAAATCTCTTTTAAGAGGAGGAGAATGATGTGATCATGAAGTGCCAAAAAATAGACTTGAAAGAATTAATTGAAGATAAGTTGTTGGGTCAAGAAGGATTACTTGCTCATCAAGATTGAGAAGATTTAGTCTTCAATTAATTTGTGTTGAGTATTCTCCACCTTCTTTGAAGAGTTCTTCTTCATGAACTTATCAAAGATCAGTAAAATCTTTGTGGCGTTCAATGACTTATCAAACGATTCATCCATCATCGTTTGTGGCGTCCTACCGAACTTATCAAGCATTCTTGTGGCGTTCCGACTTATCAAACGATTTAGTCAACATCGTTTGTGGCGTCCTCATGAACTTATCAAGAAGACTTGTGGCGTTCATCCATCGACTTATCAAGCGATTCATCCATCATCGTTTGTGGCGTCTTCTATAAATCCATCTAAACCTGATTGTAGAACGATCTTTGGAATCCTAATTATTCGGATCTCGTTATTCGTGATGAGATGCGTATCAACAAGTTTATGAAGATCAAGTGAGGTTACAAAAAGAGAGTGAGCAAGTAAAAAAGAGTGTTGTAGGAAAAGAAATAGAGAGACAAGAAAAACAAAGAGTGAACGAGGAAAAAAAGAGTAAAAAAAATGGAGAAGTTTCAATAAATGAACAAAAGAATGAGAGGACAAAAAGCAACATCTATGCGAGAGTGGGTCACATTAAAAAAGCGATGTTCTCAAGTCAACCAATGATTGTTCTTGTGTACAAAGAGGCATTGAATACTAACGACTAACTCTTTTTTGCCTAGTTCAGTTGCATCTCTTTTGCTGGAATTTGAGGATGTCTTTCCCGAGGAAATTCCACCTGGTTTACCACCTATTCGAGGGATTGAACATCAAATTGACTTTGTACCCGGTGCTTCCATTCCAAACCGACCAGCCTATCGTAGCAACCCTGAAGAAACAAAAGAGCTACAACGGCAAGTTAGTGAATTGATGGAAAAGGGTCCCGTAAGAGAAAGCATGAGTCCATGCGCTGTTCCAGTAATTTTGGTTCCTAAAAAAGATGGGACATGGAGAATGTTTGTTGATTGTCGAGCCGTCAACAATATAACAATCAGGTATCGCCATCCTATTCCTCGTCTTGATGATATGCTTGATGAATTGCACGGTGCTTGTGTATTTTCTAAAATTGATTTGAAAAGTGGCTACCATCAAATAAGAATGAAAGAAGGTGATGAATGGAAAACAGCTTTTAAAACAATGTTCGGTTTATATGAGTGGTTGGTTATGCCATTTGGTCTAACTAATGCACCAAGTACTTTCATGCGATTAATGAACCATGTTTTGCGTGCTTTCTTAGGAAAATTTGTAGTTGTCTATTTTGATGATATTCTTATTTATAGCAAAAATCAAGATGATCATATTAAACATTTACATTCTGTTCTTGAAGTATTACGAAAGGAGAAATTATTCGCTAACATGAAGAAGTGCACTTTTTGCACCGATAAGCTTGTGTTTCTTGGTTTTGTTGTGAGTGCACATGGTATACAGGTTGATGAGGATAAAATTCGAGCAATTCAAGAATGGCCGAGTCCCACAAGTGTAGGACAAGTTAGGAGCTTCCATGGACTTGCTAGCTTCTATAGGAGATTTGTGAAGAACTTTAGCAGCATTGCAGCACCACTTACTGAGGCTATCAAGAAGAATGTTGGGTTTAAGTGGGAAGATGAGCAAGAAAGGGCTTTGATGAGGACATAAATGGAAATTCGCAGAATAATGAGGACACAAATGGAAAATCGCATTTTGAAGAATCAATCCAAGTTCCACAAGGTCCAGTGACGAGAGCAAGAGCCAAACGTTTCTAGGAAGAAGAACTCAATGAGTTAATAAATCAAGCGCAACAAAAGGAGTTGGATGTGATCGGAAATGAACCATCGAATTTTGTCAACATTATAAAAGTCCAACTAAATGCAATTTCTCAAGAAGAGAGTGGATAAGATGAATAGCATATTTAGTTAGTATTAAATTCGAAATTAACTATTATATTAGTAGTAGGACTTTATTTGTTTCCTAGTTTATTAGTGGTTTTTTGTTTCCTAGTTGATTAGGGGGATTTATTTCCTAGTCTAAGTAGATTACTCTAGAAGTCCTATTCCTAGTCTTGATAGGACTTAATTTTCAGCTTATATATAGGCATAATATGTAATAGAAGACACAACTTGATTCTTATTATTTTAGTGAGAAGGAATTCTCTAGTTTCTTTGAAGAACTCTTTTGAACTTATCAAGGATTTTTCAATTTGTCTAATTCTTGTGGCGTTCATTCATCGACTTATCAAACGATTCTTCCATCATCGTTTGTGGCGTCCTACCGAACTTATCAAGAAGACTTGTGGCGTTCAACATCGACTTATCAAACGATTCAGTCAATATCGTTTGTGGCGTCCCCGTGAACTTATCAAGGCGACTTGTGGCGTTCATCCATCCTCAAACCTGATTGTAGAACGATCTTTCAATTCCTTATAATGCGGGTCTCGTTTTTCTTAACGTGGTTCGTATCATTTGGTACCAGAGCCAATTTCTAGTCTCAGGTTTGCGTATCTTTATAATTTTCTAGTTTAAAAAAAAAAAAAAAAAAAAAAAAAAGTCGTACAAAAAAAAAAAGAGTACGAAAAAAAAAGAAAAAGAAAAAGAAAGGTCGAACAAAAAAAAAAAAAAAAAGAGTTCGCAAAAAAAAAAAAAAAAAAAAAAAATCCGAAAAAAAAAAAAAAAAAATCCGAAAATTGAAACAAAATTATCTTTATTGAGCTTCCTAGTTTGAGTTTGATTGTTTTCTAGACTTAGAGTTTGTTTACACTTAGAATTCTTCTAAGTTTTGGCACCTGCCTTGTTGAAAGAATCTTCCTAGATTTGGTTTGATAGTTTTCTTGTCCTAGAGTTTGTTCACATTGAATATCTTTGTGTTGTTTTAAATTAGATCAAAAAGAAGCAAAGAGAATTCCAAGAGTGGAAAAAGGCAAGAGAGTTAGATTATTTGAGGGTAAAAGCCATAATTTTTGTGCGAAAACACGAGTGTTGAGTGAATCATTAAATTGAGTGAAACACGTAAGGGTGTGAATTGTGAGGTCCATTATTTTATTTATATTTGTTCTAACTTTTTTTCTTGCAGCAAATCATGTCTGATTCCAATAACAAAAACATATCTGGAGAACAGTCGGGAAAGTTTGATATGAAGTTTATGTCGGAAGCTTTGATGGGAGAGATGAAGAGAATATTGAGGACGGAGTTGGAACAAGTTCATGAAAGGTTGGATAGGGTAGAAAGTGTAACTGAGGGACATCGAAAAACTACTTCTAATATGAATAGGAGGGGGAGAGTTCAACCTAGGGACTTAAGAGATGAGGATGAGGAAGACTATGATGATAGGTTTAGTGAAGGAGATCAAGGGTCATCTAGTCGCCATAGGAGAAATCGTGGTTTGGGTAGAGAAGTTAGGAATAGGGAGGATAATAACTTGGGTAATATTAAGATGAACATTCCTTCTTTTCAAGGGAGAAACGACCCCGAAACCTATCTTGAGTGGGAAAAGAAACTGGAGCGAGTTTTTGATTGCCACGACTACTCCGAGATAAAAAAGGTAAAACTTGCAGCCACTGAGTTTACTGATTATGCTAATGTTTGGTGGGAGCAATTGGTGTTAAACAGGAGACGAAATGGAGAACAACCGGTGGACACTTGGGAGGTGATGAAAACAGTAATGAGAAAGCGTTTTGTACCTAGCCACTATTATCGGGATTTGTACAAGAAGTTGCAAGGGCTGGTACAAGGAAATCGGAGTGTCGAAGACTACTACCAAGAGATGGAGTTAGCCATGATCCGAGCAAACATAGAGGAGGACCGAGAGGCTACTATGGCACGATTTTTAGCTGGCTTGAATCAAGAAATTGCCAATCGAGTAGAATTGCAGCATTATGTGGAATTAGAGGACATGCTGCATATGGCTATTAAAATTGAGAGCCAACTTAAGAGAAGGGGTGCTAGTTCGTGGAAACATAATACATTCAAGAAAGAGGAGGAGCAAGTCTCAACCAAGGCTAGATTTGAGTCAAAACAAGAGCATCCAACTCGTAGCAATCAAGGTAAAACCGATTACTCTACTACTCGAAATCGTGATATTAAGTGTTTTAAATGTCAAGGTAGGGGGCACATAGCAAACCAATGCCCAAATAGAAGAGTTATGGTGATACGAGATAATGGAGAAGTTGAAACCGATAGTGAGGAGGACACCGAATCTATGCCACCGTTGGAGGATGCTAATGAGGAAGAATATGCTGTCCATGGGGAGTTGTTGGTTGCAAGAAGAGCGTTAAGTGTGCAAATCAAAGAGAGTGACGAAGTACAGAGGGAAAACATTTTTCATACTAGATGCCATGTCCAAAACAAAGTATGTAGTATGATTATTGATGGAGGGAGTTGTACTAATGTTGCTAGCACAACTATGGTTGAAAAGTTAGGATTGCCGACTACCAAACATCTACAACCCTACAAACTGCAATGGCTTAATAATACTGGTGAAATAAGGGTAGAAAAACAAGTCCTTGTTCCTTTTCGCATAGGAAAATATGAAGATGAAGTTTTGTGCGATGTTGTACCTATGCAAGCTGGACATTTATTACTAGGACGTCCATGGCAGTTTGATCGACGTGTTAAGCATGATGGTTTCACTAACAAGTACTCATTTCTACATGACCAGCGTACCATCACTCTAGTACCTTTGACTCCAAGACAAGTTTATGAAGATCAAGTGAGGTTGCAAAAAGAGAGTGAGCAAGAAAAAAAGAGTGTTGTAGGAAAAGACATAGAGAGACAAGAAAAACAAAGAGTGAACGAGGAAAAAAGGAGTAAAAAAAATGGAGAGGTTTCAATGAGTGAACAAAAGATTGAGAGGACAAAAAGCAATATCTATGCGAGAGTGGGTCACATTAAAAAAGCGATGTTCTCAAGTCAACCAATAATTGTTCTTGTGTACAAAGAGGCATTGAATACTAACGACTCTAACTCTTTTTTGCCTAGTTCAGTTGCATCTCTTTTGCAGGAATTTGAGGATGTCTTTCCCGAGGAAATTCCACCTGGTTTACCACCTATTCGAGGGATTGAACATCAAATCGACTTTGTACCCGGTGCTTCCATTCCAAACCGACCAGCCTATCGTAGCAACCCTGAAGAAACAAAAGAGCTACAACGGCAAGTTAGTGAATTGATGGAAAAGGGTTCCGTACGAGAAAGCATGAGTCCATGCGCTGTTCCAGTAATTTTGGTTCCTAAAAAGGATGGGACATGGAGAATGTGTGTTGATTGTCGAGCCGTCAACAATATAACAATCAGGTATCGCCATCCTATTCCTCGTCTTGATGATATGCTTGATGAATTGCATGGTGCTTGTGTATTTTCTAAAATTGATTTAAAAAGTGGCTACCATCAAATAAGAATGAAAGAAGGTGACGAATGGAAAACAGCTTTTAAAACAAAGTTTGGTTTATATGAGTGGTTGGTTATGCCATTTGGTCTAACTAATGCACCAAGTACTTTCATGCGATTAATGAACCATGTTTTGCGTGCTTTCATAGGAAAATTTGTAGTTGTCTATTTTGATGATATTCTTATTTATAGCAAAAATCAAGATGATCATGTTAAGCATTTACATTCTGTTCTTGAAGTATTACGAAAGGAGAAATTATTTGCTAACATGAAGAAGTGCACCTTTTGCACCGATAAGCTTGTGTTTCTTGGTTTTGTTGTGAGTGCACATGGTATACAGGTTGATGAGGATAAAATTCGAGCAATTCAAGAATGGCCGAGTCCCACGAGTGTAGGACAAGTTAGGAGCTTCCATGGACTTGCTAGCTTCTATAGGAGATTTGTGAAGAACTTTAGCAGCATTGCAGCACCACTTACTGAGGCTATCAAGAAGAATGTTGGGTTTAAGTGGGAAGACGAGCAAGAAAGGGCTTTCCAATTGCTCAAAGAGAAATTAACTAATGCTCCTTTATTAGCTCTGCCTAACTTTACATTAACATTTGAAATTGAATGTGATGCATCAGGATTAGGTGTTGGAGCAGTCCTCATGCAAGGAGGAAAACCAATTGCTTTTTTTAGCGAGAAACTAAGCGGGGCAGCTCTAAACTACCCTACTTACGACAAAGAGTTGTACGCATTGGTGCGAGCTTTACAAACATGGCAACACTATCTTTGGCCTAAGGAGTTTGTGATTCACACGGATCATGAGTCATTGAAACACTTGAAGAGTCAACAAAAATTGAGTAGGAGACATGCACGATGGGTGGAATTCATTGAAACATTTCCCTATGTCATCCGATACAAGAAAGGTAAAGAGAATGTTGTTGCTGATGCACTTTCTAGAAGGTATGTCTTACTCTCCACTCTTGATGCAAAATTACTTGGTTTTGAGCATATTAAAGAATTATATCCTTTAGACCATGATTTTTCTGAGGAATTTCGAAATTGTGAGAAAAATGCAGTGGGTAAGTTCTTTAGACATGAGGGTTTCTTGTTTCGAGAAAATAAGTTATGTGTTCCTAATTGTTCTTTGCGTGAGTTGTTAGTAAGGGAATCACATGGTGGAGGTCTAATGGGGCACTTTGGAGTTATTAAAACCTTAGCGATTTTGCAAGAACATTTTTATTGGCCTCATATGAGAAAGGATGTTGAGAGAATTTGTGAGAGATGTGTCACTTGTAAGCAGGCAAAATCTAGAGTACAACCTCATGGTTTATACATGCCACTACCAATTCCTAGTGATCCCTGGATTGATATTTCAATGGATTTTGTTTTAGGTTTACCTAGGTCTAAACGAGGTAGGGATTCTATTTTTGTGGTTGTAGATAGGTTTTCTAAAATGGCGCATTTCATTCCATGTACAAAAATTGATAATGCTTCTAATATTGCTGACTTATTCTTTCGAGAAATTGTTAGATTACATGGAAAACCTTGTGGTGTAAGTTAGGGACTAAGTTGTTATTTTCCACCACTTGTCATCCACAAACTGATGGTCAAACTGAAGTAGTAAATAGGACTTTATCTACTTTGTTGAGAGCTATAATTAAAAAGAATATCAAAACATGGGAAGAATGTTTACCACATGTTGAGTTTGCTTACAATCGTTCCATTCATTCTGCTTCTAAGTTTTCTCCATTTGAAATAGTTTATGGTTTTAACCTTAACTCCATTGGATTTAACACCATTACCTTTGTCTGAAAGAGTTAACTTGGATGGAAAGAAAAAGGCTGAATTTGTTAAGCAGATACATGAAAAGGCAAGATTCAATATAGAGAAGAAGACGGAACAGTATGCAAATCAAGCCAACAAAGGGCGTCGCAAGGTAGTTTTTGAACCCGGAGATTGGGTTTGGTTGCACATGAGGAAAGAAAGATTTCCATCCCAAAGGCACTCGAAGTTGCTCCCAAGGGGAGATGGTCCTTTTCAAGTTCTTGAGCGTGTCAATGACAATGCCTACAAGCTAGACCTACCAGGTGAGTACAATGTTAGCACTACATTCAATGTTACTGATTTAAGTCCTTTTGATGTAGGTGCTGATTTGAGGGCAAATCCTTTTCAAGAGGAGGGGAATGATGAGGACATAAATGGAAATTCGCAGAATAATGAGGACACAAATGGAAAATCGCATTTTGAAGAATCAATCCAAGTTCCACAAGGTCCAGTGACGAGAGCAAGAGCCAAACGTTTCAAGGAAGACACAACTTGATTCTTATTATTTTAGTGAGAAGGAAATCTCTAGTTTCTTTGAAGAACTCTTTTGAACTTATCAAGGATTTTTCAATTTGTCAAATTCTTGTGGCGTTCATTCATCGACTTATCAAACGATTCTTCCATCATCGTTTGTGGCGTCCTACCGAACTTATCAAGAAGACTTGTGGCGTTCAACATCGACTTATCAAACGATTCAGTCAATATCGTTTGTGGCGTCCCCGTGAACTTATCAAGGCGACTTGTGGCGTTCATCCATCCTCAAACCTGATTGTAGAACGATCTTTCAATTCCTTATAATGCGGGTCTCGTTTTTCTTAACGTGGTTCGTATCAGGCTTTCCAATTGCTCAAAGAGAAATTAACTAATGCTCCTTTATTAGCTCTGCCTAACTTTACATTAACATTTGAAATTGAATGTGATGCATCAGGATTAGGTGTTGGAGCAGTCCTCATGCAAGGAGGAAAACCAATTGCTTTTTTTAGCTAGAAACTAAGCGGGGCAGCTCTAAACTACCCTACTTACGACAAAGAGTTGTACGCATTGGTGCGAGCTTTGCAAACATGGCAAGACTATCTTTGGCCTAAGGAGTTTGTGATTCACACGGATCATGAGTCGTTGAAACACTTGAAGAGTCAACAAAAATTGAGTAGGAGACATGCACGATGGGTGGAATTCATTGAAACATTTCCCTATGTCATCCGATACAAGAAAGATAAAGAGAATGTTGTTGCTGATGCACTTTCTAGAAGGTACGTCTTACTCTCCACTCTTGATGCAAAATTACTTGGTTTTGAGCATATTAAAGAATTATATCCCTTAGACCATGATTTTTCTGAGGAATTTCGAAATTGTGAGAAAAATGCAGTGGGTAAGTTCTTTAGACACGAGGGTTTCTTGTTTCGAGAAAATAAGTTATGTGTTCCTATTTGTTCTTTGCGTGAGTTGTTAGTAAGGGAATCACATGGTGGAGGTCTAATGGGGCACTTTGGAGTTATTAAAACCTTAGCGGTTTTGCAAGAACATTTTTATTGGCCTCATATGAGAAAGGATGTTGAGAGAATTTGTGATAGATATCACTTGTAAGCAAGCAAAATCTAGAGTACAACCTCATGGTTTATACATGCCACTACCAATTCCTAGTGATCCCTGGATTGATATTTCAATGGATTTTGTTTTAGGTTTACCTAGGTCTAAACGAGGTAGGGATTCTATTTTTGTGGTTATAGATAGGTTTTCTAAAATGGCGCATTTCATTCCATGTACGAAAACTGATAATGCATCTAATATTGCTGACTTATTCTTCCGAGAAATTGTTAGATTACATGGAATGCCTCGAACCATTGTTTCAGATAGATATGCTAAGTTTTTGAGTTACTTTTGGAAAACCTTGTGGTGTAAGTTAGGGACTAAGTTGTTATTTTCCACCACTTGTCATCCACAAACTGATGGTCAAACCGAAGTAGTAAATAGGACTTTATCTACTTTGTTGAGGGCTATAATTAAAAAGAATATCAAAACATGGGAAGAATGTTTACCACATGTTGAGTTTGCTTACAATCGTACCATTCATTCTGCTTCTAAGTTTTCTCCATTTGAAATAGTTTATGGTTTTAACCCCTTAACTCCATTGGATTTAACACCAATACCTTTATCTGAAAGAGTTAACTTGGACGGAAAGAAAAAGGCTGAATTTGTTAAGCAGATACATGAAAAGGCAAGATTCAATATAGAAAAGAAGACGGAACAATATGCAAAGCAAGCCAACAAAGGGCGTCGCAAGGTAGTTTTCGAACCCGGAGATTGGGTTTGGTTGCACATGAGGAAGAAAGATTTCCATCCCAAAGGCGCTCGAAGTTGCTCCCAAGGGGAGATGGTCCTTTTCAAGTTCTTGAACGTATCAATGACAATTCCTACAAGCTAGACCTACCAGGTGAGTACAATGTTAGCACTACATTCAATGTTACTGATTTAAGTCCTTTTGATGTAGGTGCTGATTTGAGGGCAAATCCTTTTCAAGAGGAGGGGAATGATGAGGACATAAATGGAAATTCGCAGAATGATGAGGACAAAACTGGAAATTTGCAGAATAATGAGGACATAAATGGAAAATCGAATTTTGAAGAATCAATCAAAGTTCCACGAGGACCAGTGACGAGAGCAAGAGCCAAACGTTTCAAGGAAGAAGAACTCAATGAGATAATAAATCAAGCGCAACAAAAGGAGTTGGATGTGTTCGGAAATGAACAATCGAATTTTGTCAACATTATACAAGTCCAACTAAATGCAATTTCTCAAGAAAGGAGTGGATAAGATGAATAGCATATTTAGTTACTAATAAATTCGAAATTAGTTATAAGATTTAGTTGTAGGACTTTATTTGTTTCCTAGTTTATTAGTGGTTTTTGTTTCCTAGTTGATTAGGGGGATTTATTCCTAGTTGATGCGAACCTCATTAGTGATGAGGACATAAATGGAAATTCGCAGAATAATGAGGACACAAATGGAAAATCGCATTTTGAAGAATCAATCCAAGTTCCACAAGGTCCAGTGACGAGAGCAAGAGCCAAACGTTTCAAGGAAGAAGAACTCAATGAGTTAATAAATCAAGCGCAACAAAAGGAGTTGGATGTGATCGGAAATGAACCATCGAATTTTGTCAACATTATAAAAGTCCAACTAAATGCAATTTCTCAAGAAGAGAGTGGATAAGATGAATAGCATATTTAGTTAGTATTAAATTCGAAATTAACTATTATATTAGTAGTAGGACTTTATTTGTTTCCTAGTTTATTTGTGGTTTTTGTTTCCTAGTTTATTAGGGGGATTTATTTCCTAGTCTAAGTAGATTACTCTAGAAGTCCTATTCCTAGTCTTGATAGGACTTAATTTTCAGCTTATATATAGGCATAATATGTAATAGAAGACAACTTGATTCTTATTATTTTAGTGAGAAGGAATTCTCTAGTTTCTTTGAAGAACTCTTTTGAACTTATCAAGGATTTTTCAATTTGTCTAATTCTTGTGGCGTTCATTCATCGACTTATCAAACGATTCTTCCATCATCGTTTGTGGCGTCCTACCGAACTTATCAAGAAGACTTGTGGCGTTCAACATCGACTTATCAAACGATTCAGTCAATATCGTTTGTGGCGTCCCCGTGAACTTATCAAGGCGACTTGTGGCGTTCATCCATCCTCAAACCTGATTGTAGAACGATCTTTCAATTCCTTATAATGCGGGTCTCGTTTTTCTTAACGTGGTTCGTATCATTTGGTACCAGAGCCAATTTCTAGTCTCAGGTTTGCGTATCTTTATAATTTTCTAGTTTAAAAAAAAAAAAAAAAGTCGTACAAAAAAAAAAGAGTACGAAAAAAAGAAAAAGAAAAAGAAAGGTCGAACAAAAAAAAAAAAAAAGAGTTCGCAAAAAAAAAAAAAAAAATCCGAAAATTGAAACAAAATTATCTTTATTGAGCTTCCTAGTTTGAGTTTGATTGTTTTCTAGACTTAGAGTGTGTTTACACTTAGAATTCTTCTAAGTTTTGGCACCTGCCTTGTTGAAAGAATCTTCCTAGATTTGGTTTGATAGTTTTCTTGTCCTAGAGTTTGTTCACATTGAATATCTTTGTGTTGTTTTAAATTAGATCAAAAAGAAGCAAAGAGAATTCCAAGAGTGGAAAAAGGCAAGAGAGTTAGATTATTTGAGGGTAAAAGCCATAATTTTTGTGCGAAAACACGAGTGTTGAGTGAATCATTAAATTGAGTGAAACACGTAAGGGTGTGAATTGTGAGGTCCATTATTTTATTTATATTTGTTCTACCTTTTTTTTCTTGCAGCAAATCATGTCTGATTCCAATAACAAAAACATATCTGGAGAACAGTCGGGAAAGTTTGATATGAAGTTTATGTCGGAAGCTTTGATGGGAGAGATGAAGAGAATATTGAGGACGGAGTTGGAACAAGTTCATGAAAGGTTGGATAGGGTAGAAAGTGTAACTGAGGGACATCGAAAAACTACTTCTAATATGAATAGGAGGGGGAGAGTTCAACCTAGGGACTTAAGAGATGAGGATGAGGAAGACTATGATGATAGGTTTAGTGAAGGAGATCAAGGGTCATCTAGTCGCCATAGGAGAAATCGTGGTTTGGGTAGAGAAGTTAGGAATAGGGAGGATAATAACTTGGGTAATATTAAGATGAACATTCCTTCTTTTCAAGGGAGAAACGACCCCGAAACCTATCTTGAGTGGGAAAAGAAACTTGAGCGAGTTTTTGATTGCCACGACTACTCCGAGATAAAAAAGGTAAAACTTGCAGCCACTGAGTTTACTGATTATGCTAATGTTTGGTGGGATCAATTGGTGTTAAACAGGAGACGAAATGGAGAACAACCGGTGGACACTTGGGAGGTGATGAAAACAGTAATGAGAAAGCGTTTTGTACCTAGCCACTATTATCGGGATTTGTACAAGAAGTTGCAAGGGCTGGTACAAGGAAATCGGAGTGTCGAAGACTACTACCAAGAGATGGAGTTAGCCATGATCCGAGCAAACATAGAGGAGGACCGAGAGGCTACTATGGCACGATTTTTAGCTGGCTTGAATCAAGAAATTGCCAATCGAGTAGAATTGCAGCATTATGTGGAATTAGAGGACATGCTGCATATGGCTATTAAAATTGAGAGCCAACTTAAGAGAAGGGGTGCTAGTTCGTGGAAACAGAATACATTCATGAAAGAGGAGAAGCAAGTCTCAACCAAGGCTAGATTTGAGTCAAAACAAGAGCATCCAACTCGTAGCAATCAAGGTAAAACCGATTACTCTACTACTCGAAATCGTGATATTAAGTGTTTTAAATGTCAAGGTAGGGGGCACATAGCAAACCAATGCCCAAATAGAAGAGTTATGGTGATACGAGATAATGGAGAAGTTGAAACCGATAGTGAGGAGGACACCGAATCTATGCCACCGTTGAAGGATGCTAATGAGGAAGAATATGCTGTCCATGGGGAGTTGTTGGTTGCAAGAAGAGCGTTAAGTGTGCAAATCAAAGAGAGTGACGAAGTACAGAGGGAAAACATTTTTCATACTAGATGCCATGTCCAAAACAAAGTATGTAGTATGATTATTGATGGAGGGAGTTGTACTAATGTTGCTAGCACAACTATGGTTGAAAAGTTAGGATTGCCGACTACCAAACATCTACAACCCTACAAACTGCAATGGCTTAATAATACTGGTGAAATAAGGGTAGAAAAATAAGTCCTTGTTCCTTTTCGCATAGGAAAATATGAAGATGAAGTTTTGTGCGATGTTGTACCTATGCAAGCTGGACATTTATTACTAGGACGTCCATGGCAGTTTGATCGACGTGTTAAGCATGATGGTTTCACTAACAAGTACTCATTTCTACATGACCAGCGTACCATCACTCTAGTACCTTTGACTCCAAGACAAGTTTATGAAGATCAAGTGAGGTTACAAAAAGAGAGTGAGCAAGAAAAAAAGAGTTTTGTAGGAAAAGACATAGAGAGACAAGAAAAACAAAGAGTGAACGAGGAAAAAAAGAGTAAAAAAAATGGAGAGGTTTCAATGAGTGAACAAAAGAATGAGAGGACAAAAAGTAATATCTATGCGAGAGTGGGTCACATTAAAAAAGCGATGTTCTCAAGTCAACCAATAATTGTTCTTGTGTACAAAGAGGCATTGAATACTAACGACTCTAACTCTTTTTTGCCTAGTTCAGTTGCATCTCTTTTGCAGGAATTTGAGGATGTCTTTCCCGAGGAAATTCCACCTGGTTTACCACCTATTCGAGGGATTGAACATCAAATTGACTTTGTACCCGGTGCTTCCATTCCAAACCGACCAGCCTATCGTAGCAACCCTGAAGAAACAAAAGAGCTACAACGGCAAGTTAGTGAATTGATGGAAAAGGGTTCCGTACGAGAAAGCATGAGTCCATGCGCTGTTCCAGTAATTTTGGTTCCTAAAAAGGATGGGACATGGAGAATGTGTGTTGATTGTCGAGCCGTCAACAATATAACAATCAGGTATCGCCATCCTATTCCTCGTCTTGATGATATGCTTGATGAATTGCATGGTGCTTGTGTATTTTCTAAAATTGATTTAAAAAGTGGCTACCATCAAATAAGAATGAAAGAAGGTGACGAATGGAAAACAGCTTTTAAAACAAAGTTTGGTTTATATGAGTGGTTGGTTATGCCATTTGGTCTAACTAATGCACCAAGTACTTTCATGCGATTAATGAACCATGTTTTGCGTGCTTTCATAGGAAAATTTGTAGTTGTCTATTTTGATGATATTCTTATTTATAGCAAAAATCAAGATGATCATGTTAAGCATTTACATTCTGTTCTTGAAGTATTACGAAAGGAGAAATTATTTGCTAACATGAAGAAGTGCACCTTTTGCACCGATAAGCTTGTGTTTCTTGGTTTTGTTGTGAGTGCACATGGTATACAGGTTGATGAGGATAAAATTCGAGCAATTCAAGAATGGCCGAGTCCCACGAGTGTAGGACAAGTTAGGAGCTTCCATGGACTTGCTAGCTTCTATAGGAGATTTGTGAAGAACTTTAGCAGCATTGCAGCACCACTTACTGAGGCTATCAAGAAGAATGTTGGGTTTAAGTGGGAAGACGAGCAAGAAAGGGCTTTCCAATTGCTCAAAGAGAAATTAACTAATGCTCCTTTATTAGCTCTGCCTAACTTTACATTAACATTTGAAATTGAATGTGATGCATCAGGATTAGGTGTTGGAGCAGTCCTCATGCAAGGAGGAAAACCAATTGTTTTTTTTAGCGAGAAACTAAGCGGGGCAGCTCTAAACTACCCTACTTACGACAAAGAGTTGTACGCATTGGTGCGAGCTTTACAAACATGGCAACACTATCTTTGGCCTAAGGAGTTTGTGATTCACACGGATCATGAGTCATTGAAACACTTGAAGAGTCAACAAAAATTGAGTAGGAGACATGCACGATGGGTGGAATTCATTGAAACATTTCCCTATGTCATCCGATACAAGAAAGGTAAAGAGAATGTTGTTGCTGATGCACTTTCTAGAAGGTATGTCTTACTCTCCACTCTTGATGCAAAATTACTTGGTTTTGAGCATATTAAAGAATTATATCCTTTAGACCATGATTTTTCTGAGGAATTTCGAAATTGTGAGAAAAATGCAGTGGGTAAGTTCTTTAGACATGAGGGTTTCTTGTTTCGAGAAAATAAGTTATGTGTTCCTAATTGTTCTTTGCGTGAGTTGTTAGTAAGGGAATCACATGGTGGAGGTCTAATGGGGCACTTTGGGGTTATTAAAACCTTAGCGATTTTGCAAGAACATTTTTATTGGCCTCATATGAGAAAGGATGTTGAGAGAATTTGTGAGAGATGTGTCACTTGTAAGCAGGCAAAATCTAGAGTACAACCTCATGGTTTATACATGCCACTACCAATTCCTAGTGATCTCTGGATTGATATTTCAATGGATTTTGTTTTAGGTTTACCTAGGTCTAAACGAGGTAAGGATTCTATTTTTGTGGTTGTAGATAGGTTTTCTAAAATGGCGCATTTCATTCCATGTACGAAAACTGATAATGCTTCTAATATTGCTGACTTATTCTTTCGAGAAATTGTTAGATTACATGGAATGCCTCGAACCATTGTTTCAGATAGAGATGCTAAGTTTTTGAGTTACTTTTGGAAAACCTTGTGGTGTAAGTTAGGGACTAAGTTGTTATTTTCCACCACTTGTCATCCACAAACTGATGGTCAAACTGAAGTAGTAAATAGGACTTTATCTACTTTGTTGAGAGCTATAATTAAAAAGAATATCAAAACATGGGAAGAATGTTTACCACATGTTGAGTTTGCTTACAATCGTTCCATTCATTCTGCTTCTAAGTTTTCTCCATTTGAAATAGTTTATGGTTTTAACCCCTTAACTCCATTGGATTTAACACCATTACCTTTGTCTGAAAGAGTTAACTTGGATGGAAAGAAAAAGGCTGAATTTGTTAAGCAGATACATGAAAAGGCAAGATTCAATATAGAGAAGAAGACGGAACAATATGCAAAGCAAGCCAACAAAGGGCGTCGCAAGGTAGTTTTTGAACCCGGAGATTGGGTTTGGTTGCACATGAGGAAAGAAAGATTTCCATCCCAAAGGCGCTCGAAGTTGCTCCCAAGGGGAGATGGTCCTTTTCAAGTTCTTGAGCGTGTCAATGACAATGCCTACAAGCTAGACCTACCAGGTGAGTACAATGTTAGCACTACATTCAATGTTACTGATTTAAGTCCTTTTGATGTAGGTGCTGATTTGAGGGCAAATCCTTTTCAAGAGGAGGGGAATGATGAGGACATAAATGGAAATTCGCAGAATAATGAGGACACAAATGGAAAATCGCATTTTGAAGAATCAATCCAAGTTCCACAAGGTCCAGTGACGAGAGCAAGAGCCAAACGTTTCAAGGAAGAAGAACTCAATGAGTTAATAAATCAAGCGCAACAAAAGGAGTTGGATGTGATCGGAAATGAACCATCGAATTTTGTCAACATTATAAAAGTCCAACTAAATGCAATTTCTCAAGAAGAGAGTGGATAAGATGAATAGCATATTTAGTTAGTATTAAATTCGAAATTAACTATTATATTAGTAGTAGGACTTTATTTGTTTCCTAGTTTATTAGTGGTTTTTGTTTCCTAGTTTATTAGGGGGATTTATTTCCTAGTCTAAGTAGATTACTCTAGAAGTCCTATTCCTAGTCTTGATAGGACTTAATTTTCAGCTTATATATAGGCATAATATGTAATAGAAGACAACTTGATTCTTATTATTTTAGTGAGAAGGAATTCTCTAGTTTCTTTGAAGAACTCTTTTGAACTTATCAAGGATTTTTCAATTTGTCTAATTCTTGTGGCGTTCATTCATCGACTTATCAAACGATTCTTCCATCATCGTTTGTGGCGTCCTACCGAACTTATCAAGAAGACTTTTGGCGTTCAACATCGACTTATCAAACGATTCAGTCAATATCGTTTGTGGCGTCCCCGTGAACTTATCAAGGCGACTTGTGGCGTTCATCCATCCTCAAACCTGATTGTAGAACGATCTTTCAATTCCTTATAATGCGGGTCTCGTTTTTCTTAACGTGGTTCGTATCAATTAGGAAGATTCAATTTAATCGCAAACTAAAATCAGATTGATAACGATAGTGAACTTGTGACCCGACGATTATAAGGAATCGCAAACCACAAGTATTCTTGATTGTAGTGAACTTGTGACCCAACGATTATAAAGAATCGCAAACCACAAGTATTCTTGATTGTAGTGAACTTGTGACCCAACGATTATAAAGAATCGCAAACCACAAGTATTCAAATTTGAACGCCACAAGGAGAAACCTTGATAAGTTCTGAAGTTCAATGAAGAACCAAAAGAGGAGTAAAAACTCACTTTATATTTTCAGCCAAATATATCTTATTACATTGAACTATACCACATATATATCGGGTTGGAACAAGCCTCCAACCATAATAATTAAAGCCAACACGTTTTCATAAGTGTTGGGATATGAAAAGGTGCCTAGAATCCTCCAAATACATCTATAAATATGAGAAGTCTTGACTATTATCAATATAGACTTATATATATAAAATCTGATATAAATAAAGCCTAATTAAAGCTTCTCTTTCCCAAAAGACTTAATTCTTGGTAGCAACTTTGGTGAATTCCAAAACCCATCTGATTATAGTGTTTGGATTAAATTCAAAACAACTTCATCTTCTTTTGGGCCAAACTTATGCATGTTAGAATCAGCCCATATTTTCTGAATTAGCCCGTTAAATGCTTCCTTGAACTTTTTGGATCTTGCCCTTGTAATTGGCCCAATTGGAATATTCAATGGATCCTTAGCTTGTACTTGTTCTTGATGATTCTCATCATTTTCCCTCTCTTCGAAAGGATTCGTCCTCGAATCTTCACCTACATCAAAAGGAGAAAGATCAGCAACATTAAATGTTGAACTAATCTTATACTCACCTGGAAGATCCAACTTGTATGCATTATCATTCACTCTTTCAAGAACTTGAAATGGACCATCTCCTCTTGGTTGTAACTTTGACCGCCTATGTTCAGGAAATCGTTCCTTCCGCATATGCACCCAAACCCAATCACCTGGTTCAAAAATGACTTGTCTCCGCCCTTTATTAGCTCTGTTCGCATATTGTTCATTTTTCTTTGCGATATGCTCCCGGACACTTTCATGAAGTTTCTTCACCATCTCAGCCTTCTTTTGACCATCCAAACTAGCTCTTCCATTAACCTGTCCTTTCAAGTGCTTCAAGGATTCATGGTCGGTGTGAATGACGAATTCTCTCGGCCAAAGGTAATGTTGCCAAGTCTCCAACGCTCTCACCAATGCATAAAGCTCCTTGTTATATGTCGAATAGTTCAAAACAGCCCCATTTAGTTTTTCACTGAAATAGGCTATCGGTCGCTGCTCCTGCATTAAAACTGCTCCAATACCTATTCCTGAAGCATCACACTCAATTTCAAATGTTTTAGAAAAATTAGGTAAAGCTAACAAAGGAGCACTACACAATATTTCTTTAATTTCAGAAAATGCACGTTCTTGCTCATCACCCCAATGAAACTCTACATATTTCTTAACAATTTCAGTGAGTGGTGCAGCTAGTGTACTGAAATTTTTGACAAATCGTCTATAAAAACTAGCCAAACCATGAAAACTTCTGACCTCGGAAAGTGATTTAGGTGTCGGCCATTCCTTGATAGCCTTTACCTTTTCTTCATCCACTCCAATTCCATTTGCGCTAACAATGTAGCCAACAAACGTAACTTTTTTCCAAGCAAAAAGAACACTTTTTTAAATTGGCAAACAATTTTTCTTTTCTCAAAACATCAACCACACTACGCAAATGTTCAATATGTTCATCTAAGCTTTTGCTATACACCAAAATATCATCAAAATAAACCACAACAAATCTGGCAATAAAAGCCCGCAAGACATGGTTCATTAATCTCATGAATGTACTAGGTGCATTAGATAAACAAAAAGGCATTACCAACCACTCATACAAACCATGTTTTGTTTTAAAAGCAGTTTTCGATTCATCACCTTCTTTCATCCTAATTTGATGATACCCACTTTTCAAATCAATTTTTGTGAAAATACTTGACCCATGCAATTCATCCAACATATCATCTAGTCTAGGAATGGGGTATCGATACTTTACCGTGATGTTGTTGATAGCCCTGCAATCCACACACATCCTCCAAGTACCATCCTTCTTAGGTACAAGTAACACCGGTACAGCGCACGGACTCATGCTTTCTCTAACGTGGCCTTTCTTCAGCAACTCCTCAACTTGCCTTTGAGTTTCCTTCGTTTCTTCCGGATTGCTTCTATATGCTGGCCGGTTAGGAATGGCAGCACCTGGTACAAAATCAATTTGATGCTCTATTCCTCTTATAGGTGGCAACCCATTTGGTACATCATCTGGGAACACATCTTCGTATTCCTGCAACAAAGAGACAACAACGCTAGGCAAAGATTCATCAAGTTCGTTAGTGCTAAAACCCGCTTCTTTGTACAAAAGTAAAAACATAGGCTTGTTTGAATTGAAGGCATTCTTGATATCACTCGCCTTAACATAAAGACTCACTTGTTTTTTTTCTCTCTTTCTTTTCACTCTCTTTTTCACTTTTTTTCTTTGAAATTTCAGCCTCACTATTTATTTTCAACTCACTCTCTCTTTTCATTTTCATTTGATCTTCATACACTTGTTTAAGTGTTAATGGTACAAGAGTAATGGATTTGTTATCCTTTACAAGAATGTGCCGATTTTTGAAACCATCATGAGTAACCTTCCTATCAAATTGCCATGGTCTACCCAATAATATGTGACCCGCTTGCATAGGAACGACATCACAAAGCACTTCATCCTTGTACTTCCCAATTGATAAAGAGACTAATACTTGCCTTGTCACCTTAACCTCACCACATTCATTCAACCATTGAAGCTTATATGGCTTAGGGTGTCTCAACGTAGGTAAATTCAGCTTTTCAAACAAAGTAGTACTGGCAACGTTTGTACAACTTCCCCCATCAATGATCATACTACACTCTTTATTGTTAACATGGCACCTAGTATGAAAAATGTTCTCCCTCTGTTCATTAACATCATCTTCTTCGATTTGGACACTTAAAGCGCGCCTAGCCTCCAAAGACTCTCCTTCCACCGGATATTCAACATCATTGTCACTAGTGTCTTTTGGCATATGATCTTCATCGTCACTCTCACTTTCAGTCTCCACATCTCCGTTAGCATGTGCAATCATTGTCCTCTTGTTTGGGCATTGTGAAGCAATGTGACCTGCTCCCAAACACTTAAAACACTTAATATCACGATTACGAGTTGGTAATTCAGTTTTACCTCTATTGACTTTTTCAACTTCATCTTTTCTCTTTGGTGCTTCTGTTTTGAATTTGGAATTAGCTCCTTCATCTTTCCTTCCATTCGACCTCCATGAAGTAGAGGAGCTTGGATTCTGGAAGGATCGAGTTCCCTTCCTTTTAAGTTGTCGTTCTACCTTTATTGCCATATGCACCATGTTCTCCAACTCCACATAATGTTGCAACTCAACTACATTTGCAATGTCCCGATTCAGCCCATTGAGAAACCTTGCCATGGTAGCTTCTCTATCCTCCTCTATATTAGCCCTGATCATGGAAATCTCCATCTCCTTTGGTAATCTTCCACACTTTTAAAGCCTTGAGTAAGACTTTGTAACTTCTGAAATAAGTCCCTATGATAGTGACTAGGAACAAACCGCCTCCTCATGATAGCTTTCATTTCATCCCATGTCCTAATAGGCCTTTCACCATTTCGTCTCCTGGTCATCATAAGTTGATCCCACCATATAATAGCATAATCGGTAAACTCAATAACAGCAAGTTTTACCTTTTTCTCCTCGGAGTAGTTATGGCATTCGAAAATTTGCTCCACCTTCCTTTCCCAGTCCAAGTACACTTCTGGATCATTCTTGCCTTGAAATGATGGTATCTTTACTTTTATGTTTCCCAAGCTTCTGTCATCACTATCTCGCCATCTCGGACCTCTTTGGAAACCTCTATCATGCCTTTCTCTCCTTTGTATGAATCTGCCCTCACCATTCAATGAGCCTTGGTCATCTTCATATTGGAACTCATCATTGGAATTGTAACCAAAATCATCTTCATTTGCAATCCTTTCTTCCCTTCTAACATTAGGAGGTCTTTCCCGACGTCCCCTGTTTAAAGTAGCAATAGCATCGTCTTGCCTATCCATCCTATCCCGAATCTCATTAAACATTACGTTCATACGTTCAAATTGTTTTTGCATGGCTTGCAACATAAATGTATCCCCCTGTCCGCCTTGGTATATTGCTTCACCACTTGTAGACATACTTGAAACTAGATATAACAATTAGAAATTAATCCTCACAGCACTCGCTCACGTGTTTACACTCGAAAAATGTCACTCAACACTCGTGTTTAACTCAATATGGCTTTTACCCTCTAATAATCTCACACTCTCTTGCCTTTTTCCACTCGTAACTCCCTTTTTGGATCTTGCCCTTGTAATTGGCCCAATTGGAATATTCAATGGATCCTTAGCTTGTAC